>CM057343.1:131824544-134351719 GCA_030015575.1 Agapanthus africanus
ATCGCCAGGAGATCGAGGTACGGAGAGTGGACACTAAAGATAACACGGCGGATCCATTCACAAAGGCCCTCCCTCAAGCACAGTTCGAGCGACTTTTTGAGCTATTGGGTATGCGGTACGCCAGCAGCTGGCCTTAGTGTAGACGTTGGGTATGCGGTACACCAATTACTGGCCTTTAGTGCAAGTGGGAGATTGTTAGATATGTATGCCCTAGAGGCCATTATTGTATAGTACTAGTTTGTATATTACATTTTGGAAGCTTGGGATATATACACGGATTGACGACAATCTTGCTCGATATAGTAGTATGCTACTTGGTTTGTATCTATCTTAATATGTGTATATGTTTCTTTTAACATATCGCTAATACATATTTATGGAGCCCTTAGGATCTTTGCTTGACTGCCAGCGTTGTGATGGCGATCACACTAGTGGGGGCTGGGTAGTCTATAAGCACATTCTTATACATGTCCCTAGTATTAGGATTATCGAGACAGGGCATCGATACTCCAGAGTAGACTAGTGTATACGTTTCTCATCTCAGCAGGGGAGATGGTCTGTCCCACAGCCATCAGTACGTCGTACTGGAGATAGTATGCAGGTGCTCATTGGGTTATGAGTTACACTGGACGGACTCGTCGGGTACTGCTGGTTGGTACTATACCTATCGTCAGGTAGTAGTTCGCAGGTGACATGAGTACAGCTTAGTCCGTTGACTTGACACTGCTATTTCGCCTCAAGTGTGTTCCTACTGTTCTTAGATTGCTACCTTACCATGGCTCTATTGAGTCGTGGAAACAAGTAGTAGTTGGGTACAGTCCCGAAGTATTTGGAGGCAGTGGCGGTTAGATAGGATTCGTCTCTCCCGGTATTGGGGGTTGATATCGCGCTGTGTTTGGAGAGCCATTACACAAAGTCCCTGGCCAGGGCAAGTGAGATTTACTGGTAGGTTTTCCAGTAGTTTCTCAGGGTGTTCTGGGCTACACTCTGACATGACTTATACCGCTATTTGGGGTCTGACGTTTACTACCCCTTAGGCCCGATATGCGATACTCATAGACGAACAGACTGGACTATACGGAGATTGTCATAGATAGGCTCAGTAGGAGTTTGGATGAGATTGCTCGTCGAACTTCTTATCGATAGATACCAGGGTAGTCGTTACGCACAACTAGTGCCGCTAACGTGCTTGTGGTTAAACCCACTGCCAGAGTACTGTCGAGTCTTTAGAGTCCCACACAGAGGGTTTCCCAGCTTCGGGCGAAACAAGTAGAGGTCGTATGGTTTTACGACAGGGTGCGATCATATACGTGTACTTGTGCGCGTGTGGTGTTTAAGCGGACGATACTAGTGGGCTTTGGTTTAAGCCGGATCCTAGTATTTGATTATTGGATTAGCTTCGTCTCATAGTATTCGTGTTTCTCGGAACACGTATGCGGGTATGTATATACGGATGAGAGGGGGTATAGAAGGAGACACCTCATTAGGGTTTGACCATTGACTTGGTCAAAACAAATATGAGGTAAAGAAAAGACTTTGTTATTTTTGATAAATGATAATTTTAGTGGCACGGCTACTTTTTTTGACCTTTTGACTTGGCTTGACTTATTGACCTTAGATATTTTGATGAGATATTTTTGACCAAGATATTTTGGTGAGATATTTTCCATGCCATGGTTGAGGTCATATATAAGTTAGCCATTCTATTTTTATAATCATTATCACAAATACTTTCTCTTTCTTCAATCTTGCTCTCTCCTTCTTCCTCTCTCAAACCCTAGTGTATCATGTGTTGATAATCAAGGGTTAATGAGACTTAGCTACTCTAAATCACACTCTACTCACTCTAGTCTACTTAGATTAGCAAGCTAAGTATTCTAGTTACCTCAACTTAGAGGTTTAGCTCAAGGTTGGAACTCTCGGGTGGATCATCGTTGACACAAGGAGGCCAAAGTTCAAGCACGATCCATATTTCTATCGAAGAGCTTAAGGAGAGGATCGAAAACCCGAAGGACTTGTTTTCGTTAGGTATACTTTCTATCATAGTAGATAGAACCCTAACATGCTAACTAGGTTTATGGTTAAAGATCCGGTTTAGGTTTATTCTAACGCCAAGTTTTGTATCGTTATAAAATTTTTGTTCCGCATTTGGCCATGGAAGTTGGCCGGGGCGCTAGCGTAACCCTTCAGTTTGCACATCCCGCGGGCTCACGGTTTGAACTGAGAAGCCGCAGGGTGGTGCATGGGTACCCCGGGGAAACCTCGGGGGGACTGAATGGCTGGGCCCACTCCCTAAATCCACCACAAGGTGGTCTTGGCTGCGGGGACCCAAAGCTGCCCCACCCTGGGCAGTTTCGGGTCTGCCTCACCCCCTAGCCACCTCATGGTGGCCTCAGGGGTAGGGTACCCCCTCTAGGCCCCTCGACTCGAAGTTAATTTCGTGCTATAACTCCCTGCGAAGGTTCGGGCGCATTTTGTTTTGATTCGGATTTCCGAATTGGCTTTAAACGGTCGGTCTTTGGAACTTTAGCTCACTGTTTTTTCATGAATTTGGAAATTGGTTTTGTTTTCTAATTGCGTGCGGAATTCTAATGTCGTAGTTTTCAGTACATACATTACTATCTACGACCGTGAATGTCATTCGAGCGGTACAACTCGTCTAATTGCTATATGTTCTTTTAGACGGGTTTGCGAACGTGACATTCACGTTGATATTCTTTGTTGTACTGTGGTTGTGGTTGGATTGTCGTGGTGGATAGCCAGAGGTGAAATGGTAGTACAGTTTAGTTTCATTTGTATATTTGGTATTGCGGGGCGAGCGTCCGACATGTGGATTGCTGTCACTGCCCGTTTGTATATTATTTGTTTGGGGCACGACCGGGTTGAGGTCGATGTCACCCTTGTATATATTTTCTTTTCTGTACTAGGATTACCCCACGGTGGAATGCATGAATAGCGGTTCTAAAGGGCAACAGGCCCACATCTCATGGTGGTGAGACGAAGGGGGCCTCACTCTAGAATTAGCGGGCTATTCGCCGCACTCGTAAGGGGTATAGGTTGATCCAAGGAGGGGTGCTCAAGTTACCGGATTCCGTAGAGTGCTGGGTGGCCCATTCATGTTGTTGATTAGGGTTGCCTCGCTTCTGGGATTGGTGGGTAACTTGCCACGCTCGTAGGGGTCTAGGTTTTCATTGCACAGGCTATCCACACGACCAGGGGAACGTCGGGTTTCACTTGCGGCACAAGTGAAACCCGGGGATCCAGGATTATCCACCACTCTATGATGCTTGGCTGTGATTCTGAGATGTTGCTTTATATCATGCCTGGGACGATTGTTATATATATTTATATATATACTAGTAGAAGTTGTATATGTTTTGCACCCGCACCAGTCCAGTCCTCACTCTGTCGTTAGTTAAGTAACCTAATGGGTGATGATGGGACCCAGTGGCGAAAATGGATGGCATATACGTACATTTTATTTTTCGTTCATTTTTCTGTGGTATGATATGTTAACTGATGGGACTGCGTTGATTCTGATCAATGCAAGGAAAACAATCCTATTTGATGTTGTTGGAACAAATTTTCAAAAGCTGTTATTACAAGGACTTTTTCTTTTAATTTGCACAGCGATATTCAGTTATGAATATCCAGCACCTTATTCGACAAGGCAAGAGTCAGGATCTCTTCACCGGGAGTGACCTCTTGGGCAAAAGTTTGCGTCTGGGTAATAACTTCACTATAGTCGATTACTTTTTGCTTTGCATCGTGATATTCAGTTTGGAATATCCTGCACATCATTCGACGAGGAAAGAGCCGAGATCCTTTCACCAGGAATGACCTCTTTAGCAAAAGTTTTCGCCACTATATATTTGTAAAGCTATCCAGTTCCTTCAACGATATCAAGTTCATTACGTTAAAGGTTTTTCGCCAAAAACAATTCGTAGCCCTCTCTCATTTCAGACGGGTAGCACTTAGTATTCATGCTATGTTTGTTGGCCTTAGTCAAGGCATAGTGTATGGTAGTTATTTGTTACTTTTCTGTTGCATAAATAGATGCGTTGGTTTGGGACATCATACAACCTTGTTGGCCTTAGTCAAGGGCGAGTACGGGTGGGTTCAAATTAACCTGGACAATGACGGGTAGAACTTGACATGCGACTTATGATTTGTTGGTGTAAGTCCACGTTACCCGTCCCGGTTCTTTGGGGTTGCGGAAATGATGAAAATGATTTTTACTTTGGTGGTAACATGGACTCAAAATACGGATCTTTGTTAAACAACTATCTAACAACCTAACTAGGAGTTTTACCTACTCGGTTAGGGGGTTATACCTTAACTTGAACTCCTTCGTCTTCAACTCCTTGCGGTGGTCGGATTGGCCTCACCTCGTCGTCTCCTCGTGCCGAAGATGGATCCACCCGAAAGCTTCTACCTTTTGGCTTCTACTTCAAACTAGAAGAAACTAGAACACTTAGCTTACTAGACCTTGTATACTAGGATGAGTAGAGAAGTGTAATGGGATTTGATCTCTATGGTTCTTGCTTCTCAACACATGAGACAATAGAACTATGAACTAGAGAGAGAGCAAGAGGAAGAGGGAGAGCTTGAGCAAGAGAGAGAAAGGAAATGAAAGAATGAGCAAGACTTTTGCCATCCAAGCTCTCATAATCCAAAATCATGATAACACATAATAATAATTGAGTATTATGTGATGGTTGTTATCATATCAAATGGCAATATCATTTCTTGCATTAAATGCAATTTGTGAACAAAACAAGCAAGCTAAAGTCAATGCCAAGAAATGATAGCCATTGTCATGATGGTGGTCAACAAGTCCAACCTAGTCAACCGGTCAACAAAGTCAACAAGTCAACAAGGTCAACCCTTCAACCAAACCATGTCACAATAATACTTAATTACTATTATTGTTAATCATATTTCTAATTCTCATTAGGGTTTAGCAAAAGTCAACAGTCAACAACCCTAATGAGAATCCTCTGCCTCTGTCTCTGTCAACCGTGCATACACACCCGCATCCGTGTTCCGGGGAACACGAATGCAAACGAGATAAAATCAATCCCAAAACGTATACTAGGATCTGGCTTAAACCAAAGCCCGCTAGTAATAACTGCCCGGACACCAAACATGCACAAGTGCGCGGATGTAACCGAACCCTGTCGCAAAACCATGCGACCTCTACTCTTTGGCCTAAAGGCGAATAGCTCTCTGTGTGGGACTCTAAAGACTCGACACTACGCTGGCAGTGGGTTTAACCACAGACCGCAAGCGGCACTAGCTGTGCGTAACGGTCCCCAGGTAGATGCCGATAAGAAGACGGACGAGGTGAAACCCATCTGAACTCCTACTGAGCCTGAATGTGACAGTCTCCGTACAGTCCGGTCTGTTCGTCTGAATATCACATGGCGGGCCTAGGGGGCGGTAAACGTCAGTCCCCTAATAGAGGTACAAGGCGTGTCGAAGTGTAGCCCAGAACACTCTGAGATAACACTGGAAACCTACCAGTATATCTCGCTTGCCCTGGCCAGGGACGACTGCGTGTAATGGCTCTCCTTGACACAGCGCGATATCAACTCCCAATACCGAGAGAGACGAATCCTGTCTAACCGTCATTGCCTCCAAGTGCTTCGGGACTGCACCCAACTACTACCTGTTTGCACGACTCTTTTGAGCCGTGGTAGGGTAGTAATCAAAGTACAGTGGGAACACACTCGAGGCGAAGTGACAGTGTTAAGTCAGCGGACTAAGCTGTACTCATTTCACCTGGGAACTGATAACTGACGATAGGTATAGTACCAACCAATCAGTTCCCGACGAGTCCAGTCCAATGTACTCGTAACCTAACGAGCACCCGCATACTATCTCAAGTACGACGTACTGACGGCTGTGGGACAGACCGTCTTCCCTGCTGGGATGAGAAGCGCATACGCTAGTCTAATCTGGAGTATCGATGCCCTGTCTCAATAGTCCGACGACTAGGGATCTGTATAAGGATGTGCTTATGGATTACCCAGCCCCCACGAGTGTGACTGCCATCACAACGCTGGTAATCAAGCAAAGATCCTAAGGGCTCTACTAATGTGTATTGGTGGTATACTAAAATAAATACATGTACACATTAAAGTAGAAACAAACCAAGTAGCATACTACCATTTTGAGCAAGATTGTCTATACAACTGCGAATATCCCAAGCTTCCATTAAGTAATATACAAACTAGTATGATACAGTTATGGCCTCTAGGGCATATACACTAACAATCTCCCACTTGCACTAAGGCCATGTACTGGCGTATCGAAGACCTATCATCTCGATCAGCCGCTCGAACTGAGTCTAGGGTAAGGCCTTCGTGAGTTGATCAGCAGTGTTATCTTCTGTAGCAACCCTCCGAACCTCGATCTCCTGGCGATCCACGATCTCCCTGATCAGGTGATACCGCCTCAAGATGTGTCTGGACTTCTGATGGGACCTGGGTTCCTTCGCTAAAGTTATAGCCCCGTTGTTGTTGCAATACAGAGGTATTGGATCAACAATGGACGGAACCACCTAAAGTTCTGTCAAGAACTTCCTCATCCAGACGGCTTCTTTTGCGGCATCAGCAGCAGCGATGTATTCCGCTTCCATCGTCGAGTTAGCAACGGTTTCCTGTTTGGAACTCTTCCAACACACCGCCCCTCCATTGAGGGTAAAGACAAAACCTAACATGGACTTGGAATCATCCTTGTCACTCTGGAAGCTGGAGTCAGCAAAGGCCTCGATCTGGAGGTCTTTTCCGCCATACACCAAGAACATCTCCTTAGTCCTCAGGTACTTGAGAATGTTCTTTACCGCTATCCAGTGCTTCTCCCTAGGGTTTGACTGATACCGGCTTACCACACTCAGTGCATAAGCTATATCTGGTCTGGTACATAACATCGCATACATTATAGAGCCTACCGCAGAAGCGCAGGGTATAATAGACATGCGATCCCTTTCTAAATCAGTCTTGGGAGACATCTCTTTGGAGAGGGTGATCCCGTGACAAGCCGGTAGGTTACCGCGCTTGGAATCTTCCATACTGAATCTTTTCAGTATGGTGTCGATGTACCTGGACTGCGAGAGTCCTAACATCCTCTTGGATCTATCACGATGGATCCGGATCCCCAGAATGTAAGTGGCATCACCCAGGTCTTTCATGGAGAACCTGTGTGACAGGAACCCTTTGACAGATTGTAGCATAGGAATGTCATTTCCTATCAAGAGAATGTCATCCACGTTTAATACGAGGAATACGACAGTTCTTGCTACAAATCTACTATAGATGCATGGTTCATCTGGATTTTTGATAAAGCCAAATTCTTTGACCGTCTCATCAAAATAGATGCCTCAACTCCACGATGCCTGGTTTAGTCCATAAATGGACTTAAGCAACTTGCACACCTTTCCGATGCTTCCACTCTGAATGAAACCCTCTGGCTGGTCCATATAGACACACTCCTCTAAATTTCCATTTAGAAAAGCGGTCTTTACGTCCATCTGCCAAATCTCATAATCGTGGAAGGCAGCAATGGCAAGAAGGATCTGAATGGATTTCAGCATAGCCACTGGAGAAAAGGTTTCGTCATAGTCCAAACCAGGTCTTTGACGAAAACCCTTTGCAACAAGTCTAGCCTTATAGGTCTCAACCTGTCCATCTACACCAATCTTCTTCTTGAAGATCCACTTGCATCCTACGGGTATTACCCTATTTGGAGCAACGTCCAAAGCCCATACTTTGTTGGTGTACATGGACTCCATTTCGGTCCGCATTGCATCCAGCCATTTTACCGAGTCAACGCTCTGAATGGCCTGCTGGAAGCTAGTCGGCTCATCATAATCAATGATGCAATCCTCTCAATCCCCGTCTATGAGAAAACCGTGTATCTCTCGGGCGGATGAGACTGCTTACTACTCCTGCGGAGCGGCGTAGGAATGTCCTGTTCTTTTGAACCCTCTGGTTCTACTAAGCTTTCAGTAATAGCTCGTGGTTCTGGAATTTCTTCCAGTTCTATTGCGCTCCCACTTATCTGATTTTCCAAAAACACGGTTTCTAAGAAGCAAGCATGACGAGAAACAAAAACCTTTTGTTCCACTTCACAATAGAAGAAATATCCCTTGGAGTTCTTTGGATATCCCACAAACTTGCACTGTACTGAGCGTGCCTCGAGTTTGTCCGCATGCTGCTTTTTAACAAAAGCTGGACATCCCCATGCCTTAATGTGCTTAAGATAGGGTTTCTTCCCACACCACATGTGATATGGTGTGGTAGGCACAGTCTTAGTTGGAACTCGGTTCAAAAGATATGCAGCTGATTCTAGTGCATATCCCCAGAATGATCGCGGTAACTCAACGTTACTCATCATGGAACGTACCATATCCAATAGGGTCCGGTTCCGTCTCTCCGATACACCGTTATGTTGCGGAGTGTATGGAGGAGTTAGCTGAGAGAGAATACCACTCTCTTTTAGGTAATCCAGGAACTCGGCACTCAAGTATTCACCACCTCGATCAGATCTCGGTGTCTTGATACTTTTGTCGGTTTGTTTTTCTACTTCATTCTTATATTCCTGGAATTTTCCAATGGCTTCGGATTTATGTTTCATTAAGAAGACATATCCGTACCTTGAAAAGTCATCTGTAAAAGTAATGAAGTAAGAATAACCGATTCGCGCATGTATAGACATAGGACTGCACACGTCGCTGTGTACGAGTCCCAAGAGCTCGCTCGCTCTTACTCCGTGTCCAGTGAACAGAGTCTTTGTCATCTTTTCTTTGAAACAGGATTGACAAGTTGCATATGAATGATATTGGAACGGATCCAAATATCCTTCTGTATGTAACTTTGTCAACCTTCTCTCATTGATGCGACCTAGTCTACAATGCCATAAGAAAGCCTGATTAGTTTCCGGAGACTTTCTTTTGTGTGTATTCTGGACATTGAAAATCTGTGGTTGGTTTAATACGTATATACCATTGCTTAATGTACCTGACCCAATCAGAACTTGATTAAGGTGAATGTTCACAACATTACTTACAAATGCAAATTCATAACCTTATTTAGATAATAAAGATACAGAAATGATATTACAAGTTGCATTGGGTACAAAATAGAAATTACGCAAACCAAAACGTGTCCATCTGACAATCCCAGGTGATAGTCCCCCACGGACTCAGCATCCATGCAGCTCCGTTTGTAACTCTCAGGGTCATATCACCTGCCTTCAAAACCCTACGCTTTCTCAGTGCCTGCAAAGAATTACAGATATGAGATCCTGATCCGGTATCCAATACCCAGGAAGTAGAGTTTATTGAAAGACAGTTTTCAATAACATTCACACCTGAAGCCGAAGCCGCAACTTGCTTCGGATCCTGGTTTCTGGCCTTCCAAGCCCTGCAATCTTTCTTCCAGTGTCCCTTCTTATGACAATAGAAGCATTCTTCCTTTCCCACAAGCTGCCCCGCTATCTTTGTTGCCTTTGCTTTTCCCTTCGTTTCCACTTTACTAACACCGCCCCTTGGTTTGGCGAGGTTTTCTTCTTCTTTCCCTTGGCTTTCGCCTTGGACTTAGAAGAGGAAGATCCTCCTACAAACAAAGTGGATGTTTCCCTACCTTTCTGTAGGGTGCCCTCTGCACTCTTCAGCAGGTTGAGGAGTTCTGAAAGTTCAACTTCTTTTTTTTGTAAGTTGAAGTTCAGGATAAACTGGGCGTAAGTGGAAGGAAGGGACTGGAGAATCAAGTCAGTATAGAGCTCATTCTCTAACGTGGTCCTAAGGTCCGCGAGCTCTTCAATATAGCCAATCATCTTAAGCACGTGTTCCGCTACCAATGATCCGACGGCCAATCTCGCCGAAAACAGCTTTTTCAAGACTTCGTATATGGCGATACGGGATTGCTCTCCATACAGTTCTTTTGTATGGAGAAATATGGATTCAAGGTCCATATTCTCATGCCTCCTCTGATGTTCATTGTCCATAGAGGCAAGCACGAGGCACTTGGCCTTCGCGCAGTCGATCTCCCAGGTCTTACAGATTTCCTTATCCGCGACGCTGGAGGTGGGACCTGGGATAGGGGGAGCTTTGGTGGTAAGAAGATACCCCAGCTTGTCGTAAGTGATTGCCATTTTGACATTCCTAAGCCAATCTTTGTAGTTTGGCCCTGTCAGTATGTTTTTATCTAGTAATAACTTAAGTCCGGTCATGACGATTGGACGATGCAATTAGGAGAGAGAGAAGAAACACTTTAGCATGATGCTCTTACAAGTTTATAGTGGTTTTTAGTTTGTCTAAACAGGATGGCTCCCACTGTCTCTCGAATCCCTCCTTAAACCATAAAGGAAGAATTAGTCGGGATCAATCTCACCGTACAATACTTGCTTAACCGTTCAGCCAGGCCAGTGTCGGTACTTCAAGGGAGGTTTTCCAACGCTTTCGCGAAGTTCCTCAATTAAATAACCTCTTTTCCTTGGGGGCGTAGCCCCGCTAACACCTTTCTAGACACCTACTTGGTTTATAGCATTGATCGTTAAGTGAGAAATTTCCCGAGGAATAGCATATACTCACAGTAGGATCAGGATCCAAATATCATGGCGTGACAAAACTGAAGGAATCCTACCAGAATCATCACATTCCAAATGGTATGCAGCGCTAGCAAGTTTCTGGTTCTTTAGAAACTCCCGATGTGGATTTTTGCCCCATGCTCTTATGACCTTGACTTTGGCCAACAAATCATAAGTCACATGTCAAGTTCTACCCGTCATTCTCGAGGTTAATTTGAACCCACCTGTACCTACCCTTGACTTTGGCCAACAAGGCAGTACGACTGTCCCAAACCAACGCATCTATCTATGCTGCACATGAATATCCAATAGCTACCAATCACTATGCCTTGACTTTGGCCAACAAACATAGCTTGAATACTATTGACTATCCATGTGAAACGACGGAGGGCTACGAATGGTTTTGGAAAAACCGTGAACGTAGTGAACTTGATATAATCGATGGAATGAGATAGCTTTTAAAAGGATTGGCTTAAGCTCCGCGTTTAAAAGTTGGTTTTTGAAAAGAAACCGAGTGGTTTTTGAAAGTGTTCCAACGACTTTACTTTGGTTTATTTTCTTACATTAATTTTAATGCGTCCCATCATTTAATCCTACCATTGCAGAAAACAACCAAAATATGACGTACGCTTATGCCATCCGCATTCACCACGGGGCCCCGTCATTACCCGTTAGGTTACTTAACTAACGACAGAGCGGGGGCTGGTCTAGCGCGGATGCAAAACATAAGCAACGCCTAAATAGATATCATATATAGATATATAGCAATGATAGCCATTCCAGATCACAGATGAACACATTGGATATACTAGGAATCCGCATTCCGTATGAGCCTGTAATGGAAAACGGATTACACGGTCGTGGTGAATAGCCAATACCCCACCCTAGACCCCTATGGGTGCGGCAAACTAGCCGCCAAATACCCGAAGCGAAGCAACCTCCCTCAATGACGTGAGTAGGCCACTTGGCACTTCGAGATACCCGGTAGTTTGTGCACCCCCTTCATGGGTCCATCCTAGGAGCAAAAACAGTAAAAGAAATTATACAATGACGGCTACAACCTCACCCCGGTTGTGCGGCCAAATAAATAATATTATATCAATTACAAATTTACATGAATTGAAAGATAAAGAAAACACTCATCTCACAACCCCCGGCTATTCATCCGCGATAATCCAATGAATTCATATACACATACCATCAACATTACAGATCACAGATATATATATAACCCCCACTAATCGACCTATAGCGATTAGCAGACGTTCAATACATATATCACATCACAGATATAAACCCGTTAACTTAAGTCTTTAGAAGTTCGATCAAAATACGGATTTTTAATCCCCAAAAACAAAATTTTCTTTCTGGAAAATCTGGGCAGAAAAATCATATTGTAAAAATCCCAAAACACCCCAGTTAACACACTGCAAGAAAATTCACCCACGGCCGAGTCAACTCGGCCGCGGATCCGCGGCGGGAGCATGCCCCTGCTGCGGTTCCGCGGCTCTTTGAACGAGTCCCTGGACCAATTTTCTACAGTGTGTTTTAAAAATCCTGAGCCGATTTTTAGTGTAAGATTTATTATTTTCTGAACAAGAAAAAAAATCGGCAAAAACTATACTTTTCGGGCGTGTTTCGTGACTTTTTCTCCTATCGAACTTCTAGTTACTTTGCTAACATATTAGATAGTGTTTAACTAGGCTCTGATACCACTTTAAGTCCACGTTACCCGTCCCCGGTTCTTTGGGGTTGCGGAAATGATGAAAAACGATTTTTATTTTGGTGGTAACTTGGACTC
The DNA here is from genome assembly GCA_030015575.1 of Agapanthus africanus. Taxonomy (NCBI): domain Eukaryota; kingdom Viridiplantae; phylum Streptophyta; class Magnoliopsida; order Asparagales; family Amaryllidaceae; genus Agapanthus; species Agapanthus africanus. The sequence goes on from CM057343.1 coordinate 131,836,939, forward strand.
AAAATACGGATCTTTGTTAAACAACTATCTAACAACCTAACTAGGAGTTTTACCTACTCAGTTAGGGGGTTATACCTTAACTTGAACTCCTTCGTCTTCAACTCCTTGCGGTGGTCGGATTGGCCTCACCTCGTCGTCTCCTCGCGCCGAAGATGGAAACACCCGAAAGCTTCTACCTTTTGGCTTCTACTTCAAACTAGAAGAAACTAGAACACTTGGCTTGCTAGACCTTGTGTACTAGGATGAGTAGAGAAGTGTAATGGGTTTTGATCTCTATGGTTCTTGCTTCTCAACACATGAGACAATAGAACCATGAACTAGAGAGAGAGCAAGAGGAAGAGGGAGAGCTTGAGCAAGAGAGAGAAAGGAAATGAAAGAATGAGCACGACTTTTGCCATCCAAGCTCTCATAATCCAAAATCATGATAACGCATAATAATAATTGAGTATTATGTGATGGTTGTTATCATATCAAATGGAAATATCATTTCTTGCATTAAATGTAATTTGTGAACAAAACAAGCAAGCTAAATTCAATGCCAAGAAATGATAGCTATTGTCATGATGGTGGCCAACAAGTCCAACCTAGTCAACCGGTCAACAAAGTCAACAAGTCAACAAGGTCAACCCTTCAACCCAACCATGTCACAATAATACTTAATTAATATTATTGTTAATCATATTTCTGATTCTCATTAGGGTTTAGCAAAAGTCAACAGTCAACAACCCTAAAGAGAATCCTCTGCCTCTGTCTCTGTCAACCGTGCATACACACCCGCATCCGCGTTCCGGGGCACACGAATGCAAACGAGATAAAATCAATCCCAAAATGTATACTAGGATCTGGCTTAAACCAAAGCCCGCTAGTAATAACTGCCCGGACACCAAAAGCGCACAAGTGCGCGGATGTGACCGAACCCTGTCGCAAAACCATGCGACCTCTACTCTTTGGCCTAAAGGCGAATGACTCTCTATGTGGGACTCTAAAGACTCAACACTACACTGGCAGTGGGTTTAACCGTAGACCGCAAGCAGCACTAGCTGTGCGTAACAGCCCCCAGGTAGATGCCTATAGGAAGACGGACGAGGTGAAACCCATCTGAACTCCTACTGAGCCTGAATGCGACAGTCTCCGTATAGTCCGGTCTATTCGTCTGAGAATATCGCATGGCGGGCCTAGGGGAGCGGTAAACGTCAGTCCCCTAATAGCGGTATAAGTCGTGTCGGAGTGTAGCCCAGAACACCCTGAGATAACACTGAAACCTACCAGTATACCTCGCTTGCCCTGGCCAGGGATGACTGTGTGTAATGGCTCTCCTTGACACAGCGCGATATCAACTCCCAATACCGGGAGAGACGAATCCTGTCTAACCGTCACTGCCTCTAAGTGCTTCAGGACTGCACCCAATTACTACCTGTTTGCATGACTCCTTTGAGCCGTGGTACAGTAGTAATCAAAGTACAGTGGGAACACACTCGAGGCGAAGTGACAGTGTCAAGTCAGCGGACTAAGCTGTACTCATGTCACCTGGAAACTGATAACTGACGATAGGTATAGTACCAACCAATCCTATCCAGTATACTCGTAACCTAACAAGCACCCGCATACTATCTCAAGTACGACGTACTGACGGCTGTGGGACAGACCGTCTCCCCTGCTGGGATGAGAAGCGCATACGCTAGTCTACTCCGGAGTATCGATGCCCTGTCTCGATAGTCCTACGACTAGGGACCTGTATAAGGATGTGCTTGTGGATTACCCAGCCCCCACGAGTGTGACTGCCATCACAACGCTGGTAATCAAGCAAAGATCCTAAGGGCTCCACTAATGTGTATAGGTGATATACTCAAATAAACACATGTACACATTAAAGTAGAAACAAACCAAGTAGCATACTACCATTTTGAGCAAGATTGTCTATACAACTGCGAATATCCCAAGCTTCCATTAAGTAATATACATACTAGTATGATACAGTAATGGCCTCTAGGGTATATACACTAACAGTTGGCCTTAGTCAAGGTCATAAGAGCATGGGGTAAAAATCACATCTGGAGTTTCTAAAGAAACTGAAACTTGCCAGGCATGCGCATACCTTCTGGAGTGTGATAACTTGAGTGGATTCCGTTAAGTTATCATGCGATGATAGTTGGATCCCGATTCCCATTGATGAGTTGGTTTACTCCTCGGGTGATTTTAGATGATCCCGACTAATTCTCCTTTGGGTTTGGGGGAGGATTCGAGGAAACAGTGGGATCCATCTGGATTAGATAAAGTGATTAACCATTCTGATCTAGGTTAGAGTGCACGCTGAGTGTTTCTTTTCTCTCTTTTTGGCAGCGACCATGGCCCGACCCTAGACTAAAACTCATGAACCAAGTTAACCGAATCTTCTTAAAACACACTGGCTTTTGGATTGTCAGACTTGCATAGTTCATTGCCACACCTACTTTTACCCTTTGCTTTTCTCCGGAACATTCCGTATCACTACGAAGATTCACAGTTGTTGGATATGACCATCGTATAGTTACATACGAACTCGAAAAAACTTGTTTCAGATTCGAAGATGGTTTCCGGTTCTGGAGAAATTGAATAGGACTATTCTGTTGTCTTTTCCTTTTACCTTCTCCCAGCTTGTGAGGGCTCCTAGGATTAGAAGATGGTACACCTATTGCGCTTATTGGATAGTCATCTTTCAAATCATAGGCAGGTTCCAAAAGGTGGGGAAGGAAGGAAACCAATTAGCCTAAGTGAGGTGTACAGAAGGTAATAAGTAAAGATAAATAAAGGGATTAGAAAAAAGGCAATGTAAATTGCGACCGCTATCATTCACGACCAAACCGCGTATATCATCGCCACTCCTACTTCACCTTTGCATTTCTCCAGAACACTCTGTATCACTACGAAGATCCACATTTATTGGATAATCCATCGGGTAGTTACATACGAACTCGATGGAACTTGTTCCAGTCCGAGAATTGATTCTGGTTCAGGAGAAATAGAATAAGGATTATTCAGTTGTCTTTTCCCTTTACATTCTCTCAGGTTGCGAGGGCTCCTAGGATTAAGAGGGTACACCTATTATGCTTATTGGATAGTCTTCTTCCAAACCTTAGGCTGGTGCCAGAAGGTAGGGAAGGAAGAAAACCATTTAGACTAAGTATGGTGTACAGAAGGTAATAAGTATAGACAAATAAAGGAATTGGAGAGATGACAATGAAATGTACGGTTACAGTCATGAACCTGGATAGTGGAAGAGGCATTACTAGGAATACCCGGATACCCCTTCGAAACATTTTCATGTTTCAGTTTCATCGTGAGTTGTTAATTGAACAGTTTCATTGTGAGTTGTTAATTGAAAACTGATTTTCCAATTAGATTCTTACTCCAGGGTATATATTTTCCAGGTTTGATTCCCATATCTGTATGGTATTACAGATGATGAGTGGGAGTAAGATATTGGGAATTAGGTGATTATATCCTCATTATATCGGAATTCGTTGTAATTGGTGATATTTGAGGAAATCACCCGGGTTTTTGCCAGACGACAAATATTTGGTTTTGAATATCCGTTGTTATGCACCAATTTCAAACTGATACATTTGTACGTTTATTTTATAAAGTGAGATATAACTTTTTGAAATTATGTCCATGACATTTACCTATATTAGTTGATGGTTAGGTAAGGAGCATTCAACAACGGTGTAATTCTTCTTAACCATAGTACAGTTTTCAACCTACGACGCACAGGGTATGAGTTATTAAACTCAGGGGACTTATACAAAGTATTTTATGTTGTCCAGTGTCTATTAGGACAAAGGGGTTGGTGCTTGTACTATATTCTGTTTACTTGTGACTTCTCTAGTTTTTAGAAAAGTATTTCTAGAAATACAAGATCCAAGTTTTGAGAAGTTATAGGTACAAGAATAAAGTAGAGAACCAAGTGTTGTAAGTATCGGGATATTTCAAGGTGATCAAAGATGTAGATACTTTTGTTTGGTATTCAGTCGATAGTAATCGTTTTGAGAACTTGCTTTTCTTTCAGGTTACTCATACCTGGATGCACTCCTAGTTGAGTAATGCTAATCGGCCTCTCTCCATTTAGTTGACATGCACTGGAGACAGCTGTATGATTTGAATCTGTAACTAATTAAATTAGTGCTTCTGTTTCTATATTTTATATAGAATGGTTCATATCTTAACGATGTTAAGGTATATGGATTGTCCGGCTTATGCTTGAAACCAGATGATTGTTATAAAGTTCGATTGTGTGTATCAAATCAAATACTCAAATGATTCCCGATAACGGTTTCATTTGATTGTAATGATTTCTTGTTTGCGTAAATCGAAATAAGCGAATGAATTTCAATGTGTAAGTAATATTGAATAAAATTCACAATCAAAGAATTATATTTGACCGCAATCAATTACGGTGTCGATTGTAGATCGTAAGCGAGTGCGGATCGTCCACAGGGATTGTGCGATTTGTTTCAATGTTCGATTTGTTTGAATTGAAAAGTTAATTGCGAAGAAAAGAAAGCATGATTCAAGATTTATCAATTGTTTCAAGTGTCGCTATTCTATTCAAGAATCAAGAAAAAGTTAAACAATCAAGAATCGGGTTTTAATGATATTTCCAACCAAAATGTCAAGAATCTAAATGAGGCTCGTAGAAATCGATCGGATCTATAGATGTGATGTAATTTCAAGATTTCGTGTTCTTGTCCTTCGAAGGATTGATACTAGATCGATGATGATCGATGAGAGTTAGGGCTTTCTTGATGAAACTAGGGTTTCATCGTTTAACCCTTGTTCTTTCATCGATATCATTCACATTCTAGCCTCTAACAATTTCAAGAAAAGATCGTAACTCCCCAATCTCGAGCGATATCAATCAAGAAAGCATCACAACGAATTGGGTCGTCGATTCTTGAACTTGCTAGGGTTTACAAAACTCGTAGGATTCAAGAATTGATTTGAGATATATTACATCATCATTCTATTGATCGTCTCGACTCCTCGACGAGCGGAGTATTACTCAAACATCATCACACAGAAAGTATTCAAGAATTGAAAAGATATCATGATGCGAGAATTTAAAGAAAACAAGATAAAAGAATATCACCTTTTATTTATATCAACAATTTGATTACAATCGCTCAAGAACTACAAGAGGAAGAACTAAATTGTTGAATTGGCGTCGCTCGGCTCCGTGAGTCGCGGATCAGCTTGGACCACTTGCTCTGTTGAAGATCGGCTCGGCTCATAAAAGGTTGCAAGGCTTCTTGCTTTATGGGTACTCGGGATCTTGGCTTTTGATTGGAATTAGGGTTAGGGTTTCACACAAGCCCTCTCACTAGACTTGTGGAAGAAGAAGATGAAGAAAGAGAGTGAATGGATCAATCAATTTTAATGAATGAATTCTTCCAATTCGGGATCCTTTTACAAGTGAGCCTAGGGTCTTATTTATAGATCTCTCAAACCCTAGTTCTAGGTTTGAAATTACAGTTCCCTCCAAAAGTTTGTTGAGGAGTTTCTAGGAAGAGTTTGTTAGGCTTAGCTTAGGGTTTAAGCTAGGGTTTAGGGAGAAGTTTCTAGAATACAAGGCTAGTTTAGTGTTGGTCCCAAAGCTTGCTGTTCTGGCAGAAGTCTCTGGAGTCTTCTGGAATTTGAAGTATATGAGCTGAATGTGGGCCCTGAGTGAAGCATTGTGCACCAAAGATTTAGGGCTGACGTGGCAAGACGGCCGCGGAACCGCGGCGCAAGCAGGCTCCGGCCGTGGTTCCGCGGCCATGTTGGCTTCTTGGGCTTTGGTCTTTTTGCAGTGGTCTTGGGCTAATATTTGGAGCTTTATCTGATATGTTGATTTGTATTTGTCCCTTTGTATTGATACCAGAATTGAAATCATTGAGTTGGCGTAATGTTTGATCGGTACCATGTACATTTTGGCCTTTCTTCTGGATTTTCCTGCACAGATATCAAAACAAGTGTTGCGCAAATGTAGGGATGATGCGATGCCATGAAATGTGGTCAATTTCCTTTATAGTGTCGGTTTCAGAGTCTAATACATGCAATCTGATATTTTGCGACAGTTTTTCTAATATGTAAAATATGAATACCGAACACTTCTATATGAATGCAAATGATGAGGAAATTGCCGGCTAAAATATGCAATATTTTCGACTAATCAAATTCCCCCAAACTTAATTTCGATCGTATCGAGCGAACTGTTTTATTAAAAAGAGAAGGAGAAAATAAAGAAAGAGAAAAACTAACTAGCACACTTTCGTAGGAAACACGATTGCACTGAGCATGTGCAACAAGCCTTTAAACCTCTAGGTGTCCCTAGTAGGAGGAGTGTTGTCTCGTGAGGGTTTTCAGCGGATTGCACCCACAAAATCCAATAATAAAAGAAAGATCATGAATATTACATTTAAAGAAAAGAATCGTAAAAGAAAAGTTTTGAAAATTAGGGTTTCCAACTAAGCTAGCTTTTCGGTTGTCATGAGCCCTATCTTAATGGTCATGAAAAAATGTTAGAAATCACGTCCTCCCTCAATAAAACATCGTCTTATTCTTCATTCTTATCTTTCTTCCAAACATCGATCATATCACCCTGCGTGTGTGTAAAGAACATCCCTACACCCGGAGAATTCAATTCAAGCTATCATACTCTTGCCCATCAGCTTCAGTACTTTTTAATTAATGAATATTTAGATGAGATTGCTCACACACTTTCATGCGACCGTTAATACTTCTTGAGGTACTAACCGACCGATTACTCCTATGCTTGCTTACTTGGTGTATTTTCCTCGTCTTACACCACCTCAGGCATAGCAGTGACTCCCAGACCAGTTGGCCTTAGGGCACTAGGTGAAGAAGCACCCTCGCTATACATTTTTTATTGCCCTTGGTGATAACAAAACCAGTGTCCATTTTTCTCACCACTTTATATTTTCTTTATTCACTTTTTTTTCTTTTTATTTCCTTCATACATCGGCTTTAAGACAAGAGCATTTCAAGGTATCCTCTACTATCCCAGGCTTCAAGACGTGTGTAAGTGCGAATAGCAGGGTAGCAACGATCAAAATGTCTGGCTTCCAGAATAGAAACTATTTTTCAGACTTATTTTTATCCTCAGATTAATGACGTCCTTCATCTTACTAACCCTTGGGACAACGGCTCATAACTACTTATTACTAGTTCGTATAAGAAAACTTCTAATTTTCTTAGTTTTCTTAAATTTTTATAATCTCATGGATGTAATTGTTCACTATCTAAACTTTCATTATCTTATTTATGTACAAAAAAGTGTAAATATTAAAATTATTTTTATATTTGGAAATTTTTAAATTTTTATTGGTTTTGAAAATTTTTCTATTTTTTATTCATTTTTTAAAGAAATGTTTTGTGCTTATGCAAATGATGTAAAAATAAGCACAAACCTCCCCCAAACTTGTTTTCAACAGTGTCCTCACTGTTGCCAATCACTATACCTATAAAAACTGTAAGCCTGGGGGGAATTATTAGTGGGGGCAAAATATATAAGTGAAGAACTTCCCCCCAAACTTACTCTTTTCACTCACCTCCATTCAAAAGATGATGCAGTGATATACTGGACATGAAGGTGAGACGGAGTAATTTTAATCCAAATAAACTGGCTCTTGTAAGAATAAGAGCTCCTCCATGGGGTTAGTGGAAAAATACGGCTTAAGTTTATGTCCATTTACTTTGAAAAAGGTGCCGTTTTTAACATTTTCTACTTCTACTGCCCCGTGCGGGTATACAGACCGCACAACAAAAGTTCCCTTCCATCGAGATCGGAGCTTACCCGCGTGAAGGTGTAATCGTGAATCATAAAGAAGGACTTGTTGACCAGGTGAAAATGTTTTCTTCAAGATGTTTTTATCGTGAAAAACCTTAGTCCTATTCTTTGTGATTACAGCGTTATCATAAGCTTCATCGCGGAGTTCGCTTAGCTCATTTATTTGCAGCTTCCGAAAGTTGCAAGCAAGGTTTAGATCAAAATTTATTTCTTTTATAGCCCACAATGCTTTATGCTCTATCTCGACGGGTAAATGACATGCTTTTCCAAACACTATCCTATATGGAGACATTCCTAGGTCGGTCTTATATGCAGTTCTGAATGCCCAAAGAGCATCCGTCAGTTTGGTCGACCAGTCTTTTCTATTTTTAGCAACAATTTTCTTCAGGATAAGTTTGATTTGTCTGTTTGAAATTTCAGCCTGCCCGCTTGTTTGGGGATGATAGGGTGTAGAAAGTTGGTGGTTGATTGCGTATTTTCGCATCAGAGTCTCGAAAGATCTGTTGCAGAAATGTGTCCCATTATCGCTAATAATAGCGCGTGGGTGTCCAAATCGCGAGAAGATATTCTCTTTCAAGAACTTAATGACAACTTTCTTGTCATTAGTGTGACATGGAATGGCTTCTACCCACTTGGAGACATAATCAACCACCAGCAGAATGTACAAATTCCCAAAGGAGTTGGGAAAGGGACCCATAAAATCAATGCCCCAAACATCAAATATTTCAACAACCAAGATGGGTTGCTGAGGCATTTCATTCCTCTGGGAGATTCTACCCGTATACTGACATTGTGTACAGGTTTTGCAATAGTCAAATACGTCCTTGAATAAGGTCGGCCAATAAAATCCACATTGCAAAACCTTCTCCGCTGTCTTTCTAGGACCGAAGTGACCCCCACGGGCCTGATCATGACAAAATGAAAGAACACTCTTGAACTCTTCATTCGGGACACCCCGGCGAATGATTTGATCAGGACAATATTTAAACAAATAGGGCTCGTCCCAGTAAAAGTGTTTTACTTGGGAAAGAAAACGATATTTGTCCTGTTTTGACCAATCGCTCGGTATTAGTCCCGTGGCATGATAGTTCACAATATCCCTGAACCATGGTTCAGCGGATATGCTCAAGAGTTGTTCATCAGGGAACGAATCATTGATCGGCAGGGTCGCAGGGGAAGAAGAGATGCGTGAAAGATGGTCAGCTGCTACGTTTTCACATCCTTTCTTATCTTTGATAACAAGATCGAATTCTTGTAATAGAAGGATCCAACGTATTAATCGACCTTTTGCATCTTTCTTCGCCAGAAGATGTTTTAAAGCGGAATGGTCAGTATACACAACTATAGGTGAGCCAATTAACTAAGGCCTGAATTTTTCTAATGCAAATACAACCGCTAAGAGTTCTTTTTCTGTGGTTGTATAATTGATTTGCGCATCATTCAGGGTCTTACTTGCATAGTATATCACGTGTGGCATCTTTTCAATGTGCTGTCCTAAGACTGCACCTACTGCAAAGTCGGATGCATCACACATCAGCTCAAAGGGGTAGTCCCAATTTGGAGACGATAAAACGGGGGCTGAAGTGAGTGAGTGTTTAAGTGAGTCGAAAGCTGTCTCGCAGTCCGAGTCAAAATGGAAGGTCGTATCCTTGGCCAGGAGAAGAGTTAAAGGTCTAGCAATTTTGCTAAAGTCCTTAATGAATCTCCTATAAAAGCCCGCATGGTCAAGGAAAGATCGAATATCTTTGACGCTTTTGGGATGAGGGAGGTTTTGAATGACATCTATCTTAGCTCTGTCAACCTCAATGCCTTTCTGTGAAATAACATGTCCAAGTACAATTCCTTCTTGGACCATAAAATGGCATTTTTCCCAGTTCAAAGTCAAGTTCTTCTCTTTGCAACGAGTAAGAACAGCGTCAAGATTCGATAGGCAATCAGAAAAAGAGTCTCCAAAAATCGAGAAATCGTCCATAAAGATCTCCAAAAAATTCTCTACCATATCAGAGAATATCCCCATCATACACCGCTGAAAGGTAGCGGGAGCATTGCATAACCCAAAGGGCATGCGACTGTAAGCAAAGGTGCCAAAAGGACAAGTAAAAGTGGTTTTATCTTGATCCTTTTTGGCGATGGGGACCTGATTATAGCCTGAGTATCCGTCCATAAAGCAATAATACTCTCGTCCCGCTAAGCGTTCCAGCATTTGATCAATGAATGGTAGAGAAAAGTGGTCTTTCCTCGTGGTAGCATTGAGTTTTCTATAATCAATATATACACGCCACCCAGTTTGGGCACGTGTCTGAATCAACTCATTTGCCTCATTGGTTATAACAGTGATGCCGGATTTCTTAGGAATGACATGTATAGGACTCACCCACTGGCTATCGGAGATGGGGTATATAATACCATTATCTAAGCATTTGACGATCTCTTTCATGACCGCTTCCTTCATGACGGGATTCAACCGTCTCTGTGGTTCTCGGGTCGGTCTGGCATCATCCATCACATGTATATGATGTTCAACTATCAAGGGACTAATCCCTTTGATGTTCGCCATACTCCAACCAAACGCCTCTTTGTTAGATCTTAATACCGATAAAAGTGCATTCTCTTGCTCTGATGCAAGAGATGCGGAAATGATAACCGGTAAAGACTCATTCTCACCTAGATTTGCATATTTAAGGTGAGAAGGTAAAATTTTGAGATCTAATTCAGGCGGAGAAATAACAGAAGGTGGGATCATCGAGTGATTTTTGGATTTACAAAGAAGCTCAGAGCCTGTGAAAAATACAGACTCGGGTGGAGAAAAGTCAGGAGTGCAGGACTCAAATGTAGGAAAAGTGTCCTCACTAAGATCATGTGTAAGATCAAGCAGAGATGTGGTAATGTCGTCGAGATCTAGAAAGCAAAGATCCTCAGCTCCACAACTATCGGGAGCGATCTCGTGGACAGAGCACACATCTAAAATATGAGCAGAGGGTTCTGATGGCTGACTTCCAACTTTGTAGATATTTAGTTAAATGGTCATATTTCCAAATGATAAGTTCATTGAACCATTTCTACAGTTTATAACCGCGTTGGAAGTGGCAAGGAAAGGACGACCCAGAATCACCGGAATTTAGCCCCGGGGGTTTGCTACAGGATGTGTGTCGAGCACAATGAAGTCTACAGGGAAAAAAAATTCCCCGACCTTTATCAATACATCCTCTAATTCACCCCTTGGTTTGGTGATAGATCGGTCTGCCATCTGGAGAGTGCATTGAGCAGGTTTCATCTCTCCAATCCCTAATTGCTCATAGACAGAATAAGGGAGCAGGTTAACACTTGCGCCAAGGTCTAAAAGAGCACGATTTATGTTTTTACCCCCAATCGAAATCGATATTGTAGGACATCCTGGGTCCTTTCGTTTCTTTGGTAGCTGGGGTATAAAAGCAGTGCTAATATTATTAGACATGAAGACCTTCTTCGGCACTTGAGTCTTCCTCTTCCTAGTGAACAAGTCCTTAAGAATTTTCGCATAAGCGGGGACTTGTTGAATCGCATCTAGGAGAGGGATATTGATGTTAACCTGCTTGAACATTTCCATAATTTTCTCCATATGAGGACTCGTTCTATTACCCCTTAACCGGTTCGGGTAAGGAGCTTTCGCAATAAGCGCAGGGTCCATCACAGGAGAAGGAAGAGGGGGTAGACGAGGTCCCAAAAGAGGTGTGGGAACCGTCTGTGGAGAACTAGAAGGGCTATACTGAGGTGTCGAGCCTAATGGGAATTAGAGAATAGGCTCTCGAGAAGATGGTGTGGTAGAAGAAGAAGGATCAGAAAGAGAAGTATATGTGTGTGGAAAGGTCTCAGCCGGGGTGTTGATATGATTTTCAGTATCATCAATACCTTCCCCGACATGATTGTTCAGCACTCTTCCCGATCTCAATGTTGTGACGGCATTTACATTGTAATGCCCAGGATTCTGTAGGGGTTGAGAGGGAAGTTTCCCTTTTTCTCTCGCACTCATTTGGCTTTTAGTCATGCGATTTCAGCTTCCATCGTTCTGATACTCTCAGCTTGGGACGCTGAGTTTTTCTTTATCTCACCGACGGAAGATCTAACCTCAGCCGAAACCTCTATGAAATTTGAGAAAAGTGATTTCATGGTTTGAGTGAATTGAGAGAATTCGTCAGAACAGGTCATCGGATTAGACTGTGCAGGAGTGTTGACCTGATTTTGGAAATTTTGTGACTGGTAGGGGTGCTGAGTGAGTTGAAGGGGTTGCTGTTGTGGTGGAGGAAGAGCCCTTTGAAAATTATTCGTGTTTGGAACCGTGTTTTGAGATTGGTTTTGGTTCCAAGCAAAATTCGGATGATTCCTCCAACCCTGATTGTACGTGGAAGAATATGGATCGTTTCTAGGTCTTTGAAATGTGGCATTAGAATGCTCATGACCTTGAAACGCAGAGTTTAATGGACATTCTTCCGTTAAATGAGACGGATCAGAACAGCACCCACAAACAGTTTTGGGGAGTGATACTGGGTTTAGGGAGGCTGCTGCAAATTTGTGTTCCATAGCGTCGAGCTTCTTTTGCATTGCTGCCATTTTAGCTCGAACACCTATGGACACATCTATTTGGTGTACGCCACCCCTATTCAATGGTTGGGTTCCTCTCTCCCACTGTAGTGATTTTTCAGCGAACTCTTCTAAATACTTCCAAGCTTCCCCATCATCTTTGGTCATAAAAGTACCTTGACACATGTTTTCTAGGCTCTGTTTAGTGTTTGGGTTAATGCTCTCATAAATGATTCGGCACAATTCCCATCTCGGGATGCCGTGATGAGGACACTGAACCAATAGATCCTTGAAACGTTCAAAGCATTTTGAAAATGGTTCAGCAGGGAGCTGGGCAAATTGATTCAGTTCGCTACGGATTTGAGCTGTCTTTTGTATTGGGTAAAATTTCTTAAGGAATGCCGCTACGAATTCTTCCCAATTCGTAATAGAGTGTGCGGTAGTGTTATATAGCCACTTCTCGGCTATATCGCACAATGTAAATGGAAGAAGTCGTAGACGCATTGCATCCACTGAAAGTTGTGACGTACCTATCATTGCGCATACGTTTTCAAATTTGGTAATGAAAACATAAGCGTCCTCAGTCTCGAGTCCGTGGAATTTGGGTAAAAGATTGATGTACTGGGGCTTAATCTCAAATTTATCCCCGTTGGCTGGTGGTGTGGATAAGCAGGTCGAAAGAGGACCTCGAATAGGGTAGCACCTCTCCTGGAGAGAGATGCGGGGTAGATTCTGCGCACCAACGGACTGCGGCAGATTAGGGTTAAAGAAGTTTGATGGATTTGGATCCATCGGAGTGGGTGTGGTAGTGGGTAAAGAAAAGGTAAATGGAGAAATATCGACTTCGGAGTCGATAGAGGGTACACGGACTAAACGGGCACTAGAATCCCGTGTCCAGCCTATCTTGCACTAAAAAGGGTTAGTACAAGTGGCAGAGTTGACTTATAATTAGGGGTAATGAATGAATGCGATGTTTACTTTGAAAAAGGGATGGATTTTTGAAAAAAATGATGCGACAAAACAAATGCAGCACACAAACCCTAGAATCTAGTGGTCACCTAGGTCCGGCTCTAGACCGCTCCTAACTACCAAAAGACAAGTCGCAGGATAAAATCCTCCACTGCCTCTTTGTCCCCCTGTGGCCGGATAAGTGCCAGGTAAGTGGGAAGATACTCCACTACATAAGTAGTGGGCCTAATTAAAAACCACTAGCCTTAGACACACTCGCCTTAGGCACCACAAGAAAACACGGATAAGCAATGAATTACCCACGGCCTTCTCTTGTCCTAATTGAGCGCGACTGTCCTTAGAGTCATCTCTAGATTTCTTTTAGTTAATGTGGGTCAATGCGGATGCAAGTTTTGTGGTTTTCGGGGCCTAGGAAGGGTAATGAAATCCCCACCTAATTTGGATTTGGCCGTGCCCCTTAATTTCCGTATTAGAATGTAAACAACCAAGAAATCAAAATCACGCACAAATTTAATTTTGCTTTTGCGAGCTGCTATTCTTTGCAAAGAATCCTGCAGAAAATTATTAGTTGGAGCTAAAAAGAGGAGAGAGGAGAAGATAAGAAATCACCTGAAGCAACAAGTTTGTAGAGATCCCCCAGAAGGGCCGCGGTTCCGCCGCAATTCCTTCCTTATGCCGCGCTTCCGCGGTCTCTTGATGAGATCACCCCACCAAAATTCTTCAGGGAGCTTCTGTAGACTCCCTCAGCTCTCTGGTAGTTTCCAATTTTTTTTTCAATTTCCTGCAAGCTCCAGATCTCCTTGCAATGAAACACAACAAATTGTTTAGGGTTTGCACGAATTTTGATCTCAAAAATAACAAATGGAATAAATCTTTCAATTCAAACTATAATATGAAATGAATTAGCGCGCGATCCCCGGCAACGGCGCCATTTTGATTGTTATAAAGTTCGATTGTGTGTATCAAATCAAATACTCAAATGATTCCCGATAACGGTTTCATTTGATTGTAATGATTTCTTGTTTGCGTAAATCGAAATAAGCGAATGAATTTCAATGTGTAGGTAATATTGAATAAAATTCACAATCAAAGAATTATATTTGACCGCAATCAATTACGGTGTCGATTGTAGATCGTAAGCAAGTGCGGATTGTCCACAGGGATTGTGCGATTCGTTTCAATTTGTTTGAATTGAAAAGTTAATTGCGAAGAAAAGAAAGCATGATTCAAGATTTTTCAATTGTTTCAAGTGTCACTATTCTATTCAAGAATCAAGAAAAAGTTAAACAATCAAGAATCGGGTTTCAATGATATTTCCAACCAAAATGTCAAGAATCTAAATGAGGCTCGTAGGAATCGATCGGATCTATAGATGTGATGTAATTTCAAGATTTCGTGTTCTTGTCCTTCGAAGGATTGATACTAGATCGATGATGATCGATGAGAGTTAGGGCTTTCTTGATGAAACTAGGGTTTCATCGTTTAACCCTTGTTCTTTCATCGATATCATTCACATTCTAGCCTCTAACAATTTCAAGAAACGATCGTAACTCCCCAATCTCGAGCGATATCAATCAAGAAAGCATCGCAACGAATTGGGTCGTCGATTCTTGAACTTGCTAGGGTTTACAAAACTCGTAGGATTCAAGAATTGATTTGAGATATATTACATCATCATTCTATTGATCGTCTCGACTCCTCGACGAGCGGAGTATTACTCAAACATCATCACACAGAAAGTATTCAAGAATTGAAAAGATATCATGATGCGAGAATTTAAAGAAAACAAGATAAAAGAATATCACCTTTTATTTATATCAACAATTTGATTACAGTCGCTCAAGAACTACAAGAGGAAGAACTAAATTTTTGAATTGGCGTCGCTCGGCTCCGTGAGTCACGGATCAGCTTGGACCACTTGCTCTGTTGAAGATCGGCTCGGCTCATAAAAGGTTGCAAGGCTTCTTGCTTGATGGGTACTCGGGATCTTGGCTTTTGATTGGAATTAGGGTTAGGGTTTCACACAAGCCCTCTCACTAGACTTGTGGAAGAAGAAGATGAAGAAAGAGAATGAATGGATCAATCAATTTTAATGAATGAATTCCTCCAATTCGGGATCCTTTTACAAGTGAGCCTAGGGTCTTATTTATAGATCTCCCAAACCTTAGGTCTAGGTTTGAAATTACAATTCCCTCCAAAAGTTTGTTGAGGAGTTTCTTGAAAGAGTTTGTTAGGCTTAGCTTAGGGTTTAAGCTAGGGTTTAGGGAGAAGTTTCTAGAATACAAGGCTAGTTTAGTGTTGGTCCCAAAGCTTGCTGTTCTGGCAGAAGTCTCTGGAGTCTTCTGGAATTTGAAGTATATGAGCTGAATGTGGGCCCTGAGTGAAGCATTGTGCACCAAAGATTTAGGGCTGACATGGCAAGACGGCCGCGGAACCGCGGCGCAAGCAGGCTCCGACCGCGGTTCCACGGCCATGTTGGCTCCTTGGGCTTTGGTCTTTTTGCAGTGGTCTTGGGCTAATATTTGGAGCTTTATCTGATATGTTGATTTGTATTTGTCCCTTTGTATTGATACCAGAATTGAAATCATTGAGTTGGCGTAATGTTTGATCGGTACCATGTACATTTTGGCCTTTCTTCTGGATTTTCCTGCACAGATCTCAAAACAAGTGTTGCGCAATTGTAGGGATGATGCGATGCCATGAAATGTGGTCAATTTCCTTTATAGTGTCGGTTTCAGAGTCTAATACATGCAATCTGATATTTTGCGACAGTTTTGCTAATATGTAAAATATGAATTCCGAACACTTCTATATGAATGCAAATGATGAGGAAATTGCCAGCTAAAATATGTAATATTTTTGACTAATCACCAGACTCTGGATAAACTAAAGGCACGTTTCAGTAATGACTGTTTGTAGGTTATCTCGGGCTATGTCGAAGGATGACTTTCTACCATCTGGAAGATCAATAGTGATATTGTTCTTGACTCGCCACAGTTTTAGCAAAATGGACCTTTTTCAGAAAACAGCAGTGGGAATATGGTAGAACTGAAAGTGATTCCAGAACCATAAACGATTACTGAAGATTTAATAGAACCTAAAGATTCAATTGGTTTTTGACATTCCATTATCCACTCCGCAGATATGGTGGGTAATCTCAGGCGCCCGAGAGGTACTTCGGTATCCTCAAAGACGGTGATATGAATGTTCTTGTTTACCTAGACTTGCCATTACTGATGTTCTAGACTATGAGACCCGGCAGGAGGATGAGTATAGCATCGTTCTAAACTATCTTTGAAGTGCACGTGTATATGGCTCTGCCAGAGGGTTGTTATAGTCAGTGGAAGTTGCGGGAGCATAGTGGACAAGTAGCTTGTGTCTATTTATAGACTGAAGTAGGTATAGCGGAGATAGATCATCTATTTTTTATGTGATAGTCTAGGCTTTGATTTCATCAGAATAGGAGATGGATCTGTTAAGAAGGTAGTATGGTGTGATGTCCTGGTATTTGGATGACATGCACTTTGTAGGAAATGAAATTCCTATACTACGATCGGTTATACTGTGGTTTTCACACAGTGATTTCTCCACATTGGATATGGATAATATATCAGGAATTCTGATAACTAGATCTATAGTTTTAGATCTAGATTTGGGTAGTTTCCCAATCTGGGTACTTTGACACTATTCTAAAGGTGTTTTAGAATGGACGACTCTTGGCATGGTGGTGTACCTGCAGGTGATGGAGTCACCCTCTCTAAAGGTGTCTTACAGACTAAAGGGGAGAGGGATGTGCATGATTGGTATATCACTTGCTTAGGCAATTGAGTCAATTATGAGATGTCAAGTACCACACCAGATGTTGTTTTTGCATGAGCTGCAATATATTGACCCAATCTTGGAGAAACGTTGGGAAGCAGTTTATGAACATAAGTGGATGTTCATGAGATATGGTAACAGCAGCCTCCTTCGGGAGATAGACTGTCAGAGTTTTAGTTTTTCCTCTTTTGAGGGGCAGTAGTTTTGACAGGTGGTTCAAGCGGATACTGAGGAAGGCATGGTGCAGGATACTGTGAACAATACAGTCTAAGAAGTTTGCTGGATTTGGAGTTCATTTGTGAACTGGGTCCCATCATATATCCAGACATATTCTAATACATGTATTGCTCATTTCGGGAGATGGCTTTCTCCGCGAACTTGAGATAAAGAGAGACATAGAAAGAAACATTGGAGAGGATCCACTAACTGAGGCTATTTCTCGAAAGCAATAGTTTTACAAACGAGCTTTGTGAAACTGATTAGTAGAGAAGTTGAGTGTTCGGTATCACATGGGCTGTGAGTATGCTACACCGCAATAATTAGCCTTAAGTGCAAGTATGAGATTGTTGGCTATCGTGCCCTCAAGTCAATTATTGGATCGTAGGCACGTGATTGCAATGATTGAGGGAGGACCTATACCGGTAGAACAATCTTACTCGAGATGATAGTATGCTATCTGGTTTGTCTTTATCATCATGTACTTGCTTCAGGTGGCTTTACAGATCACTATTACATCTTGATAGAGCCCATAGGATTCTTGCTTGACTACCAACAGTATGATAGCGATCATATACGTGGGAGTTGTAGGGTTGTATAGTACGGCAGCAAGGTTACGGGAGGCATCGTCCATACCAATTTCAAATTTTTGTCGTTCTATCTAACCCTAACCCTAGGTTCTTGGCTAAAGAATCATACGGAATCAAAACGCAAACACTTTACAACTAAGTGATAGGGATTGCAATCATTGTAGTCCGTTCCTTCGCTTCATAAGCTCCGAGTAGTGGTCCCTTCGCTGCGATCCATGAACTCCCGGACTCTTGAGAGGCTCCACAAGTCGTATGATGCATCCTTGCTTGTAGTCTTCGAAATCCGAGATGATCTACTTCGAGAAAACACGGACTCAAGCAATCTCTTCACTAAGTAAGAACTAGTGAAGCTAAAACACTAATCTATATGGCTAGTATAGAAGAGGATGATGAAGTAGGAATTTTGCTCTATTTAGTTTTCTTTTTCTCACAATCTTTTATCACAAATGAAAATGCTAGGAATATTTTTTGAGGAAGAAGAAGATGAAGTGATAAAAGAATATTGTTGTGAGCTTAGAAATGCAAC
Organism: Agapanthus africanus; assembly: GCA_030015575.1. Taxonomy (NCBI): domain Eukaryota; kingdom Viridiplantae; phylum Streptophyta; class Magnoliopsida; order Asparagales; family Amaryllidaceae; genus Agapanthus; species Agapanthus africanus. Next base: position 131,855,441 of record CM057343.1, read on the forward strand.
CATGGGTTAAGAATTCCATGCTTAACCCTTGTAGAGACTTAACCATGAGCTAGGGTTAAAAGTTAGGTCAAAAAATATCTTAAGCTAGACAAAAAGAGCGGACAAAGTCAAAAGAAGCCTACAAGCTTCTACAAGCTTTCACCAAATATCAACCATGACAAAATCCACAATATTTGAATTACTTAATGCTAAATATAAACCCTAACATTAACCCTAGCATGGTCTAAGTCTCATACACCCTTGTTGCATGTGTAACCTAGCATGTTACAATTATACATATCACATATATATAATATACTAACAAAAGAAAAGAATACAATAAACATATATCACATATATGTTAGAAGTATCCAAAGTGAGAAAATGAAATGCTTAAGTGAGCTCATATTAGTTAATGTAATGTAATATATCACATATATAATTATACATTAAATTATTAAATCAATTCTTGATTTAATAATCCGGCTATATAACATATAACTGACTAATATAATACGTATCAATTTATCGATTCAACACTTGATCCGACAACCCGGCTATATCACATATACCCGGCCGATATCACATATCGCGAGAATAGAATACGGTATCACATACACGTATTATTCTCGGTCCCGCACATATCACATATGTCCGCCTACTCCATTTCGCCTGAGCCAGGAAACCTCTGTGTAGGACTCTAAAGACTCGTCAATACGCCGACAAGTAGGTGATGATCATATCAAACACCCACAAGCTGCAAGCGGTCAGCTAAACGTAACAGCCACCCGGGTATTGAGCGATCAGAAGATCGACAAGTAAGCCTGCACACACTCCAGTGAATCCATTCAGTAACACTACCGTACAGTCCGGTCTCTTCGTCTGATATGTCGCATATCCAGTCTAGGGGTGGTAAACGTCAGACCCCAGTAACCGATAAGTCGTCGATGTGAGGCTCATAACGGGTCGAGAAACTACTGATAACACTTATCAGTAGATCTCCATATCAGTCCTGGTCTAGGACTTCCAGTTATAACCAATCGAACACAGCGCAACATCAACCCCCAATACCGGGAGAGACGAAACCCTTCCTATCGCTCATTGCCTCCATGTGATTCGGGACTATACCCAGAAGCCACCGTTTTGCATGTTCTCATGAGCGTGGTAAGGAGGAAATCAAAGCATAGTAGGAATCACACTAGACTCTATGACGATCTCCGGTTTACAGAATAATCTGTACCAGTGTCACCAGAGAACTGCTATCTGACGATAGGTATAATACCATCTAGGAGTTCTCGGCGAGTCCGTTCAGTATACCCAGTCTCTATTGAGCACCCATACACCATCTTTGGTGTCAAACACCAATGGATGCGGGATCATCCATCGCCCATTATATGGTCAAGATGCGTATACGCTAGTCTACTCTGGAGTATCGATACCATGTCTCGATACACCCTTGACTAGGAACAATAATAGGATGTACTTGTGGACTACCCTGGCTCAACTAGTATGATCTGCATCATAGTCCTAGTAGTCAAGTACATATCCTAAGGGCTTTATCAACATGTGAGAGTAAGACAATAATACAATACAAATCAACATGTTAAGACAAAGAGCAACCGGATAGCATACTATCATATCGAGCAAGAAAGTCCTCTCTATATATATATCCAAGCATCCACTATAATATACATCATATGTACAATAATGGCCTCTAGGGCATATATATAACTAACAATCTCCCACTTGCACTAAGGCCAGCTGTTGTAGTTTCTCATACCCAACATCTCGAAGAGTCTATCAAATTGTATCTAGGGTATGGCCTTCGTGAGTGGATCCGCAGTGTTTTCCTTCGTGTCAACTCTCCTGACCTCGATCTCTCGGGTATCAACTATCTCCCGGATCAGGTGATACCTCCCCAGAATATGCCTGGATCTCTGATGGGACCTGGGTTCCTTGGCCAAAGCCACAGCTCCATTGTTATCACAATACAAAGGTATTGGATGCTCAATGGATGGAACCATTCCAAGTTCAGTTATGAACTTCTTTATCCAGACAGCCTCTTTGGCAGCATCGTTGGCAACGATGTATTCAGCCTCCATCGTCGAGTCTGCCACGGTTTCAAACAGGCCACTATAATATCCAAGCATCCAAGAACCGGACGGACTTCTAGAGAGTCCAAACAGGAAATGTACGAGCTTCCAAAGTGATAAGGACGACTCTAAGTCGCACTCGGGATTTGTCTTTACCCTCAATGGAGGGGCGGTGTATTGGAAGAGTTCTAAACAGGAAACCGTGGCAGACTCGACGATGGAGGCTGAATACATCGTTGCCAATGATGCTACCAAAGAGGCTGTCTGGATAAAGAAGTTCATAACTAAACTTGGAATGGTTCCATCCATTGAGCATCCAATACCTTTGTATTGTGATAACAATGGAGCTGTGGCTTTGGCTAAGGAACCCAGGTCCCATCAGAGATCCAGGCATATTCTGGGGCGGTATCACCTGATCCGAGAGATAGTTGATCCCCGAGAGATTGAGGTCAGGAGAGTTGACACGAAGGAAAACACTGCGGATCCACTCACGAAGGCCATACCCTAGATACAATTTGAGAGACTCTTCGGGATGTTGGGTATGAGAAACTACAATAGCTGGCCTTAGTGCAAATGGGAGATTGTTAGTTATGTATATGCCCTAGAGGCCATTATTCTACTTATGATGTATATTATAGTGGATGCTTGGATATATATAGAGAGGACTTTCTTGCTCGATATGATAGTATGCAATCCGGTTGCTCTTTGTCTTAACGTGTTGATTTGTATTGTATTATTGTCTTACTCTCACATGTTGATAAAGCCCTTAGGATATGTACTTAACTACTAGGACTATGATGCAGATCATACTAGTTGAGCCAGGGTAGTCCACAAGTACATCCTATAATTGTTCCTAGTCAAGGGTGTATCGAGACATGGCATCCATACTCCAGAGTAGACTAGCGTATACGCATCTTGACCCATATAATGGGCGATGGATGATCCAACATCCATTGGTGTTTGACACCAAAGATGGTGTATGGGTGCTCAGTGGAGACTGGGTACACTGAACGGACTCGCCGAGAACTCCTAGGTGGTATTATACCTATCGTCAGATAGCAGTTCTCTGGTGACACTGGTACAGGTTATTCTGTAAACCTGAGATCGTCATAGAGTCTTGTGTGATTCCCAGTATGCTTTGATTTCCTCCTTACCACGCTCATGAGAACATGCAAAACGGTGGCTTTTGGGTATAGTCCCGAATCACATGGAGGCAATGAGCGATAGGAAGGGTTTCGTCTTTCCCGGTATTGGGGGTTGATGTTGCGCTGTGTTCGATTGGTTATAACTGGAAGTCCTAGGCCAGGACTGATATGGTGATCTACTGGTAAGTGTTATCGGTAGATTCTCGACCCGTTATGAGCCTCACATCGACGACTTATCGGTTAATGGGGTCTGACGTTTACCACCCCTAGACTGGATATGCGACATATCAGACGAAGAGACCGGACTGTACGGTAGTGTTACTGAATGGATTCACTGGAGTGTGTGCAGGCTTACTTGTTGATCTTCTGATCGCTCAATACCCGGGTGGCTGTTACGTTTAGCTGACCGCTTGCAGCTTGTGGGTGTTTGATATGATCATCACCTACTTGTCGGCGTATTGACGAGTCTTTAGAGTCCTACACAGAGGTTTCCTGGCTCAGGCGAAATGGAGTAGGAGGACATATGTGATATGTGCGGGACCGAGAATAATACATGTATGTGATACAGTATTCTATTCTTGCGATATGTGATATCGGCCGGGTATATGTGATATAGCCGGGTTGTCGGATCAAGTGTTGAATCGATAAATTGATACGTATTATATTAGTCAGTTATATGTTATATAGCCGGATTATTAAATCAAGAATTGATTTAATAATTTAATGTATAATTATATATATGATATATTACATTATATTAACTAATATGAGCTCACTTAAGCATTTCATTTTCTCACTTTGGATACTTCTAACATATATGTGATATATGTTTATTGTATTCTTTTCTTTTGTTAGTATATTATATATATGTGATATGTATAATTGTAACATGCTAGGTTACACATGCAACAAGGGTGTATGAGACTTAGACCATGCTAGGGTTAATGTTAGGGTTTATATGTAGCATTAAGTAATTCAAATATTGTGGATTTTGTCATGGTTGATATTTGGTGAAAGCTTGTAGAAGCTTGTAGGCTTCTTTTGACTTTGTCCGCTCTTTTTGTCTAGCTTAAGATATTTTTTGACCTAACCTTTAACCCCTAGCTCATGGTTAAGTCTCTACAAGGGTTAAGCATGGCATTCTTAACCCATGGTTGCATTTCTAAGCTCACAACAATAATCTTTTATCACTTCATCTTCTTCTTCCTCAAAAAATTTTCCTAGCATTTTCATTTGTGAGAAAAGATTGTGAGAAAAAGAAAACTAAATAGAGCAAAATTCCTACTTCATCATCCTCTTCTATACTAGCCATATAGATTAGTGTTTTAGCTTCACTAGTTCTTACTTAGTGAAGAGATTGCTTGAGTCCGTGATTCGGCACAGTTCCCATTTGGGGATTCCGTGATGAGGACATTGGACTAACAAACCCTTAAAGCGTTCAAGACATTGTGAAAATGTTTCATTTGGAAGCTGGGTGAATTGATATATTTCGCTACGGACTCGAGCTGTCTTTTAATGTGGGTAGAATTTGTTAAGGAATGCTTTTACGAATTCTTCCCAGTTTGAAATGGAATGTGCGGTAGTATTATACAGCCACTTCTTGGCTATATCGTACAAAGTGAATGGGAGAAGACGAAGACGTAAAGCATCTACAGAAAGCTGTGAAGTACCCATCATTGCGCATACATTTTCAAATTTGGTGATAAATGCGTATGCGTTTTCAGACTCGAGATCGTGAAATTTTGGTAGAAGGTTGATGTATTGGGGTTTTATTTGAAAATTTTCCCCATTGGCTGGTGAAGTGGAAAGACAGGTGGAAAGTGGACCTCGTGTAGGATAGCACCTCTCTTGGAAAGAGATGCGAGGTGGATTCTGCGCACCAACAAACGGCGGCAGGGTAGTGGAAAAGAAGTTCGATGGAGATGGATCCATCGATGTGGGAGTGGTGGTGGGTAAAGAAAAGGTAAGTGTAGAAATACCGACTTTAGGGTCGATCGGGGGACGCGGACTAAACAGGAACTAGAATCCCGTTGTCCAGCCTATCTTGCACTAAAAAGGGTTAGTAAAAGTGGCAGCGTGAATTTATAATTAGGGGAGAGAATGAATGTATGCGGTGTTTGTTTTGAAAATTGGACGGATTTTTGAAAAAAATGATGCAACACAACAAATGCAACACACAAAACCCTAAAATCTAGTGGTCACCTAGGTCCGGCTCTAGACCGCCCCTAACTGCCAAAAGACAAGTCGCAGGATAGAATCCTCCACTGCCTCTTTGTCCCCCTGTGGCCAAGTAAGTGCCAGGTAAGTGGGAAGGTACTCCACTACGTAAGTAATGGGCCTAATTAATAACCACTAGCCTTTGACACACTTGCCTTAGATACCACAAGAAAACGCGGATAAGCAATGAATTACCCACGGCCTTCTTCTGTCCTAAGTGAGCGCGACGGTCCTTAGAGTTATCTTTAGATATTTTTTAATTAATGAGGGTAATGCGGATGCAAGTTTGTGATTTTCGGGGCTTAGGAAGGGTAATGAACTCCCCACCTAATCTGGATTTGGTCTTTGCCCCTTAATTTCCGTATTAATATGCAAACAACCACAAAATCAAAACAAGCACAATTTAATTTTGCTTTTTGCGCGGCGCTGCGATTTTTGCAAAGAAACCTGCACAATATATTAGTTGGAGCTAAAAAGAGGAGAGAGGAGAAGGTAAGAAACTTACAGAGAAAAATTGGCAGAGAGAAGGCTTTACCAAGGCGCGGAACTGCCGCACTCTAGGGGTAATTGCCGCGGAATCGCGGTCTCTTGAAGGGATCTCTGCAAAATTTTTTTAAGATAATGCTTCTTTTGCTCCCCTTAGCTCTCTAGAATATTCACAAAAATTTTATCCAAGCTCCAATGATTCCAGATTTCCTCGCAATCAAATCACAACATACGTATTAGGGTTTGTGCGAGTTTAGATCTAAAAATTTTAATGGAATAAATCTTTCAACAAAAATTTCAAAATAGGAACAATTAGCGCACTATCCCCGGCAACGGCACCATTTGATTGAATGAATTTCTTGATTGGGATGTAAAAGTATCAATTCAAATGATCCCCGACAACGACGCCATTTGATTGATGATATTTTCCGATTGTGTAAGTAAATCAAATGATCCCCGGCAACGGCGCCATTTGATTGAATTCGATTTCCGATTGTGTAGTTGGTTTTTAGAAAATATGTATAAGAAATCACAACCAAAAATATTTGACCGCAATCAATAACGGTGTCGGTTGTAGCGCGTTAGTAAGTGCGGATCGTCCACAGGGAAAGTGTAATCATTCGTGCTTCGATTTAGATGAGTTGAAATTTTAAAGAAAAGAAAACAAACAATTCATGATTTGTAAATTGAAGTTCAAGAATTAGGAAAATCTAGTCTAAATCAAGAAACGATAGAATCAAGAATTGATAGTTTAATCATTTTTCCAACCAAATATCAAGAATCGAAATGAGGCTCGTAGGAATCGATCGGATCTATAGATGTGATGTAATCTTACAATGACGTATTCTTATCCTTTGATGAATTGATACTAGATCGATGATGATCGACAAGAATTAGGGATTTCTAGTGAAACTAGGGTTTCATCTTATCCCTTGTTCTTTCATCGATATCATTCACTTCTATCCTCTAGTAATTTCAAGAAACGATCGTAGATCCCTAATTTCGAGCGATAACAATCAAGAAAGCATCGCAATGAAACTAGGTCATCGATTCTTGAACTTGCTAGGGTTTACAAAACTCGTAGGACTTAAAAATCATTTTAAGATTTGTTACATCATCATTCTACAATCGTTTCGATTCCTCCACGAGCGGAGTTTTACTCAAACATCACAACAAGAACTACAATTACAAATTTAGATCTAATCATGATGCAAGAATTATAAGAAAGCAAGATTAAAGAATTTCACCTTTTATTTATATCAACAATTTCGTTACAATCGCTCAAGAACTACAAGAGGAAGAACTCGATCGTCGATTTGGTTTCTCTCATCTCCATGAGTCGCGGATCGGCTTGGATCACTTGCCCGATTAAAGATCGGCTTGGCTCCTAAAAGGTTGAATGGCTTATCACTTGATTTGGTACTCGAGATCTTGAATTTGGATTGGAATTAGGGTTAGGGTTTCGCACAAGTCTTGTCACTAGACTTGTGGAAGAAGATGAAGAATTGAAGAAGACTAAAGAACTAAAGAAGAACTATTGATCCCCCCCAACCCTTAGATCTAGGTTCCTATTTATAGCCATCAAAACCCTAGATCTAGGATTTGAATTTTAAGTTTCCCTCCAAAAGTTTGTTGAGGAGATTTTGAATTTCCCTCCAAAAGTTAGTTAGAGGAGAAGCTTCTAGATGTGATTAGTTAGGAGCTTAATTAGGATTAGCTTAATGATCTTTGCTGATCTGGCAGAAGACTCTGGAGAATTCTGGATTTGACATGCATTAAAGTGATGTGGGCCCTGATAGATGAATTTTGCACTGAAAATGACTTGCTGATGTGTCCAAACCGCCGCGGAACTGCGGCGCAAGCCGGCTCCCGCCGCGGTTCCGCGGCCATGTTGGAAGATTGGGCTTTGAAACTTCTGGTGGTTGTTGGGCCTAACACTTGGGCTATTTTCTGATATGTTGAATTGTATTTCACCCTTTGGATTGCTACCAGATCTCAAAACTTGGAGTTGGTGTAATGTTTGATCAGCAAAATGACAATTTTGGCTTTTCTTCCGGATTTTCCTGCACGGACTTCGAAACACGGGTTGCGATATATAGAAATGATGCCATGCTATGAAATGCAGTTAATTTCCCTAGAAATGGCGGTTTTAAGGTCTAACACATGTAATCTGATATTTTGCGACTGTTTTGCTAATATGTAAAATATGAATGCCGAACACTTTTATATGAATGCAAATGATAAGGAAATTGCCGGTTAAAAGATGCAATATTTTCGACTGATCAGTATGCGATAGCACAACAAATGGCCCTAGTGTAAGTGGGAGATTGTTAGTGATATGTATACCCTAGAGGCCATTATTGTACATACGATGTATATTGTAGTGGATGCTTGGACATATATAGGTAGGACTTTGTTGCTCGATATGATAGTATGCTATCTGGTTGCTTTTTATCTTAACATGTACTCTGATTGTCTCTATGTTACATGTTGATAAAGCCCTTAGGATGAGTACTTGACTAGCAGGACTATGATGCAGATCATACTAGTGGGGACTGTTAGTTATATGTATGCCCTAGAGGCCATTACTGTACATACGATGTATATTGTAGTGGATGCTTGGACATATATAGGGAGGACTTTCTTGCTCGATATGATAGTACGCTATCTGGTTGCTCTTTATCTTAACATGTACTCTGATTGTCTCTATGTTACATGTTGATAAAGCTCTTAGGCTGAGTACTTGACTACCAGGACTATGATGCAGATCATACTAGTGGGGACAATGTAGTCGCCAAGTACATCCTTCAAATGTTTCTAGTCATGGGAGTACCGAGACAAGGCATCGATACTCCAGAGTAAACTAGCGTATGCGCTTCTTGATCCATATGATGGGCGATGGATGATCCCATATCCATTGGTGTTTGACATCAGAGAAGGTATACGGGTACTCAGTAGAGACTAGGTACACTGGACGGACTCGCCGAGAACTCCCAGATGGTATTATACCTTACGTCAGATGGCAGTTCTCTGGTGATACTGGTACAGGTTGTAGGGTTCCTAGGCACACTATAGGTCATACAAGGCATCAACCATGCCAATTTAAAATTTTATGGGTGCCGAGAAACCCTAATACGGATCATCGGCTAGAATTCTAGGCGAAAAACGAATCTAGTTAACACTTTAACTAAAGGAGAGAGGCTACAACCTTTGTAGATCCGGTTCTCCACTTCCTTAGCTCCACGTGGGTGTCCTCTCGCTGTCCATCATGAATCCCGAACTCATTCGTCGGCTTCATCGGAGAAACGGGCGAGCTAGGTCGTCGGCTTCGTGTCAAAAACGATCTACGTCGAGGCATCACAAGTTCAAGCTCCGACTTCACAAAGTTGTGAAACTTATGAAGAAAACACCCAAAACAACTTGGCAAGAGGTAGAGGGTGAAGAAATAGGAGGTGGGTTCACTTTAGAATTGGATTTCTCTCACTAGAACTCAAGTTGCCATTGATGGCATCAAGGTTTCTATCTTGAAGAAGAAGGAGAAGATGAAGCTAGTTTTATGATAAGTTTTTTTAAAATGAAAAGAAAAATTCATACTTATCATAATCTAACAATGGTTAAGTGTAGAGAATAAACCATGGTCATTTGGAGAGTTAGGGTTAAGCATGAGGACAAGAATGGTTGCAAAAGTCAAGGCTTCATGAAGCTTCAACTAATGACAAAAGAAAGCCACCATTCTTTTTAAATCATTTCCAAATAAATAAATAAATAAATGAATATGTAAAACCCTAATTATCAAATCAACCATGGTTTAATTCTACACATTTAACCAAATGATCAAGTATCATCAAACATGATACAAAAATGTGCACAAAAGCATATCACATATACAATGTGCATCAAGTGAGAAAAATCCGTTTAAAGTGAACCAATACTAGTTAATGTAAAGTAATATATCAAATATATAATTATACATTAAATCATTAAATCAACACTTGATTCAATGATCCGGTCATGTCGCACATGACCGACTAGTATTCAATGTATCGGCTTATCGAATCGATCTTCGATTCGATAACTAGGTTATATAACATACAACCAATCGAAACATTAATCGCGAGAATCAAATACGGTATCACATACACGCATTACTCTCGGTCCCGCACATATCTCATATGCGCTCCTATTTCGTTTCGCTTGAGCCAGGAAACCTCTGTGTAGGACTCTAAAGACTCGTCAATACGCCGGTAGCAGATGATGATCATATCAAGCACCCACAAGCCGCAAGCGGTCTGCTAAACGTAACGGCCACCCGGGTATTGAGCGATCAGAAGTTCGACGAGTTAGCCCGCTCACACTCCTACGAATCCGACCAGTAACACTTACCGTACAGTCCGGTCTGTTCGTCTGATATGTCGCATATCAAGTCTAGGGGTGGTAAACGTCAGACCCCAATAACCGATAAGTCATGCCGATGTGAGGCTCATAACGGGTCAAGAAACTACTGGTAACACTTACCAGCAAATCTCTGATCAGCCCTGGCCAGGGATTCCCTGTTACGGCCAATCGAGCACAGCGCAACATCAACCCCCAATACCGGGAGAGACGAAACCCCTCCTATCGCTCATTGCCTCATGTGACTCGGGACTGTACCCAAAGACCACCGTTTTGCACGCCCTTATGGACGTGGTAAGGTGGAGATCAAAGCACAGTGGGAATCACACAAGACTCTATGATGATCTCGGGTCTACAGACTAACCTGTACAAGTGTCACCTGAGAACTGCCATCTGACGTGAGGTATAATACCATCTGGGAGTTCTCGACGAGTCCGTCCAGTGTACCCAGTCTCCACTGAGCACCCGTATACCATCTCTGATGTCAAACACCAATGGATATGGGATCATCCATTGCCCATCTCATGGGTCGAGAAGCGTATACGCTAGTCTACTCTGGTATATCGATGCCCCGTCTCGATACACCCATGACTAGGGACCTTGAAGGATGTACTTATGGACTACCACGTCCCCACTAGTATGATCTGCATCATAATCCACGTAGTCAAGTACACATCCTAAGGGCTTTATCAATATGTAACTATAAGACAGTTTAAAGAGACTATTGTACATGTTAAGATAAAGAGTAACCAGATAGCATACTATCATATCGAGCAAGAAAGTCATCTCTATATATGTCCAAGCATCCAATATAATATACATCATCTGTACAATACTGGCCTCTAGGGCATACATACAACTAACAATCTCCCACTTGCACTAGGGCCAGCTGCTGTAGTATCGCATACCGAGCATCCCGAAGAGTCTCTCAAACTGTATCTGGGGAATGGCCTTCGTGAGTGGATTCGACGTGTTGTTCTTCGTGTCAACCCTCCTGACCTCGATCTCCCGGCGATCAACTATCTCCCGGATCAGGTGATACCGCCTCAGAATATGCCTGGACCGCTGATGGGACCTGGGTTCCTTGGCCAAAGCCACCGCTCCATTGTTATCACAATACAAAGGTATTGGATGCTCAATGGATGGAACCACTCCAAGTTCAGCAATGAACTTCTTGATCCAGACAGCCTCTTTGGCAGCATCGTTGGCAGCGATGTATTCAGCCTCCATCGTCGAGTCTGCCACGGTTTCCTGCTTGGAACTCTTCCAGCTAACCGCCCCTCTGTAAAGGGTAAAGACAAAGCCCGACTGCGACTTAGAGTCGTCCTTATCACTCTGGAAGCTCGAGTCGGTAAAGGACTCCACTTGGAGTTCTCCGTTACCATACACCAAGAACATATCTCTAGTTCTTCGCAAGTACTTGAGAATGTTCTTCACAGCTGTCCAGTGACCCTCTCCAGGATCTGCTTGATACCGACTCACTACACTTAGTGAGTATGCAACATCGGGTCTGGTACATAGCATCGCATACATGATAGAGCCTACTGCCGAAGCATAGGGTATCCCTTGCATGCGAGCTCTCTCCAAATCAGTCTTGGGAGACATCTCTTTGGAGAGAGTGACTCCAGAGATCTGTTAGGTCCACGTTACCTCTCCCGGTACTTACGGGGTTGCGGAAATGGTAAATCAAAATTTTTTCTAAACTTTGTAACATGGACCGTAAAAGCCGGATCTTTGCTAAACTAAACTAGCATATTAGCTAAAGAGAGTTAGCTACTATGATTATGGTTATACCTAAACTTGAACTCCTTCTCTTCTTGTTGTTGTTCTTCTTTCTTGTTCTTTATAGAAGCTTGAATGGTTCTCTTCTCGTCGCCTTCTTCCGTCGAAGATGGATCCACCTCGAAGGTTCGACCTTTGGGCTCTTCCTCGATCTTTGAGTGAACTAGGGTTTCCGGCTTGCTAAACCTTGAACCCTAGAGAGAGTAGAGAGTATCTATGGAGTGCTTTCTTTTCAAGGTGATGGATTCTCAACACATGAGAAGGAATCACCTTGAGCTTGAGGAAGAAGAAGATGAAATGAGGAGAGAGAGAGGTTATGATAGAATGAGCTCTCTTTTTCTTTTTGCAACCATATCAAAAAGAAAATGAATTATCTAAATGATAATAATTCAAAATGAGAATAGTTGATGGCAATTAGGAATGACCACTACCATGCTTCATTTAGTCAAAAGTAAGCATGAATCAAGGAGGACTTTTTAAAGCATGATGGTGGTCAACATTCAACCATGGTCAACAAGTCAACCATGGTCAACAAGTCAACAAAATCAACCATAACATAATTCTCATTTAATTACTATTATTAATAGATAATTCATAAATCCATTAGGGTTTGGAAAATGATAACTGTCAACTGTGCATACGCACCCGTTCCGAAACCCTAATGAAATACCTCATCCTCCGCCTCAAGCAATTGTGCATACACACCTGCATTCTCGTTCCGAGGAACAAGAATACCAAGATATAAAAGCAACCCCAAATATATATACCAGTATCTGGCTCAAACCAGAGCCTGCCAGTATAATCCGTCCGGACTCCAAACGTGCACAAGTGCGCGGATGAGAACGAACCCTGTCGCAAAACCATGCGACCTCTACTCTATTTTGCCCAGAGGCGAATGCCCTCTGTGTGGGACTCTAAAGACTCGACACTACGCTGGCAGTGGGTTTAACCACAGACCGCAAGCGGCACTAGCTGTGCGTAACGGTCCCCAGGTAGATGCCGACAAGAAGGCTGACGAGGTGAAACCCCATCTGAACTCCTACTGAGTCTGAATGTGACATTCTCCGTACAGTCCGGTCTGTTCGTCTGATACATCGCATGGCGGGCCTAGGGGGGCGGTAAACGTCAGTCCCCTAATAGCGGTACAAGTCGTGTCGGAGTGAAGCCCAATACACCCTGAGATAACACTGGAACCTACCAGTACATCTCGCTTGCCCTGGCCAGGGACTACTTGTGTAATGGCTCTCCTAGACACAGCGCGATGTCAACCCCCAATACCAGGAGAGACGAATCCTGTCTAACCGTTACTGCCTCCAAGTGCTTCGGGACTGCTCCCAACTACTACCTGTTTGCACGACTCAGTAGAGCCGTGGTAGGGTAGTAATCAAAGAACAGTGGGAACACACTCGAGACGAAGTGACAGTGTCAAGTCAGCGGACTAAGCTGTACTCATGTCACCTGGGAACTGATAACTGACGATAGGTATAATACCAACCATCAGTTCCCGACGAGTCCTGTCCAGTGTACTCGTAACCCAACGAGCACCCGCATACTATCTCAAGTACGACGTACTGACGGCTGTGGGACAGACCGTCTCCCGTGCTGGGATGAGAAGCGCATACGCTAGTCTACTCCGGAGCATCGATGCCCTATCTCGATACTCCCACGACCAGGGACGTGTATAAGGATGTGCTTGTAGATTACCCAGCCCCCACGAGTGTGATCGCCATCACAACGCCGGTAATCAAGCAAAGATCCTAAGGGCTCTACTAATGCGTATAGGTGATATAATAAATAAACACACATGTACACATTAAAGCAGAGACAAACCAAGTAGCATACTACTATATTGAGCAAGATTGTCTGTACAACTGTGAATATCCCAAGCTTCCATCAAGTAATATACATACTAGTATGATACAGTAATGGCCTCTAGGGCATATACACTAACAATCTCCCACTTGCACTAAGGCCATGTACTGGCGTATCGAAGACCTATCTTCTCGATCAGCCGCTCGAACTGAGTCTGGGGTAAAGCCTTTGTGAATGGGTCCGCAGTGTTGTCCTTTGTATCCACTCTCCGCACCTCGATCTCCTGTCGATCAATGATCTCCCTGATCAGGTGATACCGCCTTAAGATGTGCCTGGATTTCTGATGGGACCTTGGTTCCTTCGCTAAAGCTATAGCCCCATTGTTATCGCAATACAAAGGTATTGGGTCAACAATGGACGGAACCACCTGAAGTTCACTAATGAACTTCTTAATCCAGACCGCCTCTTTTGCGGCATCGCTTGCAGCAATGTATTCAGCCTCCATCGTCGAGTCTGCGACGGTATCCTGCTTGGAACTCCTCCAACATACCGCCCCTCCGTTGAGGGTAAACACAAAACCCGAGACAGACTTGCTGTCATCTTTGTCACTCTGGAAGCTTGAATCGGTAAAGGACTCGACCCTGAGGTCTCCATTACCGTAAACCAGGAACATCTCCTTAGTCCTCCTCAGGTACTTGAGAATGTTCTTCACTGCTATCCAGTGGTCCTCCCCTGGGTCTGACTGATACCGGCTTACCGTGCTCAACGCGTAAGCTACATCTGGTCTTGTACATAGCATCGCATACATTATAGATCCTACCGCCGAAGCGTAGGGTATAGTGCTCATGCGAACCCTCTCCTCGTCAGTCTTAGGAGACATCTTCTTGGAGAGGGTAATTCCGTGCAATGCGGGTATGTTACCGCGCTTGGAATCCTCCATACTAAATCTCTTTAGTACGGTCTCTATGTACCTGGGACTGCGAAAGTCCCAATAGTCTCTTGGATCTATCTCTATAGATCTTGATCCCCAGAATGTACGAGGCATCACCCAGGTCCTTCATGGAGAACCTTTGTGACAAAAACAGCTTGACCGATTGTAGCATAGGAACATCATTTCCTATCAAAAGAATGTCGTCCACGTACAAGACTAGGAACACGACAGTTCGTCCTACAATCTTCTTATACACACAGGGTTCATCTTCGTTCTTGATGAAATCAAATTCCTTGATTGCCTCATCAAAACAGATGTTCCAGCTCCGCGATGCCTGCTTTAATCCATAAATGGATTTAGCAACTTGCACACCTTTCCGCTGCTCCCACTGTCTACGAAACCTTCTGGTTGATCCATGTAAACGCACTCTTCCAAACAACCGTTTAGGAAAGCCGTCTTAACATCCATCTGCCAGATTTCATAGTCATGGAAGGCAGCAATGGCAAGTAAGATCCGAATGGATTTGAGCATAGCCACCGGAGAAAAAGTCTCATCATAGTCCAAACCAGGTCTTTGACGAAAACCTTTTGCAACGAGTCTAGCTTTATAGGTTTCCACCTGCCCATCTACACCAAGTTTTCTTTTGTAGATCCATTTGCATCCAACGGGTTTTACCCTAGGTGGAGCAATATCCATGGTCCACACTTTATTGGCGTACATGGACTCCATTTCGGATTGCATTGCTTCCTGCCACTTATCAGAGTCCCTACTGATAATGGCCTGCCTGAAACTGGTAGGGTCATCTTCTTCCAAGATGCAATCCTCTCGATCCCCGTCTATGAGAAAACCGTAGTATCTCTCGGGCGGATGAGAAATCCTACCAGATCTGCGGAGTGGCTGAGGTTCGTTTGGGGTCACTGAACTTTCTGTTCTGCTAAATCCTCAGTTTGATTTTGTGGATCAGATATTTCATCCAGTTCTACCGTGCTCCCACTTATTTCTTTTGCAAGAAATTGCCACTCTAAAAAGGTGGCGCGGCGAGCAACGAACACCTTCTGTTCCTCAGTGTGGTAGAACAGATATCCCAGAGAATTTCTAGGATATCCCACAAACTTACATAAAACTGACCGTGCCTCAAGCTTGTCTGGTTTTTGTACTTTTACATAGGCCGGACAGCCCCATATCTTAATTCGTTCTAGATATGGTTTCTTACCACTCCATATTTCATATGGAGTCTTAGGCACGGATTTAGACGGAACCTGATTCAGCAAGTATGCCGCTGTCCCCAGCGCAAGTCCCCAGAATGAAAAAGGTAACTCAGCATCACTCATCATGGATCGAACCATATCCAATAGGGTACGATTCCTTCTCTCCGACACACCGTTGTGCTGTGGTGTATAAGGAGGAGTGAGCTGAGAGAGAATACCATTCTCTTTTAAGTAATCTAGGAATTCCGTGCTTAAGTACTCCCCTCCCCTGTCAGACCGGAGGATCTTGATACTTTTGCCTGTCTGGTTCTCTACTTCCTTTCTGAATTCCTTGAATTTCTCAAAAGTTTCAGATTTGTGTTTCATCAGATACACATATCCGAACCTAGAGAGATCGTCAGTGAATGTGATGAAGTACGAGAACCCACCCCTTGCATGTATAGACATCGGACCACACACATCACTGTGTATGAGTCCCAAGAGCTCTCTTGCTCTTTCTCCATGTCCGGTGAACGGAGATTTGGTCATCTTCCCTTTGAGACAAGACTGACAAGTTTCATAAGATGAAAACTCGAACGCATTCAAGAGTCCATCTCTATGCAACTTACTCAGTCTTTTCTCTCCGATATGACCGAGTCTACAATGCCACAAGTAGGATTCATTCGTATCTGAATTCTTCCTCTTGCGTGTGTTTTGTATATTGAGAACTGTATTCTGATTTAGAACGTAGATACCATTAAACAGTGTACCCTCTGCAACCAGTACCTTATCAAGGTAAATGTTCATGATATTCTTTTCAAGAACAAACTTATATCTATCTTTATCGAGTAAAGAAACTGATATGATGTTGCAAACCATAGAGGGTACATAGTAGCAATCGTTCAAAATCATAGTCTTGCCATTTGGCAATACTAGGTGATATTCACCGACGGCTGCCGCATAAACTTGTGCTCCGTTCGCTACTCTGAGCGACATATCACCCGGTGCAACTTTCCTACTTTTTCTCAGTCCCTGCAATAAATTACAGATATGAGATCCTGATCCGGTATCAAGTACCCAGGAGGTAGGGCTGACCGTAAAACAGTTCTCAATTACAAGAACACCTGAAGTAGATGCAAAACCATGCTTCTTCTTCAACTGGGTATCCTGGAAATCCATACTTTCCTCTTTCCCATTCTCATGCTCATGACTGTTGTCACAAGTTAGAGCTGAACCAACTTTCCCCAGTCCCGAATAAGAATTCGGATCGGTCAAGCGATACATTTTATTATCTTGATTAGGGCGTGAAAAGGTTGCTGCCTGGAGAGAGAGAAAAGAAACACTCAGCGTATGCTCTTGCAAGATTAGATTGGTTTATTAATTTATCTAACCAGGGTGTCTCCCACTGTTTCCTCAAATCCTTCTTAAAACCTTTTAAAAGAAGAACTAGCCGGGTTTTAATTCACGTTACAATACTTGCTTAACCTTTCAGCCAGGCTAGTGTCGGTACTTCGAGGGAGGTTTTCCAACGCTTTCGCGAAGTTCCTTAATTAAAGAACCTCTTTTCCCTGTGGGCGTAACCCTGCTAACACCTTTCTAGACACCTACTAGGTTTATAGCATTGATCGTTAAGTGAAATAATCTCCCGAGAGTAAACCAACTCATCAGTGGGATCGGGATCCAACTGTCATTGTGTGATAACCTAGATGGAATCCACTCTAGTCACCACACTCCAGAAGGTATGCTAAATCTGCAAGTTTCAGTTCTTTTGAAACTCCCGATGTGGTTTTTGCCCCTAACGATTCATGACCTTGACAATGCCAACATATCATGAACTGTTAGTCAAGTTCGGCCCGTCATTATCTTGATTAACTTAGACCCACCCGCATAACTCTTGACAATGCCAACATAGCTATGCGACTGTCCTAAATAATCCGAAAAAATAAGGCTGCAAACAAGCAATACTTAGCTACCGATCACTACGCCTTGACAATGCCAAAATACGTAGCTCGAATACTGAGTAGTACTTGTAGGAAATGACGGAGGGCTACGGCTGGGTTTTTTGGCGAAAAACCCGTTAACGTAATGAACTTGATATCGTTGAAGGAACCTGATAGCACCTTTTTGAAAAATACAGTGGCGAAAACTTTTGCTAAAGAGGTCACTCCCGGTGAAGGGATCTCGGCTCTTTCCTCGTCGAGTGAGGTGCTGGGCATTCGTAAGATGAATACCTCGATGCAAAGCAAGAATAATCGACTATAGTGAAGTTATTACCCTGACGCAAACTTTTGTCCAAGGGGTCACTCCCGGTGAAGGGATCTCGGCCCTTGCCTCGTCGACTGAGGTGCTGGGTATTCATAACCGAATACCGCGATGCAAAACAAAAATGAACGTCCTTGCAATAACAGCTTTTTGAAAAACTTGTTCCAACAACGTCTTTTAGGTTTATTTTTCTTGCATTAGTTCTTTTAATGCGTGATATTCTTGCATTAGTTCTTTTAATGCGTCCCATCATTTAATCCTACCATTGCAGAAAACAACCAAAATATGACGTACGCTTATGCCATTCGCATTCGCCACGGGGTCCCGTCATCACTCGTTAGGTTACTTAACTAACGACAGAGCGGGGGCTGGGCTAGCGCGGCTGTAAAACATAAGCAACGCCTAAATAGTAAAGCAATGATAGACATTACAGATCACAGATGAATACATTGGATATACTAGCAATCCGCAATCCTTTCGAGCCTGGAACGAAAAGCGGATAACACGGTCGCGGTGAATAGCCAAAACCCCACCCAAGACCCCTACGGGTGCGGCAAACCACCCGCCAAGTACCCGAAGCGAAGCAACCTCCCTCAATGCCATGAGTAGGCCACTCGGCACTTCGAGCTACCCGGTAGTTTGTGCACCCCTCCATGGGTCTATCCTAGGAGCAAAAACAGTAAAAAGAATTATACAATGACGGCTACAACCCCGACCCGGTTGTGCGGCCAAACAAAAATATTATTACATCAATTTACATTTACAATGAATGAAAGAAAAACAAAAGCTCATCTCACATCCAACCCGGCTATTCACCCGCGACAGTCCAACAGATTCATATACACATTCCAATATCAAACACAGATCATGTATAACCCCGACTAATCGACTTATAGCGATTAGCCGACGTTCAATACATGCAAGCAACACAGATATAACCAACATAGCCAAAATGCAGTGAAGTTCGGAAAAATACGGAATTATAGGACCCCAAAAGCAAATTTCAGTTCTGGAAAATCTGGGTACATATAATACATCTTAAAAATCGCAAAATCCCACCAGAAGAACACTGCACGAAAATCGATGAAGAGAGAGAAAATAACTGCGGCGCTTCCGCGGCACTTGCCTACCTCGTGCCGCGGAAGCGCGGCGGTTTAAAAGAATTAAGCCATCGTATTTCTTCTGTGTTCAAACAAAACCCTGAGACGATTTTACAAGTATAAAGTTTTTCATTTAGAGCAGAAAAAATTTCAACAGAAACTTAGGGTTTTGTTTTTCCGGTTTTGTGATTTTTCGGTTCCGAACTTCGTTACACTTTGCTACCAAGCTAGTTTAAGTTTAGTTAGGCTCTGATACCACTGTTAGGTCCACGTTACCTCTCCCGGTACTTACGGGGTTGCGGAAATGGTAAATCAAAATTTTTTCTAAACTTTGTAACATGGACCGTAAAAGCCGGATCTTTGCTAAACTAAACTAGCATATTAGCTAAAGAGAGTTAGCTACTATGATTATGGTTATACCTAAACTTGAACTCCTTCTCTTCTTGTTGTTGTTCTTCTTTCTTGTTCTTTGTAGAAGCTTGAATGGTTCTCTTCTCGTCGCCTTCTTCCGTCGAAGATGGATCCACCTCGAAGGTTCGACCTTTGGGCTCTTCCTCGATCTTTGAGTGAACTAGGGTTTCCGGCTTGCTAAACCTTGAACCCTAGAGAGAGAAGAGAGTATCTATGGAGTGCTTTCTTTTCAAGGTGATGGATTCTCAACACATGAGAAGGAATCACCTTGAGCTTGAGGAAGAAGAAGATGAAATGAGGAGAGAGAAAGGTTATGATAGAATGAGCTCTCTTTTTCTTTTTGCAACCATATCAAAAAGAAAATGAATTATCTAAATGATAATAATTCAAAATGAGAATAGTTGATGGCAATTAGGAATGACCACTACCATGCTTCATTTAGTCAAAAGTAAGCATGAATCAAGGAGGACTTTTTAAAGCATGATGGTGGTCAACATTCAACCATGGTCAACAAGTCAACCATGGTCAACAAGTCAACAAAATCAACCATAACATAATTCTCATTTAATTACTATTATTAATAGATAATTCATAAATCCATTAGGGTTTGGAAAATGATAACTGTCAACTGTGCATACGCACCCGTTCCGAAACCCTAATGAAATACCTCATCCTCCGCCTCAAGCAATTGTGCATACACACCTGCATTCTCGTTCCGAGCAACAAGAATACCAAGATATAAAAGCAACCCCAAATATATATACCAGTATCTGGCTCAAACCAGAGCCTGCCAGTATAATCCGTCCGGACTCCAAACGTGCACAAGTGCGCGGATGAAAACGAACCCTGTCGCAAAACCATGCGACCTCTACTCTATTTTGCCCAGAGGCGAATGCCCTCTGTGTGGGACTCTAAAGACTCGACACTACGCTGGCAGTGGGTTTAACCACAGACCGCAAGCGGCACTAGCTGTGCGTAACGGTCCCCAGGTAGATGCCAACAAGAAGGCTGACGAGGTGAAACCCCATCTGAACTCCTACTGAGTCTGAATGTGACATTCTCCGTACAGTCCGGTCTGTTCGTCTGATACATCGCATGACGGGCCTAGGGGGGCGGTAAACGTCAGTCCCCTAATAGCGGTACAAGTCGTGTCGGAGTGAAGCCCAATACACCCTGAGATAACACTGGAACCTACCAGTACATCTCGCTTGCCCTGGCCAGGGACTACTTGTGTAATGGCTCTCCTAGACACAGCGCGATGTCAACCCCCAATACCGGGAGAGACGAATCCTGTCTAACCGTCACTGCCTCCAAGTGCTTCGGGACTGCTCCCAACTACTACCTGTTTGCACGACTCAGTAGAGCCGTGGTAGGGTAGTAATCAAAGAACAGTGGGAACACACTCGAGGCGAAGTGACAGTGTCAAGTCAGCGGACTAAGCTGTACTCATGTCACCTGGGAACTGATAACTGACGATAGGTATAATACCAACCATCAGTTCCCGACGAGTCCTGTCCAGTGTACTCGTAACCCAACGAGCACCCGCATACTATCTCAAGTACGACCTACTGACGGCTGTGGGACAGACCGTCTCCCGTGCTGGGATGAGAAGCGCATACGCTAGTCTACTCCGGAGCATCGATGCCCTATCTCGATACTCCCACGACCAGGGACGTGTATAAGGATGTGCTTGTAGATTACCCAGCCCCCACGAGTGTGATCGCCATCACAACGCCGGTAATCAAGCAAAGATCCTAAGGGCTCTACTAATGCGTATAGGTGATATAATAAATAAACACACATGTACACATTAAAGCAGAGACAAACCAAGTAGCATACTACTATATTGAGCAAGATTGTCTGTAAAACTGTGAATATCCCAAGCTTCCATCAAGTAATATACATACTAGTATGATACAGTAATGGCCTCTAGGGCATATACACTAACAAGATCGTGGGTAAGTTCCCACGCTTGGATTCTTCCATACTAAACCTCTTTAGTATGGTGTCAATGTACCTGGATTGGGACAATCCCAATATACGTTTGGATCTATCTCTATAGATCCTAATTCCCAATATGCAGGAGGCATCACCAAGATCTTTCATTGAGAATCTTTGTGATAAGAAGAGCTTGACCGCTTGCAGCATAGGAATATCATTTCCTATCAAGAGTATGTCGTCCACGTACAATATTGTTAGTTATATGTATGCCCTAGAGGCCATTACTGTACATGGGATGTATATTTTAGTGGATGCTGGGACATATATAGGGATGACTTTCTTGCTCGACATGATAGTATGCTATCTGGTTGCTCTTTACCTTAACGTGTATACTGATTGTCTCTCAATTACATGTTGGTAAAGCCCTTAGAATGTGTACTTGACTACCTGGACTATGATGCGGATCATACTAGTGGGGACATGGTAGTCCATAAGTACATCCTTCAAAGTCCCTAGTCGTGGGTGTATCGAGACGGGGCATCGATATACCAGAGTAGACTAGCGTGTACCTTCTCGACCCATACAGATGGGCGATGGATGATCCCATATCCATCGGTGTTTGACGTCAGAGATGATATACGGGTGCTCAGTAGAGACTGGGTACACTGGACGGACTCGCCGAGAACTCCCAGATGGTATTATACCTCACGTCAGATGGCAGTTCTCTGGTGACACTGGTACAGGTTAGTCTGTAGACCCGAGATCGTCATAGAGTCTTGTGTGGTTCCCACTGTGCTTTGATTTCCACCTTACCACGTCCAAGAGGGCGTGCAAAACGGTGGTTTTTGGGTACAGTCCCGAGTCACATGGAGGCAATGAGCGATAGGAGGGGATTCGTCTCTCCCGGTATAGGGAGTTGATGTTGCGCTGTGTTCGATTGGCTATAACCGGAAATCCTTGGCCAGGGTTGCTGAGATTTACTGGTAAGTGTTACCAGTAGTTTCTCGAATTGTTATAGACCTCATATCGACACGACTTATCGAGCTATTGGGGTCTGACGTATACCACCCCTAGGCGAGATATGCGACAGATCAGACGGACAGACCGGACTGTACGGTAGTGTTACTGGTCGGATTCACTGGAGTGTGAGCGGGCTTGCTCGTCGATCTTCAGATCGCTCAATACCCGGGTGGCCGTTACGTTTAGCAGACCGCTTGCGGCTTGTGGGTGTTTGATATGATCATCATCTGCTGCCGGCGTATTGACGAGTCTTTAGAGTCCTACACAGAGGTTTCCTGGCTCAAGCGAAACGAAATAGAAGCGCATATGAGATATGTGCGGGACCGAGAATAATTCGTGTATATGATACCGTATTTTATTCTCGGGATGAATGTATCGATTGGTTGTATGCGATATAACCTAGTTATCGATTCAAGCGTTGATTCGATAAGCCGATACATTGATATTAGTCGGTTATATGCGATATGACCGGATCGTTAAATCAAGAGTTGATTTGATGATTTAATGCATAATTATGTATTTGATATATTACTTTGCATTAACTAGTATCGGTTCACTTTAAATGGATTTTCTCACTCGGGTGTGCGCATTGTATATGCGATATGATTTTGTGCATTTGATTGTATCATGTTTGATGATACATATCTTTTTTGTTAAGTGTAATGAATTAAACCTAGGTTAAGTAAATGATTAGGGTTTTCTTTTATTCATTTATTTATCTTTTCATTTGCATTTAAAAGATAAATGAGAAAAGGAAAAGAAGTGAAAAATGGTGGCTAGTTTTGTTTTCAACATGAAGCTTCATGAAGCTTTCATTAAGTCACCATTTTTGTCTCATCTCCTTAACCCTAGCCATTCTTTAACCTTGGTCAATTCTCTACACCTAACCATGGTTTGCTTATGATAAGAATGTATTTTCTTTTCTATTTTAATAATTCTTATCATAACAATTTCCTTCTTCTTCTTCATTTCTTCAAGTGAAGAAAGCTTGCCTCCATCAATGGCAAGTGATGAAAAAGAGTGAGAAATCCAAATCTAAAGTCTACCCACTTCCTATTTTATCATCCTCTACCTCTTGCCAAGTAGTAGAGTGTGTTTTCTTCACAAGTTTCTTGACTTGGTGAAGTCGGAGCTTGATTTAGCGATGCCTCGACGTAGATCATCTTCGGCATGGACATCGACGACCCAGCTCGCTTATTCTCCGATGAAGTCCTAGCTAGAGCCCGGATTCTTTTTGGACAGCGGAGAGGACTTCGTTGCGGAGCTATGGAGGTGGAGCACCGGATCTACAAAGGTTGTATTTCCGTATTCCCTTAGTTAAGCTGTTAACTAGTTTCATTTTCGCCTAGACATCTAGCCGATGATCCGTAGTCTAGGGTTTCTCGACACCGTATTTTTGAAATTGGCATGTTCGATGCCTTGTGAGACCTCATTAGGATGTCTAGGAACCCTACAGTGGTATCAGAGCCTAGATAGAGCCTTAGGCGACGCGTAGACGTCGTTTGAAACCCGAATGAACATCGAAACCCTAAAATTTAGTGCTCTCTGGACTTTTTCTAAAAACTGGGTTTTTTCCAGATTAAAAATTCTTAAAAAATTTAGCAGAGAATTCTAAGAATTACGGTGCAAAAATTACCCAAAGATGCCTCTAAAGTGCGGCGGAACCGCGGCATAAGCAGGCTTATGCGGCGGTACCGCGGCCGTATTGTCAGATTGCCACATAATATTTGCACAGTAATTCCTCATTTCTGGTGTTGGATTTTCTGGGATTTTTTAATATTTATTCAAGAGTTAAATTTTCTGGGGTTGTTTTGGGGATTCGGTGTTTCGATCGGAGTATCAGATTTTGTCTATGTGGCTTTCCGGATAATTTTTGAATATGTTAGAAAGTTCGACCGGATATAAATACCCAATTTTTCCCCTGTCGGGAAATTTCCAAGTGTTGGATTTTTCCGTGGTTTAACGACGTTCTAAGTAGTGCAAGTAACGCGATGGTCCCTCTAGAAGACAACAAACCTTAACTCGATTATGTGACCGTCTTGAACTGCCCTTTGAACCTTCGGGTTTGGGGCAGTACGGCGTGTCACATGTGAGGCGTTGGCTTGACCCTTCTACGGCTGGACCGTTGCTACTGAGGCACGAACTGAATGGTTTTAGACTTGTTTCATGTGTTGATCTGTATCGGGAAAACTTGGGTGTTTGACTGTTCGATCGAAAAGTTTAACATTTTCTATTTATCTGGAATGGGATACAATAATTGGAATTCACAAAAGTTATGAGATAACTGAATGAATGTTATAAACATAGCAGTTTAGTCTCACTTGATCGGTTGCCACGGAATTTTGATGTGATCAAAAGTCCGTCGCAATCACGTAATGTACGCGGATACTCGCCGGGTAAACTCAATAGACAGCTTCACTCCATAGCCTCGACCAAGTGACTGTAGGAGAACCCCGTCGCCAAAAGCATCCGTTCGGGTGCTCACGGTAGCGGTGTTCCACCTTGGTGCACTTCGTCGACGGCGTCGGGGGTGCGGCCACCTACTAAAGTTTGCGACGAGCATTCGATCAGGCTGTCGGGAATCTTGTTGAATTACCCGACTTAATATTGAAAAGTGTTTTCGATTTTGAGACTAAAATGCGGGGTTTATAATTGTTAGGCATGCGATGTCTAAAGAATTCATTTGGTCAGGCATGCGATGTCTGAGGTGATTGCGGATTCCAACTATTGTAGTTTTACACTTTCTTTTCTGTGACCGTAAGTGTAATATGTGATATCGCCGGTTTCGTTGCTATATGTCAACGACAATTGGGATGCGCATATTTACTTACGTTGATGACATGTGATGTTATGTGTTACTGGATATGTTATATTGGATCGTCGTGTTTGAATAGCCGGGAGTTTTTATGTGAGATGAGTGTTTTTCATTTTCATTCATGTAAAATCTTGTATGTAATATTCTTTTATTGGGGCGCTTCCAGGTTGCGGAAGTTGTCACCGTTTGTATATTATTTACTTTTCCGCACTAGGATAGACCCAAGGAGGAGGGCACAAGTAACCGGGTTCTGGAGTCCAGTGGGAGACCAACTCGAGGAGTCGAGTCCGGATCTCCTAACTCTAGAATTGGCAGGGTTGCTTGCCGCTCTCGTAGGAGTCTAGGGGTGTGGGTTTGGCTATTCATCACGACCGTGGAATCCGTGTTTTTTACTGGCTCGTATTGGAAACACGGACGTCCTAGTATATCCAATATTTCATATGATTCTTCTGCTGCGATATCTGTGATGTGATCATATGATGTTCTGTGATAGATACAGTATATAGTATATATGATATATTATATATGCGTTACTTATGTTTTACACCCGCGCTAGCCCTGCCCCGCTCTGCCGTTAGTTACCTAACCTAACGGTGCACGAGGGGACATCGAGGCGAATGCGGATGGCATAAGTGTACGTCGTATTTATCTGTGATGTTTAGGTAATTTAAATGATGAGACTTCATTAATGAGATTAATGAAATAAAAGAAACCTAAGATGTTGTAGAATCGAATTTCAAAAATAAAACAGGTAGCTACAGTTCTTGCTTTGCACAGAGGTATATGTGATATATCCTGCACCTTATTCGATGAGGAAAGGACCGAGATCCCTTCACCGGGAGTGACTCCTTTAGCAGTAACTGGCAGATGCTACACACTCGGTTTGTCTTTTGATTGCTTTTAAGAGTTTTTGCTTTGCACAGTGATATATGTGATATATCCCGCACCTTATTCGATGAGGAAAGGACCGACGATCCCTTCACCGGGAGTGACTCCTTTAGCAAAACTAGAAAAGCCTCAAAAGTACTCCATTTTAAAAATCATTTGATTTTACAACGATATCAAGTTCATTACGCAATAGGTTTTCAGAAAAACCTGTCGTAGCCCTCCGTCATTTCAGATAAATCCTGTTTATTATTCGTGCTGCGTTTGTTGACCTTGTCAAGGCGCAGTGTGCGGTAGCTAACCAGTATTTATCTGCTTATGCATATGATGCAGATTGGGTTAGGGTAGTCGTGCGGCCTTGTTGACCTTGTCAAGAGTCGTGCGGGTGGGTTTGATTCAATCAAGAAATGACGGGTTGAACTTGACTTGCGGTCTATGGTTTGTTGACCTTGTCAAGGTCATAGATCGTTCGGGGCAAAATATTATCGGGAATTTCAAGTGTTGAAATTTGCAATGAGATTGCATACCTTCTATGAGATAGTTGGATCCTGATACCCACTGCGAGTAATTGTTACTCCTGGGAGAGTTTTATACATTACAATTAGCCGATCAAGTAGGTGTCTAGAAAGGTGTCAACGAGGTTACGCCTCTGGGAAAACGAGGTTTATATTAATTAGGTTCGTGCGAAAGCACGGGGGACCTCCCTCAGAGTACCGACACTGGCCTGGCTGAAAGATTGGCGAACTTGTAGTGTGTAATTAATCCCGGCTAGTCTTTCCTTTTAGGGTTTGAAGGAAGATTTGATAAAAAGCAGTGGGAGCCATCCTGATTAGATAAAATAATAACCAATCTATTCTTGCAAGAGCGCACGCTGAGTGTTTTCTTCTCTCTCTCTCTCCAGGTAGCGACCATATCACGCCTTAATCAAGATAATAATACGGAATATTGACCGAACCCGCTTGTTATACTGAGCTGGGGAACGTTGGTCCCGCTCCAACTTATAATTGTTATAAGACAGAGCAGGAAATAGGGGATTACCAGAATTCCCGTGCCGCCCAAACGAAGAGAGTGCATGCTGATGCATCATCTTCGGGTGTGTTCGTTACAAAGAACTGTTTCTCAGTATCCTCCTAATCCTGGGTATATGATACCGGATCAGGATCCCAGATATGTAATTTGTTACATAGGGCTACAAAAGGGTAGAAAAACTGAGAACGGGTGATAAGTTTCATGAGGCAGAAAACGGGGCAAGAGTTGCAGCCAGGTCTGCTGGTCACTGTCACCCTGTATTACCAATACATTAATTCTGAACGAATGTTATTAGATACCGAACCTGATATACAAAATCATATCAGTCTCTTTATTAGTAAAGAAAGGATATAATTTTGTATTGTTGGATAATGTTTTGAACATTTCCTATATCAAAAGTTGATCGGTTCAGGCACGTTATCTAAAAGCGTTGATGTTCTAAATCAAACTACAGTTCTTAGTATATGGAACACACATAAGAGGAAGAGTTCAGAAATGAACGAATCCTTCTTAAGGTATTGTAGACTAGGTCAGATCAATGTGACCTGACTAGCTGAAGTTACATGTAGATGCATATTTAAATCAGTTTGAATCTACATCTTGTGAAACTTGCCAGTCATGTCACAAAGATATAATGACACTAGCTCTGTTTACTGGAAACAGAGAAAGAGTTAGTTGAACTCTTGGGATGATACATGTTGATGTATGTAGGTCCCCTGTCTACACATGCCAAGACTGGTTCTTTATACTTCATTACATTCTCTGATAATCTCTCAAGATTCAGTCATATGTTCCTGTTGAAACATGAGTCCGAACCTTTTGAGATATTCACAGAATATGATTTAGAAGTAGAGAACCAAAATATGTGTATAAGTATTATGTCCTTTGATGAGATCAAGGAAGAGAATACTTGAGCACGGAATTCCTGGACTTTTCTAAAGGAGAATGAGATTCTCTCTCAGCATTACTCCTCTGTATACACCATGGCACGATGGTATATCGGGGCGGAGCAATCACACCCTATATGATATGGTGTGCTCTATGATGAGTATTACTGAGTCACCTATTTCCTTTAGGGAGTTATGCACTTGAGAAGCTGCATACCTATTGAATAGGGTTCGAATCAAATTAGTTGCCTACCATTTCATATGTGATATGGAAAGGGAAGAGCCCATGTCTTAAGCTAGTTAAGATTTGGGGTTGTCTGGCCTATGTCTGAAAAGTAAAATCCGGACAAGCTCGAGGCAAGGTCAGTTATGTAGAACTGGAAATGTTCCAGCTATACAGACTGCAGCTGATGATTTGATAGAACCAAAGGATTCAGTAGATTCCAACGAACCTCAGCCTCTCCGCCGATCTAGTAGGGTTCCTCACCCACCTGAGAGATACTTCTGTTTCTCTATGACAGTGGAGCGAGGATTGCATCATGAGATGATGACCCAACTAGTTTCGAGCTGGCCATCAGGAGTAAGACTCTGTGAGAATGGCTGGATGTTTATCGATCTGAGATGTAATCCTTATACACCAACAAAGTATGGACTTTGGTTGCTATATCTGAAGGGTTAAATTCCCATCAGGAGCAAGTATATCTTGAGAAGATTACTTGGTGTACATGGAAAAGTTGAGACTTTCAAAGTTAGACTTGTTAAAAGTGTGCATCATTGACCAGCTGTGGATAATGATGAAACCTTTTCAAGTAGCTATGCTTAAGTCCATTCGGATCCTACTTGCCACGGCTTCATACCATGACTACGATATCTGGCGGTTGGGTGCCATGGCTGCTTTTCTAAATGATGATTTAGAAGAGTGCGTCTGTAAGTACACAGCCAGAGGGCTTCGTAAACAGTGGGAGCAGCGAAAACGTGTGCAAGATGTTTTATCTGATAAAGCAGGCATCGCGGAGTTGGAAAGTCTGTTTTGATGTGTTAGTCAAAGAGTTTGACATCATCAAAATGGTAGATGAACCTTGTATAAACAAAAAGGTAATAGGGAGTATGGTGGCGATCCTCGTAGAGTACGTGGATGACATACTCTTGATAGGGAAGGAGTTTCCTATGCTACGCTCGAGCAATCTCCGCTTATTACAATGATTCTCCATAAATGATCAAAGTGATACCTCCTAAATCCTGGGTTTTGGATCTATGAGATAGATCTAACTGAATGTTAGAATACTCACTAGCTGTAGTGAGATGGTATCAATCGATCCTGAGAAGAATCACTGGAAGTGTTCCAGGGTGATAATGACGACTGAGTGTCAGTCACAGGCATTGTCTGTACCCTCAGTAAAGGGACGGTATGTTGGAAGAGTTCCAAGCTAGATACCGTGGCATACTAGACGATAAAGGCAGGATACATCGCTACTTAAGATGCTACCGATGAGGCTGTTTGGGTGTATATTGGTTCATGAGATGAACTACGTTCCTATCATTGTGAGACAATGGAGTTGTGGCTTATGCCGAGGAACGCCGGTCCCATCAGTGATCCAGACATATTCTAAGGCAGTATCAGCTGATCATGGAGATGGTTGATCTCCAGGGGATCGAGGTCAGGAGAGTAGACTCAGAGGACAACACAGCGGATCCACTCACAAAGGCCTGTTCCCAGAGAGAGACTTTTATGGGATGGTTGAGTATGAGATACTTCAAACCACTGCTACAGATGGCCCTAGTGCAAGTGGGAGATTGTTAGT
This sequence comes from Agapanthus africanus, assembly GCA_030015575.1. Lineage (NCBI taxonomy): Eukaryota > Viridiplantae > Streptophyta > Magnoliopsida > Asparagales > Amaryllidaceae > Agapanthus > Agapanthus africanus. The sequence continues at coordinate 131,885,617 of CM057343.1, forward strand.
TATATGTATGCCCTAGAGGCCATTACTGTACATCGGATGTATATTGTAGTGGATGCTGGGACATATATAGGGATGACTTTCTTGCTCGACATGATAGTATGCTATCTGGTTGCTCTTTACCTTAACGTGTATACTGATTGTCTCTCTGTTACATGTTGGTAAAGCCCTTAGGATGTGTACTTGACTACCTGGACTATGATGCGGATCATACTAGTGGGGACATGGTAGTCCATAAGTACATCCTTCAAAGTCCCTAGTCGTGGGTGTATCGAGACGGGGCATCGATATACCAGAGTAGACTAGCGTGTACCTTCTCGACCCATACAGATGGGCGATGGAAGATCCCATATCCATCGGTGTTTGACATCAGAGATGATATACGGGTGCTCAGTAGAGACTGGGTACACTGGACGGACTCGCCGAGAACTCCCAGATGGTATTATACCTCACGTCAGATGGCAGTTCTCTGGTGACACTGGTACAGGTTAGTCTGTAGACCCGAGATCGTCATAGAGTCTTGTGTGGTTCCCACTGTGCTTTGATTTCCACTTTACCACGTCCAAGAGGGCGTGCAAAACGGTGGTTTTTGGGTACAGTCCCGAGTCACATGGAGGCAATGAGCGATAGGAGGGGATTCGTCTCTCCCGGTATAGGGAGTTGATGTTGCGCTGTGTTCGATTGGCTATAACCGGAAATCCCTGGCCAAGGTTGCTGAGATTTACTGGTAAGTGTTATCAGTAGTTTCTCGAATTGTTATAGACCTCATATCGACACGACTTATCGAGCTATTGGGGTCTGACGTATACCACCCCTAGGAGAGATATGCGACAGATCAGACGGACAGACCGGACTGTACGGTAGTGTTACTGGTCGGATTCACTGGAGTGTGAGTGGGCTTGCTCGTCGATCTTCAGATCGCTCAATACCCGGGTGGCCGTTACGTTTAGCAGACCGCTTATGGCTTGTGGGTGTTTGATATGATTATCATCTGTTGCTGGCGTATTGACGAGTCTTTAGAGTCCTACACAGAGGTTTCCTGGCTCAAGCGAAACAAAATAGGAGCGCATATGAGATATGTGCGGGACCGAGAATAATTCGTGTATATGATACCGTATTTTATTCTCGGGATGAATGTATCGATTGGTTGTATGCGATATAACCTAGTTATCGATTCAAGCGTTGATTCGATAAGCCGATACATTGATATTAGTCGGTTATATGCGATATGACCGGATCGTTAAATCAAGAGTTGATTTGATGATTTAATGCATAATTATATATTTGATATATTACTTTGCATTAACTAGTATCGGTTCACTTTAAATGGATTTTCTCACTCGGGTGTGCGCATTGTATATGCGATATGATTTTGTGCACTTGATTGTATCATGTTTGATGATACATATCTTTTTGTTAAGTGTAATGAATTAAACCTAGGTTAAGTAAATGATTAGGGTTTTCTTTTATTCATTCATTTATCTTTTCATTTGCATTTAAAAGATAAATGAGAAAAGGAAAAGAAGTGAAAAATGGTGGCTAGTTTTGTTTTCAACATGAAGCTTCATGAAGCTTTCATTAAGTCACCATTTTTGTCTCATCTCCTTAATCCTAGCCATTCTTTAACCTTGGTCAATTCTTTACACTTAACCATGGTTTGCTTATGATAAGAATGTATTTTCTTTTCTATTTTAATAATTCTTATCATAACAATTTCCTTCTTCTTCTTCATTTCTTCAAGTGAAGAAAGCTTGCCTCCATCAATGGCAAGTGATGAAAAAGAGTGAGAAATCCAAATCTAAAGTCTACCCACTTCCTATTTCTTCATCCTCTACCTCTTGCCAAGTAGTAGAGTGTGTTTTCTTCACAAGTTTCTTGACTTGGTGAAGTCGGAGCTTGATTTAGCGATGCCTCGACGTAGATCATCTTCGGCATGGACATCGACGACCAAGCTCGCTTATTCTCCGATGAAGTCCTAGCTAGAGCCCGGATTCTTTTTGGACAGCGGAGAGGACTTCGTTGCGGAGCTATGGAGGTGGAGCACCGGATCTACAAAGGTTGTATTTCCGTATTCCCTTAGTTAAGCTGTTAACTAGTTTCATTTTCGCGTAGACATCTAACCGACGATCCGTAGTCTAGGGTTTCTCGGCACCGTATTTTTGAAATTGGCATGTTCGATGCCTTGTGAGACCTCATTAGGGTGCCTAGGAACCCTACAAATATGAGGAAGACAACTTTACTCTCTGCTACCTTCTTGTAGATACAAGGTTCATCTGGGTTTTTGACGAAATCAAACTCTTTGATAACGACGTCAAAGCAGATGTTCCAACTCCGCGATGCTTGCTTTAATCCATAAATGGATTTAAGCAGCTTGCACACCTTCCCGCTGCTCCCACTGTCTACAAAGCCCTCTGGCTGAGTCATGTACACGCACTCTTCTAAATCACCGTTTAGAAAGGCGGTCTTAACATCCATTTGCCAGATTTCGTAATCATGATATGCAGCGATGGCAAACATGATCCGGATGGATTTAAGCATAGCCACTGGAGAAAAGGTTTCGTCATAGTCCACACCTGGTCTTTGGCGAAAACCTTTTGCAACAAGTCTAGCTTTGCAAGTCTCCACTTTCCCATCTACACCAAGTTTCTTCTTGAAGATCCACTTGCTCCCAATGGGTTTTACCCTTTCAGGAGCAACTTCCAAAGTCCATACTTTGTTGGTGTACATGGATTCCATCTCAGACCGCATAGCATCCAGCCATTTCACTGAGTCCCTACTCGTGATGGCCTGCTCGAAGCTAGTTGGGTCATCATCCTCCATGATGCAATCCTCGCTTCCACCGTCAATGAGAAAACCGTAGTATCTCTCAGGTGGACGAGATACCCTACTAGATCGGCGGAGAGGCTGGGGTTCGTCGAGTTCTACTGAATCCTCTGGTTCTACCAAGTCTTCTGTTGCAGTTTGTGTTGCTAGAACCTCTTCCAGTTCTACCTCAATGCCACTAATCTGTTTCATAAGAAAACCTTTTTCTAAGAAAGTGGCATGTCGAGAAACAAACAACTTTTGTTCCTCGGGGTGGTAGAAGATATACCCTTGTGAATTTTTGGGATATCCTACAAACTTACATAAGACAGATCTTGCCTCGAGTTTGTCCAGATTTTGTCTTTTGACATAGGCTGGACAACCCCATATCTTAACATACTTAAGAGATGGTCTCTTCCCTTTCCATATCTCATATGGAGTGGTAGGCACTGATTTGGTAGGAACCATATTCAATAGGTGTATGGTTGTCTCAAGCGCATACCCCCAGAAGGAAATAGGTAACTCAGCTGTACTCATCATTGAACGCACCATATCTAATAGGGTGCGATTCCTTCGTTCCGATACACCGTTGTGCTGTGGTGTATAAGGTGGAGTAAGCTGAGAGAGAATCCCATTCTCTTTTAGATAATATTGGAACTCATTGCTCAAGTATTCTCCTCCTCGATCAGATCGAAGGATCTTAATACTTTTGCCCGTTTGGTTCTCTACTTCGTGCTTATATTCTCTGAATTTCTCAAAAGCTTCAGACTTGTGTTTCAATAGGAACACATGCCCGTATCTAGAGAGATCGTCAGTGAATGTAATGAAGTAGGAAGAACCGTTCCTGGCAGGGGTAGACATGGGACCGCATACATCACTATGTACCAGTCCTAAGAGTTCAGTAACTCTTTCTCCATGTCCACTAAACGGAGTTTTGGTCATTTTTCCTTTGAGACATGAATGGCAAGTATCATAAGATGATAATTCGAACGGATTTAAATAACCATCCTTTTGTAACTTAGACAGTCGTGTCGCATTGATATGACCAAGTCTACAATGCCACAAGAAGGATTCGTTCATTTCTGAACTTTTCCTCTTGTGTGTGTTTTGTATATTGAGGACTGTATTTTGATTTAGAATGAATATGCCATTATGTAGCGAGCCTGATGCAATCAACTTTTGATCTAGGAATATGTTCATAACATTATCCTTTACTACAAAATTATATCCTTCTTTACTCAATAAAGAAACTGATATAATGTTGCACATCATGTTTGGTATATAATAGCACTCATTCAGAATTATTGTATCACCACTTGGTAATACTAGGTGATATTCGCCAACTGCTTTGGCTGCAACATTTGCACCGTTCCCTACTTGAACGGAATGATCACCTTTTCCCAGTTCTCTACCTTTTCGCACCCCATGTAACATCTTACATATGTGGGATCCTGATCCGGTATCTAATACCCAGGACGTAGGGTGAACTGAGAAACAGTTCTCAATGACAAACACACCCGAAGATGATGCATCAACATGCATGTTCTCCGTTTGGGCGGTGTGAGAATCCAGATATTCTCCTGTTTCCTGTTCATTCTTATAACACTTATAAGATAGAACGGGTTCAACGTTCCCCTGCACAGTATAACATGCGGGTTCGGTCAATACATCCATATTATTATCTTGATTAAGGCATGAAATGGTCGCTACCTGGAGAGAGAGAGAGAAGAAAACACTTTAGCGTATGCTCGTGCAAGATCAGATTGGTTATTATCTTATCTAATCAGGATGGCTCCCACTGGTTTTTATCAAATCTTCCTGCAAACCCTAAAAGGAAAGACTAGCCGGGATTAATTACACACTACAAGTTCGCCAATCTTTCAGCCAGGCCAGTGTCGGTACTTTGAAGGAGGTCCCCCGTGCTTTCGCACGAACCTAATTAATGTAAACCTCGTTTTCCCAGAGGCGTAACCTCGTTAACACCTTTCTAGACACCTACTTGATCGGCTAATTGTAATGTGTAAAACTCTCCCAGGAGTAACTCTTACTTGCAGTGGGTATCGGGATCCAACTATCTCATACAAGGTATGCAATCTCATTGCAAATTTCAACACTTGAAATTCCCGATAATATTTTACCCCTAGTGTTCTATGACCTTGACGAATTCCAAACAACCCATAGTCCACTATTCAAGTTCAACCCGTACATTTCTTGATTGAATTAAACCCACCCACACGACCCTTGACGAATGCCAAACAACGCCGTACGAATACCCTAATCCAATCTGCATCATATGCATAAGCAGATAAATACTAGTTAGCTACCGTACACTACGCCTTGACGAATGCCAAACTACCGTAGCACGAATACTAAGTAGTACTTATCTGAAATGACGGAGGGCTACGCAGGTTTTCATAAAACCATGAGCGTAATGAACTTGATATCGTTGTAGAATCAAATGAAGTTTTGAAATGGAGTGATTTTGAGGCTTTTCCAGTTTTGCTAAAGGGGTCACTCCCGGTGAAGGGATCGTCGGCCCTTTCCTCGTCGAATGAGGTGCGGGATATATCATATATATCGCTGTGCAAAGCAGAAACTATAGAAGCTATCAAAAACAAACCGAATGTGTAGCATCTGTCAGTTATTGCTAAAGGAGTCACTCCCGGTGAAGGGATCTCGGTCCTTTCCTCATCGAATAAGGTGCAGGGTATATCATATATACCGCTATGCAAAGCAAGAACTGTAGCTACCTGTTTTATTTAAAATTTGATTCTGCAACATCTTAGGTTTCTTTTCATTCATTAATCACATTAATGAAGTCCCATCATTTAAATACCTAAACATCATAGATAAATACGACGTACACTTATGCCATCCGCATTCGCCTTGATGTCCCCTCGTGCACCGTTAGGTTAGGTAACTAACGACAGAGCAGGGCAGGGCTAGTGCGGGTGCAAAATATAAGTAACATCTATATAATATATCATATATACTATATACTGTATCTATCACAGAACATCACATGATCACATCACAGATATCGCGGCAGAAGAAACATATGAAACATTGGTATACTAGGACGTCCGTGTTTTCAATACGAGCCAGAATAAAACACGGATTGCGCGGTCGTGATGAATAGCCAATCCCACACCCCTAGACCCCTACGAGAGCGGCAAGCAACCCTGCTAATTCTAGGGTTAGGAGACCCGGACTCGACTCCTCGAGTTGGTCTCCCACTGGACCCCAGAACCCGGTTACTTGTGCTCCCCTCCTTGGGTCTATCCTAGTGCAGAAAAGTAAATAATATACAAAGGGTGACAACTTCCGCAACCTGGAAGTGCCCCAAATAAAAGAATATTACATACAAGTTTTTTACATGAATGAAAATGAAAAAACACTCATCTCACATAAAAACCCCTGACTATTCAAACACGACGATCCAATATAACATATCCAGCAACACATAACATCACATGTCATCAACGTAAGTAAGTATGCATACCCCAATTGTCGTTGACGTATAGCAACGAAATCGGCGATATGAACATACTACACTTACGGTCACAGAAAAAAAATGTAAAACTACAACAGTTGGAATCCGCAACCTCATTAGACATCGCATGCCTAATCAAATGAAATACTTAGACATCACATGCCTAACAGTTATAAACCCCGAATTTTAGTCTCATTATCGAAAACACTTTTCAATATCAAGTGAAACTAAACTGCTAGATTTATAACATTCATTCAGTTATCTCATAACTGTTTGTGAATTCCAATTATTGTATCACATTCCAGATAAACAGAAAATGTTAAACTTTTCGATCGAACAGTCGAATACCCAAGTTTTCCCGATACAGCTCAACACATGAAACAAGTCTAAAAACATTCAGTTCGTGCCTCAGTAGCAACGGTCCAGCCGTAGAAGGGTCAAGCCAACGCCTCACATGTGGCGCGCCGTACTGCCCCAAACCCGAAGGTTCAAAGGGCAGTTCAAGACGGTCACATAATCGAGTTAAGGTTTGTTGTCTTCTAGAGGGTCGATCGTGTTACTTGCACTACTTAGAACGTCGTTAAACTACGGAAAAATCCAACACTTGGAAATTTCCCGACAGGGGAAAAATTGGGTATTTATATCCGGTCGAACTTTTTAACATATTCTTAAATTTATCCAGAAAGCCACATAGACAAAATCTGATACTCTGATCGAAACACTGAATCCCCAAAACAACCCCAGAAAATACAACTCTGGAAAAATATTAAAAATTCCCAGAAAACCCAGCACTGTGAACTAGGAATTACTGTGCAAAGGACCAGGGCTGACGTCATCAAGGGGCCGCGGAACCGCCGCAGAAGCCATGCTTCTGCCGCGGTTCCGCCGCTAAATTTACTGTTCATGGAATAATTTTTGCATCGTAATTCTTAGATTTCCCTGCTGAATTTTTTAAGCATTTTTAATATGGAAAAATCCCAGATTTTAGAAAAAGTCCAGAGAGCATTTTCCGGGTTAGGGTTTCGGGACGATCGGGTTTCAAACTTCGTCTAGACTTCGCCTAAGGCTCTAGCTAGGCTCTGATACCACTGTAGGGTTCCTAGGCACACTATAGAGGTCATACAAGGCATCAACCATGCCAATTTAAAATTTTATGGGTGCCGAGAAACCCTAATACGGATCGTCGGCTAGAATTCTAGGCGAAAAACGAATCTAGTTAACACTTTAACTAAAGGAGAGAGGCTACAACCTTTGTAGATCCGGTTCTCCACTTCCTTAGCTCCACGTGGGTGTCCTCTCGCTGTCCATCATGAATCCCGAACTTATTCGTCGGCTTCATCGGAGAAACGGGCGAGCTAGGTCGTCGGCTTCGTGTCAAAGACGATCTACGTCGAGGCATCACAAGTTCAAGCTCCGACTTCACAAAGTTGTGAAACTTGTGAAGAAAACACCCAAAACAACTTGGCAAGAGGTAGAGGGTGAAGAAATAGGAGGTGGGTTCACTTTAGAATTGGATTTCTCTCACTAGAACTCAAGTTGCCATTGATGGCATCAAGGTTTCTATCTTGAAGAAGAAAGAGAAGATGAAGCTAGTTTTATGATAAGTTTTTTTAAAATGAAAAGAAAAATTCATACTCATCATAATCTAACAAGGGTTAAGTGTAGAGAATAAACCATGGTCATTTGGAGAGTTAGGGTTAAGCATGAGGACAAGAATGGTTGCAAAAGTCAAGGCTTCATGAAGCTTCAACTAATGACAAAAGAAAGCCACCATTCTTTTTAAATCATTTCCAAATAAATAAATAAATAAATGAATATGTAAAACCCTAATTATCAAATCAACCATGGTTTAATTCTACACATTTAACCAAATGATCAAGTATCATCAAACATGATACAAAAATGTGCACAAAAGCACATCACATATACAATGTGCATCAAGTGAGAAAAATCCGTTTAAAGTGAACCAATACTAGTTAATGTAAAGTAATATATCAAATATATAATTATACATTAAATCATTAAATCAACACTTGATTCAATGATCCGGTCATGTCGCACATGACCGACTAGTATTCAATGTATCGGCTTATCGAATCGATCTTCGATTCGATAACTAGGTTATATCACATACAACCAATCGAAACATTAATCGCGAGAATCAAATACGGTATCACATACACGCATTATTCTCGGTCCCGCACATATCTCATATGCGCTCCTATTTCGTTTCGCTTGAGCCAGGAAACATCTGTGTAGGACTCTAAAGACTCGTCAATACGCCGGTAGCAGATGATGATCATATCAAGCACCCACAAGCCGCAAGCGGTCTGCTAAACGTAATGGCCACCCGGGTATTGAGCGATCAGAAGATCGACGAGCTAGCCCGCTCACACTCCTGCGAATCCGACCAGTAACACTTACCATACAGTCCGGTCTATTCGTCTGATATGTCGCATATCAAGTCTAGGGGTGGTAAACGTCAGACCCCAATAACCGATAAGTCGTGCCGATGTGAGGCTCATAACGGGTCGAGAAACTACTGGTAACACTTACCAGCAAATCTCTGATCAGCCCTGGCCAGGGACTTCCCTGTTACGGCCAATCGAGCACAGCGCAACATCAACCCCTAATACCGGGAGAGACGAAACCCCTCCTATCGCTCATTGCCTCCATGTGACTCGGGACTGTACCCAAAGACCACCGTTTTGCACGCCCTCATGGACGTGGTAAGGTGGAGATCAAAGCACAGTGGGAATCACACAAGACTCTATGACGATCTCGGGTCTACAAACTAACCTGTACAAGTGTCACCTGAGAACTACCATCTGACGTGAGGTATAATACCATCTGGGAGTTCTCGGCGAGTCCGTCCAGTGTACCCAGTCTCCACTGAGCACCCGTATACCATCTCTGATGTCAAACACCAATGGATATGGGATCATCCATTGCCCATCTCATGGGTCGAGAAGCGTATACGCTAGTCTACTCTGGTATATCGATGCCCCGTCTCGATACACCCACGACTAGGGACCTTGAAGGATGTACTTATGGACTACCACGTCCCCACTAGTATGATCTGCATCATAATCCACGTAGTCAAGTACACATCCTAAGGGCTTTATCAACATGTAACTATAAGACAGTTTAAAGAGGCTAGTGTACATGTTAAGATAAAGAGTAACCAGATAGCATACTATCATATCAAGCAAGAAAGTCATCTCTATATATGTCCGAGCATCCAATATAATATACATCATCTGTACAATACTGGCCTCTAGGGCATACATACAACTAACACAGGTTAGCCTGTAGACCCGAGATCGTCATAGAGTCTTGTGTGATTCTCACTGTGCTTTGATTTCTATCATACCACGTCCAAGAGGGCATGCAAAACGGTGGCTTTTGGGTACAGTCCTGAATCACATGGAGGCAATGAGCGATAGGAGGGGTTTCGTCTCTCCCGGTATGGGGAGTTGATGTTGCGATGTGTTCAATTGGCTATAACTGGAAATCCCTGGCCAAGGATGTTGAGATTTACTGGTAAGTGTTATCAGTAGTTTCTCGAACTGTTATAGACCTTATATCGACACGACTTATCAAGCTACCGGGGTCTGACGTTTACCACCCCTAGGCGAGATATGCGACATATCAGACGAAGAGACTGGACTGTACGGGAGTGTTACTGATTGGATTCGCAGGAGAATGTATAGGCTTGCTTGTTGATCTTCTGATCGCTCAATACCTGGGTGGCTGTTATGTTTGGCTGACCGCTTGCAGCTTGTGGGTGTTTGATATGATCATCACCTACTGCCGGCGTATTGACGATTCTTTAGAGTCCTACACAGAGGTTTCCTGGCTCAGGCAAAACGGAGTAGGAGCACATATGTGATATGTGCATGACCGAGGATAATGCGATGTGAGATACCGTATTCTGTTCTCGCGATATTTGATATCAGTTGGGTCATCGGATCAAGTGTTGATTCGATGAATCGATGTGTATATATATATATATATATATATATATATATATATATATTAGTCGGTTATTTGAGAAATAGCCGGATTGTCGGATCAAGTGTTGATTCGATAATTTAATGTATAATTATATATGTGATATATTACATTACATTATCTAATATTGGCTCGCTTTATTGATTCATTTTCTCACCGGGTAATACATTGATATATATGCGATATATGTTAATTGTATTATTTTCTTTTGTTACAAAAATATATTATATATGTGATATATAATATTGTAACAAGTTATGATTACTAATGCAACATGTTTTTTGGAGTTTAAAAATGGTTAGGGTTTGGATTAGGGTTAAACCTTCTTGAAGCTTCTAGAAGCTTTGCTTTTGTTTCTTACAAAGATATTATGTGTTGATATTTTGTGAGATATTTTTATACCCAACCCAAACCCTTAACTCTAGTTAACTCTCTACAATGGTTATCCCTTTCTTTTATCAACCATGGTTGCATTTGTAATTATTATTACAATTCATTATTCATCAAAAATGAGTTCATCTTCTTCTTCCTCCTTGCAAAGCTTTCTAGCTTTGAGTTTTGTGATGAATTAGTGTGAGATTATGAAAATAAATGAGAGCTAAATTCCTACTTCATCATCCTATTCTATTCTAGCCATTTAGATTAGGGTGTTTGCTTTGCTAATACTTGATTAGCAAAGCAAGAGCTTGGGTTTGAGTTTCTTCAAGGTAGATCATCTTTGTTATCGAAGATCGGAAGCATCTTTCTCTTCGTGGAGCCTCTCTAGAGTCCGGGAACTTGATGATCGCAGCGATGGGACCACAACACAGAGCTTATGAAGTGAAGGACCGGACTACAAAGGTTGTAATCCCAAACTCTTAGAAGTAAAGTTGTTTACTTGCTTTGTTTCGCCTAATCTCTAGTCTAAGATGTTGGTTAGGGTTGTTCGGCACGTCTAAAATTTAAATCGGGCATGGTTGATGCCTTGTAGAACCTTGTAAGAGTGCCTAGTAACCCTACAGTGGTATCAGAGCCAAGCTAGAGCATTAGGCGATGCGTAGGCGAAGTTTAAAGTCCGATCGAACTCCGAATACCCGTAAAATCCTAGTTTCTGGAAATTTTTCAAAAGTTGACATTTTTCATATTAAAAATACTTAGAAAATCATGCAGGGAAATCTAAGAATTACTGTGAAGTACGGACCAACAACTCTCTCACTTGACTGCGGAACCGCAGCCAAACCATGCGTTTGGCGGCGGTTCCGCGGCTAAACTTTGGAGTTAGGGGTTGCTACTTCAGGTATTTATTCTTGGGTCCTTTTTCATAGTTCTGGGAATTTTTAATTCTACTCAAGTGTTAAGTTTTCTGGGATGTATTGGGAACTCGTTGATTCGATCGGAAAGTTTAATTTCGTTTAAGTTTTTTCCAGGTAATTTAGAACATGTTAAAAAGTTCGAACGAATATCAATAACTCACTTTTTCCCCTTCCGGAAAATTTCCAAGTATTGGATTTTTTCCTTAATTAAAAAAACAACATTCATAGTCGTGCAGGTAACGCGGTGGACCCTCTAGAAGAACACAAACCTTAACTCGATTATGTGACCGTCTGAACCGCCTCTAAACCTTAGGGTTTGGGGCAGTACGGCGTTGCCACATGTCAGGCATTGGTTTGACCCTTCTATGGCTGGACCTTTGGTACTGTGGTATGTGATGGATACTTTTTGAACTCCGCTCAAGTGTTGAGCTATTTGGGAAATCTTGGGTGTTTGTTTATTCGATCGGAAAGTTTAACATTGTTTATTTATCTGGAATGTGATACAATATTTGGAATCCATAAGTAGTTATGAGATAACTAATTTGAATGTTATAAATCTAGCAGTTTAGTCTCAGATGATCGGTTGCCACGGGATTTTGATGCGATCAAAAGTCCATCGCAATCACGTAGCGTACGCGGATACTCGCCGGGTAAACTTAATAGACAGCTACGCCTCATAGTCCCGACCAAGTGACTGTAGGAGAACCCCGTCGCCAAAAGCATCCGTTCGGGTGCTCGCGGCAGCGGTGTTCCGCTTTAGTGCACTTTGTCGACGGCATCGGGGGTGCGGCCATCTACTAAAGTTTTCGACGAGCATTCGATCAGGATATCGGGAATCTTGTTGAATTGCTCGACTAGATATTGAAAAGTGTTTTCGATATTGAGACTAAAATGCGGGGTTTATAATTGTTAGGCATGAGATGTCTAAGGAATTCATTTGGTTAGGCATGCGATGTCTAAGGAGGTTGCGGATTCCAACTGTTGTAGTTTTACACTTTCTTTTCTGCTACCGTAAGCGTAGTATATGGTGTATCGCCGGCTTCATTGCTATACATCAACGACAATCGGGATACGTATACTTGCTTACGTTGATGATATGAGATATTATGTGTTGCTGTGATATGTTATATTGGATCGTCATGTTCTGAATAGCCGGGGGTTTTATATGAGATGAGGGTTTTTATTTTCATTCATGTAAAATTCATTGTATGTAATATTCTTTTATTGGGGCACTTTCGGGCTGAGGATGATGTCACCATTGTATATTATTTACTTTTCCGCATTAGGATAGACCCAAGGCGGGGAGCATAAGTAACCGGGTTCTAGGGTACAGTGGGAGACCATCTCAAGGAGTTGAGACCGGGTCTCTTAACTCTAGAATTGGTAAGGTTGCTTGCCGCTCTCGTAGGGGTCTAGGGATGTGGGTTTGGCTATTCTTCACGACTGTGGAATCCATGTTTTATACAGGCTCGTATTAAAACACGGACGTCCTAGTATATCCAATATTTCATATGTGTTCTTCTGCTGCAATTGTAGGGTTTCCTTAACACCTCGTAAAGGGATTGGAAGCATCACACATGCTATAACTTTAATTTTATGAGGTGCTAAGTAAACTAAACTAGGAATTGAACTAGAATTATAGAGTAACAATTAAAAGTATCACATCTAAAAGATAATCTAACACTAAGTGGAGAGACTACAACCTTTGTAGACCTGCTACGGTGACTCCTTGGATCTCCTTTGGTTTGGAACGGCTCGCTAGATCACTTCCAAGTCCACGACGATCCACCCGAAGTCCTTTGCTCAAAGCTTGTTGCTTCACTTGATCTTTGAAATCCTTGAAGCAAAACACCCTACATAAAGTAGCAAGAGTTGTGTAAGATGATGAAGTGGTTGGTAATCTCACTTAATACCCTTTCTTTCTTTTTATCTCACTCAATTTAGAACTCAAGAGAGAGCTAGAGAGAGGAAGAAGAAGATGGCTTGATATTTTTCTTTTGGATGAATAATAATGCTAAATGAAAATGAGAGAGAGATAAATATCATAATAGAAACCATAGTTAATAATAATATCTAGATATTTTGTCATGAGTTAAAAGGCAAAGGAAAATAAACCATGGTTAAGTCAAAGGTCAACCATGGAAAAGTGTAGAAACAATGAGTCATTAGTGAAGAAATGAGTCATTATTTATTTTCCTTTATCTTTAACTTAATACAAAAATATCCATATATATAATTATGAACCATGTGAGTCATATATTTCCATCTATGTTGTATCATCAACCATGATACAAATGCATGTATGTATGTGTGTATGCACATCACATGTACATATACATGCTTGCATCCATTAAAAGAAAAGGATTTAAATAAATGAGATAAAAGTCAATATTAAATCAACACTTGATTTAATAAACCAGTCATATCTCATATGACCTGACTAATATAAAACGCCCGATTAAAATACGGTATCATATACTCGTATTTAATCGAGCTTCCGCACATATCTCATATGCGCACCACTTCGTTTCGCCTGAGCCTGGAAACATCTATGTGGGACTCTAAGACTCGTCAATACGCCAGCAGTAGGTGATGATCATATCAAACACCTACAAGCCGCAAGCGGTGAGCTAAACGTAACGGCCGCCCGGGTATTGAGCGATCAGAAGAAGAACAAGCGAACCTGTCAAAACTCCCATCAATCCAACTGGCAACACTTACCGTACAGTCCGGTCTCTTCGTCAGATATGCTGCATATCGAGTCTAGGGATGGAATCGTCGACCCCAATAACTCAATAAGTCATGCCGGTATATGGTCTACAACAGATCGAGAAACTACTGATAACACTTATCAGTAATATCTCAGCAGCCCTTGTAGGGTTCCTAGGCACACTAGTGAGGTCTCACAAGGCATCAACCATGCCAATTTGAAAAAATCTAGGTGCCGAGAAACCCTAATACGGATCGTTGGCTAAACTTTAGGCGAAACTAGAAACTAGTTAACAACTTAACTATAAAGAATACGGAAATACAACCTTTGTAGATCCGGTGCACCACCTCCACGGCTCCGCAATGAAGTCCTCTCCACTGTCCAAATGAGTTCCCGGGCTCTTGCGTCGGCTTCATCGGAGAAGAAGCGGGCTAGGTCATCGACGACGTGCCGAAGATGATCTACGTCGAAGCATCACTAGATCAAGCTCCACCTTCACCAAGCCATGAAAACTTGTGAAGGAAACACACTCTACTACTTGGCAAGAGGTAGAGGATGAAGAAATAGGAAGTGGGTAAACTTTAGAATTGGATTTCTCACTCTAATTCATCAATCACCATTGATGAAGCATACTTTTCTTCTTGTGAAGAAGAAGAAGAAGATGATAAAGAATGATTATTATCATAAGAATTATTTAAAATGAAAAGAATAATCCATTCTTATCATAAGTGAACCATGGTTAGTTGTAGAGAGTGAACTAGGGTTAGTGGAGTGGTTAGGGTTAAGCATGAGACAAAATGGTGACAAAGTCAAAGTGTTCATGAAACTTCATGAACAAAACAAAAATTGCCACCATTTTCTCATTTGCTTATTCTTTTTCCAAAAAGAAAAAGAAAAAGATTAATATATAAATAAGGAAATCAAAAACCCTAATCATCCACTTAACTATAGTTTGATACTTTACACTTAACCAAAAAGCATGTATCATCAAACATGATACAATCAAGTGCACAAAATCATATCGCATATGGAATGCGCACACCCGAGTGAGAAAATCCATTCAAAGTGAACCGATACTAGTTAATGCAAAGTAATATATCAAATATATAATTATGCATTAAATCACTAAATCAACACTTGATTAAATGATCCGGTCATGTCGCACATAACCGACTGGTTTCATCAGTAACAACTTATTGAATCAACACTTGATCCGATAACCCGGCTATATCGCATATAACCGATCAATACCACATCTCGAGAATGAAATACGGTATCACATACACGCATCATTCTCGGTCCCGCACATATCTCATATGCGCTCCTATTTCGTTTCGCTTGAGCCAGGAAACCTCTGTGTAGGACTCTAAAGACTCGTCAATACGCCGGCAGCGGATGATGATCATATCAAACATCCACAAGCCGCAAGCGGTCTGCTAAACGTAACGGCCACCCTGGTATTGAGCGATCTGAAGATCGACGAGCAAGCCCGCTCACAATCCAGTGAATCCATCCAGTAACACTACCGTACAGTCCGGTCTGATCGTCTGATATGTCGCATATCTCGCCTAGGGGTGGTAAACGTCAGACCCCAATAGCTCGATAAGTCGTGTCCATATAAGGTCTATAACAATTCGAGAAACTACTGGTAACACTTACCAGTAAATCTCAGCAACCCTGGCCAGGGATTTCCTGTTATAGCCAATCGAACACAGCGCAACATCAACCCCCAATACCGGGAGAGACGAATCCCCTCCTATCGCTCATTGCCTCCATGTGACTCGGGACTGTACCCAAAATCCACCATTTTGCACGCCCTCTTGGACGTGGTAAGATGGAAATCAAAGCACAGTGGGAACCACACAATACTCTATGACGATCTCGGGTCAACAGACTACTCTGTACTGTGTCACCAGAGAACTGCCATCTGACGTATGGTATAATACCATCTGTGAGTTCTCGGCGAGTCCGTCCAGTGTACCCAGTCTCTACTGAGCACCCGTATATTATCTCTGATGTCAAACACCAATGGATATGGGATCATCCATCGCCCATCTGTATGGGTCGAGAAGGTACACGCTAGTCTACTCTGGTATATCGATGTCCCGTCTCGATACACCCTTGACTAGGGACTTTGAAGGATGTACTTATGGACTACCATGTCCCCACTAGTATGATCCGCATCATAGTCCAGGTAGTTAAGTACACATCCTAAGGGCATTACCAACATGTAATAGAGAGACAATCAGTTTACACGTTAAGGTAAAGTACAACCAGATAGCATACTATCATGTCGAGCAAGAAAGTCCTCCCTATATACATCCCAGCATCCACTACAATATACATCATATGTACAGTAATGGTCTCTAGGGCATACATATAACTAACAATCTCCCACTTGCACTAGGGCCATCTGTAGCAGTGGTTGTAGTATCTCATACTCAACCATCCCATAAAAGTCTCTCTCTGGGAAAAGGCCTTTGTGAGTGGATCCGCCGTGTTGTCCTCTGAGTCTTCTCTCCTAACCTCGATCACCCTGGAGATCAACCATCTCCATGATCAGGTAATACTGCCTTAGAATATGTCTGGATCACTGATGGGACGGACGTTCCTTGGCATAAGCCACAACTCCATTGTCACACAATGGGAGGAACAAAGTTCATCTTATGAACTAATATACACCCAGACTACCTCTTGGTAGCATCTTAAGTAGCGATGTATCCTGCCTTTATCTTCTAGTATGCCACGGTATTTAGCTTGGAACTCTTCCAACATACCGTCCCTTTACTGAGGGTAAAGACAATGCCTGTGACTGACATTCAGTCGTCCTTATCACCCTGGAACCCTTCCAGTGATTCTCCCCAGGATCGGTTGATACCATCTCACTACAACTAGTGAGAATCATAACATCCAAATAGATCTATCTAATAGATCCAAAATCCAGGATTTAGGAGGTATCACTTTGATCCTATATGGAGAATCATTATGATAAACGGAGATTGATCGAGCGTAGCATAAGAAACTCCTTTTTTATCAAGAGTATGTCATCCACGTACTCTACGAGGATCGCCACCATACTCCCTACTACCTATTTGTTTATACAAGGTTCATCTACCATTTTGATGATGTCAAACTCTTTGACTAACACATCAAAACAGACGTTCCAACTCCGCGATGCCTGCTTTATCAGATAAAACATCTTGTACACGTTTCCGCTGCTCCCACTGTTTACGAAGCCCTCTGGCTGTGTACTTACAGACGTTCTCTTCTAAAACATCATTTAGAAAAGATGTCATGGCACCCAACCGCCAGATATCGTAGTCATGGTATGTAGCCGTGGTAAGTAGGATCTGGATGGACTTAAGCATAGATCCTTAGAAAAGGTTTCAACATAATCCCTTACCTGATCAATGATGCAAACCTTTAACAAGTCTAGCTCTGAAAGTCTCAACTTTTCCATGTACACCAAGTAATCTTCTCAAGATATACTTGCTCCTGATGGGGATTTAACCCTTCAGATATAGCAACTAAAGTCCATACTTTGTTGGTGTATAAGGATTCCATCTCAGATCGCTAAGCATCCAGCCATTCTTACAGAGTCTTACTCCTGATGGCCAGCTCGAAAATAGTTAGGTCATCATCTCATGATGCAATCCTCGCTCCCACTGTCATAGAGAAACCGAAGTATCTCTCAGGTGGGTGAGGAACCCTACTAGATCGGCGGAGAGGCTGAGATTCGTTGGTAACTATTGAATCCTTTTGGTTCTTTCAAATCATCAGCTGCAGTTTGTATAGCTAGAACATTTCCAGTTCTACATAACAGATCTTGCCTCGAGCTTGTCCGGATTTTGCTTTTAGACATAGGCCAGACAACCCAAAATCTTAACTAGCTTAAGACATAGGCTCTTCCCTTTCCATATCGCATATGAAGTGGTAGGCAACTGATTTGATTGGAACTCTATTCAATAGGTATGCAGCTTCTCAAATGCATAACTCCCAAAAGGAATTAGGTAACTTAGTAGTACTCATCATAGAGCACACCATATCAAATAGGGTGTGATTGCTCTGCCCCGATATACCATCGTGCTATGGTGTATAGGAGGAGTAATGCTGAGAGAGAATCTCATTCTCCTTTAGAATAGTCCAGGATTTCCGTGCTCAAGTATTCTCCTCCTTGATCTCATCAAAGGACATAAAACTTTTATCCGTATTCTGGTTCTCTACTTCTAACTTATATTATATGAATATCTCAAAAGGTTCAGACTTGTGTTTCAACAGGAACATAGGTCTGAATCTCGAAAGATCATCAGAGAATGTAATGAAGTATAAAGAACTAGTCCTGGCATGTGTAGACTGGGGACCTATATACATCAACATGTATCATCCCAAGAGTTCACTAACTCTTTCTCTGTTTCCAATAAACAGAGCTGTGGTCATCTTATCTTTGTGACATGACTGGCGAGTTTCACAAGATGTAAATTCAAACTAATTTAAATATGCATCTAAATGTAACTCAGCCAGTCGGGTCGCATTGATATGACCTAGTCTACAATACCTCAAGAAGGATTCGTTCATTTCTGAACTCTTCCTCTTGTGTGTGTTCTGTATACTAAAGAACTGTAGTTTGATTTAGAACGTCAATGCTTTTAGATAACGTGCCTGAACCGATCAACTTTTGATATAGGAAATGTTCAAAACATTATCCAACTATACAAAATTTTACTATTTCTTTACTAATAAAGAGATAGATATGATTTTGTATATCAGGTTCGGTATCTAATAACATTCGTTCAGAATCAATGTATTTGTAATACAGGGTGACAGTGACCAACAGACTTGGCTGCAACACTTGCCCCATTTTCTGCCTCATGAAACTTATCATCCGTTCTCAGTTCTCTACCTATCTGTAGCCCTATGTAACAGATTACATATCTGGGATCCTGATCTGGTATCACATACCCAGGATGTAAAAGATACTGAGAAACAGTTCTGTATAATGAACACACCCGAAGATGATGCATCAGCATGCACTCTCTTCGTTTGGGCGGCACGGAAAATCAGGTATTCCCCAATTTCCTGCTCTGTCTTATAACAATTATAAGTTGGAGCGGGACCAACGTTCCCCAGCTCAGTATAACAAGCGGGTTCGGTCAATAATCCGTATTATTATCTTGATTAAGGCGTGATATGGTCGCTACCTGGAGAGAGAGAGAGAAGAAAACACTCAGCGTGCGCTCTGTCAAGAATAGATTGGTTATTATTTTATCTAATCAGGATGGCTCCCACTGCTTTTTATCAAATCTTCCTTCAAACCCTAAAAGGAAAGACTTGCCGGGATTAATTACACACTACAAGTTCGCCAATCTTTCAGCCAGGCCAGTGTCGGTACTTTGAAGGAGGTCCCCCGTGCTTTCGCACGAACCTAATTAATGTAAACCTCGTTTTCCCAGAGGCGTAACCCCGTTGACACCTTTCTAGACACCTACTTGATCGGCTAATTGTAATGTATAAAACTCTCCCAGGAGTAACTCTTACTCGCAGCGGGTATCGGGATCCAACTATCTCATAGAAGGTATGCAATCTCATTGCAAATTTCAACACTTGAAATTCCCGATAATATTTTGCCCCTAGTGTTCTATGACCTTGACGAATGCCAAACAACCCATAGCCCACTAGTCAAGTTCAACCCGTACATTTCTTGATTGAATTAAACCCACCCGTACGACCCTTGACGAATGCCAAACAACGCCGTACGAATACCCTAATCCAATCGTATCATATGCTCAAGCAGATAAATACTAGTTAGCTACCGTACACTACGCCTTGACGAATGCCAAACTACCGCAGCACGAATACTAACTAGTACATATCTGAAATGACGGAAGGCTACGACAGGTTTTTCTGAAAACCTATTGCGTAATGAACTTGATATCGTTGTAGAATCAAATGATTTTAAAAAATGGAGTGTTTTTGAGGCTTTTGTAGTTTTGCTAAAGGAGTCACTCCCGGTGAAGGGATCGTCGGTCCTTTCCTCGTCGAATGAGGTGCGGGATATATCGTATATATCACTGTGCAAAGCAAAAACTCTAAAAAGCAATCAAAAGACAAACCGAGTGTGTAGCATCTGCCAGTTATTGCTAAAGGAGTCACTCCCGGTGAAGGGATCTCGGTCCTTTCCTCATCGAATAAGGTGCAGGATATATCTCATATACCGCTGTGCAAAGCAAGAACTGTAGCTACCTGTTTTATTTTGAAATTCGATTCTACAACATCTTATGTTTCTTTTATTTCATTAATCACATTAATGAAGTCCCATCATTTAAGTACCTAAACATCACAGATAAATACGACGTACACTTATGCCATCCGCATTCGCCTCGATGTCCCCTCGTGCACCGTTAGGTTAGGTAACTAACGGTAGAGCGGGGCAGGGCTAGCGCGGGTGTAAAACATAAGTAACGCCTATATAATATATCATATATACTATATACTGTATCTATCACAGAACATCACATGATCACATCACAGATATCGCAGCAGAAGAAACATATGAAATTTTGGATATACTAGGACGTCCGTGTTTTCAATACGAGCCAGTATAAAACACGGATTCCACGGTCGTGATGAATAGCCAAACCCACACCCCTAGACCCCTACGAGAGCGGCAAGCAACCCTACCAATTCTAGAGTTAGGAGACCTGGACTCGACTCCTCGAGTTGGTCTCCCACTGGACTCCAGAACCCGGTTACTTGTGCCCTCCTCCTTGGGTCTATCCTAGTGCGGAAAAGTAAATAATATACAAAAGGTGACATCATCCGCAACCTGGAAGTGCCCCAATAAAAGATATTACATACAAGTATTTACATGAATGAAAATGAAAAACACTCATCTCACATAAAAAACCCCGGCTATTCAAACACGACGATCCAATATAACATATCCAGCAACACATAACATCACATGTCATCAACGTAAGTAAATATGCGCATCCCAATTGTCGTTGACATATAGCAACGAAACCGGCGATATCACATATTACACTTACGGTCATAGAAAAGAAAGTGTAAAACTACAACAGTTGGAATCCGCAACCACCTCAGACATCGCATGCCTGACCAAATGAATTCCTTAGACATCGCATGCCTAACAATTATAAACCCCGCATTTTAGTCTAATTATCGAAAACTCTTTTCAATATCAAGTCGGGGAATTCAACAAGATTCCCGACATCCTGATCGAATGCTCGTCGCAAACTTCAGTAGGCGGCCGCACCCCCGACGCCGTCGACGAAGTGCACCAAGGCGGAACACCGCCACCGCGAGCACCCAAACGGATGCTTTCGGCGACGGGGTTCTCCTACAGTCACTTGGTCGGGGCTATGGAGTGAGGCTGTCTATTAAGTTTACCCGGCGAGTATCCGCGTACGCTACGTGATTGCGACAGACTTTTGATCACATCAAAATTCCGTGGCAACCGATCAAGTGAGACTAAAGTGCTATGTTTATAACATTCATTCAGTTATCACATAACTAATTGTGAATTCCAATTATTGTATCCCATTCCAGATAAATAGAAAATGTTAAACTTTCCGATCGAACAATCGAACACCCAAGGTTTCCCAATACAGATCAACACATGAAATAAGTCTAACAATATTCAGTTCGTGCCTCAGTACCAACGGTCCAGCCGTAGAAGGTTCAAAGGGCAGTTCAAGACGGTCACATAATCGAGTTAAGGTTTGTTGTCTTCTAGAGGGACCATCGCGTTACTTGCACTACTTAGAACGTCGTTAAACTACGGAAAAATCCAACACTTGGAAATTTCCCGACAGGGGAAAAATTGGGTATTTATATCCGGTCGAACTTTTTAACATATTCTAAAATTTATCCGGAAAGCCACATAGACAAAATCTGATACTCCGATCGAAACACCGAATCCCTAAAACAACCCAGAAAATTCAACTCTGGAAAAAATATTAAAAATTCCCAGGAAAACCAGCACATAAAACTAAGAATTACTGTGCAGAAATAGACACATAAAACGACAAAGTAGCCGCGGAACCGCCGCACAAGCCAGCTTGTGCCGCGGTTCCGCTGCGATACAGTGGAATTATGGACACGTGTTGCACAGTTATTCTTAGGATTCCCTGCTGATTTTTCTGCATATTTTTATTTTTGAAAAATCCCAGATTTTAGAAAAAGGACAGAGAGCATTTTCCGGGTTGGGTTTTCGGTTCGTTCGGACTTCAAATTCCGTCTAGACTTCGCCTAAGGCTCTAGCTAGGCTCTGATACCACTGTAGGGTTCCTAGGCACACTAGTAAGGTCTCACAAGGCATCAACCATGCCAATTTCAAAAAATCTAGGTGCCGAGAAACCCTAATACGGATCGTTGGCTAAAGTTTAGGCGAAACTAGAAACTAGTTAACAACTTAACTATAAAGAATATGGAAATACAACCTTTGTAGATCCGGTGCTCCACCTCCACGGCTCCGCAATGAAGTCCTCTCCGCTGTCCAAATGAGTTCCCGGGCTCTTGCGTCGGCTTCATCGGAGAACAAGCGGGCTAGGTCATCGACGACGTGCCGAAGATGATCTACGTCGAAGCATCACTAGATCAAGCTCCTCCTTCACCAAGCCATGAAAACTTGTGAAGGAAACACACTCTACTACTTGGCAAGAGGTAGAGGATGAAGAAATAGGAAGTGGGTAAACTTTAGAATTGGATTTCTCACTCTAATTCATCAATCACCATTGATGAAGCATACTTTTCTTCTTGTGAAGAAGAAGAAGAAGAAGATGATAAAGAATGATTATTATCATAAGAATTATTTAAAATGAAAAGAATAATCCATTCTTATCATAAGTGAACCATGGTTAGTTGTAGAGAGTGAACTAGGGTTAGTGGAGTGGTTAGGGTTAAGCATGAGACAAAATGGTGACAAAGTCAAAGTGTTCATGAAACTTCATGAACAAAACAAAAATTGCCACCATTTTCTCATTTGCTTATTCTTTTTCCAAAAAGAAAAAGAAAAAGATTAATATATAAATAAGGAAATCAAAAACCCTAATCATCCACTTAACTATAGTTTGATACTTTACACTTAACCAAAAAGCATGTATCATCAAACATGATACAATCAAGTGCACAAAATCATATCGCATATGGAATGCGCACACCCGAGTGAGAAAATCCATTCAAAGTGAACCGATACTAGTTAATGCAAAGTAATATATCAAATATATAATTATGCATTAAATCACTAAACCAACACTTGATTCAATGATCCGGTCATGTCGCACATAACCGACTGGTATCATCAGTAACAACTTATCGAATCAACACTTGATCCGATAACCCGGCTATATCGCATATAACCGATCAATGTCACATCTCGAGAATGAAATACGGTATCACATACACGCATCATTCTCGGTCCCGCACATATCTCATATGCGCTCCTATTTCGTTTCGCTTGAGCCAGGAAACCTCTGTGTAGGACTCTAAAGCCTTGTCAATACGCCGGCAGCGGATGATGATCATATCAAACATCCACAAGCCGCAAGCGGTCTGCTAAACATAACGGCCACCCGGGTATTGAGCGATCTGAAGATCGACGAGCAAGCCCGCTCACAATCCAGTGAATCCATCCAGTAACACTACCGTACAGTCCGGTCTGATCGTCTGATATGTCGCATATCTCGCCTAGGGGTGGTAAACGTCAGACCCCAATAGCTCGATAAGTCGTGTCGATATGAGGTCTATAACAATTCGAGAAACTACTGGTAACACTTACCAGTAAATCTCAGCAACCCTGGCCAGGGATTTCCTGTTATAGCCAATCGAACACAGCGCAACATCAACCCCCAATACCGGGAGAGACAAATCCCCTCCTATCGCTCATTGCCTCCATGTGACTCGGGACTGTACCCAAAAACCACCGTTTTGCACGCCCTCTTGGACGTAGTAAGATGGAAATCAAAGCACAGTGGGAACCACACAAGACTCTATGACGATCTCGGGTCAACAGACTACTCTGTACCAGTGTCACCAGAGAACTGCCATCTGACGTAAGGTATAATACCATCTGGGAGTTCTCGGCGAGTCCATCCAGTGTACCCAGTCTCTACTGAGCACCCGTATATCATCTCTGATGTCAAACACCAATGGATATGGGATCATCCATCGCCCATCTGTATGGGTCGAGAAGGTACACGCTAGTCTACTCTGGTATATCGATGCCCCGTCTCGATACACCCTCGACTAGGGACTTTGAAGGATGTACTTATGGACTACCATGTCCCCACTAGTATGATCCGCATCATAGTCCAGGTAGTTAAGTACACATCCTAAGGGCTTTACCAACATGTAATAGAGAGACAATCAGTTTACACGTTAAGGTAAAGTACAACCAGATAGCATACTATCATGTCGAGCAAGAAAGTCCTCCCTATATACGTCCCAGCATCCACTACAATATACATCATATGTACAGTAATGGCCTCTAGGGCATACATATAACTAACAGCCCTGGCCAGGGACTTCCTGTTATAGCCAATCGTGCACAGCACAGCATCAACCCCCAATACCGGGAGAGTCGAAACCCCTCATATCGCTCACTGCCTCCATATGCCTCGGGACTGTACCCAAAATCCACCTGTTTGTACGACTCAATAGAGCCGTAGTAGGGTGGAGAACAAAGTACAGTGGGAGGACACAGAAGACTCTATGGCGATCTCGGGTCTACAGACTAACATATACTACTGTCACCTGAGAACTGCTATCCGACGTATGATATAATACCACATAGGAGTTCTCGGTGAGTCCGTTCAGTGTACCCAGTCTCACTGAGTACCCGTATACTATCTTTGGTGTCAACACACCAGACGGATATGGGATCATCCATCGTCTATCATATGGAACAAGAATTGTATACGCTAGTCTACACTGGAATATCGTTGCCCTGTCTCGATATACCTACGACTAGGAACATTTCAAGGATATGCTTATAAACTACAGGTGTCCCACTAGTATGATCCACATCATAATCCCAGTAGTCAAGCAAATATCCTTAGGGCTTTATCAACATGTACCAAATGAATATAAACATGATCAAGTGAACATATGATAAAGTGAAACCAGATAGCATACTATCATATCGAGCAAGACTGTCCTCTGAATATATAAATATATATATATATACATCAGTACATACACCATCTCATAATGGCCTCTAGGGCATACATATATCCAACAATCTCCCACTTGCACTAAGGCCAGTTATTGGCGTATCTCATACCCAACATCTCAAAAAGTCGCTCATGCTGCGGCTGAGGGAGGGCCTTGGTGAATGGATCCGCATCGTTGTTCTTTGTATCTACTCTCTTAATCTCGATCTCGTGGCGATCAACTATCTCCCGGATCACATGATATCGCCTCAGGATGTGTCTGGACTTCTGATGGGACCTGGGCTCTTTGGCCAACGCCATAGCCCCATTATTGTCATAATACAAAGGTATTGGATCAATACTGGTTGGAACTACTCCTAGCTCCGCGATGAACTTCCTCATCCAGACGGCTTCCTTGGCAGTATCATTTGCAGCAATATATTGAGCTTCCATCGTTGAGTCTGCAACCGTATCCTGTTTGGAACTTTTCCAACTCACCGTCCCTCCATTGAGGGTAAATGCAAACCCTGAGATAGACTTGCTGTCATCCTTGTCACTCTGGAAGCTCGAATCAGTGAAGGCCTCCATTTGGAGATCCCCGTTACCATACACCAAGAACAATTCTTTAGTCCTTCGCAAGTACTTAAGAATGTTCTTCACAGCAGTCCAGTGATTCTCCCCTGGGTTTGACTGATACCTGCTTACTACACTAAGTGCATAAGCTATATCAGGGCGTATACACAACATCGCATACATTATCGATCCTACTGCCGAAGCATAGGGAATAATGCTCATGCGAGCTCTTTCTATATCAGACTTTGGGCAATCGTCCTTTGAGAGAGTGACTCCGTGGCAAGCGGGTAAGGCATCCCACTTGGAGTCTTCTATACTAAAACTCTTTAGGATGGTGTTAATGTACTTGGTTTGGGACAATCCCAATAACCGTTTGGATCTATTCCTATAGATCCGTATGCCCAATATATATGTGGCATCACCCAGGTCCTTCATGGAGAACCTTTGTGATAAGAATGATTTGACCGACTGTAGCATAGGAATATCATTTCCTATCAGAAGTATGTCATCCACGTACAATACGAGGAATGCAAAATTTCTCCCTACAGTCTTCTTATAAACATAAGGTTCATCTGGATTTTTGATGAAATCAAACTCCTTGATAACATCATCAAAACAGATGTTCTAACTCCGTGATGCCTGCTTTAATCCATAAATGGATTTAAGCAACTTACATACTTTTCCGCTGCTCCAACTGTCAATGAAGCCCTCTGGCTGATCCATATAAACGCATTCATCTAAATCACCATTTAGAAATGCAGTTTTAACGTCCATCTGCCAGATTTCATAGTCGTAGTGAGCAGTAATAGAAAGTAGGATCCGAATAGATTTGAGCATGGCTACCGGAGAGAAAGTCTCGTCATAGTCCAAACCTGGTCTTTGACGAAAACGTTTCGCTACCAACCTTTCCTTATAGGTCTCTACCTGTCCATCTACACCGATCTTTCTTTTAAAGATCCATTTTCAACCCACAGGTTTTATCCCGGAGGGTGCATCTTCCAAAGTCCATACTTTGTTGGTGTACATGGACTCCATTTTGGATCTCATAGCATCCAGCCATTTCGCAGAGTCACCACTCGTGATAGCCTGATGAAAACTGGCAGGATCATCATCATCCATGATGCAATCTTCTCTATCACCATCAATGAGAAAACCGTAGTATCTCTCCGGTGGGCAAGAAGTCCTACCAGATCTACGGAGTGGCTGAGGCTCATTAGATTCTGTTATAACTTCAGGTTCAGCAAAGTCGTCATTTGTAATTTGTGTCTCTACAACCTCTTCTAGATCTACCACATTGCCATTAGCATCATTTGAAAAAATCTCATTTTCTAAAAAAGTGGCATACTGAGAAATAAACACCTTTTGTTCCTCCTTGTGGTAGAAAAGATACCCAAACGAATGTTTAGGATATCCTACAAATATACATTTGACTGATCGTGTCTTGAGTTTGTCTGGATTCTGCTTTTTGACAAAAGCTGGACAACCCCAAATCTTAACTCTTTTAAGAGATGGTTTCTTCCCATGCCATATCTCAAATGGAGTGGTAGACACGGTCTTGGTTGGAACTTTGTTTAACAGAAAAGCTGTTGTTTCTAATGCATGCCCCAAAAATGAGAGAGGTAACTCAGAATCACTCATCATGGATCGTACCATATCTAATAGGGTACGATTCCGCCGCTCTGACACACCGTTGTGCTGTGGTGTGTAAGGTGGAGTGAGCTGAGAGAGAATCCCATTCTCTTTTAGGAAGTCCATGAACTCAATACTTAAGTACTCTCCACCTCGATCTGATCGAAGTGTCTTGATACTCTTTTCTGTTTGGTTTTCTACTTCATGTTTATACTCCTTAAATTTCTCGAAAGATTCAGACTTATGCTTTATCAAATACACATGACCGAATCTTGAGAAATCATCAGTAAAAGTTATGAAGTAAGAAAAACCATCTCTTGCATGTGTAGACATTGGTCCGCATACATCACTATGTATGAGGCCTAGGAGCTCAGTAGCTCTTTCTCCGTGTCCTGTAAACGGAATTTTGGTCATTTTACCTTTGATACAAGACTGGCAAGTTGCATAAGATTTATACTCAAAAGAATTTAAATATCCATCTTTATGAAGCTTGTTTAGTCTTGTTTCATTAATATGACCAAGTCTACAATGCCAAAGTAAAGCTTCATTTATATCTGAAAATTTTCTTTTATTTGTGTGTTGTACGTTGAAAACCGCGTGTTGATTAAGAACGTATATCCCGTTATTAGTGTAACACAACCAATCAACTCTTGATTAAGTCTAATGTTCATAATATTGTGTTGCACAGCAAAATGATATCCTTCACTGTCTAACAAGGAAATGGATATAATATTACAAAGCATACTTGGCACAAAATAACACGGGTTCAAAACCAATATACAGCCCGACGGCAACCCTAGGTGATACTCTCCCACTGAAACTGCATTTACATTGGAACCATTTCCAACTTGGAGAGTATGATCACCTGTCTTCAGAACTCTGCTATTTCTCAATGCCTGCGCAGAATTGCAAATATGAGAAGCCGAACCGGTATCCAATACCCAGGAAGCAGAGTTAATAGAAAAACAATTTTCAATTACGAACACACCTGAAGCTGAAGCATCACCATGCTTCTTCTTGAGTTCTAGGTACTTAATACAGTTCCTCTTCCAGTGTCCCGTCTTTTTGCAGTGGAAACATTCTCCTTTCCTCGATTCCCCAACCTTGGACTTGCTTTTCACTTTAACCTTATTGACTCCGCCCTTTAGGTTTGGTGGATTTCTTCTTCATCTTTCCCTTGGCCTTAGCCTTCGGGCGAGAGGAGAAGGATGGCCCAACACTCATAACGGGAGTCTTCACTGACTTCAGTGTGCTCTCTGCACTCCTTAACATATTAAGGAGTTCAGGCAGTTCCTTCTCCGTGTTGTGCATGTTGAAGTTAACTATGAACTGAGCAAAGGTGGAGGGGAGAGACTGTAGAATAATATCCGTATATTGTTCATTGTCCATTATCCACCCAAGGTCCTCAAGCTCTTCTATGAGAGCTATTATCTTCAGAACATGGTCTCCTACTGCTGTGCCAGCGGCCATTCGCATCTGAAACAGTTTTCTAGATGCTTCGTATTGTAATACGCGAGATTGCTCTCCATACAACTCTTTTGTATGGAGGAATATGGCCTGTACGTCCATATTTTCGTGCTGCTTCTGATGTGTGTTATCCATCGATGCAAGCGCGAGGCATTTAGCCGTGCCACAGTCAGCGTCCCATGTCTTGCGGATTTCCTTATCCGCAACCGAAGGTTTAGGAGCTAGGGTGGGCGGGGTTGAAGCCGTGAGGACATATGATACTTTATCATAAGTCAAGGCAATGTTTAGATTTCTCAGCCAGTCTTTATAGTTGGTCCCATTCAGCTTGTTTTTATCTAATAGAAGCTTAAGTCTTGTCATAGGTATCTGCTATTTAGAGAGAGAAAAGAATACACTTAGCGAAAGCTCTTGCAAAGATCAGATTGGTTATTATCTTGTCTAATCGATGTCTCCCACTGTTTTTTAACAAATTTTCTTTAAAACCTTTTAAAAAGAAAACTAGACAGGATTAATTACATTCTACAACTTCACTAACCGTTCAGCCAGGCCAGTGCCGGTACTTGAGGGAGGTTCTCGGTGCTTTCGCACGGACCTAATTAAAATAAGCCTCATCTTCCCTGAGGCGTAGCCCCGTTTGACACCTTTCTAGACACCTACTGGGTTAACTAATTGTAAAGTGCAAAATTCTACCGGGAGCAAATTTTGCTCGCAGTGGGATCGGGATCCTATTATCATATAGAAGGTATACAATCTCATTGTAAATTTCAACTCTTGAAATTCCCGATATGATTTTTACCCCTAGTACTCATGACCTTAACTAAAGTCAACATATCATAAGTACTAGTCAAGTTCTTCCCGTCATTTCGTGATTAACTAGACCTACCCATATGACCCTTAACTAAAGTCAACATAATCATATGAATGTCCTAACTAATCTGCATCATATGCAGTGTAGGAAGACATCACTTAGCTACCGTTCACTGCGCCTTAACTAAAGTCAAAATACGCAGCACGAATACTAAGTACTCTACTTCCTAAAATGACGTTGGGCTGTGGATAGTTTTTAAGAAAACTTTTAACTCTTTGAACTTGATATCGTTATAGAATCCAATGGGTTTAAAAGGAGTGGCTTAAGCTCCGCGTTTTGAAACTTGCTTTTTCATAAAAGGCCAAGTGTGTTTCAAATCCGATTCTACAACATCTTTTTAGGTTCATTTATCTTTTACATTAATCTCATTAATGTAGTCCCATCATTTAAATCCTAAACCATTACAGAAAGAAACGAAAATATAACGTACGCTTAAGCCACTCGCATTCGCCACAGTGTCCTGATATGCACCGTTAGGTTACTTAACTAACGGCATACCAGGACGGGGCTAGCGCGGGTGCAAAACATAAGTAACGTCTATTATATATCATATATATAATATCGCATTTGTCTCAGATATATATTAAATGATCACATCAGATAATAAAAGCAGCAGAAGCATATTTAATATAGGATATCTAGGAGGACCGTATTTTGTATTTAGCCAGCAATAAAAATACGGATTCTACGGTCGCGATGAATAGGCAAGCCCACACCCCTAGACCCTACGAGAGCGGCAAGCGACCCCACCAATTCTGGAGTTTAGGAGACCTGGTCTCGACTCCTCGAGATGGCCTCCCACTGAACCCTAGAACCCGGTCACTTGTGCCCTCCTCCTTAGGTCTATCCTAATGCGGAAAAGTAAATAATATACACTACTGGTGACATCAACCTCAACCCGGAAGTGCCCCAAATAAAAGAATATTACATACAATTTAATTTTACATGAATTAAAAGAAAACTCTCATCTCACATAAAACCCCCGGCTATTCATTAACGACAATCCTGCACATCAAATCTCATCGACACATAATATCAAATATTATCAACGTAAGTAAGTATGCATACACCGATCGTCGTTGATGTATAACAACGAAAACCGGCAATACAACTACATACTACACTTACGGTCACAGAGAAATAAAATGAAAAACTACAACAATTGGAATCGTAACTGCTTTTAGACAACACAAACCCGGAATATCATATATACAAGATTTCATGCCTAACAATGTAAAGCTCGCATTTGGGTCTCATCCAATAAAACACCTTTTCAAAATAAACCGGATAATTCAACAAGATTTCCGTTTATTCCCAAGACCGAACTGCTAGATTTACACCCAACAAACAAATTTGTAGATTCCAATTATTGTATCACATACTAATAAACTAGGCGCGGTTAAAACATTCGATCGAACGATTAAACACCCAAAGACTTCTCAAAAAGCTCAACACTTGAGCAGTTTTAAAAAATATCAGTAACTGCACAAAATACATACGGGCCAGCGCAAGAAAATACGGCTCATAATCCACCTACTGCGCCGTGGAACCGCCGCAGAAAGGCCACTATGGCCGTGGTTCGGCGGTCGTACGGTGGAGTTAGGGCATCGTACTTCTTGTGGGCCCATAAAATACCCTGCTGAATTTTTTAAAGTATTTTTAATGTGAAAAAATCCACGTTTTTGAAAAATTTCCAGAGAGCACCCGCCGGGCGTCGTATTTCGTTCGTTCGAGGTTTTTAACGTCGTCTAGGTTACTCCAAAGATCTAGCTTGGTTCTGATACCACTATAGGGTTTCCTTAACACCTCGTAAAGGGTTTGGAAGTATCACACATACTATAACTTTAATTTTATGAGGTGCTAAGTAAGCTAAACTAGGAATCGAACTAGAATTATAGAGTAACAATTAAAAGTATTACATCTAAAAGATAATCTAACACTAAGTGGAGAGACTACAACCTTTGTAGACCTCCTAGGGTGACTCCTTAGATCTCCTTTGGTTTAGAACGGCTCGCTAGATCACTTCCAAGTCCACGACGATCCACCCGAAGTCCTTTGCTCAAAGCTTGTTGCTTCACTTGATCTTTGAAATTCTTGAAGCAAAACACCTTACACAAAGTAGCAAGAGTTGTGTAGGATGATGAAGTTGTTGGTAATCTTACTTAATACCCTTTCTTTCTTTTTATCTCACTCAATTTAGAACTCAAGAGAGAGCTAGAGAGAGGAAGAAGAAGATGGCTTGATATTTTTCTTTTGGATGAATAATAATGCTAAATGAAAATGAGAGAGAGATAAATATCATAATAGAAACCATAGTTAATAATAATATCTAGATATTTTGTCATGAGTGAAAAGGCAAAGGAAAATAAACCATGGTTAAGTCAAAGGTCAACCATGGAAAAGTGTAGAAATAATGAGTCATTAGTGAAGAAATGAGTCATTATTTATTTTCCTTTATCTTTAACTTAATACAAAAATATCCATATATATAATTATGAACCATGTGAGTCTTATATTGCCATCTATGTTGTATCATCAACCATGATGCAAATTCATGTATGTATGTGTGCATGCACATCACATGTACATATACATGCATGCATCCATCAAAAGAAAATGGTTTAAATAAATGAGATAAAAGTCAATATTAAAGCAACACTCGATTTAATAAACCGGTCATATCTCATATGACCTGACTAATATAAAAGGCCCGATTAAAATACGGTATCATATACTCGTATTTAATCGTGCTTTCGCACATATCTCATATGCGCACAACTTCGTTTCGCCTGAGCCAGGAAATTTCTATGTGGGACTCTAAGACTCGTCAATACGCCAGCAGTAGGTGATAATCATATCAAACACCTATAAGCCGCAAGCGGTCAGCTAAACGTAACGGCCACCCGGGTATTGAGCGATCAGAAGAAGAACAAGCGAACCTGTCAAAACTCCCGTCAATCCAACTGACAACACTTACCATACAGTCCGGTCTCTTCGTCAGATATGCTGCATATTGAGTCTATGGATGGAATCGTCGACCCCAATAACTCAATAAGTCATGCCGGTATATGGTCTATAACAGATCGAGAAACTACTGATAGTACTTATCAGTAATATCTCAGCAGCCCTGGCCAGGGACTTCCTGTTATAGCCAATCGTGTAAGCACAGCATCAACCCCCAATACCGGGAAAGACGAAACCCCTCCTATCGCTCACTGCCTCCATATGCCTCGGGGCTGTACCCAAAATCCACCTGTTTGTACGACTCAATAGAGCCGTAGTAGGGTGGAGATCAAAGTACAGTGGGAGGACACACAGGACTCTATGGCGATCTCGGGTCTACAGACTAACCTGTACTAGTGTCACCTGAGAACTGCTATCCGATGTATGATATAATACCACATAGGAGTTTTCGGTGAGTCCGTTCAGTGTACCTAGTCTCACTAAGCACCCGTATACTATCTTTGGTGTCAACACACCAGAAAGATATGCGATCATCCATCGCCCATCATATGGAATTAGAATGGTATACGCTAGTCTACACTGGAATATCGATGCCTTGTCTCGATATACCTATGACTAGGAACATTTCAAGGATATGCTTATAAACTACAGGTGTACCACTAGTTTGATCCACTTCATAATCCTAGTAGTCAAGCCAATATCCTTAGGGCTTTATCAACATGTACCAAATGAATATAAACATGATCAAGTGAACATATGATAAAGTGAAACCAGATAGCATACTATCATGTCGAGCAAGACTGTCCTCTGAATATATATATATATATATATATATATATATATATATATATATATATATATATATATATATATATACACACACTATCTCATAATGGCCTTTAGGGCATACATATATCCAACAGCAATGTTCTATGATGAGATCATATTACTGCCTGAGACGAATGTTTATATTATATATATGAGATATATGTTATATTGCAGATTTCATTTCAAATGTGATGCTTGTGAAGCACATTAAAATGGGACTTCATTAATGAGATTAATGAAATAAAAGAAACCTAAATATGTTGTAGAAATTTGTTTAAAAACTGGTAGCTCTAGTTCTTGTTTTGCATAGCGGTGTTCCTTGTAGAATTTCCATCACCTTATTCGATAAGGAAAGAGCCGAGATCCCTTCACCGAGAGTGACCTCTTTAGTGAAACTAGCAGATGCTGCATACTCGGTTTTCTTTTGATTGCTTCTATAGTTTTTTGCTTTGCATAGTGATATTTGTGAAATATCCTGCTTCTTATTCGATGAGGAAAGAGCTGAGATCCCTTCACCGGGAGTGACCTCTTTAGCGAAACTAGAAAAGCCTCAAAAACACTCCTTTTCAAAATCCACTCGATTCTACGACGATATCAAGTTCATTACGCAAAGGGTTTTCTTAAAAACCTGTCGTAGCCCTCCGTCATTTCAGATAAGTACTAGTTAGTATTCGTGCTACGTTTGTTGACTATGTTAAGGCGTAGTGTGCGGTAGCTGATCAGTGGTTATCTGTATAAGCATATGATGCGATAGGATTAGGGTAGTCGTGCGACTTTGTTGACTGTGTTAAGGGTCGTGCGGGTGGGTTTAATTCAATCGGGAAATGACAGGTTGAACTTGACTAGCACTTATGATTTGTTGACTATGTTAAGGTCATATAGCTGCTAGGGGTAAAATATTATTGGGAATTTCAAGCGTTGAAATTTGCAATGAGATTGCATACCTTCTATGAGATAGTTGGATCCCGATACCCGCTGCGAGTAAGAGTTACTCCTGGGAGAGTTTTACACATTACAATTAGCCGATCAAGTACGTGTCTCGAAAGGTGTCAACGGGGTTACGCCCCTGGGAAAACTAGGTTTACTTCAATTAGGTCAGTGCGAAAGCACGGGGAACCTCCCTCAATGTACCGGCACTGGCCTGGCTGAAATATTGGCGAACTTGTAGGGTGTAATTAATCCCGGCTAGTCTTTCCTTTTAGGGTTTGAAGGAAGATTTGACTAAAACAATGGGAGACATCCTGATTAGGTATATTAATAACCAATCTAATCTTGCAAGAGTATACACTGAGCGTTTTCTTTTCTCTCTCTAGGTAGCGACCATGTCACGCCTTAATCAAGATAATAATACAGATGTATTGACCGAACCCGCTTGTTATACTGAGCTGGGGAACGTTGGTCCCGCTCCAACTTATAATTGTTATAAGACAGAGCAGGAAAAAGGGGATTACAAAAATTCTCGTGCTGCCCAAACGAAGAAAGTGCATGTTGATGCATCTTCTTCGGGTGTGTTCATTACCGAGACTGTTTCTCAGTATCCTTTACGTCCTAGGTATGAGATACCGGATCAGGATTCCGCATATGTAATCTGTTACATAGGCTACAGATAGGTACAGAACTGAGAACGGGTGATAAGTTTCAAGAGTTGGAAACGGTGAAAGTGTTGCAGCAAAGTTTGTTGGCAGTTATCACCCTGTATTACCAGAATATATTGATTCTGAACGAATGTTATTAGATACCGAACCTGATATACAACATCATATCAGTATCTTTATTTAATAAAGAAGGATATAATTTTGTATTGTTGGATAATGTTTTGAACATTTCCTATATCAAGAGTTGATCGGTTCAGGAACGTTATCTAAAAGCATAGACGTTCTAAATCAAACCACAGTTTGTAACGTATAGAACACACACTAGAGAAAGAGTTCAGAAATGAACAAATCCTTCTTGAGGTATTATAGACTAGGTCATATCAATGTGACCTGACTAGCTAAAGTTACATTTAGATACATATTTAAATCTGTTTGAATTTACATCTTATGAAACTTGCCGGTCATATCACAAAGATAAGATGACCACAACTCTGTTTATGGGAAACAAAGAAAGAGTTAGTGAACTCTTGGGATTGATACATGATGATGTATGTAAGGTCCCCTGTCTACACATGCCTAGACTGGTTTTTTGTACTTCATTACATGCACTGATTATCTCTCAAGATTCGGACATATGTTCCTGTTGAAACACAAGTCTGAACCTTTTGCGAAATTTAATGAATATGAGTTAGAAGTAGAGAACCAAAATGGGTATAAGTCCTTTGATGTGATCAAGGAGGAGAATACTTGAGCACGGGATTCCTGGACTATTCTAAAGGAGAATGAGATTCTCTTTCAGCATTACTCCTCCGTATACATGATTGATACGAAAAAGTGTTTGTAGTCAAAGTAGCCACAAGCAAAACGGTGTCGCGTGTAGCTAGACCGAGGTGAGTACGGGTCGTCCTCTGGGAAACGTTGAATCTTTTACTCTTACTTTAGATGTGTTGAAAAAGAGAGGAGGAAGAAAGAATTTGTTGAATTAAATTCTAGATCTACGTTTAAACACTCACGCAAAATATATAGATCTAGATTATTTTAGGGATGTAGTTAATATAATAAGAGGGCTTGTAGGGTTCGTTAGGATTTAGTAGTTATAGACGATTAATTAAAAGTTACCCTTTTTATCCTTTAATAGATTTAAAACTAGAACGACGGTGATGCATGTAGATGTTAGTTATATGTATGCCCTAGAGGCCATTACTGTACATAGGATGTATATTGTAGTGGATGCTGGGACATATATAGGGAGGACTTTCTTGCTCGACATGATAGTATGCTATCTGGTTACCCTTTACCTTAACGTGTATGCTGATTGTCTCTCTGTTACATGTTGGTAAAGCCCTTAGGATCTGTACTTGACTACCTGGACTATGATGCGGATCATACTAATGGGGACATGGTAGTCCATAAGTACATCCTTCAAAGTCCCTAGTCGTGGGTGTATCGAGACGGGGCATCGATATACCAGAGTAGACTAGCGTATACCTTCTTGACCCATACAGATGGGCGATGGATGATCCCATATCCATCGTTGTTTGACATCAGAGATGATATACGGGTGCTCAGTAGAGACTGGGTACACTGGACGGACTCGCCGAGAACTCCCAGATGGTATTATACCTCACGTCAGATGGCAGTTCTCTGGTGACACTGGTACAGAGTAGTCTGTTGACCCGAGATCGTCATAGAGTCTTGTGTGGTTCCCACTGTGCTTTGATTTCCATCTTACCACGTCCAAGAGGGCGTGCAAAACGGTGGTTTTTGGGTACAGTCCCGAGTCACATGGAGGCAATGAGCGATAGGAGGGGATTCGTCTCTCCCGGTATAGGGGGTTGATGTTGCGCTGTGTTCGATTAGCTATAACAGGAAATCCCTGGCCAGGGTTGCTGAGATTTACTGGTAAGTGTTACCAGTAGTTTCTCGAATTGTTATAGACCTCATATCGACATGACTTATCGATCTATTGGGGTCTGACGTTTACCACCCCTAGGCGAGATATGCGACATATCAGACGATCAGACCGGACTGTACGGTAGTGTTACTGGTTGGATTCACTGGAGTGTGAGCGGGCTTGCTCGTCGATCTTCAGATCGCTCAATACCCGGGTGGCCGTTACGATTAGCAGACCGCTTGCGGCTTGTGGGTGTTTGATATGATCATCATCTGCTGCCGGCGTATTGACGAGTCTTTAGAGTCCTACACAGAGGTTTCCTGGCTCAAGCGAAACGAAATAGGAGCGCATATCAGATATGTGCGGGACCGAGAATAATGCGTGTATGTGATACCGTATTTCATTCTCGCGATGTGTGTGTCGAATGGTTATATGCGATATAACCTAGTTATCGAATCGAGGGTTGATTCGATAAGCCGATATATTGGATACTAGTCGGTTATATGCGATATGACCGGATCATTAAATCAAGTGTTGATTTAATGATTTAATGTATAATTATATATTTGATATATTACTTTGCATCAACTAGTATCGGTTTACTTAAGATGGATTTTCTCACTCGGATGTGCACATTATATATGCGATATGATTTTGTGCACTTGCTTGTATCATGTTTGATGATACATGCTTTTGGTTAAGTGTAAAGTATTAAACCTTGGTTAATGCAATGGTTAGGGTTTATTATTTGTTATTCATTTATCTTATTTAGTTATCCATTTATTTTTGATAAATGAATAAAAGAAAATGAGAAAAGAATGGTGGCTTCTTTTGTTGTTTAGTTGAAACTTCATGAAGCTTTGACCTAAGTCCACCATTCTTATCTCATTCTTAACCCTAACCATTCAACTAACCTTGGTTAATTCTCTACACATTACCATAGTTAGAATTATGATAAGTATTCTATTATTTTCTATTTTCTAATAACTTATCATAATTCTTTCTTCTTCTTCTTCTTCATCTTCTTCACATGAAGAAAGTTCACTTCATCAATGGTGATTGATGAAAATGAGTGTGAAATCCAATTCTAAAGTCTACCCACTTCCTATTTCTTCATCCTCTACCTCTTGCCAAGTAGTAGAGTGTGTTTACTTCACAAGTTTCTTGACTTGGTGAAGTCGGAGCTTGATTTAGCGATGCCTCGACGTAGATCATCTTCGGCATGGACATCGACGACCTAGCTTGCCCATTCTCCGACGAACCGGACGCTTGAGCCCGGATTTGATTTGGACAGCGGAGAGGACCTCGTTGCGGAGCTATGGAGGTGGAGCACCGGATCTACAAAGGTTTTATTTCCGTATCTTGTAGTTAAGTGTTAACTAGTTAGCTTATTCGCCTAAACTTCTAGCCGACGATCCGTAGTCGGGTCTCTCGGCACCCTTAAAATTTTAATTTGGCATGATCGATGCCTTGTGAGACCTCATTAGGGTGCCTAGGAACCCTACAGTGGTATCAGAGCCTAGCTAGAGCCTTAGGCGAAGTCTAGACGGAATTTGAAACCCGATCGAACCGAAACCCTACCCGGAATATGCTCTCTGGACTTTTTCCGAAAATGCGGATTTTTGTGTATTAAAAATGCCTAAGAAATTCAATAAATAATTATAAGAATTACTGTGCAAATTCAGGCGACTGATTCATTAGACTTAGCGCGGATCCGCGGCCTTACAGGAGGATGAGGCGGCGGATCCGCGGCCTGTTTGGAGTTTTGTGCATCACATTATGCACAGTAATTCTTATATATTATTTCTGGTGTTTCTGGGAATTTTTAATATTTTTTCCAGAGTTAAATTTTCTGGGTTGATTTGGGGATTCGGTGTTTCGATCGGAGTATCAAATTTTGTCTGTGTAGCTTTCCGGATAATTTTTAGAATATGTTAAAAAGTTCGACCGGATATAAATACCCAATTTTTCCCCTGTCGGGAAATTTCCAAGTGTTGGATTTTTCCGTAGTTTAACGACATTCTAAGTAGTGCAAGTAACGCGATGGACCCTCTAGAAGACAACAAACCTTAACTCGATTATGTGACCGTCTTGAACTGCCCTTTGAACCTTTGGGTTTGGGGCAGTACGGCGTGCCACATGTGAGGCGTTGGCTTGACCCTTCTACGGCTGGACCGTTGGTACAGAGGTACGAACTGAATGTTGTTAGACTTATATCATGTGTTGATCTGTATCGGGAAAACTTGGGTGTTCGATTGTTCGATCGGAAAGTTTGACATTTTTCTATTTATCCGGAATGGGATACAATAATTGGAATTCACAATAAGTTATGAGATAACTGAATGAATGTTATAAATCTAGCAGTTTAGTCTCACTTGATCGGTTGCCACGGAATTTTGATGTGATCAAAAGTCCGTCGCAATCACGTAGCGTACGCGGATATTCGCCGGATAAACTTAATAGACAGCCTCACTCCATAGCCCCGACCAAGTGACTGTAGGAGAACCCCGTCGCCGAAAGCATCCGTTCGGGTGCTCG
Source organism: Agapanthus africanus (assembly GCA_030015575.1). NCBI lineage: Eukaryota > Viridiplantae > Streptophyta > Magnoliopsida > Asparagales > Amaryllidaceae > Agapanthus > Agapanthus africanus. The sequence goes on from CM057343.1 coordinate 131,925,449, forward strand.
CGGCAGCGGTGTTCCGCCTTGGTGCACTTCGTCGACGGTATCGGGGGTGCGGCCGCCTACTGAAGTTTGCGACGAGTATTCGATCAGGATGTCGGGAATCTTGTTGAATTGCCCGACTTGATATTGAAAAGAGTTTTCGATTTTGAGACTAAAATGCGGGGTTTATAATTGTTAGGCACGCGATGTCTAAGTAATTCATTTGGTCAGGCATGCGATGTCTGAGATGGTTGCGGATTCCAACTGTTGTAGTTTCATACTTTCTTTTCTGTGACCGTAAGTGTAATATGTGATATCGCCGGTTTCGTTGCTATATGTCAACGACAATTGGAATGCGCATATTTACTTACGTTGATGACATGTGATGTTATGTGTTGCTGGATATGTTATATTGGATCGTCGTGTTTGAATAGCCGGGGGTTTTTATGTGAGATGAGTGTTTTTCATTTTCATTCATGTAAAAACTTGTATGTAATATTCTTTTATTGGGGCGCTTCCAGGTTGCGGAAGTTGTCACCTTTTGTATATTATTTACTTTTCCGCACTAGGATAGACCCAAGGAGGAGGGCACAAGTAACCGGGTTCTGGAGTCCAGTGGGAGACCAACTCGAGGAGTCGAGTCCGGGTCTCCTAACTCCAGAATTGGTAGGGTTGCTTGCCTCTCTCGTAGGGGTCTAGGGGTGTGGGTTTGGCTATTCATCGCGACCGTGAAATCCGTGTTTTATACTGGCTCGTATTGAAAACACGGTCGTCCTAGTATATCCAATATTTCATATGTTTCTTCTGCTGCGATATCTGTGATGTGATCATGTGATGTTCTGTGATAGATACAGTATATAGTATATATGATATATTATATAGACGTTACTTATGTTTTACACCCGTGCTACCCCTGCCCCGCTCTGCCGTTAGTTACCTAACCTAACGGTGCACGAGGGGACATCGAGGCGAATGCGGATGGCATAAGTGTACGTCGTATTTATCTGTTATGTTTAGGTATTTAAATGATGGGACTTCATTAATGTGATTAATGAATTAAAAGAAACCTAAGATGTTGTAGAATCGAATTTCAAAATAAAACTGGTAGCTACAGTTCTTGCTTTGCACAGCGGTATATGTGATATATCCTGCACCTTATTCGATGAGAAAAGGACCGAGATCCCTTCACCGGGAGTGACTCCTTTAGCAATAACTGGCAGATGCTACACACTCGGTTTGTCTTTTGATTGCTTTTAAGTGTTTTTGCTTTGCACAGTGATATATATGATATATCCCGCACCTCATTCGACGAGGAAAGTACCGACGATCCCTTCACCGGGAGTGACTCCTTTAGCAAAACTGGAAAAGCCTAAAAAACACTCCATTTCAAAATTCATTCGATCCTACAACGATATCAAGTTCATTACGCAATAGGTTTTCAAAAAAACCTGTCGTAGCCCTCCGTCATTTCAGATAAGTAGTAGTTAGTATTCGTGCTGCGTTTGTTGGCCTTTGTCAAGGCGCAGTGTGCGGTAGCTAACTGGTGCTTATCTGCTTATGCATATGATGCAGATTGAGTTAGGGTAGTCATGCGACCTTGTTGGCCTTTGTCAAGGGCCGTGCGGGTGGGTTTAATTCAATCAGGAAATGACGGGTTGAACTTGACTAGCATCCTATGGTTTGTTGGCCTTTGTCAAGGTCATAGGAGGTTAGGGGCAAAATATTATCGGGAATTTCAAGTGTTGAAATTTGCAATGAGATTGCATACCTTCTATGAGATAGTTGGATCCCGATACCCGCTGCGAGTAAGAGTTACTCCTGGGAGAGTTTTACACATTACAATTAGCCGATCAAGTAGGTGTCTAGAAAGGTGTTAACGAGGTTACGCCTCTGGGAAAACGAGGTTTACATTAATTAGGTTCGTGCGAAAGCACGGGGGACCTCCTTCAAAGTACCGACACTGGCCTGGCTGAAAGATTGGCGAACTTGTAGTGTGTAATTAATCCCGGTTAGTCTTTCCTTTTAGGGTTTGAAGGAAGATTTGATAAAAAGCAGTGGGAGCCATCCTGATTAGATAAAATAATAACCAATCTATTCTTGACAGGGCGCACGCTGAGTGTTTTCTTCTCTCTCTCTCCAGGTAGCGACCATATCACGCCTTAATCAAGATAATAATACGGATTATTGACCGAACCCGCTTGTTATACTGAGCTGGGGAACGTTGGTCCCGCTCCAACTTATAATTGTTATAAGACAGAGCAGGAAATTGGGGAATACCAGATTTCCCGTGCCGCACAAACGAAGAGAGTGCATGATGATGCATCATCTTCGAGTATGTTCATTATACAGAACTGTTTCTCAGTATCCTTTACGTCCTGGGTATGTGATATCAGATCAGGATCCCAGATATGTAATCTGTTACATAGGGCTACAGAAAGGTAGAGAACTGAGAACGGGTGATAAGTTTCATGAGGCAGAAAACGGGGCAAGTGTTGCAGCCAAGTCTGTTGGTCACTGTCACCCTGTATTGTAATACATTGATTCTGAACGAATGTTATTAGATACCGATGCTGATATACAAAATCATATCAGTCTCTTTATTAGTAAAGAAATGATATAATTTTGTATTGTTGGATAATGTTTTGAACATTTCCTATATCAAAAGTTGATCGGTTCAGGCACGTTATCTAAAAGCGTTGATGTTCTAAATCAAACTACAGTTCTTAGTATATGGAACACACAAAAGAGGAAGAGTTCAGAAATGAACGAATTCTTCTTAAGGTATTGTAGACTAGGTCAGATCAATGTGACCCGACTAGCTAGAGTTACATAAAGATGCATATTTAAATGAGTTTGAATTTACATCTTGTGAAACTCGCCAGTCATGTCACAAAGATAAGATGACCATAGCTCCGTTTATTGGAAACAGAGAAAGAGTTAGTGAACTCTTGGGATAATACATGTTGATGTATGTGAGGTCCCCTGTCTACACATGCCAGGACCGGTTCTTCATACTTCATTACGTTCTCTGATGATCTCCTTAGATTCAGACATATGTTCCTGTTGAAACACAAGTCCGAACCTTTTGAGATATTCACAGAATATAAGTTAGAAGTAGAGAACCGATACGGGTATAAGTATTATATCCTTTGATGTGATCAAGGAGGAGAATACTTGAGCACGGAAATCCTGGACTATTCTAAAGGAGAATGAGATTCTCTCTCGGCACTACTCCTCCGAATACACCATAGCACGATGGTATATCGGGGCGGAGCAATCACACCCTATATGATAAGGTGTGCTCTATGATGAGTACTACTGAGTTACATTTTTCCTTTAGGGAGTTATGCACTTGAGAAGCTGCATACCTATTGAATAAGGTTCGAATCAAATCAGTTGCCTACCACTTCATATATGATATGGAAAGGGAAGAGCCCGTATCTTAAGTTAGTTAAGATTTGGGGTTGATCGGCCTATGTCTAAAAGCAAAATCCGGACAAGCTCGAGGCAAGGTCTGTAATGTAGAACTGGAAATGTTCCAGCTATACAAACTACAGCACATGATTTGATAGAACCAAAGGATTCAGTAGATTCCAACGAACCCCAGCCTCTCCGCCGATCTAGTAGGGTTCCTCACCCACTTGAGAGATACTTAGGTTGCTCTATAACAGTGGGAGCGAGGATTACATCATGAGATGATGACCCAACTAGTTTCGAGCTGGCCATCAGGAGTGAGACTCTGTGAGAATGGCTGGATGTTTATCGATCTGAGATGGAATCCTTATACACCAACAAAGTATGGACTTTAGTTGCTATATCTGAAGGGTTAAATCCCCATCAGGAGCAAGTATATCTTGAGAAGATTACTTGGTGTACATGGAAAAGTTGAGACTTTCAAAGCTAGACTTGTTAAAGGTTTGCATCATTGACCGGGTGTGGATCATGATGAAACTTTTTCTAAGTAGCTATGCTTAAGTCCATCCAGATCCTACTTGCCACGGCTGCATACCGTGACTACGATATCTGGTGGTTGGGTGTCATGACAGCTTTTCTAAATGATGATTTAGAAGAGAGCGTCTATAAGTACACAGCCAGAGGTCTTCGTAGACAGTGGGAGCAGCGGAAACGTGTGCAAGATGCTTTATTTGATAAAGCAGGCATCGCGGAGTTGGAACGTCTGTTTTGATGAAGTAGTCAAAGAGTTTGACATCATCAAAATGGTAGATGAACCTTGTATAAACAAAAAGGTAGTAGGGAGTGTGGTGGTGATCCTCGTAGAGTACGTGGATGACATACTCTTGATAGGGAAAGATTTTCCTATGCTACGCTCGGTCGATCTCCGTTTATCACAAGGATTCTCCAATAGGATCAAAATGATACCTACTAAATCCTGGGTTTTGGATCTATGAGATAGATCTAAATGGATGTTAGAATTCTCACTAGATGTAGTGAGACGGTATCAACCGATCCTGGGGAGAATCACTGGAAGGGTTCCAGGGTGATAAAGACGACTGAATGTCAGTCACAGGCATTGTCTTTACCCTCAGTGGAGGGACGGTATGTTGGAAGAGTTCCAAGCTAGATACCGTGACATACTAGACGATAAAGGCTAGATACATCGCTACTTAAGATGCTACCAAAGAGGGTGTTTGGGTGTATATTGGTTCATGAGATGAACTATGTTCCTCCCATTGTGTGACAATGGAGTTGTGGCTTATGCCAAGGAACGTCCGTCCCATCAGTGATCCAGACATATTCTAAGGCAGTATCAACTGATCATGGAGATGGTTGATCTCCAAGGGATCGAGGTTAGGAGAGTAGACTCAAAGGACAACACAGCGGATCCACTCACAAAGGCCTGTTCCCAGAGAGAGACTTTAATGGGATGGTTGAGTATGAGATACTGCAACCACTGCTACAGATGGCCCTAGTGCAAGTGGGAGATTGTTAGTTATATGTATGCCCTAGAGGCCATTACTGTACATAGGATGTATATTGTAGTGGATGCTGGGACATATATAGGGAGGACTTTCTTACTCGACATGATAGTATGCTATCTGGTTACCCTTTACCTTAACGTTTATGCTGATTGTCTCTCTGTTACATGTTGGTAAAGCCCTTAGGATCTGTACTTGACTACTTGGACTATCATGCGGATCATACTAGTAGGGACATGGTAGTCCATAAGTACATCCTTCAAAGTCCCTAGTCGTGGGTGTATCGAGACGGGGCATCGATATACCAGAGTAGACTAGCGTATACCTTCTTGACCCATACAGATGGGCGATGGATGATCCCATATCCATCGGTGTTTGACATCAGAGATGATATACGGGTGCTCAGTAGAGACTGGGTACACTGGACGGACTCGCCGAGAACTCCCAGATGGTATTATACCTCACGTCAGATGGCAGTTCTCTGGTGACACTGGTACAGAGTAGTCTGTTGACCCGAGATCGTCATAGAGTCTTGTGTGGTTCCCACTGTGCTTTGATTTCCATCTTACCACGTCCAAGAGGGCGTGCAAAACGGTGGTTTTTGGGTACAGTCCCGAGTCACATGGAGGCAATGAGCGATAGGAGGGGATTCGTCTCTCCCGGTATAGGGGGTTGATGTTGCGCTGTGTTCGATTGGCTATAACAGGAAATCCCTGGCCAGGGTTGCTGAGATTTACTAGTAAGTGTTACCAGTAGTTTCTCGAATTGTTATAGACCTCATATCGACACGACTTATCGAGCTATTGGGGTCTGACGTTTACCACCCCTAGGCGAGATATGCGACATATCAGACGATCAGACCGGACTGTACGGTAGTGTTACTGGTTGGATTCACTGGAGTGTGAGCGGGCTTGCTCGTCGATCTTCAGATCGCTCAATACCCGGGTGGCCGTTACGTTTAGCAGACCGCTTGCGGCTTGTGGGTGTTTGATATGATCATCATCTGCTGCCGGCGTATTGACGAGTCTTTAGAGTCCTACACAGAGGTTTCCTGGCTCAAGCGAAACGAAATAGGAGCGCATATCAGATATGTGCGGGACCGAGAATAATGCGTGTATGTGATACCGTATTTCATTCTCGCGATGAATGTGTCGAATGGTTATATGCGATATAACCTAGTTATCGAATCGAGGGTTGATTCGATAAGCCGATACATTGGATACTAGTCGGTTATATGCGATATGACCGGATCATTAAATTAAATGTTGATTTAATGATTTAATGTATAATTATATATTTGATATATTACTTTGCATCAACTAGTATCGGTTTACTTAAGATGGATTTTCTCACTCGGATGTGCACATTATATATGTGATATGATTTTGTGCACTTGCTTGTATCATGTTTGATGATACATGCTTTTGGTTAAGTGTAAAGTATTAAACCTTGGTTAATGCAATGGTTAGGGTTTATTATTTGTTATTCATTTATCTTATTTAGTTATCCATTTATTTTTGATAAATGAATAAAAGAAAATGAGAAAAGAATGGTGGCTTCTTTTGTTGTTTAGTTGAAACTTCATGAAGCTTTGACCTAAGTCCACCATTCTTATCTCATTCTTAACCCTAACCATTCAACTAACCTTGGTTAATTCTCTACACATTACCATAGTTAGAATTATGATAAGTATTCTATTATTTTCTATTTTCAAATAACTTATCATAATTCTTTCTTCTTCTTCTTCATCTTCTTCACATGAAGAAAGTTCACTTCTTCAATGGTGATTGATGAAAATGAGTGTGAAATCCAATTCTAAAGTCTACCCACTTCCTATTTCTTCATCCTCTAGCTCTTGCCAAGTAGTATAGTGTGTTTACTTCACAAGTTTCTTGACTTGGTGAAGTCGGAGCTTGATATAGCGATGCCTCGACGTAGATCATCTTCGGCATGGACATCGACGACCTAGCTTGCCCATTCTCCGACGAACCCGACGCTTGAGCCCGGATTTGATTTGGACAGCGGAGAGGACCTCGTTGCGGAGCTATGGAGGTGGAGCACCGGATCTACAAAGGTTGTATTTCCGTATCTTGTAGTTAAGTGTTAACTAGTTAGCTTATTCGCCTAAACTTCTAGCCGACGATCCGTAGTCGGGTCTCTCGGCACCCTTAAAATTTTAATTTGGCATGATCGATGCCTTGTGAGACCTCATTAGGGTGCCTAGGAACCCTATAGTAGATTAGGGTTTCTTGAGCGAAAAAGAATCCCACTCTTAACCCCTATCTCGACACGGAACTCCGTTCATATCTAGCCTTTATAAAAACAATCATTAATCTAATCTCTAATCGCGGTCGAGACTAACAAAGAATTGGTAGCTCACCCGATTAGGATGTTAATGATTCTTTTGGTAAAGTTTATAAACTTTATAGGACGTAAAAAGAGTTTAAGGATTTTCATCATCCATTAGCCTACCCTAATCCTACGAACCCTAACAAGCGGAGAATTACTCGCACATGTTGGGAGAAAAAGAGATGGAGAGAAAATGCGTAATTAAACTACGAAGAAATAGAATAAGAAAAAGAAAGCTACCTTTATTAATCAACAATATTCATTACAGTTTGATTCCTTAGAAAATGATTACAAAGACTAGTTTGCTTCTCGATCTCTTCTAAGAAGGTAGACGAACAGTTGATGATCAGCCTGGATGCGTGAGTCGTCTTGGACTTCGTGATCTCGTCGGCGTGATAAATTTTCCAAGAGGCCCTCGGTCCCTTTTTATAGTGCCAAAGCCAGAACCCAAGCTTCTAAATTAGGAAGTAAGCAGCATAGATTCAGCCCCAAAATTTGCAAACCCTAACTCCTCTACACTGCCGCGGATCCGCGGCCAACAGGGGGGTTTGGCCGTGGATCCGCGGCTAAAGGTGGGGATCATTTCTTCAATTTTTATGGGTTGCTCTATGTGACATGTGGCGATCTTTGGAACCTTCAGAATTTGGAAATCTTTTCTTTTCTTCTGCCAGAATTGATTTCTTAATTTTGATTTCTTAATTAGGCAGGTTAGCTTTAACAACTTGATTTCCTTGATTTAAGACCTGAAAATTCAGCACAACAATCTTAAATAATATTTAATAGACTTAGTTCTACTAGGATTAGGTCAATAATATTATATACATTTTCCTACCAAATACTAATTATAATATATCAACACATGGAAAATAGTATTTTTACACATAGACCCTCATATGTATGATATATTATAATAAAGACCTTTTAAAATATGGAAATGGTAGGAAAAATGTAATAACAAATGTGCAGTTTTATCAACTGAACAAATACCCCCAAACTTATCTTTGATCGTCCCGAGCAAACTAGTTTATTCAAGAGAAGGAGAAAAATGAAAGGAGAAAACTAAGCATACTTTCGTAGGCAAACACGATTGCATTGAGCACGTGCAACAAGCCGTTAAACCTCTAGGTGTCCCTAGTAGGAGGAGTATTGTCTCCTGAGGGTTTTCAGCGGATTACACCCACAAAATCCTATAATAAAAGAGAGATGGTGAAAATTATATATAAAGATAAGAACCATAAAAGAAAGACTTTGAAAATAAGAGTTTCCAATTACACCAGCTTTTCAGTTGTCATGAGCCCTATCTTAATAGTCATGAAAAGATGTTAGAAATCACATTATCCCTCAATAAAACATCGTCTTTATTCTTCATTCCTACCTTTCATCCAAACATCGATCATATACCCCTACGTGTATGTAATGGACATCCCTACACTCGGAGAATTCAATTCAAGCTATCATACTCTTGTCCATCTACCTTGGTACTTTTTAACTTGATAAATATTTAGATTTGCTCACACATTTTCATGAGACCGTTAATACTTCTTGAGGTACTAACCGACCGATTACTTATGTGCTTGCTGATTAGGTGATTATATTTTCCTCGTCTTGCACCACCTAAGACTTAGCAGTGACTCCCAGACCAGTTGGCTTTAGGGCACTAGGTGAAGAGGCACCCTCGCTATATTTTTTTATTGCTTCCTTGGCGATAACAAAACCAGTGTTCATTTTTTTCTTTTCACCATTTTTATATTTTCTTCATTCATTTTTTTCATTTCCTTCATACTTTGGGTTTTCGACAAGAGCATTTCAAGGTATCCTCTACTATCCCGAGTTTCAAGACGTGTGTAAGTGCATATAGTAGGGTATCAACATTCAAATGTTTGGCTTCCAGAATAGAAACTATTTTTCAGACTTATTTTTATCCTCAGATTAGTGACTTCCTTCATCTTACTAACCCTTGGGACAACGGCTCATAACTACTTATTACCAGTTCGTTTAAGAAAACTTCTAATTTTCTTGGTTTTCTTAAACTATTCCTATCTTTTGGATGTAATTTTTCACTTTCTATTCTTTTATTATCAAAAAAAAAAATTTGTGCTTAAATATAGTATAATGCAAAGTAAGCGTAAATAAGCACAAACCTCCTCCAAACTTGTTTTCAACAGTGTCATCACTGTTGCTATCTGCTGGATCACAAAAACCTGTAAGCTTGGGGGGGCATTATTAATGGGGGCAAAAATATATGAAAGTGAAAATCCTCCCCCAAACTTATTTTTGACTCACAAATTTGAGGACAAAAGTTATGTTCAAAAGCCAAAAATATACCCCCCCTCAAACATGAGTTAGACAATATGAAGCATTTTAAGAGGGGATGAGTCATTTGGTCAAAGTAAGACTTTACGAAGACCAAAAGTTAATACTAACCATTCAAAGATTTTATCAGTATAGCGTATGGGTTGGTGGAAGAATGTGTTGTATCAAGTCAAGAAAAAACGGGGAAGGGATAAGAGGTGGTCTGGAAAGGGTTTGAAATTAGAGAAAAGAAAGAACGAGGAATATGAATGATTAGGAAGAAGGAATGGTGATGGTTCAACCTCTATAGGTGGAGATTGATTAATCACAAAATCCGTATTGTTTAAAAATTCAAGTTCGTCAGCAAAAAGTTCTTCAAAACTTTTATCAATGGTGTGATTGAATATTTTGCTGTCAAAGAGTTTTGTGTCAGAATTTATCCTACTTGATCCATAAAAAATCATTGAGGTAGAGAACTCGAAAAACTCATTTACCTCATTTTCAAAAATATCCAAATCAAGATGAATTTCTGGTATTATTGAACTTGAATTAACGGATTGTGATTCATCAAAACTCACTGAAACTATAGGAACAGAAGAAGAACCGGAGAAAATAGAAGGTGAAATGGGTAAACAAATTGGTTTGTCGAGTGTTGCTGTACCAGATGTGGAAGATGGAGGCTGTATTTCTTTGGGTATACCTTTATCATCAACTTCAAGACAAATTTGGGGTTCGGGATGAATTAAAGGCTCAAGATGATGACCACAAGGAAGTGAAATGATTTGATGAATTGGTGGGACAAAATCATCCAAAATTTCGGGTTCATCAATCAATATATCCCCAACGTCAATCACCTTATTCAAGTGAAGGTTAAAATTCTCAAACACCTCATCAAAAGTATGGTTTTCAATCAGTTTTGGTTCAAGAGTGGAGGTGTAGAGATCACAAGGGTTGGGTATGCTTTCACTTGAAATGGACCCTTCACAGTCGGGTAAATCAAACACTACAAAGTCACACAACTTATCAGTCATTCTATTTGGTGTACTTGATGAATCTATGAAACTGGAGTTGTGGATTTCAGTTTGGAAAAGGGAGGTTTGATTAGGAAGGGCGTACAGTTCTGTCTTACTACCCAAATCCTTCATAATTTGGTTCGACATTTCCAGAAATTTTTCTAATGTCTGCTCCAGACTGGTCTTGGGTTGATAAGGAGTTTCAGTATAAGATTGAAATTCCTGTGGATAATTAAAACTCCTAAATGACTGATTAGAAGAACCGTCTAGAGTAGGTGGAAAAGTCGGATTCGATTGATAGGAATAGAATGGTTGCGGAACTTGGGTAGGAGTAGGATCAATATTATGATACGAAGAATATTGATAAGGGTTGGTTGGTTGGCTATTTTCAACAGAAATCTTATATGGCACAAACCGCATATCAAACTCTTCTCCGGACTGTGGTGGTGATGGTTGATATTGGTCCGGGTTGAAACTTTGGCCTCTAGACCTAGCTATGTGCTCAGTAATGGACATTCGTCTAGGGGCTTCCTCACTCTGGGTATGAACTGAAACAGGTGTAGGATTAGGATACGGTTGATAAGACCTAGACTGAGGTGGCCAACTATTTCTTCCTGCTTGTTCTATGTGATCTCTTAAGGACATGGAAGAGCCGGACGGTATACCGAAAGGATTACGAAAACAAGAGATATCTGGTTGTGGACAGCAAAGCTCGGCAAGTGTTCTTCTGTTTAGGTCACCTATTATAAGAAGAGAAGAAGGGGGAAGGGGTAAAGAGGGGAGAAAATAATTGGTTTGTTTTGAAAAATGATGGATTTAGACAAATCACATAAAAATGCACAAGCAACCCTAGAACTAAGGTTACCTAGGTCCAGTTTCTAGACCGCTCCTAGACTTCCAAAGGACAAGCCGTAGTATCCATCCTCTACCACCTCTTTACTACTCTTATAGCCAGGTAAGTGCCAGGTAAGTGGGAAGGAACCACAGTAGTGGGCCTAATTAAAAACCACTAGCCTTAGTCACACTTGCTTAGGCACTACAAAAGTAATGCGGATAAGCGATAGATTACCCACGACCTTCCTCTGTCCTTATTGAGCACGACAGTCCTTAGAGTCTAGTCTAGATATTTTTTAAATTAATGTAGGGTTGATACAGATGCTCGGTTTTTGATTTGTGGGGCTTAGGAAGGGTGATGAAATCCCCACCTAATCTGAATTTTGGTCTTGCCCCTTAAAAATCCGTATTAAAATATGCAAAAACAAACCGCAAAACAAAACTTTGCAAAAAGATTTTTGAGCGGCGATATTTTGCAAAGAATTCTGCAGAAAAGATATTTTATTGGATTTCAAAGGAGAGAGAAGGAGGTTAGAATTTTACCAGAGAAGACTGAAGCCCTAGATCTCCTAACTGGCCGCGCTTCCGCCGCCGATGTGCACTTCCGGCCCCGGTTCCGCCGCCGACTTGAGGGATCAGGTGATGAGTTTTGCTATGTGGCCTCCTGTCCTCTTCTGGATCATGATGAATGTCTCTGTCTCTCTGTATCCTTAAGTATGTGACTCCAGATTCCCTCGCAAAATTCACACAATAATCGTTAAATATACAATTTGCAGTTTTGTTTTATTTATGATATTGATCGTATAAGAATTCAACACAAATAGTAAGAATAAAAAATTACACACGTATCCCCGGCAACGGCGCCATTTGATTGATACGAAAAAGTGTTTGTAGTTAAAATAACCGCAATCAGAACGGTATCGCGTGTAGCTAGACCGAGGTGAGTATGGGTCGTCCTCTGGGAAACGTTGAATGTTTTACTCTTACTTTAGATGTGTTGAAAAAGAGAGGAGGAAGAAAGAATTTGTTGAATTATTTCTAGATCTACGTTTAAATACTAACGCAAAATATATAGATCTAGATTATTTTAGGGATGTAGTTAATATAATAAGAGGGCTTGTAGGGTTCGTTAGGATTTAGTAGTTATGGACGATTAATTAAAAATTACCCTTTTTATCCTTTAATAGATTTAAAACTAGAACGACGGTGATGCATGTATTAGGGTTTCTTGAGGGAAAAGGAATCCCACTCTTAACCCCTATCTCGACATGGAACTCCGTTCATATCTAGCCATTACAAAAACAATCATTAATCTAATCTCTAATCGCGGTCGAGACTAACAAAGAATTGGTAGCTCACCCGATTATGATGTTAATGATTCTTTTGGTAAAGTTTATAAACTTTATAGGACGTAAAAAGAGTTTAAGGATTTTCATCATCCATTAGCCTACCTTAATCCTGCAAACCCTAACAAGCGGAGAATTACTCGCGCATGTTGGGAGAAAAAGAGATGGAGAGAAAATGCGTATTTAAACTACGAAGAAATAGAATAAGAAAAAGAAGCCACCTTTATTAATTAAGAATATTCATTACACTTTGATTCCTTAGAAAATGATTACAAAGACTAGTTTGCTTCTCGATCTCTTCCAAGGAGGTAGACGAACAGTTGATGATCAGCCTGGATGCGTGAGCCGTCTTGGACTTCGTGATCTCGTCGGCATGATAAATTTTCCAAGAGGCTCTCGGTCCCTTTTTATAGTGCCAAAGCCAGAACCCAAGCTTCTAAATTAGGAAGTAAGCAGCATAGATTCAGCCCCAAAATTTGCAAACCCTAACTCCTCTACACTGCCGCGGATCCGCGGCCAACAGGGGGGTTTGGCCGCGGATCCGCGGCCAAAGGTGGGGATCATTTCATCAATTTTTATGGGTTGCTCCTTGTGACATGTGGCGATCCTTGGAACCTTCAGTATTTGGAAATCTTTTCTTTTCTTCTGCCAGAATTGATTTCTTAATTTTGATTTCTTAATTTGGCAGGTTAGCTTTAACAACTTGATTTCCTTGATTTAAGACCTGAAAATTCTGCACAACAATCTTAAATAATATTTAGTAGACTTAGTTCTATTAGGATTAGGTCAATAATCTTATATACATTTTCTTACCAAATACTAATTATAATATATCAACACATGAAAAATAGTATTTTTACACACAGACCCTCATATGTATGATATATTATAATAAAGACCTTTTAAAATATGGAAATGGTAGGAAAAATGTAATAACAAATGTGCAGTTTTATCAACTGAACAATACACCACAGCACGTCGGTGTATCGGGACGGAGCAATCACACCCTATTTGATATGGTGCACTCTATGATGAGTACTACTGAGTTTCCTATTTCCTTTTGGGAGTTATGCACTTGAGAAGCTGCATACCTATTGAATAGGGTTCCAATCAAATCAGATGCTTACCACTTCATATGTGATATGGAATGGGAAGAGCCCGTATCTTAAGTATGTTAAGATTTGGGGTTGTCCGGCCTATGTCTAAAAGCATAATCTGGACAAGCTCGAGGCAAAATCAGTTCTGTAGAAGTTTGTTGGATATCCCAAGCATTCGCAAAGGAATATCTTCTACCAAACCGAGGAACAAAAAATGTTTTGTTTCTTAGCATGCCACCTTTGTGAAAGGGAATTTCTTGGGATGAAATTAGTGGTCATGAGGTAGAACTGGAAAGAGTTCCAGCTATACAAACTGCAGCTGAAGATTTGGTAGAACCAAAGGATTCAATAGTTTCCAACGAAACTCAGCCTCTCCACCAATCTGGTAGGGTTCCTCATCCACCTGAGAGATACTTCGGTTTCTCTATGAAAGTGGGAGCGAGGATTGCATCATGAGATGATGACCTAACTAGTTTCGAGCCGGCCATCAGGAGTGGGACTCTATAAGAATGGCTGGATGCTAAGTGATCTGAGATGGAATTCTTATACACCAACAAACTATGGACTTTGGTTGCTTTATCTGAAAGGTTAAATCCCCATCAGGAGCAAGTACATCTTCAGAAGATTATTTGGTGTACATGAAAAAGTTGAGACTTTCAAAGCTATGCTTAAGTCCATCCAGATCCTACTTGCCATTGCTACATACCATGACTACGATATTTGGCGGTTGGGTGTCATGACAGATTTTCTAAATAGTGATTTAGAAGAGAGCGTCTATAAGTACACAGCCAGAGGACCTCATAGACAGTAGGAGCAGCGGAAAGATGTGCAAGTTGTTTTATATGATAAAACAGGTATCGCGGAGTTGGAACGTCCGTTTTGATATGGTAGTCAAAGAGTTTGACTTCCTCAAAATAGTAGATGAACCTTGTATATACAAAAAGGTAGTACAGAGTATGGTGGTGATCCTCGTAGAGTACGTGGATGACATACTCTTGATAGGGAAGGAGTTTCCTATGCTACGCTCGGTCAATCTCCGCTTATCATAAGGATTCTCCATATAGGGTCAAAGCGATACCTCCTAAATCCTGGGTTTTGGATCTATGAGATAGATCTAATTGGATCTTTGGATTCTCACTAGTTGTAGTGAAATGGTATCAATCGATCCTGGGGAGAATCACTGGAATGGTTCCAGGGTGGTAAGGTTGACTGAATGTCAGTCGCAGGCATTGTCTTTACCTTCAGTGGAGGGACGGTATGTTGGAAGAGTTCCAAGCTAGATACTGTGACTTACTAGACGATTAAAGGCAAGATACATCGTTACCAAGGATGCTACCAAAGAGGCAGTCTGGATATATACAAGTTCATGTGATGAACTTCATTCCAACCATTGTGTGACAATGGAGTTATGGCTTTGGCCTAGGAACCCCCGTCCCATCAGAAATCCAGATATAATTCTTAGACAGTATCACCTGATCATGGAGATGGTTGATCTCCAGGGAGATCGAGATTTGGAGAGTAGACACAGAGGACAACAACGCGGATCCTCTCACAAAGGCCTATTTCCCAGTAGAGACTTTTATGGGATGGTTGAGTATGAGATACTTCAACCACAGCTGATTGTTGGGTATGCGATACCACAACAGATGGCCTTAGTGCAAGTGAGAGATTGTTAGTTATATGTATGCCTTAGAGGCCATTACCGTACATACGATGTATATTGTAGTGGATGCTTGGACATATATAGAGAGGACTTTCTTGCTCGACATGATAGTACGCTATCTGGTTGCTCTTTATCTTAACATGTACTCTGATTGTCTCTATGTTACATGTTGATAAAGCCCTTAGGATGAGTACTTGACTACCAGGACTATGATGCGGATCATACTATTGGAGACAGTGTAGTCGCCATGTACATCCTTGTTCCTAGTCGTGGGAGTACCGAGATAGGGCATCAATACTCCAAAGTAGACTAGCGTATGTGCTTCTTGACCCATATGATGGGCGATAGATGATCCCATATCCATTGGTGTTTGACATCAGAGAAGGTATACGGGTGCTCAGTAGAGACTGGATACTGTGGACGGACTCGCCGAGAACTCCCAGATGGTATTATACCTCACGTTAGATGAAAGTTCTCTGGTGACACTGGTACAGGTTAGTCTGTAGACCCGAGATCGTCATAGAGTCTTGCGTGATTCCCACTGTGCTTTGATTTCCATCATACCACGTCCAAGAGGGCATACAAAAAGGTGGCTTTTGGGTACAGTCCCGAATCACATGGAGGCAATGAGCGATAGGAGGGGTTTCATCTCTCCAGGTATGGGGAGTCGATGTTGCGCTGTGTTCGATTGGCTATAACTGGAAATCCTTGGCCAGGGTTGTTGAGATTTACTGGTAAGTATTATCAGTAGTTTCTCGAACTGTTAAAGACCACATATCGACACGACTTATCAAGCTACTGAGGTCTGACGTTTACCACCCCTAGGCGAGATATGCGACTTATCAGACGAAGAGACCGGAATGTACGGGAGTATTACTGATTGGATTCACAGGAGAATGTACATGCTTGCTTGTTGATCTTCTGATCGCTCAATACCTAGGTAGCTGTTACGTTTAGCTGACCGCTTGCAGCTTGTGGGTGTTTGATATGATCATCACCTACTGCCAGCGTATTGACGATTCTTTAGAGTCCTACACAAAGGTTTCTTGGTTCAGGCAAAATGGAGTAGGTGCACATATGTGATATGTGCATGCCCGAGGATAATGCGATATGAGATACCGTATTCTGTTCTCACGATATTTGATATCAGCCGGGTCATCGGATCAAGTGTTGATTCGATGAATCGGTACACACACACACACACACACATATATATATATTAGTCGGTTATTTGAGAAATAGTCGGATTGTCGGATCAAGTGTTGATTTGATAATTTAATGTATAATTATATATATGATATATTACGTTGCATTATCTAATATTGGCTCGCTTTATTGATTCATTTTCTCACCGGGTAATACATTGATATTTATGCGATATATGTTAATTGTATTATTTTCTTTTGTTACAAAAATATATTATATATGTGATATATAATATTGTAACAAGTTATGATTACTAATGAAACATATTTTGTGGAGTTTAAACATGGTTAGGGTTTGGATTAGGGTTAAACCTTCTTGAAGCTTTGCTTTTGTTTCTTGCAAAGATATTATGTGTTGATATTTTGTAAGATATTTTTAAACCCAACCCAAACCCTTAACCCTAGTTAACTCTCTACAATGGTTAGCCCTTTCTTTTATCAACCATGGTTGTATTTGTAATTATTATTACAATTCATTATTCATCACAAATGAGTTCATCTACTTCTTCCTCCTTACAAAGCTTTCTAGTTTTAAGTTTTGTGATGAATTAGTGTGAGATTATGAAAATAAATGAAAGCTAAATTCCTACTTTATCATCCTAATCTATTCTAGCCATTTGGATTAGGGTGTTTTGCTTTGCTAATACTTGATTAGCAAAGCAAGAGCTTGGGTTTGAGTTTCTTCAAGGTAGATCATCTTTGTTATCGAAGATCGGAAGCAAGCTTGCATCTTTCTCTTCGTGGAGCCTTTCTAGAGTCCGGGAATATGATGATCGCAGCAAAGGGACCACAACACAGGGCTTATGAAGTGAAGGACCAGACTACAAAGGTTGTAATCCCAAACTCTTAGAAGTAAAGTTGTTTACTTGCTTTGTTTCGCCTAATCTCTAGTCTAAGATGTTGGTTAGGGTTGTTCGGCACGTCTAAAATTTAAATCGGGCATGGTTGATGCCTTGTAGAACCTTGTGAGAGTGTCTAGTAACCCTACAGGGACAGTGTAGTCGCTAAGTACATCCTTTAAATGTTCCTAGTCGCAGGTGTATCAAGACAGGGCATCGATATACCAGAGTAGACTAGCGTATGCGCTTCTTGACCCATATGATGGGCGATGGATGATCCCATACCCATTGGTGTTTGACATCAGAGAAGGTATACGGGTGCTCAGTGGAGACTGGGTACACTGGACGGACTCGCCGAGAACTCCCAGATGGTATTATACCTTACGTCGGATGGCAGTTCTCTGGTTACACTGGTACAGGTTAGTCTGTAGACCCGAGATCGTCATAGAGTCTTGTGTGATTCCCACTGTGCTTTGATTTCCATCATACCACGTCCAAGAGGGCGTGCAAAATGGTGGCTTTTGGGTATATTCCCGTATCACATGGAGGCAATGAGCGATAGGAGGGGTTTCGTCTCTCCCGGTATAGGGAGTTGATGTTGCGCTGTGTTCGATTGGTTATAACTGGAAATCCCTGGACCGGGTTGCTGAGATTTACTGGTAAGTGTTATCAGTAGTTTCTCGAACTGTTATGGACCTCATATCGACACGACTTATCAAGCTACTGGGGTCTGACGTTTACCACCCCTAGGCGAGATATGCGACATATCAGACGAAGAGACCGGACTGTACGGGAGTGTTACTGATTGGATTCGCAGGAGAATGTACATGCTTGCTTGTTGATTTTCTGATCGCTCAATACCTGGGTGGCTGTTACGTTTAGCTGACCGCTTGCAGCTTGTGGGTGTTTGATATGATCATCACCTACTGCCGGTGTATTGACGATTCTTTAGAGTCCTACACAGAGGTTTCCTGGCTCAGGCAAAACGGAGCAGGAGCACATATGTGATATGTGAGGGACCGAGAATAATACGTATATGCGATACCGTATTAGTTTCTCGCGATATGTGATATCGGCCGGGTATATGTGATATAGCCGGGTCATCGGATCAAGCGTTGATTCGAGGAACTGATACAGATTATATTAGTCGGTTATTTATGAAATAGCCGGATTATCGGATCAAGTGTTGATTCGATAATTTAATGTATAATTATATATTTGATATATTATATTACATTAACTAATATTAGCTAACTTAAAGATTCTTTTTCTCACTTGGTTAATACATTGATATATATGTGATATACGTTAATTGTATTATTTTATTTTGTTACAGTAAATATTGTATATGTGATATATAATATTGTAACAAGTTAGGGTTATAAATGCAACATGTTTTGTGGAGTTTAGATATGGTTAGGGTTTGGATTAGGGTTAAGCTTGGATAGAGCTTTCATGATGCTTTGACTTTGACCTTGATATTTTGTGTAGATATTTTGTTTAACCCAATCCAAACCCTTTACCATAGTTAATTCTCTACATGGGTTAAGTCTTCATTCTTAACCCATGGTTGCATTTCTAACCTCACACACAATGATTTCATTATTCATCACAAAAGGATTTGCTTCTTCTTCTTCCTTCTTCTTGCATGAAAACCTTGACTAGGTTTTTGACAAGTGATGATAATGAGTGAGAAATTGAAAACAAAAGAGAGCTAAATTCCTACTTCATCATCCTCATCTATTCTAGCCACTTAGATTAGGGTGTTTTCTTTGCTAATACTTAATTAGTGAAGCAAGAGCTTGGGTTTGAGTTTCTTCAAGGTAGATCATCTTAGTTATTGAAGATCGGAAGCAAGCTTGCATCTTTCTCTTCATGGAGCCTCTCTAGAGTCCGGGTAAATGATGATCGCGGTGAAGGGATCTCAACACGGAGCTTATGAAGCAAAGGAACGGACTACAAAGGTTGTAATCCCAAACTCTTAGAAGTTTAAAGTTGTTTACTTGCTCATTGTTTCGCTTAATCTCTAGTCTAAGATCTTGGTTGGGTTGTTCGGCACTTGAAAAATTTGATTTTGGTATGGTTGATGCCTTGTAGAACCTTGTTCTAGTGCCCAATAACCCAACCGTACTCCAGCAGTAGGTGATGATCACATCAGTCACCTAGAAGCCGTCAGCGGTACTAGCTGGACGTAACGGCTACCCGGGTATTGAGCGATATAAAGATCAACAAGCAAGCCTGTCCACAGTCTCCATGAAGCCTATCAGTAACACTACCGTATAGTTCGGTCTCTTCGTCTGATATGTCTCATTTCATGTCCAGGGGTAGAAATCGTCAGACCCCAGTAACATGATAAGTCATGCCAATGTCTGGCCAATAACAATTTGAGAAACTACTGATAACACTTATCAGTAAATCTCGGCAGCAGCCCTGGCCAGGGACTTCCAGTTATAGCCAATCGAGCATAGCGCAATGATTGATCAAAAATATTTCTAAGCCGCAATCAAGAACGGTTTCGCTTGGTAGCTAGCCGGTGAGTACGGGTCGGTCCATATGGATTTTATGAATTTCCTAATTGCTCGAACGAGTTAATTCCGAACGGTGTGAATGGATTGATTAAATCTAAAAACTAAATTAATCTAGAACTAAATCTTGCTAGGGTTAGGTTTAGGTTAAGTTTGGAAAGTCAATAAATCTCACCGCTTTCTATACCCATATTAAGATCTATCAGGAGTTATGGTAATTATTAATAAAGGGGATTAGAACCATTTAGGAAGATGTTTCTTCCTCTAGGTTCTTGTCCTTCCTTTATCAATCCTTACCCTAACCGCCATAGAAAACAAGCTTAACCGGGCCTTTATACTACGGTATCACCACTACCTCGAGGGATAGGATGCCGTAGGGAGCGGTGTGTGCATGTATGCATGGAGTCCTATTAATTATATGTGATGGGCAAGAAAGGGGTGAGAGATCTTCATCTCTCAAACCTTCCCCAAATCTAACCCTAACAAGCGAGGAGACTACTCGCTGATTAGGAAATTTAAGAACATATCTAACTATTTATCTAGGGCAAGGAATTAAAGATCTAACTAGGGCAAGGAATAGAAATTACCTAGGGCAGATAAGAAATTTAACCTAAGGCAGAAAAATAAATTAAGAACTTACAAATTGATGCTCTCCAAAAAGAATTCTGAATTTTATTAATGAAAGGATGCATAACCTAATATAAGAATTTGGGTCTCTATTTATAGGACATAGAAAACCCTAGGTTTACAATCGCCGTATGTCTGCTATTACAAAAATACCCCTAGGAAGACTTAGTCAGCGCCGCCAACTTTATGGTAAAATTTCACGCCACTACGGGCCATACACGGCCGCGGAACCGCGGCCGCAGCCCTGGTTTGGCCACGGTTCCACGGCCAAAAGTGGAGCTTGGACTCTGCAATTTCTTATGTAGATTCTGGCCTTTTTGTTCTTCCTACTTCTTGAGTTCTTTTCTCAGATTGGCTTCTAGCTTTCTTCCAGATCTTCCAGTGAATAATTGTAGTGGACTTTTACCATTGCTTCGAGACGAAGTCTTGAACCTTGCGCTGCCTTGTACTTTGTGAACTGATCTTCATGTAGGCTTGATCAAGATCCTTCTATTTGTTGGTCGTAGTCTCACTTTTGCATCGTCTTTTATCTTTTTCACTGTTTTCGTTCCGAGAACCTGTAACCTGTACTATGTAGCAGACATGGGTCAAAAGCACCTGTTTATTAGTAAAATGCATAAGAATGGGGAATATAATAATGCAATATTATGATATGAACAAATACCCCCAAACTTATCTTTTGCTCGTCCTCGAGCAAACCTAGTTTTATTCTTGACAAAAACCTAACCTCACTTTCGCAGGGAAACACGATTGCACTGAGCTCGTGCAACAAGCCGTTAAACCTCTAGGTGTCCCTAGTAGGAGGAGTGTTGTCTCCTGAGGGTTTTCAGCGGATACTACCCATAAAATCCTATCAATTAGGCCCATTAACTTTTATTCTCCAATTAGGTTTTCTAACAAGGAATTCTATTATGTTCGACTCGTTAATTATCCACCCGTATTCTTCACGCTTCCTCATCATTTAACTTAAGATTATATATGTTCTGTAGACTTACTTAGCTTTCGGCATCTCTTAAGTTTCCTTCTAGGGTTCTATCTCAACTTAGGAATTTTTATCATCTCTATTAAAAATATAAGTCCTATTCTTCATTCCTATCTCTTATCTAAACCCCAATCACATACCCCTACGTGTGTGTATATATCACTCCTACACTTGGAAATTCAAATTAAGCAATCATATTCTTGTCCGTTGTCCAAAGCACTTCTTAATTGGTGAATTTCGCTCACACATCCTTCATGCGATCGTTAATACTTCTTGAGGTACCAACAACTAATTACAAGATATGTTTGCACATTAAAGCGTAATTCCTAGTCTTGCAACACCTAAGGCTTTAGCAGTGACTCCCAAACCAGTTGGTCTAAGGCACTAGGTGATGAAGCACCCTCGCTAAATATTTTTCTATTTTTGCAGCCTTAAGTAATCACAAAAACCAGTGTTCATTTTTTTATTATCTCTTTATTCACACTTGAATTTTATTTTATTTTCTTCGTACTGAGGACTTTAGACAAGAGCATTTCAAGGTCTCTTCTACTATTCTAAGTTTCAAGGTGCGTGTTTGTGCAATTTGTAGGGTATATATTTTCAGAATTTAGACTTAAGCTAGGAATTATTTTTCAAACTTATACTCTAATAAAAATATCAATACTCTTCCCTTGTTTTAACTTAGCCCAAGAAGTGAACTCAAAATTTGCCTATTTTTAAATAAACTATAAAGACATATACTTTCTACCGTTAAGCTTTAAGAAAAGTTATTTTTAGGGTTTTTAATTTACTAAGTCAAGATCTAGTTGTTTCTAGCTAGTTAACCTTGTTGTCAAACTCAAGTCAATTAGGGCCAAAATTGAATACATTAATTTTTATAATTTTTCAAATTTTTTAATTTTTATGGGTTTTAAAATAAGTAATGCAAATGCAAAAATATACACATGAATGCGAAGGAAGGAGTCTTACCGAGCATACCCCCAAACTTAAACTTGACAGTGTCCTCACTGTCATGCCATACCAAGAGGGCCAAAATGTCGGCACTCCCCTGTTTATTTATTTATAATTTTTTTTATTTTATATTGTTAAAAGAAAGAAAAAATATATATACAACAAGGTTCCCCCCAAACTTAAGTAAAACAGCGTTAAAGTTCAGAGTTAGGGAGGAGAAAAACAAACTATACAAGCCTTACACAGACCAAAAGTTAGCACCAACCATTCAAAAATTCTATCGTGATAATGGTGGGGTTGGTGAAAAAATGGAGTGTAAAGAAAAGAAATGAGAAGCACACGAGACCGTGTGGAGATAGAAATGGTATACGGTCTCGGTGGAGGAGAATGGCGGAGGGAAAAAAGAAATGGTAATGGTTCTACTTCTTCGAGTGGAGGTTGATTAATCACAAAATCCGTATCATTTAAGAATGCGAGTTCGTCGGCAAAAATATCTTCGAAACTTTCATCGAAGTTCCGATTGAACGTTTCGATCTCAAAAAGTGTCACGCCAGAATTCAACACACTTGATTGTTCAGAAATTATGGATGTAGGAGACTCGTAAAGCTCATCTACCTCATTCTCAAAAGATTCTAAATTAAGTTGTGTTTCTAAAATTATCGAACTCAAAATATCGGATTGTGATTCATCAACACTCGGTATCATTAAAGGAAGATTAGAAGAACCAAAGAAAGTGGGAATACGAATTTGAGGGTGGGGATGGAGTGTATAAATTAGCACAATTTGTAATGACCGATGTGTAAAAAGCGATTGTGCTAATTTATCAACCCGCGGAAAAATGAGATTAAATCCCTTAAGATTCGTGAGCAAACATGGGTACGTCGAACTTGGTATTGGAGATGAAAGCGTAACGGTCTCTTGCAAGGTCGGAACGAGGATGGAGGGAAGTGAGTGAGGAAGGGTATCAGTTAAAGATTCATGAGGGTGTACACAATCAGTGGAAGGGACATGAGGAATTGGGAAATCCAACTCCTCAAACAAAACTGGTTCATCCTCAATAATTTGCTCAGTATTCTCCTCAAAATTTAGCTTATCTATGCCATTATCATCAAAATCTAGACGCATATGAAGTTCGGGAGAAACATTTAATGACTCGGGATGATGAATTGGACATAAAATTTCAATCATATCTACGGGTTCATCATCCAAAATATTCCCGGCGTCTATATCCTCAATCAAGAGAAAATCAATTTTTTCTAACACCTCATCAAAAGTATGGATATTTATCAATTTAGGTTCTAGAGTGCAGGTGTAAAGGTCAAAAGGATTAGGTGTGGTTTCACTCGAAAGGGATTTTTCACAATCTGGCAAATCAAGCACTACAAAGTCACACAACTCGTTAGATGTTTTATTTTCAACCTGTGAATCATTTAGGACAATCGATGGAAAACTGGAGTTGTGGGCTTCAATTGGGTATGGGTAGGTTTGATTTGGAAAGGTGTAGAACTCACTCTCTCTTCTCAAATTCTCACTCTGTCCAACCGCCTTCTCATACATTGGAAAATTTGGAGCTAGTTGGAAACTAGCTGCCGGTTCACTAGGTTGCATAAGACGGCCATGGACGCATCCACATTCCTCATCATTTTGTTTGTTGCTAAAATATAAGGTTCCAACGACTGTTCCAAACTAGACATGGGTTGTGAAGGGGTTTCGGTAAAAGATTCGAAATTGTTTGGATACGTGAAACTCCTAAATGGCTGTGTATAAGCAATGTCTAGTGAAGGTGGGAAAGTCGGGTAGGACTGGTAGGAATTGGATGGTTGGACAGGAGTAGGATCAACATTTGTATAAAAAGGTGAATGGACCTGTTGATCCCTATAACTGGATGTGTGGAGAGGAGTGAAAGATCGGTTACGAGATTGTTCAATATGCTCAGCAATAGACATGGGTTTAGGAGTTACAACAGGACTCGAAAAAGTGGTATCAACGTACGAAGGTGGTGAAGGTTGACATGGTTGACACCACGTGGATTGCAACGTCGAACTGTTTCTCCTAGACACTTCTGTTTGATCTTTCAAAGAAATTTTAGGCATGGAGGGATCGTCCTTAAATTGACCGAAACAATTCATGTACGAAGCAAAGTTAGGTTCAGGATACCAAAATTCGGCAAGAGATTTATGAGGTGAGGTACCCATGATGTAAGAAGGAGAAGAGAAAGAAGGTTGGGGTGCACGGATTTCTTAGCGACAAAAGATACAACTCTTTTTATAAAAATTTTCCCTTTTTTTATTTGTCTTTATTTGGAACTGTTTGCAAAAAAAGATTTTCGATAAAGTGCTTAAACACACTTTCAATCAACCACAAATGCACAATCAGGCCTAGATCTAGGGTCACCTAGGTCAGCTAGACAGCTCCTAACTATTCCAAAGGGTTAGAAATAGGACCTCAAACCTCCTCTTCATCGCCAATTGCGGCCAGGTAAGTGCCAGGTGAGTGGGAGGCTCTCCACTACAAGTAGTGGCCCTAATTAAGTAACCACTCGCCTTAGACACACTTGCCTAGACACCGCAAAGTCAGGTTAGGATCAACAGCCGATACCTACAACTAGTCCTCTGTCCTATTGAGCGCGACGTCCTTAGGGCCGAGTCTAGTAATTTTTAATTAAAATTGGTCAATACAAGATGCCTTTTGTGATTTCTGGGGTCCTGGGAAGGGTGATGAAATCCCCACCCAATCTGGATTGGTTTCAAGTCTCTTAAAGTCCGATTAAAAATATGCAAAACAGAAAAAATCACATGCAATCAATTTTTTTTTATTTTAAGCGCGGCGCAAAGAATCCTGCACAAGATTTGTTATTTGGAAAGGGAAAGATTTTTAAGCGCAAAGAATCCTGCAGGAAGATTTGACAGAAGAGATATTTTAGGTTGCAGAGGAGGAGAGAGAAAGACAAACAGTGGGATTTCCACGTGCTGAATTGACCAGACAGCCGCGTTTCCACTGTCGGAGGGTGCTTCGCGCGGCGGTTCCGCGGTGGAGGCGTAGGCGCAGATCCCGAGAATTTTTTTCATGTATTGAATCGAATAGGCCGCGGCGGATGCACGGTCAGAGGTGGCCTCCAGCGGCGGTTCCGTGGTCAACCCTATGTTTCAGATCCCCAAACTTTTTCTGTTGTTCTGTTGGTAAAATCCACTGCTGTTCAGATCTGCCTTTTTCTGTTTTGATCTGTGGATTTTTCCAGATCCGAACTCTATTGTAGATCCTGCAAAATTCAAACAAAAATAATACCCTTCACAAAATACAAAGATGATAAATTTTTATATATTTTTTTAATTTTTCAGTTTTTTTATGATTTTTTAATTTTATATTAACCCAAATTCGCAAAAAAGAAATAACACTCCATCCCTGGCAACGACGCCATTAGATTGATCTCAAAGTATATTTAGTAACCGCAATCAAGAACGGCGTCGCTTGGTAGCTAGCCGGTGAGTACGGGTCGGTCCACAGGGATTTTGTGAATTTCCGAATTGCTCTAACGAGTTAATTCCGAACGGTGTGAATGGATTGATTAAATCTAAAAACTAAATTAATCTAGATCTAAATCTTGCTAGGGTTAGGTTTAGGTTAAGTTTGGAAAGTCAATAAATCTCACCGCTTTCTATACCCATATTAAGATCTATTAGGAGTTATGGTAATTATTAATAAAGGGGATTAGAACCATTTGGGAAGATGTTTCTTCCTCTAGATTCTTGTCCTTCCTTTATCAATCCTTACCCTAACCTCCATGGAAAACACGCTCAACCGGGCCTTTATACTACAGTATCACCGCTACCTCGAGGGATAGGGTGCCGTAGGGAGCGGTGTGTGGATGTATGCATGGAGTCCTATTAATTATATGTGATGGGCAAGAAAGGGGTGAGAGATCTTCATCTCTCAAACCTTCCCCAAATCTAACCCTAACAAGCGAGGAGACTACTCGCTCATTAGGAAATTTAAGAACAGATCTAACTATTTATTTAGGGCAAGGAATTAAAGATCTAACTAGGGCAATGAATAGAAATTACCTAGGGCAAATAAGAAATTTAACCTAAGGCAGAAAAATAAATTAAGAACTTACAAATTGATGCTCTCCAAAAAGAATTCTGAATTTTATTAATGAAAGGAAGCACAACCTAATACAAGAATTTGGGTCTCTATTTATAGGACATAGAAAACCCTAGGTTTACAATCGCCACATGTCTGCTATTACAAAAATACCCCTAGGAAGACTTAGTCAGCGCCGCCAACTTTATGGTAAAATTTCACGCCACTACGGGCCATACACGGCCGCGGAACTGCGGCCGCAGCCCTGGTTTAGCCGCAGTTCCGCAGCCAAAAGTGGAGCTTGGACTCTGCAATTTCTTGTGTAGATTCTGGGCTTTTTGGTCTTCTACTTCTTGAGTTCTTTTCTCAGATTGGCTTACATGTTCCCTCCAAATTTTCTGAATACAAACTTGATTCAGATTGAGTAATCTAGCAACACCAGAAGCATTTTGGAGTGCACTAAAGACCACACTACAAACCCGAGCCCCTATGCTCGGAATTTGGCCGAGCACATGCCCCCCAAAACCGGCAAGCTCGGCCCACCTAGCCCCAATTCACCCCATATTTTCTCTGGTTATTTATCAATGCCACAACATCATTTTTATATTGTTTGTTTATTCTGATGTTTGGCCTATAAATACTAGAACTGATCTTGAGCAAGGCATGCAATATCTACCATAGTTTTCTTAGTTTCTTTCTTTTTTGTTTAGGCTTGAGTGTTGAGTGGGGTTCAATTGGTTTCTTCTTCTTCTTCCCTCTTGAAGCTCTCTTTGGAGAGCTTCATTAAGGAGGTTGAATAAGCTACTAAATATCTTGTATCTCTTTTCTCAAGTGTTAATAAATTGTTGTTTCTTTTATACTTGCTTATTTTCATTACTTTCTTTTACCATGCTTAACTAATTCTTTGGTTGTGGTATTGGCGAGGAAGTGAGATGAAAGGCTTTGCCTCCTCCACCTCTTGTTTATGTTTATTGTGCTTAATTTATGATTCTAACTTAAATATTGTTTATGTATTGATATGATATGGTATTTTGAACATGGTTACTTTGTAACCTCCTCATATACTATATTCATTTCCTTTCCCCATTTCAATGTTTAAGTTAAAATCAATTTAGTGTTAAGTTTGCTAAGATTAGATATCGTATCTTGTGATCAAGTGCTTGACAATCTCTTGGTTTCATATACGATATACTATCACAAATACTTACCGAACTCAACACTAAAATCATTTGCTCTCACTAACCACTTTGTGTTTTTATTGTTGTGGTATGCTTGCTAACCCTTGTGTTTGGTGTTGATACCCCAAGCTCGGACATACAAACGGTAAGTGATCAAAACGGACTCGTTTCGTGCTTGCGGAGAAATCATAATTTGACTACTTATGCCTCGCAACCGCTTTGATAAGTCGTGATTCATGCCGGGATCGAGGTAAGAACGGATAACTCATGAGCAAGGGAGCGTCGAGGTAAACGTCGCGATTCAATCTTCCAAGCCAAAGCCACAACCATTCCTCCTTAACTTGTTTTCATGTTCTCGTATTCTTTTATATTTTTTGTGAAAACCAGACCAATTCATTAATTTGTTGAACCATAAACAACAATACCTAATCACAATTCCCTGCGGATCGACCCGTACTTGCCGGCTCGCTACAATGCGTCGTGCACTTGCGGTTATAAATTTTAAAATGAGAACGATCTCGCGTGCGCATTCTGTTTCCTTCATTGCATATTCGTTTCCATAACATACACGTTTGCGCACGCGGGTGAAATCCAAACAAGTTTTTGGCGCCGTTGCCGAGGAGTTGGTAGTATTAGGAATTGTTGTTTCTGGTTCCTACTAACTTACCAATTTCTAATTCAAAATTTTTTCGAAACTAACAAAACACGATTCCTTTCTCTTTGTTCTCTGTCCTTAATACCTGCTAGTGCTCTGTGTTCAATTAAAAAATCAAGTTAGGATATTAGAATACTAATATAGCCTAGAGAACCCACCAAAAATTTGTGCACCCAACTCATTAAAAAAGTCGGCGACATCCTCACTTTATCTGAGCTCGCCGGCCTATTTGAAGGAGTTTGGGTTTTTTCTTTTTTGGTGATATCCAATGCAGTGTTTGTACTCTGGTGGTATTGCTTGATTTTTATAATTTTGAGTGTGCAGGAATTTGGGCATATATATCGCTTTTTGATACTAAATATCGTATTTTCGGACATTTCATGTTTTTAAGGAATTACGACCAGCGATCGTGCGGAGCGAGGCTCAAATTAGATTGCAAAACGTTAGTGAAGTACAGTGCCAAAGATCCGTGTAGTTTGACCCGCGCAAACGAACATTCAAATACCCGCAATCACTTCAAAAGGGTTTCTTAACCCAAATCGCATCGGTACGTATTTTCTAACACATTCCTCTCGAATCCGACGCATTTCAATATTTCTATCTTATGCAGGATTCTTCATACAATTTTGCCGCCAATTGCACAGAGAACTAACCGTATTTATTGCAGCGCTTAAATTTAAAACGAAAAAGAATTGCTTAAATTGCTTGATTTTTTTGAATTCTTTTATTTTAATGCGCATTTGCATCTTAATACGGATTTTAAGGGCAAAAAGACCAAACAAGATACGGTAAAGGATTTCATCACCTTTTTCCGTAGCCCACAAATCATAAAACTGCATTCTTGCATACCCCTAGTAATTTAAAATCAACTAGAACTTTGACTCTAAGGACATCGTGCTCATTAGGAGAAGTTGACTGTGTTTAGAACACCACTTAACGATATATCGTTCATGGGGTATCATGGCAAGTGTTCAAGAGAAAGGGTTATCTAATTAAGAAACTTCGCGAAAGCGTTGGAAAACCTCCCCTTCTTTCTTGCACTTACCTGGCTTCGTAATCCGTATATCTTGAGCCCGTTTCTCGACACAGTTTTATTTCGACAATCAGGTTCTTGAGCAGGTCTAGTTAACTAGCATACCATAGACTGCTAGGGGTGTGATATTCTTTATTTTTTTGACATTTGTGAATTTTTGTTTATATGGGTGATACACGATTCAAATTATTTTTTCACGATTCTTATTCGTTTGTGTATACTCAATCCTAATTAACTTGTTCAAATTGCCAAAATTCTTCCCACGTTCATGATAATTGTCCTTTTCTAGGGGGTGACCAACCGTCCCAAATTTTTGATAACGGTCACCCACCCAACACTCTTGAACCCAGTCCAACTTCAACCATAGACCAAATGATTGAACATTTAGAGAAAGAAGTCGACATGTTAACTGTTTAGCATCACCACCATCACAACCCCTCTAACCTGAAACAATTGAACCATCATTAGGGAATGATAGTGAGATGGATTCTTGGTTGACCGCTCAAGAGAAGAGTATTGAAGTAATGACTGCGGTCGAGAATCAAACAGCTGCTACGCTAGCCCTGTGTATACAGCAGTCTGAGCAATTATTTCTTGCTCAAGCTCAATCATTGGCTAGAATAGAGGAACACGCGAAATATTTAGCTGTGAGGATTCTAGGGAGTAAACACAGTCAATCGGAACCCAATAGTGTTAATGTTTGTTATCTAGGAAGTCATCCGAGTGAGATGAACGATCAAACGAATTTTGATGATTTCATAGATGATGATACGATTGAATTGACCGAGTGTTATTAGGACACACAAGAAAAACCTCTGACTGATTTGTACATTCCAATTTTTGAGGAATCTTGTGACTTTTACGGGTATGGTTTGTGTTTGAAGAGATCAATGATCAGGAACCCACAATTTTTGTATCACCTAGTGATATTGTTTCGGAAGAAACGTTAAGGTGGGAACCTACTTTTTTAGATGATATGAACCTACCCATGTGTGAATGTGATGAGGGCAATATTGTATTGGGAGAGTCTGTGAGCTATAGTGATAAGAATAGAATTGTGAAAAATCATAGGGAGGAAGACAGCATTGAAGATTATTCTTTCATATCGAGTTTTGAGAAAAATTTTGTGGATGAACTAGATATACTTGTTGAGTTTGAGTCAGGATCCATTTGAGAACATCATAAGAACCTTTCTTTTGCCGATCTTTTTGTGGATGAACTCCAATTTTTGAACGAACCTGACTTTGAAACTCCACATATACTTCTTGAAAATTCAATTCATTTGAACGACAATTCTTTTTTCTCTTCAAAATTTCGTCTTCCCCTTCAGCGTCTTCTGATCCCTACTTTTATACTCCCATGCCCATCACTAACATCTAACTTATACAGTTTCTTTTTCTTTTTCTTTTGTATATACATATTCTTTTACCAGCCATTACACTATATTGACAAAATCTTTAAATGGCTGGTATTAATTTCTGGACTAACTCAATTTTTTAACTTGTAAATGTTGTAATTAGTCTTAGGTTTTTTCTTTTTCTTTGAATAAAAGTCTCACATCGATGTCTAAGTCTAGCTACCGGAGACGAGGGCAACGATGAGGACATCGTAAAACTCAAGTTTGGGAGTGAGCACTCCGTTTATTTTGCTGCATCATGTGAATATTCTGCATTGCATACATATTAAAAAACCATAAAAATTGAAATTTTTTCCTAAAAACATAAAAACTTTTTTGTCATGTTAACTAGAAGGGGAACTTAGACTCGAAGTCTGACTGTTCGGTTGAAAAGATAGAAATAACTAAATCCTTTTTGAGAGATTGACGATCCGAAAGATATCCCTCTTTTATGTTTAACCATAGCTAATATACGTCCTTGCAGTTTTTTTTAGAAATAGGTAATCTTGAGTACAGTTCTGGATTTAAGTCGAGATGAAGGGAAAGTATTGATAGCTTTATTGAAGGATAAGTCTGAAAAATGGTTCCTATTCTTGAGTCCAAATTTAGAAAATATATACCCAACAAACTGCACTTACACGCACCTTGAAACTTGGGATGGTAGAGAATACCTAGAAATACTCTTGCCTGAAAACCTAGTATGAATAAAAAAAGGCATTTAAAGCTAACCACCAAAAAAAGCATCATTGAAAAATATATCCGGTCTAGAAAAGGAAAAATAAAAAATAAAAATAAAGTCAAGACCTGGAGACTGCTATTTACACTTTAAGCTCATACATTCGGTAATCGGCTGTTAGTGCCTCAAAAAGATTAATAGTCGCATGAAAGGTGTGTGAGCAACACCGTCCATCACTAACGAAAAAGAAGTAGTATTAGGCATTAAGATAAGGGTATTATAGCTTGAATTGAATTCTTGAGTGTAGGGGTGAAAAACACACACACGTAAGGGTATACGCTCAATATTTGGAGGAAAGATATGAATAAAGAATAAGACTAATGTTTTCCTTAAAGTTGATAAAACTTCCTGATTGGAGACCGCGCTTTAGAAGGAAAACTCAGGAGATACTGAGATCTTTCTAACTGTCAAAGCGTATACGATCTTGGGTTAAATCAATAGGAGGTGTGAAACATAGGGTTGGAAAATAGAACTTCTATCTTTGAACCTTAACTTAAAGATTAGAATCAACTGTTTCTCCGCAACGCTGACTTGACTGGATTTTGTGGGTGTAATTAGCTGAAAACCCTCAGGAGACAACACTCCTCCTACTAGGGACACCTAGAGGTTTAACGGCTTGTTTCACATGCTTAGTTCAATCGCGTTCCCTGCGAAAGTAAGGCTAGGATTTTTCGTATTGCTCGGGACGAGCAATAAATAAGTTTGGGGGTATTTGTACATCTCAGAAAACCGCATTTTAATACCCACATTCGTTATCTATTTTTGTTTATATCGGTACTATTAACCAGTGTCTGCGCAGAATTAGAGATTACAGGTGTTTGTGATAAAAGATTGGAAACACACTCAAAATCACAAATATAACATTTGGGAGTTGACACTGCATACGGAACAGAAAACATACCGATGTCCCAGGAGCTCTTTTGCAAATAATGCATGTGTACATATTTTTTGTCTATAAATGGTCCAATACACAAGTGTGTATATGCCATGGACCAAGTGTGCACATGCCATGGACCATGGTGGGCTGCCTTGGCATCATGAGTTGTGCAAGTAGGGGACAAGAACATTAATTGTTAAAAGTTATGAAGTGAAAGAAAGTACATGTTCCCTCCAAATTTTCTGAATACAAACCTGATTCAGATTGAGTAATCTAGCAACACCAGAAGCATTTTTGATTTCACTCAAGACCACACTACAAACCCGAGCCTCTATGCTCGGAATTTGGCCGAGTACATGCCCCCCAAAACCGGCGAGCTCGGCCCCCTAGCCCTAATTGACCACATATTTTCTCTGGTTATTTATCAGTGCCACATCATCACTTTTATATTGTTTGTTTATTCTGATGTTTAGCCTATAAATACCAGAACTGATCTTGAGCAAGGCATGTAATATCTACCATAGTTTTCTTAGTTTCTTTCTTTTTGGTATAGGCTTGAGTGTTGAGTGGGCATCAATTGGTTTCTTCTTCTTCTTCCTTCTTGAAGCTCTCTTTGGAGAGCTTCATTAAGGAGGTTGAATAAGCTACCAAATATCTTGCATCTCTTTTCTCAAGTGTTAATAAATTGTTGTTTCTTTTATACTTGCTTATTTTCTTTACTTGCTTTTACCATGCTTAACTAATTCTTTGGTTGTGCTATTGGTGAGGAAGTGAGATGAAAGGTTTTGCTTCCTCCACCTCTTGTTTATGTTTATTGTGCTTAATTTATGATTCTAACTTAAATATTGTTTATGTATTGATATGATATGGTATTTTGAACATGGTTACTTTGTAAACTCCACATATACCATATTCATTTCCTTTCCCCATTTCAATGTTTAAGTTAAAATCAATTTAGTGTTAAGTTTGCTTAGATTAGATATCGTATCTTGTGATCAAGTGCTTGACAATCTCTTGGTTTCATATACGATATACTATCACAAATACTTAGCAAACTTAACACTAAAATCATTTGCTCTCACTAATCACTTTGTGTTTTTGTTGTTGTGGTATGCTTGCTAACCCTTATGTTTAGTGTTAATACCCTAAGCTCGGATATACAAACGGTAAGTGATCAAAACAGACTCGTTTCGTGCTTGCGGAGAAATCAGAATTTGACGACTTGTGCCCCGCAACCGCTTTGACAAGTCATGCTTCATTGCGGGATCGAGATAAAACGAACAACTCATGAGCAAGGGAGCGTCGAGGTAAACGTCGTGATTCAATCTTCCAAGCCAAAACCACAACCATTCCTCCTTAACTTGTTTTCTTGTTTTCTTATTCTTGTATTGTTTTATATTTTTTATGACAACCAGACCAATTCATTAATTTGTTGAACCTTAAACAACAATACCTAATCACAATACCCTGCGGATCGACCCGTACTTGCTGGCTCGCTACAATGCGTCATGCACTTGCGGTTATAAATTTTAAAATGAGAACGATCTCGCGTTCGTATTCTGTTTCCTTCATTTCATATCAGTTTCCATAACATACGTGTTTGCGCACGCGGGTGAAATCCAAACAAGTTTTTTGCGCCGTTGCCGAGGAGTTGGTAGTATTAGGAATTGTTGTTTCTGGTTCCTACTAACTTACCAATTTCTAATTCAAAATTTTTTCGAAACAAACAAAACACGATTCCTTTCACTTTGTTCTCTGTCCTTAATACCTGCTACCACTCTGTGTTCAATTAAAAAATCAAGTTAGACCATTAGAATGCTAATATAGCCTAGAGAAACCACCAAAAATTTGTGCACCCAACTCTTTATAAAAACCGGCGCATCCTCACTTTATCCGAGCTCGCCGGCCTATTTGAAGGAGTTTGGGTTTTTTAATTTTTGGTGATCTCCAATGTAGTGTTTGTACTCTGGTGGTATTGCTTGATTTTTATAATTTTGAGTGTGTAGGAATTGGGGCATATATATCGCTTTTTGACACTAAATATCGTATTTTCGGACATTTCATGTTTTTAAGGAATTACGACCAGCGATCGTGCGGAGCGAGGTTCAAATTCAATTGCAAAACGTTAGTGAAGTACAGTGCTAAAGATCCGGGTAGTTTTACCTGCGCAAACGAAAATTCAAATACCCGCAATCACTTCAAAGGGGTTTCTTAACCCAAATCGCATCGGTACGTATTTTCTAACACATTCCTCTCGAATCCGACACATTCCAATATTTCTATCTTATGCAGGATTCTTCACACAATTTTGCCGCCAATTGCGCAGAGAACTAACCGTATTTATTGCAGCGTTTAAATTTAAAACGAAAAAGAATTGCTTAAATTGCTTGATTTTTTTGAATTCTTTTATTTGAATGCGCATTTGCATCTTAATACGGATTTTAAGGGCAAAAAGACCAAACAAGATACGGTAAAGGATTTCATCACCTTTTTCCGTAGCCCACAAATCAAGAAACTGCATTCTTGCATATCCCTGGTAATTTAAAATCAACTAGAACTTTGACTCTAAGGACATCGCGCTCATTAGGAGAAGTTGACTGTGTTTAGAACACCACTTAACGGTATATCGTTCATGGGGTGTTAAGGCAAGTATTCAAGAGAAAGGGTTATCTAATTAAGCAACTTTGCGAAAGCGTTGGAAAACCTCCCCTTCTCTCTTGCACTTATCTGGCTTCGTGATCTGTATATCTTGAGCCCGTTTCTCGACACAGTTTTTTTTCGACAATCAGGTTCTTGAGCAGGTCTAGTTGACCAGCATACCATAGACTGCTAGGGGTATGATATTCTTTATTTTTATGACATTTGAGAATTCTTGTTTATATGGGTGATACATGATTCAATTCATTTTTTCATGATTCTTATTCTTTTGTTTATACTCAATCCCAATTAATTTGTTCAAATTGCCAAAATTCTTCCCACATTCATGATAATTGTACTTTTCTACGGGGTGACAAACCGTCTCAAATTTTTGATAACGGTCACCCACCCAACACTCTTGAACCCAGTTCAACTTCAACCATAGACCAAATGATTGAACATTTAGAGAAAGAGGTCAACAGGTTAACTGCTTTAGCATCACCACCATCACAACTCCTGTAACCTGAAACAATTGAACCATCATTAGGGAATGATAGTGAGATGGATGCTAGGTTGACTGCTCTAGAGAAGGGTATTGAAGTAATGACTGTGGTCGAGAATCAAACAGCTGCTATGCTAGCCCTGTGTATACAGCAGTCTGAGCAATTATTTCTTGCTCAAGCTCAATCATTTGCTAGAATAGAGGAACACGCGAAACATTTAGCTGTGAGCATTCTAGGGAGTGAACACAGTCAATCGGAACTCAATAGTGTTAATGTCTGTCATCTAGGAAGTCATCCGAGTGAGATGAACGATCAAACGAATTTTGATGATTTCATAGATGATGATACGATTGAACTGACTGAGTGTTATCTGGACACACAAGAAAAACCTCTGACTGATTTGTACATTCCAATTTTTGTGGAATCTTGTGACTTTTATGGGTATGGTTTGGAAAGATTGTTTGAAGAGATCAATGATCAGGAACTCACAATTTTTGTATCATCTAGTGATATTGTTTCGGAAGAAACGTTAAGGTGGGAACCTACTTTTTTAGATGACATGAACCTACCCATGTGTGAATGTGATGAGGGCAATATTGTATTGGGAGAGTCTGTGAGCTATAATGATAAGCATGGAATTGTTAAAAATCATAGGGAGGAAGACATCATTGAAGATTTTTATTTCAAATCGAGTTTCGAGGAAATTTTTGCGGATGAACTAGATACACTTGGTGAGTTTGAGTCAGGATCCATTTGGGAACATCCTAAGAACCTTTCTTTTGCCGAACTTTTTGCGGATGAACTCCAGTTTTTGAACGAACCTGACTTTGAAACTCCACATATACTTCTTGAAAATTCAATTCATTCGAACGACAATTCTTTTTCCTCTTCAAAACTTCGTCTTCCCCTTCAGCGTCTTCTGATCCTTACTTTTACACGCCCATGCCTTTCACTAATATCTAACTTATACCGTTTCTTTTTCTTTTTCTTTTGTATATACATATTCTTTTACCAGCCATTACACTATATTGACAAAATCTTTAAATGGCTGGTATTAATTTCTGGACTAACCCAATCTTTTAACTCGTAAATGTTGTAATTTGTCTTAGGTTTTTTTCTTTTTCTTTGAATAAAAGTCTCACATCGATGTCTAAGTCTAGCTACCGGAGACGGGGACAACGATGAGAACATCGTAAAACTCAAGTTTGGGGGTGAGCACTCCGTTTATTTTGCTGCATCATGTATATATTCTGCATTGCATACAAACTAAAAAAACCCATAAAAATTGAAATTTTTTCCTAAAAACATAAAAACTTTTTTGTCATGTTAGCTAGCGGGGGAACTTAGACTCGAAGTCTGACAGTTCGGTTGAAAAGATAGAAATAACTAAATCCTTTTCGAGTGATTGACGATCCGAAAGATAACCCTCCTTTATGTTTAACGGTAGCTAATATACATACTTGCAGTTTTTTTTAGAAATAGGTAATCTTGAGTTCAGTTCTGGAGTTAAGTCGAGAAGAAGGGAAAATATTGATTGCTTTATTGAAGGATAAGTCTGAAAAATAGTTCATATTCTTGAGTCCAAATTTAGAAAATTTATACCCCTACAAACTGCACTTACATGCACCTTGAAACTTAGGATAGTAGAGGATACCTAGAAATACTCTTGCCTGAAAACCTAGTATGAAAGAAAAAAACGGTATTTAAAGCTAACCACCAAAAAGAGCATCATTGAAAAATATATCCGGTCTTGAAAAGAAAAAAATAAAGTTAAGACCTGGAGACTGCTATTTACGCTTTAAGCTCACACATTCGGTAATCGGCTGTTAGTGCCTTAAGAAACATTAATAGTCGCATGAAAGGTGTGTGAGCAACACCGTCCATCAGTAACGAAAAAGAAGTAATATTAGGCATTAAGGTAAGGGTATTATAGCTTGAATTGAATTCTTGAGTGTAGGGATGAAAAACACACACACGTAGGGGTATACGCTCAATATTTGGAGGAAAGATATGAATAAAGAATAAGACTTATATTTTCCTTAAAGTTGATAAAAATTCCTGATTGGAGACCGCGCTTTAGAAGGAAAACTCAGGAGATACTGAGATCTTTATAACTGTCAAAACGTATACGATCTTGTGTTAAATCAATAGGAGGAGTGAAACATAGGGTTGGATAATAGAACTTCTATCTTTGATCCTTAACATAAAGATTAGAATCAACCGTTTCTCCGCAACGCTAACTTGACTGAATTTTGTGGGTGTAGTCCGCTGAAAACCCTCAGGAGACAACACTCCTCCTACTAGGGACACCTAGAGGTTTAACGGCTTGTTGCACATGCTCAGTGCAATCGCGTTCCCTGCGAAAGTGAGGCTAGGATTTTTTTTATTGCTCGGGACGAGCAATAGATAAGTTTGGGGGTATTTGTTCATCTCAGAAAACTGCAATTTAATACCCTCATCCGTTATCTATTTTTGTTTATATTGGTACTATTAATCAGTATCTTCTCAGAATTACAGATTACAGGTGTTCGTGACAAAAGACTGGAAACACACTCAAAATCACAGATATAACGTTTGGGAGCTGACATTGCAGACGGAACAGAAAACAGACCGATGTCCCAGGAGCTCTTTTGCAAATAATGCATGTGTACACATCTTTTTGTCTATAAATGGTCCAACACACAAATTTGTACATGCCATGGACCAAGTGTGCACATGCCATGGACCATGGTGGGCTGCCTTGGCATCATGAGTTGTGCAAGTGGGGGACAAGAACATTAATTACTAAAAGTTGTGAAGTGAAAGAAATTACATGTTCCCTCCAAATCTTCTGAATACAAACCTGATTCAGATTGAGTAATCTAGCAACACCAGAAGCATTTTGGAGTGCACTCAAGACCAAACTACAAACCCGAGCCCTTATGCTCAGAATTTGGCCGAGCACATGCCCCCCAAAACCGGCGAGCTCGGGCCCCTAGCCCCAATTGACCTCATATTTTCTCTGGTTATTTATTAGTGCCACATCATCACTTTTATATTATTTGTTTATTCTGATGTTTAGCCTATAAATACCAGAACTGATCTTGAGCAAGGCATGTAATATCTACCATAGTTTTCTTAGTTTCTTTCTTTTTGGTTTAGGCTTGAGTGTTGAGTGGGCATCAATTGCTTTCTTCTTCTTCTTCTCTCTTGAAGCTCTCTTTGGAGAGCTTCATTAAGGAGGTTGAATAAGCTACCAAATATCTTGTATCTCTTTTCTCAAGTGTTAACAAATTGTTGTTTCTTTTATACTTGCTTATTTTCTTTACTTGCTTTTACCATGCTTAACTAATTCTTTGGTTGTGGTATTGGTGAGGAAGTGAGATGAAAGGCTTTGCCTCCTCCACCTCTTGTTTATGTTTATTGTGCTTAATTTATGATTCTAACTTAAATATTGTTTATGTATTGATATGATATGGTATTTTGAACATGGTTACTTTGTAACCTCCTCATATACCATATTCATTCCCTTTCCCCATTTCAATGTTTAAGTTAAAATCAATTTAGTGTTAAGTTTGCTAAGATTAGATATCGTATCTTGTTATCAAGTGCTTGACAATCTTTTGGTTTCATATACGATATACTATCACAAATACTTATCAAACTCAACACTAAAATCATTTGCTATCACTAACTAGTTTGTATTTTTGTCGTTGTGGTATGCTTGCTAAACCTTATGTTTAGTGTTGATACCCCAAACTCGGACATACAAACGGTAAGTGATCAAAACGGACTCGCTTCGTGCTTGCGGAGAAATCAGAATTTGACGACTTGTGCCTCGCAACCGCTTTGACAAGTCGTGCTTCTTGCCGGGGTCGAGGTAAGAACAGACAACTCATGAGCAAGGTAACGTCGAGGTAAACGTCGCGATTCAATCTTCCAAGACAAGCCACAACCATTCCTCCTTAACTTGTTTTCTTATTCTCGTATTCTTTTATATTTTTTGTGACAACCAGACCAATTCATTAATTTGCTGAACTTTAAACAACAATAACTAATCACAATTCCCCGCGGATCGACCCGTACTTGCCGGCTCACTACAACGCGTCGTGTACTTGCGGTTTATAAATTTTAAAACGAGAACGATGTCGCGTGTGCATTCCGTTTCCTTCATTTCATATCCGTTTCCATAACATACGCGTTTGCGCACGCGGGTGAATTCCCAACAATCTGTTTGATACCTACTCACTACACTTAGTGAGTATGCTATATCGGGTCTGGGACATAACATCGCGTACATGATAGAGCCTACTGCCGAAGCATAGGGTATCTCTTGCATGCGATCTCTCTCCAAATCAATCTTGGGAGACATCTCTTTGGAGTGAGTGAGTCCTGAGATCGTGGGTATATTCCCATGCTTGGAATCTTCCATACTAAATCTCTTTAGTATGGTGTCAATGTACCTGGATTGGGACAATCCCAGTATCCATTTAAATCTATCTCTATAGATCTTAATCCCCAACATATAGGAGGCATAACCTAGATCTTTCATTGAGAACCTTTGTGATAAGAAGAGCTTGACCGAGTGCAGCATTGGAATATCATTTCCTATCAAGAGTATGTCATCCACTTACAATACGAGGAAGTCAATCTTACTCTCTGCCACCTTCTTGTATATACAAGGTTCATCTATATTCTTGTATATACAAGGTTACTCTTTGACTACCTCATCAAAACAGATATTCCGATTCCGCGATGCTTGCTTCAACCCGTAGATTGATTTAAGCAGCTTGTACACCTTTCCGCTGCTCCCACTGTCCACGAAGCCCTCTTGCTGATTCATGTTCACGCTCTCTTCTAAATCACCATTTAGAAAGGCGATCTTAACATCCATTTGTCAGATTATGTAGTCATGGTATGCAGCGATGGCAAGTAGGATCCGGATGGACTTAAGCATAGCTACTGGAGAAAATGTTTCATCATAATCCACACCTGGTCGTTGACGAAAATCTTTTGCAACAAGTTTAGCTTTGAATGTCTCAACTTTTCCATCTACACCAAGTTTCTTCTTAAAGATCCATTTGCTCCCAATGGGTTTTACCCCTTCGGGAGCAACTTCCAAAGTCCATACTTTGTTGGTGTACATGGATTCCATCTCAGATCGCATTGCATCCAGCCATTTCACAGAGTCCCCACTTATGATAGACTGCTCGAAGCTAGTTGGGTCATCATCATCCATGATGCAATCTTCTCTCCCACCATCAATGAGAAAACCGTAGTATCTCTCAGGTGGATGAGAAACCCTACTAGATCGGCAGAGAGGCTGGGGTTCGTTGGAGACTACTAAATCCTCTGGTTCTAATAAATCATCAGTTGTAGTTTGTGCAGCTAGAACTTCGTCCAGCTCTACCTCTTTGCCACTAACTTCTTTTACAAGAAATTTCTTTTCTAAAAAGGTGGCGTATTGAGAAACAAACACCTTTTGTAGAAGATATATCCTTGTGAATTTGTTGGATATCCCACAAATATGGAAAGAACTGATCGTGCCTCGAGTTTGTCCGGATTTTTCTTTTAACATAGACCGGACAACCCCATATCTAACTCGTTTAAGATATGGTCTCTTTCCACTCCATATCTCATATGGTGTGGTAGGTACAGATTTAGATGGAACTTGATTCAATAGGTATGCTGCTGTCTCAAGCGCATAACCCCAAAAGAAAATAGGTAACTCAGCGGTGCTCATCATAGAGCGCACCATATCCAATAAGGTGCGATTCCTCTGCTCCGATACACCATTGTGTTGTAGTGTATACGGAGGAGTAAGCTGAGAGAGAATCACATTCTCTTTTAGATAGTCACGGAATTCCGTGCTCAAGTATTCTCCTCCTCGATCAGACCGAAGGATTTTAATATTTTTACCCATCTGGTTCTCAACTTCATGCTTATATTCTTTGAATTTCTCAAAAACTTC
Organism: Agapanthus africanus; assembly: GCA_030015575.1. Classification (NCBI taxonomy): domain Eukaryota; kingdom Viridiplantae; phylum Streptophyta; class Magnoliopsida; order Asparagales; family Amaryllidaceae; genus Agapanthus; species Agapanthus africanus. The sequence continues at coordinate 131,967,130 of CM057343.1, forward strand.
AGACTTGTGTTTCAACAGGAACACATGACCGAATCTTGAGAGATCGTCAGTGAATGTAATGAAGTACGAGGAACTATTCCTGGCATGTGTAGACATGGGACCGCATAAATCACTATGTATCAGTCCTAAGAGTTCCGTAACTCTCTCTCCGTGTCCAGTAAACAGAGTTTTGGACATCTTGCCTTTGAGATATGACTGGCAAGTTTCATAAGATGAAAATTCGAACGGATTCAAATATCCATCCTTATGTAACTTAGCTAGTCGTGTCGCATTGATATGACCTATTCTATAATGCCACAAGAAAGATTTGTTCATTTCTTAACTCTTCCTCTTGTGTGTGTTCTATATGTTAATAACTGTGTTTTGATTCAGAACATATAAACCGTTACATAACGCACCAAACCCAATCAACACTTGATTTAGGTAAAGGTTCATAACATTATTCTCTACTATAAAGTTATATCCTTCTTTATCTAATAAAGAAATTGATATTAAATTGCATATCATAGAGGGTACGTAATAACAGTCGTTCAAGATCAATGTATTTCCATTTGGTAATACAAGATGATATTCACCAACTGCTTTGGCTGCAACACTTGCACCATTCCTTACTTTTAGAGAATGAACACATTTTCCCAGTTCTCTAACTTTCCTTAGCCCATGCAACATATTTCATATGTAGGATCCCGATCCAGTATCTAATACCCAGGACGTAGAGTGTACTGAGAAACAGTTCTCGATAACTAACACACCCGAAGAAGATGCATCAACATACTTATTCTTCGTTTGGGTAGCATGGGAATCCGGATATTCCCTTATTTCCTGCTCGGAATTATAACAATTATAAGATAGAGCGGAACCAACGTTCCCCTCCTCAGTATGACAAGTGGGTTCGGTCAATACATCCATATTATTATCTTGATTAAGGCCTGACATGGTCACTATCTGGAGAGAGAGAGAAGAAAAACACTTAGCGTGCTCTTGCAAGATTAGATTCGTTATTATCTTATCTAATCAGGATGGCTCCCACTGTTTTTATCAAATCTTCCTTCAAACCCTAAAAGGTAAGACTAGCCGGGATTAATTATATTTTACAAGTTCGCCAATCTTTCAGCCATGCCAGTGTCGGTACTTTGAGGGAGGTTCCTCGTGCTTTCGTACGGACCTAATTAAAATAAACCCCGTTTTCCCAGAGGCATAACCCCGTTAACACCTTTCTAGAAACCTACTTGATCGGCTAATTGTGATGTGTAAAACTCTCCCAGGAGCAACTCTTACTCGCAGTGGGTATCGGGATCTAACTATCTCATAGAAGGTATGCAATCTCATTGCAAATTTCAACACTTGAAATTCCCGATAATATTTTGCCCCTAGCAACTTATGACCTTAATATAGTCAACAAATTATAAGCGCTAGCCAAGTTCAACCCGTCATTTCCCGATTGAATTAAACCCACCCGTACGACCCTTAACATAGTCAACAAAGTCGCACGACTATCCTAATCAAGTCGCATCTCATGCTTTAGCAGATAAGCACTAATTAGCTACCGCACACTACGCCTTAACATAGTCAACAAACGTAGCACGAATACTAAGTAGTACTTATCTGAAATGATGGAGGGCTACGACAGGTTTTTATGAAAACCTTTTACACAATGAACTTGATATCGATGTAGAATCGAGTGATTTTGAAAAGAAATGTTCTTTAGGCTTTCACTAGTTTCTCTAAAGAGGCCACTCCTGGTGAAAGGATCTCGGCTCTTTCCTCATCGAATGAGGTGCTGGATATTCTATAAAGAATACCGCTATGCAAACCAAGAACTAAAAAAGGCAATCAAAAACAAAACCGAGTGGGTTGTAGCATCTGCTAGCTTCTGCTAAAGAGGTCACTCCCGGTGAAGGGATCTCAGCTCTTTCCCTATCGAATGAGGTGCTGGATATTCTATAAGGAATACCGCTATGCAAAGCAAAAACTAGAGCTACCCTTTTTGAAAATTTGATTCTACAACATGTTTAGATTTCTTTTCTTTTCATTAATCTCATTAATGAAGTCCCATCATTTATGCTTCCTATGTATCACAGAAGAACGAAAATACAACGTACGCTTATGTCATCTGCATTCGCCACAGTGTCCCATTATGCACCGTTAGGTTACTTAACTAATGGCATAGCGGGGCGGGACTAGCGCGGGTGCAAAACATAAGCAACGTTTATTATATATCATATATATAATAATAAAGCATTCGTATCAAACATATAAAATGATCACATCACAGAATATCAGCAGTAGAAGTCAACATATGAAATATTGGATATACAGGTCCATGTTTTATATTAAGCCAGTAAAAAACACGGATTCCACGGTCGCGGTGAATAGCCAAACCCGCATCCCTAGACCCCTACGAGAGCAGCAAGCAACCTTACCAATTCTAGAGTTAGGAGACCCGGTCTCGACTCCTCGAGATGGTCTCCCACTGGACTCTAGAACCCGGTTACTTGTGCTCCCCGCCTTGGGTCTATCCTAATGCGAAAAAGTAAATAATATACAACAAAGGTGACAACATCCTCAACCCGGAAGTGCCCCAATAAAAGAATATTACATACAAGTTTTTACATGAATGAAAATAAAAAACTCTCATCTCACGCAAAAATCCCCGGCTATTCAAAACACGACGATCCAATATAACATATCCCAGCAATACATAACATCACATGTCATCAAATTAAGTAAATATGCGTATCCCAATTGTTGTTGACCTATAGTAATGAAACCGGCGATACACCACATATTACACTTACGGTCGCAGAAAAGAAAATGTCAAACTACAATATTTGGAATCCGTAACCTTCTTAGACATCATAAACCCGAAATATCACATACTTCGGATTTCATGCCTAACCATTCGAATTCCAAATATTGTATCACATTCCACAAATAGCTAGACGATGCTAAACATTCCGATCGAATCAACAAACACGCAAAATTTTCCGAAGAGCTCAACACTTGAGCACTGTTTAAAAATACCCAGAACATGCCACAGTACCTATGAACCAACTGTAGAAGGGCTAACCCTTGCCTCACCTATGGCGCCGCGGAACTACCACAAACCCTAGGGTTTGGTGGCAGTTCCGACTGTCATAGAATCGAGTTAGGGTTTCGTTATTCTAGAGGGTCTATAGAATTACTTGCATGATTTTTGAATGTTTTTAACTTGGAGAAAATCCAACTTTTAGAAAATTTCCAGTAAGGGAGAAAATGGGTTATTGATATTCGTTCGAACTTTTTAACGTTGTTTAAATTAACCCGAAATGATGTTAGAATTACGACTACGAAACACTCCGTATTAGCCCCAATAGAATTGTTAATATCACATGAAAACTGGGCTAATCAAACAATACCAGAAACCCCAAAATCAAGCCCAAAGAACACCAAAAAAATTTGACTCAAAGAGGAGTTTAAAAAACCGGCGAGGACGGATATTTTGTGCATGTCGCCGGCTAAAATCCGGTTGTTTGGTCTCGAATTTCTTAAGTGTTCTAGTTGTATCACATACAACATTCTGCAGTTGCTAAAATAATTTTCTGAGATCATTTTAAAATTGACAGAAACTTGATTTTTGGTTTCGGTGTTTCGAAGTTTTCCGGTTTCGTGATTCTAATAAACATCGTCTAATTCTTTAGCCTGGCTCTAATACCACTGTTGGATTGCCTAGCACGACAGCAAGGTTTCAGGAGGCATCATCCATGCCGTTTTAAAAATTTGCCTTGCTGAATAACCCAAACCCTAGAATCTTAACTAGAGAATTAGATGATACATTAATGTAAACAACTTTACATCAAGTGAACAAGAAATACAACCTTTGTAGCCGGTCCTTCACTTCACATGCTCCGTGTAGTAGTCCCGCGACTCCACTAGGCTCCACTTGAGGGTATGGACGAGCTTCCTCCGATGACCTTCGTGCCGAAGATGATCCACGCGAAGTCCCTCCAACTCAAGCTACTTCTACACTAAACTCTTTAGCGTAGGAAACACGCTCCACTCGATCACTAGTCAAGTGTAGGATGGTGCAGTTGGGGATGTTAAAAGCTCACAAGTTTATGTTCAAGTTTCATGGTTCACATCACATGTGAGGGTTGAAGCTTGAACCATCACATGAGGGGGAAGAAGAAGCTAGAGAGAAACCATGCGAGCAACTCAAGAAAAATGGCTAAGTGTTCTTGAATGATGCAAGAATGAAGGGCAACTCTTGACCCCTCACTCATTCAAGCATGGAACTATACAATATAAAATTGCAACTATGCTTGAATAGTGAGTCAAGATGAATAAACAGAAGTAAATCCCATGCTTGCAACCATGCTCTCATTTTCCACCTCATTTCTATTTTCAAAAAATAGAAATTCATATGCCATGCCTCATTATTATTATATATATATATATTAATATATATATAATGAAGAATAATTAGTGAGCTAATGATATTAGTTAAGATATAATTATATCATATATAATATATATCACATTATTAAATCAACACTTGATTTAATAATCCGGTTATATCATATATGACCGACTAATATCATTTATCTGTATATCACATTATCAAATCAACACTTGATTCAACAATCTGGTTATATCACATATAACCGAATCGATAACAGATAACTTCCAGATTACAGTACGGTATCATATACTCGTATTTAATGAGGCCCACACACATCACATGTGTGTCCTACTTCGTTTCGCTTGAACCAGGGAACTTCTGTGTGGGACTCTAAAGACTCGTTAATACGCCAGCAGTAGGTGATGATCACATCAGTCACCTACAAGCCGTCAGCGGTACTAGCTGGACGTAACGGCTACCCGGGTATTGAGCGATATGAAGATCAACAAGTAAGCATGTCCACAGTCTCCATTAAGCATATCAGTAACACTACCGTACAGTCCGGTCTCTTCGTCTGATATGTCGCATATCATGTCTAGGGATGGAAATCGTCAGACCCCAATAACGTGATAAGTCATGCCGATGTCTGGCCTATAACTGTTCGAGAAACTACTGATAATACTTATCAGTAAATCTCGGCAGCAGCCCTGGCCAGGGACTTCCAGTTATTGCCAATCGAGCATAGCGCTACATCAACCTCCAATACCGAGAGAGACGAAACCCCTCCTGTCACGACCCGAAATGGCATGTGACTGGCACTTGAATCATATGAAGTTTATAGGACCCCATCTAATTCAAGTAAGCCAAGAAATCCCAGCAATCTAAACCATTTAAATAAGAAGTAAAGAAAATATGTTTTAAAACAAGGGGTTTTTAAATAACATAAATCGAATATGCATTTTAAAATATCAAGTCTTTGGTAAAAATTTTGGCAGAGTTTCCTTTGTAAATACTGGCTCCAAACGGGGTACAAAATTAATAATATATGCACAATGATAAAAGGTATCCCCAAGCGGGAGCTAGCTCTTCGTCAATCGACGGTCACAACCATGCAAGCAATATAATATACCACGCCGAAGGGCGATGATCAAAACTCAAAAGGAAACTCAAATCATCAAGAAAACAATAATAATACAAGCGCGACTCTAAAGTCGAAATAATACATAACTAGTTTTCTAAGTCTGAAATAAATATACAAGTCTGGTTGATGGAGTTTACTAGATACAACTGAAATATATACATGTACAATGGTGGTCACGATTCAAGTGAACCCACCTACCAAAGAAAATCATCCGGAATGGAAGCAGTGTACCAGCAAAGCCACAAAGAAACCTGTACGGCGAAACCTGCAAGAAACTGTAGCACAATGGGGGTGGTTTGCCAACTCGTGAGTAGAAAATATCACAGAGCAGAAATCATATGTATGACTCAATCCTAGGTCAATACGATCAATAATATACATCCTCAATATGATAAAGTCTGAAGCATGATAAGGTGGCAAGGGTAAACATCTATACCATGTGTAATACCAAGTGCTCGTGTCAGTGCCTCAGGTAGCAACATATCATAAACATGAGGTGTGATCAATGTAATCATCATGAAATCAGTGTCAACTATATCATGAAGTCTATAAGTATGTGGATATCATTCAACTATATAATCAATGCCTATATGCATGTGGATCTCATCTACATGTCAACCAATGACAAAAAAATATCATGCATGTAAATATCATAAAGCATATGCATGGAAGTATGAGGTTAAAAATCAACGCGTGTCCCTCGCGACACATCAAAATCATGGAACCTGAGTATTCAGCATCGACACTCGAAACATCATTAAACCCTTGCCCAGCATCGGCACGTAAATCCTCATATATATCGGGCTCCGTCAGTCCCGATCGGCCCATATCATCTCTCGACTCCGGTCGGTATCCTCCGGATATCCACCAGGCCCAACCAATCACTAGTAGGTAGTAGTTCCTCTACCAGGCTCACCGTCTGCATACACAGCATCCCTTTCTTGTCTCGAGATACCATACCGGGCCCCACCATATACCCGCACACGGCCTACGACTCCTCCTCGCATGGGGTATATATATATATCAGAACCGATAAAACTCATGGTGGCTGCTGAAATATCATATCAAGAGAAACCGGGTTTTTAAAACAGTACATACTTACTTTTGAAATACCCACGGTTCTCAAATCCAGAAATATCATGGAAATAACATATCTCAATGCGTATAATCATAAAGCATGATGTATGCGACATATAATGGAAATGTAAGCATATCAGTATATCATGCAACATAAACAGTAATATATACATATCGAGGGAAAACCGCTCTTCTAAATGAATCCAATTTTAAAATACATCTTGCGGTTCCCAAATCTCCCAAATCTAGCCAAAATCATTCATGTATGTGCAAATTTGTATGCATGCAAGTAAGGGTGTACAATATGTATGTACGCCAGTATGTGTGTACAATATATATGTACGCAAGTATGTCATGCAAGGAGTCATATCCTGATGCAACAGTCCTACTGTGTAGTGACATGGCAATTATCGATGATGAAGTGTGTGAGCCGGCAAGCAGGTGTACGTGGAGCATACACATCATCGATAATGGTGCTGGTGTCCTGACAGCATGGGTTTAATATAACAATAAACACATTTAAACATGCAATGCAATGCGAATAGCAAGAATATGCGAAAAATGAATAATAAACCCAAAAGTGAAGAATCTACATCAATATATATATGTCATACAGTTTTTCCATTTGAAATAACACGAATCGTGGTGTTTAGAAAAATAAGGGCTACGGTGTTTTTAGGAAAAAATGCGCCTTTTGAAAATATCCGTAGAATCCGTTGGCCTGTCTTTAAAATACTCACGATTCGTTAGTTTTGAAATAGGTATGACTTGAGTCTAGTATAATATCTACAAGTAAACTACAGGACTAAACGAACAGTCTAACCGAAAGGGTTAGGGAAAACCACCTAAATCTGAGTCGATATATATAAATATAATAGTCGGTGATCCCGCCTCAATAGTATCACGTACGTTACAATATACAATATGACATTCTCGAGTAAAGAGTACGGATCTATCATCAATATATAGCTCGTACGGTAAATCCATCTTACGGAATCCCAATCTAGGTACATGTTAAATATCACATTCATCTCATCATTTATCTGGTATCCTTATCATCATATCTCATGAACTGGGGTACTGATCTAAGTCTAGTACAAACTGATACCATCTGCATATATATGCGTGTATGAAAACACACGCCTAAAGGCCCGCTAAAATCTCATGTCGTATCTCATAATATGAACCACATCATATCACCGATCTCATGGAACCATGCCCAATCTCATCGACACATCTCCAAATACCTTGTACAATCCTCATAATCCATGTGTAGGTATACATATACATACATATATATATATATATATATATATATATATATATGCATAGTCTCATACATATGTGTGTGTGTGTATATATATATATATACATATCCCCATATACGCATAAGTATAACAAGTAAGCATGTCTGTGCGTGTTGGTGTAAACCTCATTCTAGGGTTCGCGACTAAGAAGCTAAACTAAGTTACTACTAACTACCCAAAACTAAACCATGAACACAAAATCATATCTTGATAATCATCCACGTAACATAAAACACATATATAACCATATATATATAAGCTATACTACGAACTGCGGGGATGCTATACGCTATCCACCCGACTTCCTCCGTAGATATAATCTACTCACCTGCTCTTCGCTTGCCGTTGCCGACGTCACCACGTGCATGCTTGTCGTCTCGAAGTCCTCGTGGGGGTACCTGCACATCATAACGTATCGTGCCGCATTAAAACCCAATTCAAAACCAAAACGACACGCTAAAAGCCTATAGGTTAGAACCTACGGACTACGCCTTTCAAACCACCAAACAACCCTCGATATCGTCATGCAAACGTCAAGTGATCGAGGTAAAACGAAAATACTAAAATCCATAATCCAAAATACGAAAATATAATCCTGATTCAAAACTGCAACTCATGAATATGGTCCCAGATTTTACCATAACTGAAATTAGCCAATTTTGCATATGGGGGCGTGGTCTAGATTACAGATCCTGGAGCCATGAAACAAACACGAGCCAAATTGCCTTAGGTCTGGCCGCAAATTGCGGCCAGAAAGATTATTTCTGTGGCCATAGTGAGGGCTTAAGGGCTAGGGTTTCAATGGGGGGTCCTAGGTTGCCTGTATGTATCACTGTCTTTGCTAAATAATTTTCAGGTCATCCGGGTGTTAGCAGATTACCAAAAACCATCACAATTTCCGTATCTGCAAAATTTCAAAGTTTGTATTTGGAGGTTAACTCTCAGGTTTTTAGTCCAATATGATATCACTAAAGGGGGTTTAAGGTCACTACTAACCTCAATTACACATTACAACTCAAGAATCCTCAAACCCTAACTTGGAATTTTCTAAGTTCACTAAACCGCACAATATTGATTCTAAGTTAACATGGATGCAAAGCAAATGGGAAAACTATACTAATGATGGATAAGTTACCTCCTTTGGCAACTCAAGAATTTTCTTGAGTTGCCCCAAGTGTCCAAAATTCTTGATTTCTAGGTCCAAAGTGAAGTTTGTGAGCTTGTGCACATTTTTAGTGAATGCGAGATGGACTTTTAATGGATTTTTGATGGATTTGTAAGGAGGTAACGAGGAGAGGGAGAGAGGGCAGCAGCAGCCATGGGAGAGGGAGGGAGGAAATATAATGAAGATGAAGAATGATAAACAAAGGCCATGGTCAATAAAGACCCCTCACACTCTCTCTCATGCCCATACCCCATTTCTATATTCATTTCTTTTTCTTTACTTTTCTTTTCCTCTCTCTTCTCACTCAAAAATAAAACCATGAGAGAAATATAAGGAAAAACCATGATAAAATATAACACAAGTGTAAAAATGATATGGTGCATGTCATGTGTACAAAACCGGCTTAATGCGTGATTAACGATATTTAATCGCGATTAGCATTAAAATAGAATATAATAAATCATAAAATTTCACAATATGCTTAAATCAAATTAAACGCCCTCTTTTTAGTAATTTCTATAATTTTCTAAATTTTTCCCAAATTTATCGGTATTTAATTACACCGCCTTATTAAAATATTCAATATAATATTATTTAATTATAAAAATCCCCAAAAATAATATTTTATTTTTCTGAAATGTTACACTCTTCCCTCCTTAAAGAAATTCGGTCCCCGAATTTAAATTTAAACCCCTCAAATACTAAAACATTTCAGTAAAAAGTCCAAGTCGTCGGGGCTCCGAAATCATCAATACATAAAACGCATCATGGCGCAATGCATGCGCATGAAAAATGAGCAGATAACTACAAATCAAAACTCCGTCAAGCATCCCGCAATCATCGGAGTCATGGTGAAGACACAAATGTCAAATCCAATACGAAAAACAATATGATATAAATCAACACTATACATGTAAACATCTGGAGGAAATGCATGCCAAACCTTTCATGTTGCTGTGCGATGCGCGTATCGTGACACAGTGGTGGAGGTCTATTGTAAGAAAATAACTATATATATACTTATCCTTTGTTTAATATGTACATCCCGCCGTTTTTGAAAATAATTTAGAAGGGTTTCCTTATTTTTAAACGTTTTGTGTCATATCAGACAAGTATGTAAATACTGAGGCTAAAGCTCCCCTTTTTGGAAATCCCTTCGATAGCTATCAATGCATACAAAATATATCCAGGTACTATCCTCTGACTAGCCCTGCTCAGTACGAAAACAAATAGCAAATATCATAAAAACGTACTGCTCCATAAAAAATCAATCCCAAAATGTGCAAATGAATGCTACGTGCGTCTGGTGCGCACGGAAATCGAAATCCATGAATGTGCCATACATGTGCGTAGAAATAAAATCTAAGTGCAACGGGTGCACATGAAACACCTGTCAAAGGCAACGGGTGCGCCTGACAGCAATATCAGGTGCATCTGATATGCACGAAGAATCCCGATTTAGTACATCTGGTGTGCACCAAAATCGCATCTCATAACATGCGCCAACATGCGCGAAAATCCAAATCAGGTGCATCCATCATGCACGAACAAAATCTAAATCATGTGCATTCAACATGCACGAAATCATGAAATCCAATATCAAGCGCCGAACATGCGCAAAATCCAATCCGGTGCACAAGGTGCACAAAATAAATATCGAGTATCACAATCAAAATCGACGGTATACAACACATTTCAATCCAAATCCAAATCAGGTATACCGTGGTACATAATCTCACCACCATGTGCATCAGCGTGCACAAAAGCAGATCAAATACAAAAAGTGCATGAAAACTATGCCGAAAGCATAAGTCAAATCACATGCATACCTTAGGTATGAACTTAAAAATCAATATCTCGAATGACATTAAATCGAAGTCAGGTGCAACTGTGGTGGACAAAATCTCAATCCTGCAAATAAATTGTCCAAAATATCAAATCAAAGATGGCGGAAATAGTCCCGCTCTAGCACATCCTCTAAGATCTCTGGCCAACTATCTCGTCAACGATGTCGAACCCTGGCCTACTAGGTATGCGTAATATGACCGATCCTATGTCCAAATCTTCTCGTACAGTATTCCAGAAAGGTCCTGTCGAGGTCTCTCCCAAATCTCTTTTATGCCGAACTGTCCAGAGGTTATCACCCTTCTATATCTGTTTCTTGTTCCGGAACGGCTGCATACTCATCGCGACTCCTTCTGGAAGATATATCCATATACAACGCCTCTGCATGCGTATCACATCTCTGATATCGGCGGAGTGGAACGTCATCTCATCAAGATCTCATACAAACCTCTTACTCCACTTTTCTGTAATGTCGACTGCTTCAGACTCGTCTCTTCGTGGCTGCATGGACTGCGCTCCAACGGCTATACTCGTATCTGGAGTCTCCCAAGTAATGTATCCCATCACATGATATCCGAAAGATGTCGAACCTTTCAATCGATTCGTCAAAGTTCCATAATCCCCAAGAGCTCAATATCTTGGGTACAGTTTAATAGTATTCCAGTACATGCCACAGCACCTGTGGACTAACCTAGAAGGGCAAACCCAAACCTCACTAATGGCACCGCTGAACTGCCGCAAACCGTAAGGTTTCCAAGCATTCCCATGGTCATTATGTCGAGTTAGGGTTTCATTCTTCTAGAGGGTCCATAGCATTACTTGCATTTGTCTTTGAACACTTTAAACTTGGAAAATGGGCTTCTGACATTCGACCGTCTCCATCGACTCTCAACGTACCTGCGTGAAGTTGTCTCTAGCTGGAATCAATCAATCTAATGACCTCGCATCGGGGTAGGCAACGAATCACTTATTCTAGTCCTTCCTCCATGGGTGACTAGCGATCTTCTTTCATATCTCTAAGTACAACTCATGCGGCTATAGCTCCAAACATCTAGGGCAATATCTCGTCATTCGCAGCAGCAACTGGCTCATTTGTCCGCACGCTGAACAGTGCCTCAATCATCAAATAATCGGTTCATCGACGGTCATCACATTCTGGCTGGCCTCTAGCAGTAGCACAATTCTCTGGTGCTGATCTGCATGTCTGAGAAATCTCGTAAAAGCGATCCATCAAAAGCTCATGGCGCGAAAACATAATAAAACGACGCCTCTATGCAAATCGTATGTCCTTGGAATCATGCCCTAGTCAGTCCTCGTCCATAACGAGCTTGTGCTGACGCAACTCTAGCCGTAGCTCTCTCTTCCCATGCAATTGTGGCAGCAAAACCATAAACCAATATCGATCAGGATAGATCATAGGAATGAATATGATAATATGCAAGGAAATGTACATCCTAAGGCTCCTTAAGCGGAGTACCGTATCGTAAGTATACCGCAGAACATATACACGGTATGTCACTCTATTGAATTCATCTACTCGATCAACCAAGGTCAACCTACGCGACAAAAGTTCGGGTATAATACCCCCTTAACTAAGTCTAAGTTCCGTAAGGTCAAGCCTAGATCCCGTATATATACAAATGCCCTAGGCTTCGCATAGTCAAACATAGACTCGAACCAAGGTTAACCTAGTGCTTTGATACCAACTTTGTCACGACCCGAAATGGCACGTGACTTGCACTTGAATCATATGAAGTCTATAGGACCCCATCTAATTCAAGTAAGCTAAGAAATCCCAGAAATCTAAACCATTTAAAATAAGAAGTGAAGAAAACATGTTTTAAAATAAGGGTTTTTAAATAACATAAGCCGAATATGCATTTTAAAATCTCAAGTCTTTTCTAAAAATTTCGGTAGAGTTTCCTTTGTAAATACTGGCCCCAAACGGGGTACAACATGAATAATATATGCACAATGATAAAAGGCATCCCCAAGTGGGAGCTAGCTCTTCGTCAATCGACGGTCACAACCACGCAAGCAATATAATATACTACGCCGAAGGGCGAGGATCAAAACACAAAAGGAAACTCAAATCATCAAGAAAACCATAATAATACAAGCGCGACTCTAAGGTCGAAATATTACACAACTGGTTTTCTAAGTCTGAAAAAAATACACAAGTCTGGTTGATTGAGTTTACTCGATACAACTGAAATAAATACATGTACAATGGTGGTCACGATACAAGTGAACCCACCTACCAAAGCAAATCACCCGGAATGGAAGCAGTGTGCCGGCAAAGCCGCAAAGAAACCTGTACGGCAAAACCTGCAAGAAACTGTGGCACAATAGGGGTGGGTTGCCAACTCGTGAGTAGAAAACATCACAGAGCAGATTTCCTATGTATGACTCAATCCTAGGTCAATACGATCAGTAATATACATCCTCAATATGATAAAGTCTGAAGCATGATAATGTGGCAAGGGTAAACATCTGTACCATGTGTAATACCAAATGCGCGTGTCAGTGTCTCAGGTAGCAACATGTCATAAACATGAGGTGTAATCAATGTAATCAGTGTCAACTATATCATGAAGTCTATAAGTATGTGGATATCATCCAACTATATAATCAATGCCTGTATGCATGTGGATCTCGTCCACGTGTCAACCAATGACACAAAAACATCATGCATGTAAATATCATAAAGCATATGCATGGAAGTATGAGGATATAAATCAACGTGTCCCTCACGACACATCAAAATCATGGAACCTGAGTGTCCAGCATCGACACTCGAAATATCATGAAACCCGTGCCCAGCATCGGCACGTAAATCCTCATATATATCGGGCTCCGTCAGTACGGATTGGCCCACGGGCTCCGTCAGTCCGGATCGGCCCATATTATCTCTCGACTTCGGTCGGTATCCTCCGGATATCCGCCAGGCCCAACCAATTACCGGTAGGTAGTAGTCCCTCTGCCAGGCTCACCGTCTGTATATACAGCATCCCTTTCTTGCCCTGGGGTACCATACCGGGCCCCACCATGTACCCGCACACGGCCCACAGCTCCTCCTCGCATGGGGTATATATATATATCAGAACCGATAAAACTCATGGTGGCTGTTGAAATATCATATCAAGAGAAACCGGGTTTTTAAAACAGTACATACTTTCTTTAGAAATACCCACGGTTCTCAAATCCAGAAATATCATGGAAACAACAAATCTCAATGCGTATAATCATAAAAGCATGATGTATGCGACATATAATGGAAATGTAAGCATATCAGTATATCATGCAACATAAACCGTAATATGCACATATCGAGGGAAAACCACTCTTTTAAATGAATCCAGTTTTAAAATACATCTTGCGGTTCCCAAATCTCCAAAATCTAGCCAAAATCATCCATGTATATGCAAATATGTATGTATGCAAGTATGGGTGTGCAATATGTATGTACGCCAGTATGAGTGTACAATATGTATGTACACAAGTATATCATGCAAGGAGTCATATCCTGGTGCAATAGTCCTACTGTGCAGTGACATGGAAATTATCGATAATGAAGTGTGTGAGCCGGCAAGCAGGTGTACGTGGAGCATACGCATCATCGATAATGGTGCTGGTGTCCTGACAGCATGGGTTTAATATAACAATAAACACATTTAAACATGCAATGCGATGCGAATAGAAAGAATATGAGGAAAATGAATAATAAACCCAACAGTGAAGAATCTACATCAATATATATATGTCATACAGTTTTGCCATTTGAAATAACACAAATCGTGGTGTTTAGAAAAATAAGGGCTACGGTGTTTTTAGGAAAAGATGCGTCTTTCGAAAATATCCGTAGAATCCCTTGGCCTTTCTTTAAAATACTCACGATTCGTTAGTTTTCAAATAGGTATGCCTCGAGTCTAGTCTAATATCTACAATTAAACTACATGACTAAACGAACAGTCTAACCAAAATGGTAAGGGAAAACCACCAAAATCTAAGTCGATATATATAAATATAATTTTCGGTGATCCCGCCTCAATAGTATCACGTACGATACAATATACAATATGACATTCTCGAGTCAAGAGTGCGGATCTGTCATCAATATATAGCTCGTACGGTAAATCCATCGTACGGCATCCCAATCTGGGTATGGGTCAAATATCACATTCATCTCATCATTTATCTGGTATCCTTATCATCATATCTCATGAACTGGGGTACTGATCTAAGTCTAGTACAAACTGATACCATCTGCCTATATATATGCGTGTATGAAAACACACGCCTAAAGGCCTGCTAAAATCTCATGTCGTATCCCATAATACGAACCACGTCATATCACCGATCTCATGGAACCATGCCCAATCTCATCGACTCATCTCCAAATACCATATACAATCCTCATCATCCATGTATAGGTATATATATATATATATATAGTCCCATACCTATGTGTGTGTATATATATACATATTCCCATATACGCACAAGTATAACAAGTAAGCTTGTGTGCGCGTGTGGGTGTAAACCTCATTTTAGGGTTCGCGACTAAGAAGCTAAACTAAGTTACTTCTAACTATCCTAAACTAAACCATGAACACAAAATCATATCTTGATAATCATCCAGGTAACATAAAACACATATAGAACCATATATATATAAGCTATACTATGAACTGCGGGGGTGCTATACGCCATCCACCCGACTTCCCCCGTAGATATAATCTACTCACCTGCTCTTCGCTTGCCGTTACCGACGTCGCCACACGCTTGCTTGTCGTCTCGAAGTCCTCGTGGGGGTACCTACATATCATAACGTATCGTGCCGCATTAAAACCCAATTCAAAACCAAAACGACATGCTAAAAACCTATAGGTTAGAACCTACGGACTACGCCTTTCAAACCACTAAACAACCCTCGATATCGTCGTACAACCGTCAAGTAATCGAGGTAAAATGCAAATACTAAAATCCAGAATCCAAAATATGAAAATATAACCCCGATTCCAAACAACAACTCATGAATATGGTCCCAGATTTTACCCTAACTGAAATTAGCCAATTTTGCATATGTGGGGGGTCTAGATTACAGATCTTGGAGCCATGAAACAAACACGAGCCAAATTGCCCCAGGTCTGGCCGCAAATTGCGTCCAGAAGGATTATTTCTGTGGCCATGGTCAGGGTTAGGGGCTAGGGTTTCAGTGGGGGGTCCTAGGTTTCCTGCATGTATCACTGTCTTTGCTAAATAATTTTCAGGTCACCTGGGTGTTAGCAGATTACCAAAAACAATCACAATTTCCGTATCTGCAGAATTTCAAAGTTCGTATTTGGAGGTTAACTCTCAAGTTTTTAGTCCAATATGATATCACTAAAGGGGGTTTAAGGTCACTACTAACCTCAATTACACATCACAACTCAAGAATTCTCAAACCCTAACTTGGAATTTTCTAAGTTCACTAAACCGCACAATATCGATTCTAAGTTAACATGGATGCAAAGAAAATGGGAAAACTACACTAATGATGAATAAATTACCTCCTTTGGCAACTCAAGAATTTTCTTGAGTTGCCCCAAGTGTCCAAAATCCTTGCATTCTAGGTCCAAAGTGAAACTTGTGAGCTTGTGCACATTTTTAGTGAAAGTGAGATGGACTTTTAATGGATTTTTGATGGATTTGTGAGGAGGTAGAGAGGAGAGGGAGAGAGGGCAGCAACAACCATGGGAGAGGGAGAGAGGAAATATGATGAAGATAAAGAATGATAAGCAAAGGCCATGGTCAATAAAGACCCCCCACACTCTCTCTCATGCCCATACCCCATTTCTATATTCATTTCTTTTTCTTTTCTTTTCTTTTCCTCTCTCTTCTCACTCAAAAATAAAACCATGAGAGAAATATAAGGAAAAGCCATGATAAAATGTAACGCAAGTGTAAAAATGATATGGTGCATGTCATGTGGACAAAACCGGCTTAATGCGCGATTAGCGATATTTAATCGCGATTAGCATTAAAATAGAATATAATAAATCATAAAATTTCACTATTTGCTTAAATCCAATAAAACGCCCTCTTTTTAGTAATTTCTATAATTTTCCAAATTTTTTCCAAACTTATCGGTATTTAATTATACCGCCTTATTAAAATATTCAATATAATATTATTTAATTATAAAAATCACCAAAAATAATATTTTATTTTTCTGAAATGTTACACCTCCTATCGCTCATTGCCTCCATGCGACTCGGGACTGTACCCAAAATCCACCTGTTTGCACGTCTCCTTTGAGCGCGGTAGGGAGGAAATCAATGAATAGTGGGAGCCGCACAAGACTCTATGACGATCTCGGGTCTACAGACTAACATGTACCAGTGTCACCAGAGGACTGCTATCTGACGATAGGTATACTACCACATAGGAGTCCTCGGAGAGTCCTGTTCAGTGTACCCAGTCTCCACTGAGCACCCGTATACCATCTTTGATGTCAAACACCAATGGATGTGGGATCATCCATCGCCCATTATATGGGTCAAGAAGCGTATATGCTAGTCTACTCTGGAATATCGATGCCCTGTCTCGATATACCCTCGACTAGAAACAATTAAAGGATGAACTTGTGGACTACCCTGGCCCCACTAGTATGATCTCCATCATAGTCCTGGTAGTCAAGTACACATCCTAAAGGCTTTATCAACATGTGAGAGCAAGACTGTATCACAATACAAGTCTACATGTTAAGACAAAGAACAATCAGATAGCATACTATCATGTCGAGCACGAAAATCCTCTCAATATATGTCAAAGCATCCACTATAATATACATCATATGTACAATAATGGCCTCTAGGGCATAAATATAACTAACAGCATAGACTCTCGGGTGGATCATCTTCGATGGAGGGAGACCGGAGATCAAGCTTGATCAAGGAAGCCCCTAGGAGTTTAGGATGATGGTTGAAGACCGAAGGACACGGATCAATTCGGTATAACCATTCTAACTCCTTTTCATGTTTTATTATCTAGGTTTTATGGGTAGATCCGGGTAATTGGTTATGGTAGCGCCAAGTTTTATAAATTTTTGTTTCGCATTTGGTCACGGATTGATGGCCAGGGTGCTTGCATAACCCAACTGCCATTCTGCCAGCTAGGCTTTCTTTGGTCATTAAGTATTTGAGCGGGTCGACCTTAGAGATCAGCATAACCCGATGAGCGAGCAGATAGTGCCTCAGTTTCTTCATAGAGAATATCAGGGCCAAGCATTGCTTTTCGATCGGGGAATACTTATGTTTCGTCCCGACTAATGTTCGGCTGAGGCAGTAGAGGGCATTTTCTTTTCTCTCCTCATTGTTTTGAGAAAGGAGTGCGCCGAGTGATTCATCTAGCGTGGCAGTGTAGAGAATCAATGGTTTATTTGGAATTGGAGCAGCAAGCACATGAGGGTGCAACAGGTACTTGTTCACCACCGAAAACAGAGACGAACTGGGATGGATCGTCTTGCCTGAATCTGGGGAAAGATGCTATTTGGATTTATCCGTACATCTCTCCGAAGATACCAAGTTGATTTATGGCACCATATATCGAAGGTTTGGACGGATGCAGCCGTTGTATCAGACTTTATCAGATTCTCCCTCGTTTGTGAGGGTTTTTTGATTGTAGAGACGCTCTTCCCTGCAGGTGCAAGCCCCTGCAGTTAATTACATTACCGCATTGCAATAACCACTTTCTCCTGCTCCAGAAGTTCACTTCGTGTCGTGTGTGTTTTTTTGTTTACGTTGCCCGTGGATTGTATACGGAGACTAGTTTCTGTCGTCGCTCGTAGGGCGCGGATTAGTAAAAATCCGTATATTTTAGATTTGGGTTTGGTTTATTTAAGGACCATTAATCTAGTTTGAGATTAAGATCGACTTAAACATATGAGCATTTGGGGCTCATTTATTTTAGTTTAAGAACATCGCGGTCCATTACCCCCGTGTTTGGGGCCGATATTGGTTTAAGGACATTTCGGTCCAACATTCCCATTTTAGGGACGAATATTAGTTTAGGGACATTTCGGTCCATTATCCATCTTGCGTGCACGTGTATTTGTTACGTGAAGAAGTGAACAATGGTGATATGGAATGTGCCCAATTTGGGGCACGAGACAATTTGAGGCCTACACGTCAATTTGGAAGTGCATCAGTGTGAGATGAAAGAAGTTGTTGGTCGTTGGGACCTGCCACCTCTCTAAAGACGCTGAGGAATTACAACGACATATATCAGAGGTGTGGAAAGATGTACCCTTGAACCAAATCCCGTATTTGAGGGAAAAAGGGTTGTGGACCTAAGAATTGTTAGTCATATTTGAGACTAAGATTATCTTAGGAGATATGAGATGAATATCATTTTGGATATCATCAATGAGAGATCATTATTCATGTTTGAGACTAGGATCGGTTTGGAAATCACGAGCATATGGGCTCGCTTGAAGAATCAAAAAGGTTTAACATCAGGAAACTTAGCCAATTTAGGCTTAGACTGGGTTTCTGTACTACCTAGCAGTGCTAAGCACTCAATTATATAGCACTCATGTGTGTTTCACGTGAGGCGCTGAAATAGTGCTAAGTACTAGTTTTTTATGGCGCCCACGTGTTTTTCATGTGAGGCGCTGCACTAGTGCTAAGCACTAGTTTTTTGTGGCGCCCACGTGTGTTTCACGTGAAGTGCTACACTAGGGCTAAGCACCAACTTTTTCAGGTGCTCATGTACGTTTCACGTGAGGCGCTATATTTTTGGAGATTTAATCTCTGGTTGATCTTTTAGAGAACTTAAATCTCTGTTAATGGTATTTGACCATTAACGATCACCAAGATCATTATTTTGAGGATCTGGGATCATGTTCTTTAAGAACTAAGTTCTTGATTTGGAGGAACTAAGTTCCTGGAGTATTATGGACTCTATTTTCTCCACGTTCTTGCATCCATGTTCCCTTCTGAATCTTTGATTCTCAAGAACAATATCTTCCCGATGAGAATTAAATTCTCAACTTGTAGGAGACTTGTCTTGTGGATCTCAGATCCAAAGAAAGAATTAAGTTCTTTTAAAAGGGTTAAACCCTTTGATATGGTATGTTAGGTAAAGGAGATATTTTGATCTCTTCTTTTTTCTTTACCTAGGGCTTTTAGAATGGAGCCCTTCTTCTTTGGGTACAGGATATGTCTTCCTCCTCGTCCCTCTGTGTGTCTTGTCTGTGAGACTTGAAGTCTCGGGGCCTTTATATAGTAGAGGAAAATTGTTGATTAGTTTTGAGAAAATCTCTTATTGAGAGATTTTAATTGGTCTCAAAATTGATTTGGGGGATTTTACCCACCATTGGATCTTTGATCCGAAGACTTCTGTTTTTTACAGAATATGATTTTGGGGTTTTAACGAGATTGGGGAAATATTTTCCCTATACAGAATTTATTCTGTAAAACGGTGATTTTTAATCACCATTAGATTTTTACTCCAACGATTCTCTGTTTTACAAAGAGCAATCTTTCTTATTTAGAAAGATTGAAGGAATATATTCCATAATAGAATTTGATTCTACAATTGGATATTTGATCCAACCGAGATTACTTTCTTATTTTAGAAAGATTTAGGAAATATTTTCTCCTAACAGAATTTGTCATGCCCCGCTTCCCAAAAGAAGGTGAAGAGTGACGTGGCACGGTCCGCAACCTAACTGTATTGAAGGTGGTCTATCCAATACAGTTACGTTAAGCGTAAGGATATTTATAGTATGCAGGGTGTGTACCAAAATAAAACAATAAAAGCGAAAGGCATTTATTTCCATTAACCAAACTTTATTACATTCCAAGAGATAGAGCAAAGTAAACAAATGGGTTTGATTACATCAAAAGAACGAAGCCCTAAACAAGTGGGCGACAAATAAAAACTAGTTAATCCTCCGATGTCAACTCTGCATAATCTTCGTTAGTCGGTTCCACGCCTAGATCTTCATCATAAAACTAATTCACATCTAACGGACATTCCAAAAAAAGAAAAAGGAAAGTTCGTCAGCGAATTATACTCGGGTGGGAGTGCCTCATAAGGAAGTAGAAGTATAAAAATGAACAGGTGTATATAAGAGTATAATGTATGCATGCAGACCTAAAGTAAGAGGTGTAAATGTATGAAATGCACAAACTTAAGACGTTTTGAAAGGGGGTATATGTGAGCATGAGTATGTTGTTAGTTATATGTAGGTAAGTAGTAGGAAATCTAAGTGAAGGTAAAAGTTCGTATTAGTTTGTTAAACAAGGGTCCGGATACTTGCGATTATTCCATTGTGGTCACGGAACAACAACTGGGGATGTGAAATGTACCGTTTCACTTCCCGGGATCATGATCGAGTAGTAAGGGAATCCGAATTCCGCATCTCCTTGCCTAATCAAACTACCCATCCCCGTTATTCAGCGTAAGGGTCTAGAGTTAGTGTGTATACCTCTAGGTATGGAATTTCCACATTGTATGTTATCCACATTTTGGATCATTCGCCCTCAAATAGGGTTAGTATTCGCCTGAATATCGGGTTAGTAGTCGTCCACTCTTTGGACTGGTCACCCTGCCTGCAAGGATCTTCATATATGTATAGTCGTCCGTACATCAGATTGGTCACCCGGAATATCGGGATCTTCTCAATAAGTATTCCATACCTAGGTCCGCGCATTCTAACCCTAACCGTATCATATGTCATGTATGTCATAAACTGAAAATTTTAAAAAGTATTGATCTCGTTTAATATGGCCTTTCACAACCACTCGTTTTATTTTCTAAAGTTTGTAAAGTACTTCGTTTCATCTTAAGGAATGCTTAGTTAAAAAGAATAATAGTGTTTAATTATCTTTTATTACTTCTACGAAAAACCATGAGGTTTGGAATATTTATCATTTTAGAAAAACATAATGTTTTACGGAAAAATATCCTTTCGATAAAAGGTTATGGTGTTTTTTTGAAAATTACCTTTTAATAAGGTACTAGATATTCCTTTTGAAAAGATATCGTTATACGGATTATGGTCATTGTTGAAAATGGCCTTTTAATAAAGGTCGAGATATTTAAATGAAATTAATAATTTTATGAAATTATAGCGCTTTAGGTTTGGGGTAACGTTTTAGGAAATATGTTCGTATTGGAAAAACCATAAGCCGTTATTTAAATTTTGTATTTTCCTCTTTTAAAAGGTTGAAGGGATTTAACAACATTATAGTAGTTGATGAAAAAGGGTCTACGTAAAAATATACCTATATCGTATCTAAAAATAAACCTTCCAATTATCTTATCAAATAAATATAACCTTTTTAACAAAACGAAGGTCCTTTTTGTGGAAGAAAACCTATTTCGAGATCACAAAAATAGTATGGTTGAGAGTAGGTATGAAAGGGGTGAATTAATATTTGTGGGTTATAAACATTAGGCCTGTCACATTCCATGTATTATGAGGGTACTGTATTTTTTGGTATATACGAGTGATTAAGGAACCCATTTTAATTAGTGGCTAAGATTATCATCATTATGGGTATAAGGAATAGGCATGCACGAATATTATAACGTCATTTTAAATAGGGGATTGATGATTAGAAGTTGGAACTAAGGTTACTGAAAAAAGAAGAAGGTGACAGAATGAGAGGAGAGAGGCGGGTCCTACCTTTGATTAGAGTTAGATGTAGATGGTTGAAAACATAGGATTGTGCAAAACTCCTCAATAGCACTGCGCCCCGATTTTTTCTCGGCGATTGGGCGGAGCCATAGCGTCGGCGTCGTCGATACGAAGGCACTGGTATTTTTTTCAGAATTTTTGGAGTTTTGAGGTGTGAGAATTCTATGTTTGAAGTGCCTATTTATAGGGTTTTAGTGCTAACAAAAAAATCCAAAAAACCGTTTAAACCCATGAAAATCCGCGCCGACCCAATAATTCGCAATCATCTGTTGATGATTGCGCCCGCCGCCAGAGGATCCTGGCAGTTGGATCTGCATCCAACGGCCCACGCTGCACCATCACGCCGCCGCCCCAGCGCCGTCAAGCACCACCTGTCCGTGTGGCTGGGGATCACACGGTTTCGCGTAGTCCCCACCACGTGGGCGCCGTCTGTGGGTTCTGGGCCGTTGGATTTTGTGATCCAACGGTCCAGGTTAAAGGGGTTTAAAAAAAATTTAAAATAAAAATTAATGAAAATAAAAATCAGCAGATTATTTTAAAATATTGATTTGGCTTTAAAAAATTTGGTAAAAATGTTTTAAAATAAGGAAAACTCATGGGAAAATTTCAGAAATTATGTTTTATTGTTATCTTTAGTAAAAAAATAATTTTGGGCCAAAATAAATAATATATCCCATTTTTACGGTTTTAACTTAGTTATTTATAAATATATAATACCTAGTTTATCCTTGATATATATTTGATCGTATATATATATATATATATATATATATATATATATATATATATATATAGATATATATTGAATTAATTGTTTTAATTGATAATAAAAGTGTATAGAGTATTTTTATAAAATTTTATTAACACATTTTTTAGCCTAGGAAAATATAAATAGTTTTTAGAAAATTTCTTTAACCCTATTTCTCGATGCCTTGAATATTACTAATACCATTTTTCTTCAAAAACATTCTTTTACCCACAAAATTCGTAAGTGACCACTTGATTTTAGGAATTTAAAATAAGAGATATTTTATTAGAAATCTCGGTCGTTACAATCTATCCTCCTTAGAATAATTTCGTCCCCGAAATTTCAGAGGGTAGGTCAAAAACAGAGAAAAGAAAAATTTTACATAAAGGAAGCTTCAAATAGGTGAGGATATCGTTCTCTCATCTCGTCTTCTCTTTCCCACGTGGACTCGCCGGGAGAGTCCTTCTTCCATATGACTCTAACCAAACTGATCGTCTTGTCTCTCAAAATCTTTTCCTTTCGGTCTAGGATCTCCACCGGCTGCTGTTCATAGGTTAGATCGGCCCCTACGGTGATTTCAGAATGATCCAATACGTGACCGGGGTCGCTGACATATTTACTTAATTGAGAGATATGAAAAACGTTGTGTACGCCTTCCAGAGAAGGGGGCAAGGCTAGACGATACGCAACCTCTCCAACTCGTTCGAGAATATCGAAGGGACCTATGAACTGTGGGCTGAGCTTTCCGCGTCTCCCAAAACGTATCATTCTCCGGTTAGGAGAAATCTTCAGAAACACGTGTTCTCCTGGTTGGAACTCTAGTGGCCTTCTCTTCGTATCGGCCCAATGCTTCTGCCGATCTTGCGCTATGCGTAATTGTTCCCTGATGGTTTTTATCACTTCCACCGTCTCGACAATCATCTCGGGGCCTAGAAGTTCTCAATCCCCAATATCTTCCTAACTTAATGGTGACCTACACTTTCGTCCATACAAAGCGGCGAAAAGCGCCATGCCTATACTAGACTGGTAGCTGTTGTTGTAAGCAAACTCTACCAAGTGCAGGTGATCTTCCCAAGATCCTTTAAAATCCAACATACAGGCCTGGAGCATGTCTTCGAGAATTTGAATAACCCTTTCTGATTGGCGATCGGTCTGAGGATGACAGGCGGTACTGAAACTCAGATTCGTGCCCAGACTCTCTTGTAGGCTTTGCCAAAACTGAGATCTGAAACATGTATCTCGGTCGGACACGATGCAAATCGATACGCCATGCAATCTGACAATCTCCTCCATATACCTTTCTGCAAGGCTTTCGGTTGATTGACCCACTCGAAATGGAATGAAATGCGCTGACTTGGTGAGTCGGTCCACAATTACCCATACAACATCGTTTCCTTTAGAGCTGCGAGGGAGTGCGGTCACAAAATCCATAGTAATGTTTTGCCATTTCCATTTGGGTATTGGTAATGGCTGTAATAGACCTGACATCCTGTGGTGTTCGGCTTTTACTTGTTGGAAAACAAGACATTTGGATACACTCTTGGCTATCTTCCGCTTCATCCCATGCCACCAATAGTTTTGCCTGAGGTCCTTGTACATCTTTGTTCCTCCCGGATGAACAGAGTATGGAGAACTATGTGCCTCTTTTAGTAATTCCTCTCTCATCTCCCCTTTAGGAACACAGACTCTATATCCATATCTCAAAGAACCATCTTTGTGGATGATGAAGTCCGTCCGCAGATTCGTGTCTACTTGTTCTCTGATCCTTCGCAACCTCGGTTCCTCCATTTGAGCTGTCTTGATCCGTTCGACTAATGTTGAGTGAATTTGCAGATTCATGAAGGATGTAAGCATTCTGGGTATTATCATCTCGGTCTCTAGTTCATTAAGATCTTGACGATTCCTCCAATGAGTAGTCAGACTCGAAATTATTGGTTGGCGACTCAAGGCGTCCGGGACTACATTCACCTTTCCCGGATGATATTGTAAATTTACGTAGAAATCTGTCAATAATTCTAGCCATCTCTTCTGCCTCATATTGAGTTCCTTCTTAGTGAAGATATACTTCAAGCTCTTGTGATCGGTGTAAATATCTACCCTCTCACCCAATAAATAGTGCCTCCAAATCTTGAGTGCAAAAACAACTGCGGCAAGTTCTAAATCGTGCGTTGGGTAGTTTCGCTCATGCACATTTAATTGTCTTGACGCATGAGCCACTACCCTACCATGTTGGTGCAAAACGCATCCTAAGCCTTTTTCCGAGGCGTCACAATGTATGTCGAACCCTCCAGTCCTGTCGGGAATCGTAAGAATGGGTGCAGATGTTAAACGAGTCTTCAACTCTGCGAATGCTTCCTCACAACCCTCGGATCATACATACGGTACGTCTTTCCGAGTCAAGGTAGTCAGTGGTTCCGCAATCTTGGAGAAGTTTTTGATGAATCGACGGTAATATCCAGCAAGTCCCAAAAAGCTCCTGATCTCGGTAACAGTTCTTGGTATCGGCCAAGTCTGGACTGCGAAAATCTTGGCTAGATCCACTGAAATCCCTTCACCTGACACCACATGTCCTATGAATGCTACCTGTTCTAGCCAAAACTCGCATTTGCTAAGCTTTGCATAAAGTTGATGTTGCGGCAAGGTTTCGAGCACCGCACATAAGTGTTCCGCGTGTTCTTCTCGATTTTTTGAATACATTAGAATATCGTCGATGAAGATAACAACAAACTTGTCTAACTGCTTATAAAACACTTGATTCATCAAATTCATAAAGACTGCGGGAGTATTGGTTACTCCAAAGGGCATCGCTAGAAACTCATAATGTCCATACCTAGTCTTGAAGGCCGTCTTGGGTATGTCAGATGCTTTCACCTTGAGTTGGTGATAGCCAGTTCATAAATCCAACTTGGAGAACACTCGAGCTCCCTCCAGCTGATCGAACAGATCATCAATCCGCGGCAAGGGATACTTGTTCTTGATTGTTACCTTATTTAAATCCCGATATTCGATGCACATCCGCTTAGTCCCATCCTTCTTAGGTACCAAAAGAACTGGGGCACCCCAAGGTGACGAGTTGGGTTGAATGAATCCCTTATTGAGATGGTCCTCAACTTGCGTCCGAAGCTCCTTCAATTCTGCTGGCCCCATTCGGTACGGTGTCTTCAACATAGGTTGAGTTCCCGGCATCAAGTCTATGGTGAACTCAATCGCCCAATCCGGCGGTAAACCCGACACATCTGCAAATACATCTTCGAAATCTCGTACAACCATCGGCATACTCTCCTCCCCTTGTACGGTGTACAACATCTCTTCCTTTCTCGGTACGGCTCGGTAGGTTGCTGGGTCCAAGGATTTACTTCCACTCTCGAATATGAACCGCGGGTGGTCAGGAATTTCAAATACTACCCTCCTTTGACGATAGTTGATAGTAGCGTAAAAAGTAATCAACCAGTCCATACCCAAGACCACGTCGAAATTGGGCATATCTATCACCATAAAGTTGGCATAGAAACCTCGCTCGCAGATTACCACGGGGCACGGATCGTATCCTGAAGTGGACTTGATCACATCGTTTCCCATGTTGACGTTCCACTCAATGATGAGAGGTGTTACTGGGATGGAGCTGGCGGTCACAAACTTTTGTGCCATGAAGCAATGCGACGCACCAGAGTCGAAAAGTGTGAGTGCAGGTGTAGAGGCTACTAGGAGAATACCTATGTTATATGTGGAAAGATTTAGTGATGAGCCTAACAAGATATGCATGCATGATGGGGGTAAACTTGAAAACATGACAGTCAGAATAGTGATACCTGTAACAACTTCCCCCATTGCTTCAGCCTCTTCTGCGGTCATAGTAAAGGCCTGGCACTTCGGTCCGTTGCGCTGAGCTTGCTGGAATACTCGCTTCTGCTGGGGCAGGGGTGGTCCTCTAGCTGATGTTCCGTGCCCGATTGGTTTATTAGCAAGTGGGGGTTGGGCCCCTTGTTGAGGCGCTCCAAGACTGGATGGCCTGTTGTCCGGGAGTAGTGGTCATCTTCTCTGTGGACAATCCCCTATGGCATGATCAGGAGACCCACAGACTATACAGAGTTTGTTCAAAATGCGACAATCCCTCATGAAGTGTCCGGCTTTACCGCAGTGGTTGCATGTGACTGATGGTTTCGTGAAAGCAGCTGGTCCTGCTGGTCTCTTGGGTTGTTGCTTCCCGTGAAATCTGGAAGATGATCCCCTAAGAACTTGATTGGCTGGTAGCTTAATGCCCGACAGTCGGTCATCCTTCCTTATGTGTCTCTGAAGGTCTTCGAAGTTCCGTGCCGCCTCTAAGATTTCATCATAAGTTGATAAGGTGGCAGAAGATATGGAGGACTGCGTCTTCAGATCTAACCCCTGTCGGAATCTTTTAGCATATAGTTCCGGAGTTGCCACCAGGTGATGCGCAAACAAACATAATCTCGTGAACTCTGAAGCGTACTCGTCTACTGACTTATCCCACATGCTTCCCTGTTGGAACTGTATAAACTCCCGTTCCAATTTTAGGTGTGCTACGCCTGGAAAGTATTGAGTATCGAACCGTCTTTTGAACGTTTCCCAATCGACGGGCTTTTTCAGCCCACTTTCCTCGGCTTCCCACCATATTCGGGCATTATCCGTGAGTTGTAGTTTGGCAATGTTCACCCATGTGTCCTTTGGAATTTGGGTGGCACCGAGGTCGTTAATTATTCCCTTGAGCCATTCCTCAGCTTTTAAGGGAGTTTCCTTCCCTGAAAAATTCTTAGGGTGGAGTGATCTGAACTGTTTCACTCCCGCCGAGCCTTAAGGAACTGGGGCCAGTGCTTGTTTCAAAATTTCTTCTTGTTGCTGCCTACTCTCGCGCAGCTTTTGATGCAGGGCAGCTGTCTGCTGCTGCTGTAGCTCCAGTAGTCCTTGCATCATATGTAGCATTGCTTCTTGTTGGGAAGTGGCTTCATTGTCTCCGTTTCCCCTTCGGTTGCGGTGATGGTGTCGTCCAGCCATGGATATCTGAATTAGAAGGGGTTAGGCTATAACTGGAGGCGAAAGACATGGGATAGTAACTTGCAGGAGAAGCAACAATTCATGCCAGAGGGAAACTTAGTAAGGAATAATAAAAACAAGAGACACGAGAGTGTGATTGTTGAAATCAAGATTTTATTAACAATGCTATCGGAAATACAAGGAATTATTAAATAGGGTCTTATTTCTATACACATTTCATTCGGTTCACTAAAAACTAAGAACTAAACAGGTGCCATTCGTTCATCAATTATAGGGCGGAAACTGCGTGTTATTGGCTTGGCGTTTGTTGATCTTTCTTGCAAAACTGTAAAAGAAGGGAGAGCTTGGTACATCCCGACGATAGAGTTGCGAAGGGGTACAGCGAACACATCGATAAGCATGTCCCCTAATATAGAGGGTTTTCCTAATGCACCACATGCGCGGCCCGTATTCTCTCGGTTCTTCCTCTTCCACTGGAACTTTCTCCTCAGCGGGAGCCTCCTCCTCGAGCTCTTCCTCCTCCTCAGATTCTTCTACGTCCATGGGATCTTCCTCTTCCTCAACGGGATCTTCCTCTTCCTCAACGGGATCTTCCTCTTCAGTAGGGACGTTCTCTTCAGGTTCTTCCTCTTCAGCAGGGACGTTCTCTTCAGGTTCTTCCTCTTCATCGGATTCCTCTTCCTCAACGTGGTTTTATTCTTTTACTAGGGGTTCTCCTCCTCCATCTTCCATATCGTCCTTGGGGATGTTTATTTGGGGACCCATTACTTCGTCGTCCGAATATCCCAGCGTAGCTTCAAAGGTGATGCCTGACATGCTGTCCTCATCCGGAAGGTGTTCCATGACCTGAGAAGGATGGTCATAGTTAGGATACCGAAATGTCAAGGAAAGGACGAGGAATAGGAAAACAAGAGGATGAGATTTACAAATATAATAAGTCAGTTAACAGTTTCGTTTTAGTACACAAGACAGACCTGCATGAGCCACCAAAAAAACCTGTCACGCCCTGCTTCCCAAAAGAAGGTGAAGAGTGACGTGGCACGGTCCGCAACCTAACTGTATTGAAGGTAGTCTATCCAATACAGTTACGTTAAGCATAAGGATAATTATAGTATGCAGGGTGTGTACCAAAATAAAACAATAAAAGCAAAAGGTATTTATTTCCATTAACCAAACTTTATTACATTCCAAGAGATAGAGCAAAGTAAACAAATGGGTTTGATTACATCAAAAAGAACGAAGCCCTAAACAAGTGGGCGACAAAAAAAAACTGGTTAATCCTCCGATGTCAACTCTGCATAATCTTCGTTAGTCGGTTCCACGCCAAGATCTTCATCATAAAACTCATTCCCATCTAACGGACATTCCAAAAAGCGAAAAAGGAATGTCCGTCAGCGAGTTATACTCGGGTAGGAGTGCCTCATAAGGAAGTAGGAGTATAAAAATGAACAGGTGTATATAAGAGTATGATGTATGCATGCAGACATAAAGTAAGGGGTGTAAATGTTTGAAATGCACAAACTTAAGATGTTTTTAAAGGGGGTATTTGTGAGCATGAGTATGTTGTTAGTTATATGTAGGTAAGTAGTAGGAAGTCTAAGTGAAGGTAAAAGTTCGTATTAGTTTGTTAAACAAAGGTCCGGATACTCGTGATTATTCCGTTGTGGCCACAGAACAACAACTGGTGAAGTGAAATGTACCGTTTCACTTCCCGGGATTATGATCGAGTAGTAAGGGAATCCGAGTTCCGCATCTCCTTGCCTAATCAAACTACTCATCCCCGTTATTCAGTGTAAGGGTCTAGAGTTAGTGTGTATACCTCCAGGCATGGAATTTTCACAATGTATATTATCCACATTTTGGATCATTCGCCCTCAAATAGGGTTAGTATTCGCCCGAATATCGGGTTAGTAGTCGTCCACACCTTGGACTGGTCATCCTGACTGCAGGGATCTTCATATATGTATAGTCGTCCGTACATCAGACTGGTCACCCGGAATATCGGGATCTTCTCAATAAGTATTCCATACCTAGGTCCGCGCATTCTATTCCTAACCATATCATATGTCATTTATGTCATAAACTGGAAATTTTAAAAAGTATTGATCTCGTTTAATATGGCCTTCCACAACCACTCGTTTTATTTTCTAAAGTTCGTAAAGTACTTCGTGTCATCTTAGGGAATGCTTAGTTAAAAAGAATAATAGTGTTTAATTATCTTTTATTACTTCTAAGAAAAACCATGAGGTTTGGAATATTTATTATTTTGGAAAAACATAATGTTTTGTTGGATATAGTGCCCTCAGTGTCAATTATTGGATCGCAGGCACGTGATTGCAATGATTGAGGGAGGACCTATACCGGTAGGACAGTCTTACTCGTAATGATAGTATGCTATCTGGTTTATCTTTATCATCGTGTACTGCTTTAGGTGACCTTACAGGTCGCTATTACACGTTGAGAGAGCCCCTAGGATTCTTGCTTGACTGCCAGTAGTATGATGGTGATCATATACGTGGTAGCTGGGGTCTATAAGCACAACCTTAAAGTGGTCCCTAGTCGTGGGAGTTTTCGAGACTGGGCATCGATACTCCATTAGTAGACTAGTGTATACAGTCGAGACCCCGATGAGGGGCGGTGGCCGGTCTTACAAGCCATTGGTGTCAGCTGGTTCACCTAAGATGTATACAGGTGCTCATTGGGTTATGAGTACACCGGACAGGACTCGCCGGGAACATGCTAGTTGGTATTATACCTGACGTTAGATAGCAGTTCCCTGGTGACATGTGTACAGGTTAGTTCATCGACCTGAGATCATCATTTATCTCGTGTGAGTTCCCACTGTGCTTTGATTACTACCCTACCACGGCTCAAAGGAGTCGTGCAAACAGGTTTTGGTTTTAGTTGGGTACAGTCCCGAGCCATATGGAGGCAGTGAGCGGATCGGCAGGGGTTTCGTCTCTCTCGGTATTGGGGGTGAGATCGCGCTGTGTCTAGGAGAGACATTACACGAAGTCCTTGGCAAAGGCAGGAGATTTACTGGTAGGTATTCCAGTAGTATCTCAAGGTGTTCTGGGCTACACTCTGACAAGATTTGTACCGCTTTTGGGGGTCTGACTTTTACCAAACCTCTAGGCCCGACATGCGATGCTCATAGACGAACAGACCGGACTGTACGGATATTGTCAATGACAGGCTCAGTAGGGTATCAGGATGAGTTCGCTCATCGACCTCCCTTTTGGTCAATACCTGGTAGCCCGTTACGTACGGCTAGTGCCACTGACGTGCTAGTGGTTAAATCCACAGCCAAAGTATTGATGAGTCTTTAGAGTCCCCCATAGACAGTTTCTTAAGTTTCGGGCGAAACGTTGTAGAGGTCGTATGATATATGGCAGGGTTCGATCATATACGTGCAGTAGTGAACGGATCATGATGGGACGGATCATACTAGTGGGCTTTGGTTTAAGCTGGATCCTAGTATTAGATTTTTTGGATTACTTTAGTCTCATCGTATTCACATTCGGTCGGAATGCGGATGCAGGTATGTATACAGGTGAGGGGTATCCTTGTGATCCGTCACGAGTTTACTTTAGATGTTGCCATATCTTTTTGTTATTGTAAACGTTTGGGTTAATGTTTACAAATGGAAATAATGAGCTAGAAATCATGATTAGGAGCATTAATTCTGACACATGCATAAGTGGTGACTCATGGTCTCTTTCTTTGTGCATGTGTCACATTATTTGATTGATTTTGTGGTGAAATGATAAGAAGAGCGAGAAAGGGCAGCCATGATATGGGTGAGCTCTTGTGTTTATCATCTTGCTCTCATTCTTATCATCTCACACAAGAAAAGAAAATGCCTCATCTTCTTCTTCTTCCTCTAGCTCACCATTTCCATTGATGGCTTCATCTTCAACCTCCATCCATACAATGGATGCAAGAGACAAAGTTGTCACACACATTCTCTACTTCACCTTGGACACGTCGGCTAGCGAACATCGTGCCCGAGTTGCTTCGGATGAAGCGGGAGCTCGTAAAAAGACTCGATGATGTGTTGCCCTTTTTCCGATGAGGAGATCGAGATCGAGAATGCCGCGAGGAGCTTGGGATGGTGGTCAAAGACCGAAAGACACGGATCGATCGGTATAGCCTTTCCAACCCTTCTCTAGTTTGCTAGTTGTAGGTTAATGGTTCGATCCAGGTTTATAGTGTACGATAGCGCCGGTTTCATGTTTTGAAAAGTTTTCGTTTCCGCATTTTGGCCTCGGACAGACGGCCGGGGCGCTAGCGTAGACTTACATGTGTTACGGAAACATATCCTTTCGATAAAACGTTATGCTGTTTATTTGAAAATTGCCTTTTAATAAGGTACTAGATATTCCTTTTTAAAAGATATCGTTATACGGATTATGGTCCTTGTTGAAAATGATTTTAATAAAGGTCGAGGTATTTAAATGAAATTAATAATTTTATGAAATTATAGCATTTTAGGTTTGGGGTAACGTTTTAGGAAATATGTTCGTGTTGGAAAAACCATAAGCCGTTATTTAAATTTAGTATTTTACTCTTTAAATTTAGTATTTTCCTCTCTTCAGGTTTTGGCGGGTAACTTGTCGCACCCGTAGAGGTCTAGGATTTCATTGCACAGGCTATCCACACAACCAGGGGAACGTCAGGTTTCAGTAGCGGCTCTATGAAACCCGGGGATCCCAGATTATCTGTATTGTTCTGTGATGTTTATTACTCTCTGTGATGTTGCATTTTATCACGCCTTGAGCGATTATTATATATTGATATATATACTTGTAGATGTTGTATATGTTTTACATCCACGCTAATCCAGTCCCCGCTCTGTCGTTAGTTAAGTAACCTAACGGGTGATGACGGGACCCAGTGACGAATGCGGATGGCATATACGTACATCGTATTTTCGTTCTTTATTGGTGTGATCAATTGATGGGACTGCATTGATTCGGATAAATGCAAGCTAAACAAACCTGTTTGATGTTGTTGGAACAATTTTCAAAAAGCTGTTATTGCAAGGACGTTCTCTTTTGTTTTGCATAGTGGTAATCGGTTATGAATATCCAGCACCTCAGTCGACGAGATAAGGGCCGAGATCCCTTCACCGGGAGTGACCCCTTGGACAGAAGTTTGCGACTTCACTATAGTCAATTGCTTTTTGCTTTGCATCGTGATATTCAGTTGGAATATCCTGCACCTCATTCTACGGGGAAAGAGCCGAGATCCCTTCACCGGGAGTGACCTCTTTAGCAAAAGTTTTCGCCACTATATTTTTATAAAAAGCTATCCAGTTCCTTCAACGATATCAAGTTCATTACATTAAAGGTTTTTTCGCCAAAAACCAGCCGTAGCCCTCCGTCATTTCTTAGGGGTGTTATTTAGTATTCGTGCTGCGTTTGTTGACCTAGTCAAGACGTAGTGTTCGGTAGCTAAGTGGTACTTGTTTGTTGCATAAATGGGATTGGTTAGGACAGTCGTGCGGCCTTGTTGACCTAGTCAAGGGCACGTACGGGTGGGTTTAATGCAATCCAGAATAATGACGGGTTGAACTTGACTAGCGGTTTATGGTTTATTGACCTAGTCGAGGTCATAAGCCGCTTGGGGTAAAAATCACATCGGTAGTTTCTAAAGAAACTGAAACTTGCCAGGCATGCGCATACCTTCTGGAGTGTGATAACGTGAGTGGATTCTATCACGTTATCATGCGATGATAGTTGGATCCCGATTCCCACTGATGAGTTGGTTTACTCCTCGGGTGATCCCGACTAATTCTTCTTTCAGGTTTGGAGGAGAATTTGAGGTTACAGTGGGAGGTTTCTTATTAGATAAATTGATAACCATTCTGATCTTGGTCAGAGTGTACGCTGAGTATTTCTTTTCTCTTTCTCTCTTTGGCAGCGACCATAGCCCAACCCTTGACTATGACTCAGTGACCAAGTTGACCGAATCTTCTTATAACACTGGCTTTTGGATTGTCTGAGTTGCATACCTCGTTGCCACTCCTACTTTTACCCTTTTCTCCAGACCACCCCGTATTACTACGAACATCCACTTCCATTGGATAAAACCATCGTATGGTTATATACGAACTCGAAGGAACTTGTTCCAAATTCAAGGATGGTTTCCGGTTCTGGAGAAAATGAATAAGACTATTCAGTTGTCTTTTCATATTACCTTCTCTCAGGTTACGAGTGCTCCTTGGATTAGAACGGTATACCTATTACGCTAATTGGATGTTCTTCTTCCAAACCATAGGCAGGTGCCGAACGGTGGGGAATGAAGAAAACCAATTAGCCTAACGATGGTGTACAGAAGGTAATAAGTTAAGACAAATAAAGGGATTAGAAAGTGGGCAAAGTAAATTGCGACTGCTATTCACGACCAAACCATATATTTCATTACCACTCCTACTTCACCTTTGTATTTCTCCAGAACACTCCATATCACTACAAAGATCCACAGTTATTTGGATACTCTATCGTATGGTTATATACGAACTCGAAGGAACTTGTTCCAGTTCGGGGATGGATTCTGGTTTAGGAGAAATAGGAATAAGGTTTATTCAGTTGTCTTTTATCTTTACCTTCTCTCGTATTGCGAGTGCTCCTAGGATTAGGACAGTACACCTATTATGCTTATTGGATAGTCTTCTTCCAAACCATAGGCTGATGTCGAACGGTAGGGAAGGAAGAAGACCATTTAGCCTAACGGTGGGGTACAGAAGGTAACGACTAAAGACAAATAAAGAGATTTAGAGAGATGGCAAAGAAATATACAGTTACAGTTGTGAATCTAATAATGGAAACGGCATTACTAGGAATACCCGGATACCCCTTCGAAACATATTCATGTTTCAGTTTCACTATGTATTGTTAAAAGAAAACTGATTTCCCAATTAGTCCTTACTCTAGGGTATTTATTTACCAGGTGTGATTCTCATATCTGTATGGTTTTACAGATGATGAGTGGGAGTAAGTTATTGGGAATAAGGTGATTGTCCTTATTATATCGGAATTCATTGTAATTGGTGATATTTGAAAAAATCACCTGGGTTATTTGCCGGACGGCAAATGTTTAGTTTTGAATATCCGTTGTAATGCGCTAAATTCAAATTGATATATCTGTACATTTATTTTTATAAAGTGAGATATAACTTTTTGAAATTATGTTTATGACATTTACTTATATCAGTGGATGGTTAGGTAAGGAGCATTAAACAGCGGTGTAATTCTTCTTAACCATAAGTACTGTTTTCAACCTACGACATACATGGAATGAGTTATTAGACTCAAGAGACTTATACAGAGTATTGTATGTTGTCCAGTGTCCATTAGGACAGAAGGGTTGGTCCTCGTACTATATTTGGTTTACTTATGACTTCTCTAGTTAATAGACAAGTGTTTCGTAGAAACACAAGGTCTAAGTTTTGAGAAGTTATAGGTATATGAATAAAGTAGAGAACCGGGTATTGCAAGTATCAGTATTCTTCAAGGTGATCGAAGATGTGGATACTTATGTATGGTATTCAGTTGATAGTAATGATCATGGGAACTTGCTTCTCTTTCAGGTTACTCATATCTGGATGTATTCCTAAGTTGAGTAATGCTGATTGACCTCTCTCCATTTAGTTGACATGCACTGGAGACAGCTGCATGATTTGAATCTTGTTACAATTAAATTAGTGCCTCTGTTTCTATATTGGATATAGAACGGTTCATATCTTAACGATGTTAAGGTACGGGGAGTTGTCCGGCTTATGCTTAAAACTAGACTCTGGATAACTCAAGGCACGTTTCCGTAATGGCTGTTTGTGGGTTGACCCGGGCTATAACGAGGGTTGACTTTCTACCATCTGGATGATCAATAGTGATATTGTTCTTGACTCGCCACAGTTTTAATAAAAATAGTTTTTTTTTCAGAAAACAGTAGTGAGGGTATGGTAGAACTGGAAGTGATTCTAGAACCACAAACGATTACTGAAAATTTAGTAAGAACCTAAAGATTCAATCAAGATTGACATTCTATTGGCCACTCCGCAGATACGGTGGGTAACCTCAAGCACTCGAAAGGTACTTCGGTATGCTCAAAGACGGTGACAGGGAGGTTCTTGTTTCCCCAGACTTGACACTACTGTTGTTCCAGGCTATGAGACCCGGCAAGAGGATAAGTATAGCATCATTCTAAACTGGCGTTAGAAGTGCACGTGTATATGACTCTGCTAGAGGGTTGTCGTAGTCAGTGGGAGCAGCGGAAGCATAGTGGACAAGTGGCTTATGTCTATTTATAGACTAAAGCAGATATAGCGGAGATAGATCATCTGTTTCTGATATTCAAGTCATAGGTTTGACTTCATCAGAATAGGGGTGGATCTGTTAAGAAGGTAGTAGGGTGTGATGTCCTGGTATTTGGATGACATACACAGAGTAGGAAGTGAAATTCCTATACTACGATCGGTTATACTTTGGTTGTCACACGGTGATTTCTCCACATAGGATATATTATATCAGAAATTCTGGTTACTAGATCTATGGTTTTAGATCTAGATTTGGGTAGTTTCCCAATCTGGGTACTTAGACAGCATTCTAAAGGTTTTTTAGAATGGACGACTTCTGGCACGGTAGTGTACCTGCAGGTGATGGAGTCACCCTCTCTAAAGGTTTCTTACAGACTAAAGGGGAGAGGGATATGCATGATTGGCAGATCACTTGCTTAGGAAAATAAGTCAATCATGAAATGTCAAGTACCACACCAGACGTTGTTTTTTGCACTAGATGCAATAAATTGATATTAATCCTATCCTGGAGAAATGTTCGGAAGCAGTTTTAGAACATAAGTGGATGTTCTAGGGAAATGATAACGGCAGCCTCCTTCAGGAGACAGTTATCATTCCAGGCTTCCAAGGTGACCTGGATGACAGAGTGACTGTCAGAGTTATAGTTTTCCCTCCGACGAGGGACAGTAGTTTGGACAGGAGGTCCAAGAGGATACTGAGGGAGGTATGGCGCAGGATACTGATTAAGTTCTGTTGACGGCACAGTCTAAGAAGTTTGGATTTGGAGTTCATTTATGAACTAGGTCCCATCAGATATCCAGACATATTCTAAGATAGGTATTGCTCATTTCGGGAGATGGCTTTCTCCACGAACTTGAGATAAAGAGAGACATAGAAAGAAGCATCAGGGCGGATCCACTCACTGAGGCTATTGCTCGAACGCAATAGTTTCATAAACGGGCTTTGTGAGACTGATCAGTAGAGGAGTTGGGTAGTCGGTATCACACGGGCTGTCAGTATGCGACATCGCAATAATTAGTCTTGAGTGCAAGTGGGAGATTGCTGGATATGGTGCCCTTAGAGTCAATTATTGGAACGCAGGCATGTGATTGCAATGATTGAGGGAGGACCTATACCGGCAGGACAGTCTTACTCGTAATGATAGTATGCTATTCGGTTTATCTTTATCATCGTGTACTGCTTTAGGTGACCTTACAGGTCGCTATTACACGTTGAGAGAGCCCCTAAGATTCTTGCTTGACTGCCAGCAGTATGATGGCGATCATATACGTGGGAGCTGGGGTCTATAAGCACAACCTTAAAGTGGTCCCTAGTCGTGGGAGTTTTCGAGACTGGGCATCGATACTCCATTAGTAGACTAGTGTATACAGTCGAGACCCCGACGAGGGGCGGTGACCGGTCTCACAAGCCATTGGTGTCAGTTGGTTCACCTAAGATGTATACAGGTGCTCATTGGGTTATGAGTACACCGGACAGGACTCGCCGGGAACATGCTAGTTGGTATTATACCTGACGTCAGATAGCAGTTCCCTGGTGACATGTGTACAGGTTAGTTCATCGACCTGAGATTGTCATTTGTCTCGTGTGAGTTCCCACTGTGCTTTGATTACTACCCTACCATGGCTTAAAGGAGTCGTGCAAACAGGTTTTAGTTGGGTACAGTCCCTAGCCACATAGAGGCAGTGAGCGGATCGGCAGGGGTTTCGTCTCTTCCGGTATTGGGGGTGAGATCGCGCTGTGTCTAGGAGAGCCATTACACGAAGTCCTTAGCCAAGACAGGAGATTTACTGGTAGGTATTCCAGTAGTATCTGTTGGAGATAGTGCCCTCAGAGTCAATTATTGGATCACAGGCACGTGATTGCAATGATTGAGGGAGGACCTATCCCGGTAGGACAGTCTTACTCGAGATGATAGTATGCTATCTGGTTTATCTTTATCATCGTGTACTGCTTTAGGTGACCTGACATGTCGCTATTACACGTTGATAGAGCCCCTAGGATTCTTGCTTGATGACCAGCAGTATGATGGCGATCATATACGTAGGAGCTGGGGTCTATAAGCACATCCTTAAAAGGTCCCTAGTCGTGGGAGTTTCGAGACTGGGCATCGATACTCCATTAGTAGACTAGTGTATACAGTCGAGACCCTGACGAGAGGCGGTGGCCGGTCTCACAAGCCACTGGTGTCAGTTGGTTCA
The DNA here is from genome assembly GCA_030015575.1 of Agapanthus africanus. Classification (NCBI taxonomy): domain Eukaryota; kingdom Viridiplantae; phylum Streptophyta; class Magnoliopsida; order Asparagales; family Amaryllidaceae; genus Agapanthus; species Agapanthus africanus. The sequence continues at coordinate 132,006,017 of CM057343.1, forward strand.
CCTAAGATGTATACAGGTGCTCATTGGGTTATGAGTACACCGGACAGGACTCGCCGGGAACCTGCTAGTTGGTCTTATACCAGACGTCAGATAGCAGTTCCCAGGTGACATGTGTACAGGTTAGTTCATCGACCTGAGATCGTCATTTGTCTCGTGTGAGTTCCCACTGTGCTTTGATTACTACCCTACCACGGCTCAAAGGAGTCGTGCAAACAGGTTTTAGTTGGGTACAGTCCCGAGCCACATGGAGGCAGTGAGCGGATCTGCAGGGGTTCGTCTCTCCCGGTATTGGGGGTGAGGTCGCGCTGTGTCTAGGAGAGCCATTACGCAAAGCCCTCGGCCGAGGCAGGAGATTTACTGGTAGGTATTCCAGTAGTATCTCAGGGCGTTCTGGGCTACGCTCCGACACGACTTGTACCGCCTTTGGGGGTCTGACTTTTACCAACCCCCTAGGCCCGACATGCGATGCTCATAGACGAACGGACCGGACTGTACGGATATTGTCACTGACAGGCTCAGTAGGGTGTCAGGATGAGTTCGCTCATCGACGTCCCTTTTAGTCAATAGCTGGTGGCCCGTTACGTATTGGCTTATACCTCTGACGTGCTAGTGGTTAAATCCACAACCATTGTATTGACGAGTCTTTAGAGTCCACCACACTTTCAGTTACTCAGCTTTCGGGCGAAACGCTGTAGAGGCCGTATGGAGATATGGCAGGGTCCGATCAGATACGTGCGGTATTGAACGGATCAGGATCGGACAGTTATGTACTAGTGGCCGTATAGTTATATGGCAGGGTTCGATCAGATACGTACGGTATTGCACGGATCAGGATCGAACGGTTTTTACTAGCCGGCTTTGGTTTAAGCCGGTCCTAGTTTAGTACAGTGTAGATTTTGTCTCATTGCATTTGTATCCGGACGGAATACAGATGCGGGTGTGTATGCACAGTTTCGGGGTTTTCCTGTATTTTATTACGGGGCCAGTTTTCTGGAGTTGCCAGTTTGCATTCCGTCCCGGCCGGTTTTCCTTTGTTCTTTCCCGGCCGGACTTTTCCGATGGAGGGGGTTATTTGCAAGTTCGCAAATAACACTTTGTGGAGGGTTTTATTGCATATATATTGATTATGATAGCTTTCATATCTTTTGTTGGAGATAGTGCCCTCAGAGTCAATTATTGGATCACAGGCACGTGATTGCAATGATTGAGGGAGGACCTATCCCGGTAGGACAGTCTTACTCGAGATGATAGTATGCTATCTGGTTTATCTTTATCATCGTGTACTGCTTTAGGTGACCTGACATGTCGCTATTACACGTTGGTAGAGCCCCTAGGATTCTTGCTTGACTGCCAGCAGTATGATGGCGATCATACACGTGGGAGCTGGTGGTCTATAAGCACATCCTTAAAAGGTCCCTAGTCGTAGGAGTTTCGAGACAGGGCATCGATACTCCGTTAGTAGACTAGTGTATACAGTCGAGACCCCGACGAGGGGCGGTGGCCGGTCTCACAAGCCACTGGTGTCAGTTGGTTCACCTAAGATGTATACAGGTGCTCATTGGGTTATGAGTACACCGGACAGGATTCGCCGGGAACCTGCTAGTTGGTCTTATACCAGATGTCAGATAGCAGTTCCCTGGTGACATGTGTACAGGTTAGTTCATCGACCTGAGATCGTCATTTGTCTCGTGTGAGTTCCCACTGTGCTTTGATTACTACCCTACCACGGCTCAAAGGAGTCGTGCAAACAGGTTTTAGTTGGGTACAGTCCCGAGCCACATGGAGGCAGTGAGCGGATCTGCAGGGGTTCGTCTCTCCCGGTATTGGGGGTGAGGTCGCGCTGTGTCTAGGAGAGCCATTACGCAAAGCCCTCGGCCGAGGCAGGAGATTTACTGGTAGGTATTCCAGTAGTATCTCAGGGCGTTCTGGGCTACGCTCCGACACGACTTGTACCGCTTTTGGGGGTCTGACTTTTACCAACCCCCTAGGCCCGCCATGCGATACTCATAGACGAACGGACCGGACTGTACGGATATTGTCACTGACAGGCTCAGTTGGGTGTCGGGGTGAGCTTCCTCATCGACGTCCCATTTGGTCAATAGCTGGTGGCCCGTCACGTATTGGCTTATACCTCTGACGTGCCAGTGGTTAAATCCACAGACATAGTATTGACGAGTCTTTAGAGTCCACCACACTCAGTTACTCAAGTTTCGGGCGAAACGCTGTAGAGGCCGTATGGAGATATGGCAGGGTTCGATCAGATACGTACGGTATTGCACGGATCGTGATCGGACAGTTTTTACTAGCCGGCTTTGGCTTAAGCCGGACTCTAGTATTTGATAGTGTAGTTTTGTCTCTTTGCATTTGTGTTCAGTGGGAATACAAATGCGGGCATGTATTTGCAGCAGTGGGGTTTTCCTGTAATTTATTACGAGATCGGTTTTCTGAAGTTGCCAGTTTGCATTCCGTTCCGGCCGGTTTTCCTTCATTCCTTCTCGGTCGGACTTTCTTGGTGGAGGGTGTTAATTGCAAGTTTGCAATTAACATTTAGTGGAGGGTTTTCTTGCATATGTTTCATTATGATGAGACTTGTTTCATCATGAGATGCCTTTCTAGTCTATTCCATTCTTTTCATTTGATGGTTTGAAGAGGTGAAATGAGAGTGACCATTTTGATAAATTATCATTCATTCTTTTTCCTTTTATTTGGAGAGGTTTTCTTTTCTCTCTCCAATCTCATTCTAGAGAGAGGGGCCGGCCATTTGCTAGAGAGGGAGAGAGAGGAATAACATTTTTTGGTGTGGCATTTTTCATCTCATTCCATGGTTGAAAAAGATTAGCTTCATAGCTCATTTTCTTTCTCTCTTTCTCTTCTCCATTCCTCCACATCAAGGCAACCTCATAACCCCAAGAGACAAGTTCACTACACTATTCTATAGCAAGCCTTGGACGCGTCGGCTAGCCAACTTCGCGCCCGAGTTGCCTCGGTCAAGAGACGGGAGCCCGTAAAAGATTCCGGCTACGTGGTGCTCATTCCGACGAGCGAGGAGGTGACGGAGATTCCGCAAGAGATCGGAGTGGAGATGAAGACCGAAGGACACGGATCGCTTGGTATAACTTCTCACCCCATCTCTAGATTGCTAGCATTAGGTTAATGGTTTCGATCCGGGTAATTGTCCGCGGTAGCGCCGGTTTCCGAGCAAGAAAAAAAAAATTTATTCCGCATTTTGGCCTCGAGAAAGAGGCCGGGGCGCTGCCGTGGCGCAACATGGTATCAGAGCCACGCCATTAACCTAACCTAGCTTGTTCTAATGTGTTTTTCAGTTCCGATCGACCAAAATTCCAAAAACCGTATTTTTCTAGCACATCAGTTTCTGTCGAAATTTTTTGGAGTCTAAAAATTTTTCAGGTGGTCGCAGAATGATGTGCAGGGAGATATAAGACTACTGAAAAATTTTTATACAGTGATCAGTTTTTTCGACCGCGGAAGGGCGGCATAATCCCCTCATTTGCCGCGCTTCCGCCGCGGGAACAGTAGATCACTTCATCATTTTTTTTTCAGTAGGCTTGTGGGCTTAAAATATGGGTTTTGGGATATTAAAATTGGGCCCAGGTTTTCTCTGAGTGCTACAGTTTTGATTGGGGCCCACTTGTTAATTTTTGGTCAATCGGAAAATTTTAAACACATTATTTCACAGTATTTACATTATATCTGCGACCGTGAATGTCACTCGATCGGTAAATCCGGTCTAACTGCTATAGCCCGGTTAGGCGGATTTGCGAACGTGACTTTCACGTTGATGTTCTATGTTTATGCTGTGATGTTGCGGATCGATCGGTGGGGATAGCCTGGATGCAATGCTAGTACAGTTTTTGTTGTATTATGTACATTTGATTTTGCGGGGCGAGCGTCCGACATGTGGACTGCCGTCACTGCCTGTTTGTATTATTATTTTGGGGCACGACCTGGTTGCGGTCGATGTACCCGGTGTATGTATATTTTACATTCTGTACTAGGATTACCCGGCGGAGGGGTGCACGGATAGCCGGGTTCTAGGGGGCAACGGGCCCGCATCTCATGGCATTGAGACGGAGGGGGCTTCACTCTGGGATTGGCGGGCTATTCGCCGCACTCGTAGGGGGTACAGGTTGACCCAGGAGGGGTGCCCAAGTTGCCGGATTCCGTGGAGTGCTGGGTGGTCCATTCACGGAGCTGAAGGGGGCTGCCTCGCTTCAGGTTTTGGCGGGTGACTTGCCGCGCCCGTAGGGGTCTAGGATTTTATTGCACATGCTATCCACACGACCAGGGGAACGTCGGGTTTCAGCAGCGGCTCTGTGAAACCCGGGGCTTCCAGATATCTGTATTGTTCTGCGTTGCTGTACATTTCTGTGTTGTTGCATTCTATTCACGCCTTGAGCGAAATACTATATATTGGTATATATATTAGTAGACGTTGTATATGTTTTACATCCGCGCTAGTCCAGTCCCCGCTCTGCCGTTAGTTAGCTAACCTAACGGGTGATGACGGGACCCAGTGGCGAATGCGGATGGCATATACGTACGTCAGTATATTTTCGTTCTTTGTGGTGTGATCAATTGATGGGACTGCATTGATTCGGATCAATGCAAGATAAACAAACCTTATCTGATGTTGTTGGAACATTTTTCAAAAAGCTGTTATTGCAAGGACGTTCACTTTTGTTTTGCATCGTGGTATTCATTTGGAATATCCTGCTCCTCAGTCGACGAGGCAAGGGCCGAGATCCCTTCACCGGGAGTGACCCCTTGGACAGAAGTTTGCGTCAGGGCATTAACTTCACTATAGCCGATTGCTTTTGCTTTGCATCGTGGTATTCAGTTGGAATATCCTGCACCTCATTCTACGGGGAAAGAGCCGAGATCCCTTCACCGTGAGTGACCTCTTTAGTAAAGGTTTTCGTCACTATATTTTATAAAAGGCTATGCAGTTCCTTCAACGATATCAAGTTCATTACGTTAAAAGTTTTTCGCCAAAAACTAGACGTAGCCCTCCGTCATTTCTTACAAATATTACTTAGTATTCGTGCTGCGTTTGTTGACTGTGTCAAGGCGTACTGTGCGGTAGCTAAGTAGTGTTTGTTTGCAGCATATAAATGGGATTGGTTAGGACAGTCGTGCGGCCTTGTTGACTGTGTCAAGGGCTCGTACGGGTGGGTTTAATGCAATCCAGGATAATGACGGGTTGAACTTGACTAGGACTCTTTGATTTGTTGACTGTGTCAAGGTCACTTGAGTCCTAGGGGTAAAACTTTCATCGGGAGTTTCAAAAGAACTGAAACTTGCCAGGCATGCGCATACCTTCTGGAGTGTGGTGACTTGAGTGGATTCCGTCAAGTTATCATGCGATGATAGTTGGATCCCGATTTCCACTGATGAGTTGGTTTACTCCTCGGGTGATCCCGACTAATTCTTCTTTCAGGTTTGGAGGAGAATTTGAGGTACAGTGGGAGGTTTCCAGATTAGACAAAGTGATAACCATTCTGATCTAGGTTAGAGTGCACGCTGAGTGTTTCTTTTCTCTCTCTCTGGCAGCGACCATTGACCCGACCCTAAGACTATGACTCAGTGACCAAGTTGACCGAACCTTCTTAACACTGGCTTTTGGATTGTCAGAGTTGCAGACCTCATTGCCACTCCTATTTTTACCCTTTTCTCCAGGACACCCCGTATTACTGCGAACGTCCACTTCCATTGGACAAAACCATCGTATGATTAGATACGAACTCGAAGGACTTCGAGGATGGTTTCTGGTTCTGGAGAAAACGGATAGGATTATTCAGTTGTCTTTTCTTTTCACCTTCTCTCATTGCGAGTACTCCTTGGTTTAGGAGATAGTACGCCTATTACGCAAATTGGATAGTCTTCTTCCAAACCTTAGGCTGGTGCCGAACGGTGGGGAATGAAGAAAACCAATTAGCATAATGATGGTGTGCAGAAGGTATTAAGTTAAGACAAAGTAAGGGATTAGTAGGAGGGCAAAGTAAATTGCAACTGATATTCACGACCAAACCAAGTATTTCTTCGCCAATCCTAAATCACCTTTGTATTTCTCCAGGACACTCCGTATCACTACGAAGATCCCATTTTATTGGATAATCCATCGTATGGTTATATACGAACTCGAAAGGAACTTGTTCCAGTTCGGGGATGGATTCTGGTTCAGGAGAAATAGGAATAAAGTACATTCAGGTGTCTTTTATCTTCACCTTCTCTCGCGTTGCGAGTGCTCCTAGGATTAGGACAGTACACCCTTTATGCTTTTTGGATAGTCTTCTTCCAAACCATAGGCTGGTGCCGAACGGTAGGGAAGGAAGAAAACCATTTGGCTTAAAGGGGTGTACAGAAGGTAATGACTAAAGACATATAAAGGGATTTGGAGAGGTGGCAAAGAATTATACGGTTACAGTTGTGAATCTGGACAATGGAAGAGGCATTACTAGGAATACCAGGATACCCCATCGAAACATTTCAATGTTTCAGTTTCACTGTGTAATGTTAAAAGAAAACTGATTTCCCGATTAGACACTTACTCCAGGGTATGTATTTACCAGGTTGGATTCTCACATCTGTATGGTTTTACAGATGATGAGTGGGAGTAAGTTATTGGGAATTGGGTGATCATCCTCATTATATCGGGATTCGTTGTAATCGGTGATATTTGAGGAAGTCACCTGGGTTGTTTGCCGGTCGGCAAATATTTGGTTTTGAATATCCGCTGTTGTGCACCAATTTCAAATCGATATATCTGTACGTCTATTTTCATAGAGTGAGATATACCTTTTTGATATTATGTCGATGACATTTACCTATATCAGTGGATGGTTAGGTAAGGAGCATTGAACAGCGGTGTAATTCTTCTTAACCATAAGTACAGTTTTCAACCTACGACACACAGTGAAAGAGTTGTTAGACTCAGCGGACTTATACAGAGTATTGTATGTTGTCCAGTGTCCATTAGGACAGAGGGGTTGGTCCTCATACTATATTCTGTTTACTTTTAACTTCTCTAGTTCTTAGACATGTGCTTCGTGGAAACACAGGGTCTAAGTCTTGAGGAGTTATAGGTATTTGAATAGAGTAGAGAACCAGGTGTAGCAAGTATCGGGATTCTTCAAAGTGATCGAAGATGTAGATACTTGTGTATGGTATTCAGTTGATAGTGATGATAAAGAGAACTTCCTTCTCTTTCAGGTTACTCATAATTGGAAGCATTCCTAAGTTGAGTAACGCTGATCGGCCTCCTTCCATTTAGTTTACATGCACTGGAGATAGCTGCATGATTTGAATCTGGTTCAATTGAATCAGTGCCTCTGTTTCTATATTGGATATAGAACAGTTCATTTCTTAGCGTTGTTAAGATACGGGGAGTTGTCCGGCTTATGCCTAAAACCAAACTCCGGATAACTCAGGGCACGTTTCTGTAATGGCTGTTTGTGGGTTGACCCAGGCTATGACGAGGGTTGACTTTCTACCATCTGGCAGATCAATAGAAATATTGTTCTTGACTCGCCACAGTTTTATTAAAAATGGATTTTTTCAAAAACAGTAGTGGGAGTATGGTAGAACTGGAAGTGATTCCAGAACCGCAAACGATTACTGAAGATTTAATAAGGAACCTAAAGATTCAATCTGATTTGACATTCCATTGGCCACTCCGCAGATACGGTGGGTAACTTCAGGCACCCGAGAGGTACTCCGGTAGCCTCAAGGACGGTGACAGGGAAGTTCTTGTTTACCCACACTTGCCATTGCTGATTGTTCCAGGCTGCGAGACCCGGCGGGAGAATGAGTATAGCGTCGTTCTAAACTGGCTTTGGAAGTGCACGTCTATATGACTCTGCCAGAGGGTTGTCGTAGTCAGTGGGAGCAGCGGAAGCATTGGTGGACATCAGGCTTATGTCTATTTATAGACTAAAGCAGATGTAGCGGAGATAGATCATCTATTTCTGATGTGACAGTCATAGGTTTGACGTCATCAGAATAGGGGATGGATCTGTTGAGAAGGTAGTAGGAAGTGAGATTCCTATACTACGATCGGTTATACTTTGGTCGTCACACAGTGGTTTCTCCACAAGGGACTTGGATATTATATCAGACATACTGGTCACTAGATCTATGGTTTTAGATCTAGATTTGGGTGGTTTCCCAATCTGGGTAACTTGACAGCATTCTATGAGTATTTAGAATGGACGACTCCTGGCACGGTAGTATACCTGCAGGTAATGGAGTCACCCTCTCTAAAGGTGTTTTATAGACTAAAGGGGAGAGGGATACTCATAATTGGCAGATCACTTGCTTAGGCAATTGAGTCAATCATGAGATGTCAAGTACCACACCAGATGTTGTTCTTGCACTAGATGCAATAAGTTGATATTGATCCAATCCTGGAAAAACAGTCAGAAGCAGTTTTAGAACATAAGTGAATGTTCTAGGGATATGATAACGGCTGCCTCCTTTAGGAGACGGTTATCACTCCAGGCTTCCAAGGTGACATGGACGACAAGGAGGTTGTCAGAGTTATAGTTCTCCCTCTGACGAGGGGCAGTATTTTGGACAGGTGGTCCAAGGCAATACTGAGGGTGGCATGGCGCAGGATACTGATTAAGTTCAGTTAATGATACAGTCTAAGAAGTTTGGATTTGGAGTTCATTTATGAGCTAGGTCCCATCAGACATCCAGACGTTCTATGACAGGTATTGCTCATTTCGGGAGATGGCTTTCTCCGCGAACTTGAGATATAGAGAGACATAGAAAGAAACATCACAGCGGATCCACTCACTGAGGCTATTCCTCGAACGCAATAGTTTCGCAAACGGGTTTTGTGAGACTGACTAGTAGAGGAGTTGGGTGTTCGGTATCACACGGGCTGTGAGTATGCAGCATCGCAATAATTAGCCTTGAGTGCAAGTGGGAGATTGTTGGAGATAGTGCCCTCAGAGTCAATTATTGGATCACAGGCACGTGATTGCAATGATTGAGGGAGGACCTATCCCGGTAGGACAGTCTTACTCGAGATGATAGTATGCTATCTGGTTTATCTTTATCATCGTGTACTGCTTTAGGTGACCTGACATGTCGCTATTACACGTTGATAGAGCCCCTAGGATTCTTGCTTGACTGCCAGCAGTATGATGGCGATCATACACGTGGGAGCTGGTGGTCTATAAGCACATCCTTAAAAGGTCCCTAGTCGTAGGAGTTTCGAGACAGGGCATCGATACTCCGTTAGTAGACTAGTGTATACAGTCGAGACCCCGACGAGGGGCGGTGGCCGGTCTCACAAGCCACTGGTGTCAGTTGGTTCACCTAAGATGTATACAGGTGCTCATTGGGTTATGAGTACACCGGACAGGATTCGCCGGGAACCTGCTAGTTGGTCTTATACCAGATGTCAGATAGCAGTTCCCTGGTGACATGTGTACAGGTTAGTTCATCGACCTGAGATCGTCATTTGTCTCGTGTGAGTTCCCACTGTGCTTTGATTACTACCCTACCACGGCTCAAAGGAGTCGTGCAAACAGGTTTTAGTTGGGTACAGTCCCGAGCCACATGGAGGCAGTGAGCGGATCTGCAGGGGTTCGTCTCTCCCGGTATTGGGGGTGAGGTCGCGCTGTGTCTAGGAGAGCCATTACGCAAAGCCCTCGGCCGAGGCAGGAGATTTACTGGTAGGTATTCCAGTAGTATCTCAGGGCGTTCTGGGCTACGCTCCGACACGACTTGTACCGCTTTTGGGGGTCTGACTTTTACCAAACCCTAGGCCCGCCATGCGATACTCATAGACGAACGGACCGGACTGTACGGATATTGTCACTGACAGGCTCAGTTGGGTGTCGGGGTGAGCTTCCTCATCGACGTCCTATTTGGTCAATAGCTGGTGGCCCGTCACGTATTGGCTTATACCTCTGACGTGCCAGTGGTTAAATCCACAGCCATAGTATTGACGAGTCTTTAGAGTCCACCACACTCAGTTACTCAAGTTTCGGGCGAAACGCTGTAGAGGCCGTATGGAGATATGGCAGGGTTCGATCAGATACGTGCGGTATTGCACGGATCGTGATCGGACAGTTTTTACTAGCCGGCTTTGGCTTAAGCCGGACTCTAGTATTTGATAGTGTAGTTTTGTCTCTTTGCATTTATGTTCAGTGGGAATACAAATGCGGGCATGTATTTGCAGCAGTGGGGTTTTCCTGTAATTTATTACGGGATCGGTTTTCTGAAGTTGCCAGTTTGCATTCCGTTCCGGCCGGTTTTCCTTCATTCCTTCTCGGTCGGACTTTCTTGGTGGAGGGTGTTAATTGCAAGTTTGCAATTAACATTTAGTGGAGGGTTTTCTTGCATATGTTTCATTATGATGAGACTTGTTTCATCATGAGATGCCTTTCTAGTCTATTCCATTCTTTTCATTTGATGGTTTGAAGAGGTGAAATGAGAGTGACCATTTTGATAAATTATCATTCATTCTTTTTCCTTTTATTTGGAGAGGTTTTCTTTTCTCTCTCCAATCTCATTCTAGAGAGAGGGGCCGGCCATTTGCTAGAGAGGGAGAGAGAGGAATAACATTTTTTGGTGTGGCATTTTTCATCTCATTCCATGGTTGAAAAAGATTAGCTTCATAGCTCATTTTCTTTCTCTCTTTCTCTTCTCCATTCCTCCACATCAAGGCAACCTCATAACCCCAAGAGACAAGTTCACTACACTATTCTATAGCAAGCCTTGGACGCGTCGGCTAGCCAACTTCGCGCCCGAGTTGCCTCGGTCAAGAGGCGGGAGCCCGTAAAAGATTCCGGCTACGTGGTGCTCTTTCCGACGAGCGAGGAGGTGACGGAGATTCCGCAAGAGATCGGAGTGGAGATGAAGACCGAAGGACACGGATCGCTTGGTATAACTTCTCACCCCATCTCTAGATTGCTAGCATTAGGTTAATGGTTTCGATCCGGGTAATTGTCCGCGGTAGCGCCGGTTTCCGAGCAAGAAAAAAAAATTTTATTCCGCATTTTGGCCTCGAGAAAGAGGCCGGGGCGCTGCCGTGGCGCAACATCTTACATCCATGCTTGCTTTAAATGAGATGTGAAAGGTTATGGAGTGAATAGTAGATTAAGCATGGTTGATGTTCCTTGGATGTGGTCACCATTCTTGTGCTCCTACACTCACCTCCCTTAGTGCTTCATATTCTCTCCCTCTCCATTTTCTAAGTTCATAAGTTTTTTCCATGGTTGAGAGAGAAGAAGATGAGAGCTTCATTTTTGAGAGAGTAGCATTCTTGATCTCTTTTCATGCTAAGAAAAATGCAAGCACCATTTTTCTTATCTTGTTTCCTCCATCATCCACAAATGGAAACAAACCCCAAAGTGAGACAAGCACTCTACATTACACTTCCTACAGCATATCTTGAGCATGTCGAGTTGCCGGCTTCATGCTCGAGTTGCCTCGGTATTGAGGCGGGAGCCCGTAAAAGACGAAGGCGATGTGGTGCCCTTTCCGGCGAGGAGGCGACGATGTGGAGCCAAGACTTTCCGCGGGAGATCGGGATGATGAAGAGAAGACCGGAGGACTCGGATCACTCGGTATACTTTTCTTCCCATCTCTTGATTGCTAGCATTAGGTTAATGGTAAACGATCCGGGTTTTCTTTGTCCGCGGTAGCGCCGGTTTCCGAGTAAGGAAAAATTTTGATTCCGCATTTTGGCCTCGAGTAAGACGGCCGGGGCGCTGCCGTGGCGCAACATGGTATCAGAGACACGCCATTAACCTTATCTAGCTTGTTCTAATGCGTTTTACTTATCCGATCGACCAAAATCTTAAAAACCGTATTTTAGTTCACATCAGTTTCTGTTGAAATTTTTTGGTGTCTAAAAATTTTTCAGGTGGTCTCAGAAAGATGTGTAGGGAGTTCTAAGAACTCTGGGAAAAAACGAGACAGTGAACCATTACTCAGAGCGCGGAAGCGCGGCAATACCCCCATTTCTGCCGCGCTTCCGCCGCACTATGGTGGGCCCACTTTGTCGTTTTTCTTCAGTTGTCTTATGGGCTGAAAATAGGGCTTTTAGGATATTAAAATTGGGCCAGTTATTTCTGTGAGTGCTACAGTTTTCTTTTGGGGCCCGCTTGTTAATTATTTGATCGATCGGATATTTTAAACACATTATTTCACAGTATTTACATTATATCTGCGACCGTGAATGTCACTCGATCGGTAAATCCGGTCTAACTGCTATAGCCCGGTTAGACGGATTTGCGAACGTGACTTTCACGTTGATGTTCTATGTTTATGCTGTGTTGTTGCGGATCGGTCGTGGGGGATAGCCTGGTTGCAATGTTAGTACAGTGTTGTATAATGTACATTTGATTTTGCGGGGCGAGTGTCCGACATGTGGACTGCCGTCACTGCCTGTTTGTATTATTCTTTTGGGGCATGACCTGGTTGCGGTCGATGTACCCGGTGTATGTATATTTTACTTTCTGTACTAGGGTTACCCCGCGGAGGGGTGCACGGATAGCCGGGTTCTAGAGGGCAACAAGCCCGCATCTCATGGCATTGGGACGGAGGGGGCTTCACTCTAGGATTGGCGGGCTATTCGCCGCACTCGTAGGGGGTACAGGTTGACCCAGGAGGGGTGCCCAAGTTGCCGGATTCCGTGAAGTGCTGGGTGGTCCATTCACGGTACTGAAGGGGGCTGCCTCGCTTCAGGTTTTGGCGGGTGACTTGCCGCACCCGTAGGGGTCTAGGATTTCATTGCACAGGCTATCCACACGACCAGGGGAACGTCGGGTTTCAGCAGCGGCTCTGTGAAACCCGGGGCTTCCAGATATCAGTATTGTTCTGTGATGCTGTACTTTTTTGTGATGTTGCATTTTATTCACGCCTTGAGCGAAATACTATATATTGGTATATATATTAGTAGATGTTGTATATGTTTTTCATCCGCGCTAGTCCAGTCCCCGCTCTGCCGTTAGTTAGCTAACCTAACGGGTAATGACGGGACCCAGTGGCGAATGCGGATGGCATATACGTACGTCAGTATATTTTCGTTCTTTGTGGTGTGATCAATTGATGGGACTGCATTGATTCGGATCAATGCAAGTTTAAACAAACCTATTCTGATGTTGTTGGAACACTTTTCAAAAAGCTGTTATTGCAAGGACGTTCGCTTTTGTTTTGCATCGTGGTATTCATTTGGAATATCCTGCTCCTCAGTCGACGAGGCAAGGGCCGAGATCCCTTCACCGGGAGTGACCCCTTGGACAGAAGTTTGCGTCAGGGCATTAACTTCACTATAGCCGATTACTTTTGCTTTGCATCGTGGTATTCAGTTGGAATATCCTGCACCTCATTCTACGGGGAAAGAGCCGAGATCCCTTCACCGGGAGTGACCTCTTTAGCAAAGGCTTTCGTCACTATATTTTTATAAAAACTATGCAGTTCCTTCAACGATATCAAGTTCATTACGTTAAAGGTTTTTCGCCAAAAACCAGCCGTAGCCCTCCGTCATTTCCTACAGGTATTATTTGGTATTCGTGCTGCGTTTGTTGACCTAGTCAAGACGTAGTGTTCGGTAGCTAAGTGGTACTTGTTTGTTCCATAAGTGGGATTGGTTAGGACAGTCGTGCGGCCTTGTTGACCTAGTCAAGGGCACGTACGGGTGGGTTTAATGCAATCCAGAATAATGACGGGTTGAACTTGACTGGCGGTTTATGGTTTGTTGACCTAGTCAAGGTCATAAACCGCTTGGGGTAAAAATTACATCGGGAGTTTCAAAAGAACTGAAACTTGCCAGGTATGCGCATACCTTCTGGAGTGTGGTGACGTGAGTGGATTCCGTCACGTTATCATGCGATGATAGTTGGATCCCGATTCCCACTGATGAGTTGGTTTACTCCTCGGGTGACCCCGACTAATTCTTCTTTCAGGTTTGGAGGAGAATTTGAGGTACAGTGGGAGGTTTCCAGATTAGACAAAGTGGTAACCATTCTGATCTAGGTTAGAGTGCACGCTGAGTGTTTCTTTTCTCTCTCTCTGGCAGCGACCATTGACCCGACCCTGGACTATGACTCAGTGACCAAGTTGACCGAACCTTCTTAACACTGGCTTTTGGATTGTCAGAGTTGCAGACCTCATTGCCGCTCCTACTTTTACCCTTTTCTCCAGGACACCCCGTATTACTACGAACGTCCACTTCCATTGGACAAAACCATCGTATGGTTATATAAGAACTCGAAGGACTTCGAGGATGGTTTCTGGTTCTGGAGAAAACGGATAGGACTATTCAGTTGTCTTTTCTTTTCACCTTCTCTCAGGTTGTGAGTACTCCTTGGCTTAGGAGTAGTACACCTATTACGCAAATTGGATAGTCTTCTGGTGCCGACCGGTAGGGAATGAAGAAAACCAATTAGCATAACGATGGTGTGCAGAAGGTATTAAGTTAAGACAAAGCAAGGGATTAGTAGGAGGGCAAAGTAAATTGCAACTGATATTCACGACCAAACCAAGTATTTCTTCGCCAATCCTAAATCACCTTTGTATTTCTCCAGGACACTCCGTATCACTACGAAGATCCACAGTTTATTGGATACTCCATCGTATGGTTATATACGAACTCGAAAGGAACTAGTTCCAGTTCGGGGATGGATTCTGGTTCAGGAGAAATAGGAATAAAGTACATTCAGGTGTCTTTTATCTTCACCTTCTCTCGCTTTGCGAGTGCTCCTAAGATTAGGACAGTACACCTTTTATGCTTATTGGATAGTCTTCTTCCAAACCATAGGCTGGTGCCGAACGGTAGGGAAGGAAGAAAACCATTTGGCCTAAAGGGGTGTGCAGACGGTAATGACTAAAGACATATAAAGGGATTTGGAAAGGTGGCAAAGAATTATAAGGTTATAGTTGTGAATCTGGATAATGGTAGAGGCATTACTAGGAATACCAGGATACCCCACTGAAACATTACAATGTTTCAGTTTCACTGTGTACTGTTAAAAGAAAACTGATTTCCCGATTAGACACTTACTCCAGGGTATGTATTTGCCAGGAATAATTCTCACATCTGTATGGTTTTACAGATGATGAGTGGGAGTAAGTTATTGGGAATTGGGTGATCATCCTCATTATATCGGGATTCGTTGTAATCGGTGATATTTGAGGAGATCACCTGGGCTGTTTGCCGGTCGGCAAATATTTGGTTTTGAATATCCGCTGTTGTGCACCAATTTCAAATCGATATATCTGTACGTCTATTCTCATAGAGTGAGATATACCTTTTGATATTATGTCGATGACATTTACCTATATCAGTGGATGGTTAGGTAAGGAGCATTAAACAGCGGTGTAATTCTTCTTAACCATAAGTACAGTTTTCAACCTGCGACGCACAGTGAAAGAGTTGTTAGACTCAGCGGACTTATACAGAGTATTGTATGTTGTCCAGTGTCCATTAGGACAGAGGGGTTGGTCCTCATACTATATTCTGTTTACTTTTAACTTCTCTAGTTCTTAGACATGTGCTTCGTGGAAACACAGGGTCTAAGTTTTGAGGAGTTATAGGTATTTGAATAGAGTAGAGAACCAGGTGTAGCAAGTATCGGGATTCTTCAAAGTGATCGAAGATGTAGATACTTGTGTATGGTATTCAGTTGATAGTAATGATAAAGAGAAATTGCTTCTCTTTCAGGTTACTCATAATTGGAAGCATTCCTAAGTTGAGTAACGCTGATCGGCCTCCTTCCATTTAGTTGACATGCACTGGAGACAGCTGCATGATTTGAATCTGGTTCACTTAAATCAGTGCCTCTGGTTCTATATTGGATATAGAACAGTTCATATCTTAACGATGTTAAGGTACGGGGAGTTGTCCGGCTTATGCTTAAAACCAGACTCCGGATAACTCAAGGCACGTTTCTGTAATGGCTGTTTGTGGGTTGACCCAGGCTATGACGAGGGTT
The DNA here is from genome assembly GCA_030015575.1 of Agapanthus africanus. Classification (NCBI taxonomy): domain Eukaryota; kingdom Viridiplantae; phylum Streptophyta; class Magnoliopsida; order Asparagales; family Amaryllidaceae; genus Agapanthus; species Agapanthus africanus. The sequence continues at coordinate 132,021,991 of CM057343.1, forward strand.
GATTTTCTACCATCTGGCAGATCAATAGAAATATTGTTCTAGACTCGCCACAGTTTTATTAAAAATGGATTTTTTCAAAAACAGCAGTGGGAGTATGGTAGAACTGGAAGTGATTCCAGAACCGCAAACGATTACTGAAGATTTAATAAGGAACCTAAAGATTCAATCTGATTTGACATTCCATTGGCCACTCCGCAGATAAGGTGGGTAACTTCAGACACCCGAGAGGTACTCCGGTAGCCTCAAGGACGGTGACAGGGAAGTTCTTGTTTACCCACACTTGCCATTGTTGTTGTTCCAGGCTGCGAGACCCGGCAGGAGGATGAGTATAGCGTCGTTCTAAACTAGCTTTAGAAGTGCACGTCTATATGACTCTAGCAGAGGGTTGTCGTAGTCAGTGGGAGCAGCGGAAGCATTGGTGGACTTCATGCTTATGTCTATTTATAGACTAAAGCAGATATAGCGGAGTTAGATCATCTGTTTCTGATGTGACAGTTATGGGTTTGACGTCATCAGAATAGGGGATGGATCTGTTGAGAAGGTAGTAGGAAGTGATATTCCTATACTACGATCGGTTATACTTGGGTCGTCACACAGTGGTTTCTCCTCATGGGACTTGGATATTATATCTGACATACTGGTTACTAGATCTATCGTTTTAGATCTAGATTTGGGTGGTTTCCCAATCAGGGTACTTTGACAGCATTCTAAGAGTATTTAGAATGGACGACTCCTGGCATGGTAGTGTACCTGCAGGTAATGGAGTCACCCTCTCTAAAGGTGTCTTACAGACTAAAGGGGAGAGGGATACGCATGATTGACAGATCACTTGCTTAGGCAATTGAGTCAATCATAAGATGTCAAGTACCACACCAGATGTTGTTCTTGCACTAGATGCAATAAGTTGATATTAATCCAATCCTGGAAAAACAGTCGGAAGCAGTTTTAGAACATAAGTGAATGTTCTAGGGATATGATAACGGCTGCCTCCTTTAGGAGACGGTTATCACTCCAGGCTTCCAAGGTGACATGGACGACAAGGAGGTTGTCAGAGTTATAGTTCTCCCTCTGATGAGGGATTGTATTTTGGACAGGTGGTCCAAGGCAATACTGAGGGAGGCATGGCGCTGGGTACTGATTAATTTCAGTTATTGATACAGTCTAAGAAGTTTGGATTTGGAGTTCATTTATGAACTAGGTCCCATCAGACATCCAGACATTCTAAGACAGGTATTGCTCATTTCGGGAGATGGCTTTCTCCGCGAACTTGAGATATAGAGAGACATAGAAAGAAACATCACAGCGGATCCACTCACTGAGGCTATTCCTCGAACGCAATAGTTTCGCAAACGAGCTTTGTGAGACTGACTAGTAGAGGAGTTGGGTGTTCGGTATCACACGGGCTGTGAGTATGCGACATCGCAATAATTAGCCTTGAGTGCAAGTGGGAGATTGTTGGAGATAGTGCCCTCAGAGTCAATTATTGGATCACAGGCACGTGATTGCAATGATTGAGGGAGGACCTATCCCGGTAGGACAGTCTTACTCGAGATGATAGTATGCTATCTGGTTTATCTTTATCATCGTGTACTACTTTAGGTGACCTGACATGTCGCTATTACACGTTGATAGAGCCCCTAGGATTCTTGCTTGATGACCAGCAGTATGATGGCGATCATATACGTGGGAGCTGGGGTCTATAAGCACATCCTTAAAAGGTCCCTAGTCGTGGGAGTTTCGAGACTGGGCATCGATACTCCATTAGTAGACTAGTGTATACAGTCGAGACCCCGACGAGAGGCGGTGGCCGGTCTCACAAGCCACTGGTGTCAGTTGGTTCACCTAAGATGTATACAGGTGCTCATTGGGTTATGAGTACACCGGACAGGACTCGCCGGGAACCTGCTAGTTGGTCTTATACCAGACGTCAGATAGCAGTTCCCTGGTGACATGTGTACAGGTTAGTTCATCGACCTGAGATCGTCATTTGTCTCGTGTGAGTTCCCACTGTGCTTTGATTACTACCCTACCACGGCTCAAAGGAGTCGTGCAAACAGGTTTTAGTTGGGTACAGTCCCGAGCCACATGGAGGCAGTGAGCGGATCTGCAGGGGTTCGTCTCTCCCGGTATTGGGGGTGAGGTCGCGCTGTGTCTAGGAGAGCCATTACGCAAAGCCCTCGGCCGAGGCAGGAGATTTACTGGTAGGTATTCCAGTAGTATCTCAGGGCGTTCTGGGCTACGCTCCGACACGACTTGTACCGCCTTTGGGGGTCTGACTTTTACCAACCCCCTAGGCCCGACATGCGATGCTCATAGACGAACGGACCGGACTGTACGGATATTGTCACTGACAGGCTCAGTAGGGTGTCAGGATGAGTTCGCTCATCGACGTCCCTTTTAGTCAATAGCTGGTGGCCCGTTACGTATTGGCTTATACCTCTGACGTGCTAGTGGTTAAATCCACAACCATTGTATTGACGAGTCTTTAGAGTCCACCACACTTTCAGTTACTCAGCTTTCGGGCGAAACGCTGTAGAGGCCGTATGGAGATATGGCAGGGTCCGATCAGATACGTGCGGTATTGCACGGATCAGGATCGGACAGTTATGTACTAGTGGCCGTATAGTTATATGGCAGGGTTCGATCAGATACGTGCGGTATTGCACGGATCAGGATCGAACGGTTTTTACTAGCCGGCTTTGGTTTAAGCCGGTCCTAGTTTAGTACAGTGTAGATTTTGTCTCATTGCATTTGTATCCGGACGGAATACAGATGCGGGTGTGTATGCACAGTTTCGGGGTTTTCCTGTATTTTATTACGGGGCCAGTTTTCTGGAGTTGCCAGTTTGCATTCCGTCCCGGCCGGTTTTCCTTTGTTCTTTCCCGGCCGGACTTTTCCGATGGAGGGGGTTATTTGCAAGTTCGCAAATAACACTTTGTGGAGGGTTTTATTGCATATATATTGATTATGATAGCTTTCATATCTTTCATCCATGCTTGCTTTAAATGAGATGTGAAAGGTTATGGAGTGAATAGTAGATTAAGCATGGTTGATGTTCCTTGGATGTGGTCACCATTCTTGTGCTCCTACACTCACCTCCCTTAGTGCTTCATATTCTCTCCCTCTCCATTTTCTAAGTTCATAAGTTTTTTCCATGGTTGAGAGAGAAGAAGATGAGAGCTTCATTTTTGAGAGAGTAGCATTCTTGATCTCTTTTCATGCTAAGAAAAATGCAAGCACCATTTTTCTTATCTTGTTTCCTCCATCATCCACAAATGGAAACAAACCCCAAAGTGAGACAAGCACTCTACATTACACTTCCTACAGCATATCTTGAGCATGTCAAGTTGCCGGCTTCATGCTCGAGTTGCCTCGGTATTGAGGCGGGAGCCCGTAAAAGACGAAGGCGATGTGGTGCCCTTTCCGGCGAGGAGGCGACGATGTGGAGCCAAGACTTTCCGCGGGAGATCGGGATGATGAAGAGAAGACCGGAGGACTCGGATCACTCGGTATACTTTTCTTCCCATCTCTTGATTGCTAGCATTAGGTTAATGGTAAACGATCCGGGTTTTCTTTGTCCGCGGTAGCGCCGGTTTCCGAGTAAGGAAAAATTTTGATTCCGCATTTTGGCCTCGAGTAAGACGGCCGGGGCGCTGCCGTGGCGCAACAGTATCTCAGGGTGTTCTGGGCTACACTCCGACACGACTTGTACCGCTTTTGGGGGTCTGAATTTTACCAACCCCCTAGGCCCGACATGCGAAGCTCATAGACGAACGGACTGGACTGTACGGATATTGTCACTGACAGGCTCAGTAGGGTGTCAGGATGAGTTCGCTCATCGACCTCCCTTTTGGTCAATAACAGGTAGCCCGTTACGTACGGCTAGTGCCACTGACGTGCTAGTGGTTAAATCCACAGCCAAAGTATTGACGAGTCTTTAGAGTCCCCCACAGAAAGTTTCTCAAGTTTCGGGCGAAACGTTGTAGAGGCCATATAATATATGGCAGGGTTCAATTATATACGTGCAGTAGTGCACGGATCATGATCGGACAGATCATACTAGTGGGCTTTGGTTTAAGCCGGATCCTAGTATTAGATTTGTTGGATTACTTTAGTCTCATAGCATTCACATTCGGTCGGAATGCGGATGCAGGTATGTATATACAGATGTGGGGTATTCTTGTGATCCGTCACGAGTTTACTTTAGATGTTGCCGTATCTTTTTATTGTTGTAAACATTTGGGTTAATGTTTACAAATGGAAATAATGAGCTAGAAATCATGATTAGGAGCATTAATTGTGACACATGCACAAGTGGTGACTCATGGTCTCTTTCTTTGTGCATGTGTCACATTATTTGATTGATTTTGTGGTGAAATGATAAGAAGAGAGAGAAAGGGCAGCCATGATATGGGTGAGCTCTTGTGTTTATCATTCTTTCTCTCATTCTTATCATCTCACACAAGAAAAGAAAATGCCTCCTCGTCTTCTTCTTCCTCTAGCTTACCATTTCCCTTGATGGCTTCATCTTCAATCTCCATCCATACAATGGATGCAAGAGACAAAGTTGTCACACATATTCTCTACTTCACCTTGGACACGTCGGCTAGCGAACTTCGTGCCCGAGTTGCTTCGGATGAAGCGGGAGCCCGTAAAAAGACTCGATGATGTGGTGCCCTTTTCCGACGAGGAGATCGAGATCGGAGATGCCGCGAGGAGCTTGGAATGGTGGCTAAAGACCGAAGGACACGGATCGATCGGTATAGCCTTTCCAACCCTTCTCTAGTTTGCTAGTTGTAGCTTAATGGTTCGATCTGGGTTTATAGTGTACGATAGCGCCGGTTTCAAGTTTTGAAAAAGTTTTCGTTTCCGCATTTTGGCCTCGGACAGATGGCCGGGGCGCTACCGTAGACTTACATGTTTTACGGAAAAATATCCTTTCGATAAAAGGTTATGGTGTTTATTTGAAAATTACCTTTTAATAAGGTACTAGATATTCCTTTTGAAAAGATATCGTTATACGAATTATGGTCCTTGTTGAAAATTAATGACCTTTTAATAAAAGTCGAGGTATTTAAATGAAATTAATAATTTTATGAAATTATAGCGTTTTAGGTTTGGGGTAACGTTTTAGGAAATATGTTCGTGTTGGAAAAACCATAAGCCGTTATTTAAATTTAGTATTTTCCTCTTTAGAAAGGTTGAAGGGATTTAACAACATTATAGTAGTTGATGAAAAATGGTGTAAGTAAAAATATACCTATATTGTATCTAAAAATAAAACTTCCAATTATCTTATCAAATAAATATAACCTTTTTAACAAAACGAGAGTCCTTTTTATGGAAGAAAACCTATTTCGAGATCACAACAATAGTATGGGTGAGAGTGGGTATGAAAGGGGTGAATTAATATTCGTGGGTTATAAACATTAGGCCTGTCGCATTCCATGTAGTATGAGGGTACATTATATTTTTGGTATATACGAGTGATTAAAGAACCCATTTTAATTAGGGGCTAAGATTATCATCATTAAGGGTACAAGGAATAGGCATGCACGGATATTATAACGTCATTTTAAATAGGGAGTTGATGATTAGAAGTTGGAACTAAGGTTATTGAGAAAAGAAGAAGGCCACAGAATGAGGGGAGAGAGGCAGATCCTACCTTTGATTAGAGTTAGATGTAGACGGTTGAAGATATAGGCTTGTGCAAAACTCCTCAATAGCTCTGCGCCCCGATTTTTCCTCGGCGATTGGGCGGAGCCGTAGCGTCGGCGTCGTCGATACGAAGGTATTGGTATTTTTTTCAGAATTTTTGGAGTTCTGAGGTGTGAGAATTCTAAGTTTGAAGTGCCTATTTATAGGGTTTTAGTGCTAACAAAAAAATCCAAAAAACTGTTTAAACCCATGAAAATCCGCACCGGCCCAATGATTCGCAATCATCTGTTGATGATTGCGCCCGCCACCAGAGGATCCTGGCCGTTGGATCTGCATCCAACGGCCCACGCCGCACCGTCACGCCGCCGCCTCAGCGCCGTCAAGCGCCACGTGTCCGCGTGGCTGGGGATCACGCGGTTTCGCGTGGTCCCCACCACGTGGGCACCGTCGGTGGGTTCTGGACTGTTGGATCTTGTGATCCAACGGTCCAGTTTAAATGGGTTTTAAAAAAATTTTAAAATAAAAAATAAAATAAATAAAAATTAATGAAAATAAAAATCAGCAGATTATTTAAAAATATTGATTTGGTTTTAAAAAATTGGTAAAAATGTTTTAAAATACGGAAAAATTATGGGAAAATTTCAGAAATATGTTTTATTGTTATCATTAGTATAAAACTAATTTTGGGCCAAAATAAATAATATATCCCATTTTTACGGTTTTAGCATAGTTATTTATAAATATATTATACCTAGTTTATCCTCGATATATTTTTGAACGTATATATATATATATATATATATATATATATATATATTGAATTAATTCCTTTAATTGATAATAAAAGTGTGTAGAGTTTTTTTATAAAATTTTATTAGCATATTTTTTAGCCTAGGAAAATATAAATAATTTTTAGAAAATTCCTTTAACCCTATTTCTCGATGCCTTGAATATTACTAATACCATTTTTCTTCAAAAGCATTCTTTTACCCACAGAATTCCTAAGTGACCACTTGATTCTAGGAATTTAAAATAAGAGATATTTTATTAGAAATCTCGGTCGTTACAGAATTTAATTCTAAATTTTGTTGATTTATCGTCTCCGTTGGATCTTAATTCCACCTGAGTATTGTAGAATTTTAATTCCACCTGGGTGCCGCCGCTCACGTTTTATGCACATGGGCGTTACTTAAGAATTTAACTCTTATAATGGGTATTTATGTGCTTTGCACATTGGCACCTGTGTGAGGAGCACGTGCGGCGCCGTCTAAGAGTTTAACTCTTATATAATGAACCCTTCTGTGCTTTCCACGTTGGCGCAAGCGTGAGGAGCACGTGCGGCACCATCTAAGAGTTTAACTCTTATGAACTCTTCTGTGCTTTTCACATTGGCGGCCGCATGAGGAGCACGTGAGGCGCCACCTTAAGACTTAATCCTATAAAATTGGCTCTGGCGCTGGCGCCCTCGTGGGGAGCACGTGAGGTGTCGCCTCATTAAATTCAACAGAACTTTGCTCTTTTATTAGGTTAATATATTGGGGGAACAAATACCCCCACCGTTGCTCTCACGTGGCTTACACGTGGGTGCAACAGTGTCACCTTTTCCACCGTTCGATCTCCTAAGAAGTTGAACCGTCCCTTCATGTCCTATAAATAGGGCCTTTGGCCCTTGAGATGATTGCCGTTTCATCATCCTCTGGAGTTTTCTTCTTCCTTGAGAATTTAATTCTCTTTTTAGAGCTTAGATCTCTGTTCCCAAAACTTTCTCAGAGTCAAACTTGGTTTTTCTTTGCAGATACTATGGCGTCTCATCTTTATGATCTTGAAGAGATTATCTCTTATGATGTTATTTGCATCCAAGGCCGCTGTCAAGGCCAGGAATTTACTGACGCCCAATGTGCCGAGGTGATGTGTCGCTTTGATTACTACAATGGTAGATTACTCCCCCGCCGTTTTGCTCTTTTGAAAATTATCGTTGGGTCAATTTAGGAAGCAATCCCTGAGCTTGATGAGGCTATGCCACTCAAAGCGCTTAACGACGCTGAAGACAATGTGCATTCAGTATATCCGATGAGCCTGATCTTAAAGAAACGGAGAGATGATCTTGTCGATATTTTGCATTGCGTCTTCCAACAGAAGACGATAATATCCGCGTACCATAGAACGAACAGCATTAGCGGGGATCCCGAAGCTTGCATTCGTGAGCAAATGGATAAGAAAATGGCTAAAGAAGCCATAAGCACTTTGCTCAAACTTGCTTCTAAGTTCATGAATCCGTGTCCGGAATTCAGTGTCTTGCCGTTGTAAACATTTTGATGATATTTTTTTATCACCAATGTATAAATTTCTTCGAAGTATGAATGACAAAACTCCATCTTCCCTTTATGCCAATTGCTCATATGTGCCTCACGTGAAGTATCGTTATACATATATAAAAATTGATGCTGGCGCCTACGTGTCATATGCGTGAGGCGCTGCTGAGGATTTTAATCCTGAACTAGCACCGGCGCTCACGCGTAACGCAGGTGAGGCACCGTTACAGGTTTTAAACCTGCAAAGAATCGGTGCTGGTGCTCATGTGTCATGCACGTGAGGCACTGTTGAGGGGATCATTTCACCTTCTTGCTCTGATTCCAATGAGTCAACCTTTTCTTTCCCAATGCCCTTTTGTCAGGACTTGTAAATAGTTCCACCATGCACAATATTTTCCTTGCCTAGACTTGAATGCCTCTCTTTATAATCTGAATCTATGTTTTCTTCTTTCTTCACAAGGAGAGTGCCATTTTTAACAAACCAAGAGTTATGGCTTGCAATCGCCCGCATGCTTGTCGGCAACCGTGGGAAGTACCTATCGAGGGAATTGTTCCCTGTTTCGACTAGTGGATCCCGTTCTTACTGATGACCAGTGTGACACGGTGATGCACGAGCTTCTGGCTCGTAGGGGCTCTTATCTTCCTGTCGGTTCCATCTGGCGCCGCATGATCTTCTCGTCTGTGCTCATTGACATCCCCCTTCATCCAACGGAGATGACTCCGGCGATACTTGAAGCAGTGGAAGACAAGATCGAAGGCTTTTATGAGGCGTATTTGATTTCCCAGCCTCTGAAGGACCACTTTGTTCAGTTTTTATGTCAGATGCGGGCTCGACGGGCCGTCATGTCTGCCTTCGCTGATAGGCATGGTGCTGATCGATAGGGAGCGACCCCTCATGAAGATCACCGCTTTGACATGGTAGAGAAGGCGGAGAGGAAGTTAGAGAATTTTGTTTATTTTTTTATTAATTCCTGTATCTCCGATCCCATATTTGGTGATCTTTTTTCTGTGGAATAAAAATTTGTTGACCGCTGAACGTTTCATCCTCAGCACATATTCATGTAGGCATCTTGCCTCTGCACGTATACTTTGTATTTTAAACTTTAGAAGTTTCTGATGCATGTATTTAAACATAGGTGAGTACTGGACTGATGTGAAAAAATTCTTCATCATGCCACCTCGCTCACGGTGGTATACCCGTGAGTGAAGCGTCGTCATCCATGCTTAACTCAGGTCTTGATCCTTAAAGAACATAATCCCGAGCCTCAAGGCCTATGAGTTGTGCCTTTCTGTTCGTTGATGTCTTAATCTAGCACTCATTAGTTTATTTACTCGTTTCGGAGTTTCTAGTTTATGTACTCATTTCGGAGTTTCTAGTTAATTCACTCGTTTCGGAGTTTCTAGTTTATATACTAATTTCGGAGCTTTTTAGTTTACCTCCCTTGGGTTTACAGGTAAACTTGTCCTAACGTTGTATATAGATAACCCCCATTCTTTACGACGGAGGTCCATTAGGTTTTTGGTACTAGGGTTTTAGTCTGTAGTACCGTCGCATTGGCTGATGTATTCCTCGATATACGGTCTTTAAGCCGTTGTTCGAGTAGCCCTGCGACTGTTGTGTCTCTGATCCCTTCGGGGGCTGGACAAGATGTCTTTAAGTAATCTCCTTAGGTCGTATTACCGTCGAAAGAGCAAACGTTATGAATTTGGCACGACGCTTTTTACTTGAGATTAGGCTCAGTTTGGAGCCCCGATGAGTCATAACCACTCCGCGCTGGTGTAGGATGATCTCCGATAGTCTTTTAGGCTTTATATGAGTTGCCTTCAAGACTCGAAGCTGGGAATATGCCGTTGCTTCATTTTTTTGTTTTGGCGATATCGCGCCGATTCTTTGCTGAAGTAGGGTAGACATCTGTAAGACTTCTATGCTGTATGTATCACAGTTGAAGTCCGGAGCTAGGGATATGCCATTGCTCTAATTTTATTTGCTAACCGCATTCGCATCCTGCTGAAATGAGGGGGAACGTCGGGATGGCCTCTAGGTTGTATATGCGCCGTCGAGACTTGGAGTTAGGATTTTTCCGTTACTCTAATTTTTTTGTTTCAACCCTTGGGTCTTTTGTTGACGTTGCTTCTGCATTCTGTTGGCATGAGAAGCACGTCGGGGTAGAGTTGGGATTTTGCCGTCACTCCCTTTTGATTTGGCTCCTTGGAGCTTTTATTAACGTCGCATCCACACCCTGTTGGAATGAGAAGAATGTCAAGCTAATCTCTATGCTATAGATATTACCGTTAAGATCTAGCTCTCTCTTTCACGGAGCCCGGTGGGAAAATATGGTTCCCTTTCTTTCATTTATGCCCATGGATTGTATATAAGAGTCAATATGGACATACATGCAGGGCAGAGGAAATTTTATTTTATTTTATTTTTTTTTTATTGCCGTGATGCTCTATCTTTTAGATTTTCATATCACGAAAGTCGCAATTGCCTAATAATTTCTGCTATTTTTCGCGGTGTCTAATCATTTCGGCTATTTTTTATATTTTTACTCACTACTTTTTATTGTGAGTTGCCCAAACATTTTGGCTGTTTTTATATGCATATATTTTTTTTACTCACTGATTTTTATTGTGAGTTTCTCCATCATTTCGGCTGTTTTTATATGCATTTTTTTGCTACTCGCTGTTGTTTCTATTGTGAGTTTGGAATCTGATACCAACCTTGGTATCACCATCACTATGACTGGAATATTTTCAGGAGCGAATCATCATTTGCCGTGAAAGGACTTGGAGTTTGACGCCTGTTTAGGCATTAGTATCGCTACAACTGGGATATTGCCAGGAGCGAATCATCATTTTCTTAGAGAGGACTTGAAGTTTGATATCTTTTTAGGCATCAATATCGCTGCAACTGGGATATTGCCAGGAGTGAATCAACATTTGCCTTTATTAATTTGAACAAAGGTGACTTAGCAACCAGGGTTAGGATCCTGTCGACTAAGGCTTTTTAACTTTATGAGTCGTAAGGGCCTCATAAAGGTATTTCTCTCTACTAGTCATGAGGATCTCATAGGTGTATTTTCTCCTTAGGAATCGTGGGGATTCCCAAGTGATATTTTCTCTTGTAAATCGTAAGGATCTTGCAAGAGTGTTTCTCCTTATAAGTCGAGAGGACTTACAAGTGTCGTTCACCATATGGGGACATTTCTTGCCATTGGTGGAACTTGGTGGGAAATATTTATTCGTGCCCGTGGATTGTATACAAGGGTCAATATTGGACCACCGTAGGGCAACTTTGGGGAATGTAACGGCTTAAGAAAAGGTTCAGATCCCTGTAGCTTAAGGCTTTTGAATCTTATGAGCCGTGAAAGTTTCATAAAGGGAATTCTCCTTATGAGTTGTGAGGATCTTGCAAGTGTAATTTCTCCTTAGGAATCATGAGAATTCCTAAGTGTGTTGCTCCTCTGTGAGTTGTAAGGATTTCACGCGGGTATTTTCTCCTAACAAGGTCAAGAGGACTTTGCAAGTGCATATGAATTTTTTATTTTACGAGTTTGCGCCCTTTCCGGGTTTTCACAAACTCGCCGGCAGTCCTGCTATTTTTACTCACGGCGCGCTTTCGGGTTTTCATCCGTGCCCATTTCGCTTATGGACATACCGGTTTTATTTTTAACGAGATTGCACCATTCTGGATTTTCACAAGCTCGCCGGTAGCCCTGCTGTTTTTACTCACGGCGCTCTTTCGGGTTTTCATCCGTGCCCATTTCGCTTGTGGAAATACCCCATTTTTTGACAATAAAACTCTCGAAAGTAGCTTCGTCGTAAGTGACCCATCTGTTTGCCGGTGGGTTTTGAGGGTGGCTTCATTGCTGGATTAGCTATGTAGCCAGTAGGACTCGAGTTGCAATCTTTCCTGCTAAGACTTTGATTGCAATATATATCCAAAGGGAATGTATCACCGTATTTAGGGTGATGCAGTAGTTTAAGGACGTTTTGGTCCTATATCGCCATGTTCGAGGAAGAATTTTAGTTTAGGGACATCTCGGTCCTGTATTGCCATGTTTGAGGCGATTAATTAGTTTAAGGACTTTTCGGTGCAGTATCGCCATGTTTGAGGCGAGTAATTAGTTTAAGAACTTTTCGGTCCAGTATCGCCATTTGTGAGATGAAATTTTAGTTTAAGGGAATCTCAGTCCGTTGTTAGTTTAGGGACTTCTCGGTTCGTACTGCCATGTTTGAGGCAGATAGTTTAAGAACTTCTCGGTCCTATATTGCCATATTTGAGGTAAGGTTCTAGTTTAGGGACATCTCAGTCCGTTTTCACCAAGTTTGAGGTGAATTTTTAGTTTAAGGACATCTTGGTCCGTTGTCGCCATGTTTGAGACGAATTTCTAGTTTAAGGACATTTGTCACCCTGTGTCACGACCCGAATTTAGTTCGTGACTGGCACTTAAATCACGCAACGTCCAAAGGCGCAACATAAATTAAGTAATCCGAAACCCAGAAATCTAAACCTTTTTAAAATTTCGGGCAGCACCTCCCTCGAATATTTTGATCCAAAATAGATATACCACAATATATAGGCATCCCAAGCGGGAGCTAGCTCTTTACCAAACGGTGGGGACACAACCACGCAAGACAGAATATAAGTATACGACGTCCAACGGTGAAGATCAACACAAGGAATAAAGTAAAGCAAGACATCAAACCCACCAAGCGAACATATAACCCATCGCTCAAGTCTCGTAACTACAAGTCTTGCTAAGTCTTACTACTTATACAAATACTAGTTTCTGATTTGATGGAGTTGACTAGATATAATAGAAATAAAAATACAAGAGTGACACGATCCAATATGTACCACCTACCAAAGCAAATCACCCGAAAGTAAGCTGTGTGCTGGCGATACCGCTTCTGATCCAAGCGGTCAACCTGCAAGAACTGTGGCACAACGGGGGGTGAGTTGCTAACTCGTGAGTAGAAAACATCATCAGGTAGAAATCAAAATAAATAACGATTCATAGGTCAACTATATCATAAAGGTAATACTATGATATCTAGGGTGACCGTATCTGCATATGTGCCAACAGCATAATCAATGCCTATCAGCAAGTTGATATCATCCAACCATATAATCAAATGCCTGTATGCATGTGGATCTCATCTACGTGTCAACCAATGACACAACATCATACATGTAAATATCATGAAAGCATATACAGGTAAATATGAGGATATAAATCAACGTGTGTCCCTCGCGACACATCAAAATCATGGAACCTGAGTGTCCAACATCGACACTCAAAAACATCATGAAATACTCGAGTCCAACATCGACACGTAAATCCACATATCATATCTGTACATCTCACGGAACCTGAGTGTCCAACATCGACACTCGCAATCCACGAAACCTGAGTGTCCAACTCCGACACTCGCAATCCACATATCCATACATCTCACGGAACCTGAGTGTACAACTCCGACACTCGTAATCCATGGAACATGAGTTTCCAATCTCGACACTCGCAATCCACATATCCATACATCTCACGGAACCTGAGTGTCTAATATCGACATTCGCAATCCACGGAACCTGAGTGTCCAACTCCGACACTCGCAATCCACATATCATATCTGTACATCTCACGGAATCTGAGTGTCCAACTCCGACACTCGCAATCCACATATTGGATGCACTGAAATATCATATCAAGAGAAACCGGGTTTTCAAAACAATACACATTGCTTGAAATATCCCCGCGGTTCTCAAATCCAGAAAATCACATGAAATCCATATCTCAATGCATAAATCCATGTAATATGATGTATGCAACATAGAATAACAATATGAGCATATCAAGGGAAAATCCGTTATTTAAATGCATCAAGTTATTAAATATATCATGCGGTTCCCAATTTATCTAAAATCCATCGCAACATCATATGAAGCTGAACATGTAGCTAGAGCAAGGTATATGTGTAAGCATGTAGGTATGCGACATTTAACAGAATGTAAGCATATCCGTATATTACGCAACGTGGAACAGTGATATGAACATAGCAAGTATATAATGCAACATAGCATACTAATGTGAGCATAGCAAGTACATCATTGCATGATGTAGTAATTCTACTATGTAGTGACATAGCAATTATCGATGATGAAGATGTGTGAGCCGGCCAATCTGTGTAGGTGTAACATATGGATCATCGATAACGATGTAGGTGTACTAGTATGGATATATGTAATGCAATGCGAATATCATGGGCGTAGCATAAAGTACATCATAAGCGAAACGCTATAAGCTATACGTGTCTACAATATATCGGAGTCGGTGAGTCTATCAATCGACATCTAGGATCACAACATCACGTACGGTATAATCTATCGTACGGCATATCACTCAAAATTCACAACATTATATATGTCTATTACCTATATCCCAGGTCACATCCGTATCAATCTCATATCGTGGACCGACAAAGGTATCAACTATCTCATATCGACTCGCATCCATATAAATACATATTGCACTAAGTCATCATATCACATCGTATACTCGTTCTCTTTCAATTCGTACCTATGATGATTCATTTCAAATGTCACTATGTTCATTTGTGCCAACTTTTATCATATTATCGTTATTAATCCTATAATCATATCCGTCGCATATCATTTATCAGGATATAATAATCAAATGTTCTTCCATATCAATGTTTGCGGGGGTGCTATACGCAATCACCCGACTTCCCCCGTAGATATAAATCTACTCACCTGCTAAACTCCTCGCTTAGCAGTAGTCGATGTGCTTCGTCGTCTCGGAATCCACGCGAAGGTACCTACAATATCAACACATATCGCAATACTATCAAAATCAATGTCCGAAAACCGATACGGCACACGGTGTGCTCATAGGTTAGAACCTATAGCCTACACATGCAAAACCAACCAAACAACCCTTGTCGTTGACGTACAACCATCCAACGACCCAATACAATATCAAATACTAAAACCAATAATTCCAAAATACGAAAAACATAACCAAAAACCACTCACAATAGCTCCCAGATTTTGGTTCAGGTCAACTGGAACTAAACAAACAAGTATAGGGTATTGTATATGGAGTGTGTGAGCTACTGGACCAATTCCAGCACCAAAAACCACCATGGAGCCGGCCACATCACCCAAAATTCCGGCGAGCTTGGCCCAAATTTCTCAGATGGGGTTCGTACTTGCACGGTGGTCTCCTATGGCTCTAACTAGGCCTCTGGTATTGTTTGTTTTTCTCATAAACTTCCTAGGTCATCCCAGATTCCATGTAGGCCTTAATGTTTCACAAAACCTACACGGAACAATTCTAACTTCGTTTATTGGGTTTTAAACTCAATTCCAGGTCAATAAAACACTCTCTAAGGTCTTGTAAACACTCCCTACAGCTCAATTGACCATTAGACAATAACATATAATTCTCTATAATCGATAACCTAATTAACATAATTTCTAACTAAAAAATACGATATTAAGCATAAACTCTAAACTAAAGTGACCTTATTTGCAACCAACGAACTTTCTTTAGTTTCCCAAGTCTTCAAAATCCAAACTTGAAAGGTTCTAAGGGTTTAGAATGGATGTGTCCATGTTTTTAGTGAAAAGGACATAGGGTTTTGAGAAAAATTTGGAGATGAGGCATGGAGGTAGTGAGAGAGTGATGGAGATGATAAAGATGAAGGAAATAATGGAGAAGTGAAGGGAATAGGGCAGCCAAGGCGCTCTCTCTCTCTTAGCCTCACCCCCTCCTACACTCACCCCTCACAAATAACTATTCTTGTTTCTTTCACAAATATCTCTTTTGTCCATGGCATCAAATTGATTTTATTCACACTCAATTCATTTCTTTTCTTTTCCTTTTCATTTCCTTTCTCATTCTCTATCTCACAAACACACACATGCACATGACATGGTGCAAAATCATGAAAAATGTACAAACACGGATTTTATCCAAAATCCGATAAATATCATTAAAATAAATAAATCATTTTATTCTCCGATAAATTCCTAAATATTGGTATACACTTATACCACTTTACGAAAATCCCAATTTTGCAAATCGGATAGTTTTCGCGAAATATATTATTTTCATATTAAATTTCCAAAAATATTATTTTATATTTCTGAAATGTTACAATCTTCCCCCTTAAATAAATTCGGTCTCCGAATTTAAATTTAACTCCCCACATATTAAAACATTTCAATAATCAGCTCAAATCAACGGGGCTCCGAAATCACGGAAGATACAGAAATACCACAGCGCATCATGTGCGCCGGAAAATGAGTACGAAACTCAAAACCGAACTCCATCAAGCGTCACACAAATTATCGAATTGCACGCATATCATCGGAGTCACAATGGAGATACATCTCGAAATCCACTACCGAAATCTCATAAATACTATAATACATATATAGTACGCATCCTTAAAAAAAAATTTTAAAAAACTGAATAACTCATGCCAAATCTTTCTCAAATCGCTGTGCTATGCATAGCTCACGATACAAGTGATGGACGCTCAAATATACGTTCCGCCGTTTTAAAATATCCCAATAGGTTTTTTTCCCTTTGTAAACGTTCGCGTCGCTCACGGAAACGTAAGAAACAATGAGACTATAGCTCCTTTTCGAAAACCTCTTGTTAAACTTTTTATGCATGCAAAATACTCAGGCCCTGTCCTCAGATCAGTCTTGTTCGACTACTACATAATATAGTACCCATCATGAAAACAAAGTGCTCAAGAGCAAAATCAGCCCCAAAAGACGTATCCAATAATCACGTATGTCTGGTGTGCACGGAAATCAAATCCAATACAAGTGCCACAATATACACAAAAGCAAAAATAAGTGCAACGGTGTGCACGAAAACATCTGTCCAGTGTAACAGGTATGCACGACAACAACATCTAGTGCATCAACAGTGCACGAAAATCTCAATCCAGTACAACTAGCATGCATGAAAGAAAATCCCAATCGAGTGAATCCGGTGTGCAAAAAATCACATCTCACATCATGCGCCCAACATGCCCAAAAATCCAAATCAAGTGCATCCGTCATGCACGAATAAAACCTAAGTCAAGTGCATCTAACATGCACGAATAAAATCTCACTCAAGTGTATCCGATGCGCACAAAATCCAGTACCCAGCACCTAATATGTGCAAAAATCCGACCCAAGCACGTCAGGTCCGTAAAACATCTGGTGCGGTAGCATGCACGAATACGAACATCAAGTGCAAACGCGCACAAAACACAAATCTGGTAACACAAATGCTCAAGACATAAATCGGGTGCAACCAAGGCACGGAGTATGAATCCGGTGCAACCAATGCACGAAATAACAATCTAGTCCAACAAATGCACGAAATACGAATTTAGTGCAACAAATATACAAAATACA
This sequence comes from Agapanthus africanus, assembly GCA_030015575.1. NCBI lineage: Eukaryota > Viridiplantae > Streptophyta > Magnoliopsida > Asparagales > Amaryllidaceae > Agapanthus > Agapanthus africanus. Next base: position 132,039,412 of record CM057343.1, read on the forward strand.
AATTGGGTGCATCCAGTGCATGAAAAACCAAATCCAGTGCATCCAGTGCACGAAATACAAATCCAGTGCATCCAGTGCACGAAATACAAATACCCCGTAGGTGCAGCCAAGATGCATAAAAACATATCATGAAACTCAAATCCATGTGATATAAGCATGATACTCGGATCAGAAACGAAAATCGCAACAAATGATATTAAGGTACACCTCCTACAATGTCAAAAAAAATCGGTGCGCCCAAAACTGGCAGAGCAAGAACATCCGCTTGCCTCCTGCTCACAGTCTGGTGTCCTCTGTCTGGGTCCTCATTTCTCTACGGATTATGAATCTCGCAATCTATCAGCTCATCGGCCCGGTCAGGTGTGCTAACGGAAACGATTTCGCTCTGGCACTCCTCTGGTCATCTCTCGGCCAATTAGTAAGATCACTTGTAAAGCAGCACGTCACTGGCGTCGGCCTCTGGCCCTCTGAATACACATGACACAACTGAATCCTCAGTGCAAATCTCATCGTAGCAGTGTCCTGGAAAGATCCTACTCAAGGTCTCTCTCGATCTCGCCTATACTGAACTGTACGGAGGCTGGTACTCTTACAAATCTTTTCTCGCTTTTTGGATATCTGCGTTCTCAGCACAACATTTCCTCAGGAACTGGCCGTATCCCAATGCCTCTGTATACATATCAGATCTCTAATGTCGACGGGGAGTAACAACAGCTCGTCAGCATCACGCACGAACCTCTTGTTCTACTCGTCCTTATTATCGTCCACTTTGACGTCACGTCATGCTATCTGCGTACAACAAATGTTCTCGGCTACAGTCAATCCGGAATCTCTCGCACGGACTCGAAATCACGAACTCGGTATCTTCATCACTCTATCGAAGAAATCTAGACGAACACGTCCTCGGGAACTCATCCTAATTATCGGAGGAATACTCCATATTCATCCGTTCTCGATCAACTCACAACCCATATGGGTGAGGTCCTCTATCTGAAGCTAGTCCACTTACTGATCTCCTATCGGATCATCCAACGAACAACGTCATCTCTGAATCGATCTACTCTAGATCTGAGTAAGATTCTCTACACTGGAATCTTCAACTCAACAGGGCCTGCGTCGGCGCATCAAATCTAACGAATCACTTCGTCTCTCAATTCAAGATAGACTAGTTATCTCCTGTCGCATCTTTGCCTGAAAGCTCCAGCGATCTCAGCGCGTAAGCTCTGTAAGTGACATCACATCAATCTCAGCAACAGCTGGATCATCTGTCTGTATGGTAGATGTCATCACAATCTCTGAGGTATGCTGTACATCAACTATTCTCTCACAACCGGCAGCCTCTATCAATGGCCCGATCATACGGTGCAACACCAAACACTCGCCTCATCAAGAGGTCACAACACAACCACTGAATTGATACGTTCCCATGTCACCAGAAAACACGATGGCCATTCCTCATCCACGACGAGCTCGCCCAGACCGCATCACTAGCAGCATCTCAATCTGCGCTCAAACCTGGTGACAGGAACCTCAATCAAGTATCGACGAAAATAGATCAAAGGGATGAAATGAATCAACAAATCCAGAATGAATACATGATCATAAGGAGGAACGGAATCACAGAGAGTATGATCATGGAAACGAATAGAATCAAGGATCTCAAATGGATGTATAATCAAGGGAACGAAGAGAATCACCAGTCTCAAGATATGTACATCCTAAGGTCACTTAAGTGGAGTATCGTATCGTAAATATGCCACGGAATATACGTACGGTATGTCACTCTACTTAAGCTACCTACTCCATCAATCAGGGTCAGCCTATGTAACGAAAGTTCGGGTCTAATACTCCCTTGTTCAAGTTTAAGTTCCGTAAGGTCAAGCCTAGGTTCCGAAATAGATTACGCCCCAGACTCCACATAGTCAAACCTAAACTCGAACTAAGGTTAAACCTAGCGCTTTGATACCAACTTTGTCATGACCCGAATTTAGTTCGTGACCGGCACTTAAATCACGCAACGTCCACAGGCGCAACGTAAATTAAGTAAGCCGAAACCCAAAAATCTAAACCTTTTTAAAATTTCGGGCAGCACCTCCCTCGAATATTTTGATCCAAAACATATAACTACAATATATAGGCATCCCCAAGCGGGAGCTAGCTCTTTGCCAAATGGTGGGGACACAACCACGCAAGAAAGAATATAAGTATATGATGCCCAACGGCGAAGATCAACACAAGGGATAAAGTAAAGAAAGACATCAAACCCACCAAGCGAACATATAATCCATCGCTCAAGTCTCGCAACTACAAGTCTTGCTAAGTCTTACTACTTATACAAATACTAGTTTCTGATTTGATGGAGTTGACTAGATACAATAGAAATAATAATGAAAGAGTGGCACGATCTAACATGTACCACCTACCAAAGCAAATCACCTGAAAGTAAGTTGTGTGCCGGCGATGCCGCTACTGATCCAAATGGTCAACCTGTAAGAACTGTGGCATAACGGGGGTGAGTTGCCAACTCGTGAGTAGAAAATATCATCAGGTAGAAATCAAAATAAACAACGATTCCTAGGTCAACTATATCATAAAGGTAATACTTGTAAGTCCGCGGCGGTGCCACGGCCGTCGATCCGACGCCGGAAATGCGGAAACGAAAAACTTTGCAAACTAGCAAACCGGCACCACCGCGCACTTTTAACCCGGATCGGGCCATTAACCTAACTACTAGCAAACAACAAGATGGGTAGAGAAGTATACCAAGCGATCCGTGTCCTTCGGTCTTCGTCTCCACTCCGATCTCCCGCGGAATCTCCGTCCGTCACGTCCTCGTCGGAAAGGGCACCACGTAGCCGAGTTCTTTTACGGGCTCCCATCTCTGGACCGAGGATACTCGGGCGCGATGTTGGCTAGCCAACGCTTCTAAGATTTGCTGTAGACTAGAGTAGTAGGTTGTCTCTTTTAGGGCTTAGAAGTTGCCATGGTATGTGGAGGAAAAGAATGAACTTAAGAGAAGGAAAAAAATGGAGCTCTCAATTTTTCCAAGGCATGAGATGAGATAAAATCACCACCCACTAAAATCAATCTCCCCTCCTAATAGTGGCCGGCCCCTACTCATCATGGGTGTGAGAAAAGAATCAATAATCAAGAGAAGAAAAAGAATAAGCTAAGATGAAAATGGTCACACCCATTTCTTTTCTCATCAAATCAAACAACCATCACATGAAAAGCAATGAAATGGATAAGAAAAGCATCTCATGATGAAGAGGCCACAAATATGCAAGAAAACCCCTCCACAAATGTTATTTGCAAATGCGCAAATAACCCCTTCTAACGGAAAGTCCGGCCGTGAAGGAATAAAAGAAAACCGGCCGGAACGGAATGCAAACTGGCAACTTCAGAAAACGTGATCCCGTAATAAATTACAGGAAAACCCCACTACTGCAAATACATGCCCGCATTTGTATTCTCACTGAACACAAATGCAAAGAGACAAAATCTACACTATCCAATACTAAGATCCGGCTTAAGCCAAAGCCGGCTAGTAAAATCCGTCCGATCACGATTTGTGCAATACCGCACGTATCTGATCGAACCCTGCCATATCTCCATACGGCCTCTACAGCGTTTCTCCCAAAACCTGAGTAACTGTGTGTGGTGGACTCTAAAGACTCATCAATACTATGGCTGTGGATTTAACCACTAGCACGTCAGAGGTATCAGCCATACGTGACGGGCCACCAGCTATTGACCAAAAGGGACGTCGATGAGCGAACTCATCCTGACACCCTACTGAGCCTGTCAGTGACAATATCCATACAGTCCGGTCCGTTCGTCTATGAGCATCGCATGGCGGGCCTAGGGGGTTGGTAAAAGTCAGACCCCCAATAGCGGTACAAGTCGTGTCGGAGTGTAGCCCAGAACACCCTGAGATACTACTGGAATACCTACCACCAAATCTCCTGCCTTGGCCAAGGACTTTTCATGTTCTGGTTCTCCTAGATACAGCGCGACCTCACCCCAATACCAGGAGAGACGAACCCCTGCAGATCCGCTCACTGCCTCCATGTGGCTCGGGACTGTACCCTACAAAAACCTGTTTCCACGTCTCCTTTGAGCGTGGTTGGGTAGTAATCTAAGTACAGTGGGAACTCACACGAGACAAATGACGATCTCAGGTCGATGAACTAACCTGTACACATGTCACCAGGGAACTGCTATCAGACGTCAGGTATAATACCAACTAGCAGGCTCCCGGCGAGTCATGTCCGGTGTACTCATAACCCAATGAGCACCTGTATACATCTTAGGTGAACCAACTGACACAAGTGGCTTGTGAGACCGGCCACCGCCCCTCGTCGGGGTCTCGACTGTATACACTAGTCTACTCCAGAGTATCGATGCCCTGTCTCGAAACTCCCACGACTAGGGACCTTTTAAGGATGTGCTTATAGACTCCAGCTCTCACGTATATGATCGCCTTCATACTGCTGGTAGTCAAGCAAGAATCCTAGGGGCTCTATCAACGTGTAATAGCGACTCGTAAGGTCACCTAAAGCAGTACACGATGATAAAGATAAACCAGATAGCATACTATCATCTCGAGTAAGACTGTCCTACTGGGACATGTCCTCCATCAATCATTGCAATCATGTGCCTGTGATCCAATAATTGACTCTGAGGGCACTATCTCCAACAATCTCCCACTTGCACTCAAGGATAATTATTGCGATGTCGCATACTCACAGCCCGTGTGATACCGAACACCCAACTCCTCTACTAGTCAGTCTCACAAAGCTCGTTTACGAAACTGTTGCGTTCGAGGAATAGCCTCAGTGAGTGGATCCGCTGTGGTGTTTCTTTCTATGTCTCTCTTTATCTCAAGTTCGCGGAGAAAGCCATCTCCCGAAATGAGCAATACCTGTCTTAGAATGTCTGGATTTCTGATGGGACCTAGCTCATAAGTGAACTCCAAATCCAAACTTCTTAGACTGTATCGTCAACTGAACTTAATCAATATCCTGCGCCATACCTTCCCTCAGTATCCACCTAGACCACCTGTCCAAAATACTGCCCCTCGTTAGAGGGAAAACTATAACTCTGACAGCCACTCTGCCATCCAGGTCACCTTGGAAGCCTGGAATGATAACCGTCTCCTAAAAGAGGCTGCCGTTATCAAATCCCTAGAACATCAACTTATGTTCTAAAACTTCTTCCGACCGTTTCTCCAGGATTGGATCAATATCAACTTATTGCATCCACTGCAAGAACAACATCTGGTGTGGTACTTGACATCTCATGATTGACTCAATTGCCTAAGCAAGTGATCTGCCAATCATGCACATCCCTCTCCCTTTTAGTCTGTAAGACACCTTTAGAGAGGGTGACTCCATTACCTGCAGGTACACTACCGTGCCTGGAGTCGTCCATTCTAAATACTTATAGAATGCTGTTTAAGTACCCTGATTGGGAAACCACCCAAATCTAGATCTAAAACCATAGATCTAGTAACCAGAATGTCCGATATAAGATCTAAGTCCTATATGGAGAAACCACTGTGTGACGACCAAAGTATAACCGATCGTAGTATAGGAATATCACTTCCTACTCCGTGTATGTCATCTAAATACCAGGACATCACACCCTACTACCTTCTTAACAGATCCATCCCCTATTCTGATGAAGTCAAACCTGTGACTGTCACGTTAGAAATAGATAATCTATCTCCGCTATATCTTCTTTAGTCTATAAATAGACATAAGCTACTTGTCCACCATGCTTCCGCTGCTTCCACTGACTACGACAACCCTCTGGCAGAGTCATATAGACGTACACTTCTAAAGCTAGTTTAGAACGACTCTATACTCATCCTCCTGCCGGGTCTCACAGTCTGGAACAACAGCAATGGCAAGTCTGGGTAAACAAGAACCTCTCTGCCACCGTCCTTGAGCATACGAAGTACCTCTCGGGTGCCTGAGGTTACCCACCACATCTGCGGAGTGGCCATTGGAATGTCAAACCAGATTGAATCTTTAGGTTCTTTATCAAATCTTCAGTAATCGTTTGCGGTTCTGGAATCACTTCCAGCTTTACCATACTTCCACTTCTGTTTTCTGAAAAAATCCATTTTTATTAAAACTGTGGCAAGTCAAGAACAATATCACTATTGATCTTCCAGATGGTAGAAAGTCAACCCTCGTCATAGCCCGGGTCAACCCACAAACAGCCATTACAGAAACGTGCCTTGAGTCATCCAGAGTCTGGTTTTAAGCATAAGCTGGACAACTCCCTGTATCTTAACAATGTCAAGATATGAACTGTTCTATATCGAATACAGGAACAGAGCCACTGATTTAATTGAACCAGATTCAAATCATGCAGCTGTCTCCAGTGCATGTCAACTAAATGGAAGGAGGCCGATCAGCGTTACTCAACTTAGGAATGTTCCAATTATGAGTAACCTGAAAGAGAAGCATGTTCTCTTAGCCATTACTATCAACTAAATATCATACACAAGTATCTACATCTTCGATCACCTTGAAGAATCCCGATACTTGCAACACCTGGTTCTCTACTTTATTCTTATACCTATAACTTCTCAAAACTCAGGCCCTGTGTTTCTACGAAACACCTGTCTAAAACCAGAGAAGTCATAAGTAAACTGAATATAGTGCGAGGACCATCCCCTCTGTCCTAATGGACACTGGACAATATACAATACTCTGTATAAGTCCCCTGAGTCTAATAACTCATTCACTGTGTGTCGTAGGTTGAAAACTGTACTTATGGTTAAGAAGAATTACACCGCCGTTTAATGCTCCTTACCTAACCATCCACTGATATAGGTAAATGTCATAGACATAATTTCAAAAAGGTATATCTCACTCTATACAAATAGACGTCCAGATATATCAATTTGAAATTGGTGCATAACAACGGATATTCAAAACCAAATATTTGTCGTCTGACAAACAACCTAGGTGACTTCCTCAAATATCACCAATTACAACGAATCCCGATATAATGAGGATGATCACCTAATTCGCAATAACTTACTCCCACTCATCATCTATAAAACCATACAGATATGAGAATCATACCTGGTAAATACATACCCTGGAGCAAGTGTCTAATTGGGAAATCAGTTTTCTTTTAACAGCACACAGTGAAACTGAAACATTGAAATGTTTCGATGGGGTATCCTGGTATTCCTAGTAATGCCACTTCCATTATCCAGATTCACAACTGTAACCGTATAATCCTTTGCCACCTCTCTAAATCCCTTTATATGTCTTTAGTCGTTACTTTCTGCACACCCCTTTAGGCCAAATGGTTTTCTTCCTTCCCTACCGTTCGGCACCAGCCTAAGGTTTGGAAGAAGACAATCCAATAAGCATAATGGGTGTACTGTCCTAATCCTAGGAGCACTCGCAATGCGAGAGAAGGTGAAGATAAAAGACAACCGAATGAACCTTATTCCTATTTCTCCTGAACCAGGATCCATCCCCGAACTGGAACAAGTTCCTTTCGAGTTCGTATATAACCCTACGATGGATTATCCAGTAAACTTGGGATCTTCGTAGTGATACGGAGTGTCCTGGAGAAATACAAAGGTGATTTAGGATTGGCGAAGAAATACTTGGTTTGGTCGTGAATAGCAGTCGCAATTTACTTTGCCCTCTTACTAATCCCTTTATTTGTCTTAACTTAATACCTTCTGTACACCATTTAGGCTAATTGGTTTTCTTCATTCCCTACCGGTCGGCACCTGCCTATGGTTTGGAAGAAGACTATCCAATTTGCGTAATAGGTGTACTATCTCCTAAACTAAGGAGTACTCGCAATGAGAGAAGGTAAAAGGAAAAGACAACTGAATAGTCCTATTCGTTTTCTCCAGAACCGGAAACCATCCTCGAATAAAATCCTTCGAGTTCGTATATAACCATACGATGGTTTTGTCCAATGGAAGTGGACGTTCGTAGTAATACGGGGTGTCCTGGAGAAAAGGGTAAAAGTAGGAGTGGCAATGAGGTTTGCAACTCTGACAATCCAAAAGCCAGTGTTAAGAAGGTTCGGTCAACTTGGTCACTGAGTCATAGTCTAGGGTCGGGTCAATGGTCGCTGCCAGAGAGAGAGAGAAAAGAAACACTCAGCGTACACTCTAACCTAGATCAGAATGGTTATCACTTTGTCTAATCTGGAAACCTCCCACTGTAACGTCAAATTCTTCCCCAAATCTGAAAGAAGAATTAGCCGGGATCACCCGAGGAGTAAACCAACTCATCAGTGGGAATCGGGATCCAACTATCATCGCATGATAACATGACGGAATCCACTCACGCTATCACATTCCAGAAGGTATGCGCATATCTGGCAAGTTTCAGTTCTTTTAAAACTCCCGATGTGGATTTTTGCCCCATGCTCTTATGACCTTGACGAAGGCCAACAAATCATAAGTCACATGTCAAGTTCTACCCGTCATTGTCCAGGTTGATTTGAACCGACCCGTACAAGCCCTTGACGAAGGCCAACAAGGCTATACGACTGTCCCAAACCAACGTATCTATCTATGCAGCAGAAAGGTAACAAGCAGCTACCATACACTATGCTTTGACGAAGGACAACAAACATAGCATGAATACTACGTGCTACCCGTCTGAAATGATGGAGGGCTACGAATGGTTTCTGGCGAAAACTTTTAACGTAATGAACTTGATATCGTTGAAGGAACGGATAGCTTTTTAGAAAAATATAGTAACGAAAACCTTTGCTAAAGAGGTCACTCCCGGTGAAGGGATCTCGGCTCTTTCCCCGTAGGAAGGGGTGCAGGATATTCCAACTGAATACCATGATGCAAAGCAAAAGTAATCGGCTATAGTGAAGTTATTGCCCAGACGCAAACTTCTATCCAAGGGGTCACTCCCGGTGAAGGGATCTCGGCCCTTACCTCGTCGACTTAGGAGCAGGATATTCCAACTGAATACCACTGTGCAAAACAAAAGAGAACGCCCTTACAATAACAACTTTTTGAAAAGTGTTCCAACAACATCAGAATAGGTTTGTTTATCTTGCATTGATCCAAATCAACACAGTCCTATCAATTGATCACACCAATAAAGAACGAAAATAATGACGTACGTATATGCCATCCGCATTCGCCACTGGGTCCCGTCATCACCCGTTAGGTTAGCTAACTAACGACAGAGCGGGGACTGGACTAGCGCGGATGCAAAACATATACAACATCTACTAGTATATATATAATATATAATTTTCGCTCAAGGCATGATAAAAATGCAGCATCACAGAAATGTACAGCATCACAGAACAATACAGATATCTGGGATCCCCGGGTTTCATAGAGCCGCTACTGAAACCCGACGTTTCCCTGGTCGTGTGGATAGCCTGTGCAATGAAATCCTAGACCCCTACGGGCGCGGCAAGCTACCCGCCAAAACCTGAAGCGAGGCAGCCCCCTTCAGCAACGTGAATGGACCACCCAGCACTTCACGGAATCCGGTAACTTGGGCACCCCTCCTGGGTCAACCTGTACCCCCTACGAGTGCGGCGAATAGCCCGCCAATTCTAGAGTAAAGCCCCCTTCGTCTCAAGGCCATGAGATGCGGGCTCGTTGCCCTCTAGAACCCGACTATCCGTGCACCCCACCGCGGGGTAATCCTAGTACAGAAAGTAAAATATACATACAACGGGTACATCGACCGCAACCTGGTCGTGCCCCAAAATAATAATACAAACAGGCAGTGACGGCAGTCCACATGTCGGACGCTCGCCCCGCAATATCAAATGTACATATAAAACAAAACTGTACTACTATTGCATCCATGCTATCCCCCACGACCGATCCGCAACATCACAGCACAACACAGAACATCAACGTGAATGTCACGTTCGTAAATCCGTCTAAAAGGGCTATAGGAGTTAGACAGGATTTACCGATCGAATGACATTCACGGTCGCAGATATAATGTAAATACTGTGAACTAACATGTTTAAAATATCCGATCGAACAAATTTATCAAAGTGGGCCCCAAGCAATACTGTAGCACTTACAGAAAATCTGGGCCCAAAAATAACATCCCAAAACCCCCATTTTCAACTCAGGAGCTATCTGAAAAAATTTGGTCAAGTGATCAATCAAAAGCGCGGCGGAACCGCGGCCCAAGCATGGGTTTGGCCACAGTTCCGCAGCATTATGGTGAGATCTCGCGACCAAATTTTCACAGATTGCTTAGATTTCCATGCACAGTATTCTGCAACAACCTGAAAATTTTTTGGAGCTAAAAAAAATTCGACAGAAACCAGTGCACTGAAAATACGGTTTTTGCGATTTTTGTTCGATCGGGTTTTAAACATACTAGAGCAAGCTAGGCAAGGTTAACGGCGTGGCTCTGATACCAATGTAAGTCCGCGGCGGCGCCCCGGCCGTCGATCCAACGCCGGAAATGCGGAAACGAAAAACTTTGCAAACTAGCAAACCGGCACCACCGCGCACTTTTAACCCGGATCGGGCCATTAACCTAGCTACTAGCAAACAACAAGATGGGTAGAGAAGTATACTAAGCGATCCGTGTCCTTCGGTCTTCGTCTCCACTCCGATCTCCCGCGGAATCTCCGTCCGTCACGTCCTCGTCGGAAAGGGCACTACGTAGCCGAGTTCTTTTACGGGCTCCCACCTCTGGACCGAGGTAACTCGGACGTGAAGTTGGCTAGCCGACGCGTCCATGATTTGCTGTAGACTAGAGTAGTAGGTTGCCTCTTTTGGGGCTTAGAAGTTGCCATGGTATGTGGAGGAAAAGAATGAACTTGAGAGAAGGAAAAAAATGGAGCTCTCAATTTTTCCAAGGCATGAGATGAGATAAAATCACCACCCACTAAAATCAATCTCCCCTCCTAATAGTGGCCGGCCCCTACTCATCATGGGTGTGAGAAAAGAATCAATAATCAAGAGAAGAAAAAGAATAAGCTAAGATGAAAATAGTCACAACCATTTCTTTTCTCATCAAATCAAACAACCATCACATGAAAAGCAATGAAATGGACAAGAAAAGCATCTCATGATGAAGAGGCCATAAATATGTAAGAAAACCCCTCCACAAATGTTATTTGCAAATGTGCAAATAACCCCTTCCAACGGAAAGTCCGGCCGTGAAGGAATAAAAGAAAACCGGCCGGAACGGAATGCAAACTGGCAACTTCAGAAAACGTGATCCCGTAATAAATTACAGGAAAACCCCACTACTGCAAATAGATGCCCGCATTTGTATTCTCACTGAACACAAATGCAAAGAGACAAAATCTGCACTATCCAATACTAGGATCCGACTTAAGCCAAAGCCGGCTAGTAAAATCCGTCCGATCACGATCCGTGCAATACCGCACGTATCTAATCGAACCCTGCCATATCTCCATACGGCCTCTACAGTGTTTCGCCCAAAACCTGAGTAACTGTGTGTGGTGGACTCTAAAGACTCGTCAATACTATGGCTGTGGATTTAACCACTAGCACGTCAGAGGTATTAGCCATACGTGACGGGCCACCAGCTATTGACCAAAAGAGACGTCGATGAGCGAACTCATCCTGACACCCTACTGAGCCTGTCAGTGACAATATCCGTACAGTCCGGTCCATTCGTCTATGAGCATCGCATGGCGGGCCTAGGGGGTTGGTAAAAGTCAGACACCCAATAGCGGTACAAGTCGTGTCGGAGTGTAGCCCAGAACACCCTGAGATACTACTGGAATACCTACCACCAAATCTCCTGCCTTGGCCAAGGAATTTTCATGTTCTGGTTCTCCTAGACACAGCGCGACCTCACCCCCAATACCGGGAGAGACGAACTCCTGCAGATCCGCTCACTGCCTCCATGTGGCTCGGGACTGTACCCAACTAAAACCTGTTTGCACGTCTCCTTTGAGCGTGGTAGGGTAGTAATCTAAGTACAATGGGAACTCACACAAGACAAATGACGATCTCAGGTCGATGAACTAACCTGTACACATGTCACCAGGGAACTGCTATCTGACGTCAGGTATAATACCAACTAGCAGGCTCCCGGCGAGTCCTGTCCGGTGTACTCATAACCCATTGAGCACATGTATACATCTTAGGTGAACCAACTGACACCAGTGGCTTGTGAGACCGGCCACCGCCCCTCGTCGGGGTCTCGACTGTATACACTAGTCTACTCCGGAGTATCGATGCCCTGTCTCGAAACTCTCACGACTAGGGAGCTTTTAAGGATGTGCTTATAGACTCCAGCTCTCACGTATATGATCGCCATCATACTGCTGGTAGTCAAGCAATAATCCTAGGGGCTCTATCAACGTGTAATAGCGACTCGTAAGGTCACCTAAAGCAGTACACGATGATAAAGATAAACCAGATAGCATACTATCAACTCGAGTAAGACTGTCCTACTGGGACAGGCCCTCCCTCAATCATTGCAATCACGTGCCTGTGATCCAATAATTGACTCTGAGGGCACTATCTCCAACAATACTATGATATGTAGGGTGACCGTATCTGCATATATGCCAACAACATAATCAATGCTTATCAGCAAGTGTATATCATCGAACCATATAATCAAATGCTTGTATGCATGTGGATCTCATCTACGTGTCAACCAATGACACAGCAACATCATGCATGTAAATATCTTGAAAGCATATGTAGGTAAATATGAGGATATAAATCAACGTGTGTCCCCCACGACACATCAAAATCATGGAACCTGAGTGTCCAACATCGACACTCAAAAGCATCATGAAATACTCGTGTCCAACATTGACATGTAAATCTACATATCATATCTGTACATCTCACGGAACCTGAGTGTCCAATATCGACACTCGCAATCCACGGAAACTGAGTGTCCAACTCTGACACTCGCAATCCACATATCCATACGTCTCACGGAACCTGAGAGTCCAACTCCGACACTCGCAATCCACGGAACCTGAGTGTCCAACCTCGACACTCGCAATCCATTTATCCATACATCTCACGGAACCTGAGTGTCCAATATCGACACTCGCAATCCACGGAACCTGAGTGTCCAACTACGACACGCGCAATCCACATATCATATCTGTACATCTCACAGAACCTGAGTGTCCAACTCCGACACTCGCAATCCACATATTGGACGCACTGAAATATCATATCAAGAGAAACCGGGTTTTCAAAACAATACACAATTTTTGAAATATCCCCGCGGTTCTCAAATCCAGAAAATCACATGAAATCCATATCTCAATGCATAAATCCATGTAATATGATGTATGCAACATAGAATAACAATATAAGCATATTCAGGGAAAATCCGCTATTTAAATGCATCAAGTTATTAAATATATCATACGGTTCCCAATTTATCCAAAATCCATCGCAACATCATATGAAGCTGAACATGTAGCTATAGCAAGGTATATGTATAAGCATGTAGGTATGGGACATATAACAGAATGTAAGCATATCCGTATATCATGCAACGTGGAACAGTGATATGAACATAGCAAGTATATCATGCAGCACAGAATAGTAATGTGAGCATAGCAAGTATATCATGGCATGATGTAGTAATTCTACTGTGTAGTGACATAGCAATTATCAATGATGAAGGTGTGTGAGCCGGCCAATCTGTATAGGTGTAACATACGCATCATTGATAACGGTGTAGGTGCACTAGCACAGATATATGTAATGTAATGCGAATTGTTAGTGTATATGCCCTAGAGGCCATTACTGTATCATACTAGTTTGTATATTACTTGATGGAAGCTTAGGATATTCACAGCTATATATACAATCTTGCTCGAAATGGTAGTATGCTACTTGGTTTGTCTCTGCTTTAATATGTGCATGTGTTTCTTTTAGCATATCGCTGTTATACATATTAGTAGAGCCCTTAGGATCTTTGCTTGATTACCAGCGTTGTGATGGTGCTCGCACTCGTGGGAGCTGGGTGATCTATAATCACATCCTTATACAGGTCCCTAGTCGTTGGACTATCGAGACAGGGCATCGATACTCCGGAGTAGACTAGCGTATGCGCTTCTCATCCCAGCGTGGGAGACGGTTTGTCCCACAGCCGTCACTACATCGTACTTGAGATAGTATGCGGGTGCTCGTTAGGTTTCGAGTACACTGGACAGGACTCGTCGGGAACTGTTGGTTGGTATTATACCTATCGTCAGTTATCAGTTCCCAGGTGACATGAGTACAGCTTAGTCCGTTGACTTGACACTGTCACTTCGCCTCGAGTGTGTTCCCACTGCACTTTGATTACTACCCTACCACGGCTCAAAGGAGTCGTGCAAACAGGTAGTTTTTGGGTGCAGTCCCGAAGCACTTGGAGGCAGTGACGGTTAGACAGGATTCGTCTCTCCCGGTATTGGGGGTTGACATCGCGCTATGTCCAGGAGAGCCATTACACGAGTAGTCCCTGGCCAGGGCAAGCGAGATATACTGGTAGGTTTCCAGTGTTATCTCAGGGTGTTCTGGGCTACACTCCGACACGACTTGTACCGCTATTAGGGGACTGACGTTGACCGCCCCCCTAGGCCCGCCATGCGATGTATCAGACGAACAGACCGGACTGTACGGAGATTGTCACATACAGGCTCAGTAGGAGTTCGGATGGGGTTCACCTCGTCAGTCTTCTTATCGACATCTACCTGGGGACCGTTACGTACAGCTAGTGCCGCTTGCGGTCTGTGGTTAAACCCATTGCTAGCGTAGTGTCGAGTCTTTAGAGTCCCATACAGAGAGCTATTCGCCTTTAGGCAAAATGAGTAGAAGTCGCATGGTTTTGCGACAGGGTTCGTTCATATTCGTGCACTTGTGCACGTTTGCTGTCCGGACAGTTTATACTAGCGGGCTTTGGTTTAAGCCGGATCCTAGTATATGATTTGAGATTGGTTTTTCTCAGTGTATTCGTGTTCCTCGGATCACGAATGCGGGTGCGTATGCACAGTTGCTTGAGATTGAGGGAGAGGACCTTGATTAGGGTTAATGGCTATTGTCATTTTATTAACCCTAATATTTATGTGTGTATTATTGTTAATTAATAATTAGTTTAATAATTGTCCATGGTTATGGTTGTTGACCATTTGACTTCTTTGACTTGTTGACCTAGGTTGACACTTTGACCATCATCATTTCTTTTGGAAGATGCTTTTTGATCTTTGCAAATTGAAATGATAATGGTCATGTCATGATTAACCATGACAATTATCTAGCTAATTATTCAATTAAAATAATTCACACATATTAGTGAGAATGGCTCAATTATTTCTCATTCTATCATATCCTTTCTCTCTCTTGTTCTTCCTCTCCCTCAAGCTCTCTCCCTCTCATGTGTTGAGAAACACTTGAGCTTGAGAAAAACCCTCTCTTGATCTTCTCTACTCTCATCTAGGGTTGAAGGACTAGCACTTCTTGAACCCTAGTTACTTCTAGCTTGGAGTTGAAGCCAAAGGTCGAGGCTTTCGGGTGGATCTTTCTTCAGCGTGAGAAGACGAGCAAGGTGACCTCCTTCCACTACTCCAAGGAGCAAGGAGAGAAGGACTAAGAGACCAAAGGTATAACTTTTCTACCACTTAGCTACTTTCAAGTTAGCTGTAGCAAGTTTTTGCTTATTAAAGATCCTTAAAGCATAGTCCATGTTGCCTATAGTTGATAAAAATCCGATTTTTATTATGTTTTCCGCCTCCCCGTAAGCACCGGGGTGGGCAACGTGGACTTACAGTGGTATCAGAGCCTAACTAAACATAAACTAGCTAGGTAGTGAAGTGTAACGAAGTTCGAAACCGAAAAATCCAAAAACCGAGTTTTCAAAAACCCTAGTTTCTGTTAAAAATTTTTCTGGTCAAAACAAAATTTGTTATACACCTAAAATCGTCTCAGGGTTTTTTAAAGAACACCACCAAACCCGGTCCAGTGATTCGTCTAAACCGCCGCGTTTCCGCGGCAATAGCAAGCTATTGCCGCGGAACCGCCGCCGTTTGGACTCTTCACTGAGTCGAGTTTGGTGCAGTTTTCTTAAGGCTTGGTTTTAGGATTTTTAAGATGGTTTATATGTTCCCAGGTTTTCCAGAATAGAAATTTATTTTTGGGGGCCTATAAATCCGTATTTTTTCCGAACTTCACTACACTTTGACTATGATGGTTATATCTGTGATGTTTGTATGTATTGAACGTCGGCTAATCGCTATATGTCGATTAGTCGGGATTATACATATCTGTGATCTGTGTTTGATATTGGTTTGTGTATATGAATGGGTTGGATCGTCGCGGGTGAATAGCCGGGGTGGATGTGAGATGAGTGTTGCTTTTCTTTCATTCATTTGTAATATGTAAATTGATGTAATATTATTATTTGTTTGGCCGCACAACCGGGTCGGGGTTGTAGCCGTCATTGTATAATTCTTTTTACTGTTTTTGCTCCTAGGATAGACCCATGGAGGGGGTGCACAAACTACCGGGTATCTCGAAGTGCCGAGTGGCCTACCCACGGTAGTGAGGGAGGTTGCTTCGCTTCGGGTACTTGGCGGGTAGTTTGCCGCACCCGTAGGGGTCTTGGGTGGGGTATTTGGCTATTCACCGCGACCGTATAATCCGCTTTTCGTTGCAGGCTCGAACGGATTGCGGATTCCTAGTATATCCAATGTATTCATCTGTGATCTGTAATGTCCATCATTGCTATATATTTATATATGATAACTATTTAGGCGTTGCTTATGTTTTACAGCCGCGCTAGTCCAGCCCCCGCTCTGTCGTTAGTTAAGTAACCTAACGGGTGATGACGGGGCCCCGTGGCGAATACGAATGGCATAAGCGTACGCCATATTTTGGTTGTTTTCTGCAATGGTAGGATTAAATGATGGGATGCATTAAAAGAACTAATGCAAGAAAATAAACCAAGTAAAAGTCGATTGGAACACTTTGAAAACAACTCGGTTCTTTTCAAAACCAAACTTTTAAACGCGGAGCTTGAACCACTCCTTTTAAAAGCTATCTCGTTCCATCGATTATATCAAGTTCACTACGTTCACGGTTTCGCCAAAACCATCCGTAGCCCTCCATCATTTCAGTTAAATATTCGGTAGTATTCAAGCTATGTATTTTGACCTCACGCCAAGGCATAGTGATTGGTAGCTGCCGGATATTTATCTGTTGCATAGATAGAATGCGTTGGTTTGAGACAGTCGTACTGCCATTTTGGCCTACGTCAAGGGTAGGTACGGGTGGGTTCAAATTAACCAGGATAATGATGGGAAGAACTTGACATGTGACTTATGACATTTTGACCTCATGCCAAGGTCATAAGAGCATGGGGCAAAAATCCACATCGGGAGTTTCATAAGTACTGAAACTTGCTAGCGCTGCATACCATTTGGAGTGTGATAATTCTGGTAGGATTCCTTCGGTTTTATCACGCGATGATATTTGGATCCCGATCCTACTGCGAGTATATGCTACTCCTCGGGAAAACTCTCACTTAACGATCAATGCTATAAACTTAGTAGGTGTCTAGAAAGGTGTTAGCGGGGCTACGCCCACAGGGAAAAGAGGTTACTTAATTAAGGAACTTCGCGAAAGCGTTGGAAAACCTCCCTCGAAGTACCGACACTGGCCTGGCTGAACGGTTAAGCAAGTATTGTACGGTGAGAGTAATCCTGACTAATCCTTTCCTTACGGTTTGAGAAGGGATTCGAGAGACAGTGGGAGACATCCAGTTTAGATAAATTAAAAACCACTCTAAACTTGCAAGAGCATCATGCTAAAGTGTTTCTTTTCTCTCTCCTAATTGCAGCGACCATTCAGCATGACCGGACTTAAGTTATTACTAGATAAAAACATATTGACAGGGCCAAACTACAAAGATTGGCTCAGGAATGTCAAGATGGCAATCACTTACGACAAATTGGGGTATGTCCTTACCACCAAAGCTCCCCTGTCCCAGGTCCCAAAACCAGTGTCGTAGATAGGGAAATCTACAAGACCTGGGAAATAGATTGCGCGAAGGCCAGATGCCTCGTACTTGCCTCGATGGACAACGAACATCAGAGGAGACACAAGAATATGGACCTAGAGTCCATATTTCTCCATACAAAAGAACTGTATGGAGAGCAGTCTCGTATCGCAAGATACGAAGTGTCGAAGAAGCTTTTTTCGGCAAGGTTGGCCGTCGGATCATCGGTAGCGGAACACGTGCTTAAGATGATTGGCTACATTGAGGAGCTCACGGACCTTGGGACCACGTTGGAGAATGAACTCTATACTGATTTGATTCTCCAGTCCCTTCCTTCCACTTACGCCAGTTCATTCTTAACTTCAACATGCAAGGAAAGGAGGTTGAACTTTCCGAACTTCTGAACATGTTGAGGACTGCTGAGGGCACCCTACAGAAGGGTAGGGAGACATCCACTTTGTTTGTAGGAGGATCTTCCTCTTCTAGGTCCAGGACGAAAGCCAAGGGCAAGAAAAAGAAAGCCCCCACCAAACCAAGAGGCGGTGTCGGTAAAGTGGATACGAAGGGAAAAGGAAAGGCAACAAAGATAGCGGGGAAGCTAGTGGGGAAGGAAGAATGCTTCTATTTTCACAAAAGTGGTCACTGGAAACAGGATTGCAAGGCTTGGAAGGCCAGAACACAGGATTTGAAGCGAGTTGCAGCTTCAGCTTCAGGTGTGTATGTTATTGAAAACTGTCAATCAATAAACTCTACATCCTGGGTATTGGATACCGGATCAGGATCTCATATCTGTAATTCTTTGCAGGCGTTGAGAAAGCGTAGAGTTTTGAAGGCAGGTGACATGACCCTCAGAGTTGCAAACGGTGCTAGCATGGATGCTGAGGCCGGGGGGGACTATCACCTGGGACTGTCAGATGGACATTTTTTGGTTTTGCGTAGTTGTTATTATGTACCAAATGCAACCTGTAATATCATTTCTGTATCTTTATTATCTAAAAAAGGTTATGAATTTGCATTTGTAAGTAATGTAGTGAACATTCACCTTAATCAAGTTTTGATTGGGTCAGGTACATTGAACAACGGTATATACGTATTAAACCAGCCACAGATTTTCAATGTCCAGAATACACACAAAAGAAAGTCTCCAGAAATCGATAAAACTTTCTTATGGCATTGTAGACTGGGTCACATCAATGAGAGAAGGTTGACTAAGTTACATGCAGAAGGATATTTGGATTCGTTCGAATATCAATTATATGCAACTTGTCAATCCTGTCTCAAGGGAAAGATGACAAAGACTCCGTTCACTGGACACGGAGTAAGAGCGAGCGAGCTCTTGGGACTCGTACACAGCGACGTGTGCGGTCCAATGTCTACACATGCGCGAAGCGGTTATTCTTACTTCATTACTTTTACGGATGATTTCTCAAGGTTCGAACATGTCTTCTTAATGAAGCATAAATCCGAAGCTTTTAATAAGTTCCAGGAATATAAGAATGAAGTAGAAAAACAAACAGGCAAAAGTATCAAGGCACTGAGATCTGATCGAGGTGGTGAATACTTAAGTGCTGAGTTCCTGGGTTACTTAAAAGAGAATGGAATTCTCTCTCAGCTTACTCCTCCATACACTCCGCAACATAATGGTGTATCGGAGAGACGGAACCGAACCCTATTGGATATGGTACGGTCCATGATGAGTAACGCTGAGTTGCCGCGATCGTTCTGGGGATATGCGCTAGAAACAACTGCATACCTTTTGAACCGTGTTCCCACTAAGACTGTGCCCACCACACCATATGTGTTATGGAGTGGGAAGAAACCCTATCTTCAATACTTGAAGATTTGGGGATGTCCAGCTTATGTCAAAAAGCAGAATGCGGACAAACTAGAGGCGCACTCAGTACTGTGCAAGTTTGTGGGATACCCAAAGAACTCCAGGGGGTATCTTTTCTATTACGCAGAGGAACAAAAAGTCCTTGTTTCTCGTAATGCCCATTTTCTAGAACACCAGTTCTTAGAAAAAGAAATAAGTGGGGGCGCAATAGAACTGGAAGAAATTCCAGAACCACAAGCTATTACTGAAAGCTTAGTAGAACCAGAGGGTTCGAAAGATCAAGACATTCCCACGCCACTCCGCAGGCGTAGTAGGCAGTCTCATCCGCCCGAGAGATACTACGGTTTTCTCATTGACGGGGATAGAGAGGATTGCATCATAGACCTTGATGAGCCTACTAGCTTCCAGCAAGCCATTCAGAGCGTCGACTCGGTAAAATGGCTGGATGCAATGCGGACCGAAATGGAGTCCATGTACACCAACAAAGTATGGACGTTGGACATTGCTCCAGATGGGGTAAAACCCGTAGGATGCAAGTGGATCTTCAAAAGGAAGATTGGTGTAGATGGACAGGTTGAGACCTATAAAGCTAGATTGGTAGCAAAGGGTTTTCGTCAACGACCTGGTTTGGACTATGACGAAACCTTTTCTCCAGTAGCTATGCTGAAATCCATTCGGATCCTTCTTGCCATTGCTGCCTTCCACGATTATGAGATTTGGCAGATGGACGTACAGACAGCTTTTCTAAATGGACATTTAGAGGAGTGTGTCTATATGGATCAGCCAGAGGGTTTCATTCAGAGTGGGAGCAGCGGAAAGGTGTGCAAGTTGCTTAAGTCTATTTATGGACTAAAGCAGGTATCGCGGAGTTGGAACATCTGTTTTGATGAGACGGTCAAGGAATTTGGCTTTATCAAAAATCCAGATGAACTATGCATCTATTGTAGATTTGTAGCGAGAACTGTAGTATTCCTCGTTTTATACGTGGATGACATTCTCTTAATAGGAAATGACATTCCTATGCTATAATCTGTCAAGGGGTTCTTGTCACACAGGTTCTCCATGAAAGACCTGGGTGATGCCTCATACATTCTGGGTATCTGGATCTACCGTGACAGATCCAAGAGGATATTAGGACTTTCGCAGTCCAAGTACATCGACACCATACTAAAGAGATTCAGTATGGAAGATTCCAAACGCGGTAATCTACCGGCATGTCACGGGATCACCCTCTCCAAAGAGATGTCTCCCAAGACTGATTTGGAGAGGGATCGCATGTCTATTATACCCTACGCTTCTGCCGTATGTTGTGTACCAGACCGGATGTGGCTTATGCACTGAGTGTGGTAAGCAGGTATCAGTCAAACCCTGGGGAGAAATATTGGATAGCAGTAAAGAACATTCTTAAGTACCTGAGAAGGACTAAGGAGATGTTTTTGGTGTATGGCGGAAAAGACCTGCAGATTGAGGCCGTTGCTGACTCCAGCTTCCAGAGTGACATGGATGATTCCAAGTCCATGTCGGGTTTTGTCTTTACCCTCAATGGAGGGGCGGTGTGTTGGAAGAGCTCCAAACAGGAAACCGTTGCTGACTCAACTATGGAAGCGGAATACATCGCTGCATCTGATGCCGCAAAAGAAGCTGTCTGGATGAGGAAGTTCTTGAGAGAACTTCAGGTGGTTCCGTCCATTGTTGACCCAATACCTCTGTATTGTGACAACAACGGGGCTATAGCTTTAGCGAAGGAACCCAGGTCCAATCAGAAATCCAGACACATCTTAAGGCGGTATCACCTGATCAGGGAGATCGTGGATCGCCAGGAGATCGAGGTCCGGAGAGTTGCATCAGAGGATAACACTGCAGATCCATTCACCAAGGCCTTGCCCCAGACTCAGTTCGAGCGGCTGATCGAGATGATAGGTCTTCGATACGCCAGTACATGGCCTTAGTGCAAGTGGGAGATTGTTAGTGTATATGCCCTAGAGGCCATTACTGTATCATACTAGTTTGTATATTACTTGATGGAAGCTTGGGATATTCACAGTTGTATATACAATCTTGCTCGAAATGGTAGTATGCTACTTGGTTTGTCTCTGCTTTAATATGTGCATGTGTTTCTTTTAGCATATCGCTGTTATACATATTAGTAGAGCCCTTAGGATCTTTGCTTGATTACCAGCGTTGTGATGGCGCTCGCACTCGTGGGAGCTGGGTGATCTATAAGCACATCCTTATACAGGTCCCTAGTCGTTGGACTATCGAGACAGGGCATCGATACTCCGGAGTAGACTAGCGTATGCGCTTCTCATCCCAGCGTGGGAGACGGTCTGTCCCACAGCCGTCAGTACGTCGTACTTGAGATAGTATGCGGGTGCTCGTTAGGTA
This sequence comes from Agapanthus africanus, assembly GCA_030015575.1. Classification (NCBI taxonomy): domain Eukaryota; kingdom Viridiplantae; phylum Streptophyta; class Magnoliopsida; order Asparagales; family Amaryllidaceae; genus Agapanthus; species Agapanthus africanus. The sequence continues at coordinate 132,061,633 of CM057343.1, forward strand.
ACGAGTACACTGGACAGGACTCGTCGGGAACTGTTGGTTGGTATTATACCTATCGTCAGTTATCAGTTCCCAGGTGACATGAGTACAGCTTGGTCCGTTGACTTGACACTGTCACTTCGCCTCGAGTGTGTTCCCACTGCACTTTGATTACTACCCTACCACGGCTCAAAGGAGTCATGCAAACAGGTAGCTTTTGTGTACAGTCCCGAAGCACTTGGAGGCAGTGACGGTTAGACAGGATTCGTCTCTCCCGGTATTGGGGGTTGACATCGCGCTGTGTCCAGGAGAGCCATTACACGAGTAGTCCCTGGCCAGGGCAAGCGAGATATACTGGTAGGTTTCCAGTGTTATCTCAGGGTGTTCTGGGCTACACTCCGACACGACTTGTACCGCTATTAGGGGACTGACGTTCACCGCCCCCTAGGCCCGCCATGCGATGTATCAGACGAACAGACCGGACTGTACGGAGATTGTCACATACAGGCTCAGTAGGAGTTCGGATGGGGTTCATCTCGTCAGTCTTCTTATCGACATCTACCTGGGGACCGTTACGTACAGCTAGTGCCGCTTGCGGTCTGTGGTTAAACCCACTGCCAGCGTAGTGTCGAGTCTTTAGAGTCCCACACAGAGAGCTATTCGCCTTTAGGCAAAATGAGTAGAGGTCGCATGGTTTTGCGACAGGGTTTGTTCACATTCGCGCACTTGTGCACGTTTGCTGTCCGGACAGTTTATACTAGCGGTCTTTGGTTTAAGCCGGATCCTAGTATATGATTTGAGATTGGTTTTTCTCAGTGTATTCGTGTTCCTCGAATCACGAATGCGGGTGCGTATGCACAGTTGCTTGAGATTGAGGGAGAGGACCTTGATTAGGGTTAATGGCTATTGTCATTTTATAAACCCTAATGTTTATGTGTGTATTATTGTTAATTAATAATTAGTTTAATAATTGTCCATGATTATGGTTGTTGACCATTTGACTTCTTTGACTTGTTGACCTAGGTTGACACTTTGACCATCATCATTTCTTTTGGAAGATGCTTTTTGATCTTTGCAAATTGAAATGATAATGGTCATGTCATGATTAACCATGATAAGTATCTAGCTAATTATTCAATTAAAATAATTCACACATATTAGTGAGAAGGGCTCAATTATTTCTCATTCTATCATATCCTTTCTCTCTCTTGTTCTTCCTCTCCCTCAAGCTCTCTCCCTCTCATGTGTTGAGAAACACTTGAGCTTGAGAAAAACCCTCTCTTGATCTTCTCTACTCTCATCTAGGGTTGAAGGACTAGCACTTCTTGAACCCTAGTTACTTCTAGCTTGGAGTTGAAGCCAAAGGTCGAGGCTTTCGGGTGGATCTTTCTTCGGCGTGAGAAGACGAGCAAGGTGACCTCCTTCCACTACTCCAAGGAGCAAGGAGAGAAGGACTAAGAGACCAAAGGTATAACTTTTCTACCACTTAGCTACTTTCAAGTTAGCTTTTGCAAGTTTTTGTTTAGTATAGATCCTTAAAGCATAGTCCATGTTGCCTATAATTGATAAAAATCCGATTTTTATTATGTTTTCCGCCTCCCCGTAAGCACCGGGGTGGGCAACGTGGACTTACACGAATATCATGAGAGTAGCATAAGGTACATCATAAGCGAAACGCTATAAGGTAGACGTGTCTACAATATATCTGAGTCGGTAAATCTATCAATCGGCATCCAGCCTCACAACATCATGTACGGTATAATCCATCGTACGGCATATCACTCAAAATTCATAATATTATATATGTCTATTACCTATATCCCTGGTCACATCCGTATCAATCTCTTATCGTGGACCGACAAAAGTATCAACTATCTCATATCGACTCGCATCCATATAACGACATATCACACTAAGTCATCATATCACATCGTATACTCGTTCTCTTTCAATTCGTACCTATCATGATTCACTTCTCATTTCATACTCTCAAATGTTACTATGTTCATTTGTGCCAACTTTTATCATATTATCGTTATTAAATCCTATAATCATGTCCGTCGCATATCATTTATTAGGATATAATAATTAAACGATCTTCCATATCAATGTTTGTGGGGGTGCTATACACCATCTACCTGACTTCCCCCGTAGATATAAATCTACTCACCTGCTAAACTCCTCGCTTAGCCGTAGTCGATGTGCTTCGTCGTCTCGAAATCCATGCGAAGGTACCTACAATATCAACATATATCGCAATACTATCAAAATCAATGACCGAAAACCGATACGGCACACGGTGCGCTCATAGGTTAGAACTTATAGCCTACGCATGCAAAACCAACCAAACAACTCTCGTCGTTGACGTACAACCATCCAACGACCCAATACAATATCAAATACTAAAACCAAGAATTCAAAAATACGGAAAACATAACCAAAAACCACTCACAATAGCTCCCAGATTTTGGTTCAGGTCAACTGGAACTAAACAAACAAGTATAGGGTATTGTATATGGAGTGTGTGAGCTACTGGACTAATTCCAGCACCAAAAACCATCATGGGGCCGGCCATATCACCCAAAATTCTGGCAAGCTCGGCCCAAATTTCTCAGATGGGGTTCGTACTTGCAGGGTTGTCTCCTATGGCTTTAACTAGGCCTCTGGTATTGTTTGTTTTTCTCATAAACTTCCCAGGTCATCTCAGATTCCCTGCAGGCCTTAAGGTTTCATAAAACCGACACGGAACAATTCTAACTTCGTATATCGGGTTCTAAACTCAATTGCAAGTCAATAGAACACTCTCTAAGGTCTTGTAAACACTCCCTACACCTCAATTGACCATTAGACAGCAACGTATAATTTTCTATAATCGATAACCTAATTAACTCAATTTCTAACTAAAAATACGATATTAAGCACAAACTCTAAACTAAAGTGAAATGATCACCTTATTTGCAACCAATGAAATTTCTTGAGTTTCCCAAGTCTTCAAAATCCAAACTTAAAAGGTTCTAAGGGTTTAGAATGAATTATGCATGTTTTTAGTGAAGAGGGCATAGGGATTTGAGAAAAAATTGGAGATGAGGCATGGAGGTAGTGAGGGAGTGATGGAGATGATGAAGATGAAGGAAATAATGGAGAAGTGAAAGGAATGGGGCAGCCAAGGCTCTCTCTCTCTCTCTCTCTCTTTCTCTCTCTCTCTCTCTTAGCCTCACCCCCTCCTACACTCATCTCTCAAAAATATCTATTCTTGTTTCTTTCACAAATATCTCTTTTGCCCATGGCATTAAATTGATTCTATTCATACTCAACTCATTTATTTTCTTTTCCTTTTCATTTCCTTTCTCATTCTCTATCTCACAAACACACACATGCACATGACATGGTATAAAATCATGAAAAATGTACAAACACGGATTTTATCCAAAATCTGATAAATATCATTAAAATAAATAAATCATTTTATTCTCCGATAAATTCCCAAATATTGGTATACACTTATACCACTTTACGAAAATCCCAATTTCGCAAATCGGGTAGTTTTCGCGAAATATATTATTTTAATATTAAATTTCCAAAAATAATATTTTATATTTCTGAAATGTCACACCATGTTTGAGGCGAATTTCTAGTTTAAGGACATCTCGATCCTTTGTCGCCATGTTTGAGGCGAATTTCTAGTTTAAGGACATCTCGGTCCTTTGTCGCCATGTTTGAGGCGAATTTCTTTGTATACTATTCTTAGAGTTTTTGACTCAGGAAGACAGCGAGCGGACACGAGTGTCGTCATCTATCATTGACCTAGGTCATGACTCGTTAGGTGTAGTATTTTTTGAGGAATCGGCCGTTTATTGGCTGGAAGGGTCTTTCGCCATGCATATCCATGAGCAGGTAGGCTCCGCCTTGGTAGACTTTGTCTATGATGTACATGCCTTCATAGATCGGCTCGAATTTCCCCCGTTTTGCACGATTGGGGATCATTGGTCTTTTGACGACTAGCACGAGTTCTCCTTGGCGAAACGTTCTCGGCCTGGTCAGTTTTTCATATAACTGTGTCATCCTTGCCTTATAAGTCTCCAGGTTTTGTTGTACTATAAGGCGAGTTTCGTTGAGGGCGTCGAGCTCCTCAAGCAAAAGATGAGCATTTTATTCATCTGTCAGCTCGTATCGAACTACTAATCGTAGAGAAGGGAGTTCTATTTCCAAGGGAAGCTTTGCCTCCATGCCAAATACCAATGAATATGGTGTTGTATTCGTTGCAGTTTTGAACGTTGTTCGGTTCGTCTAGAGAGCTTCATGAAACCTTTCATGCCAGTCTCTCTTGTTTCGGAACACCGTTTTCTTTATAATCTTCGTCAAGGTCTTGTTGAAAGCTTCAGCTAGACCAATGGCCTGAGGATTATAGACTGAAGAGTATCTCAAATCTATTTTATACTGTAGTGAGAAGCGGCTAATTTTATGACTTCTATAAGCTGGCCCATAATCCGAGATAATTCATCGCGGAGTGCTGAACCGATAGATGACATGTGTCCTGAAGAGATGGAGGATATTCTCCGTCTTCACCTCCCTTAGAGGTACTACTTTTGCCAAGTTAGAGAAATAGTCGGTCGTTGCCAATATAAACCGATGTCCTTTGGATGACGTCGGTTCAATGAGGCCAATTATATCGGTTCCTCACATTTCGAACGTCCAGGTAGCCACTGTTGGGTGTAACGGATTTGGATGTTGGTGGATGAAGTTCTCATAGATTTGGCACGAGTGACACTGCTTCGTGTTGGCTATAGTGCCCTCAAGTCAATTATTGTAATCGCAGGCACACGATTGTGATGATTGAGGGAGGACCTATACGAGTAGAACAGTCTTACTCGAGATGATAGTATGCTATCTGGTTTGCTTTTATTATCATGTACATGTATTATGTGGTATTACAGATCACTATTACACGTTGATAGAGCCTATAGGATTCTTGCTTGACTACCAGCATTATGATGGCGATCATATACGTGGGAGCTGAGTGGTCTATAAGAACATCCTTAAATGTCCCTAGTCGCGAGAGTATCGAGACTGGGAATCGATACTCCGGAGTAGACTAGTGTGTACTTATCGAGACCCCGACGAGGGGCGGTGGCCGGTCTCACAAGCCATTAATGTCAGTTATGTTAGTGATATGTATGTCCTAGAGGCCATTACTGTACATACGATGTATATTGTAGTGGATGCTTGGACATATATATGGAAGACTTTCTTGCTCGACATGATAGTATGCTATCTGGTTGCTCTTTATCTTAACATGTACTCTGATTGTCTCTATGTTACATGTTGATAAAGCCCTTAGGATGAGTACTTGACTACCAGGACTATGGTGCAGATCATACTAGTGGGGATAGTGTAGTCGCTAAGTACATTCTTCAAATGTTCTTAGTCGTAGGTGTATCGAGACAGGGCATCGATATACCAGAGTAGACTAGCGTATGCTTCTCAACCCATGTAGATGGGCGATGGATGATCCCATATCCATTGGTGTTTGATATCAGAGATAGTATACGGGTGCTCAGTGGAGACTGGGTACACTGAACGGACTCACCGAGAACTCCCAGATGGTATTATACCTCACGTCAGACGGCAGTTCTCTGGTGACACTGGTACAGGTTAGTCTGTAGACCCGAGATCGTCATAGAGTCTTGTGTGATTCCCACTGTGCTTTGATTTCCACCTTACCATGTCCAAGAGGGCGTGCAAAACGGTGGCTTTTGGATACAGTCCCGAATCACATAGAGGCAATGAGCGATAGGAGGGGTTTCGTCTCTCCCGGTATTAGGAGTTGATGTTGCGCTATGTTCGATTGGCTATAACTGGAAATCTCTGGCCAGGGTTGTTGAGATTTACTGGTAAGAATTATCAGTAGTTTCTCGAAATGTTATGGACCTTATATCGACACGACTTATCAGTTACTGGGGTCTGACGTTTACCACCCCTAGACTGGATATGCGACATACCAGACGAAGAGACCGGACTGTACGGGAGTGTTACTGATTGGATTCGCAGAAAAATGTACAGGCTTGCTTGTTGATCTTCTGATCGCTCAATACCTGGGTGGCTGTTACGTTTAGCTGACCGCTTACAGCTTGTGGGTGTTTGATATGATCATCACCTACTACCGGCGTATTGACGATTCTTTAGAGTCCTACACAGAGGTTTCCTGGCTCAGGCAAAACAGAATAGAAGCACATATGTGATATGTGCGGGACCGAGAATAATATATGTATGTGATACCGTATTCGATTCTCGTGATATGTGATATCGGCCGGGTGTATGTAATATAGCCGGGTCATCGGATCAGGTGTTGATTCGATGAACTGATACATTTTTATATTAGTCGGTTATTTGTGAAATAGCCGGATTATCGGATCAAGTGTTGATTTGATAATTTAATGTATAATTATATATATATGATGTATTATATTGTATTAACTAATATAAGCTCACTAAAAGATTCTTTTTCTCACTTGGATAATACATTGATGTATATGCGATATATGTTAATTGTATTATTTCTTTTTGTTACAAAATATATTGTATATATGATATATAATATTGTAATATGTTAGGGTTACAAATGCAACATGGTTGTTGAGGTTAAACCAAGTTAGGGTTTGGATTTGGGTTAGCTTTCATGAAGCTTCATGAAACTTTCCTTTTGTCTTCATCCTTAGATATTTTATGAAGATATTATTTAACCCAACCTAAACCCTTAACTCTAGATAAATCTCTACAAGAGTTAAGACTCTCATTCTTAACTCATGGTTGCAATTGTAACCACAACACAATTTGATTATTCATCACAAAAGGATTTCTTCTTCTTCTTCTTGAAAAAGCTTTTCTAGCATTTTGTGTTGTGATGAAATAAAGTGAGAAATTGAAAACAAAAGAGAGCTAAATTCCTACTTCATCATCAACATCTATTCTAGCCACTTAGATTAGGGTGTTTGCTTTACTAATACTTGATTAATGAAGCAAGAGCTTGAGTTTGAGATTCTTCAATGTAGATCATCTTAGTTTTTGAAGATTGGAAGTAAGGTTGTATCTTTCTCTTCATGGGGCCTCTCAAGTGCCCGGGTACTTGATGATCGCAGAGAAAGGACCTCAACACGGAGCTTATGAAGCGAAGGAATGGGCTACAAAGGTTGTAATCTCTCTCTCTTAGATATAAAGTTGTTTACATGCTAGTTTACCCTAATTCTCTAGTTAAGATTTTAGTTAGGGTTTGTTTAGCACCCCAAAAATTTTAAAGTAGCATGATTGATACTTACCAAAACCTTCATAAGGTGCTATGCTAACCCTACAGTGGTATCAGAGCCAAGCTAGAGCATTAGGCGTCGTGTAGGCGAAGTTTAAAGTCCGATCGAACTCCGAAACCACGAAAAATCCCACTTTCTGGAAATTTTTCCAAAATTTGAAATTTTTCATATTAAAAATACTCAGAAAATCATGCAGGGAATTCTAAGGATTACTATGAAGTACGAAGACATAACTCGCTCAAGGGACCGCGGAACCGCGGCCAAACCATGCGTTTGGCGGCGGTTCCGCGGCCAACTTTGGGAGTTAGGGGCTAATACTTCAGGGTTTATTCTTGGGTATTTTTTAATGCTTCTGGAAATTTTTAATTCTACTCAATTGTTGAGTTTTCTAGGAAATATTGGGAACTCGTTGATTCGATCGGAAAGTTTAACTTCGTTTAAGTTTTTCCTGGTAATTTAGAACATGTTAAAAGGTTCGAACGGATATCAATAACTCACTTTTTCTCTTGTCGGAAAACTTTCAAGTGTTGGATTTTTCCTATGTTTAAAACTTTCAGAAAATCATGCAAGCGCATCTGTGGACCCTCTAGAAGAACATAACCTTAACTCGATTATGTGACCGTCAAAACCGCCACTGAACCATATGGTTTGTGGTAGTTTAGTGTTGCCACATGTGAGGCATTGGTTTGACCCTTCTACGGCTGGTTCATGGCGGCTGTGACATGTTCTGGGAGTTTTTGAACTCCGCTCAAGTGTTGAGCTATTTGGAAAATCTTGGGTGTTTGTTTATTCGATCGAAAAGTTTAACATTGTCTATTTATCTGGAATGTGATACAATATGTGGAATTCATATAATTAGGCTTGAAATGCGAAGTATGTGATATTTCGGATTTAAGATGTCTAAAGTGATTGTGGATTTCAAATGTTGTAGTTTTACACTTTCTTTTCTGCAACCGTAAGTGTAATATGTGGTATATCGCCGGTTTCGTTTCTATACATCAACGACAATTGGGATACACATATTTACTTACGTTGATGACATGTGATGTTTTGTGTTGCTGTGATATGTTATATTGGATCGTCGTGTTCTGAATAGCCGGGGGTTTATGTAAGATGAGAGTTTTTCATTTCCATTCATGTAAAATTCATTGTATGTAATATTCTTTTATTGGGGCACTTTCGGGCTGAGGATGATGTCACCATTGTATATTATTTACTATTCCGCATAAGGATAGACTCAAGGTGGGGAGCACAAGTAACCGGGTTCTAGGGTCCAGTGGGAGACTATCTCGAGGAGTCGAGACTGGGTTTCCTAACTCTAGAATTGGTAAGGTTGCTTGCCGCTCTCGTAGGGGTCTAGGGGTGTGGGTTTGGTTATTCATCGCGACCGTGGAATCCGTGTTTTATACTGGCTTGATATAAAACACGAAAATCCTAGTTTATCCAATATTTCATATATGTTCTTCTGCTGCAATGTTCTGTGATGAGATCATATTACTGCCTGAGATGAAAGCTTATGTTATATATATGTGATATATATTATATATTGTTGATTTCATTTCATATGTGATACTTGTGAAGCATAATAAAATGGGACTTCATTAATGAGATTAATGAAATTAAAAGAAACCTAAAGATGTTGTAGAAACTTGTCTTAAAAACAGGTAGCTCTGGTTGTTGCTTTGCATAGAGTTATTCCTTGTAGAATATCCAACACCTTATTCGATAAGGAAAGAGCCGAGATCCCTTCACCGGGAGTGACCTCTTTAGCGAAACTAGCAGATGCTACACACTCGGTTTGTCTTTTGATTGCTTTTTATAGTTTTTTCTTTGCATAATGATATATATGATATATCCCACACTTTATTCGATGAGGAAAGAGCCGACGATCCATTCACCGGGAGTGACCTCTTTGGCAAAACTAGTAAAGGCCTCAAAAACTCTCCATTTAAAATCACTCAATTCTACAACGAAATCAAGTTCATTTCGCAAAGAGTTTTCTTAAAAACCTGTCATAGCCCTCCGTCATTTCAGATAAGTACTTCATAGTATTCGTGCTACGTTTGTTGGCATGCGTCAAGGCGTAGTGTGCCGTAGCTATTTATGCTTATCTGCTAAAGTATATGGTGCGATTGAGTTAGGGTATTCGTGTGACTTTGTTGGCCCGCGTCAAGGGTCGTGCGGGTGGGTTTAATTAAATCGGGAAATGTACGGGTTGAACATGACTAGCGGACTATGGTTTGTTGGCTTGCGTCAAGGTCATAGGACGCTAAGGGTAAAATATTATTGGGAATTTCAAGTGTTGAAATTTGCAATGAGATTGCATACCTCCTATGAGATAGTTGGATCCCGATACTCGCTGCGAGTAAGAGTAACTCGTGGGAGAGTTTTACACATTACAATTAGCTGATCAAGTAGGTATCTAGAAAGGTGTCAACGGGGTTACGCCCTTGGGAAAACGAGGTTTATTTTAATTAGGTCCATGCGAAAGCACGGGGAACCTCCCTCAAAGTACCGGCACTGGCCTGGCTGAAAGATTGGAGAAATTGTAGGGTGTAATTAATCCCGGCTAGTCTTTCCTTTTAGGGTTTGAAGGAAGATTTGACTAAAACAGTGGGAGCCATCCTGATTAGATACATTAATAACCAATCTAATCTTGCAAGAGCATACGCTGAGTGTTTCCTTCTCTCTCTCTCCAGGTAGCGACCATGTCACGCCTTAATCAGGATAATAATACGGATGTATTGACCGAACTCGCTTGTTATACTGCGCTAGGGAACGTTGGTCCCGCTCCAACTTATAATTTTTATAAGACAGAGCAGGAAATAGGGGATTACCAGGATTCACATGCCACCCAAACGAAGAAAGTACATATTGATGAATCTTCTTCGGCTGTATTCATTACCGAGAACTATTTCTCAGTATCCTTTACGTCCTGGGTATGAGATACCGGATCAGGATCCCAGATATGTAATATGTTATATGGGTTACAGATAGGTAGAGAACTGAGAAAGGGTGATAAGTTTTAAGAGTTAAAAATGGTGCAAGTGTTGCAGCCAAGTTTGTTGGCAGTTATCACCCTATATTACCAAATACATTGATTTTGAACGAATGTTATTATATACCGAACCTGATATACAACATCATATCAGTCTCTTTATTTATTAAAGAAGGATATAATTTTGTATTGTTGGATAATGTTTTGAACATTTCCTATATCAAGAGTTGATCAGTTCAGGCACGTTATCTAAAAGCATAGACGTTCTAAATCAAACTACAGTTCTTAACGTACAGAACACACATAAGAGGAAGAGTTCAAAAATGAACAAATCCTTCTTGAGGTATTGTAGACTAGGTCATGTCAATGTGACCCGACTAGCTGAAGTTACATCAAGATGCATATTTAAATAAGTTCGAATTTACATCTTATAAAACTTGCCAGTCATGTCACAAAGATAAGATGACTACAACTCTGTTTATTGGAAACGGAGAAAGGGTTGGTGAACTCTTGGGATTGATACATGATGATGTATGTAAGGTCCCCTGTCTACACATGCCAGGACCGGTTTTTTGTACTTCATTACATTCACTGATGATCTCTCAAGATTCGGACATGTGTTCTTATTGAAACACAAGTCTGAACCTTTTGAGAAATTCAATGAATATAAGTTAGAAATAGAGAACCATAATGGGTATAAGTATTATGTCCTTTGATGAGATCAGGGGGGAGAATACTTGAGCACGGAACTCCTGGACTATTCTAAAGGAGAATGAGATTCTCTCTTAGCATTACTCCTCCGTATACACTACAGCACGTCGGTGCATCGGGGCGGAGCAATCGCACCCTATGTGATATGGTGTGCTCTATGATGAGTACTACTGAGTTGCCTATTTCCTTTTAGGGGTTATGCACTTGTGAAGCTGCATACCTATTGAATAAAGTTCCAATCAAATCAGGTACCTACCACTCCATATGTGATATGGTATGGGGAAGAGCTCATCTCTTAAGAATGTTAAGATTTGGGGTTGTCCGGCCTATGTCTAAAAGCATGATCCGGACAAGCTCGAGGCAAGGTCAGTTCTGTGGATGTTTGTTGGATATCCCAAGCATTCACAAGGGAATATCTTCTACCGAACCGAGGAACAAAAGATGTTTTATTACTCGGCATACCACCTTTTTGAGAAAAAGGGAATTTCTTGTGAAGAAATTAATGGTCATGGGGTAGAACTGGAAGGAATTCCAGCTATACAAACTGCAGCTGATGATTTAGTAGAACCGAAGGATTCAATAGGTTCCAACGAACCTCAGCCTCTCCGTCGATCTAGTAGGGTTCCTCATCCACCTGAGAGATACTTTGGTTTCTCTATGACTGTGGGAGCGAGGATTGCATCATGAGATGATGACCTAACTTGTTTCGAGCAGGCCATCAAGAGTGGGGACTCTGTAAGAATGTCTAGATGCTTAGAGATCTGACATGGAATCCTTATACACCAACAAAGTATGGACTTTGGTTGCTTTATCTGAAGGGTTAAATCCCCATCAGAAGCAAGTATATCTTGAGAAGATTACTTGGTGTACATGGAAAAGTTGAGACTTTCAAAGCTATGCTTAAGTCCATCCAGATCCTACTTGCAATTGCTACATACCATGACTACGATATCTAGCGGTTGGGTGTCATGACTACTTTTCTAAATAGTGATTTAGAAGAGAGCGTCTATAAGTACACAGCCAGAGGGCTTTGTAGAAAGTGGGAGCAGCGGAAACGTGTGCAAGTTGCTTTATGGGTTAAAGCAGGCAAGTTGGAACGTCTGTTTTGATGTGGTAGTCAAAGAGTTTGACTTCATCAAAATGGTAGATGAACCTTGTATATACAAAAAGATAGTATGGAGTATGGTGATGTTCCTCGTATTGTACGTGGAAGATATACTCTTGATAGGGAAGAAGTTTCCTATGCTACGCTCGGTCAATCTCCTCTTATCACAAGGATTCTCTATATAGGATCAAGGTGATACCTACTAAATCCTGGGTTTTGGATCTATGAGATAGATCTAAATGGATGTTAGGATTCTCACTAGTTGTAGTGAGATGGTATTAATCGATTCTGGGGAGAATCACTGGAAAGCTTCCAGGGTGGTAAGGTCGACTGATTGTCAGTCACAAGCATTGTCTTTGCCCTCAGTGGAGGGACGGTATGTTGGAAGAGTTTCAAGCTAGATACCGTGACATTCTAGACGATTAAAGGCAAGATACATCGTTACCAAATATGTTACCAAAGAGGTAGTCTGGATATATATTAGTTCATGAGATGAACTTCGTTCCTACCATTATGTAACAATGGAGTTGTGGCTTATGCCTAGGAACCCCCGTCCCATCAGAGATCCAGACATATTCTTAGGCAGTATCACCTGATCATGGAGATAGTTTATCTCCAGGGAGATCGAGGATAGGAGAGTAGATACAGAGGACAACAACGCGGGTCCACTCACAAAGGCCTATTTCCCAGTAAAGACTTTTATGGGATGGTTGAGTATGAGATACTTCAACCACAGCTGATTGTTGGGTATGAGATACCACAACAGATGGCCCTAGTGCAAGTGGGAGATTGTTAGTGATGTGTATGCCCTAGAGGCCATTACTGTACATGCGATGTATATTTTAGTGGATGCTTAGACATATATATGGAGGACTTTCTTGCTCGACATGATAGTATACTATCTGGTTGCTCTTTATCTTAACATGTACTCTGATTGTCTCTATGTTACATGTTGATAAAGCCCTTAGGATGAGTACTTGACTACCAGGACTATGATGCAGATCATACTAGTGGGGACAGTGTAGTCGCTAAGTACATTCTTCAAATGTTCCTAGTCGTAGGTGTATCGAGACAGGGCATCGATATACCAGAGTAGACTAGCGTATGCTTCTCGACCCATGTAGATGGGCGATCGATGATCCCATATCCATTGGTGTTTGACATCAGAGATAGTATATGGGTGCTCAGTGGAGACTGGGTACACTGAATAGACTCGTCGAGAACTCCCAGATGGTATTATACCTCACGTCAGATGGCAGTTCTCTAGTGACACTGGTACAGGTTAGTCTGTAGACCCGAGATCATCATAGAGTCTTGTGTGAATCCCACTATGCTTTGATTTCCACTTTTCCACGTCCAAGAGGGCGTGCAAAACGGTGGCTTTTGGGTACAGTCCCGAATCACATGGAGACAATGAGCGATAGGAGGGGTTTCATCTCTCCCGGTATTGGGAGTTGATGTTGCGCTGTGTTCGATTGACTATAACTGGAAATCCCTGGCCAGGGTTGCTGAGATTTACTGGTAAGATTTATCAGTAGTTTCTCGAAATGTTATGGACCTTATATCAACAAGACTTATCGGTTACTGGGGTCTGACGTTTACCACACCTAGACTGGATATACGACATATCAGAGGAAGAGACCGGACTTTACGGGAGTGTTACTGATTGGATTCGCAGGAGAATGTATAGGCTTGCTTGTTGATCTTCTGATCGCTCAATACCTGGTTGGCTGTTACGTTTAGCTGACCGCTTGCAGCTTGTGGGTGTTTGATATGATCATCATCTACTGCCGGCGTATTGACGATTCTTTAGAGTCTTACACAGAGATTTCCTGGCTCAGACAAAACGGAGTAGGAGCACATATGTGATATGTGCGGGACCGAGAATAATACGTGTATGTGATACCGTATTCGATTCTCGCGATATATGATATCGGCCAGGTATATGTGATATAGCCGGGTCATCGGATCAAGTGTTGATTCGATGAACTGATACATTTTTATATTAGTCGGTTATTTGTCAAATAGCCGGATTATCGGATCAAGTGTTGTTTCGATAATTTAATGTATAATTATATATATATATATATAAATATATATATATATATATATGATATATGATATATGTTGGGTTTACCTAGCACCTCATCAAGGGTTTAAAAGCATCATATATGCCAAAATCAAATTTTTAAGGTGCTAAGTGAACTTGTAAAGAATCATAACTAGAAATTTAGGGGTTTTTTGACTAAGCATCACATGCAAAAGAAAAAGTATCACTAAGAGTAGAGATTACAACCTTTGTAGACCTCCCTTGGTGAATCCTTGACACTTTGAGAGTTTGGAACGGATCGATGAAAGCCTTCCTAGTCCACGAAGATCCACCCAAAGTCCCTTTGCCCAAAGCTCCTTACTTTACTTGATATGTGAATGAAGTAGAGCAAACACCCTACATAAATGGGCTAGATGTGTGTAGTATGATGATGTGGTTTGTATTCTATAATCAAAATCCTTTCTTTTTTATCACCCTCACTCAAAGAAATTTTCAAGAGAGGAAGAAGAAGATGGTGGCTAAGCTTGAGCTCAAAAGAAAATGATATGAGTGAATTATTGAAATGAGAAAGAATAATCCATACTAATCCTTCTCACTTCAACCATAGTTAGTAATTACTTAGATATTTACTTATTGAGTTAAATTCCAAAGGAGAATTAACTCATGATTAAAAATTAGGTGAACTTTAGTCAAAGATGATAAACATCAACCATGAGTGAATTATCCTTTCTATTTACTCAAAATGATAAATATATATGTAATTACTACAATATGAGTCTTGCATTGCCACCAAATATGTATCAACAACCATGATACAATCTATGTATGTATGTGTCCATGCACATCATCATGTGCATACATGCATGCATACAAAAATAGAAAAAGGGTTTAATTAAAGAATTATTCTAAAAGTCTTCTGTTAAATCAACACTTGATTTTGCAAACCGGTTATATCATATACGACCCGACCAATAGGAAATGCCCGATTAATATACGGTATCACATATCCGTATTTAATCGGGTCCCCACGCATATCTCATATGCACACCACATCTTTTTGCCTGAGCCAGGAAACTTCATTGTGGGACTCTATGACTCGTCAATACGCCGGCAGTAGGTAATGATCATATCAAATACCTACAAGCCGCAAGCGGTCAGCTAAACGTAACGGCCACCCGGGTATTGAGCGATCAGAAGAAAACCAGCGAAGCTGTCAAAACTCCCGCCGAGCCAACTGGTAATACTTACCGTACAGTCCGGTCTCTTCGTCAGATATGTTGCATATCGAGTCTAGGGATGGAATCGTCGACCCCAATAACTCAATAAGTCATGCTGGTGTATGGCTCATAACAGATCGAGAAACTACTGATAACGCTTATCAGTAAATCTCAGCAGCCCTGGCCAGGGACTTCCTGTTATAGCCAATCGAGTATAGCACAACATTAACTCCCAATACCGGGAGAGACGAAACCCCTCCTATCGCTCATCGCCTCCATGTGCCTTGGGACTGTACCCAAAGTCCACCTGTTTGCATGACTCAGTAGAGCCGTGGTAGGATGGATATCAAAGTACAGTGGGAGGACACACAAGACTCTATGACGATCTTGGGTCTACAGACTAACCTGTACCAGTGTCACCTGAGAACTGCTATCCGACGATAGATATAATACCACATAGGAGTTCTCTGTGAGTCCGTTTAGTGTCCCTAGTCTCCACTGAGCACCCGCATACAATCTTTGGTGTCACCACACCAGATGGATATGGGATCATCCATCGCCCATCATATGGGACAAGAATAGTATATGCTAGTCTACTCTGGAATATCGATGCCCCGTCTCGATACACCCACGACTAGGAACAGATTAAGGATATGCTTATAAACTACACATGCCCCACTAGTATGATCCGCATCATAGTCACAGTAGTCAAGCAAATATCCTGAGGGCTTTATCAACATGTACAAATGAATAAAAGCATGATCAAATCAACATGCCAAGATAAAGTAAACCAGATAGCATACTATCATGTTGAGCGAGAAAGTCATCTAGAATCATATATACATGTCCAAGCATCCACTATACATATAATGGCCTCTAGGGCATACATATATCTAACAATCTCCCACTTGCATTAAGGCCAGTTATTGGCGTATCTCATACCCAACATCTCAAAAAGTTGCTCATGCTGTGGCTGTAGAAGGGCCTTGGTGAAAGGATTCGCTGTGTTATCCTTTGTATCTACTCTCCGAATCTCGATCTCCTGGCGATCTACTATCTCCCGGATCAAATGATATCGCCTCAGGATGTGTCTGGATTTCTGATGGGATCTTGTTTCTTTGGCTAACGCCATAGCTCCATTATTATCACAATACAATGGTATTGGATCAATAATGGTTGGAACTACTCCTAGTTCCGCAATGAACTTCCTCATCCAGACGGCTTCCTTAGCAGCATCATTTGCAACAATATACTCAGCTTCCATCGTAGAGTCTGCAACGGTAGCCTGTTTGGAACTCTTCCAACTAACCGCCCCTCCGTTGAGGGTAAATACAAACCCTGAGATAGATTTGCTGTCATCCTTATCACTTTGGAAGCTGGAATCGGTAAAGGCCTCCATCTGGAGATCCCCATTACCATATACCAAGAACAATTCTTTAGTCCTTCGCAAGTATTTAAGAATGTTCTTCACTTCTATCCAATGTTTCTCCCCTAGGTTGGATTGATACCTGCTTATTACAGCTAGTGCATAAGCTACATCAGGGCGAGTACATAATATCGAATACATTATAGATCCTACGGCTGAAGCGTAGAGTATAACGCTTATGCGAGCTCTCTCTTCATCAGTCTTCGGACAGAAGTTCTTGGAGAGAGTGATTCCATGACTAGCAGGCAAGGCACCACGCTTGGAATCTTCCATACTAAACCTTTTTAGGATGGTGTCTATGTACTTTGATTGGGATAATCCCAATAACCTCTTGGATCTATCTCTATAGATCCTTATGCCCAAAATGCATGAGGCATCACCCAGGTCCTTTATGGAGAACCTTTGTGATAAGAATAGTTTGACCAATTGTAGCATAGGACTATCATTTCCTATCAGGAGAATGTCATCCACGTACAATACGAGAAATGTGACAGTACTCCCTACAATCTTCTTATAAATACATGGTTCATCTATATTTTTGATAAAATCAAACTCTTTGATTGTATCATCAAAGCAGATGTTCCAGCTCTGTGAGGTCTTCTTTAATCCATAAATAGATTTAAGCTATCTACATGCTTTCCCGCTGCTCCTACTGTCAATGAAGCCCTCTGGCTGATCCATAAAAACGTATTTTTCTAAATCACCATTTAGAAATGCAGTTTTAACGTCCATCTGCCAGATTTCATAATCATAGTGATCGGAAATAGCAAGTAGGATCCTAATGGATTTAAGCATTGCTACCGGAGAGAAAGTTTCATCATAGTCTAATCCTGGTATTTGACGAAAACCTTTCGCTACTAGCCTTGCTTTAAAGGTCTCTACCTGTCCATCTATACCAATCTTTCTTTTGAAGATCCATTTGCACCCAACGGGTTTTATCCCAGGATGCGCAACGTCCAAAGTCTATACTTTGTTGGTATACATGGACTCCATTTCGGATCTCATGGCTTCCGGCCACTTCACTGAGCCACCACTCGTGATAGCTTGCTGAAAACTAGTAGGGTCATCATCATCCATGATTCAATCTTCTCTATCACCATCAATGAGAAACCCATAGTATCTCTCTGGTGGGCGATAAGTTCTACCAGATCTCCGGAGCGACTGAGGTTCTTGAAGTTCTACTGCAACATCATTTTCAACCAATTCGTCATGAGTAATTTGTGTCTCTAGAATCTCTTCTAGTTCTACCGCATTGCCATCAGTACTGTCTGTAAAGATCTCATTTTCCAAAAATGTGGCATGCTGAGCAACAAACACCTTTTGTTCCTCCTTGTGGTAGAATAGATATCCATACGAATGTTTTGGATACCCCATAAATTTACACATGACCGATCGTGTCTCGAGTTTGCCTGGATTCTGCTTTTTAACAAAATCCGGACAACCCCAAATCCTAACTCTTTTAAGAGATGGTCTCTTTCTACTCCATATCTCATATGGAGTGGTAGGCACGGTCTTGGTTGGAACTCTGTTTAATAGATACATCGCTGTCTCTAATGCATGCCCCCAAAAGGAAAGCGGTAACTCAGCATCACACATCATAGATCATACCATATCTAATAGGGTATGATTCCTCCGTTCTGACACACCATTGTGCTGTGGTGTGTAAGGAGAAGTGAGCTGAGAGAGAATCCCATTCTCTTTTAAGAAGTCTAAAAATTGTAGGGTTCCTAGGCACCCTAATGAGGTCTCACAAGGCATCAACCATGCCAATTTCAAATTTAAACGGTGCCGAGAAACCCTAGAACGGATCGTCGGCTAGAAGTTTAGGCGAAAAAGAAAACTAGTTAACACTTAACTAAGAGATACGGAAATACAACCTTTGTAGATCCGGTCCTCCACCTCCACGGCTCCGAGATGAGGTCGTTTCCGCGGTCCAAATCAAATCCGGGCTCTAGCGTCGGCTTCAT
This sequence comes from Agapanthus africanus, assembly GCA_030015575.1. Lineage (NCBI taxonomy): Eukaryota > Viridiplantae > Streptophyta > Magnoliopsida > Asparagales > Amaryllidaceae > Agapanthus > Agapanthus africanus. The sequence continues at coordinate 132,080,384 of CM057343.1, forward strand.
CGGAGAATGGACGGGCTAGGTCGTCGACGACGTGCCGAAGATGATCTACGTCGAAGCATCACTAGATCGAGCTCCACCTTCACCAAGTCTTGAAAACTTGTGAAGGAAACACACTCTACTACTTGACAAGAGGTAGAGGATGAAGAAATAGGAAGTGGGTAGACTTTAGTTTTGGATTTCTCACTCTTTTTCTCACTTTGCCATTAAAGCTTTCAAGCTTTTTCTTGAAATGAAGAAGAAGAAGATGAATATGATATGATAAGTTAATTAAAAGAATAATAAAAATAGAAACTTATCATAACATGACCATAGTTAAGTGTAGAGAACCAATCATGGTTTAATGCAATGGTTAGGGTTAAGCTAAAAACAAAATGGTCATCAAGTCAAAGCAATCATGAAGCTTCATGAATGAACAAAAGAAATGCCACCATTTTATCATTTCATTTCCTTTTTCCAATAAGAAAAAGATTAATAAATAAATGAATAAAATGAATAAGCAAATGGTAAACCCTAACCATTCCATTAACCAAGGTTTAATTCTATACACTTAATTAAAAAGGCATGTATCATCAAACATGATACAAGCATGTGCACAAAATCATATCGCATATGCAATGCGCACATCCGAGTGAGAAAATCCATTCAAAGTGAACCGATACTAGTTAATGCAAAGTAATATATCAAATATATAATTATACATTAAATCATTAAATCAACACTTGATTTAACGATCCGGTCATATAACCGACTAGTATCCAATGTATCGGCTTATCGAATCAATCCTTGATTCGATAACTAGGTTATATCGCATACAACCATTCGACACATTCATCGCGAGAATAGAATACGGTATCATATACACGCATTATTCTCGGTCCCGCACATATCTCATATGCGCTCCTATTTCGTTTCGCTTGAGCCAGGAAACCTTTGTGTAGGACTCTAAAGACTCGTCAATACGCCGGCAGCAGGCGATGATCATATCAAACACCCACAAGCAGCAAGCGGTCTGCTAAACGTAACGGCCACCCGGGTATTGAGTGATCTGAAGATCGACGAGCAAGCCCGCTCACACTCCAGTGAATCCAACCAGTAACACTACCGTACAGTCCGGTCTGATCGTCTGATATGTCGCATATCTTGCCTAGGGGTGGTAAACGTCAGACCCTAATAGCTCGATAAGTCGTGTCGATATGAGGTCTATAACAATTCGAGAAACTACTGGTAACACTTACCAGTAAATCTCAACAACCCTGGCCAGGGATTTCCGGTTATAGCCAATCGAACACAACGCAACATCAACTCCCTATACCGGGAGAGACGAATCCCCTCCTATCGCTCATCGCCTCCATGTGACTCGGGACTGTACCCAAAAACCACCGTTTTGCACGCCCTCTTGGACGTGGTAAGATGGAAATCAAAGCACAGTGGGAACCACACAAGACTCTATGACGATCTCGGGTCAACAGACTACTCTGTACCAGTGTCACCAGAGAACTGCCATCTGACGTCAGGTATAATACCATCTGGGAGTTCTCGGCGAGTCCGTCCAGTGTACCCAGTCTCTACTGAGCACCCGTATATCTCCTCTGATGTCAAACACCAATGGATATGGGATCATCCATCGCCCATCTGTATGGGTCGAGAAGGTACACGTTAGTCTACTCTGGTATATCGATGCCCCGTCTCGATACACCCACGACTAGGGACTTTGAAGGATGTACTTATGGACTACCATGTCCCCACTAGTATGATCCGCATCATAGTCCAGGTAGTCAAGTACACATCCTAAGGGCTTTACCAACATGTAACAGAGAGACAATCAGTGTACACGTTAAGGTAAAGATCAATCAGATAGCATACTATCATGTCGAGCAAGAAAGTCCTCACTATATATGTCCCAGCATCCACTACAATATACATCCTATGTACAGTAATGGCCTCTAGGGCATACATATAACTAACAATCTCCCACTTGCACTAGGGTCATCTGTAGCAGTGGTTGAAGTATCTCATACTCAACCATCCCATAAAAATCTCTCTCTGGGAACAGGCCTTTGTGAGTGGATCCGCTGTGTTGTCCTCTGAGTCTACTTTCCAAACCTCGATCACCCTGGAGATCAACCATCTCCATGATCAGGTGACACTGCCTTAGAATATGTCTGGATCAGTGATGGGACCGGCGTTCCTCGGCATAAGCCATAACTCCATTGTCACACAATGGGAGGAACCTAGTTCATCTCATGAACCAATATACACCCAAACATCCTCCTTGGTAGCATGTTAAGTAGCGATGTATCCTGCCTTTATCTTCTAGTATGCCACGGTATCTAGCTTGGAACTCTTCCAACATACCGTCCCTTTACTGAGGGTAAAGACAATGCCTGCGACTGACATTCAGTCGTCTTTATCACCCTGGAACACTTCCAGTGATTTTCCCCAGGATCAACTGATACCATCTCACTATAACTAGTGAGTGTCCTAATATCCATTTTGATCTATCTCATAGATCCAAAACTCAGGATTTAGTAGGTATCACTTTGATCCTATGTGGATAATCATTGTGATAATCGGAGATCGATCGAGCGTAGTATAGGAAACTCCTTCCCTATCAAGAGTATGTCATCCACGTACTCTACAAGGATCATCACCATACTCCCTACTACCTTTTTGTTTATACAAGGTTCATCTACCATTTTGATGATGTCAAACTCTTTGACTAATCCATCAAAACAGATGTTCCAACTCCGCGATACCTGCTTTATCCTATAAAGCATCTTGCACACGTTTCCGCTGCTCCCACTGTCTACGAAGCCCTTTGGCTGTGTACTTATAGACGCACTCTTCTAAAACATCATTTAGAAAAGCAGTCATGACACCCAACCACCAGATATCGTAGTCATGGTATGTAGCCGTGACAAGTAGGATCTGGATGGACTTAAGCATAGCTACTTGAAAAAGGTTTCATCATTATCCACACTTGGTCAATGATGCACACTTTTAACAAGTCTAGCTTTGAAAGTCTTAACTTTTTCATCTACACCAAGTAATCTTCTCAAGATATACTTGCTCCTGATGGAGATTTAACCCTTCAGATATAGCAACCAAAGTCCATACTTTGTTGGTGTATAAGGATTCCATCTCAGATCACTAAGCATCCAGCCATTCTTACAGAGTCCCACTCTTGATGGCCAGCTCGAAACTAGTTGGGTCATCATCTCATGATGCAATCCTCGCTCCCACTGTCATAGAGAAACCGAAGTATCTCTCAGGTGGGTGAGGAACCCTACTAGATCGGCGGAGAGGCTGAGGTTCGTTGGTATCTACTAAATCCTTTGGTTGTACCAAATCATCTGTTGTAGTTTATATAGCTGGAACCTTTCCAGTTCTACATTACAGACCTTGCCTCGAGCTTGTCCGGATTTTGCTTTTAGACATAGCCCGGACAACCCCAAATCTTAACTAACTTAAGACATGGGCTCTTCCCATACCATATCACATATGAAGTGGTAGGCAACTGATTTGATTGGAACCCTATTCAATAGGTATGCAACTTCATAAGTGCATAACTCCCTAAAGGAAACAGGTAACTCAGTAGTACTCATCATAGAGCACACCATATCAAATAGGGTGTATGTGCTCCGCCCCGATATACCATCGTGCTATGGTGTATACGGAGGAGTAATGCTGAGAGAGAATCTCATTCCCCTTTAGAATGGTCCAGGAATTCCGTGCTCAAGTATTCTCCTCCTTGATCACATCAAAGGACATAATACTTTTACCCGTATTCTGGTTCTCTACTTCTAACTTATATTCTAAGAATATCTCAAAAGGTTCAGACTTGTGTTTCAACAGGAACATAGGTCTGAATCTCGAAAGATCATCAGAGAATGTAATGAAGTATAAAGAACCAGTCCTGGCAAGTGTAGACAGGAGACCTTACATACATCATCATGTATTAGTCCCAAGAGTTTACTAACTCTTTCTCTGCTTCCAGTAAACAGAGATATGGTCATCGTATCTTTGTGACATGACTAGCAAGTTTCACATGATGTAAATTCAAACTGATTTAAATATGCATCTAAATGTAACTTCAGCTAGTCGGGTCGCATAGATATGACCTAGTCTACAATGCCTCAAGAAGGAATCGTTCAATTCTGAACTCTTCCTCTTGTGTGTGTTCCGTATACTAAGAACTGTAGTTTGATTTAGAACATCAATGCTTTTAGATAACGTGCATGAACCGATCAACTTTTGATATAGGAAATGTTCAAAACATTATCCAACAATACAAAATTTTATCTTTTCTTTACTAATAAAGAGATAGATATGATTTTGTATATCAGGTTCGGTATCTAATAACATTCGTTCAGAATCAATGTATTTGGAATACAGGGTGACAGTGACCAACAGACTTGGCTGCAACACTTGTCCCGTTTTCTGCCTCATGAAACTTATCACCCGTTCTCAGTTTTTCTACCCTTTTGTAGCCCTATGTAACAGATTACATATCTGGGATCCTGATCCGGTATCATATACTCAGGATGCGGAGGATACTGAGAAATAGTTCTGTATAATGAACACACCCGAAGATGATGCATCAGCATGCACTCTCTTCGTTTGGGCGGCACGGAAAATCTGGTATTCCCCAATTTCCTGCTCTGTCTTAGAACAATTATAAGTTGGAGCGGGACCAACGTTCCCCAGCTCAGTATAACAAGCGGGTTCGGTCAATAATCCGTATTATTATCTTGATTAAGGCATGATATGGTCGCTACCTGGAGAGAGAGAGAAGAAAACACTCAGCGTGCGCTCTTGCAAGAATAGATTGGTTATTATTTTATCTAATCAGGATGGCTCCCACTGCTTTTTATCAAATCTTTCTTCAAACCCTAAAAGGAAAGACTAGCAAGGATTAATTACACACTACAAGTTCGCCAATCTTTCAGCCAGGCCAGTGTCGGTACTTTGAGGGAGGTCCCCCGTGCTTTCGCACGAACCTAATTAATGTAAACCTCGTTTTCCCAGAGGCGTAACCCCGTTGACACCTTTCTAGACACCTACTTGATCGGCTAATTGTAATGTATAAAACTCTCCCAGGAGTAACTCTTACTCGCAGCGGGTATCGGGATCCAACTATCTCATAGAAGGTATGCAATCTCATTGCAAATTTCAACATTTGAAATTCCCGATAATATTTTGCCCCTAACGTGCTATGACCTTGACGAAAGCCAACAAACCATAGCCCGCTAGTCAAGTTCAACCCGTACATTTCTTGATTGAATTAAACCCACCCGCACGACCCTTGACGAAAGCCAACAAAGCCGCACGACTACCCTAATCCAATCGCATCGTATGCTAGCAGATAAGCAGCATATAGCTACCGCACACTGCACCTTGACGAAAGCCAACAAATGCAGCACGAATACTATATACAACTTATCTGAAATGACGGAGGGCTACGACAGGTTTTTCTGAAAACCTATTGCGTAATGAACTTGATATCGTTGTAGAATCAAATGAATTTTGAAATGGACCGTTTTTGAGGCTTTTCTAGTTTTGCTAAAGGAGTCACTCCCGGTGAAGGGATCGTCGGTCCTTTCCTCGTCGAATGAGGTGCGGGATATATCACATATATCACTGTGCAAAGAAAAAACACTTAAAAGCAATCAAAAGACAAACCGAGTGTGTAGCATCTGCCAGTTATTGCTAAAGGAGTCACTCCCGGTGAAGGGATCTCGGTCCTTTCCTCATCGAATAAGGTGCAGGATATATCACATATACCGCTATGCAAAGCAATAACTGTAGCTACCTTTTTTATTTTGAAATTCGATTCTACAACATCTTTAGGTTTCTTTTATTTCATTAATCACATTAATGAAGTCCCATCATATAATTACCTAAACATCACAGATAGATATGACGTACACTTATGCCATCCGCATTCGCCTCGATGTCTCCTCGTGCACCGTTAGGTTAGGTAACTAACGACAGAGCAGGGCAAGGCTAGTGCGGGAGCAAAACATAAGTAAATCTATATAATATATCATATATACTATATGCTATATCTATCATAGAACATCACATGATCACATCACAGATATCGCAGCAGAAGAAACATATGAAATATTGGATATACTAGGACGTCCGTGTTTTCAATACGAGCCAGTATAAAACACGGATTCCACGGTCGTGATGAATAGCCAAACCCACACCCCTAGACCCCTACGAGAGCGGCAAGCAACCCTACCAATTCTAGAGTTAGGAGATCCGGACTCGACTCCTCGAGTTGGTCTCCCACTGGACTCCAGAACCCGGTTACTTGTGCTCCCCTCCTTGGGTCTATCCTAGTGCGGAAAAGTAAATAATATACAAACGGTGACATCTTCCGCAACCTGGAAGTGCCCCAATAAAAGAATATTACATACAAGTTTTTACATGAATGAAAATGAAAAACACTCATCTCACATAAAAAAAACCCCGGCTATTCAAACATGACGATCCAATATAACATATCCAGCAACACATAACATCACATGTCATCAACGTAAGTAAATATGCGCATCCCAATTGTCGTTGACATATAGCAACGAAACCGGCGATATCACATATTACACTTACGGTCACAGAAAAGAAAGTGTAAAACTACAACAGTTGGAATCCGCAACCTCCTCAGACATCACATGCCTGACCAAATGAATTACTTAGACATCGCATGCCTAACAATTATAAACCCCGCATTTTAGTCTCAAAATCGAAAACTCTTTTCAATATCAAGTCGGGCAATTCAACAAGATTCCCGACATCCTGATCGAATACTCATCGCAAACTTCAGTAGACGGCTGCACCCCCGATACCGTCGACGAAGTGCACCAAGGCGGAACACCGCTGCCGCGAGCACCCGAACGGATGCTTTCGGCGACGGGGTTCTCCTACAGTCACTTGGTCGGGGCTACGGAGTGAGGCTGTCTATTAAGTTTATCCGGCGAGTATCCGCGTACGCTACGTGATTGCGATGGACTTTTGATCATATCAAAATTCCATGGCAACCGATCAAGTGAGACTAAACTGCTATGTTTATAACATTCATTCAGTTATCTCATAACTACTTGTGAATTCCAATTATTGTATCCCATTCCAGATAAACAGAAAATGTTAAACTTTTCGATCGAACAGTCAAACACCCAAGTTTTCCCGATACAGATCAACACAAGAAATAAGTCTAACAACATTCCATTCGTGCCTCAGTACCAACGGTCCAGCCGTAGAAGGGTCAAGTCAACGCCTCACATGTGGCACGCCGTACTGCCCCAAACCCGAAGGTTCAAAGGGCAGTTCAAGACGGTCACATAATCGAGTTAAGGTTTGTTGTCTTCTAGAGGGTCCATCGCGTTACTTGCACTACTTAGAACGTCGTTAAACTACGGAAAAATCCAACACTTGGAAATTTCCCGACAGGGGAAAAATTGGGTATTTATATCCGGTCGAACCTTTTAACATATTCTAAAAATTTATCCGGAAAGCCACACAGACAAAATTTGATAATCCGATCGAATATACGAAGTCCCAACACAACCCAGAATACTCTACTGTAGAGTCACAATAAAAATATCCTAGAAAATACAGCATTATATTATATGAGTTACTGTGCTGAAATAATCAAACAAGGGAACAGTACAGCAGCGGAAACGTGTGCAAGATGCTTTATAGGATAAAGCAGGCATCGCGGAGTTGGAACATCTGTTTTGATGGACCGTTGACCCCCCTTTTGCGGCGGTTCCGCGGCCATCTGTGATGATTAGGATGTGGTTTTTCTTCAGTTGTTTCCGTTGGTGTTTCTTGTGTGTTCTGGATGTTTTTAATATTTATTCCAGAGTTGTATTTTCTGGGATTGTTTTGGGGATTCGGTGTTTCGATCGGAGTATCAAATTTTGTCTGTGTGGCTTTTCGGATAAATTTTAGAATATGTTAAAAAGTTCGACCGGATATAAATACCCAATTTTTCCCCTATCGGGAAATTTCCAAGTGTTGGATTTTTCCGTAGTTTAAAGACGTTCTAAGTAGTGCAAGTAACTCGATGGACCCTCTAGAAGACAACAAACCTTAACTCGATTATGTGACCGTCTTGAACTGCCCTTTGAACCTTCGGGTTTGGGGCAGTACGGCGTGCCACATGTGAGGCGTTGGCTTGACCCTTCTACGGCTGGACCGTTGGTACTGAGGCACGAACAGAATGTTGTTAGACTTATTTTATGTGTTGACCTGTTTCGGGAAAACTTGGGTGTTCGAATATTAAATCGGAAAGTTTAACATTTTCTGTTTATCCGGAATGAGATACAATAATTGGAATTCACAAGTAGTTATGAGATAACTAAATGAATGTTATAAACATAGCAGTTTAGTCTCACTTGATCGGTTGCCATGGAATTTTGATGTGATCAAAAGTCCGTCGCAATCACGTAGCATACGCGGATACTCGCCGGGTAAACTTAATAGACAGCCTCACTCCATAGCCCCGACCAAGTGACTGTAGGAGAACCCCGTCGCCGAAAGCATCCGTTCGGGTGCTCGCGGCAGCGGTGTTCAGCCTTGGTGCACTTCGTCGACGGTATCGGGGGTGCGGCCGCCTACTAAAGTTTGCGACGAGCATTCGATCAGAATGTCGGGAATCTTGTTGAATTGCCCGACTTGATATTAAAAAGAGTTTTCGATAATGAGACTAAAATGCGGGGTTTATAATTGTTAGGCATGCGATGTCTAAGTAATTCATTTGGTCAGGCATGCGATGTCTGAGGAGGTTGCGGATTCCAACTGTTGTAGTTTTACACTTTCTTTTCTGTGACCGTAAGTGTAATATGTGATATCGCCGGTTTCGTTGCTATATGTCAACGACAATTGGGATGCGCATATTTACTTACGTTGATGACATGTGATGTTATGTGTTGCTGGATATGTTATATTGGATCGTCGTGTTTGAATAGCCGGGGGTTTTTTATGTGAGATGAGTGTTTTTCATTTTCATTTTCATTCATGTAAAAACTTGTATGTAATATTCTTTTATTGGGGCGCTTCCAGGTTGCGGAAGTTGTCACCGTTTGTATATTATTTACTTTTCCGATCGATCGTAGTATAAGAAACTCTTTTCCTATCAAGAGTATGTTGTCTACGTACAATACGAAGATGACCACCTTACTCTCTACTACCCTTTTGTATATACAAGGTTCGTCTACCATTTTGATGAAGTCAAACACTTTGACTATCACATCAAAACAGACGTTCCAACTCCGCGATGCCTGCTTCATTATGTAAAGCAACTTGCACACGTTTCCGCTGCTCCCACTGTTTATGAAGACCTCTGGCTGTGTTCTTATAGATGTTCTCTTCTAAATCAATATTTAGAAAAGCAGTCATGGCACCCAACCACCAGATATCGTAGTCATGGTATGTAGCCGTGGTAAGTAGGATCTGGATAGACTTAAGCATAGCTACTGGAAAAAGGTTTCATCATTATCCACGCCTGGTCGATGACGAAAACCTTTAACAAGTCTAGCTTTGAAAGTCTCAACTTTTCCATCTACACCAAGTAATCTTCTCAAGATATACTTGCTCCTGATGGGGATTTAACCCTTCAGATATAGCAGCTAAAGTCCATACTTTGCTGGTGTACATGGATTCCATCTCAGATTGCTAAGCATCCAGCCATTCTTACAGAGTCCCTACTCTCGATGGCCTGCTCGAAAATAGTTGGGTCATTATCTCATGATGCAATCCTTGCTCCCACTGTCATCGAGAAACCGAGGTATCTCTCAGGCGGATGAGGAACCCTACTAGATCGGCGGAGAGGCTGAGGTTCGTCGGGAATTGTAGAATCTTATGGTTCTGTCAAATCATCAACTGCAGTTTTGTATAGCTGGAACCTTTCCAGTTCTACAGAACTGATCCTGCCTCGATCTTGTCCGGATTTTGCTTTAAACATAGGCCGGACAACCCCAAATCTTAACTCGCTTAAGAGATGGGTTCTTCCCATACCATATCTCATATGGAGTGGTAGGCAGTGATTTGATTCAAACCTAATTCAATAGGTATGCAGCTTCTCAAGTGCATAACCCCAAAAGGAAATAGGTAACTCAGTAATACTCATCATAGAGCACACGATATCTAAAATTGTGTGATTGCTCCGCCCCGATACACCGTTGTGCTGTGGTGTATTCAGAGGAGTAACACTGAGAGAGAATCTCATTCTCCTTTAGAATAGTCCAGGAATTCTATGCACAAGTATTCTCCTCCCTGATCTTATCATAGGACATAATACTTATACCCGTATTTTGGTTCTCTACTTCTAACTTATATTCTGTGAATATCACAAATGGTTCGGACTTATGTTTCAACAGGAACATATGACTGAATCTTGAGAGATTATCAGAGAATATAATGAAGTATGAAGAACCAGTCCTGGCATGTGTAGACAGGAGACCTTACATACATCATCATGCATCAGTCCCAAGAATTCATTAACTATTTCTCTGTTTCCAATAAACAGAGCTATGGTCATATTATCTTTGTGACATGACTGGCAAGTTTCACAAGATGTAAATTCAAACTGATTTAAATATACATCTAAATGTAACTTCATCCAGTCGGGTCGCATTGATATGACCTAGTCTACAATGCCTCAAGAAGAATTCGTTCATTTCTGAACTCTTCTTCTTGTGTGTGTTCAGTATACTAGGAACTGTAGTTTGATTTAGAACGTTAATGCTTTTAGATAACGTGCCTGAACCGATCAACTTTTGATATAGGAAATGTTCAAAACATTATCCATCAATACAAAATTATATCCTTTCTTTACTAATAAAGAGATTGATATGATTTTGTATATCAGGTTCGGTATCTAATAGCATTTGTTCAGAATCAACGTATTCGTAATACAGGGTGACAGTGACCAACAGACTTGGCTGCAACACTTGCCCCGTTTTCTGCCTCATGAAACTTATCACCCGTTCTCAGTTTTTCTACCTTTTTGTAGCCCTATGTAACAGATTACATATCTGGGATCCTGATCCGGTATCATATACCCAGGATGCAGAGGATACTGAGAAACAGTTCTTTGTAATGAACACACCCGAAGGAGATGCATCATATGCACTTTCTTCGTTTGGGCGGCATAGGAATTCTGGTATTCCCCTATTTCCTGCTCTGTCTTATAACAATTATAAGTTGGAGCGGGACCAACGTTCCCCAGCTCAGTATAACAAGCGGGTTTGGTCAATACATCCATTTTATTATCTTGATTAAGGCGTGATATGGTCGCTACCAGGAGAGAGAGAAGAAAACACTCTGCGTGCGCTCTTGCAAGATCAGATTGGTTATATATTTTATCTAATCAGGATGGCTCCCACTGTTTTTATCAAATCTTCCTTCAAACCCTAAAAGGAAAGACTAGCCGGGATTAATTACACTCTACAAGTTTGCCAATCTTTCAGCCAGGCCAGTGTCGGTATTTTGAGGGAGGTTCCCCGTGCTTTCGCACGGACCTAATTACTGTAAACCTCGTTTTCCCAGAGGCGTAACCCCGTTGACACCTTTCTAGACACCTACTTGATCGGCTAATTGCAAAGTGCAAAACTCTCCCAGGAGTAACAATTACTCGCAGTGGGTATCGGGATCCAACTATCACATAGAAGGTATGCAATCTCATTGCAAATTTCAACACTTGAAACTCCCGATAATGGTTTTTACCCCTAGCACCTATGACCTTGGCTAAGGTCAACAAATCATAGGTACTAGTCAAGTTCTACCCGTCATTTCGTGATTAATTAGACCCATCCACATGACCCTTGGCTAGGGTCAACAAAGCCACATGACTGTCCTAACTAATCGCATCATATGCTGTGTAGGAAGACATCACTTAGTTACCGTACACTGTGCCTTGACTATGGTCAACAAACACAGCACGAATACTAAGTACTCTACTTCCTAAAATGACGGAGGGTTGCGAATGGTTTTTGTGAAAACCTTTAACGCTTTGAACTTGATCTCGTTGCGGAATCAAATGATTTTTAAATGGAATGTTTTTGAAGCTTTTCTAGTTTTGCTAAAGGGGTCACTCCCGGTGAAGGGATCGTCGGCCCTTTCCTCGTCGAATGAGGTGCGGGATATATCATATATATCACTGTGCAAAGCGGAAACTATAGAAGCGATCAAAGACAAACCGAGGGTTGTAGAATCTGCCAGTTATTGCTAAAGGAGTCACTCCCGGTGAAGGGATTTCGGTCCTTTCCTCATCGAATAAGGTGCAGGATGTTCTATAATGAACACCGCGATGCAAAGCAAGAACTGTAGCTACCTGTTTTATTTTGAAATTCGATTCCACAACATCAATTATGTTTATTTTCTTTCATTAATCTCATTAATGAATATCCCATCATTTAAGTCCACCTAACCATCACAGATAAATATAACGTACGCTTATGCCATCCGCATTCGCCTCAATGTCCCGTCTGCACCGTTAGGTTAGGTAACTAACGCCAGAGCGAGGCAGGGCTAGCGCGGGTGTAAAACATAAGCAACGTCTATATAATATATCATATATACTATATATAATATCTGTCACAGAACATCACATGATCTCATCACAGATAAATCACAGCAGAAGAAACATATGAAATATTGGATATACTAGGACGTCCGTGTTTTCAATACGAGCCAGTATAAAACACGGATTCCACGGTCGTGATGAATAGCCAATCCCACACCCCTAGACCCCTATGAGAGCGGCAAGCAACCCTACCAATTCTAGGGTTAGGAGACCCGGACTCGACTCCTCGAGTTGGTCTCCCTCTGGACCCCAGAACCCGGTTACTTGTGCTCCCCTCCTTGGGTCTATCCTAGTGCAGAAAAGTAAATAATATACATCAACGGTGACATTTTCCGCAACCTGGAAGTGCCCCAATAAAAGAATATTACATACAAGTTTTTACATGAATGAAAATGAAAAACACTCATCTCACATAAAAAACCCCCGGCTATTCAAACACGACGATCCAATATAACATATCCAGCAACACATAACATCACATGTCATCAACGTAAGTAAATATGCGCATCCTAATTGTCGTTGACATATATCAACGAAACCGGCGATATCACATATTACACTTACGGTCACAGAAAAGAAAGTATAAAACTACAACAGTTGGAATCCGCAACAGCCTCAGACATCGCATGCCTGACCAAATGAATTACTTAGACAACGCATGCCTAACAATTATAAACCCCGCATTTTAGTCTCATTATCGAAAACTCTTTTCAATATCAAGTCGGGCAATTCAACAAGATTCCCGACATTCTGATCGAATGCTAGTCGCAAACTTTAGTAGGCGGCTGCACCCCCGATACCGTCGACGAAGTGCACCAAGGCGGAACACCGCTGCCGCGAGCACCCGAACGGATGCTTTCGGCAACGGGGTTCTCCTACAGTCACTTGGTCGGGGTTATGGAGTGAGGCTGTCTATTAAGTTTACCCGGCGAGTATCCGCGTACGCTACGTGATTGCGACGGACTTTTGATCACATCAAAATTCCGTGGCAACCGATCAAGTGAGACTAAACTGCTATGTTTATAACATTCATTTAGTTATCTCATAACTACTTGTGAATTCCAATTATTGTATCTCATTCCGGATAAACAGAAAATGTTAAACTTTCCGATTGAATATTCGAACACCCAAGTTTTCCCGAAACAGGTCAACACATGAAATAAGTCTAACAACATTCTGTTCGTGCCTCAGTACCAACGGTCCAGCCGTAGAAGGGTCAAGCCAACGCCTCACATGTGGCACGCCGTACTGCCCCAAACCCGAAGGTTCAAAGGGCAGTTCAAGACGGTCACATAATCGAGTTAAGGTTTGTTGTCTTCTAGAGGGTCCATCGAGTTACTTGCACTACTTAGAACGTCTTTAAACTACGGAAAAATCCAACACTTGGAAATTTCCCGACAGGGGAAAAATTGGGTATTTATATCCGGTCGAACTTTTTAACATATTCTAAAATTTATCCGGAAAGCCACACAGACAAAATTTGATACTCCGATCGAAACATCGAATCCCCAAAACAATCCCAGAAAATACAACTCTGGAATAAATATTAAAAACATCCAGAACACACAAGAAACACCAACGGAAACAACTGAAGAAAAACCACATCCTAATCATCACAGATGGCCGCGGAACCGCCGCAAAAGGGGGGTCAACGCCGCGGTTCCGCGGCCGTACTGTTGAATTAAGTTGTCGTTTTCTCTAGTTTTTCTTAGAATTTCCTGCACATTTCTCTGCATATTTTTAATTCCAAAAAATCCACATTTTACAGAAATGTCCAGAGAGCATGTTAAGGGTTTGGGTTTCGGGTCGATCGGACTTCAAATTCCGTCGGGACTTCGCCTAAGGCTCTAGCTAGGCTCTGATACCACTGTAGGCGATTCCATCTAGACTAGCTCCATCAATGGTGATTGTTGGAAATGAGGTGTACGTATCATCAAACATGATACAAGCATGTGCACAAAATCATATCGCATATGCAATGCGCACATCCGAGTGAGAAAATCCATTCAAAGTGAACCGATACTAGTTAATGCAAAGTAATATATCAAATATATAATTATACATTAAATCATTAAATCAACACTTGATTTAACGATCCGGTCATATAACCGAGTAGTATCCAATGTATCGGCTTATCGAATCAATCCTTGATTCGATAACTAGGTTATATCGCATACAACCATTCGACACATTCATCGCGAGAATAGAATACGGTATCACATACACGCATTATTCTCGGTCCCGCACATATCTCATATGCGCTTATATTTCGTTTCGCTTGAGCCAGGAAACCTCTGTGTAGGACTCTAAAGACTCGTCAATACGCCGGCAGCAGGCGATGATCATATCAAACACCCACAAGCCGCAAGCGGTTTGCTAAACGTAACGGCCACCCGGGTATTGAGCGATCTGAAGATCGACGAGCAAGCCCGCTCACACTCCAGTGAATCCAACCAGTAACACTACCGTACAGTCCGGTCTGATCGTCTGATATGTCGCATATCTTGCCTAGGGGTAGTAAACGTCAGACCCCAATAGCTCGATAAGTCGTGTCGATATGAGGTCTATAACAATTCGAGAAACTACTGGTAACACTTACCAGTAAATCATAACCACCCTGGCCAGGGATTTCCGGTTATAGCCAATCGAACACAGCGCAACATCAACTCCCTATACCGGGAGAGACGAATCCCCTCCTATCGCTCATTGCCTCCATGTGACTCGGGACTGTACCCAAAAACCACCGTTTTGCACGCCCTCTTGGACGTGGTAAGATGGAAATCAAAGCACAGTGGGAACCACACAAGACTCTATGACGATCTCGGGTCAACAGACTACTCTGTACCAGTGTCACCAGAGAACTGCCATCTGACGTCAGGTATAATACCATCTGGGAGTTCTCGGCGAGTCCGTCCAGTGTACCCAGTCTCTACTGAGCACCCGTATATCTCCTCTGATGTCAAACACCAATGGATATGGGATCATCCATCGCCCATCTGTATGGGTCGAGAAGGTACACGCTAGTCTACTCTGGTATATCGATGCCCCGTCTCGATACACCCACGACTAGGGACTTTGAAGGATGTACTTATGGACTACCATGTCCCCACTAGTATGATCTGCATCATAGTCCAGGTAGTCAAGTACACATCCTAAGGGCTTTACCAACATGTAACAGAGAGACAATCAGTGTACACGTTAAGGTAAAGATCAACTAGATATCATACTATCATGTCGAGCAAGAAAGTCCTCACTATATATGTCCAAGCATCCACTACAATATACATCCTATGTACAGTAATGGCCTCTAGGGCATACATATAACTAACAAAAATTCTGTACTTAAATATTCTCCACCTCGATCTGATCGAAGTTTCTTGATGCTCAAGCCTATTTGTTTTTCTACTTCAAGTTTGTACTCCTTGAATTTCTCGAAAGCTTCGGATTTGTGCTTTATCAAAAACACGTGTCCGAATCTTGAGAAATCATCAGTAAAAGTAATGAAGTATGAAAAACCACCTCTAGCATGTGTAGACATTGGTCCGCATACATCACTATGTATGAGGCTTAAGAGTTCTACAGCTCTTTCTCCGTGTCCAGTAAACGGAGTTTTGGTCATTTTACCTTTGATACAAGACTGGTAAGTCGCATAAGATTTATATTCAAAAGGATTTAAATATCCATCTTTATGTAGTTTGTTTAGTCTTATTTCATTAATATGACCAAGTCTACAATACTAAAGAAAAGCTTCATTTATATCTGAAAACTTTCTTTTATTAGTATGTTGTAAATTGAAAACTGTGTGTTGGTTCAGGATGTAAATACCGTTATTTAATATACCATACCCAATCAACTCTTGATTCAAGTTAATGTTCATAACATTATTTTCCAATACAAAATTATATCCTTCATTTTCCAACAAAGAAACGAATATTATATTACATAGCATACTTGGTACAAAATAACACGGGTTCAAAACCAAATTACAACCCGAAGGCAACCCAAGATGATACTCTCCCACGGATACAGCATGTACATTGGAACCATTTCCAACCCGCAGAGTATGCTTACCTGTCTTCAAAACTCTACTGTTTCTTAATCCCTGCATACAATTGCAGATGTGAGAACTAGAACCGGTATCTAATACCAAAGATGCAGAGTTTAAAGAAAAACAGTTTTCAGTTACAAACACACCTGAAGTGGAAGCATCAGCTTGCTTCTTCTTCTTGAGATCAACAAGATACACAGCACAGTTGCGTTTCCAATGTCCTGACTTGTGGCAGTAAAAACATTCTCCTTTCCCGCTTCCCGCAGCCCCGGATTTGTCTTTCCCCTTTGCCTTTTTAACTCCGCCTTCTGTTTGATGGACTTCGTCTTTTTCTTTCCTTTGGCCTTGGCTTTTGGGAATGAAGAGGAGGATGGCCCAACAAGCAGTGCGGGAGTCCTCGTTGTTTTTAACGTGCTCTCTGCACTTCTCAACATATTGAGAAGTTCAGATAATGATTTCTCCAAATCATTCATATTGTAGTTCACTATGAACGGAGCAAAGGCAGGGGGGAGAGACTGTACAACAATATCTGTATACTGCTCATTGTCCATGGTCCATCCCAATTCTTCAAGTTCTTCTATAAGACCAATCATCTTTAAAACATGGTCTCCTACTGATGTACCAGGGGCTATTCGCATTTGAAACAGTTTTCGAGATGCCTCGTATCTCAAAGTACGAGATTGCTCTTCATACAAGTCCTTTGTGTGAAGAAAGATGGATTGTACATCCATATTCTTGTGTTGCTTCTGATGGATATTGTCCATAGAACCAAGCGTGAGGCACTTGGCCGTGTTACAATCAGCATCCCAAGTTTTTCGGATCTCCCTATCCGAGACAGATGATTCAGGTACTGGGACGAGTGGGGCTTGGGTTTTGAGGACATATGATACTTTATCATATGCGAGTGCAATGTTCAAGTTCCTCAACCATTCTTTATAGTTCAGTCCCGTCAGTTTATTTTTCTCTAGTAGAAGCTTAAGTCCCGTCATAGGTATCTGCCATTAGGAGAGAGAAAAGAATACACTCAGCGAAATGCTCTTACAAAGAATTAGATTGGTTATTATCTTATCTAATCGATGTCTCCCAATGCTTTTTATCAAATTTTCTTTCAAAACCTGAAAAGAAAACTAGCCAGGATTAATTACATTCTACAATTTCGCTAACCGGTCAGCCAGGCCAGTGTCGGTACTTGAGGGAGGTTCCCCGTGCTTTCGCACGGACCTAATTAAAGTAAACCTCGTTTTCCCAGAGGTCAAACCCCGTTAACACTTTTCTAGACACCTACTGGATCAGCTAATTGTAAAGTGCAAAATTCTCCTGGAAGTAACACTTACTCACAGTGGGATCGGGATCCAACTATCATATAGATAGTATGCAATCTCATTACAAATTTCAACTCTTGAAACTCCCGATATGGTTTTTACCCCTCGTTACTTATGACCTTGGCTATGGTCAAAATATCATAAGTACTAGTCAAGTTCTACCCGTCATTTCGAGATCAACTAGACCCACCTATATGACCCTTGACTATAATCAACATAATCACATGAATATCCTAACTGATCGCATCATATGCTTTGTAGGAAGACATCACTTAGCTACCGTACACTACGCCTTGACTATGATCAAAATACGCAGCACGAATACTAAGTACTCTGCTTCCTAAAATGACGGAGGGTTGCGGATGATTTTTATGAAAACCTTTAACGCTTTGAACTTGATCTCGTTGTAGAATCAAAACAGTTTTAGAAAAGGAGTGGCTTAAGCTCCGCATCTTTTGAAACTTGCATTTTTTCATAAAAAAGGCCGAGTGGGTTTCAAATCTGATTCTACAACATCTTTTAGGTTTCTTTTTATTTACATTAATCTCATTAATGTAATCCCATCATTTAAGTTCCTAGGCCATCACAGAAAAGAAACGAAAATAGAACGTACACTTATGCCATCCGCATTCGCCACAATGTCCCGTTATGCACCGTTAGGTTACTTAACTAACGGCATAGCGGGGTGGGACTAGTGTGGGTGTAAAACATAAGTAACGTTTATTATATATCATATATATAATAATAATCCATTCGTCTCAGATACTAAGTAATCACATTAAAGAATATCAACAGCAGAAGCACATATGAAAATAAAAGGATATCTAGGATGTCCGTATTTTGTATTTAGCCAACGATAGAAAATACGGATTCCACAGTCGCGATGAATAGCCAAGCCCACACCCCTAGACCCCTACGAGAGCGGCAAGTGATCCTGCCAATTCTACAGTTTAGGAGACCCGGTCTCGACTCCTCGAGATGGCCTCCCACTGAACCCTAGAACCCAGTCACTTGTGCTCCCCTCCTTGGGTCTATCCTAATGCGGAAAAGTAAATAATATACAATGATGGAAACATCTTCCTCAGCCCGGAAGTGCCCCAAATAAAAGAATATTACATACAATTGATTTATACATGAATGAAAATAAAACTCTCATCTCACATAGAAAAAAACCCAGCTATTCAATCACGACAATCCTGCACATCATATCTCAGCAACACATAATATCTCATATCATCAATGTAAGCAAGTATGCGTATCCCGATTGTCGTTGATGTATAGCAACGAAGCCGGCGATACCCCACATACTACGCTTACGGTCACAAAAAAGAAAGTGTAAAACTACAACATTTGGAATTCACAATCTCTTTAGAATCGTAAATCCGAAATATCACATACTTCGCATTTCATGCCTAACTATATGAATTCCACATATTGTATCACATTCCATAAAAATAGACAGTATTAAACTTTCCGATCGAATAATCAAATGCCCAAGATTTCCTAATTAGCTCAACACTTGAGCGGAGTTCAAAAATCCCAGAACATGTCACAGTAGCAGTGGTCCAGCCGTAGAAGGGTCAAGCCAACGCCTCATATATGGCACGCCGTACTGCCCCAAACCCTAAGCTTTAGAGGCAGTTCAGATGGTCACATAATCGAGTTAAGGTTTGTGTTCTTCTAGAGGGTCCACCACGTTACTTGCACGTTTTTCCGAAAGATTTAAACTCGAGAAAAATTCAACGCTTGAAAGTTTTTCGAGCCGGGAAAAAGTGAGTTAATGATATCCGTTCGAATATTTTAATACTTTCTAAATTACCCGAAAACAGAACGAAATTAAACTTTCCGATCAAATCAACGAATCCAAAATAATCCCCAGAACACTCAACACTTGAGTCAGAATAAAAATACCCAAAAATATGTACAAGCAGCTACGGACGTTACTGTTCAAAAACAATGAAATAACACTTCTGTACGGCCGCGGATCCGCGGCCCAAGCAAGGTATGGCCGCGGTTCCACGGCGGAATGTACGGATCATTGCGTCGTTTTTTACAGTAAAGCTTATATTTCCCTGCTGAATTTTTAAAGTATTTTTAATTCAGAAAAAACAGAATTTTAAAAATTGTCCAGAGAAGGGTATAATTCCGTATTTCGTGGTTCGATCGGAGTTTTAACTTCGCCTAAACTTCGCCTAAAACTCTAGCTTGGCTCTGATACCATTGTTGGGTTTACCTAGCATCTCATCAAGGGTTTGGAAGCATCACATATGCCAAAATCAAATTTTTAAGGTGCTAAGTGAACTTGCAAAGAATCATAACTAGAAATTTAGGGTTTCTTTTGACTAAGCATCACATGCAAAAGAAAAAGTATCACTAAGAATAGAGATTACAACCTTTGTAGACCTTCCTTAGTGACTCCTTGGCACTTTGAGAGTTTGGAACGGATCGATGGAAGCCTTCGTAGTCCACGAAAATCCACCCGAAGTCTCTTTGCCCAAAGCTCCTTGCTTTACTTGATATGTGAATGAAGTAGAGCAAACACCCTACACAAATGGGCCAGATGTGTGTAGTATGATGATGTGGTTTGTATTCTATAATCAAAACCCTTTTTTTTCACCCTCACACAAAGAAATTTTCAAGAGAGGAAGAAGAAGATGTTGGCTAAGCTTGAGCTCAAAAGAAAATGATATAAGTGAATTATTGAAATGAGAAAGAATAATCCATATTAATCCTTCTCACTTCAACCATAGTTAGTAATTACTTAGATATTTACTTATTGAGTTAAAATCCAAAGGAGAATTAACTCATGGTTAAAAATTAGGTGAAGTTTAGTCAAAGATGATAAACATCAACCATGAGTGAATTATCCTTTCTATTTACTCAAAATGATAAATATATATGTAATTACTACAATATGAGTCTTGCATTGCCACCAAATATGTATCAACAACCATGATACAATCTATGTATGTATGTGTCCATGCACATCATCATGTGCATACATGCATGCATACAAAAATAGAAAAAAGGGTTTAATTAAATAATTAATCTAAAAGTCTTTTGTTAAATCAACACTTGATTTTGCAAACCGGTCATATCACAAACGACCCGACCAATAGAAAATGCCCGATTAATATACGGTATCACATATCCGTATTTAATCGGGTCCCCACGCATATCTCATATGCACACCACATCTTTTCGCCTGAGCTAGGAAACTTCATTGTGGGACTCTAAGATTCGTTAATAAGACGGCAGTAGGTAATGATCATATCAAATACCTGCAAGCCGCAAGCGGTCAGCTAAACGTAACGGCCACCCGTGTATTGAGCGATCAGAAGAAAATCAGCGAAGCTGTCAAAACTCCCGTCGAGCCAACTGGCAACACTTACCGTACAGTCCGGTCTCTTCGTCAGATATGCTGCATATCGAGTCTAAGGATGGAATCGTCGACCTCAATAACTCAATAAGTCATGCTGGTGTATAGCTCATAACAGATCGAGAAACTACTGATAACGCTTATCAGTAAATCTCAGCAGCCCTGGCTAGGGACTTCCTGTTATAGCCAATCGAGTATAGCACAACATCAACTCCCAATACCGGGAGAGACGAAACCTCTCCTATCGCTCATCGCCTCCATGTGCCTCGGGATTGTACCCAAAATCCACCTGTTTGCACGACTCAGTAGAGCCGTGGTAGGGTGGATATCAAAGTACAGTGGGAGGACACACAAGATTCTATGACGATCTTGGGTCTACAGACTAACCGTACCAGTGTCACCTGAGAACTGCTACCCGACAATAGATATAATACCACATAGGAGTTCTCTGTCGGTCCGTTCAGTGTACCCAGTCTCCACTGAGCACCCGCATACAATCTTTGGTGTCACCTCACCAGATGGATATGGGATCATCCATCGCCCATCATATGGGACCATCCATCGCCCATCATATGGGACAAGAATAGTATATGCTAGTCCACTCTGGATGCACCGTCTCGATACACATACGACTAGGAACAGTTTAAGGATATACTTATAAACTACACATGCCCCACTAGTATGATCCGCATCATAGTCACAGTAGTCAAGAAAATATCCTGAAGGCTTTATCAACATATGCAAATGAATAAAAGAATGATCAAATCAACATTTCAAGATAAAGTAAACCAGATAGCATACTATCATGTTGAGCGAGAAAGTCATCTAGAATCATATATACATGTCCAAGCATCCACTATACATATAATGGCCTCTAGGGCATACATATATCTAACAATATATTACATTGCATTAACTAATATAAGCTCACTAAAAGATTATTTTTCTCACTTGGATAATACATTGATGTATATGCGATATATGTGAATTGTATTATTTCTTTTTGTTACAAAATATATTGTATATGTGATATATAATATTGTAACATGTTAGGGTTACAAATGCAACATGGTTGTTGAGTTTAAACCAAGTTAGGGTTTGGATTTGGGTTAGCTTTTGGGTTAGCTTTCATGAAGCTTCATGAAGCTTTCCTTTTGTCCTCATCCTTAGATATTTTTTGAAGATATTATTTAACCCAACCCAAACCGTTAACTCTAGTTAATTCTCTACAAGAGTTAAGACTCTCATTCTTAACTCATGGTTGCAATTGTAACCACAACACAATTTTATTATTCATCACAAAAGGATTTCTTCTTCTTCTTCCTGAAAAAGCTTTCTAGCTTTTTGTGTTGTGATGAAATAAAGTGAGAAATTGAAAACAAAAGAGAGCTAAATTCCTACTTCATCATCCTCATATATTTTAGCCACTTAGATTAGGGTGTTTTCTTTACTAATACTTGATTAGTGAAACAAGACTTGAGTTTGAGATTCTTCAATGTAGATCATCTTAGTTTTTGAAGATTGGAAGTAAGGTTGCATCTTTCTCTTCATGGGGCCTCTCGAGAGTCCGGGTACTTGATGATCTCAGCGAAGGAATCTCAACACGGAGCTTATGAAGCAACGGAACAGACTACAAAGGTTGTAATCCTTCTCTCTTAGATGTAAAGTTGTTTACATGCTAGTTTACCCTAATTCTCTAGTTAAGATCTTGGTTAGGGTTTGTTTAGCACCCCAAAAATTTTAAAGTAGCATGATTGATCCTTGCCAAAACCTTCACATGGTGCTATGCTAACCCTACAAGTTAGTCACCTAAGATAGTATACAGGTGCTCATTAGGTTATGAGTACATTGGACGGACTCACCGGGAACATGCTAGATGGTATTATACCTATTGTCCGATAGCAGTTCCTAGGTGACATGAGTATAGGTTAATCTGTCGACCTGAGATCGTCATTTTCTTGTGTGAGTTCCTATTGTGTTTTGATTACTACCCCACCACGGCTTAAAAGAGTCATGCAAACAGGTTTTAGTTGGGTACAGTCCCAAGCCACATGGAGGCAGTGAGCGGATCGTCGGGGATTCGTCTCTCCCGGTATTGGGGGTTGATGTCGCGCGGTGCACGGGAGGCCATCACCAGAAATCCTTGGCCAAGGTAGACGAGAATTACTGATTTGTCAGTAGTTTCTCAGTGGGTGATGGGGTTCATACCGACACAAAAATATCATGTTATTAAGGGTATGACTTTATCCACCCCCTAGACTCGATATGCGATACTCTTAGACGAATAGACCGGATTGTACGGAGATTGTCACGGACATGCTCAGTAGGGGTTCGGATGAGTTTTCTCGTCGGCCTTCCTTTCGCTCAATACCTGGGTAGCCGTTACGTACAGCTAGTGCCGCTGACGAGCTTGTGCTTAAACCCACTGCCAGTGTATTGACGAGTCTTTAGAGTCCCACACATAGAGTTTCCTTGGTTCTGGCAAAACGATGTAGTAGCCGTATTGGATAAGTGCAAGGTTTATTTCGATCGATTGTACTATGTACCCGGACTTTTGATCGGACGGTTGATAATACTAGCCGGCTCGGGTTTGAGCCGAATTATTAAATCAGGTATTGATTTAATAATTTACGTATATATATTTCTATATGTATATTCTAGTATTATGTTGTTTGTGTTATTCTATCTCTTCGGGTATTCGTATTTCGGTACGAATACAGGTATGTATATACAGTAGAATGTAATCCGTATTTATAAAGATAACATTCTATCTCTTCCGTTAGTTAAGTAACCTAACGGTGCATGACGGAGCCCCGTGGCGAATACGGATGACATATACGTCATTGTATTTTTGTTCCTTTTTTCTGGTGTGGTATGGATTAATTGATGGGACTGCGTTAATTTTGATTAATGCAAGGAAAAATAAACCTAAATGATGTTGTTGGAACCAATTTTTGAATACTGTTATTACAGACGTTTCGTTTTGCTTTGCACAATGGTATTCGGTTCTGAATATCCAGCGCCTCATTCGACGAGGCAAGAGCCGAGATCCCTTCATAGGGAGTGATCACTTGGGTAAAAGTTTGCGTCAGTGTAATAACTTCACTATAGTCGATTCTTTTGCTTTGCATTGTGGTATTCAGTTAGGAATATCCTGTACCTCATTAGATGAGGAAAGAGCCGAGATCTCTTCACAGGGAGTGACCTCTTTAGCAAAAGTTTGCGCCACTATATATTTGTAAAACCGCTCGGGTTCCTTCAACGATATCAAGTTCATTACGTTAAAGGTTTTTCGCCAAAAACCAGCCGTAGCCCTTTGTCATTTCCTATGAGTAGTGCTCAGTATTCGTGCTGCGTATGTTGGCATTGTCAAGGCGTAGTGTATGGTAGCTGAGTATTACTTGTTTGTAGCTTTAGATGTGATTGGTTAAGATAGTCGTATGATCATGTTGACATTGTCAAGGACTCGTACTGGTAGGTTTAATGCAATCAAGCTAATGTCGGGTTGAACTTGACTAGGACCCTTTGATATGTTGGCAATGTCAAGGTCACTTGGATCGTAGGAGAAAAAACCACATCGGGAGTTTCAAATATACAGGAAAGTTGCCAGGTATGCGCTCGGGAGTTTCAAATATACAGGAAAGTTGCCAGGTATGCGCATACCTTCTGGAGTGTGGTGACTTGAGTGGCTTCCATCAAGTTATCATGCAATGATAGTTGGATCCCAATTTCCATTGATGAGTAAGTGTTACTTCTCGGGTGATTTTCAGATGATCCCGACTAATTCTCCTTTTAGGATTTGAAGGAGAATTCGAGAAAATTGTGGGAGCCATCTTGATTAGATAAAGTGATCAACCAATCTAATCTAGGTTAGAGTGCACGCTGAGTGTTTTTTCTCTCTCTTTGGCAGCGATCATGGCCTGACCTTAAAAACTCATGAACCAATTTAACCAAACTTTCTTAAAATACTTGGGCTTTTGGATTGTCATTAAGTCGCATATATCCCTGCCGCTCCTATTTTCCCTTTGCATTTTTCCAGAACACTCCGTACCACTATGAAGATTCATATTGATTGGATATTCCATCGTATAGTTACATACGAACTCGAAGAAACTTGTTTCAGTTCGAGGATGGATTCCGGTTCTGAAAAAATTGAATAGGACTATTTTGTTGTCTTTTCTCTTTACCTCCTCTCAGGTTGCAAGAGCTCCTAGTATTAGGAGAGTACACCTATTGTGCTTATTGGATAGTCTTCTTCCAAACCATAGGCAGGTGCCGAAGGGTAGAGAAGGAAGAAAACCAGTTAGCCTAAGTGTGGTGTACAGAAGGTATTAAGTAAAGACATATAAAGAGATTAGAATGAGGGCAAACGAAATTGCGACTACTATCATTCACGACGAAGCTGCGTATACCCCTTCCAGTCCTACTTCCCCTTTGCATTTCTCTGAAACAATCTGTATCGCTACGAAGATCCATATTGCTTAGATATGCCATCATATAGTTACATACGAACTCGAAGAAATTTGGTTCAGTTCGAGGGTGGTTTCCGGTTCGGGAGAAATTGAATAGGTTTATTCGGTTGTCTTTTCACTTTACCTTCTCTCAGGTTGTGAGTGTTAGGAGAGTATACCTATTACGCTTATTAGATAGTCTTCTTCCAAACCTTAGGCTGGTGCCGAAAGGTAGAAAAGGAAGAAAACTAATTAGCCTAAATGTAGTGTACAGAAGGTAAGAAGTAAAGGCATATGAAGGGATTGAAGTGAGGGCAAGGAAATATACGGTTACTGTCATGAATCTAGATTGTGGAAGAGACATTACTAGGAATACCCAGCTACCCTTTCCAAACATTTTCATGTTTCAGTTTTACTATGCGGTGTTAATTGAAATCTGTTTTCCTAATTAGATTCTGACTTTAGGGTATGTATTTACCAGACTTGGTTCTCACATCTGTATGGCGTTACAGATAGTGAGTAGGAGTAAGATATTGGGAATTGGGTGATTAGATCCTCAATATATATCAGAATTCGGTGTAATTGGTGATATTTGAGAAAATCACCTGGGTTTTGCCTGACGGCAAAAATTTGGTTTTGAATATCCGTCGTTATGCACCAATGTCAAACTGATATATCTGTACGTTTATTTTATAAAGTGAGATAAATTTTTGAAATTATGTCTATGACGTTTACTTATATCAGTTGATAGTTAGGTAAGGTGCATTCATCAACGGTGTAATTCTTCTTAACCATAGTACAGTTTTCAACCTACAACGCACAGGGTTTGAGTTATTAAACGCAATGGACTTATACAAAGTATTGTATGTTGTCCGATATTCGTTAGGAAAAGGGGTTGGTACTCTCACTATATTCTGTTTACTCATGACTTCTCTAGTTTTAGACAAATATTTCGTTGAAATACAAGGTCCAGATTTTGAGAAGATATAGGTATAAGAATAAAGTAGAGAACCATATGTTGCAAGTATCAAGATTCTTCAAGGTGATCGAAGATGTAGATACTTGTTTTAGGTATTCCGTTGTAAGTAATAGTTTAGAGAAATTGCTTCTCTCTCAGGTTACTCATATGTGGGTGCATTCCTTGATGAGTAATGCTGCTCGGCCTCCTTCCATTTAGTTGATATGCACTGGGAACGGCTGCATGTATTTTGAATCTGGTTCTAATTAAATTAGTTCCTTTGTTTCTATATTGGATATAGATGGATTCATATCTTAACGATGTTAAGGTAAATGGAGTTGTCCGGCTTATGCTTAAAACCAAAATCTGGATAAACTCTAGGCACGTTTCAGTAATGGTAGTTTGTGGGTTTTCCCGGGCTTTGATGAGGGTTAACATTCTACCATTTGGAAGATCATTAGTTATATTGTTCTTGACTCGCCACAGTTTTAGTAAAATGAATTCTTTTCAGAAAACATTAGTGGGAGTATGGTAGAACTAGAAGTTATTCCAGAACCACAAACGATTACTGAAAATTTAGTAGAACCTAAAAATTCAATTGGATTCGACAATCCATTAGCCACTCCGCAGATTTGGTGGGTAATCTCAGGCACCCGAGAGGTACTTCGATCTCCTCAAAGAGGGTGAAAAGGAGGTTTTTGATTACCCAAACTTGCCACTACTGCTGTTCTAGACTGTGTGATCTAGCAGGAGGATGAGTATAACATCGTTCTAAATTAGCTTTAGAAGTGCACGTGTATATGACTCTGCCAGAGGGTTGTTGTAGTCAGTGGGTGCAGCGAAAGCATAGTGGGTAGGTAGCTTATGTCTATTTATAGACTAAAGAAAATATAGCGGAGATAGATCGTCTAGTTTTGATGTGACAGTCATAGAGTTTAACTTCATCAGAACAACAGATGGACCAGGTAAGAAGGTAATAGAGAGTGATGTCCTGGTATTTTGATGACATGCTCTTGATAGGAAGTGATCTTCTTATACGACGATCGGTTATACTGTGATTGTCATAAGGTGTTTCTCCACATAGGATCTGGATAAAATATCAGGGTTTCTGGTCACTAGATCTATGGTTTTAGATTTAGATTTGGGAAGTGTTCCAATTTGGGTAATTGGCACTATTCTAATGTGTTTTAGAATGGACGACTCCTGGCGTGGTGGTGTACCCGTAGGTGATGGAGTCACCTTCTCTAAAGAGATGTCTTCCAGACTGAAAATGAGAGGGATTTGCATGATTGTCATATCACTTGCTTAGGCAATTGAGTTAATCATGAAATGTCAAGTACCATACCAGATATTGCTTTTTCACTAACTGCAATAAGCATATATATTAATCTAATCCTGGAGAAACGTTGGGAAGCAGTTATGAACATAAGTTGGAAGTTCTTGGTATATGGTAACGGCAGCCTCCTTCAAGAAGCAGTTATCATTTCTGGCTTCCAAGGTGACCTGGATGACAAAGTGGCTGTCAGAGTTATAGTTTTTCCTCTTTTGAGGGGGAGTATGTTGGACAGATGGTCCAAGCGGATACTGAGGAAGGCACGGCGCAGGATACTGATAAAATTCAGTAGATGATACGGTCTAAAATGTTTGTTGGATTTGGAGTTCATTTGTGAACTGGGTCCTATCAGATATCCAAACAAATTCTAAGACATGTATCGCTCATTTCGGGAGATAGTCTTTCTCCGCGAAGTTGAGATATAGAGAGATAAAGATAGAAATATTGGAGCGGATCTACTCACTGAGGCTATTTCTCGAATGCAATAGTTTTACAAACGGGCTTTACGAGCCTGATTAGTAGAGAAGTTGGGTGTTCGGTATCACACAGGCTGTAAGTATGCGACACCACAATAATTAGCCTTAAGTTCAAGTGGGAGATTGTTGGCTATAGCGCCCTCAAGTCAATTATTGTAATCACAGGCACGCGATTGTGATGATTAAGGTAGAACCTATACGGGTAAAACAGTCTTACTTAAGATGATAATATGCTATCTGGTTTGCCTTTATCATCATGTACATACATTATGTGGTATTACAGATCACTATTACACATTTATAGAGCCCATAGGATTCTTGCTTGACTACCAGCATT
Source organism: Agapanthus africanus (assembly GCA_030015575.1). NCBI lineage: Eukaryota > Viridiplantae > Streptophyta > Magnoliopsida > Asparagales > Amaryllidaceae > Agapanthus > Agapanthus africanus. The sequence goes on from CM057343.1 coordinate 132,109,286, forward strand.
ATGATGGCGATCATATACGTGGGAGATGAGTGGTCTATAAGCACATCCTTAAATGTCCCTAGTCGTGGGAGTATCGAGACTGGGCATCGATACTCCGGAGTAGACTAGTGTGTACTTATCGAAACCCCGACGAGAGGCGATGGCCAGTCTTACAAGCCATTGGTGTCAGTTAGTCACCTAAGATAGTATACAGGTGCTCATTAGGTTATGAGTACACAGGATGGACTCGCCGGGAACATGCTAGATGGTATTATACCTATTGTCAGAAAGCAGTTCCCAGGTGGCATGAGTACAGGTTAGTCTGTCGACCTGAGATCGTCATTTGTCTCGTGTGAGTTCCCACTGTGCTTTGATTACTATCCCACCATGGCTCAAAGGAGTCGTGCAAACAGGTTTTAGTTGGGTACAGTCCCGAGCCACATGGATGCAGTGAGCGGATCGTCGGGGATTCGTCTCTCCCGGTATTAGGGGTTGATGTCGCGCGGTGCACGGGAGGCCATCATAAGAAATCCTTGGGCAAGGTAGACAAGAATTACTGATTTGGATCAGTTGTTTCTCAGTGGGTGATGGGCTTCATACCGACATAAAAATATCGCATTATTAGGGGTCTGACTTTATCCACCCCCTAGACTTGATATGCAATACTTTTAGGCGAATAGACTAGACTGTACGGAGATTGTCACGGACAAGCTCAGTAGGGGTTCGGATGAGTTTGCTCATCGGCCTTCCTTTCGCTCAATACCTGGATAGCCGTTACGTACAGCTAGTGCCGCTAACGTGCTTGTGGTTAAACCCACTGCCAGCGTATTGACGAGCCTTTAGAGTCCCACACATTGGGTTTCCCTGGTTCTGGCGAAACGATGTAGTAGCCGTATTGGATGTAAGTGCACGGCAGTGCCCCAGCCGTCTGTACGAGGCCAAAATGCGGAATACAAAAACTTTTCTTTTACAAGAAACCGGCGCTACCGCGGACTTTTAAAACCCGGATCGGGCCATTAACCTACTCCTAGCAAACTAGAGAATGGGTAGAGAGATATACCGAGCGATCCGTGTCCTTCGGTCTTCTCGTCGTCGTCCCGATCTCCCCGCGAAATCTCCAGTCTTCATCTCCTCGTCGAAAGGGCACCACATCGCCGGGTTCTTTTACAGGCTCCCACCTCTGGACCGAGGCAATTCGGGCACGAAGTTAGCGAGTCGACGTGTCCAAGAATACTGTAGGCTAAGTGTAGAATGGTTTTGTCTCTAGGGGTTGTTGAAGTTGCCCTTTTGATGTGTAGATGGAGGGATGAACTTTCAAAATGGTGATGTGGGATTTTGTGTGAGCTCATGAGATAAAAAACCCCACACTAAAAATTGGGCAGCCCACATCAAGGAATGGCCGGCCACACTAGATGAATGAGAATGGGAGTGATGTCAAAAAGGGGGTTAGCAATCATACAAGAAAGAGAGAGAAAGGTAATGATTAAGAATCATCATCACAACAAAGTCCACACTCATAAACCCATCACCAATCTCATCAAAACAAAAGTCAAGTAATGATGAACCAAGAAGTCAAATGATGGTTGAACCATCATGAAGCAACAACTTACAAGAAACACCCTCCACAATGTTAATTTGCACATTTGCAAATAAGCCCTCCTCCACCAATTTTCAGTCAGGGAAAGAAACAAAGGAAAATGGCCGAAACGGAATGCAAACTGGCCATTCCAAAAAACTGATCCCGTAATAAATTACAGGAAAACCCCGCGACTGTATATACTGTTAGTGTATATACCCTAGAGGCCATTACTGTATCATACTAGTTTGTATATTACTTAATGGATGCTTGGGATATTCACCTTGTATATACAATCTTGCTCAAAATAGTAGTATGCTACTTGGTTTGTTTCTACTTCAATGTGTACTTGTGTTTATTTCAGTATATCACTTATACGCATTAGTGGAGCCCTTAGGATCTTTGCTTGATTACCAGCGTTGTGATGGCCGTCACACTAGTGGGGCTGGGTAATCCATAAGCACATCCTTATGCAGGTCCCTGGTCGCAGGACTATCGAGACAGGGCATCGATACTCCGGAGTAGACCAGCGCATGCGCTTCTCATCCCAGTGTGGGAGACGGTCTGTCCCACAGCCGTCAGTACGTCGTACTTGAGATAGTATGCGGGTGCTCGTTAGGTTACGGGTACACTGGACAGGACTCGTCGGGAACTGACTAGTTGGTATTATACCTATCGTCAGTTATCAGTTCCCAGGTGACATGAGTACAGCTTAGTCCGCTGACTTAACACTGTCACTTCGCCTCGGGTGTGTTCCCACTGTACTTTGATCACTACCCTACCACGGCTCAAAGGAGTCGTGCAAACAGGTGGTGGTTGGGTGCAGTCCCGAAGCACTTGGAGGCAGTGACGGTTAGACAGGATTCGTCTCTCCCGGTATTGGGGGTTGACATCGCGCTGTGTCTAGGAGAGCCATTACACGAGTAGTCCCTGGCCAGGGCAAACGAGATATACTGGTAGGTTTCCAGTGTTATCTCAGGGTGTTTTGGGCTTCGCTCCGGCACGACTTGTACCGCTATTGGGGGACTGACGTTTACCGCCCCCTAGGCCCGCCATGCGATGTATCAGATGAACAGACCGGACTGTACAGAGAATGTCACACTCAGGCTCAGTAGGAGTTCAGATGGGTTTCGTCTCGTCCGTCTTCTTGTCGGCATTACCTGGGGACCGTTACGCACAGCTAGTGCCGCTTGCGGTCTGTGGTTAAACCCACTGCCAGCGTAGTGTCGAGTCTTTAGAGTCCCACACAGAAAGCTTTTCGCCTTTAGGCAAAAGAGTAGAGGTCGCATGGTATTGCGACAGGTCGCATGGTTTTGCGACAGGGTTCGGTCACATCCGTGCACTTGTGCACGTACAGTGTCCGGACAGTTTACACTAGCGGGCCTTGGTTTAAGCCAGATCCTAGTGTATCTTATGGGATTGGATTTATCCAGTTTGCATTCGTGTTCCTCGGAATGCAGATGCGGGTGTGTATGCACAGTTGACAGGGAGGCAGAGGCAGCGGATTCTCATTAGGGTTGTTGACAGTTGACCGTTGACTTTTTGACTTTATGCTCAACCCTAATGAGAATATGATATGTGATTAACTATTATATTAATTAAGTATTATGGTGATATGGTTGTTGACTTGTTGACTTTTGTTGACTTGTTGACTTTGTTGACTTGTTGACTTTTGTTGACTTGTTGACCGGTTGACTAGGCTTGACTAGTTGACCATCATGATAACCATGGTTATCATTTCATGCCAAAGACTTTTACTTGCTTGTTCTTTTGAGTAAAATGAGTGCATGACATGATAAGGTTATGCTTGCTTCTAACCATCACATAAGACTTTTTTGATATGATGAGTTATGATCACTTTGGATTATGAGAGGGTGAAAGGAAAAAAGAGTTGCTCATTTTTTTTTCTTGCTCACTCTCTCTCTTGTTCTTGAGCTCTCCTTTTGCTCTCACCCTCAACCTCTTGCTCCCTCTCTTGATCTATAGTTCTCTTGTCTCATGAGTTGAGAATCAAGAACCATAGATAAAATCCCATTCTATATCATCTCTACTCATTCTAGTTCACTAGGTTTAGCAAACCAAGTGAACTAGTTTCTTCAAAGAACGAAGAAGGAGCTAAAGGTTGGAGCTTTCAAGTGGATCTATCTTCGGCGTACGGAGACGACGACAAGGAGCCATCGGACCACCATCGGAGCTTGAAGAGAAGGAGTTCAAGTTTAGGTATAACCATCTCTATCCGAGTAGCTAAATATCTTTAGCTTAGTATGCTAGTTTTAGTTTAGGTAAAGATCCCGACCTAGCTTAGTCCATGTTGCCTCTTGCGTTAAAATTTTGATTTTATACCGTTTCCGCCTCCCCGTAAGAACCGGGGGTCGCAACGTGGACTTACATATACATACCCATATTTGTATTGCGACCGAATACAAATGCAATGAGACAAAATCTATACTGTACAACACTAGGATCCGGCTTAAACCAAAGCCCGCTAGTATTATCTATCCGATCATGATTCGTGCAATACCGCACGTACATGATCAAACCCTGCCATATATCCATACGTTCTCTACAGCGTTTCGCCCGAAACTTGAGAAACTGTCGATGGGGGACTCTAAAAACTTGTCAATCCCTTGGCTGTGGATTTAACCACTAGCACGTCAGAGGTATCAGCCATATGTAATGGGATACCAGGTATTGACCAAAAGGGACGTCGATGAGCGAACTCATCCTGACACCCTACTGAGCCTGTCAGTGACAATATCCGTACAGTCCGGTCCGTTCGTCTATGAGCATCGCCTGGCGGGCCTAGGGGGTTGGTAAAAGTCAGACCCCTAAAAGCGGTACAAGTCGTGTCGGAGTGTAGCCCAGAACACCCTGAGATATTACTGGAATACCTACCAGTAAATCTCCTGCCTTGGCCAAGGACTTCGTGTAATGGCTCTCCTAGACACAGTGCGACCTCGCCCCCAATACCGGGAGAGACGAACCCCTGAAGATCCGCTCACTGCCTCCATCTGGCTCGGGACTGTACCCAACTAAAACTTGTTTGCACGACTCCTTTGAACCGTGGTAGGGTAGTAATCAAAGTACAGTGGGAACTCACACGAGAAAAATGACGATCTCAGGTCGATGAACTAACATGTACACATGTCACCAGGGAACTGCTATCTGACGTCTGGTATAAGACCAACTAGCATGTTCCCGGCGAGTCATGTCCGGTGTACTCATAACCCAATGAGCACCTGCATACATCTTAGGTGAACCAACTGACACCAGTGGCTTGTGAGACCGGCCACCGCCCCTCGTCGAGGTCCCGACTGTATACACTAGTCTACTCTGGAGTATTGATGCCCTGTCTCGAAAACTCCCACGACTAAGGACATTTTAAGGATGTGCTTATAGACCCCAGCTCCCACATATATGATCGCCATCATACTGCTGGCCGTCAAGAAATAATCCTAAGGGCTCTATCAATGTACAATAGTGACTTGTAAGGTCACCTAAAACAGTACACGATGATAAAGATAAACCAGATAGCATACTATCATCTTGAGTAAGACTGTCCTACCGGTATAGGTCCTCCCTCAATCATTGCAATCGCGTGCCTGCGATCCAATAATTGACTCTGAGGGCACTAACTCTAACAATCTCCCACTTGCACTCAAGGCTAATTATTGCGATGTCGCATACTCACAGCCCGTGTGATACCGAACACCCAACTCGTCTACTAATCAGTCTCACAAAACCCGCTTGCGAAACTAATGCGTTCGAGGAATAGCCTCAGTGAGTGGATCCACTCTAATGTTTCTTTCTATGTCTCTCTTTATCTCAAGTTCGCGGAGAAAGCCATCTCCCGAAATAAGCAATACCTGTCTTAGAATATGTCTGAATATCTGATGGGGTCTTGTTCATAAATGAACTCCAAATCCAAACTTCTTAGACTGTATCGTCAACTGAACTTAATCAGTATCCTGCGCCATACCTTCCTCAGTATCCACTTGGACCACCTGTCCAAAATACTGCCCCTCGTCAGAGGGAAAACTATAACTCTGACAGTCACTCTGTCATCCAGGTCACCTTGGAAGCATGGAATGATAACTGTCTCCCGAATGAGGCTGTCGTTATCATATCCCTAAAACATCCACTTATGTTCTAAAACTGCTTCCGATCATTTCTCCAGGATAGGATCAATATCAACTTATTGTAGCTCGTGCAAAAACAACATCTGGTGTGGTACTTGACATCTCATGATCGACTCAATTGCCTAAGCAAGTGATCAGCCAATCATGCACATCCCTCTCCCCTTTAGTCAGTAAGACACCTTTAGAGATGGTGACTCCATCACCTGTAGGTACACTACCGTGCCTGTAGTCATCCATTCTAAATACCTTTAGAATGCTGTCTAAGTACCCTGATTGGGACACTTCCCAAATCTAGATCTAAAACCATAGATCTAGTAATCAGAATGTCTAATATAATATCCAAGTCCCTTTGTGGAGAAACCACTGTGTGACAACCAAAGCATAACCGATCGTAGTATAGGAACTTCACTTCCTACTCTGTGTATGTCATCCAAATACCAGGACATCACACCGTACTACCTTCTTAACAGATCCATCCCCTATTCTGATGACGTCAAACCTATGACTGCCACATCAGAAATAGATGATTTATCTCCGCTATATCTTTTTTATTCTATAAATAGACATAAGCTACTTGTCCACTATGCTTCCGCTGCTCCCACTGACTATGACAACCCTCTGGCAGTGTCATATACTCGTACGCTTCTAAAGCCAGTTCAGAACGACGCTATATTCATCCTCCTGCCGGGTCTCACAGTCTGGAACAACAGCAATGGCAAGTCTGGGTAAACAAGAACCTCCCTGTCACCGTCCTTGAGGCTACAGGAGTACCTCTCGGGTGCCTGAGGTTACCCACCATATCTGCAGAGTGGCCAATGGAATGTCAAACCAGATTGTATCTTTAGGTTCTTATCAAATTTTCAGTAATCGTTTGCGGTTCTGGAATCACTTCCAGTTCTACCATACTCCCACTACTGTTTTCTGAAAAAATCTATTTCTTTTAAAACTGTGGCGAGTCTATAACAATATCACTATTGATCTTCCAGATGGTAGAAAGTCAACCCTCGTCAAAGCCTGGGTCAACCCACAAACAGCCATTACAGAAACGTGCCTTGAGTTAACCAGAATCTGGTTTTAAGCATATGCCGGACAACTCCCCGTACCTTAACATCGTTAAGATATGAACTGTTCTATATCCAATATAGAAGCAGAGGCACTGATTTAATTGGAACCAGATTCAAATCATGAAGCTGTCTCCAGTGCATGTCAACTAAATAGAAGGAGGCTGATCAGCGTTACTCAACTTAGGAGTGCTTCCAATTATGAGTAACCTGAAAGAGAAGCAAGTTCTCTTAATCATTACTATCAACTGAATACCATACACAAGTATCTACATCTTCGATCACCTTGAAGAATCCTGATACTTTGCAACACCTGGTTCTCTACTTTATTCATATACCTATAACTTCTCAAAACTCAGACCTTGTGTTTCTACGAAACACTTTTCTAAGAACTAGAGAAGTCATAAGTAAACCGAATATAATATGAGGACCAACCCCTCTGTCCTAATGGACATTGGACAACATACAATACTCTGTATAAGGCCCTTGAGTCGAATAACTCAAACCCTGTGCGTCGTAGGTTGAAAACCGTACTTATGGTTAAGAAGAATTACACCGTTGTTTAATACTCCTTACCCAACCATCCACTGATATAGGTAAATGTCATAGACATAATTTCAAAAAGGTATATCTCACTCTATAAAAATAGACGTACAGATATATCAATTTGAAATTGGTGCATAACAGCGGATATTCAAAACCAAATATTTCTCATTCGGCAAACAACCCAGGTGACTTCCTCAAATATCACCAATTACAACGAATTCCGATATAATGAGGACAATCACCTAATTCCCAATAACTTACTCTCACTCATCATCTGTAAAACCATACAGATGTGAGAATCAAACCTGGTAAATACATACCCTGGAGCAAGTGTATAATTGGGAAATCGGTTTTCTAGTAATAGTGCACAGTGAAACTGAAACATTGAAATGTTTCGTAGGGGTATCTTGGTATTCCTAGTAATGCCTCTTCCATTATCAGATTCACAACTTTAACCGTATATCTCTTTGCCATCTCTCCATATCCGTTCATATGTCTTTAGTCATTACCTTCTGTACACCCTCTTAGGCTAAATGGTTTTCTTCATTCCCTACCTTTCGGCACCAGCCTATGGTTTGGAAGAAGACTATCCAATAAGCATAATGGGTGTACTGTCCTAATCCTAGGAGCACTCACAATGCGAGAGAAGGTAAAGATAAAAGAAAACTAAATAAAACCTTATTCCTATTTCTCCTGAACCAGAATCCATCCCCGAACTGGAACAAGTTCCTTTCGAGTTCGTATATAACCATACGATGGAGTATCCAAATAACTGTGGATCTTCGTAGTGATACGGAGTGTCCTGGAGAAATACAAAGGTGAAGTGGGAGTGGTAATGAAATACTTGGTTTGGTCGTGAATAGCAGTCGCAATTTACTTTGCCCTCCTTCTAATCCCTTTATTTGTCTTAACTTAATACCTTCTGTACACCACACTTAGGCTAATCGGCTTTCTTCATTCCCTACCGTTCGGCACCAGCCTAAGGTTTGGAAGAAGACTATCCAATAGGCATAACGGGCATACTATCCCCTAATCCAAGGAGCACTCGCAACATGAGAGAAGGTAAAAGGAAAAGACAACTGAATAGTCCTATTCGTTTTCTCCAGAACCGGAAACCATCCTCGAATAAATTCCTTTGAGTTCGTATATAACCATACGATGGTTTTATCCAATGGAAATGGACGTTCGTAGTAATACGGGGTGTCCTGGAGAAAAGGGAAAAAGTAGGAGTGGCAATGAGGTATGCAACTCTGACAATCTAAAAGCCAGTGTTATAAGAAGGTTCGGTTAATTTTGGTCCCTGAGTCATAGTCTTAGGGTCGGGCCATGGTCACTGCCAAAGAGAGAGAGAAAAGAAACACTCAGCGTGCATTCTAACCTAGATCAGAATGGTTATCAATTTATCTAATCAAGAAACCTCCCACTGTAACGTCAAATTCTCCTCCAAACCTGAAAGGAGAATTAGTCGGGATCACCCGAGGAGTAAACCAACTCATCAGTGGGAATCGGGATCCAATTATCATCGCATGATAACGTGATGGAATCCATTCACGTTATCACACTCCAGAAGGTATGCGCATATCTGGCAAGTTTCAGTTTCTTTAGAAACTCCCGATGTGATTTTTGCCGTATGCTCTTATGACCTTGACGAAAGCCAACATATCATAAGTCACATGTCAAGTTCTACCCGTCATTATCCAGGTTAATTTGAACCCACCCGTACATACCCTTGACTTTGGCCAACAAGGCAGTACGACTGTCCCAAACCAACGCATCTATCTATGCTGCAGAAAAGTAACAAATAGCTACCATACACTATGCCTTGACGAAGGCCAACATATATAGCATGAATACTATGTGCTACCTTTCTGAAATGACGGAGGGCTACAAATGGTTTTTGGCGAAAAACCTTTAACGTAATGAACTTGATATCGTTGAAGGAACCGGATAGCTTTTTATAAAAATATAGTGGCGAAAACCTTTGCTAAAGAGGTCACTCCCGATGAAGGGATCTCGGCTCTTTCCCCATAGAATGAGGTGCAGGATATTCCAACTGAATACCATGATGCAAAGCAAAAGTAAACGACTATAGTGAAGTTATTGCCCTGACGCAAACTTCTGTCCAAGGGGTCTCTCCCGGTGAAGGGGTCTCGGCCCTTGCCTTGTCGACTGAGGTACTGGATATTCATAACCGAATACCACTGTGCAAAACAAAAGAGAATGCCCTTGCAATAACAGCTTTTTGAAAAATGTTCCAACAACATCAGAATAGGTTTGTTTAGCTTGCATTGATCCGAATCAACGCAGTCCCATCAATTGATCACACAAATAAAGAACGAAAATAATGATATACGTATATGCCATCCGCATTCGCCACTAGGTCCCGTCATCACCCGTTAGGTTACTTAACTAACGACAGAGCGGGGACTGGACTAGCGCGGATGCAAAACATATACAACATCTATTAGTATATATATCAATATATAATATTCGCTCAAGGCGTAATAAAATGCAACATCACAGAAATGTAATAAGCATCACAGAACAATACAGATATCTGGGATCCCCGGGTTTCACAGAGCCACTACTGAAACCCGACGTTCCCCTGGTCGTATGGATAGCCTGTGCAATGAAATCCTAGACCCCTACGGGCGCGGCAAGTTACCCGCCAAAACCTGAAGCGAGGCAGCCCCCTTCAGCAACGTGAATGGACCCACCAGCACTTCACGGAATCCGGTAACTTGGGCACCCCTACTTGAGACAACCTGTACCCCCTACGAGTGCGGCGAATAGCCCGCCAATTCTAGAGTGAAGCCTCCTTCGTCTCAAAGCCATGAGATGCGGGCTCGTTGCCCTCTAGAACCCGGCTATCCGTGCACCCCACCGTGGGGTAATCCTAGTACAAAAAGTAAAATATACATACAACGGGTACATCGACCTCAGCCCGGTCATGCCCCAAAAGAATAATATACAAACAGGCAGTGACGGCAGTCCACATGTCGGACGCTCATCCCGCAATATCAAATGTATATAATAAACCAAACTGTACTACCATTGCATCCAGGCTATCCACCACGACAATCCGCAACATCACAGCACAACACAGAACATCAACGTGAATATCACGTTCGCAAATCCGTCTAAAAAGGGCTATAGCAGTTAGACAAGATTTACCGATCGAGTGACATTCACGGTCGCAGATATAATGTAAATACTGTGAACTAACATGTTTAAAATTTTCGATCGACCAAAATTTCCGAAGTGGGCCCCAAGCACAACTGTAGCAATCAAATAAAATATGGGCCCAAACAGAATATTCCAAAACCCCCATTTCCAAGTCCAAGACCCTCTGTTAAAATTTGGTGCTACAAGGAGTCACTATGGCTGCGGAACCGCGGCCATTGCATGGGTTTGGCTGCGGTTCCGCGGTGGAACAGTAAAGTCAAGCCACCAAATTTTTGCAGAACACTTAGAATTGCCTGCACATATTTCTGCAATGCTCCAAATAATTTTTCGAGCCAAAAAAAATTCGAAAGAAAACTGATGCACTTGAAATCGCGGTTTTGGGATATTTGTTCGATCGAAGCTTTAAACACGCTAGAGCAAGCTAGACTAGGTTAATGGCGTGGCTCTGATACCATTGTAAGTGCATGGCAGCGCCCTGGCCGTCTGTACGAGGCCAAAATGTGGAATACAAAAACTTTTCTTTTACAAGAAACCGGCGCTACCGCGGAATTTTAAAACCCGGATCGGGCCATTAACCTACTCCTAGCAAACTAGAGAATGGGTAGAGAGATATACCGAGCGATCTGTGTCCTTCGGTCTTCTCGTCGTCGTCCCAATCTCCCCGCGGAATCTCCGGTCTTCATCTTCTCATAGGAAGGGCACCACATCGCCGGGTTCTTTTACAGGCTCCCACCTCTGGACCGAGGCAACTCGGGTACGAAGTTGGAAAGTCGACGTATCCAAGAATTCTGTAGGCTAAGTGTAGAATGGTTTTGTCTCTAGGGGTTGTTGAAGTTGCCCTTTTGATGTGTAGGTGGAGGGATGAACTTTCAAAATGGTGATGTGGGATTTTGTGTGAGCTCATGAGATAAAAAACCCCACAATAAAAATTGGGCAGCCCACATCAAGGAATGGACGACCACACTAGATGAATGAGAATGGGAGTGATGTCAAAAAGGGGGGTTAGCAATCATACAAGAAAGAGAGAGAAAGGTGATGATTAAGAATCATCATCACAACAAAGTCCACACTCATAAACCCATCACCAATCTCATCAAAACAAAAGTCAAGTAATGATGAACCAAGAAGTCAAATGATGGTTGAACCATCATGAAGCAACAACTTACAAGAAACACCCTCCACAATGTTAATTTGCACATTTACAAATAAGTCCTCCTCCACCAATTTTCAGCCAAGGAAAGAAACAAAGGAAAATGGCCGAAACGGAATGCAAACTGGCAACTTCAAAAAAATGATCCCGTAATAAATTACAGGAAAACCCCGCGACTGTATATACATACCCGCATTTGTATTGCGACCGAATACAAATGCATGAGACAAAATCTACACTGTACAATACTAGGATCCGGCTTAAACCAAAGCCCGATAGTATTATCCGTCCGATCATGATTCGTGCAATACCGCACGTACATGATCAAACCCTGCCATATATCTATACGGTCTCTACAGCGTTTCGCCCGAAACTTAATAAACTGTCTGTGGGGGACTCTAAAGACTCGTCAATCCCAAGGCTGTGGATTTAATCACTAGCACGTCAGAAGTATTAGCCATATGTAACGGGCTGCCAGGTATTGACCAAAAGGGACGTCGATGAGCGAACTCATCTTGACACCCTACTGAGCCTGTCAGTGACAATATCCGTACAGTCCGGTCCGTTCGTCTATGAGCATCGCATGGCGGGCCGAGGGGGTTGATAAAAGTCAGACCCCCAAAAGCGGTACAAGTCGTGTCGGAGTGTTGCCCAGAACACCCTGAGATATTACTGGAATACCTACCATTAAATCTCCTGCCTTGGCCAAGGACTTTGAGTAATGGCTCTCCTAGACACAGCGCGACCTCACCCCCAATACCGGGAGAGACGAACCCCTGAAGATCCGCTCACTGCCTCCATGTGGCTCGGGACTGTACCCAACTAAAACCTGTTTGCATGACTCCTTTGGCCGTGGTAGGGTAGTAATCAAAGTACAGTGGGAACTCAAACGAGACAAATGACGATCTCAGGTCGATGAGCTAACCTGTACACATGTCACCAGGGAACTGCTATCTGACGTCTAGTATAAGACCAACTAGCATGTTCCCGGCGAGTCCTGTCCGGTGTACTCATAACTCAATGAGCACCTGTATACATCTTAGGTGAACCAACTGACACCAGTGGCTTGTGAGACCGTCCACCGTCTCTCGTCGAGGTGTCGACTGTATACACTAGTCTACTCTGGTGTATCGATGCCCTGTCTCGAAAACTCCCAAAACTAGGGACCTTTTAAGGATGTGCTTATGGACCCCAGCTCCCACGTATATGATCGCCATCATACTGCTGGCCGTCAAGCAAGAATCCTAAGGGCTCTATCAATGTGCAATAGTGACTTGTAAGGTCACCTAAAGCAGTACACGATGATAAAGATAAACCAGATAGCATACTATCATCTTGAGTAAGATTGTCCTACCGGTATAGGTCCTCCCTCAATCATTGCAATCACGTGCCTGTGATCCAATAATTGACTCTGAGGGCACTATCTCTAACATTGGATACGTGCACGGTTCCGATCAATTGATTGTACTATGTACCCAGACTTTTGATCGGACGGTTGATAATAGTAGCTCGCTCGGGTTTGAGCCTGATTATTAAATTAGATATTGATTTAATAATTTACGTATATATATTTCGATATGTATATTCTAGTATTATGTTCTTTATGTTATTCTATCTCTTCGGGTATCCGTATTTCAGTATGAATACATGTATGTATATACAGTAGAGTGTAATCCGTATTAATACAGATAACATTCTAGAAGATGGACACCTCATTTTAGATTTCTCCATTGGAAATGAGGTGGAAGGAGAGAGGAGAGTACGGTGAGACCCATGCTTGAATAGTGTTGACAAATGAATTGTTAATTCATTTGTGCTCACTATTCAAGTATGGTTGCATTTTATATTGGAAAAATGGGTTTTATAAAACAAGGCTTCATGATATTTTTCCACATTTGATGAGTTTTTCCTTTACCTCACCATCACGCTACACTCTCCTCTTGAGTTTCTTGTGTTCCTCCACCTTCATCCTCAACCTCCTCTCTACAATCTCATGAGTTGAGAATCAAGAGAGAAGGTGAGATAGATAAACACTTTGAACACTTCACTACATCCTAGACATTTTAGATTAGCAATTTAGAGTCCCTAGTTGCTTCACTTGATCTTTGGTGTAGAGCTAGAGCCATGAGCTACATCTCTCGGGTGGATCATCTTCGACGGAGGAAGACCGGCGGCCAAGTTCAGTCGACGACGCTTCAAGAAGCTAAGGAAGGTGGAATAAGACCGAAGGACATGGTTCATTCAGTATTACCATTTCTAACATTGTAGTTTAGCTCATTTAGTTTGCTAGTATAGGTTTATGGTTTGATTCTAGACGGGTTCGTTAGCGCCAAGTTTTTTAAACGTCATTTTTGTTCCGCATCGGCCACGGTGGCCAGGGCGCTATCATAACCCAACACTTCACATATTCGAGGCTGTCCTGAATCATTGTGGGCTAATAATACCCATTCTTTTCATCTTCAGCTTCATCTTTGGCCCAGCTTGGTGAGAACTGCAGAGTTCGTCGTGAATTTCTTGAACAGTATTCTTTACTTCCTCGGGCCCTAGGCATCTTAGCCATAGACAGTCGAACGATCTCTTATATAGAGTATCATTAATGAAGGTGAAAGACAAAGCTCGTTTTATGAGCTGATGTCTAGACGACGCATTTTTGGGCGTTCGTTGGGATTTGAAGTAGTCTATAAAGACTTCCTTCCAATCCTTGACCTTTTCTTCGTCCTCTATGGGATACTTGTTTGGTTGTTTCTTTTCTTTCGGATAGCTCTGTTAAGTCTCCCGAAGATATTTTTTTCGACGCGAGGATTCTGCGATTTTGCATGATGATCTTTACGTCATCAAGGTCTTCGTCGGCTTATTCCTTAGCCAATTTGGCCAGCGCATCCACTTTGCTATTTTCTGTACGCGGTATACTCTCCAGGATGTAGGAAGGGATTTGTGTCAGCAGTTGCTTTACTCTTTCGCCATACTTTATCTGCTCTGGCTTGCATGTCTGATAATCGCCATTTACTTGGCTAACGATCAGTTGGGAGTCTCCATATATGAGGAGGTCTTTGATTCCCATGTCGACAGTGATCTCGAAGCCCGCTATCAAAGCTTCATATTTAGCTTCATTATTAGTCCTTGGCTCTGTTAAGGAGAAGGCGTAACGCATTATCCTTCCTTGTGGAGTCACGAAAATAAGGCACACCCCGGCTTTGATTATAGGGGTGTTTTGCTTTTGCCTCTTCAAGGAAGATGCTCAATCGCAGTAGAGTTCCCATCGGGAATCATTTTCTTCCTTTTCTCCTTCAATTATATCGAACGCATGTTCATCCGGCAACTTACAATTTAAGGGGGGTCGGCTGGTATCGGATGCTCGGCGAGAAATTCGGCGATGGCCTGGCCTTTCACTGCTTTAAGAGGTTAATACGTTATCGAGAACTCCATCAGGAGGATGGTCCATTTGGTAAGAATTCCTGTTAATATAGCCCTTGACATCAGATATTTGAGAGGATCCACCTTTGATATGAGATGGACCTGCATGTGCCATATACTCCTCCAACGCGTCGATATACTTATGTAGGATTGTGCGCTTGTTGTCATACTCGGCAGACTGCACAGGCTTCTTGGACTTCTTCTTTTTCTTTGAAGAATTTGAAGGCTTGACTTAGGGATTTTGCCCTTTGTCAGCAACTTTCGGTATGGGATGCGGTTTCAGCATCCCTTCGATAATTTCAGGTTCAAGTGGGTATTTCCACCTAACTACCGGACATGCCTGTAGATCCTTCAGCATTCTTTTGGTTTTTGCTGAAAGAACGACTTCCTATGGAGTTTCTTCCACGAGCGAGCATGATGCCCCCGGCACATCCACTTTTTTGGGAGTGTGCTTCTGTGGTGGGTTCACCCTCCAGTTCTCAAACAGCGCGAACTTCCCCTGTTGATACTGGTCCTCGACCCAGTTCTTGAAGACATAGCAATCCTCAATTAGGTGTCTCACCATTCTGTGATAGGAGCAGTGTTCCCGCCAAAAATTTCTACGCAAAGGAGTCCAAGGTATCAAATGGCAGTGATACGCTTAAAGAAATGCGAACCAGTATCTTCCGGCCTATGTTTTGATAAACTCCCGAAGGAGGAACTATTAAATTCTGATTGAATTGGAAGCATCTCGAAAAACCCTTCGATTTGATATATTATGGGCCTCATAATTCATCCGGGATCAAAAGTTATGAGGTATCACGTGTCCACACGTGATGGACCTTTAAGAACCCGCTGAAGGAGTTAAAAGATATAATAAAAACTTAGAAAAGACCCCAATGGGGTATCACATGCTCACACGTGACCACGGGTCACGTGCAGACACGTGATGGGCTCTTAAGGCCTCTAAAATAATGAATAGAATTAAATTCTAAAATCTGTTCCCTGATTAAAAATCAGAAGATACCTCAATGAGGTATCACATGCTCAGACGTGACCAATGGTCACGTGTTGACACGTGATGGTTAAAACTGAAGCATAAATAAACACTAAGAAAAGGACTCAATTGGGGGTCACGTGCTCACACGTGACCAAGGATCACGTGTTAACATAGTGACTGGCTTCGAAAGCCTTACAGTTAATAAAGTTAAAATTCTAAAAGCTTCTAAATCTTTCCAAATGGAAAAAAGATTATGGGGACCGTTGGATTAAAAATCCAAGAGTGATTAAAAATCACCAATTTATGGAAAAAATCTTAGACAAGGAAAGATTTCCCCTAAATCTCACTGAGAATTACAAACATAATATCTTTGGATTTAAAATCCAACGGTGAATAAAATTCATTGAATGATCTAAAAGATCATATTAATCATGAAATCAATTAAAATCTTTCAATGAAAGATTCACAAAACAAATTGATTCTCTTCCTCCTCCTATAAATAGGAGCCAAGAGAAGAGAAGAGGGATCTACTTTTTTTGGAGAGAAAAACAGAGAGAGGAGAATTTAATTCTCAAGAGTGAAGAAAAGAAAAGAGAATTTAATTCTCAACAAAGAAAACCCTAGGTGAGAAAAGAAAGGAAATCAAAACTTCAAACAGAGAATTTAATTCTCAAAATCCAAAAGTTTAACTCTTATACAAAAAAGAACTTAGTTCTTCTTCTGATTGAAGATCTGCACCGAGCACATCTCCCCATAAGTTGAGAATTTAATTCTCATCGGGTCGAGATCCTGCCATGCAGATCCTAAACTTAGAAGGGAAATTGAGTTTTGAGAATTTAATTCTCCTAAAACAAAACTAGGGTTTAACCCTAATCAAGAATTTAATTCTTTTACATATCTGGGAATTTAATTCCTTTAAAAAGAAATCAGGGTTTTATCCTAAATAAGAATTTAATTCTTTCACAATAGGAATTTAATTCCTCCAAAATCATAATTAGGGTTTAACCCTACAGAGAATTCAATCTTAAAAGATCTCTGTTCATGAAAAGAACTAGGGTCACGTGCCCCCACGTGACCCTTGAAACGATCCCTGAAGAAAAGAAGCTTTGAGGCAATGCCTCACGTGCTCCCACGTGATCCCTTGGCAAACACTTTAACAGTCAGCGCATAAATCCCCATCATGTGTCAACACGTGATGCTCAAAATAAAAATATAAAATAGTGTTTAACACTTAATTGCAGAACGAAGAAAAGGGATCTGGTCCCACCTTTGGGCGCTCTCACGTGTCCACACGTGACCCCACTTTCTTTAGTGTGTAACACTAATTTGGGGATTATATTTCCAGTGTTTAACACTGATTGTCTCTAGTGTTTAACACTAAATTGATGATTATATTTCCAGAGTTTAACACTGATTGTCTTTTAGTGTTTAACACTGTTGTTCTCTAGTGTTTAACACTACTTTTAGCCAAATTGGCTAATTTTCCAGAGCCAAAAGTCCCTCCTCCAAATGAATCTCAAAATTGAGGAAATCAAAGACAAAATGTTGTCAGAGCCTCCAAACCACTGTTTAGCACTACTAAATGATGAAGGGCTGAACCTAGACAAATGTCTAATGGCCCAAAGAGCCAATATTTCTAACTTAATTGGACTTAGTCCAAATTGGCCATAAGTCCTCAAATTATCTTGAACTGAGCACATCTGCTCTTTCAACCAACTTATTGGCTCAAGGGTACATCTCTGAACTCCTCTGACACATGTCGTTGTAATCCTTCAACGACGTCAGAGAGGTGACGAGTCCCGACGGCCATGTATTAAATGGACCACCACGTCCCTAAACTGGAACTTGGACCACCACGTCCCTAAACTGGAACTTGGACCACCACGTCCCTAAACTGGCAATGGACCACTATGTCCTTAAACTGGCAATGGACCACTATGTCCCTAAACTGAAACAATAGAGCCCCTAAATTCTCTTTTGTTGGATCTAAACGATCCCGTTTAAGTTGATCTTAGCCTCGAATATGGCTAACGTATCCTTAAACCCTCAAACAGACTTTAGTACCAAATTGGACTATAGATCCCCCCCAATCAACTTTGGCTCAAGGGTACATCTCTGAACTCCTCTGATACCTGTCATTGTAATCCTTCAACGTCGTCAGAGAGGTGATGGGTCCTGACGGCCATACATGCAATGGACCACTACGTCCCTAAACTGGAACAATAGAGCCCAAATGCTCTTTTATCGGATCTAAACGATCTTGTTAAGTCGATCTTAGTCTCAAATTAAGCTAACGTATCCTTGACAAACGTTTGAGTTGATCTTAGCCTCAAATGAGGCTAACGCATCCTTAAACCCAAACCCCCAAACCCAAATCTAAGATAATACGGATTTAGACTAGTCTACGCCCTACGGGCGACGACATAACTCAGTCTCCGTATACAATCCACGGGCAACCAAACATAAAACAAACACACACGACACGAAGTGACCATCTGGAGAAGGAGAAAGTTGTTACCGCAATGCGGTAG
Source organism: Agapanthus africanus (assembly GCA_030015575.1). NCBI lineage: Eukaryota > Viridiplantae > Streptophyta > Magnoliopsida > Asparagales > Amaryllidaceae > Agapanthus > Agapanthus africanus. The sequence goes on from CM057343.1 coordinate 132,127,847, forward strand.
CGTAATTAACTGCAGGGGCTTGCGCCTGCAGGGAAGAGCGTCCCCACAATCAAAAACCCCTCAAGCGAGAGGGAATCTGACGAAGTCTGCTACATCGGACGCATCCATTTAAACCTTCGATACATGGTGCCATAAATCAACTTGGCATCTTCGGAGAGGTGGACGAATAGCACCAATTAGCATCTGGCCCGAATCTCAGGCAAGACGTCACGTCTTGGCCGCCTTTCGGAGGGGAACAAGCAGTAGTTGGGGTTGTTGACGTCGCCGGGTTGCGGTGGACACCGTAGGTCATGCAATGTGATGAGTTTGTTATGCATTGCCAACTTAAATAGTCTCCTCGTCTTATCGCGGGGGGATGAGTAAGTGCATCCTTGCCTTTCTTCCGGAAATAGGCATGGACCAGCATTCTTTTGGTGAACAGCCGGTTTTGGGCTTCTCGGTTGTTGTTGAGAGTTGGCGACGAACGCTGCTTTCCCTTTACCCTTGGCATTTCAAGGGTCCTTATTTGAGGAGGAAGGCCCATGGCCCATCTGGTCCATTTGGGCCAGTTTATCGATCAAATCCTGGAAGTTGGTTGGCTTGAAGAACGTCATGAACTGGGACATAGTCGTTTGAGGATCAAGGGTCCGATGAACATGCCCACGGCGGGCGATTCTTTGATGCGTTGTTCGCACTTTGACCATAGGTTCTGCCATCGGATCGTATATTCGACCCAGGTTTCTCCCGGTCTTACTTTGGCATTGATTAATGCCGTGATTGGAATGCGCTCGCTCGCGCTGGAAAACCGCTGTGTGAACAGTAGCTCCATCTCTGTGAATGTCCTCATGGAGTCATTTGGGAGCTCCAAGTACCATTCAAAGGCTGTCTTAGATAGTCTGCCAACGAACTGGTGAAGCAACAGTTTGTCATCACTTCCAGTGTTACCGCACAGAGCTCTGAACTGCGCGGCGTGCTGATGTGGGTTACCTGTCCCCTTTTACACATGGAAATTGGGGATCGTATATCCTGGCGGGTATTTAATTTGGTCATACCGGCCTGGATACGGTCGCCCAGTTCTAACGATTTGTCCTGCCGCTTCATTTGCTTGATGAGCTTGTATTTGTTGAGCTATATAATCATCAATAGCAGCCTTGGAGATTGTTTCCTCTTTAGCTACCGATAAAGCCGGAAGAGGGTTTGATGTTTCCCCTTTGTCATCCTCGATGATTATCGGCGGATCCTCGGCTGGGGGCTCTGGATGGATCATCATTCCAACCATATCCTAGAACAAGAGAGCCATCTGCTTTATGTTAGTAGCCTGCTCAGCAGCTTCCTTGCCCTTTCTTTCAAGCACCCTTCGCAGGAACTCTGTATCGGACTCCTGCTCCTAGCGCTGTTCGGCTATTGCGTCCGGGCTTTCTTTCTGCTAGGTAAGTGCTGCCATTTTGGTTAGCATCTCCTGGAGCTTTTGCTATTGCTCCTGAGCTTTTTTCAGCGACCGAGTTTGCGGCCGGTGACCTACGGAAGCACGGCTTTCTTCTTTCCTGGAAGCCATGTAGACCGTATGTACGATCATGCCCCCAGACTTTAGGTGTTTGGGTCCATCGCCATTGGAATATACCGCCGGCAGTGGTATTTTCTCTGGCCTCATCCTTTTGCAGGAGGTCGGAGTTGAAGGATCTGTTGTAACAGGCACCTGTGCAGAAGAAGTCTCTCGTTGTATGACGGAGGGACAGTCTTTCTTTTGTCGAGCCTTCGATTTCTTCGGTCGACGAGAGTGGTTTTCATCAAGAACTGAGTCTTGGACTTTCTGCCAGACTCTATGAATTTGTGAGGAGAGCCGCTGATAAGGCTACTCCGGCTTTGCCTGCATTGTTGATTCTGCAGACGGGGGTGATTTCTTTAGCACCGCCGTTGGAGAGTTCTTACGTACCCTCCTGAGCATTTCAAAGCCGTTCTCGGTTGGAATAACAGCGTCAACTTCCACCATTAGAGCTGGTGGGGTAAGTCCAAAGGGAGGAGTTACCCCCAGCTTTCCTCACTCGGAGCCAGTAACGGCATCGAGCATGTCTTACAGACGGGACCGCCTCAGTTTTGGAAGCGGCTTCTTCGTGCCCCCAGCTTTAGTGAGGGGCTGTTGTTGGTGTCGGCCTGTTGAAAACTGACGTCCTTAGAAGGGTTTGAGGATGGTGGCCAATCTTTCAAAGACCAAATTTTTGGTAGGGGAAGCACCTTTGACGACTTAGCCCGTAGCAGGAGTTGGGAGGGCTAACCGTTCTGGGGTAGCCCCTTCAGGTTTCATGGGCTTCTTTACAGGCCCGTTTGGGTTCTTGTCCAACCTGTTGAAGGCTGAGACGTCATCTTTGGACGGCCCATTGAGAGGGGCCGTTATGGTCGCCAGTCGATCGAAGACCGGCCTCTTGGGAGCTTTTTCTTGCGGCGCTGAGGCACCGACACCAGCTGGTAGGAACATGGTCTCGAAGAATAGTCTAGTAGTGGCTTGCGTTACATGCCCCAAAGGCATCAAAAAGATGGAGGCCGCGTTGGGCCCGTAAGTCACTCCTCCAGTTGGGGAGGAACGAGAGTTGTTGTTGCAAGTTGTGCAGTTGGAAGCCAATGATTTTCTCTTCTTCTGTACAAGAGCAAGACACCAAATTTTAGTACCTCGAATCCAAAGGCAACCATAGAGAACCGCGACTTTATTCGCGAAACACGACACATAAAGTGTGGAGTGGAAAGAGAAAAAGGTCCCACTGGGTGTGCCAGAATCTGTTCACCGCCGGAAACGGAAACGAACCGGGATGGATCGTCTTTCCTGAATCTGGGGGCAGATGCTATTTGGATTTATCTGTCCACCTCTCCTAATATACCAAGTTGATTTATGGCACCATATATCGGAGGTTTGGACGGATGCGGTCGTTGTAGCAGACTTTATCAGATTCCCCCTCGTTTGTGAGTGGTTTTTTATTGTGGGGACGCTCTTCCATGCAGGCGCAAGCCCCTGCACTTAATTACGTTACCGCATTGCAATAACTACTTTCTCCTACTCTGGAAGTTCACTTCGTGTCATGTGTGTTTTTGTTTGTTTCGGTTGCCCGTAGATTGTATACGGAGACAAGCTTGTGTCGTCGCCCGTAAGGCGCGGATCAGTCCAAATCCGTATATTTTAGATTTAGGTTTGGTTTATTTAAGGATTGTTAATCTAGTTTGAGATTAAGATCGACTTAAACATATGAGAATTTTGGGTTCAGTTATTTTAGTTTAAGGATATCGCGGTCTATTACCGCCGTGTTTGGGGCAAATATTAGTTTAAGGACATTTCGGTCCAACATTCCCATTTTGGAGACGGACATTAGTTTAGGCACATTTCGGTCCATTATCCATCTTGCGTGCACGTGTATTTTTTACGTGACGAAGTGAACAATGGTGATATGGAATATGCCCAATTTGGGGCACGAGACGATTTGAGGGCTGCACATCAGTTTGGAAGTGCATCAATATGGGACGAAAGAATTTGTTGGTCGTTGGGGCTGCCACCTCTCTGAAGAAGCTGAGGAATTACAACGACATATATCAGAGGTGTGGAAAGATGTACCCTTGAACCAAATCCCTTATTTGAGGGAAAAAATGTTGTGGACCTAAGAATCGTTAGTCATATTTGAGACTAAGATTATCTTAGGAGATATGAGAAGAATATCATTTTGGATATCATCAATGAGAGATCATTAGTCATGTTTGAGACAAGGATCAGTTTGGAAATCACGAGCATATGGGCTCGCTTGAAGAATCAAAGAGGTTTAACCTCAGAAAACTTAGCCAATTTGGGCTAAGACTGGGTTTCTGTGCTACCCAGCAGTGCTAAGCACTCAGTTATACAGCACTCACGTGTGTTTTACGTGGGGCGCTTAAATAGTGCTAAGCACTAGTTTTTTGTGGCACCCACGTGTGTTTCACGTGAGGCGCTGCACTAGTGCTAAGCACTAGCTTTTTGTGGCGCCCACGTATGTTTCACGTGAGGCGCTGCACTAGTGCTAAGCACTAGCTTTTTGTGGCGCCCACGTGTGTTTCACGTGAGGCGCTGCACTAGTACTAAGCACTAGCTTTTTGTGGCGCCCACATGTGTTTCACGTGAGGCGCTGCACTAGTGCAAAGCACTAGCTTTTTGTGGTGTCCACGTGTGTTTTACGTTAGGCGCTATGTTTTTGGAGATTTAATCTCTGGTTGATCTTTTTAGAGAACTTAAATCCCTGTTAATGGTATTTTGACCATTAACGATCACCAAGATCATTATTTTGAGGATATGAGATCATGTTCTTTAAGAACTAAGTTCTTGATTTGGAGGAACTAAGTTCCTAGAGTATTATGGACTCCATTTTCTCCACGTTCTTGTATCCATGTTCCCATTTGAATCTTTGATTCTCAAGAACAAGATCTTCACAATGAGAATTAAATTCTCAACTTGTAGGAGACTTGTCTTGTGGATCTCAGATCTAGAGAAAGAATTAAGTTCTTTTAAAAGGGTTAAACCTTTAGATATGGTATGTTAGATAAAGGAGATATTTCGATCTCTTCTTTTTTCTTTACCCAGGGCTTTTAGAATGGAGCTTTTCTTCTTTGGGTAAAGTATATGTCTTCCTCCTCGTCCCTCTGTGTGTCTCATCTGTGAGACTTGAAGTCTCGAGGCCTTTATATAGTGGAGGCAAATTGTTGATTAGTTTTGAGAAAATCTCTCATTGAGAGATTCCAATTGATTTAATTAGTCTCAAAATTGATTTGGGAAATTTTACCCACCATTGAATCTTTGATCCGAGGACTTCTGTTTTTTACAGAATATGATTTTGGGTTTTTAACGAGATTGGAGAATTATTTTCCCTATATAGAATTTATTCTGTAAAACGGTGATTTTTAATCACCATTGGATTTTTAATCCAACGGTTCTCTGTTTCACCGAGAGCAATTTTTCTTATTTAGAAAGATTGAGAGAATATATTCCATAATAGAATTTTATTCTACAATTGGATCTTTGATCCAACCGAGAGTTCCTTTCTTATTTTAGAAAGATTTGGAAAATGTTTTCTTCCAACAGAATTTAATTATGTATTTTTATGATTTATCGTCTCCGTTGTATCTTTGATCCAACGGCTCTGTTTAACAAAGAGTATTGTAGAATTTTAATTCCACCTGGGCGCCGGCGCTCATGTATAATGCACGTGGGCGCTACTTAAGAATTTGACTCTTATAATGGGTATTTATGTGCTTTGCACATTGGCGCCCACGTGAGGAGCACGTGCAGCGCCGTCTAAGAGTTTAACTCTTATATAATGAACCCTTCTTGCTTTGCATATTGGCGCCCACGTGAGGAGCACGTGCGGCGCTATCTAAGAGTTTAACTCTTATGAACTCTTCTGTGCTTTGCACATTGGCGCCCGCGTGAGGAGCACGTGAGGCGCCACCATAGGACTTAATCCTAGAAAATTGGCTCTGGCGCTAGCGCCCTCGTGGAGAGCATGTGAGGCGCTGCCTCATTAAATTCAACAGAACTTTGCTCTTTTATTAGGTTAAATATATTGGGGGAACGCTACTGTTTGATGCTTTCGAATGCTTCTTGACTTTCGACGTCCCAGACAAAAGGAGCTCCTTTCTTCATGAGCTTTGAGAAAAGCTGACATCTTCTTGATAGTTTCGAGGTGAACCTTCGTATGAAAGCGTGCCTGCCTTGGATGGATCTTAGCTACATCGGATTCTTTGGAGGGGGCATTTCCATGATAGCCTTTTTCTTTGAAGAGTCAACTTCAATCCACTGATGTCGGACTATGAAGCCCAAGAATTTTCCCAAAAACATGCCAAAAGCTCACTTTAAAGGATTCATCTTTAGATCGTATTCCCTGAATCTGGTGAAAACGGTCTTGAGATCTTGGATGTGATTGGCCTTGGCTTTAGTCTTGACGACCAAATCATCAACATAACATTCAACAACGTTATAGATTAAGTCATCAAAGATCTTGGTCATTGCCCTTTGATATGTGGCACCTGTATTCTTCAGTCCAAACGACATCTTCTTGTAACAGTATATGCCGATCGGGATTCGAAATGCTGTGTGCTTCTCATCCTCAGGCGATATTTTTATCTGATTGTATCCAGGAGAACCATCCATGAAGGTGAAAAGCTCATAATTTGAGGTATCGTCGACCATCATTTCCATTACCGGAAGCGGGAAATCGTCTTTAGGGCATGCCTTGTCAAGGTCCATGAAATCGACACAAACTCGGATCTGTCTATTCTTCTTCTTCCCCAGGACAATGCATGCAATCCAATCCACATATTTCTCTTCTCTGATGAAGCCGGCATTGATGAGTTTCTTGGTTTCCTTGATGAAATTTTCTTCCAACTCTCTTCTCATTCTTCGAGAAGCATGTTTGACTAGATTGGCATCAGGAGAAATAGCCAGCTTATGCACGACCACTTCAAAGGAGAGGCCAAGCATTTCTTTGTACGTCCACGTGAAATAGTCAACGAACTCATGCAGCAGGGTTGTTCCCGCCTAAACTTTGGGCATTCATGTCAAGTGCAAGCGCAACATACAAGAAAAAAAAAGTACAAAAGAGCCCCAAAGTATCAAGTGGCTTTAATATGTTCAAGGGAATGTAAAGCAGTTTTTTCCGGACTATATTTTGCCGTGCTCCCAAATGAGAATTAGGAAGATTTAAGATGGCATCAAAAGCTTCTTTTAAAGGGCTTCAATTCGATATATTATGGGCCTCATAATGTAAGTCTACGGTAGCACCCCGGCCGTCTGTCCGAGGCCAAAATGCGGAAACAATAACTTTTCTTTAACTAGAAACCGGCGCTACCGCGTACTATAAACCCGGATCGGACCATTAACCTACTACTAGCTAACTAGAGAAAGGGTAGAGAGGCTATACCGAGCGATCCGTGTCCTTCGGTCTTCGGCCGCCATCCCAAGCTTCTCGCGGCATCTCCGGTCTTGATCTTCTCGTCGGAAAGGGCACCACATCGAGAAGTCTTTTTACGGGCTCCCGCTTCGTCTGAAGCAACTCGGGCACGAAGTGTGCTAGCCGATTTGTCCAAGGTATTGTAGAGAATGTTTGTGATCACTTTGTCTCTTGCACCCATGGCTTGGATGGAGGTTGAAGGTGTTGCCATTAATGGAAGCTATGAGCTAGAGGAAGAAGAAGAAGAAGAGAAGGCTTTCTCTTTTCATTTCTTTTCTTTTCTTGTGATTTCATGAAATGAGAGAGAGTCCAAGAGAAATAATACAAGACCAAACCAGATGTCATGGCAGCCCCTCTCTCTCACTTCATCAAATCAAGACACAAATCAATCCATTAATGTGACATATTTGCTAAAAAAGAGACCATGAGTCATAGTATATATCTATGTCACATTAATGCATCTAATGATGATTTCTAGCTCACTAATTCCATTATCCAAATATTAATCCAAATGTTTGGTCCAACAAAAAGATCCGGCAACGTCTAAAGTAAACTCATGACGGATCACAAGGATACCCTTCACCTGTATATACATACCTGCACCCGCATTCCGACTGAATGCGAATGCGATGAGACTAAAGTAATCCAACAAATCTAATACTAGGATCCGGCTTAAACCAAAGCCTACTAGTATGATCCGTCCGATCATGATCCGTGCAATACCACACGTATATGATCGAACCCTGCCATATATCATACGGCCTCTACAACGTTTCGCCCGAAACTTGAGAAACTGTCTGTGGGGGACTCTAAAGACTCATCAATACTTTGGCTGTGGATTTAACCACTACCACGTCAGAGGTATTAGCCATATGTAATGGGCTACCAGGTATTGACCAAAAGGGAGTTCGATGAGCGAACTCATCCTGACACCCTACTGAGCCTGTCAGTGACAATATCCGTACAGTTCGGTTCGTTCGTCTATGAGCATCGCATGGCGGGCCTAGAGGGTTGGTAAAAGTCAGACCCCCAAAAGCGGTACAATTCGTGTCGGAGTGTAGCCCAGAACACGCTGAGATACTACTGGAATACCTACCAGTAAATCTCCTGCCTTGGCCAAGGACTTCATGTAATGGCTCTCCTAGACACAGCACGATCTCACCCCCAATACCGGGAGAGACGAACCCCTGCCGATCCGCTTACTGGTTCCATGTGGCTTGGGACTGTACCCAACTAAAACCTGTTTGCACGACTCTTTTGAGCCGTGGTAGGGTAGTAATCAAAGCACAGTGGGAACTCATACGAGACAAATGACGATCTCAGGTCGATGAACTAACCTGTACACATGTCACCAGGGAACTGCTATCTGACGTCAGGTATAATACCAACTAGCATGTTCCCGGCGAGTCCTGTCCGGTGTACTCATAACCCAATGAGCACCTGCATACATCTTAGGGGAACCAACTGACACCAGTGGCTTGTGAGACGGGCCACCGCCCCTCGTCGGGGTCTCGACTGTATACACTAGTCTACTCTGGAGTATCGATGCCCTGTCTAGAAAACTCCCACGACTAGGGACCTTTTAAGGATGCGCTTATAGACCCCAGCTCCCACATATATGATCGCCATCATACTGCTGGCCGTCAATCATGAATCCTAAGGGCTCTATCAACGCACAATAGTTACTTGTAAGGTCACCTAAAGCAGTACACGATGATAAAGATAAACCAGATAGCATACTATCATCTTGAGTAAGACTGTCCTACCGGTATAGGTCCTCCCTCAATCATTGCAATCACGTGCCTGCGATCCAATAATTGACTCTGAGGGCACTATATCCAACAATCTCCCACTTGCACTCAAGGCTAATTATTGCGATGTCGCATACTCACAGCCCGTGTGATACCGAACACCCAACTCCTCTACTAATCAGTCTCACAAAGCCCGTTTGCGAAACTACTGTGTTCGAGGAATAGCCTCAGTGAGTGGATCCGCTCTGATGTTTCTTTCTACGTCTCTCTTTATCTCAAGTTCACGGAGAAAGCCATCTCCCGAAATGAGCAATACCTGTCTTAGAATATGTCTGGATATCTGATGGGACCTAGTTCATAAATGAACTCTAAATCTAAACTTCTTAGACTGTATCGTCAACTGAAACTAATCAGTATCCTGCGCCATGCTTCCATCAGTATCCGCTTGGACCATCTGTCCAAAATACTGCCCCTCGTCAGTGGGAAAACTATAACTCTGACAGCAACTCTGTCATCCAGGTCACCTTGGAAGCCTGGAATGATAACTGTCTCCTGAAAGAGGCTGTTGTTATCATATCCCTAGAACATCCACTTATGTTCTAAAACTGCTCCCGAACGTTTCTCCAGGATAGGATTAATATCAACTTATTGCAGCTCGTGCAAAAACAACATCTGGTGTGGTACTTGACATCTCATGATTGACTCAATTGTCTAAGAAAGTGATCTGCCAATCAAACACATCCCTCTCCCCTTTAGTCTGTAAGACACCTTTAGAGAGGGTGACTCCATCACTTGTAGGTGCACTACCATGCCTTGAGTCGTCCATTCTAAATACTTTTAGAATACTGTCTAAGTACCCTGATTGGGAAACTACCCAAATCTAGATCTAAAACCATAGATCTAGTAACCAGAATATCTGATATAATATCCAAGTCCCATGTGTAGAAATTACTGTGTGACAACCAAAGTATAACCGATCGTAGTATAGGAATTTCACTTCCTACTCTGTGTATGTCATCCAAATACCAGGACATCACACCCTACTACCTTCTTAACAGATCCATCCCCTATTCTGATGAAGTCAAACCTATGACTGTCACATCAGAAATAGATGATATATCTCCGCTATCTCTGCTTTAGTCTATAAATAGACTTAAGCCACTTGTCCACCAATGCTTCCGCTGCTCCCACTGACTACGACAACTCTCTGGCAGAGTCATATACACGTACACTTCTAAAGCTAATTTAGAATGACGCTATATTCATTTTCCTGCCGGTTCTCACAGTCTGGAACAACAGCAATAGTAAGTTTGGGTAAACAAGAACCTCGCGGTCACTGTCCTTGAGGCTACCGAAGTACCTCTCGGGTGCCTGAGGTTACCCACCATATCTGCGGAGTGGCTAATAAAATGTCAAATCAGATTGAATCTTTAGGTTCTTATCAAATTTTCAGTAATCGTTTGCGGTTCTGGAATCACTTCCAGTTCTACCATACTCCCACTACTGTTTTCTGAAAAAATCCATTTTTATTAGAACTGTGGCAAGTCAAGAACAATATCACTATTGATATTCCAGATGGTAGAAAGTCAACCCTCGTCATAGCCCGGGTCAACCCACAAACAGCCATTACAGAAATATGCCTTGAGTTATCCAGAGTCTGGTTTTAAGCATAAGCCGGACAACTCCCCGTACCTTAACATTGTTAAGATATGAACTATTCTATATCCAATATAGAAATAGAGGCACAGATTTAATTTGAACCAGATTCAAATCATGCAGCTGTCTCCAGTGCATGTCAACTGAATGGAAAGAGGCCGATCAGTATTACTCAACTTAGGAATGCTTCCAATTATGAGTAACCTGAAAGAGAAGCAAGTTCTCTTAGTCATTACTATCAGTTGAATACCATACATAAGTATCTACATCTTCGATCACCTTGAAAATCCTGATACTTGCAATACCTGGTTCTCTGCTTTATTCATATACCTATAACTTCTCAAAAGTTAGACCTTGTATTTCTACGAAACACTTGTCTAAAAACTAGAGAAGTCATAAGTAAACCGAATATAGTATGAGGACCAACCCCTCTGTCCTAATGGACACTGGACAACATACAATACTCTGTATAAGTCCCCTGAGTTGAATAACTCAAACCCTGTGCGTCGTAGGTTGAAAACTGTACTATGGTTATGAAGAATTACACCGCTGTTTAATGCTCCTTACCTAACCATCCACTGATATAGGTAAATGTCACCGACATAATTTCAAAAAGTTATATCTCACTTTATGAAAATAAACGTACAGATATATCAATTTGAAATTGGTGCATAACAATGGATATTCAAAACCAAATATTTGCCGTCCGGCAAACAGCCCAGACGATTTCCTCAAATATCACCAATTACAACGAATTCCGATATAATGAGGATAATCACCTAATTCCCAACAACTTGTCCCCACTCATCATCTGTAAAACCAAACAGATGTGAGAATCATACCTGGTAAGCACATACCCTGGAGCAAGTGTCTAATTGGGAAATCAGTTTTCTATTAACAATGCACAGTGAAACTGAAACATGTAAATGTTTCGAAAGGGTATCCGGGTATTCCTAGTAATGCCTCTTCCATTCTCAGATTCACAATTATAACCGTATATTTCTTCGCCATCTCTCCAAATCCCTTTATAAGTCTTTAGTCATTACCTTCTGTACACCCTCTTAGGCTAAATGGTTTTCTTCCTTCCCTACCGTTCGGCACCAGCCTATGGTTTGGAAGAAGACTATCCAATAAGCATAATGGGTGTACTCTCCTAATCTTAGGAGTACTCATAACCTGAGAGAAGGTGAAGATAAAAGACAACTGAATAAAACTTATTTCTATTTCTCCTGAACCAGAAGCCATCCCCGAACTGGAACAAGTTCATTTCGAGTTCGTATATACCCATACGATGGAATATCCAAATAACTGTGGATCTTCATAGTGATACGGAGTGTTCTATAGAAATACAAAGGTGAAGTAGGAGTGGCGATGAAATACTTGGTTTGGTCGTGAATAGCAGTCGCAATTTACTTTGCCCTTTTTCTAATCCATTTATTTGTCTTAACTTATTACCTTCTGTACACCATCGTTAGGCTAAATGGTTTTCTTCATTCCCTACCGTTCGGCACCAGTCTATGGTTTGGAAGAAGACTATCCAATTAGCGTAATAGGTGTACCGTCTTAATCCAAGGAGCACTCGCAACCTGAGAGAAGGTAAAAGGAAAAGACAATTGAATAGTCCTATTCGTTTTCTCCAGAACCGGAAACGATCCTCGAATCTGGAACAAGTTCCTTCGAGTTCGTATATACCCATACAATGGCTTTATCCAATGGAAGTGGACGTTCGTAGTAATACAGAGTGTTCTGGAGAAAAAATATAAAAGTAGGAGTGGTAATGAGGTATGCAACTCTGACAATCCAAAGGCCAGTGTTATAAGAAGGTTCGGTCAACTTGGTCACTGAGTCATAGTCAAGGGTCGGGTCATGGTCACTGCCAAAGAGAGAGAGAAAGAAACGCTCAGCGTGTACTCTAATCTAGACCAGAATGGTTATCAATTAATCTAATCAGGAAACCTCCCACTGTAACGTCAAATTCTCCTCCAAACCTGAAAGAAGAATTAGTCGGGATCACCCGAAGAGTAAACCAACTCATCAGTGGGAATCGGGATCCAACTATCATCGCATGATAACGTGATGGAATCCACTCACGTTATCACACTTCAGAAGGTATGCGCATATCTGGCAAGTTTCAGTTTCTTTAGAAACACCCGATGTGATTTTTACCCCATGCTCTTATGACCTTGACGAAGGTCAACAAATCATAAGTCACATGTCAAGTTCTACTCGTCATTGTCCAGGTTAATTTGAACCCACCCGTACAAGCCCTTGACGAAGGCCAACAAGGCTATACGACTGTCCCAAACCAACGCATCTATCTATGCAGCAGAAAGATAACAAGCAGCTACCATTCACTATGCCTTGACGAAGGTCAACAAATATAGCATGAATACTAAGTGCTACCCGTCTGAAATGATGGAGGGCTACGAATGGTTTTTGGCGAAAAACCTTTAACGTAATGAACTTTATATCGTTGAAGGAACCGGATAGCTCTTTATAAAAATATAGTGGCGAAAACCTTTGCTAAAGAGGTCACTCCCGGTGAAGGATTTGTTAGTTATATGTATGCCCTAGAGGCCATTACTGTACATTGGATGTATATTGTAGCGGATGCTGGGACATATATAGGTAGGACTTTCTTGCTCGACATGATAGTACGCTGTCTGGTTGCTCTTTATCTTAACATGTATACTTTCTGTCTCTCTGTTACATGTTGATAAAGCCCTTAGGATGTGTACTCGACTTCCAGGACTATGATGCAGATCATACTAGTGGGGCCTGGGTAGTCCATGAGTACATCCTTCAATGTTCCTAGTCGTGGGAATATCGAGACGGGGTATCGATATTCCATAGTAGACTAGCGTATATCTTCTCGACCCATGTGACGGGCGATGGATGATCCCATATCCATTGGTGTTTGACATCAGGGATGGTATGCTGGTGCTCAGTGGGGACTGGGTACACTGAACGGACTCGCCGAGAACTCCCAGTTGGTATTATACCTCACGTCAGATGGCAGTTCTCTGGTGATACTGGTACAGATTAGTCTGTTGACCCGAGATCGTCATAGAGTCTTGTGTGTCTCCCACTGTGCTTTGATTTCCACCCTACCACGGCTTTACTGAGTCATGCAAACAAGTGGTTTTTGGGTACAGTCCCGATTCACATTGAGGCAATGAGCGATAGGAGGGGATTCGTCTCTCCCGGTATTGGGGGTTGATGTTGCGCTATGCTCGACTGGCCATAACAGGAAATCCCTGGCCAGGGTTGCAGTGATATACTGGTAAGAGTTATCAGTAGTTTCACGATTGTTATGGACCTCACGTCGGCATGACTTATCAAGCTATTGGGGTCTGACGTTTACCACCCCTAGGCGAGATATGCAACATATCAGACGAACAGACCGGACAGTACGGTAAGTGTTACTGGTTAGATTCACAGGAGTTTGAGCGGGCTTGCTCGTCGATCTTCTGATCGCTCAATACCCGGGTGGCCGTTACGTTTAGCAGACCGCTTGCGGCTTGTGGGTGTTTGATATGATCATCACCTGTTGCCGGCGTATTGACGAGTCTTTAGAGTCCTACACAGAGGTTTCCTGGCTCAAGCAAAACGAAATAAGAGCGCATATGAGATATGTGAGGGACCGAGAATAATGCGTGTATGTGATACCGTATTCTATTCTCGCGATGAATGTATCGATTGGTTGTATGCGATATAACCTAGTTATCGAATCGAGGATTGATTCGATAAGTCGATACATTGGATATTAGTCCGTCATATGCGATACGACCGGATCGTTAAATCAAGTGTTGATTTAATGGTTTAATGTATAATTATATATTAGATATATTACTTTAAATTAACTAGTATTTGTTCACTTAAAATGGATTTTCTCACTTGATGTGCACATTGTATATGTGATATATTTTTGTGCACTTGATTGTATCATGCAAGTATGGGTGTATGTTTACTTTAAACCATGTTTAAGTGAATGGTTAGGGTTTTGTTTATTTACTTATTCATTTATTTATTTATTCATTTATTCATTTTTGGCAAAATGAAAATGGTGGCTAATTTTGTTTCTTTGCTTTAGCTTCATGAAGCTTCTTTAGATTATCTACCATTTTGTCTTTTGCCTAAACCTAACCATTCACCTAACCTTGGTTTATTCTCTACACTTAACCAAGGTTGTATTATGATAAGAATGAATGGGATTTTCTTTTTAAAATAATTCCTTTTTATTCTTACATCTTCATCATCTTCATCAAGTTTCATGAAAGCTTGCCAGCTTCAATGGTGAAATGAGAAAAAGAGTGCGAAATCCAATTCTAAAGTTAACCCACTTCCTATTTCTTCATCCTCTACCACTTGCCATGTAGTATAGGGTGTTTTCTTCACAAGTTTCATGGCTTGGTGAAGTTGGAGCTTGATCTTGAGTTGCCTCGACGTAGATCATCTTCGGCATCGAAGTCGACGACCTAGCCCGATCTTTTCTCCGATGAAACCTCCGCGAGAGTCTAGGATTCTGATGGGTACAGCGGGGGGACGTCATCACGGAGCCAAGGAAGTGGAGGACCGGATCTACAAAGGATGTAGTCACTTTCCTTTAGCAATAAAGTCGTTTACTTGCTTGCATCGCCTTACCTCTAGTAACGATCTAGTTTAGGGTTTCTCGGCAGATAGAAAATTTTTGAATTGGCCATGTTTGATCACTTGTAGAACCTCATGGGTGTGCCTAGGAACGCTAAAGTGGTATCAGAGCCTAGCTAGAGCCTTAGGCGATGAGTAGACGAAGTTAGAAACCCGATTGAACCCGAAACCCTAACTCAAAACGGCTCTCTGGACATTTTCTGGAATTTTGGATTTTTTCGAATTAAAAATATGCAGAAAAATCAGCAGACTATTCTAAGAAATACTGTGCAAAACGAGCGGCTAACTCGATCAAACCGCCGTGGAACCGCGGCACGAGCATGGCTTATGCGGCGGTTCCGCGGCCGTACGGAAGCATCATTCATTTAATTTTGCACAGTAATTCATATATTGTTGTGCTGAGTTTTCTGGGAATTTTTAAAATATACTCAAGAGTTGAGTTTTCTGGATTATTTTGGGGTATCGATGATTCGATCGGATTGTTTAGCTTTGTCTATGTGTTTTTCCGGATGACTTTAGAATATGTTAAAAAGTTCGACCGGATATAAATACCCACTTTTTCCTCTGCCGGGAAATTTCCAATTGTTGGATTTTTCCATAGTTTAATGACGTTCTAAGTAGTGCAAGTAACGCGATGAACCCTCTAGAAGACAACAAACTTTAACTCGATTATGTGACCGTCTTGAACTGCCCTTTGAACCTTAGAGTTTGGGGCAGTACGGCGTGCCACATGTGAGGCGTTGGCTTGACCCTTCTACGGCTGGACCATTGGTACTGAGGCATGAAGTGAATGTTGTTAAATTTATTTCATGTGTTGAGCTGTTTCGGGAAAACTTGGGAGTTCGATTGTTCGATCGGAAAGTTTAACATTTTCTATTTATCCGGAATGTGATACAATATTTGGAATTCACAAGTAGTTATGAGATAACTGAATGAATGTTGTAAACATAGCAGTTTAGTCTCACATGATCGGTTGCCACGGAATTTTGTTGTGTTCAAAAGTCCGTCGCAATCACGTAGCGTACGCGGATACTCGCCGGGTAAACATAATAGACAGCCTTGCCCCATAGCCCCGACCAAGTGACTGTAGGAGAACCCCATCGCCGAAAGCATCCGTTCGGTTGCTCGCGGCAGCGGTGTTCCGCCTTGGTGCACTTCGTCGACGGCGTCGGAGGTGCGTCCGCCTACTAAAGTTTGCGATGAGCATTCGATCAGGATGTCGGGAATCTTGTTGAATTGCCCGACTTGATATTGAAAAGAGTTTTCGATAATGAGACTAAAATGCGGGGTTTATAATTGTTAGGCATGCGATGTCTAAGTATTTCATTTGATTAGGCATGCGATGTCTAAAGAGTTTGCGGATTCCAGCTGTTGTAGTTTTACACTTTCTTTTCTGCGACCGTAAGTGTAATATGTGATATCGCCGGTTTCGTTGCTATATGTCAACGACAATTGGGATGGGCATATTTACTTACGTTGCTGACATGTGGTGTTATTTGTTGCTGGATATGTTATATTGGATCGTCGTGTTTGAATAGCCGGGGCGTTTTTATGTGAGATGAGTGTTTTTCTTTTTCATTCATGTAAAAACTTGTATGTAATATTCTTTTATTGGGGCACTTCCAAGTTGCGGAAGATGTCACCATTGATGTATATTATTTTCTTTTCATCACTAGGATAGACCCAAGGAGGAGGGCACAAGTAACCGGGTTCTAGAGTCCAGTGGGAGACCAACTCGAGGAGTTTAGTCCGGGTCTCCTAACTCTAGAATTGGTAGGGTTGCTTGCCGCTCTCGTAGGGGTCTAGGGGTGTGGGTTTGGCTATTCATCACGACCGTGGAATCCATGTTTTGTACTGGCTCGTATTGAAAACACGGACGTCCTAGTGTATCCAATATTTCATATATGATTCTTCTGCTGCGATATCTGTGATGTGATCATTTGATATTCTGTGATAGATATTATATATAGTATATATGATATATTATATAGACGTTGGTTATGTTTTACACCCGCGCTAGCCCTGCCTCGCTCTGGCGTTAGTTACCTAACCTAACGGTGCAGACGGGACATCGAGGCGAATGCGGATGGCATAAGCGTACGTTATATTTATCTGTGATGTTTAGGTGGACTTAAATGATGGGACATTCATTAATGAGATTAATGAAAGAAAATAAACCTAAATGATGTTGTGGAATCGAATTTCAAAATAAAAACAGGTAGCTACAGTTCTTGCTTTGCATCGCGGTGTTCCTTGTAGAACATCCTGCACCTTATTCGATGAGGAAAGGGCCGACGATCCCTTCACCGGGAGTGTCCCCTTTAGCAATAACTGGCAGATGCTACACACTCGGTTTGTCTTTTGATTGCTTCTTTAGTTTCTGCTTTGCACAGTGATATATATGATATATCCCGCACCTTATTCGATGAGGAAAGGGCCGACGATCCCTTCACCGGGAGTGACCCCTTTAGCAAAACTAGAAAAGCCTCAAAAACATTCCATTTAAAAAACCATTTGATTCCGCAACGAGATCAAGTTCAAAGCGTTAAAGGTTTTATTAAAAACCATTCGCAGCCTTCCGTTATTTTAGGAAGTAGAGTACTTAGTATTCGTGCTGTGTTTGTTGACCTTAGTTAAGGCACAGTGTACGGTAGCTAAGTGAT
The DNA here is from genome assembly GCA_030015575.1 of Agapanthus africanus. Lineage (NCBI taxonomy): Eukaryota > Viridiplantae > Streptophyta > Magnoliopsida > Asparagales > Amaryllidaceae > Agapanthus > Agapanthus africanus. The sequence goes on from CM057343.1 coordinate 132,145,499, forward strand.
GTCTTCCTAAACCACATATGATGCGATTAGTTAGGACAGTCGCGTGACTTTGTTGACCTTAGTTAAGGGTCATGTGGGTGGGTCTAATTAATCACGAAATGACGGGTAGAACTTGACTAGTACTTATGATTTGTTGACCATAGTTAAGGTCATAAGTGCTAGGGGTAAAAACATTTATCGGGAGTTTCAAGTGTTGAAATTTGCAATGAGATTGCATACCTTCTATATGATAGTTGGATCCCATACCCACTGCGAGTAATTGTTACTCCTGGGAGAGTTTTGCACTTTGCAATTAGCCGATCAAGTAGGTGTCTAGAAAGGTGTCAACGGGGTTACGCCTCTGGGAAAAACGAGGTTTACTGTAATTAGGTCCGTGTGAAAGCACGAGAAACCTCCTTCAAAGTACCGACACTGGCCTGGCTGAAAGATTGGCGAACTTATAGAGTGTAATTAATCCCGGCTAGTCTTTCCTTTTAGGGTTTGAAGGAAGATTTGATAAAAACAGTGGGAGCCATCCTGATTAGATAAATTAGATAACCAATCTAATCTTGCAAGAGCGCACGCAGAGTGTTTTCTTCTCTCTCTCTCCAGGTAGCGACCATATCACGCCTTAATCAAGATAATAATATGGATGAATTGACCGAACCCGCTTGTTATACTGAGATGGGGAACGTTGGTCCCGCTCCAACTTATAATTGTTATAAGACAGAGCAGGAAATAAGGGAATACCGGAATTCCTATGCCGCCCAAACGAAGAAAGTGCATATGATGCATCTCCTTCGGGTGTGTTCATTATACAGAACTATTTCTCAGTATCCTCTGCATCCTGGGTATCTGATACCGGATCAGGATCCCAGATATGTAATCGGTTACATAGGGCTACAGAAAGGTAGAGAACTGAGAATGGGTGATAAGTTTCATGAGGCAGAAAACGGTGCAAGTGTTGCAGCCAAGTCTGTTGGTCACTATTACCCTGTATTCCAAATGCATTGATTCTGAACAAATATTATTAGATACCGAACCTGATATACAAAATCATATCAGTCTCTTTATTAGTAAAGAAATGATAAAATTTTGTATTGTTGGATAATGTTTTGAACATTTCCTATATCAAAAGTTGATCAGTTCAGGCACGTTATCTAAAAGCATTGACGTTCTAAATCAAACTACAGTTCTTAGTACACAGAACACACACAAGAGGAAGAGTTCAGAAATAAACGGATCCTTCTTGAGGTATTGTAGACTAGGTCATATCAACGCGACCCGACTAGCTGAAGTTACATTTAGATGCATATTTAAATCTGTTTGAATTTTACATCTTATGAAACTTGCCAGTCATGTCACAAAGATTAGATGACCATAGCTCCGTTTATTGGAAACAGAGAAAAAGTTAGTGAACTCTTGGGATTGATACATACAGATGTATGAAGGTCCCCTGTCTATACATACCAAGACCGGTTCTTTGTACTTTAGTACATTCTCTGATGATCTCTCAAGATTCAGTCATATGTTCCTGTTGAAATACAAGTCCGAACCTTTTGAGACATTCACAGAATATAAATTAGAAGTAGAGAACCAATACGGGTATAAGTATTATGTTCTTTGATGAGATCAAGGAGGAGAATACTTGAGCACGAAATTCTTAAACTTTTCTAAAGGAGAATGAGATTCTCTCTCAGCATTACTCCTCCGTATACACCACATCACATCGGTGTATCGGGGTGGAGCAATCACACCCTATATGATAAGGTATGCTCTATGATGAGTACTACTGAGTTACCTATTTCCTTTTGGGAGTTATGCACTTGAGAAGCTGCATACCTATTGAATAGGGTTCAAATCAAATCAGTTGCCTACCACTTCATATGTGATATGGAAAGGGAAGAGCCCATGTCTTAAGTTAGTTAAGATTTGGGGTTGTCCGGCCTATGTCTAAAAGAAAAATCCGGACAAGCTCGAGGCAAGATTTGTTATGTGGAACTGGAAATGTTTCAGCTATACAAACTGCAGCTGATGATTTGGTAGAACCATAGGATTCAATAGTTACCAACGAACCTCAGCCTCTCCACCGATCTAGTAGGGTTCCTCACCCACCTGAGAGATACTTCGGTTTCTCTATGATAGTGGGAGTGAGGATTGCATCATGAGATGATGACCCAACTAGTTTCGAGCTGGCCATCAGGAGTAAGACTCTGTAAGAATGGCTGGATGCTTAGCGATCTGAGATGGAATCCTTTTACACCAACAAAGTATGGACTTTGGTTGCTATATCTGAAGGGTTAAATCCCCATCAGGAGCAAGTATATCTTGAGAAAATTACTTGGTGTACTTGGAAAAGTTGAGACTTTCAAAGCTAGACTTGTTAAAGGTTTGCATCATTGACCAGGTATGGATTTTGTAGAATCCATTTCTAAGTAGCTATGCTTAAGTCCATCCAGATCCTACTTGCCACGGCTACATACCTTGACTACGATATCTGGTGGTTGGGTGTCATGACTGCTCTTCTAAATGATGTTTTAGAAGAGAGAGTCTATAAGTACACAGTCAGAGGGATTCGTAGACAGTGGGAGCAGCGGAAACGTGTACAAGATACTTTATAGGATAAAGCAGGCATCGCGGAGTTGGAACATCTGTTTTGATGTAGTAGTCAAATAGTTTGACTTCATCAAAATGGTAGATGAACCTTGTATATACAAAAAGGTAGTAGGGAGTATGAAAGTGATCCTTGTAGAGTACGTGGATGACATACTCTTGATAGGGAAGGAGTTTTCTATGCTACGCTCGATCAATCTCCGCTTATCATAATGATTCTCCACATAGGATCAAAGTGATACCTACTAAATACTGGGTTTTGGATCTATGAGATAGATCTAATTGGATGTTAGGATTCACACTAGTTGTAGTGAGATGGTATCAATCGATCCTGGGGAGAATCACTGGAAGGGTTCCAGGGTGATAAGGACGACTGAATGTCAGTCGCAGGCATTGTCTTTATTCTCAGTGTAGGGACGGTATGTTGGAAGAGTTCCAAGCTAGATACCGTGGCAAACTAGACGATAAAGGCTGGTAACATCGCTATTAAAGATATTACCAAAGAGCCAGTTTGGGTGTATAGTGGTTCATGAGATGAACTAGGTTCCTACCATTGTGTGACAATGGAAGTGTGGCTTTAGCCATGGAACCCTGGTCCCATCAGAGACCCAGACATATTCTGAGGCAGCATCACCTGATCATGGAGATAGTTGATCTCCAGGGTGATCGAGGTTAGGAGAGTAGACTCAGAGGACAACACGGCGGATCCACTCACAAAGGCTTTTTCCCAGAGAGAGACTTATATGGGATGGTTGAGTATTAGATACTACAACCACTGCTACAGATGGCCCTAGTGCAAGTGGGAGATTGCTAGTTATATGCATGTCCTAGAGGCCATTACTGTACATTGGATGTATATTGTAGTGGATGCTGGGACATATATAGGTAGAACTTTCTTGCTCGACATGATAGTACGCTATCTGGTTGCTCTTTATCTTAACATGTATACTTTCTGTCTCTCTGTTACAGGACTATGATGCAGATCATACTAGTGGGGCCTGGGTAGTCCATGAGTACATCCTTCAATGTTCCTAGTCGTGGGAATATCGAGACGGGGCATCGATATTCCATAGTAGACTATAGTATATCTTCTCGACCCATGTGATGGGCGATGGATGATCACATATCCATTGGTGTTTGACATCAGAGATGGTATGCGGGTGCTCAGTGGAGACTGGGTACACTGAACGGACTCGCCGAGAACTCTCAGTTGGTATTATACCTCACGTCAGATGGCAGTTCTCTGGTGACACTGGTACAGATTAGTCTGTTGACCCGAGATCGTCATAGAGTCTTGTATGTCTCCCACTGTGCTTTGATTTCCACCCTACCATGGCTCTACTGAGTCGTGCAAACAGGTGGTTTTTGGGTACAGTCCCGATTCAAATGGAGGCAATGAGCGATAGGAGGGGATTCGTCTCTTCCGGTATTGGGGGTTGATGTTGCGCTATGCTCGACTGGCCATAACAGGAAATCCCTGGACAGGGTTGCAGTGTTATACTGTTAAGAGTTATCAGTAGTTTCACTATTGTTATGGACCTCACGTCGGCATGACTTATCAAGCTATTGGGGTCTGACGTTTACCACCCCTAGGCGAGATATGCGACATATCAGACGAACAGACCGGACTGTACGGTAAGTGTTACTGGTTGGATTCACAGGAGTGTGAGCGGGATTGCTCGTCGATCTTCTGATCGCTCAATACCTGGGTGGCCGTTACGTTTAGCAGTCCGCTTGCGGCTTGTGGGTGTTTGATATGATCATCACCTGCTGCCGGCGTATTGACGAGTCTTTAGAGTCCTACACAGAGGTTTCCTGGCTCAAGAAAAACGAAATAGGAGCGCATATGAGATATGTGCGGGACCGAGAATAATGCGTGTATGTGATACCGTATTATATTCTCGCGATGAATGTATCGATTGGTTGTATGCGATATAACCTAGTTATCGAATCGAGAATTGATTCGATAAGTCGATACATTGGATATTAGTCGGTCATATGCGATATGACCGGATCGTTAAATCAAGTGTTGATTTAATGATTTAATGTATAATTATATATTAGATATATTACTTTACATTAACTAGTATTTGTTCACTTAAAATGGATTTTCTCACTTGATTTGCACATTGTATATGTGATATATTTTTGTGCACATGATTGTATCATGCAAGTTTGGGTGTATGTTTACTTTAAACCATGTTTAAGTGAATGGTTAGGGTTTTTTTATTTACTTATTCATTTATTTATTTATTCATTTATTCATTTTTAGCAAAATGAAAATGGTGGCTAATTTTGTTTCTTTGCTTTAGCTTCATGAAGCTTCTTTAGATTATCTACCATTTTGTCTTTTGCCTAAACCTAACCATTCACCTAACCATGGTTTATTCTCTACACTTAACCAAGGTTGCATTATGATATGAATGAATGGGATTTTCTTTTTAAAATAATTCCTTTTTATTCTTACATCTTCATCATCTTCATCAAGCTTCATGAAAGCTTGCTAGCTTCAATGGTGAAATGAGAAAAAGAGTGAGAAATCCAATTCTAAAGTGAACCCACTTCCTATTTCTTCATCCTCTACCACTTTCCATGTAGTATAGGGTGTTTTCTTCACAAGTTTCATGGCTTGGTGAAGTTGGAGCTTGATCTTGAGTTTCCTCGACGTAGATCATCTTCGGCATCGAAGTCGACGACCTAGCCCGATCTTTTCTCCGATGAAACCACCGCGTGAGTCTTGGATTCCGATGGGTACAGCGGAGGGACGTCATCACAGAGCCAAGGAAGTGGAGGACCGGATCTACAAAGGTTGTAGTCACTTTCCTTTAGCAATAAAGTCGTTTACTTGCTTGCATCGCCTTACCTCTAGTAACGATCTAGTTTAGGGTTTCTCGGCACATAGAAAAATTTTGAATTGTCCATGTTTGATCACTTGAAGAACCTCATGGGTGTGCCTAGGAACCCTACAGGAATCTCGGCTCTTTCCCCGTAGAATGAGGTGCAGGATATTCCAACTGAATACCACGATGCAAAGCAAAAGTAATCGACTATAGTGAAGTTATTGCCCTGACGCAAACTTCTGTCCAAGGGGTCACTCCCGGTGAAGGGATCTCGGCCCTTGCCTTGTCGACTGAGGTGCTAGATATTCATAACCGAATACCACTGTGCAAAACAAAAGAGAACGTCCTCGCAATAACAGCTTTTTGAAAAATTGTTCCAACAATATCAGAATAGGTTTGTTTAGCTTGCATTGATCCGAATCAATGCATTCCCATCAATTAATCACACAACAAAAAGAACGAAAATATGATGTACGTATATGCCATCCGCATTCGCCACTGGGTCCCATCATCACCCGTTAGGTTACTTAACTAACGACAGAGCGGGGACTGGACTAGCGTGGGTATAAAACATATACTGTAGGGTTCATAGGCACACTAATGAGGTCTTACAAGGCATCAACAATGCCAAAATCAAATTTTTCCGGTGCCAAGAAACCCTAATGCGATCGTTAACTAGTTTAGGAGAAAACAAATGCGAATAAACAACTTTACTCTAAAGTGAATGGAAATACAACATTTGTAGATCCGGTCCTTCACTTCCTAAGCTCCGCGTTGACGTCCCTTCGCTGCGATCACCACGATCCCGGACCCTAGCGATGGTTTCGTCGGAGAAATGATCGGGCATGCCGAAGATGATCTACGTCGAGGCAACTCAAACTCAAGCTCCACCTTCACTAAGTCATGAAACTTGTGAAGCAAACACCCAATACAGCATGACAAGTGGTAGAGGATGAAGAAATAGGAAGCGAGTTCACTTTGGATTTGGATTTCTCACTTGATTTCATCACTTAAGAATTTTCAAGAATGGTTTTCTTTTTCTCCATGAAGAAGAAGAAGAAGAGAATGAAAAATCAATTATTTTCAAAAAAATAATTCAAGTGAATACTTATCATAATGCAACCATGGGTGAAGTTTACTCATGTAGAGAATAAACTAGGGTTTAGTTAAAGGGTTAGGGTTAAGGACAAAAAAAAAATGGTAGACTTTTCAAGGATGCTAGAAAAGCTTCATGATGCGTCAAGCATAACAACAAAGAAAGCCACCATTTCTATTTTTGCCAAAAATAAATGAATAAATAAATAAGTCAAAAGAAACCCTAACCATTTACTAAACATGGTTTAAGTCAAACATAAACCCAAGTTTGCATGTATCATCAAACATGATACAAACAAGTGCACAAAAATATATCACATATACAATGTGCACATCAAGTGAGAAAATCATCTTAAGTGAACCAACACTAGTTAATGTAAAGTAATATATCAAATATATAATTATATATTAAATCATTAAATCAACACTTGATTTAACGATCCGGTCATATCGCATATGACTGACTAATATCCAATGTATCGACTTATCGAATCAATCCTCGATTCGATAACTAGGTTATATCGCATACAACCAATCGATACATTCATCGCGAGAATAGAATACAGTGTCACATACACGCATTATTCTCGGTCCCGCACATATCTCATATGCGCTCCTATTTCGTTTCGCTTGATCCAGGAAACCTCTGTGTAGGACTCTAAAGACTCGTCAATACGCCGGCAGTAGGTGATGATCATATCAAACACCCACAACCCGCAAGCGGTCTACTAAGCGTAACGGCCACCCGGGTATTGAGCGATTGGAAGATCAACGAGCAAGCCCGCTCACAGTCCTGTGAATCCAACCAGTAACACTCAACGTAAAGTCCGGTCTGATCGTCTGATATGTCGCATATCTTGCCTAGGGGTGGTAAACGTCAAACCCCAATAGCTCGATAAGTCGTGTCGATATGAGGTCTATAACAGTTCGAGAAACTACTGATAACACTTACCAGTAAATCTCAGCAACCCTAGCCAGGGATTTCCGGTTATAGCCAATCGAACACAGTGCAACATCAACTCCCTATACCGGGAGAAACGAATCCCCTCCTATCGCTCATTGCCTCCATGTGATTCGGGACTGTACCCAAAAACCACCATTTTGCACGCCCTCTTGGACGTGGTAAGGTGGAAATCAAAGAACAGTGGGAATCACACAAGACACTATGACGATCTCGGGTCTACAGACTAACCTGTACCAGTGTCACCAGAGAACTGCCATCAGACGTAAGGTATAATACCATCTGGGAGTTCTCGGCGAGTCCGTCCAGTGTACCCAGTCTCCACTGAGCACCCGTATATCATCTCTGATGTCAAACACCAATGGATATGGGATCATCCATCGCCCATCTGTATGGGTCAAAAAGGTATACGCTAGTCTACTCTGGTATATCGATGCCCCGTCTCGATACACCCACGACTAGGTACCTTGAAGGATGTACTTATGGACTACCATGTCCCCACTAGTATGATCCGTATCATAGTCCAGGTAGTCAAGTACACATCCTAAGGGCTTTACCAACATGTAACAGAGAGACAATCGGTGTACACGTTAAGGTAAAGGGCAACCAGATAGCATACTATCATGTCGAGCAAGAAAGTCCTCCCTATATATGTCCAAGCATCCACTACAATATACATCCTATGTATAGTAATGGCCTCTAGGGCATACATATAACTAACAATCTCCCACTTGCACTAGGGCCATCTGAAGCAGTGGTTGTAGTATCCCATACTCAACCATCCCATAATAGTCTCTCTCTGGGAAAAGGCCTTTGTGAGTGGATCCGCCGTGTCGTCCTCTGAGTCTGCTCTCCTAACCTCGATCCCTTGGAGATCAACCATCTCCATGATCAGGTGACACTGCCTCAGAATATATCTGGATCACTGATGGGACGGGCGTTCCTAGGCATAAGCCACAACTCCATTGTCTCACAATGGTAGAAACGAAGTTCATCTCATGAACTAATATACACCCAGACTTCCTCTTTGGTAGCATCTTATGTAGCGATGTATCCAGCCTTTATCGTCTAGTATGCCACGGTATCTAGCTTGGAACTCTTCCAACATACCGTCCCTTTATTGAGGGTAAAGAAAATGCCTGTGACTGACATTCAGTCGTCTTTATCACCCTGGAACCCTTCCAGTGATTCTCTCCAGGATCGATTGATACCATCTCACTACAACTAGTGAGTATCCTAACATCCAATTAGATCTATCTCATAGATCCAAAACCTAGGATTTAGTAGGTATCACTTTGATCCTATATGGAGAATCATTGTGATAAGCGGAGATTGACCGAGCGTAGCATAGGAAACACTTTCCCTATCAAGAGTATGTCATCCACGTACTCTACGAGGATCATTACCATACTCCCTACCACCTTTTTGTATATACAAGGTTCATCTACCATTTTGATGATGTCAAACTCGTTGACTAACACATCAAAACAGATGTTCCAACTCCGCGATGCCTGCTTTATCACATAAAACATCTTGCTCACGTTTCCGCTGCTCCCACTGCCTACGAAGCCCTCTGGCTGTGTACTTACAGACGCTCTCTTCTAAAACATCATTTTAGAAAAGCAGTCATGACACCCAACCGCCAGATATCGTAGTCATGGTATGTAGCCGTGGCAAGTAGGATCCGGATGGACTTAAGCATAGCCACTGGAAAAGGTTTCATCATTATTAGCCACAACTGGTCTACGCTGCAAACCTTTAACAAGTCTAGCTTTGAAAGTCTCAACCTTTCCATGTACACCAAGTAATCTTCTCAAGATATACTTGCTCCTGATGGGGATTTAACCCTTCAGATAAAGCAACCAAAGTCCATACTTTGTTGGTGTATAAGGATTCCATCTCAGATCACTAAGCATCCAGCCATTCTTATAGAGTCTTACTCCTGATGGCCAGCTCGAAACTAGTTGGGTCATCATCTCATGATGTAATCCTCTCTCCCACTGTCATAGAGAAACCGAAGTATCTCTCAGGTGGGTGAGGAACCCTACTAGATCAGTGGAGAGGCTGAGGTTCGTTGGTTACTATTGAATTCTTTGGTTCTATCAAATCATCTGCTGTAGTTTATATTGCTGGAACCTTTCCAGTTCTACATTACAGACCTTGCCTTGAGCTTGTCCGGATTTTCCTTTTAGACATAGGCCGGTCAACCCCAAATCTTAACCAGCTTAAGACATGGGCTCTTCCCATACCATATCTCATATGGAGTGGTAGGCTGTGATCTGATTCGAACCTAATTCAATAGGTATGCAACTTCTCAAGTGCATAACCCCCAAAAGGAAACAGGTAACTCAGTAGTACTCATCATAGTGCGTACCATATCGAATAGGGTGCAATTGCTCCGCCCCAATATACCATCGTGCTATGGTGTATACGGAGGAGTAATGCTGAGAGAGAATCTCATTCTCCTTTAGAATAGTCCAGGAATTCTATGCACAAGTATTCTCCTCCTTGATCTCATCAAAGGACATAATACTTATACCCGTATTGGTTCTCTACTTCTAACTTATATTCTGTGAATATCTCAAAAGGTTCGGACTTGTGTTTCAACAGGAACATATGACTGAATCTTGAGAGATCATCAGAGAATGTAATGAAGTACAAAGAACCGGTCCTGGCATGTGTAGACAGGGGACCTTACATACATCAACATGTATCAGTCCTAAGAATTTACTAACTCTTTCTCTGTTTCCAACAAACAGAGCTATGGTCATCTAATCTTTGTGACAAGACTGGCAAGTTTCATAAGATGTAAATTCAAACTGATTTAAATATGCATCTAAAATGTAACTTAAGCTAGTCGGGTCACATTGATATGACCTAGTCTACAATGCCTCAAGAAGGATTCGTTCATTTCTTAACTCTTCCTCTTGTGTGTGTTCCGTATACTAAGAACTGTAGTTTGATTTAGAACATTAATGCTTTTGGATAACGTGCCTGAACCGATCAACTTTTGATATAGGAAATGTTCAAAACATTATCCAACAATACAAAATTTTATCATTTCTTTACTAATAAAGAGACTGATATGATTTTGTATATCTGGTTCGGTATCTAATAACATTCGCTCAGAATCAATGTATTTGGAATACAGGGTGACAGTGACCAACAGACTTGGCTGCAACACTTGCACCGTTTTCTGTCTCATGAAACTTATCACCCGTTCTCAGTTCTCTACCTTTCTGTAGCCCTATGTATCAGATTACAAATCTGGGATCCTGATCCGGTATCTAATACCCAGGACGTAGAGGATACAGAGAAATAGTTCTTTGTAATGAACATACCCGAAGGAGATGCATCATATGCACTTTCTTCGTTTGGGCGGCACGGGAAATCTGGTATTCCCCAATTTCCTGCTCTGACTTATAACAATTATAAGTTGGAGCGGGACCAACGTTCCCCAGCTCAGTATAACAAGCGGGTTCGGTCAATACATCCGTATTATTATCTTGATTAAGGCGTGATATGGTCGCTACCTGGAGAGATAGAGAAGAAAACACTCAGCATATGCTCTTGCAAGATCAGATTAGTTATTATTTTATCTAAACAGGATGGCTCCCACTGTTTTTATCAAATCTTCCTTCAAACCCTAAAAGGAAAGACTAGCCGGGATTAATTACACACTACAAATTCGTCAATCTTTCAGCCAGGCCAGTGTCGGTACTTTGAGGGAGGTTCCCCGTGCTTTCGCACGGACCTAATTACAGTAAACCTCGTTTTCCCAGAGGCGTAACCCCGTTGACACCTTTCTAGACACCTACTAGATCGGCTAATTGTAATGTGTAAAACTCTCGCAGGAGTAACAATTACTCGCAGCGGGTATCGGGATCTAACTATCTCATAGAAGGTATGCAATCTCATTGCAAATTTCAACACTTGAAATTCCCGATAACTTTTCCCCTAACCTCCTATGACCTTAACAAAGGCCAACAAACCATAGGATGCTAGTCAAGTTCAACCCGTCATTTCCTGATTGAATTAAACCCACCCGCACGACCCTTGACAAAGGCCAAAAAGGTCGCATGACTACCTTAACCCAATCTGCATCATATGCATAAGCAGATAAGCACCAGTCAGCTACCGCAAACTACGCCTTGACAAAGGCCAACAAACGCAACACGAATACTAACTACTACTTATCTGAAATGACGGAGGGCTACAACAGGTTTTTCTGAAAACCTATTGCGTAATGAACTTGATATCATTGTAGAATCAAATGATTTTAAAATGGAGTGTTTTTTAGGCTTTTCTAGTTTTGCTAAAGAGGTCACTCCCGGTGAAGGGATCGTCGGCCCTTTCCTCGTCGAGTGAGGTAGGGGATATATTATATATATCATTGTGCAAAGCAGAAACTATAGAAGCAATCAAAAGACAAACCGAGGGTTGTAGCATCTGCCAGTTATTGCTAAAGGGGTCACTCCTGGTGAAGGGATCGTCGGCCCTTTCCTCATCGAATAAGGTGCAGGATATATCATATATACCGCTGTGCAAAGCAAGAACTGTAGCTACCTGTTTTATTTTTGAAATTCGATTCCACAACATCTTTAGGTTTCTTTTTCTTTCATTAATCATATTAATAAAGTCCCATCATTTAAGTTACCTAAACATCACAGATAAATACGACGTCCACGTATGCCATCCGTGTTCGCCTCGATCTCCCCTCGTGCACCGCTAGGTTAGGTAACTAACGGCAGAGCGGGGCAGGGGTAGCGCGGGTGTAAAACATAAGTAACGTCTATATAATATATCATATATACTATATATAGTATCTATCACAACATATCAAATGATCACATCACAGATAACGCAGCAGAAGAAACATATATGAAATATTGGATATACTAAGACATCCGTGTTTTCAATACGAGCCAGTATAAAACACGGATTCCACGGTCGTGATGAATAGCCAAACCCACACCCCTAGACCCCTACGAGAGCTGCAAACAACCCTACCAATTCTAGAGTTAGGAGACCCGGACTCGACTCCTCGAGTTGGTCTCCCACTGGACCCTAGAACCCGGTCACTTGTGCTCTCCTCCTTGGGTCTATCCTAGTGCGGAAAAGTAAATAATATACAAATGGTGACATCATCCGCAACCTGGAAGTGCCCCAATAAAAGAATATTACATACAAATTTTTACATGAATGAAAATGAAAAACACTCATCTCACATAAAAAAAAACCGGCTATTCAAAACGCGACGATCCAATATAACATATCCAGCAACACATAACATCACATGTCATCAACGTAAGTAAACATGCGTATTCCAATTGTCGTTGACATATAGTAACGAAACCGGCGGTATCACATATTACACTTACGGTCGCAGAAAAGAAAGTGTAAAACTACAACAGTTGGAATCCGCAAACTCGTTAGACATCGCATGCCTAATCAAATGAATTCCTTAGATATCGCATGCCTAACAATTATAAACCCCGCATTTTAGTCTCATTTATCGAAAACACTTTTCAATATCTAGTCGGGAAATTCAACAAGATTCCCGGCATCCTGACCGAATACTCGTCGCAAACTTTAGTAGACGGCCGCACCCCCGATACCGTCGATGAAGTGCACTAAGGCGGAACACCGCTGCCGCGAGCACCCGAACGGATGCTTTCAGCGACGGAGTTCTCCTACAGTCACTTGGTCGGGGCTATAGGGCGTAGCTGTCTATTAATTTTACCGGCGAGTATCCGCGTACGCTACATGATTGCGACGGACTTTTGATCACATCAAAATTCCGTGGCAACCGATCAAGTGAGACTAAACTGCTATGTTTATAACATTCATATTAGTTATCTCATAACTATTTGTGAATTCCAATTATTGTATCACATTCCAGATAAATAGAAAATGTCAAACTTTCCGATCGAACAATCGAACACCCAAGTTTTCCCGAAACAGCTCAACACATGAAATAAGTTTAAAAACATTCAGTTCATGCCTCAGTACCAACGGTCCAGCCGTAGAAGGGTCAAGCCAACGCCTCACATGTGGCACGCCGTACTGTCCCAAACCCTAAGGTTCAAAGGGCAGTTCAAGACGGTCATATAATCGAGTTAAGGTTTGTTGTCTTCTAGAGGAACCATCGCGTTACTTGCACTACTTAGAACGTCATTAAACTACGGAAAAATCCAACACTTGGAAATTTTCCGGCAGGGGAAAAATTGGGTATTAATATCCGGTCGAACTTTTTAACATATTCTGAAATTACCCGGAAAAACACATAGATGAAATTAGACTTCTCGATCGAAACACCGAGTCCCCAATACAACCCAGAAAACTCAACTCTTGAGTAAATATTAAAAATTCCCAGAAAATACAGCACTTTTAGATAGACATTACTGTGCAAAAATGAATAAATGATGTGACTATATGGCCGCGGAACCGCCGCACGAGCCATGCTCGTGCTGCGGTTCCGCCGCGCTTTAGTCGAATCATGAGCACGTGTCCCTAAAAAACCCTGCTGATTTTTCTGCATATTTTTAAAATGGAAAAAACCCAGTTTTGAAAAAATGTACAAAGAAGGGCCTTGGATAGGGTTTCGGGTTCGATCGGACTTCTAACATCGTGTACGCATCGCCTAAGTCTCTAGCTAAGCTCTGATACCATTGTAGGGTTCATAGGCATACTAATGAGGTCTCACAAGGCATCAACCATGCCAAAATCAAATTTTTCCGGTGCCGAGAAACCCTAATGCGATCGTTAACTAGTTTAGGCGAAAACAAATGCGAATAAACAACTTTACTCTAAAGTGAATGGAAATACAACCTTTGTAGATCCGGTCCTTCACTTCCTAAGCTCCGTGTTGACGTCCCTTCACTGCGATCACCACGATCCCGGACCCTAGCGATGGTTTCGTCGGAGAAATGATCGGGCATGCCGAAGATGATCTACGTCGAGACAACTCAAACTCAAGCTCCACCTTCACTAAGTCATGAAACTTGTGAAGCAAACACCCAATACAGTATGGCAAGTGGTAGTGGATGAAGAAATAGGAAGCGAGTTCACTTTGGATTTGGATTTCTCACTTGATTTCATCACTTAAGAATTTTCAAGAATGGTTTTTTTTCTCCATGAAGAAGAAGAAGAAGAAGAGAATGAAAAATCAATTATTTTCAAAAAAATAATTCAAGTGAATACTTATCATAATGCAACCATGGGTGAAGTTTACTCATGTAGAGAATAAACTAGGGTTTAGTTAAAGGGTTAGGGTTAAGGACAAAACAAAAATGGTAAACTTTTCAAGGATGCTAGAAAAGCTTCATGAAGCTTCAAGCATAACAACAAAGAAAGCCACCATTTCTATTTTTGCCAAAAATAAATGAATAAATAAATAAGTCAAAAGAAACCCTAACCATTTACTAAACATGGATTAAGTCAAACATAAACCCAAGTTTGCATGTATCATCAAACATGATATAAACAAGTGCACAAAAATATATCACATATACAATGTGTACATCAAGTGAGAAAATCATCTTAAGTGAACCAATACTAGTTAATGTAAAGTAATATATCAAATATATAATTATACATTAAATCATTAAATCAACACTTGATTTAACGATCCGGTCATATCGCATATGACCGACTAATATCCAATGTATCGACTTATCGAATCAATACTCGATTCGATAACTAGGTTATATCGCATACAACCAATCGATACATTCATCGCGAGAATAGAATACGGCATCACATACACGCATTATTCTCGGTCCCGCACATATCTCATATGCGCACCTATTTCGTTTCGCTTGAGCCAGGAAACCTCTATGTAGGACTCTAAAGACTCGTCAATACGCCGGCAATAGGTGATGATCATATCAAACACCCACAAGCCGCAAGCGGTCTGCTAAACGTAACGGCCACCCGGGAATTGAGCGATCAGAAGATCAACGAGCAAGCCCGCTCACACTCCTGTGAATCCAACCAGTAACACTTATCGTAAAGTCCGGTCTGATCGTCTGATATGTCGCATATCTTGCCTAGGGGTGGTAAATGTCACACCCCAATAGCTCGATAAGTCGTGTCGATATGAGGTCTATAACAGTTCGAGAAACTACTGGTAACACTTACCAGTAAATCTCAGCAACCCTGGCCAGGGATTTCCGGTTATAGCCAATCGAACACAGTGCAACATCAACTCCCTATACCGGGAGAGACGAATCCCCTCCTATCGCTCATTGCCTCCATGTGATTCGGGACTGTACCCAAAAACCACCATTTTGCACGCCCTCTTGGACGTGGTAAGGTGGAAATCAAAGAACACTGGGAATCACACAAGACTCTATGACGATCTCGGGTCTACAGACTAACCTGTACCAGTGTCACCAGAGAACTGTCATCTGACGTAAGGTATAATACCATCTGGGAGTTCTCGGCGAGTTCGTCCAGTGTACCCAGTCTCCGCTGAGCACCCGTATATCATCTCTGATGTCAAACACCAATGGATATGGGATCATCCATCGCCCATCTGTATGGGTCGAGAAGGTATACGCTAGTCTACTCTGGTATATCGATGCCCCGTCTCGATACACCCACGACTAGGGACCTTGAAGGATGTACTTATGGACTACCATGTCCCCACTAGTATGATCCGCATCATAGTCCAGGTAGTCAAGTACACATCCTAAGGGCTTTACCAACATGTCACAGAGAGACAATCGGTGTACACGTTAAGGTAAAGGGCAACCAGATAGCATACTATCATGTCGAGCAAGAAATTCCTCCCTATATATGTCCAAGCATCGACTACAATATACATCCTATGTATAGTAATGGCCTCTAGGGCATACATATAACTAACATATACAACATCCACTAGTATATATATCAATATATAATAATCGCTCAAGGCATGATAAAATGTAACATCACAGAAATGTAATAAGCATCACAGAACAATACAGATAATCTGGAATCCCCGGGTTTCATAGAGCCTCTACTGAAACCGACGTTCCCCTAGTCGTGTGGATAGCCTATGCAATGAAATCCTAGAGCTCTACGGGCGCGGCAAGTTACGTGCCAAAACCTGAAGTGAGGCAGCCCCCTTCAACAACGTGAATGGACCACCCAGCACTTCACGGAATCCGGTAACTTGATCACCTCTCCTTGAGTCAACCTGTACCCCGTACGAGTGCGGAGAATAGCCCGCCAATTCTAGAGTGAAGCCCCTTTCGTCTCAAAGCCATGAGATGCGGGCCTGTTGCCCTCTAGAACCCGGTTATCCGTGCACCCCATCGCGGGGTAATCCTAGTACAGAAAGTAAAAATATATACAACGGGTATATCGACCTCAGCCCGGTCTTGCCCCAAAAGAATAATATACAAACAGGCAGTGACGGCAGTCTACATGTCGGACGCTCGCCCTGCAATATCAAATGTACATATACAACCAAACTGTACTACCATTGCATCCAGGCTATCCACCACGACAAATCCGCAACATCACAGCACAACACAGAACATTAACGTAAATGCCACGTTCGCAAATCCGTCTATAAGGGCTATATCAATTAGACAGGATTTACCGATCAAATGACATTCACGATCGCAGATATAATGTAAATACTGTGAACTAACATGTTTAAAATTTTCGATCGAAAAAATTTCCCAAAGTGGGCCCCAAGCACAATACCCAGTACTCAAATAAATCTGGGCCCAAAATAAAATAACCAGAAACCCCTTTTCTAAGTCAGAGACCTACTGAAGAAATTTGGTGCACTGTGGCTACAGTACGGCGGCGGATCCGCGGCCAAAACGTGGGTACGACCGCCGATCCACTGTGCTACAGTGAAATCAGCCCACCAAATTTTCTCAGTTCTCTTAAAAGACCCTGCCTAATTTTCTGCAACACTCTAAATAATTTTTTGACAACAAAAGAAAATCGACAGAAACTGCATGACTTGAAATCGCGGTTTCGGAATTTTCGTTCGATCGAAATTCTAAACATGTTAGAGCAAGCTAATAAAGGTTATGGCGTGGCTCTGATACCATGTAAGTCTACAGTAGCGCCCCGGTCGTCTGTCCGAGGCCAAAATGCGGAAATAAAAACTTTTTTTTAACTAGAAACCGGCGCTACCGCGTACTATAAATCCGGATCGGACCATTAACCGACTACTAGCTAACTAGAAAAAGGGTAGAGAGGCTATACCGAGCGATCTGTGTCCTTCGGTCTTCGGCCACCATCCCAAGCTCCTCACGGCCTCTCCGGTCTCGATCTCCTCGTCGGAAAGGGCACCACATCGAGAAGTCTTTTTACGGGCTCCCACTTCGTCCGAAGCAACTCGGGCACGAAGTGTGCTAGCCGACGTGTCCAAGGTGTTGTAGAGAATGTTTGTGATCACTTTGTCTCTTGCATCCATGGCTTGGATGGAGGTTGAAAGTGTTGCCATTAATGGAAGCTATGAGCTAGAGGAAGAAGAAGAAGAAGAGAAGGCTTTCTCTTTTCTTTTCTTTTCTTTTCTTGTGATTTCATGAAATGAGAGAGAGTCCAAGAGAAATAATACAAGACCAAATCATATGTCATGGCAGCCCCTCTCTCTCACTTCATCAAATCAAGACACAAATCAATCCATTAATGTGACATATTTGCTAAAAAAGAAACCATGAGTCATAGTATATGTCTATGTCACATTAATGCATCTAATGATGATTTCTAGCTCACTAATTCCATCATCCAAACATTAATCCAAATGTTTGGTCCAACAAAAAGATCCGGCAATATCTAAAGTAAACTCGTGACGGATCACAAGGATACCCCTCACCTGTATATACATACTTGCACCTGCATTCCGACTGAATGCGAATGCGATGAGACTAAAGTAATCCAACAAATCTAATACTAGGATCCGGCATAAACCAAAGCCCACTAGTATGATCCGTCCGATCATGATCCGTGCAATACCGCACGTATATGATCGAACCCTGCCATATATCATACGGCCTCTACAACGTTTCGCCCGAAACTTGAGAAACTGTCTGTGGGGGACTCTAAAGACTCGTCAATACTTTGGCTGTGGATTTAACCACTAGCACGTCATAGGTATTAACCATACGTAACGGGCTACCAGGTATTGACCAAAAGGGAGGTCGATGAGAGAACTTATCCTGACACCCTACTGAGCCTGTCAGTGACAATATTCGTACAGTCCGGTCCGATCTTCTATGAGCATCGCATGGAGGGCCTAGGGGGTTGATAAAAGTCAGACCCCCAAAAGCGGTACAAGTCGTGTCGGAGTGTAGCCCAGAACACCCTGAGATACTACTGGAATACCTACCAGCAAATCTCCTGCCTTGGCCAAGGACTTCGTGTAATGGCTCTCCTAGACACAGCGTGATCTCACCCCCAATACCGGGAGAGACGAACCCCTGCCAATCCGCTCACTGCCTCTATGTGGCTCGGGACTGTACCCAACTAAAACCTGTTTGCACGACTCCTTTGAACCGTGGTAGGGTAGTAATCAAAGCACAGTGGGAACTCACACGAGACAAATGACGATCTCAGGTCGATGAACTAACCTATACACATGTCACCAGGGAACTGCTATCTGACGTCAGATATAATACCAACTAGCATGTTCCCGGCGAGTCCTGTCCGGTGTACTCATAACCTAATGAGCACCTGTATACATCTTAGGTGAACCAACTGACACCAGTGACTTGTGAGACCGGCCACCGCCCCTCGTCAGGGTCTCGACTGTATACACTAGTCTACTTTGGAGTATCGATGCCCTATCTCAAAAACTCCCATGACTAGGGACCTTTTAAGGATGTGCTTATAGACCCCAGCTCCCACATATATGATCGCCATCATACTGCTGGCCGTCAAGCAAGAATCCTAAGGGCTATATCAACGCGCAATAGTGACTTGTAAGGTCACCTAAAGCAGTACACGATGATAAAGATAAACAAGATAGCATACTATCATCTTGAGTAAGACTGTCCTACCGGTATAATTCCTCCCTCAATCATTGCAATCATGTGCCTGTGATCCAATAATTGACTCTGAGTGCACTATATCCAACACATAATTCCTCCAGAATCAAAAGTTACGAGCAAACGTGCGATGCAAGTATAGCTTTAAGCAAAGCTCTTTTACAAGGAGGATGTATTTTAGTCCCACATCGGCCACACCAAAGAATTGAGAAGTGTTTATATGAAACTTCCATCTTTTATTACAATAAGACCGTTCCCCTCCGAATGACGGCGCGACAGGGATGTCTTTCCTGAGATTCGGGGCAGATGCTAATTGGTGCAATCCGTTCACCTCTCCCAAGATGCCGAGTTGATTTATAGTACAGTGTATCGAAGGTTTAAACGGTTGCATTCGATGTAGCAGACTTCGTCAGATTCCCCCTCGCTCGAGGGGTTTTTGATTGTGGGGACGCTCTTCCCTACAGGCGTAAGCCCCTGCAGTTAATTACGTTACCGCCTTGCGATAACAATTTTCTCCTTCTCCATGTGGTCACTTCGTGTCGTGGGTGTTTGTTTTGTATTTGGTTGCCTGTGGATTGTATACGAAGACTAAGTTATGTTGTCGCCCGTAGGGCGTGGACTAGTCCAAATCTGTATCGTTCTTAGATTTGGGTTTGGGGGTTTGGGTTTAAGGATGTGTTAGCCTCATTTGAGACTAAGATCAACTTAAACGTTAGTTAAGGATACGTCAGTCTGATTTTTGACTAAGATCGACTTAACGGGATCGTTTAGATCCAACAAAAGAGCATTTAGGGGCCCTATTATTTAGTTTAATGACATTGCAGTCGATAGGTAGTTTAAGGACATTGCGGTCCAATGTTAGTTTTTAGACGTTGTGGTCAAGGTTAAGGACATCATAGTCCGTGGATTTAAGGATTTCACAGTCCGGCGTTAGTTTTAAGACATCACGGTCAAGGTTAAGGACGTTATTGTCCGTTGTTAGTTTTAAGACATCCCGGTCAAGGTTAAGGACATCATAGTCCATGAGTTTAAGGACCCCACAGTCCGTGAGATGTATGGTTGTTGGGACCCGTCACCTCTTTGAAGACGTTGAGGAATTACAATGACAAATATCAAAGGAGTGAAGAGATGCACCCTTGAACCAAGGTAGATTAAGTGATCTGTAGTCCAATTTGGAACCAAGACCAGTTAATTATATTATCAGCCCATTGGCTCAGTTAAGTCTGAATTGAGGACTTATGGCCTTCTTGGGCTAAGTCCAATCATGTTTGGAATATTGGCCCTCTATTGGTCCATTGAAGGGGAGGTTTTGCCTCTGAAAAATCAGCCAACTTGGCTTGGAATAATGTTAAACACTAAAGCTCAAAAGTGTTAAACACTAAAGGTAAAATTCTCAAATTAGTGGTGAAACACTAAAAGAACAACCAGTGTTAAACACTGGAGATATAGTTTTCGATTTAGTGTCAAACACTAGAAATAATCAGTGTTAAACACTGCCAATAGGGGTTTCAAATTAGTGTTAAACACTAAGAAAGATCAGTGTTAAACACTGGGAATAAAGATCTCTAATTAGTGTCAAATACTAAAGAAAGAGGGGTCACGTGTGGACACGTGAGAGCGCCCTGATTCCCCTTATTTTGTTCTGCCAAAAAGTATTGAATACTTTTTACATTTGATTCTGGAGCATTACGTGTTGACACGTGATGGATTTAGGTATTTGATTGTTAAAACTTTTGTCAAGGGGTCACGTGGTAGCACGTGAGAGCGCCCGGAGCTTGGATTCCCTTTGCTTTTTCCCCTCTATCACGTAGGAGCACGTGAGGCGTTGCCTCTGTTGCGCCACGGGAGCGCCCCGGCCTCGTACTCGAGGCCAAAATGCAGAATCAAAATTTTTTCCTTGCTCGGAAACCGGCGCTACCGCGGACAATAACCCGGATCGTAACCATTAACCTAATGCTAGCTAACAAGAGATAGGGTGAGAAGTATACCGAGTGATCCGAGTCCTCCGGTCTTCTCTTCATCATCCCGATCTCCCGCGGAAAAGCTTGGCTCCACATCGTCGCCTCCTCGCCGGAAAAGGCACCACATCGCCTTCGTCTTTTACGGGCTCCCGCCTCAATACCGAGGCAACTCGAGCATGAAGCCGGCAACTCGACATGCTCAAGATTTGCTGTAGGAAGTAGTGTAGAAACTTTGTCTCTTGGAGTTTATGTAGTTGCCATTGATGGATGGAGGAAGAGGTAAAGAAAATTGGTGCTTTCAATTTTCTAGCAAGAAGAAGATGAAATCAACTCTCTCATTCTTTTTCTTTCTCTCTTTCTTTTTCTTCTACTCTCTTTTTTTCATAACCATGAAAGACTTTTTCTTCAAGTGAGAAGAAGATGGTGGAGGAATGAATATCATAACACATAAACATGAAGGGAGGTGAGTGTAGGAGCAAGGAAGTGGTGACTACATCTAAGACAAGAAAACATCAACCATGCCTTTTTTTTCTATTCAACCCATAACCTTTCATCTCACCATAAAAGCAAGCATGGATGAAAGAAATGAAATCTATCATAATCAAACTTTATGCAAGAAACCCCCCCCACAAAGTGTAATTTGCAAAACTGCAAATTACCCCCTCCATCGGAAAAGTCCGGCCGGGAAAGAACAAAGGAAAACCGGCCGGAACGGAATGCAAACTGGCAACTCCAGAAAACTGGTCCCGTAATAAATTACAGGAAAACCCCGATACTGTGCATACACACCCGCATCTGTATTCCGACCGGATACAAATGCAATGAGACAAAATCTACACTGTACTAAACTAGTACCGGCTTAAACCAAAGCCGGCTAGTAAAATCCGTTCGATCCTGATCCGTGCAATACCGCACGTATCTGATCGAACCCTGCCATATAACTATACGGCCACTAGTACAAAACTGTCCGATCCTGATCCGTGCAATACCGCACGTATCTGATCGGACCCTGCCATATCTCCATACGGCCTCTACAGCGTTTCGCCCGAAAGCTGAGTAACTGAAAATGTGGTGGACTCTAAAGACTCGTCAATACTATGGCTGTGGATTTAACCACTGGCACGTCATAGGTATAAGCCAATACGTGATGGGCCACCAGCTATTGACCAAAAGGGACGTCGATGAGGAAGCTCACCCCGACACCCAACTGAGCCTGTCAGTGACAATATCCGTACAGTCCGGTCCGTTCGTCTATGAGTATCGCATGGCGGGCCTAGGGGGTTGGTAAAAGTCAGACCCCCAAAAGCGGTACAAGTCGTGTCGGAGTGTAGCCCAGAACGCCCTGAGATACTACTGGAATACCTACCAGTAAATCTCCTGCCTCGGCCGAGGGCTTTGCGTAATGGCTCTCCTAGACACAGCGCGACCTCACCCCCAATACCGGGAGAGACGAACCCCTGAAGATCCGCTCACTGCCTCCATGTGGCTCGGGACTGTACCCAACTAAAACCTGTTTGCACGACTCCTTTGAGCCGTGGTAGGGTAGTAATCAAAGCACAGTGGGAACTCACACGAGACAAATGACGATCTCAGGTCGATGAACTAACCTGTACACATGTCACCTGGGAACTGCTATCTGACGTCTGGTATAAGACCAACTAGCAGGTTCCCGGCGAGTCCTGTCCGGTGTACTCATAACCCAATGAGCACCTGTATACATCTTAGGTGAACCAACTGACACCAGTGGCTTGTGAGACCGGCCACCGCCCCTCGTCGGGGTCTCGACTGTATACACTAGTCTACTAACGGAGTATCGATGCCCAGTCTCGAAACTCCTACGACTAGGGACCTTTTAAGGATGTGCTTATAGACCCCAGCTCCCACGTATATGATCGCCATCATACTGCTGGTCGTCAAGCAAGAATCCTAGGGGCTCTATCAACGTGTAATAGCGACATGTCAGGTCACCTAAAGCAGTACACGATGATAAAGATAAACCAGATAGCATACTATCATCTCGAGTAAGACTGTCCTACCGGGATAGGTCCTCCCTCAATCATTGCAATCACGTGCGTGTGATCCAATAATTGACTCTGAGGGCACTATCTCCAACAATCTCCCACTTGCACTCAAGGCTAATTATTGCGATGTCGCATACTCACAGCCCGTGTGATACTGAACACCCAACTCCTCTACTAGTCAGTCCCACAAAGCTCGTTTGCGAAACTATTGCGTTCGAGGAATAGCCTCAGTGAGTGGATCCGCTGTGATGTTTCTTTCTATGTCTCTCTATATCTCAAGTTCGCGGAGAAAGCCATCTCCCGAAATGAGCAATACCTGTCTTAGAATGTCTGGATGTCTGATGGGACCTAGCTCATAAATGAACTCCAAATCCAAACTTCTTAGACTGTATCAACAACTGAACTTAATCAGTATCCTGCGCCATGCCTCCCTCAGTATTGCCTTGGACCACCTGTCCAAAATACTGCCCCTCGTCAGAGGGAGAACTATAACTCTGACAACCTCCTTGTCGTCCATGTCACCTTGGAAGCCTGGAGTGATAACCGTCTCCTAAAAGAGGCAGCCGTTATCATATCCCTAGAACAATCACTTATGTTCTAAAACTGCTTCCGACTGTTCCTCCAGGACTGGATCAATATCAACTTATTGCATCTACTGCAAGAACAACATCTGGTGTAGTACTTGACATCTCATGATTGACTCAATTGCCTAAGCAAGTGATCTGTCAATCATGCGTATCCCTCTCCCCTTTAGTCTATAAGACACCTTTAGAGAGGGTGACTCCATTACCTGCAGGTACACTACCATGCCAGGAGTCGTCCATTCTAAATACTCTTAGAATGCTGTCAAGGTACCCTGATTGGGAAACCACCCAAATCTAGATCTAAAACCATAGATCTAGTAACCAGTGTGTCTGATATAATGTCCAAGTCCCTTGTGGAGAAACCACTGTGTGACGACCAAAGTATAACCGATCGTAGTATAGGAATATCACTTCCTACTACCTTCTCAACAGATCCATCCCCTATTCTGATGACGTCAAACCCATGACTGTCACATCAGAAACAGATGATCTAACTCCGCTATATCTGCTTTAGTCTATAAATAGATATAAGCATGAAGTCCACCAATGCTTCCGCTGCTCCCACTGACTATGACAACCCTCTGCCAGAGTCATATAGACGTGCAATTCCAAA
This sequence comes from Agapanthus africanus, assembly GCA_030015575.1. Classification (NCBI taxonomy): domain Eukaryota; kingdom Viridiplantae; phylum Streptophyta; class Magnoliopsida; order Asparagales; family Amaryllidaceae; genus Agapanthus; species Agapanthus africanus. Next base: position 132,170,168 of record CM057343.1, read on the forward strand.
GCTAGTTTAGAACGACGCTATACTCATTCTCCTGCCGGGTCTCGCAGCCTGGAACAACAGCAATGGTAATTGTGGGTAAACAAGAACTTCCCTGTCACCGTCCTTGAGGCTACCGGAGTACCTCTCGGGTGCCTGAAGTTACCCACCTTATCTGCGGAGTGGCCAATGGAATGTCAAATCAGATCGAATCTTTAGGTTCCTTATCAAATCTTCAGTAATCGTTTGCGGTTCTGGAATCGCTTCCAGTTCTACCATACTCCCACTGCTGTTTTTTTTGAAAAAATCCATTTTTAATAAAACTGTGGCGAGTCTAGAACAATATTTCTATTGATCTGCCAGATGGTAGAAAGTCAACCCTCGTCATAGCCTGGGTCAACCCACAAACAGCCATTACAGAAACGTGCCTTGAGTTGTCCAGTGTCTGGTTTTAATCATAAGCTGGACAACTCCCCGTACCTTAACATCGTTAAGATATGAACTGTTCTATATCCAATATAGAACCAGAGGCACTGATTCAATTGAACCAGATTCAAATCATGCAACTATCTCCAGTGCATGTCAACTAAATGGAAGGAGGTCGATCAGCGTTACTCAACTTAGGAATGCTTCCAATTATGAGTAACCTGAAAGAGAAGCAATCTGTCTTCATCATTACTATCAACTGAATATCATACACAAGTATCTACATCTTCAATCTCTTTGAAGAATCCCGATACTTGCTACACCTGGTACTCTACTCTATTCAAATACCTATAACTCCTCAAAACTTAGACCCTGTGTTTCCACGAAACAGCTGTCTAAAATCTAGAGAAGCCATAAGTAAACCGAATATAGTACGAGCACCAACCCCTCTGTCCTAATGGACACTGGACAACATACAATACTCTGTATAAGTCCGCTGAGTCTAACAACTCTTTCACTGTGCGTCGTAGGTTGAAAACTGTACTTATGGTTAAGAAGAATTACACCGCTGTTCAATGCTCCTTACCTAACCATCCACTGATATAGGTAAATGTCATCGACATAATATCAAAAGGTATATCTCACTCTATGAAAATAGACGTACAGATATATCGATTTGAAATTGGTGCACAACAGCGGATATTCAAAACCAAATATTTGCCGACCGGCAAACAACCCAGGTGACTTTCTCAAATATCACCGATTACAACGAATCCCGATATAATGAGGATGATCACCCAATTCCCAATAACTTACTCCCACTCATCATCTGTAAAACCATACAGATGTGAGAATCCAACCTGGTAAATACATACCCTGGAGTAAGTGTATAATCGGGAAATCAGTTTTCTATTAACAGTACACAGTGAAACTGAAACATTGAAATGTTTCGTCGGGGTATCCTGGTATTCCTAGTAATGCCTCTTCCATTATCCAGATTCACAACTGTAACCGTATATCTCTTTGCCATCTGTCCAAATCCCTTTATATGTCTTTAGTCATTACCGTCTGCACACCCCCTTAGGCCAAATGGTTTTCTTCCTTCCCTACCGTTCGGCACCAGCCTATGGTTTGGAAGAAGACTATCCAATAAGCATAAAAGGTGTACTGTCCTAATCTTAGGAGCACTCGCAAAGCGAGAGAAGGTGAAGATAAAAGACAACTGAATGTACTTTATTCCTATTTCTCCTGAACCAGAATCCATCCCCGAACTGGAACTAGTTCCTTTCGAGTTCGTATATAACCATACGATGGTGTATCCAATAAAATGGGATCTTCGTAGTGATACGGAGTGTCCTGGAGAAATACAAAGGTGATTTAGGATTGGCGAAGAAATACTTGGTTTGGTCGTGAATATCAGTCGCAATTTTCTTTGCCCTCTTACTAATCCCTTGCTTTGTCTGAACTTAATACCTTCTGTACACCGTTTTAGGCTAACTGGTTTTCTTCATTCCCTACCGGTCGGCACCAGCCTATGGTTTGGAAGAAGACTATCCAATTTGCGTAATAGGTGTACTACTCCTAAACCAAGGAGTACTCGCATCCTGAGAGAAGGTGAAAAGAAAAGACAACTGAATAGTCCTATCCGTTTTCTCCAGAACCAGAAACCATCCTCGAAGTCCTTCGAGTTCGTATCTAACCATACGATGGTTTTGTCCAATGGAAGTGGACGTTCGTAATAATATGGGGTGTCCTGGAGAAAAGGGTAAAAGTAGGAGTGGCAATGAGGTCTGCAACTCTGACAATCCAAAAGCCAGTGTTAAGAAGGTTCGGTCAACTTGGTCACTGAGTCATAGTCCAGGGTCGGGTCAATGGTCGCTGCCAAAGAGAGAGAGAGAAAAGAAACACTCAGCGTGCACTCTAACCTAGATCAGAATGGTTACCAATTTATCTAATCAGGAAACCTCCCACTGTACCTCAAATTCTCCTCCAAACCTGAAAGAAGAATTAGTCGGGATCACCCGAGGAGTAAACTAACTCATCAGTGGGAATCGGGATCCAACTATCATCGCATGATAACTTGACGGAATCCACTCAAGTTACCACACTCCAGAAGGTATGCGCATGCCTGGCAAGTTTCAGTTCTTTTGAAACTCCCGATGTTTGTTTTTACCCCTAGGACCCAAGTGACCTTGACGAATAATCAACAAATCAAAAGGTCCTAGTCAAGTTCAACCCGTCATTATCTTGATTGCGTTAAACCCACCCGCACGACCCTTGACGAATAATCAACAAAGTCGTACGACTGTCCTAACCAATCCACATATCCATACAACAGAAAGCATTACAGAGCTACCGCTCACTACGCCTCGGCGAATAGCAACGACAAACGTAGCGCGAATACTAAGCAATACTGAACTGAAATGACGGAGGGCTACGACTGGTTTTTGGCGAAAAACCTTTAACGTAATGAACTTGATATCGTTGAAGGAACTGGATAACCTTTTAGAAAATATAGTGACGAAAACATTTACTAAAGAGGTCACTCCCGGTGAAGGGATCTCGGCTCTTTCCCCGTAGAATGAGGTGCAGGATATTCCAACTGAATACCACGGTGCAAAGCAAAAGTAATCGGCTATAGTGAAGTTATTGCCCTGACGCAAACTTCTGTCCAAGGGGTCACTCCCGGTGAAGGGATCTCGGCCCTTGCCTCGTCGACTGAGGAGCAGGATATTCCAAATGAATACCACGATGCAAAACAAAAGTGAACGTCCTTGCAATAACAGCTTTTTGAAAAATGTTCCAACAACATCAGATTAGGTTTGTTTAACTTGCATTGATCCGAATCAACGCAGTCCCATCAATTGATCACACCACAAAGAACGAAAATATACTGACGTACGTATATGCCATCCGCATTCGCCACTGGGTCCCGTCATCACCCGTTAGGTTAGCTAACTAACGGCAGAGCGGGGACTGGACTAGCGCGGATGTAAAACATATACAACATCTACTAATATATATACCAATATATAGTATTTCGCTCAAGACGTGAATAAAATGCAACATCACAGAAAAGTACAGCATCACAGAACAATACAGATATCTGGAAGCCCCGGGTTTCACAGAGCCGCTGCTGAAACCCGACGTTCCCTTGGTCGTGTGGATAGCCTGTGCAATGAAATCCTAGACCCCTACGGGCGCGGCAAGTCACCCGCCAAAACCTGAAGCGAGGCAGCCCCTTTCAGCACCGTGAATGGACCACCCAGCACTTCACGGAATCCGGTAACTTGGGCACCCCTCCTGGGTCAACCTGTACCCCCTACGAGTGCGGCGAATAGCCCGCCAATCCTGGACTGAAGCCCCCTCCGTCTCAATGCCCTGAGATGCGGGCCCGTTGCCCTCCAGAACCCGGCTATCCGAGCACCCCACCGCGGGGCAATCCTAGTACAGAAAGTAAAATATACATACATCGGGTACATCGACCGCAACCAGGTCGTGCCCCAAAAGAATAATACAAACAGGCAGTGACGGCAGTCCACATGTCGGACGCTCGCCCCGCAATATCAAATGTACATAATACAACAAAGCTGTACTAGCATTGCATCCAGGCTATCCCCCACGACCGATCCGCAACATCACAGCATAAACATAGAACATCAACGTGAAAGTCACGTTCGCAAATCCGTCTAACCGGGCTATAGCAGTTAGACCGGATTTACCGATCGAGTGACATTCACGGTCGCAGAAATAATGTAAATACTGTGAAATAATGTGTTTAAAATTTTCCGATTGACCAAAAATTAACAAGTGGGCCCCCAACCAAAACTGTAGCACTTACAGAAAACATGGGCCCAATTTTAATATTCCAAATACCCTATTTTCATGTACGAGACAATCTGGAAAAATTTGGTATAGTGACAAATTTAAAGCGCCGCGGAAGAGCGGCCAAAGCAAGGCTTTGGCCGCGCTTCCGCGGCGACAATAAGGAATGAGGGTACCAATTTTTACCAGATATCTTATATTTCCCTGCATATCATTCTGCAACCACCTGAAAAATTTTTGGACTTCAAAAAATTTCGACAGAAACTGATGTGCAATAAAAATACGGTTTTTGGAAATTTCGGTCGATCGGAAACGCAAACACATCAAACGAAGCTAGGTAAGGTTAATGGCGTGGCTCTGATACCATGTTGCGCCACGGGAGCGCCCCGGCCTCGTACTCGAGGCCAAAATGCGGAATCAAAATTTTTTCCTTGCTCGGAAACCGGCGCTACCGCGGACAATAACCCGGATCGTAACCATTAACCTAATGCTAGCTAACAAGAGATAGGGTGAGAAGTATACCGAGTGATCCGAGTCCTCCGGTCTTCTCTTCATCATCCCGATCTCCCGCGGAAAAGCTTGGCTCCACATCGTCGCCTCCTCGCCGGAAAAGGCACCACATCGCCTTCGTCTTTTACGGGCTCCCGCCTCAATACCGAGGCAACTCGAGCATGAAGCCGGCAACTCGACATGCTCAAGATTTGCTGTAGGAAGTAGTGTAGAAACTTTGTCTCTTGGAGTTTATGTAGTTGCCATTGATGGATGGAGGAAGAGGTAAAGAAAATTGGTGCTTTCAATTTTCTAGCAAGAAGAAGATGAAATCAACTCTCTCATTCTTTTTCTTTCTCTCTTTCTTTTTCTTCTACTCTCTTTTTTTCATAACCATGAAAGACTTTTTCTTCAAGTGAGAAGAAGATGGTGGAGGAATGAATATCATAACACATAAACATGAAGGGAGGTGAGTGTAGGAGCAAGGAAGTGGTGACTACATCTAAGACAAGAAAACATCAACCATGCCTTTTTTTTCTATTCAACCCATAACCTTTCATCTCACCATAAAAGCAAGCATGGATGAAAGAAATGAAATCTATCATAATCAAACTTTATGCAAGAAACCCCCCCCACAAAGTGTAATTTGCAAAACTGCAAATTACCCCCTCCATCGGAAAAGTCCGGCCGGGAAAGAACAAAGGAAAACCGGCCGGAACGGAATGCAAACTGGCAACTCCAGAAAACTGGTCCCGTAATAAATTACAGGAAAACCCCGATACTGTGCATACACACCCGCATCTGTATTCCGACCGGATACAAATGCAATGAGACAAAATCTACACTGTACTAAACTAGTACCGGCTTAAACCAAAGCCGGCTAGTAAAATCCGTTCGATCCTGATCCGTGCAATACCGCACGTATCTGATCGAACCCTGCCATATAACTATACGGCCACTAGTACAAAACTGTCCGATCCTGATCCGTGCAATACCGCACGTATCTGATCGGACCCTGCCATATCTCCATACGGCCTCTACAGCGTTTCGCCCGAAAGCTGAGTAACTGAAAATGTGGTGGACTCTAAAGACTCGTCAATACTATGGCTGTGGATTTAACCACTGGCACGTCAGAGGTATAAGCCAATACGTGACGGGCCACCAGCTATTGACCAAAAGGGACGTCGATGAGGAAGCTCACCCCGACACCCAACTGAGCCTGTCAGTGACAATATCCGTACAGTCCGGTCCGTTCGTCTATGAGTATCGCATGGCGGGCCTAGGGGGTTGGTAAAAGTCAGACCCCCAAAAGCGGTACAAGTCGTGTCGGAGTGTAGCCCAGAACGCCCTGAGATACTACTGGAATACCTACCAGTAAATCTCCTGCCTCGGCCGAGGGCTTTGCGTAATGGCTCTCCTAGACACAGCGCGACCTCACCCCCAATACCGGGAGAGACGAACCCCTGAAGATCCGCTCACTGCCTCCATGTGGCTCGGGACTGTACCCAACTAAAACCTGTTTGCACGACTCCTTTGAGCCGTGGTAGGGTAGTAATCAAAGCACAGTGGGAACTCACACGAGACAAATGACGATCTCAGGTCGATGAACTAACCTGTACACATGTCACCTGGGAACTGCTATCTGACGTCTGGTATAAGACCAACTAGCAGGTTCCCGGCGAGTCCTGTCCGGTGTACTCATAACCCAATGAGCACCTGTATACATCTTAGGTGAACCAACTGACACCAGTGGCTTGTGAGACCGGCCACCGCCCCTCGTCGGGGTCTCGACTGTATACACTAGTCTACTAACGGAGTATCGATGCCCAGTCTCGAAACTCCTACGACTAGGGACCTTTTAAGGATGTGCTTATAGACCCCAGCTCCCACGTATATGATCGCCATCATACTGCTGGTCGTCAAGCAAGAATCCTAGGGGCTCTATCAACGTGTAATAGCGACATGTCAGGTCACCTAAAGCAGTACACGATGATAAAGATAAACCAGATAGCATACTATCATCTCGAGTAAGACTGTCCTACCGGGATAGGTCCTCCCTCAATCATTGCAATCACGTGCCTGTGATCCAATAATTGACTCTGAGGGCACTATCTCCAACAGCCTCAAAGTTCTTTTCTGTAGATCTTTACAGGGGTCAGTAGGAACACGTGACCCTGGTTCTTTGCCTGTTTAAAGATCTCTTTATCTTTTTAAGAATATGGTTAAACTCTGGCAATAATCTTAGAGGAATTAAATTCCTATTTTCTTTTGAAGAATTATATTCTTGGAGAAGGTTAAACCCTAATTTCCTTTCTGTAGGAATTAATTTCCCATATATGTAAAGAGATAAGTCCTGGCATAGGGTGAAACCCTAATTTCTTTTTAAGGGGAATTAAATTCCTGTGAGTTTGAGAGAATTAAATTCTCAATTAGGGTAAAACCTTAGTTCTGTCTATTTTGAAGGAATTAAATTCCAATAATTTTGGAGAATTGAATTCTCATATAGGGTTAAACCTTAATTTTATCTTGGAGGAATTAAATTCCTACAACTTTATGAGAATTAAATTCTCAGAACTCAATTCCTCCTCTATGTTTTATATCTGCATGGCAGGATATCGACCTAATGAGAATTAAATTCTCAACCTATGGGGAGATGTGCACTTTGCAGATCTTCACCAGAGAAAGAACTAAGTTCTTTTCTTTTATACAAGAGTTAAACTCTCGGATTGAGAATTAAATTCCCTTTTTGAAGCATTTACCCCCTTTCTTTTCTTACCTAGGGTTTTTCTTTGTAAAGAATCAAATTCTTCCTTCTTTTCTCTCTGAATTTTCAAGATTCTAAGGCTCTATCTCTCTGTCTAAAACTCTCCCTTTGGCTCCTATTTATAGGAGAAGGAAAAGAATCAATATGTTTAGTAAATTTTTCATTGAAAGATTTGATTTGTTTTCATCATTAATTCCGGCCTTTAGATTATTAGGTGAATTTTATTCACCGTTGGATTTTAAATCCAAAGATATTCCTTTTGTTATTTCGGTGAGATTTAGGGGAAATCTTTCCATGTCCAAGATTTTTCCATAAATTGGTGATATTTAATCACCCTCGGATTCTTAATCCAACGGTTTTACATAATTCTTCTCCATGTTGGAAAGATTTAAATGATCTTATTCAGAATTTAATTCTCTTGAACAGTATGGCTTTGAAAGCCAGTCACGTGTTGCCACGTGAACCCCGGTCACGTGTGAGCACGTGACCCCCTAATAGACTCATCTTCTGCGCTCTATTCTTTGCCGCTGCTTTAACCATCACGTGCCAACACGTGACCATTGGTCACGTGTGGGACGTGATACTTCCTCTGAAGCTTTTTCCTGATTTTTAATCAGGGAACAAATGCCCCCACAGCGTTGCTCTCACGTGTCTGCACGTGAGTGCAACGCTGTCACTTTTGTGACTATTGGATCTGCCTTCGGAGTAGGGTAGATGAAACATTTTCCATTCCGTCCTATAAATGCCAATGTCCTTTCAGAAGAGCCTCCACTTTGTTCATCTTCCTCCTTTGAGAACTTTCTTCTTTTGAGAATTTAATTCTCTTTTTCCAGAGATTAGTTCTCTTCCTCGAAAAATCTTCACAGTTTAACTCTGTTTCAAAAAAAGAATCTTTTTTTCGGGTAATGATATTGAACAATCGAAGAACCTTTATTTTTTTGAAAAAACTCTCTGGATTTTAAATCCACATCAAGGGTTTCACCCTTTTAACATGAACCCATTTTCTTCAAGTTCTTCAACAGGAATATAAAACCATTTAATCTTCAAACAGTAGATCTCTTAGGGTTCATCTGATCTTTTAGGGAGATGATGATGTCGGTTGTTTTCTATGGAATTTAATTCCATCCCCAAGGAGTTCTGGCTCTGGAACAAAATTTTCTGGGAGTTTAATTCCCTTTTTCAAAAAGGAATTTAATTTCTATGAAGAACTAAGTTCTTCCCAAAGGACTTCATGGGTTTTCTTGCCCTGAGTCATCTTCTTCACAATCTAGAATAAGTTTGCACTGTTGGTCTTTGGGAATTTAATTCCCTTGATTCTGTTTGATTTATCATGGAGTCCAAGATGGATCTGTCTTTTAGGGGAATGTGTAGGGTCACTTGAAACCCACTGCCTATTTAATGAGAATATTCCCTTTGTCTCATTATAATTGTTGTCCCTCATCATTAGCCAGCCGCCATCTTGATTTCGTGGGACCCACATATTTTGTAACTAATGGTCCCACCAAGCAAGTCCTCTGTCGCTTTCTTCCACTGTCTTTTTATATATATGCATTCATAACCATATATATATATATATATATGCATTGTCGGCCTCGCTTTAACAGTTTCCTCTTATTCTATTCCAGGTGCGATGGCTTCCGTTCCGTACTTTCTTTTCACTCGCTCGGAGGCCGCTTTTCCTCAATCACCGTCTGATGGGGAAGTGATGGCAATGATCAGGGCGCAAGACCCGAACTGCAGTAGCTTACTTCTATGGGGAACTTAGTACAGCATATCATTCGGGGTCGCCGGAGTTTCCTTTGCAAAGTGCCGACAAAGCCCACCTTCCCGTTCTTGCCGATGGATCCTCCGAGGACGGTTTTCGCTGTGGAGATGCCAAATTGGACTCCAACGGGGCGGCTCGAGCCTTCGACAACCGGTATCCCAAACCATCCGATCCCAGCTATAGATATCCTGGGACGACGTATTTGCCAGGGTAAGGCCCAATCGTGGGGGCAGATTTATAAGATAGGGTTTACCCCTCGGTAACCCACGGGCTACCTTCTCTGGGCTCGCTACATCTTATCCGCTCACCGCGCACGACTGCAGAAGGTTGGGCTTTATCAGGCGATCTATGCGTCCCTCTTCCACTACTCGTCTCCTTATGTATGGTGGGTTAAGGCCTTCCTGAACCAGTGGAATCTCCCCACCAACACTTTCCTCCAAGGGGACCGTGAAGTTTCGATTTCTTTGGAAGAATTTCGTGAGATCTCGGGGCTGCCGATCAGGGGGACACTTTATGAAGAATTGCTGCCTTCTGACGAGTACGTATTTGAGACTGTACCTACAACGCTTGACGGCTTGTCTACCGAGAACTCCGTCCGCCATAAGCGTTCGAGTTTAATCAAGGCGCTGAGCATCTATGACAAATTGTTCATGGAATCTGAGGAGCAGGGCGTCACTTTCAAGAGCTTCATCGCTTGCTTCCTTCGCGAGGATGTCCTGTCAAAGACGACTCCCAGGTTTGCAAGCATCGACGACCCCTTTGGGTTTGGTTTGAACAGGCAGCCGACTAAGGAATCAGATTTACCGCAGTATTATATTCCTATCATGTCGCCGATATCTTTTGAATCGATTACAGCTTCCGGCGTGGATGAGGAGACATTCTTTGTAGGCTTTATCAGTGTCTGGCTCAGCTGGTTCGTCATCCCTATACATCGCCGCTTTATGAGAGTCTCGGTTATCTATCCGGCTCATCGTATCGCTGAGCGGACAAGGCTGGCCATAGGCATCCCGGCGCTAGCGCATCTCTATCATGGGTTGGGTGCCGCTGCTAACACCTCAACTCCCGACGTGGACATAGTAAACTTTTCTCTCCATTACTTTACGTCTTGGATTGAAATGCATGTGTTTGGGGCCCTTGCTGCGTATCGGCGACCCAGTTTTTATGATGCTTACACTTTTCCGCGACTCATGCGGCTAGTGGATGCTTCTGCCCCTGATCCGACTCAGTTTGGGGCCATTCGCGTGTTGATCGCTCCTTACGCTAGCGCGGGCGGACTGGTATTTATTGATCGGGTTCTATCTTCTCCTTCAGGCCCGATTCGACAACTCCACGACCAGACGAAAGGGGAGGTGCCTTCTCTGAAGCCCCCGGAGGCCACGCACTTATACGCGATTAGACCGGGCTATCTCGTATTCCGCCAGAACAGTGCAACTCTGTTTATGCGGTACAATCCGCATCGCTTTGCCCGGCAGCTTGGATATGATCAGGGTGTCCCCTTTGAGGCTTTTACGGTTGCGCCAGTCCCTTCACCCGTAGCTGTTCGTGATGCTGCTCATCACTTCGTGAGGTTGAACACCGGTTCTTACTTTATGATCCCCAAAGCAGATCATACTCCCCGATGCGTGGGGGCCCTCACAGGCCGGTATCTTCATCGGGTCAACCCAGTCATTGCTGAGGAGAAGAGGTTGCTTCTTGGCTATGGCGCTCTTGCTCCGGCTCAGGCCGTGGGGATTTCGCTGCGGCCGCACGCACCGGTCCACTTTCCCTTGAGGGACACCAGTGTTGCGCTCATTCCGGGGGAATCAGAGGTGGACCTTACCCCCACCATTGGTATGACATTGGGTACCAGGTCGCGGGCTAATCGGGCTCCGGTATCAGCGCCACCACCCATGGCGTCGACAATGGCAGTGTCATCCTCGGTAGCGCCGCCAGACGAGGGTGCCGGTAACGAGGGTGTTGAAGGTGAGGTGGGTCGGCGTCACGCCAAGGCTCCACGGGAAAAGAAGCGAGCGTCCTCTGGCATTAGTTCCGGGCCAAAGAGGAGGAAGAAGACAGTCGCCCCTCTGCTCGATCTTTCAGAAGGATCCGAACCTGTCGTTCAAGACGAACCAATATCCATGATATCGCCGGATGATGGTCTTCTTTTCCCAGGTTCATCTGCCGAGGAAGCCGCACAATTGGCTGAGACTATAAGACGCTCGCAGCTTGAACCTGAGAAGGTAAGGATCCCGAAGAGGCCTTTTCCTGCCGTCATCTTCTATGAAGATCCTTCGTGGATACGGCGATGGTTCATCGGCCCTTTGGAGGAGTGGGGAGAAAGGGCCCTTAAGCAGGCTGCTTCGGAGGATGCCGCGGATGCGCTTTTCTTATGGACGGGCGGCCACGAGTCCACCCTTGAACCCCGACGAGCACACCTCCTTGAGAAGGAGCATCGGCTAGAAGAAGCCATATTGAAGGCTTCCCTACGTATTGGTATGTTCCTATATTTCTTTGTAGTACTTCATATTGCCTACACTTGTATATATGTATTCTTATTCTTGTGTGAATTGTGTAGAGACTTCGGCGATGGGGGAGGTCCCTACAGGCTTGTTGAGGATAAATCCTATTGACGCCCCCAATGAAGCTTTGCTCGATGTGGAAGGGGTTGACGACACTGTGCTTCTCACGACAGAGCCTCCTGTGGCGGTTGTTGATCCTGGAGCATTTGCTCCTTTGGGGGAGGCACCTTTGGTGGTCACCGTCCTACCGGCTCTTCCTGAGGGCGGTCCCGAGGCTGGGATGGAGGTAGTCTGGACCATCCTCCCTTCGTTGGAACCCGATGCCACGACGGAGGCCGCTGAAGATGCTATCCCCCCGACTCAGAATAGGAGGAGTGTCGAAGGTAACCTTCTACATTTTAAATTAGCAATCTTTCTGTTATCTGAACTCTTTTGTTTTTTCAGAATTGCATGGGCTAGCGGCCTCTATTGCCGATCTGTCTCCCCGGCAATCCTTTCAGCGTCTGCTGGAGATGGCCGCTCCGCAGGCGATATCTCCTCAACGCATTGTCCTCTCATCTGGGCAAGGTTGGCGTCGTTCTCCATTTTTTATTATAGCATCGTTTTTATTTCGCGGAATGACATTGATGTCTTTTACAGTTTTGGAGGCCGATGACGAGGTCGAGGTCGTTGAAGGGCCAGGGGAATCTTCAGCTCCTACTTGCATGACCGTAGGTAAGTGACATTTGAATATGGTCCCACTTGTTCCTTTGCTTAAGAGTTTCACTGACATTCTTCAAATCTGAACAGCCTTGCCATCCCCCATAGTGCTGGAATCACGTATCGCCATGCCGCCCGGCCCGTACACTTTGCGAGCCTCAGAGCGCCTGGCCAAGTTAAGCATTGTCTCCCTATCTTCTTTGATCGAGGAGCTCCGTGCTGGCAGCGCAATCACAGCTGAAGCATTCGCTGCCGAAGCAAATGGTTCTCTTCCTTTTCTTGCTACATACCACAACGAAGAAGTGGTGCGAGTCTGGGTGGAGTTCTGTCGGCAAGTAGAGGCATACTTGCATGCACTTGAATGCTCCCGCCTTTCTTCGGAGGCCGTGGCTACAAAGGCGGACTTGCAGAGGCTGATAGAGCGGTGCGCGGCAAACATGGTATCATGCGAGAAGAGGCTCGGCCACAAATTCTCGGAGAGGGAGCTGGCCCCTAAGGCGCTGCACGAGCTCCAGGCCAACCTTACAGCCAAAGCTAACAAAATGTATGAACTCTGGCGAGTACTCTAAGAGTCTATCAAAGAGGTAGTGGCCCTTGATAAAGCTTCCGTGTTCACTCGCGAAAGGGTCGAGGCTCACAAGGTTACCGAAAAAGAGCACGAAGGCCAGCTTGCCTCATATCAGTCCCAACAGGCTCAGGCGGAGGCCCGTCTTCTGGCGATACTGAATCACGAAGCTGTGACCCAGCAAAAGAAGGATGAGCTAGTGAAATTGCTAAATCGCCCGCCGGCCTGAAGACTTGTATCTTTTTCTTTCTTTTTGTAGATACTCCTGAATGAGAGTATATTCTTTTTGTTTTTTCATGAATTGTACTTTGTATCCATTTTGGTTCATGAATAAAAGACATATTTTTTCAATGGCGTGTCCCTTTTTATTGAATGTATTCTGCAGATAGTCTATCTTGATTTCTTTGCAGGGCAGCGATGGCTTAGGATTCAGGGTTATGATCTGCTTCCTAAGACTTTTGAGCTTTATGAGCCGTGAGGGTCTCATAAAGAGTTTTTCTCCCTACAGGTCGAGAGGATCCCATAGGTGTATGTTCTCCATAAGAATAGTGAGGATTCTTAAGCGGGTTTTCCCTTGGGAGTCGTAAGGATGTCACAAGAGATTTTCTTCCCTACAGGTCGTGAGGACCCTCAAGTGCTGGGTACGGTCACCCTTATCCGTATTTCAAGGGGTCAGGGGTTGCTTTGGGATGTTTTCCAGGGTACCGTATTTTAAAGACATCGCGATCAAGGTTAAAGACATCATAGTCCATGGGTTTAAGGACTCCACAATCCAATGTTAGTTTTAAGACATCACGGTCAAGGTTAAGGACATCATAGTCCGTGGATTTAAGGACTCCATAGTCCGATGTTAGTTTTAAGACATCACGGTCATGGTTAAGGACGTCATAGTCCGTGGATTTAAAGACTCCACAATCCGATGTTAGTTTTAAGACGTCACGGTCAAGGTTAAGGACATCATAGTCCGTGGATTTAAGGACTCCACAGTCTGATGTTAGTTTTAAGACATCACGATCAAGGTTAAGGACATCATAGTCCGTGGATTTAAGGACTCCACAGTCCGATGTGTGGTCACTAGGACCCGTCACCTCTTTGAAAACGTTGAGGAATTACAACGACAAATATCAAAGGAGTGAAGAGATGTACCCTTTAACCCAGGTAAAATCAGTCTAGAATCATCATGATTGATCGTTAGTTTTAAGACATTGCGGTCGAGGTTAAGGACATCATAGTCCGTGGATTTTAAGGACTCCACAGTCCAATGTTTGCTCTGGTTGCTTCACAAGGGTTCACTGCCGTGCTCTGCGAGGACCATGTTAGTTATATGTATGCCCTAGAGGCCATTACTGTACATTGGACGTATATTGTAGTGGATGCTAGGACATATATAGGGAGGACTTTCTTGCTCGACATGATAGTATGCTATCTGGTTACTCTTTACCTTAACGTGTACATTGATTGTCTCTCTGCTACATGTTGGTAAAGCCCTTAGGATGTGTACTTGACTACCTGGACTATGATGCAGATCATACTAGTGGGGACATGGTAGTCCATAAGTACATCCTTCAAGGTCCCTAGTCGTGGGTATATCGAGACGGGGCATCGATATACCAGAGTAGACTAGCGTATACCTTCTCGACCCATACAGATGGGCGATGGATGATCCCATATCCATTGGTGTTTGATATCAGAGATGATATACGGGTGCTCAGTAGAGACTGGGTACACTGGACGGACTCGCCGAGAACTCCCAGATGGTATTATACCTTACGTCAGATGGCAGTTCTCTGGTGACACTGGTACAGAGTAGTCTGTTGACCCGAGATCGTCATAGAATCTTGTGTGATTCCCACTGTGCTTTGATTTCCACCTTACCACGTCCAAGAGGGCGTGCAAAACGGTGGTTTTTGGGTATAGTCCCGATTCACATGGAGGCAATGAGCGATAGGAGGGGATTCGTCTCTCCCAGTATTGGGGGTTGATGTTGCGCTGTGTTCGATTGGCTATAACCGGAAATCCCTGGCCAGGGTTGCTGAGATTTACTGGTAAGTGTTACAAGTAGTTTCTCGAATTGTTATAGACCTCATATCGACACGACTTATCGAGCTATTGGGGTCTGACGTTTACCTCCCCTAGGCGAGATATGCGACATATCAGACGAACAGACCGGACTGTACGGTAAGTGTTACTGGTTGGATTCACAGGAGTATGAGCGGGCTTGCTCGTCGATCTTCTGATCACTCAATACCTGGGTGGCCGTTACGTTTAGCAGACCGCTTGCGTCTTGTGGGTGTTTGATATGATCATCACCTGCTACCGGCGTATTGACGAGTCTTTAGAGTCCTACACAGAGGTTTCCTGGCTCAAGCGAAACGAAATAGGAGCGCATATGAGATATGTGCGGGACCAAGAATAATGCGTGTATGTGATACCGTATTTCATTCTCGCGATGAATGTATCGAATGGTTGTATGCGATATAACCTAGTTATCGAATCATGGATTGATTCGATAAGTCGATACATTGGATATTAGTCGGTTATATGCGATATGACCGGATCGTTAAATCAAGTGTTGATTTAATGATTTAATGCATAATTATATATTTGATATATTACTTTGCATTAACTAGTATTGGTTCACTTTAAATGGATTTTCTCACTTGCATTGCACAAGTTGTATATGTGATATACTTTTGTGCACTTGATTGTATCATGTTTGATGATACATGTTTACTTGGGTTTGTGTAAAGATTAAACCATGGTTATATGAATGGTTAGGGTTTTATTTTCTTATTCATTTATTTATTTATTTATTCTTTTTGGAAAATAAAAAGCATAAAGAGAAAATGGTGGCTTTCTTTGTTTGCATCTTGAAGCTTCATGAAGCTTTGACTAAGTGACCATTTTGTCTCATGCTTAACCCTAACCACTCCACTTAACCCTAGTTCATTCTCTACACTTGACCATGGTTGGATTATGATAAGTATTGATTTTCTTTTCTATTTGAAAATAACTTATCATAACATTTTTCATCTTCTTCTTCTTCTTCTTCAAGAAGAAACTTGCCTCCATCAATGGCAACTTGAGAAAATGAGTGAGAAATCCAATTCTAAAGTGAACCCACTTCATATTTCTTCATCCTCTACCTCTTGCCAAGTAGTATAGGGTGTTTTCTTCACAAGTTTTATGACTTGGTGAAGTGGGAGCTTGAACTTGTGATGCCTCGACGTAGATCATCTTCGGCATCGTAGTCGATGACCTAGCCCGCCCATTTCTCCGATGAAGCCGACGCTAGAGCCCAGGATTTGATTTGGACAGCAAGGGGACTTCATCATGGAGCTATGGAGGTGGAGAATCGGATCTACAAAGGTTGTATTTCCGTTCTTGTAGTTAAGTTGTTAACTTGTTTCTCTTTTCGCCTAGACATCTAGTTAACGATCCGTATTAGGGTTTCTTGGCACCCGTAAAATTTGAAATTGGCATGGTTGATGCCTTGTGAGACCTCCTTAGAGTGCCTAGGAACCCTACAGTGGTATCAGAGCCTAGCTAGAGCCTTAGGCGAGCTTAGACGATGTTAGAAACCCGATCGAACCGAAACCCTAAACCCAAAATTGCTCTCTGTACATTTTTCAAAAACTGGGTTTTTTCCAAATTAAAAATATGCAGAAAACTCAGCAGGGGATTCTAAGAATTACTGTACAAAACGGGACCCATGATTCGCCCATAGCGCGGCGGAACCGCGGCAGAAGCATGGCTTCTGCGGCGGTTCCGCGGCCAATAAGTCTCTTCAGTCAACTCTTTTTGCACAGTAACTTCTTTATTTTAATGCTGAGTTTTCTGGGAATTTTTAAAAATTTATTCAAGAGTTGAATTTTCTGGGTTGTATTGGGGACTCGGTGTTTCGATCGGATTGTCTAATTTTGTCTGTGTGTTTTTCCGGATATTTAGAATATGTTAGAAAGTTCGACCGGATAGAAATACCCAACTTTTCCCCTGTCGGGAAATTTCCAAGTGTTGGATATTTTCGTGGTTTAAAGACGTTCTAAGTAGTGCAAGTACCGCGATGGACCCTCTAGAAGATAACAAACCTTAACTCGATTATGTGACCGTCTTGAACTGCCCTTTGAACCTTCGGGTTTGGGGCAGTACGGCGTGCCACATGTGTGGAGTTGGCTTGACCCTTCTACGGCTGGACCGTCGGTACTGAGGCATGAACTGGATGTTTTTAAACTTGTTTCATATGTTGAGCTGTATCGGGAAAACTTGGGTGTTTGATTGTTCGATCGGAAAGTTTAACATTTTCTATTTATCCGGAATGTGATACAACAATTGGAATTCGCAAGAAGTTATGAGATAACTGTATGAATGTTATAAACATAGCAGTTTAGTCTCACTTGATCGGTTGCCACGGAATTTTGATGTGATCAAAAGTCCATCGCAATCACATAGCATACGCGGATACTCGCCGGGTAAACTTAATAGACAGCCTCACTCCATAGCTCCGACCAAGTGACTGTAGGAGAACCCCGTCGCCGAAAGCATCCGTTCGGGTGCTCGCGGCAGCGGTGTTCCGCCTTGGTGCACTTCGTCGACGGCGTCGGGGGTGCGGCCGTCTACTAAAGTTTGCGACGAGCATTCGATCAGGATGTCGGGAATCTTGTTGAATTTCCCAACTTGATATTGAAAAGTGTTTTCGATAATGAGACTAAAATGCGGGGTTTATAATTGTTAGGGATGCGATGTCTAAGGAATTCATTTGATTAGTCATGCGATGTCTATGCAGGTTGCGGATTCCAACTGTTGTACTTTTACACTTTCTTTTCTGTGACCGTAAGTGTAATATGTGATATCGCCGGTTTCGTTGCTATATGTCAACGACAATTGGGATGCGCATATTTACTTACGTTGATGACATGTGATGTTATGTGTTGCTGGATATGTTATATTGGATCGTCGTGTTTGAATAGCCAGGGGTTTTTATGTGAGATGAGTGTTTTCATTTTCATTCATGTAAAAACTTGTATGTAATATTCTTTTATTGGGGCACTTCCAGGTGGCGAAAGATGTCACCCTTTGTATATTATTTACTTTTCCGTACTAAGATAGACCCAAGGAGGGGAGCACAAGTAACAGGGTTCTGGAGTCCAGTGGGAGACCAACTCGAGGAATCGAGTCCGGGTCTCCTAACTCTAGAATTGGTAGGGTTGCTTGCCGCTCTCATAGGGGTCTAGGGTTGTGGGTTTGGCTATTCATCGCGACCGTGGAATCCGTATTTTATACTGGCTCGTATTGAAAACACGGACGTCCTAGTATATCCAATATTTCATATGTTTCTTCTGCTGCGATATCTGTGATGTGATCATGTGATGTTCTGTGATAGATACTGTATATAGTATATATGATATATTATATAGGCGTTACTTATGTTTTACACCCGCGCTAGCCCTACCCCGCTCTGCCGTTAGTTACCTAACCTAACGGTGCACGAGGGGACATCGAGGCGAATGCGGATGGCATAAGTGTACGTCGTATTTATCTGTGATGTTTAGGTAACTTAAATGATGGGACTTCATTAATATGATTAATGAAATAAAAGAAACCTAAGATGTTGTGGAATCGAATTTCAAAAATAAAACAGGTAGCTACAGTTCTTGCTTTGCACAGCGGTATATGTGATATATCCTACACCTTATTCGATGAGGAAAGGACCGAGATCCCTTCACCGGGAGTGACTCCTTTAGCAATAACTAGCAGATGCTACACACTCGGTTTATCTTTTGATTGCTTTTAAGAGTTCTGCTTTGCACGGTGATATTTATGATATATCCCGCACCTCATTCGACGAGGAAAGGACCGACGATCCCTTCACCGGGAGTGACTCCTTTAGCAAAACTAGAAAAGCCTCAAAAACACTCCATTTTAAAATCATTTGATTCTACAACGATATCAAGTTCATTAAGCAATAGGTTTTCAGAAAAACTTGTCGTAGCCCTCCGTCATTTCAGATAAGTAGTAGTTAGTATTCGTGCTGCGTTTGTTGGCCTTTGTCAAGGCGCAGTGTGCGGTTGCTAACTGGTGCTTATCTGCTTATGCATATGATGCAGATTGGGTTAGGGTAGTCGTGCGACCTTGTTGGCCTTTGTCAAGGGTCGTGCGGGTGGGTTTGATTCAATCAGGAAATGACGGGTTGAACTTGACTAGCATCCTATGGTTTGTTGGCCTTTGTCAAGGTCATAGAAGGTTAGGAGCAAAATATTATCGGGAATTTCAAGTGTTGAAATTTGCAATGAGATTGCATACCTTCTATGAGATAGTTGGATCCCGATACCCGCTGTGAGTAAGATTTACTCCTGGGAGAGTTTTACACATTGCAACTAGCCGATCAAGTAAGTTTCTAGAAAGGTGTCAACGGGGTTACGCCTCTGGGAAAACGAGGTTTACATTAATTAGGTTCGTGCGGAAGCACGGGGGACCTCCCTCAAAGTACCGACACTGGCCTGGCTGAAAGATTGGCGAACTTGTAGTGTGTAATTAATCCCGGCTAGTCTTTCCTTTTAGGGTTTGAAGGAAGATTTGATAAAAACAGTGGGAGCCATCCTGATTAGATAAAATAATAACCAATCTGATCTTGCAAGAGCGCACGCTGAGTGTTTTCTTCTCTCTCTCTCCAGGTAGCGACCATATCACGCCTTAATCAAGATAATAATACAGAATATTGACCGAACCCGCTTGTAATACTGAGCTGGGGAACGTTGGTCCCGCTCCAACTTATAATTGTTATAAGACAAAGCAGGAAATTGGGATTACCAGAATTCCCGTGCCGCCCAAACGAAGAGAGTGCATGCTGATGCATCATCTTCGGGTGTGTTCATTACACAGAACTGTTTCTCTGTATCCTCTACGTCCTGGGTATGTGATACCAGATCAGGATCCCAGAAATGTAATCTGTTACATAGGGCTACAGCTAGGTAGAGAACTGAGAACAGGTGATAAGTTTCATGAGGCAGAAAACGGGGCAAGAGTTGCAGCCAAGTTTGTTGGTCACTGTCACCCTGTTTTACCAATACATTGATTCTGAACGAATGTTATTAGATACCGAACCTGATATACAAAATCATATCCATCTCTTTATTAGTAAAGAAATGATAAAATTTTGCATTGTTGGATAATGTTTTGAACATTTCCTATATCAAAAGTTGATCGGTTCAGGCACGTTATCTAAAAGCATTGACGTTCTAAATCAAATTACAGTTCCTAGTATATGGAACAAACACAAGAGGAAGAGTTCAGAAATGAACGAATTCTTCTTGAGGCATTGCAGACTAGGTCATATCAATGCGACCCGACTAGCTGAAGTTACATGTAGATGCATATTTAAATCAGTTTGAATTTACATCTTGTGAAACTTGCCAGTCATGTCACAAAGATAAGATGACCATAGCTCCGTTTACTGGAAACAGAGAAAGAGTTAGTGAACTCTTGGGATGATACATGTTGATGTATAAAGGTCCCCTGACTACACATGCCAAGACCGGTTCTTTGTACTTCATTACATTCTTTGATGATCTCTCAAGATTCAGACATATGTTCCTGTTGAAACACAAGTCCGAACCTTTTGAGATATTCATGGAATATAAGTTAGAAGTAGAGAACCAAATTGAGGGTATAAGTATTATGTCCTTTGATGCGATCAGGGAGGAGAATACTTGAGCACAGAATTCCTGGACTATTCTAAAGGAGAATGAGATTCTCTCTCAGCATTACTCCTCCGTATACACCATAGCACGGTTGTATATCGGGGCGGAGCAACTGCACCCTATTCGATATGGTGTGCTCTATGATGAGTACTACTGTGTTTCCTATTTCCTTTTGGGAGTTATGCACTTGAGAAGCTACATACCAATTGAATTGGGTTCCAATCAAATCAGTTGCCTACCACTTCATATTTGATATGATAAAGGAAGAGCCCATCTCTTAAGTTAGTTAAGATTTGGGGTTGTCCAGCCTATGTCTGAAAAGCAAAATCCGGACAAGCTCGAGGCAAGATCTGTTATGTAGAACTGGAAATGTTCCAGCTATACAAACTGCAGCTGATGATTTGATAGAACCAAAGGATTCAGTAGAGACCAACGAACCTCAGCCTCTCCGCCGATCTAGTAAGGTTCCTCACCCGCCTGAGAGATACTTCGGTAACTCTATGACAGTGGGAGCGAGGATTGCATCATGAGATGATGACCCAACTAGTTTTGAGCTGGCCATCAGGAGTAGGACTCTGTAAGAATGGCTGGATGCTTAGCGATCTGAGATGGAATCCATATACACCAACAAAGTATGGACTTTGGTTGCTATATCTGAAGGGTTAAATCCCCATCAGGAGCAAGTATATCTTGAGAAGATTACTTCGTGTAGATGGAAAAGTTGAGACTTTCAAAGCTAGACTTGTTAAAGCTTTTCGTCATCGACCAGGCGTGGATAATGATGAAACCTTTTCAAGTGGCTATGCTTAAGTCCATCCAGATCCTACTTGCCACGGCTACATACCATGACTACGATATCTGGCAGTTGGGTGCCATGACTGCTTTTCTAAATGATGTTTTAGAAGAGAACGTCTATAAGTACACAGCCAGAGGGCTTCGTAGACAGTGGGAGCAGCGGAAACGTGTACAAGATGCTTTATAGGATAAAGCAGGTATCGCTGAGTTGGAACATCTGTTTTGATGTAGTAGTCAAAGAGTTTGACATCATCAAAATGGTAGATGAACCTTGTATAAACAAAAAGGTAGTAGGGAGTATGGTGATGATCCTCGTAGAGTACGTGGATGACATACTCTTGATAAGAAAGGAGTTTCCTATGCTACGGTCGGTCAATCTCCGCTTATCACAACGATTCTCCATATAGGATCAAAATGATACCTCCTAAATCCTGGGTTTTGGATCTATGAGATAGATCTAATTGGATCTTAGGATTCTCACTAGTTGTAGTGAGATGGTATCAACCGATCCTGGGGAGAATCACTGGAAGGGTTCCAGGGTGATAAGGACGACTGAAAATCAGTCACAGGCATTGTCTTTACCCTCGGTAAAGGGACGGTATGTTGGAAGAGTTCCAAGCTAGATACCGTGACATACTAGACGATAAAGGCTGGATACATCGCTACTTAAGATGCTACCAAAGAGGCTGTCTGGGTGAATATTAGTTCATGAGATGAACTTAGTTCCTCCCATTGTGTGACAATGGAGTTATGGCTTATGCCAAGGAACGTCCGTCCCATCAGTTATCCAGACATATTCTAAGGCAGTATCACCTGATCATAGAGATAGTTGATCTCCAGGGTGATCGAGGTAAGGAGAGTAGACTCAGAGGATAAACATGGCGGATCCACTAACAAAGGCCTTTTCCCAGAGAGAGACTTTTATGGGATGGTTGTGTATGAGATACTACAACCACTGCTATCAGATGGCCCTAGTGCAAGTGGGAGATTGTTAGTTATATGTATGTCCTAGAGGCCATTACTGTACATTGGATGTATATTGTAGTGGATGCTGGGACATATATAAAGAGGACTTTCTTGCTCGACATGATAGTATGCTATCTGGTTACTCTTTACCTTAACGTGTACATTGATTGTCTCTCTGCTACATGTTGGTAAAGCCCTTAGGATGTGTACTTGACTACCTGGACTATGATGCTGATCATACTAGTGGGGACATGGTAGTCCATAAGTACATCCTTCAAGGTCCCTAGTCGTGGGTATATCGAGACGGGGCATCGATATACCAGAGTAGACTAGCGTATACCTTCTCGACCCATACAGATGGGCGATGGATGATCCCATATCCATTGGTGTTTGACATCAGAGATGATATACGGGTGCTCAGTAGAGACTGGGTACACTGGACGGACTCGCCGAGAACTCCCAGATGGTATTATACCTTACGTCAGATGGCAGTTCTCTGGTGACACTGGTACAGAGTAGTCTGTTGACCCGAGATCGTCATAGAGTCTTGTGTGATTCCCACTATGCTTTGATTTCCACCTTACCACGTCCAAGAGGGCGTGCAAAATGGTGGTTTTTGCGTACAGTCCCGATTCACATGGAGGCAATGAGCGATAGGAGGGGATTCGTCTCTCCCGGTATTGGGGATTGATGTTGCGCTGTGTTCGATTGGCTATAACCGGAAATCCCTGGCCAGGGTTGCTGAGATTTACTGGTAAGTGTTACAAGTAGTTTCTCGAATTGTTATAGACCTCATATCGACACGACTTATCGAGCTATTGGGGTCTGACGTTTACCACCCCTAGGCGAGATATGCGACATATCAGACGAACAGACCGGACTGTACGGTAAGTGTTACTGGTTGGATTCACAGGAGTATGAGCGGGCTTGCTCGTCGATCTTCTGATCGCTCAATACCCGGGTGGCCGTTACATTTAGCAGACCGCTTGCGGCTTGTGGGTGTTTGATATGATCATCACCTGCTGCCGGCGTATTGACGAGTCTTTAGAGTCCTACACAGAGGTTTCCTGGCTCAAGCGAAATGAAATAGGAGCGCATATGAGATATGTGCGGGACCGAGAATAATGCGTGTATGTGATACCGTATTTCATTCTCGCGATGAATGTATCGAATGGTTGTATGCGATATAACCTAGTTATCGAATCATGGATTGATTCGATAAGTCGATACATTGGATATTAGTCGGTTATATGCGATATGACCGGATCGTTAAATCAAGTGTTGATTTAATGATTTAATGAATAATTATATATTTGATATATTAGTTTGCATTAACTAGTATTGGTTCACTTTAAATGGATTTTCTCACTTGCATTGCACAAGTTGTATATGTGATATACTTTTGTGCACTTGATTGTATCATGTTTGATGATACATGTTTATTTGGGTTTGTGTAAAGATTAAACCATGGTTATATGAATGGTTAGGGTTTTATTTTCTTATTCATTTATTTATTTATTTATTCTTTTTGGAAAATAAAAAGCATAAAGAGAAAATGGTGGCTTTCTTTGTTTGCATCTTGAAGCTTTGACTAAGTGACCATTTTGTCTCATGCTTAACCCTAACCACTCCACTTAACCCTAGTTCATTCTCTACACTTGACCATGGTTGGATTATGATAAGTATTGATTTTCTTTTCTATTTGAAAATAACTTATCATAACATTTTTCATCTTCTTCTTCTTCTTCAAGAAGAAGCTTGCCTCCATCAATGGCAACTTGAGAAAATAAGTGAGAAATCCAATTCTAAAGTGAACCCACTTCCTATTTCTTCATCCTCTACCTCTTGCCAAGTAGTATAGGGGTGTTTTCTTCACAAGTTTTATGACTTGGTGAAGTGGGAGCTTGAACTTGTGATGCCTCGACGTAGATCATCTTCGGCATCGTAGTCGATGACCTAGCCCGCCCATTTCTCTGATGAAGCCGACGCTAGAGCCCGGGATTTGATTTGGACATCAAGGGGACTTCATCATGGAGCTATGGAGGTGGAGAACCGGATCTACAAAGGTTGTATTTCCGTTCTTGTAGTTAAGTTGTTAACTTGTTTCTCTTTTCGCCTAGACATCTAGTTAACGATCCATATTAGGGTTTCTTGGCACCCGTAAAATTTGAAATTGGCATGGTTGATACCTTGTGATATCTCCTTAGTGTGCCGAGGAACCCTACAGACCTGGCTCCGCTCTGGACGTTTTCCGCGGGGTCAAAGAGTGACGTTTTCCGCGTTCTACGTGACCAGGAATTTTGCACTAGATGCTTCACACGGGTTCACTGCCGTGTTCGGCGAGAACTAGGCTCCGCTCTGGATGCTTCACATGGGTTCGCTGCCGTGCTCTGCGAGGACCAGGATCCTCTCTGGACGTTTTCAACGGGGTCAAAGAGTGACGTTATCTGCGTTCCACGTGACCAGGAATTTTGCTCTGGATGCTTCCCACGGGTTCACTGCCGTATTCGGCGAGGACCAGGCTCCACTCTGGATGCTTCACACGGGTTCACTGCCGTGCTCTGTGAGGATCAGGATCCACTCTGGACATTTTCCACGGGGTCAAAGAGTGACGTTATCCGCGTTCCACATGACCAGGAATTTTGCGATAGATGCTTCACTCGGGTTCACTGCCGTGTTCGGAAAGGACTAGGCTCCGCTCTGGACGTTTTCCACGGGGTCAAAGAGTGACGTTATCCACGTTCCACGTGACCAGGAATTTTTCTCTGGATGCTTCCCACGGGTTCACTGCCGTGTTCGGCGAGGACTAGGCTCCGCTCTGGACGTTTTCCACGGGGTCAAAGAGTGACGTTATCCGCGTTCCACGTGACCAGGAATTTTGCACTAGATGCTTCACACGGGTTCACTGCCGTGTTCGGCGAGGGCTAGGCTCCGCTCTGGACGTTTTCCGCGGGGTCAAAGAGTGACGTTATCCGCGTTCCACGTGACCAGGAATTTTGCTCTGGATGCTTCCCACGGGTTCACTGCCGTGTTCGACGAGGACCAGGCTCCGCTATGGACGTTTTCCACGGGGTCAAAAAGTGACGTTATCCGCGTTCCACATGACCAGGAATTTTGACTTTTTCTGTATTTCACGAAGTCGGAATTTGACTCTCAGTCAGCTGTACGCCGCCGAGTCATGGAACTGGGAGTTGCCGCTGTTCCTCTTTGCTTGATGTTGTGTCTGTTGTAATGAGACGAATGTTGAGACGATCTCTAGGTTATTTGTGGCCCATCGAGACTTGGCCTCTTCTTCTGATGAACCCTGGGGGGGAAGAGTATGATCCCTTTTTCGTTTGCGCCCCTGGATTGTGTACAGGGGTTGATGTAACATCACCTGTAGGGCATAAATGTCATTTTTATTTTATTTCTTTTTCCGCGATGCTTTATCATTTCATCTTTTATATCACGAAGGTCGCGATTGCCCCCATCATTTCGGCTATTTTTCGCGCTGTCCAATCATTTCGGCTATATTTTTTTTATTTTTACTCGCTGCTTTTTATTGCGAGTTACCCCAATCATTTCGGCTATTTTTCATGCATACATTTTTACTTGCCGCTTTTTATTGCAAGTTGCCCCATCATTCCGGCTATTTCATATGCATTTTAGCTCGCTAATTTTTTATCGCGGGTGTAGAACTTAGAATCTGGTGCCAATCTCAGTATCAGCATCGCTACAACTGGAATATTGCCAGGAGCGAATCATCATTTGCCATGAAAGGACTCGGAATTTGATACCGTTTTAGGCATCAGCATCGCTACAACTGGGATATTACCAGGAGCGAATCATCATTTGCCTCTGTCGATGTCGAACAAAGGTAGCTTAGCGAACAGGGTTAGGATCCCGTCGACTAAGGCTTTTGACTTCATGAGCCGTAAGGGTCCCACAAAGGTATTTCTCCCTACAAGTTGTGAGGATCTCGTAGGTGCGTTTTCTCCTTAGGGATCGTGAGGATTCCTAAGTGTATGTTCCCCTGTAAGTCATAAGGATCTTACAAAAGGGTTTTCTCCTTATAAGTCGAGAGGACTTACAAGGGTTGTTTAGCGTGCAAACATATCCCCACTCATGGATAGGACTCAGCTAGGGAAATGTTTATTCGCGCCCGTGGATTGTATACAAGGGTCAGTACTGTGCCACTTGTAGGGTCATATCGAAGGCTGTGGAGGTTGCTTAAGAACAGGTTAAGGTTTCTGTGACTTAAGACTTTCAAATCTTATGAGCCGTGAGGGTCCCATAAGAGAATTCTCCTTACGAGTCGTGAGGATCTCGCAAGTGTAATTTCTCCTTAGGAATCGTGAGGATCCCTAAGTGTGTTGCTCCCTTGTGAGTCGTAAGGATCTCACGCAGGTGGTTTCTCCTTACAAGGTCGAGAGGACCCTGTAAGCGTCTTTTAACGAGGTTGCGCCATTTCGGGTTTTCACAAACACTCGCCGGTAGTCTTGCTGTTTTTACTCACGGAGCCCTTTCGGGTTTTCATCCGCGCCCATTTTGCTTATGGATATACTGTCTTTCTTCTTTTTTTTCTTTTTTTTTGTATCGGTTTTGGGATGCCGCAATCCACCGTAGTTTATCGACATCTCGGTCAACAGCTAGTTTTAGGACATAGTGGTCTATCGTTAGTTTAAGCACGTTTCGGTCCATTGTTAGTTTAAGGACATTTCGGTCCGTTGTTAGTTTAAGAACGTTTCGGTCCGTTGTTAGTTTAAGGACGTTTCGATCCGCTGTTGCAGAAGGCCGGTTACTACTTATAGAGTTCGGGCTTAGGAAGATAGCGAGCGGACATAGCCATCGTCATCTATCATTGACCTAGGCTGTAACTCATTAAGCGTAGTATTTCTTTAGGAAGCGACCGTTTATTGTCCTGAAAGGCCTTTCACCATGCATATCCATGAGTAGATAGGCTCCACCCTGGTAGACCTTGTCTATGATGTACGGGCCTTCATAGTTCGCCTCGAATTTTCCCCGCTTGGCGCGATTGGGGATCATAGGTCTTTTGACCACTAGCACGAGTTCGCCTTGGTGGAATGTCCTCGGCTTGGTCAATCTTTCATATGAGCGCGTCATCTTTGCTTTATAAGCCTCCAGATTTTGTTGCGCTATGAGGCGGGTTTCATCAAGGGCATCAAGCTCTTCAAGCCGAAGGTGAGCATTTTCTTCGTCCGTCAGCTCGTAGTGGACTGCCACTCGTAGAGAGGGTAACTCTATCTCGAGGGGGAGTACTGCTTCTGTACCGAATACCAACACGTATGGCGTTGTGTTCGTGGCCGTTTTGAACGTAGTTCGATACGCCCATAGAGCTTCTTGCAATCTCTCGTGCCAGTCCTTCTTATTTCGGGACAACGTCTTTTTCACGATCTTTGTCAAGGTCTTGTTGAAACCCTCAGCTAGGCCGTTAGCTTGGGGATTATAAACTGAGGAATATCTCCAGTCTATGTTGTGTTGTTGCGTGAAGCGGCTGATCTTGTGGCTTCTGTAGGCTGGCCCGTTATCGGAGATGATCCGTCGTGGAGTTCCAAACCGATAAATGACGTGCGTCTTGAAGAAATGGAGGATATTCTCCGTCTTCACTTCCCTCAGTGGTATTGCTTCTGCCGATTTAGAGAAGTAATCAGTCGTCGCCAAAATGAAACGATGTCCCCTGGACGATGCTGGTTCGATGGGGCCGATTACGTCAGTCCCCCACATTTCGAACGGCCAGCTAGCCACTGTTGGATGCAGAGGATTTCGGTGCTGATGCATAAAGTCCCCATGAATTTGGCATAGGTGGCATTGCTTCACATACTCGAGGCAGTCCTGGATCATCGTGGGCCAATAATAACCCATCCGTTTGATCTTCAACTTCATCTTCGGGCCTGCTTAGTGAGAACCGTAGAGTCCGTCGTGAACTTCTTGGACGACTCTTTTCGCCTCTTCAGGTCCCAGGCATCTCAACCACAGAGAATCAAACGACCTCTTGTACAGAATATCATTGACGAAGGCGAAAGATAGGGCTCACTTCATGAGCTGATGTTTTGAGGATGCATCTTCAGGCGTTCGACGGGATTTGAAGTAGTCTACAAAGACTTCTCTCCAATCCTCAGCCTTTCCCTGATCTTTTATTTGCATAGCCATTTGCCCAGTCAGTCCCTTTTATTCGGATGATTCCGGAGATATTTCTGCGGGGGCAAGCACCCGACGGCTTTGCACCACGATCTTTATGTCATCGAGGTTCTCATCGGCCAGTTCTCTAGCGAGCTTAGCTAGTGCATCTGCTTTGCTATTTTCCGCACGCGGTATGCTTTCCAGCATGTAGGAGGGAATTTGGGTCAGCAGTTGCTGTACTCTCTTGCCATATTTCACCAGTTCTGGCTTGCACGTCTGGTAGTCGCCGTTTACTTGACTGACGACCAGTTGAGAATCTCCGTATATAAGGAGGTTTTCAATTCCCATGTCGATGGCGATCTCGAGGCCTGCTATCAAAGCTTCGTATTCGGCTTCATTGTTCGTCCTCGGCTCTGTTAAGGAGAAAGCAAAGCGCATTATCCCTCCTTGTAGAGTTACGAAGATGAGGCCCGCCCCCGATTTGATTATAGGGGTGCTTTGTTTGCGCTTCTTCATGGAA
This sequence comes from Agapanthus africanus, assembly GCA_030015575.1. Taxonomy (NCBI): domain Eukaryota; kingdom Viridiplantae; phylum Streptophyta; class Magnoliopsida; order Asparagales; family Amaryllidaceae; genus Agapanthus; species Agapanthus africanus. The sequence goes on from CM057343.1 coordinate 132,199,273, forward strand.
GACGCTCCATCAAAATAAAGTTCCCATTGGGTATCACTACCGCCGATCGCATCAAACGCATGTTCATCTGGCAGCTCACAATTCAGAGGGGAATCAGCCGGTATCGGATGCTCAGCGAGGAAGTCGGCGATAGCCTGGCCTTTCACTGCCTTGAGAGGCTGGTAGGTTATCGAAAACTCTATTAAGAGCAAGGCCCATTTAGCGAGTCTCCTTGTCAATATGGCCTTCGACATTAAATATTTAAGGGGTCCACCTTCGAAATGAGACAGACTTCATGTGCCAACGCATAGTGCCTGAGCTTTGTTATTGCGAAGATCAACGCCAGGCAGTGTTTTTCGATGGGGGAGTAGTTGCTTTCTGCCCCCAGGAGAACTCGACTTAAGTAATAGAGAGCTCTTTCTTTCCCTTGGTCATTCTCTTGTGCCCATAGTGCGCCTAAGGAACCTTCGAGGGCGGTTGTATAAAGAATGAGAGGCTTTCCCTTGACCGGAGCAGCCAACACTGGTGGATTCTGCAAGTATTGCTTGATTTCGTCTAGTGCGCTCTGGCATTTGTGATCCTAAACGAAAGGGGTTCCCTTCTTCATCAGGTGACTATAAGGACGGCACTTGCTTGAAAGCTTGGCTATAAATCACCGGATGTACGAGAGCTTTCCTTGGAGAGACCGCAATTGCTTAAGGGTCCTTGGCGGGGGCATTTCCATGATCGCCTTGATCTTGGACGGATCTATCTCAATGCCTTGGTGCCGGACGATGAATCCTATGAATTTGCCTGAGGACACTCCGAATGCGCACTTGAGAGGGTTCATCTTCAGGTTGTATTTCCGCAGGCGATGAAATACGGTCTTCAGATGCTCTAAATGCTCTTCGTATGATTTGCTCTTGACCACGAGGTCGTCGATATAGCATTCGACGATTTCTTGTATAAGGTCATCGAAGATTTTCGTCATGGCCCTTTGATAGGTAGCACCGACGTTCTTTAGACCGAAGGGCATCACCTTGTAGCAGAATATACCCAAAGGGGTCCGGAAAGAGGTGTGCTTTTGGTCTTCGAGATGCATCTTTATCTGATTATATCCTGATGAGCCGTCCATGAAGGAGAAAACCTCATGAGTGGACGTGTTATCTATCATCAGCTCGGTGACCGGTACTGGGAAGTCATCCTTCGGACAAGCTTTATTTAGATCCCGGAAGTCCACGCATGTGCGCACCGTCCCATTTTTCTTCATTACCGGAATGATGTTGGCGATCTAATCGGGGTACTGAACCTCTTGGATGAAGCCAGAGTCGATTAGTTTCTTGACCTCGGCATTGATGCTCATCTCAAGCTCGAGCCGCATTCTTCTCGACGCCTGTTTGATTGGCTTGACATCTGAGGATATGGACAGTTTGTGAACAGCAATCTCTGGGTCTAATCCTGGCATCTCAGAATAGTTCCATGCGAAGCAATCCTTATGCTGCATAAGCACGTCTTTTAGTGCAGCCACTTTCTCTTCAGACAATAGCTCATTGACGAATGTCGGCCGCGGGTCACTTGTAGTCCCCAGCTCAATTTTCTTGAGCTCATCTATAGTGGTATGGATTCCATCTTCCAGCTCTTTCGGCACCAGCAGGAACTCTGTAATCACCTCGTCATTATTGTTTTCGCAGCACCGGGGAAGGTCATCCATATCCTTGGGCTCTTCTTCTGATATCGTTGTCATATGACAAGTACGAGTACGCTTCCAGGACCGATGTAGATCTGGGTTTATCCTCGCTGTATGCGCGGCTTTTGGTTCATGCTTCTATGGCAGACTTATCCTCCAGCTGCTGGATAGAGCAAACCTGCCTTGCTGATACTGGTTTTCGACCCAGTTCTTGAAGGTGAAGCAGTCTTTGAGGGGGTGTCCTATTGCTCGGTGATAAGAGCAATAGCCCGGAAGAGAGACCTCGTTAGCTTGCTCGGGGTGTTTGGACTCCGGAAAAGTAATCATTTGATGTTTTAAAGAGAGATCAAGTATCTTCTTTGTCTTATCTTGAGGGAAAGAATATGCTTGACTCATCTTCTTCATGAGGGACAGATCCGGAACGCCCAATTCCCGATTACATGACTTTCCGGTCCCGCTTTGTCGTTGTCGAATGCCTTTTCCGCTCATTGCCTTATTTCTGCCTCTGCATCGGGTCTTTTGCACAGCAGGTTGACAGGGAGGAGTATTTTTATCTTTCGCAGCCTGTTGAAGAAGGCGTTGCGTTCTGGCTTTCTCGTAGATGGCCATTTTGCGATTATGGTCGTCCCGAGCTTTTTGACCCGCTTTCCTGATAAGCTTGTCCATTCGTTCTTCAAATGATGGACTCAGCATTTTGATGACAGGATCTAATTTTGGTATGGCGTCGGCGTTTTCTGACAGGGCGTCCTCTTCTTCATCGAAGTTATATATGGTGTAGCTACCATGGACTCGTTCCCGTTTCCCGGATTTTACATATCCAAGCCCAAGCGTTTCCATTCTCCTGTTGGGCAACTTGCACTGAGTCTCAAGGACATCCCAAATCCTGTTGTAGAACCGAGCTTGTCGAATAGTCTGTTTTAAAGGTACCCCTTGGCGTTTCAATAGCCTTTTTAGTCCGTTCGTGTAGTATCTGGGCAAACGGATGGGTTGGAGCCTGTCAAGCGTAGAATCCGTGCTGTGCCAGATTTCTTTCTCCACTCTTGTTTCCGTGGATCGATAGAATAGGATCGCCTTTTAAACTTTTCGCCTGGAAGGGACGTAAAATGTCTGCAGGTCTTGCACATTGTAAGCTTCAAGTACGTCAAGGTCTTTGTAGTGCTCTCGCGGAATCATGGTAATTTGCAAACTCTGATCATCACCAGGGAATGCTTGTATTGACGGCCGACTGGAGAACACAGCATTAACCTCATCTTCCGAGTCACTTCCGAAGATCAATATGGGGGCGGACGGTCCAGGGTTGTTGCGTCAAGACGGCCCAGCGTAAACTATCTCTTCTTCTTCTTCTTCGGTATCACTCCCGAAAATAGGAATGGTGGCGACAGCTTTGTTCTCCCGTTTGCGGCATCTTTCCGTGTCCTCGAAATCTGGCAAAAAGTATTTTGCATCTTCGTACTTGCGGACTTCGTTCACGGAGAATGGGTTCAGCTCACCTGTTACGGTATACTCGAGACCATCCTTTAAATATTTCATACACTGATGTTATGTAGAGGGGATGATGTTGTACTCATGTAACCAAGGACGACCGAGCAAGGCGTTGTAGCAGGTCTTGGCGTCAATGACGTGAAACTTAATATCCGTGATGAGTAATCCGAAGCATAATGTTAGTATGACAGATCCGAGAGTCCGTGATGACTGAGAATCGAAACCGGAGATGGTAATTTTATCACGAGCGAGGTGTTGAACGCTCATGCAGATTTCCTTCAACACCGAACATTAAGGAGATTGACGGAGGATCCATTATTAACCAGGATTTTGCCTATCTTGATATCGTGGAAGTACCCAGAGACATATAGGGGACGGTTGTGGTCGCACGTCCTAAGGAGAAGGTCTTCATCACCGAACGTGATATCGGCTGTGTGCACTTCTTCCAGTTCATCCTTCATCCTTTCTTCGGCGAGGAAGGCTTGGAATTGCTCGGGCTCTTGCAGCTCCTTAATTAATGAATCTCTCGCTTCTTTTGATAATAAGATGGCGTCGAGAATGCTGAGCTGAGAAAGTAGCTTCCTCAGATGCGCTAGGATGTTGTAGTCCACCTTACTCTTCTTGGGAGGGTCCTTGGCAGTCAGCTCTTTCATGACTTGGTCATCTAAAGCGATATCCTCAATGACCTTTTCCTTTCCCTTATCTTTTCTAGTTGCGAGTCCGAGATTATTTTCTGGAAGCGTACGATTGCGTAGCTGAATGTTTTCGCAGGCCTCTGGTTCTTCCTTTTTCCTTAAGATGGATTCTTTAAAGAGAGGGTTAAGAGCCATTTCTTCGTCAGAGTTACAAGTCCATGCTACCTCTCCCGGTACTTTCGGGCATGCGGAATTTGATAAAAAACGATTTTCTTAGAGGTGGTAACATGGACTTAAAACCCGGATCTTTGTTAAACATCTAACTAACAACCTAACTAGGAGTCGTTAACTACTCGGTTAGGGGGTTTATACATTTCTTGTCTTGAACTCCTTCGTCTTCAAACCTCGATGGTGGTCCGGATCGGCTTCTTCCCGTCGTCTCCTTACGCCGAAGATAGATCCACCTGAAAGCTTCAACCTTTGGCTCCTTCTTCGATCTTTGAAGAAACTAGTTCACTCGGTTTGCTAAACCTTGTGAACTAGAGTGAGTAGAGAAGAGTTTGTATGGGATTTTATCTATGGTTCTTGGTTCTCAAATCATGAGACAAGTGAAACATAGAATCAAGAGAGGGGGAGCAAGAGGAGGAAGATGAGAGCTCAAGAACAAGAGAGAGAATGAGCATGAAAGAATGAGAGAAGACTTTTCTCATTTGGCTCTCATAATCCAAAACCATCATCACAAAAATAATAATCAAGTATTGTGTAAAATGGTTCAAGTCAAAATGGCTAAATCATTTCATGCACTCATTTCTCACAAAAGAAACAAGCAAGTAAAAAGTCTTTGCCATGAAATGATAGCCATAGTCATCATGATGGTCAACTAGTCCAACCTAGTCAATCGGTCAACAAAGTCAACAAGTCAACAAAGTCAACCCCTCAACAACCATGTCACCACAATACTTAATTAATATAATTGTTAATCACATATCATATTCTCATTAGGGTTGACCAAAAAGTCAATAGTCAACAGTCAACGGTCAACAACCCTAATGAGAATCCTCTGCCTCTGTCTCTCCGTCAACTGTGCATACACACCCGCATCCGCGTTCCGAGGAACACGAATACTAACTGGATAAATCCAATCCTAAAACGTACACTAGGATCTGGCTTAAAACAAAGCCCGCTAGTGATAACTGTCCGGACACTGTACGTGCATAAGTGCACGGATATGACCGAACCCTGTCGCAAAACCATGCGACCTGTCGCAAAACCATGCGACCTCTACTCTTTTGCCTAAAGGCGAATAGCTTTCTGTGTGGGACTCTAAAGACTCGACACTACGCTGGTAGTGGGTTTAACCACAGACCGCAAGCGGCACTAGCTGTGCATAACGGTCCCCAGGTAGATGCCAACAAGAAGACTGACGAGGTGAAACCCATCTGAACTCCTACTGAGCCTGAATGTGACATTCTCCATACAGTCCGGTCTGTTCGTCTGATACATCGCATGGCGGGCCTAGGGGGCGGTAAACGTCAGTCCCCTAATAGCGGTACAAGTCGTGTCGGAGTGAAGCCCAAAACACCCTGAGATAACACTGGAAGCCTACCAGTATATCTCGTTTGCCCTGGCCAGGGACTACTCGTGTAATGGCTCTCCTAGACACAGCGCGATGTCAACCCCCAATACCGGGAGAGACGAATCCTGTCTAACTGTCACTGCCTCCAAGTGCTTCGGGACCGCACCCTACTACCACCTATTTGCACGACTCCTTTGAGCCGTGGTAGGGTAGTAATCAAAGCACAGTGGGAACACACTCGAGGAGAAGTGACAGTGTCAAGTCAGCGGACTAAGCTGTACTCATGTCACCTGGGAACTGATAACTGACGATAGGCATAATACCAACTAGTCAGTTCCCGACGAGTCCTGTCCAGTGTACTCGTAACCCAACGAGCACCCGCATACTATCTCAAGTACGACGTACCGACGGCTGTGGGACAGACCGTCTTCCACACTGGGATGAGAAGCGCATGCGCTAGTCTACTCCGGAGTATCGATGCCCAGTCTCGATAGTCCTGCGACCAGAGACCTGCATAACGATGTGCTTATAGATTACCCAGCCCCGCTAGTGTGACTGCCATCACAACGCTGGTAATCAAGCAAAGATCCTAAGAGCTCCACTAATGTGTATAGGCGATATACTAAAATAAACACATGTACACATTGAAGTAGAAACAAACCAAGTAGCATACTACTATTTTGAGCAAGATTGTATATACAAGGTGAATATCCCAAGCTTCCATTAAGTAATATACAAACTAGTATGATACAGTAATGGCCTCTAGGGCATATACACTAACAATCTCCCACTTGCACTAAGGCCATGTACTGGCGTATCCAAGACCTATCATCTCGATCAGCCGCTCGAACTGAGTCTGGGGCAAGGCCTTGGTGAATGGATCTGCAGTGTTATCTTCTGAAGCGACTCTTCGAACCTCGATCTCCTGGCGATCCACGATCTCCCTGATCAGGTGATACCGCCTCAAGATGTGTCTGGATCTCTGATGGGACCTGGGTTCCTTCGCTAAAGCTATAGCCCCGTTGTTGTCGCAATACAGAGGTATTGGATCAACAATGGACGGAACCACCTGAAGCTCTTTTAAGAACTTCCTCACCCAGACAGCTTCTTTTGCGGCATCAGATGCAGCGATGTATTCCGCTTCCATCGTCGAGTCTGCAACGGTTTCCTGTTTGGAACTCTTCCAACACACCGCCCCTCCATTAAGGGTAAAGACAAACCCTGACATGGACTTGGAATCATCCTTGTCACTCTGGAAGCTGGAGTCAGCAAAGGCCTCGATCTGGAGGTCTTTTCCGCCATACACCAAGAACATCTCCTTAGTCCTTCTCAGGTACTTGAGAATGTTCTTTACCGCTATCCAGTGTTTCTCCCCAGGGTTAGACTGATACCGGCTTACCATACTCAGTGCATAAGCTACATCCGGTCTGGTACACAACATCGCATACATTATAGAGCCTACCGCAGAAGCGTAGGGTATAATAGACATGCGATCCCTCTCCAAATCAGTCTTGGGAGACATCTCTTTAGAGAGGGTGATCCCGTGACAAGCAGGTAGGTTACCGCGCTTGGAATCTTCCATACTGAATCTCTTCAGTATGGTGTCGATGTACCTGGACTGTGAAAGTCCTAATATCCTCTTGGATCTATCACGATGGATCCGGATCCCCAGGATGTATGAGGCATCACCCAGGTCTTTCATGGAGAACCTTTGCGACAAGAACCCCTTGACAGATTGTAGCATAGGAATGTCATTTCCTATTAAGAGAATGTCATCCACGTACAAACGAGGAATACTACAGTTCTCGCTACAAATCTACAATAGATGCATGGTTCATCTGGATTTTTGATAAAGCCAAATTCCTTGACCGTCTCATCAAAACAGATGTTCCAACTGCGCGATGCCTGCTTTAGTCCATAGATGGACTTAAGCAACTCGCACACCTTTCCGCTGCTCCCACTCTGAATGAAACCCTCTGGTTGGTCCATATAGACACACTCCTCTAAATTTCCATTTAGAAAAGCGGTCTTTATGTCCATTTGCCAGATCTTATAATCGTGGAAGGCAGCAATGGCAAGAAGGATCCGAATGGATTTCAGCATAGCCACTGGAGAAATGTTTTCGTCATAGTCCAAGCCAGGTCTTTGACGGAAACCCTTTGCAACAAGTCTAGCCTTATAGGTCTCAACCTGTCCATCTACACCAATCTTCCTTTTGAAGATCCACTTGCATCCTACGGGTTTTACCCCGTCTGGAGCAATGTCCAACGTCCATACTTTGTTGGTGTACATGGACTCCATTTCGGTCCGCATTGCATCCAGCCATTTTACTGAGTCAACGCTCTGAACGGCCTGCTGGAAGCTAGTAGGCTCATCATAATCTATGATGCAATCCTCTCTATCCCCGTCTATGAGAAAACCGTAGTATCTCTCGGGCGGATGAGACTGCCTACTACTCCTGCGGAGCGGCGTAGGAATGTCCTGTTCTTTTGAACCCTCTGGTTCCACCAAGCTTTCAGTAATAGCTCGTAGTTCTGGAATTTCTTCCAGTTCTACTGTGCTCCCACTTATCTGGGTTTCCAAAAACTCAGTTTCCAAGAAGTAGGCATGACGAGAAACAAGAACTTTTTGTTCCTCTTCGCAGTAGAAGAAATATCCTTTGGAGTTCTTTGGATATCCCACGAACTTACACTGTACTGAGCGTGCCTCGAGCTTGTCCGCATGCTGCTTTTTAACAAAAGCTGGACATCCCCATGTCTTAATGTGCTTAAGATAGGGTCTCTTCCCACACCATATCTCATATGGTGTCGTAGGCATAGTCTTAGTTGGAACTCGGTTCAAAAGGTATGCAGCTGATTCTAGCGCATACCCCCAGAATGATCGCGGTAACTCAGCGTTACTCATCATGGACCATACCATATCCAATAGGGTTCGGTTCCGTCTCTCCGATACACCGTTATGTTGCGGAGTGTATGGAGGAGTAAGCTGAGAGAGAATTCCGTTCTCTTTTAAATAGTCCAGGAACTCGGCACTCAAGTATTCACCACCTCGATCCGATCTTAGAATCTTGATACTTTTGCCGGTTTGTTTTTCTACTTCATTCTTATATTCCTGGAACTTTCCAAAGGCTTCGGACTTATGTTTCATTAAGAAGACATAACCGTACCTTGAAAAGTCATCCGTAAAAGTAATGAAGTAAGAAAAACCGCTTTGCGCATGTGTAGACATTGGACCGCACACATCGCTGTGTACGAGTCCCAAGAGCTCGCTCGCTCTTACTCCGTGTCCAGTAAATGGAGACTTTGTCATCTTTCCTTTGAGACAGGATTGACAAGTGGAATACGATTGATATTCGAACGGATTCAAATATCCTTCTGTATGTAACTTTGTCAACCTTCTCTCATTGATGTGACCCAGTCTACAATGCCATAAGAAAGTCTGATTTACTTCCGGAGACTTTCTTTTGTGTGTATTCTGGACATTGAAAATCTATGGTTGGTTTAATACGTATATACCATTGCTCAATGTACCTGACCCAATCAGAACTTGATTAAGGTGAATGTTTATAACATTGCTTACAAACGCAAATTCATAACCTTCTTTAGAAACTAAAGATACAGAAATGATATTACAAGTTGCATTGGGTACAAAAAAGCAATTACGCAAAACCAAAACATGTCCATCTGACATTCCTAGGTGATAGTCCCCCACGGCTTTAGCATCCATGCTAGCTCCGTTCGCAACTCTGAGGGTCATGTCACCTGCTTTCAAAACACTATGGTTTCTCAACGCCTGCAAAGAATTACAGATATGAGATCCTGATCCGGTATCCAATACCCAGGAAGTAGAGTTTATTGAAAGACAGTTTTCAATAACATACACACCTGAAGCTGAAGCTGCAACCTACTTCAATTCCTGTGTTCTGGCCTTCCAGGCCCTGCAATCATTCTTCCAGTGTCCTTTCTTATGACAATAGAAGCATTCTTCCTTATCCACAAGCTTCCCCGCTTTCTTTGTTGCTTTAGCTTTTCCCTTCGTATCCACTTTACTAACACCGCCCCTTGGTTTGGCGGGGGCTTTCTTCTTCTTTCCCTTGGCTTTCGCCTTGGACCTAGAAGAAGAAGATCCTCCTACAAACAAAGTGGATGTTTCCCTACCTTTCTGTAGGGTGCCCTCTGCGCTCCTCAGCATGTTGAGGAGTTCTGAAAGTTCAACTTCCTTTTCTTGTATGTTGAAGTTCAGTATGAACTGGGCGTAAGTAGAAGGAAGGGACTGGAGAATCAAGTCCGTATAGAGCTCATTCTCCAACGTGGTCCCAAGGTCCGCGAGCTCCTCAATGTAGCCAATCATCTTAAGTACGTGTTCCGCTACCGATGATCCGACGGCCAATCTTGCCGAAAATAACTTCTTCGACACTTCGTATCTTGCGATACGAGATTGCTCTCCATACAGTTCTTTTGTATGAAGAAATATGGATTCCAGGTCCATATTCTCGTGCCTCCTCTGGTGTTCATTGTCCATAGAGGCAAGCACGAGGCACTTGGCCTTCGCGCAGTCTAATTCCCAGGTCTTACGGATTTCCTTATCCGCGACGCTGGTTTTGGGACCAGGGACAGGGGGATCTTTGGTGGTAAGAAGATACCCCAGCTTGTCGTAAGTGATTGCCATCTTGACATTCCTGAGCCAATCTTTGTAGTTTGGCCCTGTCAGTATGTTTTTATCTAGGAGTAACTTAAGCCAGTCATGTCGATTAGTCGCTGCAATTAGGAGAGAGAAGAAACACTCAGCTTGATGCTCTTGCAAGTTTAGAGTGGTTTTTAGTTTGTCTAAACAGGATGGCTCCCACTGTTTCTCGAATCCCTCCTCAAACCAAAAAGGAAGAATTAGTCAGGATCAATCTCACCGTACAATACTTGCTTAACCATTCAGCCAGGCCAGTGTTGGTACTTCAAGGGAGGTTTTCCAACGCTTTCGCGAAGTTCCTTAAATCAAGAACCTCTTTTCCCTGGGGGCGTAGCCCCGCTAACACCTTTCTAGGCACCTACTAGGTTTATAGCATTGATTGTTTTGTGAGAAAATTCCCGAGGAGTAGCATATACTCACAGTAGGATCGGGATCCAAATATCATCGCGTGACGAAACTGAAGGAATCCTACCAGAATCATCACACTCCAAGTGGTATGCAACACTAGCAAGTTTCAGTTCTTTTGAAACTCCCGATGTGGATTTTTGCCCCATGCTCTTATGACCTTGACTTTGGCCAACAAATCATAAGTCACATGTCAAGTTTTACCCGTCGTTCTCCAGGTTAATTTGAATCCACCCGTACCTACCCTTGACTTTGGCCAACAAGGCAGTACGACTGTTCCAAACCAACGCATCTATCTATGCTGCACATGAATACCTAATAGCTACCAATCACTATGCCTTGACTTTGGCCAACAAACACAGCTTGAATACTATTGACTATTCATATAAAACGACGGAGTGCAACGAATGGTTTTGGCGAAACCGTGAACGTAGAGAACTTGATATAATCGATGGAACGAAATAGCTTTTAAAAGGAGTGGCTCAAACTCCGCATTTTAAAAGTTTGTTTTGAAAAGAACCGAGTGGTTTTTCGAAAGTGTTCCAACGACTTTAACTTGGTTTATTTTCTTGCATTAGTTCTTTTAATGCGTGATATTCTTGCATTAGTTCTTTTAATGCGTCCCATCATTTAATCCTACCATTGCAGAAAACAACCAAAATATGACGTACGCTTATGCCATTCGCATTCGCCATGGGGTCCCGTCATTACCCGTTAGGTTACTTAACTAACGACAGAGCGGGGGCTGGGCTAGCACGGCTGTAAAACATAAGCAACGCCTAAATAATATCATATATAGATATACTGCAATCATAGCCATTTCAGATCACAGATGAACACATTGGATATACTAGGAACCCGCAATTCGTACGAGCCTGTAACGAAAAGCAGATTACACGGTCGCGGTGAATAGCCAATACCCCACCCAAGACCCCTATGGGTGCGGCAAACTACCCGCCAAGTACCCGAAGCGAAGCAACCTCCCTCAACCCCGTGAGTAGGCCACTCGGCACTTCGGCATACCCGGTAGTTTGTGCACCCCCTCCATGGGTCTATCCTAGGAGCAAAAACAGTAAAAAGAAATTATACAATGACGGCGACAACCCCAACCCGGTTGTGCGGCCATACAAATAATAATTACATCAATTTACAAATTTACATGAATTGAAAGAAAAGAAAACTCTCGTCTCACAACCCCCGGCTATTCACCCGCGACAATCCAATGAATTCATATACACATTCCAATAACATTACAGATCACAGATTTGTATAACCCCCACTAATCGACATATAGCGATTAGCAGACGTTCAATACAAATATCACATCACAGAAAAAACCCGTCAGCTTATGTCTTTTAGAAGTTCGATCAAAAATATGGATTTTCATGACCCCAAAAATAAAATTTTCGTTCTGGAAAATCTGGGCAGAAAATATATATTCCAAAAATCCCAAAATACCCCTATGAGCAAACTGCAAAGAAGAAATCCCATGACCGAGTTAACTCGGCCGCGGTTCCGCGGCGGGAGCAAGCTCCCGCCGCGTAACCGCGGCGCTTTGATCGAGTTAGGGGGTCAAATTTTTGCAGTTTCTTCAGAAAACCCTGAGTCGATTTTTGGTGTATCTCAAAAAAAATTTCCAGCACTTTTAAAATCGACAGAAAGTTTAAAAACCGGGGTTCGTTTGGCGACTTTTTCTTTGATCGATCTTCTAGCTACTTTGCTAACATGTTAGATAGAGTTTAACTAGGCTCTGATACCACTGTAAGTCCATGCTACCTCTCCCGGTACTTTCGGGCATGCGGAATTTGATAAAAAACGATTTTCTTAGAGGTGGTAACATGGACTTAAAATCCGGATCTTTGTTAAATATCTAACTAACAACCTAACTAGGAGTCATTAACTACTCGGTTAGGGGGTTTATACCTTTCTTGTCTTGAACTCCTTCGTCTTCAAACCTCGATGGTGGTCCGGATCGGCTTCTTCCCGTCGTCTCCTTACGCCGAAGATAGATCCACCTGAAAGCTTCAACTTTTGGCTCCTTCTTCGATCTTTGAAGAAACTAGTTCACTCGGTTTGCTAAACCTTATGAACTAGAGTGAGTAGAGAAGAGTTTGTATGGGATTTTATCTATGGTTCTTGGTTCTCAACTCATGAGACAAGTGAACCATAGAATCAAGAGAGGGAGAGCAAGAGGAGGAAGATGAGAGCTCAAGAACAAGAGAGAGAATGAGCATGAAAGAATGAGAGAAGACTTTTCTCATTTGGCTCTCATAATCCAAAACCATCATCACAAAAATAATAATCAAGTATTGTATAAAATGGTTCAAGTCAGAATGGCTAAATCATTTCATGCACCCATTTCTCACAAAAGAAACAAGCAAGTAAAAAGTCTTTGCCATGAAATGATAGCCATAGTCATCATGATGGTCAACTAGTCCAACCTAGTCAACCGGTCAACAAAGTCAACAAGTCAACAAAGTCAACCCCTCAACAACCATGTCACCACAATACTTAATTAATATAATTGTTAATCACATATCATATTCTCATTAGGGTTGACCAAAAAGTCAATAGTCAACAGTCAACGGTCAACTGTGCATACACACCCGCATCCGCGTTCCGAGGAACACGAATACTAACTGGATAAATCCAATCCCAAAACGTACACTAGGATCTGGCATAATATAAAGCCCGCTAGTGATAACTGTCCGGACACTGTACGTGCATAAGTGCACGGATATGATCGAACCCTGTCGCAAAACCATGCGACCTGTCGCAAAACCATGCGACCTCTACTCTTTTGCCTAAAGGCGAATAGCTTTCTGTGTGGGACTCTAAAGACTCGACACTACGCTGGCAGTGGGTTTAACCACAGACCGCAAGCGGCACTAGCTGTGCGTAACGGTCCCCAGGTAGATGCCGACAAGAAGACTGACGAGGTGAAACCCATCTGAACTCCTACTGAGCCTGAATGTGACATTCTCCGTACAGTCCGGTCTGTTCGTCTGATACATCGTATGGCGAGCCTAGGGGGCGGTAAACGTCAGTCCCCCAATAGCGGTACAAGTCGTGTCGGAGTGAAGCCCAAAACACCCAGAGATAACACTGGAAGCCTACCAGTATATCTCGTTTGCCCTGGCCAGGGACTACTCGTGTAATGGCTCTCCTAGACACAGCGCGATGTCAACCCCCAATACCGGGAGAGACGAATCCTGTCTAACCGTTACTGCCTCCAAGTGCTTCGGGACTGCACCCAACTACCACCTGTTTGCACGACTCCTTTGAGCCGTGGCAGGGTAGTAATCAAAGCATAGTGGGAACACACTCGAGGCGAAGTGACAGTGTCAAGTCAGCGGACTAAGCTGTACTCATGTCACCTGGGAACTGATAACTGACGATAGGCATAATACCAACTAGTCAGTTCCCGACGAGTCCTGTCCAGTGTACCCGTAACCCAATGAGCACCCGCATACTATCTCAAGTACGACGTACCGACGGCTGTGGGACAGACCGTCTCCCACACTGGGATGAGAAGCGCATGCGCTAGTCTACTCCGGAGTATCGATGTCCTGTCTCGATAGTCCTGCGACCAGGGACCTGCATAAGGATGTGCTTATAGATTACCCAGCCCCACTACTGTGACTGCCATCACAACGCTGGTAATCAAGCAAAGATCCTAAGGGCTCCACTAATGTGTATAGGCGATATACTAAAATAAACACATGTACACATTGAAGTAGAAACAAACCAAGTAGCATACTACTATTTTGAGCAAGATTGTATATACAAGGTGAATATCCCAAGCTTCCATTAAGTAATATACAAACTAGTATGATACAGTAATGGCCTCTAGGGCATATACACTAACAAGAGTCGCTCCCAAAGGTGAGAACCTGTGATCCTCCGGCGTTGACCGTGAGACAGCTGCCGGTAGTTCTTTTGTGCTCCTCGGTCGTACTTCTCTGCTCCCGACTAGTTTTGTGTTTCATCCGTTTAAAATGTTGCCGGTGAGCAACATATCCCTTCCACCATCTTTTAAAAGCGTCACACTCCCCGGTGGGGTGCGAAATCTTTCGATGATAGGAGCAGTAATTAGGATGCGTTTTTGGTCCACTGAGAGTGTTTTCTTCCGAGGGTGGCAACTTCATCCCCATTGATATGGCTTTGGCAAACCTTTTCCTCGTCTTGAATCTGTTTTTTACCCGCATCGGAGGTCTTTTGATTTGGCGGGAGTGCCTCGACTCTTTCGTCTGGTCGCCAGCGTTTAGCTCCTTCTAATATGTCCATCTCACGCTCCCGATCTGCTTTACTTTTCAGACGAATCTCGTTGAAGAATGCGTCAATTGTTTCATCCGATGGTCCCAGAAGTTCCGGTTTAGAGCCTGTCCCCAGCTTCTTAGTGCAAGGAGTTTCCTCATCATCTATAAACGAGTGGGAGATCACATGATAACTCGCCACGTATTCCTCGGATTCATCCGACGAGCTCTCTCCCTCATCTTCCTCTTGAAAAACGTGGTTGAGGAACTCTTGGAGTGTGATGGGAGTCCGTGCCTTTTGATTGTATTCCTCCATCGCGTCGATCAGTTTCTGTAAATCCGTACGCTTGTCGCCAGGCTTCACGGGCTTTTTGGATCTCTTCTTCTTCTTCTTTGAAGATTTCGACGGCTGGGTATGAGTTCTGGGGATATCACCACCGGTCTTTGGAGTTGGGCACGGCTTCAGCATCCCTTTGATGATTTGAGGTTCAAGCGGGTCATTCCATCTGACCACCGGGCATGCATGAAGATCATTCAGCATCCTCTTGGTTTTGGCTGAAAGCACGACCTCCCACGGAGCTTCTTCAATAAAAGAACAAGTTGCCCCCAGTGTGTTCGTCTTCTTAGGAGTGTGCGGTTGTGGTGGGTTTACCTTCCACTTCTCGGACAGCGCAAACTTGCCTTGAAGGTATTGATCTTCGATCCATCCTTTAAAGACGAAGCAATCGTCAATCGGATGGCTTACCGTTTGATGGTAAGGGCAGTAATTGGGGTTATTCACCTCGCTGGGTTGTAGCGGTCGCCTTGGATTTGGCAAGTTATAAGCCTGTTGCGCACAGCCAGCTCGAATAGCCTCTTTGTCTTATCCCGTGGGAACGAGTAAGGACGCTTCATTTTTTCATTGTAATAGCGCCGTCTCTCCTCCAGTTGATTGGCTAGCTTTGGGGAACTGGATTGTTGTTGAGCGTTCGCAACGAAGGTCGCCTTCCCTTTACCCTTGTCGTTCTGAGGTTCCGGTTTTGGGGGAGACGGTATGTGACCCATTTGATCCATCTGGGCTAGCTTATCAATTAATGGATGGAATGTGGTCGGTTTAAAGAACATCATGAACTGTGAAATAGTTGCATGAGGGTCTAGAGTGCCTACGAACATGCCCACCGCTGGTGCTTCTTCAATACGCTGCTCGCACTTCCACCACAGGTTTCTCCATCGGATTGCATATTGGACCCAAGTTTCACCCGGCTTCACTCTTGCATTGATCAGAGCCGTTATTGGAGTACGCTCGCTGGCGCTTGCGAAACGTTGGGTAAACAACAACTCCATTTCAGCAAATGTCTTGATGAAGTCGTTTGGAAGCTCGGAGTACCATTCGAACGCCGTCTCCGACAAGCTGCCGACGAACTGGCGGAGCAGGAGCTTATCATCGCCACCGGTGTTACCACAAAGAGCACTGAACTGGGCAACATGTTGATGGGGATTGCCAGTCCCCTTGTAGACATGAAATTTCGTGATCGTGTAGCCCGGCGGGTATTTGATCTGATCGTACCAGCTCGAATATGGTCGTCTTGTTTTGACGACTTGGCCAGCTGCCTCAGTCGCCTGGTGGACTCGTATTTGCTGAGCAATGTAGTCATCCAGGACAGCTCTGGAAATTGTTTTCTCTTTGGCTGCTGAAAGAGCCGGACGTGGATTTGACGTTTCTCCTCTTTCATCTTCATGGACAATCGGAGGATCTTCCGCTGGGGGATCCTGCTGGATCATCATACCCACCATATCCTGGAAAAGAAGGGCCATTCATTGTATATTGGCTGCTTGTTCCGCAGACTCTTTGTCCTTCTTTTCCAGTATTCTCCGAAGGAATTCGGCGTCGGTTTCTTGCTCATGGCGTTGATCCGAGGACGCTTCCGGACTTTCTTTTGGCCCAGTGAGTGCGGCCATCGCAGTCATCATTTCTTGGAGCTTCTACTTCTGCTCCTGAGCTCTAGTCACCGATCGCGTAAGCGGTTTATGACCGTGGATATACGGCTGTCCTCTTTCCCGGATGTCATGTAGACGGTGTGCACCACAATGCCCCCGGACTTAGGGCGTTTGGTCTCACCGCCTTTGACATTTGACGCAGGCGTGGGGACTTTCTCCGGCCTTCTCCTATTGTGGGCAGTTGCCGTTGAGGGGGCCGTTGCTGCGGACACCCAGGAGGTTATCGTTCTTTGCGGTTTGATTGGACGGTTCTTTTCTTCCTAAACTTTCACCCATTTCTGCCGGTGAGAGTGATCTGGAATGATTACTGAGTCCTGAACTCATCGCCAGACCTTGTAGATTTTGGAGGACAGCCGTTGAGAGGGCTGCTCTGGCCTTCCTGGTTTCGCTTCCACGACGGTCTCTACCGTGGAGGAGATCTTTTGAGCACCGCAGTTGGCGAATTTCTGCGTACCCTGTTCAGCAGCTCAAAGATGTTCCCAGTTGGAACGGCAGCATTAACTTCCACCGTTGGAGCTGGTTGAGTTAGCCCAGAGGGGGAGTTGCCCCCGGTCTTCCTTATCCGGCGCCAGTGGCGACGTCGGGCGTGACGGGTTGTTAAGATTGGTTTAGCGACGGCTGTGTCTTGCCCCCTGTTCAGGTGAGGGGCTGTCGCGGGTGTCAGCCTCTTGAAGACTGACATCCGTTGAGAAGTTGTGTCCAACCCGCCGAAAACAGATTTCTGAGCGGGAGCGGGAGCGGGCGCAGTTAGTCTCGCAAAGACAGAGGAGTTGGAATTGGACGACCCGTTGAGAAGGGCCGTGGTAGTAGTGAGCCGATCGAAGACCGACTTCTTTTGCGCTTCCTTCGGCAGCGGGACATTAATGCTCACTGGCGGGAGCATGGTCCCGAAGAACAGACCAGTGGTAGCCTGAGTCACTTGTTCCATAGGCATAGTGAACAGGGAGCAGCCTGCGGTCCATAGGCTACACCTCCAGGTCAGGCGGAGCATCGGTTGCACTTGCAGTTAGAGCAGTTCGAGCAGTTGAGCGCCATTGCTGTTTGATTTCTGCGCCAAGCAAGAGACCAAATCATAGTAACTTGAAACCCGAGGGAAACCATTAACAACCCGTGATTCGTTCGCGAAGACGACACCCGAAGTGTGGAGTAGAAAGAAGAAAAGGCCCCACCGGGCATGCCAGAATCTGTTCCCCTCCGAATGACGGCTCGACAGGGACGTCTTGCCTGAGATTCGGGGCAGATGCTAATTGGTGCCATCCGTTCACCTCTCCGAAGATGCCGAGTTGATTTATGGCACCGTGTATCGAAGGTTTAAACGGATGCGTTCAATGTAGCAGACTTCGTCAGATTCCCCCTCGCTCGAGGGGTTTTTAATTGTGGGGACGCTCTTCCCTGCAGGCGCAAGCCCCTGCAGTTAATTACGATACCGCTTCGCGGTAAAAACTTTCTCCTTCTCCATGTGGTCACTTCGTGTCGTGGGTGTTTGTTTTGTATTTGGTTGCCCGTGGATTGTATACGGAGACTAAGTTATGTTGTCGCCCGTAGGGCGTGGACTAGTCCAAATCCGTATCGTTCTTAGATTTGGGTTTGGGGATTTGGGTTTAAGGATGCGTTTGCCTCATTTGAGACTAAGATCAACTTAAACGTTAGTTAAGGATACGTTAGTCTGATTTTGGACTAAGATCGACTTAACGGGATCGTTTAGATCCAACAAAAGAGCATTTAGGGGCCCTATTGTTTAGTTTAATGACATTGCGGTCGATAGGTAGTTTAAGGACATTGCGGTCTAATGTTAGTTTTAAGACGTTGCGGTCAAGGTTAAGGACATCATAGTCCATGGATTTAAGGACTCCACAGTTAGGCGTTAGTTTTAAGACATCATGGTCAAGGTTAAGGACGTCATAGTCTGTTGTTAGTTTTAAGAAATCCCGGTCAAGGTTAAGGACATCATAGTCCATGAGTTTAAGGACCCCACAGTCCGTGAGATGTATAGTTGTTGGGACCCGTTACCTCTTTGAAGACGTTGAGGAATTACAATGACAAATATTAAAGGAGTGAAGAGATGTACCTTTGAACCAAGGTAGATTAAGTGATCTGTAGTCCAATTTGGAACCAAGACCAGTTAATTATATTATGAGCCCATTGGCTCAGTTAAGTCTGAATTGAGGACTTATGGCCTTCTTGGGCTAAGTCTAATTATCTTTGGAATATTGGCCCTCTGTTGGTCCATTGAAGGGGAGGCTTTGCCTCTGAAAAATCAGCCAAATTGGCTAGGAATAGTGTTAAACACTAAAGCTCAAAAGTGTTAAACACTAAAGGTAAAATTCTCAAATTAGTAGTGAAACACTAAAAGAACAACCAATGTTAAACACTGGAGATATAGTTTTCGATTTAGTGTCAAACACTAGAAATAATCAGTGTTAAACACTGCCAATAGGGGTTTCAAACTAGTGTTAAACACTAAGAAAGATCAGTGTTAAACACTGGGAATAAAGATCTCTAATTAGTGTCAAACACTAAAGAAAGAGGGGTCACGTGTGGACACGTGAAAGAGCCCTGATTCCCCTTATTTTGTTCTGCCAAAAAGTATTGAATACTTTTTACATTTGATTCTGGAGCATCACGCGCTGACACGTGATGGATTTGGGTATTTGATTGTTAAAGCTTTTGTCAAGGGGTCACGTGGTAGCACGTGAGAGCACCCGGAGCTTGGATTCCCTTTGATTTTTCTCCTCTGTCACGTGGGAGCACGTGAGGCGTTGCCTCAAAGTTCTTTTCTGTAGATCTTTACAGGGGTCACGTGGGAACACGTGACCCTGGTTCTTTGCCTGTTTAAAGATCTCTTTATCTTTTTAAGAATAGGGTTAAACCCTGGAAATAATCTTAGAGGAATTAAATTCCCATTTTCTTTTGAAGAATTATATTCTTGGAGAGGGTTAAACTTTAATTTCCCTACTGTAGGAATTAAATTCCCATATATGTAAAGAGATAAGTCCTGGCATAGGGTGAAACCCTAATTTCTTTTTAAGGGGAATTAAATTCCTGTGAGTTTGAGAGAATTAAATTCTCAATTAGGGTAAAACCCTAGTTCTGTCCATTTTGAAGGAATTAAATTCTTATAATTTTGGAGAATTGAATTCTCATATAGGGTTAAATCCTAATTTTATCTTGGAAAATTAAATTCCTATAACTTTGTGAGAATTAAATTCTCATAACTCAATTGCTCCTCTATGTTTTATATCTGCATGGCAGGATCTCGACCCAATGAGAATTAAATTCTCAACCTATGGGGAGATGTGCAATTTGCAGATCTTCACCAGAGAAAAACTAAGTTCTTTCCTTTTATATAAGAGTTAAACTCTTGGATTGAGAATTAAATTCTCTTTTTGAAGCCTTTACCCCCCTTTCTTTTCTTAACTAGGGTTTTTCTTTGTAGAGAATCAAATTCTTCCTTCTTTTCTCTCTGAATTTTCAAGATTCCAAGGCTCTATCTCTCTGTCTAAAACTCTCCCCTTTGGCTCCTATTTATAGGAGAAGGAAAAGAATCAATCTGTTTAGTAAATCTTTCATTGAAAGATTTGATTTGTTTTCATCAGTAATCCGGGCCTTTAGATTATTAGGTGAATTTTATTCACCGTTGGATTTTAAATCCAAAGATATTCCTTTTGTTATTACGGTGAGATTTAGGGGAAATCTTTCCATGTCCAAGATTTTTCCATAAATTGGTGATATTTAATCACCCTCGGATTCTTAATCCAACGGTTTTACATAATTCTTCTCCATTTTGGAAAGATTTAAATGATCTTATTCAGGATTTAATTCTGTTGAACAGCAGGGCTCTTAAAGCCAGTCACGTGTTGCTATGTGACCCCCGGTCACGTGTGAGCACGTGACCCCCTGAAGGGACTCCTCTTCTGGTCACGTGCTCACACGTGACCCCCTGAAGGGACTCCTCTTCTGCGCTCTGCTCTTTGACGCTGCTTTAACCATCACGTGCCAACACGTGACCACTGGTCACGTATGAGCACGTGATGCTTCCTCTGAAGCTTTTTCCTGATTTTTAATCAGGGAACAAAGGCCAATGAAATAAGATATGGTGAAACCACACGCGTGCGCCGCTGCCGTGCCGAGCGAGTCGCATGTGCCAGCACTTGCGGACACGAATATTGCTCCGATTCCAGTTCACAAAGTCTCAAGCATTCTTTTTGAAGAAAATTAATAAAAAATGTTTTATTAAAGAAACATTTTAGGTGCTAATTCCGCACCTATTAACGCATCTGAATCAACGTGTACGCACCGATTAATGCATCTGAATCAACGTGTGTGCACGGATACGTGCAATGCACATGCACACCTTTTAATGAATCAACAGGTGCACTAACGATATATGCAATGCACGTGCGCACTATACATCCAACTGCACACTTATTAATCAACATGTGCGCACCGATACATGCAATGTATATGCGCACTATTTTAAAGTCCGCAGCCGTCCAAACAAAGCAGATACTTCTAAATGAAGGAGCAAAATCTTCTTCATTCAAATGAATTTAACAAATCAAACTAAATTGATTTGGGATTAAAGATCCAATGGTGCGCATGTCACCCTTAATTGATATAAATCAATTAAATCTTTTTAAATCAATCTGAAATCAGACTGAGATCGAAACAAACTAAAACAAACCAAACAAATCCTAATTTATTCTCTCTTATAAATAGGAGCTTCATATGAAGAAATCGGGGATAGAAAATCTCCCTATAATCTTGAAGAAATCTAAAGAGTTTTCCTTCATCAGCAAAATTGCGCAAGGTAGAAATAAAGAAAGAGAAAACTTCTCTTTTCCACCATTTAAAAGCTTTCACTTTTATATAGAAGCCTCTGTTTCTCTTCGAATCTATTGATTCGCTATTAAGAGATCAAATAATCTTTGGGTTCGTCACTCGTTCAGAAAGTTTGTACTTTTGCGAGAGATTGATCCTAAAACCTTAAAAAGTATAAGATGCGCACCATCAAACACATGAAAACCTGAGTCAAAAATGGATGAAAATCGAGATTTTCACTTCTCTAAAAATAAGAGAACAAAAAAAGAAAAGAAAATGAAACAGAAGCTATGGCTTCTTAGCAAAAGCTTGTGCTTTCTGATAGAAACAAGTGTGCACTCAAATCAGCGAGCGCTTAATGAAAAGTTTGCTGCTCTTGGGAAAATGATCCCTCGGGGATGTGCGCATCACATGATACCCACATGTGCACACTTGATGAAAGCTGCCTCCCATGCGCATCACATGATACCCACATATGCGCACTTGACGAAAGATGCCTCCAAAGGCATGTGCATCACGTGATATCCATGTGGCGCATTTGATGGAAACTACCTATGAAGGTATGCGCATCACGTGACATTCACGTGTGCGCACATGACCTTTAATATGCAAGAGCCATGTGCAACGCATGCTGGCTTACTAAATACATACGCACGTACATACACATGCACATATATAACTTGAAACCCATAACAGATGTGTCATGTGATACACATGCGTGATTTCTTTGAAATAAAACAGTATGCAATCACATGCAATGCATGGGCGCACCCTTTTTAAGTGAAATAAACGGGCATCTGCGTCACATATACCTGCGCACTTTTACCATAAAATATCATTTAATCAATTAAACAAAGTTTAATTAAATGAACAAGCTTCTGGTTTCTCCCATGTTATGTATTGATCAAAATATCAATAAACCAAAGTGATCATAGTCTCAAAGATGACTAAACGTCATTAATCTATACTTGTTAAGTCGATCTTAATCCAAAACAGGATTAACGAGCCTTAACCACATATTCCTGAGTTGATCTTAGTATCAAATATGACTAATGATCGTCAGATGACATATTTCGAATTAATAGACCGTGTTCTTACGAGATCTGCGTCCTAAGTTCAAACCTAAATTTAATATATGGATTTGGACTAATCCGTGTCTTACGGGCGACGATATAAACTAGTCTCCGTATATAATCCACGGGCAAACATAATAAACTGTTGGTGAGTTATTCTCACTCTACATCAAGTAGAGAGGCGGAATGCACAAAAATTAAATTTTTAAGCAACCACAACAAACTTAACTCAAGTGATCAAACCATAAGCCTAAACTAGCAAGCTACAAGAGATTTATCTACTATAAGAGAAGGTTATACTAATAAACATGTGTCCTTTAGGTCTTCACTCCTTTCCTTAAGCTCTTTGGGGTCTCCTAGATCAATCTTGATGGCCGGCCTCATCGGTCTTAGATGATCTACCCGAGAGTTTATGGTCCAAGCTTAGCTTCACTAATGAAGCAACTCAACAACCTAGATTGCTAATCTAGGTTGCTAAGATGATATAATGAGTGTTTAGTAGTAGTTTTCTATCTCAAATCCTTTGGTTCTCAACACATGAGAATGACAAGGATTTGCACAAGAGAATGAAACTAAGAAGATTAAAAGAAGAGAGCAAGTGAAGAATCACTTCATCAAAAAATAAGAAGAAGAATTGCTTAGCTTTTTTTACATGAAGCATTTTCTTTCCTTTTAAAATCACAACCATACTCCAATAGTATTTGCAATAAATACAAAGTCGTGCTTCATGTTGTCTCAATCTTTTCCATCTCATTTTCTATTTTCAACAAAATAGAAAAATGCATGATGAAGTGTCATCTTTTAGAAGGTATTTTGTATAAATACAAAATACTTTATACCGTATAAACATACCCGTATTCGTACCAAAATATGAATACCGAAGAGATAGAGTAATACTACTAATATAATAATAGCATTAAATCAATATCTGATTTAACAAACCGGCTTAATCCTAAGCCCGCTAGTATTATCAGTCGTCCGATTGAAAACCTGGATAATATTAGAATATACATATCGAAATATGTATATGAAAATTATTAAATCAATATCCGATTTAATAATCCGTCTTAATCCTAAGCCGGCTAATATTATCATTCGATCGGAACCCTACTCGATCGAAAATTTGGATGACACTAGAATATACATATTGAAATGTGTATACGTAAATTATTAAATCAATACCTAATTTAATAATACGGCTTAATCCTAAACCGGCTAGTATTATCATTCGATTGAAACCCTGCACGTATAAATATACGGCCACCACATCGTTTTGCCTGAGCCAGAGAAACCCTCTGTATGGGACTCTAAAGACTCGAAAGTACGCTGACGGTTGGTTTAACCACAAGTCAGCGACACTAGCTGTACGTAACGGCTACCTAGGTACCTATCGAAAAGGAAGGCCGACGAGCAAGCTCATCCGGACCCCTACTGATCCTATCCGTGACAATCTCTATACAGTCTGGTCTCTTCATTTAAGAGTATCGCATACCGGGTCTAGAGAGTGGTAAACGTCAGAACCCTACTGACCTGATAAGTCGTGTTGATTTGGCTCAGGACCAATCCGAGAAACTACTGATCTAACCATCAGTAAATCTCAACTGTCTTGGCCAAGGTCTTATGATTCTATCCAACCGGACACAGTGCGATATCGACTCCCAATACCGGGAGAGACGAATCCCTGACAATCACTCACTGCTTCCATGTGGCTCGGGACTGTACCCAACAAAAACCTGTTTGCATGACTCAGTAGAGCAATGGTAGGGCAGTAATCAAAACACAGTGGGAACTCATACGAGACAAATGATGATCTCATGTCTAAAGACTAACATGTACTCATGTCACCTGAAAACCGCTATCTGACGATATGTATAATACCATGTAGAGGTTCTCGGCGAGTCCGCCCAGTGTACTCACCCCTAGTGAGCACCTGTATACAATCTTTGGTGATCACACTAATGGCTGTGGGACCAATCACCTCCCTTCATCGAGGGTTTAAAAACGTATACACAAATTTACTCTGGAATAACAATGCCCGGTCTCGATATTCCTGCGACTTGGGACCTTTAAGGATGTGCTTATGGACTATCCAGCTCCCACTAGTATGATCGCCATCATAACGCTGGTAGTCAAGCAAAATCCTACGGGCTTTATTAACATATATCCGCCATATGTAATATCGAGTATAACATATGCACATGTTAAGATAAAGACAAACTAAAATAGTATACTACTGTATCGAGTATTTATTAATATGTGTAAACAATATAAAGCAGCAAGAGAAAGAAATACACATATCAAGACAAAGATAACTCAGATAATATACTATATACAACTGAGCAAGATTGTCCTGTACATACATATCCCTAGCATCCTATACAATACAAGTCTCTAGGGCATACATATCCAACAATCTCCCACTTGCACTAAGGCTTGTAATTGGCGTACCGAATACCCAACGTCTACTCTAGGGCCAGTTGTTGGCGTATCACATACCCAACATCTCAAAAAGTCGCTCGAACTGCGCTTGAGGGAAGGCCTTGGTAAGTGGATCCGCCGTGTTGTCTTTCGTATCTACTCACCAGACCTCGATCTCCCAGCGATCTACGATCTCCCTGATCAGGTGATACCACCTCAAGATGTGTCTGAACTTCTGATGGGACCGTGGTTCCTTCGCTAAATATATAGCCCCATTATTATCACAATACAAAGGTATTGGATTTACAATGGATGGAACCACCTTAAGTTTAGTAATGAACTTCTTCATCCAGACCGCTTCTTTTATGGCATCGTTGGCAGCAATGTATTTAGCCTCCATCATTGAGTCTGTGACGGTGTCCTGTTTGGAGCTCTTCCAACAGACCGTCCTTCCGTTGAAGGTAAACACAAAACCCGGGACAGAATTTCTGTCATCCTTGTCACTTTGGAAGCTTGAGTCGGTAAACCTGAAGGTCTCCATTACCGTATACCAAGAACATTTCCTTAGTCTTTCTCAGGTACTTGAGAATGCTCTTCATAGCTGTCTAATGATTCTCACCCGAGTTTGACTGATACCTGTTTACCATGATACGTGTTGGAGATAGTGCCCTCAGAGTCAATTATTGGATCGCAGGTACGTGATTGCAATGATTGTAGAGGACCTATACCGGTAGGACAGTCTTACTCGAGATGATAGTATGCTATCTGGTTTGCCTTTATCAGTCGTGTACATGTTCAGGTGACTGATTACATGTTACACTTTGATAGAGCCCTTAGGATCTTGCTTTACTACCAACAGTATGATGGCGTTCATATACGTGAGAGTTGGGTAGTTTATATGCATATCCTTAATTGTGGTCCCTAGTCGTGGGAGTTTCGAGACAGGGCATCGATACTCCGGAGTAGACTAGTGTATACAGTCGAGAACCCGACAAGGGGCGGTGGCCGGTCTCACAAGCCACTGGTGTCAGTTGGATCACCTAAGATGTATACAGGTGCTCATTGGGTTATGAGTACACCGGACAGGACTCGCCGGGAATCTGCTAGTTGGTATTATACATATCGTCAGATAGCAGTTTCCTGGTGACATGTGTACAGGTTAGTTCATCGACCTGAGGTCGTCATTTGTCTTATGTGAGTTCCCACTGTGCTTTTATTTCTACCCTACCACGGCTCAAAGGAGTCGTGCAAACAGGTAGCTTTTGGGTACAGTCCCGAGCCATATGGAGGCACGTGAGCGGATCGGCAGGGGATTCGTCTCTCCCGGTATTGGGGACGAGATCGTGCTGTGTCTAGGAGAGCCATTACACAAAGCCCACGGGTGTGGCAGGAGATTTACTGGTAGGTACTCCAGTAGTATCTCAGGGAGTTATTGGGCTACACTCCGACACGACTTATACTGCTATTGGGGGTCTGACGTTACTAGCCCCCTAGGCAGATATGCGATATTCATAGACGAACGGACCGGACTGTATATACATTGTCACTGTTAGGCTCAGTAGGGTTTCCGGATGAGTTCGCTCATCGGCCTCCCTTGAGGTCAGTCCATGGGCAGCCGTTACGCATTGCTAGTGCCGCTGATGGTTTGTGGTTAAACCCACTGCCAGGGTACTGACGAGTCATTAGAGTCCCCCACAGACAGTTTCCCAAGTTCGGGCGAAACGTTGTAGAGGTCGTATGTTTTTATGGCAGGGTTCGGAAAATGCACGTGCATTTACGCACGTGTCAGTTTTCGGGCAGATGATACTGGTCGGCTTTGGTTTAAGCCGGATCCGAGTATTATATTGAGTAGATATAATATCTTTGTCTCAGTTGCATTTTTATTCGGTCGTAATACAAATGCGGGTATATTATACAGTTACGGGGTTATCCTGAAAGTCGTTTCAGGATCACTTTTGGAAGTTGCCAGTTTCCAGTTTTCTATCAGCCGTCTTTTAACATTCGGTTAAAGACGGATTTATCTTTTCTTGGATGAGAGTGAGTCATGCTTCTAGAAGGTTCTAGAGAGGGTGACTTGGCTTGGTGAGTCATTAGTGCATTAATGGAGTCATTAATGTCTTGATGAGGTGTATAATGACTCATGCTTTAAGCTTTAATGTTTCTTGTTTACTTAAGGATATTTGCTTTAGATCTTTTTGCTTACACTCACCCCCTTTGCTCCTACACTCACTCTCCTCCTTCTACATATATTGGCCGGCCACCATTGTGAGTGAGAGAGAGAGATTGATTTCATTTTTGGTAAAAAGACTATGGTTTATGGTGCATGGAAATTTCATAGCCTCTTTCATTCCATCACCCGATAAAAATGGCAACTTCATTTACCGATCGTCCACGGCTTTGGACGAAGTGAGACAAAGTAATCTATTCATTCTCTACATCATTCTTGGTCGTCTCTTTTAGCAAACTTGACGACCGAGTTGCCTCGAGTCAGAGGCGGGAGCCCGTTTAAAGAATCGTTGACATGGTGCCACCTGGACGAGCAGATCGGAGATCGAAGAGATCGGAGCAGCTGCAACGGAGCGTGGGATGATGGTTAAAGAATGAAGGACTCGGATCGTTCGGTATAACCTTTCTAGACTCTTTACAGTTTGTTAGTTTAGCAATAATGGCAGATCCGGGTTATAGTATACGATAGCGCCAGTTAAAAGTTTTTTGTTCCGCATTTGGCGTCTTTAGACGGCCGGGGCGCTACCGTAGACTGGTATCAGAGCCTCACCGTTTTGCTATACTAACTTGTGCTAACGCGTTTAAAATATCGATCGAACCGGATATCGAAAAACACAATTTTCAAGCTTCACAGTTTCTGTCGATTTTAAATGATGTCCTAAAATTATTCTACATATCTCAGAAAACTGTGCAGGGTTTTATAAGAACACCGTACAAATTTAGGATCATGAATCGACAAGACTGCCGCGGAATCGCGGCCAAACCCATGGTTTGGCCGCGCATCCGCGGCCGTTCTGAGTGATCATGCCCCCAAATTTGCACAGTATATTCTTCTCTGGAAATTGGGGGTTTTGGTATATATCTTTTGGGCCCAGATTTTGTTACTGTTCAACAGATGTTCGTGGGGCCCACTTTTTGATATTTAGTCGATCGATATTTAAACATGTTAGTTTAAAGTGCTTACATTATATCACCGACCGGGAATGTCATTTGATCGGTAAACCGCGTCTGATTGCTATAGTTCTTTTAGACGGGTTTGCGAACGTGACATTCGCGTTGATGTTCTGTGTTGTGCTGTGATGTTGCGGATTTGTCGTGGTGGATAGCAGTGTGCAATGATAGTGCACTTTGGATTGATTTGTACATTTGATATTGCGGGGTGAGCGTCCAACATGTGGACTGCCGTCACTGCCTGTTGTATAATATTCTTTTGGGGCACGACCAGGTTGCGGTCGATGTACCTGTTGTACTATTTTTCATTACTGTACTAGGTTTTGCCCCGCGACGGAGTGCACGGATAGCCGGGTTCTGGAGGGCAACGGGTCCGCATCTCATGGCTTTGAGAGGCAGAGGGGCCTCACTCTAGAATTGGCAGACTATTCGCCGCACTCGTAGGGGGTACAGGTTGACCCAAGGAGGGGTGCCTAAGATTACCGGATTCCGTGAAGTGCTGGGTGGTCCATTCACTTTGCTGTAGGGGGCTGCCTCGCTTCAGGTTTTGGCGGGTAACTTGCCGTACCCGTAGGGGTCTAGGTTTCATTGCACAGGCTATCCACACGACAGGGGAACGTCGGGTTTCAGCAGCGGCTCTGTGAAACTCGGGGATCCCAGATTATCTGTATTGTTCTGTGATGCTTATTACTTTTCTGTAATGTTGCATATTATCACGCCTGGAGCGATTATTGTATATTTGTTTATATACTATTAGATGTTGTATATGTTTTACACCCGCGCTAGTCCAGTCCCCGCTCTGTCGTTAGTTAAGTAACCTAACGGGTGATGACGGGACCCAGTGACGAATGCGGATGGCAGATACGTACATTTTATTTTCGTTCTTTTCTGGTGTGATTATTGATGGGACTGCGTTGATTCTGATCAATGCAAAGTAAAACAAACCTTTTGGCAGTTGTTGGAACAATTTAAAAAGTGTTATTGCAAAGACGTTTCCTTTTGTTATGCATAGCGGTATTCAGTGGAATATCCTGCACCTCATTCGACGGGGCAAGGGCCGATATCCCTTCACCGGGACTGACCCCTTGGGCAAAAGTTTGCGTCAGGGTAATAACTTCACTATAGTCGATTATATGTTGCTTTGCATCGTAGTATTCAGTGGAATATCCTGCACCTCATTCCACGAGGAAAGAGCCGAGATCCCTTCACCGGGAATGACCTCTTTAGCAAAAGGTTTTCGCCACTATATTTTAAAAAGCTATCAGGTTCCTTCAGCGATATCAAGTTCACAACGTTAAAGGTTTTTTCGCCAAAAACCAGCCGTAGCCCTCCGTCACTTCTATTGGGTATTCAGTAGTATTCATGCTATGCATTTTAACCAAAGTTAAGGCATAGTGCTTGGTAGCTGCTGGGTATTCAATTGTTGCATAGATAGATGAGTTAGTTTGGGACAGTCGTTCTGCCGATTGGCCAAAGTCAGGGGCATGTGCGGGTGGGTTCAAATTGACAAGATAGTGACGGGTAGAACTTGGCATGTGACTTATGACATTTTGACCAAAGCCAAGGTTATAAGAGCATGGGGCAAAAATCTTATCGGGAGTTTCTAAAGAAACTGAAACTTGCCAAGTATGCGCATACCTTCTGGAGTATGAGTAACGTGGATGCATTCCATCACGTTATCATGCGATGAGAGTTGGATCCGGATTCCCACTGATGAGTTGGTTTACTCTTCGGGTGATCCCGATTGATTCTTCTTTCAGGTTTGGAGGAGAATTTGACAGGACAGTGGGAGGTTTCCGTATTAGATAAAGTGATAACCATTCTGATCTTGGTTAGAGTGCACGCAGAGTGTTTCTTTTCTCTCTCTCTTTGGCAGTGACCTTTGACCGACCCTAGACTATGACTCAGTGACCAGGTTGACCGAACCTTCTTAAAATACTGGCTTTTAGATTGTCCGAGTTGCATAAGTCATTGCCACTCCTTCTTCTACCCTTTGAATTTCTCAGAACACCCGTATTACTACGGAAATCCACTTCCATTGGATAGATCCATCGTATGGTTATATACGAACTCGAAGGGACTTCTTCGAGGATGGATCAAGGTTCAGGAGAAATAGAATTGGTTTATTCAGTTGTCTTTTATTATCACCTTCTCTCAGGTTGCGAGAGCTCCTTGGTTTAGGAGAGTACACCTATTTCGTTTATTGGATAGTCTTATTCCAAACCATAGGCTGGTGCCGAAAGGTAGGAAATGAGAAAAACAAATTAGCCTAAGTAGGGTGTACAGAAGGTAATATGTAAAGACAAATAAAGGGATTAGAAAGAGGGCAAAGTAAATTGCGACTGATATCATTCACGACCAAACCGCGTGTTTCATCGCCACTCCTATTTCACCTTTAATAGAATAAGGTATTATTCAGTTGTCTTTTATCATCACCTTCTCTCAAGATGCGAGTACTCCTTGGTTTAGGAGGGTACACCTATTAGGCTTACTGGATAGTCTTCTTCCAAACCATAGGCTGGTGCCGAACGGTAGGGAAGGAAGAAAACCATTTAGCCTAACGATGGTGTACAGAAGGTAACGACTAAAGACAAACAAAGGGATTTGGAGAGATGGCAATAAAATATACGGTTGAAATCATGAATTGGATTGTGGAAGAGGCATTACTAGGAATACCAGGATACCCCTACGAAACATTTTCATGTTTCAGTGCATTGTTAAACGAAAACTGTTTTCCCGATTAGATACTTACTCCAAGGGTATGTATTTACCAGGTTTCATTCTCATATCTGTATGGTTTTACAGATGATGAGTGGGAGTAAGTTATTGGGAATTAGGTGATTATCCTCATTATATCGGAATTCGTTGTAATTGGTGATATTTGAGGAAATCGCCAGGGTACAGTTTTCAACCTACGAAGCACAGGTTTTGAGTTATTCAACTCAGCGGACTTATACAGAGTATTGTATGTTGTCCAGTATCCATTAGGACAAAGGGGTAGGTCCTCGTACTTTATTCTGTTTACTTATGACTTCTCTAGCTTTTAGACAAGTGTTTTGTAGAAATACAAGGTCTAAGTTTAGAGAAGTTGTGGGTATAAGAATAAAATAGAGAACCAGGTGTCACAAGTATCGGGATTCTTCAAAGAGATCGAAGATGTAGATTCTTGTGTTTGGTATTCAGATGATAGTAATGATTTTGAGAAACTAGTTTCTCTTTCAGACTACTCATAATTGGAAGGATTCCTAAGTTGAGTAATGCTGATTAGTCTCTTTCCATTAAGTTAATATGCACTGGAGACAGCTGCATGATTGAATATGGTTCCAATTAAATTAGTGCCAAAGTTTCTATATTGGATATAGAATAGTTCGTACCTTAAAAGATGTTAAGGTACGGGGAGTTGTCCAGCTTATGCTTAAAACCAGACACTGGATAACTCAGGGCACGTTTCTGTAATGGCTATTTGTGGGTTGACCCTGGCTATGACGAGGGTTGATATTCTACCATTTAGAAGATCAATAGTGATATTGTTCTTGACTCGCCACAGTTTTAGTAAAATGGATTTTTTCAGAAAACAGTAGTGGGAGTATGGTAGAACTGGAAGTGATTCCAGAACCGCGAACGATTACGGAAAATTTAATAGGACCTATATATTCAATCAGGTTTGACATTCCATTAGCCACTCCGCAGATATGGTGGGTAACCTCAGACACCCGAGAGGTACTTCGGTAGCCTCAAGGACGGTGACAGGGAGGTTCTTATCTACCCAGACTTGACACTACTGTTGTTCCAGACTATGAGATCAGGCAGGAGGATAAGTATAGCGTCGTTCTAAACTAGCTTTAGAAGTGCACGTGTAAATTATTCTGCCAGAGGGTTGTCGTAGTCAGTGGGAGCAGCGGAAGCATAGTGGGCAAGTAGCTTATGTCTATTTATAGACTAGAGCAGTTATAGCGGAGATAGATCATCTAATTTTGATATAACAGTCATGGGTTTGACTTCATCAGAATAGGGGATGGATCTGTTAAGAAGGTAGTAGGGTGTGATGTCATGGTATCTGGATGACATACACAGAGTAGGAAGTAAAATTCCTATACTACGATCGGTTGTACTGTGGTCGTCACACAGTTGTTTCTCCAGACAGGATATGGATATAATATTTGACATTCTGGTTTCTGGATCTATGGTTTTAGATCTAGATTTGGGTAGTTTCCCAATGTGGGTACTTTGACAGATATTCTAATGGTTTTTAGAATAGATGACTCCTAGCATGGTGGTGTACCTGCAGGTGATGGAGTCACCCTCTCTAAAGGTGTCGTATAGACTAAAGAGGAGAGGGCTGTGCATGATTGGCAGATCACTTGCTTAGGCAATTGAGTCAATCGTGAGGTGTCAAGTACCACACCAGATGTTGTTTTTTGCACTAGATGCGATAAGTTTGTATTAATCCAATCCTGGAGAGACATTAGGAAGCAGTTTTAGAACATAAGTGGATGTTCTACGGATTTGATGACGGCAGCCTCCTTCGGGAGACGATTATCATTCCAGGCTTCAAACGTGACGTGGATGACAGAGTGATTGTCAGAGTTTTAGTTTTCCCTCTGACGAGGGACAGTATTATGGACAGGTGGTCCAAAAGGATACTATGGGTGGCATGGTGCCGGATACTGATTAGGTTCAGTGATCGATACAGTCTAAGAAGTTTGGATTTGGAGTTCATTTATGAACTAGGTCCCATCAGATATCCAGACATATTCTAAGACAGGTATTACTCGATTCGGGAGATGGCTTTCTCCGCGAACTTGAGATTTAGAGAGATATAGAAAGAAACTTCTAGGCGGATCCACTCACTGAGACTATTTCTCGAACACAATAGTTTTACAAACGGGCTTTGTGAAACTGATTAGTAGAGGAGTTGGATGTTCGGTTTCACACGGGCTGTGAGTAGTCGACATCGCAATAATTAGCCTTGAGTGCTAGTGGGAGATTGTTGGAGATAGTGCCCTCAGAGTCAATTATTGGATCGCAGGTACGTGATTGCAATGATTGCAGAGGACCTATACCGGTAGGACAGTCTTACTCGAGATGATAGTATGCTATCTGGTTTGCCTTTATCAGTCGTGTACGTGTTCAGGTGACTGATTACATGTTACACTTTGATAGAGCCCTTAGGATTTTGCTTTACTACCAACAGTATGATGGCGATCATATACGTGAGAGTTGGGTAGTTTATATGCATATCCTTAATTGTGGTCCCTAGTCGTGGGAGTTTCGAGACAGGGCATCGATACTCTGGAGTAGACTAGTGTATACAGTCGAGACCCCGACAAGGGGTGGTGGCCGGTCTCACAAGCCACTGGTGTCAGTTGGATCACCTAAGATGTATACAGGTGCTCATTGGGTTATGAGTACACCGGACAGGACTCGCCGGGAATCTGCTAGTTGGTATTATACATATCGTCAGATAGCAGTTCCCTGGTGACATGTGTACATGTTAGTTCATCGACCTGAGGTCGTCATTTGTCTCGTGTGAGTTCCCACTGTGCTTTGATTTCTACCCTACCACGGCTCAAAGGAGTCGTGCAAACAGGTAGCTTTTGGGTACAGTCCCGAGCCATATGGAGGCACGTGAGCGGATCGGCAGGGGATTTGTCTCTCCCGGTATTGGGGGCGAGATCGTGCTGTGTCTAAGAGAGCTATTACATAAAGCCCACGGCCGTGGCAGGAGATTTACTGGTAGGTACTCCAGTAGTATCTCAGGGTGTTATTGGGCTACACTCCGACACGACTTATACTGCTATTGGGGGTCTGACGTTACTAGCCCCCTAAGCAGATATGCGATACTCATAGACGAACGGACCGGACTGTATATACATTGTCACTGTTAGGCTCAGTAAGGTTTCCGGATGAGTTCGCTCATCGGCCTCCCTTGAGGTCAGTCCATGGGCAGCCGTTACGCATTGCTAGTGCCGCTGACGGTTTGTGGTTAAACCCA
Organism: Agapanthus africanus; assembly: GCA_030015575.1. NCBI lineage: Eukaryota > Viridiplantae > Streptophyta > Magnoliopsida > Asparagales > Amaryllidaceae > Agapanthus > Agapanthus africanus. The sequence goes on from CM057343.1 coordinate 132,233,416, forward strand.
CTGCCAGGGTACTGACGAGTCATTAGAGTCCCCCACAGACAGTTTCCCAAGTTTGGGCGAAACGTTGTAAAGACCGTATGGTTTTATGGCAGGGTTTGGAAAATGCACGTGCGTTTACGCACATGTCAGTTTTCGGGCAGATGATACTGGTCGGCTTTGGTTTAAGCCGGATCCGAGTATTATATTGAGTAGATATAATATCTTTGTCTCAGTTGCATTTGTATTCGGTCGTAATACAAATGCGGGTATATTATACAGTTACGGGGTTATCCTGAAAGTCGTTTCAGGATCACTTTTGGAAGTTGCCAGTTTCCTGTTTTCTATCAGCCGTCTTTTAACATTCGGTTAAAGACGAATTTATCTTTTCTTGGATGAGAGTGAGTCATGCTTCTAGAAGGTTCTAGAGAGGGTGACTTGGCTTGGTGAGTCATTAGTACATTAATGGAGTCATTAATGTCTTGATGAGGTGTATAATGACTCATGCTTTAAGCTTTAATGTTTTTTGTTTACTTAAGGATATTTGCTTTAGATCTTTTTGCTTACACTCACCCCCTTTGCTCCTACACTCACTCTCCTCCTTCTACATATATTGGCCGGCCACCATTGTGTGTGAGAGAGAGAGATTGATTTCATTTTTGGTAAAAAGACTATGGTTTATGGTGCATGGAAATTTCATAGCCTCTTTCATTCCATCACCCGATAAAAATGGCAACTTTATTTACCGATCGTCCACGGCTTTGGACGAAGTGAGACAAAGTAATCTAATCATTCTCTACATCATTCTTGGTCGTCTCTTTTAGCAAACTTGACAACCGAGTTGCCTCGAGTCAGAGGCGGGAGCCCGTTTAAAGAATCGTTGACATGGTGCCACTTGGACGAGCAGATCAGAGATCGACGAGATCGGAGCAGCTGCAACGGAGCGTGGGATGATGGTTAAAGAACGAAGGACTCAGATCGTTCGGTATAACCTTTCTACACTCTTTACAGTTTGTTAGTTTAGCAATAATGGCAGATCCGGATTATAGTATACGATAGCGCCAGTTAAAAGTTTTTTGTTCCGCATTTGGCGTCTTTAGACGGCCGGGGCGCTACCGTAGACTTACAATACACGCGTATGCTACATCTGGTCTGGTACACAGTATCGCATACATTATAGATCCTACCGCCAAAGCGTAGGGTATAGTGCTTATAACAACCCTCTCCTCATCAGTCTTGGGAGACATCTCTTTGGAGAGGGTGATTCCGTGCAATACGGGTATATTACCGCGCTTGAAATCTTTCATACTGAATCTCTTTGGTACGGTCTCTATGTACTTGGACTATGAAAGTCCCAACAATCTCTTGGATCTATCTCTATAGATCTTAATCTCCTGATTGTAAGTGGCATCACCCATGTCCTTCATGAAGAACTTTTGTGACAAGAACAGCTTAACCGACCGCAGCATAGGAATGCCATTTCCTATCAAGAGAATGTCATCCACGTACAAGACGAGAAATACAACAGTCCTCCTTACAATCTTCTTGTGGATGTATGGCTCATCTTCGTTTTTGATGAAGTCAAATTCCTTGACTGTCTCATCAAAACAGATGTTCCAGCTCCGCAATGCCTGATTTAATACATAAATGGATTTAAGCAACTTGCACACCTTCCCGCTGCTCCTGCTGCTCCCACTGTTTATGAATCCTTCCGGCTGATCCATATAAACGCACTCTTCTAAACTTCTATTTAGAAAAGCCGTTTTAACATCCACCTGACAGATATCATAGTCATGGTAGGCAGCAATGACAAATAGGATCCGAATAAATTTCAACATAGCCACTGGAGAAAAGGTTTCATCATAGTCCACTCTTGGTATTTGATGAAAACCTTTTGCAATAAGTCTAGCCTTATAGGTCTCCACCTGTCTATCTGCAGCAATCTTCTTTTTTAAGATCCACTTGCATCCAACGGATTTTACCCCAGGAGGAGCAACATCCGAAGTCCAAACTTTGTTGGTGTACATGCACTCTATTTCGGATTGCATAGCATCAAGCCATTTTACAGAGTCTCTACTGTTATTGGCCTACTCGAAACTAATAGGATCATCTTCTTCCAAGATGCAATCCTCTCGATCCCCATCTATGAGAAAACCGTAGTATCTCTCGGGCGGACGAGAAATCATACTAGATCTACGAAGTGGCTGAGGTTCGTTATGTTCTATTGAATTCTCTAGTTCCACCAATTCTTCAGTTATAATTTGTCCTTCTGGAATTTCTTCCAGTTCTACTGCACTCCCGCTAGTTTCTTTTGCAAGAAACTGCCATTCTAAAAATTTGGCATACTGAGAAACAAAAACCTTTTGTTTCTCGGTGTGGTAGAATAGATATCCATATGAATTCTTGGGATATCCCGCAAACTTGCATAAAACGGATCGTGTCTCAAGTTTGTCCAGATTTTGTACTTTAACAAAAGCCGGACAACCCCATATTTTAATACGTTTAAAATATGGTTTCTTTCCACTCCATATTTCAAATGGAGTCTTAGGCACTGATTTGGATGGAACTTGATTCAATAGGAATGTCGTTATCTGAAGCGCATGCCCCCAAAATGAAATAGGCAGATCAGCACTACTCATTCTGAGCGAACCATGTACAAAAGGGTACGGTTCCTCCGCTCTAATACACTATTTTGCTGTGGTGTGTACGGAGGAGTAAGCTGAGAGAGAATACCGTTCTCTTTCAGGTATTCTAAGAATTCCGTGCTTAAGTATTCCCCTCCTCTATCAGATCTGAGGATCTTGATACTTTTGCCAGTCTGGTTCTTTACTTCGTTCTTATATTTTTTGAATTTCTCAAAAGTTTCAGATTTGTGTTTCATGAGAAATACATATCCGAACTTAGAGAGATCATCAGTGAATATAATGAAGTACGAGAACCCACCCCTTGCATGTATAGACATCGGACCACATACATCATTATGTATGTGTCCTAAGAGCTTTGTAGCTCTTTCTCCATGTCCTGTAAACGAAGTTTTGGTCATCTTCCCTTTGAGACAGGACTGACAAGCTTCATAAGATGAAAATTTGAACGAATTCAGAAATCCATCCTTATGTAACTTGGCTAGTCTTTTCTTATTGATATGACCAAGTCTACAATGCCATAAGTAGGTTTCATTCGTATCTGAACTCTCTTTCTTGCGTGTGTTTTGTACATTGAAAACCATGTTTTGATTAAGAATATAGATACCATTGCAAAGTGTATCATCTGCAACCAATACCTGATTAAGGTAAATATTCATAATATTTCTATCTAGAACAAACTTATATCCATATTTATCAAGTAAAGAGACTGATATAATGTTGCAGAGCATGGAAGGTATATAGTGACAATTGTTCAAAATCATAGTATTGCCGCTTGGCAACATTAGGTGATTTTCACCGACGGCAACAGTATCAACTTGTGCTCCGTTCCTTACTGTGAAAGACATATCACCCGGTCCAACCATTCTACTTTTTCTTGGTCCTTATAATAAATTATATATGTGAGATCCTGATCTGGTATCTAATACCCAGGAGGTAGGGTTGACTGAAAAACAGTTTTCAATAACAAATACACCCGAAGAAGATGCATTAGAATGCTTCTCCTTTAATAGGGTCATCTGAAATTCTTTACGGTCCTCCTTCCCTTGCTCATACTTATGACAGTTGTCACAAGTTAGAGCCGAACCAACGTTCCCTAGCCTTGTGTAACAAGATGGTTCGATCAACTCAAACATTTTATTATCTTGATTAGGGCGTAAAATGATTTCTACCTGGAGAGAGAGAAAAGAAACATTCAGCATGCGCTCTTGCAAGATTAGATTGGTTATTAATTTATCTAATCAGGATGGCTCCCACTGTTTCCTCGAATTTTCCTTCAAACCTTAAAAGGAAAACTAGTCGGGATCATTCGCATCTCACAAGTTTGCTAACTATTTAGCCAGGTGAGTGTTGGTACTCTGAGAGAGGTTTCCCATGCTCTCGCATAGACCTAATTAAAATAAATCTCGTTTCCGCAGAGGTGTAGCCATGTTAACACTTTTCTAGACACCTAATAGGTTAGCTAATTGCGAAGTGAAAAATATCTCCTAAGAGTAATCCTACTCATCAGTGTGATCGAGATCCAACTATCATCGCGTGATAACCAAGATGAAAGCCACTTTAGTTACCACACTGCAGAAGGTATTCAACACTAGCAAGTTTCCTGTATATTTGGAACTCCCGATGTGGTTTTTGCCTTAAAAGCTTATGATCTTAACAAGGTCAAAATGTCATAAGCCGCTAATCAAGTACAACCCGTCATTATCCTGGATTAATCTAAACCCACCCATATGAGCCCTTGACAAGGTCAAAATGACCGTGCGACTGTCCTAGATAATTGCATCACAATGCAACATAAAAGCATTATATAGCTACCGAACACTATGCCTTAACAATGTCAAAACACATAGCACGAATACTAAGCAATACCAATCTGAAATGACGGAGGGCTACAGCTAGTTTTTGGCAAAAAAACCTTTAACGTAATGAACTTGATATCATTGAAGGAACCGGATAGTTTTGAAAAGGAGTGGTTTATGCTCTGCTTTTGAAAACTAGTGGTTTTGAAGAAAACCGAGTAATCTATAGTAACATAAATTTTTGCTCAAGAGGTCACTCCCCGTAACGGGATCTAGGCTCTTGCCTCCTCGAATGAGGTGCTGGATATTCCTAACCGAATACCACTATGCAAAGCGAATGAGTATGACTATAGTTTTTCGAAATTTGTTCCAATATCTTTTAGGTTTCTTTTTCTTGCATTAATTAAAATTAACACGGTCCCATCAATTAAATCATATCACATCAGAAAAGAACGAAAATAAAATGTACGTATATGCCATCTGGATTCTCCACGGGGCCCCGTCATGCACCGTTAGGTTACTTAACTAACGGCAGAATGGAGGCAGGACTAGCGCGTATGCAAAACATATACAATATCTACTAGTATATGTATATATATATATATATATATATATATATATATTTATATAACCATTCGCTCCAGGCATGATATAAGAAACATCACAGAACATCAATAAGCAACATAGAATAGCAGATAATCTAGGAACCCCGGGTTTCATTTGAGCCGCAAATGAAACTCGTCGTTCCCCGCTCATATGGATAGCCTATGCAATGAAAAACCTAGACCCCTACAAGGGCACCAAGTTACCCACCAATCTTGGAAGTAAGGTAACCCCAATCAACAAAGTGAATGGGTCACCCACCACTTCACGGAATCCGGTAACTTGAGCACCCCCCTGTAGGTCATCCTATACCCCCTACGAGTACGGCGAATAGCCCGCCAATTCTAAAGTCCCCTTCCATTTCAACACAATGAGATGCGGGCCAGTTGCCATAAAGAACCCGACTATTCGAGCACTCCTCTACAGGGTAATTTTAGTACAGAAAAGAAAAATATATATACAAATGGTGACATCGACCTCAACCCGGTCGTGCTCTAATAAAAAAATATACAAACTTGTAGAAACGGCAGTCATCATGTCAGGCGCTTTCCCCGAAATAATGAACATACAAATGAATCAACACTGTACAACAACCATTGCACTATAGGCTATCCACCACGACAATCCATTCATAACATCAGTGCAACACAGAACATCAATCCGAATATCATGTTCGTAAACCTGTCTGATTGTACATATAGCAACCAGTTGGATTATACCGTGCTATGATATTCACGGTCGCAGAAACAAATGAACTTAAAACCAAGAATTTAAAATTTCGATCGATTAAAACTTTTTGTATTAGCCCTAAGTACAAACCAGTACACAAACACATCTGGACCAAAACCAAATTTTCCAAAAATCATATTTCTATGTATTAGAGCCGCACAAAAATTTGGGGCACTGTAGCCAAAATTGGACCGCGGTTCAACAGCTTAATGGCGCACTTGGTTTCTGTTCTGCGGTCGAGTTTTGGGTTTAGGTGCTCAAATTTTTTTTAGCTCTAATTTTGCTTGCACATAATTATAATGCAACCTGATATATTTTTTGAACAACTTTAAAATTCGAACAACAAGCAAGGATTTGGAAAATTTCGTCGATCGAAACTCTAAATTAGTGCAAATTAGTCTAGTTAAGGTTTATGGAGTGGCTTTGATACTATGTTGGTGAGTTGTGCTCACTCTACATCGAAGTAGAGAGGTGGAATGCACAAAAATTAAATTTTTAAGCAAGCACAACCAACTTAACCCAGGTGATCAAACCATAACCCTAAACTAGCAAGCTACATGAGATTTATCTACTATGAGAGAAGGTTATACCGATAGACACGTGTCCTTCAATTCTTCACTTCTCTCCTTAAGCTTCTTGGGATCTCCTAGATCAAACTTAATAGCCCGTCTCCTCGATCCTAGATGATCCACCCGAGAGTTTATGGTCCAAGCTTAGCTTCACTAATGAAGCAACTCAACAACCTAGATTGCTAATCTAGATTGTTAAGATGATGTAATGAGTGTTTAGTAGTAGTTTTCTATCTCAAATCCTTTGGTTCTCAACACATGAGAATGATAAGGATTTGCCCAATAGAATAAAACCAAAAAGATGAAAAGAAGAGAGCAAGTGAAGAATCACTTCATCAAAAAATGAGAAGAAGATGGCGAAGTCTTTTTACATGAAGCATTTTCTATCCTTTTAAAATAACAACCATACTCCAATAGTATTTGCAATAAATACAAAACCATGCTTCGTGTCATCTCATTCTTTTCCACCTCATTTTCTATTTTCAACAAAATAGAAAAATGCATGATGAAGTGTCATCTTCTAGAAGATATTTTGTATAAATACAAAATACTTTCTACCGTATATATATACCCGTATTTGTACCAAAATACGAATACCCAAGAGATAGAATAATACTATCAATATAATACTAGTATTGAATCAATATCTGATTTAATAAACCGGCTTAATTCTAAGCCCTCTAGTATTATTAACTGTCCGGTCGAAAACCTGGATAACACTAGAATATACATATCGAAATATGTATATGTAAATTATTAAATCAATTCCCGATTTAATAATCCGGCTTAATTCTAAACCGGCTAGTATTATCATCCGATCGGAACCCTGCTCGATCGAAAATCTTGATGACACTAGAATATACATATCGAATGTGTATATGTAAATTATTAAATCAATACCTGATTTAATAATCCAGCTTAATCCTAAGCCGGCTAGTATTATCATTCGACCGAAACCCTGCACGTATAAACATACAGCCACCATATCGTTTCTCCTGAACCAGAGAAACCCTTTGTGCCAGACTCTAAACACTCGACAAAACTGTCACGACCCAGAAAAGGCACGTGACTGGCACTTGAATCATATGAAGTCTATCAGACCCACCTAATTCAAGTAAGCCAAAAGCCCAGAAATATAAACCTTTTAGGGAAAATAGTGGAGGTGAAGTTTTGAAATAACGGTATAATGAAAACAAGCTCTTTCTTTAAAAGATAAGTAATAATATACGAAAACACAATGTTTTGTAGCTATGTTGAAAACATGTTTCGTCATTGAAAATTTCGGCAGCACCTCCTTTGTATATTTAAACCCGAAAACAAATACAAGTAATAATGATAAAAGGCATCACCAAGCGGGAGCTAACTCTTCGCCAATTGGCGGAAACAACCACGCAATGATGTAAATATACAATGCCGAAGGCGAGGATCAAAACACGGAAAGAAAATAAAGATACCAAAGCAACATCAAGAAAACAGAAACAATAATAATTACATGAGCGTGACTCTAAGGCCGAAAGAATATACAATTCGAGGTTTCTAAGTCTACAATATACATAGTCTGGTTGATAGAGCTTTTAACTAGATACAACTGAATAAATAACAAATACAACTGGTGGTCACAATGCGAGTGAAACCACCTACCAAGCAATCACCCAGAAGGAAGCAGTGTACCAATAAGCCATTACGGAACCTGTATGGCCAAACCAGCAAGAAACTGTGGCACAACGGGGGTGAGTTGCCAACTCGTGAGTGGAAGACATCACCGAGTAGAAACTGAATGTATGACTATATCCTGGGTAATAAAGTATAATACAATAGTAATATAATGACGTCGAGTAATAACAAGGATAACGGCATAAGCATAAGTGCAAACTAAGGTACTCGCATAAGAATCATATGTGGTATCAGACATATGTAAATATATGCATCAATGAATGTGTGCCCAGCAACGACACACTAAATCAAGATAAAACCTGAATGCCCAGCATCGACACTCGAAAACATCAAGAAAGTCGTGTCTGTCTATGAAAATAGTATCCTCATATATTTCGGACGCCGCATTCTTAGATCGGCCCTCAAATCTGTCAAATCATACGACTCTGGTCGGTATCCTTCGGATGACCGCCGGGTCAATAATAACCGGTAGGTAGTGCTCCCCTGTCGGGCTCAAGTCTATCTATACGACCCTCTTACCCCGGGGTACCTCACCGGGTCCACCATGTACCCGCAAACGGCATCTCTCTCCTCGAATCGGGTATATGTACATACGTGGCTCAAGAACCGAGAAAAATCTCATGGTGGACGCCACACACATCATATCACGAGAAAACCGCACTTTGCATTTTTTTAAATGATAATAAGTTTATAAATTCCTTTGTGGTTTTCCCCAAATCCAGAAATCTCATAATAACTGAAAACTCATATTCATGAGCTGATGAGAAAACATTGAATATCATCATAAAGCCCCTCAATAGTGCATAACAGTACGAATATATGAATGCAAAATGACATCTAAGTAAGAAAGGCAATATCTTAAACTAGCAAGTGAAATCATGTATACCAACAATGTAATTAGCTACATGCTATCAGGTTATACAAGTGAAGTAACATTTTCTAACGTGTACGTGACATGGTAATTACCGATGATGATGTGTGTGGGCCGGCTAGTAAGTGTGCGTGCAACATACATATCATTGGTAATGGTGCATGTGTCCTAGCAATGGGATCGTAACAGTTGATGAAGGCACATGTATATATCTACAATAAAATGAGAATAGTATGAGCATAGCAGAAGCAAACTTTAAAAGCAACTAAAAGACTAAACTAAGAACCTAGTCAAAGGTGGTAAGAAATCTATAATATTTCTGAGTCGATATATCTAATAGTCGGCGATCCAGCCTCATATCATCACGTACAGTGTAATCCACCGTACGGCATTCTCAAGTCAAGAGTGCGGATCAATCATCATATATATCTCGTACGGAAAAATCCATCGTACGACATTCTCCAAATCGAAGGAACGGGTCAATTATCATATATAAATCATTTAATTCGTACGATATTAATCGTCGTACAATATCATAATCAAGGGTACGGATATAAAGTCTCGTACATTCTAATATCATCAAATTACGTGTTATCGCATGTTTCGTGTATTTCGCCTAACAATCCTTTAATATATCAATATCATAAACGATGTCTCACTCGATCACGTATCATAACCTCACGACATCATGTCCGATCATATCGACTCATATCCATAAAACGTATCATATCATATCCTCATCACACGTGTATGTGTGTGTGTGTATGAACACACACACATACACATATACACACACACATATACACAAATATAAATACCAAGTGTATACGTGTGTGACAACACATAACCTAAGGTTCACAACTAAGGTAAAAGAGACTAATGTTATACCCTTCTACGAACACGCTTATTCTAATCCTACGATTTTCTAAAACCCTATTTGCTAAGTATCCAAATCTTGTACCAACATATATATATATATATATATATATATATATATATATAACATATCCTACGGTTGTGGGGGTGCTATACGCCATCCACCCGACTTCCCCCGTAGATATACATCTACTCACCTTCGATTATCACTTGCCGAAGTCGATGACGCCTTGCTCTTCTTTTCGTCCTGAAGTCCACGCAGAGGTACCTATAGTTCAAATGCATCGTATTGTAAACACGAATCAAATACGAAAAACCAAAGCGGCACGTGGAGTGCACATAGGTTAAAACCTACAGCCTGCGCATGCAAGAATAACCAACAACTCTTGACATCGACGTACAAACGTCAATCGACCGAGATAAAACACAAATACCAAAACTCAAGTCATTAAAAGTCGCAAACCGAAATCAGAAACTCTGAAAAACACTTCCAGATTTTGCCTCAGGTGAAATTAGCTAATTTTGCATATGTGGAGGGTCTATTTACTGGGTAAAGGAGCCATGGAACAAACAAAAGCCAGTTTACCCATGCCCAGGCCGCAAATTGTGGCCATCCTGGTTAAATCTGCGGCGAAGTTCGAAGATTTGGGGTTCGGGTTTCTAGGGTAGCTTCTAGGTCACCTGCATGTCTCACTGTAATCGCTATAAATTTTTTAGGGTTCCCAGGTTATAGCAGATCTCCATATATCCTCACAAATTCCACAAATTCCTATATTGGCAAAATTCAAAGTTTAGATTTTGGGGTTTAGTCTCAGGTTTTGCCCATAATACTAACGCTACGGGGGTTTAAGGTCACTACTAAATCTCAATTGCACATTTTCAATTCATAATATACCCTAAATCTCATCTAGGAAAATTCTAACATCACTAATCCACATTAGTTCTATTCAACCACACTAGGATATTAAGAAATTCAAATATTAAACTAATGGTGTAGGATTATATCTCATTTGGCAACTTAAGAAAACGCTTAGGTTGCCCAAAGTGCTCCAAATCTTGACTTGATTCATCCAAGGAGTTTGTAGTGAGCTTGGGGGCATTTTTTATGAAGGGAGTAAGATGTTTTAGTGTGGATTTGGAGGTGTTGCATGGTGGATGAAGAGGTGGAGGAAATGGGAGATGAAGGAGCAGATGAATGGAGGAATGAAGTGAAGGAATGGAGCGGGGAGGCTAAGGTCAAGGATAACCCCCTCTCTTTCTCTCATCCTTACCCAAGTGCATACCTCATGGTTTCATGGTCTCTCCTCTCTCTCTCCAAAATATCTCTAATTTAAATTCCTTTTTTTCCTTTTCAAACAAAACCCAAAACCATTTCTTAAAAAAAGAAATGAGCCATGGTTCATAACACATAAAAATGTGACAAGTTATGTGCAGCATGATATGGTGCATGTCATATGCATAATCAAGCTTAATGCATGATTGGTGAAATGTTAATCAAGTTTAACATCAACAAATATACAAATAATTGTACAATAATTTATATAATGTCCAAATCACATAAATACCTTCAAAATAAATAATTCTTATAAATTTTCCGAATATTTTCTAAATTATCGATATATAATTATACCATTTCATTAAAACTAATTCTCATGTTTTAGTAATATTCATGGAATTCTTTATTTTAATTATTTAAATTCCCAAAAATAATATTTTATTTTCTGAAATGTTACAAAAACACTGGCAGTGGGTTTAATCATAAGTACGTCAGCGGCACTAGCTTTACATAACGGCTACCCAGGTACCTGTCGAAAAGGAAAGCCGACAATCAAGCTCATCCGGACCCCTACTGAGTCTATCCATAACAATCTCCATACAGTACAGTCTCTTCGTCTAAGAGTATCGCATACCAGGTCTAGGGGTTGTCACGCCCCGTTTCCTAAAAGAATCGTAACAGCACGTGACAAGTCCGTGATGTATTTATTTCAAGAAGATTATTTCTCAAAACAAATACGCTAAGCGTAATATAAGCAGTATAACAATGACAAGAATGGACAAGTGAAAATAAAATCCAACCACTTTAAATATTTACATTACCAATTTTACAAGGTTTAAACCGATACAGAATGTCTGAAATAAGAAAAATAAACATAAAAACCTAAACATGTAGCTTACTGAGATGAAAGCTAAAGAAACTACAGATCGGCATGTGCTGTGAACTGGTTGTATTCCTGTTAGTTTAGTACAAGTCATATCAAATGGTCATGTAAACATGTCAAGTGTTCAAGTTCAAGTCGAGTTCGAGTTTGTATTTGAGTTCGAGTTTAAGTTAGATTGGGATAAATTCAATCAAGTGATTTCAAGCATGGGGTTCAAGATAGAGGACTAGCATGAAGTAAAAGTGATTCAGGTTACAGGTACTGGTATTACAGTTACTACAATATATGTGTTGGGCCTAGTATTGATGAAAGGAGTTATATGTAGTTAACCCTGGATATTAACCAATGGACAGGTTTTGGCAAGACATGAGAATTGTGGTAAAGTTCAAGGAATTCTACTAAGTGAACCAACATAAACAGGAAAGATTCAGTGAAACTAGAGGGATTAAATTAACCATATGTATTTACTCAAAAGAATTAACTCTTGATATCTGAATGAACTGTTAGTTCATTAGCAATATAGACTTGTACTGAATTACAAACTAATGAGAATAAATTAGGGTTGGTCAAAATATTAGATGCCTCATGGCTATGACATGGAACAGTATCTTGAGGGGTAGTCCAACGAGAGATAAAATGAAGCATCGTTCTGTTTTCAGAACATATAATCAAAATTAATAATATCTCAGATAAACTACAGTCCGTTCCATTTCAATGATCAACATGATGCATTGAGGAACCATAGAGTTTCAAGTTGAATATGAGGCACTACCTATATGAGTAGAAGAATACAGATTAAAATTAGGATAAGTCATTACATGCTTAGAGTTGTGACAAGAAAGCAAGACATACTTTCACAATGTTGGACAGGAAATAAATACCTGAACTAATCATTAGAAACACAAAAGACAGGTAAATGTATAGACGAAAAATATTCCGGAATTTAAAGTAGATAGTCCTGATAAACTCCTATCCTTCATCCAAGTCTCAAGAACAAGGCTCCTAGAAATAATGGAAAAAAATGGAACAGAATGATATAGAGAAGAAAGGGATTTTTTTTCTTTTTTTTTTCTAACGCCTTCAAACCCAACTTATCCATTCATTAACTAAGAATTAAGTGGTTCCTGAAAACATGCAAGTTTCGTAGATAATTTTAAACATAATAACACTTGATTTCTAACTCAAGGACCAGCCAATTTAAAAACCTTTTCTAACTTTGATAGCTAGACTAATGGTTTCCCTTTTACAAAATTTATAGGTCAACAACCTTCTCTATTAATATACATGACTTTAATTTTTCAAAAGCTCCCATTGATTTTCCTACAATTTCATCCAAATTCTAGATTTCAAGCATATACTCCGTAAACCCACAGGCAAAAACAAAGAAATCATAAATCAATATAAAAATTTTGCAATACAAAAATATGCATAGGTGATAAAAATAGCATGGCATAGATGATGAGAGAATTAATCAAAGATGTGATGATTCAAAAGAATTTTATAGAATCAAGATGTAAATTGATTAAACCCAAAACTAATTCACAAAACCCACCCTTAAGCTAACATAAATTCTAACCATAACCATATACATGTACTAAACTACAATTACTAGAATCAAGTTAATATTATATAGGAGAAAAAATCAACGAAATTTTGAATTACTTTTGAATTACTGATTACTTTATAAATCATGCATTGCTTGACCCTATACCATCACCCACTAACTAACCAATGGCCAATGCAAATGTATTCCCCTGATCGAATCCTATAAAAATTGTATTTTTATTGATCAGGGAAAGAGATTTGAATGGAAATAAGGCTTATTAAATTAATTTGTGAATATGGTTAGGAAATTATGGCTACAAATTAACAAAGCACCATAACAATTCAAAGTTCATCAGATCAAAACCATCACAGATTAAATGAACAATAGATCTAAGTAAAACTTGAATCTAAGATCGAGAAAGACTCACACAATTAAATATAGGAGAAAGAAAGAGAAGGAAGAAGGAGGGACTTACTAAATTATTGAGGGAAACGAAGGGACGAAACTCGGCGTTGGCGTCGTCGACGTGGAGGAGCCAGCCGTCGGTGGAGGCAGGCAGCAGGGGCCGAGGAGCTGAGGTAGGCGGAGGGGTAAGACTTTCTCGATCGGGTCGGAGAGAAATAGGAGGTTCTGGTGCTCGCTAGCCTCGTCGGAATCTTCGAAGGCGAGCATGAGCAGCGGCGGCGTGGGGTTTGGTGCTCAGTTTTTGACGGGGAAAGAAGGAAAGTGATGATGACACGCCCCGCTTCCCAAAATACGGAATACGAGGGGTTGACAAGGCCAGCCATGCTCCTACGGTCAAGGAAATGTCCTGCCGTAGTCACACTTCGGCTTCTAGCTTTACGTGGTAATCAGTAAACAATGCGCAGGTAATGAGAAATGCAGTAACTGAAACAAATCAAATACAAAGAACTGACCTGATGGAGGTAAAAAAGTATAACTCTGGATAGCGGATCAAGATGTCCGCGATGTACGTCTAGTCCTGGTCCAGGCTAGATCCACTCCTCACTCTGAGCATGCATACTCAGGTCGTCAGAGCGATACAATAGCAATATAAACATATAGATGCAAGTGGAAAATCGGACAGTGATAATAGATACATAACAGTAATCAAGACGGTAAAGATATGAACATGCAGTAACCAATGAAGTGTCCAATAGATCAGGTGAACGGTAAAGCAGTAATATAGTATGCCAGGTATGTCAACACAGTAAGTAATGCATATCAATGCCATTATCCCTATCAGTCTCTAAGTCTTACTGTACAGGTCACTGAGCCTATCGTCAGTCCAAGTGTGAGAGTCAACCACTCGCGAGTGTCCTCCACCTAAGGGTAGGACCCAAGGGCAAGGGACCACGGGCCCAAAATATAACTCACGGTAATAATCATGTACCCTGTAAATCTCCATATATCTCTATATATATAAGCAGGCATGGAACTCCCGAGATTCCATTGAACTCACACTCAGACTACCCCATACCCCGTGGTCTACATCAAACGCTAACCATAACCTCAAATACCAGCCGATCTGTGACAAGTCTGCGCGAGAACTGGAGACAGGATCTCCATTAAGCACGTCCCGACTAATACCCAAGATAAATGGCAGTGTCTGGTGCCTTATCTGTGACACCCATGCAAAAGCTTCCATAAGTGTCCCATACCACTTATAGTCACACTTACACGCGTCCCACAGACGTCGACAATGCAATAGAATAATAGGGTTCACTGATTGTGTACAAGTACGTGTTACTTTCACTTATCCACTCATGCACGAACACTAACGTACTTGCCACAATCACCACTAATACCTAACACTGGATAATGCACATGATCACTAGTTTATCAATGCAGTGACATATGTATAATATGATGAGGAAACAGTATGTAAAGCATGATTAAGATGTAGTAAATCAGTATTCTACCACTTGCATAATTTATCATAAATCATACATGTACAGTTTAGCAAAACGATGAACGGAGAATAAATAGTATGTTTGATTATCTATCCAGCGAATTTAGTTTCACGTCAATCAGGTTTCAGGATTACTAGATATGGCCATTTCATTTTAAGCGTTCACGGCTGGAAATCCGGTTTCAGAATCGGAAGTCCGTTTCGCAACGCATTTTAACCCCAGTAGAGATCAGAATTTAGCGACGCTACAGTTGAATGATATCTAGGGTTTTTAGTAGGGTATGCAACGCAATAGACATATTCTCAATCGCATCAGTACGTCGAAGGTTATACACTGTTTATCACTAGTTTGTCACTTCTGAATCTGTTCTGGACTGTTATACGTCCAGCTCTTTTAATTTACAATTTAAATAGCAAACGACGATGAAACGGAATGAAACCACTTGTGTTGTCTAGATAACAGATTCACCTTTTATAAACTGTAGGGTTCCGCAACATACGAGTTCCGTAAAACAAGGTGGTACACATTACGAGACAGCAAACAATAATCAGAGTCGCTCTGGACTGCAGTCCAGAGTCGCACTCCGAACAAAATATTGTCACAATTTATGTACAGAAACAATTAAAAACTTGCATAGGTTTATAGTTCGTTGAGTCGGCTTCAATTTAAGCCCTCTAACGCATCATTCCAATATGTACATAATTTATGGAGATTTTAACGGTTTTCAGATACGGGGAAAGTTCCAGTTTTACAGACATATTTGGGGGTAATCGTTTTAGTCATTAACAGTCATATTTTCCAGTGAAATTTTTACACAGTATTCATCACTACATGGGCCAACATGAACAATCCAATTCCGTCAATTTGGGTGAGTATTTTTATTGGGATCATGTATCGAACAGGAATGTCGTTTAGTTTTATCGGGAATTGTAAATTCATAACTTATACTTTTGGATTTGTAACACGAGTAGATTATCATGTAAGCAAGTAATTGAACTTGCTTGACAATGAAATTATGGCACGACAGCGAAGACAGTGGTGACACGGCACTGGCACGAAGTAGCAACAACGCGACGAATCTCGGCTAGGCTTGGGCTTGGCTCGAGCTTAGTGATGCAACCGGAGCTTGAAGGCGACGGTAACCGGAGGTGACGGTCAAGGCCATGACGATGTTAAGCCCAGCATCAGCGACGATGAGAGATCACGTACGGGTCATGGCTCGGCACTGGCAGCGGCGACGGCAGCGGCTCAGGGTGAGCTCAGGTCTGATCTGGGGACAGTGAAGCACGGCGTTGGTTGGCCGGAGCAGGGGAGGGTTACGGACGTGGGCGAGAGGTGCTTGAGGAGAAGGTCGGAGTTCTTGTGACGCAGGGACAGTGAGGGTGCAGTGAGAGAGGGAAGTGCGGTGGGAGAGGGAGAGAGAAGGAGGGCTTGGTGGTGGTGAGGAGGTGGTGCTCGGGTCGACGAGGCGGCTCGGGGCAGTGGGGAGCTCGTCGGCGTCGTCGGGGTGCCAGTGGTGGCCGTGCTCGGGTGCAGTGGGTTGGGTGTGCAGGGATTCTGTGGTGGCTGAGTTTTTGAGGTGAAGGTAAGGGCTCGTCGGGGGTGCGGTCGAAGTTGGTTTCAGTTGAGGGGACGAAAGAGAGAGCTCAGAGAGAGAGGGATTCGAGGCGAAGAGAGGTCGAGGGGGAGTTGGGCGTGCAGGGGTCGTCGAGATGGGTGCAGGGGAGTCGAGATGGGTGCAGGGGAGTCAGTCGAGCTCTGATGGTGGAGAGGGGAGAGCGAGGGAGGGAGTTTGAAGGGTGATAGTCGTCGTCCACGGCGGTGGCGAGTGATGGGACTCGAAGCAATAGGTTGGGTGAATGAGGTGGGTGAGGACGAGAGATCGAGAGAGAGAGAGAGAGAGAGTGAAGAAAGAGGTAGAGGAACGGGGGTGATTGCGAGGGGTAACGGTGCACGAGCGTGGGCGTGGGCGTCGTGGCCGCGAGCATTGGCGAAGGAAGCGGCGAAGATCGTGGATCGAGTGAGCGGGAAAATGGGAAAGAGCCGTTGAGGAAGAAGGAGAGGCGAAGCGGGTCGGGTTAGGGTGAGCGGGTGCAGGCCGTTGGGCTTGGGATGTGGGCCGAGGTTTAATTAAATAAATCCCTATTAATTTTCGTTGGCTGAGGAAGGAATGTGGGCCGGGGATTTTAGAAAATATTTTAAAAAAATATTAGGGAGTCTGGGCTCGGGCTGAAGGAGATATTTGATGGTTTGGGTTAAATTTTAAATAAAAATTAAATAAAAAGAATAGGCTGAATAATTAAGAAATAATTAAAATTGAAATGGAGTTCTGGGCCGGCTTAGGGATAATGGAAAAAGAAAAGGAAATATTTGGGTTTGGGGTTTAATGGGGTTTTAAAATAAATAAATAATTATAAATAAAATAAAAATTGTATAAGTTAAAGAGAAATACGGACATTGGTATAAAAAGGGCTGGGTATTACATCATACCACCCTTACAAAAATTTCGTCCTCGAAATTTAAAATAAACGATAAGTTATAAAATCATAAGCGAAATCTACTATATCGCAGACTAACACATAATGATTTACTTGAAATAGGCGGATGAAGAAATTTGAAGGTTTATATATGTATGCAAATGATACAACTAAAAGAATAGGTCTAAATAAGTATAAAGTAGGAATCAATTATGAGGGAAACCCATATGTACAAAAATAGAATAGCAATAACGAATAATAACATTCGAGGCGTGCTAGATAAAATCGAGATCCTAAACATATGCACACCTCACACATCAAAGGTAGCGCAGCTAAAATACTAAGTATAAGGCACAACCATTTATAATAGTAACCATAAACACAATACCCGAAAAATAATGTAACAACAATAAAGTAGTGCAGGATTTGTCTGTAGGTTAAAACATTTTAGGATAATGTATCGATCAAATAGTTTTAAAATAACTTAGAAAACCCACATAGTGAAAATAAGAAACATGGAACGAAAATATGCGCGATATAAGGTTGCGCTACCGAAAATAATGGGAAAGCTAGTAGTGAAGTACTTGAAATGCGTAAAACGGGGATAGTCAATAAAACGCACTCTTTGATAAATACAAAATAATGAAAACCAAATTTCGAATAGTAATGTCCCTAAATATAGTTAGGGTAACAGAGAAAAACACAAATATGTATAGGGCTAGCTAGGGTAGGGATTACAATAGAGTATGACTCATATAAAAGGTCGGAGTGTGACGACTTTAGACTGAAGGTCAAAGAGATTGGGGTTGGGTCAGTACAGGAAGTAAGGGTGAGCAGCAAAGGACTATAAGGGGAAAAATGTCTGGGAAGAATAACGGTCAATACATCTTGTGAATCAAAAATCTGAAGGGTCAGCTAACTCGGAAATTTTACTATCAATTTCCCCTCCCAGAAGGATCTCAAACGAGGCATAGACGAAGGATGAAGGGTGACCCATTCAAAAGATTAGGGTGCGGTACTTGTTAATCTAAGTGGGGGTCGAAACAGCACAGGGTATAGAGGTGGACAGTTAGGGGTCTCAGGAGGAAATAACGGTATAGAGGAAAAGTCAAAACATCAAGTGAAACAGTAATCAAAAGATTTGCAAACTCAAAAAGTTTATTTCATTCTAGGAAATTCGAAACAAAGCACTCTCGAAAAGTAACAGATGGCCCTAAACTATACATAGGTTTATTTGGCCAGAGAAGACAACATCTAAAAAAAATCCCTTCAGTCGCGGTTGTGGAGATTCAGCAGGTTGCGGTAGGCTCGCGCGCTCAGGTAGGGGCGTCCATTTCCATAGCGCCTCGCAGAGACCGCCATTGGGAGTTCCTCCACCGCAGGGTCTTTTTCTTCTGGTCCTTCTCCCTCGACTGGAGCTTCTTCATCGAGGTCTGCTTCCATGTGATTCTCTTCTTCTGGATCCTCTCCCATGAGATTTTCCTCCACTAGATTTTCTTCTATCGGATCTTCCTCGGGATCTTCCTCTATTGGGTTCTCTTCAGGGTCTCCTTCCTCTTCGTCGGAATCGTCTATCATGTCAACCTCTGGGGCGGCGGCTCCTTCGTCCTCGGAATCGCTGTTTCTGAAAATGACCTAGGGACCGTTGATCTCATCGTCAGAACTCATCACCGTGCGGCCTAAGGAAACGCATGACTGTGCATCCTCATCTAGATGCGGCACTGCTCTAGGGTTGGCCATGGCCTGAAAAGAAAGAGTCGTGATTAGACAGTGGAACACATCAAGAAAATAGCTAAGGGTACGAAGTATAGGAAAATATGCGGTGGGCAGGAACTGAAAAATCAGAATTAAAAATGCTGTGGTAATGAATAGTATGAATAAGGGGGAAAGCAAGAGAATGATACATATATTACGATTCAAAGTTTTTATTGCATTCAACTAAAAGTTCGACGGATATAAGATTTCAAACGAAAAGAAATATTTACAAGAGGATGACAACATTTTATTAAAAGCAGAAAACGTGATAACTCTTCTTCGATTACAAGGCCGCTGCATTCTCATCACGCGAGTTGAATCCTGCGCTAGTTCCACCTTATCCTCGAAGTTCGAACTACGCAATAATGATCACTTGGCAGAAGTGGAGAGTATGGACAAGTCTCCTCCTTGTTGCTCCTTCCTTTTTGGGAAACCGTTGATAAGATGTTCGCTGGAACCGCAAATCAGGCATTTCCCTTGGACGCGGCGACAATCCCTCTGAAGATGTCCTGGCCTTCTGCAGTACCCACAACATTGGGTCTTCTGCTGCTTCTGTCTCGGGGGAACAAATGGGCGCTTCATCTTCTTCTCTTTTCCTCGTCTAACAAGGATCCCTTTAAGATTGGAAACTCCCGCTGGTGCCTGATTCGTCTGCCTTCTCAGTCCTTCAGCTAACAATTCGTTTGTTCGCTCCTGGGCTTCCTTCAGACTTTGCAGTACACTCAGAATCTCAACGGTCTGATTCTGGGGAGTGGAGATAAAGGAAGAGTCGTTGGAAGACATGGTCCTGAAACAACAATTTTGAGAACGATATAAGGCACAAGCTATAAGAATTAAAATATAGTATGGATTGGGCAAGGAATCAAGAACATTGGGTGTGATGAAATTCATTACAAGTGGAAATCAACTATAGGACTTTAGGTCACTTAAACAGAGTACGCTAGCGTAACTATGATGTAGTTCACAATTACAACCACGTAACTTTACCAAGTCACCCGAAACCCTAGCTAATGGATAGCAGAACACACAATGTGAATATAGATCAAGAATAACAAGTTTACAACCTAGACCGAGGGATGTCTTAGATTATCAAGCTATACACGGAAAACTGCAATCCCAAACGAAGCAAAACCTGGCTCTGATACCAACAAAACCATGTCACGCCCCGCTTCCCAAAATGTTAGTTATATGTATGCCCTAGAGGCCATTACTATACATAGGATGTATATTGTAGTGGGTGCTTGGACATATATAGGGGGGACTTTCTTGCTCGACATGATAGTATGCTATCTGGTTGATCTTTACCTTAACGTGTACACTGATTGTCTCTCTGTTACATGTTGATAAAGCCCTTAGGATGTGTACTTGACTACCTGGACTATGATGCAGATCATACTAGTGGGGACAGACAGTCTATAAGTACATCCTTCAAAGTCCCTAGTCGTGGGTGTATCGAGACGGGGCATCGATATACCAGAGTAGACTAGCGTATACCTTCTCGACCCATACAGATGGGCGATGGATGATCCCATATCCATTGGTGTTTGACATCAGAGATGATATACGGGTGCTCAGTGAAGACTGGGTACACTGGGCGGACTCGCCGAGAACTCCCAGATGGTATTATACCTTACGTCAGATGGCAGTTCTCTGGTGACACTGGTACAGAGTAGTCTGTTGACCCGAAATCGTCATAGAGTCTTGTGTGGTTCCCACTGTGCTTTGATTTCCATCTTACCACGTCCAAGAGGGCGTGCAAAACGGTGGTTTTTGGGTACAGTCCCGAGTCACATGGAGGCAATGAGCGATAGGAGGGGATTCGTCTCTCCCGGTATAGGGAGTTGATGTTGCGCTGTGTTCGATTGGCTATAACAGGAAATCCCTGGCCAGAGTTGCTGAGATTTACTGGTAAGTGTTACCAGTAGTTTCTCGAATTGTTATAGACCTCATATCGACACGACTTATCGAGCTATTGGGGTCTGACGTTTACCACCCCTAGGCGAGATATGTGACATATCAGACGATCAGACCGGACTGTATGGTAAGTGTTACTGGTTGGATTCACAGGAGTATGAGCGGGCTTGCTCGTCGATCTTCTGATCGCTCAATACCCGGGTGGCCGTTATGTTTAGCTGACCGCTTGCGGCTTGTGGGTGATTGATATGATCATCACCTGCTGCCGGCGTATTGACGAGTCTTCAGAGTCCTACACAGAGGTTTCCTGGCTCAAGCGAAACGAAATAGGAGCGCATATGAGATATGTGCGGGACCGAGAATAATGCGTGTATGTGATACCGTATTCCATTCTCGCGATAAATGTATCGATTGGTTGTATGCGATATAACCTAGTTATCGATTCAAGCATTGATTCGATAAACCGATACATAGGATACTAGTCGGTTATATGCGATATGACCGGATCGTTAAATCAAGTGTTGATTTAATGATTTATTGTATAATTATATATTTGATATATTACTTTGCATTAACTAGTATTGGTTCACTTTAAATGGATTTTCTCACTTGAAATTCACAAGTTGTATATGTGATATACTTTTGTGCAAATGATTGTATCATGTTTGATGATACATGTTTGCTAGGGTTTTTGTGTAAAGATCAAACCATGGTTACATGTTAATGGTTAGGGTTTTGATTTATTCATTTATTTATTTGTTTATTCTTTTTGGAAAATAAATGGCATGAAAAGAAAATGGTGGCTTGATTTGTATTCTAGTTGAAGCTTCATGAAGTTTTGACCTAAGTGACCATTTTTGTCTCATGCTTAACCCTAACCATTCCCACTAACCCTAGTTTAGTCTCTACACTTGACCATGGTTGGTAGATGATAAGTATTATTATTATTTTCATTTTACTTAATACTTATCATAATATTATCTTCTTCTTCATCATCTTCTACTTGAAGAAAACCTTGCATCCATCAATGGCAAGGTGAGAAAATGAGTGAGAAATCCGATTCTAAAGTGAACCCACTTCCTATTTCTTCATCCTCTACCTCTTGCCAAGTAGTAGAGTGTGTTTTCTTCACAAGTTTCATGACTTGGTGAAGTGGGAGCTTGATCTTGTGATGCCTCGACGTAGATCATCTTCGGCACGAAGCCGACGACCTTGCCCGCCCATTTCTCCGATGAAGCCGACGCTAGAGCCCGGGTTTCCATTTGGACAGCGAGGAGACTTCATTACGGAGCTATGGAGATGGAGGACCGGATCTACAAAGGTTGTATTTCCGTTCTCTTAGTAAAGTAGTTTTCTAGTTCTATTTTCGCCTAGACATCTAGTTAACGATCTGTAGTCTAGGGTTTCTCGGCACCCCTGAATTTTGAAATTGGCATGGTTGATGCCTTGTGAGACCTCTTGAGAGTGCTTAGGAATCCTACAGTGGTATCAGAGCCTAGCTAGAGCCTTAGGCGATGCGTAGACGCAGTTTGAAGTCCGATCGAACCAAAACCCGAACCCGAAACATGCTCTCTGGACTTTTTCTAAAAACTGGGTTTTTTCCAGATTAAAAATTTCTAAAAAATTCAGCAGGGTCCTATTAGAATTACTGTGAAATTCGTATTGCTAATTCGTCAAAAGTGCGGCGGAACCGCGGCAGAAGCCTGGCTTCTGCGGCGGTTCCGCGGCCGTTTGATGACGTCACCCTTCCTATTTTGCACAGTAATTCCTCTTTCACAGTGCTGAGTTTTATGGGAATTTTTAATATTTATTCAAGAGTTGAATTTTCTGGGGTTGTTTTGGGGATTCGATGATTCGATCGGATTATCAAATTTTGTCTGTGTGGCTTTCCGGATAATTTTTGGATATGTTAAAAAGTTCGACCGGATTTAAATACCCAACTTTTCCCCTGTCGGGAAATTTCCAAATGTTGGATTTTTCCGTGGTTTAACGACGTTCTAAGTAGTGCAAGTAACGCGATGGACCCTCTAGAAGACAACAAACCTTAACTCGATTATGTGACCGTCTTGAACTGCCCTTTGAACCTTCGGGTTTGGGGCAGTACGGCGTGCCACATGTGAGGCGTTGGCTTGACCCTTCTACTGCTGGACCGTTGGTACTGAGGCACGAACTGAATGTTTTTAGACTTATTTCATGTGTTGAGCTGTATCGGGAAAACTTGGGTGTTTGATTGTTCGATCGGAAAGTTTAACATTTTCTATTTATCCGGAACGTGATACAATAATTAGAATTCACAATAAGTTATGAGATAACTGAATGAATGTTATAAACACAGCACTTTAGTCTCACTTGATCGGTTGCCACGGAATTTTGATGTGATCAAAAGTCCGTCGCAATCACGTAGCGTACGCGGATACTCGCCGGATAAATTTAATAGACAGCCTCACTCCATAGCCCCGACCAAGTGACTGTAGGAGAACCCCGTCGCCGAAAGCATCCGTTCGGGTGCTCGCGGCAGCGGTGTTCCGCCTCGGTGCACTTCGTCGACGGTATCGGGGGTGCGGCCGCCTACTATAGTTTGCGACGAGCATTCGATCAGGATGTCGGGAATCTTGCTGAATTGCCCGACTTGATATTGAAAAGTGTTTTCGATAATGAGACTAAAATGCGGGGTTTATAATTGTTAGGCATGCGATGTCTAAGTATTTCATTTGATTAGGCATGCGATGTCTAAAGCGGTTGCGGATTCCAACTGTTGTAGTTTTACATTTTCTTTTCTGTGACCGTAAGTGTAATATGTGATATCGCCGGTTTCGTTGCTATATGTCAACGACAATTGGGATGCGCATATTTACTTATGTTGATGACATGTGATGTTATGTGTTGCTGGATATGTTATATTGGATCGTCGGGTTTGAATAGCCGGGGGTTTTTATGTGAGATGAGTGTTTTTCATTTTCATTCATGTAAAAACTTGTATGTAATATTCTTTTATTGGGGCACTTCCAGGTTGCGGAAGATGTCACCCTTTGTATATTATTTACTTTTCTGCACTAGGATAGACCCAAGGAGGGGAGCACAAGTAACCGGGTTCTGGAGTCCAGTGGGAGACCAACTCGAGGAGTCGAGTCCGGGTCTCCTAACTCCAGAATTGGTAGGGTTGCATGCCACTCTCGTAGGGGTCTAGGGGTGTGGGTTTGGCTATTCATCGCGACCGTGGAATCCGTGTTTTATACTGGCTCGTATTGAAAACACGGACGTCCTAGTATATCCAATATTTCATATGTTTCTTCTGCTGCGATATCTGTGATGTGATCATGTGATGTTCTGTGATAGATACTTTATATAGTATATATGATATATTATATAGACGTTACTTATGTTTTACACCCGCGCTAGCCCTGCCCCGCTCTGCCGTTAGTTACCTAACCTAACGGTGCACGAGGGGACATCGAAGCGAATGCGGATGGCATAAGTGTACGTCGTATTTATCTGTGATGTTTAGGTACTTAAATGATGGGACTTCATTAATATGATTAATGAAATAAAAGAAACCTAAGATGTTGTAGAATCGAATTTCAAAATAAAACAGGTAGCTACAGTTCTTGTTTTGAGTTAGTTATATGTATGCCCTAGAGGCCATTACTGTACATAGGATGTATATTGTAGTGGATGCTGGGACATATATAGGGAGGACTTTCTTGCTCGACATGATAGTATGCTATCTGGTTACCCTTTACCTTAACGTGTATGCTGATTGTCTCTCTGTTACATGTTGGTAAAGCCCTTAGGATCTGTACTTGACTACCTGGACTATGATGCGGATCATACTAGTGGGGACATGGTAGTCCATAAGTACATCCTTCACAGTCCCTAGTCGTGGGTGTATCGAGATGGGGCATCGATAATACCAGAGTAGACTAGCGTGTACCTTCTCGACCCATACAGATGGGCGATGGATGATCCCATATCCATCGGTGTTTGACATCAGAGGAGATATACGGGTGCTCAGTAGAGACTGGGTACACTGGACGGACTCGCCGAGAACTCCCAGCTGGTATTATACCTCACGTCAGATGGCAGTTCTCTGGTGACACTGGTACAGAGTAGTCTATTGACCCGAGATCGTCATAGAGTCTTGTGTGGTTCCCACTGTGCTTTGATTTCCATCTTACCACGTCCAAGAGGGCGTGCAAAACGGTGGTTTTTGGGTACAGTCCCGAGTCACATGGAGGCAATGAGCGATAGGAGGGGAGTCGTCTCTCCCGGTATATGGGGGTTGATGTTGCGCTGTGTTCGATTGGCTATAACAGGAAATCCCTGGCCAGGGTTGCAGAGATTTACTGGTAAGTGTTACCAGTAGTTTCTCAAACAGTTATAGACCTCATATCGACACGACTTATTGAGCTATTGGGGTCTGACGTATACCACCCCTAGGCGAGATATGCGACATATCAGACGATCAGACCGGACTGTACGGTAGTGTTACTGGTCGGATTCACTGGAGTGTGAGCACGCTTGCTCGTCGATCTTCAGATCGCTCAATACCCGGGTGGCCGTTACGTTTAGCAGACCGCTTGCGGCTTGTGGATGTTTGATATGATCATCATCTGCTGCCGGCGTATTGACGAGTCTTTAGAGTCCTACACAGAGGTTTCCTGGCTCAAGCGAAACGAAATAGGAGCGCATATGAGATATGTGCGGGACCGAGAATAATGCGTGTATGTGATACCGTATTCTATTCTCGCGATAAATATATCGAATGGTTGTATGCGATATAACCTAGTTATCGATTCAAGCGTTGATTCGATAAGCCGATATATTGTATACTAGTCGGTTGTGTGCGACATAACCGGGTCATTGAATCAAGTGTTGATTTAATGATTTAATGCATATTTATATATTTGATATATTACTTTGCATCAACTAGTATCGGTTTACTTAAGATGGATTTTCTCACTCGGATGTGCGCATTAAATATGCGATATGATTTTGTGCACATGTTTGTATCATGTTTGATGATACATGGAGTTTGGTTAAGTGTATAGAATTAAACAAAGGTTAAGATGATGGTTAGGGTTTATTATTTGTTATTCATTTATCTTATTTAGTTATCCATTTAATTTTGATAAATGAATAAAAGAAAATGAGAAAAAGAATGGTGGCTTCTTTTGTTGTTATGTTAAAGCTTCATGAAGTTTTGACTTTGTCCACTATTCTTATCTCATCCTTAACCCTAACCATACCACTCAACCATGATTAATTCTCTACACTAAACCATGGTTCTAAGATGATAAGAATGTATTATTCTTTTCATTTTAGAATTATCTTATCATATCATTTTCCTTCTTCTTCTTCATGCTTCAAGTGAAGAAGCTTGAAGTCCATCAATGGTGATTGATGCATATGAGTGAGAAATCCAATTCTAAAGTCTACCCACTTCCTATTTCTTCATCCTCTACCTCTTGCCAAGTAGTAGAGTGTGTTTCCTTCACAAGTTTCATGACTTGTTGAAGGTGGAGCTTGATTCATCGATGCTTCGACGTAGATCATCTTTGGCATGGACATCGACGACCTAGCTTGCCCATTCTCCGACGAAGCCGACTCTAGAGCCCGGATTTGATTTGGACAGCGGAGACGACCTCGTTGCGGAGCCGTGGAGGTGGAGGACCGGATCTACAAAGGTTGTATTTCCGTATTCTCATTAGTTAACTGTTAACTAGTTCATGTTCGCCTAGACATCTAGCAAACGATCCGTACTTTAGGGTTTGTAGGCACCATAATTTTTGAAATTGCCATGGTTGATGGCTTGGGAGACCTCACTAGTATGCCTAGGAACCCTGCAGTGGTATCAGAGCCTAGCTAGAGCCTTAGGCGAAGTCCAGACGGAAATTGAAGTCCGAACGAACCCGAAACCCCGCATCGATATTGCTCTCTGTACAATTTTTAAAAACAGGGATTTTTCAACATTAAAAATGTTCAGAAAACTAAGCAGGAAATTATAAGAAAGACTGTAAAATTCGGCTGCCCAATTCCAACAGTGTGCCGCGCTTCCGCGGCACGAGCCTGGCTCGTGCGGCGCAAGCGCGGCCATTTTGTCGTTTCTGGCATTTTACTTTCTACAGTAATTCTTATTGTGCTGTGTTAGTGTTTCTGGGAATTTTTAATATTTATTCCAGAGTTGTATTTTTCTGAGTCGATTTGGGGATTCGGTGTTTCGATCGGGATATCAAATTTTGTCTGTGTGGCTTTCCGGATAAATTTTAGAATATGTTAAAAAGTTCGACCGGATATAAATACCCAACTTTTCCCCTGTCGGGAAATTTCCAAGTGTTGGATTTTTCCGTAGTTTGACGACGTTCTAAGTAGTGCAAGTAACGCGATGGTCCCTCTAGAAGACACAAACCTTAACTCGATTATGTGACCGTCTTGAACTGCCCTTTGAACCTTCGGGTTTGGGGCAGTACGGCGTGCCACATGTGAGGCGTTGGCTTGACCCTTCTACGGCTGGATCGTTGGTACTGAGGCACGAACGGAATGTTGTTAGACTTGTTTCATGTGTTGATCTGTTTCGGGAAAACTTGGGTGTTCGATTGTTCGATCGAAAAGTTTAACATTTTCTGTTTATCTGGAATGGGATACAATAATTGGAATTCACAATAGTTATGTGATAACTGAATGAATGTTATAAACGTAGCAATTTAGTCTCACTTGATCGGTTGCCACGGAATTTTGATGTGATCAAAAGTCCGTCGCAATCACGTAGCGTACGCGTATACTCGCCGGGTAAACTTAATAGACAGCTACACCCCATAGCCCCGACCAAGTGACTGTAGGAGAACCCCGTCGCCGAAAGCATCCGTCCGGGTGCTCGCGGTAGCGGTGTTCCGCCTTGGTGCACTTCGTCGACGGTATCAGGGGGTGCGGCCGCCTACTGAAGTTTGCGACGAGTATTCGATCAGGATGTCGGGAATCTTGTTGAATTGCCCGACTTGATATTGAAAAGTGTTTTCGATTTTAAGACTAAAATGCGGGGTTTATAATTGTTAGGCATGCGATGTCTAAGGAATTCCTTTGATCAGGCATGTGATGTCTGAGGTGGTTGCGGATTCCAACTGTTGTAGTTTTACACTTTCTTTTCTGTGACCGTAAGTGTAATATGTGTTATCGCCGGTTTCGTTGCTATACGTCAACGACAATTGGGATGGACATATTTACTTACGTTGATGACATGTGATGTTATGTGTTGCTGGATATGTTATATTGGATCGTCGTGTTTGAATAGCCGGGGGTTTTTATGTGAGATGAGTGTTTTTCATTTTCATTCATGTAAAAACTTGTATGTAATATTCTTTTATTGGGGCGCTTCCAGGTTGCGGGAGTTGTCACCTGTTGTATATTATTTACTTTTCTGCACTAGGATAGACCCAAGGAGGGGAGCACAAGTAACCGGGTTCTGGGGTCCAGTGGGAGACCAACTCGATGAGTCGAGTCCGGGTCTCCTAACCCTAGAATTGGCAGGGTTGCTTGCCGCTCTCGTAGGGGTCTAGGGGTGTGGGTTTGGCTATTCATCACGACCATGAAATCCGTGTTTTATACTGGCTCGTATTAAAAACACGGACGTCCTAGTATATCCAATATTTCATATGATTCTTCTGCTGCGATTTCTGTGATGTGATCATGAGATGTTTCTGTGATGGATATAGTATATAGTATATATGATATATTATATAGACGTTACTTATGTTTTACACCCGCGCTAGCCCTGCCCCGCTCTGCCGTTAGTTACCTAACCTAACGGTGCACGAGGGGACATCGAGGCGAATGCGGATGGCATAAGTGTACGTCATATCTATCTGTGATGTTTAGGTAAATAAATGATGGGACTTCATTAATGTGATTAATGAAATAAAAGAAACCTAAGATGTTGTAGAATCGAATTTCAAAATAAACAAGGTAGCTACAGTTCTTGCTTTGCATAGCGGTATATGTGATATATCCTGCACCTTATTCGATGAGGAAAGGACCGAGATCCCTTCACCGGGAGTGACTCCTTTAGCAATAACTGGCAGATGCTACACATTCGGTTTGTCTTTTGATTGCTTTTAAGTGTTTTTGCTTTGCACAGTGATATATGTGATATATCCCGCACCTCATTCGACGAGGAAAGGACCGACGATCCCTTCACCGGGAGTGACTCCTTTAGCAAAACTAGAAAAGCCTCAAAAACACTCCATTTCAAAATTCATTCGATCCTACAACGATATCAAGTTCATTACGCAATAGGTTTTCAGAAAAACCTGTCGTAGCCCTCCGTCATTTCAGATAAGTACTGGTTAGTATTCGTGCTACGTTTGTTGACCTTAGCCAAGGCGTAGTGTGCGGTAGCTGATTAGTGCTTATCTGTATAAGCATATGATGCGATTGAGTTAGGGTAGTCGTGCGACTTTGTTGACCTTAGCCAAGGGTCGTGCGGGTGGGTTTAATTCAATCGGGAAATGACGGGTTGAACTTGGCTAGCACTTATGATTTGTTGACCTTAGCCAAGGTCATAAGCTGCTAGGGGCAAAATTTTATCGGGAATTTCAAGTGTTGAAATTTGCAATGAGATTGCATACCTTCTATGAGATAGTTGGATCCCGATACCCGCTGCGAGTAAGTGTTACTCCTGGGAGAGTTTTATACATTGCAATTAGCCGATCAAGTAGGTGTCTAGAAAGGTGTCAACGAGGTTACGCCTCTGGGAAAACGAGGTTTACAGTAATTAGGTTCGTGCGAAAGCACGGGGGACCTCCCTCAAAGTACCGACACTGGCCTGGCTGAAAGATTGGCGAACTTGTAGTGTGTAATTAATCCCGGCTAGTCTTTCCTTTTAGGGTTTGAAGGGAGATTTGATAAAAAGCAGTGGGAGCCATCCTGATTAGATAAAATAATAACCAATCTTTTCTTGACAGAGCGCACGCTGAGTGTTTTCTTCTCTCTCTCTCCAGGTAGCGACCATATCACGCCTTAATCAAGATAATAATATGGAATATTGACCGAACCCGCTTGTTATACTGAGCTGGGGAACGTTGGTCCCGCTCCAACTTATAATTGTTATAAGACAGAGCAGGAAATTGGGGATTACCAGAATTCCCGTGCCGCCCAAACGAAGAGAGTGCATGCTGATGCATCATCTTCGGGTGTGTTCATTATACAGAACTGTTTCTCAGTATCCTTTACGTCCTGGGTATGTGATACCAGATCAGGATCCCAGATATGTAATCTGTTACATAGGGCTACAGAAAGGTAGAGAACTGAGAACGGGTGATAAGTTTCATGAGGCAGAAAACGGGGCAAGTGTTGCAGCCAAGTCTGTCGGTCACTGTCACCCTGTATTGCAATACATTGATTCTGAACGAATGTTGTTAGATACCGAACCTGATATACAAAATCATATCAGTCTCTTTATCTGAAAAGAAAGGATATAATTTTGTATTGTTGGATAATGTTTTGAACATTTCCTATATCAAAAGTTGATCGGTTCAGGCACGTTATCTAAAAGCATTAATGTTCTAAATCAAACTACAGTTCTAAGTATACGGAACATACACAAGAGGAAGAGTTCAGAAATGAACGAATCCTTCTTGAGGTATTGTAGACTAGGTCAGATCAATGTGACCCGACTAGCTAGAGTTACATATAGATGCATATTTAAATCAGTTTGAATTTACATCTTGTGAAACTCGCCAATCATGTCACAAAGATAAGATGACCATAGCTCTGTTTATTGGAAACAGAGAAAGAGTTAGTGAACTCTTGGGATAATACATGTTGATGTATGTAAGGTCCCCTGTCTACATATGCCAGGAACGGTTCTTTGTACTTCATTACGTTCTCTGATGATCTCTTTAGATTCAGACATATGTTCTTGTTGAAACACAAGTCCGAACCTTTTGAGATATTCACAGAATATAAGTTAGAAGTAGAGAACCAAAATACGGGTATAAGTATTATGTCCTATGATGAGATCAAGGAGAAGAATACTTGAGCACGGGAATCCTGGACCATTCTAAAGGAGAATGAGATTCTCTCTCGGCATTACTCCTCCGAATACACCATAGCACGATGGTATATCGGGGTGGAGCAATCACACCCTATGTGATAAGGTGTGTTCTATGATGAGTAATTCTGAGTTACCTTTTTCCTTTTGGGAGTTATGCACTTACGAAGATGCATACCTATTGAATAGGGTTCGAATCAAATCAGTTGCCTACCACTTCATATGTGATATGGAAAGGGAAGAGCCCATATCTTAAGTTAGTTAAGATTTGGGGTTGTCCGGCCTATGTTTAAAAGCATAATCTGGACAAACTCGAGGCAAGATCTGTTATGTACAACTGGAAATGTTCCAGCTATACGAACTACAGCAGATGATTTGATAGAACCAAAGGATTCAGTAGATACCAACGAACCTCAGCCTCTCCGCCGATCTAGTAGGGTTCCTCACCCACCTGAGAGATACTTCGGTTTCTCTATGACAGTGGGAGCGAGGATTGCATCATGAGATGATGACCCAACTAGTTTCGAGCTGGCCATCGAGAGTAAGACTCTGTAAGAATGGCTGGATGCTTAGCGATCTGAGATGGAATCCTTATACACCAACAAAGTATGGACTTTGGTTGCTATATCTGAAGGGTTAAATCCCCATCAGGAGCAAGTATATCTTGAGAAGATTACTTGGTGTAGATGGAAAAGTTGAGACTTTCAAAGCTAGACTTGTTAAAGGTTTTCTTCATTGACCAGGCGTGGATCATGATGAAACCTTTTCAAGGATCTATGCTTAAGTCCATCCAGATCCTACTTGCCACGGCTACATACCATGACTACGATATCTGGTGGTTGGGTGTCTTGACTGCTTTTCTAAATGATGATTTAGAAGAGTGCGTCTGTAAGTACACAGCCAGAGGGCTTCGTAGACAGTGGGAGCAGCGGAAACGTGTGCAAGATGCTTTATAGGATAAAGCAGGCATCGCGGAGTTGGAACATCTGTTTTGATGAATTAGTCAAAGAGTTTGACATCATCAAAATGGTAGATGAACCTTGTATAAACAAAAAGGTAGTAGAGAGTATGGTGGTGATCCTCGTAGAATACGTGGATGACATACTTTTAATAGGGAAGGAGTTTCCTATGCTACGCTCGATCAATCTCCGCTTATCACTATGATTCTCAACATAGGATTAAAGTGATACCTATTAAATCCTGGATTTTGGATCTATGAGATAGATCTAAATGGATGTTAGGATACTCACTAATTGTAGTGAGACGGTATCAACCGATCCTGAGGAGAATCACTGGAATGGTTCCAGGGTGATAAAGACGACTGAGTGTCAGTCACAGGCATTGTCTTTACCCTCAGTAAAGGGACGGTATGTTGGAAGAGTTCCAAGCTAGATACCGTGACATACTAGACGATAAAGGCAGGATACATCGCTACTTAAGATGCTACCAAAGAGGCTGTTTGGGTGTATATAGGTTCATGAGATGAACTATGTTCCTACCATTGTGAGACAATGGAGTTGTGGCTTATGCCAAGGAACGCCCGTCCCATCAGTGATCCAGACATATTCTAAGGCAGCATCGCCTGATCATGGAGATAGTTGATCTCCAGGGTGATCGAGGTAAGGAGAGCAGACTCAGAGGACAACACAGCGGATCCACTCACAAAGGCCTGTTCCCAGAGAGAGACTTTCATGGGATGGTTGAGTATGAGATACTGCAACCACTGCTACAGATGGCCCTAGTGCAAGTGGGAGATTGTTAGTTATATGTATGCCCTAGAGGCCATTACTGTACATAGGATGTATATTGTAGTGGATGCTGGGACATATATAGGGAGGACTTTCTTGCTCGACATGATAGTATGCTATCTGGTTACCCTTTACCTTAACGTGTATGCTGATTGTCTCTCTGTTACATGTTGGTAAAGCCCTTAGGATCTGTACTTGACTACCTGGACTATGATGCGGATCATACTAGTGGGGACATGGTAGTCCATAAGTACATCCTTCACAGTCCCTAGTCGTGGGTGTATCGAGATGGGGCATCGATAATACCAGAGTAGACTAGCGTGTACCTTCTCGACCCATACAGATGGGCGATGGATGATCCCATATCCATCGGTGTTTGACATCAGAGGAGATATACGGGTGCTCAGTAGAGACTGGGTACACTGGACGGACTCGCCGAGAACTCCCAGCTGGTATTATACCTCACGTCAGATGGCAGTTCTCTGGTGACACTGGTACAGAGTAGTCTGTTGACCCGAGATCGTCATAGAGTCTTGTGTGGTTCCCACTGTGCTTTGATTTCCATCTTACCACGTCCAAGAGGGCGTGCAAAACGGTGGTTTTTGGGTACAGTCCCGAGTCACATGGAGGCAATGAGCGATAGGAGGGGAGTCGTCTCTCCCGGTATATGGGGGTTGATGTTGCGCTGTGTTCGATTGGCTATAACAGGAAATCCCTGGCCAGGGTTGCAGAGATTTACTGGTAAGTGTTACCAGTAGTTTCTCGAACAGTTATAGACCTCATATCGACACGACTTATTAAGCTATTGGGGTCTGACGTATACCACCCCTAGGCGAGATATGCGACATATCAGACGATCAGACCGGACTGTACGGTAGTGTTACTGGTCGGATTCACTGGAGTGTGAGCAGGCTTGCTCGTCGATCTTCAGATCGCTCAATACCCGGGTGGCCGTTACGTTTAGCAGACCGCTTGCGGCTTGTGGATGTTTGATATGATCATCATCTGCTGCCGGCGTATTGACGAGTCTTTAGAGTCCTACACAGAGGTTTCCTGGCTCAAGCGAAACGAAATAGGAGCGCATATGAGATATGTGCGGGACCGAGAATAATGCGTGTATGTGATACCGTATTCTATTCTCGCGATAAATATATCGAATGGTTGTATGCGATATAACCTAGTTATCGATTCAAGCGTTGATTCGATAAGCCGATATATTGTATACTAGTCGGTTGTGTGCGACATAACCGGGTCATTGAATCAAGTGTTGATTTAATGATTTAATGCATATTTATATATTTGATATATTACTTTGCATCAACTAGTATCGGTTTACTTAAGATGGATTTTCTCACTCGGATGTGCGCATTAAATATGCGATATGATTTTGTGCACATGTTTGTATCATGTTTGATGATACATGGAGTTTGGTTAAGTGTATAGAATTAAACAAAGGTTAAGATGATGGTTAGGGTTTATTATTTGTTATTCATTTATCTTATTTAGTTATCCATTTAATTTTGATAAATGAATAAAAGAAAATGAGAAAAAGAATGGTGGCTTCTTTTGTTGTTATGTTAAAGCTTCATGAAGCTTTGACTTTGTCCACTATTCTTATCTCATCCTTAACCCTAACCATACCACTCAACCATGATTAATTCTCTACACTAAACCATGGTTCTAAGATAATAAGAATGTATTATTCTTTTCATTTTAGAATTATCTTATCAGATCATTTTCCTTCTTCTTCTTCATGCTTCAAGTGAAGAAGCTTGAAGTCCATCAATGGTGATTGATGCATATGAGTGAGAAATCCAATTCTAAAGTCTACCCACTTCCTATTTCTTCATCCTCTACCTCTTGCCAAGTAGTAGAGTGTATTTCCTTCACAAGTTTCATGACTTGTTGAAGGTGGAGCTTGATTCATCGATGCTTCGACGTAGATCATCTTCGGCATGGACATCGACGACCTAGCTTGCCCATTCTCCGACGAAGCCGACTCTAGAGCCCGGATTTGATTTGGACAGCGGAGACGACCTCGTTGCGGAGCCGTGGAGGTGGAGGACCGGATCTACAAAGGTTGTATTTCCGTATTCTCATTAGTTAACTGTTAACTAGTTCATGTTCGCCTAGACATCTAGCAAACGATCCGTACTTTAGGGTTTGTAGGCACCATAATTTTTGAAATTGCCATGGTTGATGGCTTGGGAGACCTCACTAGTATGCCTAGGAACCCTGCAGTTTGCACAGCGGTATATGTGATATATCCTGCACCTTATTCGATGAGGAAAGGACCGAGATCCCTTCACCGGGAGTGACTCCTTTAGCAATAACTGGCAGATGCTACACACTCGGTTTGTCTTTTGATTGCTTTTTAAGAGTTTTTGCTTTGCGCAGTGATATATATGATATATCCCGCACCTTATTCGATGAGGAAAGGACCGACGATCCCTTCACCGGGAGTGACTCCTTTAGCAAAACTAGAAAAGCCTCAAAAGCACTCTATTTTTAAAATCATTTGATTCTACAACGATATCAAGTTCATTACGCAATAGGTTTTCAGAAAAACCTGTCGTAGCCCTCCGTCATTTCAGATAAATGGCAGTTAGTATTCGTGCTACGTTTGTTGGCCTGCGTCAAGGCGTAGTGTGCGGTAGCTAACTAGTATTTATCTGCTTATGCATATGATGCAGATTGGATTAGGGTAGTCGTGCGACTTTGTTGGCCTGCGTCAAGGGTCGTGCGGGTGGGTTTAATTCAAGCAGGAAATGACGGGTTGAACTTGACTAGCGCACTATGGTTTGTTGGCCTGCGTCAAGGTCATAGGACGCTAGGGGCAAAATTATCGGGAATTTCAAGTGTTGAAATTTGCAATGAGATTGCATACCTTCTATGAGATAGTTGGATCCCGATACCCGCTGCGAGTAAGAGTTACTCCTGGAAGAGTTTTACACATTACAATTAGCCGGTCAAGTAGGTGTCTAGAAAGGTGTCAACGAGGTTACGCCTCTGGGAAAACGAGGTTTACATTAATTAGGTTCGTGCGAAAGCACGGGGGACCTCCCTCAAAGTACCGACACTGGCCTGGCTGAAAAATTGGCGAACTTGTAGTGTGTAATTAATCCCGGCTAGTCTTTCCTTTTAGGGTTTGAAGGAAGATTTGATAAAAAACAGTGGGAGCCATCCTGATTAGATAAAATAATAACCAATCTATTCTTAAAAGAGCGCACGCTGAGTGTTTTCTTCTCTCTCTCTCCAGGTAGCGACCATATCACGCCTTAATCAAGATAATAATACGGAATATTGACCGAACCCGCTTGTTATACTGAGCTGGGGAACGTTGGTCCCGCTCCAACTTATAATTATTATAAGACAGAGCAGGAAATTGGGGATTACCAGAATTCCCGTGCCACCCAAACGAAGAGAGTGCATGCTGATGCATCATCTTCGGGTGTGTTCATTATACAGAACTGTTTCTCAGTATCCTTTACGTCCTGGGTATGTGATACCAGATCAGGATCCCAGATATGTATTCTGTTACATAGGGCTACAGAAAGGTAGAGAACTAAGAATGGGTGATAAGTTTCATGAGGCAGAAAACGGGGCAAGTGTTGCAGCCAAGTCTGTTGGTCACTGTCACCCTGTATTACCAATACATTGATTCTGAACGAATGTTATTAGATACCGAATCTGATATACAAAATCATATCAGTCTCTTTATCAGTAAAGAAATGATAAAATTTTGTATTGTTGGATAATGTTTTGAACATTTCCTATATCAAAAGTTGATCGGTTCAGGCACGTTATCTAAAAGCATTAATGTTCTAAATCAAACTACAGTTCTTAGTATACAGAACACACACAAGAGGAAGAGTTCAGATATGAACGAATCCTTCTTGAGGCATTGTAGACTAGGTCATATCAATGCGACCCGACTAGCTGAAGTTACATTTTAGATGCATATTTAAATCAGTTTGAATTTACATCTTGTGAAACTTGCCAGTCATGTCACAAAGATTAGATGACCATAGCTCTGTTTACTGGAAGCAGAGAAAGAGTTAGTAAACTCTTGGGATGATACATGTTGATGTATGTAAGGTCCCCTGTCTACATATGCCAGGACTGGTTCTTTGTACTTCGTTACATTCTCTGATGATCTTTCGAGATTCAGACATATGTTCCTGTTGAAACACAAGTCCGAACCTTTTGAGATATTCACAGAATATAAGTTAGAAGTAGAGAACCAATATACGGGTATCAGTATTATGTCCTTTGATGTGATCAAGGAGGAGAATACTTGAGCACGGAAATCCTGGATTATTCTAAAGGAGAATGAGATTCTCTCTCAGCATTACTCCTCCGTATACACCATAGCACGATGGTATATCGGGGCGGAGCAATCACACCCTATGTGATAAGGTGTGATACTGAGTTACCTGTTCCTTTTTGGGAGTTATGCACTTGAGAAGCTGCATACCTATTGAATAGGGTTCAAATCAAATCAGTTGCCTACCACTTCATATTTGATATGATAAGGGAAGAGCCCATCTCTTAAGTTAGTTAAGATTTGGGGTTGTCCAGCCTCTGTCTGAAAAGCAAAATCCGGACAAGCTCGAGGCAAGGTCTGTAATGTAGAACTGGAAAGGTTCCAGCTATACAAACTACAACAGATGATTTGATAAAACCAAAGGATTCAATAGTTACCAATGAACCTCAGCCTCTCCGCCGATCTAGTAGGGTTTCTCACCCACCTGAGAGATACTTCTGTTTCTCTATGACAGTGGGAGCGAGGATTGCATCATAAGATGATGACCCAACTAGTTTCGAACTGGCCATCAGGAGTGGGACTCTGTAAGAATGGCTGGATGCTTAGCGATCTGAGATGGAATCCTTATACACCAACAAAGTATGGACTTTGGTTGCTATATCTGAAGGGTTAAATCCCTATCAGGAGCAAGTATATCTTGAGAAGATTACTTGGTGTAGATGGAAAAGTTGAGACTTTCAAAGCTAGACTTGTTAAAGTTTTTCGTCATCGATCAGGCGTGGATAATGATGAAACCTTTTCAAGTGGCTATGCTTAAGTCCATCCAGATCCTACTTGCCACGGCTACATACCATGACTACGATATCTGGCGGTTGGGTGTCATGACAGATTTTCTAAATGATGTTTTAGAAGAGAGAGTCTATAAGTACACAGCCAGAGGGTTTCGTAAACAGTGGGAGCAGCGGAAACGTGTACAAGATGCTTTATAGGATAAAGCAGGCATCGCGGAGTTGGAACATCTGTTTTGATGTGATTAGTCAAAGAGTTTGACATCATCAAAATGGTAGATGAACCTTGTATAAACAAAAAGGTAGTAGGGAGTATGGTGTTGATCCTCGTAGAGTACGTGAATGACATACTCTTGATAAGAAAGGAGTTTCCTATGCTACGGCTGGTCAATCTTCGCTTATCACAGGGATTCTCCATATAGGATCAAAGTGATACCTCCTAAATCCTGGGTTTTGGATCTATGAGATACATCTAATTGGATGTTAGGATTCTCACTAGTTGTAGTGAGATGGTATCAACCGATCCTGGGGAGAATCACTGGAAGGGTTCCAGGGTGATAAAGACGACTGAATGTCAGTCACAGGCATTGTCTTTACCCTCAGTAAAGGGATGGTATGTTGGAAGAGTTCCAAGCAAGATACCGTGGCATACTAAACGATTAAGGCTGGATACATCGCTACTCAAGATGCTACCAAAGAGACTGTCTGGGTGTATACTTGTTCATGAGATGAACTGAGTTCCTCCCATTGTGTGACAATTGTGTTGTGGCCAATGCCAAGGAACGCCGGTCCCATCAGTGATCCAGACACATTCTAAGGCAGTATCGCCTGATCATGGAGATGGTTGATCTCCAAGGTGATCGAGGTTAGGAGAGTAGACTCAGAGGACAACACGGCGGATCCACTCACAAAGGCTTTTTCCCCCAGAGAGACTTTTATGGGATGGTTGAGTATGAGATACTGCAACCACTGCTATCAGATGGCCCTAGTGCAAGTGGGAGATTGTTAGTTATATGTATGCCGTAGAGGCCATTACTATACATAGGATGTATATTGTAGTGGGTGCTTGGACATATATAGGGAGGACTTTCTTGCTCGACATGATAGTATGCTATCCGGTTGATCTTTACCTTAACGTGTACACTGATTGTCTCTCTGTTACATGTTGGTAAAGCCCTTAGGATGTGTACTTGACTACCTGGACTATGATGCAGATCATACTAGTGGGGACAGACAGTCTATAAGTACATCCTTCAAAGTCCCTAGTCGTGGGTGTATCGAGACGGGGCATCGATATACCAGAGTAGACTAGCGTATACCTTCTCGACCCATACAGATGGGCGATGGATGATCCCATATCCATTGGTGTTTGACATCAGAGATGATATACGGGTGCTCAGTGAAGACTGGGTACACTGGACGGACTCGCCGAGAACTCCCAGATGGTATTATACCTTACGTCAGATGGCAGTTCTCTGGTGACACTGGTACAGAGTAGTCTGTTGACCCGAGATCGTCATAGAGTCTTGTGTGGTTCCCACTGTGCTTTGATTTCCATCTTACCACGTCCAAGAGGGCGTGCAAAACGGTGGTTTTTGGGTACAGTCCCGAGTCACATGGAGGCAATGAGCGATAGGAGGGGATTCGTCTCTCCCGGTATAGGGAGTTGATGTTGCGCTGTGTTCGATTGGCTATAACAGGAAATCCCTGGCCAGGGTTGCTGAGATTTACTGGTAAGTGTTACCAGTAGTTTCTCGAATTGTTATAGACCTCATATCGACACGACTTATCGAGCTATTGGGGTCTGACGTTTACCACCCTTAGGCGAGATATGTGACATATCAGACTATCAGACCGGACTGTACGGTAAGTGTTACTGGTTGGATTCACAGGAGTATGAGCGGGCTTGCTCGTCGATCTTCTGATCGCTCAATACCCGAGTGGCCGTTACGTTTAGAAGACCGTTTGCGGCTTGTGGGTGATTGATATGATCATCACCTGCTGCCGGCGTATTGACGAGTCTTTAGAGTCCTACACAGAGATTTTCTGGCTCAAGCAAAACGAAATAGGAGCGCATATGAGATATGTGCGGGACCGAGAATAATGCGTGTATGTGATACCGTATTCCATTCTCGCGATAAATGTATCGATTGGTTGTATGCGATATAACCTAGTTATCGATGCAAGCATTGATTCGATAAACCGATACATAAGATACTAGTCGGTTATATGCGATATGACCGGATCGTTAAATCAAGTGTTGATTTAATGATTTAATGTATAATTATATATTTGATATATTACTTTGCATTAACTAGTATTGGTTCACTTTAAATGGATTTTCTCACTTGAAGTTCACAAGTTGTATATGTGATATACTTTTGTGCAAATGATTGTATCATGTTTGATGATACATGTTTGCTAGGGTTTTTGTGTAAAGATCAAACCATGGTTACATGTTAATGGTTAGGGTTTTGATTTATTCATTTATTTATTTGTTTATTCTTTTTGGAAAATAAATGGCATGAAAAGAAAATGGTGGCTTGATTTGTATTCTAGTTGAAGCTTCATGAAGCTTTGACCTAAGTGACCATTTTTGTCTCATGCTTAACCCTAACCATTCCCACTAACCCTAGTTTAGTCTCTACACTTAACCATGGTTGGTAGATGATAAGTATTATTATTATTTTCATTTTACTTAATACTTATCATAATATTATCTTCTTCTTCTTCTTCATCTTCTACTTGAAGAAAACCTTGCCTCCATCAATGGCAAGGTGAGAAAATAAGTGAGAAATCCGATTCTAAAGTGAACCCACTTCCTATTTCTTCATCCTCTACCTCTTACCAAGTAGTAGAGTGTGTTTTCTTCACAAGTTTCATGACTTGGTGAAGTGGGAGCTTGATCTTGTGATGCCTCGGCGTAGATCATCTTCGGCACGAAGCCGACGACCTTGCCCACCCATTTCTCCGATGAAGCCGACGCTAGAGCCCGGATTTCCATTTGGACAGCGAGGAGACTTCATTGCGGAGCTATGGAGGTGGAGGACCGGATCTACAAAGGTTGTATTTCCGTTCTCTTAGTAAAGTAGTTTACTAGTTCTATTTTCACCTAGACATCTAGTTAACGATCCGTAGTCTAGGGTTTCTCGGCACCCCTAAATTTTGAAATTGGCATGGTTGATGCCTTGTGAGACCTCTTGAGAGTGCCAAGGAACCCTACATAGCAGAACACACAATGTGAATATAGATCAAGAATAACAAGTTTACAACCTAGACCGAGGGATGTCTTAGATTGTCAAGCTATACACGGAAAACTGCAATCCTAAACGAAGCAAAACCTGGCTCTGATACCAGCAAAACCATGTCACGCCCCGCTTCCCAAAATACGGAAAACGAGGGGTTGACAAGGCCAGCCATGCTCCTACGGTCAAGGAAATGTCCTGCCGTAGTCACATTTCGGCTTCTAGCTTTATGTGGTAATCAGTAAACAATGCGCAGGTAATGAGAAATGCAGTAACTGAAACAAATCAAATACAAAGAACTGACCTGATGGAGGTAAAAGTGTATAACTCTGGATAGCTGATCAAGATGTCCGCGATGTACGTCTAGTCTTGGTCCAGGCTAGATCCACTCCTCACTCTGAGCATGCATACTCAAATCGTCAGAGCGACACAATAGCAATATAAACATATAGATGCAAGTGGCAAATCGGACAGTGATAATAGATACATAACAGTAATCAAGACGGTAAAGATATGAACATGCAGTAACCAATGAAGTGTCCAATAGATCAGGTGAACGATAAAGCAGTAATATAGTATGCCAGGTATGTCAACACAGTAAGTAATGCATATCAATGCCATTATCCCTATCAGTCTCTAAGTCTCACTGTACAGGTCACTGAGCCTATCGTCAGTCCAAGTGTGAGAGTCAACCACTCGCGAGTGTCCTTCATCCAAGGGTAGGACCCAAGGGCAAGGGACCACGGGCCTAAAATATAACTCACGGTAATAATCATGTACCCTGTAAATCTCCATATATCTCCATATATATAAGCCGGCATGGGACTCCCGAGATTCCGTTGAACTTACACTCAGACTACCCCATACCCCGTGGTCTACATCAAACGCTAACCATAACCTCAAATACCAGTCGGTCTGTGACAAGTCTGCGCGAGAACTGGAGACAGGATCTCCATCAAGCACGTCCCGACTAATACCCAAGATAAATGGCAGTGTCTGGTGCCTTATCTGTGACACCCATGCAAGAGATTCCATAAGTGTCCCATACCACTTATAGTCACACTTACACGCGTCCCACAGACGTCGACAATGCAATAAAATAATAGGGTTCACTGATTGTGTACAAGTACGTGTCACTTTCACTTATCCACTCATGCACGAACACTATGGTACTTGCCACAATCACCACTAATACCTAACACTGGGTAATGCACATGATCACTAGGTTATCAATGCAGTGACATATGTATAATATGATGAGGAAACAGTATGTAAAGCATGTTTAAGATGTCGTAAATCAATATTCCACCACTTGCATAATTTATCATAAATCATACGTGTACAGTTTAGCGAAACGATGAACGGGGAATAAATAGTATGTTTGATTATCTATTCAGAGAATTTAGTTTCACGTCAATCGGGTTTCAAGATTACTAGATATGGCCATTTCATTTTAAGTGTTCACGGCTGGAAATCCGGTTTCAGAATCGGAAGTCTGTATCGCAACGCATTTTAAACCCAGTAGGGATCAGAATTTAGCGATGCTACAGTTGAATGATATCTAGGGTTTTCAGTAGGGTATGCAACTAAATAGACGGATTCTCAATCGCATCAGTACGTCGAAAGTTATACACTGTTTATCACTAGTTTGTCACTTCTGAATCTGTTTGGGACTGTTATATGTCCAGCTCTTTTAATTTACAATTTAAATAGCAAACGACGATGAAACGGAATGAAACCACTTGTGTTGTCTATATAACAGATTCAAATTTTATAAAATGCATGGTTACGCAACATACGAGTTTAGAAAAACAAGATGGCACACATTACGGGACAGCAAATAATAATCAGAGTCGCTCTGGACTGCAGTCCAGAGTCGCACTCCGAACCAAATATCGTCACAATTTATGTACAAAAACCATTATAATCTTGCATAGGTTTATAGTTCGTCGAGTCGGATTCGATTTAAGCCCTAGAACGCATCATTACAATATGTACATAATTTATGGAGATTTTAACGGTTTTCAGATACTGGGAAAGTTCCAGTTTTACAGACATATTTGGGGGTAATCGTTTTAGTCATTAACAGTCGTATTTTCCAGTGAAATTTGTACACAGTATTCATCACTACATGGGACAACAAGAACAATCCAATTCCGTCAATTTGGGTGAGTATTTTTATTGGGATAATGTATCGAACAGCTATGTCGTTTAGTTTTATCGGGAATTGTAAATTCATAACTTATACTTTTGGATTTGTAATACGAGTAGATTATCATGTAAGCAGGTAATTGAACTTGCTTGACGATGAAATTATGGCACGACAGCGAAGACAGTGGTGACACGGCACGGGCACGAAGTAGCAACAACGCGACGAATCTCGGCTAGGCTTGGGCTTGGCTCGAGCTTGGTGATGCAACCGGAGCTTGGAGGCGACGATAACCAGAGGTGACGGTCAAGGCCATGATGATGTTAAGCCCAGCATCAGCGATGATGAGAGATCACGTACGGGTCGTGGCTCGGCACTGGCAGCGGCGACGGCAGCGGCTCAGGGTGAGCTCAGGTCTGTTCTGGGGACAGCGAAGCGCGGTGTTGGTTGGCCGGAACAGGGGAGGGCTACGGGCATAGGCGAGAGGTGCTCGAGGAGAGGGTCGGAGTTCTGGTGACGCAGGGACATTGAGGGTGCAGTGAGAGAGGGATGTGCGGTAGGAGAGGGAGAGAGAAGGAGGGCTTGGTGGTGGTGAGGAGGTGGTGCTCGGGTCGACGAGGCGGCTCGGGGCAGTGGGGAGCTCGTCGGCGTCGTCGGGGTACCAGCGGTGGCCGTGCTCGGGTGCAGTGGGTTGGGTGTGCAGGGATTCTATGGTGGCTGAGTTTTTGAGGTGAAGGTAAGGGCTCGTCAGGGGTGCGGTCAAAGTTGGTTTCAGTTGAGGGGACGAAAGAGAGAGCTCAGAGAGAGAGAGGGATTCGAGGCGAGGAGAGGTCGAGGGGGAGTTGGGCGTGTAGGGGTCGTCGAAACGGGTGCAGGGGAGTCGAGATGGGTGCAGGAGAGTCAGTCGAGCTCTGATGGTGGAGAGGGGGAGCGAGGGAGGGAGTTTGAAGGGTGATAGTCGTCATCGACGGCGGTGTCGAGTGATGGGACTCGAAGCAGTGGGTTGGGTGAATGAGGTGGGTGAGGACGAGAGATCGAAAGAGAGAGAGAGTGAAGAAAGAGGTAGAGGAATGGGGGTGATTGCGAGGGGTGACGGTGCACGAGCGTGGGCGTCGTGGCCGCGAGGGTTGGCGAAGGAAGCGGCGAAGATCGTGGATCAAGTAAGCGGGAAAACGGGAAAGAGCCGTTGGGGAAGAAGGAGA
Organism: Agapanthus africanus; assembly: GCA_030015575.1. Taxonomy (NCBI): domain Eukaryota; kingdom Viridiplantae; phylum Streptophyta; class Magnoliopsida; order Asparagales; family Amaryllidaceae; genus Agapanthus; species Agapanthus africanus. The sequence continues at coordinate 132,278,360 of CM057343.1, forward strand.
GGCGAAGCGGGTCGGGTTAGGGTGAGCGGGCGCAGGCCGTTGGGCTTGGGATATGGGCCGAGGTTTAATTAAATAAATCCCTATTAATTTTCGTGGGCTGAGGAAGGAATGTGGGCCGGGGATTTTAGAAAATATTAAAAAAAAAGATTAGGGAGTCTGGGCTCGGGCTGAAGGAGATATTTGATGGTTTGGGTTAAATTTTAAATAAAAATTAAATAAAAAGAATGGGCTGAATAATTAAGAAATAATTAAAAATGAAATGGAGTTCTGGGCCGGCTTAGGGATAATGGAAAAAGAAAAGGAAATATTTGGGTTTGGGGTTTAATGGGGTTTTAAAATAAATAAATAATTATAAATAAAATAAAAATTTTATAAGTTAAAGAGAAATACGGACATTGGTATAAAAAGGGCTGGGTATTACATCACACCACCCTTACAAAAATTTCGTCCTCAAAATTTAAAATAAACGATAAGTTATAAAATCATAAGCGAAATCTACTATATCGCAGACTAACACATAATGATTTACTTAAAATAGGCGGATGAAGAAATTTGAAGGTTTATATATGTATGCAAATGATACAACTAAAAGAATAGGTCTAAATAAGTATAAAGTAGGAATCAATTATGAGGGAAACCCATATGTACAAAAATAGAATAGCAATAACGAATAATAACATTCGAGGCGTGCTAGATAAAATCGAGATCCTAAACATATGCACACCTCACACATCAAAGGTAGCACAGCTAAAATAATAAGTATAAGGCACAACCATTTATAATAGTAACCATAAGCACAATACCCGAAAAATAATGTAACAACAATAAAGTAGTGAAGGATTTGTCGGTAGGTTAAAACATTTTAGGATAATGTATCGATCAAATAGTTTTAAAATAACTTAGAAAAGCCACATAGTGAAAATAAGAAACATGGAACGAAAATATGCGCGATGTAAGGTTGCGCTACCGAAAATAATAGGAAAGCTAGTAGTGAAGTACTTGAAATGTGTAAAATGGGGATAGTCAATAAAACGCACTCTTCGATGAATACAAAATAATGAAAACCAAATTTCGAATAGTAATATCCCTAAATATAGTTAGGGTAACAGAGAAAAACACAAATATGTATAGGGCTAGCTAGGGTAGGGATTACAATGGAGTGTGGTTCATACAAAAGGTCGGAGTATGACGGCTTTAGACTGAAGGTCAAAGAGATTGGGTTGGGTCAGTACAGGAAGTAAGGGTGAGCAGCAAAGGACTACAAGGGGAAAAATGTCAGGGGAGAATAACTGTCGATACATCATGTGAATCAAAAATCCGAAGGGTCAGCTAACTCGGAAATTTTACTTTCAATTTCCCCTCCCAGAAGGATCTCAAACGAAGCATAGACGAAGGATGAAGGGTGACCCATTCAAAAGATTAGGGTGCGGTACTTGTTAATCTAAGTGGGGGTCGAAACAGCACAGGGTATAGGGGTGGAGAGTCAGGGGTCTCAGGAGGAAATAACGGTATAGAGGAAAAGTCAAAGCATCAAGTGAAACAGTAATCAAAGATTTGCGAACTCAGACAGTTTATTTCATTCTAGGAAATTCGAGACAAAGCACTCTCGAAAAGTAATAGATGGCCCTAAACTATACATAGGTTTATTTGGCCAGAGAAGACAGCATCTAAAAAAAATCCCGTCAGTCGCGGTTGTGGAGATTCAGCCGGTTGCGATAGGCTCGCGCGCTCAGGTAGGGGCGTCCATTTCCATAGCGCCTCATAGGGACCGCCATTGGGAGTTCTTCCACCGCAGGGTCTTGTTCTTCTGGTCCTTCTCCCTCGGCTGGAGCTCCTTAATCGAGGTCTGCTTCCATGTGATTCTCTTCTTCTGGATCCTCTCCCATGGGATTTTCCTCCACTAGATTTTCTTCTATCGGGTCTTCCTCGGGATCTTCCTCCATCGGGTTCTCTTCAGGGTCTCCTTCCTCTTCGTCGGAATCGTCTATCATGTCAACCTCTGGGGCGGCGGCTCCTTCGTCCTCGGAATCGTTGTTTCCGAAAATTACCTGGGGACCGTTGATCTCATTGTCAGAACTCATCAGCGTGCGGTCTAATGAAACGCATGACTGTGCATCCTCATCTAGATGTGGCGCTGCTCCAGGGTGAGCCATGGCCTAAAAAGAAATAGTCATGATTAGACAGTGGAACACATCAAGAAAATAGCTAAGGGTACGGAGTATAGGAAAATATGCGGTGGGCAGGAACTGAAAAATCAGAATTAAAAATGCTGTGCTAATGAATAGTATGAATAAGGGGGAAAGCAAGAGAATGATACATATATTACGATTCAAAGTTTTTATTGCATTCAACTAAAAGTTCGACGGATACAAGATTTTAAACGAAAAGAAATATTTACAAGAGGATGACAACATTTTATTAAAAGCAGAAAACGTGATAACTCTTCTTCGATTACAAGGCCGCTGCATTCTCGTCATGCGAGTTGAATCCTGGGCTGGGTCTGCCTTATCCTCGAAGTTCGAACTACGCAATAATCATCACTTGGCAGAAGTGGAGAGTGTGGACGAGTCTCCTCCTTGTATCTCCTTCCTTTTTGGGCAACCGTTGATAAGATATTCGCTGGATCCGCAAATCAGGCATTTCCCTTGGGCGCAGCGACAATCCTTCTGAAGATGTCCTGGCCTTCTGCAGTGCCCACAACATTGGGTCTTCTGCTGCTTCTGTCTCTGGGGAACAAATGGGCGCTTCATCTTCTTCTCTTTTCCTCGTCTAACAAGGATCCCTTTACGATTGGAAACTCCCGTTGGTTCCTGATTCGTCTGCCTTCTCAGTCCTTCAGCTAACAAGTCGTTTCTTCGCTCCTGGGCTTCCTTCAGACTTTGCAGTACACTCAGAATCTCAACGGTCTGATTCTGGGGAGTGGAGATAGAGGAAGAGTCGTTGGAAGACATGGTCCTGAAACGACAATTTTGAGAACGATATAAGGCACAAGCTATAAGAATTAAAATATAGTATGGATTGGGCAAGGAATCAAGAACATTGGGTGTTTCATTACAAGTGGAAATCAACTATAGGACTCTAAGTCACTTAAACAGAGTACGGTAGTGTAACTATGATGTAGTTCACAATTACAACCACGTAACTTTACCAAGTCACCCGAAACCCTAGCGAATGGATAGCAGAACACACAATGTGAAGATAGATCAAGAATAACAAGTTTACAACCTAGACCGAGGGATGTCTTAGATTGTCAAGTTATACACGGAAAACTGCAATCCCAAACGAAGCAAAACCTGGCTCTGATACCAACAAAACCATGTCACGCCTCGTTTCCCAAAATACGGAATACGAGGGGTTGACAAGGCCAGCCATGCTCCTACGGTCAAGGAAATGTCCTGCCGTAGTCACACTTCGGCTTCTAGCTTTACGTAGTAATCAGTAAACAATGCGCAGGTAATAAGAAATGCAGTAACTGAAACAAATGAAATACAAAGAACTGACCTGATGGAGGTAAAAGAGTATTACTCTGGATAGCTGATCAAGATGTCCACGATGTACGTCTAGTCCTGGTCCAGGCTAGATCTACTCCTCACTCTGAGCATGCGTACTCAGGTCGTCAGAGTGACACAATAGCAATATAAACATATAGATGAAAGTAGCAAATCGGACAGTGATAATAGATACATAACAGTAATCAAGACAGTAAAGATATGAACATGCAGTAACCAATGAAGTGTCCAATAGATCAGGTGAACGGTAAAGCAGTAATATAGTATGCCAGGTATGTCAACACAGTAAGTAATGCATATCAATGCCATTATCCCTATCGGTCTCTAAGTCTCACTGTACAGGTCACTGAGCCTATCGTCAGTCCAAGTGTGAGAGTCAACCACTCGCGAGTGTCCTCCACCCAAGGGTAGGACCCAAGGGCAAGGGACCACGGGCCCAAAATATAACTCACGGTAATAATCATGTACCCTGTAAATCTCCATATATCTCCATATATATAAGCCGGCATGGGACTCCCGAGATTCCGTTGAACTCACACTCAGACTACCCCACACCCCGTGGTCTACATCAAACGCTAACCATAACCTCAAATACCAGTCGGTCTGTGACAAGTCTGCGCGAGAACTGGAGACAGGATCTCCATCAAGCACGTCCCGACTAATACCCAAGATAAATGGCAGTGTCTGGTGCCTTATCTGTGACACCCATGCAAGAGCTTCCATAAGTGTCGCATAGCACTTATAGTCACACTTACACGCGTCCCACAGACGTCGACAATGTAATAGAATAATAGGGTTCACTGATTGTGTACAAATACGTATCACTTTCACTTATCCACTCAGGCACGAACACTAACGTACTTGCCACAATCACCACTAATACCTAACACTGGGTAATGCACATGATCACTAGGTTATCAATACAGTGACATATATATAATATGATGAGGAAACAGTATGTAAAGCATGATTAAGATGTCGTAAATCAGTATTCTACCACTTGCATAATTTATCATAAATCATATGTGTACAGTTTAGCGAAACGATGAACGGGGAATAAATAGTATGTTTGATTATCTATCCAGCGAATTTAGTTTCACGTCAATCAGGTTTCAGGATTACTAGATATGGCCATTTCATTTTAAGCGTTCACGGCTGGAAATCCGGTTTCAGAATCGGAAGTCCGTTTTGCAACACATTTTAACCCCAGTAGGGATCAGAATTTAGCGACGCTACAGTTGAATGATATCTAGGGTTTTCAGTAGGGTATGCAACGCAATAGACGGATTCTCAATCGCATCAGTACGTCGAAAATTATACACTGTTTATCACTAGTTTGTCACTTCTGAATCTGTTCTGGACTGTTATACGTCCAGCACTTTTAATTTACAATTTAAATAGCAAACGAAGATGAAACGGAATGAAACCACTTGTGTTATCTAGCTAACAGATTTACATTTTATAAACTGTAGGGTTCCGCGACATACGAGTTCAGGAAAATAAGGTGGTACACATTACGGGACAGCAAACAATAATCAGAGTCGCTGGACTGCAGTCCAGAGTCGCACTCCGAACAAAATATCGTCACAATTTAAGTACAAAAACCATTAGAAACTTGCATTGGTTTGTATTTCATCGAGTCTTCTTTGATTTGAGCCCTCGAACGCATAATTCCAATATGTACATAATTTATGGTGATTTTAACGGTTTTCAGATACCGGGAAAGTTCCAGTTTTACAGACATATTTGGGGGTAATCGTTTTAGTCATTAACAGTCGTATTTTCCAGTGAAAGTTGTACACAGTGTTCATCACTACATGGGCCAACATGAACAATCCAATTCCGTCAATTTGGGTGAATATTTTCATTGGGATCATGTATCGAACATGTATGTCGTTTAGTTTTATCGGGAATTGTAAATTCATAACTTATACTTTTTGATTTATAACACGAGTAGATTAGCATGTAAGTAAGTAATTGAACTTGCCTGATGATAAAATTATGGCACGGCAGCGAAGACAGTGGTGACATGGCACGGGCACGAAGTAGCAACAACGCGACGAATCTCGGCTAGGCTTGGGCTTGGCTCGAGTTTGGTGATGCAACCGAAGCTTGGAGGCGACGGTAACCGGAGGTGACGGTCAAGGCCATGACGATGTTAAGCCCAGCATCAGCGACGATGAGAGATCACGTACAGGTCGTGGCTCGGCACTGGCAGCGGCGACGGCAGCGGCTCAGGGTGAGCTCAGGTCTATTCTGGGGACAGCGAAGCGCGTCGTTGGTTGGCCAGAGCAGGGGAGGGCTACGGGCGTAGGCGAGAGGTGCTCGAGGAAAGGGTCGGAGTTCTGGTGACGCAGGGACAGTGAGGGTGCAGTGAGAGAGGGAAGTGCGGCGGGAGAGGTAGAGAGAAGGAGGGCTTGGTGGTGGTGAGGAGGTGGTGCTCGGGTCGACGAGGCGGCTCGGGGCAGTGGGGAGGTCGTCTGCGTCGTCGGGATGCCAGCGGTGGCCGTGCTTGGGTCCAGTGGGTTGGGTGTGCAGGGATTCTGTGGTGGCTGAGTTTTTGAGGTGAAGGTAAGGGCTTGTCGGGGGTGCGGTCGAAGTTGGTTTCAGTTGAGGGGACGAGAGAGAGAGCTCAGAGAGAGAGAGGGATTCGAGGCGATGAGAGGTTGAGGAGGAGTTGGGCGTGCAGGGGTCATCGAGATGGGTGCAGGGGAGTCGAGATGGGTGCAGGGGAGTTAGTCGGGCTCTGATGGTGGAGAGGGGAGAGCGAAGGAGGGAGTTTGAAGGGTGATAGTCGTCGTCGATGGCGGTGGCGAGTGATAGGACTCGAAGCAGTGGGTTGGGTGAATGAGGTGGGTGAGGACGAGAGATCGAGAGAGAGAGAGAGAGAGAGTGAAGAAAGAGGTAGAGGAACGGGGGTGATTGCGAGGGGTAACGGCGCACGAGCGTGGGCGTGGGCGTCGTGGCCGCGAGCGTTGGCGAAGGAAGCGGCGAAGATCGTGGATCGAGTGAGCGGGAAAACGGGAAAGAGCCGTTGGGGAAGAAGGAGAGGCGAAGCGGGTCGGGTTAGGGTGAGCGGGCTTGGGATGTGGGCCGAGGTTTAATTAAATAAATCCCTATTAATTTTTGTGGGCTGAGGAAGGAATGTGGGCCGGGGATTTTAGAAAATATTTATAAAAAAAGGTTAGGGAGTCTGGGCTCGGGCTGAAGGAGATATTTGATGGTTTGGGTTAAATTTTAAATAAAAATTAAATAAAAAGAATGGGCTGAATAATTAAGAAATAATTAAAAATGAAATGGAGTTCTGGGCCGGCTTAGGGATAATGGAAAAAGAAAAGGAAATATTTGGGTTTGGGTTTTAATGGGGTTTTAAAATAAATATATAATTATAAATAAAATAAAAATTTTATAAGTTAAAGAGAAATACGGACATTGGTATAAAAAGGGCTGGGTATTACAGATGATTGTTGGGTTTTTTTATTAGAAGTTTAAGAAAGTGGAAGAGAAAGAGAGATTGGGGGATCGGTTACAAGGAGGTGAAGAAGAAGAGAGTGAAGGGGGAGAATAGGGTCAGTTACGGGAGATAAAGAGGTAGAAGTGGTGGCAGTTCAAGGCCGAGTACATGAAGGGTTAGCTGAGAGAGGAAGATGAACCATTTGGAAAAAGAAATAAAAGGAAATAAAAGGAAAAAAGAAAAAGAAGAGGAGAAAGTTGGCTGAAAAAATGAGAAGGAAGAAAAATGAAATGGTAAGGACCGGGCTTATAGGCTCGGGAATTTTAAAAGAAAATGGGAATGAGAAGGAATTAGTAGTAAGCTGTAGTTTGGGTTATGTTAAAGAGTTTATGGGTTTGAAAAAATATGAGTTGGTTGATTTGGGTCGGGAGACTTGGTTTAGGGCTTGAAGATTTACACAAGAAAGTGAAAATGATCAGTTAAAAACTTAAATACAAGGAAAAGAAATTGGACCTAGAAAAATAATAAATAAAATAGATAGAGGGATAAAATAATAATAAATTTAATAGAAAACAGAAAATGCCAAAACAAATAAATGTAGTATTTTATTAAAAGGTATAGAAAATTTAGGGTCGTTACACGGGTGGTAAACGTCATACCTCTACTGTCGTAGTGATTTGGTTAGGACCAATCCGAGAAACTACCAATCTAACTATCAGTAAATCTCAACTGCCTTGGCTAAGGTCTTATGGTTCTAACCAACCGAACACAGTGCGATATTGACTCCCAATACCGGAAGAGACGAATCCCTGACAATCACTCGCTGCCTCCATGGCTCGGGACTGTACCCAACCAAAACTTGTTTGTATGACTCAGTAGTGCCATGGTAGGGTAGTGATCAAAGCACAGTGGGAACTCACACGAGACAAATGATGATCTTAGGTCTAAAGACCAACCTATACTTATGTCACCTGAGAATCGCTGTCTGACGATAGGTATAATATCATCTAGAGGTTCTCGACGAGTCCGTCCAGTATACTCACCCCCAGTGAGCACCTGCATACTATCTTAAATGATCACACCAATAGTTGTGGGACCAACCACTGCCCCTCGTCGGGGGTCTAGAAAAATATACACAAGTCTACTCTGGAATATCAATGCCTGGTCTTGATATTCCTACGAGTTGGGACCCTTAAGGACGTGTTTATGGACTACCCATCTCTCACTAGTATGATCGCCATCATAACGCTGGTAGTCAAGCAAAATCCTACGGGCTTTATCAACATGTATCCGCCATATGTACTATCAAGTATAATATATGCACATGTTAAGATAAAGACAAACTAAAATAGTATACTACTGTATCGAGTCTTTATCAATATGCGTAAACAATATAAAGCAGTAAGAGAAAGAAATACACATATAACTCAATTAATATACTATATATAACCGAGCAAGATCGTCCTGTACATACATATCCCTAGCATCATATACATTATAGGCCTCTAGGGCATACATATCCAACATAAACAATATATATATATATATATATATAACACGACACGAAGTGATCTGCCTGAAGCAGGAGAAAGTTGTTATCGCAACGCGATAATATAATTAACTGCAGGAGCTTGCGTCTCAGGGAAGAGCGTCCCCACAATAAAAAAAACCCTCACAAATGAGGGGGTATTTGATAAAGTCACGCTACAATGGTCGCATCTGTCTAAACCTCCGATATACGTCACCATAAATCAACTTGGTATCTTCAGAGAGGTGGATGGATATGTCCAAATAACATCTATCCTCAAATTCAAGCAAGATGTCCTATCCCAGTTCATCTCTATTTTCGGCGGTAGGCAAATTCTGGCACTCTCGGTGGGGCACTCTTCCTCTTTCCACTCCACATTTATTGTGTCTTGTTTTGCGAACAAAATCGTAGTTCGCTATATTCATGGTGGCCCTTGGATTCAAGATGCCAAAATTTGGTATTTCATCTTTGTGCAGAATCAATGGCCTCTCACTGCACTTCCTACAACAACAACTCCCTCTCCACCCCAGCCAGAGGAGTGACGTACGGGCCCAACACGGCCTCCATCTTCTCAATGTCGGTGGAACAGGTCACTTAGGCCACTACCGAGATATTCTTTAAGACCTTGCTCTCGCCAATGAGCTTTAGCGCCTTAACGCCCCAAGAAGAATCTCCCCGAAGGTCGGTCTTTGATTGAGTAGCTACTGTAACGGCTCCTATTAGCAAGCCGTCCAACTCCGGAGGTTCAATCTTTAACAGGCTGAAAGAAAGCTCAAACGGGCCCATAAAGAAGCCCATAATTCCAGAGGGGGTTGCCTTAAAATGGGTGGCCTTCCCTGCTCCTTCCATGTGTGAAGCCAACAAAATGCTTCACCTCCAAGATGGTCGGTCTTCGACAGATTTGCCAACTGTGTGCCAGCAACACCAAAAATGTATGTCTTCCAGAGGCCGACACCAAGAAAAGCTCCCCAACAGCATCGGGGATATGATAAAGACGCCTCTAACACTGAGGCAGTTCCTACTGCACGACATGCTCGACGTCGCCACTGGAGCCGAGTAAGACAAGCTGGAGGTAAATCTCCCTCCGGGCTCACCCAAACAGCTCCTATGGTTGATATTGACGCTGTTGTTTCAACTGGGAACAACTTTGAGCCACTCAAGAGGGTTCGTAAAAACTCTCCGATGGCGGTGATAAAGAAATCACCTTCGCCTGTAGAAACTTCAGTGCAAGTAAAGCCGGAGTAGCTATATCAATGACTCTCCTAGTAAATCTACAGAGTCTGGCAGAAAGTCCAAGACTCAGTGCTCGATGAAAGCTATGCTCATCAACTGAAATAATCCAAGGTCTGACGAGAAAACGATCGCTCCTCTGCTATACAACGAGGGACTTCTCATAAAGTGGTGCATGTCGTAGTGGTTCCTCCTGCTCCAACCTCTTATAAAAGAGTTAGGTCGGAGAAAATTTTATCGCCAACGACAAAATCCAAAGGCGAAAGCTCCAAACGTCCTAAGTTTGGGGGTATAACTGTACATATGGTCTATATAACCAATGATAAAGTGGAGAGTCGTGCTTCTGTGAGTCACAGACCGCATACCCAGTCGTTGACAAAAAATCAGAAGCAATATCAGAAACTCTAAGATATGCTAGCTAAAATGGCAGCACTTACCGGACCTAAAGAAAGTCCGGACAAAGAAACCGAACAGCGCCAGGAGAAAGAAACCGATACAGAGTTCCTGCGACGGGTGCTGGAAAAGAAAGATAAGGAAGCTACAGAGCAGGTTGCTAACATAAAGTAGATGGTTCTTCTATTCCAAGATATGGTTGGGATGATGATCTAACCAAAATCACCGGCTGAAGATCCTCCGGTGATTATCGAAGATGACAGAGGGGAAATATCGAATCCTCCCCAGTCCCTATCAACGGCCAAGAAGGAGACGATCTCCAAGGCAGCCCTGGATGATTACAATGCTCAGCAAATCAGAGCTCACTAGGACAATGAAGCCGCAAACCAGCTGGTCAAAACCGGGCGACCCTATCTATCCTAGTATGACCAGATAAAATACCCACCGGGATATATGATCCAGAAGTTCCATGTATATAAAGGAATGGGTGTAGGGTGTTTTTCGTCACCCCATTGAGATGGGAATACACGTCGCTTGTCAGGCGTACTACAGATTCCCCCTGCCTAGGGTAAGCGGGGATTTATTAATTATGGGGATTCAAATCTCCGGCAGCCGCGGACTAAGCTTCCGTTAATTACCCCTCGCCTTTGGAGCGAGGGAACCTCCGATTGATGGGTCAAACCGGTCATGCGAACTCAATATGTAGTGTGTTGTGTTTTGAAAGGGTTTTGGATATATCGGGGGCCCCACAGAGTTTACGGGGGTCCCCTCGCCCAGATAGCGGGCTGGGGGTCAAGGGGGCTAGCAGCCCCCTTATAGAGTGCGGGGCAGCGCCCCGTTAGAAATTTTTTCTAAATTTCTAACGGGGACAGTGTTGTGGAGTGTGTGTGCATATAAAAAAAGAAGAATAGCGTCCAAAGGACGCGTGGGTTCTAGCGCCTCACGTGCCTAGCATGCGGGCGCGGGGCGCTGGCACCTCACGTGTCAAGCACGTGGGCGCCAGGCGCTGGGCGCTAGGCGCGGGGCGCCAGCGCCCCACGTGCTTGGCACGCGGGCGCCAGGCGCGGAGCCCCGATGCCCCACGTGCTTGGCACGCGGGCGCCAGGCGCGGAGCCTCGACGCCCCACGTGCTTGGCATGCGGGCGTTGGGCGTCAGCAGGAAAAGGGACTTAGTCCCTGCACTACCTATGCTCCCGATTGACTTTTGGAGTTGAACTCCTGACAAAGAAGACAAAGGGTCTTAGCCCCTGCACTTGGAGTTGCACTCCCAAAAAGAAAGATTTATTATTTTATATATATGTATAATATTTTTTTTTGAGGAGTTAAAATCCTAAGATATTTTCGGAGCTGATGGAAGGGGACCCTTTTCTTCTCCCTTGGGCCCTAAATCTTCCCCAAAGTGCGGTTTTTGGAGGTGGGTCTCCTTCTTACTCCTCTCTATTGGCCGGATCTTGGAGAAAGGAGGATGAAATTTAAAAATCTCCCCTTTTTGAGATCTGATGGAAGATCTGAGCTCCCCTTTGTGGGTTTTGTGGTGAAAAACTATTTGATTTTGGAAAAGGAAGAGTAAAACTCTTGATTTAATTGAAAAGGGGAAGAAGGTTTAGAACCTTGAGGAAGGAGAAGGAGGCACAAAAACCCTAGATTTTGACGGGAATGAAAAAAAATTTTATTTCATTATCATGTTGCTTTATATAGGCTTACAAATTTACATATAGTCCCTTGGGCTTTACAAAATGGCATTTTTCCCATCCCATGCCTCATGTGCTCATTTCTTTTGCACATGAGCCATGGGCTTTACAAAAATTTGGCTTTATGCCCATTTTTCTTATATTCATGCATAAAAAATTACATCAAAATTATTTATTACATAATTTTATTTTGGCATGGGGGAGGCTGGTCATGGAGCTCGACTTAGGCATGGGCCCACTTGACCTGGGCTTGGGCCCACCTGGCTTAGGGTTGACTTTGACTTTGACTGGGTCAACCGAGGTGTAATTTTCGACCCTAAAAAAGTGCCCCCCATCAATAAATGCACACCGCACATATAGGTCGTGTGCATGAATTTGATGGATCTTCTTTCACGTGGAGGCGACTTGATTTGGTTCCCGCTTTGTGGGAAGCTGGCACTGCCCTTTTTACGACATGGATGGTCGACACTTGACGCGTCTCCGAGACGGAGTGTCCGTGGCAGACGTTGCCCTGACACGGAGTGATTTGGTTCCCACTTTGTGGGAAGCTGGCACTGCCTTTTTTACGACATGGACGGTCGACGCTTGACGCGATTCCGAGTCAAAGCATAATTCCGATAGGGAAGGCAGATACACCGAGGCGAATCATGAGTTTTGACACGGGGTACACTCTGAGACGAAGCATGATTCCGACGCAGACCTTGTTGGGTGACTTGATTCCGAGATGAAGCATAATTCCAACGGGGCGGTCACTGATTCCGAGCCGAAGCATAATTCCGACAGAGAAGGCAGATACACTGAAGCGAACCATGATTTCGACACGGGGCACACTCTGAGACGAAGCATGATTCAGACACAGAGCTTGATGGTTGACTTGATTCCGCCACAGAGCATAATTCTGACGGGGAGATCACTGGTTGATTCCGAGCCGAAGCATAATTCCGACGGGGAGGTCACTGGTTGATTCCGAGCCGAAGCATAATTCCGACCGAGAAGGCAGATACACCGAGGCGAAGCATGATTTCGACACGGGGTACACTCCAAGACTAAGCATGATTCCGACGCAGAGCTGGTTGGTTGACTTGATTCCGCGACGGAGCATAATTCCGATGGGGAAGTGACTGGTTGACTTGGTTCCGAGTCGGAGCATAATTCCAACGGGGAGGTCATTGATTGACTTGATTCCGAGTCGAAGCATAATTCTGACAGGGAGGTCACTGGTTGACTTGTCCCTATCATGGAGTGTCGCTGGCTGTTCGACATGTCCCCGGCACGGAGTGTCGCTGGCTGTTCGACTTGTCCCCGGCACGGAGTGTTGCTGGTTGTTCCACTTATCCCCGGCACGGAGTGTCGCTGGTCGACTTGTCCCCAGCACGAAGTGGCACTGGATTTTTGACTTGACCCCGCCACGGAGTGTCGCTGGCTGTTCGACTTGTCCCCGCCACGAAGTGTCGCTGGCTGTTAGACTTGTCCCCGGCATGGAATGTCGCTGGTCGACTTGTCCCCGGCATGAAGTGTCGCTGGCTGTTCGACTTGTCCCTGGCATGGAGCGTTGTTGGTCGACTTGTTCCCAGCATCGAGTGTCGCTGGCTGTTCGACGTGTCTCCAGCACAGAGTGTCACTGGTCGACTTGTCCCTGACATGGAGTGTCGCTAGCTGTACGACTTATCCCCAGCATGGAGTGTCGCTGGTCGACTTGCCCCTGGCACGGAGTGTCGCTGGCTGTTCGAATTATCCCCGACACGCACTATCGCTGGTTTACTTAATTCTGAGGTGGAGCATAATTCAGGCAGGCAAGGTAGATATCCCGAGGCGAAGCATGATTTCGACACAGGGTATATTTTGGGACGAAGCATGATTCCGCCGCAGAGGTTGTTGGTTTGATTTGATTTGGGTTGACATCAGCATCGCTACACTGGAATATGGCACCAGGAGCAAATCATCATTTGCCATGAGTAGATTTGGGGATTTTGGTTTTGGTTTGGCATCAACATCGCTTCACTGGAATATGGTACCAGGAGCGAATCATCATTTGCCATGAGGATTTCCCTCGTTCCCAGTTTAAAGACTTAGGGGTCATCTATTCCTAGTTTAACGACTTAGAGGTCATCAGTTCCCAGTTTAAAGACTTAAGGGTCTACTATTTCCAGTTTAAAGACTTAGAGGTTATCTGTTCCCAGTTTAAAGACTTAGGGGTCTACTGTTTCCAGTTTAAAGACTCAGAGGTTATTTGTTCCCAGTTTAAAGACTTAGTGGTCTATAGGATCGGAAGTTTGGAATTTTAGGTTAGGGGTCGTCATCAGCGTTGCTAACACTGAAGCATTGCCAGGAGCAACTCGTCATTTGCCCCGGGAGGCCTTGGGATTTTTTTTTAGGCCGGCATCAACACCTCTAACACTAAAGAAATGCCAGGAGCGACTCATCATTTTCCGTTGCCCGTTGGGGAGCGATGGCTTAAGAGACAGTTTTAGGTCCCTATCACCTAAGACTTTTCAATTTTATGAGCCGTAAGGGTCACATAAAAGAATTTTCTCCCTACGAGTCGAGAGGATCTCGTAGGTGTATTTTCTCCTTAGGAATCGTAGGGACTCCCAAGTGTATTTTTCCTTTGTGAGTCGTAAGGACCTCACGAAGGTGTTTTCTTACGAGTCGAGAGGATCTCGTAAGTTTGTTATCCTCATGTATCGTGAGGACACATGAGTGGGTCTTCCCAAATGGTGTATAATTCCAAAGGCGGAGACCGGCCGCGTGACTGGTGGTTGAAGTGGGGCATGGATGTGAGGAGAATTATTTGAGCCCGTGGATTGTATACGGTAGTAAATTTGGGGACCACCCGTAGGGCTAGGAGAATTTTAACAAATTGGATTTTGGTTGGCGTCTGCATCGCTGCACTAGAATATGGTACCAGGAGAGACTCATCATTCGCCGTTGGGACATTCAGAGATTTGAAATTTTGGTTGGCGTCTGCATCGCTGCACTGGAGTATGGTACCAGGAGCGACTCATCATTCGCCATTTGGGAAATCAAATTTTGGTTGGCGTCTGCATCGCTGCACTGGAATATCGTACCGGGAGCGACTCATCATTCGCCATCTTTTTTACCATGATTGCTCTATAATTTCAGCTTTTCTTATCGCACAGGTCGCGATTGCCCTATCATTTCGGCTATTCATTCACGGTTGCCCCATCATTTCGGCTTCATTTTCATCTTTATTTTACTCACTGATTTTTATTGCGAGTTGCCCCATCATTTCAGCTTTTTTATATATATATACTTTTTATTTACGCACATTTTTTTATATCCCCAGTTTAACGACTTAGAGGTCGATTGTTCCCAGTTTAACGACGTGGTGGTCGACTATTTTCAGAGAAAGGCAGATGTCTGAGAGAATCAGGTTCACAAAGTACTTCGGACTCCGTTTGTATGAAATTGGCGGTCGCACCTTAACTGTTTGTTAACACTCCTTTAGACAGTTCTATCTCTCCTGCCTTGTATTGCTTTTCAACCCAATCTTTGAAGACGAAGCAGTCCTCAATGGCATGACCTATCACTCTGTGATAGGGGCAATATTTAGGGTCGTCGGTCATATTCGCTTCTTGCGGTCTTTTTGATTCTGGCAATTGTAGACCGTTTCTTAGAGCGTCTTTGAATATTTTATAGACTTTATCCTTTCTGAAGGAATAGACCTTATCCAGCTTCTCTTTCAGTGGAGCTTCTTCTCCCTCTCCGAACACTGGCTTCTAAGACCGGTTGGCATTAGGCCCACTTATTCCTTGCTTATTTCGATTAGCCGAGGTGTTGAAAGATTCAGAATCGTTGGCATTTCTGCCTTTGCGATTATCGTCCTTTCGTTTTCTCCAGGACCTTTTGTTATTTTGGGAATCAGAGGACGATTCTTGCTTTGAGCGCTCCAACATTTGAACTTTCCTAGTCAGCTCTTGGAATGTTTTGAGACCCGCGGTGCATAGAAACGGAGCCATCCGATAGTTGAGATTTCCGACGAGGAGACTGACAGATTGATCATGCTCTATCGGCGGTTCACATTTGACGAAGAGATTGCGCCATCGGGTTAAAAAATCCACGCTACTTTCGTTGTTCTTTGGCTTGGTCCTTACGAGGTCGGCAATGGTAATCTTATCGCTGACACTCATGAACCTTTGTCGGAACAGAGATTCCATTTGGACGAAAGTAGTAACGGAGCCATCCGTCATACTCGGGTACCAGTCGAAAGCGACATCGGTCAGGCTATTAATAAACTGGCGAAAGAGAAGCGCATCATTGCCCCCAGTATTCCCGCATGAGGCTTTAAAATGGGTGATGTGCTGATTCGCATTTCCCGTCCCATCAAATTTTCTGAATTTGGGGATGACATAGCCGCTAGGAAATTCTACCAGATCATACTGAGTAGGATAAGGTCTCCCGCTACTGCTAACATCTTTTTGCGCTTCGGTTTTGGCTACTAATGTTTTGACTTTGTTGGCAACCAAATCCATGATTTGATCTTGAGTTAGCGCGCTACTGTCATCGGTAGCCAAGACATTTCCCGAGATAGGATACGACTGACTTTCATGCGGTCCGCCCACCTTTGGATTTGAGGGAATAGGCGTCGGCTGTCTCGGGACACCGTTTCCCGGTTCATGAGCAGAACCCTGCGCTTGATTGGACGGCTGAGAGGCAACTTGGGCCGTGAGCTACATCACGATACTCATCAAGTCGTCAATTTTGGAATAAAGTTTGGCCATCTCCTTGTCATTACTTCTGAGCTATTTTCAGAGCTCTTGGAGAAGTTGCTGCTCTGTGTTCCTGGGACGGAAGATTAGCTCCTCTTCGCTTTCTAAGCCTAACTCCTCATAAACCGAGGGATATCTCTGCTTATCAGCCTCACTGGAAGGGTTTTCATTACCTTCCAGAGGAGGCTAGTCTTGGAAAGCGGCAGCCGCATTAATTCCAGATTGGATTTGAGATGTGGTAGTCCCGTCCTTGCACTTGCTGTGCATGCCCACCATGTAGACAGTGTGGACCACACATAAAGCTATCTTTTTATCTTTGGCGGGATAACCCTGTTCTTGGAACCTCATGAAGTTCAGCCTAACATGAGCCCTAGCCCTTTTTTTGGCACTGTATCTAAGCATTTTCTGTCTTAGCTTCTCAATTTCGAGGGCTTGGAGGGCATCCGTTTTCTGGGAAGCCACCGTGAGTCGATTGATGAGGAGGTTAGAGAAGATACCCGATCGAGCAGTTATCAGGGGCACCACTGGAGTTTGGCCGAGATGCCTTGTTGCTTTGTTGGTGTTGATGGCCTTGCCCTGGGGCCAAGGAAAGTGGTTCAAACACCAACTTGCGTTTGGGTAGTGGTGCCCTCGAGATCACCACATTTGGCCGCTTGACTTTCGAGGCCGGTTTATCAGTCACCGGGACTTGAGGAACATGGATAGCGTTAGCAGGCATGAACAGAAAAGAGCCAAATGGTAGCGACGGCTCCTCCCACTGTCGCCCGAGACTGGTCGGGAGGACCGTCCTAGCGCCCATCTTCATCGTATAGGAGATGGGAGTTGTGTTGAAAGCTGAGCTTGTCTTTGGAGACATTTTTGCTGCGTCCGAAGATTGCAATTGGAAATTGTTAACCTATACAAAGAAGCATGATTTCAGTATAAGCAATCGATATGTATATTGATTGAGTTCGCATGAACGTTTAACCCGAAATATGGGAGGAGAGATCAGTCCCACCGAGCGTGCCAAAATCTGTAGGGTGTTTTTCGTCACCCCATTGAGATGGGAATATGCGTCGCTTGTCAGACATACTACAGATTCCCCCAGCCTAGGGTAGGTGGGGGTTTATTGATTGTATGGATTCGAATCTCCGGCAGCCGCGGACTAAGCTGCCGTTAATTACCCCTCGCCTTCGGAGCTAGGGAACCTCCGATTGACGGGTCAAACCGGTCATGCGAACTCAATGTGTAGTGTATTGTATTTTGAAGGGGTTTTGGATATATCGGGGGTCTCGCAGAGTTTACGGGAGTCTCGCTACCCGGATAGCGGGCTCGGGGTCAAGGGGGCTAGCAGCCCACTTGTAGGGTGCAGGGTAGCGCCCCCATTAGAAATTTTTTCTAACGGGGACAGTGTTGTGGAACGTGTGTGCATATAAAAAAAGAAGAATAGCGTCCAAAAGACTCGTGGGTGCCAGCGCCTCATGTTCCTAGCACGCGGGTGCTGGGCGCTAGGCACTAAGCGCCGGCGCCCCACGTGGTTGGCACGCGGGCGCTGTGCGCCAGCGCCCCACGTACTTGGCACACGGGCGCTGGGCGCCACCGCCCTACGTGCTTGGCACACGGGCGCTGGGCGTCAGCAGGAAAAAGGGACTTTGTCTCTGCACTGGGACCTGTGCTCCCGATTGACTATTGGAGTTGAACTCCTGACAAAGAGGACAAAGGGGCTTAGCCCCTGCACTGAGAGTTGTACTCCTAAAAAGAAATATTTATTATTTTATATGTATGTATAATATTTTTTGAGGAGTTAAACTCCTAAGATATTTTCGGAGCTGATGAAAGGGGACCCCTTTCTTCTCCCTTGGGCCCTCGATCTTCCCCAAAGTGTGGTTTTTGGAGGTAGGTCTCCTTCTTACTCTTCTCTATTGGCCGGATCTTGGAGAAAGGGGGATGAGATTTAAAAATCTCCCCTTTTTGAGATCTGATGGAAGATCTGAGCTCCCCTTTGTGGGTTTTGTGGTGAAAAACTATTTAATTTTGGAAAAGGAAGAGTAAAACTCTTGATTTAATTAAAAAGGGGAAGAAGGTTTAGAACCTTGAGGAAGGAGAAAGAGGCACAAAAACCATAGATTTTGAGGGGAATGAATTTTTTTTTATTTCATTATCATGTTTCCATATATAAGCTTACAAATTTACATATAGCCCCTTGGGCTTTACAAAATGGCATTTTGCCCATCCCATGCCTCATGTGCTCATTTCTTTTGCACATGAGCCATGGGCTTTACAAAAATTTGGCTTTATGCCTATTTTTCTTACATTCATGCATAAAAAATTACATAAAAATTATTTATTACATGATTTTATTTTGGCATGGGGGAGGCTGGTCGCGGGGCTCGACTTGGGCATGAGCCTACTTGACCTGGGCTTAGGCCTACCTGGCTTGGGGTTGACTTTGACTTTGACTTGGTCAACCGGGGTGTAATTTTCGACCCCAACAATGGGTAATCCCCATCAGCACGTCGCACAATTCATAGCTCTGTGTGGCAATACCTGAAGTAACGACAAACTTCTACTTCTCTAATTCATCGGAAGTTTATCAGAGGCAACTTTTGAATGGTACTCGTATCTCCCAAATGACTCAGTGAAAACCTTCTTTGAAATGGAGCTACTATTCATGCAACAATTCGCCAGTGCAAGTGAACGCACTTCGATCACAGCGCTGATCAATGCCTGGGTCAAGCAAAGGGAAACATTGGTCTAATATGCGATCCGATGGTGGAACTTGTGGTCCAAACGCGAACAGTGCATTAAGAAGTCTTCGGCTGTGAGAATGTTCATTGGAACTATTGATCCTCAATCGAGCGTGTCCCAGTTCATGACCTTCTTTAAGCCCATGTTCAAAGCGCTGATTGATAAGTTAGCACTGATGAATCAGATGGGTCATGGTCCTTCTTCTTCAAGCAAAGACCCGTGGAACAATAATTACAAAGGGAAATCAGCCTTTGTTGCCAACGCGCAGCAACAACCGGGCGTTCTGAAAGCACCTGTCCGCCAAAACAACACTAGTACGTGCCCGTCCTTGGAAGAAAGGTTAGGACATGCTTATTCGTTCCCTCGCGATAAGAAGAAGAGGTTGTTTGTGCTGGCAATGCGAAATAATCTAATCACGTTACCAGACTCGCGGCGACCCGCACAAGCCGGCGACGTTAATAACCCCAACTACTACTCCTCTCACAGGATAGTGAGCCATCCAATTGAGGACTGCTACGTTTTCAAAAACTGGGTCGAAGACCAGTAGCAGCAGGGGAAGTTCGTGTTGGATATATGTATGCCGTATAGGCCATTATATGATAGTGTATGTACCGGTATGTGTGTGTATTTAGGGGACATTCTTGCTCGACATGATAGTATGCTATCTGGTTGTACTTTATCTTAACATGTTCATCTGATCATGCTTCTTATTCATTTGGTACATGTTGATAAACCCCTTATGATATTTGCTGACTACTGAGATTATGATGCAGATCATACTAGTGGGACATGTGTAGTTTATAAGCATATCCTTAAAATGTTCCTAGTCGTGGGTGTATCGAGACGGGGCGTCGATATTTCCAGAGTAGACTAGCGTATACGTTACTTGTCCCATATGATGGGCGATGGATGATCCCATATCCATTGGTGTGGCGACAAAAAAGACCGTATACGCTCAGTAAGACTGGGTACACTGAACGGACTCGCCGAGAACTCCTATGTGATATTATATCTATCGTCGGATAGCAATTCTCAGGTGACACTGGTACAGATTAGTCTGTAGACCCGAGATCGTCATAGAGTCTTGTGTGTCCTCCCACTGTACTTTGATCTCCACCCTACCACGGTTTTACTGAGTCATGCAAACAGATGGATTTTGGGTACAGTCTTGAGGAACATGGAGGCAATGAGCGATAAGAGGGGTTTCGTCTCTCCCGGTATTGGGGGTTGATATTGCGCTATGTACGATTGGCTATTACAGGAAGTCCCAGGCCAGGGCTGATGAGATTTACTGATAAGTGTTATCAGTAGTTTCTCGATCTGTTATGAGCCATATACCGGCATAACTTATTGGGTTAATAGAGTCGACGATACCATCTCTAGACTTGATATGCAGCATATCTGGCGAAGAGCCCGAACTGTACGATAAGTGTTGCCAATTGGCTCGACGGGAGTTTTGACAGGTTCGCCTGTGTTTCTTCTGATCGCTCAATATCTGGGAGCCGTTACGTATAGCTTGTGCCACTGACGGTTTGTGGGCATGTGATGTGATCACTGCCTACTGCTAGCGTGTTGATGAGTCTTAGAGTCCCACAAAGAGGTCTCCTAGCTCAGGCGAAAAGATGTGGGGTGCATATGAGATATGCGCGGGAGCTCGATTAAATGCGTGTATATGATACCATATTTTAATCGGGCGTTTTCTATTGGACGGGTCTTATATGATATGACTGGGTTATTAAATTAAGTGTTGATTTAATATTAAGTCTATTAGCTCATTTATTAAAACCTATTTCTTTATGATGCATGCATGAGTGTATGTATATATTGATATGGATGCACACATGCAAGCATACATATGTCATGGTTGATGATACATTGGTGGTGGCAATACAAGACTCACATGGTAAAATATTTATGTATTTTTATTATTTGAGAAAAGCAAAATGGGAATAAAATCATGGTTGACTATTCAACTCTTTTCTCTTGAGTTGACCAAAGTCAATACCATGGTTTCATTGCCCATGGTTTTGTAGCCCATGGTTTTTCTTAACCTCAAGTCTCAAAATATATAGATATTTTATAACCATAGTTAAGCATGGCATAACTCTCATTCACTTGGGATTATATTGAGATAATCTTTACTTGAGTCAAGTTTAGCCATCATCTTCTTCTTCCTCCTTCAAGCTCTCTAGGATTTTTAAAGTGAGAGAAGAAAATAAAAAGAAAAGGTTTTTAAGTAAGATCCAAACACACATCACCAATCTATATTAGTCTTAGTCTAGCCCACCAGTGTAGTATGTTTGCTCCATTTCTTAAAAGATCAAGTGGAGCTAGGAGCTTGAGCAAAAGGACTTCGTGGTGGATCATCGTGGACTTGGAAGGATTCAAGCCAACCGGTTCAAACCATACTCGATCTAAGGAGTCACAAGAAGTGGTCTACAAAGGTTGTATTACTTACCTCTTAGTGTTAGACATTTGTAGTATATGATACTAGTTGTTGTTACCCTATTTTTCTAGTTCGATTCATGGTTGGTATTGTTTAGCACCCTCTAAAATTATAATTTACCATGTGTGAGGCAACCCAAAACCTAGGATGGTGCTAGAGAATCCCTACAGTGGTATCAGAGCCAAGCTAGAACTTTAGAGTAACCTAGACGATGTTAAAAACTTCGAACGAACATCGACTGCTCCAAAAATTGTTCTCTAAAATTTTTTCAAAATGTTGGAATTTTTCACATTAAAAATATCCAAAAGATCATGCAGGTAATTCTATGGACCCTCTAGAAGAAAGATACCCTAACTCGATCAAATGACCGCGGAACCGCGGCCAAAATGCGCTTTTGGCGGCGGTTCCGCTGCGCCATTTGTGAGGTACGGATCGGCCCTTCTACGGTTGGCCCATAGGTACTAGATCATGCTTCTGGACATTTTTAATACTGCTCAAGTGTTAAGCTTCTCTATCAATTTTTGGGTAATCGATTAATCAATCGAATGGTTTAACATCGCCTAGTATTTGTGAATGTGATACAATAATTGGAATCTACACTAATTAGTTTTGTGAAAAGTAATTAGTTGCGTGTAAATCTAATATTTTGGCCTTGGTTGAATCGGGAATCTTGTTGTATTACCCGACTTCTTTTGAAAAGGTGTTTTCATAGTTGAGACCCAAATGTGAGATTTGCATCGTTAGATATGAAATCCAGAATATGTGATATTCTGGGTTTATGACATCTAAAGGCAGTGTTGATTCCAATTGTTATAGTTTTTTACTTTCTTTTCTGCGACCGTAAGTGTAGTATGTGGTGTATCGCCGGTTTCGTTGCTATACATCAACGACAATTGGGATACGCATACTTACTTACGTTGATGATATGTGATATTATGTGTTGCTGAGATATGATGTGCAGGATCGTCGTGAATGAATGGCCAAGGGTTTTATATAAGATGAGAATTTTTCTTTTCATTTATGTAAAATTAATTATATGTAATATTCTTTCATTGGGGCACTTCTGGTTTGAGGATGATGTCACCATTGTTGTATATTATTTACTTCTCCGCATTAGGATAGACCCAAGGAGGGGAGCACAAGTGACCGGGTTCTAGGGTTCAGTGGGAGGCCATCTCAAGGAGTCGAGACCGGGTCTCCTAAACTCTAGAATTGGTAGGGTCACTTGCCGCTCTCTTAGGGTTCTAGGGGTGTGGGCTTGGCTATTCATCACGACCGTGGAATCCGTATTTTCTATTGTTAGCTAAATACAAAATGCGGACCTCCTAGTATATCTTGTATTTTCATATATGTGTTTCTGCTGTTGATATTATGTGATGTGATCACTTTATATGCTGAGATGAATGATGTATTATATATATGATATATAATAAACGTTGCTTAAGTTTTGCATCTGCGCTAGTCCCGCCCCGCTATGCCGTTAGTTAAGTAACCTAACGATACATAACGGGACATTGTGGCAAATGCGGATGGCATAAGCGTACGTTCTATTTTCGTTTCTTTTCTGTAATGGCTTAAGGACATAAATGATGGGACTACATTAATAAGATTAATGTAAACAAAAAGAAACCTAAAAAGATGTTGTAGAATTAGATTTGAAATCTACTCGGATTTTATGAAAAAGCAAGTTTTCAAATTGCGGAGCTTAAGCCACTCCTTTTAAACCCATTGGATTCTACAACGATATCAAGTTCGAAGCGTTAAAGGTTTTCTTAAAAACTATTCACAGCCCTCCGTCATTTTAGAAAGTAGAGTACTTAGTATTCGTGCTGCGTATTTTGACTATAGTTAAGGCGCAGTGTACGGTTGCTAAGTGATGTCTTCCTACACCGCATATGATGCGATTAGTTAGGACATTCATATGATTATATTGACTATAGTTAAGGGACATATGGATGGGTCTAGTTAATCACGAAATGAAGGAAAGAACTTGACTAGTATTTATGATATGTTGACTATAGTTAAGGTCATGAGTGCTAGGGGTAAAAACCATATCAGGAGTTTCAAGAGTTGAAATTTGCAATGAGATTGCATACCTTCTATGTGATAGTAGGATCTCGATCCCACTGTGAGCAATAGTTGCTCCCAGGAGAGTTTTGCACTTTACAATTAGCTAACCCATTAGGTATCTAGAAAGGTGTCAACAGGGCTACGCCTCTGGAAAAATGAGATTTATTTTAATTAGGTCCGTGCAAAAGCACGGGGAACCTCACTCAGAAGTACCGGCACTGGCTTGGCTGAACGGATAGCGAAGTTGTAGAATGTAATTAATCCTGGCTAATTATTTTCCTTTTAAGGTTTGAAGGAAAATTTGATAAAAGCAGTGGGAGACATCGATTAGATAAGATAAATAACGAACCTGATCTTTGCAAGAGCTTTCGCTGAGTGTATTCTTTTCTCTCTCCTAATGGCAGATAACCATGACTGGACTTAAGCTACTATTAGAGAAAAATAAGCTAACTGGGCCGAACTATAAATATTGGCTGAGAAACATAAACATTACTCTCACATATAAAAGTATCATATGTCCTCACTGCCTCAGCCCCGCCCACCCTAGGCCCTGAATCTTCTGTTGCGGATAGGGAAATCCGCAAAACGTGGGATATTGACTGTGCTACTGCCAAATACCTCGCGCTTGCATCGATGGACAGTACACATCAAAAGCAGCACGAGGAGATGGATGTTCAATCCATCTTTCTCCATACAAAAGAGTGTTGGGTTGCTAGGCACACGCACAAGGGTCTACGAGGCATCAACCATGCCCAATTAAAATTTTAGCCGTGCCGAACAACCCAAAGCCGGATCTTTAAACTAGAGTTTATGCGAAAACTAGCATGTTAAACACTTTAACACTAAGTGAGAGGGATTACAACCTTTGTAGATCCGGTCCTTCACTTCATAAGCTCCGTGTTGAGGTCCCTTCACTGCGATCATCGTGTTCCAGACTCTCGAGAGATTCCACGAAGAGAAAGATGCAGTCTTGCTTCCGATCTTCGATAACATAGATGATCTACCTTGAAGTTTCATTAACACAAGCTAACACTCATAAAATGATGTGAACACCCTCATCTAAATGGTAAGGGTAGATGAGGATGATGAAGTAGGATTTTTGCTCTCTTTTATTTTCTCATTCTCACTCATTTTCATCACTTGGAAAAAAGCTAGTAAGCTTTTTCCATGAAAAGTAGAAGGAAGAAGAAGAAAAAGAATAATAGAATTCCTTTTGTGATGAATAATGAAAAGATAAATATGATGAATAATGCAACCATGGTCAACTAAACCCATGTAGAGAATTAACTAGGGCTAGGGTTTGGGTTGGGTTATAGCATGAGTCATTTGAAAATATCAAGCATAATATCTTTTCCAAGACAAAAGAAAAGCTTCTAGAATCTACTAGAAGTCCTAACCCTAATCCAAACCCTAATCATGTTTAAACTCTACAAAACATGTTGCATTAATAACCATATCATGTTACAATATTATATATCACATATATAATATTTATCGTAACAAAATAAAATAATACATTTAACATATATCGCATATATATCAATGTATTACCCGAGTGAGAAAAAGAATCTTTTATTGAGCTAATATTAGTTAATGTAATTTAATATATCATATATATTATTATACATTAAATTATCGAATCAACACTTGATCCGACAATCCGGCTATATCGCATATAACCGACTAATACGATGACCCGGCTATATCACATATACCCGGCCGATATCTCATATCGCGAGAATCCAATACGGTATCACATATCGCATTATCTTCGGTCCTGCACATATCACATATGTGCTCCTACTCCGTTTTTCCTGAGTCAAGAAACCTCTGTGTAGGACTCTAAAGAATCATCAATATGCCGGCAGTAGGTGATGATCATATCAAACACCCACAAGCTGCAAGCGGTCAGCTAAACGTAACAGCCACTCAGGTAATGAGCGCTCAGAAGATCAATAAGCATGCCTGTATATTCTCCTGTGAATCCAATCAATAACACTCCCGTACAGTCCGGTCTCGTCGTCTGATATGTCGCATATCTCGTCTAGGGGTGGTAAACGTCAGACCCCAGTAGCTCGATAAGTTGTGTCGATATGAGGTCTATAACAGTTCGAGAAACTACTGATAACTCTTACCAGTAAATCTCGGCAACCGTGGCCAAGGATTTCTAGTTATAGCCAGTCGAGCACAGCACAACATCAACTACCTATACCGGAAGAGACGAATCCCCTCCTATCGCTCATTGCCTCCGTGTGATTCGGGACTGTACCCAAAAGCCACCTTTTTGCATGCCCTCTTGGATGTGGTATGATGGAAATCAAAGCACAGTGGGAATCACACAAGACTCAATGACGATCTCGGGTCAACAGACTACTCTGTACCAGTGTCACCGGAGAACTGCCATCTGACGTGAGGTATAATACCATCTGGGAGTTCTCAGTGAGTCCGTCCAGTGTACCCAGTCTCTACTGAGCACCCGTACACCATCCTTGATGTCAAACACCGATGGATATGGGATCGTCCATCGCCCATCATATGGGTCAAGATGCGTATACGCTAGTCTACACTGGTGTATCGATGCCCTGTCTCGATACACCCTCGACTAGGAACATTTATAGGACGTACTTGCCGACTACCGTGGCCCCACTAGTATGATCTCATCATAGTCCCAATAGTCGAGTACATATCCTAAGGGCTTTATCAACATGTAACATAGAGACAATCAGAATACATGTTAAGATAAAGTACAACCAGATAGCGTACTATCATATCAAGCAAGAAAGTCCTCCCTATATATGTCCAAGCATCCACTACAATATGCATCGTATGTACAATAATGGCCTCTAGGGCATACATATAACTAACAATCTCCCACTTACACTAGGGCCATCTGTTGTGGTATCACATACCTAACAATTAGCTGTGGTTGAAGTATCTCATACTCAACCATCCCATAAAAGTTTCTACTGGGAAAAAGGCCTTTGTGAGTGGATCCGCGCTGTTGTCCTCTGTGTCTACTCTCCAAACCTTGATCTCCTTGGAGATCAACCATCTCCATGAACAGATGATACTGCCTAAGAATTATATCTGGATTTCTGATGGGACGGTAGTTCCTTGGCTTAAAGCCACAACTCCATTGTCACACAATGGTAGGAACGAAGTTCATCTCATGAACTTATATATCCAGACTGCCTCTTTGGTAGCATCCTTGGTAACGATGAATCTTGCCTTTAATCGTCTAGTATGTCACGGTATCTAGTTTAGAACTCTTCCAACATACCATCCCTCCACTGAGGGTAAAGACAATGCCTGCGACTGACATTCAGTCGTCCTTATCACCCTGGAACCTTTCCAGTCATTCTCCCCAGGATCGATTGATACCATCTCACTACAACTAGTGAGAATCCTAACATCCAATTAGATCTATCTCATAGATCCAAAACCTAGGATTTAGGAGGTATCACCTTGATCCTATATGGAGAATCCTTGTGATAAGCGGAGATTGACCGAGCGTAGAATAGGAAACTCCTTCTCTATCAAGAGTATGTCATCCACATACTCTACGAGGATCACCACCATACTCCCTACTACCTTTTTGTATATACAAGGTTCATCTACCATTTTGATGAAGTCAAACTCTTTGACTACCACATCAAAACAGATGTTCTAACTCCGCGATGCCTGCTTTATCCTATAAAGCATCTTGCTCACATTTCCGCTGCTCCCACTGTCTACGAAGCCCTCTGGTTGTGTACTTATAGACGCACTCTTCTAAATTATCATTTAGAAAAGCAGTCATGACACCCAACCACCAGATATCGTAGTCATGGTATGTAGCCGTGGCAAGTAGGATCTGGATGGACTTAAGCATAGCTTTGAAAGTCTCAACTTTTCCATGTACACCAAGAAATCTTCTCAAGATATACTTGCTCCTGATGGGGATTTAACCCTTCAGATAAAGCAACCAAAGTCCATATTTTGTTGGTGTATAAGGATTCCATCTCAGATCGCTAAGCATCCAGCCATTCTTACAGAGTCCCACTCCTGATGGCCAGCTCGAAACTAGTTGGGTCATCATCACATGATGCAATCCTCGCTCCCACTGTCATAGAGAAACCGAAGTATCTCTCTGGTGGGTGAAGAACCCTACTAGATCGGCGGAGAGGCTGAAGTTCATTGGAAACTACTGAATCCTTTGGTTCTACCAATTCATCAGCTGTAGTTTGTATAAATGGAACTACTTCCATTTTTATAGAGCTGACCTTGCCTCGAGCTTGTCCAGATTTTTCTTTTAGACATAGGCCGGAAAACCCCAAATCTTAAAAAACTTAAGATATGGGCTCTTCCCTTTCCATATCACACATGAAGTGGTAGGCAACTGATTTGATTTGAACCCTATTCAATAGGTTTGCAGCTTCTCAAGTGCATAACTCCCAAAAGGAAATAGGAAACTCAGCAGTACTCATCATAGAACACACCATATCACATAGGGTGCTATTGCTCCACCCCGATATACCATCGTGCTATGGTGTATACAGAGGAGTAATGCTGAGAGAGAATCTCATTCTCCTTTAGAATAGTCCAGGAATCTCCGTACTCAAGTATTCTCCTCCCTGATCTCATCAAAGGACATAATACTTATACCCGGTTTTTGGTTCTCTACTTCTAACTCATATTCTGTGAATATCTCAAAAGGTTCGGACTTGTTTTTCAACAGGAACATATATCTGAATCTTGAGAGATCATCAGAGAATGGAATGAAGTACAAAGAACCGGTCTTGGCATGTGTAGACAGGAGACCTTCATACATCAGCATGTATCAATCCCAAGAGTTCACTAACTCTTTCTCTGTATCCAAGAAACAGAGCTGTGGTCATCTTATCTCTGTGACATGACCGACAAGTTTCACAAGATGTAAATTCAAACAAATTTAAATATGCATCTCAATGTAACTTTAGCTAGTCGGGTCGCATTGATATGACCTAGTCTACAATACCTCATGAAGGATTCGTTCATTTCTGAACTATTCCTCTTGTGTGTGTTCTGTATACTAAGAACTGTAGTTTGATTTAGAACGTCTATGCTTTTAGATAATGTACCTGAACCGATCAACTCTTGATATAGGAAATGTTCAAAACATTATCCAACAATACAAAATTATATCCTTTCTTTACTAATAAAGAGAGTGATATGATGTTGTATATCAGGTTCGGTATCTAATAACATTGGTTCAGAATCAATGTATTCTGGTAATACCGGGTAATAGTGACCAACAGACTTGGCTGCAATACTTGCACCGTTTCTATCTCATGAAACTTATCACCCGTTCTCAGTTCTCTACCTATCTGTAGCCCATGTAACAAATTACATATGTGGAATCCTGATCCGGTATCTAATACCCAGGACGTAAAGGATACTGAGAAACAGTTCTCTGTAATGAACACACCCGAAGAAGATGCATCAGCATGCACTTTCTTCGTTTGGGCGGTACGGGAAATCTGGTATTCCCCAATTTCCTGCTCTGTGTTATAACAATTATAAGTTGGAGCGGGACCAACGTTCCCCAGCTCAGTATAACAAGCTGGTTCGGTCAATATATCCGTATTATTATCTTGATTAAGGCGTGATATGGTCGCTACCTGAAGAGAGAGAGAAGAAAACACTCAGCGTATGCTCTTGCAAGATTAGATTGGTTATCTAATATAGCCAATCAGGATGTCTCCCCCTGTTTTAGTCAATTCTTCCTTCAAACCCTAAAAGGAAAGACTAGTCGGGATTAATTACACGCTATAAGTTCGCCAATCTTTTAGCCAGGCCAGTGCCGGTAGTTTGAGGGAGGTTCCCCGTGCTTTCGCACGGACCTAATTAAAGAAAACCTCGTTTTCCCAGGGGCGTAACCCCGTTGACATCTTTCTAGACACCTACTTGATCGGCTAATTGTAATGTGTAAAACTCTCCCAGGAGTAACTCTTACTCGTAGCGGGTATCGGGATCCAACTATCTTATAGAAGGTATGCAGTCTCATTGCAAATTTCATTACTTGAAATTCCCAATAATATTTTACCCCTAGCGTCCTATAACCTTGATGAATGCCAACAAACCATAGGCTACTAGTCAAGTTCAACCCGTCATTTCCCGATTGAATTAAACCAACCCGCACGACCCTTGGCGAAAACCAACAAAGCCGCACGACTACCCTAACTCAATCGCATCATATGCTTATGCAGATAAGCATAAATAGCTACCACACACTATGCCTTGACGAAAGCCAACAAACACAGCACGAATACTATGAAGTACTTATCTGAAATGACGGAGGGCTACGTCAGGTTTTTAAGAAAACCCTTTGCGTAATGAACTTGATATCGATGTAGAATCAAGTGATTTTTAAATGGAATGTTTCTGAGGCCTTTCTAGTTTTGCTAAAGGGGTCACTCCCGGTGAAAGGATCGTCGGCCCTTTCCTCATCGAATAAGGTGCAGGGTATATCATATATACCACTATGCAAAGCAAAAACAATAGAAGCAATCAAAAAACAAACCGAGTTTGTAGCATCTGCTAGTTTCACTAAAGAGGTCACTCCCGGTGAAGGGATCTCGGCTCTTTCCTTATCGAATAAGGTGCTAGATGTTCTACAAGGAACACCGCTATGCAAAGCAAGAACTAGAGCTACCAGTTTTTTTAAACAAGTTTCTACAACATCTTAGGTTTCTTTTATTTCATTAATCTCATTAATGAAGTCCCATTTTATTATGCTTCACAAGCATCACATTTGAAACGAAATCTGCAATATAATATATATCTCATATATATAATATAAACATTTGTCTCAAGCAGTAATATGATCTCATCACAAAACATTGCAACAGAAGAACATATATGAAATATTGGATATACTAGGACGTCCGTGTTTTTAATATGAGCCAGTATAAAACATGGATTCCATGGTCGCGATGAATAGCAAAACCCACATCCCTAGACCCATACGAGAGCGGCAAGTAACACTGCCAATTCTAGGGTTAGGAGACCCAGTCTCGACGCCTCGAGATGGTCTCCCACTAGACCCCAGAACCCGGTTACTTGTGGTCCCCGCCTTGGGTGTACCTAACGCGGAAAAGTAAATAATATACAATGGTGACATCATCCTCAGCCCGGAAGCGCCTGTTAGTGTTTATGCCCTAGAAGGCCATTACTGTATCATACTAGTTTGTATATTACTTAATGGAAGCTTGGGATATTCACATGTATATAACAGTCTTGCTAAACATGGTAGTATGCTACTTGGTTTTTCTATCTTAATATGTGAGTGTACGTATTGATAGAGCTCTTAGGATCTTGCTTGTCTACCAGCGTTGTGATGGCAGTCACACTAGTGGGGGCTGGGTAGTCTACAAGCACATCCTTATTCAGCTCCCTGGTCGTTGGATTATCGAGACAGAGCATCGATACTCCGGAGTAGACTGGTGTGTACGCTTCTCATCCCAGTTGGGGAGATGGTCTGTCCCACAGCCATCAGTACGTCGTACTGGAGATAGTATGCAGGTGCTCGTTAGGTTACGGGTACACCGGACAGGACTCACAGGGAACTGTTGGTTGGTTTGATACCAGTCGTCAGTGAGCAGTTCCCAGGTGACATGAGTACAGCTTAGTCCGCAGACTTGACACTGCTACTTCGCCTCGAGTGTGTCCCACTGTTCTTAGATTGCTACCCTACCACGGCTCAAAGGAGTCGTGCAAACAGGTAGCAGTTGGGTGCAGTCCCGAGCACTTGGAGGCAGTGGCGGTTAGACAGGATTCGTCCCTCCCGGTATTAGGAGTAGATATCGTGCTGTGTCAGAGAGCCA
Source organism: Agapanthus africanus (assembly GCA_030015575.1). Lineage (NCBI taxonomy): Eukaryota > Viridiplantae > Streptophyta > Magnoliopsida > Asparagales > Amaryllidaceae > Agapanthus > Agapanthus africanus. The sequence continues at coordinate 132,309,982 of CM057343.1, forward strand.
TTACGCAAAGTCCCTGGCCGGGGCAAGCGAGATTTGCTGGTAGGTTCCAGTAGTTTCTCAGGGTGTAATGGGCTTCCCTCCGACATGACTTATACCGCTATTAGGGGACTGACGCTTGCCGCCCCCCTAGGCCCGATATGCGATAGTCTTGGACGAACGGACCGGACTGTATGGAGATTCTCACATCAGACTCAGTAGGAGTTCGGATGGGTTTCCTCATCGGCCTTCTTATCGACAACTACCTGGGGACCGTTACGTACAGCTAGTGCCGCTTGCGGTCTGTGGTTAAACCCACTGCCAGCGTAGTAGTCGAGTCTCTAAAGTCCCACACAGAGAGTTTCCTACTCCAGGCGAAACGATATAGAGGTTGCATGGTTTTGCGACAAAGGGTTCGGACGCATACGTGCGTTTACGCACGTACGACTTTCGGACAGTTTTTACCAGTCGGCTTTGGTTTAAGCCAGTTACTGGTATCCGGTTATTGGATTTTACAGTCTAAAAGTTTTTCCGTATTTTTGCGGATCGGAGGGGCGTTCTCGTAATTGTGCGAGAAGCTTCTAGAAGATGTGACTAAGGAGGTTACTTTGGATAAGATTGTGAGTCATGAGGGTGATTCATCATTATCATTATTGCACCATAAATGATAATGACACATGCTTAATGAATCACCACTTTGCATTTATGAAGCATGCTTATTCATTTCTATTATTCATTATTCTAAAATAAGAATGCTTCATAATATATTATGATACACTCACAATCTCATCTCATTATCATTATCATCTTCTCTCTCCTCAAGCTTTCATCTTCAAACCCTAATCCTTAATCCTCATGTGTTGAGATCAAAGGATTAGTTAGACTTAAACATCCATTACCTTCACTCTATATCATCCTTTCTTCTTTGATTAGCAATCAAAGTAGATTAGTTACCTCAAGTTAGAGGTGTAGCTTGGTGTTTTGCTCTCGGGTGGATCGTCTACTACCTAGAGAAGGTCGAGGAGAACAAAGGAGGACACAAAGTCGAAGGACCGGTTTCATTAGGTATAATCCCTAAACACAATTGATAAGAAACTCTTTGTGTACGGTTATTTATAGTTTAGCTTTGATTTAAGCGGTTAGTCGATGTTCGTTCACTAATCAAGATCGTTTTTGAAATTTCCGCCTCCCCACAAGTACTGGGGTGTACTACATCGACTTACAGTGGTATCAGAGCCTCGCTAAACAATAAATAACTTAATTGCAAATTTGTACGAATTTCGAACGGAAAAACGAAGCCGGAAAACCCTAAAAAATGCAAGTTTCTGTCGAATTTAAAATGATGTCCAAAAATTTTTCAGGTGAGTGCAGAAAGCTTGAAATGACCACAGTAGAACACCCAAGAAAAACAGTCTCCTGAATCGCCAAACTCGCCGCGGAACCGCGGCCTCAGCCTACTGAGTCGCCGCGTTTCCGCCGCCGAGTTGGCGAGTCAGGAACATATTTTTCTTCTGTTGCTTCTCTGTGAAATTTGGGGTTTTCTGGAATATTTAATATTTGCTCAGGTTTCAGTTTAACAGAGCAGTTTTTGGAGCAATATTAATGTTGTTTAATCGATCGAAATTGTACAGTATTTGCATGTTGGATTATATCTGTGATTGTTTAATGTGTTCGTAAACCTCCCCTAACTGCTAGTATGTCGGTTGGCAGGGGGTTGCACATTTCTGAAATGGTTATATCTGTTTGTGCATATAAACTGTATTGGACTGTTGTGGTGTATAGCCGGGGTTTGCAATGGGTTATTGTTTAATTCATTTGTTGTAAATGTTATTTGTTGTAATATTATTTTTGCGGGGCACTTCCAGGTTGCGGTTGTAGCCACCGTTGTATTATTTCATTTTACTGTTTTTGCTCCTAGGACTGACCCAAGGTGGGGTACACAAACTGCCGGGCGGGTAGTTTGTCGTACCCGTAGGGGTCGAGGGTGGGGTATCGGCTATTCATCACAACTGTGTAATCTGTCTTTTCTTGCAGGCTCAAAAGAAATACAGATTGCTTGCAAATCCAATATTGTTTATCTGTGTTCTGGAATGTATTTCATTGCGTCAGACGAATGTAAAATATCTACATTTATGATAGCTATTTAGACGTCACTTATGTTTTACACCCGCGCTAGCCCAGCCCCCGCTCTGTCGTTAGTTAAGTAACCTAACGGGTGATGACGGGACCCCGTAGCGAATGCGGATGGCATAAGAGGACGTTGTATTTTCGTTGTTTTCTGCAATGATAGGTTAATGATGGGACGCATTATCTATAATGCAAAGAAAAACAAACCAAAGTTTAAATCGTTGGAACAATTTAAAAGAAACCACTCGGTTATTTTTAAAACAGATATTTTTAAATGCGGAGCTTTAACCACTCCTTTTAAAAGCTATCAGGTTCCTTCGGTTATATCAAGTTCACTACGTTCACGGTTTCGCCAAAACCATTCGTAGCCCTCCGTCATTTCATCTGGGTATTCAGTAGTATTCAAGCTATGTATTTTGACCTAACGCCAAGGCATAGTGTTTGGTAGCTACTGGGTATTCATTTGTTGCATAGGTAGATGTAGTTAGTTTGGGACAGTCGTATTATCATTTTGGCCGAACGTCAAGGATATATACGGATGGGTTCAAATTGACAAGATAATGATGGGTAGAACTTGACATGTGACTTATGACATTTTGACCTAACGCCAAGGTCATAAGAGCATGGGGCAGAAATAAATATCGGGAATTTCTAAAGAAACTGAAATTTGCAAAGAGATGCATACCATTTGGAGTTTGATGAATGTTGGTAGGATTCCTTCAACATTATCATACGATGATATTTGGATCCCGATCCTACTGTGAGTATATGCTACTTATCAGGATATTCGTCACTTAACGATCAATGCTATAAACCTAGTAGGTGTCCAGAAAAGTGTCAGCGGGGTTACGCCCCCAGAGAAAAGAGGTTATTTAATTAAGGAACTTCGCGAAAGCGTTGGAAAACCTCCCTCGAAGTACCGACACCAGCCTGGCTGAACGGTTAAGCAAGTATTGTACGGTGAGAATAGTCCTGGCTAATTCTTCTTTTATGGTTTGAGGAAGGATTCGAGAAACAGTGGGAGCCATCCAGTTTAGATAAACTAAAAACCACTCTAAACTTGCAAGAGCATCATGCTAAAGTGTTTTCTTCTCTCTCTCCTAATTGCAGCGACCCTGAAAATGACTGGACTTAAGTTACTTTTAGAAAAAAATATACTGACGGGGCCAAACTATAAAGATTGGCTGCGGAATGTCAAAATGGCTTTGACCTATGACAAACTGGGGTACGTCCTCACCGCTACGGCACCTGCTGTCCCTGGTCCTAAATCCAGCAATGCGGATAAGGAAATCCGCAAAACCTGGGATTTAGATTGCGCGAGAGCCAAGTGCATCGTGCTTGCCTCAATGAACAATGAACATCAGAGGAGGCACGAGGATATGTCCCTAGATGGCATATTTCTCCATACAAAGGAACTTTATGGAGAGTAATCTCGTATAGCAAGATACGAGACCTCTAAGAAATTGTTTCGAGCGAGGTTGGCTGTCGGGTCATCGGTAGGTGAACATGTCCTACAGATAATCGGCTATATTGAAGAGCTCGCAGACCTTGGGACGACTTTGGATAATGAGCTCTATACAGACCTTATTCTCCAGTCCCTTCCTCCCACCTACGCCCAGTTTATCCTCAACTTCAATCTTCAAGGAAAAGAAGTTGAACTTGTGGAACTCCTGAACATGTTAAGGAGTGCAGAGGGCACATTGCAGAAGGCAAGGGAAACACCCGCTATGTTTGTTGGCGGTGCATCTTCTTCCGGGTCCAAGGCTAGGGCCAAAGGAAGGAAGAAGAAGGCCGCACCCAAACCTAGAGGAGGTGTTAGTAAGGTGGGAAAGAAGGGAAAGAAAAAGATAGCAGTACCGATAGTTGGCCAGGATGAGTGCTTCCATTGTCACAGGAAAGGGCACTGGAAGAAGGATTGCAAGGCGTGGATCGCCAAGAACCAGGAACCGAAGCAAGCTGTGGCTTCGACTTCAGGTGTGTTTGTAATTGAGAATTGTCTGTCAATCAACTCTACTTCCTGGGTATTGGATACCGGATCAGGATCTCATATTTGCAATTCATTGCAGGCACTGAGAAACCGTAGAGTGCTGAAGGAAGGTGATATGATCCTCAGGGTTGCTAACGGAGCTAGCGTGGGAGCTGCGTCCGTCGGGGATTATCACCTAGGATTGACAAGTGGACACATTTTGGTTTTACATAACTGTTATTTTGTACCAAGCTTAACGTGTAATATCATATCAGTTTCCTTGTTATCAAATAAAGGTTATGATTTCACGTTTGTAAGAGATGTTGTTAACATCCACCTTAATCATGGTTTGATTGGGTCCGGTACTCTAAATAACGGCATATATGTGTTAAACCAACTCCAAATTTTCAATGTCCAGAACACACTAAAAAGAAAGTCTCCAGATTTAAATAAAGCTTTCTTATGGCATTGTAGACTGGGTCACATCAATGAGAGAAGGTTGACTAAGTTGCATAGAGAAGGATATTTGGACACGTTCGAATATCAATCCTATGACACTTGTCAATCTTGTCTCAAAGGAAAGATGACAAAGACTCCATTTACTGGACAAGGAGTAAGAGCGAGCGAGCTCTTAGGACTCATACACAGCGATGTATGTGGTCCAATGTCTACACATGCGAGAGGTGGTTTTTCCTATTTCATTACTTTCACGGATGATTACTCAAGATACGGATTCATTTATCTGATGAAACATAAATCCGAGGCTTTTGAGAAATTCCAAGAGTATAAGAATGAAGTAGAAAACCAAACCGGCAAAAGTATTAAGACACTAAGATCTGATCGAGGTGGAGAATACTTAAGTACCGAGTTCCTAGGTTACCTAAAAGAGAAAGGAATTCTCTCTCAGCTTACTCCTCCATACACTCCACAGCATAACGGTGTATCGGAGAGACGGAATCGAACCCTATTGGATATGGTACGATCCATGATGAGTAATGCTGAGTTACCGCGATCTTTCTGGGGTTATGCGCTAGAATCAGCGGCATATCTTTTGAACATGGTTCCTACCAAGACTGTGCCTACCACTCCATATCAGATGTGGAGCGGGAAGAAACCCCATCTACAGTATATAAAGATTTGGGGATGTCCAGCTTTTGTTAAAAAGCAGCATGTGGACAAGCTCGAGGCACGATCAGTAAAGTGTAAGTTTGTGGGATATCCAAAGCACTCCAGGGGATATCTATTCTATTACGCAGAGGAACAAAAGGTGTTTGTTTCTCGTAATGCCCATTTTCTAGAACATCAGTTTTTAGAAAAGGAATCAAGTGGGAGCGAAATAGAACTGGAAGAAATTCCAGAACCACAAACTAATACTGAAAGTTTGGTAGAACCGGTAGTTCAAGAAGAACAGAACATTCCCGCACCCCTCCGCAGGAGTAGTAGGCCGTCTCATCCGCCTGAGAGATACTACGGTTTTCTCATAGACGGGGATAGAGAGGATTGCATCATAGATGATGATGAACCTACTGACTTCCAGCAGGCCATCCAGAGCGGCGACTCGGTACGATGGTTAGATGCAATGCGGACCGAGATGGAGTCCATGTACACCAACAAAGTATGGACTTTGGACTTTGCTCCAGATGGGGTAAAACCCATAGGATGCAAATGGATCTTCAAGAAAAAGATTGGTGTAGATGGACAGGTGGAAACCTATAAGGCTAGACTTGTTGCAAAGGGTTTTCGTCAAAGACCTGGTTTGGACTATGACGAAACTTTTTCTCCAGTGGCTATGCTCAAATCCATTCGGGTCCTTCTTGCTATTGCTGCCTTCCATGATTATGAAATCTGGCAGATGGACGTAAAGACGGCTTTTCTGAATGGAAATTTAGAAGAGAGCGTCTATATGGATCAGCCAGAGGGTTTCAATCAGAGTGGGAGCAGCGGGAAAGTATGCAAGCTGCTTAAGTCCATTTATGGACTAAAGCATGCATCGCGGAGTTGGAACATCTGTTTTGATGAGACAGTCAAAGAATATGACTTTATCAAAAATCCAGATGAGCCGTGCATATATAGTAAAGTTGTGGCCAGAAGTGTCGTATTCCTCGTCTTGTACGTGGATGACATTCTATTGATAGGAAATGACATTCCTATGCTACAATCTGTCAAAGGATTCTTGTCACACAGGTTCTCCATGAAAGACCTGGGTGATGCCTCGTACATTCTGGGGATCCGGATCTATCGTGATAGATCCAAGAGGATGCTGGGACTTTCGCAGTCCAGGTATATCGACACTATACTGAAAAGATTCAGTATGGAAGATTCTAAGCGCGGTAATTTACCGGCTTGTCACGGAATCACCCTCTCCAAAGAGATGTCTCCCAAGATTGATTTGGAAAGGGAACGCATGTCTATTATACCCTACGCTTCTGCGGTAGGCTCTATAATGTATGCGATGTTATGTACCAGACCAGATGTTGCTTATGCACTGAGCGTGGTAAGCCGGTATCAGTCAGACCCAGGGGAGAAACACTGGATAGCAGTAAAGAACATTCTCAAGTACCTGAGGAGGACTAAGGAGATGTTCTTGGTTTACGGCGGAAAAGACCTCAGGTTGGAGGCCTTTGCTGATTCCGGCTTCCAAGTGATAAGGACGATTCCAAGTCCATGTCGGGTTATGTCTTTACCCTCAATGGAGGGGCGGTGTGCTGGAAGAGCTCCAAGCAGGACACCGTTGCTGACTCGACGATGGAAGCGGAGTATATAGCTGCTTGCGATGCCGCAAAAGAAGCAGTCTGGATGAAGAAGTTCCTAACAGAACTTCAGGTGGTTCCTACCATAGTTGATCCAATACCTCTGTATTGCGACAACAACAGAGCTATAGCTTTAGCGAAGGAACCAAGGTCCCATCAGAAGTCCAGACATATCTTGAGGCGGTATCACCTGATCAGGGAGATCATTGATCGTCAGGAGATCGAGGTTCGGAGAGTTGCTTCTGAAGAGAACATTGCTGATCCATTCACGAAGGCCCTACCTCAGATTCAGTTCGAGAGGCTGCTCGAGATCATCGGTCTACGATATGCCAGTACATGGCCCTAGTGCAAGTGGGAGATTGTTAGTGTTTATGCCCTAGAAGGCCATTACTGTATCATACTAGTTTGTATATTACTTAATGGAAGCTTGGGATATTCACATGTATATAACAGTCTTGCTAAACATGGTAGTATGCTACTTGGTTTTTCTATCTTAATATGTGAGTGTACGTATTGATAGAGCTCTTAGGATCTTGCTTGTCTACCAGCGTTGTGATGGCAGTCACACTAGTGGGGGCTGGGTAGTCTACAAGCACATCCTTATTCAGGTCCCTGGTCGTTGGATTATCGAGACAGAGCATCGATACTCCGGAGTAGACTGGTGTGTACGCTTCTCATCCCAGTTGGGGAGATGGTCTGTCCCACAGCCATCAGTACGTCGTACTGGAGATAGTATGCAGGTGCTCGTTAGGTTACGGGTACACCGGACAGGACTCACAGGGAACTGTTGGTTGGTTTGATACCAATCGTCAGTGAGCAGTTCCCAGGTGACATGAGTACAGCTTAGTCCGCAGACTTGACACTGCTACTTCGCCTCGAGTGTGTCCCACTGTTCTTAGATTGCTACCCTACCACGGCTCAAAGGAGTCGTGCAAACAGGTAGCAGTTGGGTGCAGTCCCGAGCACTTGGAGGCAGTGGCGGTTAGACAGGATTCGTCCCTCCCGGTATTGGGAGTAGATATCGTGCTGTGTCAGAGAGCCATTACGCAAAGTCCCTGGCCAGGGCAAGCGAGATTTGCTGGTAGGTTCCAGTAGTTTCTCAGGGTGTAATGGGCTTCCCTCCGACACGACTTATACCGCTATTAGGGGACTGACGCTTGCCGCCCCCCTAGGCCCGATATGCGATAATCTTGGATGAACGGACCGGACTGTATGGAGATTGTCACATCAGACTCAGTATGAGTTCGGATGGGTTTCCTCATCGGCCTTCTTATCGACAACTACCTGGGGACCGTTACGTACAGCTAGTGCCGCTTGCGGTCTGTGGTTAAACCCACTGCCAGCGTAGTAGTCGAGTCTCTAGAGTCCCACACAGAGAGTTTCCTACTCCAGGCGAAACGATATAGAGGTTGCATGGTTTTGCGACAAAGGGTTCGGACGCATACGTGCGTTTACGCACGTACGACTTTCGGACAGTTTTTACCAGTCGGCTTTGGTTTAAGCCAGTTACTGGTATCCGGTTATTGGATTTTACAGTCTAAAAGTTTTTCCGTATTTTTGCGGATCGGAGGGGCGTTCTCGTAATTGTGCGAGAAGCTTCTAGAAGATGTGACTAAGGAGGTTACTTTGGATAAGATTGTGAGTCATGAGGGTGATTCATCATTATCATTATTGCACCATAAATGATAATGACACATGCTTAATGAATCACCACTTTGCATTTATGAAGCATGCTTATTCATTTCTATTATTCATTATTCTAAAATAAGAATGCTTCATAATATATTATGATACACTCACAATCTCATCTCATTATCATTATCATCTTCTCTCTCCTCAAGCTCTCATCTTCAAACCCTAATCCTTAATCCTCATGTGTTGAGATCAAAGGATTAGTTAGACTTAAACATCCATTACCTTCACTCTATATCATCCTTTCTTCTTTGATTAGCAATCAAAGTAGATTAGTTACCTCAAGTTAGAGGTGTAGCTTGGTGTTTTGCTCTCGGGTGGATCGTCTACTACCTAGAGAAGGTCGAGGAGAACAAAGGAGGACACAAAGACGAAGGACCGGTTTCATTAGGTATAATCCCTAAACACAATTGATAAGAAACTCTTTGTGTACGGTTATTTATAGTTTAGCTTCGATTTAAGCGGTTAGTCGATGTTCGTTCACTAATCAAGATCGTTTTTGAAATTTCCGCCTCCCCACAAGTACTGGGGTGTACTACATCGACTTACAGTGGTATCAGAGCCTCGCTAAACAATAAATAACTTAATTGCAAATTTGTACGAATTTCGAACGGAAAAACGAAGCCGGAAAACCCTAAAAAATGCAAGTTTCTGTCGAATTTAAAATGATGTCCAAAAATTTTTCAGGTGAGTGCAGAAAGCTTGAAATGACCACAGTAGAACACCCAAGAAAAACAGTCTCCTGAATCGCCAAACTCGCCGCGGAACCGCGGCCTCAGCCTACTGAGTCGCCGCGTTTCCGCCGCCGAGTTGGCGAGTCAGGAACATATTTTTCTTCTGTTGCTTCTCTGTGAAATTTGGGGTTTTCTGGAATATTTAATATTTGCTCAGGTTTCAGTTTAACAGAGCAGTTTTTGGAGCAATATTAATGTTGTTTAATCGATCGAAATTGTACAGTATTTGCATGTTGGATTATATCTGTGATTGTTTAATGTGTTCGTAAACCTCCCCTAACTGCTAGTATGTCGGTTGGCAGGGGGTTGCACATTTCTGAAATGGTTATATCTGTTTGTGCATATAAACTGTATTGGACTGTTGTGGTGTATAGCCGGGGTTTGCAATGGGTTATTGTTTAATTCATTTGTTGTAAATGTTATTTGTTGTAATATTATTTTTGCGGGGCACTTCCAGGTTGCGGTTGTAGCCACCGTTGTATTATTTCATTTTACTGTTTTTGCTCCTAGGACTGACCCAAGGTAGGGTACACAAACTGCCGGGCGGGTAGTTTGCCGTACCCGTAGGGGTCGAGGGTGGGGTATCGGCTATTCATCACAACTGTGTAATCTGTCTTTTCTTGCAGGCTCAAAAGAAATACAGATTGCTTGCAAATCCAATATTGTTTATCTGTGTTCTGGAATGTATATCATTGCGTCAGACGAATGTAAAATATCTATATTTATGATAGCTATTTAGACGTCACTTATGGGAACTTATTGAAGATGATAGCACCTATTGAAGAGCTTGAGGGCCTCGAATGGACAATGGACAATGAGCAATATACAAATATTGTTCTACAGTCTCTTCTCTCTACCTTTGCTCCATTCATAGTGAACTTCAACATGCATAACATGGAGAAGTCACTACCTGAACTTCTCAATATGTTGAGAAATGCGGAGAGCACGATTAAAGCAAAGTCTCCCTCTATGCTTGTTGGACAATCTTCTTCTTCTGTCCCAAAAGCCAAGGCCAAGGGAAGGAATAAGAAGAAATCCACCAAACCGAGAGATGGAATCAAGAAGGCACAAGGGAGAGACAAATCTAAGGTTGACAAGTTGGGAAAAGGAGAGTGTTTCTATTGCAAGAAGACGGGGCATTGGAAGCGGAATTGTGTCGGGTATATTGCTGATCTTAACAAGAAGAAGTATGGTGATGCTTCTGCTTCAGGTGTGTTTGTGACTGAAAACAGTTTTTCTATAAACTCTGCTTCCTGGGTATTGAATACCGATTTGAGTTCTCATATCTGGAATTCTGTGCAAGGCTTGAGAAATAGTAGAGTTTTGAAGACCGGTGATCGCACTCTCCGAGTTGGAAATGGTTCCAATGTACATGCAGTTTCAGTGGGAGAGTATCACCTAGAGTTGCCATCGGGTTGTATATTGGTTTTGAACCTATGTTATTTTGTACCCAGCATGCTTTGTAATATAATATCCGTTTCTTTGTTAGACAATGAAGGATATCATTTTGTATTGCAGCATAATGTTATGAACATTAAATTTAATCAAGAGTTGATTGGTTCTGGTATACTTAATAATAGGATATACGTCATAAATCAACACACAGTTTTCAACATAAAACACACAAATAAAAGAAAATTTTCAGATATAAATGAAGCTTTTCTTTGGCATTGTAGACTTGGTCATATTAATGAAACAAGACTAAACAAGCTTCATAAATATGGATATTTAAATCCTTTTGAGTATAAATCTTATGCGACTTGTCAATCTTGTATCAAAGGGAAAATGACCAAAACTCCGTTTACTGGACACGGAGAAAGAGCTACAGAGCTCTTGGGCCTCATATATAGTGATGTATATGGGCGAATGTCTACACAAGCGAGAGGCGGTTTTTTTTACTTCATAACTTTTACTGATGATTTCTCGAGATTCGGTCATATTTTTTTATTAAAGCATAAGTCTGAAGCTTTCGAGAAATTCAAGGAGTACAAACTTGAAGTAGAAAATTAAACTGGAATGAGTATCAAAACACTTCGATCAGATCGAGGTGGAGAGTATCTTAGTACAGAGTGATACTGAGTTGCCTCTCTCCTTTTGGGGGCATGCATTGGAGACTACGGCTTTTCTGTTGAACAAAGTTCCAACCAAGACCATGTCTACCACTCCATATGAGATATGGTATGGGAAGAGACCATCTCTTAAACGAGTTAAGATTTGGGGTTGTCCGGCTTTTGTTAAAAAGCAGAATCCAGAAAAACTCGAGACACGATCGGTCAAGTGTATATTTGTGGGATATCCGAAACATTCGTTTGGGTATCTTTTCTTCGAAACAATTGGGACTTTTTCGGAGATTGGATGTCTAATCAACAACTTCCGAGATCGAATGAAAGACCGGCTACAAGGAGGAACAAAAGGTGTTTGTTTCTCAATATGCCACATTTTTAGAAAATGAGATTTTTCCAAATGATAGTGATAGCAATGTGGTAGATCTAGAAGAGGTTCTACAGACATAAGTTACAAATTACGACTTGGTTGAACCTGATGTTGCAACAGAAACTTATGAACCTCAGCCACTCCGTAGATCTGGTAAGACTTCTCGCCCACCAGAGAGATACTACGGTTTTCTCGTTGATGGTGATGGAGAATATTGCATCATCGATGAAGATGACCCTACCAGTTTTCAGCAAGCTATCATGAGTGGTAACTCTGTGAAGTGGCTGGATGCCATGAGATCCAAAATGGAGTCTATGTACACCAACAAAGTATGGACTTTGGATGTTGTACCCTCTGGGGTAAAACCCGTAGGGTGCAAATGGATCTTTAAGAGAAAGATCGGTGTAGATGGGCAGGTGGAGACCTATAAGGCAAGGCTTGTGGCGAAAGGATTTCGGCAAAGACCAGGACTGGACTATGACGAAACCTTTTCTCCTGTAGCCATGCTTAAATCCATTCGGATCCTACTTGCTATTGCTGCTCACTACGACTATGAAATCTGGCAGATGGATGTTAAAACTGCTTTTCTAAATGGTGATTTAGAAGAATGCGTTTATATGGATTAGCCAGAGGGCTTCATTGATGGTGGGAGCAGCGGGAAAGTATGTAGGTTGCTTAAATCCATTTATGGATTAAAATAGGCATCACGGAGTTGGAACATCTGTTTTGATGATATTATCAAAGAGTTTGATTTCGTCAAAAATCCAGATGAACCTTGTGTTTATAAGAAGATTGTAGGAAGTACTGTCGCATTCCTCGTATTGTACGTAGATGACATTCTTCTGATAGGAAACGATATTCTTATGCTACAATCGGTCAAACTGTTCTTATCACAGAGGTTCTCCATGAAGGACCTGGGTGATGCCTCGTACATATTGGGCATGAAGATCTATAGGGATAAATCTAAAAGGTTGTTGGGATTATCCCAAACCAGGTACATTAACACCATCCTAAAGAGGTTTAGTATAGAAGACTCCAAGTGGGGTGCTTTACCCGCTGGCCATGGAGTCACTCCCTCCAAGGACTTTTGCCCAAAGACTCATGAAGAGAGAGCTCGCATGAGCATTATACTGTACGCTTCTGCTATAGGATCTATAATGTATGCGATGTTATGTACACGCCCTGATGTAGCTTATGAACTGGGTGTAGTAAGCAGGTATCAATCCAACCCATGGGAGAATCACTGGACAGCTGTGAAGAACATTCTTAAGTACTTGCGAAGGACTAAAGAAATGTTCTTGGTGTCTGGTAACGGAGATCTCCAGATGGAGGCCTTTACCGATTCGAGCTTCCAGAGTGATAAGGATGACAACAAATCTATCTCAGGGTTTGTTTTTACCCTCAATGGAGAAGCGATATGTTGGAAGAGTTCCAAATAGGATACCGTTGCAGACTCCACGATGGAAGCTGAGTATATTGCTACAAATGATGCTGCCAAGGAAGCCGTATGGATGAGGAAGTTCATCTCGGAGCTAGGAGTAATTCCAACCATTATTGATCCAATACTATTGTATTGTGATAAAAATAGGACTATGGCGTTAGCCAAAGAGCTCAGGTCCCATCAGCGATCCAGATACATCCTCAGGCGATATCATCTGATCCGGGAAATAGTTGATCACCGCGAGATCAAGATTCGGAGAGTAGATACAAAGAATAACATCGCGGATCCACTCACCAAGGCCCTCCCTCTGCCGCAGCATGAGAGACGTTTGAGATGTTGGGGATGAGATAAGCCAATAATTAGCCTTAGTGCAAGTGGGAGATTGTTGGATATATGTATGCCCTAGAGGCCATTATATGATAGTGTATGTACCGGTATGTGTGTATGTGTGTGTGTGTGTGTATATATATAATACGGGGACATTCTTGCTCGACGTGATAATATGCTATCTGGTTGTACTTTATCTTGAAATGTTCATCTGATCAAGCTTCTTATTCATTTGGTACATATTGATAAAGCCCTTAGGATATTTGCTTGACTATTGAGATTATGATGCGGATCATACTAGTGGGACATGTGTAGTTTATAAGCATATCCTTAAAATGTTCCTAGTCGTGGGTGTATCGAGATGGGGCATCGATATTTCCAGAGTAGATTAGCGTATACGTTACTTGTCCCATATGATGGGCGATGGATGATCCCATATCCATTGGTGTGGTGACACCAAAGACCGTATACGGGTGCTCAGTGAGATTGGGTACACTGAACGGACTCGCCGAGAACTCCTATGTGGTATTATATCTATCGTCGGATAGCAGTTCTCAGGTGACACTGGTACAGGTTAGTTTGTAGACCCGAGATCGTCATAGACTCTTGTGTGTCCTCCCACTGTACTTTGATCTCCATCCTACCACAGCTCTACTGAGTTGTGCAAACAAATGGATTTTGGGTACAGTCCCAAGGCACATGGAGGCAATGAGCGATAGGAGGGGTTTCACCTCTCCCGGTATTGGGGGTTGATGTTGCGCTATGTACGATTGGCTATAACTAGAAGTGCCTGGCAAGGGCTGATGAGATTTACTGATAAGTGTTATCAGTAGTTTTTCAATCTGTTATGAGCCATATACCGGCATAACTTATTGGGTTAATGGGGTCGACGATACCATCCCTAGACTTAATATGCAGCATATCTGACGAAGAGACCGGACTGTACGATAACTGTTGCCAGTTGGCTCGACGGGAGTTTTGACAGGTTCGCTTATGTTTCTTCTGATCGCTCAATACCTGGGAGCCGTTACGTATAGCTTGTGCTACTGACGGTTTGTGGGCATGTGATGTGATCACTGCCTACTGCTAGTGTATTGACGAGTTTTAGAGTCCCACAAAAGGGTCTCCTAGCTCAGGCGAAAAGATGTAGGGTTCATATGGGATATGCGCGGGAGCTCAATTAAATGCGTGTATATGATACCGTATTTTAATCGGGAGGTTTCTATTGGACGGGTCGTATGTGATATGACCAGGTTATTAAATCAAGTGTTGATTTAATATTAAGTCCATTAGCTCATTTATTAAAACCTATTTCTTTATGATGCATGCATGAGTGTATGTATATGTTGATATGGATGCACACATACAAGCATACATGTGTCATGGTTGATGATACATTGGTGGTGGGAATGCAAGACTCACATGGTAACATATTTATGTATTTTGATTATTTGAGAACAGCAAAATGGGAATAAAATCATGGTTGACTATTCAACCCTTTTCTCTTGAGTTGACCAAAGTCAATACCATGGTTTCATTGCCCATGGTTTTGTAGCCCTTGGTTTTGCTTAAGCTCAAGTCTCAAAATATCTAGATATTTTGTAACCATAGTTAAGCATGGCATAACTCTCATTCACTTGGGATTATGTTGAGATAATCTTTACTTGAGTCAAGTTTAGCCATCATCTTCTTCTTCCTCCTTCAAGCTCTCTAGGGTTTCTAAAGTGAGAGAAGAAAATAAAAAGAAAAGGTTTTTAAGTACGATCCAAACCCACATCACCAATCTATATTAGTTTAGCCCACTAGTGTAGATTGTTTGCTCCATTTCTTAAAAGATCAAGTGGAGCTAGGAGCTTGAGCAAACGGACTTCATGGTGGATCATCGTAAACTTGGAAGGATTCAAGCCAACCGGTTCAAACCCTACTCGATCCAAGGAGTCACAAGAGGAGGTCTACAAAGGTTATATTACTTACCTCTTAGTGTTATCTTAGTGTTAGACACTTGTAATATATGATACTAGTTGTTGTTACCCTATTTTTCTAGTTCGATTCATGGTTGGTATTGTTTAGCACCCCCTAAAATTTTAATATAGCATGTGTGATGCAACCCAAAACCTAGGATGGCGCTATAGAATCCCTACAGTTCTCACTGTCGGATAAATTGAGGATAGATCTGCCCGAAAAGCATGCTCCCATAAAGGAGGATGCGGAGGGGGCATCCTCCTTTCTCGTGGAAGAAGCTCCATGAGAAGTATTTCTTTCAGCAAAAACTAAAAGAATGCTAAAGGATCTACAAGCTTGTCCGGCGATCAAGTGGAAAAGTCCACTTGAGCCCGAAATTATTGAAGGGAAGCTGAAACCGCGTTCGGCGCCGAAAGTCACTGACAAAGGGAAAAGTCCCCAAGTCAAGCCCTCGAAATCTTTGATGAAAAAGAAGAAGAATAAGAAGCCTGTACAGCCTGCTGAATATATCGACAACCGCACAGACCTCTAGAAATATATATATGCGCTAGAAGAATACAATCAGAAAGCGTGAACGCCGGTCGCACTCGAAAAATTTCTCAAGCATATTTTTTAGGACGAGAACAGTGATGATGATGTCAAGACATAGAAAAGGCACGTGACCGACACTTGAATCACGTGAAGTCTATATGACCCTACCGTAATCCAAGTAAGCCAAAAACCCAGAATCTAAACCTTTTTAAAGAAATTATGGAGGTGAAGTTTTAAGAAAAGAGTTACCAAATGGAATCAAGTTTCATTTTTAAATTATAAGTAAGTTTGTTTGAAAACTCCTATGTCGTTTGAAAATTGGGCAGTACCTCCTATGTAAATTTTGAATAAAACCATATGTAAAGCATAATATATATAAAGCAACCACAACAGGAGCTAGCTTCCATGCCTAAACGGTGGAGCAACCACGCAGATAATATACGATGCCTAAGGCGAAGAAATAGAAAGCGAAACATGAACAAAACAACAATATAAATTCGACTCTAAACGAGTGTGACGCCCAAAAACGCATAAACATCTAAGTCTTGCTTCTAAATCCACAAATATACAAGTCTTGGTCGATGGAGTTTTTAACTAGATCCAAAAGAATATACATATACAATGGGTGGGTACGATCCAATATGTAACCCACCTACCAAAGCAATCACCGAAGTATGAAATGTGCCAGCAAGCCGCCACTGATCCGTGCGGTCAATCATACAAGAAACTGGGGCAAAACAGGGGTGAATTTCCAACTCAATGAATAAAAGAATATCGCAAGGTAGAAATTGAAATGCATAACGATCTACCTAGCTCATAAAGTATAGTACTATCATACCCTGTGCCAATATATAAATAAAGCACAAGTACTATAAGCGTATCAATATCGATCACGTAAACATGGAAATATATCAACATATATATATATATATATATATATATATATATCGAAATGTATAACGATCTACCTAGCTCATAATGTATAGTATTATCATACCCTGTACCAATATATAAATAAAGCACAAGTACTATAAGCGTATCAATATCGATCACGTAAACATGGAAATATGTCAACATATATATATATATATATATATATATATATATATATAGCATGCATCCTAGTATAAGCCGATAAAGTAGCCGAAAGATGTATGTAAATCCCTTTCAAAATAACCGTATGATACATATATCAAGGCACAAGTAGCAGACGTAGTTTTATGAAGTATTATATGCATTTTGTTTAAAGTATACGTCTCACTTTTTAGAAATGAGTTTTAAGAGGATTTCCGTTTAAAAGTTTCTTGTGTCGCCCTATACACGTCAAAATAGTGAGACTATAACTCATTTGGAAACTTCTTTATGTGCATCTATATGTGAAATAGTATTCAAGTACTATCTCATGGATCAATCCTGTTCGGCTACTATATGGCGTAATCTATAACAGCGCATCTCGACGGATCGCGCAAATATCAACATATGAGTGTCCAGCATCGACACTCAAAATCATCATCTAGCGAGTGTCCATCATCGGCACTAAAAATTATCATAAATCTCGTGTCTATCACCGACACATAAATCCATATATCGTAGCCACTGTCTTGTCAGACCGGTCCTTTCCAGATATCAATATCCTCGGTCGGTATCTCCCAGATATCTGCCACGTTCTAATACTTTCTCCAATATCGATTCACCTCGCTAGGCTCCCCATACCGTCCTACGAACTTCCTGCTCCTCGGTGTTATACCGGGTGTAAGTCTACGGTAGCGCCCCGGCCGTCAAACTGACGCCAAATGCGGAACAAAAACTTTTATAACTGACGCTATCGCATACTATAACCCGGATCTGCCATTAACGCTAAACTAACAAAATACAAAATGGGTAGAAAGGTTATACCGAACGATCCGAGTCCTTCGTTCTTTAACCATCATCACACGCTTTGTTGCGGCAGCTCCGATCTCGTCGATCTTCGATCTCCTCGTCCAGGTGGCACCACGTCAACAGATCTTTAAACGGGCTCCCGCCTCTATAACGAGGCAACTCGGTCATCAAGTTTGCTAAAAGAGATGACCAAGATTAATGTAGAGAATGACTAGAACACTTTGTCTCACTTCGTCCAAAGCCATGGACGAACGGTTAATGAAGTTGCCTTTTGAATCGGATGATGGAAAAATGAGCTATATGAAATTACATGAAGCAATACTTTCATAATCTTTTTTCCAAAATGAAAATACTTTTTTCCGTAGCCCCCAAATGATTTGGCCGGCCAATATCTATAAAAGGAGGGAGGTGAGTGTAGGAGAGGGGAGGGTAACTTTAAGCTATGATACTTATCATAACATTTAATGAAAAAATGAATCATCAAAAAACATTAAATGCATCCATGAATCATTAACCTAGTCACCATAACACATCACCACCCAATTAATGCTAACTATGAATCATCAAATCTAGAACCTTCTAGAACCATGACTCACCCAATGAAGGAAAGATAAATCCGTATTAAACTGAATGTTTAATACGGGTGATAGAAAACTGGCAACTTCCAAAAGCGACCCTGAAACGAATTTCAGGATAACCCCGTAACTGTATAAATATACCCGTATTTGTATTACAACTGAATACAAATACAACTGAGACAAAGATATTATATCTACAAAGTATAATATATGGATCCGGCTTAAACCAAAGCCCACCAGTATTATCTGCCCTAAATATGACACGTGCGTAAACGCACGTGCATTTTTCGAACCCTGCCATAAAACCATACGGCATCTACAATGTTTCGCCCAAACTTGGGAAAGTATCTGTGGGGGACTCTAATGACTCGTCAGTACCCTGGCAGTGGCTTTAACCACAAGCACGTCAACGGCACTAGCAGTGCGTAACGGCTGCCCGTGTACTGACCTCAAGGATAGCCGATGAGCGAACTCATCCTGAAACCCTACTGAGCCTAACAGTGACAATATATATGCAGTCCGGTCCGTTCGTCTATGAGTATCGCATATCGGGCCTAGGGGGCTGGTAACGTCAGACCCCCAAAAGCGGTATAAGTCATGTCGGAGACAAGCCCTGAAACCCCTGACAAACTACTTGAGTACCTACCAGTAATTCTCACCTGCCTTGGCTAAGGACTTGGTGTAATGGCTTTCCTAGACACAGCACGATCTCACCCCTAATACCGGGAGAGATGAATCCCCTGCCGATCCGCTCACTTGCCTCTATGTGGCTTAGGACTGTACCCAAAAAATACCTGTTTGCATGACTCTTTTGAGCCGTGGTTGGGTAGAAATCAAAGCACAGTGGGAACTCACACGAGACAACTGACTACCTCAGGTCGATGAACTAACATGTACACATGTCACCTGGAAACTGCTATCTGACGATAGGTATAATACCAACTAGCAGGTTCCCGGCGAGTCCTGTCCGGTGTACTCATAACCCAATGAGCACCTGTATACATCTTAGGTGATCCAACTGACACCAGTGGCTTGTGAGACTGGCCGCCACCCCTCGTCGGGGTCTCGACTGTATACACTAGTCTACTCCAGAGTATCGATGCCCTGTCTCGAAACTCCTACGACTAGGGATCACTTTTAAGGATGTGCTTATAGACTACCCAACTCTCACGTATATGATCGCCATCATACAGTTGGTAGTCAAGCAAGATCCTAAGGGCTCTATCAACGTGTAATCGTGATCAGTCACCTGAACCTATACACGACTGATAAAGGCAAACCAGATAGCATACTATCATCTCGAGTAAGACGGTCCTACCGGTATAAGTCCTCCTCAATCATTGCAATCACGTACCTGCGATCCAATAATTGACTTTGAGGGAACTATATCCAACAATCTCCCACTTGCACTTAAGGCTAATTATTGCGATATCGCATACTCACAGCCCGTGTAATACCGAGCACCCAACTCCTCTACTAATCAGTTTCACAAAGCCCGTTTGTAAAACTCTTGTGTTCGAGAAATAGCCTCAATGAGTGGATCCTCCCCGATGTCTCTTTCTATGTCTCTCTTAATCTCAAGTTCGTGGAGAAAGCCATCTCCCGAATTGAGTAATACCTGTCTAAGAATTTGTCTGGATATCTGATGGGACCTAGTTCATAAATGAACTCCAAATCCAAACTTCTTAGACTGTATCGATAACTGAACCTAATCGGTATCCTGCACCATGCCTCCCACAGTATCCCCTTGGACCACCCGTCCATAATACTGCCCCCTTTGTCAGAGGAAAAACTATAACTCTGACAATCACTCTGTCATCCATGTCGCCTTTGAAGCCTGGAATGATAACCGTCTCCCGAAGGAGGCTGCCGTCATCAAATCCGTAGAACATGCACTTATGTTCTAAAACTGCTTCCTTATATTTCTTTAAGATTGGATTAATAGAAACTTATCGCATCTAGTGCAAAAACAACATCTGGTGTGGTGCTTGACATCTCACGATTGACTCAATTGCCTAAGCAAGTGATCTGCCAATCATGCATATCCCTCTCCCCTTTACTCTGTAAGACACCATTAGAGAGGGTGACTCCATCACCTGCAGGTACACCACCATGCTAGGAGTCATCTATTCAAAAAACTATTAGAATACTGTCAAAGTATCCATATTGGGAAAGTACCCAAATCTAGATATAAAACAATAGATCTAGAAACCAGAATGTCTGATATTATATCCATATCCTGTCTGGAGAAACAACTGTGTGACGACCATAGTACAACCGATCGTAGTATAGGAATTTTACTTCCTACTCTGTGTATGTCATCCAAATACCAGGACATCACACCCTACTACCTTCTTAACAGATCCATCCCCTATTCTGATAAAGTCAAAGCCATGACTGTCACATCAAAACTAGATGATCTATCTCCGCTATATCTGCTGTAGTCTATAAATAGACATAACCTACTTGCCCACTATGCTTCCGCTGCTCCCACTGACCACAACTACCCTCTGGCTGCATAATATACACGTGCACTTCTAAAGCCAGTTTAGAACGACGCTATACTTATCCTCCTGCCGGGTCTCATAGCCTGGAACAACAGTAGTATTAAGTCTGGGTAGATAAGAACCTCCTTGTCACCGTCCTTGAGGCTACCGGAGTACCTCTCGGGTGTCTGAGGTTACCCACCATATCCGCGGAGTGGCTATTGGAATGTCAAACCTGATTGAATCTATAGGTCCTATTAAATTTTCCGTAATCGTTTGCGGTTCTGGAATCACTTCCAGTTCTACCATACTCCCACTACTGTTTTCAGAAAAAATCCATTTTACTAAAACTGTGGCGAGTCAAGAACAATATCACTATTGATCTTCCAGATGGTAGAAAATCACCCTCGACATAGTCCGGGTCAACCCACAAACTGCCATTAGAGAAACGTGCCTTGAGTTATCCAGAGTCTGGTTTTAAGAATAAGCCGGACAACTCCCCGTACCTTAACATCGTTAAGATATGAACCATTTTGTATCCAATATAGAAAACTTTGGCACTTATTTAATTGGAACCAGATTCTAATCTTCCAGCTGTCTCCAGTGCATATCAACTTAATGGAGAGAGGTTAATCAGCATTACTCAACATAGGAATCCATCCAATTATGAGTAATCTGAAAGAGAAACAAGTTTTTCAAAACCATTACTATCATCTGAATACCAATCACAAGTATCTACATCTTCGATCTCTTTGAAGAATCTTGATACCTGCGACATCTGGTTCTCTACTTTATTCTTATGCCCACAACTTCTCAAAACTTAGACCCTGTATTTCTACGAAACACTTGTCTAAAAACTAGAGAAGTCATAAGTAAACAGAACATAGTACGAGGACCAACCCCTTTGTCCTGATGGACACTGGACAACATACAATACTCTGTATAAGTCCGTTGAGTTGAATAACTCAAAACCTGTGCATCGTAAGTTGAAAACTGTACTTATGGTTAAGAACTACTCCGGTGTTCAATACTCCTTACCCAATCGTCAACTGATGTAGGTAAATGTCATCGACATAATATCAAAAAGTTATATCTCACTTTATAAAAATAAACTTACAGATATATCATTTTGAAATTGGTGCACAACAACGGATACTCAAAACCAAATAAATGCCTGCAGGCAATAACTCAGGCGACTTCCTCAAATATCACCAATTACAACGAATTCCGATATAATGAGGATGATCACCTAATTCCCAATAACTTCCTCCCACTCATCATCTGTAAAACCATACAGATGTGAGAATCACACCTGGTAAATACAGGCCCTGGAGTAAGTATCTAATCGGGAAATCAGTTTTCCTTTAACAATGCACTGAAACATGAAAATGTTTCGTAGGGGTATCCTGGTATTCCTAGTAATGCCTCTTCCATAATCTAATTCATGACTATAACCGTATATTTCATTGCCATCTCTCCAAATCCCTTTATTTGTCTTTAGTCATTTCCTTCTGTACACCCCTTTTAGGCTAAGTGGTTTTCTTCCTTCCCTACCGTTCGGCACCAGCCTATGGTTTGGAAGAAGACTATCCAGTAAGCATAATAGGTGTACTCTCCTAAACCAAGGAGTACTCGCAACTTGAGAGAAGGTGATGATAAAAGACAACTGAATAATACCTTATTCTATTTCTCCCGAACTGGGGGAAAAAAAAGGTGAAATAGGAGTGGCGATGAAGTACGCGGTTTGATCGTGAATGATATCATTCGCAATTTACTTTGCCCTCTTTCTAATCCCTTTATTTTTTCTTTACATATTACCTTATGTACACCCTACTTAAGCTAATTGGTTTTCATCATTCCCTACCTTTCGGCACCTGCCTATGGTTTGGAAGAAGACTATCCAATAAGCGTAATAGGTGTACTCTCCTAAACCAAGGAGCCCTCGCAACCTGAGAGAAAGTGATAATAAAAGACAACTGAATAAACCAATTCTATTTCTCCTGAACCTGGATCCATCCTCGAAGAAGTCTCATCGAGTTCGTATATAACCATACGATTGATCTATCTAATGGAAGTGGATGTCCATAGTAATACGGGGTGTTCTGAGAAATTCAAAGGGTAGAAGAAGGAGTGGCAATGACTTATGCAACTTAGACAATTCAAAAGCCTGTATTTTAAGAAGGTTCGGTCAACTTGGTCACTGTGTCATAGTTTAGGGTCGGTCAAAGGTCGCTGCCAAAGAGAGAGAGAAAAGAAACACTCTGCGTGCACTTTAACCTAGATCAGAATGGTTATCACTTTATCTAATCCGGAAACCTCCTACTGTACTGTCAAATTCTCCTCCAAACCTGAAAGAAGAATCAATCGGGATCACCAGAAGAGTAAACCAACTCATCAGTGGGAATCGGGATCCAACTCTCATCGCATGATAACGTGACGGAATCCACTCACGTTATCACACTTCAGAAGGTATGTGCATGCCTGGCAAGTTTCAGTTTCTTTAGAAACTCCCGATATGATTTTTACCCCATGTTCTTATGACCTTGACGAAAGCCAACAAATCATAAGTCACATGTCAAGTTCTTCCCGTCATTATCTTGTTAATTCGAACCCACCCGTACATACCCTTGACGAAAGCCAACAAGGTAATACGACTGTCCCAAATCAACTCATCTATCTATGCAACAAATGAATACCCCAGCAGCTACCAAACACTATGCCTTGACGAAAGCCAACAAACATAGCTTGAATACTACTGACCATCCATAAGAAATGACGGAGGGCTACGGCTGGTTTTTGGCGAAAAACCTTTAACGTAATGAACTTGATCTCATTGAAGGAACCTGATAGCATTTTTATAAAAATATAGTGGCGAAAACTTTTGCTAAAGAGGTCACTCCTGGTGAAGGGATCTTGGCTCTTTCCTCGTGGAATGAGGTGCAGGATATTCCAACTGAATACCACGATGCAAAGCAACATGTAATCGACTATAGTGAAGTTATTACCCTGACGCAAACTTCTGCCCAAGGGGTCACTCCCGGTGAAGGGATCTCAGCCCTTGCCTCGTCAAATGAGGTGCAGGATATTCCAACTGAATACCACTGTGCAGAACAAAAGAAAACGTCTTTGTAATAACACTTTTTAAAACTGTTCCAACAACATCCAAACAGATTTGTTTTCCTTTGCATTGATCAGAATCAATGCGGTCTCATCAATTAATCACACCAGAAAAGAACGAAAATAAAATGTACGTATATGCCATCCGCATTCGTCACTGGGTCCCGTCATCACCCGTTAGGTTACTTAACTAACGACAGAGCGGGGACTGGACTAGCGTGGGTGTAAAACATATACAACATCTACTAGTATATATACCAATATACAATAATCGCTCCAGGCATGATAAATGCAACATTACAGAAAAGTAATAAGTATCACAGAACAATATAGATAATCTGGGATCCCCGGGTTTCATAGAGCAGCTGCTGAAACCCGACGTTCCCCTGGTCGTGTGGATAGCCTGTGCAATGAAACCTAGACCCCTACGGGTGCGGCAAGTTACCCGCCAAAACCTGAAGCGTGGCAGCCCCCTACAGCAAAGTGAATGGACCACCCTGCACTTCACGGAATCCGGTAACTTGAGCACCCCTCCTTGGGTCAACCTGAACCCCCTACGAGTGTGGCGAATAGTCTGCCAATTCTAGAGTGAGGCCCCTTTGCCTCTCAAAGACATGAGATGCGGACCCGTTGCCCTCCAGAACCCGGCTATCCGTGCACCCCGTCGTAGGGTAAACCGAGTACAGAAATGAAAAATATGTACAACGGGTACATCGACCTCAGCCCGGTCGTGCCCCAAAAGAATATTATACAAATAGGCAGTGACGGCAGTCCACATGTTGGACGCTCGCCCCGCAATATCAAATATACAAAGAAATCCAAACAGCACTATCATTGCACACTGCTATCCACCACGACAAATCCGCAACATCACAGCACAACACAGAACATCAACGCAAATGTCACGTTCGCAAACCCGCCTAAAAGGACTATAGCAATTAGACACGGTTTCCCGCTCGAATGACATTCACGGTCGGAGATATAATGTAAGTACTGTAAACTAACACGTTTAAATTTCGATCGACAAAATTTCCTGAAGTGGGCCCCACGTACATCTGCTGTACAGTAACAAAATCTGGGCCCAAAAGAAATATTCCAGAAACCACAATTTTCAATGTAGAACCAACTGTAGAAAAATGGTTCACTGTAGCTCTAAAACGGCCGCGGAACAGCGGCAAAACTAGGGTTTGTGCTGCGGTTCCGCGGTGCTTTGGAGTCAACAGTTGACCAAATTTCACCAGTATTCTTAAAAAAGCCTGCACGATTTTCTGAGATGCTCAAAATGATTTTTAGGCTTGTTTTAAAATCAACAAAAACTTTAAACATGGAAATTGCGATTTTCGAAAATCCGTTCGATCGATCTTTTAAACGCGTTAGCACAAGTTAGTAAAGCTTAATGGCGTGGCCCTGATACCATGTAAGTCTACGGTAGCGCCCCGGCCATCAAACTGACGCCAAATGCGGAACAAAAACTTTTATAACTAGCGCTATCGCATACTATAACCCGGATCTGTCATTAACGCTAAACTAACAAACTACAAAGTGGTTAGAAAGGTTATACCGAACGATCCGAGTCCTTCGTTCTTTAACCATCATCACACGCTTTGTTGCGGCTGCTCCGATCTCGTCGATCTCCGATCTCCCCGTCCAGGTGGCACCACGTCAACGGATCTTTAAACGGGCTCCCGCCTCTATACCGGGGCAACTCGGTCATCAAGTTTGCTAAAAGAGATGTCCAAGATTGATGTAGAGAATGAGTAGAACACTTTGTCTCACTTTGTCCAAAACCATGGACGAACGGTTAATGAAGTTGCCTTTTGAATCGGATGATGGAAAAATGAGCTATATGAAATTACATGAAGCAATACTATCATAATCTTTTTTCCAAAATGAAAATACTTTTTTCCTTAGCCCCTAAATGATTTGGCCGGCCACTATCTATAGAAGGAGGGAGGTGAGTGTAGGAGAGGGGAGGGTAACTTTAAGCTATGATACTTATCATAACATTTAATGAAAGAATGAATCATCAAAAAACGTTAAATGCAATCCATGAATCATTAACCTAGTCACCATAACACATCACCACCCAATTAATGCTAACTATGATTCATCAAATCTAGAACCTTCTAGAACCATGACTCACCAAATGAAGGAAAGATAAATCCGTATTAAACCGAATGTTTTATACGGGTGATAGAAAACTGGGAACTTCCAAAAGCGATCCTGAAACGAATTTCAGGATAACTCCGTAACTGTATAAATATACCCGCATTTGTATTACAACCGAATACAAATGCAATTGAGACAAAGATATTATATCTACAAAGTATAATACATGGATCCGGCTTAAACCAAAGCCCACCAGTATTATCTGCCCGAAATATGACACGTGCGTAAACGCACGTGTATTTTCCGAACCCTGCCATAAAACCATATGGTCTCTACAACGTTTCGTCCGAACTTAGGAAACTATCTGTGGGGGACTCTAATGACTCGTCGGTACCCTGGCAGTGGGTTTAACCCCAAGCACGTCAGCGGCACTAGCAGTGCGTAACGGCTGCCCATGTACTGACCTCAAGGGTAGCCGATGAGCGAACTCATCCTGAAACCCTACTGAGCCTAACCGTGACAATATACATACAGTCCGGTCCGTTCGTCTATGAGTATCGCATATCGGGCCTAGGGGGCTGGTAACGTCAGACCCCCAAAAGCGGTATAAGTCGTGTCGGAGACAAGCCCTGCACACCCTGAGAAACTACTGGAGTACCTACCAGTAATTCTCACCTGCCTTGGCTAAAGACTTGGTGTAATGGCTTTCCTAGACACAGCATGATCTCATCCCCAATACCGGAAGAGACGAATCCCCTGCCGATCCGCTCACTTACCTCCATGTGGCTCGGGACTGTACCCAAAAAATACCAGTTTGCACGACTCCTTTGAGCCGTGGTAGGGTAGAAATCAAAGCACAGTGGGAACTCACACGAAACAACTGACGACCTCAGGTCAATGAACTAACCTGTACACATGTCACCTAGGAATTGCTATCTGACGATAGGTATAATACCAACTAGCAGGTTCCCGGCGAGTCCTGTCCGGTGTACTCATAACCCAACGAGCACCTGTATACATCTTAGGTGATCTAACTGACACCAGTGGCTTGTGAGACCGGCCACCACCCTTCGTCGGGGTCTCGACTGTATACACTAGTCTACTCCGGAGTATCGATGCCCTGTCTCGAAACTCCTACGACTAGGGACCACTTTTAAGGATGTGCTTATAGACTACCCAACTCTCACGTATATGATCACCATCATACTGTTGGTAGTCAAGAAAGATCCTAAAGGCTCTATCAACGTGTAATTGTGATCAGTCACCTGAACTATACACGACTGATAAAGGCAAACCAGATAGCATACTATCATCTTGAGTAAGACTGTCCTACCGGTATAGGTCCTCCTCAATCATTGCAATCACATACCTGCGATCCAATAATTGACTTTGAGGGCACTATATCCAACACCGGGTCCACCATACCCGTAATCAGTTAACCCCTCACTCGATTCGGATATCTCATCATAAAAACCAAAACCCATGGTGCACGCCAAATCATCATATCATGAGAAAACCGCATTTAAAAACATTCACAGGTTTTATAAATCCCACCACGACTTCTTAAATCTATGGAAAACAACAAGTTCCAAAGAACACATATATAATCTGTCTCGAGTTCATAAAAACATAATGCATATATCATCTTTGCTGCATTGGCAACAATCATATACGAATATCTATAACGATGGTATTCGTATATCAAAATCATTATAGGTATCATTACATCTATCATGGATATTTAGAATATGAGTAAACATGGAAGTTCTACTGTGTCATGGCAATACTAATGATGTATAGTGTAGCATATGTGTCTGTACTTGTGTCACATAGCAATCATTAGTATTTATGCAAGTGTTCTATCAAAGGTGTTCGAACATCACTATCACATGGATATGTCAATCATCGCATTCATATAATAACATTAATGCTATCAGGCATGGAAATCTTACAGTGTCATGGCAGTACCAATGAGGTGTAATGTATCATGCGTATCATGCACGTCTGTGATTTGTGCAACATAGCAATCATTGGTAGTTATGCAATTTTCTATCAATGTGTTCGTATAAGAATAATAATGCAACTAGCATAAATAATAGGTAATCAAATGCGAGCGTATAAAAAGGTTAACCTAATCATAACATGAATAATCGTTAAACGTAGCTAATTTTTATGAGCTATGCCGTTATAGTTTAAAATAGAACGAAACATTGTTTTACAATTAAGGAGACTACATTTGTTTTTGAAATAGATATTCATTTGAAATTTGTAGTACATCCTTAATATTACCATTTAAAAGTAGGAAACGGATCGTTAGTTTTTAAAAGAGTATACCTCAGCAATCATAACAATATCCTAATCAGTACATAGCAAGACTCTGCGAGTCAAACACATATCAACCGTATCCGGCAATCTATCCTCATCATAACCATATCCCAATCGATATCGTACAGATCTATAGTCATATACGCATATCACAATAACTGTATATAACTATATATCCATGCATACATATAGCCTACTAGATACAAACTATATACTAGCTTAGTTATAAACTAAGTTATCTAACATAACATCATCCTAGATATAGTATAATTATCCTACTTAATTGGTTGCGGGGGTGCTATATGCCATCCACCTGACTTCCCCCGTAGATATAAATCTACTTACCGACGTTTCGAGCTAGTCGAAACCCATAACCGCCTCGTCATCTTAGAAATCCATGCGATCGTACCTACAATCGAAATCATGACACAACGATATAAATATCCAAATCAAAAATGAAATAACGAGCGAAGCACACATAGGTTAGAGACCTATGGCCAACATACGCTAAAACGACTAAATATCCCCCGACGTCGACTTACGTACATCGAACGACCGAGTCAAGACATAAAAATACGAAATCCAAGTTTCAAATATCGCAAAACATCACCAAAACCAAGTCAAAATGCTCCCAGATTTTTACTCAGGTGATCTGGAGTTATTTAGCATATAAAATAGGTTTAGTTATAAAGAGAGTGAGCTACGGAACAAAAATCAAGACCTAACTTGAAAGGGGCCACAAATTGCGGCAAAAAAGATTAAATATGCGGCTACTTTTAGGAGTTAGGGGCTCGGGCTTCTAGGGTAGTTTTCTATCGGTTCAAACATCTCACAGTACTCGCTAAATAATTTTCAGAGAACCTTACTTGCACCAGATTCAAATCTAACATCAAAAACATCATGAAAACCATGTTCTAAAACTCAAAACACATTCAAAATTTAATCTCCAAGTATCAAAATACCACCCTCTCGCTCTAACAAGTAGTGATTATCAACTAAAACCTACTAAACTCACTACAACAAGAAACTTGAACAAAAGAAATGATTTTTACCTCTTGTGGTGAAGGGAAGAGGGATCCAAGTATAAGAGGTAACTAGGTTAATATCTTTGAAGAGGAATATGCCTAGCTTGATGTCTTGATCCATTTGTGTGAAAGAACCATCATGATATAAGGTGATTTGTTGAATAGAGGCTATGGTTTGGATGAGGGTTGAGGAAGTTAGAGATATTTGAGAGATGAAGATATTTATGTAAATAGAAAAAATGAGAGGAAGAGAGAGTGTGTGACATATATAGGATATTATGTTAGGATATTTGTGAGGTGTTGTGGTGTGCATAAGGGTATAAGATAAGCTAACATATCCCCCCATTCTCTCTCACTAAACCATATAAAATATGCACAATTCATTTAAATCGCATTTCTTTTCTAAAAATAAAATACATGACATCTTAAAAATATATCATATTTTTCATTTTTCCCAAAATAGTTATATTTTTACGGATACCGATCCAAAACCCAAAATACATACATGATATTATTTTCGTAAACTCATAATATTCATATTTAAATTATAAAATAATATTTGTAATTTTCAAAATGTTACAATATCCCCCCTTAAATAAATTCGGTCTCCGAATTTAAATTTAAACCCCAAGGCCTTAAAACATTTTGCCCAATCAAATCAAATCAACAGGGTCCAAATTCTGAAAACATATAGTCCGCTCCAATCAACGGGATTACAAAGACCTACATGAGCTAACACTACACTAACGCAACACGTGCGCATGAAAATCCAAAATATAAAACTTGCATAACTGTAACTCTAGCAGATGGTATGAGAATCACACAAGCTATGATATAAAATACAAAGCGTGAAATCAACTGTGTAAATCGAGTACACAATCATAGCCATAGCCGTAGTGCAATATCTATAGCACACGACCAAGCAAAAATATAATCAAAGCTATAATATATCTTCTCAAGTGCAATGCACAAAAACGAAATCAACCCTAACGGGTTTGACCTAAAAAAACCAAATCACATGCCATGGGTGTCCATGAAAACAATGTCAAGTGCAATGGGTGTGCATGAAAACAATATCCAATGCATCGAATGTGCATTATGCATCGGGGTGCACAAATAAATACCAAGTGCATCAGGGTACACAAAACATCAACACGTGCAACGGGTGTGCACAAAAACAATATCAAATGCATCTAGAGTGAATGAAAATCTCAATCAAGTGCATCTGGTGTGCACGAAAATATCAATCTAGTGCAACTGTTGTGCATGGAAATCTCAATCAAGTGCAATTGGTGCGCACAAAATCATATGTGTGACCCTCAAATCATCAAAACACATAAGTCAAAACAACGGACGTCGAAGTATCCATTTTTCAACGTCGAAAATTTTATACTCGGATCACAAAAACACAAATAAAAACAAATGATACTGAAATACACCCTCTTGAATGTCGAAAAGTGTCTGTACACCCGGAGCTAGCAGAGCAAGGATTCCCACTTGCTTTCTGCCTACGGTCTGGCGTCGTCTGTCTCTAGGTCTTGTTCTCTCTGTGGATATCAAAAACCATGGCTTCTCGATAAAATCGCCTGGTGAGGAGTAGTGATGAAAACAGTCTCATTCTGACGCTTCTATTAACACTTCCTAGCCAAGTAACATGGCCTCTCAAAATATAACACGTCTAAGACGGCGACCTCTAGCTCTCTGAGTACGTGCCATACAACTAGCCCTAGATTCACTCTCTATCACTTAGCATCCCGGAAAGAACTCGCTATGGCTTCTGTCGATATCATCTCCACCGAACCGCCTGAAAACTAGCACTCCGTAATGAATCCACTTCCGTTCCAGCACAGCTGCAATCTCATTAAGTATTTCCTTAGAGAGTGTGGCCGTATACAACGCCTCTGTAAACGAATCAAATCTTTGGCACCAACGAAGGGGAACAACTATGCATCGAGACCTCACGCAAATCTCTTAATCCACTTCTTTTCAGTATCGATCAAGTAGGAAGCGTATCGCGATAACTATGCGAACTGCAAGTCATACTCGGCTATGATCATGCCCGGGGTGTTACGCAAAGACTCGAAACTACGAATTCAGCATCTTTGACACTCTGTGGAAGAAATCTGGTTAAGTATACCCTCGAGAATTCGTCCCAAGTCATCGAAAGAAGATCCACTGCTCGGTCTCTCTCAATCGACTCACACTAGGTCTGAGCACGACCCTACAAACGGAACTAGCCAACTTCACTGATCTCGCATCGGAGCATCAGAACAAACTAAATATCCTAGCCATCATATCCAGGAATGACTAAGGATCTTTTGTCACATCCATGCCCGTAAACACCGGCGGCTTCATCTTCATGAATTCTGGAAGCGACGCCTTGATAATCTCAGCAACGGCTGGTACAACTGTCTGAACAGTAGGAAGCACAACGATCTCTGGAGTAGGCTGAACAACATCAGGCCTCCAAGGTTGGCTGGTCTCAAGCTTGGCTGGTCTCAAGCAATGATCCGACCATCTGGTACGGATCCAAGAAACTCGCCTCCAAACGATAAATCCTATCATAAAAAGATAAATAACATGTTCCTATATCACCGAGATACAACCCTGGTCAGTCCTCGTTTTATACGAGCCTGCCCTGACCTCGTTTCTAGCTGCATCCCTCTCAGCTCGTATAAACATGGTGATAGGAATAACCAACAAGTATCGATGAGGATAGATCGGCTGAACGAATAGAAGAAAGGAACACAAGATATATATCCTAAGGTTACTTAGGCGTAGTATCATATCATAAATATACCGCGGAACATACGTACGGTATGTCACACTTCTTAGTACCGACTCTATCATACCAAGGTCAACCTAAGGTGTTCGGGTATAAAACCGCCAAAGTCAAGTCTAAGTTCCATAAGGTTAAGCCTAGGTAACGAAAATATACGCCCTAAACTCTACATATTCAAACTTGGACTTGAATAAAGGTTAAACATAACACTCTGATACCAACTTTGTCACGACCCAGAAAAAGCACGTGACCAGCACTTGAATCACGTGAAATCTATAGGACCCCACCATAACCCAAATAAGCCAAAAACTGAGAACCTAAACCTTTTTAAAGAATTAGTGGAGGTGAAGTTTTAAGAAAAGAGTTAATAAATGGAATTTGTTTACCGCCGAAAACAGAGACGAACTGGGATTGATCATCTTGCCTGAATTTGGAGGCAGATGTTATTTGGAACATATCCATCCACCTCTCCGAAGATATCAAGTTGATTTATGACACCGTATATCGGAGGTTTGGATAGATACGACCGATGTAGCAAACTTTATCAGATACCCCCTTATTTTGAGGGGTTTTTGATTGTGGAAACGCTTTTCCCTGCAGGCGCAAGCCCCTGCAGTTAATTACGTTATCATGTTGCGATAACAACTTTCTCCTGCTCCAGTGTTTCACTTCGTGTCGTGTATTATTTTTTTTATTTTGGTTGGCCATGGATTGTATATGGAGACTTGTTTATGTCGTCGCCCGTAGTGCGCGGATTAGTCCAAATCCGTAAATTTTAGATTTAGGGTTTGAACTTTGGTTGTATGTTCCATTAGTTCAAAGAATATTATATTTTATTTAAGAACTGTTAACCTATTTTTAGATTAAGATCAACTTAAATATATGAGCATTTAGGCTCAATTTATTTTAACTAAGGATATATTAGTCTTATTTTGAGACTAAGATCAACTTAGAAATATTTTCAAGATCATTAAATTTTAGTTATGATCCAACAACAGAGCACTTGGGCTCAGCTCCAAGAAAACTTCAGAGAGACTTAGCCAATTTGGGCTCGGTCTGCTCGGTCTTGGGCTTTCTCACTTTATTCAGAAGTGTTAAACACTTATTTGCTGCTCTGGCGGTCACATGTATATCACGTGAGGTGATCAGTTATGAGCGTTGCCCAATCAGTGTTAAGAACTTAGTCATTTTGACAAAATATGGTGCTAAGCACTTTCATACAGTGCTGATGTGTGTTTCACGTGAGGCGCTGAGTCTTCACCTCTGGGCACTCACGTGGGAAGCACGTGAGGTGCTGAGTTTATATTTTTGGACGCCCATATAGGAAACACGTGAGGCGCTGAGCTTTTTATTTTTGGGCGCTCATGTGGGAAGCATATGAGGCGCTGAGTTTTTTTAGAAATTTACTCTCTGTTTATCTTTTGGAAAGAAATTAAACTTCTATTAATGGCATTTTGACCATTGATGATCATCAAGATCTCTGTTTTGAAGATCTGAGATCAAGTTTTTGAGAACTAAGTTCTTATGTTCTTTATTATAAGAACCAAGTTCTTTATAGGGTTAAACCCTGTTTTCAGAGAAATTAAATTCCTGGAACATATTTCTTTTCTCTCTTTTCCTTTTTATCTAGTTTTTTCCCTAAATTTTGAGTCTGAAGAATAGAACCTTTCCGATGAGAATTAAATTCTTAACTTGTGGGAGATTTTTCTTACGTATCTCAGATCCAAAGAAAGAACTAAGTTCTTTTATGAAGGGTTAAACCCTTTTTTTTTACTTGCACTAGGTAAAGGAGATATATTTAATCTCTTCTTTTTCTTTTACCTAGGGTTTGAAAGAAGAACATGGCTTTCTTCAGCGAGAGAATTAAATTATCAATTGCAGCTTATAACTTTTTATTTGCAGAAGCTTATGTAGGGTTCTCTGTATATGAGACTTGAAGTCTCGGGTCCTTTATATAGGCAAGGCAAATTGTTGATCAGTTTTGAGAAAATCTCTCATTTGTGAGATATCAATTGATTTAATTGGTCTCAAAAATTATTTGGAGAATTTTATCCACCGTTGGATTTTTGATCCGGCGATTTCTGTTTTAGAAAATATATTTTATTTTTTTTAACAAGATTAGGGAAATTTTTTTCCATATATAGAATTTTATTTTATCTCTTGATAACAACGGTGATTTTTAAACTCCATTAGATTTTTAATTCAAAGGCTCTCTATTTAACAGAGCATATCTTTCTTTGTTTAGAAAGAATATTTTCCCAAATTAGAATTTAATTCTGTTATTGGATTTTTGATCCAACAGTTCTCTATTTAACAGAGAATATTTTTCTCATTTTAGAAAGATCAGGGAGATATTTTCCCCTAATAGAATTTCATTCTATCATTTAATAATTTTTAGTCACCATTGGATATTTGACCCAACGGCTCTCTGTTTAACAAAGAATATCGTTCCCATTTTAGAAAGATCAGGGAGATATTTTCCCCTAATACAATTTAATTCTATCATTTGATAATTTTTAATCACCATTGGATCTTTGATCCAACGGCTCTTTATTTAACAGAGAATCTTTCTCTTTTTAGAAAGATCAGGGGAAGCATTTTCCCAAAATAGAATTTAATTCTATCCGAAACTAGTGCTTCAAAAAGTATGTTCTCACGTGTTTAACACGTGACCCTAGTGTGGGTTTTAACCTGTTTATATTCAGCTCTCATATACTTTGCATATGAGCATTCACGTGTTTAACACGTGAGGCCAGTTTGGCCCTTTTGGTTATTTATTTTCAGCGGTTATATTCTTTGTATATAAGCGCTCACGTGTTTAACACATGAGGCCAAACTGTAGGAATTCTTTTCCTCTTTCATTTCTCCCCCATTTTTTTATAAGGGAACAAATACCCCCCAGCATTGCTCTCACGTGGCTTGCACGTAAGAGAAACAGTGTTAATTTTACCACCGTTGGATCACCAGGAGGAGTGGAAAGTTGAACCGATCCCATCACGTCCTATAAATGTGGCCCTTGGCCCTGATATGACTACTATTTCTTCATATTCTTCGTTAAATTTTCCTTCCCTTGAGAATTTAATTTTCGTTCAGAGC
The DNA here is from genome assembly GCA_030015575.1 of Agapanthus africanus. NCBI lineage: Eukaryota > Viridiplantae > Streptophyta > Magnoliopsida > Asparagales > Amaryllidaceae > Agapanthus > Agapanthus africanus. The sequence goes on from CM057343.1 coordinate 132,345,320, forward strand.
TTAGATCTCTTCCCTAAAATTCCTTTGAATAGAGTCAACTTTGCCAAAAAAAATTGGTAAGGGATATGAACAGAGCTTAGCTCTTAATATCTTTTGGATTTTTTCCCCTCAGATTTTAAAACCATTAACATATTTGACAGAGCTCGACTCTTTCTTGAACCGAACTCTTGGAGATATTAAAAAAACTTTTTTTTATGTGGATCGTGGATCTTGATGTCCATATCAAGGGTTGAGTCAATGGACATTCTTAAGAATCTATGATTCTCTTCTTAGGGTTTTCCCTATTGTTTGTCTTGACATTTGAGGTTTTCTGGAATTTGATTCCATTATTTAACCCATGAGTTTCCTAACATGGAGATTTTTGGGATTTAATCCCATCATCGGGGGAATTTAATTTCATTATTGTTTTTTTTGCAGAGCTTAGTTTTGGTTTGATTCTTAGGAATTTTGGGAATTTTATTCCCTTTAATTTCCTTTTACTGTACTTGGATATTTCTCCCTTTTTTAGGGCCTCAGGGTTTTAATACTCATTTCCTAGATTTGATTTTGTTGTTTTTTTTTAAAAACCCGCCTTTCGGGGATATTGGGAATTTTACTCCACTGTTCATTTAATGAGAATCGTTTTTTATTCTTACAATGAGCACATGTCTTATCATTAATGAGCCGCTACTTTGATTTCGTGGGGTCCACTAGCTTTTTATACTTAGTGATTCTAGCATTTTTTATTGCTAACTCTCCACCTGGTTTCTTTTCCGGTACCATGGTTGGTCATTTGTACGACCTCGAAGAGATTATCTCTTATGAGGAGATTCGTATCCAAGGTTGTCTTCAAGGCCAAGAATACACTGCGGCCTAATGCGACGAGGTGATGCATCGCTTTGATGATTACAACGGTCGATTGTGTTAGTGTATATGCCTTAGAGGCCATTACTGTATCATACTAGTTTGTATATTACTTAATGGAAGCTTGGGATATTCACAGTTGTATAGACAATCTTTCTCAAAATAGTAGTATGCTACTTGGTTTGTTTCTACTTTAATGTGTGCATGTGTTTTTTTTAACATATCGCCTATACATATTAGTGGAGCCCTTTGGATCTTTGCTTGATTACCAGCGTTGTGATGGCATTCACACTAGTGGGGGCTGGGTAATCTATAAGCACATCCTTATACAGGTCCCTAGTCGTAAGATTATCGAGACGGGGCATCGATACTCCGGAGTAGAATAGCGTATACGCTTCTCATCCCAGCAGGGGAGATGGTCTGTCCCATAGCCATTAGTACGTCGTACTGGAGATAGTATGCGGGTGCTCGTTAGGTTACGAGTACACTAGACAGGACTCGGTGGGAACTGTTGGTTGGTATTATACCTATCGTCAGTTATCAGTTCCCAGGTGACATGAGTACAGCTTAGTCCATTGACTTGACACTGTCACTTCGCCTCGAGTGTGTTCCCACTGTTCTTAGATTACTACCCTACCACGGCTCAAATAAGTTGTGCAAACATGTAGTAGTTAGGTGCAGTCCCGAAGCATTGGAGGCAGTGACGGTTAGACATGATTCGTCTCTCCCGGTATTGGGAGTTGATATCGCGCTGTGTCTAGGAGAGCCATTACACAAAGTCCCTGGCCAGGGCAAGCGAGATAAAATGGTAGCATTTCCAGTGTTTTCTCAGGGTGTTCTAGGCTACACTCCGACACGACTTGTACCGCTATTAGGGGACTGACGTTTACCGCCTCCTAGGCCCGACATGCGATACTCTCAGACGAACAGACCGGACTCTACGGAGATTGTCACATTCAGGCTCAGTAGGAGTTCAGATGGGTTCACCTCATCGGTCTTCTTATCGGCATCTACCTGGGGACCGTTACGTACAGAAAGTACCGCTTACGGCCTGTAGTTAAACCCATTGCCAGCGTAGTGTCGAGTATTTAGAGTCTCACACAGAGGGTTATTCGCCGTTGGGCAAAACAGAGTAGAGGTCGCATGGTTTTGCGATGGGGTTCGTTCACATCCGCACACTTGTGCACGTTTGGTGTCTGGGCAGTTATTACTAGCGGGCTTTGGTTTAAGCCAGATCCTAGTATTTGTTTTGGGATTGGTTTTGTCTCATTGTATTCGTGTTCCTCAGAACACGGATGCGGGTGTGTATGCACAGTTGACAGAGGCAGAGGAATCTCAATAGGGTTTTTGACAGTTGACTTTTTCTAAACCCTAATGAGAATGAGGAATATGACTAATAATATTAATTAAGGATAATTGTGCCATGGTTAGGTTGACCATTTGACTTTGGTTGACCATTTGACATTTGTTGACCATTTGACCATGATCATTTCTTTTGCAAGATGCTTCTTGATTCTTGCAAATTGCATTAAATGTGAAATGATAATGGTCATTTCAACTAACCATTGCAATTTTCTTTAATTATTATTATTATTATCATTTTCTCTCATATGAGAGCATGGTTGTTATTTTTCTCATTCTCTCTTGCTCATTCTCTCTCTTGAAAAAGCTCTCCCTCTTCCTCTCTCTCAAAACTCTCTTGTTTCATGTGTTGAAAAACATGAGTTTGTGAGATAAAACTATCAAAACATCTCTCTACTCATTCTAGGGTTCTTTGTCTAGCAAACCAAGCACTCTAGTTGCCTCTTGATTGAGCTAGGAGCCCAAGGTAGAGGCCTTCAGGTGGATCTTTCTTCGGCAAAGAGAAGACGACGAGGAGGAGCCATCTACACCACTCCAAGGAGGTAGCAACAAAAAGGACCACAACAAGAAGAGAAGGAGTTCAAGAACTAGGTATAACCATCTTACCTAGTAGCTAGAACTTGTAGTTAGTTTGTTAGTTTTTGTTTAGCGAAGATCCTCTAGTTTTAGTCCATGTTATCTTGAATTAGAAATTCGTTTTTTACCTATTCCGCCTTCCCGTAAGCACCAGGGTGGGTAACGTAGACTTACAGTGGTATCAGAGCCTAGCTAAACAACAACTAGCATGTTAGCAAAGTGTTTAGAATTTCGATCCGGAAAAAAATTGCAAAATACATCAAAATCTTATACTTTCTGCCGATTTTAAAAACAGGCCTAAAAATATTTCCACACACCTGAAAAATACGTGCAGGGTTTTTTAGGAACAACCAAGAAAAACGATCCTATGACTCGATCAGACCGCCGTGGAAGCACGGCGAAACCAAGCGTTTCGCCGCGGATCCGCGGCCGAGTCAATTCGGTCGCGACTCATTTTTCCTGCAGTGTGTTTAGACTGATGTTTTGTGATTTTTATGATGCTTTGTTTCTACGCGGATTCTTCAGAGAACAGTATTGTATTTGGGGTAGTTTCAAATTGGAATATTGATCGAAATTCTATAAACTTTAGCTAATTGGTTATATCTGTAATGTGATATATATACTGAACGTCGACTTATCGCTATACGTCGATTAGTGGGAGTTGTGCATATCTGTAATTTGTGATGTTGGATTGTGTATATGAAGTTGTTGGATTGTCACGGATGAATAGCCGGGGTTGTGAGATAAGAGTTTCTTTATCTTTCATTTGATGTAAATTGTAAATTGATGTAATATTATTTTTATGGCCGGACATCCGGGTTGAGGTTGTAGCCGCCATTGTATATTATTTCTTTTACTGTTTTTGCTCCTAGGATAGACCCAAGGTGGGGTTCACAAACTACCAGGTACTTTGAAGTGTCGAGTGTCCTACTCACGTTGTTGAGGGAAGTTGCTTCATTTCGAGTACTTGGCGGGTAGTTTGCCGCACCCGTAAGGGTCTAGGGTAGGGTTTGGCTATTCATCGCGACCGTGTAATCCGTCTTTCGTTGCAGGCTCGAACGAAACGCGGATTCCTAGTAAATCCAATGTGTTCATCTGTGATCTGGAATGGCTATCATTGCATCTGACGAATGTATATATCTATATATGATATCTAGTAGGCGTTGCTTATGTTTTGCATCAGCGCTAGTCCAGCCCTCGCTCTGTCGTTAGTTAAGTAACCTAATGGGTGATGACGGGGCCCCGTGGCGAATGCGGATGGCATAAGCGTACATCATATTTTCGTTGTTTTCTGCAATGGTAGGATTAATCGATGGGACGCATTAAATTAATGCAAAAAAAACCACTCCTTTTAAAAGCTATCAGGTTCCTTCGATTATATCAAGTCCACTACGTTCACGGTTTTGCCAAAACCATTCGTAGCCCTCCGTCATCTCATATGGATAGTCAATAGTATTCAAGCTGTGTTTGTTGGCCAAAGTCAAGGCATAGTGATTGGTAGCTATTGGATATTCATATATTGCATAAATAGATGCGTTGGTTTGGGACAGTCGTACTGCCTTGTTGGCCAAAGTTAAAGGTAGGTACGGGTGGGTTCAAATTAACCTGAAAAATGACGGGTAGAACTTGACATGTGACTTATGATTTATTGGCCAAAGTCAAGGTCATAAGAGCATAGGGCAAAAATCCACATCGGGGGTTTCTAAAGAAACTGAAACTTACTGGTGTTGCATACCATTTGGAGTGTGATAATTTTGGTAGGATTCCTTCAGCTTTGTCACACGATGATATTGTAGGGTTCCTAGGCACTCTCAAGAGCTCTCATAAGGCATCAACCATGCCAATTTCAAAAATTACGGTGCCGAGAAACCCTAATACGGATCGTTGGCTAGAAGTTTAGGCGACAAAAGCAACTAGTTTACAACAAAACTATAAGAACGGAAATACAACCTTTGTAGATCCGTTTCTCCACCTCCATAGCTCTATGATGAAGTCCTCTCCGCTGTCCAAATCGAATCATGACTCTGGCATCGGCTTCATCGGAGAAAAAGCGGGCTAGGTCATCGACGACGATGCCGAAGATGATCTACGTCGAGGCATCACTAGATCAAGCTCCACCTTCACCAAGCCATGAAAACTTGTGAAGGAAACACCCTATACTACTTGGCAAGAGGTAGAGGATGAAGAAATAGGAAGTGGGTAGACTTTAGAATTGGATTTCTCACTCATTTCATCAATCCACCATTGATGAAGTCAAGCTTCTTCATCTTGAAGAAGAAGAAGAAGAAGAAGAAGATAATGTTATGATAAGTTATTTTAAAAGAATAATAAAATGATTCTTATCATAAAATTAACCATGGTAATGTGTAGAGAAATAACTAAGGTTAAATGAATGGTTAGGGTTTTGGAGATGAAGACAAAAGAGTCACTTTGGTCAAAGCTTCATGAAGCTTCAACAAGCTTCATGAAGCTTCAACAAGCTTCATGTTGAAAGCAACCCTTTTGTTTTTCTTTTCTCATTTCTTTTAATCCAAATTAAAAGATAAATGAATGAATAAATATATAAAAACCCTAACCATTTACTTAACTAAGGTTTAACTCTTTACACAAACCCTAGCAATCATGTATCATCAAACATGATACAATCAAGTGCATAAAAATATATCACATATACAATGTGCACATGCGAGTGAGAAGATCCATTTAAAGTGAACCAATACTAGTTAATGCAAAGCAATATATCAAATATATAATTATGCATTAGATCATTAAATCAACACTTGATTCAATGATCCGGTCATATCGCATATAACCGACCAGTATCTGATGTATCGGCTTATCGAATCAATCCTCAATTCGATAACTAGGTTATATCGTATACAACCATTCGACACATTCATCGCGAGAATGGAATGCGGTATCACATACACGCATTATTCTCGGTCCCGCACATATCTCATATGCGCTCCTATTTCGTTTTGGCTTGAGCCAGGAAACCTCTGTGTAGGAATCTAAAGACTCGTCAATACGCCGGCAGCAGATGATGATCATATCAAGCACCCACAAGCCGCAAGCGGTCTGCTAAACGTAACGGCCACCCGGGTATTGAGCGATCAGAAGATCGACGAGCAAGCCCGCTCATACTCCTGTGAATCCAACCAGTAACACTTACTGTACAGTCCGGTCTGTCCGTCTGATATGTCGCATATCTTGCCTAGGGGTGGTAAACGTCAGACCCCAGTAGCTCGATAAGTCGTGTCGATATGAGGTCTATAACAGTTCGAGAAACTACTGGTAACACTTACCAGTAAATCTCAGCAACCCTGGCCAGGGATTTCCGGTTATAGCCAATCGAACACAGCGCAACATCCACTCCCTATACCGGGAGAGACGAATCCCCTCATATCACTCATTGCCTCCCTGTGACTCGGGACTGTACCCAAAAACCACCGTTTTGCACGCCTTCTTGGACGTGGTAAGGTGGAAATCAAAGCACAGTGGGAACCACACAAGACTCTATGACGATCTCGGGTCAACAGACTACTCTGTACCAGTGTCACCAGAGAACTGCCATCTGACGTAAGGTATAATACCATCTGGGAGTTCTCGGCGAGTCCGTCCAGTGTACCCAGTCTCCACTGAGCACCCGTATATCATCTCTGATGTCAAACACCAATGGATATGGGATCATCCATCGCCCATCTGTATGGGTCGAGAAGGTATACGCTAGTCTACTCTGGTATATCGATGCCCTGTCTCGATACACCCACGACTAGGGACTTTGAAGGATGTACTTATGGACTACCATGTCCCCACTAGTATGATCCGCATCATAGTCCAGGTAGTCAAGTACACATCATAAGGGCTTTACCAACATGTAACAGAGAGACAATCAGTATACACGTTAAGGTAAAGAGTAACCAGATAGCATACTATCATGTCGAGCAAGAAAGTCCTCCCTATATATGTCCAAGCATCCACTACAATATACATCCTATGTATAGTAATGGCCTCTAGGGCATACATATAACTAACAATCTCCCACTTGCACTAGGGCCATCTGATAGCAGTGGTTGCAGTATCTCATACTCAACCATCCCATAAAAATCTCTCTCTGGGAACAGGCCTTTGTGAGTGGATCCGCTGTGTTGTCCTCTGAGTCTACTCTCCAAACCTCGATCACCCTAGAGATCAGCCATCTCCATGATCAAGTGAAACTGCCTTAGAATATGTCTGGATCACTGATGGGACCGGCGTTCCTCGGCATAAGCCACAACTCCATTGTCTCACAATGGTTGGAACGTAGTTCATCTCATGAACCAATATACTCCCAGACAGCCACTTTGGTAGCATCTTAAGTAGCGATGTATCCTGCCTTTATCGTCTAGTATGTCACGGTATCTAGCTTGGAACTCTTCCAACATACCGTCCATCTACTGAGGATTAAGACAATGCCTGTGACTGACATTCAGTCGTTCTTATCACTCTGGAACACTTCCAGTGATTCTCCCCAGGATCGATTGATACCATCTCACTACTACTAGTGAGATTCCTAACATCCAATTAGATCTATCTCATAGATCCATAACCAAGGATTTAGCAGGTATCACTTTGATCCTATGTGGAGAATAATTGTGATAAGCGGAGATTGATCGAGCGTAGCATAGGAAACTCCTTCCCTATCAAGAGTATGTCATCCACGTACTCTACGAGGATCGCCACCATACTCCCTACTACCTTTTTGTTTATACAAGCTTCATCTACCATTTTGATGATGTCAAACTCTTTGACTACTTCATCAAAACAGACGTTCCAACTCCGCGATGCCTGCTTTATCTTATAAAGTATCTTGTGCACGTTTCCGCTGCTCCCACTGTCTACGAAGCCCTCTGGCTGTGTACTTATAGACGTTCTCTTCTAAAACATCATTTAGAAAAGCAGTCATGGCACCCAACCGCCAGATATCGTAGTCATGGTATGTAGCCATGGCAAGTAGGATCTTGATGGACTTAAGCATAGCCACTTGAAAAGGTTTCATCATTATCCACGCCTGGTTGATGACGAATAGCTTTAACAAGTCTAGTTTTGAAAGCTTCAACTTTTCCATCTACACCAAGTAATCTTCTCAAGATATACTTGCTCCTGATGGGGATTTAACCCTTCAGATATAGCAACCAAAGTCCATACTTTGTTGGTGTACATGGATTCCATCTCAGATCGCAAAGCATCCAGTCATTCTTACAGAGTCCCACTCCTGATGGCCAGGTCGAAACTAGCTGGGTCATCATCTCATGATGCAATCCTCGCTCCCACTGTCATAGAGAAACCAAAGTATCTCTCAGGTGGGTGAGGAACCCTACTAGATCGGCGGAGAGGCTGAGGTTCAATGGTAACTATTGAATCCTTTTAGTTCTTTCAAATCATCTGCTGTAGTTTGTATAGCTGGAACCTTTCCAGTTCTACATTACAGACCTTGCCTCGAGCTTGTCCGGATTTTGCTTTTTGACATAGGCCGGACAACCCCAAATCTTAACTAGCTTAAGACATGGGCTCTTCCCATTCCATATCAAATATGAAGTGGTAAGCAACTGATTTGATTTGAACCCTATTCAATAGGTATGCAGCTTCTCAAGTGCATAACTCCCAAAAAGGAAATAGGTAACTCAGTATTACTCATCATAGAGCACACCTTATCACATAGGGTGTGATTGCTCCGTCCCGATATACCATCGTGCTATGGTATATACGGAGGAGTAATGCCGAGAGAGAATCTCATTCTCTTTTAGAATAATCTAGGATTTTCGTGCTCAAGTATTCTCCTCCCTGATCTCATCATAGGACATAATACTTTTACCCGTATTGGTTCTCTACTTCTAACTTATATTCTGTGAATATCTCAAAAGGTTCGGACTTGTGTTTCAACAGGAACATAGGTCTGAATCTCGAAAGATCATCAGAGAATGTAATGAAGTACAAAGAACCAGTCCTGGCATATGTAGACAGGGGACCTTACATACATCAACATGTATCATCCCAAGAGTTTACTAACTCTTTCTCTGTTTCTAATAAACAGAGCTTGTATCATTATATCTTTGTGACATGACTGGGAAGTTTCACAAGATGTAGATTCAAACTGATTTAAATATGCATCTACATGTAACTTCAGCTAGTCGGGTCACATTGATATGACCTAGTCTACAATACCTCAAGAAGGATTCGTTCATTTCTGAACTCTTCTTCTTGTGTGTGTTCCGTATACTAAAGAACTGTAGTTTGATTTAGAACATCAACGCTTTTAGATAACGTGCCTGAACCGATCAACTTTTGATATAGGAAATGTTCAAAACATTATCCAACAATACAAAATTTTATCATTTCTTTACTAATAAAGAGACTGATATGATTTTGTATATCAGGTTCGGTATCTAATAACATTCTTTCAGAATCAATGTATTGATAATACAGGGTGACAGTGACCAACAGACTTGGCTGCAACACTTGCCCTGTTTTCTGTCTCATGAAACTTATCATCCGTTCTCAGTTTTTCTACCTTTTTGTAGCCCTATGTAACAGATTACATATCTGGGATCCTGATCCGGTATCATATACCTTAGGATGCGGAGGATACTGAGAAACAGTTCTTTATAATGTACACACCCGAAGATGATGCATCAGCATGCACTCTGTTCGTTTGGGCGGCACGGGAAATCTGGTATTCCCCAATTTCCTGCTCTGTCTTATAACAATTATAAGTTGGAGCGGGACCAACATTCCCCAGCTTAGTATAACAAGCGGGTTCGGTCAATAATCCGTATTATTATCTTGATTAAGGCATGATATGGTCGCTACCTGGAGAGAGAGAGAAGAAAACACTCAGCGTGCGTTCTTGCAAGAATAGATTGGTTATTATTTTATCTAATCAGGATGGCTCCCACTGTTTTAATCAAATCTTCCTTCAAACCCTAAAAGGAAAGATTAGCCGGGATTAATTACACACTACAAGTTCGCCAATCTTTCAGCTAGGCCAGTGCCAGTACTTTGAGGGAGGTCCCCCATGCTTTCGCACGAACCTAATTAATGTAAACCTCATTTTCCCAGAGGCGTAACCTCGTTGACACCTTTCTAGACACCTACTTGATCGGCTAATTGTAATGTATAAAACTCTCCCAGGAGTAACTCTTACTCGCAGCGGGTATCGGGATCCAACTATCTCATAGAAGGTATGCAATCTCATTGCAAATTTCAACACTTAAAATTCCCGATAATATTTTGCCCCTAACGTGCTATGACCTTGACGAAAGCCAACAAACCATAGCCCGCTAGTCAAGTTCAACCCGTACATTTCTTGATTGAATTAAACCCACCCGCACGACCCTTGACGAAAGCCAACAAAGCCGCACGACTACCCTAATCCAATCGCATCGTATGCAGCAGATAAGCAGCATATAGCTACCGCACACTGCACCTTGAAAAAAGCCAACAAATGCAGCACGAATACTATATAAAACTTATCTGAAATGACGGAGGGCTACGACAGGTTTTTCTGAAAACCTATTACGTAATGAACTTGATACGTTGTAGAATCAAATGATTTTAAAATGGAGTGTTTTTTAGGCTTTTCTAGTTTTGCTAAAGGAGTCACCCCCGGTGAAGGGATCGTCGGTCTTTTCCTCGTCGAATGAGGTGCGGGATATATCATATATATCACTGTGCAAAGCAAAAACTCTTAAAAGCAATCAAAAGACAAACCGAGTGTGTAGCATCTGCCAGTTATTGCTAAAGGAGTCACTCCCGGTGAAGGGATCTCGGTCCTTTCCTCATCGAATAAGGTGCAGGATATATCATATATACCGCTGTGCAAAGCAAGAACTGTAGCTACCTGTTTTATTTTGAAATTTGATTCTACAACATCTTTAGGTTTCTCTTACTTTCATTAATCACATTAATGAAGTCCCATCATTTAAAGTACCTAAACATCACAGATAAATACGACGTACACTTATGCCATCCGCATTCGCCTCGATGTCCCCTCGTGCACCGTTAGGTTAGGTAACTAACCGCAGAGCGGGGCAGGGCTAGCGCGGGTGTAAAACATAAGTAACGTCTATATAATATATCATATATACTATATACAGTATCCATCAGAGAATATCACATGATCACATCACAGATATCGCAGCAGAAGAATCATATGAAATATTGGATATACTAGGACGTCCGTGTTTTCAATACGAGCCAGTATAAAACACGGATTCCACGGTCGTGATCAATAGCCAAACCCACACCCCTAGACCCCTATGAGAGCGGCAAGCAACCCTACCAATTCTAGAGTTAGGAGACCCGAACTCGACTCCTCGAGTTGGTCTCCCACTGGACTCCAGAACCCGGTTACTTGTGCCCTCCTCCTTGGGTCTATCCTAGTGCGGAAAAGTAAATAATATACAAAAGGTGACATCTTCCGCAACCTGGAAGTACCCCAATAAAAGAATATTACATACAAGTTTTTACATGAATGAAAATGAAAAACACTCATCTCACATAAAAAACCCCGGCTATTCAAACACGATGATCCAATATAACATATCCAGCAACACATAACATCACATGTCATCAACGTAAGTAAATATGCACATCCCAATTGTCGTTGACATATAGCAACGAAACCGGCGATATCACATATTACACTTACTGTCACAGAAAAGAAAGTGTAAAACTACAATAGTTGGAATCCGCAAACTCTTCAGACATCGCATGCCTAATCAAATGAATTCCTTAGACATCGCATGCCTAACAATTATAAACCCCGCATTTTAGTCTCAAAATCGAAAACACTTTTCAATACCAAGTCGGGCAATTCAACAAGATTCCCGACATCCTGATCGAATGCTCGTCGCAAACTTTAGTAGGCAGCCGCACCCCTGATACCGTCGACGAAGTGCACCAAGGCGGAACACCGCTACCGCAAGCACCCGAACGGATGCTTTCGGCGACGGGGTTCTCCTACAGTCACTTGGTCGGGGCTATGGGGTGTAGCTGTCTATTAAGTTTACCCGGCGAGTATCCGCGTACGCTACGTGATTGCGACGGACTTTTGATCACATCAAAATTCCGTGGCAACCGATCAAGTGAGACTAAAGTGCTATGTTTATAACATTCATTCAGTTATCTCATAACTTATTGTGAATTCCAAGTATTGTATCCCATTCCAGATAAATAGAAAATGTTAAACTTTCCGATCGAACATTCAAACACCCAAGTTTTCCCGATACAGCTCAACACATGAAATAAGTCTAACAACATTCAGTTCGTGCCTCAGTACCAACGGTCCAGCCGTAGAAGGGTCAAGCCAACGCCTCACATGTGGCACGCCGTACTGCCCCAAACCCTAAGGTTCAAAGGGCAGTTCAAGACGGTCACATAATCGAGTTAAGGTTTGTTGTCTTCTAGAGGGTCCATCGCGTTACTTGCACTACTTAGAACGTCGTTAAACTACGGAAAAATCCAACACTTGGAAATTTCCCGACAGGGGAAATATTGGGTATTTATATCCGGTCGAACTTTTTAACATATTCAAAAATTATCCGGAATCCACATAGACAAAATTTGATACTCCGATTGAAACACCGAATCCCCAAAACAACCTCAGAAAATTCAACTCTTGAATAAATTTTAAAAATTCCGAGAAAATCCAGCATAATAAAATAGGAGTTACTGTGCAAACAGGGGATGATGATGTCATACTTTAGCCGCGGGACCGCCGCAGAAGGCATGCTTCTGCCGCGGTTCCGCCGCCCTTTGTACTGTTCATGAGTCAAATTTTGCACCGTAATTCTTATAATTCCCTGCTGAATTTTTTAAGCATTTTTAATGTGGAAAAAACCCAGTTTTTAGAAAAAGTCCAGAGAGCATGTTTCGGGTTAGGGTTTTGGTTCGATCGGACTTCAAACTCCGTCTACGCATCGCCTAAGGCTCTAGCTAGGCTCTGATACCACTGTAGGGTTCCTAGGCACTCTCAAGAGGTCTCACAAGGCATCAACCATGCCAATTTCAAAAATTACGGTGCCGAGAAAACCTAATACGGATCGTTGGCTAGAAGTTTAGGCGACAAAAGCAACTAGTTTACAACTAAACTATAAGAACGGAAATACAACCTTTGTAGATCCGTTTCTCCACCTCCATAGCTCCATGATGAAGTCCTCTCCGCTGTCCAAATCGAACCATGACTCTGGCATCGGCTTCATCGGAGAAAAAGCGGGCTAGGTCATCAACGACGATGCCGAAGATGATCTACGTCGAGGCATCACTAGATCAAGCTCCACCTTCACCAAGCCATGAAAACTTGTGAAGGAAACACCCTATACTACTTGGCAAGAGGTAGAGGATGAAGTAATAGGAAGTGGGTAGACTTTAGAATTGGATTTCTCACTCATTTCATCAATCCACCATTGATGAAGTCAAGCTTCTTCATCTTGAAGAAGAAGAAGAAGATAATGTTATGATAAGTTATTTTAAAAGAATAATAAAAATGATTCTTATCATAAAATTAACCATGGTAATGTGTAGAGAAATAACTAAGGTTAAATGAATGGTTAGGGTTTTGGAGATGAAGACAAAAGAGTCACTTTGGTCAAAGCTTCATGAAGCTTCAACAAGCTTCATGAAGCTTCAACAAGCTTCATGTTGAAAGCAACCCTTTTGTTTTTCTTTTCTCATTTCTTTTAATCCAAATTAAAAGATAAATGAATGAATAAATATATAAAAACCCTAACCATTTACTTAACTAAGATTTAACTCTTTACACAAACCCTAGCAATCATGTATCATCAAACATGATACAATCAAGTGCACAAAAATATATCACATATACAATGTGCACATGCGAGTGAGAAAATCCATTTAAAGTGAACCAATACTAGTTAATGCAAAGCAATATATCAAATATATAATTATGCATTAGATCATTAAATCAACACTTGATTCAATGATCCGGTCATATCGCATATAACCGACCAGTATCTGATGTATCGGCTTATCGAATCAATCCTCGATTCGATAACTAGGTTATATCGTATACAACCATTCGACACATTCATCGCGAGAATGGAATGCGGTATCACATACACGCATTATTCTCGGTCCCGCACATATCTCATATGCGCTCCTATTTCGTTTCGCTTGAGCCAGAAAACCTCTGTGTAGGACTCTAAAGACTCGTCAATACGCCGGCAGCAGATGATGATCATATCAAGCACCCACAAGCCGCAAGCGGTCTGCTAAACGTAACGGCCACCCGGGTATTGAGCGATCAGAAGATCGACGAGCAAGCCCGCTCATACTCCTGTGAATCCAACCAGTAACACTTACTGTACAGTCCAGTCTGTCCGTCTGATATGTCGCATATCTTGCCTAGGGGTGGTAAACGTCAGACCCCAGTAGCTCGATAAGTCGTGTCGATATGAGGTCTATAACAGTTCGAGAAACTACTGGTAACACTTACCAGTAAATCTCAGCAACCCTGGCCAGGGATTTCCGGTTATAGCCAATCGAACACAGCGCAACATCCACTCCCTATACCGGGAGAGACGATCCCCTCATATCACTCATTGCCTCCCTGTGACTCGAGACTGTACCCAAAAACCACCGTTTTGCACGCCCTCTTGGACGTGGTAAGGTGGAAATCAAAGCACAGTGGGAACCACACAAGACTCTATGACGATCTCGGGTCAACAGACTACTCTGTACCAGTGTCACCAGAGAACTGCCATCTGACGTAAGGTATAATACCATCTGGGAGTTCTCGGCGAGTCCGTCCAGTGTACCCAGTCTCCACTGAGCACCCGTATATCATCTCTGATGTCAAACACCAATGGATATGGGATCATCCATCGCCCATCTGTATGGGTCGAGAAGGTATACGCTAGTCTACTCTGGTATATCGATGCCCCGTCTCGATACACCCACGACTAGGGACTTTGAAGGATGTACTTATGGACTACCATGTCCCCACTAGTATGATCCGCATCATAGTCCAGGTAGTCAAGTACACATCCTAAGGGCTTTACCAACATGTAACAGAGAGACAATCAGTATACACGTTAAGGTAAAGAGTAACCAGATAGCATACTATCATGTCGAGCAAGAAAGTCCTCCCTATATATGTCCAAGCATCCACTACAATATACATCCTATGTATAGTAATGGCCTCTAGGGCATACATATAACTAATAGATATTTGGATCCCGATCCTACTGTGAGTATATGCTACTCCTCGGAAAACTTTCTCACTTAACGATCAATGATATAAACCAACTAGGTGTCTAGAAAGGTGTTAGCGGGGCCACGTCCACAGGGAAAAAAGGTTATTTAATTAAGGAATTTCGCGAAAGCGTCGTAAAACCTCCCTCGAAGTACCGACACTGGCCTGGCTGAACGGTTAACCAAGTAGTGTACGGTGAGAACGATCCCGACTAATTCTTCTTCTATGGTTTGAGGAAGGATTCAAGAAACAGTGGGAGCCATCCTGTTTAGACAAACTAAAAACCACTCTAAACTTGCAAGAGCATCATGCTAAAGTGTTTCTTCTCTCTCTCCTAATTGCAGCGACCAAATATCATGACCGGCCTTAAGTTACTACTAGATAAAAATATACGGACAGGGCCAACTACAAAGATTGGCTCAGGAATGTCAAAATGGCAATCACTTATGACAAGTTGGGGTATCTCCTTACCACCAAAGCCCCCGCTGTCCCAGGTCCTCAATCCAGCGTCGCGGATAAGGAAATCCGTAAGACCCGGGAGATTGACTGCGCGAAGGCCAAGTGCCTCGTGCTTGCCTCTATGGACAATGAACATCAGAGGAGGCACGAGAATATGGACCTTGAATCCATATTTCTCCATACTAAGGAACTATATGGAGAGCAATCCCGTATCGCCAGATACGAAGTATCGAAAAAGTTATTTTCAGCGAGATTGGCCGTCGGATCATCTGTAGTGGAACACGTGCTTAAGATGATTGGCTACATTGAAGAGCTCGCGGACCTCAGGACCACGTTTGAGAACGAGCTCTGCACTGACTTGATTCTCCAGTCCCTTCCTTCCACTTACGCCCAGTTTATCCTGAACTTCAACATGCAAGGAAAAGAAGTTGAACTTTCGGAACTCCTCAACATGTTGAGGAGTGCATAGGGCACCCTCCAGAAAGTTAGGGAAACACCCGCTTTGTTTGTTGGAGGAGCTTCCTCTTCTAGGTCCAAGGCGAAAGCCAAAGGAAAGATTAAGAAGGCCCCCACCAAACCAAGGGACGATGTTAGTAAAGTGGAAGCCAAGGGAAAGGCAAAGGTAGCAAAGGTTACGGGACAGCTTGTAGGGAAGGAAGAGTGCTTTTATTGTCATAAGAAAAGACACTGGAAGAAAGATTGCAGGGCTTGGAAGGCCAAGAACTAGGACCCGAAGCAAGTTGTGGGTTCGGCTTCAAGTGTGTATGTTATTGAAAACTGTCTATCAATAAACTCTACTTCCTGGGTATTGGATACCGGATTGGGATCTCATATCTGTAATTCTTTGCAGGCCCTGAGAAAGCGTAGGGTTTTGAAGGCAGGTGATATGACCCTCAGAGCTGCTAACGGAGCTGGCATGGATGCTGAGTCCGTGGGACTATCACTTGGGATTGTCAGATGGACATGTTTTGGCTTTGCGTGACTGTTATTTTGTACCCAGTTCGACTTGTAACATCGTATCTGTATCTTTAATGTCTAAAGAAGGTTATGATTTTGCATTTGTAAGCAATGTTGTAAACATTCACCTTAATAATGTTCTGATTGGGTCGGGTACATTAAGCAATGGTATATACGTATTAAACCAACCACAGATTTTCAATATCCAGAATACACACAAAAGAAAGTCTCCAAAAATAAATCATGCTTTCTTATGGCATTGTAGACTGGGTCACATCAATGAGACAAGGTTAACTAAGTTGAATAAAGAAGGATATTTGGATCCGTTCGAATATCAATCATATGCAGCTTGTCAATCATGTCTCAAAGGAAAGATGACAAAGACTCCGTTCACTGGACACGGACTAAGAGCGAGCGAGCTCTTGGGACTCATACACAGCGATGTATATGGTCCAATGTCTATACATGCGCGAAGTGGTTATTCTTACTTTATTACATTCACGGATGATTTTTCGAGTTATGGACATGTCTTCTTAATGAAGCATAAATTGGAAGCCTTTGAAAAATTCCAGGAATACAAGAATGAACTAGAAAAACAAACAGGCAAAAGTATCAAGACACTGAGATCTGATTGAGGTGGTGAATACTTGAGTGCCGAGTTCCTGGGTTACCTAAAAGAGAATGGAATTCTCTCTCAACTTACTCCTCCATACACTCCACAACATAACGGTGTATCGGAGAGACGGAACCGAACCCTATTGGATATGGTACGTTCCATGATGAGTAACGCTGAGTTACCGCGATATTTCTGGGGATATGCACTAGAATCAGCTGCATATCTTTTGAACCGAGTTCCAACTAAGTCTGTGCCTACCACACCATATCAGATGTGGAGTGGGAAGAAACCCTATCTTAAACATATTAAGATATGGGGATGTCCAGCTTTTATCAAAAAGCGACATGCGGACAAACTCGAGGCACGCTCAGTACACTGCAAGTTTGTACGATATCCAAAGAACTCCAAGGGATATTTCTTCAATTACGCAGAGGAACAAAAGGTATTTGTTTCTCATCACGCCTGCTTCTTGGAAACTGAATTTTTAGAAAATCAGATAAGTGGGAGCGCAATAGAACTGGAAGAAATTCCAAAACCACCAGCTATTACTGAAAGCTTAGTAGAACCAGAAGGTTCGAAAGAACAGGACATTCCTGCGCCACTCCGCAGGAGTAGTAGGCAGTCTCATCCGCCCGAGAGATACTACGGTTTTCTCATAGACGGGGATAGAGAGGATTGCATCATTGATAATGATGAGCCGACTAGCTTCCAGTAGGCCATTCAGAGCACTGACTCGGTAAAATGGCTGGATGCAATACGGACCGAAATGGATTCCATGTACACCAACAAAGTATGGACTTTGGACGTTACTCCAGAAGGGGTAAAACCCGTAGGCTGCAAATGGATCTTCAAAAGAAAGATTGGTGTAGATGGACAGGTTGAGACCTATAAGGCTAGACTTGTTGCAAAGGGTTTTCGGCAAAGACCTGGTTTGGACTATGACGAAACCTTTTCTCCAGTGGCTATGCTCAAATCCATTCGGATCCTTCTTGCCATTGCTGCTTTCCACGATTATGAAATTTGGCAGATGGACGTAAAAACCGCTTTTCTAAATGGAAATTTAGAGGAGTGTGTCTATATGGACCAGCCAGAGGGTTTCATTCAGAGTGGAAGCAGCGGGAAGGTGTGCAAGTTGCTTAAGTCCATTTATGGACTAAAGCAGGCATCGCAGAGTTGGAACATCTAGTTTGATTAGACGGTCAAAGAATTTGGTTTTATCAAAAATCCAGATGAACCATGTATTTATAGTAAAATTATAGCACGAACTGTCGTATTCCTCGTTTTATACGTGGATGACATTCTCTTGATAGGAAATGACATTCCTATGCTACAATCTGTCAAAGGGTTCTTGTCACACAGGTTCTCCATGAAAGACCTGGGTGATGCCTCTTACATTCTGGGGATCCGGATCCATCGTGATAGGTCCAAGAGGCTATTAGGACTTTCACAGTCCAGGTACATCGACACCATACTGAAAAGATTCAGTATGGAAGATTCCAAGTGCGGTAATTTACCGGCTTGTCACGGGATCACCCTCTCCAAAGAGATGTCTCCTAAGACTGATTTGGAAAGAGATCGCATGTCTATTATACCCTACGCCTCTGCGATAGGCTCTATAATGTATGCGATATTGTGTACCAGACCAGATGTAGTTTATGCACTGAGTGTAGTAAGCCAGTATTACTCAAACCCTGGGAAGAAGCACTGGATAGCGGTAAAGAACATTCTGAAGTACCTGAGAAGGACTAAGGATATGTTTTAGGTTTACGGCGGAAAAGACCTCCAGATCGAGGCCTTTGCTGACTCCAGCTTCCAGAGTGACAAGGATGACTCCAAATCCATGTCGGGTTATGTCTTTACCCTCAATGGAGGGGCGGTGTGTTGGAAGAGTTCCAAACAGGAAACTGTTGCTGACTCGACGATGGAAGCGGAATATATCGCAGCATCTGATGCCACAAAAGAAGCCGTCTGGATGAGGAAGTTCTTGACAGAACTTCAGGTGGTTCCGTCCATTGTTGATCCAATAACTCTGTATTGTGACAACAACGGGGCTAAAGCTTTAGCAAAGGAACCCAGGACCCATCAGAAGTCCAGACACATCTTAAGGCGGTATCACCTGATCAGGGAGATCGTGGATCGCTGGGAGATCGAGGTTCGGAGGGTTGCTACAGAAGATAACACTGCAGATCCATTCACGAAGGCCATACCCCAGACTCAGTTCGAGCGGCTAATCGAGATGATTGGTCTTCGATACGCCAGTACATGGCCCTAGTGCAAGTGGGAGATTGTTAGTGTATATGCCCTAGAGGCCATTACTGTATCATACTAGTTTGTATATTACTTAATGGAAGCTTGGGATATCACAGTTGTATAGACAATCTTGCTCAAAATAGTAGTATGCTACTTAGTTTGTTTCTACTTTAATGTATGCATGTGTTTCTTTTAGCATATCGCCTATACATATTAGTGGAGCTCTTAGGATCTTTGCTTGATTACTAGCGTTGTGATGCCAGTCTCACTAGTGGGGGCTGGGTAATCTACAAGCACATCCTTATATAGGTCCCGAGTCGTAGGATTATCGAGACGGGGCATCGATACTCCGGAGTAGACTAGCGTATGCGCTTCTCATCGCAACAGGGGAGATGGTCTGTCCCACAGCCATTAGTATGACGTAATGGAGATAGTATGCGGGTGCTCGTTAGGTTACGAGTATACTGGACCTGACTCGTTGGGAACTGTTGGTTGGTATTATACCTATCGTCAGTTATCAGTTCCCAGGTGACATGAGTAAAGTTTAGTCCGTTGACTTGACACTGTTACTTCATCTCGAGTGTGTTCCCACTGTTCTTAGATTACTACCCTACCATGGCTCAAATGAGTCGTGCAAACAGGTAGTAGTTGGGTGCAGTCCCAAAGCACTTGGAGGCAGTGACGGTTAGACAGAATTCGTCTCTCCCGGTATTGGGAGTTGATATCGCGTTGTGTCTAGGAGAGCCATTACACAAAGTCCCTGGCCAGGGCAAGCGACATATACTGGTAGCGTTTCTAGTGTTTTCTCAGGGTGTTCTGGGCTACACTCCGACACGACTTGTACCTCTATTAGGGGACTGACGTTTACCGCCCCCTAGGCCCGACATGCGATACTCTCAGACGAACAGACCGGACTGTACGGAGATTGTCACATTCAAGCTCAGTAGGAGTTCGGATGGGTTCACCTAATCGGTCTTCTTATCGGCATCTACCTGGGGACCATTACGTACAGCTAGTACCGCTTGCGGCCTGTAGTTAAACCCACTACCAGCATAGCGCCGACTATTTAGAGTCCCACACAGAGGGTTATTCGCCTTTGGGCAAAACAGAGTAGAGGTCGCATGGTTTTGCGACGGGGTTCGTTCATATCCGCGCACTTATGCACGTTTGGTGTCCGGGCAGTTATTACTAGCGGGCTTTGGTTTAAGCCAGATCCTAGTATTTGTTTTGGGATTGGTTTTGTCTCATTGTATTCGTGTTCCACGGATGCGGGTGAGTATGCACAGTTGACAGAGGCAGAGGAATCTCATTAGGGTTTTTGACAGTTGACTTTTTCTAAACCCTAATGAGAATGAGGAATATGATTAATAATATTAATTAAGGATAATTGTGCCATGGTTAGGTTGACCATTTGACTTTGGTTGACCATTTGACTTTTGTTGACCATTTGACCATGATCATTTCCTTTACAAGATGCTTCTTGATTCTTACAAATTGCATTAAATGTGAAATGATAATGGTCATTTCAACTAACCATCACAATTTTCTTTAATTATTATTATTATTATTGTCATTTTCTCTCATATGAGAGCATGGTTGTTATTTTTCTCATTCTCTCTTGCTCATTCTCTCTCTTGAAAAAGCTCTCCCTCTTCCTCTCTCTCAAAGCTCTCTTGTTTCATGTGTTGAAAAACATGAGCGTTGTGAGATAAAACCATCAAGACATCTCTCTACTCATTCTAGGGTTCTTTGTCGAGCAAGCCAAGCACTCTAATTGCCTCTTGGTTGAGGTAGGAGCTCAAGGTAGAGGTCTTCAGGTGGATCTTTCTTCGGCAAAGAGAAGACGATGAGGAGGAGCCCTCTACACCACTCCAAGAAGCTAGCAACAAAGAGGACCACAACAAGAAGAGAAGGAGTTCAAGAACTAGGTATAACCATCTTACCTAGTAGCTAGAACTTGTAGTTAATTTGTTAGTTTTTGTTTAGCAAAGATCCTCTAGTTTTAGTCCATGTTACCTTGAGTTAAAAATCCGTTTTTTACCTATTCTGCATCCCCATAAGCATCGGGGTGGGTAACGTTGACTTACAGATTGCTCCCCCGCTGTTCTGTCCTTTTGAAGATCATCATTGGATTGATCTGGGAAGCTTTTCCTAAGCTTGATGAGGCTATGCCGCTCCAGGCACTTGATAATACTGAAGATAAGGTGCATTCAGTATATCTGATGGGCCTGATTTCGAAGAAATGGAGAGATGACCCCGTCACTATTTTGCATCACGTCTTCCAACATAAAGCGATAATATCCTCGTACTTGAGGATGGAAGACATCGGCGGTGATCCCGATGCTTGCATTCGGGAGAAGATGCATAAGAAGATGTTCACTGAAGCTAGAAACGCTTTACTCAAACATTCCTTTAAATTTGAGAATCCATGTCCGGAATTTAGCATCGTACTAATGTAGACCTTAGATGATGTTGTAGCGTTTTTTAGTCGTTCTCATCATCACCATGTAATCTTTTCTGAAGTATGAATGACAAGCTTTTTTCCCTTTCATATCTGCACTTTTCTTTTCTTGATTGTCTTGATCTGGCAGGGACTAGTTTATTTACTCGTTTCAGAGTTTCTAGTTTATGTACTCATTTCGGAGTGTTTTTAGTTTATATACTCATTTCGGAGTGTCTAGTTTATGTACTCATTTCGGAGTTTCTAGTTTATTCACTCATTTCAGAGTTTCTAGTTTACCCCCCTTAGTTTTACAGGAAAAATCGCCCTAACGTTGGATGTAGATAACCCCTATTTTTTTATGACAGGAGTCCTTTAGCTTTGTGGTACTAAGTTTAAGTCAACTGCACTGTCGCGTTGGCTGATGTATTTCTCGATATGCAGTCCCCGAGGTTGCTGTTCGAGTAGCCCCGCGTCTGTCGTGTCTCCGATCCCTTCTAAGGCTGGACAAGACATCTTCAAGTAATCTTCTTAGGTTGAAATATCCATTTTACCATCGGAAGAACAAGCATTAGGTATTGCCATGGCGCTATTTACTTAAGGTTAGGCTTAATTTGAAGCCCCGATGAGTCATACCCATACCCTTCTGGGGTGGGATGATCTCCAATGGTTTTTAAGCTTTGTATGTATTGCCGTCAAGACCCGAAGCTAGAAATATGTCGTCACTTCGTTTTTGATTTGATGATATCGTATTGATTCTTTGATGAAACCGGGAAAACATCCATATGACTTCTAAGCCGTATATATTGCCATCAAAATCCGGAGCTAGGATTTACCGTCACTCCACTTTTGTTTGATTGTTGCGTTCGCACCATGCTGGAATGAGGGGGAACATTGAGGTGTCTCTAGGTTGTATATGTACCGTCAAAACTTAGATCTAGGATTTTGCCATCATTCTATCTTTGCTTTGACCCTTGGGTTAGGATCCTGTCGACTAAGGCTTTTTGACTTTATGAGCCGTGTTCATATTATAATATTGCATTATTATATTCCCCATTCCTAGTCATTTTACAAATAAACAGATGCTTTTGACCCATGTCTGCTAATTAGTTGCAGGTTACAGGTTCTTGGAATAAAAACAGTGAAAAAGACAAAAGATGATACAAAAGTGAGACTTCGACCAACAAACAGAGAATCTTGATAAAGCCTACATGAAGATCAGTTCACAAAGTACAAGGCAGCGCAAGGTTCAAGACTTCTTATGAAGCAATGGTAAAAGTCCACTATAATTATTCACTGTGGAATCTGGAAGTGAACTAGAAGCCTACCTGAGAAACAAAGTGAAGAAAAAAGTAGCCAAAATGCAACATACCAAGTACCAGAAAAATGAGCCCACAAAGCCCACATACGGCCGCGGAACCGCGGCCAAACATGGGCTTTGGCCGCGGATCCGCAGCCGTCTATTGCCCGTGTCGGTGCGAATTTCCAGAGGCGCTGGCGGGCGTTGAATAGGTCTTTTTCTTAAGGGGTATTTTTGTAATAGCAGATATGCGAGTCAATTGTAACCCTAGGGTTTCTATCCTATAAATAGAGACCCAAATTCTTGTATTAGGTTATGCCTCCTTTCATTAATAAAATTCAGATTTCTTTTGGAGAGCATCGATACCTCTTTTCATATCATCTATTCAGATCTGACAACCCTGTGTAAATGTTTGGAGAGAGTCATCTGTAAAGTAAGTAGTTTTATTTAATTGTCCTAGTTTGGATCTTTAATTCCTTGCCCTAGATAGATAGATAGCATGTTCTTAAATTCCCTAATGAGCGAGTAGTCTCCTCGCTTGTTAGGGTTAGCTTTGGGGAAAGCTTTTGAGAGATGAGATCTCTCATCCCTTTCTTGCCCATCACATATCATCAATAGGACTCCAAGCATAAATGCACACACCGCTCCCTACGGCACCTTATCCCACGAGGTAGCGGAGATACCGTAGTATAAAGGCCCGGTTGCGCGTATTTTACATGGAGGTTAGGGTAAGGATCGATAAAGGAAGGACAAAAACCTAGAGGAAGAAACATCTTCCCGAATGGTTCTAATCCCCTTTATTAATAATTACCATAACACCTCATAGATCTTAATTTGGGTATAGAAAGCGGTGAGATTTATTTACATTTCCAAACCTACCCTAAACCTAACCCTAGCAAGATTTAGATCTAGATAGATTTAGTTTTTAGATATAATCAATCCGTTCACACCGTTCGGAATTAACTCGTAAGAACAACTAGGAAATTCACAACATCCCTGTGGACCGATGATTGATGTGAAAAATTGTGTTTGTAGTTAACCGCAATCAATAACGGTGTCGCGTGTAGCTAGACCGAGATTAGTACGGGTCGTCCTCAGAGAAACGTTGAATCTTTTACTCTTACTTTAGACGTGTTGAAAAAGAGAGGAGGAATAAAGAATTTTGTGAAAAGATTTCTAGATCTATGTTAAGCAAGAATGCAAAATATATAGATCTAGATTATTTTAGGGATGTAGTTAGTATAATAAGAGGGCTTGTAGGGTTCGTTAGGATTTAGTAGTTATAGACGATTAATTAAAAGTTACCCTTTTTATCCTTTAATAGATTTAAAACTAGAATGACGGTGATGCGTGTAGATTAGGGTTTCTGGAGGGAAAAGGAATCCCACTCTTAACCCTTATCTCGACACGGAACTCCGTTCATATCTAGCCTTTACCAAAACAATCATTAATCTAATCTCTAATCGCGGTCGGAACTAGCAAATAATTGTTAGCGCGCCCGATTAGGAGGTTAATGATTCTTTTGATAAAGTTCATAAAGTTTATAGGACTTAAAAAGGGTTTAGAGATGTTCATCATCCATTAGCCTACCCTAATCCTACGAACCCTAACAAGCGGAGAATTACTCGTTCATGTTGGGAGAAAAAGAGATGGAAAGAAATTGCATAATTAAACTACGAAGAAATAGAATAAGAAAAAGAAAGCTACCTTTATTAATCAACAATATTCATTACACTTTAATTCCTTAGATAATGATTACAAGTACTAGTTGCTTCTCGATCTCTTCTAAGGAGGTAGATGAACCGTTAATGATCAGCCTGGATGCGTGAGCCGTCTGGGACTTCGTGATCTCGTCGGCTTGATGATTTTTCTAAGAGGCTCTCGGTCTTTATTTATAGTCCCAAAACCAGAAATATTGCTTCCAAATATGGAAACTAACTTTAGAGATTCTCGCCAAGAATTTTCAGCATCTAAATCTTCTTTATGGCCGCGGATCCGCGGCCCAAGGGGGGTATGGCCGCGGATCCGCGACCATTCAATCCATCCCTTGATCATTTTTCTGGGTCTCTGTCTTTGTGACATGTGGCAATTTCTGGAAGCTTTGGATGTTTGAAATCTTCTCGTAATTGCTGCCAGACTTGATCTCCAAGTTTTGCTTTCTTAATTAGGCAGATTTTCTTTAACAACTTGATTTCCTTGATTTTAGTCTTGGAAAAATTCTGCACAACAACTTGGAAAAATTCTGCACAACAACTCAAATAATATTTAGTAGACTTTATTCTACTAGAATTTGGTCAATGATATTATTTGCATACAATTTCCTACCAAATTCTAAATATAATATATCAACATATGGAAAATAGTATTTTTACACATAAACCCTCATATGTATGATATATTATAATAAAGACCTTTTTTAATATGGAAATACTAGGAAAAATGTAATAACAAATGTGCATTTTTATCAACTGAAAAAATACCCCAAACTTATCTTTGATTGTCCCGAGCAAACTAGTTTATTCAAGAAAGAGAAAAAGAAAGGAGAAAACTAAGCACACTTTCGTAGGCAAACACGATTGCACTGAGCACGTGCAACAAGCCGTTAAACCTTTAGGTGTCCCTAGTAGGAGGAGTGTTGTCTCCTGAGGGTTTTCAGCGGATTACACCCACAAAATCCTATAATAAAATAGAGATGGTGAAATTTACATATAAAGATAAGAACCATAAAAGAAAGACTTTGAAAATAAGAGTTTCCAACTAATACTAAATTTTCAGTTATCATGAGCCCTATCTTAATAGTCATGAAAAAATGTTAGAAATCACATCATCTCTCAATAAAACATCGTCTTTATTCTTCATTCCTACCTTTCGTCCAAATATCGATCATATAACCCTACGTGTGTGTAATGGACATCCCTACACTCGGAGAATTCAATTCAAGCTATCATACTCTTGTCGATCTATCTCAGTACTTTTTAACTTGATGAATATTTAGATTTGCTCACACATTTTCATGCGGCCGTTAATACTTCTTGAGATACTAACCGACCGATTACTCATGTGCTTGCTGATTAGGTGATAATATTTTCCTCGTCTTGCACCACCTAAGGCTTAGCGGTGACTCCCAGACCAGTTGGCCTTAGGGCACTAGGTGAAGAGTGTTGGGTTAGCCTAGCACCCTATGTAGAGTTTGGAAGCATCGCATGTCACAAAGATGGAATTTTTAGGGTGCTAAGTTAACAAACATCGGATCGTTCCTAGAAAAATTAGGGTTTGAAATTTGCCATATCATCTCATGAAAGAAAAGCTAGGGTTTTGAGAGTACAACCTTTGTAGCTCCCTACGCTAGACTCCTTGGCTACTTGGGGTTCGGAAAAGCTCCGCTTGCACTCCTCTAGGTCACCGATGATCCACCCGGAGTCCGCTTTGTCCAAGCTTGCAACTTCACCCGATCAAGAGAATGAAATGAAGCTAACACCCCAAACAAGTGGGCTAGACTTGTGTAGAAAAATGTTGTGGTTCTCTTTCTCACTTCAAAATCCAATCTTGATGAGTATATTGCTCACTACAAAAATCTAGAGAGCAAAATGAGAGAGGAAGAAGAAGATGATGGCTATTCTTTAACAAGAGTGAAAAGAATAATTCTTGATGAGAAAAATGAAAATATATGTATATATATTTTCTTGTTCTCATCTCAAACCATGGTTAAACAATGAATATATTATTGAACTTGAGTTAAAATACAAAAGGAAAGTTTACCCAAGGTTAAAAGGTGGGTGAGGATGGTTAGGTCAAAAGAAGAGTGTAGAAACAAAACAATGATAACCATTTTCATTTTTCCTTTTTGTTTTAAATCAAATGCAATAAAATCCATATATAAAACCATGGTGTGAGTCTTATATTGCCACCATTTTCATGTATGTACAACCATGAAGGATGTATGTATGTATGTATGTATGTATGTATGTGTGTACATCCATATGTGCATGAATCTATAAAGAAAGCATACATGCATGCATACATCCATCAAACTCAAGAAAGGATTTCAAGTGAGAAACTAATGGTTAAATGATAAATCAACACTTGATTTATCAATCCGGCCATATCACATACGACTCCTACCAAAAGCTAGCCGCCCGATCAATATACGGTATCCTATACGCGCATTTTAATCGGGTCCATGCGCATATCGCATACGCGCACCACAACGTTTCGCCTGGACTAGGTAACTCCATTATGGGACTCTAAGACTCGTCAATACACCGGCAGTGGGTGATGATCATATCAAGCACCCCCAAGCCGCAAGCGGTCAGCTAAACGTAATGGCCACCCGGGTATTGAGCGATCAGAAGAGAACAAGCGAACCTGCTACAACTCCCGTCGAGCCAACCGGCAACACTACCGTACAGTCCGGTCTCCTCGTCTGATATGCCGCATATCAAGTCTAGGGGTGGTAAACGTCAGACCCCAATAACCGATAAATCGTGCCGATGTGAGGCTCATAACGGGTCGAGAAACTACTGGTAACACTTACCAGTAAATCTCTAATCAGCCCTGGCCAGGGACTTCCCTGTTACGGCCAATCGAGCACAGTGCAACATCAACCCCCAATACCGGGAGAGACGAAACCCCTCCTATCACTCATTGCCTCCATGTGACTCGGGTCTGTACCCAAAAACCACCGTTTTGCACGCCCTCATGGACGTGGTAAGGTGGAAATCAAAGCACAGTGGGAATCACACAAGACTCTATGACGATCTCGGGTCTACAGACTAACCTGCACAAGTGTCACCTGAGAACTGCCATCTGACGTGAGGTATAATACCATCTAGGAGTTCTCGGCGAGTCCGTCCAGTGTACCCAGTCTCCACTGAGCACCTGTATACCATCTCTGATGTCAAACACCAATGGATATGGGATCATCCATCGCCCATCTCATGGGTCGAGAAGCGTATACGCTAGTCTATACTGGTATATCGATGCCCCGTCTCGATACACCTACGACTAGGGACCTTGAAGTATGTACTTATGGACTATCATGTCCCCACTAGTATGATCCGTATCATAGTCCAGGTAGTCAAGTACACATCCTAAGGGCTTTACCAACATGTAACCATAAGACAGTATAAAGAGACAAGTATACATGTTAAGATAAAGAGCAACCAGATAGCATACTATCATATCGAGTAAGAAAGTCATCTCTATATATGTCCAAGTATCCAATATAACATACATCATCTGTACAATACTGGCCTCTAGGGCATACATACAACTAACAAAGAGGCACTCTCGCTATATTTTTTTATTGCTGCCTTGGCGATAACAAAACCAGTGTTCATTTTTCTTTTCACCACTTTTATATTTTCTTCATTTTTTTTCATTTCCTTCATACTTTGGCTTTTAGACAATAGCATTTCAAGATATCCTCTACTATCCCGAGTTTCAAGACGTGTGTAAGTGCATATAGTAGGGTGTCAACATTCAAATGTTTGGCTCCAGAATAGAAACTATTTTTCAGACTTATTTTTATCCTCAGATTAGTGACTTCTTTCATCTTACTAACCCTTGGGACAACAGCTCATAACTACTTATTACTAGTTCGTTTAAGAAAACTTCTAATTTTCTTCGTTTTCTTAAACTATTCCTATCTTTTGGATGTAATTTTTCACTTTCTACACTTTTGTTATAAAAAAAATTATTTTTTAGAAGTTGTGCTTATGCAAAATATGATGCAAATTGATGTGCAAATAAGCACAAACCTCCCCCAAACCTGTTTACAGCAGTGTCCTCACTGATGTCATCCGTTAAGCTCAAAAACCTATAGACTTGGGAAGAAATTATTAATGGGGGCAAGAATATATGAAATTGAAAATTCTCCCCCAAACTTATTTTAGGCTCACAATTTTGTAAAAATCAATTTCTTTCAAGAGCCAAAATATACCACCCCCCCCCCCAAACTTGAGTTAAACAATTTTAAAATCACACGATGGAGACAAGGTTATTGGTCAATGCCAAGCTTTGCGAAGATCGAAGGTCAACACCAACCATTCAAAAATTTTATCGATGAAGTACCAAGGTTGGTGGTAGAACATGTCACCTTTCGACAAGAAGTGGGGAGGTGATAAGAGGTGTAATGGAAAGGGATTGCGTCTCAATTTGGAGAGACAACACAGTGATAGTAATGATGGATTACTCGCATTATCATGATTGTCCAAAAGAAGGGGTGGAGGTCCAATTTCTTCATCTTGGAGTTTATTTATCTCAACACCCGTATCTTTTAAAAATGCGAGTTCATCAGCGAAAATTTCCTCAAAGCTTTCATCGATACCCCGAAGAATAATGTCATCAGAAAAAATGGGGTGATCGTCAGACTCTATAAAAAGTTCCTCATCAGCGTTAGATGTTGACCCGGACAACTCGGTGGAAGAGTACATGGTTGGGTCAAACAACAACATATGAAAAGAGTCAGTATCATGAGGTTGATCAAATTCGCTGCTGTCGACATCCATTAATTCGACAGAACACACATGAGCATAGGGTTCGGAGAGTTCACTTCCCAAATTGTAAATGTTAAGCTCAATTGACTTCTTTCCAAAGGATAGGGTCATAGAGCCATTTCTACAATTGATTACTGCGTTGGAAGTGGCCAAAATGGGTCGACCGAGTATCACCGGGATTTGATTGCTTGGGTTTGCCACAGGTTGTGTATCTATAACGATAAAGTCCACAGGGAATATGAATTCCCCGACTTTGATTAACATATCCTCTAGCTCACCCCTAGGTTGGGTGATAGATCGATCGGCCATCTGAAGAGTGCAATGCGCAGGTTTTAACTCTCCGATCCCTAATTGCTCATAAACAGAATACGGAAGCAAGTTAACACTAGCACCTAGATCGAGTAGAGCACGATTGATATTTTTACCCCCAATAGAAATAGAAATTCTAGGACTTCCGGGGTCCTTTCGTTTCTTGGGTAGTTGTTGTGTAAAAGCAGTGCTCACATTGCTCGCAAGGAAAACTTTTTTAGGTACTTGAACTTCTCTCTTCCTAGTGCACAAGTCCTTTAGGATTTTCGCATATGACGGAACTTGTTGAATAGCATCTAGGAGAGGAATGTTTATGTTAACTTGCATAAAAATTTCCACAATCTTCTCCATTTGTGGACTTGGTCTGTTGCCCCTTAACCTGTTTGGATAAGGTGCTTTATCAATAAGGGTTTGGTCCAACATTGGAGCAGTTTGTGGGGATGGAATAGATCCCAGAATTGGAGTGGGGATTGTTTTAGGTAGATTCGAGGAAATGGGCGAAGGGTTTGAGCTTTGGGGAAAACGGAGAATAGGCTCGGGTAAAGGTGGGAGACTAGACGAATTAGGGGAAGAAGAAGAAGCTGGGGTATCATTGGTGTCACTAACATCATCACATTGCTCACCCACTCGGTTATTCAGCACTTTTCCCGATCTCAACGTAGTAACGACACTCACATTATAACTTTGTGAGTGGCTAGGATTAGGTATGGGTTGAGATAGGAGTTTCCCTTTCTCTCTCGCACTCATTGCGGCGTTTAACTGTGCAAGTTAGTTTTCTATTGATTTAATACTCTCGCCGTGGGAGGCGGAGTCTTTCTGTATGGTATCAATAGAAGACTTTATCTCAGCCGACAATTGCATGGAATGTTTCATGAACATATCCAAAGTTTGTGTGAGTGAAGAGTTGTCAGTACCGGCCACCTGTGGTGAAGTGTTGGCCGGATTTTGAAAGTTCTGTGACTGAAAGGGGAGCTGACTTTGTGGTTGTGGTTGCTGTGGAGGAGGTCTTTGATAATTGCTTTGTTGGTTTTGATTCCAAACAAAGTTAGGATGATTCCTACATCCTTGATTGTACGTGGAAGAATAAGGATCTTTTTTAGGTCGCTGCTGAAAAGCAGCATTAGTTTGAAACGATGCATTCATAGGACATTCTTCCGTTAAGTGTGAAGGATCTGAACAGCAACCACGGACGGTCTTAGGAAGCGTGACCTGATTTAGGGAGACTGATGAAAGTTTGTTCTCGATAGCATCGAGTTTCTTCTGCATCGCTGCCATTTCGGCTTTCACTGCGATGGAAACATCGAGCTGGTGAATACCTCCCCTAGATGAATGTGGTCTTACGCTTTCCCACTGCAAAGTGTTTTCAGCGAGATCTTCCAGATATTTCCATGCTTCACCGTCATCTTTAGACATGAAATTGCATTGACACATTATTTCAAGCATCTGCTTTGTCGCTGGATTAATGCCCTCATATATAATCCGACATAAATCCTATCTTTGTATTCCATGATGAGGACATTGGACAAGCAGATCCTTGAAACGTTCAAAGCACTTCCAAAATGGTTCATTGGAAAGCTGGGTGAACTGGTTGATCTCGCTCCTAATATGGGCATTCTTATGGTTTGGGTAAAACTTCTTAAGAAATGCTATGACGAATTCATCCCAATTTATGATAGAGTGTGCGGCAGTATTGTAAAGCCATTTTTCTGCCAAGTCGCACAGTGTGAATGGGAGAAGACGCAAGCGCATAGCATCGACAGTCAACTGTGAAGTACCCATCATTGCGCATACGTTTTCGAATTTGGTGATGAAAACGTACGCGTCTTCCGACTCAAGCCCGTGAAATTTGGGCAGCAGATTGATGTAGTGGGTTTAATTTCGAAATTATCCCCGTTAGCTGGTGGAAGAGAAAGACAAGTCGGAAGAGGACCACGGATACGATAGCATCTCTCTTGGAGAGAGATGCGCGGTGGATTCTGCACACCTACAGGTGGCAGCAGCGTGGTGTTATATTCTGATGGAGTGCCGTCCATCTCGGTCGT
This sequence comes from Agapanthus africanus, assembly GCA_030015575.1. NCBI lineage: Eukaryota > Viridiplantae > Streptophyta > Magnoliopsida > Asparagales > Amaryllidaceae > Agapanthus > Agapanthus africanus. The sequence continues at coordinate 132,377,227 of CM057343.1, forward strand.
GGTGTGTGGTGGGGGAAAAGAAGATGAAGAAGTACCGACTTCGGCGTCGATAGCAGGAACGCGGACAAGACGGGCACTAGGATCCCGTGTCCAGCCGAGCATGCACTAAGCGGGTTTAGTGCAAGTGGCAGCATGTGTGTGATTTAAAATTGGTCTTGAAAAAGTAGGACTCAAGACAAATCACTCTAAAATGCACAAGCAACCCTAGAACTAAGGTTACCTAGGTCCAGTCTCTAGACCGCTCCTAGACTTCCAAAGGACAAGCCGCAGGATCAATCCTCTACCGTCTCTGTACTACCCTTATAGCCAGGTAAGTGCCAGGTAAGTGGGAAGTAACCACAGTACTGGGCCTAATTAAAAACCACTAGCTTTTGACACACTTGCCTAGGCACTACAAAAGTAATGCGGATAAGCGATAGATTACCCACGACGTTCCTCTGTCCTTATTGAGCGCGACAGTCCTTAGAGTCTGGTCTAGATATTTTTTTAAATTAATGAAGGGTTGATCTAGATGCTCGGTTTGTGATTTGTGGGGCTTAGGAAGGGTGATGAAATCCCCACCTAATCTTGATTTGGTCTTTGCCCCTTAAAGTCCGTATTAAAATATGCAAAACAAAACCAATCACACAACTTTTGCAAAAAGATTTTTGAGCGGTGATCAGTCGAAAATACTGCATTTCTAACATGGTAATTTCCCTACCATTTGAGCTCACATAGAAGTGTTCGGTATTCATAATTGCACATATTATCAATTCATCTCTGAAATATCAGATTGCATGTGTTAGACTTTTAAATCGGCACTTTAAGGGAAATTAACTGTGTTTCATGGCATCGCATCATCCTTGTATTGCGCAACTCTTGTCTTGGAATCTATGCAGGAAATTCCGGAAGCAGGGCCAAAATTGGGGGAAAGACTGATAAAATATATGCCAACTAAAAGATGTATGATCTAGTAATGATTCAGAAGGCCAAATAAAAATCCAAACATCAGAAAGAGGCCCACCAGTCAGCCCAAGTATTACGATGTAAAGAGAAACCTCCAAGCCCATTAAAGGACCGCAGATCCGCGGCCCAAACCCCATTGGCGCCGCGGATCCGCGGCCTTTTGAGGAGATCAATTCACCCAATTTTGTCACATGCTCAATTATAACGGCCAAAGCTTCCAGAAGACCCCAGAAGCTCCACGTGGCACATCTAGAAGGCTCGGCTCAACAAACTCTTGGAGGGAAATTCAAAATTTAAAGCTTAACTAACTTTTTGGAGGGAAATTTAAATTATTTGATAACTAACTTGTGGGGGGAATTCAAATTTCAATTCTATATCTAAGATTTGGAAAGTCTATAAAAAGGAGCCTAGATCTAGAGGGGGAATGGTTCAAGAATCACCACCATCTTCTACCCACAAGTTTAGTGACAAAAGCTTGTGCCAAATTCAATTCCCATCTCCACTTCAAAATCAAGATCAAGATCCCGAGATCAATTTGAGCAAGAGAGCCTTCAACCTTTAGCAAGCGACGCCGGATTTCCAACGGAGCAAGAGATCCACGCCGATCCGCGACTCAAGGAGCCGAGCGAAGCCGAAATCGACGATCTAGTTCCTTCCTTTTGTAAATTCAAGAGAGTTGTAACGAAATTTGTCGATAAATAAAGGTGAATTTTCTATATTCTTACTTATCTTTTAATTCAAGCATAATGATTAGATCTCAATTTGTGATTGTGTTTGTGATCATGATGTTTGAGTAATCTCCGCTCGTGTAGGAGTTGTGACGATCTTTAGATGATGATGATTTAGATATTTTTACAATTCTTAAATCCTATAATGTTTGGAAATTCTAGTTAATCAAATGATTAATAACCTAGCTTCGAGATGATGCTTTCTTGATCGTGTTCACTCGAAACTAGGGAACAACTATTAAACATTTGATTAATTAGAAGCTAGAATTTGAATGCGATCCATCGAAAGGACAAAGGATGAGTTGCGGAATCCCTAATTTTCTCGCAAAGATCCTTAAACCTCGATGAATTTGCATCGATCTAGTATCAATTCATTAATGGATAAGAATTAGTAATCTTTAGATCTCATCACATCTATAGATCCGATCTACTCCTACGAGCCATACTTCTAATCTTGATTGTTGGTTGGAAATTATCACACATCTCAATTCTTGCTTTTAATGTCTTTTCTAGATCTAGATTTTTTCTTATTTCTTGATCTTTAAATGCAAATCATGAATTGTTTTCTTTTCTTTGCCCTAAATTTTCAACTCATCTAATTCGGAAATTGAACAGAACTCACTTTCCCTGTGGACGATCCGCACTTACTAACGCGCTACATCCGACACCGTTATTGATTGCGATCAAAATAATTTTTGATTGTGATTTCTAAAATCTATTTTCTAAAAACCAACTACACAATCGGAAAATCATTCAATCAAAATGGCGCCGTTGCCGGGGATCGTGTGCTATTTGTTCATTTTTTGAAATTTGAGTTGAAAAGTTTATTCCATCAATATTTTTTTAGATCAAAACTTGCACAAAATACTAATACGTGTTGTTGTGGTTAATTGCAAGGAGATCTGGAGCTTGCTGGAAAATTGGAAAAATATTTGGTGAATTCCAGAGGATTAAGGAAGAGATCAGGAGCTTGCTGAAGAATTTTTTGTGCAGAGACCCCACCATCCCACCGCGTTTCCGCGGCCAATACCCCCATTACGCGGCGGTTCCGCGGCCCATTAAGGAGCTCTCTGTAAAATCTTTTGCAGGTAATCTCTAACTTTCTTATCTCCTCTCTAAAATCTGCTCCAACTAACAATTTGTTGCAGGTTTCTTTGCAAATATTCGCAGCGCGCAAAAAGCAAAATAAAGTGTGCTTGTTTTTGATTTTGTGGTTGTTTGCATAATTAATACGGACATTAAGGGGCACGGCCAAATCCAGATTAGGTGGGGAGTTCATTACCCTTCCTAGGCCCCAAAAATCACAAGCCTGCATCCGCATTACCCTCATTAATTAAAAAATATCTAGAGATGACTCTAAGGACCGTCGCGCTCACTTAGGACAGAAGAAGGCCGTAGGTAATTCATTGCTTATCCGCGTTTCTCTTGTGGTGCCTAGGAAAGTGTGTCGAAGGCTAGTGGTTACTTAATTAGGCCCACTACTTACGTAGTGGAGAACCTCCCACTTACCTGGCACTTACCTGGCCACAGGACGGACAAAGAGGCAGTGGAGGATTCTATCCTGTGTCTTGTCTTCTGGCAGTTAGGAGCGGTCTAGAGATTGGACCTAGGTGACCATAGATTTTTAGGGTATTGCTTGTTGCATCATATTTTCAAAATCCGTATCATTTTTCAAAACAAACACCACACTCACTTCATTTCCCCTAATTATAAATCACGCTGCCACTTGTACTAACCCCTTTTAGTGCAAGATAGGCTGGACACGGGATTCTAGTACCCGTCTTGTCCGCGTCCCCTCGATCGACTCCGAAGTCGGTATTTCTCCATTTACCTTTCTTTTACCCCCCACCACACCCACACCGATGGATCAGTCTCCATCAAACCTCTTTACCGCTACTCTGCCGCCGTCCGTTGGTGCGCAGATTCCACCCCGCATCTCTCTCCAAGAGAGGTGTTACCCTTTGCGAGGTCCTCTCTCGACCTGCTTATCCATTCCACCAGCCAACGGGGATAACTTTGAGATTAAGCCCCAGTACATCAACCTTCTACCCAAATTCCATGGTCTCGAGACTGAAGACGCGTATGTTTTTATTACCAAATTTGAAAACGTATGCGCAATGATGGGTACATCACAACTTTCTGTGGATGCTATGCGTCTACGACTTCTTCCATTTACCTTGTGCGATATAGCCGAGAAGTGGCTGTATAACACCACCGCACACTCCATCACGAATTGGGAAGAATTCGTTGCAGCATTCCTTAAGAAATTCTACCCTATGCAAAAGACAACTCGAATCCGTAACGAACTCTATCAATTCTCCCAGCTTCCGGCTGAACCATTTTCAAAATTCTTTGACCGATTCAAGGATCTTTTGGTTCAATGCCCACATCACGGCATCCCAAGATGGGAACTTTGCCGAATCATATATGAGAGCAGTAACCCTACCACTAAACAAAACCTTGAAAACATGTGTCAAGGCACCTTTATGACCAAGGATGATGGGGAAGCGTGGAAATTTTTAGAAGAGTTCGCTGAAAAATCACTTCAGTGGGAAACTGGAACCCAGCCATCGAGTAGGGGTGGCATACACCAAATAGACGTGTCCATAGGTGTTCGAGCTGAGATGGCAGCAATGCAAAAGAAGCTCGACGCCATGGAACACAAATTCCTAGCAGCCTCCCTAAACCCAATGTCGCTTCCCAAAACCGTTTGTGGGTGCTGTTCTGACCCTTCTCACTTGACGGAAGAATGTCCATTAAACTCCCAGTTTCGAGGTCTCGAGCATACCGATGCCGCATTTCAAAGACCTGGAAACGACCCTTTTTCTTCCACATATAATCAGGGTTGGAGGAATCACCCGAATTTTGCTTGGAACCAATCCCAAAACACTGTTCCAAACCCGAATCAATTCCAACGGGTCCCTCCACCACAACAGCAACCACTTCAACTCACCCAGCACCCCTACCAGTCACAAAATTTCCAAAACCAGGTCAACACTCCTGCACCTTCTAATCCTATGCAGTCGACCTGTTCTGATGAGTTCTCTCAATTCGCTCAAACCATGAAATCACTCATGTCAAATTTCATGGAAGTGTCGGCTGAGGTTAAGTCTTCCGTTGGTGAGATAAAGAAAAACTCAGCATCCCAAGCTGAGAGTATCAAAACGATGGAAGCTGAAATTGCACGACTTAAGGCCGAAATGAGTGCAAGAGAGAAAGGGAAACTCCCAGCTCAACCTGTACCCAATCCTGGCTATTCACATCATGTGAATGCAATCACCACGTTGAGATCTGGGAGAGTGCTGGATAACCATGTTGGGGAAGAAGTTGATGATATTGAGAATCCTATCAACACCCCGGCTGAGACCTTTCCTCACACACACACTTCTGCTTCTGATTCTTGTTCTTCTACCCCACCGCCTTCTCACGAGCCTATTCTCCATTTCCCTCTAGGCTCAATACCTCAGCCCACCTCTTTTACTCCTCCACAGACGATCCCTACTTCTATTTTGGGATCGGGGCCACACACACTTCCTTCTCCTATGATGGACCCAGCGCTCATTGCTAAAGCGCCTTATCCTAATCGGTTAAGGGCTAACACATCGAGTCCACATATGGAGAAGATCATGGAAATGTTCAAACAAGTTAACATCAACATCCCTCTCCTAGATGCTATTCAACAAGTCCCCGTTTATGCGAAAATTCTTAAGGACTTGTGCACTAGGAAGAGGAAGACTCAAGTGCCAAAGAAGGTCTTCATGTCTAATAGCGTTAGCACTGCTTTTATCCCTCCGCTACCAAAGAAACGTAAGGACCCAGGATGTCCTACGATATCGATTTCTATTGGGGATAAACACATCAATCGCGCTCTTTTAGACCTTGGCGCCAGTGTTAACCTGCTTCCATACTCGGTTTATGAGCAACTAGGAATCGGAGAGTTGAAACCAGCCCATTGCACTCTCCAGATGGCTGACCGATCAATCACCAAAGCTAGGGGTGAACTGGAGAATGTGTTAATAAAAATCGGGGAATTCGTATTCCCTGTGGATTTTATTGTACTTGATACACAGCCTGTAGCGAACCCCCGGAATCAAATTCCGGTGATTTTAGGTCGGCCCTTTTTAGCCACTTCCAATGCTATCATCAACTGTCGTAATGGCTCTATGACCCTATCTTTCGGGAATAGGTCAATAGAGCTGAACATTTACAAGATTGGAAGTGTACCCTCCGAACCTACTGCTCATATCTGTTCTGTCGACTTAATGGATGTCGACAGCAGCGAATTTGATGATCCTCCTGATACCGATCTTGACTCTTTTCATACGTTGTTGTTTGACCCAACTATGTATCATACACATACGGACTCTTCCACCGAGATGTCCGGGTCAACAACTAACACCGATTATGAATTGCCTTTAGAGTCTGAAGATCACCCCGCACTTTGTGATGACATTATTCTTCGGGGTATTGATGAAACTTTTGAGGAGATCTTCGCTGATGAACTCGCATTTCTGAATAACACGGGTGTTGAGATGAATCATGTCCCAATCACTGAAATTGAACCTCCACCCCCTCCTCTGAACTGTAAAAAGAATGCGAGTTATCCATCACATTCACTGCTTCGTCTCTCCAAAATGAGGCGCACACACACTCTCTTCCACCCCTTACCCTTTCCCCACTTCTTCTTCCACCAACCCGAGCACTGCATTGATAAAATCTTCAAATGGTTGGTATTGATTGTCGGTCTTTGCAAAGCTTGGCATCGACCGATGGTTCTTGACCCCCTCATGTGATTTTCAAAGCTTAATATTGCATAACTCAAGTTTGGGGGGGAACATTTTTTTTCAAAGCCAAGAACAAGTTTGGGGGAGGGTCTTCACTTATATATTTTGCCCCCACTAATAAATTCCTTCCAGGCTTACAGGTTTGGTAGATATAGCGGTTGGCAACAGTGAGGGCACTGTTGAAAACAAGTTTGGGGGAGGTTTGTGCTTAGTATTTGCATATCATTAGCATAAGCACAAAACATTTCTGTAAAAACCATAAAAATTTAAAATTTTTCAAAACCTATAAAAATTTTGTGTAAATATTTTTCTTTTGGTTCATCATTTTTTTGTAAATAGTTTTTCAAAACCCATAAAAACCTATAAAAATTTAAAAATTTTCAAAATCCATAAAAATCCAGAAATTTTCAAACTCATAAAAACTTAAAAAATTTCAAAATATAAAAATATTTAATATTTATGATAATAAAAGATTAGATAGTGAACAATTACATCCATGAGATTAGAAAAAATTTAAGAAAACCAAGAAAATTAGAAGTTTTCTTATACGAACTAGTAATAAGTAGTTATGAGCCGTCGTCCCAAGGGTTAGTAAGATGAAGGACGTCACTAATCTGAGGATAAAAATAAGTCTGAAAAATAGTTTCTATTCTGGAAAGCCAAGCATTTTGAACGTTGATACCCTGCTATTCGCACTTACACACGTCTTAAAGCCCGGGATAGTAGAGGATACCTTGAAATGCTCTTGTCTTAAAGCCAAAAGTATGAAGGAAATAAAAAAAATGAATAAAATATAAAGTGGTGAGAAAAATGGACACTGGTTTTGTTATCGCCAAGGGCAATAAAAAATTTTATAGCGAGGGTGCTTTTTCACCTAGTGCCCTAAGGCCAACTGGTCTGGGAGTCACTGCTATACCTAAGGTGGTGCAAGACAAGGAAAATACACCAAATAAGCAAGCACATGAGTGATCGGTCGGTTAGTACCTCAAGAAGTATTAACGGTCGCATAAAAGTGTGTGAGCTCATCAAAATTAAAAAAGTACTGAGGCTGATAGGCAAGAGTATAATAGCTTGAATTGAATTCTCCGGGTGTAGGGATGTCCTTTACACACACACGCAGGGTGATATGATCGATATTTGGAATAAAGATAGGAATGAAGAATAAGACGATGTTTTATTGAGGGGGGACGTGATTTCTAACATCTTTTCATGACCATTAAGATAGGGCTCATGACAACCGAAAAACTAGCTTAGTTGGAAACCCTAATTTTCAAGGCTTTTCTTTTACAATTCTTGTCTTTAAATGTAATATTCATGATCTTCCTTTTATTATTGGATTTTGTGGGTGCAATCCGCTGAAAACCCTCAGGAGACAACACTCCTCCTACTAGGGACACCTAGAGGTTTAAAGGCTTGTTGCACGTGCTCAGTGCAATCGTGTTGCCTACGAAAGTGTGCTTTTCTCTTTCTTTGTTTTCTCCTTCTCTTGTTAATAAAACTGTTCGATCGAGACAATCGAAAATAAGTTTGGGGGAATTTGATCAGTCGAAAATACTGCATTTCTAACATGGTAATTTCCCTACCATTTGAGCTCACATAGAAGTGTTCGGTATTCATAATTGCACATATTATCAATTCATCTCTGAAATATCAGATTGCATGTGTTAGACTTTTAAACCGGCACTTTAAGGGAAATTAACTGTGTTTCATGGCATCGCATCATCCTTGTATTGCGCAACTCTTGTCTTGGAATCTATGCAGGAAATTCCGGAAGCAGGGCCAAAATTGCGGGAAAGACTTATAAAATATACGCCAACTAAAAGATGTATGATCTGGTAATGATTCAGAAGGCCAAATAAAAATCCAAACATCAGAAAGAGGCCCACCAGCCAGCCCAAGTATTACCATGTAAAGAGAAACCTCCAAGCCCATTAAAGGACCGCGGATCCGCGGCCCAAACCCCATTGGCGCCGCGGATCCGCGGCCTTTTGAGGAGATCAATTCACCCAATTTTGTCACATGCTCAATTATAACGGCCAAAGCTTCCAGAAGACCCCAGAAGCTCCACGTGGCACATCTAGAAGGCTTGGCTCAACAAACTCTTGGAGGGAAATTCAAAATTTAAAGCTTAACTAACTTTTTGGAGGGAAATTTAAATTATTTGATAACTAACTTATGGGGGGAATTCAAATTTCAATTCTAGATCTAAGATTTGGAAAGTCTATAAAAAGGAGCCTAGATCTAGAGGGGGAATGGTTCAAGAATCACCACCTTCTTCTACCCATAAGTTTAGTGACAAAAGCTTGTGCCAAATTCAATTCCCATCTCCAATTCAAAATCAAGATCAAGATCCCGAGATCAATTTGAGCAAGAGAGCCTTCAACCTTTAGCAAGCGACGCCGGATTTCCAACGGAGCAAGAGATCCACGCCGATCCGCGACTCAAGAAGCCGAGCGAAGCCGAAATCGACGATCTAGTTCCTTCCTTTTGTAAATTCAAGAGAGTTGTAACGAAATTTATCGATAAATAAAGGTGAATTTTCTATATTCTTGCTTATCTTTTAATTCAAGCATAATGATTAGATCTCAATTTGTGATTGTGTTTGTGATCATTGTTAGTTATATGTATGCCCTAGAGGCCATTACTGTACATAGGATGTATATTGTAGTGGATGCTGGGACATATATAGGGAGGACTTTCTTGCTCGACATGATAGTATGCTATCTGGTTGAACTTTACCTTAACGTGTATACTGATTGTCTCTCTGTTACATGTTGGTAAAGCCCTTAGGATCTGTACTTGACTACCTGGACTATGATGCGGATCATACTAGTGGGGACATGGTAATCCATAAGTACATCCTTCAAACTCCCTAGTCGTGGGTGTATCGAGACGGGGCATCGATATACCAGAGTAGACTAGCGTATACCTTCTCGACCCATACAGATGGGCGATGGATGATCCCATATCCATCGGTGTTTGACATCAGAGATGATATACGGGTGCTCAGTAGAGACTGGGTACACTGGACGGACTCGCCGAGAACTCCCAGATGGTATTATACCTCACGTCAGATGGCAGTTCTCTGGTGACACTGGTACAGAGTAGTCTGTTGATCCGAGATCGTCATAGAGTCTTGTGTGGTTCCCACTGTGCTTTGATTTCCATCTTACCACGTCCAAGAGGGCATGCAAAACGGTGGTTTTTGGGTACAGTCCCGAGTCACATGGAGGCAATGAGCGATAGGAGGGGATTCGTCTCTCCCGGTATAGGGAGTTGATGTTGCGCTGTGTTCGATTGGCTATAACAGGAAATCCCTGGCCAGGGTTGCTGAGATTTACTGGTAAGTGTTACCAGTAGTTTCTCGAAAAGTTATAGACCTCATATCGACACGACTTATTGAGCTATTGGGGTCTGACGTTTACCACCCCTAGGCGAGATATGCGACATATCAGACGATCAGACCGGACTGTACGGTAGTGTTTCTGGTCGGATTCACTGGAGTGTGAGCGGGCTTGCTCGTCGATCTTCAGATCGCTCAATACCCGGGTGGCCGTTACGTTTAGCAGACCGCTTGCGGCTTGTGGATGCTTGATATGATCATCATCTGCTGCCGGCGTATTGACGAGTCTTTAGAGTCCTACACAGAGGTTTCCTGGCTCAAGCGAAACGAAATAGGAGCGCATATGAGATATGTGCGGGACCGAGAATAATGCGTGTATGTGATACCGTATTCTATTCTCGCGATAAATATATCGAATGGTTGTATGCAATATAACCTAGTTATCGATTCAAGCGTTGATTCGATAAGCCGATATATTGTATACTAGTCGGTTGTGTGCGACATAACCGGGTCATTGAATCAAGTGTTGATTTAATGATTTAATGCATATTTATATATTTGATATATTACTTTGCACCAACTAGTATCGGTTTACTTAAGATGGATTTTCTCACTCGGATGTGCGCATTACATATGCGATATGATTTTGTGCACTTGATTGTATCATGTTTGATGATACATGTTTACTTGGTTAAGTGCAAAGAATAAACCATGGTTAAAAGAATGGCTAGGGTTTCATTTCCTTTATTTATTCCTTTATTTATTTATTTATTCATTTTGGAAAAGAAGAGAAAAGAATGGTTGCTAGATTTGGAGTTTAGTTGAAGCTTCATGAAGCTTTGATAAAGTCAACCATACTTATCTCATCCTTAACCCTAACCATTCACACTAACCATGATTCATTCTCTACACTTGACCATGGTTAAAATTATGATAAGAATTCATTTTCTTTTCTTATTCTTTTAACTTATCATATCATTTTTCCTTCTTCTTCTTCCTTGCTTCAAGTGAAGAAGCTTGAGGTCATCAATGGTGGATTGATGATTTGAGTGAGAAATCCAATTCTAAAGTTAACCCACTTCCTATTTCTTCATCCTCTACCTCTTGCCAAGTAGTAGAGTGTGTTTACTTCATAAGTTTCTTGACTTGGTGAAGTCGGAGCTTGATTTAGCGATGCCTCGACGTAGATCATCTTCGACATGGACATCGACGACCTAGCTTGCCCATTCTCCGACGAAGCCGATCCTAGAGCCCGGATTTGACTTGGACAGCGGAGAGGACTTCGTTGCGGAGCTATGGAGGTGGAGCACCGGATCTACAAAGGTTGTATTTCCGTTTTCTCATTAGTTAAGTGTTAACTAGTTCTTGTTCGCCTAGACATCTAGTTATCGATCCGTAGTTTAGGGTTTGTAGGCACCATAATTTTTGAAATTGCCATGGTTGATGGCTTGGGAGACCTCACTAGTGTGCCTAGGAACCCTACAGTGGTATCAGAGCCTAGCTAGAGCCTTAGGCGAAGTCTAGACGCGATTTGAAGTCCGATCGAACCGAAACCTCACCCGGGAAATTGCTCTCTGTACTTTTTTCAAAAACAGTGATTTTTCCAAATTAAAAATATGCAGAGAACTCAGTAGAAAAATATAAGATTACGGTGGAAAATTTGGGTCATGAACTGTTCATCATAGCGCGGAAGAGCGGCAGATACATGCATTCTGCGGCGGATTAGCCGCACATTGATGACGTCAGCCCTAAATTTTTTCACTGTAATTCATTGTTTCTGGTTCTGAGTTCTCTGGATATTTTGATATTTTATTCCAGAGTTGAAATTTCTGCAGTTGTTTTGGGGATTCGATGTTTCGATCGGGGTATCAAATTTTGTCTGTGTGGCTTTCCGGATAAATTTTAGAATATGTTAAAAATTTCGACCGGATATAAATACCCAACTTTTCCCCTGTCGGGAAATTTCCAAGTGTTGGATTTTTCCGTAGTTTAACGACGTTCTAAGTAGTGCAAGTAACGCGATGGTCCCTCTAGAAGACACAAACCTTAACTCGATTATGTGACCATCTTGAACTGCCCTTTGAACCTTCGGGTTTGGGGCAGTACGGCGTGCCACATGTGAGGCGTTGGCTTGACCCTTCTACGGCTGGACCGTTGGTACTGAGGTACGAACTGAATATTGTTAGACTTATTTCATGAGTTGATCTGTTTCGGAAAAACTTGGGTGTTCGATTGTTCGATCGAAAAGTTTAACATTTTCTGTTTATCTGGAATGGGATACAATAATTGGAATTCACAAGTAGTTATGTGATAACTAAATGAATGTTGTAAACATAGCAGTTTAGTCTCACTTGATCGGTTGCCACGGAATTTTGATGTGATCAAAAGTCCGTCGCAATCACGTAGCGTACGCGGATACTCGCCGGGTAAACTTAATAGACAGCCTCGCTCCATAGCCCCGACCAAGTGACTGTAGGAGAACCCCGTCGCCGAAAGCATCCGTCCGGGTGCTCGCGGTAGCGGTGTTCCGCCTTGGTGCACTTCGTCAACGGTATCAGGGGGTGCAGCCGTCTACTGAAGTTTGCGACGAGCATTCGATCAGGATGTCGGGAATCTTGTTGAATTGCCGACTTGATATTGAAAAGTGTTTTCGATTTTGAGACTAAAATGCGGGGTTTATAATTGTTAGGCATGCGATGTCTAAGGAATTCATTTGGTCAGGCATGCGATGTCTGAGGTGATTGCGGATTCCAACTGTTGTAGTTTTACACTTTCTTTTCTGTGACCGTAAGTGTAATATGTGATATCGCCGGTTTCGTTGCTATATGTCAACGACAATTGGGATGCGCATGTTTACTTACGTTGATGACATGTGATGTTATATGTTGCTGGATATGTTATATTGGATCGTCGTGTTTGAATAGCTGGGGGTTTTTATGTGAGATGAGTGTTTTTCATTTTCATTCATGTAAAAACTTGTATGTAATATTCTTTTATTGGGACGCTTCCAGGTTGCGGAAGTTGTCTCCCGTTGTATATTATTTACTTTTCCGCACTAGGATAGACCCAAGGAGGAGGGCACAAGTAACCGGGTTCTGGAGTCCAGAGAGAGACCAACTCGAGGAGTCGAGTCCGGGTCTCCTAACTCCAGAATTGGTAGGGTTGCTTGCCGCTCTCGTAGGGGTCTAGGGGTGTGGGTTTGGCTATTCATCACGACCGTGGAATCCGTGTTTTATACTGGCTCGTATTGAAAATACGGACGTCCTAGTATATCCAATATTTCATATGTTTCTTCTGCTGCGATATCTGTGATGTGATCATGTGATGTTTCTGTGATGGATATAGTATATAGTATATATGATATATTATATAGACGTTACTTATGTTTTACACCCGCGCTAGCCCTGCCCTGCTCTGTCGTTAGTTACCTAACCTAACGGTGCACGAGGGGACATCGAGGCGAATGCGGATGGCATAAGTGTACGTCATATCTATCTGTGATGTTTAGGTACTTAAATGATGGGACTTCATTAATGTGATTAATGAAATAAAAGAAACCTAAGATGTTGTAGAATCGAATTTCAAAATAAAACAGGTAGCTACAGTTCTTGCTTTGTACAGCGGTATATGTGATATATCCTACACCTTATTCGATGAGGAAAGGACCGAGATCCCTTCACCGGGAGTGACTCCTTTAGCAATAACTGGCAGATGCTACACACTCGGTTTGTCTTTTGATTGCTTTTAAGTGTTTTTGCTTTGCACAGCGATATATATGATATATCCCGCACCTCATTCGACGTGGAAAGGACCGACGATCCCTTCACCGGGAGTGACTCCTTTAGCAAAACTAGAAAAGCCTCAAAAGCACTCCATTTTAAAATTCATTCGATCCTACAACGATATCAAGTTCATTACGCAATAGGTTTTCAGAAAAACCTGTCGTAGCCCTCCGTCATTTCAGATAAGTACCAGTTAGTATTCGTGCTACGTTTGTTGACTATGTTAAGGCGTAGTGTGCGGTAGCTAACTATTGGTTATCTGTATTAGCATATGATGCGATTGGATTAGGGTAGTCGTGCGACTTTGTTGACTATGTTAAGGGTCGTGCGGGTGGGTTTAATTCAATCGGGAAATGACGGGTTGAACTTGACTAGCACTTATGATTTGTTGACTATGTTAAGGTCATATAGCTGCTAGGGGCAAAATATTATCGGGAATTTCAAGTGTTGAAATTTGCAATGAGATTGCATACCTTCTATGAGATAGTTGGATCCCGATACCCGCTGCGAGTAAGAGTTACTCCTGGGAGAGTTTTATACATTACAATTAGCCGATCAAGTAGGTGTCTAGAAAGGTGTTAACGAGGTTACGCCTCTGGGAAAACGAGGTTTACATTAATTAGGTTCGTGCGAAAGCACGGGGGACCTCCCTCAAAGTACCGACACTAGCCTGGCTGAAAGATTGGCGAACTTGTAGTGTATAATTAATCCCGGCTAGTCTTTCCTTTTAGGGTTTGAAGGAAGATTTGATAAAAAGCAGTGGGAGCCATCCTGATTAGATAAAATAATAACCAATCTATTCTTGACAGAGCGCACGCTGAGTGTTTTCTTCTCTCTCTCTCCTGGTAGCGACCATATCACGCCTTAATCAAGATAATAATACGGATTATTGACCGAACCCGCTTGTTATACTGAGCTGGGGAACGTTGGTCCCGCTCCAACTTATAAATGTTATAAGACAGAGCAGGAAATTGGGGAATACCAGATTTCCCGTGCCGCCCAAACGAAGAGAGTGCATGTTGATGCATCATCTTCGGGTGTGTTTATTACAGAGAACTGTTTCTCAGTATCCTTTACGTCCTGGGTATGTGATACCAGATCAGGATCCCAGATATGTAATCTATTACATGGGGCTACAGAAAAGTAGAGAACTGAGAACGGGTGATAAGTTTCATGAGGCAGAGAACGGGGCAAGTGTTGCAGCCAAGTCTGTCGGTCACTGTCACCCTGTATTACCAATACATTGATTCTGAACGAATGTTATTAGATACCGAACCTGATATACCAAATCATATCACTCTCTTTGTTAGAAAAGAAAGGATATAATTTTGTATTGATGGATAATGTTTTGAACATTTCCTATATCAAAAGTTGATCGGTTCAGGCACGTTATCTAAAAGCATTGATGTTCTAAATCAAACTACAGTTCTTAGTATATAGAACACACACAAGAGGAAGAGTTCAGAAATGAACGAATTCTTCTTGAGGCATTGTAGACTAGGTCAGATCAATGTGACCCGACTAGCTAGAGTTACATATAGATGCATATTTAAATCAGTTTGAATTTACATCTTGTGAAACTCGCCAGTCATGTCACAAAGATAAGATGACACTAGCTCTGTTTATTGGAAACAGAGAAAGAGTTAGTGAACTCTTGGGATTGATACATGTTGATGTATGTAAGGTCCCCTGTCTACACATGCCAGGACAGGTTCTTTATACTTCATTACGTTATCTGATAATCTCTCAAGATTCAGACATATGTTCCTGTTGAAACACAAGTCTGAACCTTTTTGAGATATTCACAGAATATAAGCAAGAAGTAGAGAACCAAAATACGGGTATAAGTATTATGTCCTTTGATGAGATCAAGGAGGAGAATACTTGTGCACGGAAATCCTGGATTATTCTAAAGGAGAATGAGATTCTCTCTCGGCATTACTCCTCTGAATACACCATAGCATGATGGTATATCGGGGCGGAGCAATCACACCCTATATGATATGGTGTGCTCTATGATGAGTACTACTGAGTTACCTATTTCCTTTTGGGAGTTATGCACTTGAGAAGCTGCATACCTATTGAATAGGTTTCTAATCAAATTAGTTGCCTACCATTCCATATGAGATATGGAAAGGGAAGAGCCCATGTCTTAAGCTTGTTAAGATTTGGGGTTGTCCGGCCTATGTCTAAAAGCAAAATCCGGACAAGCTCGAGGCAAGATCTGTAGAACTGGAAAGGTTCCAGCTATACAAACAGCAGCTGATGATTGGGTAGAACCGAAGGATTCAGTAGTAACCCACGAACCTCAGCCTCTCCGCCGATCTAGTAGGGTTCCTCACCCACCTGAGAGATACTTCTGTTTCTCTATGACAGTGGGAGCGAGGATTGCATCATGAGATGATGACCCAACTAGTTTCGAGCTGGCCATCAGGAGTAGGACTCTGTAAGAATGGCTGGATGTTTATCGATCTGAGATGGAATCCTTATACACCAACAAAGTATGGACTTTAGTTGCTATATCTGAAGGGTTAAATTCCCATCAGGAGCAAGTAAATCTTGAGAAGATTGCTTGGTGTACATGGAAAAGTTGAGACTTTCAAAGCTAGACTTGTTAAAGTTTTTCGTCATCGACCAGGCGTGGATAATGATGAAACCTTTTCAAGTAGCTATGCTTAAGTCCATCCAGATCCTACTTGCCACGGCTACATACCATGACTGCGATATCTGGTGGTTGGGTGTCTTGACTGCTTTTCTAAATGATGATTTAGAAGAGAGCGTCTATAAGTACACAGCCAGAGGGCCTCGTAGACAGTGGGAGCAGCGGAAACGTGTGCAAGATGTTTTATATGATAAAGCAGGCATCGCGGAGTTGGAACATCTGTTTTGATGGATTAGTCAAAGAAGTTGACATCATCAAAATGGTAGATGAACCTTGTATAAACAAAAAGGTAGTAGGGAGTATGGTGACGATCCTCGTAGAGTACGTGGATGACATACTCTTGATAGGGAAGGAGTTTCCTATGCCACGCTCGGTCAATCTCCGCTTATCACTAGGATTCTCCATATAGGATCAAAGTGATACCTCCTAAATCCTGGATTTTGGACCTATGAGATAGATCTAAATGGATATTAGGAAACTCACTAGATGTAGTGAGGTGGTGTCAATCGATCCTGAGGAGAATCACTGGAAGGGTTCCAGGGTGATAAAGACGACTAAGTGTCAGTCACAGGCATTGTCTTTACCCTCAGTAAAGGGACGGTATATTGGAAGAGTTCCAAGCTAGATACCGTGACATACTAGACGATAAAGGCAGGATACATCGCTACTTAAGATGCTACCAAAGAGGCTGTTTGGGTGTATATTGGTTCATAAGATGAACTACGTTCCTACCATTGTGTGACAATGGAGTTGTGGCTCATGCCAAGGAACGCCCGTCCCATCAGTGATCCAGACATATTCTATGGCAGTATCACTTGATCATGGAGATGGTTGATCTCCAGGGTGATCGAGGTTTGGAGAGTAGACTCAGAGGACAACACAGCGGATCCACTCACAAAGGCCTGTTCCTAGAGAGAGAGACTTTTATGGGATGGTTGAGTATGAGATACTGCAACCACTGCTACAGATGGCCATAGTGCAAGTGGGAGATTGTTAGTTATATGTATGCCCTAGAGGCCATTACTGTACATAGGATGTATATTGTAGTGGATGCTGGGACATATATAGGGAGGACTTTCTTGCTCGACATGATAGTATGCTATCTGGTTGAACTTTACCTTAACGTGTATACTGATTGTCTCTCTGTTACATGTTGGTAAAGCCCTTAGGATCTGTACTTGACTACCTGGACTATGATGCGGATCATACTAGTGGGGACATGGTAATCCATAAGTACATCCTTCAAACTCCCTAGTCGTGGGTGTATCGAGACGGGGCATCGATATACCAGAGTAGACTAGCGTATACCTTCTCGACCCATACAGATGGGCGATGGATGATCCCATATCCATCGGTGTTTGACATCAGAGATGATATACGGGTGCTCAGTAGAGACTGGGTACACTGGACGGACTCGCCGAGAACTCCCAGATGGTATTATACCTCACGTCAGATGGCAGTTCTCTGGTGACACTGGTACAGAGTAGTCTGTTGATCCGAGATCGTCATAGAGTCTTGTGTGGTTCCCACTGTGCTTTGATTTCCATCTTACCACGTCCAAGAGGGCATGCAAAACGGTGGTTTTTGGGTACAGTCCCGAGTCACATGAAGGCAATGAGCGATAGGAGGGGATTCATCTCTCCCGGTATAGGGAGTTGATGTTGCGCTGTGTTCAATTGGCTATAACAGGAAATCCCTGGCCAGGGTTGCTGAGATTTACTGGTAAGTGTTACCTGTAGTTTCTCGAAAAGTTATAGACCTCATATCGACACGACTTATTGAGCTATTGGGGTCTGACGTTTACCACCCCTAGGCGAGATATGCGACATATCAGACGATCAGACCGGACTGTACGGTAGTGTTTCTGGTCGGATTCACTGGAGTGTGAGCGGGCTTGCTCGTCGATCTTCAGATCGCTCAATACCCGGGTGGCCGTTACGTTTAGCAGACCGCTTGCGGCTTGTGGATGCTTGATATGATCATCATCTGCTGCCGGCGTATTGACGAGTCTTTAGAGTCCTACACAGAGGTTTCCTGGCTCAAGCGAAACGAAATAGGAGCGCATATGAGATATGTGCGGGACTGAGAATAATGCGTGTATGTGATACCGTATTCTATTCTCGCGATAAATATATCGAATGGTTGTATGCGATATAACCTAGTTATCGATTCAAGCGTTGATTCGATAAGCCGATATATTGTATACTAGTCGGTTGTGTGCGACATAACCGGGTCATTGAATCAAGTGTTGATTTAATGATTTAATGCATATTTATATATTTGATATATTACTTTGCACCAACTAGTATCGGTTTACTTAAGATGGATTTTCTCACTCGGATGTGCGCATTACATATGCGATAT
Organism: Agapanthus africanus; assembly: GCA_030015575.1. Lineage (NCBI taxonomy): Eukaryota > Viridiplantae > Streptophyta > Magnoliopsida > Asparagales > Amaryllidaceae > Agapanthus > Agapanthus africanus. Next base: position 132,395,835 of record CM057343.1, read on the forward strand.
GATTTTGTGCACTTGATTGTATCATGTTTGATGATACATGTTTACTTGGTTAAGTGCAAAGAATAAACCATGGTTAAAAGAATGGCTAGGGTTTCATTTCCTTTATTTATTCCTTTATTTATTTATTTATTCATTTTGGAAAAGAAGAGAAAAGAATGGTTGCTAGATTTGGAGTTTAGTTGAAGCTTCATGAAGCTTTGATAAAGTCAACCATACTTATCTCATCCTTAACCCTAACCATTCACACTAACCATGATTCATTCTCTACACTTGACCATGGTTAAAATTATGATAAGAATTCATTTTCTTTTCTTATTCTTTTAACTTATCATATCATTTTTCCTTCTTCTTCTTCCTTGCTTCAAGTGAAGAAGCTTGAGGTCATCAATGGTGGATTGATGATTTGAGTGAGAAATCCAATTCTAAAGTTAACCCACTTCCTATTTCTTCATCCTCTACCTCTTGCCAAGTAGTAGAGTGTGTTTACTTCACAAGTTTCTTGACTTGGTGAAGTCGGAGCTTGATTTAGCGATGCCTCGACGTAGATCATCTTCGGCATGGACATCGACGACCTAGCTTGCCCATTCTCCGACGAAGCCGATCCTAGAGCCCGGATTTGACTTGGACAGCGGAGAAGACTTCGTTGCGGAGCTATGGAGGTGGAGCACCGGATCTACAAAGGTTGTATTTCCGTTTTCTCATTAGTTAAGTGTTAACTAGTTCTTGTTCGCCTAGACATCTAGTTATCGATCCGTAGTTTAGGGTTTGTAGGCACCATAATTTTTGAAATTGCCATGGTTGATGGCTTGGGAGACCTCACTAGTGTGCCTAGGAACCCTACAATCATGATGTTTGAGTAATCTCCGCTCGTGTAGGAGTTGTGACGATCTTTAGATGATGATGATTTGATATTTTTACAATTCTTAAATCCTATAATGTTTGGAAATTCTAGTTAATCAAATGATTAATAACCTAGCTTCGAGATGATGCTTTCTTGATCGTGTTCACTCGAAACTAGGGAACAACTATTAAACATTTGATTAATTAGAAGCTAGAATTTGAATGCGATCCATCGAAAGGACAAAGAATGAGTTGCGGAATCCCTAATTTTCTCGCAAAGATCCTTAAACCTCGATGAATTTGCATCGATCTAGTATCAATTCATTAATGGATAAGAATTAGTAATCTTTAGATCTCATCACATCTATAGATCCGATCTACTCCTACGAGCCATACTTCTAATCTTGATTGTTGGTTGGAAATTATCACACATCTCAATTCTTGCTTTTAATGTCTTTTCTAGATCTAGATTTTTTCTTATTTCTTGATCTTTAAATGCAAATCATGAATTTTTTTCTTTTCTTTGCCCTAAATTTTCAACTCATCTAATTCGGAAATTGAACAGAACTCACTTTCCCTATGGACGATCCGCACTTACTAACGCGCTACATCCGACACCGTTATTGATTGCGGTCAAAATAATTTTTGATTGTGATTTCTAAAATCTATTTTCTAAAAACCAACTACACAATCGGAAAATCATTCAATCAAGCGGCACTATTTTGCAAAGAATCCTGCAGAAAATAGATTTTATTGAATTTGAGAGGAGAGAGAAGGAGTTGAGAAAGATACCAGAGGAATTTGAACCCTAGATCCTTTAGTTAAGCCGTGTTTCCGCCGCCTAAAGTCCCTTCTTGCCGCGGTTCCGCCGCGGGGTGGAGGGTCAGGTGATGAAAATTTTTCTTTGGCCTCCTGTACTCCTCTGGATCTCTAAGAATATCTCTGTCTTCTGTTTTCCTTAAGTCTGTGACTCCAGATCTCCTTGCAAAATTCACGCAAAAATCGTTAAATATGCAATTTGCAGTTTCGTGTGAAAAATGATATGAATCGTCTAAGAATTCAACACAAATAGTAAGAATAAAAATTACGCACGTATCCCCGGCAACGGCGCCATTTGATTGATGTGAAAAATTGTGTTTGTAGTTAACCGCAATCAATAACGGTGTCGCGTGTAGTTACACCGAGATGAGTACGGGTCGTCCTCAGGGAAACGTTGAATCTTTTACTCTTACTTTAGACGTGTCGAAAAAGAGGGGAGGAATAAATAATTTTGTGAAAAGATTTCTAGATCTACGTTAAGCAAGAATGCAAAATATATAGATCTAGATTATTTTAGGGGTGTAGTTAATATAATAAGAGGGCTTGTAGGGTTCGTTAGGATTTAGTAGTTATGGACGATTAATTAAAAGTTACCCTTTTTTATCCTTTAATAGATTTAAAACTAGAACGACAGTGATGCGTGTAGACTAGGGTTTCTGGAAGGAAAAGGAATCCCACTCTTAACCTTTATCTCGATACGGAACTCCGTTCATATCTAGCCTTTACCAAAACAATCATTAATCTAATCTCTAATCGCGGTCGGAACTAGCAAAGAATTGTTAGCGCGCCCGATTAGGATGTTAATGATTCTTTTGATAAAGTTCATAAACTTTATAGGACTTAAAAAGGGTTTAGGGATGTTCATCATTCATTAGCCTACCCTAATCCTACGAACCCTAACAAGCGGAGAATTACTCGCGCATGTTGGGAGAAAAAGAGATGGAAAGAAATTGCATAATTAAACTACGAAGAAATAGAATAAGAAAAAGAAAGCTACCTTTATTAATCAACAATATTCATTACACTTTGATTCCTTAGAAAATGATTACAAGTACTAGTTGCTTCTTGATCTCTTCTAAGGAGGTAGATGAACCGTTGATGATCAGCCTGGATGCGTGAGCCGTCTGGGACTTCGTGATCTCGTCAGCTTGATGATTTTTCCAAGTGGCTCTCGGTCTTTATTTATAGTCCCAAAGCCAGAAATATTGCTTCCAAATATGGAAACTAACTGTAGAGATTCTCGCCAAGAATTTTCAGCATCTAAATCTTCTTTATGGCCGTAGATCCGCGGCCCAAGGGGGTATGGCCGCGGATCCGCGGCCATTCAATCTCATCCCTTGATCATTTTCTGGGTCTCTTTCTTTGTGACATGTGGCAATTTCTGGAAGTTTTGGATCTTTGAAATCTTCTCGTAGTTGCTGCCAGACTTGATCTCCAAGTTTTGCTTTCTTAATTAGGCAGATTTTCTTTAACAACTTGATTTCCTTGATTTTAGTCTTGGAAAAATTCTGCACAACAGCTTGGAAAAATTCTGCACAACAACTCAAATAATATTTAGTAGACTTTGTTCTACTAGGATTTGGTCAATGATATTATTTGCGTACAATTTCCTACCAAATTCTAATTATAATATATCAACACATGGAAAATAGTATTTTTACATATAAGCCCTCATATGTATGATATATAATAATAAAGACCTTTTTTAATATGGAAATAGTAGGAAAAATATAATAACAAATGTGCAGTTTTATCAACTGAACAACCGACCCGTACTCACCGGCTAGCTACCAAGCGACGCCGTTCTTGATTGCGGTTTAAAAATATTTTTGACACACGAATCAAGCCGTAAGGGTCTCATAAAGATATTTCTCCCTATGAGTCGTGAGGATCTCATAGGTGTGTTTTTTCCTTAGGAATGATAGGGATTTCTAAGCGTATTTTCTCTTGTAAGTCGTAAGGATCTTACAAGAGTATTTTCTCCTTATAAGTCGAGAGGACTTACACATGGTTGTTCACCATATGAGGATATTTATCGACATTGGTGGGACTTGGTGGGGAATATATTTATTTATGTCCATGGATTGTATACAAGGGTCAATATTGGATGGCCTGTAGGGCATAAGAAATTTGTGGGGTTATGATGGCTTAAGAACAGGTTCCGATTCCTGTAACTTAAAGCTTTTGAATTCTATAAGCCGTGAGGGTTTTATAGAGGGTATATTCTCCTTACGAGTCGTGAAGATCTCGTAAGTGTATTTTTTCCTTAGAAATCGTATGGATTTCTAAGTGTGTTGCTCCTTTGTGAGTCGTAAAGATCTCATCCAGGTGTTTTCTCCTTATAAAGTCGTGAGGACTTTGCAAGTGCATATTTTCCTTTCTTTTAACGAGTTCATGCCCTTTCGGGTTTTTACTAGCTCGCCGGTAGTCCTGCTGTTTTTACCCACGGCGCCCTTTTGGGTTTTCATCCATACCCATTTCGCTTGTGGACATACCATTTTTTAGGCGGCCTGTAAGGTAACGCACCATTAGCTGTAAGCCCTGATCTTTTCTTAAGTACCGCATCATGTAGGACGTGGGAGAGGTATGAATTGTTTATGCACGTGAATTGTAAACAGTGATCAATATGAGGATCCACCATAGGGCTAAATGTGTTAGTTTAGGGACATAACGGTCCATTATCGCCGTTTTTTTGGGTGAGTATTTAGTTTAAGAACGTTTTGTTCCAAAGCCAGTTTAAGGACGAAGTGGTCCAATATTAATTTAAGGACTTCTCGGTCCATTATCGCCGTATTTTGGAACGAACATCTTTTGGTACTATTTTAAGAGTTCTGACTCAGGAAGATAGCAAGCGGACACAAGCGTCGTCATCTATCATTGACTTGAGTCATAACTCATCAAGCTTTGTACTTTTTGAGGAATCGGCCGTTTATTGGTCGGAATGGTTTTTCGCCATGCATATTCTTGAGCAGGTAGGCTCCACCTTGATAGACTTTGTCTATGATGTACGGGCCTTCATAATATGGCTCGAACTTTTCCGTTTAGACGATTGGGAATCATCGGTCTTTTAACAACTAACACGAGTTCGCCTTAGCGGAATGTTCTCGGTCTGGTCAGTCTTTCATATGACCGGGTCATCCTTACCTTATAAGCCTCCAGATTTTGCAGTGCTATAAGGCGGGTTTCGCCGAGAGCGTCAAGCTCCTCGAGCCTAAGATGAGCAGTTTCTTCATCTGTCAGCTCGTATTGAACTGCTACTCGTAAAGAGGGGAGTTCTATCTTCAGTGGGAGCACCGCTTCAGCGCCAAACACCAATGCGTATGGTGTTATATTTGTGGCCGTCTTGAACGTTGTTCGGTAAACCCAAAGTGCTTCATGCAGCCTTTCATACCAGTCCTTTCTATTTCTGGACACCGCCTTTTTTATAATCTTATTCAAGGTTTTGTTGAAGGCTTCAGCTAGACCGTTGGCTCGAGAATTATAGACTGAGGAGTATCGCCAGTCTATCATGTGTTGCTGTGCGAAGCGACTTATTTTATGGCTTCTGTAAGCTGGTCCATTATCCGAGATAATCCGTCGCGGAGTCCTGAACTGATATATGACATGGGTTTTGAAGAAGTGGAGAATATTCTTCGTCTTTACCTCCCTTAGCGGTACTGCTTCTGCCCACTTAGAAAAGTAGTCGGTTATTGCCAGTATAAACCGGTGTCCTTTAGATGATGCCAGTTCGATAGGGCCAATTATATCAGTTCCCCACATTTCGAATGGCCAGCTGGCCACTGTTTGGTGTAGCGGATTTGGGTGCTGATGTATGAAGTCCCCATGTATTTGGCACGAGTGACACTGCTTCGCATATTTGAGGCAGTCCTGAATCATCATGGGCCAATAGTAGCCCATTCTTTTTAGCTTCAGCTTCATCTTTGGACCTGCCTGATGGGAACCGTAAAATCCATCGTGTATTTCTTGAACGACTTTCTTTTCTTCCTCCGGCCCCAGGCATCTTAGCCATAGGCAGTCGAATGATCTCTTTTATAGAGTATCATTAACGAAGGCAAATGACAAAGCTCATTTTATGAGCTGATGTCTAGACAACGCATTTTCGGGCGTTCGTTAGGACTTGAAGTAGTCTATGAAGACTTCCCTCCAGTTTTTGACCTTTTCTTCGTCCTTTATTTGAAGGTCTACTTGTTCGGTCGTTTTTTCCCCCTTCGGATGGCTCTATCAGGTCTTCCGAAGATATATCTGTTGGCGCGAGAACCCTGTAGCTTTGTATAATGATCCTTATGTCATCGAGGTCTTCATCGGCCAATTCCTTAGCCAATTTGGCCAATGCATTATCTTTGCTATTTTCCACTCGCGGTATGCTTTTCAAGGTATAGGAAGAGATTTGAGTCAGCAGTTGCTACACTCTTTCACCGTACTTTATCAGCTCTGGCTTGCAGGTTTGATAATCTCCATTTACTTGACTAACGATTAGCTGGGAGTTTTCATATGTGAGAAGGTTCTTGATCCCCATGTCGATAGCGATCTCAAGACCAGCTATCAAAGCTTCATATTTTGCTTCATTATTAGTCCTGGGTTCTGTCAACGAGAGGGCGTAACGCAATATTTCTCCTTGCGGGTTCACGAAGATAAGACCCATCCCGGTTTTGATTTTGTGAGTGTTTTGCTTTCGCCTCTTTAGGGAAGATACTCCATCGAAGTAGAGTTCCCATTAGGAATCATTTTCTTCTTTCTCTTCTTCGATTGCGTCGAACGCGTGTTCAACCGGCAACTCACAATTTAGGAGAGAGTCAGCTGGCATCAGATGTTTCGCGAGAAAGTCAATGTTGGCTTGTCCTTTCACTGCCTTTAGGGGTCTATACTTTATTGAGAACTCCATCAAGAGGAGGGCCCATTTTGAAAGCCTTCCAGTCAGTATGGCCTTTAACATCAGATATTTGAGAAGAACCACCTTTGATATGAGGTGGACCTCATGTGCCAAGCCATAATGTCTAAGATTCGTTATTGCGAAAATCGGCGCCAAGTAGTGCTTTACGATGGGGGAGTTATTGCTTTCTGCCCCAGGAGTTCTCGACTTAAATAGTACAGAACTCTCTCTTTTCCTCGATCATTCTTTTGTGCCCATAGTGCTTCTAGAGAACTTTCAAGGGCTATTGTATATATGATAAGGGGTTTTTCTTTGACCGGGGCGGCCAATACCGGCGGATTTCGCAGGTATTTCTTGATTTCTTCTAGTGCATTTTGGCACTTCTGATCCCAGATGAACGGGGTCCCCTTCTTCATTAGATGGCTGTAGAGATGACATTTTCCAGAGAGGTTGGTTATGAACTCCCGGATATACACGAACTTTCCTTAGAAAGACTGCAGTTGTTTTAAGGTTCTTGGCGAAGGCATTTCTATAATCGCCTTAATTTTGAGGGATCAATTTCGATGCCTCGGTGACAAATGATAAATCCCAGGAATTTGCCTAAGGAGACTCCAAATGCGCATTTTAGAGGGTTCATCTTCAGATTTTACTTCCGAAGACGTTGGAACACTATTTTTAGATGTTCCCAATGTTCCTCATGAGATTTTCTCTTCACCACAAGGCCATTGATGTAGCATTCGACGAACTCATGTATGAGGTCATCGAAGATCTTTGTCATGGCCCTTTGGTAGGTAGCACCGGTATTCTTCAAGCCGAAGGTCATCACCTTGTAGCAGAATATGCCTAATGGTGTCCGGAAGGCAGTATGCTTCTGGTCCTCAGGATCCATTTTTATTTGGTTGTATCTTGATGATCCATCCATGAAGGAGAAAACCTCGGGAGTGGACGTGTTATCGATCATCAGTTCAGTAACGGGTACTGGGTAGTCATCTTTCGGGCATGCTTTATTGAGGTCCCGAAAGTCCACGCAAATACGGACTGTCCCATTTTTCTTCATCACCGGAACAATTTTAGCGATCCAGTCGAGATATTGAACCTCTTGGATGAATACGGAGTCGATTAGTTTCTTGACTTCAGCATTGATACTCATCTCAAGTTCGAGCCGCATCCTTCTTGGTGCCTATCTGATTGGCTTTATGTCTGGCCATATGGCCAGTTTATGTACCGCTAATTCTAGATCTAGACCCAGCATTTTGGACTGTATGAGCACGTCTTTTAATGTGGCCACCTATTTTTTAGATAGTATCTCACTGACAAACGTCGGCCTTGGATCGTTGTCCGTCCCTTTAAGTCAATTTTTCTTAGGTTGTCCGCCGTGGTGTGTATCCTATCCTCCGGCTCTCTTGGTGCCGGTAGAAATTCTGATATCTCCGCATCGTCATCTTCATTTGTGAATCATCCGAAAAGGCCAATCGTATTCTCATACTTTCTGTCCCTTGATAGAGTTATCATATGGCAGGTATGGGTCCGTTTCCATTTTCATGGTCGAGTTGGTCCTATCCTGACGGTATAGGTCTTTTTTGGCTCGTGCTTTTGTGGCGGGCTTATCTTCCAGCTGTTGGATAAAGTAAACCTGCCTTATTGATACTGGTCCTTTACCCAGTCCTTGAACGTGAAGCAGTCTTCAAGGGGGTGACCTACTGCTCGGTGATAGGAGCAATAATCCGGGTGATGGACTTCATTTATTTGTTCGGGGTGCCGGGACTCTGGAAGTTTCGTCATTTGGTACTTCATGACAAAGTTGAATATTTTCCCTGTCTTGTCCTGCGGGAACGAGTATTCGTTCCTTATTTTCTTTATAAAGGACGGGCTAAGTCTGGACTTTCCTTATTTAGAGGGCTTCTTGGACTTTCTTTGTCGTCCTCGAACGCCGTCAGCAATACTTTCTTTATTTTAGTTTCCGTTTTGGGATCTTTCCCTTTTGCGAAAGCATTGGGATTTTTCTCTTTCGTGAAAGCAAATAGCGGGCTGTAGGTGAAGAGAATTACGGTCTACTTCTTCTACTGATTGCTGACTAAGACGCTACGTTTTAGATTTTTTGTATATGGCTATTTCGCGGCTATGGTTGTCTCGGCTCGCCTGACAAGTTTCTTTTATTAGCTTGTCAATTTGCTCTTCGAGCGACGGACTTAACGTTCTCTAAGCGGGATCTCGCTCCAATTCGACGTCACGGCTATCTGGAAGAGCATTTCCTTCTGCACTCAAAATTTTTATGACGTGGTGGCTATAACCTTGCTCCCGTTTCTTGGACCGAACATATTCGAGCCCAGTTGTTTCCATCTTCCTTTTGGGCTTCTTTCGTTGAGTCTCGGGAATATCCCAAATATTTTTGTAGAATTGGGTCTGGCGAATCGTTTGTTCTAGAGGTATGCCTTGGCGCTTTAACAGTTTCTTTAATCCTTCCACATAATATCTTAGTATACGGATGGGATGGAATCTATCAAGAGTGGGGTCAACACCATGCCAGATTTCTTTTTCTAACCTCGTCTCCATAGATTTGTAGAAAAGGATTGCCTTTTCAATTTTTCACCTACGAGGCCCGTAGAAGGTTTGCAGTTCTTGTACGTTGTATGTATTGAGCACATCAAGTTCCTTGTAATGTCGCGGCGGAGCCATCAAGATTTGACTCGGATCTGCTTCGGCAAGAGTTTGCATCGACGGGAGCGCGGAGAACACTGCATTAGCCTCATCCTCGGAGTCGCTGCCAAAGACCAAAATAGCAGTAAATGGTCCGGGCTTATTGTTTGTCTTTGGGGTTGCCCCGAGTAAATTATTTATTCGTCTTCCTTGGTGTCGCTTCCAAAGATCGGGATGGTGACCTTGGATTTTTGCTTATTCTCTGGCTTGCGGCACCTTTCAGTATCCTCGAAGTCCGGCAGAAAGTACTTCACATCTTCATACTTCCACACTTCATTTACTGAGAAAGGATTGAGTTCTCCCGTGAAGGTGTACTCCGATCCATCCTTGAAATACTTCATACACCGATGTTGTGTAGAAGAGATGATCTTGTACTCGTGTAACCAGGGCCTGCCAAGTAAAGCGTTATAATAAGTCTTGGCGTCAATGACATGAAATTTGATGTCAGTGATGAGCAGCCCGAAACGTAGCGTCAGTATTACAGACCCAAGTGTCAGTGACGACTGTGAGTCGAACCCAGAGATGGTAATTTTATCTCGGGCAAGGTGTTGAACATTGTTCATACCAGAATATTGCATTTAATACTGCCCATTATTCTACTCATTTGTTTATAGGCAGGTGATTTTAATCCGTGTTTGCTACATAATTACATGTTACAGGTTTCCAGTCCAAAATAACGCAAATCATAAAAAAATATCCACAGTTGTGCCATAATCCAGAACATCTGCCACAAACAGATAAAATCCGGGTTCCGGTCATCCACACCGGTCCAGTGCTGCTTACCAGTTCAAGAGACAAGACAAATAACAGTGTTCATTCGTGTCTCGGACAAGCACAGAGTACGGGAGGGGCAGCACAAAGATCAAGAGATGCGAGGAGCTCGAGAGAGATAAAGGTCAAAAGGATTAAAATTGTAGACATTTTTGGACTGTTGCAAATCTGAATATATTTTAGAGACATTTTACAATTTTGACCTGTCAAACATAAGTACAAAGAACCACAAGAAAGCCCAGAAAAAACGAGTCACCAAGCCTTCCAAATGATCGCAGAACCGCGTCTAATAGGCCCTTTGGGCGGCGGTTCCGCGGCCGTGTCTTGTCGTCTCCAGATGATGTTTTGGGGGTAGTTTGGTAATTATGTCAGGACTCAGAATATGACCTTAAGGTTTCAGTTCTCTGCCTATAAATACTCCAGTTTTGACCCAAGTAAGAATTCCTTTTCTTTATTAGGATTTAGTGCAGTTTAGTTGTATCTTCTTCTTCTTCTTCATCTTCCATCCATGAAATTGTAGTGAGAGCTCTTAAGTGGAAGTTAATGAAGATGAGGCTTTTTTTCTCTTAACTTGTATTTTTATTTCCTTGTCTTGTAATTTTAATTCATACTGTAATTTTATTTATTATTGTTAAGTAGTTGTTGTTATTTCTTGTTTATTTTCCTTCTTTTCTAAACCGTATTTTCAAGCAATGATACTGTATGGAGTCCTTTGCTTAGGTGACGGCCTAAGTAGTTAGCTTGCTACCATTTGTAAAACCGTATTTTTTCCCATTCTTTCTTTTCTTCCTTCTTGTTTTGTTTTTTTTAAATGTGTGAATAATTTCACACTTATTAGGGCTAAGGAAGGTTAGTATGAGGGACGGAAAAAACCTCTTGTACTTCTTTTCGCCAAACATCTTAAAACAAATCTAAACCAAACAAATACAAACCCCTCACTTAGGCACGCTATACATGATATATAGCCGCGTCCTAAGTCGAGAAGTCCTTTGGCCGCACGTGACATGTAGTTGTGACCTAAGTGGATACATGGTTGCGTATGTTTGATCTAGGGTTGGAAATAAGCGCACGTAGAGGACAGACAAGGGGCACTAGGAATGGATTTAGCATTGGAAATCTTGCTTAAACTCGCAAATCCCGTTTCTATGTCCTCCTAATCTCCGCTACTTTCAATTATCCCAATGTCATTTTAAGATTGGCAAAAGACAAGCACAAGACTAATCATAACTCTACTAACTAATCTTAACCCTAATAAGTTTACTTGAACATAAAATACGAACACTTAGGATAGATTTGAACATACACATATACATTCTTCAATTGACTCGTCTAAGACAAGAACAGACACACAACCATCTCCCTGCGGACGACCCGTGCTCAACCGACTAGCTGCAAAGCGACACCGTGTTGATTGTGGTAAGTAGAACAAATAGAACAAGTAGAACGCATAGCAAAACTCTATCAATCAAATATTCATGCAAATTTCTTTTAGCACTCTCACGTTGAGAAGATTAACGGAGGATCCGTTGTCGGCAAGAATTTTCCCTTTCTTGATATCGTGGCAGTACCCGTTGATGTATAGCGGTCGATTATGTTCACACACACCAAGGAGTACGCTTAATATAATATCAATCATGTGGATCTCTGCCAGTTCATCTTTCATCTTTTCTTTTGCAAGGAAAGTTTAGAACTGATCGGGCCCTTGTATGGCCTTGATCAGGGAATCTCGTACCTCTTTGGACAGGAGGAGAGCATCCAATATGCTTAGCTGCAAGGGTATTTTCCTCAGATATACTAGGATGTTATAATCCACCTTGTTTTTCTTAAGCGGGTCCTTTGCAGCGAGCTCTTTTACCACTTCTTCATCGAGGGCGATTTCTTTGGGCATTTTCCCTTTCCCTTTGTCCTTTTTGTTCGAACCTTTGTTTGCAGGTTTGAGGTTCTTTTCAGGCAGCATACGGTTACACAGCTGAATATTCTTGCAATTCTTCTCCTCCTCTTCTTTTTCCGAGGGGGAATTTTTAAAGAGAGGGTCGAGGGGTATTTCATCCTCGGAATCGCTCCCGAACGTAAAAACTTAGGGGTTTTCCCTTTCCAAACTGGTACCAACCATATGACAGTTGCCAGTTATTTCTTTATGCGTGTTCGTCTCGCCATTCTCATGTCGAAGAGCACGAGCTTTGTTCTTCTCCTTCTTGAAGTGTTTTCGATGGGCAACATATCCTTTCTACCACTTCTTGAAGGCATTGCACTCCTCGATGGGGTAGGTGACCCTTCGGTGATATATGCAGTATTTTGGATATGACTCTCCACCGTCGAAGTATGGGACTCTGGGAGTGTACATCACGAGCGGTGGCAGTTTCATCCCCATGGACAGGGCTTTGGCGAACCGCTTTTCAGCTTTGATGCTGCTCTTATTTGTTGCAGGCATGCTTTGGTTTGTTCAGAGCATTTTACTGTTGGATATAGTGCCCTCAAGGTAATTATTGTGATCGCAAGTAGGTGATTATGATAATTGAGAGAAGACCTATACAGGTATAATAGTCTTACTCAAGATGATAGTATGCTATCTGGTTTGTCTTCATCATTGATGAAGCCCGTAGGATTGCTGCTTGACAACCAGCATTATGATGGCGATCATATATATGGGAGCAGGGTTGTCCATAAGCACATCCTTAAATGTCCCTAATCGTGGGAGTATCAAGACTAGGCATCGATATTCCGGAGTAGACTAGTGTATACGTTTCTAGACCCCGATGAGGGACGGTGGTCGGTCTCACAAGCTATTGGTGTTATATCACCTAAGATAGTATACAGGTGCTCACTGTTGGTGAGTTCACCGGACAGACTCACCGAAAACTTCTAGATGGTATTATATCTATCGTCAGATGAAAGTTCTCAGGTGGCATGAGTATAGGTTATTCCTTTGACTTGAAGTCGTCATTTATCTCGTGTGAGTTCCCATTGCACTTTGATTACTACCCTACCATGGCTCAAAGGAGTCATGCAAACAGGATTTAGTTAGGTATAGCCCCGAGCAACATAGAGGCAGTGGTCGACCATCAGGGATTCGTCTCTCCTGGTATTAGGAGTCGATGTCGCGCTGTGTTCAGTTGGCTATCACCAGAAATCTGTGGCCACGGTGGATGACATTTACTGATAGTTGATCAGTAATATCTCTGTTGGTGATGACCTTGACTTAGACACGACTTATTGGATTAGTAGGGGTCTGACGTTATCCACCCTATAGACCCGATATGCGATACTCTTTGACGAAGAGGCCGGACTGTACGGAGATTGTCACATTCAGGTTCAGTAGGGTAAGGACGTACTTGATTGTCGACCCCTCCTTTCGACAAGTACCTAGATAGCCGTTACGTACAACTAGTATCGCTGACGTGCTTGTGGTTAAACCCACTACCAGCTTATTGTCGGGTCATTAGAGTCCCACACAGAGAGTTTTCCCGGTTCAGGCAATAGATGTAGGATCTGTACGTTGGTACGTGCAGGGGTCCGATTAAATACGTGTAAGAGATAAACAGACTTTAATTGGACGGTTGATAATTGTAATATTTCAGAAAAATAAAATATTATTTTTGGGAATTTTTATAATTAAATACTAAAATATTGAATATTTTAATAAGGCGGTATAATTAAATACCGATAAATTGGGAAAATTTTGGAAAATTAGGGAAATTACTAAAAAGATGGTGCTTTATGTGATTTATGCAAATTATGAAATTTTATGATTTTTTTATACACTAATTTTGTGCTAATCGCGATTAAAAATCGCTAATCGAATTTTAAGCGTGTTTTGTGCACATGTCATTTTTTCACACTTGTTACATTTTTCCTCATGATTTTTGGGTGTATGGTTATTGTTTTGGGTTTACTATTGCCAAAAGAAGAAAAGAAAAGAAAAGAAAATGGAAAATGGAAAATGAATAAACAAAAGAGTATGGGAGATATGGGCAAGAGAGAGAGAGTGAGAGGAGTTTCTTTGACTTAGGCCATTCTCTCCACATCATTCTCTTCATCTTCTTCTCCTTCTCCTTCTTCATGGCAGCACCTCCTCTCTCCCCCTCCACAAATCACCTCACTTCATCACCAAAAAAAACCCAAAACCCCACTCACACTTCACAAAAAATGTGCACAAGCTCTCAAGCAACCCTTTGGACCAAGAAAGTTTGAATTTTGGCGCTGTAGAGAATTCATGAGTGTCAAATGAGTTAATCCCTTCACACTTAGTGTAGTTTTTCCTTCGCTTTAAACCATTTATGTATTTAGTTGTGATTTGGTGCAATTTGGTGAACTTTGGAGATCCCTAGTGAGGGTTAAGGGTTTATTTGAGTTGTGTTGGTGCTAAACAGCCTTAGTAGTAACCTTAAACTTCCCAATTATCCAAAACCCAGACCTAACCAAACCTGAAAACCCAAAATACGGAATTACAGAACTTTTCACGTCGGTCTGTGAGGTTTTGGAGTGTGCAGGGAAATCTGGGATGACCTGGGGTATTTTCCAAACTAGCAAACAATACCTGAGATACTTTTGGACCAGTATAAGACCACCCAACCAAGACGAACCCTATTGGGGACCCCCTGTCCTGCGAGCTCGGATTGGAGGGAAGGGTGCTCGGCCACTTGGTGATGATAGGTGCCCTGGTTGCCTCCATAGCTCATATACACCCTAATATATCACCCTAGTGTTGTTTGCTCACATTGTTTTCACCCTATACAAAATCTGGGACTAAATACTTGATTTACTGTTTTGATTCGGGATATGGTTTTACGTATTTTGCATTCTGGATTTTTGTGATTTGTGTTGTACTCGATCACTTGACGTTTGTACGTCTCTATCGGGTGTTATTCGGTTAAGTTGCGAAGGCAAACCCTAGGTTTTGACCTATGTGAGTTCCGCATGTCGTTTTGGTTTTTATGTGATACGATACGTTATGATGTGTAGGTACCCTCGTGAAGACTTCGAGACGACAAGCAAGCGTGTGGCGACGTCGGCATCGGCAAACGAAAATCAGGTGAATAGATATATATCTACGGGGGAATTCGGGTGGATGGTGTATAGCACCCCCGCAGTTCGATGTATAGTATGCTATATATATACTATATATATATATGATATGTTTTATGTGAGACATGGATATTCAGGATATGATTAAGTGTTCATGGATTAGTAGTGTTACTTGGAAAACCCTAGAGTAGTTGTTGCACCCACACACGCACACACACTTGCATACATTCATTCTTTTACATGTGCGTATATAGGGATATTGTAACATTTTGAAAATTTAGAAATAAATAAAATTAATTAATTTAATAATAAAAGGATAAATCAAAAGGTTATTAAAAACAAATAAGTCAATTTCATAAGATGTATGTAAAACAATTTAAATTAAAATTTTATTATGCAACATAAATAAGTTATAAGGGTTTTAGTGATAATTTTAGCTTCATTATAGTAAAATGTGTGTTTTATAATAACATAGTTGTGAAGGGTTTTTATATAAATTTAGGAAAAAATATGCAAATTTAGTTTTGTGAGGGTGTATATGGAAAATGGGTAGAAAATGTTTTAGTTCAGAAGTTAATTACAAATTAAATCAATTTGGAAGGGATATTGTGTTGACAACTCCTACTCTCATGCACAACACACACCCACATCTCCTCCTTGCATTAAATCACTACTTCTAGCTTGATGACACCTCCTCCTTCACCTTATCCCTTTCTTTTGTCATATATAACTCATGTTCAGATCAATTAGCTAGTAAAAAAACTCTTGAAAATTTAAAGAAAGAAAAGAAAACTAGAATCAACAAGCTAGAGCAAGAGAAAGAAGAAGAGAAGAGGTAGATCAAGGACCTCATCATCAAGCTAGGTCAAGGAGCTTGTGCATCTTGGAGAGTGTTATTCCAACAAATTATTGTGGGTAAAATTCTTAACCACGGTAAGAATTTGAATTCTGTAGCTAGTTTAGTTTGAAATGAAAAGGGTTCTATAATATCGTATTTTAGTAAAAACTAGGCTCTGTTTGAATCTGCTGTAGTTTAGAAAAAAATTAACTCAACTAAACAGGACCTAAATTTTGTATGATGGACCTAGAGCAAACTATAGGAGAACGAACCAGAGGCATCGGATTATGGTCGGGGACCAATAAGGAAATTCCGGCGTCGCCGGTTTTGTAGGATGCTAGGTGGTTTTGGATAGTTGGGTGGGTTTCAGTGTATAATTTTGGCCATTTTGGTGTTATTTAATCAAGTTAGTTTCACTGAATATAGAATCTGGAAGCTAATATCGAAAAAGATATCTAAAGACACAAAATACAACACGGTTAAAACGTATCGTGAACTGTTTTCTGTCGCTATACAGGTTTGGGTTAAAATCCTGTAAGGTTAAGTGTATAATAACTTAGAATAGTTGTATACAATATAACTAGTACGTGGGAACGGGTGTTTTTCATTTCCGTCATGTCGGAGTAGCCATTTCCTTATATAAGTTAAACTGTGATGTTAGATTCGAATACGGGATTTTCGGAGGTAGCGAGGAAAGGGAAAGGATTGGCAATTCCTGAGTAGGTTCGACGTCTTCCGGTGAGTAGACTAAACATCTACCGGGGAATTTTGTAAAAATGGCGTGTTACGCCCGTAGTTTTATTTAAATAAATGTTTTTTTATGCTAAATTGACAATATGCATTCATAATTCACATATATTTTGCTTAGTTTCTAGTACACTGCACAGGTATCGACGAGTTATGCCTCGTGCACATATTACATGTTACACACACCTCGTCGATATTACCATATCACTTTTACACTTAGTAAATTTCTTGTTAAAAATGATTCATATCATATCTTAAACACCAATAACAGTAGTAGATTGCATCATTAATACCATGTTTAGTATCTGAGTATTTAATGTTGATATAAGAGGTAAATGTATTATTGAGGATTTTTGGTTTTGAGTTTTAAATACTATTACATAAATCCAGTGATTTTCATGATTGATGTGTCATGTCCACCATGAGATGTTTTATGATTTGGGTTTATTCCGGACTAAGTGGGAGAGATATACGGTCGCGGATTTTACGTTATCCATACTGAGTGGGGGAGATATACAGTTGGATACATGGTGGACCCGGTCGAGACCGAGGGGCATGATAGCCGCATTTGAGGCGGGGAAGCCTAGCGAGGTTACTCGATACCGGAGATAGTGGTAAAATACGGCGGATATCTAGAAAACCGACCGATATTTGATTTTAGGATCATTCGAAGAATGATGCCTAAGAGAAATGGAAGTTTTGTGTCGATGATGGACACGGAAAGATAAAATTTATTGGGATAAATGATGAGATTGCAGTTTTGGGTTATGTGATTTATAGTATTGACCCATGCTTTCCATATACTATCATGCATCATACTCGCTCTCATTTCAGTTAGTTATGATCGACATATTTACATTAGTAACCGTTATATATTAGTTATATTCATTGAGTTGGCAACTCACCCCCGTTGTGCCACAGTTCCTTGAAATGGTAGAGTGGACGGTCAGTAGCAGTGCAGCCCCACTTTTTGCAGCTTTTTCACATCTTTTGATAGGTGGGTTACATATGTAGTAACATTTTCTTTTGGTATTATATTTTGTATCTAGAAAATCTCCATCAGACCTGTATATGATTTAGAGCGAGAGATGATTATATGTATATTATTTGACAGATGGGACGGTTTAGTTCTATATATTAGAAATTTTCTTACTTATTGGGAATTCTTGTTAATGTCTTATACTTCTGGATATTTGTCTCCACTATTGATATTGTTGATCCCAACTTGGGATGCAACCACACTTAACACTTTATACTTGTTTAATATTTTAAACTTCATACACTGTGATTTTTACTTGAAACTAAATTTCTATATAAAGAATTCCGCAAAAAGGATTTTGATCTTGGTTTCCGGCTTACTTGGACTGTGTGCATATCGTTAGATATTATACAATCTAAGTGTCGGTCACATCCAAACTTTGGGTCATGACAAAGTTGGTATCAGAGCTTAGGAGTAACCTTACGGAATCGAGTAGGGAATTAAAATAAGTTGACGTGAATCCGTGATTTAGGATGACCTTTGGTTTGATGGAGTAGGTAAATTAGGATGAGTGCAGTACCGTACGTATGTTCCGCCGCATATTTACGTTACTGTACTCAGCCTAACTACCTTAGGATGTATATCTTAATCTATTCTTCCGTTGATTCTCCGTTATTGATTGTTCCTATTCTTAAGCCTTATCAACTCTTATTTCTTAATCCAGTTGCTATGGCTACACGGGCTAGGCAAGCCGCAGCATGAGATGCAACTAGGGCGAGTCCGCCTATGACGGCGACTGGTACACCGGACGTTCCGGTGGTGCATAAGCATGTTGATCCTCCTCCTCCAGATCGCATGACTAGGATAGAGAAGGGTATGTTGGGATTACAGCGAGTGGTGAAACAGTTAGCTGAGGCCACTCGAGTACTGAGGCAGGATCTGGCACCGACTATGGCAGAGTCCGAGGTACAGCCCACGCAGATGGTCGCTCTAGTAGAGACGAGAGTGATGGAGGTATCACTTGCAGAGTTTATGAGATTGAGACCTCCGGTATTTAAAGGGACCGATGTAGCGGAAGATCCTCAGTCCTTTCTTGATAGGATGGTGAGGATTGGCTGATCATTGCGATGTTCTGATGCGAGATCAGTTGTGATGACTAGCTTTCGTTTGGAGGGACTTGCACAGGAGTGGTGTGAGTTGATGGAGAGAGGGCGAGCTACGGGTCTTCCTTCGATGTCGTGGACCGAGTTTTCCGAGGTCTTTCTTGCCAGATTTCTTCTACAGAGTGTGAGGGACGCTAGAGCTAGCAGTTTTGAAGCATTGCGAAAATCGGCAAGTATGTCAGTGGCAGATTATGACTTACGATTCACCCAGCTGTCGCGCTATGCCCCATCCTTAGTACCTACGGAGTAGCTTCGGGTGAAGAGGTTCCTAAGGAGTCTGGACACGCAGTTGTATCTGGCTATAGGCTCCCAGCATTTTGATACGTATGCGCAGGCCATGGATGCAGCGATACGAGTGGAGGAGCGTTTGAGCAAGGCAGTGGTTGTTCTAGAGCCAAAGAGGAGTAGATCGATCGGGCCAATGACTAGATAGTTTGGCAGAGATAGAGGCAGATATACTCCAGGCCGCAGTTTCGGACGAGGTTGGACCCAGGGCCAGATGTTCAGTTCTTATCCCGATGATCAGAGGCCCCTATCTACATGTTTCAGTTGTGGACTTCCCGGACATTTTGCGCAGGATTGTAGATCCCAGGGAGGGACCATTGTTCCACAGGCTGCTTTACCCCTTCCACCTTCTACGCCGATGGCTTTACTTTCTCCCCCAGTTGGCGCTACACGCCAGGCAGTTGCACCACGAGGTCAAGGCTTTGCAGGACGTTCTTAGAGTGGTTGAGGAGATAGAGGTAGAGGACGACAGGATGCGGGCAGGGGCCAGGCACGGGTATTTGCGCTGACTCCACAGGATGCCCAGGCATCAAATGCAGTCGTGACAGGTACTCTTACAGTATGTTCGTTAGAGGCACATGTTTTATTTGATCCCGGTTCTACACATTCTTATGTATCTTCACGATTTGCACTATCTTTGGGGAAAGAGTCGTCGTTGTTAGAGTTACCATTAGTAATGATTACCCAGGTGGGAGATTCTTTTATAGCTCGGCATGTATTCAGATCATGTTCTGTGCGTATTGGTGATAGAGATTCGCTGGTTGATCTGATTCTCCTGGATATGTTAGATTTTGATATACTTCTTGGTATGGATTGGTTGGCCGCTTGTCATGCCTATGTAGATTGTCGAGGGAAGGCGGCTAGATTTTGTTTTCCAGGTGAACCGGTGTTTGTTGTGCAGTGGGGTTGTAAAATAACTCCTACCAACATGATTTCTGCTCTTTGTACGGGACAACTCATGAAAAAGGGTTGTCATGGGTTCTTGGCATTTGTTCAGGACTTAGGAGTCGCTGAGATTCTATTGGACTAGGTTCCGATCGCACGAGAATTTCCTGAGGTGTTTCCTGCTGAGTTACCAGGATTGCCACCCGATCGTGACATTGAATTTTGCATCGACTTGATTCTGGGTGCGGGGCCTATTTCTATACCACCCTATCGAATGGCACCGACGGAGTTGAAGGAACTCAAAAGCCAGTTGCAAGAGTTGTTAGATAGAGAGCTTGTTCATCCCAGTGTATCACCGTGGGGAGCTCCTGTCTTATTTGTAAAGAAGAAGGACGGTAGTATAAGACTGTGCATCGACTACCGACTGCTGAATCGTGTCACTGTGCAAAACAGATATCCACTACCACGTATAGACAACTTATTTGATCAGTTGCAGGGAGCTGGTTACTTCTCGAAGATTGATTTGCGTTCAAGGTATCACCAGTTGAAGGTTCAGAAGGACGATATTCCGAAGGCTGCGTTTCGCACAAGATATGGGTACTATGAATTTCTGGTGATGTCGTTCAGACTCACCAACGCTCCAGCAGCTTTTATGGATATGATGAACCGTATCTTCAGACCCTTCATTAATCAATTTATTATAGTGTTCATAGATGACATTCTTGTTTATTCTCGGAGTCGGACGGAGCACGAGCAGCATTTGTGTATTACGTTGTAGACCTTGAAGGAGCATCAGCTGTTTGCAAAATTCTCTAAGTGTGCGTTTTGGCTGGATAGTGTAGAATTCTTGGGACACGTAGTTACTAGAGCTGGGATATGTGTGGACCCAAAGAAGATTGAAGCGGTACAACACTGGCCTAGACCTGTATCAGTTTCAGAGGTTCGGAGTTTCTTAGGTCTGGCAGGTTATTACCGACGCTTCGTGCAGGATTTTTCACGGATCGCTGCACCTTTGACCGGATTGACTAGGAAGGAGGTTCCATTTCAGTAGACAGATGCATGTGAGCAGAGTTTCCAGCAGTTGAAGACGCGCTTGACGACTGCACCAGTCTTATCTTTACCTTCCGGGTCAGGTGGTTTCGTTGTGTATTGTGATGCATCTCGAGTGGGGTTAGGCTGTGTGTTGATGCAGCATGGCAGGGTTGTAGCTTATGCTTCTCGATAGTTGAAGAAGCACGAACAAAACTACCGCACTCATGATCTAGAGATGGCTGCTGTGGTATTCGCATTGAAGATTTGGAGACATTACTTGTATGGAGAGTCGTGCCAAATCTTCAAAGATCATAAGAGCTTAAAGTATATTTTTCAGCAGAGGGATCTGAACCTAAAGAAGCGTAGATGGATGGAACTGGTGAAAGATTACGATTGTGAGATCTTGTATCATCCAGGCAAGGCAAATGTTGTAGCAGATGTTTTGAGTCGGGGACCTGGAGGTAGCTTATCTCATTTGCGCACCTTGCAGAGACAGTCTTGTACAGACTGGCAGATTTTATATGATAGTTGTATACAGTTTAAGTTCACCCCGACAGGAGGGCAGCTAGCACATATTCGCACTCGACCTCAGTTATTGGATCATATTCGAGAGACACAGCCCGCAGATACTCGTATGATGGAGATTATGGATCAGGTTAGGCAGGGCAGGGAGACGGAGTTTGTGATTGATGATCATGGAGTATTACGTTTTAGGACTCGTCTCTGTGTACCAAATTCTGACGGATTGAGGCGTGAGATTTTAGAGGGGGCCCATAGATCAGCATACAGTATTCATCCTGGTTCCACCAAGATGTATCATGATCTGAAGGATATGTATTGGTGGGAAGGAATGAAGAGGGATGTTGCGGAATATATTTTGAGATGCTTGACTTGTCAGCAAGTCAAGGAAGAACACCAGAGGCTATCCGGAGAGTTGCAGCCCTTACCCATTCCAGAGTGGAAATGGGAACAGATTTCCATGGATTTCGTGGTGGGTCTACCCAGGACTAGCAGAGGGTATAATTCCATTTGGATGATTGTAGATAGATTGACAAAGGCAGCTCATTTTCTTCCAGTAAAGACGACGTATGGATTTGCACAGAATGCTCAGATTTATATCGATGAGATTGTACGTCTGCATGGAGTTCCGACGTGCATAGTTTCAGATAGGGGTATCCAGTTTACTAGCAGGCTATGGAAAAAACTTCAAGAAGCTCTGGGTACACGGTTGAGTTTTAGTACAGCTTTTCACCCACAAACAGATGGTCAGTCGGAGCGGACCATTCAGACACTAGAGGATATGCTTCGGGCTTGTAGCCTTGATTTCGGTGGTAGTTGGGATCGTCACTTACCATTGATAGAATTCTCGTACAACAACAGTTTTTAGGAGACGATCCAGATGGCACCCTTTGAAGCTTTGTATGGGAGGAAATATCGATCACCCGTTTGCTGGACGGAATTGAGCGAGAGTTGCATCTTGGGACCGCAGATAGTACAAGAGACTACAGAGAAGATTCAATTGATACGGGATAGAATGAAGGCGGCCCAATGCAGACAGAAATCGTATGCAGATCGACGACGTCGTAGACTCGAATTTCAGGTGGGGGATCATGTGTTCCTTTGTGTATCTCCGATGAAAGGTGTGATGCGTTTCAGGAAAAAGGGGAAGCTCAGCCCCAGATATGTCGGACCTTACGAGATTCTGGAGAGAGTGGGTGCTGTAGTTTATCGTTTAGCACTTCCACCGAGTTTTCCCGACGTGCATCCGGTGTTCCACGTTTCGATGCTTCGCAAGTATCTTCACGATCCTTCTCACGCGATCCAGCATCAGACCTTACAGCTTTAGCCGGATTTATCCTACACAGTGCAGCCAGTCGCTATTCTTGACAGGCAGGCAAAGAGACTACGATCTAGGGTACTTCCATCTATAAAGGTTCTTTGGTAAGGAAAGAATCGCGAGGAGATTACTTAGGAGACCGACGATGCGATGCGGAAGAAATTTCCACATCTTTTCGAAGGTATGTCTAGTTAATTTTAAATTAGGGGATCGAATTTTCTTAAGGAGGGAATATTGTAACATTTTGAAAATTTAGAAATAAATAAAATTAATTAATTTAATAATAAAAGGATAAATCAAAAAGTTATTAAAAACAAATAAGTCAATTTCATAAGATGTAAGTAAAACAATTTAAATTAAAATTTTAGATGCAACATAAATAAGTTATAAGGGTTTCAGTGATAATTTTAGCTTCATTTTAGTAAAATGTGTGTTTTATAATAACATAGTTGTGAAGGGGTTTTATATAAATTTAGGGAAAAATATGCAAATTTGGTTTCGTGAGGGTGTATATGGAAAATGGGTAGAAAATGTTTTAGTTCAGAAGTTAATTACAAATTAAATCAATTTGGAAGGGATATTGTGTTGACAACTCCTACTCTCATGCACAACACACACCCCACACCTCCTCCTTGCATTAAATCACTACTTCTAGCTTGATGACACCTTCTCCTTCACCTTATCCCTTTCTTTTGTCATATATAACTCATGTTCAGATCAATTAGCTAGTAAAAAACTCCTGAAAATTTAAAGAAAGAAAAGAAAACTAGAATCAACAAGCTAGAGCAAGAGAAAGAAGAAGAGGAGCTAGATCAAGGGCTTCATAATCAAGCTAGGTCAAGGAGCTTGTGCATCTTGGAGGGTGTTATTCCAACAAATTATTGTGGGTAAAATTCTTAACCACAGTAGGAATTTGAATTCTGTAGCTAGTTTAGTTTGAAATGAAAAGGGTTCTATAATATCGTATTTTAGTAAAAACTAGGCTCTGTTTGAATCTGCTGTAGTTTAGAAAAAAATTAACTCAACTAAACAGGACATAAATGTTGTATGATGGACCTAGAGCAAACTATAGGAGAACGAACCAGAGGCATCGGATTGTGGCCGGCGACCAATAAGGAAATTCCGGCGTCGCCGGTTTTGTAGGATGCTAGGTGGTTTTGGATAGTTGGGTGGGTTTCGGTGTATAATTTTGGCCATTTTGGTATTATTTAATCAAGTAAGTTTCACTGAATATAGAATCTGGAAGCTAATATCGAAAAAGATATATAAAGACACAAAATACGACACGGTTAAAGCGTATTGCGAACTGTTTTCTGTCTCTATACAGGTTTGGATTAAAATCCTGTAAGGTTAACTGTATGATAACTTGGAATAGTCGTATACAATATAACTAGTACGTGGGAACGGGTGTTTTTCATTTCCATCATGTTGGAGTAGCCATTTCCTTATATAAGTTAAATTATGATGTTAGATTTGAATACGGGATTTTCGGAGGCAGCGAGGAAAGGGAAAGGATTGGCAATTCCTGAGTAGGTTCGACGTCTTCCGGTGAGTAGAATAAACATCTACCGGGGAATTTTATAAAAATGGCCTGTTACGCCCGTAGTTTTATTTAAATAAATGTTTTATTTTGTTATGCTAAATTGACAATATGCATTCATAATTCACATATATTTTGCTTAGTTGCTAGTACACTGCACAGGTATCGACGAGTTATGCCACGTGCACATCTTACATGTTACACACACCTCGTCGATATTACCATGTCACTTTTACACTTAGTAAATTTCTTGTTAAAAATGATTCATATCATATCTTAAACACCAATAACAGTAGTAGATTGCATCATTAATATCATGTTTAGTATTTGAGTATTTCATGTTGATATAAGAGATAAATGTATTATTGAGGATTTATGGTTTTGAGTTTTGAATACTATTACATAAATCTAGTGATTTTCATGATTGATGTGTCATATCCACCATGAGATGTTTTATGATTTGGTTTTATTCCGGACCAAGTGGGGGAGATATACGGTCGCGGATTTTACGTTATCCATACAGAGTGGGGGAGATATACAGTTGGATACATGATGGACCCGGTCGAGATCGAGGGGCAGGATAGTCGCTTAAAAGATACCTACATAAATTCTCGTGCCGTTGTCCCGTGAGTTATGACGGGGCCTTATACTACATGTTACCATAGTCCACGGGGTAAGATGGACTCCTCTCGTATACATCAATACCTTCTGTATCAAGCTACAAACAACTACGTTAGAATAACAATCATATACCAGTACAACTCACCTGTTCATTTCACATTACTTGTTATATTCTATTCCTTCTTTTGGGACTTACCGAGTGCTAGTTCGCTGATGACATTCCTTTCTATTTCTTTCTTTGGAATGTTCGTCAGGAGGACAGGACTCTCAGGAGATCGAGCCTAGCCTGGAATACTTGGATCATCTTGCGGCACAGCCTGACTTCTAGTTCTTTGTACTTACTTTCATTTTGTATGCCGCTATTTAGGCACTGCTTTACTCATTGTATTTTTTCTTTTCAAACAATTGTATGTAAAGTTGAATGTAAATAAAGTTGTTGTTTTATTTTAATACTCTTGTCATTCTTGTACATGTTATATATTGCTTAATTACGCTTAACGTATTTATTTCTTAGTAAATACGTTGCGGCCTGCCACGTCATCATTTCCGTCTACTGGGAAGCGGGGTATGACCAGATAAATCCATAACCACAAGCACGTCAGCGGCACTAGCTGTATGTAACGGCTACTCGGGTATATACCGAAAGGGAGGTCGACAATCAAGTCTTTCCGTACACTACTGAATCTAAATATGACAATCTCCGTACATTCCAGTCTCTTCGCCTAAGAGTATCACATACTGGGTCTAGGGGGTGGATAATGTCAGACCCCTAATAACCCGATAAATCGTGTCGGAGTCAAGTTTATCACCAACCGAGAAACCGCTGAACTCTTATCAGTAAATCTTATCCACCATGGCCACGGATTTATGGTGATGGTCAATCGAACATAGCGCGACATCGACTCCTGATACTAAGAGAAACGAATCCCTGACAATCACTCACCGCCTCCATATGGCTCGGAACTGTACCCAACTAAAATTTGTGTGCATGACTCCTTTGAGCCATGGTAGGATAGTTATCTAAGTACAGTGGGAACTCATACGAGACAAATGGCGATCTCGGATCAAAGGACTAACATATACTCATGTCGCTAGAGAAATGCTACCTGACGATTGGTATAATACCATCTAGAAGTTTTCAACGAGTCCGTCCAGTGTACTCACCTCCAATGAGCACATGTATACTATCTTAAGTGACAAAACACCAATGGCTTGTGAGATCGGCCTCCGTCCCTCGTCGGGGTCTAGAAACACATACATTAGTCTACTCCAGAATATCGATGCCCAGTCTCGATACTCTCTCGACTTGGGACATCTAAGGATGTGCTTATTGACTACCCAGCTCTCACGTATATGATCACCATCATAATACTGGTAGTCAAACAAGAATCCTACGGGCTTCATCATTATATATTAGCGACATGTAATAACAAGTAAAACACATACACATAATGATAAAGACAAATCAGATAGCATACTATCATCTCGAGTAAAATTGTTTTATCTATATAGGTCTTCCTTCAATTATCATAATCGTCTACTTGTAATTACAATAATTGCCTTGAAGGCACTATATCCAACAGATATAACAAGCAATAAGCAGTAAAGCCATCATGTCATGTGGAAACTAGGGTCAATGTATTAGATGAATAATGATAGTATCATTATTCCAGAACAAATATCGTTCTCAATGTATTAGGATATTCCTCCTCTTGTATTTGGATAAACCTCCCTATGTATTAGGATAAACCTCCTCATGTATTAGGATATACTTCCTCATGTATTAGAATAACGCCTCCTCAATCAGGAAATCATGCCGTGTCATGTTAAGTTCAAGCAAGTCAATTCAAGTAATAGTAATGTCAAAAATAGAATTATCATGTCATAAATATCATGGTACAAATCAGGTAACAAGTCATGTATAGTCAAATCAAGTCGAGTCAACGGTATCATAAATACGTTAACATTGGACAGCTATTATATGGCATAATTCCTAACATGGTAACTAGCAAACACGTTTAAGCATAAGTACATGTAACAATCAAGCTTTAGCATTAACAGGAATAACATGATCAAAGAATGCAATAACTAATCAACATGAATACTTGTAATTAATCGGTATACTAGCATGCCAAGTAAAGCGTAGTCAAACAGTAAGTATATCATAACTATATCATAAGAACGTCAGGTAAGATATCTCGTGTGTGTGGATCGGCATAACATGTCAGGTTTAATGTCAGTTTCTTATCAGGTTGAGACGGCACATCAATAGAAGAGACGGCTCACGTGTTAGAGGCTGTCAACTTTGGAAGCCTTTTCGGTGGTCATAAACTCAATATTGGAAAATATAGTAAACATGAAAGTTGTTGATCTCGAAGCGGTCTTTTCATAAAGTCTAAGAACATCGAAATCGGATCAGCGAGCGGGGAGTTATGGTTGTTTTACTCTGACCTGATCTATCCAGTCAGCTTGTGACGGCTCAAGTAATGTTTGAGCTGGAAGTGCACGGCGGCGCCCCGGCCTCCATACCGAGGCCAAATGCGGAAGCGATGGTTAACTTTAATTTTTCTTGAACCGGCACCACCGCGCACTAAAACCCGGATCGTACCATTAACTAGTTCTAGCTAACTACAAGATGGGGAAGAGAGATATACCGACTGATCCGTGTCCTCCGGTTTTCTCGTCGTCGTCCCGATCTCCCGCGGAAGCTCCGGTCTCCACCTCGTCGACGGAAGGGCACCACGTCGCCGGCTTCTTTTACGGGCTCCTACCTCTATACCGAGGCAACTCGGGCACGAAGTTGGTGAGCCGACGTGCCCAAGGTTTGCTGTAGAATATAGTGTAGAGTGCTATGTCTCATTTGGGGTTGTTGGAGGTTGCCATTTTGGTGGAGGAAATGAAGTGGTGGAATTTTGTGATGGACTTGGGATTTTAGCAAGTATGAAGAGAGAAAATCCCCACTACAAAATTTGGGACAGCCCCCTTTTCCTCTCTTTGGCCGGCCATGGCATGGGAGTGGAGAGAATGAGAGAGAGTGAAAGAGGGTAGCCTCCTGAATAAGCAAGTCCAAGGAAATGGTTATCATATTCAACCATCATCAAAAGCATGATGACTCCAAAGTCAAGCAATGATCACTAACAAATCCACACTCCACCAACAAATCAACAACCATGATTGCTACAAAAAGTCAAGCAATCATGAACCATGGAAGGTCAAAGGATGGGGGTCCATCATGAAACCATCATGACACAAAAGTATGCAAAGAACACCCTCCCAATTGCTTATTTGCACAAATGCAAATAAGCCCTCCTCCACCAATCTTCGGCCAATGAAGGATACAAATGAAAATGGCTGAAACGGAAATCAAACTGGCAACTCCAGAAAACTGGTCCCGTAATAAATTACAGGAAAACCCCTATACTGTGTATACACACCCGCATTTGTATTCCGACCGAAATACAAATGCAATGAGACAAGATCTACACTGTACTATACTAGGATCTGGCTTAAACCAAAGCCGGCTAGTAAAATCCGTTCGATCCTGATCCGTGCAATACCGCACGTATCTGATCGAACCCTGCCATATCTCCATACGGCCTCTACAGCGTTTCGCCCGAAACTTGAGCAACTGAATGTGGGGGACTCTAAAGACTCGTCAACACCTTGGTTGTGGATTTAACCACTAGCACGTCAGAGATATAAGCCAATACGTAACGGGCTACCAGGTATTGACCAAAAGGGACGTCGATGAGCGAACTCATCCTGACACCCTTCTGAGCCTGTCAGTGACAATATCCGTACAGTCCGGTCCGTTCGTCTATGAGCATCGCATGGCGGGCCTAGGGAGTTGGTAAAAGTCAGACCCCCAAAAGCGGTACAAGTCGTGTCGGAGTGTAGCCCAGAACACCCTGAGATACTACTGGAATACCTACCAGTAAATCTCCTGCCTCGGCTGAGGGCTTTGTGTAATGGCTCTCCTAGACACAGCGCGACCTCACCCCCAATACCGGGAGAGACAAACCCCTGAAGATCCACTCACTGCCTCCATGTGGCTCGGGACTGTACCCAACTAAAACCTGTTTGCACGTCTCCTTTGAGCGTGGTAGGGTAGTAATCAAAGTACAGTGGGAACTCACACGAGACAAATGACGATCCTCAGGTCGATGAACTAACCTGTACACATGTCACCAGGGAACTGCTATCTGACGTCAGGTATAAGACCAACTAGCATGTTCCCGGCGAGTCCTGTCCGGTGTACTCATAACCCAATGAGCACCTGTATACATCTTAGGTGAACCAACTGACACCAATGGCTTGTGAGACCGGCCACCGCCCCTCGTCTAGGTTTCGAATGTATACACTAGTCTACTCTGGAGTATCGATGCCCTGTCTCGAAACTCCCATGACTAGGGACCTTTTAAGGATGTGCTTATAGACCCCAGCTCCCACTTATATGATCGCCCTCATACTGCTGGTGGTCCAGCAAGAATCCTAGGGGCTCTATCAACGTGTAATAGCGACATGTCAGGTCACCTAAAGCAGTACACGATGATAAAGATAAACCAGATAGCATACTATCATCTCGAGTAAGACTGTCCTACCGGGATAGGTCCTCCCTCAATCATTGCAATCACGTGCCTGTGATCCAATAATTGACTCTGAGGGCACTATCTCCAACATGAGCCGGTTCAAACATGTCTGAAACTTATATTTATTTTCTTCGTTAGCATGAGACGGCTCATGGTTGTCTTGAGCCGGCTCAAGGTCAATTTTCTGATACTATCAGCTATTTTAATTAAAGTTTCACTCTATATTTCATGCATACGATAACAGCTATGATTAAATCAATTCTTTAGATTCTATGCCATCAATTTAACAATATAAAAGTAGTATCTTTAAGATTCGATGTCGTGTATAGTAACTAGATCAATTTGCCGATATATCGCGATTCAGATCTTGATATATAGTGAACTAGGTTAGAACTTTAGGTTTCTAACTATTTATTTCAATAACTCAAGATTATACGATATCTAATAAGATCTCCATCATGTCAAACGTCCATATGATAAACAATAACCACAAGAATCAAATAAGGAAGTAACATGCGTACGTGATTAAGGTTAGAAGTTTGATAATAAAAATATATATAATAACGAGATCTAATCTCGCTATAGCATGTAGCAAGTACCAAGTACTTGCATCAATCTCGATCTCACAATAACCACGTAGAGGAAGAAGAGACGATCTTGAACCCACGCAAGATCCTCAACCGATTGGTGCATTTTAATGTACATTTATATAGTCATATTTATCTTAATTTTGTCTATTTTACGCTGTTTCGGGTATGTTTTGTCAAATATTACAGATTACAGGGCTAAAAAGGAAAAGTAAGCAAAAGACGGATTGCATGCGTTATATGTGGACTTATTTAAGCTTAAACAGATACAAGAGTGGAAGTTATCAAAAATAACGCGTAGAACAAGGTTCTCGAAGTCAAGACAAAGATATGAAAAAAGTCTGGAGCTCAAATCTTACCAAAAACCAGCCAAAACCGAGTTTTGGCCAAAATTTGACCAGTTTTCCAAAGCTTTAGGATAAGAAATTTCGGGAGATTTTTGTATCTTTGCGTATCTTTTGGGCACCACTCTTAGATTTTCCATAAAGCCTATAAATGCTGTTGTATAGCCTCTTCAGGGTTTCATCTCTGCATGGTTTAATTATTTTAGGGTTTTGAAAGAGATCAAAGGATATTTATTTAAGTTATTATTAATATGAAGTCTATTTTATTTGATTATTTCTTTGTTCTATGAGTAGCTAATTTATTTTCTAGGGTTAGAATTATACTTGTTATCATTTGTGTTTAGTTTAATTGTTCTATCTCTTTTTAATGTTTTTTATGATGAATTTCTTTGATAATGTCTTCTTCTTTTTGTTCCCATGCTAATAAACTAGACATGATGATAATAGATTGACGCTCTTGAACTTGTTTAGGTAAAGATGGTAGCACCGATAAACTATTTAATTTAATAATAAATTGATAACTTAGAAAACTAAATAAGAAAGGTAAGATGATGTTTTGATCAAGGTAAATTCAATCTAATTAACTAGGATAATCTAGGTTGCGCCAATAATATGATAATTTGTAGATTGACAACCTATGAATTATTTAATAGAAGGGTAAAACTATGTTGCTTTTTGGTTAATTAGAATTAATTATTTTAATTATTCTTCTACATGACTTTATATAATTGATGGGGTAGATCTATATTGTATGAAGTATGCTTACTTATTTGTTTGATATTTCATTGCTAAAATATTTTAGCCTATGCTTTTATATGATTAATAGTTAATTAATTAAAACAACGGAATTAGAAAAGAATAGACTCTTATAAACCAACCATGATAGTGAAGGTAATTTGATACCCTAAACTTGCTTTAATATTTAAAATCTACTTTTTAATTTAAGCCTACACTTTTATTTCATGCATGTTTATTTTAGTTTAATTAAATATGCAACCTTTTATTTTAACTTGTTTTTAAAATTAATTAGAATTCTCAACGCCTCTCTGTGGTACAATTTGTAAATGTTACAATAGATATACTTTATACTTACCGTAAAATTTAAAGACACATAAAATCTCAATCAAGTTTTTTGTGTCGTTGCCAGGGAGGCCGGTAGCAATTCTAGTTAATTTTATTTCGAGTTAATTTTCTTTAGTTTATTTTATTTTATTCTGCATTTTTTTGTTTTTATTTCAGGAAACCAGGAGCAGTCTTGGGATATTTAGAGCGTGCAGAGGGGACAGACTTTTTTTTCTCGGCCAGAATCAACTAAAAACCAGCTAAAACTGATTTTTGACTAGTTTTCTGAGGAGTTTAGCGATCGGATTTTTCTCTCTCTGTTCAGAATTTCATCTGCAGTTCAGATCCAGTGCTCATTTCTGGTTTTAGTTTTTATTTTTTCTTATTTCGTTTTTTCTTCTTTTCTTGTCTACTTTGCGTTTTAATTTTCAGTATTTCTTTTTAATATGGGTTACGAACATGCTAAACCAACTTTATATGAATTATTTTATCCAATTAAACCATCACTTCAATATTGTATTAAAATAAATAAATATAGGAGTGGTTATAATTCACCTGACACATCCATAGCCGATAATGAGGATTGGTTACGTGCAGAGTTAGATGATATAAGGCAAAAGGTAGAGGCATTAAAAGTTAACTATCAGGTTTCTAGTACTCCACCTTTTCAATCTTTTGCACTAACTGTGAAGATCCCTCTATTATTTATGAATATTTTCAATTTATTGATGGATTTGGTGATTGGAGAAACCAACAAAATTATTGTTGGAATCAAGATATATATTCTGAAGTTCCTAACTATAATTTAGGCCAACAATTCCAACCAAACCCTTATTATGATGTAGGTTCTCCATTTAATCCAATTCAAACCAACACAACATTTTCTCCTTCCAATTTTATAAACCAACAACAATTCTCATCATGCCCTTATTATGATGTTGGCCCTCCTTACGACCAAATACAATCATATCCGATTTTCACACCTGCTTTGGATATTGATAATAATGAGAATACGAGACTTGATAATCTAGAAAAGAAGTTTTCCACTTTTATGCAAAAATATGATGAAGACGCAACTGCTGATAAACAAGCAATTGCAAATATTGAAATGCATATAGGCCAGATAATTACTGCCATAGAATGTGAGGAAAGAGAACACGAGATTCCTTTACCGTCAATTTGAAACCCACCCTCAGAATTTTGAAATTACAATTTGGCATCCAACAACGAATTTAAATGAGAATGATTTAATTGATGATATGTTCGAGTTAAAGATGTTTGATTTAACTAATTGTTGCCAGAAAATTTTTAAAGAAGGTGTTTCTAACGAGTCAACAGTAGCAGATAAAATTTTTGAGAAAATTTTAGATATAGAAACCGCGTCTGTAAAGGAAAATTGTGATTTTAATGGGGTTGGCTTAGATATAATATTTGAAAGAACAATTAAATCCCCGGCAACGGTGCCAAAACTTGATGGAGATTTAATTGTTCTCTCAAATATTATATCTAAGCCAACCCCATCAAAATCACAATTTTCCTTTATAGATGTGGTTTCTATATCTAAAATCTTCTTAAAAATTTTATCCGCTGCTATTGATTTTTCAAAAATATCTTCCTCAAAAATTTTCTTGCAGCTATTAGTTAAATCAAACATCTTTACCTCGAACATATCATCAATTAAATCATTCTCATTTAAATTCGTTGTTGGAGCCCAAATTGTAATTTCAAAATTCTGAGGGTGGATTTTAAATTAACTTGAAGGAATCCCATGCTCTCTTTCCTCACTTTCTATGGCAGCAATTAACTGGCTCATATGCATTTCAATATTTGCAATTGCTTGTTTATCAACAGCTGCGTCTTCATCATATTTTTACATAAGAACGGCAAACTGCTTTTCTAAATTATCAAGTCTCGTATTCTCATTATTATCAATATCCAAAAAAGATGTGAAGGTTGGATATGATTGTATTTGGTCATAAGGAGGGTCAACATCATAATAAAGGTATGATCGGAATTGTTGTTAGTCTATTGAAATGCAAGAAGAAATTGTACCTTTAACTCATATAACTGAATCTTTTATTTATACCCGGCATGTTCATAGTGATGACTTTGATCCATTTAGCCAATATATTGACAAGGTAGCGCGGTTGCATAATTCTTTTAGATTTAAATCATTTATTACTGCACTAATTTATTCGGCGAAACTTGGATCACAATTTTTTTCACCCACATATAAACACCATATTAATATTATGCATATCAAGCTTTTGGTGTTTATTGATGCTTACTTCTATAATTTGTTTTACTCCTCTTGCATGATCATAGACAAAATATTTGAGTGGTTAATATTAACATTTGGTTTAGCTAAAGCGTTACGTAAATTTAAATTCTTTTCTTTTTCTTTATCTTTTTCTTTTTATCCTTTTCCTTTTATTTATTTTAGGGTTTTAATGATAATTTTTTTAATAATAAAAAAAATCATCTTATTCTTTCCCATTTATTTAAACATTTTTGTTTGACTCCAAAACCTAACATAAAAAAAATAAATAAGTTCCAGGGTATACAGTACAAAGCAAGAAGTAGAAATTCATTTTCAGATCGCATAGCAGCGGATGGCCACTGTCGGTTAGCTGTTTGATGAAGGAAGAATCTCCTAAATTTTTAAGCTCTGTAAGTCTGTTCTTGGTTATCAATTTTAATAGTTTATCTCTGTCTAAATTAATTTCACTACATTATTTTATATATCTGTTTAGAAATGAAAATTGTAGTGACGGTTCTTTACTAATTTGTGAGATAATCTTACAGAGATGAGTGAGGGGTCGACATTGAGAACAATGTCAGAAATAAGTGAGGGATGGTTTACACTGTATTGTTTTTTCTTTTATTTTTCGTTTTTTTAGGTTTCTTTTTAAATTTTTTAGGTTCTTTTTCTTTTAGGTCTTCTTTTTCATTTTTTTTTACTTTAGAAAAAAAAGAAGAAAAAGGGAAAAAATGATGTTTTTGAATTAAACTAGTAATAGGTAATCTTAAATTTGAAATTCGAATGATTGAGTGAGATAAAAAAAAACATTATTGAATATGAGGATAGAACTAAGTCTGAAAAATAATTTCTTACCTTAAATTCAAACTTAGAAAATATACACCCTACAAATTGCACTTACACGAATCTTGAAACTTGATATTGTAGAGGATACATAGAAATATCTTTGCCTAAATACCTAAGTAAAAAAATTGATAAAAAATAACAAAATATTTTTCTTCACAAAGTAGATGGAAAATCATGCCTCAAGAAGCATTGGATGCTAACGTCGAAAAGTGATTAAAAAGTAAAAAAAAGAATAAAAATAAATATAATAAATTTGGTTTTTTTGATTAGTTAGGGCAAGTACAACTTCAGTCTAGGGGTGCTTCATCAACTAGTGTCTTAGACCAACTGGGTAGGAAGTCACTGTCCTAGGTAGTTGCAAAGCTAAGCATAATTAAATAATGAGCATAACTTAAACTCACACATTGAGTGATCGGTTGGTTAGTGCATCAGGCAGCGGTAGTGATCGCATTGAAAGGCGTGTGAGTACGTTCACTTACATTAATATAAAATAAAATACGAGGGGGAAAATGGCAAGGATACTATAGCTTGAATTGAATTCTCAAGTGTAGCGATATTTTACACATACGTAGAGG
This sequence comes from Agapanthus africanus, assembly GCA_030015575.1. Classification (NCBI taxonomy): domain Eukaryota; kingdom Viridiplantae; phylum Streptophyta; class Magnoliopsida; order Asparagales; family Amaryllidaceae; genus Agapanthus; species Agapanthus africanus. Next base: position 132,431,047 of record CM057343.1, read on the forward strand.
TATAGGATCGATATTTGAAGGAGAGATAGGAAGGAAGAATAGGACGAAGTTCTATTGAGAAAGAATGTAATTTCCGGAGTTAAGTGAGACTATTAGGATGAAAATTCATGAAAGCTGAAAAACTAATGAAAATTCAAAACTCTATCTTTTTCTTTATTTCCTTAACTTTTGTAAATAGTTTTCACTTTCTTATTTTCATTTTATTTATTTTTCATTTATTTTTCTTTTTGTTTCCTTTTTTTCCTTTTTGGGATTTTGTCGATAGTATCCGCTGAAAACCCTCAGGAGACAATAGTCCTCTTACTAAGGACCCGTTTAATAGGTTATTACACGTGGTAAGTACAATCGCAACGCCTGCAAAAAGGAGCATATGAGTATATTTTAGTTAAAATTTTAGTTTTTAGATTTGAAACCCTAGATTTTGCTCGAGAACTAGCAAAAGATAAGTGTGGGGGTATTTGATTGGTGCATTTTAATGTACATTTATATAGCCATATTTATCTTAATTTTGTCTATTTTATACTATTCCGAATATGTTTTTTCAAATATTGCACATTACATGGCTAAAAAAGTAAAGTGCGCAAAAGATGGATTACATGCGTTAGATATGAACTTATTTAAGCTTAAATAAAGACAAAAGTGGAATTTATAAAAAATAACTCGTGGAACAAGATTCTCGATGTCAAGACGAAGTTATGGAAAAAGTCTGGAGGTCAAATCTTACCAAAAACCAGACAAAACCGAGTTTTGGCCGAAATTTGGCCGGTTTTCCAAAGCTTCAGGAGATAAAATTTTGGGAGATTTTTGTATCTTTGCGTATCTTTTGGGCACCGCTCTTAGATTTTCCATAAAGCCTATAAATACTATTGTATAGCCTGTTTAGGGTTTCATCCCTATATGGTTTAATTGTTTTAGGGTTCTTGGAGAGATCAAAGCATATTTTGTAAAGCAATTTTTAATATGAAATCTATTTTATTTGATTATTTTATTTATTCTATGAGTAGCTAATTTCTTTTCTAGGGTTAGAATTATACTTGTTATCATTTGTGTTTGATTTAAGGGCTTTTTCTGTTAGCCCCCTCCCCCATACTTCAATATTCCCCCATAGTTAGTATTTATCTATAGTCTCTCTTATACTTATTTATTACACTTGCAGCCCCCTACTTCACTTTTGAAAATGATTCATTCTTCTCCTCCTTACCGGCCATCGCCGCCGTCCCTGCCGCCACCGCCTTCTTTCTCCTCCTCATCAACATCGCCACCGCCATCACCAACACCACTACCACCACCTTCCTCATCCCCCTCCTCCTCTTCTTCAACCCATCAACACCTCCTTCTTTCTCCTCTTCACCGCCGCCGCCTCCGTCGTCATCACCACCACCTTCATCTTCATCTTCTTCTTCAACCCACAACCATCGCCGCCGCCATCATCAATAACACACCGCCACCGCCATCCTTGTTTCTCCTCCTCTTCTTCAACCCATCAACACCTCCTTCTTTCTCCTCTTCACCGCCGCCGCCTCCGTCGTCATCACCACCACCTTCATCTTCATCTTCTTCTTCAACCCATGACCATCGCCGCCGCCATCATCAATAACACACCGCCGCCGCCATCCTTGTTTCTCCTCCTCCTCTTCAACCCACCACCGAAACCGTCTCCTTCCTCATCCTCCTTCCCGGGCATAGCCACCGAGGACGGCGGCGATGCCTTGAGAGGAAGAGGAAGAAGGAGGCGATGGCGGGTTGAAGAAGAGGAAGAAGAAAATTTGTGGCGGCAGTGTCTTGTTGATGATGGCGGCGATTGTAGGTTGAAAAAGAAGAGGAAAAAGAAGGTTGTGGTAATGATGTTGATGATGGTGGCAACGGCGGCGGTGTTGAAGATGATGATGAAGAAGAAGGAAGTGTTGATGGATTGAAGAAGAGAAGGAAGAAGAAGATGGTCATGGCGGTGGCGGTGTTGAAGAGGAGGAGAAAGAAGGTGGCGGTGTTGAAGACGGCGGCGATGGCCGGAAAGGAGGAGGAGGAGGAATCATTTTCAAAAGTGAAGTAAGGAGGCTGCAGGAGTAACTAATAAGTATAGAAGGCTACAAGTAAATACTAATTATGGGGAGACAAATAAAAATATTGAAGTATGGGGGGCTAACGGAAAGAACCCTTGATTTAATTGTTCTATCTATTTTTTATGTTTTTTATGATGAATTTCTTTGATAAAGTTTTCTTCTTTTTGTTACCATGCTGATAAACTAGACATGATGATAATAGATTAACACTCTTGAAATTGTTTAGGGAAAGATGATAGCACCGATAAACTATTTAGTTTAATGATAAATTGACAACTTAGAAAACTAAATAGGAAAGTTAAGATGATGTTTTGATCAAGGTAAATTCAATCTAACTAACTAAGGTAATCTAGGTTACACGGATAATATGATAATTTGTAGATTGACAATCTATGGGTTATTTAATAGAAGGGTAAAACTATGTTGCTTTTTGATTAATTAGAATTAATTATTTTAATTATTCTTCTATATGACTTTATATGATTGATAGTTTAGATCTATGTTGTATGAAGTATGCTTACTTATTTGTTTGATATTTCATTGCTAAAATATTTTACCCTATGCTTTCATATGATTAATAGTTAATTAATTAAAACAACGGAATTAGAAAAGAATAGAATCCTATAAACCAACTATGATAATAAAGGTAATTCCATACCCTAAACTCGCTTTAATATTTAAAACCCACTTTTTAATTTAAACCTGCACTTTTATTTCATGCATGTTTATTTTAGTTTAATTAAATATGCAATCTTTTATTTTAACTTAATTTTAGAATTAATTAGAAATCTCAACGGCTATATGTGGTATGATCCGTAAGTGCTACAATAGATTTACTGTATACTTACGGTAAAATTTAGAGACATATAAAATCTCAATCATCGACTCCAAGTACTACTTGAGACGAAGATGATAATTGAGATCGACTTTGCACGAAGGATATGACAATGGTAGCAACATTATTGATGAAGGAACAGGTCGGCTAGAGTTAGGATTCTCGATTTGGATGAGGAAGAGAAATATATGGAGGCTAGGGTTTTGTGTTTGAGAGGAAACAATAGGAATTAGGATTTGCATGATTAAAAAGGGTTTATATAGCTTAGCATGGATATGGCCGGATAATATGTGAAACCTATATAAAAACAATCATATCCACAACCTAAAGATTAATTAAACCCAATCTACCATAACCCAAAAACAACATATCTATTACCCAATGAATAAACATGTCAGGAAGCAAATCAGGTCGCAAGACATGTTTGAGACGGCTCAATAATAGCCTTAGCCGGCTCACAAGCTTTTCCAATCAAACCATGATTCTCTGGGTACATAAGACGTCTCACACCAATCGTGAGCCGGCTCATGATGCCCCAAAAACAAAACTCAGTAAAACCAGTAAATCAATCAATATCATTTATTAATCCAAATACATATGATTGTTCTAGGATGTTACAAAGAGCCTATGTACCTTCTAATTTAATTGCATTATCGAACACAAACTATAAACAATTAGAATTTCATAGTAATATTTAGATATTTTAGCTAACATAGCAAGTATCTTAGATTAAAGTATCTCATTACTACTATGATCAGCAAAACATTAAGCTATATTATACAGCTCAGACACAATAATATAAGAAGTGGGGTTACAAGTAGCAGAAAAACGTTTAGTTACTATTTTAAAAGTCATAGGAAAATCTTTGAAAAGTTTTGCAACTGGCCAATGCCATCTGTTAAGTGATTTTATATAGGCATTTGCTCATTCCACATGCTACTAATAACTCTGCTATTCTTTGATGCAGTAGAAAGCATGTCATATGTACTATTCCACTTAGTTGTCACATCTTTTCTAAGAGATGATCTTAATCCTGCAGACTGATATCTAGTTTTATATTCAGATTTTCTTTTTGCAGAACTTTTAATAAATTTACATGCGTCTTTAATTGTTTGAATATTAGAAGAATATACTTGAAATGTATCATGTACAACAAGTGTACGGCAGGCATATCGGATATGAAAAGGCGACCATTGCAAATTGGTTTGCATAGTCGAATAAGTTCAGTAACAGAAGAATTGTTGTTATTAGCATTGTTGAAAGAAATGAAAAAAAATTATTTACACGTTGATATTCTTCTAAAACATATCTAATTTCAGAAGATATATTAAATACATTATGTGGGTATTAAAATTGTCTAAAAGCAATAATTCTTTTTTGCAAAAGCTAATCAGAATCTATCCAATGTACAGTAACACAAATCAAAAAAAGTTCCTTTCTATCAATCAAAATATCAGAAGTTAATAAAATACCAATATCTAAAAAAGCAAGAGTAGCAACTAATAATTGTTTACCTTCGGCGTAGAGCGCAAAACGATGATTTTTTAACGTACTTCTCGGAGCCCTCTTGTGTCCTGATTGTAATACCCTTCGAACGTACCGCTCAAAAGCTTGGTTTTCTCCGAATCCGAGAATGTGTTCACTAGCCATGACAAATCTGGTTATTTTTTTAACATTTGTATCATGTTTATATTGAAAAAGACCTTTCCCGAAGAAATTTATTTGTGACTATGTGAAGGAGAAACCAATCGTGCTTTCTAAGTGTTTTTTACATGTTTATGTAAAGTATCGGAGCCAATGCCTTCCTTATTTTTATACGAAGTGACACAATATTTGACACTAAGGTATCTAACCCTTTCTTTAACTTCAAATTTAAAGTATTCCTAAACATCACTACAAAAAGTAAACATTAAGTACACATTTTCTAGGTTCTCTAAATATGGATATGGTTCCTTCTGTATTAGGAAGTTGAGAATGATGTATTAGGAAGTTGAGAATGATGTATATCAGACCCTGAGTAACAAAAAAAATTAAGTAACCAAAAAAATAAATATTGCCGATACTAATTAACCGCGAGAAGAGAAAATATAGTAATAAAATGTTTGTGTGGAGTAATTGCGCAAAAGAATGTTGCAGAATAGCATAAGTGTAGTCGAGACGAGACAGTCGAGCGGCGTTAATTAAACTTGTGGCTTGAAATCCGAGAGTTTTGAGATTTGAAATTTGAGAGAGACATTTTTTTTTGCAAATAAGAGAGAGAGAAAGATGAGATTTGGTAGGAGATGAAATGAGTGGGGGTTGTATTTACAGGGTTTTCAAATTTTATAGCCGTTACAAGGCGAGACGAGGCGAATTTCGATACTCCGACCGTTATCTAGCCGTTGGTTCCGGATCTCGTGGCGACGCAAATTCGATCGTTGGCACAGGAAATAGAGATCAGTCAACTCGTTTATAGCCATTGGAACTCGTGAACGGCTACTTAAACGAGTTGACTCGTGATTCGGCGAGGCGAGGCGAGGCGAGCTAACTCGCGAGTCGGACGAGACGAATCCCAGGAGGCAATAGTGGGGTTTTTCAAACCCACTCGCCTCACCTGACTCATTTGGAATCGGCCAGTCGACTCGCCGATTCGTCCATGTTAGCAATGAGTCAAGTAAATTTCGAAGCCAGGCCTCGCCTCATTTGCCAGGCCTAGCTCACGTCCCATGAAAAGGACAGCCATAGATAAGAGCAGAAAGGATGTGTATTAAAATTCCAACTGAGTGGCATTGACAAGCTTGGGCCCCAAATCACAGTTCCTCCAACCATGAAGTTGGAGGCATTGAATGATGATTTTGATATGGAGACAAACTCTATCTCTAATTATATATTCCCTATCTCAATCTCATTTCCCGTTGGAGAGCCGTTGTATCCAAAAGCCGTGACGTTCAATTAATATCACAATCCTAATTCCCTCATCAATCAACTCCGCCTTCTTCTGAATTTTTGAACTTTCAAGGAAAGCCCTGAAAATTTCATATTGGATTATTTATACGAGTGTTTTGCACGTGCATCGTACTTCTGATTTGTAGAATGTTCAAAATACCATATTGGTCGAGGGATGGCATGACTTGTATACCAATAAAATTTCGCATTTTAAAATTTTATTAAAATATTTCTGATTAAAATGAAAGGTGGCATATGATGTTATCGATCAAATTTACATCATTTTCTGTTGTTACTGGTTATTTTGCACGTGTGATGCAAGCGTGTATTAAAATGTACTTTTGATGCTAATATCTTCATTATCTTAACTGAAAAGCTCTAAAAATATATTAAAACTAAAAGTCTTTAAGAATCTTTTTTTCCTTGTCTCATAAGCCCTAACCTAAGCATACAACAAACCCACACACGCATCTAGGGGACCAATGAATTTGCCCCGAAAATGTTAATTTGTTGCCACCTCCCCTCTGGGATCCACGGGGTTCGCACCTCACACTCTTCCCAAGAGGGGAGTGTCCATTACCAACTGAGCTCATGCTCATTGGTTTTAAGAATCTTTTTAATTCCTTCGTTTATGATGCTACCATATACTACATGCATCGCACGTGAAAACAGTTTGATGTAGATCATTTTAGGTTTAAGAATTCTTCCCATATTTTACGAATAATTTATTTCAATTAATTGTGAGAGCTCCATATGTCTCCCCTCTTATTCTAGTTTAAAAGTAGAGATTTTAATATTGATAATTAGTAGATAGCAAATTAAATATCAAAAAATAAATTTAGAGAGAAGAAATTTGTAAAACAAACTCAATGTTTCTCTTCTCATGGATCATATTTAAGAGTTTAATGTAGCTGTGAAGATCACAGCCAATTTGACTGCCAATTTGGTTGTGAACTTCACTCACAGTTTACTGTTTGGAAGAGTCCCGCGTTTTAAGTTGAGACGGGACTCAAACAGTAAGCTGTGAGTGATTCATTGCCAACTTTGGCTGTGAACTTCACACCCATATTTTTGCCTATATTTAAATACAAATTTACATTAATTAAATTGCACAATCTTTTCCTCAATTCCTAACCTAGTAATAAGAAAAGAATAGGAAAAGGGTCCTACACGGCTTTTTTCTACACAACACTCACAAAATGAGCGGATCTCTCACTTAAGTGTGTGGGTCGCATATCAATTGTTTGAGTGTTTTGCATAGTTTGGTATGTAGGAAAATTGCATTGCTACTTTTTGCTCAAAAGAATATACAATAAATATATTACTTGATAATATTGTCATGGTTGTCTGATTGTCAACAAAAGAAAATCTTGCCATGATAATCTGATTGGAATCTTGTCGTAAAAATATCCTAATATGAAAATATTGCCATAATTTCTGACTGAAAAAGTTGTTGCCAAAATATCCTGATATGAAAATCCTCAAAATATTATGTTGCTGACACTGATTAATATGAAAATCCTGTTAAATTTTTTTGACACTGACCCGTAAGCCCTAACTTATGCACACAACACACACCATCCCCATGCACACCACATACAAGCACACAACACACGCACGCGTCCAGGGACTTACGAATTTGCCCCGAAAGCGTTAATTTGTGGCAACTTTCTCCTTTGGGGTTCCTGAAGAAAGGAAGTGCCCATCTCAACTGAGCTACTGCTCATCGGTGAATCCTGCCAAAATTTTTTAATCAAGATTGCTTTTGAGTTGAAAATCATTCAATTCTTTCCCCTTTACATATTATTCATAAAAACGTTAATAATCAAAGAATAATACAGGTTAAAAGCCCTAGGAAGGAAATACTCTTGTGAAGTTGGTCAAAGTCAACCCTATACATGTATTTTTTTTTTAAATGATCAACGGTCTTATTATTTATTGTCCAATACAACAATTTTCATACTGCTCTAATTTCTTTTAACCATTGAAATCAAAATGTTCGATTATCAGGAACCATTTCTTTTGTATCTACTAAATCAGCGATTAAAACGCAGTAGATTCTAATGATACATCATAGATAAAGACAGATGGTTCGTGCGAGTCTCTCCACTATTTATTTATTGGCACTGGAAGCCCTAAACCAAAGCACACAACACACCACGCACAAAATCACACGCAAGCACACAACCCCCACACACATCAAAGGGCCCCGCTAATTTGCCCTAAAATCGTTAATTTATGGCTACTTACTCTCCTGGGGTTCTTGGAGTTTGAACCTCACACTCTCTCCAAGAAGGGAAGTGCTCATACCAATCGAGTGCTCGGGTCTCTCCACTATTATTATTATTAATAGTGGAGAGGCACTCGTATCCATTTTACCGGTAGATGAGATACAAAGTTCATCACATCATTCATTTTATAATGGATTGTGAGATGTATAGAAGTGGTCTCATCATTATTATTAATAGCGGAGTGATCCTGAATCCATTGGCGTCAGTCCTTTTTTGTTCTCCATTATTCTCTAAAATAACTATTATGGTTAAAAATTAATTAATAATTAGAAGGATTGTTGTAAAAAAAAATTAAATTTTTATTAGATTATTAAATATTTAAGCTGATAAAAGTTGCAGGGACATTAGGCTTTAATTATTATTATTATCTTCATCTCTAATTTTATAACCAAGATCGGAGTATACAATTGTCCATGTATTTTTCTCATTAATTGTAGCATCCAGCAATGTTTATGGCAAGCTTAGTTGGCATAAATTTCCTGTCTATGCCCTATCCAAAACGACAGATCGCGGATTCGATTTCGGAAGGGTCATCATCCAACAAAAATAAAGCAACCTCTATGAGTTCGAAATAGGTGTAGAAAAAATTTAATAGGTGAACTAAGATTTTTCATTTTTTTAAATTTTTTTTATTTTTACTCTTCTGAATTATCAGATGGGTATAGAAATGATCTATAATTTAGTTAAGCTTTATATTTGGCTCAGGGGGTGAATTACACTAAAATACCTAACTGTTAATGTTTTTCAAAAAAATAACTTAAAGTTTTTTATTATATTAAAAAACCATCTTCAAGGAATTTTTTCATTAAAATACCCGCAAAAGCATCAGCTAAGGAAATTTACTGTAATAAAATTTTGTAAGATATTTTCCTGAAAATCTACAATAGTTGAGGGTATTTTAGTGTAATTTACCCTGCATTAAATGTTATTTGCTGGAATTGTTTTTTCTTCCTACCATTTAGGCCTGCTCGATATTTTATAAATAGAATAATAACTTTAATGGCTCTCATTTATTTATTTATTTTGGCCCATAGGCTTGGTCCAAGCATACATCACATCCACACACATAGCACACACAAGCAACAACACATTTGCATCTAGAAGGCCCGCAACTTTGTCTTGAAAGCGTTGATTTATAGCCGTTTCCCTTGTGTGATACATAATACAAAGGTGTGTGTGTATATATATTATGAGAATAATGGAGAAAAGATGCCATAGGAGGGAATTCCCTCCTATGGCGTCGAAAAAATACCCCCTCCACCAATTTTTCCGACGATCGGCCCCCATCATCTTCATCGTCATCATTTAAGATGTGGTTACACCAAATTTCATGTGATTCTACAACTTTTTCACCGTTGATTTAGCAATGTAAAAAGTTCTATTGTCGGTAAACCGTTAATTTTGAACCCACTAAATCAACGGTGAAAAAGTTGTAGAATCATATGAAATTTGGTGTACCCACATCATAAATGATGACGATGAAGATGATGAGGGCCGATCGTCGGAAAAATTGGTGGAGGGAGTATTTTTTCGACGCCATAGGAGGGAATTCCCTCCTATGGCCTCTTTCCTCCATTAATCTCATATATTATTAGTTATTTTATATGCTTATAAAATGGTGGGGCCCACCGTCTCTCTTGTGTGTGCTGACACACACATGAAAAAGAGAGTGGGAGGGTGAGCATGTGTCATGATATACATGACATGGATGGATAATATGGATGACACAATTCATTTTATTTTTCAAAGCCATCACAAAATACAAAGACATCTTCTTCTTCCTCTCAACAAGAGCTCAAGCTCTCTAGGTTAATGGCAATAGTTGCCATGGTGAGGGAGAGTTTGATGTCATCCATCTTTATTAATCGGGATTCGAACCCCACGCTCTTTCCCAAAGGAGAAGATTGCGCTCGTTATTGAGTGTGATATCATCCATATTTATCTATGAGGGTTTGAATCCTGCACTCTCCTCATGATGTAATGAATTATGCTCATTATTGAGTGAGATATCACCCGTCTTTATTTATGGGGGTTAGAACCCCTCATTCGGGAATGAATTGCCCTTGTTACCGTGTGTGATACCATCCATCTTCATTTATACATGTCCTTATCTTGATTATAAATAACCAGCCTTTCACATGGGCCCGTGTAGCCTGCCAGATATTTTGCAGTTAGGGTTCTGTACCCCACTATCCATGTGAAAGCCCTCTGCCTGTTTTGGGCCTGCAGCCGTTTTCTTATAAATAATACACCAACAAATTTTACATCATACGATAAACATTTGCTAAAATAGATAAATTGGTGTCGTAATTGAAAAATCTAAGCATCCAGACAGCGAGCTCCAATCCTAGCGAGAAATTATTCGGTATGCCCAGTATAATACATCCGGGCAGGGGATGAGAGAGATGTGAGAGTTTCGGACAGCTTATGAGACCCATACTTCTATTTATTATATATTTTGTCCGAATGTATATGGTCGGCAAATGGAATAATTTTTCCAATCCAAGCAGCCGAGGTACCACCAATCAAAAACCCAGAAACAATTGTCCGATCTCTTACCGCTCACAAATCGAGTAATCCCATCCATATCCCCTCTCGCCTTCTTCCCCAAACTATAAATACGCCATCGCCTTCCCTGTACAAACCTTTCCCTTTCCCCTTCCCCCATTCCTTTCCGTTACGTTCTCCTCGTTCCTCTTTCTCTTTTTCTCTCTATAAATAACTGATCACAATTAGGGTTTCGTAGCGTTTTCTTGATCCGAAGTTGGAATTAGGGATTCCAACTTCGGATTCAAGATGATGGGGACGACGAGCCTTCAATTTGCGAGGAGAAACACGAAGGCTCGTAGGAGTTGTAACGATGATCGTCGGAACTCGTCGAGAGGCGGTGGCGGATCCGGCGGTTCTCCGGCGATGTCGGAGGAATCGGAGGAGGTTGTGGGGAAGCCCTCGTTGGGTTCATTGGGGGATTTTGGGGGCCGATCGAGTAATTTGGATCGGTTCTTGGATGCGACCACGCCATTCGTCCCCGCTCGATACGTCTCTGAGGCAAATAATGTAAGAATTTATGTAAAAAGAAAAGGGAAATGTTTTAGCTTTCTGATTGATATAGAGTTTTGCTCAATTTCTTGCTTCATTTTGGAGAAAAAGTTATTTGTTTTTTGGCCTCAAAGCAGTAACTCTTTTGTTGCTTCAAACATTTTCCATTTTTCAATTTTTATCACCAATTAAGAAATTTGTTTATTCATTTTTAAGTTTGATGTTTCATATATTTATATATTGTAAATATGTGAAATTATAAGTCCCGCGTTCCGTTGTAGTATTGTTTTTCAATGCAATGGCTATTTATTAGTTTAAAAAAAACAATAACTGTTGCATGGTTCTAGCTATTTTGGTTTTAGTTGAAATAATTTCGTAAAAGTTAGCATCTTGCTTATGTTTCTGGTTGTCGCTTTTATAATTTCTTTGGTAGGCTGATAAAAATTGGCAATTTGGCATCTAGCTTATATCTTGAATCAAAATTATGTTAAGTGTAGGATCCGCTGTTTCAGATTATTAATGTCGTGCAATTGTTGGTTGATAGATAAGAATGAGTGGTTGGAGAACCTGTGATGCTGAGTACAGCCCATACTTCACCCTTGGGGATCTTTGGGAATCATTTAAAGAGTGGAGTGCATATGGTGCTGGCGTTCCGCTTCTTCTGAATGGACACGATTGCGCTGTTCAGTATTATGTGCCATACTTATCCGGCATCGAATTGTATGGTGAATACAGGTATCGGTCACCACCTACTTTCATTGTCTTTGGATTGCGCTTGTTATCCAATTACTTTGCTCAATTTGATATTACATTGTCTTTTTTGATTTGGTAGCTGCTCGCTTGTGAATTTTTGAGACTTGAATAACTAGATTAGGGAAATAAACAATGCGATTCACTAAAATTTCTCTTTTGGGGAAAGAAAATCAATCACTACGAAACAAATACTGGAAGACTTGCAATTTGTGGGAAAATATAAATATTCAATGAAATGAACTGAGCCAGAGTATCCATCCTTGTCTACGGAATATAGAGCTCTCAAGAGGTTTTATTCTTAAGATGGTTTTTGTGTGTTGCAAAACAATGGAGGATCTTGTTTGTGATCCACAAATAAAGTCTCATTATATCCACAAATTGATGATTTTGTCAATATATGTTCTTTTATTGTCTTAATCTTGTAGAAGTGCATGGTGTTGCTTTTAACTATCATATAGGTCAATTAAATTGATGAAATCTGAGATATATTAGTCGGTTGTATAAATGTGCAAAGAGATTTCCCTTCATTTTGGACCTTGGTCTGAAATTCAGTTTCTTATTCTAGGGGCATGTTTGCACAAAATGAAATTGACTACAATAGTTTACGGGTGCACAAGTTGCAGTTTATGCTAATGAAGTGACCCCGTCATTTGTAGTTTATTGGCTGACAATCAGTCGCTAGCGGGAATTTTCAAATGCCTTTTGTGTAGGGCATATGCTACAAAATTCTATCATCTAAATTTAATTATAATTAAGTGGGATAGTTATCAGTGAATAGGTTCAGTCATCAAGTTGGTCATACAGAAACTTTCCAGTTGCACTAATGAAGTGACCCCGTCATTTAATTATAATCATGCATATGTGCCACTTTCCACCTGACCTCATTTTAAGCTGATGTAAACCTGCCTCAATACAAAGAGACGGGATAGTCAATTCATATGAAAACCTATATCTTTTCCTGGAAATATGAATGTTTTTGGAAAGAGAGGTCATAGAGGTGTAGGATAAGCTAATTCTTTTGAGAAAGTAAGGAGCAATAGTTTATAGAGACGGGATAGTCAATTCTAAGTGACTGAAAAATATAATCACTTCTCGGCAGAGATGTCACAAAGGTACAAAGCCCAACCTAAAATACTTTAAAAAGGCTGGTATATGCTTGTAGAGGTTGGTTGACATATCTCTATTATGTTAACCACATCCTAAGAGAGTGGTTGCAATTTCTACTTTTACACCCCAATTGAGTGCCACAAAGGAAAGCCATGTGGAAGAAAACAGCAAGATTTCAGGAAAAATAAAACGTGTAGGAAATACAGAGTTCGAAGTTTGTGACTGTTCCCTCTTCCGATCCCTCATGCTCCCATGATTTTACCCATTTTTCACCAACCAACCCATTGTCTTCTTTGCTCTCTATTAGGAGGAAAGAAGGACGAACCAAATAATTTAGTGGGTGAAGTGATTGGAGTCTATTTCCTTACGGTTGGGATCAACGACGGCATCGAGAATCCAGGTGATCAATTGGTGTTTGGATTGGGGGGAGAATGTGATGGATTTGCAAAAGATGGCCGTAGAGGAGATGTGGAAGTATGGGAAGTGATTGGAGTATAGTACTAATTTCTCTATTTGAATGCTTCTATTGCTAAATAGTTTAAAGGCCTAGACACCCGGCCATTCAGAAACATTGTGGTGATGTATTTTTATTTTTGAAATCCAACATCATTGTGTTAATTCAGGCAAAGTACATAAAATTTAATCGAGATTCATATGTTTTCAAGCGAGATTTTGGTCTGTTTATTCATCTTTGTCTACGTTACGCCTATCTATTGAATTTCTCACTTGAGTCAACCGGCCGGCACATCAAGAAAGGCTGGCACATCAAAAGTCCAGGTTATATGTACAGAAATTCATATGTTTTCAATATTGACTAATCTTCGTAAAAATACCTTGAATTTTGAAAGTTTCTCAAGTAAATGCCTTTTGCGCATTTTTGCTACAATCAGATACCATATGCTTTAAAAATTGTAAATAAATAACCTTATGTGATATGGGTTTCGCATGACTTTTTTTTTGTTCTGTTAATGCTTGTCTTGACTTGTTTCTATGGTGTTCTCTTTTCTTTTTTCTTGAAATTTCTTCTGCATTTCACTTTATGATATTAATTATTCCTCAATTTATCAACCCTCTCATTGGTTGGTCATGACTTAGTAATCAGTTGATTGGCTATTGTTTAAGGTTGTATATGTTGGGTAGAATAATCTTTTGGTGTTTGGCCTATATTAGAATGAACTTGCTCTGGGTGGCCAACTGATTCTAGTGAAATTGGTAGGTTCAAATCCCAGCAATAGAAGTCTTGGAAATCCTTGTGCTGCATTCCTTCCAGTTTCTTGGTATTAAGTGAGGGTCGATGTCAGGTCGATAGTTGGTCTTAAAACTTTGGGGGTCATTTAAGTTTATGACCTGACAAGCATTACTATTTTGAAGAGCCTACCCTACACAGTCATATAAGCTGATGGTGCCTTGAGATTCTCTGACTACTCTTCTCTAGCAGGCAACCAGGCGAAAACACTGACCTCGATTGCTACCGAGATTCTAGTAGTGATGGAAACAGTGATTGTGAACTTGAGAATGACCTGAAATATGCAAGGGACTGGTACCGTATGTATCTACAACACGGTTCCACATTTGGCATGGATAGGCTACCAATGAGGGAGAATTGTGCATTGCAAGAAGGCTTCTCAAGTGATGACAGCGATGCTGGAATTTCTCAAGGTCGCCTACTCTTTCAGTACCTAGAACGCAATCCCCCTTATAGCCGTGAACCTTTGACTGACAAGGCAAGTTCTCCCTCACTCATGTTACTTTTAAAACTTTGTCAATGAGTTGTTTCTGCTGCTCACATGAGACCTATTTTAATACAGGTCTCTGATCTTGCAAGTCAATTTCCTGGACTGAGGACATTGAGCAGTTGTGATTTATTGTCATCAAGTTGGATTTCTGTGGCATGGTAGGATTGGTTCTATTTACTCAAATATATGTACCTTGATCGTTAATTTTGAAATGGGTGGGAGCTTCATGGAACCTTTGGAAATAGTGCAGGTATCCTATATATCGCATACCCACCGGAAGGACCTTAAAGGATTTGGATGCTTGCTTTCTCACCTACCATTCTCTTTCTACACCAATGCAAGGTATGATGTCTTCTGTTTCAGAGTTTTTTTACTGTTCCAGGGCATTTTTTGAACATTGTTTTTTATTATTATCTTTGGCTATGTATGTCTCTTCTTGGAAATTAGTTCACGTAGAATAGTAAGAACCCTTTTTTCCCTAATAACAAATGTAGGAAATACTATGAAAGCCAGGAACATGGTAGAATTTGGATAAGCTTCTTACCCTTTTGTCACTAAATATACTAGGACAGTAGGACATGCATGCGTCATTTAGCACCCTTCAGTTACAGATCCTTCTGGTCTCAACATTATGTTGGCTGCTTTTGGTTGGAATTCCCCATTATAAGAAAAAGGGTTAAATTGCATATAAATACTTAAGGTTTCAGCATTTGACAGATAAATAACTATGTTTTTTTCGAATAGCACATAAAGACCCAACGTTTTGTTTTGTTAGCACTTAACTACTTGCCGCTAGCAAAACGTCAGAATATTCCTTTTTTGATCCCTACGTGCATTGCACGTGATATTTCTTGACCATTTTGCCCATCTTCTTTAAATATTTCTCAAGGGGGGGGGGAGAGGGGAGTGAGGGCGGTGGTGGTCGACGCGGAGGGCGGTGGTGGGAGGAGGTGGCCATGGCCATAGGGCTTGAGAAAAGATTTCTCAGAGAGAGACAAAGAGAGAGGGCAGCGGTGGTCGAGGCGGGGGGGGGGGGGCGGCGGCAAAGGGAGGAGGCCATGACCATGGGGCTTGAGAAAAGATTTTTCAAAAAGAGAGGAGGAAGGGAGAGAGAAGGCAGTGAGTCGAGGCAGTGAGCGGCGGAGAGAGGAGGCCATGGCCATGAGGCTTGAGAAAAGATTTCTTAAAGAGAGGGCGGCAATGGTCGAGGCGGGGGGCATCAGAGAGAGGAGGTCATGGCCATGGGCTTAAGAAAAGCTTTCTCAAGAGAGAGAGAGACGGTGCTCGAGGCGGGGAGCGGCGGAGAGAGAAGGCCATGACCATGGGGCTTGAGAAAAGATTTCTCAAAAAGAGATGAGAGGAGAGTGATTTTTTTGTTTGTTTAGTTTTTTGACTAGTCAAAGTGTGGAGGGTATAACGGTAATTTTCCATTGTTGTTAACTCCGTTAGTCATTAAACTGCTAGTGTCAAAGATACGCATTTATGTGGAACTTACGGAAATATAGGTATTTATCTGTCAAACGGTTGAAATCTTGGGTATTTACTTGCAATTTAGCCTTAGAAAAAGTTATGTAAGATATTTGATTAGAGCACATTTTGAATTGGAAGACTCAAGAGAGATTGAAAGCTGAAAAGGTCTTTCATCCAAGGTGTTTTTCCTTGCAGCTTTGTATATTTTTCATTTTAACATGTTTGTCCTTTTTATGGATTTATGGAAGGAAGCTGGTTCGCCTTAATGCTTTAGTGACCTCAATTCACCTAATTATTATGAGGCGTACTGAAAAAGATAGGGAGAGACTCTATATGTACCATCTTTTTTTGAGTAAAAACGAGAGCTAATTGCGCACATGTTTCATTAAAAGGATTTTAACGAAACTACAAAAGATAAAGAGCATAACAAGCAAGTTAAGAAAGGCAGGGAACAAACCCCATACAACAAATAACTAATCAAACAAACAGAACAAAATACAGCTAGAGGTGCATGCTCGTGATGAAAGATTTAATCCAAATCCTCAAAATCCAACGGTTACCAAATAACCAGAAGTATATCGCTACACTCGGCCCTCGTGCATATCCTGCACGCCCTCCCCATCCTCAGCAGCCAATGATATAGAATCTTTTTTTGCAGTCCCCTTCGTTATATGAGCCTTTGCTCTCTTCCGCACCAGCTCTGATGCTGTCACTATCTAGAATAAAGCTATGTCGATCAAACTGCCAATCCCATGAATAGATCTTTTTTTATTGAAAATTCTATCATTTCGTTCTTTCCATGTTAATCAACATGTGGTTGATTCCCAAATATCCCAAAACGGTAAATCTACTCTTTTTTCTAGCTAGGTTCTTGCATTTTCTAGTCGTAAGTCATATATAATCTTAATTTTCTGAAATACTTTCTTTTTAGCATTTTTCTTTGTATCCTGCCAGGAAGTATACTCAAACTAATGATCTCAAAATAAACCGAGTATGAATCAAGGTTTAAAATCTTGGTATCGGTATTGGATGGTCACTTTGGGTTCGGAATCAGTCATCTCTGCTATATTGGTCCGTCTCAAATTGGAAATATCAGACATGTAATTTGACAATTTCTTTCTAAAAACAAGTTTTTTAAAAATAAATAATAATAGCAACGGTAAACAATTTTCTGAATTCTTTAGCAATTATGATATCTGAATTGGTTGTTTTAATATTATATAAAAATAATAATAATTAAACGGGGATAAGAGTTGAATGAGGATCTTGAGCCTGTGAAAACCACCAGCGATCTTGATACTCATAATGTGCTCATTGTCATCCAAGAACCCTAGCTTCTCGGTACTAGTGATCATCAGGAGTCCAGACTTCACATTCACTTCTCGAACGCTCCTAATTTCAAGATCTCTTTGCACCATGCATTTGTTCACGAATGACTTTTACTTTATGGCTGATCAATTCTCTTCACTAAATACCATATCTATCATCCCATATATCACATTCATCACTATCAATTACCTCAATCTCCTAATTCAGAGCTAAAACCAATTGAAATAGCATGTATTCAAGGCAAATTTTTATTTACGAAATAAAGCTATGTTCTTTGAGCAAAAAAGTTTATTTTTTAAAGATTAAGTTATGATTTTGAATCACATGTCATCAGATTTTGTTTAAAGAGTAATTTATCTTTGATTTTAGCATTTCTAATCCAAAACCGATGCTTCAAAACATATGAAATTGGACTAATTTTCTTAAATTTTTTAATAAATCGCATCTTTCGAGGGTTGATCCTATATCACATTTCAAAAACATAGGGATCTAATCCGATTAACAAAATCAATACAAAATAAGAATATTACGAGATGAATTAGAGCTTTGAGAGTCTATCAGAAGACACCATCGTCATGATCCTAGAAAGAATCATACACATTAAAGCTATGATTCATTTCGTAAGATTCTTATTGTTATATTGATTTCGTTTGTTTATTAGATTAGATCTCTAAGGTTTTTGAGATCTTGCATACGATCAACCCTCAAAAGTTGCGATCTTTTGAAATAGTTTGAGAAAATTAATCCAATGTCATATGTTTTGAAGCATCAACTTTAGGGTTGGAATGCTTAAATCAGAGTTAAATCACCTTTTAACCAAAATCTCATGACATAATTTTGAATCAGAACTTAAAACTTAAAAAATGGAACTTTTTTGTTCAAAGACCATATCTTCACTTAGCAAATGAAAGTTTGCCTAGAATATATGCTATTTTAGTTGATTTATGTTCTTGATTAATAGATTGAGAAAATTGATGGTGATGAATGTAATATAATAGGATGGTACGTATGGTCTTTATTGAGAGAATTTGATCAACCATAAAAAATACAAGCTATTCATGAGCAGATGCATGATGCAAGCGGAACTTAAGATTGGGAGTGTTGGAGAAATCAATCTGAATTCTGAGCTTCTAATGATCGCTAGTACCGAGAGGCTAAAGCTCATAGATGACACCGAGCACATTCTGAGCAGCAAGATCGTTGGGGTGTTCACTGGCTCAAGATCCTCCATCAACTCTTGTTCTCGTTTAATTGTTATTATTTTTATTGAATATTAAAACAACCATTTAAATATCATAGTCTCTAAAGAATTCAAAAAAATTGTTTTATAACCGCTTTTATTATTTATTTAAAATATTTATTTGTTTTTAGAAAAAAATATCAAATGATTTCTTAATCCGAGATGACCAATGTAGCTGAGATGGGCCGATTTCAAACCCAAAAGTGATCATTTGATACCGATATCAAGATTTTAAACCTTGACTCAGTTTATATTGAGAACTTCAGTAGTTAGAGTATATTCGTCGGCAGATATAAAGCAAAATGTCAAAAAAGAGTATTTCAGTAACTATCATTATATACGACTATAAAAGGAACCCAGAGAGATAAAATAGTAGAGAGAGAAACTAAGCATAAAAACTAGAGAGGGAAGAGATGGATATAGTTTCTTTAGTCGGAGATATCATGCTCACCGAAGTTCGGATGGCTGGCGATGGTTGGATGAACGACTGCAGCTCAATGGAGGACGAGTTCATTAGGAGGCATCATGCCAAGGTGATGCTTCAGAACATATGAAATTTGACTAATTTTCCCAAACTAATTCAAAAATCGCAACTTTTGTGGGTTGATCCTATGTTAAATCTCAAAAACCTACGAATCTAATTTACTGAGCGAAATCAATAAAAAAAGAATTTTACAAGATGAATCAAAGTTTTAATGTGTTTGATAAGAGTAGAGTCGCATTGATTCTCTCTAGGCTCATGGTAATAGTGTTTCCTGATGAATTTATTCTTTATCAATTTGCCGCCATCGCGGCCTCTCATCCCGAACTCCAACGAGCACGGTATCCCCGAATAAAGAAACCCTAGATCCCTCTCTCTCTTTAGGTTTTATGTTTAATTTCTTTATACTCTTCTCTTTCTAGGTTCTTGTATTTTACAGTGGCACATAATGTTAATTTTATGAAATACTCTTTCTTTTAGCATTTTGCTTCGTATATGCTAAGGAGTTTAAAGTCTTGTTATCGGTATCAGATGGTTACTTTTGGATTCGGAATCGGCCATCTCAACTATATTGATCGTCTTGGATCGGAAATGTCGGACATATCATTTGATATTTTCTTTTTAAAAACAAGTAAATTCTTTAAATAAATATTAAAAAAAGCTATAAACAATTTTCCGAATTCTTTAGCAACCTTGATATCTAAAATGGTTTATATTATATAAAAAATAATAATAAAACGGAGTCAAGAGTTGATGAAGGACATTGAACCTATGATCAGTCGCCCCAACGTCTTGAGCTCGGAATTTGCTCTTTGTCATCCAAGAGTTC
The DNA here is from genome assembly GCA_030015575.1 of Agapanthus africanus. Lineage (NCBI taxonomy): Eukaryota > Viridiplantae > Streptophyta > Magnoliopsida > Asparagales > Amaryllidaceae > Agapanthus > Agapanthus africanus. The sequence continues at coordinate 132,451,142 of CM057343.1, forward strand.
TAGCCCCTTGATACTAGTGGTCACCAAAAGCCTAGACTTCAGATTCACTTCTGCTCCCAATCTTGAGACCCCTTGCACCGTGCATCAGCTTACGAATGGTTTGTACTTTTACGGCCGATCAATTCTCATTAAAATCCATATCTATCATTTCATATATTTCATACATCACCATTAATTTTCTTAATCTCTTAATGTGGAACATAAACCAATTAACAACATATATTTAAGGCAAACTTTCATTTACAAAGTGGTTATATTCTTTGAGCAAAAAAGTTTCATTTTTCAAGATTTAAGTTATGATTTTGAATTACATGTCATCGGACTTTGGTTAAAGGCGATTTAACTCTGATTTTAGGATTACAAACCCAAAACGGATGCCTCAGAATATTAGGGCTAATTTTCTCGAACCATTTCAAAAAGTCGCAACCTTCGAGGGTTGATCCTATTTCAGATCTCAAAAACCTTATGGACCTAATCTGATAAACGAAATCAATATAAAATTAAGAAGCTTACAAGATGAATCAGAATTTTATTGTGTTTGATAAGAGTAGAGCAGCATTGATTCGTTCATGGCGATGGTGCTTCCTGATTACTCGTCCTCCATCAATCTGCCGCCGCCTCTCATACCGTCTGAACTCCGGCTACCACGGTATCTCCGACTAAAGAAACCTTAGATCCCTCTCTCTAGGTTTTATGCTTACTTTCTCTACTCTATAGTCTCTTTAGGTTTTTCCTTTTTATAGTAGTATATGATGTTAAATTTTTAAAATACTCTTTCTATTGTATTTTGCTTTGTATCTGCCAAGAAGTATACTATAAGTAATGAAGTTTTAAAAATAAACCGAGTTTGAATCGAGATTTAAACTTTTGGTATCGGTATTGGATGGTCACTTTTGGGTTCGAAATCGGCCAACTCAGCTATATCGGTCGTCTCGAATTAGAATTATCAGATATATCATTTGATAATTTCTTTCTAAAAACAAGTTTATTCTCTAAATAAATAATAAAAGCAACTATAAACAATTTTTTGAATTCTTTAGCAACTATGATAGCTAAAATGATTTTTTTATTATCATATAAAAATAACTATAATATTTTTGATATATATTCAGAAATTAATAATGTCAAATAAACTGTAAACTAATAACCTATTAATAAACCCATTACCTTATTTTTTATTTTTGGAAATGATCCATGAACTTATTTTTTTTATTTTTGGAAATGACCCACTAACTTATTAATATACTTACTAACTCTTCAATAAACTTTATGCTAAAACCTTACTACTAAATAGTAGCCAATAAAACTTGATATTGGAACTTAGAATTCCATTTTTTGGATCAGAATCAGCTGAGATCTCAAACCATGGTATGAACATAGTAGCTAATTTGGATTACATGGCATGACATGCTGATAATTTGTTATATGAATTCAATTCAACGAAGTTGACTAGTCAGGTATACATGGCATTGTATCGTGATAGCATACAATAATTAAGAAAAGGTTTTATTTTATTTTATTTTGGACTCCCAAGTCTTTGGTATTTTTAAAAAAGAGACCAAAAACTTGATATTTCTAAAAATGCCGCCCAATTCTTCAAATCAAACTAAACGAGCCCCCCTTGTTGACATCCACTTTCATTTATTAGGCATTAATTAGTCATTAAAGTTAGCAAATGACTAATTACCCACCTAATTATTAGTGATACTTAGGGTCGACGTTTATTGTAGCTATCGGATAGGATGGCGAACAAGGTGAAGAAAGAAGTGTGGAGAGGTTCGAGTGGGAAGGGTAGAGTGGAGGAAGAGAGTGATGGTCAGATTTGGGTTTGGGTTTGAGAGAGGGGCAATGGAGGAAGAGAGTGATGGTGAGATCGGGGTTTTAGGTTTGAGAGGATTGAGTTTGAGAGAGGAGCAATGGAGGAGAAAGTTGATGGTGAGATTTGGATTTGGGTTTGAGAGAAGAGCAATGGAAATAGAAAAGGATTTGAGAAGGTGGGCAAAATGGAAGAAAGATTAGAAGAAGAGCCATGGAGATGAGAAGGAGCAGGAGGAGATGAGATTTCATTTGCTTATTTATATTTAGTGAGGAGGAGGGATGGTGAGAAGGAGAGGAAGGAGAAGATGGGTTAAGTGTGAGAAATTAATTAAGCTACTAATTTAAGCCTAGTTTACTTATTAGACTCACAAGTTAGTAACGGATGGACCTTTTTTGTAACGGATAATGATTGGGTATCTTTTTTAGCAATATAAAGTTTTGGGTGTCTTTTTTGAAAATATCAAAGTTTTGGTGGTCCGAAATAAATTTAAAAAAACCCTTAAAAATATCTGTTCCATAGGCTTCAATTCAATGTGGTCGGTGCTCACTATCAAATTGGCGAGGTTGCTCATACATATTAGTTTTTGATGGAAGATCCTACATATTAGTTATCTAAGCAACTTTATTTCTTTGTAATATTGTGAATTTATATTAAATTTTAAGTGTCAGGATTTAAGTGTTGACTGTACCAGCCAATAACCTTTTAATGAATTTAACCTTTTTTAATAGTAATATATGTAATGATTTTTAAGCATAACAGTTATCACATTTTAAACTTAACCCTGCAATATACGTATGGTCAAAATTTCTAAAAGGCTTTGCTTACATAGAAATAGTTGCAAGAACCTCATCTCTTGATTCAATTGGCAATAAGTAAGTAATTGCTTTTGTCAAAAAATTTAAATAAGTAATTACTATACCAATCATTCGACCAGTTTAAAACATGGTAAAATATGAAATGTTTGCTATCTAGTCTTCTATTGAAGTTGTTTGTCTAGAATATATCAAGCATCAAATCTTTTTGACAATTCATCTTCCTGATCTTTTATAGAAGATTGATTCCTGCCTTCTTTTTGAATTATATCTGATAGCAAAACATGTGTTTGAGATAAATTTTACTGTTTGCTTATATCTGAAACAGAAGTAAATATGGTTTCTCTGGTAGAAAATTCTGAACATTTCCATTCCTATATCATTCAGGTGCTAATGCTGCTTCTGATATTAATGCTCCAAAGATTCCTCTTCCTTGTTTTGGTATGGCTTCCTACAAGTTCAAAGGATCATTATGGACTAATAGCAATGGATGTAAAAAAGACCTGGCAAGCTCTTTGTTGCATGCTGCCGACAATTGGCTGCAGCTTCTTTCTGTTAATCACCCTGATTACATGTTCTTCAGATCGAGATAAAGTGTGTTGACACCCACTTTAGCTTTTGGCCTTCCACTGTTCTATCCGTAAAAGAAAAATATAGGAGGAAAAAAATTTGGGGGGCGGGGGGGCGTCGAAGTAAAAGGACGAGTGTTTAGAAATATTTTTCGAGGGAATAGGTAAAGTATATATGCGATTATTTGTTGGAAGAAAGAAGAAAGAAAAGGATAACTACTTTCTGTTGGGTTATACTGGTACACTGCTGAAGGCAAAAACAAGTTGTTTGATTTAGTTTCAGTAATCTTGATGAACATTTATTTTTTCGTTTGTCTATGTTTATGTAATTTAAATGCCTTTTTTTAAAAGGAAAATGATGTAGATGATGATGAAAATGTAAACAAGAGAATTTGATGGCCTTATAGTATGCAGGATGATTTGATTGAACCTCCCTTTAATTGAAACTGGATTTTGACTCGTAAGGCGCGGGATAAAAAATGATCGAATATATTTATAGATGAATATTATTTTTTGCTATGTTTAAGAAAAATATACAAAATATTATTTGTATACATGTTTTCATTATGTTTTAAAAAGCGGCAGTTATTTTTTGTTGTTTAGATATAAATATTAAAATCTTTGAGAAATAACTCAATTATGAACATTTTTCTTTGAAGAAAATTATGAACATTTATCTTTTGCTGAAAACTCAATATATGATTTCCTCAGGATAAATCTTTATAAAGTACTCAATCATGGACATTTTTCAAAAACTAAAATAAAAAAATAAGGGAAAAAATTACTTGATTATTTTTAGTTATGAGAAATTCTTGAGAAATAACTTTTTAGCCAAATGAATTAAAATAAAATAAAAACCAAATTATTAAAAAGGAAACAGGCCACAAATTATATTTCCATTGTTCTTGGGTCTCATATTAATAAACCTTCTGAAAATGAACAATGAAAAAGAATATAGAATTAAATATAGGTAAAAAGAAGGGCAAAAGCAGAAATGCCAAAATTAGTGTTTTGACTTGCAAAAGATTTCTTAACCAACCCAACTTTGTATTAGAGTAATAGATTGTGGTTAGTGTTTTTTTAACTTCAGATATAGAAGTTATTGCTTTTAGTTTCCTTTTGTTTTTGTTTTCATTTAACAAACCCGTCTCAAAATAATGTATTGGTAAATTTTGTTTCTTGCATAGTGGAATGTAACATTATAATTTTGGTATTTGTTTTTTGGTTGTACCAATTCTTTTGGAGGAAATTTTAAGGTATTTCAGAGCTGAAAGATGATTCTGCAATTTAATCTGGTAAAAATTCTTAAATCCTTCTTCAGATATTGTTATGCTTCTCAAATTCTATACATTCCAAGTACCAAGTGGGCCCTTAATGCAACTATGATCGAACTCGAGTTCAAGTCCTTTTTGGTTTTCTAATTTAGGGTGCCAGCCGTTTTAGAATCGAATCTAGCATTAAACATCAAAATCAAATCTCAGAATTTTCATAACCAAATAATTTGGGAGATGATATGCCTCGAAGGAATTGAGCCCATCCCAGAGAACAGGCCTAGGGACCAGAGTAAAGTATATAATCGTACCACATTAAATGTGGAATAAATCGGGATGAGCCCCAACCGAGGCCATGACGAGATCAAGCCGGAATGTATGAGGCAACACCCGTCTCAAAGTGGAGACCTCGAAGAAGGTTCGCCCACTACTGTTGTCAGAGGAATCAGAGAATCCCCTCGATGGTCTACATAATGACCAAACTACCCCGATGTGAGATATGTTGAGCAAGAGGTAAGAGAACCCTAAAGAGGTATTGCTCATCCACCACAAAACCCCTAAACCTCTACAACCCATTTCACCGATTTGAGCGTCTGGAGGCACCTCGAGCGTGGTCTTTTTTGCAAGTTCTAGGAATACCACCGGTGCACTATCCCGTTGCTCTCTTCTTAACTCAATCTTTTCAGTGCTGGCTACTTCTTGTCCACATCAGTGATTTCATTGAGAAAATACTCTCAGTGCTTGGTGCAAACTAGATCTGGTCGACAGCCCAAAACTCATACATGAATCAGGGACTTGCAACCGCCCTCCATATGGAGGATAACCACACCCATTCTGGTCATTGTTCCGGGAGAAGATACCTCCCCCAGCACCTTGCATAACCCTTTGAACTCTATCAACACCCAAGCCTGCTCGACATGGTCAATTGGACACACTAAGCCGACTTGGCGAGGGAAGGGCGGAGGCCCCGGCCGTTGATATGCCATTTTGACCGATTCGGACTAGTTTTGGATACTACTATATATAGTACGTAAAAGTAGCTCACAATACCACCAAGTTGGCAATGAGCCTTAAAATGATTTTACAAAACACAGAAACATCTTTTTAAAAAATTTCAGGCAATATGGCACACATGCGGACAGCCATCGTCCGCATGCGTGTCATAGATGGTAAATTGAGCGATTTTTTTTTGGGTATTATTCGTTTTTAAATTGATTAAATCCAAAACTTAAATTTTTGGAATTTGGAAAAAATCATTTACAGGTTTTGCACTTGATTTCAAAAGAATTTGGAAGCTTTTAGAAACAATCTTCACTCACAATCAAATTTTATAAAACAAAGATTTAAAAGATTTAAAGATTTTCAAAATTTGCGGTCGGACGCACATCGTCCGCATGCGTCTCCCGACAGCAAATAAAATATTTTACTTGATTTTCAGGCATTTAAAATGGTAAAAATCCGCCGACTGTGGCACACATGCAGATGGAGATTGTTCACATGCGGGACGTCAACGATTTTTCAAAGATTTTTCCCAAAATCAAGCGTGCAGAATTTCCAAAAATGAGAAATTTGGTAAACATGCGGACGCTTATCGTCCGCATGTATGTAACCGATTCAGATTTTTCCAAATTGTGAAGATTCACCTTTGACTCGGTAGGAAGGCAATATATGTATCCTCTTTCTACGGAATTCTTCATCTCCAACCTCCTAGAGCTTTCAAGAGGCAAAATTCTTTCTTTCTAAATTTATGGTGTTTGCTGGCCGAAATCGCGGAAGTTCTAGGGTTTTTCATAGGCAGTGGCATGAAACACAATCAGTCTCCTTCTAACTCTTTATTTATTTCGCATTCATAAAAGCCTAAAAAAACAGTAAAATCCTTAAAACTCTTTTAAAAAATTAACCTTTTTATAACCTAAAGGGGTAGGGATAGATTTTCCCCGGCCGAAAGGCTGGTGAGTTCTCTCTTTTCCTCTTTGCTTCTTTTCATGTTCTTTTCTCGAATTGATGAATTGATTACTACACGCACGTTCTCTAAAGAAAGCAAACTGTTTTCATTGCAGGAGATTCATACTGAAGAAAGCTTGTGGTTGGCTTGACAACAATTCACGAGGCAGGGGAACCATAGCAATCTCTCAGGCGTTGACACCAAAAAAGTATAAATATCATATATCCAACTTATATATACATGATATTAATAGGAGAACACTTGTTGGAGTAAAAAATATTGACTTTTAACGTTACTCAAATCGGCGGGTACCGATGAATCTGCACATAGGTTGGATTCATATGACTATAGATTTCAACATACTTAGTCAATGGGGACAAATGATGATTCATTTGAAAGCCCATTGAGTCTAGTTTCCAAAATATCACACGGTGCATCGTTACGACTTCTCTAGAGGAAATTATGGTCATTGAACCCCGCGGGTGCATATTTGGGCTGTTGGGACCCCTGTTTGATGTCGGGAGCCCCTTTTGATGTCGGGAGCCTCCATTTTGAGGTCGGGAGCTCCCTTTTGGTGTCGAAAGCCTCCTTTTTGAGGTCGGGAGCCCCCTTTTGTTGTTGGGAGCCCTCAAAAAATAGACAGTTTGGCCTATTTTTAAGGGGGGTGGGGGTTATCTCCCCCACTCACTTTAAGAACATTAGAAGTAGTTTTATAAGTACTCGCTCTACTTAGAGAAGTATATATACTTCTAAAATTAATAGAATAATGGGAAGAATTCATAAAACAGAATTCTAAGAGATAAAATTTGAAGTGTTCTCAGTTTTGAGAAAAAGAAGAAGAAGTAGGTGAGAGCTAGAGGAATGGAATTCCCATTCATCTCCTCTTCTCACACATTCTCTCTCTCTCTCTCTCTCATACACACACAAATCAAGGATCAGTATGCGATCCATAAAAACTTTCATAAGCTTCATCTCCAATGGAAAGGTTTGATAGCCATGGCCATGGGTTCTCCACTTCTTCAATAAAGAAAATGAAGACTTTAGAACATGAATTTATATGTTCTTCATAATTTGGACTGTACTTAGAACATGGGCCATCTCATGTTCTGCATATTTTGAAATAGGCAATCCTATTTTTTTTACATATTTTTTGAAATATCCCTATTTCTTTTAAAACGGAGACATGGATCAAAATCCCCATGATTCTCTTATAAAATATACGTGAATAGGCAAATACTGTTCACTTTTGAGATATGAAAATCATATCTCCATAACGGAAATATCCTATTTTCCTTAAAATAGAAATATGGATTAAAATCCTTATGTTTCTTTAAATAAGAACATATGTGAATGGGTAAAACCCATTCCCATTCATCTCTTAAAGATACGGAATCATATCTTTATATTGGAATCAAGTGTTGAAAACACTGTATTCCTTATCATTAACATTGTTTAAGGTTATTTTCTATATTTTGAACACAATATTTGTGTTCATAGTGCACAAAAGTTATAAGAATGATAAAATATGTCATTCTTATATTGTGTATGAAATTCAAACATGAATTTCTATTTGATAAAGTTTCATAGAAGAAACTGTTAGTTGTATGTATGCCCTAGAGGCCAGTATTGTACAGATGATGTATATTATATTGGATGCTTGGACATATATAGAGATGACTTTCTTGCTCGACATGATAGTATGCTATCTGGTTGCTCTTTATCTTAACATGTACACTAGTCTCTTTATACTGTCTTATAGTTACATGTTGGTAAAGCCCTTAGGATTTGTACTTGACTACCTGGACTATGATGCAGATCATACTAGTGGGGACATGGTAGTCCATAAGTACATCCTTCAAGGTCCCTAGTCGTGGGTGTATCGAGACGGGGCATCGATATACCAGTGTAGACTAGCGTATACGCTTCTCGACCCATGTGATGGGCGATGGATGATCCCATATCCATTGGTGTTTGACATCAGAGATGGCATACGGGTGCTCAGTGGAGACTGGGTACACTGGACGGACTCGCCGAGAACTCCCAGATGGTATTATACCTCACGTCAGATGGCAGTTCTCAGGTGACACTTGTACAGGTTAGTCTGTAGACCCGAGATCGTCATAGAGTCTTGTGTGATTCCCACTGTGCTTTGATCTCCACCTTACCACGTCCATGAGGGCGTGCAAAACGGTGGTCTTTGGGCACAGTCCCGAGTCACATGGAGGCAATGAGCGATAGGAGGGGTTTCGTCTCTCCCGGTATTGGGGGTTGATGTTGCGCAGTGCTCGATTGGCCGTAGCAGGGAAGTCCCTGGCCAGGGCTGATCAGAGATTTGCTGGTAAGTGTTACCAGTAGTTTCTCGACCCGTTATGAGCCTCACATCGGCATGACTTATCGGGTTATTGGGGTCTGACGTTTACCACCCCTAGACTTGATATGCGACATATCAGATGAAGAGACCGGACTGTATGTTAAGTGTCACTGATCGGATTCGCAGGAGTGTGAGCGGGCTAGCTCGTCGATCTTCTGATCGCTCAATACCCGGGTGGCCGTTACGTTTAGCAGACCGCTTGCGGCTTGTGGGTGCTTGATATGATCATCATCTGCTACCGGCGTATTGACGAGTCTTTAGAGTCCTACACAGAGCTTTCCTGGTTCAAGCGAAACGAAATAGGAGCGCATATGAGATATGTGCGGGACCGAGAATGATGCGTGTATGTGATATCGTATTTGATTCTCGCGATAAATGTTTCGATTGGTTGTATGCGATATAACCTAGTTATCGAATCGAAGATCGATTCGATAAGCCGATACATTGAATACTAGTCGGTCGTGTGTGACATGACCGGATCATTGAATCAAGTGTTGATTTAATGATTTAATGTATAATTATATATTTGATATATTACTTTGCATTAACTAGTATTGGTTCACTTTAAACGGATTTTTCTCACTTGATGTGCACATTATATATGTGATATGTTTTGTGTACACTTGAATGTATCATGTTTGATGATGCATGTTGTTTTGGCTATGTGTAAAAGAATTGAAGCATGGTTATGAGAGTGGTTAGGGTTTATGATTTATTCACTTATTATTTAATCCATTCTTTATTTTTTAATTGGTTTTATGAAAATAAAATGGTTTCATTTATCATGAAGAATGGTGAAGCTTCATGAAGAATTTACTAATGATGCTATTTTGTCTTCATACTTAAACCTAACCACTCCCACTAACCATGGTCAATTCTCTACACTTGACCATGGTTTGGATATGATAAATATCATTTTCTTTTCTATTTTGATTAAGTCTTTTATCATATTCTATCATCTTCTTCATCTTCTTCTTCAAAAGAAAAGCTTGCTACTTTAATGGCAACTTGAGATCTAGTGAGAGAAATCCAAATCTAAAGTGAACCCACCTCCTATTTCTTCATCCTCTACCTCTTGCCAAGTGGTTTTGGGTGTTTTCTTCACAAGTTTCACTACTTTGTGAAGTTGGAGCTTGAGCTTGTGCAATCTCGACGTAGATCGTCTTTGACACGAAACCGACGACCTATTCCGCACGTTTCTCCGATGAAGCCGTCACGAGAGTCCAAGGTTCAAGATGGACAGCGAGAGGACGCCCTCGTGGAGCTAAGGAAGTGGGTATCCGGATCTACAAAGGTTGTAGCATCCTAACTTTTAGTTAATTTGTTAACTAGATTATCTTTTCGCCTAAACATCTAGTCTAAGATCCGTAGTCTAGGGTTTCTCGGCACCATTTTTTTTAATTTGGTATGTTCGATGCCTTGTGAGACCTCACTAGAGTGCCTAGGAACCCTACAGTGGTATCAGAGCCTAGCTAGAGCCTTAGGCGAAGTCTAGACGGAGTTTGAAACCCGAACGAACCCGAAACCCCAACCCGATGACGCTCTCTGGTCGTTTTCCAAATTTGTGGTTTTTTGTCAATTAAAAATGCTTAAAAAATTCAGCAATGAAATATAAGAATTACAGTGCAAATTTTTTTTCATGAACAGTGTTTTGTGCGGCGGAACCGCGGCAGAAGCATGGCTTCTGCGGCAGTTCAGCGGCGCTTTGGTGACGTAAGCCTTATTTCTTTGCACAGTAATTCCTGATAAATTGTTCTGAGTTTTCTGGGAATTTTAAATTGACATCAGAGTAGAGTGTTCTGGGGTTGTTTAGGGAATCGACGATTCGATCGGATTATCGAACTTTGTCTAAGTGTTTTCCGGATAATTTTTTTGAATATGTTAAAAAGTTTGACCGGATATAAATACCCAATCTTTCCCCTGCCAAAAATATCCAAGTGTTGGATTATTGTGTGGTTTAAGGACGTTCTGAGTAGTGCAAGTAACGCGATGGTCCCTCTAGAAGACAACAAACCTTAACTCGATTATGTGACCGTCTTGAACTGCCCTTTGAACCTTCGGGTTTGGGGCAGTACGGCGTGCCACATGTGAGGCGTTGGCTTGACCCTTCTACGGCTGGACCGTTGGTACTGAGGCATGAAACGAATGTCTTTGAACCTATTTCATGTGTTGGATGGTTTCGGGAAAACTTGGGTGTTCGAATGTTCGATCGGAAAGTTTAATATATTCTATTTATCTGGAATGTGATACAATAATTGGAATTCACAAACAGTTATGTGATAACTGAATGAATGATATAAATCTAGCGGTTTAGTTTCATTTGATATTGAAAAGAGTTTTCGATAATGAGACTAAAATGCGGGATTTATATCTGTTAGGCATGTGATGTCTAAGTATTTCATTTGATTAGGCATGCGATGTCTAAAGAAGTTGCGGATTCCAATTGTTGTAGTTTTACACTTTCTTTTCTGTGACCGTAAGTGTAATATGTGATATCGCCGTTTTCGTTGCTATATGTCAACGACAATTGGGATGCGCATATTTACTTACGTTGATGACATGTGATGTTATGTGTTGCTGGATATGTTATATTGGATCGTCGTGTTCGAATAGCCGGGGGTTTTTATGTGAGATGAGTGTTTTTCATTTTCATTCATGTAAAAACTTGTATGTAATATTCTTTTATTTGGGGCACTTCCAGGTTGCGGAAGTCGTCACCTTTTGTATATTATTTACTTTTCCACATTAGGATGGACCCAAGGAGGGGAGCACAAGTTACCGGGTTCTAGGGTCCAGTGGGAGACAAACTCGAGGAGTCGAGTCCGGGTCTCCTAACCCTAGAATTGGCAGGGTTACTTGCCGCTCTCGTAGGGGTCTAGGGGTGTGGGATTGGCTATTCATCACGACCGTGGAATTCGTGTTTTATACTGGCTCGTATTGAAAACACGGACGTCCTAGTATATCCAATATTTCATATGTTTATTCTGCTGCGATATCTGTGATGTGACTCTGTGATGGATATAGTATATAGTATATATGATATATTATATAGACGTTACTTATGTTTTACACCCGCGCTAGCCCTGCCCTGCTCTGTCGTTAGTTACCTAACCTAACGGTGCACGAGGGGACATCGAGGCGAATGCGGATGGCATAAGTGTACGTCATATCTATCTGTGATGTTTAGGTATTTAAATGATGGGACTTCATTAATGTGATTAATGAAAGATAAGAAACCTAAGATGTTGTGGAATCGAATTTTAAAATAAAACAGGTAGCTACAGTTCTTGCTTTGCATAGCGGTATATATGATATACCTGCACCTTATTCGATGAGGAAAGGACCGAGATCCCTTCACCGGGAGTGATTCCTTTAGCAGTAACTGGTAGATGCTACACACTCGGTTTGGCTTTGATTGCTTTTTAAGAGTTTTTGCTTTGCACAGTGATATATATGATATATCCCGCACCTCATTCGACGAGAAAAGGGCCGACGATCCCTTCACCGGGAGTGACCCCTTTAGCAAAACTAGAAAAGCCTCAAAATCACTCCATTTTAAAAACTTCATTTGATTCTACAACGATATCAAGTTCATTACGCTCATGGTTTTATGAAAACCTGCGTAGCCCTCCATCATTTCAGATAAGTACTAATTAGTATTCGTGCTACGGTAGTTTGGCATTCGTCAAGGCGTAGTGTACGGTAGCTAACTAGTATTTATCTGCTTATGCATATGATGCAGATTGGATTAGGGTATTCGTACGGCGTTGTTTGGCATTCGTCAAGGGTCGTGCGGGTTGGTTTAATTCAATCAAGAAATGTACGGGTTGAACTTGACTAGTGGACTATGGGTTGTTTGGCATTCGTCAAGGTCATAGAACACTAGGGGTAAAACATTATCGGGAATTTCAAGTGTTGAAATTTGCAATGAGATTGCATACCTTCTATGAGATAGTTGGATCCCGATACCCACTGCGAGTAAGAGTTACTCCCGGAAGAGTTTTACACATTACAATTAGCCGATCAAGTAGGTGTTTAGAAAGGTGTTAACGAGGTTACGCCTCTGGGAAAACGAGGTTTACATTAATTAGGTTCGTACGAAAGCACGGGGGACCTCCCTCAAAGTACCGACACTGGCCTGGCTGAAAGATTGGCGAACTTGTAGGGTGTAATTAATCCCGGCTAGTCTTTCCTTTTAGGGTTTGAAGGAAGATTTGATAAAAAGCAGTGGGAGCCATCCTGATTAGATAAGATAATAACCAATCTGATCTTGCACGAGCATACGCTAAAGTGTTTTCTTCTCTCTCTCTCCAGGTAGCGACCATTTCATGCCTTAATCAAGATAATAATATAGATGTATTGACCGAACCCGCATGTTATACTGTGCAGGGGAACGTTGAACCCGTTCTATCTTATAAGTGTTATAAGAATGAACAGGAAACAGGAGAATATCTGGATTCTCAAGACGCCCAAAAGAACATGCATGTTGATGCATCTTCTACAGGTGTGTTAGTTATTGAGAACTGTTTCTCAGTTCACCCTACGTCCTGGGTATTAGATACCGGATCAGGATCCCACATATGTAAACAGTTACATGGGCTACGAAAAGGTAGAGAACTGGGAAAAGGTGATCATTCCGTTCAAGTTGGGAACGGTGCAAGTGTTGCAGCCAAAGCAGTTGGCGAATATCACCTAGTATTGCCAAGTGGTGATACAATAATTCTGAATGAGTGCTATTATATACCGAACATGATGTGCAACATTATTTCAGTTTCTTTATTGAGTAAAGAAGGATATAATTTTGTAGTAAAGGATAATGTTATGAACATATTCCTAGATCAAAAGTTGATTGCATCAGGCTCGCTACATAATGGCATATTCATTCTAAATCAAAATACAGTCCTCAATATACAAAACACACACAAGAGGAAAAATTCAGAAATGAACGAATCCTTCTTGTGGCATTGTAGACTTGGTCATATCAATGCGACACGACTGGCTAAGTTACATAAGGATGGTTATTTGAATCCGTTCGAATTATCATCTTATGATACTTGCCATTCATGTCTCAAAGGAAAAATGACCAAAGCTCCGTTTAGTGGACACGGAGAAAGAGTTACTGAACTCTTAGGACTGATACATAGTGATGTATGCGGTCCTATGTCTACACATGCCAGGGATGGTTCTTCCTACTTCATTACATTCACTGACGATCTCTCTAGATACGGGCATGTGTTCCTGTTGAAACACAAGTCTGAAGCTTTTGAGAAATTCAGAGAATATAAGCACGAAGTAGAGAACCAAACGGGCAAAAGTATTAAGATCCTTCGATCTGATCGAGGAGGAGAATACTTGAGCAATGAGTTCCAAGATTATCTAAAAGAGAATGGGATTCTCTCTCAGCTTACTCCACCTTATACACCACAGCACAACGGTGTATCAGAACGAAGGAATCGCACCCTATTAGATATGGTGCGTTCAATGATGAGTACAGCTGAGTTACCTATTTCCTTCTGGGGGTATGCGCTTGAGACAGCCATACACCTATTGAATATGGTTCCTACCAAATCAGTGCCTACCACTCCATATGAGATATGGAAAGGGAAGAGACCATCTCTTAAGTATGTTAAGATATGGGGTTGTCCAGCCTATGTCAAAAGACAAAATCCGGACAAACTCGAGGCAAGATCTGTCTTATGTAAGTTTGTAGGATATCCCAAAAATTCACAAGGGTATATCTTCTACCACCCCGAGGAACAAAAGGTGTTTGTTTCTCGACATGCCACTTTCTTAGAAAAAGGTTTTCTTATGAAACAGATTAGCGGCATTGAGGTAGAACTGGAAGAGGTTCCAGCAACACAAACTGTAACAGAAGACTTGGTAGAACCAGAGGATTCAGTAGAACCCGACGAACCCCAGCCTCTCCGCCGATCTAGTAGGGTTTCTCGTCCACCTGAGAGATACTACGGTTTTTTCATTGACGGTGGAAGCGAGGATTGCATCATGGAGGATGATGACCCAACTAACTTCGAGCAGGCCATCACGAGTAGGGACTCAGTGAAATGGCTGGATGCTATGCGGTCCGAGATGGAATCCATGTACACCAACAAAGTATGGACTTTGGAAGTTGCTCCTGAAGGGGTAAAACCCATTGGGAGCAAGTGGATCTTCAAGAAGAAACATGGTGTAGATGGGAAAGTGGAGACTTTCAAAGCTAGACTTGTAGCAAAGGGTTTTCGTCAAAGACCAGGTGTGGACTATGACGAAACCTTTTCTCCAGTGGCTATGCTTAAATCCATCCGGATCATGCTTGCCATTGCTGCCTTTCATGACTACGAAATCTGGCAAATGGATGTTAAGACCGCCTTTCTAAATGGTGATTTAGAAGAGTGCGTGTACATGACTCAGCCAGAGGGCTTCGTAGACAGTGGGAGCAGCGGGAAGGTGTGCAAGCTGCTTAAATCCATTTATGGATTAAAGCAAGCATCGCGGAGTTGGAACATCTGCTTTGATGTCGTTATCAAAGAGTTTGATTTCGTCAAAAATCCAGATGAACCTTGTATCTACAAGAAGGTGGCAGAGAGTAAGGTTGTCTTCCTCGTATTGTACGTGGACGACATACTCTTGATAGGAAATGATATTCCTATGCTGCAAGCGGTCAAGCTCTTCTTATCACAAAGATTCTCAATGAAAGATCTTGGTGATGCCTCCTGCATATTGGGAATTAGGATCTATAGAGATAGATCCAAACGGATTTTGGGATTGTCCCAATCCAGGTACATTGACACCATACTAAAGAGGTTTAGTATGGAAGAGTCCAAGAGTGGAAACATGCCCACGATCTCTGGAGTCACTCTCTCCAAAGAGATGTCTCCCAAGACTGATTTGGAGAGAGCTCACATGCAAGGGATACCCTATGCTTCGGCAATATGCTCTATCATGTATGCGATGCTATGTACCAGACCTGATGTAGCATACTCACTAAGTATAGTGAGCAGGTATCAAGCTGATCCTGGAGAGAGTCACTGGACAGCTGTGAAGAGCATTCTCAAGTACTTACGAAGGACTAGAGATATGTTCTTGGTGTATGGTAACGGGGAGCTCCAAGTGGAGTCCTTTACCGATTCGAGCTTCCAGAGTGATAAGGACGACTCTAAGTCGCAGTCGGGCTTTGTCTTTACCCTTTACGGAGGGGCGGTTAGCTGGAAGAGTTCCAAGCAGGAAACCGTGGCAGACTCGACGATGGAGGCTGAATACATCGCTGCCAACGATGCTGCTAAAGAGGCTGTCTGGATCAAGAAGTTCATTACTGAACTTGGTGTGGTTCCATCCATTGAGCATCCAATACCTTTGTATTGCGATAACAATGGAGCAGTGGCTTTGGCCAAGGAACCCAGGTCCCATCAGCGATCCAGGCATATTCTGAGGCGGTATCACCTGATCCGGGAGATAGTTGATCGCCGGGAGATCGAGGTCAGGAGGGTTGACACGAAGAACAACACTGCGGATCCACTCACGAAGGCCATTCCCCAGATACAGTTTGAGAGACTCTTCGGGATGCTCGGTATGCGATACTACAGCAGCTGGCCCTAGTGCAAGTGGGAGATTGTTAGTTGTATGTATGCCCTAGAGGCCAGTATTGTACAGATGATGTATATTATATTGGATGCTTGGACATATATAGAGATGACTTTCTTGCTCGACATGATAGTATGCTATCTGGTTGCTCTTTATCTTAACATGTACACTAGTCTCTTTATACTGTCTTATAGTTACATGTTGGTAAAGCCCTTAGGATTTGTACTTGACTACCTGGACTATGATGCAGATCATACTAGTGGGGACATGGTAGTCCATAAGTACATCCTTCAAGGTCCCTAGTCGTGGGTGTATCGAGACGGGGCATCGATATACCAGTGTAGACTAGCGTATACGCTTCTCGACCCATGTGATGGGCGATGGATGATCCCATATCCATTGGTGTTTGACATCAGAGATGGCATACGGGTGCTCAGTGGAGACTGGGTACACTGGACGGACTCGCCGAGAACTCCCAGATGGTATTATACCTCACATCAGATGGCAGTTCTCAGGTGACACTTGTACAGGTTAGTCTGTAGACCCGAGATCATCATAGAGTCTTGTGTGATTCCCACTGTGCTTTGATCTCCACCTTACCACGTCCATGAGGGCGTGCAAAACGGTGGTCTTTAGGCACAGTCCCGAGTCACATGGAGGCAATGAGCGATAGGAGGGGTTTCGTCTCTCCCGGTATTGGGGGTTGATGTTGCGCAGTGCTCGATTGGCCGTAGCAGGGAAGTCCTTGGCCAGGGCTGATCAGAGATTCGCTGGTAAGTGTTACCAGTAGTTTCTCGACCCGTTATGAGCCTCACATCGGCATGACTTATCGGGTTATTGGGGTCTGACGTTTACCACCCCTAGACTTGATATGCGATATATCAGACGAAGAGACCGGACTGTATGTTAAGTGTCACTGATCGGATTCGCAGGAGTGTGAGCGGGCTAGCTAGTCGATCTTCTGATCGCTCAATACCCGGGTGGCCGTTACGTTTAGCAGACCGCTTGCGGCTTGTGGGTGCTTGATATGATCATCATCTGCTACCGGCGTATTGACGAGTCTTTAGAGTCCTACACAGAGGTTTCCTGGTTCAAGCGAAACGAAATAGGAGCACATATGAGATATGTGCGGGACCGAGAATGATGCGTGTATGTGATATCGTATTTGATTCTCGCGATAAATGTTTCGATTGGTTGTATGCGATATAACCTAGTTATCGAATCGAAGATCGATTCGATAAGCCGATACATTGAATACTAGTCGGTCGTGTGTGACATGACCGGATCATTGAATCAAGTGTTGATTTAATGATTTAATGTATAATTATATATTTGATATATTACTTTGCATTAACTAGTATTGGTTCACTTTAAACGGATTTTTCTCACTTGATGTGCACATTATATATGTGATATGTTTTGTGTACACTTGAATGTATCATGTTTGATGATGCATGTTGTTTTGGCTCTGTGTAAAAGAATTGAAGCATGGTTATGAGAGTGGTTAGGGTTTATGATTTATTCACTTATTATTTAATCCATTCTTTATTTTTTAATTGGTTTTATGAAAATAAAATGGTTTCATTTATCATGAAGAATGGTGAAGCTTCATGAAGAATTTACTAATGATGCTATTTTGTCTTCATACTTAAACCTAACCACTCCCACTAACCATGGTCAATTCTCTACACTTGACCATGGTTAGGATATGATAAATATCATTTTCTTTTCTATTTTGATTAAGTCTTTTATCATATTCTATCATCTTCTTCATCTTCTTCTTCAAAAGAAAAGCTTGCTACTTTAATGGCAACTTGAGATCTAGTGAGAGAAATCCAAATCTAAAGTGAACCCACCTCCTATTTCTTCATCCTCTACCTCTTGCCAAGTGGTTTTGGGTGTTTTCTTCACAAGTTTCACTACTTTGTGAAGTTGGAGCTTGAGCTTGTGCAACCTCGACGTAGATCGTCTTTGACACGAAGCCGACGACCTATTCCGCACGTTTCTCCGATGAAGCCGTCACGAGAGTCCAAGGTTCAAGATGGACAGCGAGAGGACGCCCTCATGGAGCTAAGGAAGTGGGTATCCGGATCTACAAAGGTTGTAGCATCCTAACTTTTAGTTAATTTGTTAACTAGATTATCTTTTCGCCTAAACATCTAGTCTAAGATCCGTAGTCTAGGGTTTCTCGGCACCATTTTTTTTAATTTGGCATGTTCGATGCCTTGTGAGACCTCACTAGAGTGCCTAGGAACCCTACAGAAACTTCTTCCATCCTGACTAAGATAAGTTAGAGAAGCTTTCTGTGCACCACCGGGACCCCTCTCCCGACTTGTCGGGACCCCCTTTGCGACGTCGGGGACATCGGGAGGTTCCTATTTTCACGCACAATTGTGCATGATGCTTTCCTGTTCAAGACGATAGTGGTCCCCACCTAGGTGGCCCTACTCCAATCATTTGGCTATAATGTGGTCCCCACATTAGGCAGTACCCATACATATATGCTAAAAACTTGATATTAAAATACCTCCAACTCTGAAATTAAACTCTTAAATTAGATTTTTCTTATAACTTTGTAAATTTCGCAATACTGATGTAATTTATATTCAAATTGTACACAAATATCAATGAAATACAATGAAATTCTTTTGTTTCTTGTATTATTTTTTGTTTGCAAGTATTTTGTATCTATAAATGTAATTTCTGTGATGTGATTTGAGCAACCTAAGAAGGTATCCTATCTAGATAATTATTTAGACACTAGGACGTAATTAATAATAGGTGCTTGCATCTATGGAAAGTTTCGAACCCATGACTTTTTGGTCAAATTTTAAATACAAATACTTATTTTGTTTAAACTCTATCTATTTGAACGTTCATTTCATTAGAGGTCTTAAAGAGGGTAAACAAAAATAGTGACTCTGCTGGGGATTTTGACTTCTCCCTAAGTTGCTCTGAATCACATCATTCAGTTTGTTTTTTTCCAGAATCATTGGTTGACGGAACCCAGAAAGATCACATATACTTGCAATAATGAGAGTCCGCTGAATTTTGGTTCAGAAGGGTTATATACTAACGAGGTCCGCTAAGATTAATAAATGATGAAGCAGGGCCCTGTTTTCTCTTACGCCATACTATTGTGACATTATGAAACCTTTTGAGTCAAAAATCATTCCTAAAGCAGGAATGCTTGACGTACTTTGTCTTAAACCTGCTTTATGCCTCAAGATTTCTAATGCCACGATGGTTTTCTTTACAGAATTACTCAAACCATCAACAATGGTATTCAATGGAAACAACAACAATAACAAAGCCTCGGCTGTCGATCTCGCTGCTGCTACAAAAATAGCGAGATCCCTATTCTCGATCATCAGGGTTAATAAATAATTCAACATGCCGGCTACTGGGCTTGTAGGATATGATCTCGAGGAGTGTCCCTTCGGCATAATCAACGAATTTCCGGTGCTGCAAGCCGAACAAAAGAAGGCGTCTGTCAAGACCAGACTCGACTTCAATGTGGGGAAAGCACCAGCGCTGACCCAGGAGAACTGTCAGGCTGTACTAGTCTATGCTAGACCCGTGCCTTCATCCTCAAGGAAAGTAACCCGTCACGTCAATACAGGAAAGTAGTTGTTACTGACATGACTACCATCTATAGGGGCAACCTATTGCATTTCCTGTTCCCAACCCTGGAATGAAATGAAAATCGGTTTTTGAAAGACTTTCTTTCGCACAGGGGCCTTAGCAAGTTCCCCGAGAAGATAGCGACGCCATCTTCAAGACGGGCTGCTTTGCTGCTCCTTCATACATAAAAAAGAATGGGGCGTCTCGCAATGCGAGAAGGGAGGTTATTAAACAAACCCATGATAAGAACACTGACTTTATTCTTCGATATCAACAGGTTCCTTCATTGCCTGTCAGGAACTCCTTCACCTCGCTTCAAAAGCAAGAAAACCGACCTCAATGGAATGATCATATTGTTAGTCCATTTCGTAGTCGGGGATCTATAAATCAAAAAACATACAAGGCATACACGGAGGCGAGGGCCTTTCAAAGGCCCGTTCCTCCTAGAGTATTCTACCGCAAGAAAAGACATATCCTAAACCATCTGGCTAGTGATGTGTATATACCCGCTCACAAGGAGCATAGCTCAACGCTAGACTGTCCTGATCATGACACGGGTAGAATTTGCATCAATCGAAAAAACCAAATCCCTTCACTAACTCCCTCATCTAGTCCAGTAAGAAACTCTTCGGTTAGCCCGATGTTGACCTCTCCTATCTGCTCAATAGTGCAAACTTGCCGGATGGTCGGATCAAATGATCCGCAAGCCAACCGACGCGATGGCCCGTTAGGTGACACGGGAAGTCAAGATGACCGTTCTCAGCCAAAGGGCGTAGCAAATGTTGATCCCTTAAATCTTCCTAACTAAGAGGGATTCCTCAACTGTACGAGGCGGATAATCCTCCAGCACATGTTCATAATAATCTATTGTATGAGGCTAACTCCGATGACATGGATGAAAATGCCCCATTAAAGGACAGAGTGCATGAAATAGATGAGATGCGGGAGCAAAAGCTCAACCTAACGGCTATTTTCCAAGTCTTGTCTGCTCAAGTACAAAGCTTGGCAGTGGTACCAAGGCAAAACCCACAAGCAGAAAGAACAGAGCGGACGACAGTGCCACTAAATTCGGTAACCAATGCACCAAGGAGGGAAAAACCGCCTCCTGCTCCTCAAGCAACACCTTCACCAACTGATGGAATCATTCCACCTATGAAAGAAACTGAACGGTCTCAGGTAGCTCCTAAACCAGCAGTAGCAGTTGTGTTCACAACCGCTCCAACCGCTGTAGCTCCTGTTCCAGCTCCCTCAACATTGACAATAGGGCCTTCATCCATTGCTGATATGGATGTTGCTGTTCTATAGAAATTCATTGCCGAACAAATAACGTAATTGAACAAGAAAACAACGGTTCCAATGGCAAATCAACCGTATCTAGATGAATACAATGGCATGCCATATCCCATAAGCTATGTTATCCTCTCATTCTATACATTGAAAGGGTTAAGAAATCATGGGCAATATTTGGTTCACTTTAAGGTGGCCTGCGGTGACTCAGCCAGAGATGATAAGCTCTTGTTGCAACAATTTTCGAGGAGCTTGGATGGTATTGCTTTTGATTGGTTTATATAGTTGAAGCCGGGTAAAATACTTACCTTCAACCAGTTTACAGAAAAATTCTAGCAAAGATTTGGAGGTTGTGTTACAGATAAGGCAACACTCACTCAGCTCATCACGATGAATCCATCATGGGAAGAATCGTTAGTTGAGTTCTCACAACAGTGGAGAATGACCAGCATTTGTTGTGATCCGCCAATTCCCGAAGAACAATCTGTTCAGCTCTTACTCAGTAGAATTCCTGGGCGAGTCAAGCGTTTATTATTGTCCATAAAACACAAGACGCTCTCCTCGTTATTCGAACATATTGTAACGCTGGAAAATACCGATATGGAGTTATTCAATGATTATTAGATGCTCAAACATTAAAATTCAGAATGGAGAAATAAACCTTTCAACAATCTGAGTGATAAGGAGGCCATACCTATGGTGGTAGATACGAATGATGAATCCACCAGTCCACAGCCGGCGAAAATACTCATTCGTCAGCAATGAACGTCAGGGGGCAAACGTCATAAAATATCCTTCGATGAGAAACTGAATAAAAAGTATTCTTTCAAGAAAGAATGCATCAAGAACATCTTTGAAATAGCTTTAAAGAATGGGTTAGAACTTCCTACCCCCAAGAAGCCCGAAGATATAAATAAAAAAGATCATCCGAGATATTGCACATATCACCGAATGATCGGGCATACCCTCAAACAGTGTTTGATTTTCAAACATTGGGTCCAAAAACAGTACCAAGAAGGCAAGCTCATTTTGCCTGACAATTATATTGTGGACACTCCTGTCACACATACTTATTGCGTCACTTCATGTGAAATTTTTTAAAATTTCACAATTATCGTCCGAAGAGACCATAAACCTTTCAATTTGTGTTCGAAACGATTTTAAACTACATAGAGGACAACACATTATGGTCCCAGCTCCCAATACAGGACTAAAAAGAAAGTTCGTCTTCGAAAGGCTCTCTTACGCAGGGGGCAATAAATACGTTCCGCGAAGTGATGATAGCATCACCTACGCCGAAGACTATATATTGGGTCATTTTGTTTAGGATTGTTGGAAACTGAATTGTTTCCCCCCAATAAGAGAGCAAGGCTTTGTTCAAAATTTGAACTGAGGCAGCACCTCACGTGCAAAGCACGAGAGCGCCAGCGCCAAGAGTTAAAAACTCTGAGGCAGCGCTAAGAGTTAAAAAACAGCGAGGTAGCGCCTCACGTGTAAAGCATGAGAGCGCCAGTGCCAGAACTAAAAATTCTCCACCCTTGGATCAAAGATCCAACGAAGATGATAAATCATCAAATTACAGAATTAAATTCTGTTAAGAAAATATTTCTCGAATCTTTCTAAAACAAGAAAGGTTAATCTTTGTAAAATAGAGCACCGTTGGATTAAAGATCCAACGGTGATTAGAAATCACCAAGATACAGAATAAGCTCTGTAAGGGAAAATATTTTCCCAATCTTGTTGAGAACAAGAAAAATATCTTTTGTAAAACAGAAGGCCTAGGATCAAAGATCCAACGGGATAAAATCCCTAAATCAATTAGAGATCTCTCAATGAGAGATTTCCTTAACTAAATCAACAAATCAACCTCCACTATATAAAGGACCCAAGACTTCAAGTTTTGCACAGAGGAACCCCCCTATAAACTTCAAGTTCAAAAAAAAGAAGAGCAAGCGAAAAGAGCTTTCAGAGAGAAGAAAGAAGAAGAACTTTCTTCAAGGTAAATATAGATCTTAGTATCTCATCTGCATACCCAAGGGTTTAACCCTTATAAAAGAACATAGTTCTTTCCCCGGATCTAAGATCCATGCGACAAGTCTCTCACAAATGAGAATTTAATTCTCACAGGGATGAATTTGTTCTTGGGGATTGAAGATCTAGGGAAGAACAAAGAATTGAACTTTTCAGAAAAATGCACAAAGAAGGAAACAACGCTGAGCGCCTCACGTGCCCCTCACGTGGACGCTGCTAATAAAATAAAGAATGCTCTGCACTCAGTGATTGGCGCCCAGGCGTGCCCCTTACGTGGGCGCTAATAAAATAAAGAGTGCTCTGCACTCAGTGGTTGGCGCCAAGCGCCCCACGTGGGCACTGTTTAACATAAAGCGCTCTGTAAATAGAGCCCAACACCATAAAGAGTTTTTAACACTCCATAAAAAAACAAAGAAATGGGGTAAGAGTCAGAGCCCATATCAATGCCCAGCATTGTTGCATATAAAAAGGGACCGAGCCCAAACAAGTGTTTAACACTTTATTCAATACTAAGTGGACTGATTCCAAGTTGACCAAAAGTCCCTAATTCAGATCAACCGAGCCCATGTGCTCACATTTTTTTGGAAATTGGTCTTAGTCCCAAACCCAACTACAGATCTCCCAACTGACATTGGTTCAAGGGTATATCTCTCCACACCTCTGATATATGCCGTTGTAATTCTTCAACCTCTTCAGAGATGTGGCGAGTCTCGACAACCAACAATTCCATGGACCGAAACGTCCTTAAACTAACAATGGACCGTAATGTCCTTAAACTAACAATGGACCTCAATGTTCTTAAACTAGCTATGGACCGTAATGTCCTTAAACTAGCTGTGGACCGCAACGTCCTTAAACTAAACTCTCACCTAAAAAATGGTGATCTGTAGACCGCAACGTCCTTAAACTAGCCCATGGACCGTAATGTCCTTAAATTAGCTATGGACCGCAACGTCCTTAAATTAAGCTATGGACCGTAATGTCCTTAAACTATCCCATGGATCACGACATCCTGAAACTAAAACGATAGAGCCCAAATGCTCTTTCGTTGGATCAAAAATGATCCCGAACCCCCCGTTAAGTAGATCTTAGTCTAACATCGGATTAACGTATCCTTAACAAATATTTAAGCTGATCTTAATCTCAAACAAGGTTAATGATCCTTAAATCAACCAAACTCAAATCTAAGAAAATACGGATTTGGACTAATCCACGCCCTACGGACGACAACACAAATTAGTCTCTGTATACAATCCACGGGCAACCAAAAATAAAACAAATACACACGACACGAAGTGAACATTTGGAGCAAGAGAAAGTGGTTATCACTACGCGGTAACGTAATTAACTGAAGGGGCTTGCGCCTGCAGGGAAGAGCGTCCCCACAATAAAAAACCCCTCGTAAATGAGGGGGAATCTGACGAAGTCTGCTACAACGGCCACATCCGTCCAAACCTCCGATACACGGTGCCATAAATCAACTTCGCATCTTTGGAGAGGTGGACAGATAAACCTGTTTCCCCCAATCAGAGCAAAGCTTTGTTTTGAATTTCAAAATTTAAAAATTAAAGCAACGCTTCAGATCCCGTGTACTGCGCGCTGCGTACCACGTGTCAAGCGCAGACGCACTAGCGCCAGGTGCGCTGCGCCCTAGGCAGCGCACCCCCAATCAGAGCAAAACTCTGTTTTAAAATTCAAAATTTAAAAGTTGAAGCAACGCTTCAGATCCATGCGCTGCGTGCCACGTGTCAAATATAGGTGCGCTAGCACAGTTGCGCTGCGCTGCGCGCCACGTGTCGAACGTAGGTGCGCTAGTGTAAGGTGCGCCAGCGCTGGGATTAAAAATTCCCCACCGTCAGATCAAAAGATCTACTAATAATAAATTATTAATTAATCAGAACTAAAATTCTGTTATGGAAAGATTTTTCAATCTTATTAAAACAAGAAGATTTTCTTCTGTAAAACAGAAGCCTTAGGATCAAAGATCCAACGGTGGGAAATATTCCAAATCAATCAGAGAAAGATCTCTCAAAACTGATTTAACAAATCATTTGGCCCTATATAAAGGACCCTAGACTTCAAGTCATGGCATATAGAAAAGAGAGAGAAAAACCCTCTGCAAAAAAAAGAGCAAACTCTTAGAAAAAAGAAGATTTTTCTTCATCTTCAAGGTAAAGAACTAGTTCTTAAACAACTGAGATGAAACCATCTCGTAAAAAGAAGAGCCATCTTCTAAAAAGATCATAGATCTACAAAAGACCAAGCTCTTTGATAAAAAGAAAAAGATCAAAAGATCTAATCATAAAAAAATAAAAGAAGTATTTTACTTCATTCACAGATCTTTGATCTATAAAAGGCAGAGCCTTTTATAAAAAAAACAAGAACTTTTGTTCTTGGATCTTGAGGCAAAGTCTCCTTTGAAGAACATAAATTTGTTCTTTGATCTTAAAGTTGATTAGATGCACTTTGCGCCATTGAAAAGTGCCTTGCACTCATGAACTGCGCTCTTGCGCTCCTTGGATCGGCGCTCAGCACCAAAACATGCCACGTGTCAACCATAGACACCACTTGCGCGTTGCGCTTTTAAAACAACACACTGCGCTCATGAGCTGGCGCTCAGCGCCAAGTGCGCCACGTGTCACTCACTGGCGCGCCAACAGACTAGCGCAGAGCGCTCATAAAATAAAAGCGCAATGCGCTAAATGAACTAGCGCTTAGCGCTAAGCGCGACACGTGCCCTCTTCGTGTGCGCTACCTGACAGAAGCGCAATGCGCTCTTTAGCTGGCGCAAAGCGCCTGGCGCGCCACGTTGCGCATTGCCAGAGCACAACTTGTTCTGATGAAGACAAAAGATGTCAGAGCCCAATGCCTAGCATTATTAAAAGGGCCGAGCCCAAACAAAGGCTTAATAGCCAGAACAAAAAATAAAATGTTAAACATTTTTTTAATTGGACTTAGCCCAATTCTGGCCATAAGTCCTCAACTTATCTTGAATTGAGCACATCTGCTCTCTCAACCAACTCACATCGGTTCGAGGGTACATCTCGTTACTCCTCTGATATTTGTCGTTGTAATCCTTCAACGTCTTCAGAGAGGTGACGGGTCCCGACGACCACACATTTCTACGGACTGTGGGGTCCCTAAACCCATGGACTATGATGTCCTTAACCTCGACCGTGATGTGTTTAAACTAACATCGGACTGTGGGGTCCTTGAACCCACGGACTATGATGTCCTTAACCTCGACCGTGATGTCTTTAAACTAACATCGGACTGTGGGGTCTTTAAACCCACGGACTATGATGTCCTTAACCTTGACCGTGATGTCTTTAAACTAACATCGGACTGTGGGGTCCTTAAACCTACGGACTATGATGTCCTTAATCTCGACCGTGATGTCTTTAAACTAACATTGGACTGTAGGGTCCTTAAACCCATGGACTATGATGTCCTTAACCTCGACCGCGATGTCTTTAAAACTAACAACGGACTGTGGGGTCCTTAAACCCATGGACTATGATGTCCTTAACCTCGACCGTGATGTCTTTAAACTAACATCGGACTGTGAGGTCCTTAAACTCACGGACTATGATGTCTTTAACCTCGACCGTGATGTCTTTAAACTAACATCGGACTGTGGGGTCCTTAAACCCACGGACTATGATGTCCTTAACCTCGGCCGCGATGTCTTTAAACTAACAACGGACCCCCATGTCCTTAAACTGGCAATCGACCGCAACGTCACTAAACTAAACAATAGAGCCCAATTGCTCTTTTGTTGGACCTAAATGGTCCCGTTGATATGATCGTAGTCTAAATTTAGACTAACATATCCTTAACAAACGTTTAAGTTGATCTTAGTCTCAAATGAGGCTAACGTATCCTTAAACCCAACCCCCAAACCCAAATCTAAAAAAAATACGGATTTGGACTAGTCCGCGCCCTACAGGCGACAACATAACTTAGTCTCCGTATACAATCCACAGGAAACCACAAACAAAACAATCACCCACGGCACGAAGTGACCATCTGGAGAAGGAGAAAGTTGTTATCGCAATGCGGTAGCGTAATTAACTGCAGGGGCTTGCACCTGCAGGGAAGAGCGTCCCCACAATCAAAACCCCCTCAGATGAGGGGGAATCTGACGAAGTCTGCTACATCGGCCGCATCCGTTTAAACTTTCGATATACGGTGCCATAAATCGACTTGGCATCTTCGGAGAGGTGGACGGATAGCACCAATTAGCATCTGCCCCGAATTTCAGGCAAGACGGACCTGCGCGGTCGCGTCTCTGTGTTCGGCGGGGAACAGATTCTGGCACGCCCGGTGGGACCTTTTCCTCTTTCCACTCCACACTTCGTGTGTCGTGTTCGCGAACCAATCGCGGTTTGCTGATAGTTGCCCTTGGGTCCGAGGTACTAAGATTTGGCATTTTGCTTGGTGCAGAAAGCGATGGATCAATGGCGTTCACTTGTGCAAAATGTTCCAGCTGCAACTACAACTTGCGCTCTGCCTCATCTGGAGGCATAGCCTACGGGCCCCAAGCAGCCTCTTTGTTCACAATGCCGGTGGACCAGGTGACTCAGGCCACCGCTGGATTGTTCTTTGGGACTATGCTTCCCCCGATGAGCTTCAGCACCCCTGTACCAGCACCGGAAGCTCCCAAGAAGTCGGTCTTCGATCGGCTTGCTACTACCACGGCCCCTCTCAACGGGTCGTCCAGCTCTAACTCCTCGGTCTTCGCCAGACTGAGCCTGAACTCCGATGGGCCTGCCAAGAAGCCCATGACACCTGAAGTGGCCATCCCAAAGAAGATAGCCATCTCTTCTCCTGAAGTCGTCAAGGCGGCTTCTCCTGCCAAAGAGTCGGTCTTTACAAGACTGACTATTCCGGCTCCCGTTCCTGCTCGAAGGTCTGTCTTTGACAGATTGGATACCACTACTCAAAAGACGTCAGTCTTCAAGAGGCTGGCACCAGCGGCGCCTTATCTGGACAGGGGGCAAGACAAAGCCATCCCCATCGCCGAACCAACACCGTCAGCTCGACACGCTCGACGTCGCCACTGGCGCCAAGTAAGGAAGGCTTGGGGCAACTCCCCCTCTGGGCTAACTCCACCGGCTCCAACGGTGGAAATTAATGCTGCTGTTTCAACCGGGAACAGCTTTGAGCTGCTGAATAAGATGCGCAGGAATTCACCTACCGCCGTACTAAAAGATCTCCGCTGCCGGTGGAGACCGTCATAGAAATGAAGCCGGAACAGTCCCCTTAATGACTGTCTTCTAAAGTTTACAAAATCTGGCAACAAGTCCGAGAGTCGGTGGTTGATCAAGACTATCCCCGCCGGCAGAAGAAGCTGAAGGTCCGACAGGAAGAAAACCGTCCCAGCAAGCCGCAAAAGACAACAACCACTTGGGTGCCCACTATAACGACCCCCTCCACGTTGACTACTCAAAAGAAAAGGAGGCCAGAGAAAGCCCCTGTAAACATGGCAGATCACAAAAACACCGAGCCCAAACGCCCTAAGTCTGGGGGCATGGTGGTACATACTGTTTACATGGCTTCCGGAAAAGAGGAAAACCGTACTTCTACGGGCCACCGACCGCTCACCCGATCAATAACAAGGGCTCAGGAACAGCAACAGCAGAAGCTTCAAGAGATGCTAACTGCAATGGCCGCACTTACCGGGCTAAAAGAAAGCTCGGAGGCGTCATCGGAACAACGTCATGAACACGAGACTGATGCTGAATTCCTTCGGAGAATGCTTGAGAAGAAGGACAAAGAGGTCGCGGAACAAGCGGCCAATATAAAGCAAATGGCCCTTCTATTCCAAGATATGGTGGGCATGATGATCCAGCTGGATCCCCCAGCCGAAGATCCTCCAGTAATAATTGAAGATGACAGAGGAGAAACATCGAATCCTCTGCCGGCTCTTTCAGCAGCCAAGGAGGAAACTATTTCCAAGTCCGCCCTGGATGACTATATCGCTCAGCAGATACGAGTTCACCAGGCGAATGAAGCGGCTGGGCAAATTGTTAGAACTGGGCGACCGTATCCAGGCTGGTATGATCAAATAAAGTACCCGCCGGGCTACACGATCCCCAAATTCCATGTGTACAAGGGGACAGGCAATCCCCATCAACATGTCGCTCAGTTCAGGGCCTTCTGCGGCAATACTGGTGGCGATGATAAGCTCTTGCTCCGCCAATTCGTCGGCAGCTTATCGGAGACAGCATTCGAGTGGTACTCCGAACTTCCAAATGATTCCGTCAAAACTTTCACGGAAATGGAGTTGTTGTTCACCCAACGATTCGCAAGTGCTAGTGAACGCACCCCAATAATGGCATTGATCAATGCCAGGGTGAAGCCGGGCGAGACATGGGTTCAATACGCAATCCGATGGCGGAACCTGTGGTCGAAGTGCGAGCAACGCATCGAAGAAGCACCAGCGGTGGGCATGTTCGTGGGCACCCTAGACCCTCATGCAACTATTTCACAGTTCATGATGTTCTTCAAACCGACCACGTTCCAGGCTCTAATCGACAAGCTGGCCCAGATGGACCAGATGGGTCATAGACCATCTCCCCCGAAGCCGGAACCGCAGAACGAAAAGGGTAAAGGGAAGGCGATCTTCGTTGCGAACACCCAATAGCAGCCCAGTACCCCAAAACTAGCGGATCAACTGGAAGAGAGACGGCGCTATTATAATGAGAAGATGAAGCGTCCTTACTCATTCCCGCGGGATAAAACGAAGAGGCTGTTCGTGCTGGCGATGCACAACAGGCTTATCAATTTGCCGAATCCAAGGCGACCATCGCAACCCAGCGAAGTGAATAATCCCAATTATTGCCCTTACCACTAAATGGTAAGCCATCCGATCGAAGATTGCTTCGTCTTTAAGGGATGGATCGAGGATCAGTACCTACAAGGTAAGTTTACGCTGTCGGAGAAGTGGAAAGTAAACCCACCACAACCGCACACTCCTAAGAAGATGGACACACCGGGGGCAACGTGCTCTTTTGTCGAAGAAGCTCCATGGGAAGTCGTTCTTTCAGCCAAAACCAAAAGAATGCTGAATGATCTACAGACATGCCCGGCGATCAGGTGGAAGAATCCGCTGGAACTTGAAATCATTGAAGGAATGCTGAAGCCGCACCCAACTCCAAAGGTTCGTGGTGATAACCAAAGTGTTCATATCTAGTCGTCGAAATCTTCGAAAAAGAAGAAGAAATCCAAGAAGCCCGTGAAGCCTGGCGACAAGCGCATGGACCTGCAAAAGCAGATTGATGCGCTAGAAGAATATAACCAGAAGGCGCGGACTCCAATCACGCTCCAAGAGTTCCTCGGCCATGTCCTTGAAGACGGAGATGATGGAGAAGACTCATCGGATGGATCTGAGAATTACGTAGCAAGCTGCCATGTGATCTCTCACTCGTCGATAGACGATGAAGATGCTCCTTGCACTAAGAAACTGGGGGCAAATCCTGAATCGAAGCTTCCAGAGCTGTCAGATGAAATGATCGATGCATTCCTAAACGAAGCTCTTCTGAAAAGTAAAGCTGATCGGGAGCGTGAGGTGGCCATATTTGAAAAGGCCAAACGCCAGCGACTGGACGAAAGGGTCGAAACACTTCTGCCGGATCAAAGTACGTCCGTCGCGAATAAAAACAAGTTCAAGACGAGAAAAAGGTTTGCTAAAGCTATATCAATGGGAATGAAGCTACCACCCTCCGAATGAAACGCTCTTGGTAAAGCAGAAACACATCCTAGCTACTGTATATATTATTGAAAGATTTCGCACCCCACCGAAGAGTGCAACGCTTTTACAAGATGGTGGCAGGGATATGTTGCTCACCGGCAGCATTTCAAGCGGATGAAACGCAAAACTCGTCGGGAGCAGAGAAGTGCGACCGAAGAGCATAAAGGAACTACCAGCAACCGTCGTGTGGTCAACGCTGGGGGATCTCAAGTCCTCACCTTCGGAAGTGACTCCGACGAAGAGATGACTCTTTGCTCTCTTTTCAAAGAATCTACATCGGGGAAAGAGGAAGAACCGAAGAACTGCGAAAACATTCAGCTACGCAATCGTACGCTACCCGAAAAGAATCTTGGGCCCTCGAATAGTGGGTCAAACAGGAAAGATAAGGGAAAAGAAAAGGTCTCCGAGGATATCGCCCTAGATGACCAAGTCATGAAAGAGCTGACCGCCAAGGACCCGCCAAAGAAAAGTAAGGTGGACTACAACGTCCTGGCGCACCTAAGGAAGTTACCTTCGCAGCTCAGCATTCTCGATGCTCTTTTACAATCAAAAGAAGCAAGGGACTCATTGATCAAGGCGCTACAAGAGCCGGAGCAATTCCAAGCTTTTCTCACCGAAGAAAAGATGAAGGACGAGCTGGAAGAAGTACACACAGCCGATATTACCTTCGGCGATGAAGATCTCCTCCTTGGGACATGCGAGCACAACCGTCCCCTATATGTCTCCGGGTACTGTCATGACATTAAGATAGGTAAAATCCTGGTCGATAATGGGTCCTCCGTCAACCTCCTTAACGTGAGGGTGTTGAAGGAAATATTTATGAGCGTTCAGCACCTCGCTCGTGATAAAGTCACTATCTCCGGCTTCGATTCCCAGTCATCACGGACCCTCGGGTCTGTGATACTGACGCTGCGCTTCGGACTACTCGTCACAGACATTAAATTTCATGTCATCGATGCCAAGACATGCTAAAATGCTTTGCTCGGTCGGCCCTGGTTACACAAGTACAATATCATCCCTTCTACACAACATCGGTGTATGAAATACTTCAAGGATGGTCTCGAGTATACTGTGACAGGAGAGTTAAACCCATTCTCCGTGAACGAAGTCCGCAAGTATGAAGATGCAAAATACTTCTTGCCAGACTTTGAAGACACAGAGAGATGTCACAAACCGGAGAACAAAGCTATCACCACCATTCCAGTCTTCGGGAGTGATACCGAGGAGGAGGAAGAGATAGTTTACTCGGGTCCGCCCCAGTACAACAAACCAGGACCATCCGCTCCTATGTTGATCTTTGGCAGCGATTCGGAAGATGAGGTCCATGCTATATTCTCTGCTCGGCCTTCAATACAAACCTTCGCTGATGAAGAGCAAAATTTGCAAGTTGCCATGGTTCCGCCCAAGCATCATAAAGAGCTAGACGCACTTAATACTTACAATGTGGAAGAGCTGCAGACGTTCTATGTCCTTCCCAGGCGAGAAGGTGAAAAGGCGATCCTATTCTACCGATCCGGGGAAACTAAAGTGGAGAAGGAAATCTGGCACGGCGCGGATTCCACACTCGACAGGCTCCAGCCCATCCGTTTGCCCAGATATTACACAAACGGACTAAGGAGACTCTTGAGACGCCAAGGTGTACCCCTTAAACAAACTGATCGATAAGCACGGTTCTATAACAGGATCTGGAACATTCCTGGAACTCAGCGGAAATTTCCCAACGGAAGAATGGAAACGACCGGACTTGGGTATGTTCAATCTAAGAAACGGGAGCTACTCCGTGACTGCTACGTCATACATGACTTTGATGAAGAGGGAGATGCTTTTTGGGAAAATGCTAACCCTGAACCAGAAAGAGACCCCGACGTAAAAATGCCCAGTCCGTCGTTTGAAGAACAAATGGACAAGCTTATAAGGGAAGTGGGTCAAAAGGTTCGAGACGAACACAATCGCGAAATGGCCATCTACGAGAAAGCCAGGACGCAACGCCTCCTTCAACAGGCTGTGAAAAATGAAGATGTTCCTCCTTGCCAAACCGTTGTACAAAAAGCCCGACGCAGAGGCAGAAACAAACCAAAGAGCAGGAAAGGCGTTGGATAGCGACAAAGCGGATCCAAAAAGCCACGCGATCTAAAATCGAGCGGCCAGGATTCATCTCTTATGAAGAAGATGGGTCGAGCATACTCTTTTGCCCAAGACAAGACAAAGAAGATACTTGATCTCGCCATGAGACATCAAATGATTACACTCCCGGAGTCCAAGCACCCCGAGCAAGCTAGCGAAGTCTCTCATCCGGACTATTGCTCCTATCATAGGGCAATATGACATCCTATTGAAGACTGCTTCACCTTCAAAAACTGGGTCGAAGATCAGTATCAGCAAGGCAGGTTCGCTTTATTCAACAGCTCGAAGGTAACCCCGCCGCAGAAACATGAACCCAAATCCACGAAGGTAGAACCAGATCGACGTCGGTCTTGGAAGCGAGCTCGTACCTGTCACGTAATAACGTTATCAGAAGAAGAACCCGACGGTATGGATAATCTCCCCTGGTGCTTCGAAAACAATGATGACGAGGTGATCTCAGAGTTTCCACCGGCGCCGAAAGAGCTGGAAGATGGAATACATACCACTGTAGATGAGCTCAAGAAAATTGACTTGGGAACGGAAAGTGATCCACGACTGACGTTTGTTAGTGAGTTGCTGTCTGAAGAACGGGTGGCCACATTAAAAGACGTGCTTATGCAGCATAAAGATTGCTTTGCATGGAACTATTCCGAGATGCCAGGACTAGACCCAGAGATTGCTATGCACAAATTGGCGATATCTCTAGACGTTAAGACAATCAAACAAGCACCGAGAAGAATGCGGCTCGAGCTTGAGATGAGTATCAACGCCGAAGTCAAGAAGCTGATCGACTCCGGCTTCATCCAAGAGGTTCAGTATTCTGACTGGATCGCCAACATCGTCCCGATGATGAAGAAAAATGGGACAGTGCGCATATGTGTGGACTTTCGGGATCTCAATAAAGCCTGTCCGAAAGACGACTTTCCGGTACCGGTCACCGAGCTAATGATAAACAATACGTCCACCCACGAGGTTTTCTCCTTCATGGACGGCTCGTCCGGATACAACCAGATAAAGATGCATCCCGAGGACCAGAAGCACACAGCTTTTCGGACCCCCTTGGGTATATTCTACTACAAGGTGATGCCTTTCGGTCTAAAGAACGCCGGTGCCACCTATCAGAGGGCC
Source organism: Agapanthus africanus (assembly GCA_030015575.1). NCBI lineage: Eukaryota > Viridiplantae > Streptophyta > Magnoliopsida > Asparagales > Amaryllidaceae > Agapanthus > Agapanthus africanus. The sequence continues at coordinate 132,485,457 of CM057343.1, forward strand.
ATGACAAAAATCTTCGATGACCTCATACATGAAATCGTCGAATGCTATATCGACGACCTGGTGGTGAAAAGCAAATCATATGAGGAACATTTAGAGCATCTGAAGATCGTGTTTCAACGCCTTCGGCAATACAACTTGAAGATGAACCCTCTCAAATGCGCGTTCGGAGTTTTCTCGGGCAAGTTCCTAGGATTCATCGTCCGACACCGAGGCATCGAGATAGATCCGTCAAAGATCAAGGAAATTATGGAGATGCCCCCGCCAAGGACTCTCAAGCAATTACGGTCTCTCCAAAGGAAGCTCGCGTATATTCGGCGATTTATAGCCAATCTCCCAGGCAAGTGCCGTCCTTACAGTCACCTGATGAAGAAGGGAACCCCATTCGTCTGGGATCACAAATGCCAAAGCGCGCTGGACGAAATCAAGCAATACCTGCAGAATCCGCCAGTACTGGCCGCTCCGGTCAAGGGAAAGCCTCTCATTCTTTATACGATAGCCCTCGAAGGTTCCTTAGGCGCATTATGGGCACAAGAGAATGATCAAGGGAAAAAGAAAGCCCTCTACTATTTGAGTCGAGTTCTACTGGGGGCAGAAAGCAATTACTTTCCCATTGAAAAACACTACCTGACATTGATCTTCGCGATAACGAAACTCAGGCACTATGCATTGGCGCATGAAGTCCGTCTCATATCGAAGGTGTGTAGGGTTCCTAGGTACTCTAATGGAGTCTCACAAGTGATCAAACATGCCAATTTCTAAAAAATACGGTGCCGAGAAACCCTAGAACGGATCGTTAACTAGATATATATATAGGCGAAGCGAGTAAGTAAACGGAAATATAGCTAAAGGGACGGGGTTACAACCTTTGTAGATCCGGTCCACCACTTCCTAAGCTCCGCGATGATCTCCCTCCACTGTCCAAATCAAACCCTTGACTCTAGCATTGGCATCATCGAAGAATGGGCGGGCTTGATCGTCGGTTCGCTGCCGAAGATGATCTACGTCGAGGCATCACAAGAACAAGCTCCAACTTCACCAAGCTTTGAAAACTTGTGAAGGAAACACCCTATAGTACTTGGCAAGAGGTAGAGGATGAACAAATAGGAATTGGGTAGACTTTAGTTTTGGATTTCCCACACTTTTTCATCAATCACCATTGATGTAGCAAGCTTTTTTCTCATGTTGAAGAAGAAGAAGATGAAGAAAAGAATATGATAAGTATTAAGTAAATGGTAAATAAATCAATACTTATCATTTACTAACCCTTGGTTAGTTGTAGAGAATGGACCATGGTTAACTTGAATGGTTAGGGTTAAGGATGAGACAAGAATGGTGGAATAATTCAAAGCTTCAAGAATCTTCAACTAGCAAACAAAATTAGCAACCATTCTTTTCTCATCTTTTTCCAAAATAAATAAATAAATAAATAAGAAAAAAAAAACCCTAATCATAATCTTAACCATGGTCTAATTCTTTACACTAACCCTAGCTTGCATGTATCATCAAACATGATACAATCATGTGCACAAAATATATCACATATGCAATGTGCACAAACCAAGTGAGTAAATCCATTTAAAGTGAACCAATACTAGTTAATGCAAAGTAATATATCAAATATATAATTATACATTAAATCATTAAATCAACACTTGATTCAATGATCCGGTCATGTCGATAACTAGGTTATATCGCATACAACCATTCGACACATTCATCACGAGAATGAAATACGGTATCACATACACGCATTATTCTCGGTCCCGCACATATCTCATATGCGCTCCTATTTCGTTTCGCTTGAGCCAGGAAACCTCTGTGTAGGACTCTAAAGACTCGTCAATACGCCGGTAGCGGATGATGATTATATCAAGCACCCACAAGCCGCAAGCGGTCTGCTAAACGTAACGGCCACCCGGGTATTGAGCGATCAGAAGATCGACGAGCAAGCCCGCTCACACTCCTGTGAATCCAACCAGTAACACTTACCGTACAGTCCGGTCTGATCGTCTGATATGTCGCATATCTCGCCTAGGGGTGGTAAACGTCAGACCCCAATAGCTCGATAAGTCATGCCGACTTGAGGTCCATAACATTCGTGAAACTACTGATAACTCTTACCAGTATATCACTGCAACCCTGGCCAGGGATTTCCTGTTATGTCCAGTCGAGCATTGCGCAACATCAACCCCCAATACCGGGAGAGACGAATCCCCTCCTATCGCTCATTGCCTCCATGTGAATCGGGACTGTACCCAAAAACCACCTGTTTGCACAACTCAGTAGAGCCGTGGTAGGGTGGAAATCAAAGCACAGTGGGAGACACACAAGACTCTATGACGATCTCGGGTCAACAGACTAAGCTGTACCAGTGTCACCAGAGAACTGCCATCTGACGTGAGGTATAATACCATCTGGGAGTTCTCGGCGAGTCCGTTCAGTGTACCCAGTCTCCACTGAGCACCCGCATACCATCTTCGATGTCAAACACCAATGGATATGGGATCATCCATCGCCCATCGCATGGGTCGAGAAGATATGCGCTAGTCTACTCTGGAATATCGATGCCCCGTCTCGATATTCCCACGACTAGGAACAATGAAGGATGTACTCATTGACTACCCAGGCCCCACTAGTATGATCTGCATCATAGTCCTGGAAGTCGAGTATACATCCTAAGGGCTTTATCAACATGTAATCAGAGAGACAGAAAGTATACATGTTAAGATAAAGAGCAACCAGATAGCGTACTATCATGTCGAGCAAGAAAGTCCTACCTATATATGTCCCAGCATCCACTACAATATACATCCAATGTACAGTAATGGCCTCTAGGGCATACATATAACTAACAAGGTGGATCCTCTCAAATATTTGATGTCAAAGGCCATATTGACGGGGCGGCTCGCTAAGTGGGCTTTGCTCTTGATGGAGTTCTTAATAACGTATCAGCCTCTTAAGGCAGTGAAGGGATAGGCCATCGCCGACTTCCTAGATGAGCATCCGATACTTGCCGATTCTCCCTTGAAATGTGAATTGCCAGACGAACGTGTGTTTGAAACGATCGACGGAAGTGATACCCGATGGGAACTTTACTTCGATGGAGCGTTTTCCATGAAGAAGCGCAAGCAAAGCACCCCCATAATCAAATCAGGGGTAGGCCTCATCTTCGTAACTCCACAAGGAGGGATAATGCGCTTTGCCTTCTCCTTAACAGAGCCGAGGACAAACAATGAAGCCGAATACGAAGCTTTCATAGCAGGTCTCGAGATCGCCATTGACATGGGGATTGAAAACCTCTTCATATACGGAGATTCCCAACTGGTCATTAGTCAAGTAAACGGCGACTATCAAACGTGCAAACCAGAACTGGTGAAGTACGGCGAGAGGGTACAGCAACTGTTGACCCAAATACCTTCCTACACCTTGGAAAGCATACTACGTGCGGAAAATAGCATGGCGGATGCATTAGCCAAGCTCGCTAAAGAACTGGCTGACGAAAACCTCGATGACGTGAGGATCGTTGTTCAAAGTCGTCGAGTCCTCGCACCGGCAGAAATATTTCCAGAGACGTCCGAGGAAAAGGGAATGACCAAGCCAGTGTCTCTACAAGTAAAAGACCAAGAAAAGGTTGAAGATTGGAGAGAAGTCTTTATAGACTACTTCAAATCCCATCGAACGCCGAAGATGCATCCTCAAAACATCAGCTCATGAAGCGAGCCCTATCTTTCGCTTTCGTCAACAATACTCTATACAAGAGGTCGTTTGATTCTTTGTGGCTAAGATGCCTGGGACCTGAAGAAGCAAAGAGAGTCATTCAAGAAACTCACGACGGACTCTGTGGTTCTCACCAAGCCGGGCCGAAGATGAAGCTGAAGATCAAACGGATGGGTTATTATTGACCCACGATGATCCAATACTGCCTCGAATATGCGAAGCAATGCCACTCGTGCCAGATTTACGGGGATTTTATCCATCAGCATCCGAATCCACTACATACGACGGTGGCTAGCTGGCCGTTTGAAAAGTGGGGAACTGACATAATCGGACCCATCGAACCAGCATCGTCCAAAGGACATCGATTCATTTTGGCGAAAACTGATTACTTCTCCAAATGGGCAGAAGCAGTACCGCTGAGGGAAGTGAATACGGAGAATATCCTCCATTTCTTCAAGACACACGTCATTTATCGGTTTGGAACTCCACGACGGATTATCTCCGATAATGGGCCAGCCTACAGAAGCCACAAGATCATCCGCTTCGCACAACAGCACAACATAGACTGGAGATACTCCTCAGTTTATAATCCCCGAGCTAACAGTCTAGCTGAGGCTTTCAACAAGACCTTGACAAAGATCGTGAAAAAGACGGTGTCCCGAAATAAGAAGGACTGGCATGAGAGACTGCATGAAGCTCTCTGGGCATATCGAACTACGTTCAAAACGGCCACGAACACAACTCCATACGCATTAGTATTCGGTACAGAGGCGGTACTCCCCCTCGAGATAGAGCTACCCTCTCTACGAATGGCAGTTCATTATGAGCTGACGGACGAAGAGAACGCTCACCTTCGGCTTGAGGAGCTCGATGCCCTTGATGAAACCCGGCTCATGGCACAACAAAATCTGGAGGCTTATAAAGTGAAGATGACGCGCTCATACGAAAGATTGACTAGGCCGAGGACATTCCGCCAAGGCGAACTCGTGCTAGTGGTCAAAAGACCTATGATCCCTAATCGCGCCAAGCGAGGGAAATTTGAGCCAAACTATGAAGGCCCGTATATCATAGACAAAGTTTACCAGGGTGGGGCCTATCTACTCATGGACATGCATGGTGAAAGACCTTTCAGGCTAATAAATGGTCGCTTCCTGAAGAAATACTACGCTTGACGAGTCGTGGCCTAGGTCAATGATAGATGACGACGACTATATCCGCTCGCTATCTTCCTAAGCCAAAACTCTATAAGTAGTAACCGGCTTCCTTAACAACAAACCGAAATGTCCTTAAACTAACGACGGACCGAAACGTCCTTAAACTGACAACGGACCGAAACGTCCTTAAACTAATGACGGACCGAAACGTCCTTAAACTAACAACGGACCACTATGTCCTAAAACTAGCCGTTGACCGAAATGTCGATAAACTACGGTGGATTGCAGCATCCCAAAGCTGATACAAAAAGAGAATAAAAAAAAAGAGAGAAAAAAGAAAACGGTATGTCCATAAGTAAAATGGGCACGGATGAAAACCCGAAAGGGCTCCGTGAGTAAAAACAGCAGGGCTACCGGTGAGTTTTGTGAAAACTCGAAAGGGCACAATCTCGTTAGAAAAAGAGAGAGAGAGAATAAAAAAAAGAGAAAAAAGAAAACAGTATGTCCACAAGCAAAAAGGGCACGGATGAAAACCCGAAAGGGCTCCGTGAGTAAAAACAGCAGGGCTACCGGCGAGTTTTGTGAAAACCCGAAAGGGCGCAATCTCGTTAAAAGACACTTTCAAGGTCCTCTCGACTTTGTAAGGAGAAACCACCTGCGTGAGATCCTTACGAATCATAAGGGAGCAACACACTTAGGGATCCCCATGATTCCTTAGGAGAAATTACACTTGCGAGATCCTCACGACTCGTAAAGAGAATCCTCTTATGGGACCCTCACGGCTCATAAGATTCAAAAGTCTTAAGCTACAGGGATCTGAACTTGTTCTTAAGCAGCCCCCACAGCCTCCGATACTGCCCAAGCGGTTCAGTACTGACCCTTGTATACAATCCACGGGCGCGAATAAACATTTCCCTAACAAGGTCCTATCCATGGCTAGGGATATGTCTGTACGGTAAACTGCCCTTGTAAGTCCTCTCGACTTATAAGGAGAAAACACTCTTGTAAGATCCTTACGACTTACAGGAGAACATGCACTTAGGAATTCTCACGATTCTTAAGGAGAAATCGCACGTACGAGATCCTCACGACTCGCAGGGAGAAATACCTTTATGAGACCCTTACGGCTCATGAAGTCAAAAGCCTTAGTCAACAGGATCCTAACCCTGTTTACTAAGCCACCTTTGTTCGTTATCGACAGAGGCAAATGATGATTCGCTCCTGGCAATATCCCAGTTGTAGCGGCGCTGATGCCGAAATCGGTGTCTAATTCCAAGCTTTCAACAAAAAGCTGGCAAGCCACACATGCATACGAAATAGCCAAAATGATGGGGCAACTTACAAACAAAATCAGCAAGTAAAAACATATGCATGCAAAATAGCCGAAATGATTGGGCAACTCGCAATAAAAAGCAGCGAGTAAAAATAAAACAAATAGCTGAAATGATTGGGCACCGCGAAGAAATAGCCGAAATGATTGGGCAATCACGATTTTCGCGATGTAAAAAGCTGAAATGATAGAGCATCGCGGAAATAAATAAAAAAAATGATGAAAGAATGAAACTTTATACCCTAAAGGTGATATCATGTCAATCTCTGTATACAATCCAGGGGCACAAACAAAGAGGGAATCACACCCGTCCTCCCCAAGCTTCGTCAGAAGGAGAGGCCAAATCTCAATGATTCATAGACAGCCTAGAGATCATCTCAACATTCGTCTTATTACAACGGGTACAACATCAAGCAAAGCGGAACAGCGGCAACTCCCAGTTCCATGGCTCGGCGGTGTACAGATGACCGAGAGTCAAACTCCGACTCCATGAAATGTGGATAAAGTCAACCCTTCCTGGCTACATGGAACGCGGATTATGTCACTCCTGACCCCGTGGAAAACACCCAGAGCGGATCCTGGTAATCACAGAGCACGGCAATGACCCCGTGTGAAGCATCCAGAGCGGAGCCTGGTCCTCGCCGAACACGGCAGTGAACCCGTGGGAAGCATCCAGAGAAAAATTCCTGGCTACGTGGAACACGGATTATGTCACTCTTGACCCCGTGGAAAACATCCAGAGCGGATCCTGGTCCTCGCAGAGCACGGCAATGACCCCGTGTGAAGCATCCAGAGTGGAGCCTGGTCCTCGCCGAACACGGCAGTGAACCCGTAGGAAGTATCCAGAGCAAAATTCCTGGCTACGTGGAACACGGATTATGTCACTCCTGACCCCGTGGAAAATGTCCAGAGCGGATCCTGGTCCTCGTAGAGCACGGCAATGACCCCATGTGAAGTATCCAGAGTGAAGCCTGGTCCTCGCCGAACACGGCAGTGAACCCGTGGGAAGCATCCAGAGCAAAATTCCTGGCTACGTGGAACGCGGATTATGTCACTTCTGACCCCGTGGAAAATGTCCAGAGCGGATCCTGGTCCTCGCAGAGCACGGCAGTGAACCCGTGTGAAGCATCCAGAGCGGAGCCTGGTCCTCGACGAACATAGCAGTGAACCCGTGTGAAGCATCCAGAGAAAAATTCCTAGCTACGTGGAACGTGGATTATGTCACTCCTGACCCCGTGGAAAACGTCCAGAGCGGATCCTGGTCCTCGCAGAGCACGGCAATGACCCGTGTGAAGCATCCAGAGCGGAGCTTGGTCCTCGCTGAACACGGCAGTGAACCCGTGGGAAGCATCCAGAGCAAAAATTGGACTGTGAGGTCCTTAAACTCACGGACTATGATGTCCTTAACCTCGACCGTGATGTCTTAAAACTAACATTGGATTGTGGGGTCTTTAAACCCATGGACTATGATGTCCTTAACCTCGACCGTAATGTCTTAAAACTAACATCGGACTGTAGGGTCCTTAAACCCATGGACTATGATGTCCTTAACCTCAACCGTGATGTCTTAAAACTAACATTGGACTGTGAGGTCCTTAAACTCATGGACTATGATGTCCTTATTCTCGACCGTGATGTCTTAAAATTAACAACGGACTGTGGAGTCCTTAAATCCACGGACTATGATGTCCTTAACCTCGACCGCGATGTCTTTAAACTACGGTATCCTGGAGAACGTCCAGAGCGGAGCCTGGTCCTCGCAGAACACGGCGGTGAACCCGTGGGAGGCATCCAGAGCAACCCCTGACTCCGTGAAATGCGGATAAGGACAACTTCATCCATCACTTGCGGGTCCTCACGACTCGTAAGGGAGTAAATTCTCTTGTGAGATCCTTACGACTTTCAAGAGAAAACACACTTAGGAATCCTCACGATTCTTAAGGAAAAATTACACCTACGGGATCCTCTCGATCGGTAGGGAGAAAATTCTTTTTGAGACCCTCACGGCTCATAAAATTGAAAAGTCTCAGGTGACAAATCCTAACCCTGTTTTCTAAGCCATCACTACCTTACAAAGAGCACAAGATGGACAATTATATGTTATCTACAGGCCACACTTACTAAAATCACATGGCAACAACACAGCAAGGAGAAAAAAGCAACAGTATAATAAAAAATGTGTCTTTATTCATGAACTCAATTGAATACAAGATACATCATATAAAAGAATAAAAAATGGATACATATTATTCAAAGATTACAAGTGTATAATTGATACAAAGGCAGCTACTGAGAAGGAAGCGTTTTCAACAAGTCCGTAAGCTGCTCTCGCACTTCTTTCAGTGCCTTCTCATGATCAGCCGCCGCGGCCAGCTCCGCTTCAATTCGAGTCCTTTGTTGCAAGCAGGATGAAATCTTCTCATCGATTTCCAATTGGGAAGCTTTGCGACTCTGCGTAACCCACTCGATAGAGTCGAGCTTCCGTCTCAATACAAGCCCGTCCGAGATACATCACTGCAAGGTGTCAAAGACAGCTCTCAGTTGTGCGGCGTTCGCTTCGACCTGGGCACGCAATTGGACAGACTCAGCGGAAGCCTCCTCGCATTCCTTCCGCCTCAAGGTTGCTTCTTGTTCGAAATGGCGGAGGAAGGACGCACTCTGCTCGGCCCATGCGGCCCACTGGGAGTTCAAAGCCTGAGTCTCAGGGGCAAGACGCATAAGTTCAAGCTGATGCAGACAGGTCTCGATCTTCCTATAGTGATCAACCCAAGACTCGACGATACCTTCATCATAGAAATTTACAAGCGTCGCCAGCATCGGATTGACCTCAGCAGCGAAATCTGCGGCAGATGTAGGAGCCTCCGCGTCAAGCTCCTCGACGTATTCGCTCAGCATACGCAGACTCGTTACAGCACCCTTTGAGGATGGACGCCTGGAGAAGGGGCCTGCCGGCATCATAATGCGAGATTCGAAAGAGGCCGGAGTTGAAGCGACCGCTGCAAAACAAATCACAATCAGATGACGGATCAAGAAATATAAGAGATTTGTGAAAAATAGGATTTACTATACCAGCTGCAGCAGGTGGCAAAGCCGGGAGGACCAGCGGCGCAACTGATCCCTCATCTCCTCCTTCAATCTGTAGTACTGTAATCAAGGCAAAGAAGAATCAGAAATGATTTCATTGTCGGTAAAAGAAAGAGCATTAATTAAAAGCTGTATTCACTAGCGCTACTGGATGAAGCAACCTCCGACGAGAAGGAGAAGTGGGGATGCAGCGCCTGGTACAGATGGTCAAAAAGGACTCCTGCAAAAACACGATAACGCAACTTCAGTACATGAATTATACAGCCGAGAAATAAGACTGATGGGTCACAAATCCATACCTTCCAGCATTTGCGACGGTGCGAGAGAAAGTAGAGAGGTGGTCACCGTCAGGGCGGTAACTGACGGCGCTGTCTCGAGTAGCGCGACATCAGCGCTAGCCGCACCTGCATTAGAAACAAGATAAATCCTGTCAGGAAAAATTTAAAAGAGATTGCAGAATAAAAAGAAAGGCGGTGACTTAAAATCTACCTGATGAGTCACTGGTCGGAGCCATGACTAGGGTGTCACTCGATACAACAGCGGCGTCTCCCTCCTCTATCGGAGTGGTCTCACCTCCCGTCGCCTCGTACCCTGACTCTACGAGAGCCGTCGACACACTTGCGATGCCGGGAGACGACAAAGAACCGTAGGCGGGAAGGGCGATGATCGGAGCGGTGCCCGACTCTTGAGAAAGAGCGGCCGCCTCGGACCCAGCAATTGTACCCGTTTCTCTCGCCACCATCTTGGGCTCAGTAATTGTAACCATCTCATCCACCGCCACTTTAGGCTCCACCCTGGTAGCCGTCTCGTCGGCCACTACCTCGAGCCTAGCAATTGCGACCACGTCATCTGCCGCCTCCCCGGGTTCGGGAATAGCAGCTACTTCCTCCACCGCTCCCTCAGGCTCAGCGGTCGCTGCCACTTCTTCGGTAAGGCTCGGCCCTGCAAGACAAGATGTATGAGAACTGATAGTTTAAAACTTTGACAATGGAGCCTCAAGGCACATTACCTGGGGTTGATTTACCATTTGCCTCCCGAGCCGCATGTGCCGCTCGTCTGTAAGCTGTAGACAAGGCAACCGGAGACTCCTCTGAAGGAGTAACAGCAGGGGTAACGGCGCTTGAACATGCTCCCGCAGCTAAAGCAGTACTGCGCTCCCTTGCTGTGCGCCTCAGGCGCTTCCTTTCCTCTCGAGCCGTCAAAACAGACCTTTTAGAAGCCTCCTTCAACAGGGCGTTATCGTCCACATCTAGGGTTACCTCTGGAGCCGCCAAGGCTTCCGTCATCGGTTTTTTAAGTAAGGCCTCTTTCGGCAGTGCCGAAGAGGCCGGGACTTCGGTAGCTGGCTCGGAAAGAATTTCCGCATCAGCTTGCGGGATGGGCATTGTGATCCCTGTGATAAGACAAAGAGAGGGTCAGATTACTCATAAGAAACGGGAGCAGAAACATGGCGAACCGAAATGTACTGAGGCCTAAGGATGCTCGAAGTCGTTCCTCTTCCTCAAAAGTCTTGAGAGAAGCAGCGAGAGCTTCTTCGGTAGAAATGCCTATTAAAGAAGGAAAAGCATTAGTCGAAAAACAACGATAGAAGTATGATGCAATGGAGGAAAATACAACTAATGATTACCTGATCGTGTGAGGTTAGACAACCCCTCTTCGCGTCTTGCCAATCGCTCGGAAGCTGCAATGGCAGCCGCCAGATCAGTATCATCTAGCTGCATGAACAAGCCCTCATTGGTCCCATACTCGCTCAAGCCCTCACTATAAGGAGCATGAGGCTCCTGGCCAAGTACCACGTCAAGAGAAAACATCGACTTTTTCTTCTTCTGAGAGCGAGCTCCGGTCGCAGCCAACACCAGCTTGCGCTTAGTGGCCACCTTGGGACGGCGCGTCCCGATATCCGAGCCCACGCCGGATTCGGACGAGGGTACATTCACCGTCTCCGCGCGAGCACGAGGCACCGATGGCGCATCCATCGTCTCCACAGAATCACGGGGCAATCCGCGCGTCGGGCTTAGCACACGTGGAGGCTCAACTACAACAGCCTCTCTTAGCGGAGGGGGCACGGCGATCTGTCGCCTTAAAGGGATGTTGCGATCGCTGGTAGGGGGCGCACTCTTGCGATCGAGCAACAGCTGTCTCTCCTCCCTGATGACAGCACCCATCGCATGTTGATACCAGGCCCTGTATACGTTAAGGGCCCTCGGGATGCAACTTGGCTCGCTAATGAAGAAGTGGGAGCCCGTATTCAAACGCATAAAGTGATGCAGTGCACCCCGTATTCCCTCTCTGGTGGCAGCAGGTTCTTCCAAAAACGCCTTAAGTGGGACCCCCTGGTTATAACTTAGCTGCTGGGCAAAATGATAGGGGTTGTATCTCATAAAAAGCGCCGCATCATTTTGCCTGAATACGAGGAAGCCCGGCCTGATGGAGTATAGATGTAGAATCTCCCGGGCTTTCAACACGAAGGCCCCGTCCTTAAAAGTGTCGCGCAATACCAGCACCGTCTTGGAAGTTTCCTGCCCGATTGTCAGGACTTTGTCCGTGAAGGACATACTAGCCCCGACCGTGCGCGGATGAAGAAGCAAGCCCCTAGCTTCCCGCTGAGACGGATTCACGATAGACGCGTCAACCAGTCGCATAATTCGCGGGAGCTTGCATTTCTCGTAAAACGAGGGTCTTTTATGAATACCAAATACCCCGAGCACGTGCATTTCCATCCACGAAGTAAAGTAGTGCATTGGGAAGTTGGCAGCTTGCACCCCCGGTTCAGTTGTATCCGCCGCCACGCTAAGACCATGGTACAGGTAGGCCATCCCGGCAATCCCGATGGCCACTTGTATTCCGGCCACTATTCGATGTGCTGGGTAGAAGACGAACGGCCTCATATAGCGAGGGTGCATGGGGAGCGCGAACCAACACAACCATAGCCCGAGAAACTCGAGAAAGAAAGTCTCCTTGTCAATGCCCGGAGCGGCGATTTCTGACAAAGGGATGATCACGGCATCGGGAAGATAAAAGTCTTTCTGATCATCTTCCAACATTGGTCGACGGTCCAAGCCAAAGCCAAAAGGGTCGTCGAGCTTGGCAAACTTTTCACCTCGTTGCGATAAAATCTCCGGGCGAAGAAACCGGGCAATGAAGTCTGCGAAGCTGACCCCCCGGCCTCCGGATTCCAAAAGGAGGCTCTCGTACATGTTCAGCACCTTTATCAGACTAGGAAACTGGTGCTGAATAGCGTTCTCCGGCGTTAGGCCCATCACCACCGGCTTGGTGGCAAAAATGTATTCATCCGGAGGAAGCAGCTCCTCATAGTGCTCCCCCCTCACCGGCAGACCGAAAATCTCAGCAAATTCTTCTAAGGGGATGGAGATTTCTCTGTCCAGTAGAAAAAAGGTATGGGTTGGGATGTTCCATTGCTCCAAGAACGTCTTAATCCACCATGTCGGAGGAGCAGAATATTGGAACAGCAAAGCATAAACCGCAGGGTATAGACCGATCTTCAGCAGGTGCGTCTTCTTCGCTGACAAAATGTACCTGGCCCACTGCAAATACCCAGACGAATGTCGGGGGGTCAACCCGATGTTGTAGGGTTGTCCCAAGGGCGCGACTCGCCCTGGCATATGCGCCGCCCCAAAGTATCCAAAGCTGCCGGCAACTGCATGGGTATGGCGGCAATCGAAGGTTGAAGAAGACCCTCCGAAGTCCAATTGACAACCTCCGCGGCATAGTTCACCGGGGGTGCATCTGCATACGAAATCAATGAGATCGGATCCGACGGCGTCGCACAAGAGAAGCTTCGGCGACCTTTGATAATCTGGTCATACCACCTACCCCACAGGTGAAGGTTTTTGTGTTCCGGGTCATAGTCTCTAATGAGCGCGAGAACCTCCCGGTCCACCGGTGCCTCAGGGAATCCTCCCTCTGAACGGAAAAACGGGAAAGAAAGATCGGAAGACATGTCGCCTGCGAGAAAGAACGGAATTTAATTATCAGTATTATAATTTAATTTTAAAATCTTGAAGCTCGACACTTTAAAATTTGTACCACACTGCAATGCGGTGGAAAGGGGACCAAAGGTGGACCCACAAAATCCAGATGACAATGCATCAATTAATAAAACAGCCTCATCATTGGATGAGGCTGTCAATTAATGAGGAAATCCTCATGGAATATTCTCATTAAATGAGAAATCCCTCGGGAAATGGAGAAAACCTCCCTTTGAGAGCAAAGCTCTGTAACAGAGTGACACTTGTCAAACTCTGGTCATGAAGGAATAAAATTCCTTAAAGAGCCTAGCTCTGTAATGATGATGGAAAATACATCAAAGATTAATTAAAATTAAAATTAATTCTTGAGAATTAAAAATTCTGGGATCTTCAAGATCCATGAAAAAACTTTTAAGAGTTCTTTATCAAGAGATCGAAAGATCTACATATTATCAAAAGAGCAGAGCTCTGATTCATGGGATAAGAAACCCCAAGAAAAGATCTGTTTAGATCTATGGATTCTTGAGAGCAAGGCTCTGTTTATGAAACCCTAAAGGGGTTTTCTTTAGATCAAGGATCTATGGAGAGCAAGGCTCTGTTAATAGGTAAAAACCCTAATTTATTAAAATTAATTTAATTTTACCTAAGTTTGGTAGAGTTCTAATTCTTGAAAGTTCTTGAACAGAAGAGCAAGGCTCTGAATAAAAATTCTTGAGAAGAAGATGATAATCATCTGAGGACCAAAGGTCCTATTTATAGGCACTGAACCGCCTCTTCAACTTCTGAGTTGATCTAAAGGCTCAGATGTTGCCACCGCTGCACTCACGTGTGCGCCACGTGAGCGCAACGGTGGAGGGGGGCATTTGTTTCCCCCAATCAGAGCAAAGCTCTGTTTTGAATTTCAAAATTTAAAAGTTAAAGCAACGCTTCAGATCCCGTGCACTGCGCGCTGCGTGCCACGTGTCAAGCGCAGACGCGCTAGTGCCAGGTGCGCTGCGCCCTAGGCAGCGCACCCCCAATCAGAGCAAAGCTCTGTTTTAAAATTCAAAATTCAAAAGTTGAAGCAAAGCTTCAGATCCCGTGCGCTGCGCGCACGTGTCGAACGTAGGTGCGCTAGCACAAGGTGCGCAAGCGCTGGGATTAAAAATTCCCCACCGTCAGATCAAAAGAACTACTAATAATAAATTATTAATTAATCAGAACTAAAATTCTGTTATGGAAAGATTTTTGATTTTTTTTAAAATAAGAAGATTATCTTCTGTAAAACAGAAGCCTTAGGATCAAAGATCCAACGTTGGGAAATATTCCAAATCAATCAGAGAAAGATCTCTCAAAACTGATTTAACAAATCATTTGGCCCTACATAAAGGACCCTAGACTTCAAGTCATGGCATATAGAAAAGAGAGAGAAAAACCCTCTGCAAAAAAAAAAGAGCAAACTCTTAGAAAAAAGAAGATTTTTCTTCATCTTCAAGGTAAATAACTAGTTCTTGAACAACAGAGATGAAACCATCTCGTAAAAAGAAGAACCATCTTCTAAAAAGATCATAGATCCACAAAAGACCAAGGTCTTTGATAAAAAGAAAAAGATCAAAAGATCTAATCATAAAAAAATAAAAGAAGTATTTTACTTCATTCACAGATCTTTGATCTATAAAAGGCAGAGCCTTTTATAAAAAAACAAGAACTTTTGTTCTTGGATCTTGAGGCAAAGCCTCCTTTGAAGAACATAAATTTGTTCTTTGATTTTAAAATTGATCAGATGCGCTTTGCGCCATTGAAAAGTGCCTTGCACTCATGAACTACGCTCTTGCGCTCCTTGGATCGGCGCTCAGCGCCAAAACATGCCATGTGTCAACCATAGACACCACTTGCGCTTTGCGCTTTTAAAATAGTGCACTGTGCTCATGAGCTGGCGCTCAGCGCCAAGTGTACCACGTGTCACTCACTGGCGCGCCAATAGACTAGTGCAGAGCGCTCATAAATTAAAAGCGCAATGCGCTAAATGAACTAGCGCTTAGCGCTAAGCGCGACACGTGTCCTCTTCGTGTGCACTACTTGACAGAAGCGCAATGCGCTCTTTAGCTGGCGCAAAGCGCCTGGCGCGCCATGTGACGCATTGTCAGAGCACAATTTGTTCTGATGAAGACAAAAGATGTCAGAGCCCAATGCCTAGCATTATTAAAAGGGCCGAGCCCAAACAAAGGCTTAATAGCCAGAACAAAAAATAAAATGCTAAACATTTTTTTAATTGGACTTAGCCCAATTCTGGCCATAAGTCCTCAACTTATCTTGAATTGAGCACATTTGCTCTCTCAACCAACTCACATCGGTTCGAGGGTACATCTCGTCACTCCTCTGATATTTGTCGTTGTAATCCTTCAACGTCTTCAGAGAGGTGACGGGTCCCGACGACCACACATTTCTACGGACTGTGGGGTCCCTAAACCCATGGACTATGATGTCCTTAACCTCGATCATGATGTCTTTAAACTAACATCGGAGTGTGGGGTCCTTAAACCCACGGACTGTGATGTCCTTAGCCTCGACCGTGATGTCTTTAAACTAACATCGGACTGTGGGGTCCTTAAACCCACGGACTATGATGTCCTTAACCTCGACCGTGATGTCTTTAAACTAACATTGGACTGTGGGGTCTTTAAACCCACGGACTATGATGTCCTTAACCTCGACCACGATGTCTTTAAAACTAACAACAGACTGTGGGGTCCTTAAACCCATAGACTATGATGTCCTTAATCTCGGACTATGATGTCCTTAACCTCGACCGTGATGTCTTTAAACTAACATCGGACTATGAGGTCCTTAAACCCATGGACTATGATGTCCTTAACCTCGACCGCGATGTCTTTAAACTAACAATGGACCCCCATGTCCTTAAACTGGCAATCAACTGCAACGTCACTAAACTAAACAATAGAGCCTAATTGCTCTTTTGTTGGACCTAAATGGTCCCGTTAAGTTGATCTTAGTCTAAATTTAGACTAACGTATCCTTAACAAATGTTTAAGTTGATCTTAGTCTCAAATGAGGCTAACGTATCCTTAAACCCAACCCCCAAACCCAAATCTAAGAAAGATACGGATTTGGACTAGTCCACGCCCTACGGGCGACAACATAACTTAGTCTCCGTATACAATCCACGGGCAACCACAAACAAAACAAACACCCACGACACGAAGTGACCATCTGGAGAAGGAGAAAGTTGTTATCACGATGCAGTAGTGTAATTAACTGTAGGGGCTTGCGCCTGCAGGGAAGAGCGTCCCCACAATCAAAAACCCCTCAGATGAGGGGGAATCTGACGAAGTCTGCTACATCGGCCGCATCCGTTTAAACCTTCGTTACACGGTGCCATAAATCGACTTGGCATCTTCGGAGAGGTGGACGGATAGCACCAATTAGCATTTGCCCCGAATTTCAGGCAAGACGGACCTGCGCGGTCGCGTCTCTGTATTCGGCGGGGAACAAAACCCAAAAAGAATTTGCCTTCAAATTCAGGCAAGACGGCCTATGCGATCCCGTCTCCCGTTTTTGGCGGTAAACATATTTTGGCATGCCCGGTGGGACCTTTTCCTCTTTCCACTCCATACTTCGTGTGTCGTGTTCGTAAACGAATCACGGTTTAATATGGTTGCCACTGGATTTGAGGTACTAAGATTTGGTATCTTGCTCCTATGCAGAAGAGAAGATGACATCGATGGCTTCTAACTGCACCAATTGCAACAGCAACTACCACTCCGTCCCTGCTGGAGGAGTGACTTATGGACCCCAAGCGGCCTCCATCTTTGCGATGCCAGTGGAGCAGGTGACTCAGGCCATCACTGGGTTGTTCTTCGGGACCATTATTCCGCCAACAAGCTTCAGCATCCCGATGCCATCACAGGAAGCTCCAAAGAAGTCGGTCTTCGATTGGCTTGCAACTACCACGGCCCTTCTCAATGGGTCGTCTAATTCCAACGCCTCTGTTTTTAACAGACTGGGCCAAAGTTCCAGTGGAACCGCAAAAAGGCTCGCAATACCTGAAGGGGTTATCCTGAAGCGGATAGCCATTACAACTCCGGTAGAAGAAATCGTCAAAGCGACTTCTCCCTTTAAAGGATCGGTCTTCACAAGACTTTCCGTTCCAACTCCCGCTTCAGGCGAAGTCACCAAGCTGCTTCCCTTGCCAAAAAGTCAGCCTTTGCAAGATTGACTATTCCTTCTCAGCGGACGTCTGTTTTTGATAGGCTGACACCGATAACAACTTCTCATCAGATCAGGGGGCATGACGAAGCTACTCCGACAACAGAGGTGATCCCGGCCGTACGACATGCTCGACATTGCCACTGGCACTGAGTGAGGAAAGCTGGGGGCAGTTTCCTCTCTGGACTTACCCCACCATCTCCAACGGTGAAAATTGACGTTGCTGTTCCAACTGGGAACAGCTTTGAGCCGCTCAAGAGGGTGCGCAAGAACTTTCCAACTGCTGTACTAAAAAGGTCTCCTCCATCCGCTGAAAATGTTACTAAGGCGAAGCTGGAGCAGCCCCCTCAGCGGCTGTCTTCCAAAATCCACAGGGTTTGGTGATGAGTCCAAAACTCTGTAATCGACAAAGACCACTCCCACCGACAGAAGAAAATGAAGGTTCGGCAAGAGGAAGACCATTCCGCCGCCATGCTATGGAAGATGTCGTCTGCAGGGGTGCCTGTTGCAGCCCCCTCAACCTCGACTGTCCATAAAAAGAGATGGCCGGAGAAGATCCCCGTGCCTATGACAAATCTCAAGGGCACTGAACCTAAACGTCCCGAGTTTGGGGCCATGGTAGTGCACACCATTTACATGGCTTCCGGAAAAGAGGAAAGCCGTGGTTCTGGGTGTCATCGACCACTTACGCGGTCCGTAACAAAGGCTCAAGAGCAACAACAGAAACTCCATGAGATGCTGACAAAGATAGCCGCACTTACTGGGCAGAAAGAAAGCCCGGAAGCGTCGTCGGAGCAGCGCTAGGAACAAGAAACCGACGCCGAGTTCCTACGAAGGATGCTCGAGAAAAAAGATAAAGAGGCCGTGGAACACGTGGCTAATATAAAACAAATGGCGCTCCTGTTCTAAGATATGGTGGGCAAGATGATTCAGCCGGACCCTCCAGCCGAAGATCCCCCAATGATCATTGAAGACGACAGAGGGGAGACATCAAACCCTCTTCCGGCTTTATCAGTAGCCAGGGAGGAGACGATCTCGAAAGCTGCGCTTGATGACTACATAGCTCAACAAATACAAGCTCATTAGGCAAGCAAAGCCGCTGGCCAAGTCGTCAGAACTGGACGACCCTATACAAGCTGGTACGATCAAATTAAGTACCCGCCAGGATATACGATCCCCAAATTCCATGTGTATAAGGGGACGGGCAACCCGCATCAGCATGTTGCTCAATTCAGAGCTTTGTGCGGTAATACAGGGGGCGATGACAAATTATTGCTTCGCCAGTTTGTTGGCAGCTTGGCGGAGACAGCATTTGAATGGTATTCAGATCTTCCAAATGACTCTGTCAAGACATTCACGGAGATGGAACTACTGTTCACACAGCGGTTTGCAAGTGCAAGCGAGCGCACCCCGATCACAGCATTAATCAACGCCAGAGTGAAATCGGGAGAGACCTGGGTTTAATACGCAATTCGGTGGCGGAACCTATGGTTGAAATGCGAACAACGCATAGAAGAAGCTCCTGTTGTGGGCATGTTCATAGGGACCCTTGACCCGCAACGACTAAATCCCAGTTTATGATGTTTTTCAAGCCGACCACTTCCCAAGCCTTGATCGAGAAGCTGGCCCTAATGGACCAGATGGGCCATAGACCGCCCTCCTCGAAAACGAAGCTTCGAAATGAAAAGGTCAAAGGGAAAGCGACCTTCATTGCCAACGCTCAGCAACAGCCGAGTGATATGAAACCAACTGCTCGCCAAAACGATAAACAGTGATCACTCGGAGAAAAGCCGAGACGTCCTTACTCATTCCCTCAGGATAAAACGAGAAGACTGTTCGAACTGGCGGTGCGCAATAGGCTTATCACTCTATCAGATCCGAGATGCCCACTGCAACCGGGCAATGTCAACAATCCCAATTACTGCCTCTACCACTGAATGGTGAGCCACCCAATCGAAGATTGCTTCGTTTTCAAAAACTGGATTGAGGACCAGTACCAATAAGGCAAATTCACGCTGTCTAAAAACTGGAGGGTAAACCCGCCACAACCGCACGCTCCTAAAAAGGTAGACATGCCGGGGGTATCATGCTCATTTATAGAGGAAGCTCCATAGGAAGTTGTTCTTTCGGACAAGACTAAGAGAATGCTGAAGGATCTTCAAGCATGCCCGGTAATCAGGTGGAAAAGCCCTCTAGAGCCCGAGATCATTGAGGGGATGCTGAAACCGCGCCCAACACTGAGAATTGGTAACGATGGGCAAAACACCCAGGCCCAGCCATCAAGTCTTCGAAGAAAAAGAAGAAGACCAAGAAGCCCGCACAACCTGATGACAAGCGCATGGACCTGCAAAGGCATATTGACGTACTGAAGGAATAAAACCAGAAAGCGCGAACCCCGGTCACACTCCAAGAGTTTCTCAACCATATCCTTGAGGGTGGAGATAATGACAATGATGAGGAAGAAGACTCGTCAGAAAAACCCGAGGATTATGTGGCAAGTTGTCACATGATCTTTTATTCACCAATAAATGACGGAGAAGCTCACTCGGCATCAGAAGATAATATAGAGGAGCTGGGGGCAGGATCAGTGCCAAAATCCTTAGAACCGTCATACGAGATGATTGACATGCTGCTGAACGAAGCCCGTCAGAAGAGCAAAGCTGATCAAGAGCGTGAAATGGCCATATTCGAAAGGGCCAGGCGTCGGCATCAAGTTAAAGAAGTCATGGTAGGGATAAGTCATAAAGCACTCCAACCAGATTGAAGCACGCCCGCGGCAGACAAAGGCAGGCTTAAGACAAGGAAACAGTTCGCTAAAGCCCTGTCAATGGGAATGGGGCTTCCATCTTTCAACGGAAATACTCCTGGAGGTATACACCTTGACGAAGTGGATGGGCATCCTAACTACTGCTTATACCATCGGAGGATTGCACATCCTACCGAAGAGTGCAATGCCTTCAAGAAGTGGTGGCAAGGATACGTTGCTCACTGACAACATTTTAAGCGGATGAAGCTTAAAACTCGTCGGGAGCAGAGAAGCATGACAGATGAGCACAAAAGAACTGCCGGCAACTGTCACATAGTTGATACCAGGGGATCGTAAGTTCTCACCTTCAGAAGCGATTCTGATGAAGACGTAGCCCTCGGCCCTCTCTTCAAGGAATCCACCTCAGGAAGAGAGGAAGAGATAAAGAACTGTGAAAACATTCAGCTGCGTAATTGTACGTTGCCCGAAAAGAATCTCGGACCTACAAACAAGGCACCGAACAAAAAATATAAGGGGAAGGAAAAAGTCCCTGAGGATATCGCCCTCGATGATCGAGTCATTGAAGAGATGGCAGCCATGGACCCACCCAAGAAAAACAAAGTGGATTACAATGTCCTGACACACCTGAGGAAGATACCTTCATAGCTAAGCGTTTTGGATGCCCTTCTGTTGTCTAAATAGGCATGAGATTCTCTGATCAGGGCATTACAAGAGCCCGAGTAGTTTCAAGCTTTCCTTGCTGAAGAAAAGATGAAGGACAAGCTGGAAGAAGTGCACACAGCTGACATCATTTTCGGCGATAAAGATCTCCTCCTCGGAATGTGCGAGCACAACCGTCCCCTGTATGTCACCGGGTACTGCCATGACATCAAGATAGGGAAGATCTTAGTTGACAACGGGTCCTCTGTCAACCTCCTAAATGTGAGGGTGCTGAAAGAAATCTGCATGAGCGTTCAACACCTCGCTCGGGATAAAATCACCATCTCCGGGTTCGACTCCCAGTCATCACGGACGCTCGGGTCTGTAATACCGACGTTACACTTTGGGATGCTCGTCACTGATGTCAAATTTTATGTCATTGACACCAAGACCTGCTACAACGCTTTGTTCGGCAGGCCTTGGTTACACGAGTACAACATCATCCCTTCTACACAACATCAGTGTATGAAGTATTTCAATGATGGTCTCGAGTATACCGTGACGGAGGAACTAAACCCATTCTCTGTAAATGAAGTCCGAAAGTACGAAGATGCAAAGTATTTCCTACCAGACTTTGAAGACACGGAAAGATGCCATAAACCGGAGAATAAGCAAAAAGCTATCACGACTATTCCGGTTTTCGGGAGCGATATCGAGGAGGAGGAAGAGATAGTCTATTCGGGGCCGCCCCAATGCAACAGGCCGGGACCATCTACCCCTATTCTGGTCTTTGGCAGTGACTCTGAAGACGAAATCAACGTAGTGTTCTCGGTCCGTCCATCAATGCAGGCCCTCACTGGAGATGATCAGAGTTTGCAAATCGCCATGGTTCTGCGGTAGCACTGCAGAAAGGTTGATGCGCTTGAGACATACAGTGTGCAAGAGCCGCAGACATTCTACGTCCCTCCCAGGCGAAGAAGTGAAAAGGCGATCCTATTCTATCGATCCACGAAGAGTAAAGTCGAAAGAGAAGTCTGGCGTGGTACCGAACTTGCGCTTGACAGGCTCCAACCAATCCGTCTGCCAGATACTATACGGAGGGATTGAGAAGGTTATTAAGATGCTAAGGCGTACCTTTTAAACAGACTGCTCGACAAGCTCAGTTCTACAACAGGATTTGGAATGTCTCCGGAACTCAGCGAAAATTGCCCAACGGAAAAATTGAAGCGATTGGGCATGGATATGTCCAGTCCAAGAAACAGGAGGAATTCTATGGCTGCCATGTCATAAATGACCTCGATGAAGAAGAGGATGCTCTTTTAAAAGACGCTGACGTTGAACCAGAACGAGGTCCTGCCATAAAAATGCCGAGTCTGTCATTTGAAGAACAGATGGATAAGCTATTAAGGGAAGTGAGTCAAAAGGTTCAGAATGACCGCAGCCGCGAAATGGCCATTTACGAGAAAGTCAAGACGCAACGCCTCCTTCAGCAGGCTATGAAGGATGACAATGCCCTTCACCGTCAGCCCGCCATGCATTACCAAGACAAGAAAAAGGCTTGACGCGGAGGCAAAAACAAGTTAAAGAACGAAAAAAACGTTCGACAGCGGCAAAACGGATCCAAAAGGCCACGCGATCGAGAAAAGGTCAGCCGGAATCCGTTTCTTATGAAAAAGATGGGTTGAGCATTGATTGACTCGAAAGAGTGTGTTTGTAGTTAACCGCAATCAATAACGGTGTCGCGTGTAGCTAGACCGAGATGAGTACGGGTCGTCCTCAGGGAAACGTTGAATCTTTTACTCTTACTTTAGATGTGTTGAGAAAGAGAGGAGGGATACAGAATTTTTATAGAATGGTTTCTAGATCTACGTTAAACAAGAATGTAAAATATAGATCTAGATTATTTTAGAGATGTAGATAATATAATAAGAGGGCTTGTAGGGTTCGTTAGGATTTAGTAGTTATGGACGATTAATTAAAAGTTACCCTTTTTATCCATTAATAGATTTAAAACTAGAACGACGGTGATGCGTGTAGATTAGGGTTTCTGGAGGGAAAAGGAATCCCACTCTTAACCCTTATCTCGACACGGAACTCCGTTCATATCTAGCCTTTACCAAAACAATCATTAATCTAATCTCTAATCGCGGTCGGAACTAGCAAAGAATTGCTAGCGCGCCCGATTAGGATGTTAATGATTCCTTTGATAAAGTTCCTAAACTTTATAGGACTTAAAAAGGGTTTAGGGATGTTCATCATCCATTAGCCTACCCTAATCCTACGAACCCTAACAAGCGGAGAATTACTCGCGCATGTTGGGAGAAGAAGATGAAAAGACAGAGAGGGGAAACATAATGTAAAATGCAAAAGAATTAAATAAAATAACTACCTTTATTAATCAACTTGAACAATCTACACTTTATTCCTTAGAAAATGATTACAAAAACTTGGTTTGCTTCTCGAACTCTTCCGAAGGAGGTAGATGAACAGTTGATGATCAGCCTGGATGCGTGAGCGTCTAGGACTTCGTGATCTCGTCGGCTTGATGATTTTTCCAAGAGGCTCTCGGTCTTTATTTATAGTCCCAAAGCCAGAAAGTTAGCTTCCAAAATTGGAAGCTAACAGTATAGATTCACCCCCAAAATTCTCATCTCCTAATTCCCCTACCCTGCGGCGGATCCGCGGCCAACAGGGGGGTTTGGCCGCGGATCCGCGGCCAAGGGTGTTGATCACTTGATCAATTTTTTAGGGCTTCATCCTTGTGACATGTGGCAATATCTGGGACCTTTAGATCTTTGAAATCTTCTCGTAGTTGCTGCCAGACTTAGTCTCCAAGTTTTGCTTTCTTAATTAGGCAAGTTAGCTTTAACAACTTGATTTCCTTGATTTTAGACCTGCAAATTCTGCACAACTTAACAAATAATATTTAGTAGACTTTGTTCTACTAGGATTTGGTCAATGATATTATTTGCATACATTTTCCTACCAAATGCTAATTATAATATATCAACACATGGAAAATAGTATTTTTACAGATAAACCCTCATATGTATGATATATTATAATAAAATCCTTTTTAATATAGAAATAGTAGGAAAAATGTAATAACAAATGTGCAGTTTTATCAACTGAACAAATACCCCCAAACTTATCTTTGATCGTCCTGAGCAAACTAGTTTATTCAAGAGAAGGAGAAAGAAGAAAGGAGAAAACTAAGCACACTTTCGTAGGCAAACACGATTGCACTGAGCACGTGCAACAAGCCATTAAACCTCTAGGTGTCCCTAGTAGGAGGAGTGTTGTCTCCTGAGGGTTTTCAGCGGATTACACCCACAAAATCCTATAATAAAAGAGAGATGGTGAAATTTACATATAAAGATAAGAACCATAAAAGAAATACTTTGAAAATTTAGAGTTTCCAACTACACTAGCTTTTCAGTTGTCATGAGCCCTATCTTAATAGTCATGAAAAGATGTTAGAAATCACATCATCTCTCAATAAAACATCGTCTTTATTCTTCATTCCTACCTTTCATCCAAACATCGATCATATAACCCTACGTGTGTGAAATGGACATCCTTACACTCGAAGAATTCAATTCAAGCTATCATACTCTTGTCCATCTACCTCAGTACTTTTTAACTTGATGAATATTTAGATTTGCTCACACATTTTCATGCGACCGTTAATACTTCTTGAGGTACTAACCGACCGATTACTTATGTGCTTGCTGATTAGGTGATAATATTTTCCTCGTCTTGCACCACTTAAGGCTTAGCAGTGACTCCCAGACCAGTTGGCCTTAGGGCACTAGGTGAAGAAGCACCCTCGCTATATTTTTTATTGTTGCCTTGGCGATAACAAAACCAGTGTTCATTTTTTTTCTTTTCACCATTTTATATTTTATTCATTTTTTTATTTCCTTCATACTTTGGGTTTTAGACAAGAGCATTTCAAGGTATCCTCTACTATCCCGAGTTTCAAGACGTGTGTAAGTGCATATAGTAGGGTATCAACATTCAAATGTTTGGCTTCCAGAATAGAAACTATTTTTCAGATTTATTTTTATCCTCAGATTAGTGACTTTCTTCATCTTACTAACCCTTGGGACAACAGCTCATAACTACTTATTACTAGTTCATTTAAGAAAACTTCTAATTTTCTTGGTTTTCTTAAACTATTCCTATCTTTTGGATGTAATTTTTCACTTTCTACTCTTTTGTTATCAAAATTTTTTTGTGCTCATATATAGTATAATGCAAAGTATGCGTAAATAAGCACAAACCTCCCCCAAACTTGTTTTCAACAGTGTCCTCACTGTTACTATCTGCTGGATCACAAAAACCTGTAAGCTTGGGAGGACATTATTAATGGGGGCAAGAATATATGAAAGTGAAAATGCTCCCCCAAACTTATTTTTGGCTCACAAATTTGAGGACAAAAGTTATGATCAAGAGCCAAAAATATACCCCCCTCAAACATGAGTTAGACAATACGAAGCATTTTAAGAGGGGGTGAGTCATTTGGTCAAAGTAAGACTTTACAAAGACCAAAAGTTAAACCAACCATTCAAAGATTTTATCAGTATAGCGTATATGTTGGTGGAAGAATGTGTTGTATCGAGTCAAGAAAAAATGGGGAAGGGATAAGAGGTCGTCTGGAAAGGGTTTGAAATTAGAGAAAAGAAAGAATGAGGATGAATATGAATGATTAGGAAGAAGGAATGGTGACGGTTCAACTTCTATAGGTGGAGATTGATTAATCACAAAATCCGTATTGTTTAAAAATTCAAGTTCGTCAGCAAAAAGTTCTTCAAAACTTTTATCAATGGTATGATTGAACATTTTGCTGTCAAAGAGTTTTGTGCCAGAATTTATCCTACTTGATTCATCAAAAATCATTGAGGTAGAGGACTCGAAAAACTCACCTACCTCATTTTCAAAAATATCTAAATCAAGTTGAATTTCTGGTATTATTGAACTTGAATTAACGGATTGTGATTCATCAAAACTCACTGAAACTATAGGAACAGAAGAAGAACCGAAGAAAATAGAAGGTGAAATGGGTAAACAAATTGGTGTGTCGAGTGTTGCTGTACCAGATGTGGAAGATGGAGGCTGTATTTCGGACTGATCTTCGTGTATACCATTATTATCAACTTTAAGACATATTTGGGGTTCGGGAAGAATTAAAGGCTCAAGATGATGACCACAAGGAAGTGAAAGGATTTGATGAATTGGTGGGACAAAACCATCCAAAATTTGGAGTTCATCAATCAATATATCCCCAACGTCAATCACCTCATTCAAGTGAAGGTTAAAATTCTCAAACACCTCATCAAAAGTATGGTTTTCAATCAGTTTTGGTTCAAGAGTGGAGGTATATAGATCACAAGGGTTGGGTATGGCTTCACTTGAAATGGACCTTTCACAGTCGGGTAAATCAAACACTACAAAGTCACACAACTTATCAGTCATTCTATTTGGTGTACTTGATGAATTTATGAAACTGGAGTTGTGGATTTCAGTTTGGAATGGGGAGGTTTGATTAGGAAGGGTGTACAGTTCTGTCTTACTACCCAAATCCTTCCTAATTTGGTTCGACAGATCCAGAAATTTTTCTAATGTCTGCTCCAGACTAGTCTTGGGTTGATAAGGGGTTTCAGTATAAGATTGAAATTCCTGTGGATAATTAAAACTCCCAAATGACTGATTAGAAGAACTGTCTAGAGAAGGTGGAAAAGTCGGATTGGATTGATAGGAATAGAATGGTTGCAAAAATTGGGTAGGAGTAGGATCAATATTATGATAAGAAGAATATTGATATGGGTTGGTTGGTTGGCTATTTTCAATAGACATCCTATATGCCACAAACCGTCTATCAAACTCTTCTTTGGAAAGTGGAGGTGATGGTTGATATTGGTCCGGGTTGAAACTTTGGCCTCTAGCCCGAGCTATGTGCTCAGCAATGGACATTCGTCTAGGGGCTTCCTCACTCTGGGTATCAACTGAAACAGGTGTAGGATTAGGATACGGTTGATAAGGCCTAGACCGAGGTGGCCAACTGTTTCTTCCTGCTTGTTCTATATGATCTCTTAAGGACATGGAAGAGCCGGACGGTATACCGAAGGGATTACGAAAACAAGAGATATCTGATTGTGGACAGCAAAGCTCGGCAAGAGATCGTCTGTTTGGGTCACCCATTATAAGAAGAGAAGAAGGGGGAAGAGTAAAAAGGAGAGAAAATAATTGGTTTGTTTTTAAAAATGACGGATTTAGACAAATCACACAAAAATGCACAAACAACCCTGAAACTAAGGTTACCTAGGTCAATCTCTAGACAGCTCCTAGACTTCCAAAGGACAAGCCGCAGGATATATCCTCTACCCGCCTCTTTACTACCCTTATAGCCAGGTAAGTGCCAGGTGAGTGGGAGGCTCCCCACTACAAAAGTAGTGGTCCTAATTAAGTAACCACTCGCCTTAGACACACTTGCCTAGGCACCACAAAAGTAATGCGGATAAGCGATAGATTACCCACGACCTTCCTCTGTCTTTAATGAGCACGACAGTCCTTAGAGTCTGGTCTAGATATTTTTTTAAATTAATGTAGGGTTGATGCAGATGCTCGGTTTGTGATTTGTGGGGCTTAGGAAGGGTGATGAAATCCCCACCTAATCTGGATTTGGTCTTTGCCCCTTAAAGTCCGTATTAAAATATGCAAAACAAAACCAATCACAAAACTTTGCAAAAAGATTTTTTGAGCGGCGATATTTTGCAAAGAATCCTGCAGAAAAGATATTTTATTGGATTTCAGTGGAGAGAGAAAGAGTTGAGAAAGATACCAGAGAAGTTAGGACCCCTAACTCCCCTCTCCTGCCGCGCTTCCGCCGCCAAAAGAGCTCCTTTGCCGTGGTTCCGCCGCTGGGTGGAGGGATCAGGTGGTGAAAGTTTGCTCTGTGGCTTCCTGTACTCCTCTGGATCTTGATGAATGTCTCTGTCTTCTGTTTCCTCAAGTCTATGACTCCAGATTTTCTCGCAAAATTCACACAATAATCGTTAAATATACAATTTGCAGTTTTGTTTTAATTATGATATAGATCGTATAAGAATTCAACACAAATAGTAAGAATAAAAATTACGCACGTTTCCCCGGCAACGACGCCATTTGATTTAATGATTATTCTTGTTGTGTAATATCGAATCAAATGATCCCCGGCAACGGCGCCATTTGATTTGAATGATATTCTTTGATGTGTATAGTATGAAAATTGTAAAAAGAAATCACAACCAAAAATATTTTGACCGCAATCAATAACGGTGTCGGATGTAGCGCATTAGTAAGTGCGGATCGTCCACAGGAAAAGTGTAATCCGTTCAATTTCCGAATTAGATGAGTTGAAAATTTAAGGCAAAGAAAAGAAAACAATTCATGATTTGCATTTGAAGATCAAGAAATAAGAAAAATCTAGATCTAAAAGAAGCATTAAAAGCAAGAATTGAAATGTGTGATAATTTCCAACCAATAATCAAGATTAGAAGTATGGCTCGTAGGAGTAGATCGGATCTATAGATGTGATGAGATCTAATGATTACGCATTCTTATCCATTAACGAATTGATACTAGATCGATGCAAATTCATCGAGGTTTAAGAATCTTGCGAGGAAATTAGGGATTTCGCAACTCATCCTTTGTCCTTTCGATGGATCGTATTCAAATTCTAGCTTCTAGTTAATCAAATGGTCAATAGTTGTTCCCTAGTTTCGAGTGAACACGATCAAGAAAGTATCATCTCGAAACTAGGTCATTAATCATTTGATTCACTAGAATTTCCAAACATTATAGGATTTAAGAATTGTAAAAATATCTAAATCATCATCATCTAAAGATCGTCACAACTCCTACACGGGCGGAGATTACTCAAACATCATGATCACAAACACAATCACAAATTGAGATCTAATCATTATGCTTGAATTAAAAGATAAGTAAGAATATAGAAAATTCACCTTTATTTATCGACAAATTTCGTTACAACTCTCTTGAATTTACAAAAGGATGGAACTAGATCGTCGATTTCGGCTTCGCTCGGCACCTTGAGTCGCGGATCGGCGTGGATCTCTTGCTCCGTTGGAATCCGGCGTCGCTTCTAAAGGTTGAAGGCTCTCTTGCTTGAATTGCTCTCGGGATCTTGTTCTGGTTTTGAATTGGGGTTTGAATTTGAGGCACAAGTTGTGTCACTCAACTTGTGGGTTGAAGATGATGGTGAGTATTCCCACCTGTCACGCGGGTGACACGGATTCGATCCCCGGCAACGGCGCCATTTGATTGACTCGAAAGAGTGTGTTTGTAGTTAACCGCAATCAATAACGGTGTCGCGTGTAGCTAGACCGAGATGAGTATGGGTCGTCCTCAGGGAAACGTTGAATCTTTTACTCTTACTTTAGATGTGTTGAGAAAGAGAGGAGGGATAAAGAATTTTTATAGAATGGTTTCTAGATCTACGTTAAACAAGAATGTAAAATATAGATCTAGATTATTTTAGAAATGTAGATAATATAATAAGATGGCTTGTAGGGTTCGTTAGGATTTAGTAGTTATGGACGATTAATTAAAAGTTACCCTTTTTATCCATTAATAGATTTAAAACTAGAACGACGGTGATGCGTGTAGATTAAGGTTTCTGGAGGGAAAAGGAATCCCACTCTTAACCCTTATCTCGACACGGAACTCCGTTCATATCTAGCCTTTACCAAAACAATCATTAATCTAATCTCTAATCGCGGTCGGAACTAGCAAAGAATTGCTAGCGCGCCCGATTAGGATGTTAATGATTCCTTTGATAAAGTTCCTAAACTTTATAGGACTTAAAAAGGGTTTAGGGATGTTCATCATCCATTAGCCTATCCTAATCCTACGAACCCTAACAAGCGGAGAATCACTCGCGCATGTTGGGAGAAGAAGATGAAAAGACAGAGAGGGGAAACATAATGTAAAATGCAAAAGAATTAAATAAAATAACTATCTTTATTAATCAACTTGAACAATCTACACTTTATTCCTTAGAAAATGATTACAAAAACTTGGTTTGCTTCTCGAACTCTTCCGAAGGAGGTAGATGAACAGTTTATGATCAGCCTGGATGCGTGAGCGTCTGGGATTTCGTGATCTCGTCGGCTTGATGATTTTTCCAAGAGGCTCTTGGTCTTTATTTATAGTCCCAAAGCCAGAAAGTTAGCTTCCAAAATTGGAAGCTAACAGTATAGATTCACCCCCAAAATTCTCATCTCCAAATTCCCCTACCCTGCGGTGGATTCGCGGCCAACATGGGGGTTTGGCCGCGGATCCGCGGCCAAGGGTGTTGATCACTTGATCAATTTTTTAGGGCTTCATCCTTGTGACATGTGGCAATATCTGGGACCTTTAGATCTTTGAAATCTTCTCGTAGTTGCTGCCAGACTTAGTCTCCAAGTTTTGCTTCCTTAATTAGGCAAGTTAGCTTTAACAACTTGATTTCCTTGATTTTAGACCTGCAAATTCTGCACAACAACTTAACAAATAATATTTAGTAGACTTTGTTCTACTAGGATTTGGTCAATGATATTATTTGCATATATTTTCCTACTAAATGCTAATTATAATATATTAACACATGGAAAATAGTATTTTTACAGATAAACCCTAATATGTATGATATATTATAATAAAAACCTTTTTAATATAGAAATAGTAGGAAAAATGTAATAACAAATGTGCAGTTTTATCAACTGAACAAGCATATTCTTTCCCTCGAGACAAGACAAGGAGAATCTTTGACCTTGTCATGAAATATCAAATGATGACACTCCCGGAGTCTCGACATCCCGATCAAGCAAACGAGGTTCATCACCCGGATTATTGCTCCTATCACCGAGCGATAGGACATCCTCTTGAAAACTGCTTCACCTTCAAAAACTGTGTTGAAGACCAATATCAACTCGGCAGATTCGCTCTATCCAACAGTTGGAGGGTAGCCCCACCATAAAAGCATGTGCCAAAGGCAATGTAAATAGTGAGAGTAGAACCAGATCAACATCGGTCTTAGAAACGATCTCGTACCTGTCACGTGATAACGCTGTCGGAAGAAGGAGTGCACGAGAATATGGATGACCTCTCCTGGTGTTTCGAAAATGAGGATGAAGATGAGTTGATCTCAGAATTTCCACCGGCGCCAAAAGAGTTAGAAGATGGAATACACACTACTGCGGACAACCTAAGGAAAATCGACTTGGTTATGGCAAACGACCCACGGCCTACGTTCGTCAGTGAGCGGCTGTCTAAAGAACAGGTGGCTATGCTAAAAGACGTGCTCATGCAATATAAAGACTGTCACGATCCGAAATTTGGCACCTGACGACACTTAAACCACGTAACAACTACAGGCGTAACGCAATTCAAGTAAGCCGAAAACCCAGAAATCTAAACCATCAAAAGTAGTAAGTGATAAGAACATTGTTAAAAGCTTTTGGTAATCTCAAGTAAAAATCTTTAAAGGTCCAAATTTACTTTCTTAAAAATTTTGGCAGCACCTCCTTTGTAAAAACTAGCCCCGAAACGGGTACAAACATATAATATAAGTAAAACAACATGTAATGTAAATAAAGCATCCCTAAACGGAAGAAAACCATGCCCAAAGGCGAAAACAACCACCACAAGCATATATACGACGCCGTAGCGAAGAAATGGATAATATAGGGTGAAAACAGCATAAAACATAAAACTACATAATAAAAGGCCGGCTCACACGAGCACGACACCCAGAGTCATAAAATAATATACAATATCGTCCTCATGGCTCGTCTTTAAGTCAATACATGAAAGTAGTAGATGAAGAGTACTAGATACAATAAGATAGACAA
This sequence comes from Agapanthus africanus, assembly GCA_030015575.1. Classification (NCBI taxonomy): domain Eukaryota; kingdom Viridiplantae; phylum Streptophyta; class Magnoliopsida; order Asparagales; family Amaryllidaceae; genus Agapanthus; species Agapanthus africanus. The sequence continues at coordinate 132,517,241 of CM057343.1, forward strand.
TGAGCATCATTGGATAACCGCAAAACCCACCTATAGCAAAACTGCTCACAGTCAGCCGTAGCGGTATCCGCTGCAAAAGATGATACGATAAGAAGAAGAAGCCCTGCCGCAACTACTCTGAAAGGCAACCTGCAAAAACAATGTGGCACAACGGGGGTGGGTTGCCAACTCGTGAATAGTAAATAATATAATGCAGGTAATCGCAGGTATGCACGTACTGCGATAATCTATCACATGCAAACTGATAGTATAAAATGACAATATGTATGCAACAGTCATGAAAGGTACTCTATCAGGTACTACTAATACATGAAGCAATGCATATCAATAAATGCTGAGTATGGGATAAAACATATCATCATCACGGAATCCTCATCGTGAAAAAGCCAGTGTCCCTCAACGACACTCCAAATCCCAATACCTCAGGTACCGCATTCTCAGATCGGCCCTCATATCCTGTAAGTCTCATGGAACCTGAGTGTCCAATATCGACACTCGAAAACATCATGAAAACCAGTGTCCAACATCGACACGTAAATATTCATATCATGGGCTCCATTTGCACGATCGGCCCGCGGGCTCCGGCAGAACGGTCGGTCTATGTCCATCTCATAACTCCGGTCGGTATCCTCCAGATATCCGCCAAGTCCAAATACTATCACCGGTAGGCAGTGCTCCTGTAACGATTTAAAAATAAATAAATAAATAATTAAATAATAAAACCCTTTAGGTGAATTTTCTGATAATCGGTAAAATAAACCGTATTTTCCGTAAAACTCAACTACAATTATTTTTCAATATAAACTTAAATACGCCTATTTTAACTATGTAATTGTTATTATTTGGTATTTATTTGGTCACTTATAAATTTCTAGTTTACTCAAATATTTTTCCTTAATTAATTATTTTAAATATTAATATAAGCTTTTAATTATACATTTAATTAGTGTAAATTACAAATTGGAGTGGGTTAATTTTACAAAAGTGAGCTATAACATATTAGAATTATGTTTGTAGAATGCTCTTCTCCTCTTGATTTGTTTTCAAATTCTAGAGAATTTTAGGTTTTATTTAGATAAGAAAATAAATTAAAATAAATAATTTGTGAAAAGACTTAAAAGATGTAATTTGTGGTGAGTGTTCTACACATTTCTACACTATTTTCTCACTCTCTCTCTCTCCTTCCCCTCTCCTTGGCCGAAAACCCCTTGGCTGCCCAAAATTTTCCCACCTCATTTCCATCACAAAAATCTCCAAAAATTCATGAAAAATCCAAAATAAAACATCACAAATTCTTAATCCAATCTCTACCCATTATTCTTTGGTCTATCTAGCAAGGATCTTGGAGCAAAATTAGCATTTTGAAGGTTAGGTTGCATGTTTGATCTCATATTTATGGAGGTATAATCCTAACCCTAGTGTTAATTGTAGGTTAATTACGATAAGTTATTGAATTTCGGTGTTTAATTATGGTTTTAGTTGCTAAATTAAAAATTCAAGATTAGGGTTTGTGATCAAGTGAGGATTTTTATCAATTATTCATGGTTTTAATGAGTAGATTAATATATTAGTGGAATGCAAAACCTAATCTAGTTACTAGTTGCTAATTGTTAGTTTAAAATTTTGCTAATCATGCTAATGTTGCAAACTAGGTTTTTAGAAATTGATTTAATAATTGAGATTAAATTCTAATTATGGTTTTCATGACATTATTAACATTTTAATTTGTTGTTTAGCAACTTAAATCATGCAAAACTCAGTTTAGTTGATGATTTGTGAATTTTTGCTTTAAAAGTATTAAAATTGGATAAATTTGTAAACTAGATTTTTAGGATTTATATAAATTGGTGAGATAAAAATATAGTAATGGTTTGTATGATCTAGTTATGATATTTAGTGAATATTGTGGCCACTAGATTTGTTTAAACATCAAGTTTTGTACTAAAACGGTTATTTGATACTTTCTAGGTTTTCGGAAATAAATCGATTTGATTTATTTTGAGGTTTTGATGAGTTACAATCTATTTCATATTATAATTAGTGAGTTTTGAAACCACGATTGGTATGCTTGGGTTTTTCTCGATCAATTGGCGTTTGTACGCCGATGTCGAGGGTTATTTGGTTCTTTTGCATGAGCGGGTCATAGGTTTTAACCTATGCGCGTTTCATGCGCCATTTTGGTTTTTATCCGTGATTTCGGTTTATGATATTATATATGTTTGCATATAGGAACCCCTCACGTGGATTTCGGACACGGAAGAAGAGGATGACAGCATCGACTTCGGCAAGCGAGGCCCAGATGAGTAGATGTATATCTACGGGGGAAATCGGGTGGATGGCGTATAGCACCCCCGCAACTTCATAGGATATGATGTGGTCTTGAGATAGTTATATACTGTTATGTTATGGCGAGATATGAATACTGAACAAGAAGGGTTCTAGGATGACCATGGATCAGAATTTTGCGTATTTTGGATGACAGTCCTCTTATTTTAGTCCTTAGTCGCGAGAGCCTAGAGTATAGGTTAGTGCACACACACACACGCACACACACACACACACTTGTTTTCTAGGTCTACAACATATACACGTGATATGAGGATGTTATGTGATACTTGGAGATGAGTCGATATGATCGGGCATGAGGCCGTGAGAAATTTGATATGTGACTGAGTTATGATATGAGATATGTTATGATATTACAGAGGATCGTTGGATGATGATACCTTGTGATTGATGATTTATATATATAATAGTTGATATATGATTGAAATATGAAATGATGTATGCTATGATATTTATAATGGATCGCTTGTGCAATGTATACTCATATATGATAATATGTGTTGATGACATCGGATTGCACGAGACTTTAGGTCAGTAACCAGATCATGATATTGTTTGATGATGATACCATATGAATGATGATGTATATATATGATAGTTGACCCATACCCCAATTTTGGGATGCCGTAAGATGGATTTTACCGTATGAGGTATAGATGTGATGATTGATCCGCACTCTTGACTTGAGGAAGTTGTACTTTGCATGTGACGCTATTGAGGCTGGATTGCCGACTACAAGAGATATCGACTCGGACTTTAGGTGGATTCTTATTACCTATCGATTAGTTTCTTTAGTTTAGTTCCTTAGTAGGTTAGATAGATACTAGTATAGGCTCGAGTCATATTTATTTTCAAAATTAACGAATCGTGCACATTGTTAAAGACAGCCTGAGAGATACTACGGATTTTTCAAAGGACATATCTTTTCTACAAAACCCCGTGGCCCCTACTTTTCTAAATACCACGATTCGGTTATTTCAAACAACAAACTATATGACTCGTAGTTAGATATGTATATTCTAAATATGCGTTTAATATACATTCACCGTTATATTCATGTGCATTGCATATTCATATATATGTTTCTTTATCTAATATGAAACCCTGTCTGTTAGGACACCAGCACCATTACCGATGATGCGCATGTCACGTACACTTTAGAAAATATTATCTTATTGATATAATTAGCTAAAGTCTAGTTACCACATAATATTTGTGTGATTGCTCTCATGCGTTAATTTAGAGATTGCATTCGTTACATAGATACTTCATGCATTCATATACTCATTCATGTACTATTCTGGGGCTTTATACCGATATTCACTATTTACTTACTCTTGATTCTTGGATTTCGGATTTCCATGAGATTTCTGTATTTGGGGGAAAACCGCAAGAATTTATAATAACTTCTCTCTTTCTCTCTTATTTAAAATACCAGTTGCCGTTTTCTCGTGATATATGTGTCGTCCACCATGAGTTTTCATGATTGCTGTTGCATTTCGAGACCCGATTCGAGGAGTAGGATGAATCGTTTTGGGTACATGGTGGGCCCGGTAAGGTACCCTGTAGAAAGAAGCTCGAGTTGTAGACGATGAGCCTGGCAGGGGAAGACTACCTACTGGTGATGTCTGGCGCGTCGGATATCCGGAGGATACCGACCATTGTCGTGAGATTTGATGATATGGGCCGATCCGGACTGACGTAGCCCGAGATATTGAGATATTGTGACTTGAGATATTGAGATATTGTGTCGATGCTTGACACGGGCTTTCTGTCGATTTCACTGATGAGGTTTCAGTTTTATTATACAAGATTCATTGATGTTTTTCTTATATCAGATTATTCAGATTTCATGGTTGATTTTCTCATTCATGATGCATTCATACATCAGATATATGATTTATTACTGTTTAGTGATACTGACACACGCACTGAGTATTGCACTTATGCATAGATTATTACCTTATCACTACTAGATGTCTAGTGTTATGTTAAGTATATTATTATAACCTAGGAGATCATCGTGCATGCGATTTCTACCCGCAGATGTCTTCTACTCATGAGTTGGCAACTCACCCCCGTTGTGCCAAATTTTCTTTCAGGTTCAGATGTACAGGTTTCCTTGGCGGCTTGTTGGCACACCACTTCATTCAGGGTGATTGCTTGGTAGGTTGGTTCATTTGTATCGTGACCGCCGTTGTACTCCTATTTATTTCAGTTGTATCTAGTAAGCTCCATCAACCAGACTTGTATTACTTGATAGATTTAGAAGACCAGTTGTTTATTCTTTCGACCTTAGAGTCGTGCTTGTATTATGATGGTTTTTTGGTGGGTTTTGGTTTTCTTCTGAGTTTTGTTCCTCGCCCTTCGGCGTTGTATATTATATTGCTTGCGTGGTTGTGACCGCCAATTGGCGAAGAGCTAGCTCCCGCTTGGGGATGCCTTTACTATTGCTTGTGTATATATTTCTTGTTTGTACCTGTTTTGGGCCAGTTTTTACAAAGGAGACTCTGTCGAAATTTTTGAGAAAATTTGATGTTGCTTTTAAACATGTTTTCCTACACTTATTCTTTTAAATGGTTTAGATTTCTGGGCTTCGGCTTGCTTAGATTATGTTACGCCTTTAGACGTTTCATAATTTAAGTGCTGGTCACATTCCGTACCTTCGGGTCGTGACAAAGTTGGTATCAGAGCGTTAGGTTTTACCTTCTACTCATAGGATGACCCTTGGTTGATGGAGTAGGTGTCTAAAGTAGAGTGACGTACCGTGGGTATGTTCCGCGGCATATTTACGATACGCTACTGTTAGTTATATGTATGCCCTAGAGGCCATTACTGTACATGAGATGTGTATTGTAGTGGATGCTGGGACATATATAGGTAGGAATTTCTTGCTCGAAATGATAGTACGCTATCTGGTTGCTCTTTATCTTAACATGTATACTTATTGTCTCTCCATTACATGTTGATAAAGCCCTTAGGATGTGTACTCGACTTGCAGGACTATGATGCAGATTATACTAGTGGGGCCTGGGTAGTCCATGAGTACATCCTTCAATGTTCCTAGTCGTGGGAATCTCGAGACGGGGCATCGATATTCCAGAGTAGACTAGCGTATATCTTCTCGACCCATGTGATGGGCGATGGATGGTCCCATATCCATTGGTGTTTGACATCAGAGATGGTATGCGGGTGCTCAGTGGAGACTGGGTACACTGAACGGACTCGCCGAGAACTCCCAGATGGTATTATACCTCACGTCAGATGGCAGTTCTCTGGTGACACAGGTACAGCTTAGTCTGTTGACCCGAGATCGTCATAGAGTCTTGTGTGTCCCACTGTGCTTTGATTTCCACCCTACCACGGATCTACTGAATCGTGCAAATAGGTGGTTTTTTGGTATAGTCCCGATTCACATGGAGGCAATGAGCGATAGGAGGGGATTCGTCTCTCCCGGTATTGGGGGTTGATGTTGCGCTATGCTCGACTGGCTATAACTGGAAATCCCTGGCCAGGGTTGCTGTGATTTACTGGTGAGTATTATCAGTAGTTTCACGCTTGTTATGGACCTTACATCGGCATGACTTATCAAGCTACTGGGGTCTGACGTTTACCACACCTAGAAGAGATATGCGACATATCAGACGAACAGACCGGACTGTGCGGTAAGTGTTACTGATTGGATTCGCAGGAGTGTGAGCAGGCTTGCTCGTTGATCTTCTGATCGCTCAATACCCAGGTGGCCGTTACGTTTAGCAGACCGCTTGCGGCTTGTGGTGATTGATATGATCACCACCTACTGCCGGCGTATTGACAAGTCTTTAGAGTCCTACACAGAGGTTTTCTGGCTCAAGCGAAACGAAATAGGAGCGCAAATGAGATATGTGCGGGACCGAGAATAATACCAGTATGTGATACTGTATTCTATTCTCGCGATTTGTATCATCGGTCGGTTATATGAGATATAGCCGGGTTACCGAATCAAGTGTTGATTCGATATATTGATACACTAGATATTAGTCGGTTATATGCGATATGACCGGATCGTTAAGTGTTGATTTAATGTATAATTATATATTTGATATATTACTTTACATTAACTAGTATTTGTTCACTTAAGATTGACTTTCTCACTTTATGTGCACAAGTTGTATATGTGATATATGTTTGTGCACTAGTTTGCATCATGATTGATGATACATGCAAACATGGGTGTGTGTGTGACAGACACCATGTTAATTATAATTTAGGTTTTTATTTATCTTAATTATTCAAAATGGTGGCTTCTTTTGTCATGGCTTGAAGCTTCATGAAGCTTGAAGCAACTTGACAAAGTCCACTCATTTTGTCTTGATTAAGATATTCATTAACCAAACCATTATAATTAACTATGGTTTAGTCTCTACAAAGGTTAACTCACCCATGGTTGCATTATGATAGACTTCACTTGATTATTCTTTTTAGATAATTTCATATTCTTTTCTTTCTTCTTCTTCTTCTTCAAGAAGAAGAAAAGCTTGCTAGAAAAATTTTCAAGTGAAGAAATAAAGTGAGAAATCCAAATCCAAAGTGAACCCACTTCCTATTTCATCATCCTCTACTACTTGCCATTTAGTTTAGGTTGTTCTCTTCACAAAGTTCATGACCTAGTGAAGATGGAGCTTGAGCTTGAGTCTCCTCGACGTAGATCATCTTCGGCCTCGAAGTCAACGACCTAGCCCGCTCATTTCTCCGAGGAAACCATCGCTAGAGTCCGGGATCTCGATGATCGCAGCGAAGGGACGTCAACACGGAGCTTTAGAAGTGAAGGACCAGATTTACAAAGGTTGTAATCCCTTTCACTTAGTGATAAAGTTGTTTACTTACTAGTTTTCGCATAATCTCTAGTATACGATCTTGGTTAGGGTTGTTCGGCATGGCTAAATTTCTGAATCGGGCATGGTAGATGCCTTGTAAAACCTTGTTAGAGTGCCTAGGAACCCTACAGTGGTATCAGAGCCAAGCTAGAGCTTTAGGCGAAGTGTAGACGAAGTTAGAAGTCTGATCGAACCCCGAAACCCTAATTTAAACCCTTCTCTGGACATTTTTTGAAATTGTAATATTTTCTGAATTAAAAATGCTTAAAAAATTCAGCAGGAAATTATATGGAAAACTGTGCAAAACGACAAAGTTTGGCGCCCAAAGCGCCGCGGAACCGCAGCACAAGCAAGGCTCTCGCGGCGGTTCCGCGGCCATAAGATGACGTCATTCTTTCCTTTTTGCACAGTAATGTCCCTATTATATTTTCTGTTGTTTCTGGGTATTTTTAATTTATACTCAAGAGTTGAGTTTTCTGGGTTGTATTGGGGACTCGATGATTCGATCGGATTATTTAACTTTGTTTATTTTGTCCGGGTAATTTTAGAACGTGTTAAAAAGTTCGACCGAATATCAATAACTCACTTTTTCCCGACCCGGAAAATTTCCAAGTGTTGGATTTTTCCGTAGTTTAAGAACGTTCTAAGTCGTGCAAGTAACGCGATGGACCCTCTAGAAGACAACAAACCTTAACTCGATTATGTGACCATCTTGAACTGCCTTTTGAACCTTAGGGTTTGGGGCAGTACGGCGTTGCTACATGTGAGGCGTTGGCTTAACCCTTCTACGGCTGGACCGTTGGTACTGTGGCATGAAATGGATGTTTTTAAACTTATTTCAAGTGTTGAGCTATTTGGGAAAACTTGGGTGTTTGATTATTCGATCGGAAAGTTTAACATTGTCTATTTGTCTGGAATGTGATACAATATTTGGAATCCACAAGTAGTTATGAGATAACTAATTTGAATGTTATAAATCTAGCACTTTAGTCTCATTTGATCGGTTGCCACGGGATTTTGATGTGATCAAAAGTCCGTTGCAATCACGTAGCGTATGCGGATACTCGCCGGGTAAACTTAATAGATAGCCATGCCCCATAGCCCCGACCAAGTGACTGTAGGAGAACCCCGTAGCCAAAAGCATCCGTTCCGGTGCTCGCGGCAGCGGTGTTCCGCCTTAGTGCACTTCGTCGACAGCATCCGGGGGTGCGGCCGTCTACTAAAGTTTGCGACGAGCATTCGATCAGGATGTCGGGAATCTTGTTGAATTGCCCGACTTGATATTGAAAAGAGTTTTCGATAATGAGACTAAAATGAGGGGTTTATAATTGTTAGGCATGCGATGTCTAAGGAATTCATTTGGTTAGGCATGCGATGTCTAAGGAGGTTGCGGATTCCAACTGTTGTAGTTTTACACTTTCTTTTCTGTGACCGTAAGTGTAATATGTGGAGTATCGCCGGTTTCGTTGCTATACATCAATGACAATTGGAATACGCAAATTTACTTACGTTGATGACATGTGATGTTATGTGTTGCTGGATATGTTATATTGGATCGTCGTGTTTGAATAGCCGGGGTTTTTTATGTGAGATGAGTGTTTTTCCTTTTTCATTCATGTAAAATTTATTGTATGTAATATTCTTTTATTAGGGCACTTCCAGGCTGAGGATGATGTCACCATTGTATATTGTTTACTTTTCCGCATTAGGATAGACCCAAGGAGGGGAGCACAAGTAACCGGGTTCTAGGGTCCAGTGGGAGACCATCTCGAGGAGTCGAGTCCGGGTCTCCTAACTCTAGAATTGATAGGGTTGCTTGCCGCTCTCGTAGGGGTCTACGGGTGTGGTATTGGATATTCATCACGATCGTGGAATCCGTGTTTTATATAGGCTCAAAATAAAACACGGACGTCCTAGTATATCCAATATTTCATATGATATTTTCTGCCGCGTTATCTGTGATGTGATCATGTGATATGTTCAGATAGATATTGTATATAGTATATATGATATATTGTATAGACGTTGCTTATGTTTTACACCCGCACTAGCCCTGCCCCGCTATGCCGTTAGTTACCTAACCTAACGGTGCATGACGGGACATCGAGACGAATGCGGATGGCATAAGCGTACGTTGTATTTATTTGTGATGTTTAGGTGGACTTAAATGATAGAACATTCATTAATAAGATTAATGAAAGAAAATAAACCTAAAAGATGTTGTGGGATCGAATTTCAAAAATCAGATAGCTCTAGTTGTTGCTTTGTATAGCGGTGTTCCTTGTAGAACATCCAGCACCTTATTCGATAAGGAAATAGCTGAGATCCCTTCACCGGGAGTGACCTCTTTAGCAATAACTAGCAGATGCTGCAACCTTCGGTTTGTCTTTTGATTGGTTTTCTAGTTCTTGCTTTGCATAGTGGTATTATGAATATCCTGCACCTCATTCGACGAGGAAAGAGCCGAGATCCCTTCATCGGGAGTGACCTCTTTAGCGAAACTTGCAAAAGCCTCAAAAGCACTCCATTTAAAACCATTTGATTCCGCAACGAGATCAAGTTCAAAGCGTTAAAGGTTTTCTTAAAAACCATTCGCAACCCTCCGTTATTTTAGGAAGTAGAGTACTTAGTATTCGTGCTGCGTTTGTCGACCATAGCCGAGGCGTAGTGTACGGTAGCTAAGTGATGTCTTCCTACACAGCATATGATGCAATTAGTTAGGACAATCATGTGACTTTGTTGACCTTAGCCAAGGGTCATGTGGGTGGGTCTAATTAATCATGAAATGACGGGTAGAACTTGACTAGTGCTTATGATTTGTTGACCATAGCCAAGGTCATAGGTACTAGGGGTAAAAACCATTATCGGGAGTTTCAAGTGTTGAAATTTGCAATGAGATTGCATACCTTCTATATGATAGTTGGATCCCGATACCCACTGCGAGTAATTGTTACTCCTGGGAGAGTTTTGCACTTTACAATTAGCCGATCAAGTAGGTGTCTAGAAAGGTGTCAACAGAGTTACGCCCCTGGGAAAACGAGGTTTATTTTAATTAGGTCCGTGCGAAAGTACGGGGAACCTCCCTCAAAGTACTGGCACTGGCCTGGCTGAAAGATTGGCGAACTTGTAGAGTGTAATTAATCCCGGCTAGTCTTTCCTTTTATGGTTTGAAGGAAGATTTGATAAAAACAGTGGGAGCCATCCTGATTAGATAAAATATATAACCAATCTAATCTTGCAAGAGCGCACGCAGAGTGTTTTCTTCTCTCTCTCTCCAGGTAGCGACCATTTCACGCCTTAATCAAGATAATAATATGGATGTATTGACCGAACCCGCTTGTTATACTGAGCTGGGGAACGTTGGTCCCGCTCCAACTTATAATTGTTATAAGACCGAGCAGGAAATGGGGGAATACCAGGATTCCCATGCCGCCCAAATGAAGAAAGTGCATGATGATGTATCTTCTTCGGGTGTGTTCGTTACAAAGAACTGCTTCTCAGTATCCTCTACGTCCTGGGTATTAGATACCGAATCAGGATCCCATATATGTAATCTGTTACATGGGCTACAGATAGGTAGAGAACTGAGAACGGGTGATAAGTTTCAAGAGTTGAAAACGGTGCAATTGTTGCAGCCAAGGTGTTGGCGGTTATCACCCTGTATTTCCAAATACATTGATTTTGAACGAATGTTATTAGATACCGAACCTGACATACAACATCATATCAGTCTCTTTATTAATTAAAGAAGGATATAATTTTGTATTGTTGGAGAATGATTTGAACATTTCTTATGTCAAGAGTTGATCGGTTCAGGCACGTTATCTAAAAGCATATACATTCTGAATCAAACCACAGTTCTTAATGTACAGAACACACACAAGAGGAAGAGTTCAGAAATGAACGAATCCTTCTTAAGGCATTGTAGACTAGGTCATATCAATGCGACCCGACTAGCTAAGTTACATTTAGATGCATATTTAAATCAGTTTGAATTTACATCTTGGGAAACTTGCCAGTCATGTCACAAAGATAAGATGACCGTAGCTCTGTTTACTGGAAACAGAGAAAGAGTTAGTGAACTCTTGGGACTGATACATAGTAATGTATGAAGGTCCCCAGTCTACATATGCCAAGACCGGTTCTTTGTACTTCATTACATTCTCTGATGATCTCTCAAGATTCAGACATATGTTCCTGTTGAAACACATGTCTGAAGCTTTTGAGTTATTCAAAGAATATAAGTCAGAAGTAGAGAACCAAAACGGGTATAAGTATTATGTCCTATGATGAGATCAGGGAGGAGAATACTTGTGCATGGAATTCTTGGACTATTCTAAAGGAGAATGAGATTCTCTCTCAGCATTACTCCTCTGTATACACCACAGCACAACGGTGTATCGGGGTGGAGAAATTGCACCCTATGTGATATGGTGCGCTCTATGATGAGTACTACTGAGTTACCTGTTTCCTTTTTGGGGTTATGCACTTGAGAAGCTGCATACCTATTGAATAGGTTTCCAATCAAATCAGTTGCCTACCACTTCATATGTGATATGGAATGGGAAGAGCCCATATCTTAAGTATGTTAAGATTTGGGGATTGTCCAGCCTATGTCTGAAAGCAAAATCCGGACAAGATCGAGGCAAGGTCAGTTCTGTAGAATTGGAAGGATTTCCAGCTATACAAACTACAGCTGATGATTTGACAGAACCAAAGGATTCAATAGTCCCCGACGAACCTCAGCCTCTCCACCGATCTAGCAGGGTTCCTCATTCGCCTGAGAGATACTTCGGTTTCTCGATGACAGTGGGAGCGAGGATTGCATCATGAGATGATGACCCAACTAGTTTCGAGCAGGTCATCGAGAGTAAGGACTCTGTAAGAATGGCTGGATGCATAGCGATCTGAGATGGAATCCATGTACACCAACAAAGTATGGACTTTGGTTGCTATATCTGAAGGGTTAAATCCCCATCAGGAGCAAGTATATCTTGAGAAGATTACTTGGTGTAGATGGAAAAGTTGAGACTTTCAAAGCTAGACTTGTTAAAGGTTTTCGTCATCGACCAGGCGTGGATAATGATGAAACCTTTTCCAGTGGCTATGCTTAAGTCCATCCGGATCCTACTTGCCATTGATACATACCATGACTACGATATCTGGTGGTTGGGTGTCATGACTATTTTTCTAAATATTGATTTAGAAGAGAGCATCTATAAGTACACAGCCAGAGGGCTTCGTAAACAGTGGGAGCAGCGGAAACGTGTGCAAGATGTTTTATGGGATAAAGCAGGCATCACGGAGTTGGAACATCTGTTTTGATGTAGTAGTCAAAGAGTTTGACTTCATCAAAATAGTAGATGAACCTTGTACATACAAAAAGGTAGTAGAGAGTAAGGTGGTCATCCTCGTATTGTACGTGGACAACATACTCTTGATAGGAAAAGAGTTTCCTATGCTACGCACGGTCAATCTCTGCTTATCACAAGGATTCTCCGTATAGGATAAAGGCGATACCTCCTAAATCCTGGGTTTTGGATCTATGAGATAGATCTAAATGGATATTAGGATTCTCACTAGATGTAGTGAGATGGTATCAATCGATCCTGGGGAGAATCACTGGATAGCTTCCAGGGAGATAAGCACGACTGAATGTCAGTCGCAGGCATTGTCTTTATCCTCAGTGGAGGGACGGTATGTTGGAAGAATTCCAAGATAGATACCGTGGCAAACTAGACGATAAAGGCTGGTGACATCGCTACCAACGATACTACCAAAGAGGCAGTTTGGGTGTATATTAGTTCATGAGATGAACTAGGTTCCTACCATTGTATGACAATGGTGTTGAGGCTTTGGCCTAGGAACCCCGGTCCCATCAGTGACCCAGACATATTCCAAGGCAGTATCACCTGATCATGGAGATAGTTGATCTCCAGGGTGATCGAGGTTATGAGAGTAGACTCAGAGGACAACACGGCGGATCCACTCACAAATGCCTTTTCCCAGAGAGAGACTTTTATGGGATGGTTGAGTATGAGATTCTGCAACCACTGCTACAGATGGCCCTAGTGCAAGTGGGAGATTGTTAGTTATATGTATGCCCTAGAGGCCATTACTGTACATGAGATGTGTATTGTAGTGGATGCTGGGACATATATAGGTAGGACTTTCTTGCTCGACATGATAGTACGCTATCTGGTTGCTCTTTATCTTAACATGTATACTTATTGTCTCTCCATTACATGTTGATAAAGCCCTTAGGATGTGCACTCGACTTGCAGGACTATGATGCAGATCATACTAGTGGGGCCTGGGTAGTCCATGAGTACATCCTTCAATGTTCCTAGTCATGGAAATATCGAGACGGGGCATCGATATTCCAGAGTAGACTAGCGTATATCTTCTCGACCCATGTGAAGGGCGATGGATGATCCCATATCCATTGGTGTTTGACATCAGAGATGGTATGCGGGTGCTCAGTGGAGACTGGGTACACTGAACAGACTCGCCGAGAACTCCTAGATGGTATTATACCTCACGTCAGATGGCAGTTCTCTGGTGAAACTGATACAGCTTAGCCTGTTGACCCGAGATCGTCATAGAGTCTTGTGTGTCTCCCACTGTGCTTTGATTTCTACCCTACCACGGCTCTATTGAGTCGTGCAAACAGGTGGTTTTTGGGTACAGTCCCGATTCACATGGAGGCAATGAGCGATAGGAGGGGATTCGTCTCTCCCGGTATTGGGGGTTGATGTTGCGCTATGCTCGACTGGCCATAACTGGAAATCCCTGGCCAGGGTTGCTGTGATTTACTGGTAAATGTTATCAGTAGTTTCACGCTTGTTATGGATCTTACATCGGCATGACTTATCAAGCTAGTAGGGTCTGACGTTTACCACCCCAAGGCGAGATATGCGACATATCAGACGAACAGACCGGACTGTGCGGTAAGTGTTACTGATTGGATTCGCAGGAGTGTGAGCAGGCTTGCTCGTTGATCTTCTGATCGCTCAATACCCGGGTGGCCGTTACGTTTAGCAGACCGCTTGCGGCTTGTGGGTGATTGATATGATCACCACCTACTGCCGGCGTATTGACGAGTCTTTAGAGTCCTACACAGAGGTTTCCTGGCTCAAGCGAAACGAAATAGGAGCGCATATAAGATATGTGCGGGACCGAGAATAATACCAGTATGTGATACTGTATTCTATTCTCACGATTTGTATCATCGGTCGATTATATGAGATATAGCCGGGTTACCGAATCAAGTGTTGATTCGATATATTGATACACTAGATATTAGTCGGTTATATGCGATATGACCGGATCGTTAAATCAAGTGTTGATTTAATGATTTAATGTATAATTATATATTTGATATATTACTTTACATTAACTAGTATTTGTTCACTTAAGATTGACTTTCTCACTTTATGTACACAAGTTGTATATATGATATATGTTTGTGCACTAGTTTGCATCATGATTGATGATACATGCAAACATGGGTGGGTGTGTGACATACACCATGTTAATTATATTTTAGGTTTTTATTTATCTTAATTATTCAAAATGGTGGCTTCTTTTGTCATGGCTTGAAGCTTCATGAAGCTTGAAGCAACTTTGACAAAGTCCACTCATTTTGTCTTGATTAAGATATTCATTAACCAAACCATTATAATTAACTATGGTTTAGTCTCTACAAAGGTTAACTCACCCATGGTTGCATTATGATAGACTTCACTTGATTATTCTTTTTAGATAATTTCATATTCTTTTCTTTCTTCTTCTTCTTCTTCAAGAAGAAGAAAAGCTTGCTAGAAAAATTTTCAACTGAAGAAATAGAGTGAGAAATCCAAATCCAAAGTGATCCCACTTCCTATTTCATCATCCTCTACTACTTGCCATTTAGTTTAGGGTGTTCTCTTCACAAAGTTCATGACCCAGTGAAGATGGAGCTTGAGCTTGAGTCTCCTCGACGTAGATCATCTTCAGCTTCGAAGTCAATGACCTAGCCCGCTTATTTCTCCGAGGAAACCATCGCTAGAGTCCGGGATCTCGATGATCGCAGCGAAGGGACGTTAACACGGAGCTTTAGAAGTGAAGGACCAGATCTACAAAGGTTGTAATCCTTTTCACTTAGTGATAAAGTTGTTTACTTACTAGTTTTCGCATAATCTCTAGTATACGATCTTGGTTAGGGTTGTTCGGCACGGCTAAATTTCTGAATCGGGCATGGTAGATGCCTTGTAGAACCTTGTTAGAGTGCCTAGGAACCCTACAGCTACTCCGCTAATGGAGCCTTAGGATGTACATTTCTTTGCACCATATTTCTATTCGTTCCTTTGATCTATCTTCGTCGATGTCGGATGGTGGTTTCTGTTACCACGGTTGCAAGGGAAGAGAGTGTTGCGGCTAGATTTGCGGTTAGCATGAGCGTTTAGATATGTCATTTCCTATATTTTCTCATGGACGCAAGCGTTTGATATCTGCACCAGATGATCGGGCCACTGCTAGAGACCGGTTAGAATGTGATGACCGTTAGTGTATCGTCTATTCTTGAGGATCGAGATATTGTTTAGCGTGCGGACGAAGTGTATTCACATGTTATCTAGGCGAAGTTAAAAGGTTCGAACGAATGTCAGAAACCCATTTTTCCAAGTTTAAGGTATTCGGAAGAACATGCAGGTAATTCTATGGACCTTCTAGAAGAATAAAACCCTAACTCGACATAATGACCATGAGAACGCCTTTGAACCTTAGGGTTTGTGGCAGTTCCGCGGTGCTATTAGTGAGGCTTGGGTTTGCCCTTCTACGGCTGGTCCGCAGGTGCTGTGGCATGTACTGGATATTTTTAAACTGTACTTGAGTGTTGAGCTCTTGGGGAATTTTGTGACTTTGATGAATCGATCGAAAAGTTTAACGTAGTCCGGATATCTTGAGACGTGATACATTACTTGGGAGACCCTAGATATGAGTATAGCCGTTTGTAGCGCCGTTCATACAGCTACGAAGAGACGAGTTCAAATCAGTCGACACCAAAGGAAAGAGGAGCACATTGACGTCATTGTTACGATTTGCGATTTGGTGATTTGAATTTCACATTTCCGTTGTTTGGATTTTGGTATTTTGAGGATTTCGTTTTATGATTGGTTTTCCTATGTACTCATTCCTTGCACTCGATTAGTGTTCCATATATCAGTTGTATTGATGTTCGTTTTGTGCATACTCATTGCACTTGATTTGATTTTATATATTCTGAGAGACTGATTTGATTTTGTGTATATGGGTTGCACATGATTTTGGACTTATGCTTTCGGTATAGATTTCATGCACTTTTCGTACTTTTATTTGGTTTGTGCACACTGATGCATGTGGTTGTAAGTTTATCTATCGCGGTATACTTGATTTTGATTCGGTATATGTCGTATACCTCTGATTTCAATTTTGATATTCGATTTATGTTTTCGTGCACCATGTGCACTCGATTGAGATTCTTGCGCACACTTGGCGTGCTTGATGCGATTTTGTGCACACCAGATGCACTAAATCTGGGTTTTGTGCAGATTAAATGCACCTGATATTGTTGTCGTACATACCCGTTGCACTTGACAGATGTTTATGGTGCACACCCGTTGCACTCAATTTTGTTTCCGTGCATAGTCGTGGCATCTGTATTTGATTTCGATTTTCGTACGCACCGGACGCACGTGGTAGCTTGTATACTGTATTGGATTGATTTCATTTTGAGCAGTACATTTTTATGATATTTACTATTTGGTTTAGTAACCGAGCAGGACTGTTCTGAGACCAGTACCTATGTGTTTTTGCATAATCAGATGTTTAGGCGATTTTACGATGATGTGTACTATATACAAGTTATAGTTTTAATGTATATCATGTTGGTTTTTGTATTGGACTTTAATATTGTATTTTCATCATACCTCCGATGATTGCGTTATGCTTGATAGAGTTTGATTTTTAGTTATGTACCTGTTTTTCATGCGCATGCATTACGCTAGGATGTGTTTTATGTATTGATGATTTCGGAGCCCCGATGATTTGAGTGCTTTGCTGAAATGTTTAAGTATTTGGGGAAGTTTTAATTTTAAATTCGGGGACCGAATTTCTTGAAGGGGGGAAGATTGTAACATTTTAAAAATAAATAAATAAATAATTAAATAAATAAAACCCTTTAGGTGAATTTTCTGATAATCGGTAAAATAAACCGTATTTTCCGTAAAACTCAACAACAATTATTTTTCAATATAAACTTAAATACGCCTATTTTAACTATATAATTGCTAGTATTTGGTATTTATTTGGTCACTTGTAAATTTCTAGTTTACTCAAATATTTTTCCTTAATTAATTATTTTAAATATTAATATAAGCTTTTAATTATACATTTAATTAGTGTAAATTACAAATTGGAGTGGGTTAATTTTATAAAAGTGAGTCATGGCATATTAGAATTATGTTTGTAACATTCTCTTCTCCTCTTGATTTGTCTTCAAATTCTAGAGAATTCTAGGTTTTTTTAGATAAGAAAATAAATTAAAATAAATAATTTGTGAAAAGACTTAAAAGATGTAATTTGTGGTGAGTGTTCTACACATTTCTACACTCTTTTCTCACTCTCTCTCTCCTTCCCCTCTCCTTGGCCGAAACCCCCTTTGGCTGCCCAAAATTTTCCCCACCTCATTTCCATCACAAAAATCTCCAAAAATTCATCGAAAATCCAAAATAAAACATCACAAATTCCTAATCCAATCTCTACCCATTATTCTTTGGCCTATCTAGCAAGGTTCTTAAAGAAAAATTAGCATTTTGAAGTCTAGGTTGCATGTTTGATCTCATATTTGTGGAGGTATAATCCTAACCCTAGTGTTAATTGTAGGTTAATTACTATAATTTATTGAATTTCGGTGTTTAATTATGGTTTTAGTTGCTAAATTAAAAATTCAAGATTAGGATTTGTGATCAAGTGAGGATTTTTATCAATTATTCATGGTTTTAATGAGTAGATTAACATGTTAGTGGAATGCAAAACATAATCTAGTTACTAGTTGCTAATTGTTAGTTTAAAATTTTGCTAATCATGCTAATGTTGCAAACTAGGTTTTTAGAAATTGGTTTAATAATTGAGATTAAATTCTAATTATGGTTTTCATGACATTATTAACATTTTAATTTGTTGTTTAGCAACTTAGATCATGCAAAACTCAGTTTAGTTGATAATTTGTGAATTTTTGCTTTAAAGGTGTTAAAATTGGATGAATTTGTAAACTAGAATTTTAGGATTTATATAAATTGGTGAGATAAAAATATAGTAATGGTTTGTATGATCTAGTTATGATATTTAGTGAATATTGTGGCCACTAGATTTGTTTAAATATCAAGTTTTGTACTAAAACGGTTATTTGATGCTTTCTAGGTTTTCAGAAATAAATCGATTTGATTTATTTTGAGGTTTTGATGAGTTACAATCTATTTCATATTATAATTAGTGAGTTTTGAAACCACGATTGGTACACTTGGGTTTTTCTCGATCAATTGGCGTTCGTACGCCGATGTCGAGCGTTATTTGGTTCTTTTGCATGAGCGGGTCATAGGTTTTAAGCTATGCGCGTTTCATGCGCCATTTTGGTTTTTATCCGCGATTTCGGTTTACGATATTATATATGTTTGCATATAGGAACCCCTCACGTGAATTTCGGACAAGGAAGAAGAGGATGGCGGCATCGACTCCGGTAAGCAAGAACCAGGTGAGTAGATGTATATCTATGGGGGAAATCGGGTGTATGGCGTGTAGCACCCCCGCAACTTTGTAGGATATGATGTGGTCTTGAGATAGTTATATACTGTTATGTTATGGCGATATATGAATACTGAACAAGAAAGGTTCTAGCATGACCACGGATCAGAATTTTGGGTATTTTGGATGACAGTCCTCTTATTCTAGTCCTTAGTCGCGAGAGCCTAGAGTATAGGTTAGTGCACGCACACATGTGCACACACACACACACACTTGTTTTCTAGGTCTACAACATATACACGTGATATGAGGATGTTATGTGATACTTGGAGATGAGTCGATATGATCGGGCATGAGGCCGTGAGAAATTTGATATGTGACTGAGTTATGGTATGAGATATGTTATGATATTACAGAGGATCGTTGGACGATGATACCTTGTGATTGATGATTTATATATATGATAATTGACATATGATTGAAATATGAAATGAGGTATGCTATGATATTTATAATGGATCGCTTGTGCAATATATACTCATATATGATAATATGTGTTGATGACATCGGATTGCACGAGACTTTAGGTCAGTAACCAGATCATGATATTGTTTGATGATGATACCTTATGAATGATGATGTATATATATGATAATTGGCCCGTACCCCGATTTTGGGATGCCGTACGATGGATTTTACCGTACGAGATATAGATGTGATGATTGATCCGCACTCTTGACTTGAGGAAGTTGTACTTTGTACGTGACGCTATTGAGGTTGGATCGCCGACTACAAGAGATATTGACTCGGATTTTAGGTGGATTCTTATTACCTATCGACTAGTTTCTTTAGTTTAGTTCCTTAGTGGGTTAGATAGATACTAGTTTAGGCTCGAGTCATATTTATTTTCAAAATTAACGAATCGTGCACATTTTTAAAGACAGCCTGAGAGATACTGCGGATTTTTCAAAGGCCATATCTTTTCTATAAAACCCCGTAGCCCCTACTTTTCTAAAAACCACGATTCCGCAATTTCAAACAACAAACTATATGACTCGTAGTTAGATATGTATATTCTAAACGTGCGTTTAATATACATTCACCGTTATATTCATGTGCATTGCATGTTCATACATATGTTTCTTTAGCTAATATGAAACCCTGTCTGTTAGGACACCAGCACCATTACCGATGATGCGCATGTCCACGTACACTTATTTGCCGGCTCACACACATCATTATCGGTAATTGCCATGTCACGTACACTTTAGAAAATATTATCTCATTAATATAATCGGCTAAAGGCTAGTTACCACATAATATTTATGTGATTGCTCTCATGTGTTAATTTAGAGATTGCATTCGTTACATAGATACTTCATGCATTCATATACTCATTCATGTACTATTCTGGGGCTTTATACCGATATTCACTATTTACTTACTCTTGATTCTTGGATTTCGGATTTCCATGAGATTTCTGGATTTGGGGGAAAACCGCAAGAATTTATAATAACTTCTCTCTTTCTCCCCTTCTCTTATTTAAAATACCAGTTGTGGTTTTCTCGTGATGTATGTATCGCCCACCATGAGTTTTCATGATTGCTGTTGGATTTCGAGACCCGATTCGAGGAGCAGGATGAATCGTTTTGGGTACATGGTGGGCCCGGTAAGGTACACCGGGGCAAGAAGTTTGAGTTGTAGACGATGAGTCTGGCAGGGGAGACTACCTACCGGTGATGTCTGGCGCGGCGGATATCCGGAGGATACCGACCGTTGTCGTGAGATTTGATGATATGGGCCGATCCAGACTGACAGAGCCCGAGATATTGAGACATTGAGATTTAAGATATTGAGATATTGTGTCGATGTTTGACACGGGCTTTCTGTCGATTTCACTGATGAGGTTTCAGTTTTATTATACAAGATTCATTGATGTTTTTCTTATATCAGATTATTCAGATTTCATGGTTGATTTTCTCATTCATGATGCATTCATACATCAGATATATGATTTATTACTGTTTAGTGACACTGACACGCGCACTGAGTATTGCACTTATGCATAGATTATTACCTTATCACTACTAGATGTCTATTGTTATGTTAAGTATATTATTATAACCTAGGAGATCATCGTGCATGCGATTTCTAACCGCAGATGTCTTCTACTCATGAGTTGGCAACTCACCCCCGTTGTGCCAAATTTTCTTTCAGGTTCAGATGTACAGGTTTTCTTGGCGGCTTGTTGGCACACCACTTCATTCAGGGTGATTGCTTGGTAGGTTGGTTCACTTGTATCGTGACCGCCGTTGTACTCCTATTTATTTCAGTTGTATCTAGTAAGCTCCATCTACCAGACTTGTATTACTTGATAGATTTAGAAGACCAGTTGTTTATTCTTTCGACCTTAGAGTCGCGCTTGTATTATGATGGTTTTTTGGTGGGTTTGGGTTTTCTTCTGAGTTTTGTTTCTCGCCCTTCGGCGTTGTATATTATATTGCTTGCGTTGTTGTGACCGCCAATTGGCGAAGAGCTAGCTCCTGCTTAGGGATGCCTTTACTATTGCTTGTGTATATATTTCTTGTTTGTACCCGTTTGGGGCCAGTTTTTACAAAGGAGACTCTTTCGAAATTTTTGAGAAAATTTGATATTGCTTTTAAACATGTTTTCCTACACTTATTCTTTTAAATGGTTTAGATTTCTGGGCTTCGACTTAGATTATGTTACTCCTTTAGACGTTTCATAATTTAAGTGCCGGTCACGTTCCGTACTTTCGGGTCGTGACAAAGTTGGTATCAGATCGTTAGGTTTTACCTTCTACATGTAGGGTGACCCTTGGTTGATGGAGTAGGTGTCTAAAGTAGAGTGACATACTGTGGGTATGTTCCGCGGCATACTTACGATACGCTACTCCGCTAAAGGAGCCTTAGGATGTACATTTCTTTGCACCGTATTTCTATTCGTTCCTTTGATCTACTTTCGTCGATGTCGGATGGAGGTTTCTGTTACCACGGTTGCACAGGCAGAGAGTGCTGCGACAAGATTTGCGGTTAGCATGAGCGTTTAGATATGTCGTTTCCTATATTTTCTCATGGACGCAAGCGTTTGATATCTGCCCCAGATGATCAGGCCACTGTTAGAGACCGGTTAGAATGTGATGACCGTTAGTGTATCGTCTATTCTTGAGGATCGAGATATTGTTTAGCGCGCAGAAGAAGTGTATTCACATGTCATCTAGGCGAAGTTTAAAGATTTGAACGAATGTCAGAAATCCATTTTTCCATGTTTAAGGTATTCGGAAGAATATGCAGGTAATTCTATAGACCCTCTAGAAGAATGAAACCCTAACTCAACATAATGACCATGAGAACGCCTTTGAACCTTAGGGTTTGTGGCAGTTTCGTGGTGCTATTAGTGAGGCTTTGGTTTGTCCTTCTACGGCTGGTCCGCAGGTGCTGTGGCATGTACTGGATATTTTTAAACTGTACTTGAGTGTTGAGCTCTTGGGGAATTTTGTGACTTTGATGAATGGATCGAAAAGTTTAACGTAGTCCGGATATCTTGTGATGGGATACATTACTTGGAAGACTCTAGATATGAGTATAGCCGTTTGTAGCGCCGTTCATACAACTACGAAGAGACGAGTTCAAATCAGTCGACACCAGAGGAAAGAGGAGCACATTGACGTCATTGTTACGATTTGCGATTTGGTGATTTGAATTTCACATTTCCGTTGTTTGGATTTTGGTATTTTGAGGATTTCGTTTTATGATTGGTTTTCCTATGTACTCATTCCTTGCACTCGATTAGTGTTCCATATATCAGTTGTATTGATGTTCGTTTTGTGCATACTCATTGCACTTGATTTGATTTTATATATTCTGAGAGACTGATTTGATTTTGTGTATATGGGTTGCACATGATTTTGGACTTATGCTTTCGGTATAGATTTCATGCACTTTTCGTACTTTTATTTGGTTTTGTGCACACTAATGCATGTGCTTGTAAGTTTATCTATCGCGGTATACTTGCTTTTGATTCGATATATATCGTATACCGCTGATTTCAATTTTGATATTCGATTTATGTTTTCGTGCACCATGTGCACTCGATTGAGATTCTTGCCCACACTTGGCGCAATTGATGCGATTTTGTGCACACCAGATACACTAAATCGGGGTTTTGTGCAGATTAAATGCACCTGATATTGTTGTCGTGCATGCCCGTTGCACTTGACAGATGTTTATGGTGCACACCCGTTGCACTCAATTTTGTTTCCGTGCATAGTCGTGGCATCTATATTTGATTTCGATTTTCGTGCGCAACGGACGCACGTGGTAGCTTGTATACTGTATTGGATTGATTTCATTTTGAGCAGTACATTTTTATGATATTTACTATTTGGTTTAGTAACCGAGCAGGACTGTTCTAAGACCAGTACCTAGGTGTTTTTGCATAATCAGATGTTTGGGCGATTTTACGATGATGCGTACTATATACAAGTTATAGTTTTAATGTATATCATGTTGGTTTTTGTATTGGACTTTGATATTGTATTTTCACCATACCTCCGATGATTGCGTTATGCTTGACGGAGTTTGATTTTTAGTTATGTACCTGTTTTTCATGCGCATGCGTTACGCTAGGATGTATTTTATTTATTGATGATTTCGGAGCCCCGATGATTTGAGTGCTTTGCTGAAATATTTTAGTATTTGGGGGAGTTTTAATTTTAAATTCGGGGACCGAATTTCTTTAACGGGGGAAGATTGCAACATTTTAAAAATAAATAAATAAATAAATAAATAAATAAAACCCTTTAGCTGAATTTTCTGATAATCGGTAAAATAAACCGTATTTTCCGTAAAACTCAACTACAATTATTTTTCAATATAAACTTAAATACGCCTATTTTAACTATGTAATTGTTAGTATTTGGTATTTATTTGGTCACTTGTAAATTTCTAGTATGCTCAAATATTTTTCCTTAATTAATTGTTTTAAATATTAATATAAGCTTTTAATTATACATTTAATTAGTGTAAATTACAAATTGGAGTGGATTAATTTTACAAAAGTGAGTCATGGCATATTAGAATTATGTTTGTAACATGCTCTTCTCCTCTTGATTTTTCTTCAAATTCTAGAGAATTCTAGGTTTTATTTAGATATTAAAATAAATAATTTGTGAAAAGACTTAAGAGATGTAATTTGTGGTGAGTGTTCTACACATTTCTACACTCTTTTCTCACTCTCTCTCTCCTTCCCCTCTCCTTGGCCGAAACCCCCTTTGGCTGCCCAAAATTTTTCCCACCTCATTCCCATCACAAAAATCTCAAAAAATTCATGAAAAATCCAAAATAAAACATCACAAATTCCTAATCCAATCTCTACCCATTATTATTTGTCCTATCTAGCAAGGATCTTGGAGCAAAATTAGCATTTTGAAGTCTAGGTTGCATGTTTGATCTCATATTTGTGGAGGAATAATCCTAACCCTAGTGTTAATTGTAGGTTAATTACTATAATTTATTGAATTTCGGTGTTTAATTATGGTTTTAGTTGCTAAATTAAAAATTCAAGATTATGGTTTGTGATCAAGTGAGGATTTTTATCAATTATTCATGGTTTTAATGAGTTGATTAACATGTTAGTGGAATGCAAAACCTAATCTAGTTACTAGTTGCTAATTGTTAGTTTAAAATTTTGCTAATCATGCTAATGTTGCAAACTAGGTTTTTAGAAATTGATTTAATAATTGAGATTAAATTCTAATTATGGTTTTCATGACATTACTAACATTTTAATTTGTTGTTTAGCAACTTAGATCATGAAAAATTTAGTTTAGTTGATGATTTGTGAATTTTTGCTTTAAAGGTGTTAAAATTGGATAAATTTGTAAACTAGATTTTTAGGATTTATATAAATTGTTGAGATAAAAATTTAATAATGGTTTGTATGATCTAGTTATGATATTTAGTGAATATTGTGGCCACTAAATTTGTTTAAACATCAAGTTTTGTACTGAACCGTTATTTGATACTTTCTAGGTTTTCGGAAATAAATCGATTTGATTTATTTTGAGGTTTTGATGAGTTACAATCTATTTCATATTATAATTAGTGAGTTTTGAAACCACGATTGGTACGCTTGGGTTTTTCTCGATCAATTGGCTTTCGTACGGCGATATCGAGGGTTATTTCGTTCTTTTGTATGAGCGGGTCATAGGTTTTAACCTATGCGCGTTTCATGTGCCATTTTGGTTTTTATCCGTGATTTCGGTTTACGATATTATATATATTTGCGTATAGGTACCCCTCACGTGGATTTCGGACGTGGAAGAATAGGATGGCGGCATCGACTTCGGCAAGCGAGGGCCAGGTGAGTAGATGTATATCTATGGGGGAAATCGGGTGGATAGCGTATAGCACCCCCGCAACTTCGTAGGATATGATCTAGTATTGAGATAGTTATATACTGTTATGTTATTGTGAGATATGAATACTGAACAAGAAAGGTTCTAGGATGACCACGGATCGGAATTTTGGGTATTTTGGATGACAGTCCTCTTATTCTAGTCCTTAGTCGCGAGACCCTAGAGTATAGGTTAGTACACGCACACACGCACGCGCGCACACACACACACACTTGTTTTCTAGGTCTACAACATATATACGTAATATGAGGATGTTATGTGATACTTGGAGATGAGTCGATATGATCGGGCATGAGGCCATGAGAAATTTGATATGTGACTGAGTTATGATATGAGATATGTTATGATATTACAACTGATTGTTGGACGATGATACCTTGTGATTGATGATGTATATATATGATAGTTGACATATGATTGAAATATGAAATGAGGTATGTTATGCTATTTATAATGGATCGCTTGTGCAATGTATACTCATATATGATAATATGTGTTGATGACATCGGATTGCACGAGACTTTAGGTCAGTAACCAGATCATGATATTGTTTGATGATGATACCTTATGAATGATGATGTATATATATGATAGTTGACCCGTGCCCCGATTTTGGGATGCCATACGATGGATTTTACCGTACGAGGTATAGATGTGATGATTGATCCGCACTCTTGACTTGAAGAAGTCATACTTTGTACGTGACGCTATTGAGGCTGGATCGCTGACTACTACAGATATCGACTCGGACTTTAGGTGGATTCTTATTACCTATCGACTAGTTTCTTTAGTTTAGTTCCTTAGTGGGTTAGATAGATACTAGTTTAGGCTCAAGTCATATTTAATTTCAAAACTAACGAATCGTGCACATTTTTAAAGACAGCCTGAGCGATACTACGGATTTTTCAAAGGACATATCTTTTCTATAAAATCCCGTAGCCCCTACTTTTCTAAAAACCACGATTCCGCTATTTCAAACAACAAACTATATGACTCGTAGTTAGATATGCATATTCTAAATGTGCGTTTAATATACATTCACCGTTATATTCATGTGCATTGCATGTTCATACATATGTTTCTTTAGCTAATATGAAACCCTGCCTGTTAGGACACCAGCATCATTACCGATGATGCGCATGTCCACGTACACTTATTTGCCGGCTCACACACATCATCATCGGTAATTGCCATGTCACGTACACTTTAGAAAATATTATCTCATTGATATAATCAGCTAAAGGCTAGTTACCACATAATATTTGTGTGATTGCTCTCATGCGTTAATTTAGAGATTACATTCGTTACATAGATACTTCATGCATTCATATACTCATTCATGTACTATTCTGGGGCTTTATACCGATATTCACTATTTACTTACTCTTGATTCTTGGATTTCGGATTTCCTTGATATTTCTGTATTTGGGGGAAAACCGCAAGAATTTATAATAACTTCTCTCTTTCTCTCTCTCTCTCTCTTATTTAAAATACCAGTTGCAGTTTTCTCGTGATATATGTGTCGTCCACCATGAGTTTTCATGATTGCTGTTGCATTTCGAGACCCGATTCGAGGAGTAGGATGAATCGTTTTGGGTACATGGTGGGCCCGGTAAGGTACCCTGGGGAAAGAAGCTCGAGTTGTAGACGATGAGCCTGGCAGGGGAAGACTACCTACCGGTGATGTCTGGCGCGTCGGATATCCGGAGGATACCGACCATTGTCATGAGATTTGATGATATGGGCCGATCCGGACTGACGGAGCCCGAGATATTGAGATATTGAGACTTGAGATATTGAGATATTGTGTCGATGCTTGACACGGGCTTTCTGTCGATTTCACTGATGAGGTTTCAGTTTTATTATACAAGATTCATTGATGTTTTTCTTATATCAGATTATTCAGATTTCATGGTTGATTTTCTCATTCATGATGCATTCATACATCAGATATAGATTTATTACTGTTTAGTGACACTGACACGCGCACTGAGTATTGCACTTATTCATAGATTATTACCTTATCACTACTAGATGTCTAGTGTTATGTTAAGTATATTATTATAACCTAAGAGATCATCGTGCATGCGATTTCTACCCGCAGATGTCTTCTACTCATGAGTTGGCAACTCACCCCCGTTGTGCCAAATTTTCTTTCAGGTTCAGATGTACAGGTTTCCTTGGCGGCTTGTTGGCACACCACTTCATTCAGGGTGATTGCTTGGTAGGTTGGTTCACTTGTATCGTGACCGCCGTTGTACTCCTATTTATTTCAGTTGTATCTAGTAAGCTCCATCAACCAGACTTGTATTACTTGATAGATTTAGAAGACCAGTTGTTTATTCTTTCGACCTTAGAGTCGCGCTTGCATTATGATGGTTTTTTTGGTGGGTTTTGGTTTTCTTCTGAGTTTTGTTCCTCGCCCTTCGGCGTTGTATATTATATTGCTTGCGTGGTTGTGACCGCCAATTGGCGAAGAGCTAGCTCCCACTTGGGGATGCCTTTACTATTGCTTGTGTATATATTTCTTGTTTTTACCCGTTTGGGGCCAGTTTTTACAAAGGAGACTCTGTCGAAATTTTTGAGAAAATTTGATGTTGTTTTTAAACATGTTTTCCTACACTTATTCTTTTAAATGGTTTAGATTTCTGGGCTTTGGCTTGCTTAGAATACGTTACGCCTTTAGACGTTTCATAATTTAAGTGCCGGTCACATTCCGTACCTTCGGGTCGTGACAGCTCCTCCCCTGCCAGGCTCATCGGCTAATCCATCGACATCCCTTTCTTGTCCCGGGGTACCATACCGGGTCCACCATGTACTCGCACACCGCCTCATCCAATTCCTCGCATTGGGTTTCTAACACAAGTCTCAGAACCAAAAAATCTCATGGTGGACGCATCGAAATATCATATCAAGAGAAACCGGGTTTTTTTAAACAATGCATAATTTCATGAAATACCACGGTCCTCAAATTCAGAAAATCACATGAAATCCATATCTCAATGCATAAATCCATGAAATATAATATATGCAAGATAAAACAGTAATATGAGCATATCAAGGAAAAACCGATATTTAAATGCATCAAGTTTTTAAATTGTTCATGCGGTTTCAAATTTCTTCGAAATCTAATGCAACATAATATAAAGGTGAACATGTAGCTATAGCAAGGTATATGTGTAAGCATGTAGGTATAGCAAGGTATATGTATATGCTATATTTCATATGCACAATGGAATAAGAATCAATGTCTCATTTGTCTCTAACCAATACAATATCATATATGTATATGTGTTGTGCGTGTCATGGCAATTACCGACGGTGTGTGTGTAGCATACAATTAGTGCTCGTGCAACATGAACCGTCAATAATAGTGCAGTATCCAATGGGTATATGTCCATGCACAACAAGTAATAATATGTAATGAAGTTCATGCACAATCTCTATGTACATATACTTATAATTAATAACCATATCGTTGAATCTAGCCCAGACGCATAACGCCATACGGGCGATTCCCCTGTAGATGTTAAATCTACTTACCGATGATCTTGAGCTAAGTAAAGCCAACCACTTGCTTTCCCTTCTTCGCAGCGTCTGAAGTCCCCGCCTGCGATCCTAAAATCATACAACAATCATTACAAGTTCACATTAGAAATCGACCAATAACACGTACAAACTACATTTGACCGACGCACCAACTCCAAACAAACTCTCAAGTGTTCGTCTAGTGGCTAACGTGTGTAGCGACACTACGAAACCAACCCAAGGGCCACAGCTACACAAAGTACATAAACCGTGTCGGATAACGTTACACACGTAGTCGTAACACTAGAAACAAGAAAAGTGATCCCAGATTTTTTATACAGTCAAAACATAAAAATCAAGCAGTACCAAACACTTCTAAACAACTGCAGACAACTACCCTACAAAACCCAAGCCCCAACTCCCCTAAAAGCCTGAGGTCGCCGTATTTCATCATGATCTCGCCGGCCAAAACCGAACAGGTGAGGTTCGTGCTTCAGGTGTTCACTCAGGGTCACTAGTACAACACTACTACATTGCTAGATTTTCCAGTATATACTCGGGGTCACAGCATATCACAGATATCCTATAATGACACTAAAAATATGATATGTGCACAAAACTATACCTTTTGTGTTCTAAACTGAAACTAATAAGCTACACAACATTAAAACACCTATTTAACAGTTTAGAGGTTATACATATCCACACTTGCTCAAATGATCCTAGCTTTCCAAGCTCTAAGGGATCCTAGTGGCTAAAACATGACATGAGAAGTGTTTTGGTGAGGTTTAATGAAGTTTTGCAAGGTTTTGTGCAGAAAAGGTGAGGGTTTCAGTTGAGGGAAGAGAAATAATGAGAATGATTGAGAATGAGAGAGTGAGATAAGAATGAGAGAGTGAAGTGTGATAAGGATGAGAGGGTGAGTGTAGGGTGAGTCTACCCTTACACTTACTCTCTCCCTCTCCTTCATTAATGCAAGCATACTCATCCTCATGAGTCACCTTGCCACCTCCCCTCATTCAAAACAAGAAGATAACTCTCACAACAAATATCTAAGTGTAAGTTAATCATGGCATGGATTTGTTTAAGATGTCATGGCCACTAAACAAGGTTAACACTAAACAACCCCCATGTTAACATGCACAAGTGTGTGCAGGTAAAAACAAATAAAAAAAAATCGATTAATCTTTATAAAATGCGAGATAACTATTTTGGTAAACTTTTTACTAAAAACCCGCACTATCGCTTAATTAATACTAATCGCATTCTAAGGTGTTACAATCTCCCCCCTTAAAGAAATTCGTCCCCGAATTAAAAATTCTTACTATGCTTACCTTTAAAGAGATGAGGGAAATTCTTCTGCATCTCGCTCGCAGCCTCCCAAGTGATCACCTCACTAGACGGGCTATGCCAAAGAGCCTCCACAGATAGTAAGACCTTTGACTGAAGTTTCTCCACCTGCTGATCTACTATAACTATCGGCTGTTGGTGAACGAAAAGATCGCGTCCTAGTTGAATGGTCTGGTGCTGAATCATGTGAGAAGGGTCATGAAGGTATTTGCGAAGTATCGACACAAGGAATACAGGGTGAATATCCAGAAATCTGGGCAGAATTGAAAAACGATAGGCAATGATACTAACCCGCTCAAGGATCTCAAAAGGACCTACAATTCTGGGACTAAGTTTCCCTTCTCTC
This sequence comes from Agapanthus africanus, assembly GCA_030015575.1. NCBI lineage: Eukaryota > Viridiplantae > Streptophyta > Magnoliopsida > Asparagales > Amaryllidaceae > Agapanthus > Agapanthus africanus. The sequence continues at coordinate 132,547,866 of CM057343.1, forward strand.
CAAATCTCATCACGCCATTCATCGGAAAAATCCGTAGGAATACATGATCTCCCACTGCGAACTCAAGTCTGCGACGACGACGGTCGGTATAAGACTTCTGTCTGCACTGGGCTGCTCTTATCTTGTCCTGAATCAACTGGATCTTCTCCGTAGTCTCTTAAACTAGCTGGGGTCCAAAAATCCTGCTCTCGCTGAGTTCGGTCTAACAGACTGGCGATCGACACAATCTACCATACAAAGCCTAAAAAGGTGCCATCTGAATCGTCTCCTGATAACTGTTATTTTAGGAGGATTCTATCAATGGCAAGTGATGATCCCAATTGCTAATAAACTTAAGCACGCATGCTCGAAGCATAACCTCCAGAGTCTGTATAGTCCGCTCTGACTGACCATCGGTCTATGGATGGACAGCGGTGCTAAAGCTCAAACAGGTGCCCAAGGCTTCCCGAAGCTTCTGCCAAAGACGGCTAGTGAACTGGGTGTCTCTATTGGATACAATGCATGAAGGAACTCCGTGCTAATGCACAAACTTATCGATGTACAATTGAGTATACTGAGTATAACCGAAAGTTGTCTTCACTGGAAGCAAGTGAGCCGCTTTCGTTAACCGGACAAAAATCACCCAAATGGAGTCATACCCTTGACTAGACCTGGGTAGACTCACAACGAAATCCATGGAGATTTGCTCCCATTCCCACTCTGGAACGGTTAAAGGTTGCAACTCTCCTGCCGGTCTCAAATGCTCAACCTTAGCTCGTTGACAAGTCAGGCACTTCAAAACGAAATCCGAAACTTCACACTTCATCCCTGCCCACCCGTAACTATCTCTCAAGTCACGTTTCATCTTGGTGGAACTTGGGTGAACACTAAAAGCTGACTGATGTGCTTGCTCTAGGATCTTGCGTCTCTACCCATCGGTATTAGGTACACACAAATGAATCCTGAAATGTAGCACACCCTGGTCATTAATCAAGAACTCCGAATCTTTAACCTGCCGAACATGCTCAAGAATCTCAGACAAACGAGTATTGGCGAACTGTGCCTTACAAAAACGATTAAGTAAAGATGGACGGGCGCGGACATGAGCAAGCTGTCCCCCAGTGGAGGTGTGTTGGATATATATGCCCTAGAGGCCTACATTGTATAGGATGCTTGGGATATGTATGTACATGACAGTCTTGCTTGATATGATAGTACGCTATTTGGTTTGTCTTTATCTTAACGTATGATATATTTTACTTGGTGTCTATATATATATATATGTTGATAAAGCCCATAGGGTGTTTGTCTGACTACCGGCGTTGTGATGGCAGTCATACTAGTGGGAGCTAGATAGTCAATAGGCACACCCTTAGATGTCCCTGGTCGCAGGAGTATCGAGATTGGGCATCGATACTCCAGAGTAGACTAGTGTATACATATCTAGATCCTGACGAGGGGCGATGGATTGGTCCCGCAGCCATTGGTGGTGTTCATCTAAGATTGTATACAGATGCTCACTGGGTGTGAGTACACCGGACAGGACTCGCCGAGAACTGACTGGATGGTATTATACCTAACGTCAGATAGCAGTTCTCAGGTGACATGTGTGCAGATAGTCCGTTGACTTAAGGTCATCATTTGTCTCGTGTGAGTTCCCACTGTGCTTTGATTATTACCCTACCACGATTCAAAGGAGTCGTGCAAACAGGTTTTAGTTGGGCACAGTCCCGAGCCACGTGGAGGCAGTGAGTGACTGTTAGGGATTCGTCTCTCCCGGTATAGGGAGTTGATATCGCACGGTGATCGGTTGGTCATTACCATAAGTCCCTGGCCAGGGCTGATTGAGAATTACTGATAGATTGATCAGTAGATTCTCGGATGGTGATAGAGCCATACCGACACGACTTGTACGGTTATTAGGGGTCTGACGTCCACCACCTCCCTAGACCATACATGCGATACTCTTAGACGAACAGACCGGACTGCACGGATATTGTCACGGACAGGCTAAGTAGGATTTCAGATGGGTTACCTCATCGGCTTTCTTATCGACAACTACCTGGGGACCGTTACGTACAGCTAGTGCCGCTTGCGGTCTGTGGTTAAACCCACTGCCAGCGTAGTAGTCGAGTCTTTAGAGTCCCACACAGAGATTTCCCAAACCCAGGCGAAAAGATATAGAGGTCGTATGGTTTTTACGACAAAGGTTCGGACGCATACGTGTTTAAACGCACGTACGACATTCGGACAGTTTTTACTAGCCGGCTTTGGTTTAAGCCAGATTCTAGTATCAGGTTATTGGATTTATACAGTCTAAAGTTTTTCCGTGTTTTCACGGATGAGAGGGGCGTTCTCGTAATTTTCCAAGAAGTTTCTAGAAGGATGTGACTTGGAGGGAGAGGTGGCATTGTCATTTAATGATTTAGTGACTCATTGTGAGTGATTCATCATGTCATTAATGCATTATTAAATGCTTAATGACTCACATAATGAATCACCTACTTGCATTTATGAAACATGATGAATAATCTCATATTATTCATTTCTTTTAATTCATTATGTTTCATATATCTAGTGAGAAGCTATTTCATTATTATTATTATTATCATTATCATCTTCTCACTTTCTCTCTTCAAGCTCTCTCTCCTTCACCAATCCCTAATCCTACCCCTCATGAGTTGAGAAAAAGGATTAGGAAAGACTAATTACTCCATAACCTATCTCTACATCACCTTAGTTACTCTATTTAGCAACTAGAGAAACTAAGTAACCTCAAGTTTAGAGGTTATAGCTTGGATTAGGGTTCTCGGATGGATCGTCTATCACGGAAGGAAGCCGAGGAGGACGTGGAGATCCAAAGAGGCCGTAGATAACATAAAGACGAAGGACTAGAACCGTTTGGTATAATCTCTTAACATAGTAGTTTAGAACTCTATAGGTTTTGTTAAGTATTGTTTAGCAAACGATTCATACGGTTATTCGATGTTTAATCAAAGAACAAGATCGTTTTTCATATTTTCGCCTCCCCACAAGTATTGGGGTGTTGAACATCGACTTACAGTGGTATCAGAGCCTCACTAAACAATAATTAACACACTTGCAAAATTGTATGAATTTTGAACGGAAAAACAAACCGGAAAAACCCCGATATCTTGCAGTTTCTGTCGAATTTTAAATGAGGTCCAAAAATTTTTCAGGGACCTTCAGGATGACCTAAATGAATATATTTGAACACCCAAGAAAACTGGGCTCATGAATCGGCCATAGCGCCGCGGAACCGCGGCAGATACCACCGATCCGCCGCGATTCCGCCGCGTATTGGACGATTCATCATCCCAAGTTTCTTGTGTTGATTCTATATGATATTTGGTATTTTCTGGTAATTTTTATTTTTGCTCAGGTTTCAGATTTACAGAGAAGTATTGGAGAAAAATTAAATGTGTTTAATCGATCGAAATTATACGGTATTTGCTTGTTTGATTATATCTGTGAAATGTATTATGGTTTCGTAAACCTCCCCTAACTGCTAGTATGTCGGTTGGCAGGGGGTTGCACATATCTGTGATGTGATATATATCTGTTTGTGTATATAAACTGTATTGGACTGTTGTGGTGATTAGCCGGGTTTGTGATGGGTTATTGTATTAATTCATTCGATGTAATTGTAATAAGTTGTAATATTATTTTGCGGGGCACATCCAGGTTGTGGTTGTAGCCACCGTTGTATTATTCTTTTTACTGTTTTTTTCTCCTAGGATAGACCCAAGGTGGGGTACACAAACTACCGGGTATTTTGAAGTGTTGAGGTAGACCGCTTCACTTCTGGTACTTGGTGGGTAGTTTGCTGTACCCGTAGGGGTCTGGGGTGGGGTAAATGGCTATTCATCACAACTGTGTAATCCGTCTTTCATTGCAGGCTCAAAAGAAATGCGGATTGCTTACAAATCCAATATTGTTTATCTGTGATCTGGAATGCCTATTATTGCGTCTGACGAATGTACAATATCTATATATGATAGCTATTTAGACGTCGCTTATGTTTTACACCCGCGCTAGCCCAGCCCCCGCTCTGTCGTTAGTTAAGTAACCTAATGGGTGATGACGGGACCCCATGGCGAATGCGGATGGCATAAGAGGATGTTGTATTTTCGTTGTTATCTGTAATGATAGGTTAAATGATGGGACGCATTATTATTAATGCAAAGAAAATAAAACCTAAACTGAATCGTTGGAACAATTTCCAAAACCACTCGGTTTTCTTGAAAAAGCAAATTTTAAATGCGGAGCTTAAACCACTCCTTTTAAATAAAAGCTATCTCTGTTCCTTCGATCATATCAAGTTCATTACGTTAACGGTTTTTTACCAAAAACCAGCCGTAACCCTCCGTCGTTTCAGATAGACAGCACATCGTATTCATGCTATGCTTGTTGGCCTACGTCAAGGCATAGTGTATGGTAGCAGTGTGTGTGCCTATTTGTTGCATAGATAAATGCATTAGTTTAATACAGACGTACACCTTGTTGGCCTACGTCAAGGGCTTGTACGATGTACTTAAATTGATCAGGACAACGACGGGTAGAACTTGACTTGCGTCTTATGACTTGTTGGCCTACGTCAAGGTCTATAAGAGCTTGGGGTAAAAATCACATCGGGAGTTTCAAACATAAAGGAAACTTGCAGATTTAGCATACCTTCTGGAGTGTGGTGACTAGAGTGGCTTCCATCTAGGGCATCATACAATGATAGTTGGATCCCGATCACACTGATGAGTAGGATTACTCTCGGGAATTTTTCTCACTTAACAATCAATGCTATAAACCAAGTAGGTGACTAGAAAGGTGTTAGAAGGGCTACGCCTCCAGGGAAAAGAGGTTATTTAATTAAGGAACTTCGCGAAAGCGTTGGAAAACCTCCCTCGAAGTACCAACACTAGCCTGGCTGAAAGGTTAAGCAAGTATTGTGACGTGTGATTAAATCCTGACTAGTTCTTCTTTTAGGTTTTGAAGAAGGATTTGAGCAAACAGTGGGAGCCATCCTGTTTAGATAAATTAATAAACCAATCTAAACTTGCAAGAGCATATGTGAGTGTTTTCTTTTCTCTCTCTCTGGCAGCTACCATGACTGGATTAAAACTATTACTCGAAAAAATATACTGACCGGGCAGAACTATAAAGATTGGCTAAGGAACGTCAATATTGCGCTGACTTATGACAAAGTTGCATATGTTACCACCGCTGTTCCACCCCTTATCCCTGGACCAGATTCCTCAGTTGTGGACAGGGAAGTCTGCAAAACCTGGGATCTAGATTGTGAGCGAGCTAAGTGTATCGTGCTGGCGTCCATGAACAATGAACTCCAGAAACAGCACGAGAGTATGGATATTGTATCCATCTTTCTCCATGTCAAAGAGTTGTATGGAGAGCACTCACGTATCGCGAGGTACGAAACCTCAAGGAAACTCTTCCAGATGAGGTTAGCTCCAGGATCGCCTGTAGGAGAGCACGTCCTCAAAATGATCATCCTCATTGAGGAACTCACAAACCTGGGATGCGTGCTAGAGAACGATTTGTATATCTACTTGATATTGCAGTCCCTTCCCCACACCTTCTCTCAGTTCGTGCTGAACTTCAACATGCACGAAATGGAAGCGGATCTTCCAAAGCTCCTCAATATGTTGAGGGTAGCAGAGACCTCCTTGAAAAAGGAGAAGACCCCAGTTCTGTATGTTGGCCAATCATCTTCTTCTAAATCTAAAGCGAAAGCTAAATGGAAGAAGAAGATGAAAGCCACCAAACCGAAAGGTGGGGTTAAGAAAGTGCAGGGAACGAACAAGGCAGGAAGGGTGAAGACAGAAAAGAACGAGTGCTTCTATTGTCACAAGCAAGGGCACTGGAAGAAGGATTGTCAGGCCTTCAAAGCCAAGGACATGAAGCAAGCAGTTGCTTCTACTTCAGGTGTGTTCGTAATCGAAAATTGTCTTTCAGTAAACTCTACTTCATGGGTACTTGATACCGGTTCTGGTTCTCACATCTGTAATTCTTTGCAGGATCTGAGAAATAGTAGAGTACTGGGGGCAGGTGATATGACTCTCCGGATGGGCAATGGAATGCATGTAGATGCAGTTGCAATAGGGGAATATCACCTAGGGTTGAATAGTGGACACATTTTGGTATTGTATAGCTGTTTTTGTATTCCCAGTATGTTGTGTAATATTATATCAGTATCTTTGTTGTCTAATGAAGGATATAATTTGGCGCTTGAAAGAAATGTCATGAACATTCTCCTAAATCAAGAAATGATTGGGTTTGGCACACTGGAAAACGGCATATACATACTTAATCAACCTCAAATTTTCTATATTCAAAACACGCGTAAAAGAAAGGCTCCAGATTCGAATCAAGCCTTCCTATGGTATTGTAGACTTGGTCATATAAATGAAACAAGGTTGACTAAGTTACATAAAGATAGATATTTAGATCCATTTGAATATTCATCATATGCAACTTGTCAATCATGTATCAAAGGAAAAATGACCAAATCTCCGTTCACCGGACACGGAGAAAGAACCACTGAACTCTTGGGACTAGTACACAATGATGTATGTGGTCCGATGTCTATACATGTACGAAGTGGTCACTCCTACTTCATCACTTTTACTGATGACTTCTCTAGGTATGGACATGTGTTCTTAATGAAGCATAAATCCGAGGCTTTTGAGAAGTTTAAGGAGTATAAAAATGAAGTAGAGAAACAAACTGGTAAAAGCATCAAGACACTTTGATCTGATCGAGGTGGAGAATATTTAAGTACCAGTTTCCTTGAATACTTAAAAGAGAATGGAATTTTCTCTCAGCTTACTCCGCCTTATACACCTCAGCATAATGGTGTATCAGAAAGGAGGAATCGCACGCTATTAGATATGGTGCGTTCAATGATGAGTAGTGCTGAGTTGCCACTTTCCTTCTGGGGATTTGCTCTAGAATCAGCAGCATACCTATTAAATAGAGTTCCGACTAAGTCTGTTCCTACCACTCCATATGAAATGTGGAGCGGAAAGATACCATATCTCAAGTATATCAAGATATGGGGGTGTCCGGTATATGTTAAAAAGCATAATCCGGACAAGCTCGAGGCACGATCGGTTTTGTGCAAGTTTGTAAGATACCCCAAGCATTCAAGGGGGTATATGGTCTACCACACTGAAGAACAAAAGGTGTTTGTCGCTCGTCACATTGTCTTCTTAGAAAGCGAATTTCTTGCAAAAGAAATTAGTGGGAGCGCGGTAGAACTGGAAGAAATTCCAGAACCTCAAACTGCTACCGAGGACTTAGTAGAACCTCAGATTTCAATAGAACATGATGAACCAACGCCACTCCGCAGATCTAGTAGGCTTTCTCATCCTCCTGAAAGATACTATGGTTTTCTTCTAGATGGGGATCGAGAGGATTGCATCATCGATGATGATGAGCCTACTAGTTTTCAGCAGGCTATCACGAGTAGCGACTCAATGAAGTGGCTGGATGCTATGAGATCCGAAATGGAATCCATGTACACCAATAAAGTATGGACTTTAGAAGTTGCTCCTCCTGGGGTAAAACCAGTTGGATGCAAATGGATCTTCAAAAAGAAGATTGGTGCATTTGGACAAGTGGAAACCTACAAAGCTAGACTAGTTGCAAAAGGTTTTCGTCAAAGACCAGGATTGGACTATGATGAAACTTTTTCACCAGTAGCTATGCTTAAATCCATTCGGATCATGCTTGCCATTGCTGCCTTCCATGACTATGAAATCTGGCAAATGGATGTAAAAACAGCTTTTCTAAATGGACATTTAGAAGAGAGTGTTTACATGGATCAACCAGAAGGTTTTTTAGACAGTGGGAGCAGCGGAAGAGTGTGCAAATTGCTTAAATCCATTTATGGGTTAAAGCAAGCATCGCGGAGTTGGAACATCTGCTTTGATGAGACAGTCAAGGGATTTGACTTTATCAAAAATGTAGATGAACCATGTATTTATAGGAAGATTGTAGAAGGAGCAGTAGTCTTCCTCGTTTTATACGTCGACGACATACTACTGATAGGGAATGATATCCCTATGCTACAATCAGTAAAGCTCTTCTTGTCACAGAAATTCTCCATGAAAGACTTGGGAAATGCAACATACATTCTGGGCATTAAGATCTATCGTGATAGATCTAATAGAATGTTGGGACTTTCGCAATCCAGGTATATAGACACTATACTAAAGAGATTTAGTATGGAAGATTCCAAGCGCGGTAATATGCCCGCTTGTCACGGGATCACCCTCTCCAAAGAGATGTCTCCAAAGACTGATGAAGAGAGGGCTCGCATGGGCATTATACCCTACGCTTCGACGGTAGGATCTATAATGTATGCGATGTTATGTATCAGGCCAGATGTAGCTTACGCACTTAGTGTGGTAAGCAGGTATCAATATGACCCAGGTGAGAAACATTGGATAGCAGTGAAGAACATTCTCAAGTACCTGAGAAGGACTAAGGAGATGTTCTTGATTTACGGTAATGGGGACCTCCAGGTAGAGGCTTTTACCGACTCCGGCTTCCAAAGTGACAAAGACGATTCTAAATCCATTTCGGGTTTTGTGTTTACCCTCAATGGAGGGGCGGTATGTTGGAGGAGTTCCAAACAGGATACCGTCGCAGACTCAACTATGGAGGCTGAGTATATAGCTGCTAGTGAAGCCGCAAAAGAGGCTGTCTAGATGAGGAAGTTCATTTCTGAACTTCAGGTGGTTCCGTCCATTGCCAATCCAATACCTTTGTATTGCGATAACAATGGCGCTGTAGCTTTAGCGAAGGAACCAAGGTCCCATCAGAAATCCAGGCATATCTTAAGGCGTTTTCACTTGATCAGGGAGATCGTGGATCGTCGGGAGATCGAGATACGGAGAGTGGACACAAAAGACAACACGGCAGATCCATTCACCAAGGCCATCCCTCAAGTTCAGTTCGAGAGGCTGTTTAAGATGTTGGGCATGCGGTACGCCAGCAACTGGATCTGGTAGAGACAGTGGGTACTCATTGCACCAATTATAGGCCTTAGTGCAAGTGGGAGATTGTTGGATATATATGCCCTAGAGGCCTACATTGTATAGGATGCTTGGGATATGTATGTACATGACAGTCTTGCTTGATATGATAGTACGCTATTTGGTTTGTCTTTATCTTAACGTATGATATATTTTACTTGGTGTCTATATATATATATATATATATATATATATATATATATATATGTTGATAAAGCCCATAGGGTGTTTGTCTGACTACCGGCGTTGTGATGGCAGTCATACTAGTGGGAGCTGGATAGTCAATAGGCACACCCTTAGTTGTCCCTGGTCGCAGGAGTATCGAGATTGGGCATCGATACTCCAGAGTAGACTAGTGTATACATATCTAGACCCTGACGAGGGGCGATGGATTGGTCCCGCAGCCATTGGTGGTGTTCACCTAAGATTGTATACAGATGCTCACTGGGTGTGAGTACACCGGACAGGACTCGCCGAGAACTGACTGGATGGTATTATACCTAACGTCAGATAGCAATTCTCAGGTGACATGTGTGCAGATAGTCTGTTGACTTAAGGTCATCATTTGTCTCGTGTGAGTTCCCACTGTGCTTTGATTATTACCCTACCACGATTCAAAGGAGTCATGCAAACAGGTTTTAGTTGGGCACAGTCCCAAGCCACGTGGAGGCAGTGAGTGACTGTTAGGGATTCGTCTCTCCCGGTATAGGGAGTTGATATCGCACGGTGATCGGTTGGTTATTACCATAAGTCCCTGGCCAGGGCTGATTGAGAATTACTGATAGATTGATCAGTAGATTCTCGGATGGTGATAGAGCCATACCGACACGACTTGTACGGTTATTAGGGGTCTGACGTCCACCACCTCCCTAGACCATACATACGATACTCTTAGACGAACAGACCGGACTGCGCGGATATTGTCACGGACAGGCTCAGTAGGATTTTAGATGGGTTACCTCATCGGCTTTCTTATCGACAACTACCTGGGGACCGTTACGTACAGCTAGTGCCGCATGCGGTCTGTGGTTAAACCCACTGCCAGCGTAGTAGTCGAGTATTTAGAGTCCCACACAGAGATTTCCCAAACCCAGGCGAAAAGATATAGAGGTCGTATGGTTTTTACGACAAAGGTTCGGACGCATACGTGTTTAAACGCACGTACGACATTCGGACAGTTTTTACTAGCCGGCTTTGGTTTAAGCCAGATTCTAGTATCAGGTTATTGGATTTATACAGTCTAAATTTTTTCCGTGTTTTCACGGATGAGAGGGGCGTTCTCGTAATTTTCCGAGAAGCTTCTAGAAGGATGTGACTTGGAGGGAGAGATGGCATTGTCATTTAATGATTTAGTGACTCATTGTGAGTGATTCATCATGTCATTAATGCATTATTAAATAATTAATGACTCACATAATGAATCACCCACTTGCATTTATGAAACATGATGAATAATCTCATATTATTCATTTCTTTTAATTCATTATGTTTCATATATCTAGTGAGAAGCTATTTCATTATTATTATTATTATCATTATCATCTTCTCACTCTCTCTCTTCAAGCTCTCTCTCCTTCACCAATCCCTAATCCTACCCCTCATGAGTTGAGAACAAGGATTAGGAAAGACTAATTACTCCATAACCTATCTCTACATCACCTTAGCTACTCTATTTAGCAACTAGAGAAACTAAGTAACCTCAAGTTTAGAGGTTATAGCTTGGATTAGGGTTCTCGGGTGGATCGTCTATCACGGAAGGAAGCCGAGGAGGACGTGGAGATCCAAAGAGGCCGTAGATAACATAAAGACGAAGGACTAGAACCGTTTGGTATAATCTCTTAATATAGTAGTTTAGAACTCTATAGGTTTTGTTAAGTATTGTTTAGCAAACGATTCATACAGTTATTCGATGTTTAATCAAAGAACAAGATCGTTTTTCATATTTTCGCCTCCCCATAAGTATTGGGGTGTTGAACATCGACTTACAAGGTGAACTTAAGCTGTACTCAGCTTTTGCACAAGAACTGCAAATCTGCAGAAGACTGTCTCTGAACTGCGCTCAACTGGACCAAGCTAACCCCGGGCCTACGACTCAAAGTATCAACTACCACAATTGCCTTGCCCCGGGTAATAAAGGATCTCACAATCATAATCCTTCACAAGCTCCATCCAACGGCGCTGTCTCAAACTCAGATCCCGCTACAGGAAGATGTACATTAAGCTCCGGTGGTCCGTGAAAATCTGACACGACTCTCCGTACAAGTAGTGTATCCAATCTTAAGCGCAAGACAACCACGGCCATCTTCAGATCATGAGTGGGATAATTCTGCTCATGCTTCTTCAACTGTCGAGAAGCATAAGCGATAACTCTATCATGCTTCATCAAAACACAATCGAGACCCACCCGTGAAACATCACAGTAAACGACAATGCCGCCCGATCCAGAACATAAAGATAGAACTGGTGCAGTCGTCAACCGAGTCTTCAAATGCTGAAAACTCAGCGCGCATGCCTCAGTCTAAAGAAAAAGAACCCCCTTCCTGGTCAGTACGGTCAGCGCTGCAGCGATACTCAAGAAATCCTGCAAGAAACGACGGTAAAAACCGGATAAACCCAAAAAGCTACGGACCTCTGTCACTGATACAGGTCTGGGCCAAAGCTCTACGGTCTCGATCTTCCTCGCGTCCATACAAATACCGTCTCCCGCAACCACATGACCTAGGAAGTCAACACTATCAAGCCAGAAGGAACACTTCGAGAATTTTGCAAATAGCTAGTGCTCTCTCAATGTCTGCAAAGCTATCCTTAAGTGCTGCTCATGTTCCTCTCGACTCTTGGAATAGACCAGAATGTCATCAATAACACAATAATAAACTGGTCGAGGAACGACCTGAAAAATCTGGTTCATCACATCCATGAACGCTGCTGGGGCATTGGTGAGTCCAAACGACACCACCAAAAATTCATAATGCCCATAGCGCTTGCGAAAAGCAGTCTTCGGAATGTCATCATTCCGAACCCCCAACTGATGATGACCTGATCTCAATCAAACTTAGAAAAATGTCCCGCACCCTGGAGCTGATCAAGAAATCGTCAATGCGAGGTAAAGAATACCTATTCCGCACCGTAACTCGGTTCAATTGACGTAAATCAATACACAACCTCAAACTGCCGTCCTTCTTATTGACGAACAGAACAGGAGCTCCCCAAGGTGAAACACTTGGACGTACAAGTTGTTGGGTTGTTTACAATGGTAGCAAGGTTTCGGGAGGCATCGTCCATACAAAATTAAAATTTTGCCGTTCTAGGTAACCCTAAACATAGATCGTTTACTAGAAATAATACGGAAAACATATGCAAACACTTTGCAAGTTATAGTGAGCAAGGAATACAACCTTTGTAGACCGGTCCTTCACTTCAAATAGCTCCATGTAGTAGTCTCCTTCGCTGCGATTGCAAACTCTGGACTCTAGAGAGGATCCCTTGAAGAAACGAACGTGCTTGCTTCGATGTCTTCGAGGCCGAAAATGATCTACGTCGAATCGACACTAACCCAAGCTATTTCTTTACTAATCATAGAATTAGTGAAGCAAACACACTCTACTAAATGCCAAGTAGTAGAGGATGATGAAGTAGGAAGTGGGCTCACTTTAGATTTCATTTTCTCACACTTTTTCTCAAAACTCCATTAAAGCTAGTAAGCTTTTGATGAAGAAGAAGAAAAAAAAATATCTCACATGAATAATTCATCCAAATGAATTATTGTAACCATGGGTGAGTTAAGCCCTCATGCTTAACTCATGTAGAGAATTAACCAAAGGCCAAGGTTAAGGGTTGGGTTAAGAAATATCCTAAGAAATGACAAAAGAGTTGACTTTGTCAATATTTCTACAAGCTTCATGCAAGCTTGATAACATTGACCAAGTCTTCTCTCTTTTGTTAAATCTTAAGAAATAAACAAAACCCTAATTTAACCCTAAAATGGTATAAGTCTCATACACCCATCTTGTATGTATCATCAAGCATGACACAATACATGTACACAAACATACATATCACATATATACAATGTGCACATCAAGTGAGAAAAGAAATCATTAGTGAGCTTAATATTAGTTAATGTAATATAATATATCAAATATACATTAAATTATCAAATCAACTCTTGATTTAATAATCCGTCTATATCATATATAACCGACTAATACTATATGAATCAATTTATCGAATCAACACTTGATCCGATAACCCGGCTATATCATATATAACCGACCGATATCACATATCACGAGAATAGAATACGGTATCACATATCGTATTAATCTCGGTCCCGCACATATCACATATGCGCTCTTACTCCGTTTCGCTTGAGCCAGGAAACCTCTGTGTAGGACTCTAAAGACTCGTCAATACGTCGGCGATAGGTGATGATCATATCAAACACCCACAAGCTGCAAGCGGTCTGCTAAACGTAACGGCCACCCGGGTATTAAAAGATCAGAAGATCAACAAGCAAGCTTGTTCGTACTCCTGCGAATCCAATCAGTAACACTACCGTACAGTCCGGTCTCTTCGTCTGATATGTCGCATATCACAGCCTGGGGGTGGTATAACGTCAGACCCCAATAGCCTGATAAGTCATGTCGATGTGAGGTTACTAATAACACTCACCAGTAGATCTCAGCAACCCTGGCCAGGGATTTCATGTTATGGCCAATCGAGCATAGCGCAACATCAACTCCCAATACCGGGAGAGACAAAACCCCTCCTATCGCTCATTGCCTCCATGTGACTCGGGACTGTACCCAAAAGCCACCATTTTGCATGATCTCTTGACCGTGATAAGGTGGAAATCAAAGCACAGTGGGAATCACACAAGATTCTATGACGATCTCGGGTCTACAGACTAACCTGTACCAGTGTCACCAGAGAACTGCTATCCGACGATAGGTATTATACCATCTAGGAGTTCTCGGCGAGTCCGTTCAGTGTACCTAGTCTCCACTGAGCACCCGTATACTGTCTCTGATGTCAAACACCAATGGATATGGGATCATCCATCGCCCATCTGTATGGGTCGAGAAGCTATACGCTAGTCTACTCTGGTATATCGATGCCCTGTCTCGATACACCCTCGACTAGGAACATTTGAAGGATGTACTTAGCGACTACACTGTCCCCACTAGTATGATCTGCATCATAGTCCTGGTAGTCAAGTACACATCCTAAGGGCTTTACCAACATGTAATCTAGAGACAATCAGAGTACATGTTAAGATAAAGAGTAACCAGATAGCATACTATCATGTCGAGCAAGAAAGTCCTCACTATATATGTCCAAGCATCCACTACAATATACATCGTATGTATAGTAATGGCCTCTAGGGCATACATATAACTAACAATCTCCCACTTGCAATATGGCTATATGTTGTAGTATCTCATATCCAACAATCAGCAGTGGTTGAAGTATCTCATACTCAACCATCCCATAAAAGTCTCTCCTGGGAATAGGCCTTTGTGAGTGGATCCGCTGTGTTGTCCTCCGAGTCTACTCTCCTATCCTCGATCTCCCTGGAGATTAACCTTCTCCATTGTCACGACCCGAAAGTACGGAACATGACCGGCACTTAGGCTACGAACATCTCAAGGCGTACGTGCTCTAAGTAAGCCGAGCCCAGAAATCCAAACCAAGAAAAGTAGTAGAGTGTAGGAAAAACCATTTTAAATTGTCCAGTTACAACATAATATACAACGCCTAAAGGCGAGGATCACAACAGAAAAGGAACTCAACAGCATGAAACCCAGAGAAATATAACATGCGACTCTAAGGTCGAAAGAATAAACACCACTGGTCTCTATCTCAAATAAATACAAGTTTGGTTGATGGAACTTCTAGATAGAACTGAATATAATATACAATGTATAATGATGGGTACGATACAATAAACCCATCTACTAGCAAGTCACCCGAAAGGAACAGTGCCCGCAAAGCCGTAATGAAACCTGTACGGTAAACCTGCAAGAAACTGGAGCACAACGGGGGTGAGTTGCCAACTCGTGAGTAGAAAAAGATCTACGAACAGAAAATCGCATGTATGACGCAATCCTAGGTCATACGATCATAATATATAATTCTCAAATATAAAACCAGCAGTCTATAACAATGACTAGGGTAAATATCTAAACCAAGCATAATCCCATATGCCCGTGTCAGTGCATCAGGTAGCAGTGTATCATATGGATGATGTATGAATGCATAAAACAGAATGCATGTACTGAAGAAAACTGCTTTCATAAATTTGTGAGATTTCTGTATTTTTAAAATGGGGTATCATAAATGAAATCAGCATAAATAGTGCCTAGCATCGGCACAAAACACAAATCCCAATATCTCGATATCTCTGTATCACAATCTCTGTACCTCAATATCTCAGAATCTCAATGTCTCAATCACAATATCTAGGGCGCCGTCAGTCCAGATCGGCCCTTACCATCCATCTCAAGACCACGACGGTATCCTCCGGATATCCGACGCGTCGGGTAAAATTCACCGGTCGGTCGTGCTCCCCTGCACAGGCTCAACGCCATCTCCTGCGATCTTCTTGCCCCGGGGTACCGCACCGGGCCTACCATGTACCCGAAACGGTTCATCCGCCTCCTCGAATCGGGTCTTGAAATCCATCAGCAAAACTCATGGTGGACGACTCATACATCAAGGGAAAACCGCATTTTTGTTAAAAAGAGAGAAAGCAGTTTATATATGTTTTGCGGTTTTCCTCCAAATCCAGAAAATATCATGGAAATCCGAATCATCAATAGCATGTAAACTATGAATATGAGCATGAGAATCCATGAATGCAGCATATAATGAACAGCAGTGTACATGAAGTGACAAGTAATAACTACAATGTCAAGCTGGCATATGTGGCAAGTACACTAATATCATGTCACTACTAGCTAATCAAGCTAAACCAAGCAATAATATTCTCTAAGTGTACGTGACATGGAAATTACCGATGAAGATGTATGTGCGCCGGCAATTAAGTGTACGTGCTACATATGCATCATCGGTAATGGTGCTGGTGTCCTAACAGCATGATCTCAATAATGGAATATGAATCACAATAAGTATGCGATGCAGAGCAACAACAATAATGCACGGGAGATGAATACTAAACACAGTGGTAGCTAAACTGCATCTAATGTCATAAGAATCATACAGCTATGCCAATTATAAGGCTGAGCTAAAGCTAACAGCAGGTAAGGGAAAACCGCCTAACCTCTGAGTCGATACATATATATATATATATATATATATATATATATATATATACATATATAATCGGTGATCCCGCCTAGTTTATATCACATCCGATACCATATCTCTATAATCAGTTATTCCCAAATCAAGAGTGCGGATCAAACATCAAAACATAGCTCGTACGTAAATCCGTCGTACGGCATCCCCAAATCTGGGTACGGGTCAATATCATATTCGTCATATCATTCATCTGGTATTCTCTATATCAAATATCATGATCTGGGTATTGATCTACGTCTAGTACAAAGCTAACATCATCACTATCATCATGATCTGAATACTGATCAACAGTCTCGTATGAATCGATATCATCGGCACATATCCTCTCAAGGAGTACACAACGCCCAAGGCGGCCTATCATAAATATCCTGTCATATCGTATCATATCCAATCTCGTATCATAATCACATGTCGATCATTTTATATATATATGTCACAATTCCTATGGCATCATCATCCCATGTGAACACATATCTATATAGAATCCCATGACCACATATGAAATAAGGATGTATGCAAGTATGTATGTGTGTATATGTATGTGTAGTGCACCCACTACCCTAGGGTTTCGTAACCTTTCGCCAATCCAACACACCAATATCCATCTTAAACATCAATAAACAACATAATATAATTGTGTTAGTTATATGTATGCCCTAGAGGCCATTACTATACATAGGATGTATATTGTAGTGGATGCTTGGACATATATAGGGAGGACTTTCTTGCTCGACATGATAGTATGCTATCTGGTTGCTCTTTACCTTAACGTGTACACTGATTGTCTCTCTGTTATATGTTGGTAAAGCCCTTAGGATGTGTACTTGACTACCTGGACTATGATGCGGATCATACTAGTGGGGACATGGTAGTCCATAAGTACATCCTTCAAGATCCCTAGTCGTGGGTGTATGAGACAGAGCATCGATATACCAGAGTAGACTAGCGTATACCTTCTCGACCCATACAGATGGGCGATGGATGAGCCCATATCCATTGGTGTTTGACATCAGAGATGATATACGGGTGCTCATTGGAGACTGGGTACACTGGACGGACTCGCCGAAAACTCCCAGATGGTATTATACCTTACGTCAGATGGCAGTTCTCTGGTGACACTGATACAGAGTAGTCTGTTGACCCGAGATCGTCATAGAGTCTTATGTGATTCCCACTGTGCTTTGATTTCCACCTTACCACGTCCAAGAGGGCGTGCAAAACGGTGGTTTTTGGGTACAGTCCCGAATCACATGGAGGCAATGAGCGATAGGAGGGGATTCGTCTCTTCCGGTATAGGGAGTTGATGTTGCGCTGTGTTCGATTGGCTATAACCAGAAATCCCGGGCCAGGGTTGCTGAGATTTACTGGTAAGTGTTACCAGTAGTTTCTTGAACTGTTATAGAGCTCATATCGACACGACTTATCGAGCTATTGGAGTCTGACGTTTACCACCCCTAGGTAAGATATGCGACATATCAGACGATGAGACCGGACTGTACGGTAAGTGTTACTGGTTGGATTCACAGGAGTGTGAGCGGGCTTGCTCGTCGATCTTCTGATCGCTCAATACCCGGGTGGCCGTTACGTTTAGCAGACCGCTTGAGGCTTGTGGGTGTTTGATATGATCATCACCTGCTGCCGGCGTATTGACGAGTCTTTAGAGTCGTACACAGAGGTTTCCTGGCTCAAGCGAAATGAAATAGGAGCGCATATGAGATATGTGCGGGACCGAGAATTATACCAGTATGTGATACTGTATTCTATTCTCGCGATTTGTATCATTGGTCGGTTATATGTGATATAGCCGGGTTACCGAATCAAGTGTTGATTCGATACATTGATACACTTGATATTAGTCGGTTATATGCGATATGACCGGATCGTTAAATCAAGTGTTGATTTAATGATTTAATGTATAATTATATATTTGATATATTACTTTACATTAACTAGTATTTGTTCACTTAAGATGGATTTTCTCACTTGATGTGCACATTGTATATATGATATAGTTTTGTGCACTAGTTTGTATCATGTTTGATGATACATGTAAACTTGGGTGTATGTTTGATTAAACCATGGTTAGTTAATGGTTAGGGTTTCATTTGCTTTATTTATTTATTTATTTCTTTTTGGCTTAAGATAAAATGGTGGCTTTCTTTGGATTTTGTTGAAGCTTCATGAAGCTATGAAAAAGCTTTGACCATTTTGTTTTATTCCTTAAACCTAACCATTAAACCTAACCCTAGTTTATTCTCTACACTTGACCATGGTTGAGATATGATAAGAATCACCTTATTTTCTATTTTCCAATAATTGATATCATATCATCTTCTTCTTCTTCTTCTTGAAGAAGAAAGAAGCTTGCTAGCTTCAATGGTGATTTGAGAAAAAGAGTGAGAAATCCAATTCTAAAGTGAACCCACTTCCTATTTCTTCATCCTCTACCACTTGACAAGTAGTATAGGGTGTTTTATTCATAAGTTTCTTGACTTGGTGAAGTTGGAGTTTGATCTTGAGTTGCCTCGACGTAGATCATCTTCGGTATCGAAGTCGACGACCTAGCCCGATCATTTCTTCGATGAAACCACCGCGAGAGTCCGGGATCCGATGGGTACAGCGGAGGGGCTTCATCACGGAGCTATGGAGGTGGAGGACCGGATCTACAAAGGTTGTATTTCCGTTCACTTATTAGTAAAGCAGTTTACTAGTTGTTGTTTCGCCTAAATTCTAGTTAACGATCCGTATTAGGGTTTGTAGGCACCGAAATTTTTTGAAATTGGCATGGTTGATGCCTTGTGAGACCTCATTAGCGTGCCTAGGAACCCTACAGTGGTATCAGAGCCTAGTTAGAGCCTTAGGCGATGCGTAGACGAAGTTAGAAACCCGATCGAACCCGAAACCCTAACTCAAAACTACTCTCTGGACATTTTCCGAAATTTTGGATTTTTGTGAATTAAAAATATGCAGAAAAATAAGCAGGGAATTTCATGAAATACTGTGAAGCACGTGCGCGTGAATCCTCTAAAGAGCCGTGGAAGCGCGGCACGAGCATGGCTAGTGCGGCGGTTCCGCGGCCATATTGTCAAGTCAGCATTTTTTAATTGCACAGTAATTCATATCTTTTAGTGCTGTATTTTCTGGGAATTTTTAATCTGCACTCAACAGTTGAGTTTTTCTAGGTTGTTTTAGGGATTCAATGATTCGATCGGTTCATTTAACTTCGTCTATTTGTTTTCCGGATAATTATTGAATATGTTAAAAAGTTCGACCGGATATGAATACCCACTTTTTCCCCTGTCGGGAAATTTCCAAGTGTTGGATCTTTCCGTGGTTTAATAACGTTCTAAGTAGTGCAAGTAACGCGATGGTCCCTCTAGAAGACAACAAACCTTAACTCGATTATGTGGCCGTCTTGAACTGCCCTTTGAACCTTCGGGTTTGGGCAGTACGGCGTGCCACATGTGAGGCGTTGGCTTGACCCTTCTACGGCTGGACCGTTGGTACTGAGGCATGAAGTGAATGTTTTTAAACTTATTTCATGTGTTGAGCTGTTCCGGGAAAACTTGGGTGTTTGGATGTTCGATTGGAAAGTTTAACATTTTCTATTTATCTGGAATGTGATACAATAATTGGAATTCACAAGTAGTTATGAGATAACTGATATGAATGTTATAAACATAGCACTTTAGTCTCACTTGATCGGTTGCCACGGAATTTTGAAGCGATCAAAAGTCCGTCGCAATCACGTAGCGTACGCGGATTCTCGCCGGATAAACTTAATAGACAGCTACATCCCTTAGCCCCGACCAAGTGACTGTAGGAGAACCCCGTCGCCGAAAGCATCCGTTCGGGTGCTCGCGGTAGCGGAGTTCCGCCTTGGTGCACTTCGTCGACGGTACCGGGGGTGCGGCCACCTACTAAAGTTTGCGACGAGTATTCGATCAGGATGTCGGGAATCTTGTTGAATTGCCCGACTTGATATTGAAAAGAGTTTTCGATAATGAGACTAAAATGCGGGGTTTATAATTGTTAGGCATGCGATGTCTAAGAAATTCATTTGTTTGGGCATGCGATGTCTAAAGAGGTTGCGGATTCCAACTGTTGTAGTTTTACACTTTCTTTTCTGCGACCGTAAGTGTAATATGTGATATCGCCGGTTTCGTTACTATATGTCAACGACAATTGGGATGCGCATATTTACTTACGTTGATGATATGTGATGTTATGTGTTGCTGGATATGTTATATTGGATCGTCGTGTTTGAATAGCCGGGGGGTTTTATGTGAGATGAGTGTTTTTCATTTTCATTCATGTAAAAACTTGTATGTAATATTCTTTTATTGGGGCACTTCCAGGTTGCGGAAGATGTCACCTTTTGTATATTATTTACTTTTCCGCACTAGGATAGACCCAAGGAGGGGAGCACAAGTAACCGGGTTCTGGAGTCCAGTGGGAGACCAACTCGAGGAGTCGAGTCCGGGTCTCCTAACTCTAGAATTGGTAGGGTTGCTTGCCGCTCTCGTAGGGGTCTAGGGGTGTGGGTTTGGCTATTCATCGCGACCGTGGAATCCGTGTTTTATACTGGCTCGTATTGAAAACATGGACGTCCTAGTATATCCAATGTTTCATATGATTCTTCTGCTGCGATATCTGTGATGTGATCATGTGATATGTTCTGTGATGGATACAGTATATAGTATATATGATATATTATATAGACGTTACTTATGTTTTACACCCGCGCTAGCCCTGCCCCGCTCTGTCGTTAGTTACCTAACCTAACGGTGCACGAGGGGACATCGAGGCGAATGCGGATGGCATAAGTGTACGTCGTATTTATCTGTGATGTTTAGGTATTTAAATGATGGGACTTCATTAATGTGATTAATGAAAGTAAAAGAAACCTAAAGATGTTGTAGAATCGAATTTCAAAAATAAAACAGGTAGCTACAGTTCTTACTTTGCACAGTGATGTATATGATATATCCCGCACCTCATTCAACGAGGAAAGGACCGAGACCCTTCACCGGGAGTGACTCCTTTAGCAATAACTGGCAGATGCTACAACCCTCGGTTTGTCTTTTGATAGCTTCTATAGTTTCTGCTTTGCACAGTGATATATATGATATATCCAGCACCTCATTCGACAAGGAAAGGGCCGACGATCCCTTCACCGGGAGTGACCCCTTTAGCAAAACTAGGAAAGCCTAAAAAACACTCCATTTTAAAATCATTTGATTCTACAACGATATCAAGTTCATTACGCAATAGGTTTTCAGAAAAACCTGTCGTAGCCCTTCGTCATTTCAGATATGTTGTATATAGTATTCGTGCTACATTTGTTGGCTTTCGTCAAGGTGTAGTGTGCGGTAGCTATATGCTGCTTATCTGCTGCATACGATGCGATTGGATTAGGGTAGTCATGCGGCTTTGTTGGCTTTCGTCAAGGGTCGTGCGGGTGGGTTTAATTCAATCAAGAAATGTACGGGTTGAACTTGACTAGCGGGCTATGGTTTGTTGGCTTTCGTCAAGGTCATAGCATGTTAGGGGCAAAATTATCGGGAATTTCAAGTGTTGAAATTTGCAATGAGATTGCATACCTTCTATGAGATAGTTGGATCCCGATACCCGTTGCGAGTAAGAGTTACTCCTGGGAGAGTTTTACACATTACAATTAGCCGATCAAGTAGGTGTCTAGAAAGGTGTCAACGGGGTTACGCCTCTGGGAAAACGAGGTTTACATTAATTAGGTTCGTGCGAAAGCACGGGGGACCTCCCTCAAAGTACCGACACTGGCCTGGCTGAAAGATTGGCGAACTTGTAGTGTGTAATTAATCCCGGCTAGTCTTTCCTTTTAGGGTCTGAAGGAAGATTTGATAAAAACAGTGGGAGCCATCCTGATTAGATAAAATAATAACCAATCTATTCTTGCAAGAGCGCACGCTGAGTGTTTGCTTCTCTCTCTCTCCAGGTAGCGACCATATCACGCCTTAATCAAGATAATAATACGGAATATTGACCGAACCCGCTTGTTATACTGAGCTGGGGAACGTTGGTCCCGCTCTAACTTATAATTGTTATAAGACAGAGCAGGAAATAGGGGAATACCAGATTTCCCGTGCCGCCCAAACGAAGAAAGTGCATGCTGATGCATCATCTTCGGGTGTGTTCATTACAAAGAACTGTTTCTCAGCATCCTCTACGTCCTGGGTATTTGATACCGGATCAGGATCCCGCATATGTAATTTGTTACATGGGCTACAGATAGGTAAAGAACTGAGAACGGGTGATAAGTTTCATGAGACAGAAAACGGGGCAAGTGTTGCAGCCAAGTCTGTTGGTCACTGTCACCCTGTATTACCAATACATTGATTCTGAACGAATGTTATTAGTTACCGAACCTGATATAAAAAATCATATCAGTCTCTTTATTAGTAAAGAAAGGATATAATTTTGTATTGTTGGATAATGTTTTGAACATTTCCTATATCAAAAGTTGATCGGTTCAGGCACGTTATCTAAAAACATTGATGTTCTAAATCAAACTACAGTTCTTAGTTTACGGAACACACACAAGAGGAAGAGTTCAGAAATGAACAAATCCTTCTTGGGGTATTGTAGATTAGGTCATATCAATGCGACCCGACTAGCTAAGTTGCACAAAGATGCATATTTAAATCTGTTTGAATTTACATCTTGTGAAACTTGCCAGTCTTGTCACAAAGATTAGATGACCATAGCTCTGTTTACTGGAAACAGAGAAAGAGTTAGTGAACTCTTGGGATGATACATGTTGATGTATGTAGGTCCCCTGTCTACACATGCCAAGACCGGTTCTTTGTACTTCATTACATTCTCTGATGATCTCTTTAAATTCAGACATATGTTCCTGTTGAAACACAAGTCCGAACTTTTTGAGATATTCACATAATATAAGTTAGAAGTAGAAAACCAAAATACAGGTATAAGTATTATGTCCTATGATGAGATCAGGGAGGATAATACTTGTGCATGGAATTCTTGGACTATTCTAAAGGAGAATGAGATTCTCTCTCAGCATTACTCCTCTGTATACACCACAGCACAACGTTGTATCGGGGCGGAGCAATCACACCCTATGTGATATGGTGTGCTCTATGATGAGTACTACTGAGTTTCCTATTTCCTTTTAGGAGTTGTGCACTTGAGAAGTTGCATACCTATTGAATAAGGTTCGAATCAAATCAGTTGCCTACCACTTCATATGTGATATGGAAAGGGAAGAGCCCATATCTTAAGTTGGTTAAGATTTGGGGTTGTTCGGGCTATGTATAAAAGCTAAATCCGGACAAGCTCGAGGTAAGGTCTGTAATGTAGAACTAGAAAGGTTCCAGCTTTACAAACTACAGCAGATGATTTGATAGAACCAAAGGATTCAATAGTTACCAACGAACCTCAGCTTCTCCGCCGATCTAGTAGGGTTCCTCACCCACCTGAGAGATACTTCGGTTTCTCTATGACAGTGGGAGCGAGGATTGCATCATGAGATGATGACCCAACTGGTTTCGAGCTGGCCATCAGGAGTAAGACTCTGTAAGAATGGCTGGATGCTTAGTGATCTGAGATGGAATCCTTATACACCAACAAAGTATGGACTTTGGTTGCTTTATCTGAAGGGTTAAATCCCCATCAGGAGCAAGTAAATCTTGAGAAGATTACTTGGTGTACATGGAAAAGTTGAGACTTTCAAAGCTAGACTTGTTAAAGGTTTGCATCATTGACCAGGTATGGATTATGCTGAAACCTTTTCTAAGGATCTATGTTTAAGTCCATCCAGATCCTACTTGCCACGGCTACATACCATGACTGCGATATCTGGCGGTTGGGTGTCATGACAGCTTTTCTAAATGATGTTTTAGAAGAGGGCGTCTATAAGTACACAGCCAGAGGGCTTCGTAAACAGTGGGAGCAGCGGAAACGTATACAAGATACTTTATAGGATAAAGCAGGCATCGCGGAGTTGGAACATCTGTTTTGATGTAGTAGTCAAATAGTTTGACTTCATTAAAATGGTAGATGAACCTTGTATATACAAAAAGGTAGTAGGGAGTATGGTGGCGATCCTCGTAGAGTACGTGGATGACATACTCTTGATAAGAAAGAAGTTTCCTATGCTACGCTCGATCAATCTCCGCTTATCACAATGATTCTCCACATAGGATCAAAGTGATACCTACTAAATCCTGGGTTTTGGATCTATGAGATAGATCTAAATGGATGTTAGGACTCTCACTAGATGTAGTGAGATGGTATCAATCGATCCTGGGGAGAATCACTGGAAGTGTTCCAGGGTGATAATGACGACTGAATGTCAGTCACAGGCATTGTCTTTACCCTTAGTAAAGGGACGGTATGTTGGAAGAGTTCCAAGCTAGATACCGTGGCATACTAGACGATAAAGGCTGGATATATCGCTACTTAAGATGCTACCAAAGAGGAAGTCTGGGTGTATATTAGTTCATGAGATGAACTTAGTTCCTCCCATTGTGTGACAATGGAGTTGTGGCTTATGCCAAGGAACGTCCGTCCCATCAGTGATCCAGACATATTCTAAGACAGTATCACCTGATCATGGAGATGGTTGATCTCCAAGGAGATCGAGATTAGGAGAGTAGACTCAGAGGACAACACGGCGGATCCACTCACAAAGCCCTTTTCCCAGAGAGAGACATTTAAGGGATGGTTGAGTATCAGATACTACAACCACTGCTATCAGATGGCCCTAGTGCAAGTGGGAGATTGTTGGTTATATGTATGCCCTAGAGGCCATTACTATACATAGGATGTATATTGTTGTGGATACTTGGACATATATAGGGAGGACTTTCTTGCTCGACATGATAGTATGCTATCTGGTTGCTCTTTACCTTAACGTGTACTCTGATTGTCTCTCTGTTACATGTTGGTAAAGCCCTTAGAATGTGTACTTGACTACCTGGACTATGATGCGGATCATACTAGTGGGGACATGGTAGTCCATAAGTACATCCTTCAAGGTCTCTAGTCGTGGGTGTATCGAGACAGGGCATCGATATACCAGAGTAGACTAGCGTATACCTTCTCGACCCATACAGATGGGCGATGGATGATCCCATATCCATTGGTGTTTGACATCAGAGATGATATACGGGTGCTCAGTGGAGACTGGGTACACTGGACGGACTCGCCGAGAACTCCCAAATGGTATTATACCTTACGTCAGATGGCAGTTCTCTGGTGACACTGGTACAGAGTAGTCTGTTGACCCGATATCGTCATAGAGTCTTGTGTGATTCCCACTGTGCTTTGATTTCTACCTTACCACGTCCAAGAGGGCGTGCAAAACGGTGGTTTTTGGGTACAGTCCCGAATCACATGGAGGCAATGAGCGATAGGAGGGGATTCGTCTCTCCCGGTATAGGGAGTTGATGTTGCGCTGTGTTCGATTGGCTATAACCAGAAATCCCGGGCCAGGGTTGCTGAGATTTACTGGTAAGTGTTACCAGTAGTTTCACGAACTGTTATAGAGCTCATATCGACACGACTTATCGAGCTATTGGGGTCTGACGTTTACCACCCCTAGGCAAGATATGAGACATATCAGACGACGAGACCGGACTGTACGGTAAGTGTTACTGGTTGGATTCACAGGAGTGTGAGCGGGCTTGCTCGTCGATCTTCTGATCACTCAATACCCGGGTGGACGTTATGTTTAGCAGACCGCTTGCGGCTTGTGGGTGTTTGATATGATCATCACCTGCTGCCGGCGTAGTGACGAGTCTTTAGAGTCCTACACAGAGGTTTCCTGGCTCAAGCGAAATGAAATAGGAGCGCATATGAGATATGTGCGGGACCGAGAATTATACCAGTATGTGATACTGTATTCTATTCTCGCGATTTGTATCATTGGTCGGTTATATGTGATATAGCCGGGTTACCGAATCAAGTGTTGATTCGATACATTGATACACTTGATATTAGTCGGTTATATGCGATATGACCGGATTGTTAAATCAAGTGTTGATTTAATAATTTAATGTATAATTATATATTTGATATATTACTTTACATTAACTAGTATTTGTTCACTTAAGATGGATTTTCTCACTTGATGTGCACATTGTATATATGATATAGTTTTGTGCACTAGTTTGTATCATGTTTGATGATTCATGCAAACTTGGGTGTATGTTTGATTAAACCATGGTTAGTTAATGGTTAGGGTTTCATTTGCTTTATTTATTTATTTATTTATTTCTTTTTGGCTTAAGATAAAATGGTGGCTTTCTTTGGATTTTGTTGAAGCTTCATGAAGCTTTGAAAAAGCTTTGACTATTTTGTTTTATTCCTTAAACCTAACCATTAAACCTAACCCTAGTTTATTCTCTACACTTGACCATGGTTGAGATATGATAAGAATCACCTTATTTTCTATTTTCCAATAATTGGTATCATATCATCTTCTTCTTCTTCTTCTTGAAGAAGAAAGAAGCTTGCTAGCTTCAATGGTGATTTGAGAAAAAGAGTGAGAAATCCAATTCTAAAGTGAACCCACTTCCTATTTCTTCATCCTCTACCACTTGCCAAGTAGTATAGGGTGTTTTATTCACAAGTTTCTTGACTTGGTGAAGTTGGAGTTTGATCTTGAGTTGCCTCGACGTAGATCATCTTCGGCATCGAAGTCGACGACCTAGCCCGATCATTTCTTCGATGAAACCACCGCGAGAGTCCGGGATCCGATGGGTACAGCGGAGGGACTTCATCACGGAGCTATGGAGGTGGAGGACCGGATCTACAAAGGTTGTATTTCCGTTCACTTATTAGTAAAGCAGTTTACTAACTGTTGTTTCGCCTAAATTCTAGTTAACGATCCGTATTAGGGTTTGTAGGCACCGAAATTTTTTGAAATTGGTATGGTTGATGCCTTGTGAGATCTCATTAGCGAGCCTAGGAACCCTACAAATTGTAGGTGTGTATACGGATCCGTATACATCACCTCGGACTGCGGAGGTGCTATACGCCATCCACCCGACTTCTCCCCGTAGATATAAATCTACTCAACTTATTTTATGCGTGCCGGTGTCGATGTCGCCATTTGCATCTCCAACGCTTCGACGCCACGTGGGATACCTACAAGGATATCACAAACGCTAAAACATATGAAAACCATGTCGGAAACCAAAAACGGTGCACGCTACGTCTATAAGTAAAAACCTATAGTCTCGCATGCAAACACAGCCAATATCCATTTGTCGTTGACGTCCAAACGCCACCCGACAGAAACGAATCATCAAATACCAAAATCCATATGAAAACAAGTCGTAAATCATGAGCCAACTCAAGAAAATCAACCCAGATTCTATCCTAACTGGAATCAGTCAAAACTAGACATACCAGTGGTCAAGTTTACAGGTAAAAGAGTCGTGCACGCAAAACGAGGGGGTTCCCTACTGCTCTGGCCGCAAATTGTGTCCAGAGGGAATATATCTGCGGCTAAGAAATTGAGGTGGGGGCTAGGGTTTTGTGGGATGGTCCCAGGGTGCTTGCACAGCTTACTGCCAAGTCAATTTTATTTTAGAGTTCCCGGGGTGAAAGCAGATCTCTGAAAGGTCAATAAGTCGACAAAATTGCTAAAATACGCCAAGTCCAAACTTTCAGGTAACTAACTGGAAATCTGGGGTTAACTGGTTTCAAACACACCTAATAAGATTACCCTAATAATCAAAACCAACACTTGGTCAAGTCCCACTCAAATTTGCCTAAACTAGCACTAATCTACTTAATAACACTAAAATTTCAGCTAAACAACTATAACTTGACAAGATAGGAGTTGGGTTGCAAGATTATACCTCAAGAGGGTCTTAGGATGTAGGAGAAGGGAAGGAGGATGAAGAAGGGCTGTTGGTGGACTGCTGAGTTGCTCCTACAGCTGCTGGTGTGGCTTTTGCAACTGATGCTGTTGCTGTTTTTAACAGCAGTTTGTTGCTGTTGGTTTGGGTTGAGGCTGCTGTTGTTGCTTTGGTGAAGTGGGAGGGTGATGTTGTAGGGTTTAGTTTGGGCTGCTGCTGCTTGCCATTTCTCTTCTGCTTTTCTTTCTTTTTCTTTTTCTTGTGTTGCAGTAGCAGCTGCAGCAGTGAAGGGGGGTGGTATTTGTGGTGAAGTTGAAGTATCTGATGTTGGGGTGTGGGTTGTAGTATATGATGTTGGGTTGGTGTTGTTGATGGGGTTGCTGCTGAGGCAGCAGAGGTCTAGGCTGATAGGTGCTGATGATGCTACTGCTGATGTGATGAAATTGGGGCTGAGGTTGTTGCTGTGGCTGTAGTAGCAGCTGATGCAAATAGGGGCTGAAGTTGTGTGTTGGGGCTGTTGTATTGAATGGTGTAGCAGCTGCTGATGCTGCCTTAGCTGATGTATAATGGTGTGGTGTTGTTTTGAAAGAAGTTGCTGCTGTTGTGGCTGTTTTCACAGCAGTTGTTGCAGCTGCTAATGCTGATGAAAAGGCTGAACTGATGTTGGTCAGGGGCTGAAATGTGCTGATGGGGGGGCTGATGTAGCTGATGTTGCAGCTTGTAGCAGCAGCTAGGGTGGCTGGTGTGTGGGTGTAGGGTGCTGATGCAGCTGCTGCTGGTGTTTGCAAAGGTGTGATGTGTGAGAGTGAGGGGGAGAGATGTGAGGTGAGAAAGAATTGCAATGAGTGTTGGAGAGGCTACAAAAAGTTTTGAAGTGTAATGAGGTTAACTCCCATCACCCTCACTCAACCTTAAATGTCATGGCACATCCATCATGCCTCCTCTCTCTCTCTCTCTCTAGCCATAAGTCAACCTAATCCTAATCACCCTTAACCAAAACCAAAACACTAATTAACCCAATTAACCTAATCAAATGGTTCAACCCACCATAGTCATCTCAACATGGTTCAACCCTAAGCCATCATGAGTCCATAACATGAAACAAGTGTGGAAGATGTTGTGTGCACATTTTTGCACAAAAAGCCAAAAATCCCAATTAGCGATTTTTAATCGCGGTTAACACCAAAATAGCATTTACGTAACCATAAAAGCTTAAAAATGACATATTTCCACAAAATACCCTATTTTAGAATTTTCCAAAATTTTCTCCGGAATTTTCACCATTTATCGGTATTTAATTATACCGACTATTAAAATATTCATTAAAATTTAATATTAAATTATGAAAATTCCCAAAAATAATATTTTATTTTTTTGAAATGTTACATCCATGATCAGGTGATACTGCCTAAGAATATGTCTGGATAACTGATGGGACGGGGGTTCCTAGGCATAAGCCACAACTCCATTGTCACACAATGGTAGGAACGAAGTTCATCTCATGAACTATTATACATCCAGACTACTTCTTTGATAGAATCCTTGGTAGTGATATACCCAGCCTTTATCGTCTAGTATGTCACGGTATCTAGCTTGGAACTCTTTCAACATACCGTCCCTCCACTGAGGGTATAGACGATCCCTATGACTGACATTCAGTCGACCTTATCACTCTGGAAGCTATCCAGTGATTCTCCCCAGGATCTATTGATACCATCTCACTACACCTAGTGAGAATCCTAACATTCACTTAGATCTATCTCATAGATCCAAAACCCAGGATTTAGGAGATATCACCTTGATCCTATATAGAGAATCCTTGTGATAAGAGAAGACCGAGCGTAGCATAGGAAACTCCTTTCCTATCAAGAGTATGTCATCCATGTACAATACGAGGATCACCACCATACTCCCTGCTACCCTTTTTGTATATACAAGGTTCATCTACCATTTTGATGAAGTCAAACACTTTGACTACCACAGATGTTCCAACTCCGCAATGCCTGTTTTATCTTATAAAGCAACTTGCACACGTTTCCGCTGCTCCCACTGTCTACGAAACCCTTTGGCTGTGTACTTATAGATGCCTTCTTCTAAATCACTATTTAAAACAGCAGTCATGACACCCAACCGCCAGATATCGTAGTCATGGTATGTAGCAATAGCAAGTAGGATCCAGATGGACTTAAGCATAGACACTAGAAAAGATTTCATCACCAACCACACTTGATCGATGACAAGAACCTTTTACAACAAGTCTAGCTTTGAAAGTCTCAACTTTTCCATGTATACCAAGTAATCTTCTCAAGATATACTTGCTCCTGATGGGGATTTAACCCTTTAGATAAAGCAACCAAAGTCCATACTTTATTGGTGTATATGGATTCCATCTCAGATCGCATAGCATCCAGCCATTCTTACAAAGTCCTCACTCCTGATGGCCTGCTCGAAACTAGTTGGGTCATCATCTCATGATGCAATCCTCGCTCCCACTGTCATAGAGAAAAACCGAAGTATCTCTCAGGTGGGTGAGGAACCCTACCAGATCGACGGAGAGGATGAGGTTCGTCGGGAGCTATTGAATCCTTCGGTTCTACCAAATCATCAGCTGCAGTTTGTATAGCTGGAACTCCTTCCAGTTCTACCTTATGACCACTAATTTCTTCACAAGAAATTCCCTTTCCCAAAGGTGGCATGCTGAGAAACAAAACACCTTTTATTCCTCAGTGGGGTAGAAGATATTCCCTTGCGAATGCTTGGGATATCCAAAAAAGTTCCACAGAACTGACTTTGCCTCGAACTTGTCCGGATTATTCTTTTGGCATAGGCCAGACAACCCCAAATCTTAACTTCCTTAAAAGATGGGCTCTTCCCATACCATATCACATATGGAGTGGTAGGCACCTGATTTGGTT
This sequence comes from Agapanthus africanus, assembly GCA_030015575.1. NCBI lineage: Eukaryota > Viridiplantae > Streptophyta > Magnoliopsida > Asparagales > Amaryllidaceae > Agapanthus > Agapanthus africanus. The sequence continues at coordinate 132,579,027 of CM057343.1, forward strand.
GGTACCCTATTCAATAGGTATGCAGCTTCTCAAGTGCATAACCCCCAAAAGAAAATAGGTAACTCAGTAGTACTCATCATAGAGCACACCATATCACATAGGGCGCGATTGCTCTGCCCCGATACATCTACGTGCTGTGGTGAATACGGAGGAGTAATGCTGAGAGAGAATCTCATTCTCCTTTAGAATAGTCCAGGATCTCCGTGCTCAGTATTCTCCTCCCTGATCTAATCAAAGAACATAATACTTATACCCGTTTTGGTTCTCTACTTCCAACTTATATTCTTTGAATTTCTCAAAAGCTTCAGACTTGTGTTTCAACAGGAACACATGTGCGAATCTTGAGAGACCATCAGAGAATGTAATGAAGCAAAAAGAACCAGCATTTGTAGACAGGGGACCTCATACATCATCATGTATCAATCCCAAGAGTTCACTAACTCTTTCTCTGTTTCTAATAAACGGAGCTATGGTCATCTTATCTTTGTGACATGACTGGCAAGTTTCACAAGATGTAAATTCAAACTGATTTAAATATGCATCTAAATGTAACTTTGCCAGTCGGGTCGCATTGATATGACCTAGTCTACAATACTTCAAGAAGGATTCGTTCATTTCTGAACTCTTCCTCTTGTGTGCGTTCTATACATTAAGAACTGTGGTTTGATTTAGAACGTATATGCTTTTAGATAACGTGCCTGAACCGATCAACTCTTGATATAGGAAATGTTCAAAACATTATCCAACAATACAAAATTATATCCTTCTTTACTAAATAAAGAGACTGATATGATGTTGTATATCATGTTCGGTATCTAATAACATTCATTCAGAATCAATGTATTTGGTAATACAGGGTGATAACTGCCAACAAACTTGGCTGCAACACTTGCACCGTTTCCAACTCTTGAAACTTATCACCCATTCTCAGTTCTCTACCATTGTTAAAATAGATGCGTCTAAAGTAATGTAGCATGTAATTAAGATTGGTTTGCATGCCCTAGATCTGAAATACACTATACAAATGTAAACGGAACGTCGAAAGGCTGTAATATGAAACATAAGATGCTTGATTTAAAATACAGGTGCGACATTTATTTAAATAGGTATATAATGAGTTATATAGCATGTAGCAATATTAACTTGCTTAGACGGAACAAGAACGGATGTGTACAGAACGTCCTTCGTCGGCGAAATATCGCGACGCGCGCACGGTACACGGAACGGTTCCAAACAATGCACGAGGGTGATCACGCAAGTCAGGTACGTTCACTGGATCATTCGGATTGTCAGCGACGAGTACGGCTCCGGCGGTGATCACCGGAATCAAGAAACAAGATCAAGAAAAAGAAAGAAGAAAGAAGAAGAAGAAATAAGAAGAAGAGGTTGTGTATTAAATAAGGAAAGAAAAATAAATATATATAAATATATATATGCAGAGGAGCGAGAAAAAGGGGTTGTTAGTTTGTTAGGAAATTAGTTTAGATTTAAATTTAAAAAAAATATTTTATAAGTTAACTTAATTTTAATTTGTATCAATTTATAAAATTAATATAATATAAATAAAATTTGATATTCTGGTAAATACAAACATAGTCCAAAACATGCCCGGGTCGGATCTAAAATTCAGTTTTAAAATACAAAAAAATATACATGTCGACCAAAATAAAATATGAATGTCCGGATAACGAAAAATGCATACCCCCAAGAACGGATGCACGTACTTGCGCGTAGCCATCCAAACAAGTCCGTTTCACTGAACGGGATGAGAACAAGATGCGCGGATGCTACGACAGGGTCAGGGGTATCATGCAGGCCATGTTAGATATTTTTAAAATATTTTACTTGACTTTAAATGCTATATTAAAAAATGCAGATGCCAGATAAAATGCCAGTATGCACCAAACATGAAAATGCACCAGTCTACGTAACAAGTCAGGATAATTCATAAACATGAATCAAGACTGGTTTCAAGCATGCGGGTCGGGTCGGATGCAAATACAAATGTCAAATACACTATTCGCACCCAAAACACAATAAATCAGGAAAATACCATAAATAAAGAAATACATGAACTAGAACTGATATAAATGAACTAGGGTATTACAGACATCTATCTCTTTATTGGAATTCCAGCATATATCTGGATTGCCGATCATGGGGGAACGGTATGAGGAGATAGTACCCCGTAATGAGTTTATATTTGCTACGGGCCCGGCTGCAGCGAATTTGACGGATGACAATGATATAACCTTTCAACGACCAGGTCCTCGGAAGGTGCTAGTTATCTTTGAAGAGATGCATAAGGCCTCTGGATGACAGGGGTCGCTTTTGAAGCCTTTATCGCTAGGTTTGTGCATCCAAACGTCCTTAGGGCCGATGTTTATAGGCATGTAGACATGAAGAATCCCTTTAGTCTACGCATACAGGGAAAAGATTCCGCGGCGGTGGAAGACTTCTTCCGTCCTAGCGCATCTCCTTACGATTTTAAGGACATTGCCGCTCCGGGTGTTGACCGGGACTCTTTCTTTATAGCCTTCATAGACTCGTGGTTGAGCTAGTTTGCGATCCCTGTTCACCCCAGACTGATGCAAGCCTCTATTTTCTATCCCACAGACCGCATAGCTTCCGGTGCCAGGTTGGCCATCGGTATTGCCATGTTGTCATTCTTATATCAGGGTCTCACCGAGCTGACCACCTCAGATGACCTAGGGGAGGAGCATGTATACATGCTGCTGCATTATTTTGGCGCATGGATTCATCTGCATGTACGTGAGGCGTACAGTGAGCATGTATGACCGATATTCTTTGACACGGGTTTATTCCCCGTGGTGATGAGACTCATCGGGGCTGCAGGGATCAAACCAAACAGATACATCCGCCGATTATACCTCAACCTCTTCAATCTCCAAGAGCATAAGGAAATCTATTTTGATGATTGGGCACTTATGATGCCTTACCCTACTGGTCAACCCCTGTTGGATGTATTGAGAGAGGGTAATTTGAGCTTATCAAATAGGGACATCACTTATCTTTATTCGATCCATCCCGGTTTCCTTGTGTACCAATGAAGAAACGATGTCGCCTATAGGCCATAGAACCCTTATCGCTTCTCTTTGCAATTCGGGTATGATCAAGATGTTCCGCTCCAGTCCTTTCACTGTGAACCTGCTTTTACGAAGGAGTCAGCGAAGAATGTCATTCACCACTTCATGAGGTTGAACACCATCTAGCTTCATGATTCCCGATCCGGACCGTGTTCCTCACCTCTTATCGGCTTTCCGATCATGGTATTCATCGTTTATGGCCGGGGTTATCGAGCATGAGAAGCATGTCTTCCTTGTCCACCAGGGCGCAATGAAAGCGTCAACGTTCGACTTCCTTTTAAAGCCATGGTCTATCATCCCTGCTTCCCTGCCTCGGGAAGGGGTGTCAATCGCTTCTCCCGCTGTCTCCGAGTTTAGGACAGCTCGGACGTTTTGAGGGGCCCGACCGGAACTTATCCCTGGCACTCAAAAGAGGATGGTCATTGGTAGAAAGCGGGCTCCATCACCCATTGCTTCTGGGTCTTCTGGAAGGTCACGACACACCGATGGCGTTTTGCCAGTTGATAACCCTGCCCCTGAATCGGAAGCAAGGTCACCAATCAGAGATGCCGCTGCGACTGAATCACCATCCAATTCAGAAATCGGGAAATGTCGGTCGAAGGCGCCTTTAAGGAAGAAGAGGATTTCTCAGGCTGCTGCTGGCTCTTGTAAGAAGAGGAAGACTTCGTCCATGGATGGCATTGTATCTAGCCAAGAAGCTCAAGTTTCCCCGACCCAGGGCATTTCTGAGCACGGGACAAATATTGATATCATCTTTCCGGAGACATCCACTGCGGGGGATGTTGAGGTCACGGCAGCCATGATAGAATCAATGGCAGAGGATGATGATGCTAATCTTTAGGTAGCGTTATCTACCTCTGAACAACTAGATGCACAAGAAGCAGAGAGGATACGGGCGCTTACGGCAACCGGTATATTTCTTCTGCTCTTATTCATGCATCTCTTTTTTTGTAATAAATGATATTATGGGTCTCATTATTTTCCTTTTCCACAGCGATCTCTACTGAAGAAGTCGTCCAAGCGTCTTTCGATTCATATCGAGAAGAAGTACACGAGAGGCAACGAGACACTCATGGCCCCGGTATGATCCATTCTCTTGATGCTCCACATTAATGATGCGCAATTTATCTTATATGTGTATTGATTTTTCTTTCCATGATTTCCACAATAGATGTTGGTGTACGACCATCCACTATTCATATTTTGGATGTCCCTCCCCGAACAACTGTTGCGCGCTCTTTGGGATCATCGACTCTTGTTCACGTTCCTTCCCAATTGTCACGGGAAAGAGCACTTAAACGGCCGATGCCAATTGCTTCCGACGCAGAACCAACTGACGACGAAGAGGTCCAATTGTCACATGCCCACAGAAGATCTCTTCGGACGTTTCAGGCGGAGGAAGCATGCTGTCTCCGTGAGGAAGCCGAACTTCATGCTTCTTCAGGTATAAAAAGATCTTCTACCTTATTTATTATGGTCCAGGTGATTACCTTATTAACCCCTTGATGTATGTTCTTTCAGCTGGCGTTAGTTCCAACAATTGGGCCCTTGTTGATATTCCTAAAGAAGGTGAAATCCCTTCAGTTGAGATCATTGTGCCACCTATGGGGCTGGTGAATAACGGCGACGAGCAGGACGACCCCTTGCACGACGTGGATGTACTCGACTACTCTGGTTCTGACATGCATGATCATGTCGTTGACGTCTTAGAGAACGTGAGCGTTGCTCCTGATGTTACCGCCTCTATTAGCGGATCTCAGACATTTGACGGGGTGAGCAGCGTAGTGACAGCGGCTATTGACTCGAGAGCCATAGATTTTTCTTCCAATTCCACCGCCTCTATGGACATAAGCCGCTCTATTGAGGAGGGTGTTGAAGCTAGTAGCATTCAGGAAATGTCTGTGGTTTTTGTCCCACCGACTCTCATGGGACCCATTGGTATCTCTCACTGCATTTATCTTACGCTTATTTTTAAGGCCGGGCGTGCCCCGCGCGTGCACACAGCGGAAGCAGGAATAGACGGAAAACAAAAATTTCGTAGGAGCACGATCAACCATACGCCAAAAATCGTCTCAGCGCTAGTTTCTAGCTAAAAGTAAAGAGCATAAAGAAAAGTTCAGAGGTTCTACAACCTTTATAGCGTGTCCAGCTGATCCTGGAAGACCCCGTCTAAACTCCGTGAGCTTCCGAACGCGTCCGCACGCTAAATGCCTCGCCGTAGATGATCCGTGTTGAAAGCGGGCTGCCCGAGCTCTAACTCCGTCACCGGTTGGAGTAACTTCCTCCAGAGGCTTGCTGGGCATGGAGGAAGGCGATGCAAGTGATGGGTACTCTCTACTTTTTTCACTCCCTCACCATTGCAACACTTTCCCTTTTCAAGAGAGCTTGAGCTCATGTTATGTGAGGAAGAAGAAGATGGTTGGAAAAATGAATGGCTTGTGTTGTGAAAAAGAATTGTGTCTCTTCTATTCTTTATGCACCCATGTCATGTAAATACATGACACATACCCTCTCTCCCACTCTCTCTCTCATGTATGTGTCAACACACAAGAGAGAGGGTGGGCCCCACCACTTAATTAAATATATTAAATAGATAATAATATATATACATTAATATATATATAAAGATATATATACATTTACATATATATATTTATTTGTAAATTTATTTATACTTAATTTATAACGGTGGGAATTAATATATATATATATATATATATATATATATATATATATATATATTAAATAAGTTTTAGTACATGTATCTATACACATATCACATACACAAAATGCCATCAATATCTTCTCGGTATCATATACACTATACTAGAAACCATATCATTAATACGGTTATCAAGTCAACACTTGACTTGGTATTCCGGCTTTGAAACCGGCTAGTATAACAGTCGTCCGATTGAACACGTATATCCAATATATACGTTTTATCGAACTCATGTACGTATCCCTATATGTATGTCACATCGCGTTTTGCCCGGGCAGGCACTTTCGTTGCAGGACTCTAAAGACCTGTCAATACGCTGGCAGTAAGTTATACAGGATCATATCCGATTGAATCTGAAACACTTTCAGATTCAACCCCCTTTCGGGTTAACCTACAAGCTCGTCAGTGGCGCTAGCTGTACGTAACGGCTACCCAGGTATAAGTAAAATAAAAGCAGGTCGACGAGCGAACTCATCCGGACCCAATAAAGTCTATAAGTGACAGTCACCGTATATTCCGGCTCTTTGTCATGGAGTATCACTTACCGGGTCTGGGGAGTGGAATCTGTCAGACCCCCAATAAACCCGATAAGTCGTGCTGACAGAGGACTCATAACCAAAAAGATACAACTGGTAACACTTACCAGTTTATCTCTATTGCCGTCGCTACGGACTTTAGGTTATAGTCGTGTCCTGAATAGTGCGATATCGACTCCCAATACCGGGAATGAAGAATTCTCTCGATCGCTCACTGCCTCTATGTACTTCGGGATGGTACCCAACTAAAACCTGTTTGCACGACTCAGTAGAGCCATGGTAGGGTAGTAATCAAAGTACAGTGGGAACACACACGAGACACTGTGTCGATTTCAGGTCTATGGACTACCCTGTACTCATGTCACCAGAGAACTGCTATCCGACATCGGTATAATACCATCTAGGAGTTCTCGACGAGTCCATCCAGTGTAACTCATCCAATAAGCACCTGTATATAATTATCAGTGTCAAACACTAATGGCTATGGGAACATCCATCGCCCCGTACAGGGTTATGAAACGTATACACTAGTCTAAACTGGAGTACCGATGCCCGGTCTCGATACTCCTATGACTAGGGACATTTAAGGATGTGCTTATAAACTATCAGGCCCCACTAGTATGATCCTTATCACAATCCTGGTAGTCAAGCAAAGATCCTTTGGGCTTTATCTCATGTATAATCGATACGCGATAACTAGTAACACGCATTCACATGACAGATAAAGACAAACCAGATAGCATACTATCATCTCGAGTAAGACTGTTCTTGGTATAGGCCCTCCTCGAATTCAGTAATTGCATTCCTGCAACTACGATAATTGCCTTGAGGGCACCTATATCCAACATTATTTTCATCTTTGCCAGACATATTTGCTGATGTTTCTTTTTCAGGTACGGGCATGCTGGCTAATACATCATCTACAATATTGATAGTTACTACTTCCGTGACTTTCGATGGTCTGCAAATTGTTGTCGGCCTTCTTTCTTCTTCTGCGCTTCCCCGAATCTCTCCAAGTATGACGGCGGAAGGTATCTCTTCTTTTGATCTTAGTATTTATCGCTTTTCGTTTTGGCTCGATTCTTACGTCAAATGTCTGAAGTTTTAGAGATGGGCTTGATGGTATCACAACTCGCCGAAGTCATTCTAGAGAAGCTAGGTCACGGCCCAACCCCACGTCTGGCTCCTAAGTCCAATGTTGGTAAGTTTATCTCTTACCCGTCCTTTTCCAGTTCCTTTCATAGATTAATATTCATAATGAGAGTGATTTCTGATTGCAGTTTTGCAACTCATAGAGGATGAGAACCTGGAGGAGCCTGCTACACTTCCCGACTTATCTCTTATAACAGCTCCAGCAGGTTCAGTTCCGTTTGAGTCCCGTGTGCTCATGCCTGTAGAACCCTTCGCCCGACGCGTGTCTCCCATATTGGCGATGAATAATGAACAATCGTTGAAGGCTCTCGTCGCAGAACTTAATGCCAGGGTTTCGTATTCCGCAGAAGAATTTGCTGAAGCGGTCAATCTCATGTTGGGTTCCTTCAGTATCTATCATGAAGAAAACCCGGTCAGTACCTGGGTTAACTATTTTCGGCAAGTTGAAACCTGCCTTCATGAGCTCACGTCTAAACGTTCTGTCGCAGGAGCACCATTGTTGAGGGCTTAGCTAAATGAACGGGTCGGGCGGTGTGTTGCCCTTATCGAGTCCGAAGAGCAAAGGCTTGTTGGATATAGTACCCTCAAGGAAATTATTGTAATTGCAGGTAGGAGATTATGATAATTAAAGGAGGACCTATACAAATAGAACAGTCTTTCTCAAGATGATACTATACTATCTGGTTTGTCTTCATCATTGGTGAAGCCCATAGGATTTTTACTTGACTACCAGTATTATGATGGCGATCATATACGTGGGAGCTGGGTAGTCCATAAGCACATCCTTAAATGTTCCTAGCCGTGAAAGTATCGAAACTGGACATCGATATTCTGGAGTAGACTAGTGTATACGTTTCTAGACCCCAACGAGGGGAGGTGGCCGGTCTCACAAGCCATTAGTGTTGTGTTATCTAAGATAGTATATAGATGCTCATTGGAGGTGAGTATACCGGACGGACTCACCAAGAACATCTATATGGTATTATATCTGTCGTCAGATGGAAGTTCTCAAATGACATAAGTACAGGTTAGACTTTTGCCCTTAGATCATCATTTGTCTCGTGTGAGTTCCTACTGTACTTAGATTAATACCCTACCACGGCTCAAAGGAGTCATGCAAACATGTTTTAGTTGGATACAGTCCAGAGCCACATGGAGACAATGAGCGATTGTCAGGATTCGTCTCTCCTGGTATTAGGAGTCGATGTTACACTGTGTTCGGTTTAGCCATCACCCTAAATCCGTGGCCATAGTGAATGAGATTTACTGATATGAGTTCAATAGCTTCTCGGTTGGTGATGAGGTTGACTCCGATACGACTTATCGGGTTATTAGGTGTCTGACGTTATCCACCCTTAGACCCAGTATGCGATACTCTTTGATGAAGAGACCGTACTGTACGGTGATTGTCACATTCAGGCTCAATAGGATACGGATGGACTTGATTATCGACCTCCCTTTCGGCATATACCTGGGTAGCCGTTACATACAACTAGTGTTGCTGACGTACTTATGGTTATGGATTTATCCAGTAATCACTGCCAGCGTATTGTCGAGTATTTAGATTCCCACACAAAAGGTTTTCCCAGTTCAGAAGATATGATGTAGAAGACGTATGTTGGTACATACAGGTGTCCGATTAAATATGTGTACAGGCTACACGAACTTTAATCGGACGGTTGATAATACTAGCCGGCTTAGGATTAAACCGGATTCTTAAATCAAGTTTTGATTTAATAATTTATATGTATATATATATATATTCTATTATTATTATTCACTATTCATTTTCTCTCTCTTGGCTATTCGTATTTTTGTATGAATACACGTATAAGTATTTCGATACATATACCGGGTTGTATTTCGTATTTATACGGAATATGTTCTAGAAGGACAACTCATTATATAGTTTTCTTTTTAGAAAATCATTTGGAAATGAGGTGGAGGGTGAGATGACATTGAGCATGGTAGAGGACATGTAGAGAGGCATGGTTTTATTTGTTTATTTCAAAAATGGTGAGATATTTTTTTGGATGGTTAAAAAATTATGAAGCCATTCTCTCATTTCTCATTCACAACACTTAGCTCATTTTGGCATGGTTAGCCTCTTCACATCCTTCTTCTTCTTCACTTGCTCTTTTGAACTTTGGATTTGAGAGAAAATGATAGTGGAAAATTCTTACATCCTCACTCTCCATTCCTAGCGAGCTTGGAGCGTCGGTTGCTAAATTCGGTGAAGCTGGAGCTTGGATCAGTTCCCTCAGGTGGATCATCTTCGGAAAGGACGGTCGCCTCTCAAGTTTGTTCCTGATGGCCTACGAGGAGCTTGGTGGGGTCTTCCATGATTTGGTAGACACGCATCAATGATTGTAATTCCTAAACCATTGCATACTTGTTTACTAGTTTATTGTTTGGAACGATCGCTGGGGATTAGTTTCTAGTGCTCTCTTGAAAGAAATTTGTTTTTCGGTTACGCATCAGCCGTGGTTGCCGTGGTGAGGGCACTAGTTACTTTCAATGGTATTAGAGCCACACAAACACGTAAACTAGTTGTAGACGATACTTAAGTTTCAAAATTGACAAATTTCCGTGGTACTAGTTTTTTTTGTCTGTAAAAAAATTTTGGAGTATTGCAAAAGGATGATATTGGTATGTGTATAACACTGAAAGAAAATGAGGCAAATCAGAGCAAACTCGACCGTCAAAAAATTCATTTTGGCCGCAATTTGCGGTCGAAAATGCTCTGTTTTGTATCAATTTTTTTTCATGACCTGGATTTTGGAAAATAGGATTTTTGGCATACTTCTTTTTTGCCCAGATTTGGTTGAGTGTTGTTTGTGCTTAGGGGCAATACAAAAAGCTTTAAGACTTGAAACTTTTACATCGTTGATATCTGTGATGTTGCATATGTGTTGTTGAACATCGTCTAATTGTTATATGTTCGATTAGATGGGATAACACACTTGCTTGTGTTACTTGTTTCTTTGATATATATCTTGTTTATGGTTTAGATGGATTGTCATGTCAGATAGCCCCTCATGCGATTTGGTTTTACATTTTTGATTTATATTGTTGTATATTCATTTGTTCAGGATGAGCTCCAACTTGTAGACATCGTTTCCGTATTATGTATATTCTTTTATTGGGGCTCGGCCAGGATATGGTCTATGTCACCGTTGTATATATTTCATTTCTATACTAGGATTAACCCAGGAGAAGTGCTCGAGTAGCCATGTTCTAGAGTGTGTCAGGTGTCCGTTTCATGGTGTTTGAGACCGGACCGCCTGGCGGGTTGCTCGCCGCATTTGTAGGGGTTATAGGATCGACCCGCGGAGGAGTGCCCAAGTTACCAGATTCTAGAAAGCGATGGGTGACCAACTCATGTTATTGAGGGCGTGTTACCCAGTTTCTAGAATTAGCAGGTGGCTTTCCGCACTCGTAGGAGTAGGATCGATGATGTACAGGCTATCTACACGACTGGAGAACGTCGCGTCTCATTTGCGGCTCAAATGAAACACGGGGCTCCAAGTTTATCTGCTATTCCATATTGTTTGTCGCATGCCTGTGATGATTATTATCTGTCTATGATGTTTATTATCTTCCTGCGATGTTGATATATATATATATATATATATATATATATACACACACACACACACACACACACACTTCTATATGTTTTGCATCCGCGCTAGCCATGTCTCCGCCCTGCCGTAAGTTAAGTAACCTTACGGTGAAGACCCGGGACCCCGTGGCGAATGCAGATGGCATATAAAAGCATGCTATTTTGGTTGTTTTTGGTGTGGCTTAGAAACTTATTTTATGGGACTACGTTATATGTTTAAAGCAAGGAAAACAAACCTATTTGATGTTGTCGGAACCAATTTTTAAAACTACTCAGTTTTCTTCAAAACCTTCGTCATATTCTTTTGCTTTGCATAGAGATACTCGGTTAGGAATATCCTGCACCTCATTCTATAAGGAAAGAGCCTTGATCTTTTCACGGAGAGTTCGCTCTTAAGCAAAAGTTTATATTACTAATTTTAAAAGTGGAGCCTAAACCACTCCATTTCAAAGCCACTCGAGTTCCTTCAATGATATCAAGTTCATTACGTTAAAAGTTTTTCGCCAAAAACCAGCCGTAGCCCTCCGTCATTTCAGATTAGTATTTCTTAGTATTCATGTTGCGTTTGTTGACCTCGTCAAGGCGCAGTGTTCGGTAGCTATGTAGTGATTTTTTGTTGCATAGTAATGCGATTAGCTAGGACAGTCGTACGGCCTTATTGACCTTGTCAAGGGCTCGTGCGGGTGGGTTTAGATTAATCCAAGATAATGATGGGTTGAACTTGACTAGAGACTTATGATTTGTTGAGCTCATCAAGGTCATAAGACGCTTAGGATAAAAACCATATCGGAAGTTTCAAATATAAAGAAAACTTGCTAAGTTTTCGCATACCATCTAAAGTGTGGTAATTTTTGTTGGATTCCATCAAAGTTATTATACAATGATAGTTGGGTCTCGATTCCCACTAATGAGTAGGTATTACTCATTTGTAGATTTTCACTTCACAATTAGCTAACCTATTAGGTGTTTAGAAAGTGTTAATGAGGTTATGCCTCTGTGGAAACGGGGTTATTTAATTGGGCCCGTGCGAAAGCACAGTGGACCTCCCTCGAAGTACCAACATTGATCTGGCTGAACGGTTAGTGAACTTGCAAGGTGTACATGATCCCGACTAGTTCTCCTTTTAGGGTTTGAAGGAGAATTTGAGGAAACAATGGGAGCCATCCTGATTAGATAAAGTGACGGCCAATCTAATCTTGATAGAGTGCACGCTGAGTGTTTCTTTTCTTTCTCTGGTTACAGTGACCCATGACTTACCTTAAACTAAAACTCTAAGTGAACTGAACCTTCTTACACACTTTGGTTTTGGATTGTCATGATTCATGACAAAGTCGCATATATCCCTGCTACTCCTAAATTCCCTTTGCATTTCTCCAGAACACTCTGTATCACTACGATGATCCATATTACTTGAAAAGGCCATCGTATAGTTAAATACGAACTCGAAGAAATTATTTTAGTCGAGGATGGCTACTGTTTCTGGAAAAATTGAATAGGATTATTCGGTTGTCTCTTCACTTTACCTTCTTTCAGGTTGCAAGAGCTCCTTGTATTACTCATCCGCAGGTGTGCTCCTTGATGAGTAATGATGTATGGCCTTTTTCCATTTGTGATATGCACTAGAAATAGCTGCATGACATTTGAATCTGGTTCTATCTAAATTAGTGCCTTTGATTCTATATGGACATAGAATGGTTGCATATCTTGAGGTTGTTAAGATATAGAGTTATTTGATTTCTGTTTAAAAGCAGAATCCGGACAAACTCAAGGCATGCTTCGGTAATGGAGGTTTGTGGATTATCCCAAGCATTCGCTAGCATTTTTCTTCTACCATTTTCAAGATCAAAAATTGGTTTGTTCTTGACTCGCCACCTTTTTATAAAAGGAATCTTTTTGCAAAAGAAACTAGTAGGAGTATGGTAGAACTGGAAATAATTCCAGAAACACAAACGGTTACTGAAAATTTAGTAGAACCTAAGTATTTAATTGGACTTGACAAACCATTAGCCTCTCCACAGATTTTAGTAGGTGACCTCAACCACCTGAGAGATACTTCAGTTTTCTGATAGACGGTGATAGGGAGGTCAGCATCACGGTGATGATGGCCATACTAATCATCAGCAGTCATAGGAAGTGGTAATTTCCAGGTGACCAGATGCAATATATTCAAGATGGACTCCACTCACTTCAGCAAATTATGGATTTTGCTGGGTGCTCCTGAAGGGGTAAAACCCATTAGGAGCAAGTAGATCTTTCAAGATCTGTGCATGTGGAAAGGTATTAATCTAATAAGGCTAGACTTGTGGTAAACATTTTCATCAAATACCCGTTGCGGATTGTGATGAGAATTTTACTTCAGTGTCTACGCTAAAATCCATACGGATATGACTTGCCACTATTGCTATTCAAGACTATGATATCTGACAAGAGGATGACTATAATGTTTTTTTAAATGGGAATTTAGAAGTGCACGTGTATATGACTTTGCCAAGGGGTTATCGTAGTCAGTGGGAGTAGCGGAAGGTGTGCAAGTCGCTTAAGTCTATTCATAGACTTTACATGAATTGCGGAGATGGATCATCTGTTTTGATGTGACAGTCAAGGTGATTGACTTCATCAAAACAACAGATGAACCTAGTAAAAAGGATGTAGAGAGTACTGTCCTGGGATTGGATGACATACTCTATACTACAATCGGTCAAATTTTGGTTGTCACAAGGTGACCTGAATGACAGAGATGTTGTCAGAGTTTTGAGTTTACCCTCTTCTAAGGAGCAGTATATTGGATAGGGTTCCAATAGGGATACTGAGATAAATATGATGCAGGATGTCGGTTATGACTCAACAGAGGATATAGCCCAAGAAATTTGATGGATAAAGTTGTTCATTTATGAACTTGGTCCCATCAAGAATCCAAACAAATTCTTGAGGCAGGGTGTCGCTCAGCTCGGGAGATTGTTGATCTTTGCGAAGTTGAGATATAGAGAGATGAAATTGGAACATTGTAGCGGATCCACTCACTGAGGCTATTTCTCGAACACAAAAGTTTCACAAACTCGGTTTGCAAAACTGATTAGTAGAGAAGTTGGGTATTCGGTAGCACACGATCTGTGGGTATGCGATACCGCAATAATTGGCCTTAAGTGCAAATGGGAGATTGTTGGATATAGTGCCCTCAAGACAATTATTGTAATTGCAGTATGCGATTATGATAATTGAAAGAGGACCTATACAGATAGAACAGTCTTGCTTGAAATGATAGTATGCTATCTTGTTTTTCTTCATCGTTGATGAAGCCCGTAGGATTTTTGCTTCACTACCAGCATTATGATGGCGATCAAAACCTAGGAGCTGGATAGTCCATAAGCACATCCTTAAATGTCCCTAGTCATGGGAGTATCGAGACTGGGCATCGATTCCGGAGTAGACTAGTGTATACGTTTTTAGACCCTGACGATGGACGGTGGCCGGTCTCACAAGCCATTGGTGTTGTGTCACCTAAGATATTATACAGGTGCTCATTGGAGGTGAGTACACCAGACGGACTCGCCGATGGTATTATATCTACCGTCGGATGGAAATTCTCAGATGGCATGAGTATAGGTTAATCTTTTGACCTGAGATCATCATTTGTCTCATATGAGTTCCCACTGTACTTAGATTACTACCCTACCACGGCTCAAAGGAGTCGTGCAAATAGGTTTTAGTTGGGTACAGTCTCGAGCCACATGGAGGCAGTGAGCAATGGTCAGGGATGCATCTTTCCTGGTATTAGGAGTCGATGTCACGCTGTGTTCAGTTGGCCATCACCCTAAATCCGTAGCCACGGCGGATGAGATTTACTGATATGAGTTCAGTAGCTTCTCGGTTGGTGATGAGCATGACTCTGACATGACTTATCGGGTTATTAGGGGTCTGACGTTATCCACCCCCTAGACCCGGTATGTGATACTCTTTGACGAAGAGACCGGACTGTATGGAGATTTTCACATTCATGCTCACTATGGTATAGACGGACTTGATTGTCGACCTCCCTTTCGGCATATATCTAGGTAGCCGATACGTACAGCTAGTGCCGCGGACGTGCTTGTGGTTATGGATTTATCCAATAATCACTGCTAGCGTATTGTCGAGTCTTTAGAGTCCCACACAGAGGGTTTTCCCGGTTCAGACGATATGATGTAGATGACGTATGCTGGTATAGCCCGATTAAATATATGTACAGGCTACATAGACTTTAATTGGACGGTTGATAATACTAGCCGGCTTAGGATTAAGCCGGATTATTAAATCAAGTTTTGATTTAATAATTTATATACATATTTTTTGATATATATATTCTATTATTATTGTTCACTATTCATTTTCTCTCTCTTGGCTATTCGTATTTTTATACGGATACGCGTATATATATTTCGATATGTATACAGGGTTGTATTCCTTATTTATACGAAATATGTTCTAGAAGAAGGACGCCTCATTATATGATTTTCTTTTTAGAAAATCATTTGGAAATGAGGTGGAGGGTGAGGTGCAATTGAGCATGGTTGAGGACATGTAGAGAGGCATGGCTTCATTTGTTTATTTCGAAAAGAGTGAGATATTTTTTTGGATGGTTGAAAAATAATGAAGCTATTCTCTCATTTCTCATTCACAACACTTAGCTCATTTTGGCATGGTTAACCTATTCACCATTTTCTTCTTCTTCACTTGCTCTCTTGAGCTTTGAATTTGAGAGAAAATGATAGTGGAAAATTCCTATATCCCCACACTCCATTCCTAGCGAACTTGGAGCGTCGGTTATTTCACTAGGTGAAGCTGAAACTTGGATCGGTTCTCTCGGGCGGATCATCTTCGGTAAGGGCGGTCGCCGCTCAAGCTTATTCCCGACTGTATACGAGGAGCTTGGAGGGGTCTTCCATAATTAAGTAGACATGCATCAAATGTTGTAATCTCTAAACCATTGCATGCTTGTTTACTAGTTTAGTGTTTGGAACGATTACTAGGGATTAGTTTCTAGTGCTCTCTTGAAAAAAAATTGTTTTTCGATTCCGCAGTTGCCGCGGTAAGGGCACTAGGAACTTTCAAGGTTGATCCGGAAAATGTCAGAGGGTGAAGCAGCTTCTCGAGAAGTTGGATGTTTAAGAGGGGAGTGGATAACCACTGCAAATAGGGTGCATCGAAAAGCACTTGCCCATGCTATGGCCAAAGGGTTGGCCTTGGATAACGAAGTCGCGGCTAAGGAAATGGCGGTGCAGAACCATATTACTGAGAATCATGTAATCGACAATAAGCTCGCCAAACATTGTCACCAGAAGGAAGAAACCGAAGCCCTGCTAGCCATTTTGGAGGAAAGAGAAAAGGAGCTTAGGGAGAGGAGCAAATATTTTGCCGGGTTACCGGGTGCTCCACCTTGTTGATTTTTTTGTACCCCTTTTACAGATTGTATCTTTTAACAATTTTGACTCATGAATAAAAGATAGTTCTTTTCATATTTGCATCTTTCTATCTCCTGATTGACATGAAATGGCATAGATTAGTTTATTTACTCGTTTTGGAGTGTTCAGTTTACCTTTCTCTTAGGCTTATAGGTAAACTCGTCCTAATGTTAAATATACATAACCTCTTTTATCATAGGAGTCCGTTAGGTTTGTGTTACTGGGTTAAGTTGTACCGTCGTGTTGACTGATATTTCCTCGACATGCAATCCCTTAGGTTGCGGCTCGCGTAGCCACACGTTTTTCGTGTCTCTGATCCCTTCTGAGGCTGGACACAATATGTTCAAGTAGTCTTCTTAGGTCGGAATATCCACACTACCATCAGAAGATCCAACGTTAGGTATTTTCATGGCGCTTTACTTGAGATTAGGCTTGATTAGGAGCCTTAAGGAGTCATGAGTGCACCCTTCTGAGGTGAGATGACATCCAACGGTTTTTAAGCTTTGTTTGTATTGCCGTCAAGACCCGAAACTAGGAATATACCGTCATGTTGCTTCATTTTGACCCTTGGGTCTTTAACGACTCCGCAATCGCATTTCACCGGAGTGAGTCAAACTTTTATATAGTCTCTGTGCTATGCCATCAAGACTCAGTTATCCATTTGACGGAGCGTGGGGAAACACATCGCTCCTTTTCATTCATGAACTGTCCATAGGAGTCGAGATTTGAACTACCTGCAGGGCATAAAAAATTTATTTTTATCATTTTTCTCTTTATTTTTATTTTTTGCGATGTTCTATCCTTTCAGCTTTGCATATCGCGAAATTCGCGATTGCCCGATCATTTCGGCTATTTATTTGCGGTGCCCAATCATTTTGTAACATTTCAAAAAAATATTAAATGTTATTTTAGAATTTTACATAATGATAAAAGGGTTTTATTAAGATTGTAGTATTTATTTGTAGAGGGTTGTTATTTGTAGAGGGTAGTTAATTGTAGAGGGTATTTATGTGTAAAGAGAGAGTATGGGTTTATGTTAGGTTATATTAAACCTTCACAAATATCACACCATGTCATACACCATTATGGCTACACCTCCTCCTCCTTCCTTTACACCTCCATCATTCTCCAACACATATCATCCTTCTTTTCTCTCATAATTCTTAGGATCATATTCATCTCTTCCAAACTGAACAAAAACTTCCCTCAACCCTCACTAAAAATGCTTTAGCTTCCTTCACTCAAAATACAATGAATCTTACATCAACTTCATGTAAATTGTTCAAGAGCTCAAGGTAAGCAAATACAACTTCATGAAACCTCAAGTAGACATCTCAAGAGTTGAACTTCATTTATGCTCCATCCAAATAGGTAAAGATTCATCTTTTCAGGTTTTCCAAGTGTTAAATTTTTAGATTACTTTGATATATGTCAGAAAAATAAGGTTTTGGTGTTCAAATGAATTCTGGGATGAAGTAGGACCTTTATAAAATATTCAGAGTATAGAATTGACCTGGTAGGATCACCAGAAGACACCCAAAGAAATACAGACCCCAGACTTCAAATCCAAACCGCAAATTGCGGCTAAAATGCATTATCTACAGCCATATTCATGAAGTAGGGCCTGGGTTTTTGTCTGGTGAAAGTTCTTTTGATAAATTAGCCTCTTTTATACTTCGTTTTTCCCTAAATTCCATGAGTCAAAATCTGGGAGTATTTTAGTGTGGTTTTGGCAATGTTTTAAGGTTTTTAAACTTGCGTATTCAAATTTATAATTCTAATTTTGATGGATTTGGTTGAATAGCGATGCCAGAAGGGTAATTCCTTATTGTTAGCACTTGCCTAGCTATTGTTGGTCATAGGTTCTGACCTATGGACCATTACGTGATATATCGGTTCCAATATAGTTTCTTATGTGTATTATGTAATTATATGAATGCTAGGTTCTATTGTGGAGACCTCTGAGACGGCAAAGCTGCGCAAGGCGATTGTCGGATACGACCGGCGCGATCGCACACTGTGAACAGATTATATCTACGAGTAGGGAAATTAGGTGAATGGCGTATAGCACCCCCGTGAAACATGCTGTTTATATTATCATTGAATTTGCATAGGATACATGTCGTGTATGCTTAGATATGTCCGATATGCAGCGTACTTCATTAGTATCGTGTAGTAAACTTATAATAGAAACACTTGTTAGAACACATGCACAAATACTAATGATTGCTATGTATACAATCATAGACTCGCATGTTACATTACACATCATTAGTACTGCCATGCCACGTAGTGTTAGTTATATGTATGCCCTAGAGGCCATTACTGTACATGTGATGTATATTGTAGTGGATGCTTGGACATATATAGGGAGGACTTTCTTGCTTGACATGATAGTATGCTATCTGGTTGCACTTTATCTTAACATGTACACTTATTGTCTCTCTATTACATGTTGATAAAGCCCTTAGGATGAGTACTTGACTACCAGGATTATGATGCGGATCATACTAGTGGGGAAACGGTAGTCGGTAAGTACATCCTTCAATTGTTCCCAGTCATGGGAGTATCGAGACAGGGCATCGATATTCCAGAATAGACTAGAGTATACGCTTCTCGACCCATATGATGGGCAATGGATGATCCCACATCCATTGGTGTTTGATATCAGAGAAGGTATACGGGTGCTCAGTGGAGACTGGGTACACTGGACGGACTCGCCGAGAACTCCTAGATGGTATTATACCTCACGTCGGATAGTAGTTCTCTGGTGATACTGGTACAGGTTAGTCTGTTGACCCGAGATCGTCATAGAGTCTTGTGTGTCTCCCACTATACTTTGATTTCCACCCTACCATGGCACTACTGAGTCGTGCAAAACGGTGGTTTTTGGGTACAGCCTCGAGTCACATGGAGGCAATGAGCAATAGGAGGGGATTTCGTCTCTCCCGGTATTGGGGTTGATGTTGCGCTATGCTCGATTGGCCATAACAGGAAATCCCTGGCCAGGGTTGCTGAGATCTACTGGTAAGTGTTATCAGTAGTTTCTCGAACTGTTATGGACCTTGCATCGGCATGACTTATCAGGCTATTAGGGTCTGACGTTATACCACCCCAGGCTGTGATATACGACATATCTGACGAAAAGACCGGACTGTACGGTAGTGTTACTGATTGGATTCGCAGGAGTATGAGCAGGCTTGCTTGTTGATCTTCTGATCGCTCAATACCCGGGTGGCCATTACGTTTAGCAGACCGCTTGCGGCTTGTGGGTGTTTGATATGATCATCACTTACTGTCGGCGTATTGACGAGTCTTTAGAGTCCTAAATAGAGGTTTCCTGGTTCATGCGAAACGAAGTAGGAGCACATATGTGATATGTGCGGGACCGAGATTAATGCGCGTATGTGATACCGCATTCTATTCTCACAATATGTGATATCGGTCGGTTATATGTGATATAGCCGGGTTATCGGATCAAGTGTTGATTCGATAGATTGTTACATTTGATATTAGCTGGTTGTATGTGATATAGCCGGATTATTAAATCAAGTGTTGATTTAATAATTTAATGTATAATTATATATGTGATATATTGAATTACTTTAACTAATATTAGCTCACTTAAACATTTCTTTTTCTCACTTGTGTGCATATAGTATATATGTGATATATGTTAATGTACAACTTTTGTGTCATGCTTGATGCCACGTGCTTCATGGGTGTATGAGACTCACACTATGCTTATGATAATCCTAGGGTTTTTATTTATCCAAGTAATTCAAAATGGTTGGAAAATTGTCATGGCTAGAAGCTTGGAGAAGCTTATGCTAACCATTGACTTAGTCCACTCACTTTGTTTTACTTATAGATATTTATTAACCTAACCATTATTGTTAGCCATGGTTTATTCTCTACATGAGTTAGTGTATGACACTAACTCATCTATGGTTGCTATTCTCACCTCATGAGTTTCATTCTCATCTTCACTTCATCTTCTTCTTCCTCATGAAAAAGCTTTCTATCTTTTCAAAATGGTGAAGAAATATTGTGAGAAAAATAAATCTAAAGTGAGCCCAATTCCTACTTCATCATCCTCTACTATATTAGCCATTTAGTTTAGGGTGTTTGCTTCACTAATCTACCATTAGTGAAGAGGTAGCATGAGCTTGAGTCCCCTCGATGTAGATCATCTTCGGCCTCGAAGACTTCGAGCTAGCTTGTTCATTTCTTCATGTGAACCCTTACTAGAGTTCGGGTGTTCACTACTTAGAGTGAAGGGACTACTACACGGAGTTTTAGAAGTGAAGGACCGGTCTACAAAGGTTGTATTCCTCATTCACTTAGATGTAAAGTTGTTTGCATTGCTTGTTCATCTAAATCTCTAGTTAAGATTCTAGGTTAGGGTTCTTTAGTACGACAAAAATTTGAAAACGGCATCGATGATGCCTCCCGAAACCTTATTGCCGCCCTACGGAACCCTACAGTGGTATCAGAGCCAAGCTAGAGAATTAGACGATGTTTGTTAGATTACGAAACCGAAACAACTCCGAAACACCCGATATAAAAATCTAGTTTCTGTCAAAAATTTTAAAGTGTCAAAAAAATTTGTAGCAACTGCAGAATATTGTATGTGATATAACATGAACACCATTGAAATTGACGCAAATTAGACTGAAGATGGCCGGCCACATAGGCAAAAAATCCGAGCTCACCGGTTTTTTGGTGGGTTTTTGGGTTCAAATTTTTATGGTGTTCCAGTCTCTGGGTTTTGGTGTTTCAGGTGTTGCTTATTTTTGCTAAATTTGCATGTGATGTTAACTTTCTGCAAAGGCAATTCGGAGTGTTTCGTAATCGTAATTCTAACATCTATTCGGGTTATTTAGATGACGTTAAAATGTTCGAAAGGATATCAATAACCCATATTTTCCCTCGCTGGAAATTTTCCAAGAGTTGGATTTTTCCAAGTTTAAAATCTTCAGAAAATCATGCAAGCGATTTTGTGGACCCTCTAGAAGAACGATACCCAAACTCGACTTTGTGGATCGAGGAACCGCGGTCATACCCTAGGGTTTGCGGCAATTCCACGGCGACATGAGTGAGGCATGGGTCGGCTTTTCTACGGATGGTTCACAGGAGCTGTGGCATGTTCTGTATACTTTTTGAACTCTGCTCAAGTGTTGAGCTCTTTGGGAAATTTTGGGTGTTTGTTTATTCGATCGAAAAGTTTAATATCGTCTAGCTATCTGTGATTATGATACAATATTTGGAATCCACAAAATTAGTTATGTGATAACTATTTTAAATTTTATAAATTTAGCAATTTAGTCTCGTTGACCGGTTGCCACGGAATTTTGATGTGGATCAAAAGTCCGTCTCAATTACGTAGTGTACGCGGATACTCGCCGGGTAACCTTACTAGATAGCCATGCCCCCATAGCCCCGACCAAGTGACTGTGGGAGAACTCCGTCGCTAAAGCATCCGTTCGGGTGCTCGCGGCCGCGGTGTTCCGCCTAAGTGCACTTCGTCGATGGCATCGGGGGTGTGGCCGTCTACTAAAGTTTCCGACGAGCATTCGATCAGGTTATCAGGAATCTTGTTGAATTACCCGACTGGTTATTGGAAAGTGTTTTCAATATTGAGACTAAAATGCGGGGTTTATAATTGTTAGGCATGTGATGTCTAAGGAATTCATTTGGTTAGGCATGAAATCCAAAGTATGTGATACATTGGGTTTATAATGTCTAAGATGGTTGCGGATTCCAATTGTTGTAGTTTTTCATTTTCTTTTCTGGGACCGTAAGTGTAATATGTGGTGTATCACCAGTTTCGTTGCTATATGTCAACGACAATTAGGATACGCATATTTACTTACGTTGATGACATGTGATGTTATTTGTTGCTGTGATATGTTATATTGGATCATCGTGTTTTGAATAGCCGGGTTTTTTTATGTGAGATGAGAGTTTTTCATTTTTATTCATGTAAAAGCTTGTATGTAATAGTCTTTTATTGGGACACTTCCGGCTTGAGGATGATGTCACCATTGATGTATATTATTTACTTTTCCGCATTAGGATAGACCCAAGGCGGGGAGCACAAGTAACCAGGTTCTAGGGTCCAGTGGGAGACCATCTTGAGGAGTCGAGACCGGGTCTCCTAACTCTAGAATTGGTAGGGTTGCTTGCCGCTCTCGTAGGGGTCTAGGAGTGTGGGTTTGGCTATTCATCGCGACCGTGGAATCCGTGTTTTATACTGGCTTAATTTAAAACACGGAATACCTAGTATATCCAATATTTCATATGTGTTCTTCTGCTGCTGATATTCTGTGATGTGATCACTTGATACCGTGAGACGAATGCTTATATTATATATATGATATTTAATAAATATTATTTCTTTCGTTTCTTCTGTGATGCTTAGGAAGCATAGGTGATGAGACTTCATTAATGAGATTAATGAAATAAAAGAAATCTAAAAATGTTGTAGAAACTTATTTTAAAAACTGGTCGCTCTAGTTCTTGCTTTGCATAGCGGTATTCCTTGTAGAATATCCAGCACCTTATTCGATAAGGAAAGAGCCGAGATCCTTTCACCGGGAGTGACCTCTTTAGCAAAACTAGTAAAAGCCTCAAAAACACTCTTTTTCAAAATCACTCGATTCTACAACGATATCAAGTTTAAAGCGTTAAAGGTTTTCATAAAAACCACCCGTAGACCCTCCATCATTTTAGGAAGTAGAGTACTTAGTATTCGTGCTACGTATGTTGACTATAGCCAAAGCGTAGTGTACAGTAGCTAAGTGATGTCTTCCTACACAGCATATGATGAGATTAATTAGGACATTCACATGATTATGTTGACCATAGCCAAGGGTCATGTGGGTGGGTCTAATTAATCACGAAATGACGGGTAGAACATGACTAGGACTTATGATATATTGACCATAACCAAGGTCATAAGTACTAAGGGTAAAAACCATTATCGGGAATTTCAAGTGTTGAAATTTGCAACGAGATTGCATACTTTCTATGAGATAGTTGGATCCCGATACCCACTACGAGTAATTGTTACTCCTGCGAGAGTTTTACATATTACAATTAGCCGATCGAGTAGGTGTCTAGAAAGGTATTAACGGGGTTACGCCCCTGGGAAAACGGGGTTTATTTTAATTAGGTCCGTGCGAAAGCATGGGGAACCTCCCGCAAAGTACCGACACTAGCCTGGCCGAAAGATTGGCGAACTTGTTGGGTGTAATTAATCCCGGCTAGTCTTACCTTTTAGGGTTTGAAAGAAGATTTGATAAAAATAGTGGGAGCCATCCTGATTAGATAAAATAATAACCAATCTAATCTTGCAAGAGGCACGCAGAGTGTTTTCTTCTCTCTCTCTCCTGATAGCGACAATATCATACCTTAATCAAGATAATAATATAGATGTATTGACCGAACCTGCTTGTTATACTATGATGGGGAACGTTGGTTCCGTTCTTTCTTATAATTGTTACAAGTCTGAACAGGAAATAGGGGAATATCCGGATTCCCATACCACCCAATCGAAGAAAGTGCATGTTGATGCATCTTCTTCGGGTGTGTTCATTACCTAGAACTGTTTCTCAGTATCCTCTATGTCCTGGGTATGTGATACCGGACCAGGATCCCGCATATGTAATATGTTACATAGGCTACAGATAGGTAGAGAACTGAGAATGGGTGATATATCTCTAAGTGTATAGAATGGTGCAAGTGTTGCAGCCAAACTAGTTGGCAAATATCACCTTGTATTAATACATTGATTCAGAACAAATGTTATTAGATACCGAACCTGATATACCTCATTACATCTGATTCTTTATTAAGTTAAAGAAGGATATAATTCTGTATTGCAGGATAATGTTGTGAACATTTTCCTTAATCAAGAGTTGATTTGATCAGGCACATTATGAAATGGCATATATGTTCTAAATCAAACCACAGTTCAAAGTATCTAGAACACACACAAGAGGAGTAGTTCAGAAATGAACGAATCCTTCTTGTAGCATTATAGATTAGGTCATATCAATGCGACACGACCAGCTAAGTTATATAAGGATGAATATGAGAATCTGTTCGAATTTTCATCTTATGATACTTTCCAGTCTTGTCTCAAAAGTAAAGTGACCAATACTCCGTTTACTGAAAATAGAGAAAGAGTTACTGAACTCTTGGGACGGATACATGATGATGTATACGGTCCAATGTCTACAAATGCCAAGGTTGGTTCTTCGTACTTCATTATATTCACTGATCATCTCTCAAGATTCGGACAAATGTTCCTGTTGAAACACAAGTCTGAAACTTTTGAGAAATTCAAGGAATATAAGCTTGAAGTTGAGAACCAGACAGGTAAGAGTATCAAGTCCTTCGATGTGATCGGAGAAGGGAATACTTAGGCATGGAGTTCCTGGATTTTCTAAACAGAGAATGGGATTCTCTCTCAGCTTACTCCTTCGAGTACACCACAGCACTACGGTGTATCGGGGGGGAGGTATCGCACCCTATGAGATATGGTGTGCTCTATGATGAGTACTCCTGAGTTGCTCGTTTCCTTTTGGTGTTATGCACTTGAGAAGCTGCATACCTATTGAATGGGGTTCTATCCAAATCAGTGCCTACCACTCCATATGAGATATGGAATGGGAAGAGACCATGTCTTAAACGAGTTAAGATATGGGGTTGTCCGGCCTATGCTGAAAAGAAAAATCCGGACAAGCTCGAAGCAAGGTCGGTTCTGTATAAGTTTGTTAGGATATACCAAATATTTGTGAGGGAATATCTTCTACCACACTGAGGAGGAAAATGTGTTTTGTTTCTCAGCATGCCACCTTTTTAGAAAAGGAATTTCTTATGAAGAAATTTGTGGTCATGGGGTAGAACTGGAAGGAGTTCCAGCTAGACAAACTAATAGCTGATGATTTGGTGAAACCAAAGGATTCAATAGTCTCCAACGAACCTCAGCCTCTCCGCGAATCTGGTAGGGTTCCTTATCCACTTGATAGATACTACGGTCTTCTCGGTGACAGTGGGAGCGAGGTTGCATCATGGTAGATGATGGCATAACTAGGTTCAGGCAGGCCATCATGAGTAGGGACTCTGTGTAAAAGTTGGATGATATGCGATCAAAGATGGAATCGATATACACCAACAAAGTATGACTTTTAATGTTGGACCTAAAGGGGTAAAACCCATCGGGAGCAATCGGATCTTGGGAAGATTCTTGGTGTAAATGGAAAAGTTGAGACTTTCAAAGATATGCTTAAGTCCATCAGGATTAAAGCAAGTATCGCGGAGTTGGAACATTTGTTTTGATGTGGCAGTCAAAGTGTTTGACTTCATCAAAAAGGTAGATGAACCTTGTATATACAAGAAGGTTGTAGAGAGTAAGATTGTCTTATACGTATTGTACATAGATGACATACTCTTGATAGGAAATGGTTTCCTATGATACACTCGGTCAAGCTTCTCTTATCACGAGGATTCTCCATGGAAGATCTGGATGAGACCTACAACATCTTATGGATTATGATATATGGTGATAGATATATATGGATATTGGGAGTGTCCCAAATCCAGGTACATTAACACCATACTAAAGGGGTTTAGTATGGAAGATTCTAAGCATGGTGGTTCGCCCACTTACTCATGAATCACTCTCTCCAAAAAGATGTCTTCCGAGACTGATTTGGAGAGAGCTCGCGTGCAAAGGATACCCTATGCTTCGGCATTAGGCTCTATCATGTATGTGATGTTATGTACCAAACTAGATGTAGCTAAATCACTAGGTGTGGTGATCAAGAATCAATCGGATCTTGGGAGAATCACTGGACAGCTGTGGAGGACATTCTAAAGTTCTTGAGAAGCACTAAAAGAATGTTCTTGGTTCGAGCTTCCAGAGTGATAAGGTCGACTGAAAGTCAGTCACAGGCATTGTCTTTACCCTCAGTAGAGGGACGGTATGTTGGAAGAGTTCCAAGCTAGATACCGTGACATAATAGACGATAAAGGCTGAACACATCGCTACCAACGATGCTACCAAAGAGGTTGTCTGGATATTTCTTATTCATGAGATGAACATGGTTCCTACCATTGAGCATCCAATAACAGTTATTGTGACAACAATGGAGTTGTAGCTTTGGCCTAGGAACGCAGGTCCCATCAGCGTTCCAGACATATTCTGAGGACAGTATCACCTGATCAGGGAGATGGTTGATCTCCAGGGGATCGAGGTCAGGAGAGTTGACGCGAAGGATAACACGGCAGATCCACTCACAAAGGCCTTTCCCTAGAGAGACTTCTATAAGACGTTGAGTATGAGATACTACAACAAATGGCCTTAGTGCAAGTGGAAGATTGTTAGTTATATGTATGCCCTAGAGGCCATTACTGTACATGTGATGTATATTGTAGTGGATGCTTAGACATATATAGGGAGGACTTTCTTGCTTGACATGATAGTATGCTATCTGGTTGCACTTTATCTTAACATGTACACTTATTGTCTCTCTATTACATGTTGATAAAGCCCTTAGGATGAGTACTTGACTACCAGGATTATGATGTGGATCATACTAGTGGGTAAATGGTAGTCGGTAAGTACATCCTTCAATTGTTCCTAGTCATGGAAGTATCGAGACAGGGCATCGATATTCCAGAGTAGACTAGAGTATATGCTTCTCGATCCATATGATGGGCGATGGATGATCCCACATCCATTGGTGTTTGACATCAGAGAAGGTATACGGGTGCTCAGTGGAGACTGGGTGCACTGGATGGACTCGCCGATAACTCTTAGATGGTATTATACCTCACGTCGGATAGCAGTTCTCTGGTGACACTGGTACAGGTTAGTCTGTCGACCCCACTATGCTTTGATTTCCACCCTACCACGGCTCTACTGAGTCATGCAAAACGGTGGTTTTTGGGTACAGTCCCGAGTCACATGGAGGCAATGAGCGATAGGAGGGGATTTCGTCTCTCCCGGTATTGGAGGTTGATGTTGCGCTATGCTCGATTGGCCATAACAGGAAATCCCTGGCCAGGGTTGCTGAGATCTACTGGTAAGTGTCATCAGTAGTTTTTCGAACCATTATGAACATTGCATCGACATGACTTATCAGGCTATTAAGGTCTGACATTATACCACCCCCAGGCTGTGATATGCGACATATCTGACGAAGAGACCGGACTGTACGGTAGTGTTACTGATTGGATTCGCAGGAGTATGAGCAATCTTACTTGTTGATCTTCTGATCGCTCAATACCCGGGTGGCCGTTACGTTTAGCAGACCACCTGCGGCTTGTGGGTGTTTGATATTATCATCACTTACTGCCGGCGTATTGACGAGTCTTTAGAGTCCTACACAGAGGTTTCCCAGTTCATGCAAAACGAAGTAGGAGCACATATGTGATATGTGCGGGACCGAGATTAATACGCGTATGTGATACCGCATTCTATTCTCGCGATATGTGATATCAGTTGGTTATATGTGATATAGCCGGGTTATCGGATCAAGTGTTGATTCGATAGATTGTTACATTTGATATTAGCCGGTTGTATGTGATATAGCCGGATTATTAAATCAAGTGTTGATTTAATAATTTAATGTATAATTATATATATGATATATTGAATTTCATTAACTAATATTAGCTCACTTAAACATTTCTTTTTCTCACTTGTATGCATATAGTATATATGTGATATAAATTAATGTACAACTTTTGTGTCATGCTTGATGCCACATGCTTCATGGGTGTATGAGACTCGCACTATGCTTTTGATAATCCCAAGGTTTTTATTTATCCAAGTAATTCAAAATGGTTGGAAAATTGTCATGTCTAGAAGCTTTGAGAAGCTTATGCTAACCATTGACTTAGTCCACTCACTTTGTTTTACTTATAGATATTTATTAACCTAACCATTATTGTTAGCCATGGTTTATTCTCTACATGAGTTAGTGTATGGCACTAACTCACCCATGGTTGCTATTCTCACCTCATGAGTTTCATTCTCATCTTGACTTCATCTTCTTCTTCCTCATGAAAAAGCTTTCTAGCTTTTCAAAATGGTGAAGAAATATTGTGAGAAAAATAAATCTAAAGTGAGCCCAATTCCGACTTCATCATCCTCTACTATATTAGCCATTTAGTTTAGGGTGTTTTCTTCACTAATCTACCATTAGTGAAGAGGTAGCATGAGCTTGAGTCTCCTCGACGTAGATCATCTTCGGCCTCGAAGAGTTCGAGCTAGCTTGTTCATTTCTTCATGTGAACCCTTACTAGAGTTCGGGTGTTCACTACTTGGAGCGAAGGGACTACTACACGGAGCTTTAGAAGTGAAGGACCGGTCTACAAAGGTTGTATTCCTCGTTCACTTAGATGTAAAGTTGTTTGCATTGCTTGTTCATCTAAATCTCTAGTTAAGATTCTAGGTTAGGGTTCTTTAGTACGGAAAAAATTTGAAAATGGCATGGATGATACCTCCCGAAACCTTGCTGCCGCCCTATGGAACCCTACACGTAGAACTGTCATGCTTACATATCATAGTAGAATTGATGTTGTGGTAGAATTATTTTAGTATACGATTTATATTGGATGCATGTATGAGACTAGATGTCTGTACTTATTATTGGGCGAGTACGCGACTGGAGATCTGTACTGATCGTCGTGTATGTACATGACACGAGATGTCCGTACCAATCGTTGTACGGGTGCGTTGACGAGATGTCTGCATCGGTCGCTGTGTGTGTACGTAGACTGGATGTTCGTATGAGTTGCGAGGTGTGTGCGTAGACTTGAAGTCCGCACTACTATTACCATGTGTTGGGTACGTAGATTAGATATCCGTACCGATCATTATTACTATATAATGATATATCTAGTGGTCATCGTGCGAGGCAAGATTTCCGTACTGGATGACATGATGATGATGAGGATTAGCCGAATACGACTTTATTGACTTGGACTCGTGGAGTGTTATTTTACCAGGATTGGGAGATTTTAATATTTGGAGTGTAACCCTTAATTTCACAACAACGATTCATTTCATATTTTCAAAAGAGATAACAAGGATGTGTTGTTGGATTTAAAAAGGGCATTTACATATTTTAAAATACCGTGGCTTCCTTATTTACAACCAACGTTTCGTTATACTTTACAAACATATATATGGGGTTACTTGTAATATATATCTATTTACTGTTCGTTTATGCTACGCTTACCATATATGTTATTCGCTCGTGCATTATTCATTTTATCAGATGTGTTGCGTTTACATTAGCATTCATGTTACTATTATTACATTCGCTGGTGTTGTTATATACTACCTGTTTCTGCTATTACGAGTTCACTCAGACTAAAAAGGTATGAGGATATGATGTGATATGATATCAATCCTAAGAGATTGAGTGTGTGTGTGTGTGTGTGTGTGTGTGTGTGTAATGAATTGAGAAAGAGGTTATGATTCAGACATGGAGGATATAGCCGGGGATCCATGAGATATATATATTTGTGATCAATCCATGGAGGATTGAGGGTAGTTGACACAGGATGTCTCTACGTATATAATTGTAATCAATCCATGAGAGATTGAGGATAGTTGACACAAGATGTCTCTACGGATATATGTGAGGGATCAATATAGATGCCCTGCACTGAGATGGATGTATTATATAAATATGAGGGATCGATATAGATACCCTGCACTGATGAAATATAGTATGTTGTATATATAGTAGCCGGACAGGACTGGTCTACGAGACAGTACCCGAATAGTATTTTTATATATCGATATATACTAAAGAGGGTTTTATAAAGAGTTATAGTCTCATATTTTCCACATGCCTATGGTCGGCACAGAAACTTTCAAAAGAAACCCATTTTATATCATTTTCAAATAAATAAGAGAGGGACGTATACTTAAATGAAACACATATTTTCTTTACACATCAA
Organism: Agapanthus africanus; assembly: GCA_030015575.1. Classification (NCBI taxonomy): domain Eukaryota; kingdom Viridiplantae; phylum Streptophyta; class Magnoliopsida; order Asparagales; family Amaryllidaceae; genus Agapanthus; species Agapanthus africanus. Next base: position 132,609,596 of record CM057343.1, read on the forward strand.
TGTCCGCTACTAGTGCCGTAAGATAGATATCATACGGCTATTTTGAAAAGATTTAACATACATACATCTTTCGACTATTTTTATAGGATTGCATGTGTATGTGTGCTATATGTATTTTAGTTTTGATTCTATTTCTGTTTGGTCATGTGCTATAAATATTGCACTACAGCTACGGTGATCACGATTTGACACCGGTATATAGTTCGCAGTGAGTTACCGTTTATTGATGATGGATCACCATTACATTGCATCGTATTGCGTTTATTTCCGTGACTCACATGCTTTCAGATGCTTGTGGTTATGTTTTGCCCGTACCGGGCTTGATGTTGTTTAGTTGATATTGACATGATAACCACATACAGATTCACATATGGGATAGCGGCTCACGAGTTGTACATGAGGGCTTATTATCATATATTTCATTGCTCGAACTTTAGTTTTGATGCATGCTGTTTTACCCTCCTTGATGTACACATTTATATATTGTTTAGATGTGTCACCGCTTATCCATGCGATTTTTAGCTCGATATATAATACTATTCATGTATTGGCAACTCACCCCCGTTGTGCCGTAGTTCTGTGCAGGTTTGACCGTTTGGATCAGTAATGGCTAGTTTGGCTCATCTTCTGTCTTGAGGGCGTGATTGCGCATATTTTGATTGGTGGGTTATTTATGTATCGGCATTTTCCTTGTACCTATTTGTATTTAAAAGTACTTCATCAAAGACCAAGTCTAGTTATTTGTTGTGACCTTAGTATTGTTGTGGTAGTCGGACTCGTTTGGAGTCGGTGTGATGTATATTCATTCTATTTACTTTCCTCATTTTGATCCTTCGCCTATGGCGTGTGTGTGTGTGTGTGTGTGTGTGTTCCGTCGTTGGGCGTTGATTTTGCTCCCGTATTAGGGATGCTTTATTATTATGTTATTGTATCTGTTTTTATCAAAATATATAAAGGAGGTGCTGGCCGATTTTAAACGATGGTAATGTTTTTTAATCAAACTTAACTTCAAGTTAAGAAAACCTTTTCAAAACTTCACCTCCGCTATTTCTTATAAAAATGGTTTAGTTTCCTGGCTATAGGCTTACTTGGATTACTGTGGGGTCCTATAGACTTCATGTGATTCAAGTGCCGGTCACGTTCTATTTTCGAGTCGTGACACATTTCAGTTATTTTAATTTATTTTTACTCACCGCTTTTTATTGTGAGTTGCCCCATCATTTCGGCTATTTCTTTTTTATACTTATCAGTTTTGCTTTGAGTTGGAGACTTGGGATCTGATACTGTAACATTTCAGAAAAATAAAATATTATTTCTAGGAATTTAAATAATTAAAATAATAAATATTAAGAATATTTTAACGAGGGAGGTTTGTTTTAATGATATGGTTTGATTATATACCAATAAATTGGAAAAATATTCGAAAATACATTTGAATGTTGATTTTTAAAGAATTGTGAGATTTAGACATTTTATGAATTATTATATAATTTATTATATACAAGTTTATTCCTAAACTTGATTAATAATCACTAATTTGGCATTAAGCTTGATTATGCACATGACTATAAAAACACTTGTTACTTTTTATGAAACTTGATTTCATGTCTTCTTTGTTCATGGTTTCATTTTGGTTTTACAATTGTTTTATAAAGTAGAACCATGGGAAAAGAAAAGAAAAAGAAAAGAAAAAGAATAAAGAATTGGGTATGGGTAAGAGAAAGAAAAGAGAGAGAGGTGAGGGGTCTTTTAACTTGCTCCCATTTGTTTTCCCTCCATTATCTCCATCATTTTCCCTTCTCCATTCTCCCATGGCTGCCCTCCTCCCTCCACCTCCTCAACCTCCTCAAAACACCCACATTTCCACCTCAAAACACATCATTCCCTTCACCAAAAACATGTACAAGCTCACCACAAGCATGATGGACCAAGAAAAATTGGATTTTGAAGACTTGGGGCAACTCAAGAAAATTCTTGAGTTGTCAAATGAGGTATTTTCTTCACCATTAGTGTAGTTATCCACTTCCTTTAGCATATATACATGTTTAGAAGTGTTTTAGTGGAGTTTAGTGGACTTGGAAAATTCCTAAAAGAGGTTTGAGGGATTCTTGAATTGAGATAGTGCAATTGAGATTAGTAGAGGCCATACAACCCCTGTAGTGATTGTATTTTGGACTAAAACCAGAGATTTAACCCCTTAACCTAAACTTAGAATCCCCGATATCGTATTTTTGTGGAAATTGTAATGGGAAATTGAAATCTGCTATGACCTGGGGCACCTGAAAATTTTATACCGATTACTAAGAGTCATACAGGCAACCTGGAACCTACCCTGAAGACCCGAGACCCAACCCCTTCACCATGGCCGCAAATTAATCCTTCCTGGCCACAATTTGCGGCCTGGACACTTCAAAATTTGTTCGTGGTTGGTCCAGGACTTTATCTTCAGTAAAATAGACCCTCCACATATGCAAAATTGGTTAATTTCACCTAGGGTAAAATCTGGAGGTGTTTTTTTGAGTTGCTGCTTTGTTTTGCGACTTCGTTTTAACTTAAGTTTTGGTATTGATATTGCGTTCTGTCGTCTGATATTTGTACGTCAGCGACGAGGGTTGTTTGGTGGTTTTGCAGGTGTAGGCTATAGGTTCTAACCTATAAGCGATTTGTGTGCCGTATTGGCTTTACGACTTGATTTTAATAAGTATTTGCGATTGTGTATTGGATGTAGGTACCCTCATGTGGACTTGGAGCAACAAGGATGAGCGGGGCGACATCGACTTCGGCAAGCAAGGATCAAGGTGAGTAGATATATATCTATGGGGGAAGTCGGGTGGATGGCATATAGCACCCCCGCAGTTTCGTAGTGTAAAATATGAATACGTTATATTATATATATATAAATGTGTGTATTGTGAGACTAATGATTATCAAGATAGGTTTATATGTTCATGGGTTAGTTTTAGTGTAATTAGAAGTAACTTAGTTTAGCTTCTTAGTCGCGAAACCCTAGAGTAAAGATTTGTACACACGCACACGTATACATTTGTTTTACTTGTGCGTATATGGGGATACATATATATATATATATATATACATATACATATATGTATGTGAGTACGTATGTATGTGTGTGTGTGTGTGTATGTATGTATGTATGTATATCTATATATATATATATGTATGTATGTATACATATACATGGATAATGAGGATAGTATATGGTATTTGGAGATGAGTCGATGTGATTGGGCATATGATGCCACGAGATCGGTGATGTGACTTGGGTCATATTATGAGATACGACAAGAGATTTTAGCGGATCATTTAGTGATGTGTTTTCATACACACACAGATATATGTTGATGGTATCAGTATATACTAGACTTTAGATCAGTACCCTTAATTCGAGATATGATGATAATGATACCAGATAAATAATGAGATAAATGTGATAGTTGACCCATACCCTGATTTGGGATGCCGTACGATGGATTTACCATACGAGCTATAATTATGATGATAGATCCGCACTCTTGACTCGAGAATGTCATATTATATATATTGTATCGTACGTGATACTATTGAGGCGGGATCACCGACTACTATATATATATATATATATATATATATATATATATATCGACTCAGACTTGGGTGATATTCCTTACCCTTTCGATTAGTCTGTTAGTTTAGTCATGTAGTTTACTTAGTAGATGTTAGACTGGGCTCGAGTCATACCTATTTCTAAAACTAACGAATCATGAGTATTTCAAAGACAGGCCAAGGGATACTATGGATATTTCAAAGGACGTACCTTTTCTTAAAAACACCGTAGTCCCTATTTTCTAAATACCACGATTCGTGTTATTTCAAATGCCAAAACTGTATGACTCATATATATTATGTACATTCTTTATTGTTGCATTTACTATTCATTTTCCATATATTCCTACTGTTCGTATCGCATTGCATGCTTATATGTGTTTTTGTTAGTTATTATGAAACCTGTTGTCAGGACACCAGCACTATTACCGATGATGCGTATGCTCCACATACACCTGCTTGCCGGCTCACACACATCATCATCGGTAATTGCCATATCACGTACACATTAGAAAACATTATTTCATTAGTATAAATTGCTAGCTGATAGTTCCAATATGTTATTGCCTTTATATACTAGTTTAATTATTGCATTCCTTGCTTGATATCAGAAGCATTCATATATTCATGTGTCATGCAATATTATAGAGTTTTATGCCGGTAATGCACTGTTATTTACTCTTGAGATTGGGATTTCGGATTTCCCTGAGATTTCTGGATTTGGAGAAACCGCAAAGATTTTTATAAACTTATTATCATTTTAAAAATAGAAAATTGCAGTTTTCTCATGATATGATCTGAGACGTGTCCACCATGAGTTTTCTCGGCTCTTGAGCGACACCCGATTCGAAGAGGAGGAGGAACCGTCTGTGGGTGCATGGTGGACCCGGTGCGGTACCCCGGGGCAAGATGGTCGTAGATGATGGCATTGAGCCTGGCAGGGGAGCACTACCGACCGGTGATTTTATTGTGACTCGACGGATATCCGGAGGATACCGATCAGAGTATAGGCCAGTCCGGATTGCCGGAGCCTGAGGTATTAAGATTTGATGTTATAGGCAAGCCCGGATTGCCGGAGCCTGAGATATTGAGATAGCGAGATATATATTTTGTGTCGATGCTAGTCAATGATTCTCTGTTGATTTCATTGATGATACTTCGATTTTTTATACAGAAATCTTACTGAGATAAGAAAACAGTTTTCTCATTTAAATGTATTCTGTTTTCATGCATTCATACATCATATATATGATATGTTGCTACCTGAGGCAATGACACGAGCACTTGGTATTACACTTATGTATAGATATTTACCCTGGCCATTAGCAGATGTTTCAGGTTATATATTATGGATATTATGGTATGACCTAGGATAGAGTCATACATACGGTTTCTGCTCGGTGATGTTTTCTACTCACGAGTTAGAAACTTACCCCCGTTGTGCCACAGTTTCTTGCAGGTTTTGCCGTACAGGTTTCCTTGGTGGCTTTGCTGGCACACTGCTTCTTTCCGGGTGATTGCTTTGGTAGGTGGGATCACTTGTATCGTAACCACCATTGTACCTTGTATTTTATATTTCTGTTGTATCTAGTAAATTCCATCAACCAGACTGTATTATTTGAAAACCTTAGAAGACCAGTTGTATATTCTTTCGACCTTAGAGTCGCGCGCCTGTATTATTATGGTTTTTCTTGATGATATTGGTTTTCCTTTTGAGTTTTGATCCTCGCCCTTCGGCATTGTATATTATATTGCATTGCGTGGTTGTGTCCTCCAATTGGCGAAGAGCTAGCTCCCGCTTAGGGATGCCTTTTATCATTTATGTATATTATTCATGTTGTACCCGTTTGGGATCAGTATTTACAAAGGAGACTCTGCCGAAATTTTCGGAAAAGACTTGATGTTTTAAAAATGTTTACTACGAGTTTCAAAGTGATTTATACGCAAACTTTTAAACAAGTTTTTCTTCACTTTCTTCTTTTAAATGGTTTAGAGTTCTGGGATTTTGGCTTACTTGAATTAGATGGGGTCCTATAGATTTCATATGATTCAAGTGCCAGTCACATGCCATTTCGGGTCGTGACAGATACCTTATTCGGCATCGGTGTTGCTATAACTGGAATATTGCCAAGAGAAATTCATCATATACCATTGCCTATTTCGGCCAGGGGTGGCTTAGATAACAGGTTTAGATCCATGCCAACTAAGGCTTTTTGTAATATCCAGTCCCCTTTTGTATGTCAATACCCGTATTTAAAATAAAATGTTGTTCCAAATAATTTACCCATTTTCATTATATTTATTTTATTTATACTTTTCCTATACTCAAATATTTCATTTATTTTTCCCAACACCCTAACCTATATATTTTATCCAAATTGTTTCACTAAAACCTCACCCAAGCCCAAGCCCCATTATCCCAAACCCAAACCCCTACCCAAACCAACTGCCACTCTTTTTTTGAATTCCCTCATTTAATCCCCTTTAACCCAAATCTTTCCCCATTAAATTCCTTTATTCCCAAATAAATCTTAATTAATACTATTTATTTCTTTTAATAATTTTTTTTAAATTCTCACTCTCTCTTTAAACTCTCCCCCTCTCTCTCCCGTTCACTCTCTCTCTAACTCTCTCTTTCTCTCTCTCGCTCACACACTCTCTCTCATCTCATTCTCATCCCCTCTCTCTCTTACCCACAATCTCTCCTCTTTCTCTAGCTAACCCTCTCTAAAACCCATCTCCACCCCCCGAGCTCATCTCACCGGGCCACCGCTCAACTTTACCTCGTCACCGGCTGACCCCCCTCACCGACGAGCCTCACCATGGCACCACCTACACCAACACCCCTACCACTATGAACCCGAGCACCAACCTACAGTGACCCTCTCCTTCATCAACGAGCCCCGGCAAACCTTCCACCTCTGACCACGACAAGCGCCTCGTCAACCGCGCCCTCGCCCTTTGCCACCCAACCCTCTACTCAGGCTACCGTCACTGCACACCGCCTCCTTCACACCTTCTGCCTTCCCCATACCATGCACCACTGCTACAGCCCCTCACCATGACCACCTCGTCGCCACCAGCCTCCAAGCCGACCCCTCACAACTCCATAGTCGACCCCCTTGCTACCTCCAACCGAACCCAACACCACCACCATCGCTGTCGTCTCCCTCTCCCCGACATCATAGCCAAGCACCGATACCCATAGCCGACGACTCCATCAGCTAAAGCTACAGCCGAGCCCTCTGCGCCGCCAGCTATCGTTTGAGCACCACTGCAACCATCGACGAGCCACAGCGCTACCATTGCCGAGCCGTCACCGCCACTCTACGGTGCCTAGTCGAGGCCGAGGCCAAGCCTTGACGAGGCCAAGCCTAAGCCTAGATGTGTGTAGCTGCACCCATGTCATGATCGTGTCGTGACATTGCCGTCGTCGCAGAGTACCATTGCTTTTCGTCGTCGTCGCTGCCATGCCATGATCTTCGCCAGGCAAGTTTCCAAGACTTGCTTCCATGCTATAACACTTATATGTCGATGTATAATCCGATAATATCGCGTGATTAGTACTAGACCGTATTTAATTTTTAATTGATTTGGAACTGAGTATTAATAGAGTCAAACACCTCATGTTAAGTCGTATAGAGTTCGTAAGTTATTTTTCATGTGAATTGATAGAACATAATTGATATTCCGACAATAAACGACTGCTCAGTTTAGGTGTTCGATACGTATCTTGTGCGAAAACCAAATCTAGTGTGGCGGAATTTATGGATAATGGATTACTTCAATGATAATGGTTAACGCCTAAAAATTTAGGTTGAAAACAATGGCTTTAACACCATAGAATGTCAACCTCATTTAGATCCGCCAAATCGGGAACTGTCCGTACACATAACTTGTGAAAATCATAGTAAATTAGATACACACCGGAATATTGTCTTCGAGGGCTCGTATTGAAGCCGACTCGACAAAATAGAACCCTCTGTAATTTATATTTTGATACTTTTAAAACCCGATGACGAAAACTATTCGGGAATGCAGCTCTGGACTGCAGTCCAGAGCAGTACTACTTGTCGACGCCTGAATTAAAATATTTTTATAACTCTGTGTGAAAATGATATTATGCGGAACCCTATACTGTTGCGAAGAATATTCTGTTAGCTAACTATTGGTGGTAGTTTCATTCATTTTTACTATCGTTTGCTATTTTAATTATCTTTTAAATCGTCGATACGTACTGCGGTCCCAAGTAGGGACAGAACGTATACCCTGATCTTAAACAATGTATATCTTCCAGCACACAGCGGATATTGTTGATCAATATAATGCGTTGTAAATATAATTAATATATCTAAATATTATCCAACTGTAGTATCGCCTAATTATGATCCCAACAGGGTGAAAACTGTGTTACGGAACGGACTTTCAGTTCAGGAACTGAATTTCCAGCAGAGAACACTTAAAAAGAAATGATCGTAATTCGTAACCCGGAACCTGATTGATTTGAAACCAATTTCTTTGAATTAGTAATTAAGTTTACTTTCTACCCTTTTTGTATCACTTTGCTTAATTATGACCGTATGATTTGATGTGATTATTTTTTCTAAATTCCTAAGACGCGTAATGACTTATTGCATATGACTTGCTTAACGGCATGATTCACATATTTACCCGACTGTGATACCTTTAGTGATAGTGAGCGCCCTTATTAATTCTTAGTGTATATTGTATTATCGAATGTGAGTGGTATCATTTTAATTGTGTCGAGTACGCCAGTGAAAGTGAATGATTCGTGATAGTGAACAGTACAGTGAATAGTGAATATGTAAGTCGACGTTAGACACCCCACATGATCCGGGGAGGCGGAATAGGTAAAACAATCATTTTGTTTAAGTTAACATCGACTAACTTTACGGATCTTTGCTAAACTCTAACTAACAACTATGTAGAAGTGATTAACTACTATGATAGATGATTATACCTCAAGATTCTAGTCCTTCTTGTTCTTGTTGTTCACCTCCTCGTCGGCCTCCTCAATGTGATAGAAGATCCACCCGAGAGTTCCTTCTCCAAACTTTAACCTCTCACTTAAGGTAACTAGGTGGCTATGATTACTAATCAAGGTAACCTAGAGGATATAGAGATGGATTAGGGATCTATTAGTCTTGCTAACCCTTGGGATCTCAACACATGAGAGGATTAGGGTTAGGTCTTTGAAGAGAGAGAGCTTGAGGAGAGAGAATGTGTTTGTGAGAATCAATTGAAAATATAACTCATTATGTATATAATGAAGCATAGTAATTATCAAATAAATAAAATAGATAATTACAACCATACTTCATTTAATGCAAATGAATGAATCATCTCATGAGTCATTAAGCAATAAATGCTTCATTAACTCATTTGGATGAATCACTTCATGAGTCACAAATTCAATTAATGCAAATTCCACCTAAGCTCTCCACCTCACCTTTCTTCTAGAAGCTTCTCGACTAATTACGAGAATGCCCCTCCCATCCGTGAAATCACGGAAATACTGAGACTGTATAAATCCAATAATCCAATACTAGAATCTGGCTTAAACTAAAGCTCGCTAGTATAAACTGTCCGAACATCGTACGTGTATAAATACATGTATGTGTCCGAACCCTGTCGTAAAACCATACGACCTCTATATCGTTTCGCCTGAAGCAGGGAAACTCTCTGTGTGGGACTCTAAAGACTCGACACTACGCTGGCAGTGGGTTTAACCACAGGCCGCAAGCGGCACTAGCTGAATGTAACGGTCCCCAGGTAGATGTCGATAAGAAGGCCGATGAGGAAACCTATCCGAACTCCTATTGAGCCTGATGTGACAATCTCCGTACAGTCTGGTCTGTTCGTCTAAGACTATCGCATATCGGGCCTAGGGGCGGCAAGCTTCAGTCCCCTAAAAGCTGTATAAGTCGTGTCGGAGTGAAGCCCATTACACCTTGAGAAGCTACTGGAAATCCTACCAGTAAATCTCGTTTGCCCTGGCCAGGGACTTTGCGTAATGGCTCTCTAAACACAGTGCGATATCAACTCCCAATACCGGGAGAGACGAATCCTATCTAACCGCCATGCCTCCAAGTGCTTCGGGACTGCACCCAACTGCTACCTGTTTGCATGACTCCTTTGAGCCGTGGTAGGGTAGCAATCTAAGAACAGTAGGAACACACTCGAGACGAAGCAGCAGTATCAAGTCAACGGACTATGCTGTACTCATGTCACCTGGGAACTGTTAATTAACGACGGGTATAATACCAACCAACAGTTCCCTGCGAGTCCTGTCTGGTGTACCCGTAACCTAACGAGCACTTGCATACTATCTCCAGTACAACATACTAATGGCTGTGGAACAGACCATCTCCCCTGCTGGGATGAGAAGCGTATACACTAGTCTACTCTGGAGTATTGATGCCCTGTCTCGATAATCCTACGACTAGGGACCTGAAAAAGGATGTGCTTGTAGACTACCCAGCTCCCACTGGTGTGACTGCCATCACAACGCTGGTAGTCAAGAAAGATCCTAAGGGATCTATCAATATGTATTCTCGATATGCTAATAGAAACATATACACATATTAAGATAGATATAAACCAAGTAGCATACTACTATGTTGAGCAAGACTGTTAATACAACTGTGAATATCCCAAGCTTCCATTAAGTAATATACAAGCTAGTATGATACAATAATGGCCCCTAGGGCATATACACTAACAATCTCCCACTTGCACTAGGGCCATGTACTGGCATATCGAAGACCTATCATCTCAAATAGCCTCTCGAACTGCGTCTGAGGTAAGGCCTTTGTGAATGGATCTGCAGTGTTCTCTTCTGTAGCAACTCTCTGGACCTCGATCTCCTGGTGATCTATGATCTCCCTGATCAGGTGATACCGCCTCAAGATGTGTCTGGACTTCTGATGGGATCTGGGTTCCTTTGCTAAAGCTATAGCGCCGTCGTTGTCACAATACAGCGGTATTGGATTAACAATGGTAGGAACCACCTGAAGTTTTGTTAGGAACTTCTTCATCCAGACTGCTTCTTTTATGGCATCGCAAGCAGTGATATACTCCGCTTCCATCGTCGAGTCAGCAACGGTGTCCTGCTTAGAACTCTTCCAGCACACCGCCCCTCCATTGAGGGTAAAGACATAACCTGACATGGACTTGGAGTCATCCTTGTCACTCTGTAAGCTAGAGTCAGCAAAAGCCTCAATCTGGAGGTCTTTTCCGCCGTAAACCAAGAACATATCCTTAGTCCTTCTCAGGTACTTGAGAATGTTCTTTACTGCTATCTAGTGCTTCTCTCCTGGGTCTGACTGATACCGGCTTACCACGCTCAGTGCGTAAGCTACATCTGGTCTGGTACACAACATCGCATACATTATAGAGCCTACCGCAGAAGCGTAGGGTATAACTGACATGCGATCCCTTTCCAAATCAGTTTTGGGAGACATCTCTTTGGAGAGGGTGATTTCGTGACAAGCCGGTAAATTACCGCGCTTAGAATCTTCCATACTGAATCTTTTCAGTATAGTGTTGATATACCTGGACTGCGAAAGTCCCAACATTCTCATAGATCTATCACGATAGATCTGGATCCCCAGAATGTAAGAGGCATCACCCAGGTCTTTCATGGAGAACCTGTGTGACAAGAATCCTTTGACAGATTGTAGTATAGGAATGTCATTTCCTATCAAGAGAATGTCATCCACGTACAAGACGAGGAATACAACAGTTCATGCTACAATTTTACTATATATACATGGTTCATCTGGATTTTTGATAAAGTCATATTCTTTGACCGTTTCATCAAAACAGATGTTCCAACTCCGTGACGCCTGCTTTAGTCCATAAATGGACTTAAGCAACTTGCACGCTTTCCCGCTGCTCCCACTCTGATTGAAACCTTCTGGCTGATCCATATAGACGCACTCTTCTAAACTACCATTTAGAAAAGCCTTCTTTATGTCCATCTGCCAGATCTCATAATCATGGAAGGCGGAAATGGCAAGAAGGATCCGAATGGATTTGAGTATAGCCACTGGAGAAAAAATTTCGTCATAGTCCAAACCAGGTCTTTGACGAAAACCCTTTGCAACAAGTCTAGCCATATAGGTTTCCACCTGTCCATCTACACCAATCTTTTTCTTGAAGATCCACTTGCATCCTATGGGTTTTACCCCATCTGGAGCAAAGTCCAAAGTCCATACTTTGTTGGTGTACATGGACTCCATCTCGGTCCGCATTGCATCCAGCCATCTTTCTGAGTCGCCGCTCTGGATGGCCTGCTGGAAGCTAGTAGGTTCATCATTATCAATGACGCAATCCTCTCTATCCCCGTCTATGAGAAAACTGTAGTATCTCTCAGGCGGATGAGATGGCCTACTACTCCTGCGGAGGGGTGCGGGAATGTCCTGTTCTTCTGGAACTACTGGTTCTACCAAACTTTCAGTAGTAGTTTGTGGTTCTGGAATTTCTTCCGATTCTATTGCGCTCTCACTTGTTTCCTTTTCTAAAAACTGCTGTTCTAGAAAATGGGCATTACGAGAAACAAAAACCTTTTCTTCCTCTGCGTAATAGAAAAAATACCCCTTGGAGTTCTTTGGATATCCCACAAACTTACACTGTACTGAGCGTGCCTCGAGTTTATCCGCATGCTGCTTTTTAACAAAAGCCGGACATCCCCATATCTTCAAATACTGAAGATAGGGTTTCTTCCCACTCCACATCTGATATGGTGTGGTAGACACAGTTTTGGTAGGAACCCTGTTCAGAAGATATGCAGCTGATTCTAGTGCATAACTCCAGAAAGATCACGGTAACTCAGCATTACTCATCATGGAACGTACCATATCCAATAGGGTTCGGTTCCGTCTCTCCGATACACCGTTATGTTGTGGAGTGTATGGTGGAGTAAGCTGAGAGAGAATTCCTTTCTCTTTTAGGTAACCCAGGAACTCGGCACTTAAGTATTCACCACCTCGATCAGATCTTAGTGTCTTGATACTTTTGTCGGTTTGGTTTTCTACTTCATTCTTATATTCTCGGAATTTCTCAAAGGCCTCGGATTTATGTTTCATCAAGAAAATGAATCCATACCTAGAGTAATCATCTGTAAAAGTAATGAAATATGAAAAACCGCCTCTTGCATGTGTAGATATTGGACCACATACATCGCTGTGTATGAGTCCTAAGAGCTCGCTCGCTCTTACTCCATGTCCAGTGAATGGAGTCTTTGTCATCTTTCCTTTGAAACATGATTGACAAGTGGCATAAGTTTGATATTCGAACGGATCCAAATATCCTTCTCTATGTAACTTAGTTAACCTTGTCTCATTGATGTGACCTAGTCTACAATGCCATAAGAAAGCCTAATTTATAACTGGAGACTTTCTTTTTAATATGTTCTGGACATTGAAAATCTGTAATTGGTTTAACACGTATATACCGTTATTTAGTGTACCGGACCCAATCAAACCATGATTAAGGTGGATGTTAACAACATCGCTTACAAACATGAAATCATAACCTTCTTTTGATAACAACGATATTGATATGATATTACACGTCAAACTAGGTACACAAAAACAGTTGCGCAAAACCAAAATATGTCCGCTCGTCAATTCAAGGTGATAATCCCCTACGGACACAGCACTCACGCTCGCTCCGTTAGCAACCTGGAGGGTCATATCACCAACCTTCAGCACTCTACGGTTTCTCAGTGCCTGCAATGAATTGCATATATGAGATCCTGATCCGGTATCCAATACCCAGGAAGTAGAGTTGATTGACAGACAATTTTCAATTACAAACACACCTGAAGCCGAAGCCATAACTTGCCTTGGGTCCTGGTTCTTGGCAATCCAAGCTTTGCAATCCTTCTTCCAATGGCCTTTCCTACGACAGTGGAAGCATTCGTCCTTTGCCACTACTGGCACCACAACCTTTGCCTTTCCCTTGACTCCCACCTTACCAACACCACCTCTCGGTTTGGTAGCGGCCTTTTTCTTCCTTCCTTTGGCCCTTACCTTGGACCTGGAAGAGGAAGCACCACGAACAAACATAGTAGGTGTTTCCCTTGCCTTCTGCAAGGTGCCCTCTGCACTCCTCAACATGTTAAGGAGTTCTAGAAGTTCAACTTCTTTACCTTGAATGTTGAAATTGAAGATAAACTGGACGTAGGTGAAAGGAAGGGACTGGAGAATCAAGTCTGTATACAGCTCGTTCTCTAATGTTGTCCCGAGGTCTGCGAGCTCTTCAATATAGCCAATCATCTTAAGGACATGTTCCCCTACAGATGATCCGGCGGCCATCCTCGACTGAAACAAGTTCTTCGAGGTCTCGTATCTAGCTATACGAGATTGCTCTCCATACAGTTCCTTGGTGTGGAGAAATATGGATTTTAGATCCATATTCTCGTGCCTCCTATGATGTTCATTATTCATAGAGGCAAGCACGATGCACTTGGCCTTCGCGCAGTCTAACTCCCAGGTCTTGCGGATTTCCTTATCCGCGACACTGGATTCAGGACCTGGGACGGCAGGGGCCTTTGTAGTAAGGACATACCCCAATTTGTCATAGGTAATAACCATCTTAACATTCCGGAACCAATCTTTATAGTTTGGCCCTGTCAAAATATTTTTATCTAATAATAACTTAAGTGCTGTCATGTTCTAGGTTGCTGCAATGAGAGAGAGGGAACACTTTAGCATGATGCTCTTGCAAGTTTAGAGTGGTTTTTAGTTTATCTAAACAGGATGGCTCCCATTGTTTCTCGAATCCCTCCTCAAACCATAAAGGAAGAACTAGTCAGGTCTATTCTCACGGTACAATACTTGCTTAACCGTTCAGCCAGGCCGATGTCAGTACTTCGAGGGAGGTTTTACGACGCTTTCGCGAAGTTCCTTAATTAAATAACCTCTTTTCTCTGGGGGCATAGCCCCGTTGACATTCTTCTCGACACCTACTTGGTTTATAGCATTGATCGTTAAGTGACGAATCTCCTGATGAGTAGCGGATACTCACAGTAGGATCGGGATCCAAATATCATCGTGCAATAAAGCTGAAGGAATCCTACCAAAATTATCACACTCCAAATAGTATGCAATCTCTTAGCAAGTTTCAGTTTCTTTAGAAACTCCCGATATGGATTTCTGCCCCATGCTCTTATGACCTTGGCGTTGGTCAAAATGTCATAAGTCACATGTCAAGTTCTACTCATCATTATCTTGTTAATTTGAACCCACCCGTACATACCCCTGATGTTGGCCAAATGATAGCACGACTGTCCCAAACCAACTCATCTATCTATGCAATAAATGAATACCCAGCAGCTACCAAACACTATGCATTGGCGTTGGTCAAAATGCATAGCTTGAATACTACTGAATACCCAAATGAAATGACGGAGGGCTACGAATGGTTTTAGCGAAACCGTGACGTAGTAAACTTGATATGATCGAAGGAACCTGATAGCTTTTAAAAGGAGTGGTTTAAGCTCCGCAATTAAAAAAATATCTTCTGTTTTAAAATAACCGAGTGGTTTCTTTTAAACTGTTCCAACGATTCAACTTTGGTTTATTTTCTTTGCATTATTATAATGTGTCCCATCAATTAACCTATCATTGCAGAAAACAACGAAAATACAACGTCCTCTTATGCCATCCGCATTCACCACTGAGCCCCGTCATTCACCCGTTAGGTTACTTAACTAACAATAGAGCGGGGGCTGGGCTAGCGCGGGTGCAAAACATAAGTGACGCCTAATAGATATCATATATAGATATTGTACATTCGTCAGACGCAATAATAGACATTCCAGATCACAGATGAACATATTGGATTTTCTACGAATCCGCATTCCTTTTGAACCTGCAAAGAAAGACGGATTACACAGTCGCGATGAATAGCCAAAACCCCACCCTAGACCCCTACGGGTACGGCAAACTACCCGCCAAGTACCCGAAGTGAAGCGGTCTCCCTCAACGACGTGAGTAGGCCACTAAGCACTTCAAACTACCCAGTAGTTTGTGCACCCCATCTTGGGTCTATCCTAAGAGCAGAAAACAGTAAATGAAATAATACAACAGTGGCTACAACCTCAACCCGGATGTGCCCCGCAAAAGAATATTACAACAAATTATAATTTACATTTGAACGAAAGAAACACTCGTCTCACATCCCCGGCTATCCATTCACGACAATCCAACAAGTTCACAATCACAAACCAGTAAAAACCATTACAGAAATGTGCAACCCCCTGCTAACCGACATACTAGCAGATAGGGGAGGTTTATGAACACATTAAACACAACACAGATATAAACAAGTTAGCCAAACATCTTAGAATTTCGATCAAGCAACACAAATGAATCTACTCCAAACAAATCCCTGTGCATATAAAATCTAAGCAGAAACAAAACATCCTAGAAAATACAACATCAACACAGAAGAATAATTGAGCAAATTTAGGTTGACTCGGAGTCAACTCGGCCGCGGATCCGCGGCGGATCGCTTGGATCGGCGGCGGTTCCGCGGTGGTATGGCCGATTCACAGTATCAAATTTCTTTACAGTTCTTAAAAAACCCTGCTTGTATTTTTAAGGGTCCCTGAAAAATTTTTAGACCCCATTTTAAAAACGGCAGAAACTATGTGAAAACGTCGTATTTTCGGGTTCGTTTTGCGATCAAATTTCTAACGACTTTGCTAACATGTTAGTTATGGTTTAGTTAGGCTCTGATACCACTATAAGTCGACGTTAGACACCCCACATGATGCGGGAAGGCGGAATAGGTCAAACAATCATTTTGTTTAAATTAACATTGACTAACTTTACGGATCTTTGCTAAACCCTAACTAACAACTATTTAGAAGTGATTAACTACTATGATAGATGATTATACGTCAAGATTCTAGTCCTTCTTGTTCTTGTTGTTCACCTCCTCGTCGGCCTCCTCGATATGATAGAAGATCCACCCGAGAGTTCCTTCTCCAAGCTTTAACCTCTCACTTGAGGTAACTAGGTGGCTATGATTGCTAATCAAGGTAAGCTAGAGGATATATAGATGGATTAGGAATCTATTAGTCTTGCTAACCCTTGAGATCTCAACACATGAGAGGATTAGGGTTAGGTCTTTGAAGAGAGAGAGCTTGAGGAGAGAGAATGTGTTTGTGAGAATCAATTGAAAATATAACTCATTATGTATATAATGAAGCATAGTAATTATCAAATAAATAAAATAGATAATTACAACCATGCTTCATTTAATGCAAATGAATGAATCATCTCATGAGTCATTAAGCAATAAATGCTTCATTAACTCATTTGGATGAATTACTTCATGAGTCACAAATTCAATTAATGCAAATTCCACCTAAGCTCTCCACCTCACCTTTCTTCTAGAAGCTTCTCGACTAATTACGAGAATGCCCCTCCCATCCGTGAAAATACGGAAATACTGAGACTGTATAAATCTAATAATCTAATACTAGAATCTGGTTTAAACTAAAGCCCGCTAGTATAAACTGTCCGAACATCGTACGTGCATAAATACACGTATGTGTTCGAACCCTGTCGTAAAACCATACGACCTCTATATCATTTCGCCTGAAGCAGGGAAACTCTCTGTGTGGGACTCTAAAGACTCAACACTACGCTGGCAGTGGGTTTAACCACAGGCCGCAAGCGGCACTAGCTGTACGTAACGGTCCCCAGGTAGATGTCGATAAGAAGGCCGATGAGGAAATCCATCCGAACTCCTACTGAGCTTGATGTGACAATCTCCGTACAGTCCGGTCTGTTCGTCTAAGACTATCGCATATCGGGCCTAGGGGGCGGCAAGCGTCAGTCCCCTAAAAGCTGTATAAGTCGTGTCGGAGTGAAGCCCATTACACCTCGAGAAGCTACTAGAAATCCTACCAGTAAATCTCGTTTGCCCTGGCCAAGGACTTTGCGTAATGGCTCTCCAAACACAGTGCGATATCAACTCCCAATACCGGGAGAGACGAATTCTATCTAACCGCCACTGCCTCCAAGTGCTTCGGGACTGTACCCAACTGCTACCTGTTTGCACGACTCCTTTGAGCTGTGGTAGGGTAGCAATCTAAGAACAGTGGGAACACACTCGAGAGGAAGCAGCAATATCAAGTCAACGGACTATGCTGTACTCATGTCACCTAGGAACTGTTAACTGACGATGGGTATAATACCAACCAACAGTTTTCTGCAAGTCCTGTCCGGTGTACCCGTAACCTAACGAGCACCTGCATACTATCTCCAGTACAACGTACTAATGGCTGTGGAATAGACCATCTCCCCTGCTGGGATGAGAAGCGTATACACTAGTCTACTCTGGAGTATCGATGCCCTGTCTCGATAATCCTACGACTAGGGACCTGAAAAAAGGATGTGCTTGTAAACTACCCAGCTCCCACTAGTGTGACTGCAAATCACAACGCTGGTAGTCAAGCAAGATCCTAAGGGCTCTATCAATATGTATTCGCGATATGCTAAAAGAAACATATACACATATTAAGATAGATATAAACCAAGTAGCATACTACTATGTTGAGCAAGACTGTTAATACAACTGTGAATATCCCAAGCTTCCATTAAGTAATATACAAGCTAGTATGATACAATAATGGCCCCTAGGGCATATACACTAACAGAATAAAGCAGTGTTATTGGAGCGTACTTGTACACAACTAGCCCATACTTATAAATAGTGAAACCTGGGGGAAAGGGGGAAATCGAAGTAGAAAGGAACTTGTATTTAGCGAGATTAGCGATTTAGAGAATGATCATTCAAACAGCGACTCTTATATATATTAGGTTTTAACTTAGCGGTCCGGCTAATAGGGTTATGTCCCGAGCAACAGTGGGTCGTAGTCTCGGATACGTACGAGACCCTCGTTAAACATGATCACTCCTTTCCGCAAACTCGATTTCAAAATTGACTTAGAGACCAGTAGGAACACAAGGTATACACTGCATTGATTGTAGACATATCGATTACTTGCATTCACTGTCTCCACTGTTATTACTTTTATTTCATGCCTCATTATTGTTATCATAATATTGATATTGTGTCGCTCTGACAACCTGAGTATGCATGCTCAGAGCTTGGAGAGGACCTAGTTTAGGAGTCAGACCTACCATTCGAGCTCGCGGAGATCTAGACGGTCGTGCCTTCAGTACTTTTACCGCTTTCCATAATTCAACCTTGTATTCGCACTTGGTTAGTAGTTTCCTTTTCTTTCGAACTATTGTAAACTGTGAATAATGAAAGTTGATGTAATAAACTAGTGATGTGTTCCTTTACTTCTGTGCTGTGTTTACTGATTACCATGTAATGCTAGAAACCGAAGTGTGACTACGGCGGGATTGTTCCCTGACCGTAGGAGCATAGCTGGCCTAGTTGCAGGGTTACTAGGCACTCTCACAAGGGTCTATAAGGCATCAACCATGCCCGATTTAAAATTTAGACGTGCCAAACAACCCTAACCAAGATCTTTAAACTAGAGATTAGGCGAAACAAAGCATGTTAAACACTTTAACACTAAGAGTTTGGGATTACAACCTTTGTTGTCCGGTCCTTCACTTCTAAAGCTCCGTGTTGAGGTCCCTTCGCTGCGATCATCGAGTTTCCGGACTCTAGAGAGGCTCCACGAAGAGAAAGATGCAAGCTTGCTTCCGATCTTCGATAACTAAAATGATCTACCTTGAAGTTTCTATAACACAAGCTCTCACTCACTAAATGAAGTGAACACCTTAATCTAAATGGCTAGGATAGATTAGGATGATGAAGTAGGATTTTAGCTCTCTTTTATTTTCTTAATCTCACTCATTTTTATCATCTCTTAAAAAGCTAGAAAGCTTTTTAAGCAAGAAGGAAGAAGAAGAAGAATCAATCCCTTTGTCATGAATAATGAATAAAACCTATGGTTACCAATACAACCCTTGAGTTACTTTAACTCATGTAGAGATTTAACCTAGGGTGAAGGGTTTGGGTTGGGTTAAATAATATCTTGCAAAAATATCAACACATAATATCTTTGCAAGAAACAAAACATAAGCTTCTAGAAGCTTCAAGAAGGAACTAACCCAAATCAAACCCTAACCTTATTTAATCTCCACTAAACATGTTGCATTAGTAATCATATCATGTTACAATATTATATATCATATATACAATATTTATTGTAACAAAATAAAATAATACAATTAACATATATCGCATATATATCAATGTATTACCCGAGTGAGAAAAAGAATCTATTAGTGAGCTTATATCAGTTAATGTAATTTAATATATCAAATATATAATTATACATTAAATTATCGAATCAACACTTGATCCGATAATCCGGCTATTTCACAAATAACCGACTAATATAATCTGTATCAGTTCATCGAATCAACACTTGATCCGATAACCCGGCTATATCTCATATACCAGGCCGATATCTCATATCGCAAGAATCTAGTACGGTATCACATACACGTATTGTTCTCGGTCCCGCACATATCATATATGTGCTCCTATTCCGTTTTGCCTCAGTCAAGAAACCTCTGTGTAGGACTCTAAAGAATCATCAATACGCCGGCAGTAGGTGATGATCATATCAAACACCCACAAGCTGCAACCGGTCAGCTAAACGTAACAGCCACCCAGGTATTGAGCGATCAGAAGATCAACAAGCAAGCCTGTACTTTCTCCCGTGAATCCAATCAGTAACACTCCCGTACAGTCCGGTCTCTTCGTCCGATATGTCGTATATCTCGCCTTGGGGTGGTAAACGTCAGACCCCAGTAGCTTGATAAGTCGGGTCGATATGAGGTCTATAACAGTTCGAGAAACTTCTGATAACACTTACCAGTAAATCTCAGCAACCCTGGCCAGGGATTTCCAGTTATAGCCAATCGAACACAGCGCAACATCAACTCCCTATACTGGGAGAGACGAAACCCCTCCTATCGCTCATTGCCTCCATGTGATTCGGGACTGTACCCAAAAGCCACCTTTTTGCATGCCCTCTTGGATGTGGTATGATGGAAATCAAAGCACAGTGGGAATCACAGTAGACTCTATAACGATCTCGGGTCTACAGACTACTCTGTACCAGTGTCACCAGAGAACTGCCATCTGACGTGGTGTATAATACCATCTGGGAGTTCTCGGCGAGTCCGTCCAGTGTACCCAGTCTCCACTGAGCACCCGTATACCATCCTTGATGTCAAACACCGATGGATATGGGATCATCCATCGCCCATCATATGGGTCAAGATGCGTATACGCCAGTCTACTCTGGTGTATCGATGCCCTGTCTCGATACACCCTCGACTAGGAACTGTTATAGGATGTACTCATCGACTATCGTGGCCCCACTAGTATGATCTCATCATAGTCCCAGTAGTCGCGTACATATCCTAAGGGCTTTATCAACATGTAACACAGAGACAATCAGAGTACATGTTAAGATAAAGTGCAACCAGATAGCATACTATCATGTCGAGCAAGAAAGTCCTCCCTATATATGTCCAAGAATCCACAATAATATACATCATATGTACAGTAATGGCCTATAGGGCATACATATAACTAACAATCTCCCACTTGCACTAGGGCCATCTGTTGTGGTACCGCATACCCAACAATCAGCTGTGGTTGAAGTATCTCATACTCAACCATCCCATAAAAGTCTCTACTGGGAAATAGGCCTTTGTGAGTGGATCCGCGCTGTTGTCCTCTGTGTCTACTCTCCTAACCTCGATCTTCCTGGAGATCATCCATCTCCATGATCAGGTGATACTGCCTAAGAATTATATCTGGATTTCTGATGGGACGGGGGTTCCTTGGCATAAGCCACAACTCCATTGTCACACAATGGTTGGAACGAAGTTTACCTCATGAACTTATATATATCCAGACTGCCTCTTTGGTAGCATCTTTGGTAACGATGTATCTTGCCTTTAATCGTCTAGTAAGTCACGGTATCTAGCTTGGAACTCTTCTAACATACCGTCCCACCACTGAGGGTAAAGACAATGCCTGCGACTGACATTCAGTCGACCTTACCACTATGGAACCATTCCAGTGATTCTCCCAAGGATCGATTGATACCATCTCACTACAACTAGTGAGAATCCTAACATCCAATTAGATCTATCTCATAGATATAAAACCTAGGATTTAGGAGGTATCATTTTGATCTTATATGGAGAATCCTTGTGATAAGCGGAGATTGACCAAGCGTAGCATAGGAAACTCCTTCCCTATCAAGAGTATGACATCCATGTACTCTACGAGGATCACCACCATACTCTCTACTACCTTTTTGTATATACTAGGTTCATTTACCATTTTGATAAAGTCAAACTCTTTGACTACCACATCAAAACAGACGTTCGAACTCCGCGATGCCTGATTTATCACATAAAATATCTTGCACACGTTTCCGCTGCTCCCACTGTCTACGAAGCCCTCTAGCTGTGTACTTATAGACGCTCTCTTCCAAATTATCATTTAGAAAAGCAGTCATGACACCCAACCGCCAGATATCGTAGTCATGGTATGTAGCCGTGGCAAGTACGATCTGGATGGACTTAAGCATAAGTTTGAAAGTCTCAACTTTTCCATGTACACCAAGTAATCTTCTCAAGATATACTTGCTCCTGATGGGGATTTAACCCTTCAGATAAAGCAACCAAAGTCCATACTTTGTTGGTGTATAAGGATTCCATCTCAGATCGCTAAGCATCCAGCCATTCTTACAGAGTCCCACTCCTGATGGCCATCTCGAAACTAGTTGGGTCATCATCTCATGATGCAATCCTCGCTCCCACTGTCATAGAGAAACCGAAGTATCTCTCAGGTAGGTGAGGAACCCTACTAGATCGGCGGAGAGGCTGAGGTTCGTTGGAAACTATTGAATCCTTTGGTTCTACCAAATCATCAGCTGCAGTTTGTATAGCCGGAACTCTTTCCAGTTCTACCTCATGACCAATAATTTCTTCAAAAGAAATTCCCTTTCACAAAGGTGGCATGCTGAGAAACAAAACATCTTTTGTTCCTCGGTAAGGTAGAAGATATTCCCTTGTGAATGCTTGGGATATCCAACAAACTTCTACAGAACTGACTTTGCCTCGAGCTTGTCCGGATTATGCTTTTAGACATAGGCTGGACAACCCCAAATCTTAACATATTTAAGATATGGGCTCTTCCCATTCCATATCATATATGAAGTGGTAGGCATCTGATTTGATTGGAACCCTATTCAATAGGTATCCAGCTTCTTAAGTGCATAACTCCCAAAAGGAAATAGGAAACTCAGTAGTACTCATCATAGAGCTCACCATATCACATAAGGTGTGATTGCTCCGCCCCGATACACCGAGGTGCTGTAGTGTATACGGAGGAGTAATGCTGAGAGAGAATCTCATTCTCCTTTAGAATAGTCCAGAAATCCCGTGCTTAAGTATTCTCCTCCCTGATCACATCAAAGGACATAATACTTATACCTGTTTTGGTTCTCCTCTTCTAACTTATATTCTGTGATTATCTCAAAAGTTTCGGACTTGTGTTTCAACAGAAACATATGTCTGAATCTTGAGAGATCATCAGTGAATATAATGAAGTATAAAGCACCAGTCTTGGCCTGTATAGACAGGGGACCATACATACATCATCATGTATCAATCCCAAGAGTTCACTAACTCTTTCTCTGTTTCCAATAAACGGAGCTGTGGTCATCTTATCTCTGTGACATGACCGGTAAGTTTCATAAGATGTAAATTAAAACTAATTTAAATATGCATCTATATGTAACTTCAGCTAGTCGGGTCGCATTGATATGACCTAGTCTACAATACCTCAAGAAGGATTCGTTCATTTCTGAACTCTTCCTCTTGTGTGTGTTTTGTACATTAAGAACTGTGGTTTGATTTAGAACGTCTATGCTTTTAGATAACGTGCCTGAACCGATCAACTCTTGATATAGGAAATGTTCAAAACATTATCCAACAATACAAAATTATATCCTTATTTACTAATAAAGAGACTGATATGATGTTGTATATCAGGTTCGATATCTAATAACATTCGTTCAGAATCAATGTATTCTGGTAATACAGGGTGATAACTACCAACAGACTTGGCTGCAACACTTGCACCGTTTCTATCTCATGAAATTTATCACCCGTTCTCAGTTCTCTACCTATCTGTAGCCCATGTAACAAATTACATATGTGGGATCCTGATCCGGTATCAAATACCCAGGACGTAAAGGATATTGAGAAACAGTTCTGTGTAATGAACACACCCGAAGAAGATGCATCAGCATGCACTTTCTTCGTTTGGGTGGCACGGGAATTCTGGTAATCCCCTATTTCCTGCTCTGTCTTATAACAATTATAAGTTGGAGCGGGACCAACGTTCCTTAGCGCAGTATAACAAGCGGGTTCGGTCAATACATCCATATTATTATCTTGATTAAGGCGTGACATAGTCGTAACCAGGAGAGAGAGAGAAGAAAACACTCAGCGTGCGCTTTTACAAGATTAGATTGGTTATCAATTTATCTAATCAGGATGTCTCCCACTGTTTTAGTCAAATCTTCCTTCAAACCCTAAAAGGAAAGACTAGCCGGGATTAATTACCCCATACAAGCTCGCCAATCTTTCAGCCAGGCTAGTGCCGGTACTTTGAGGGAGGTTCCCCGTACTTTCGCACGGACCTAATTAAAGTAAACCTCGTTTTCCCAGGGGCGTAACCCCATTAACACCTTTCTAGACACCTACTTGATCGGCTAATTGTAATGTGTAAAACTCTCCCAGGAGTAACTCTTACTCGCAGTGGGTATCGGGATCCAACTATCTCATAGAAGGTATGCAATCTCATTGCAAATTTCAACACTTGAAATTCCTAATAATATTTTACCCCAAGCCTCCTATGACCTTGACAAAGGCCAACAAACCATAGGCTGCTAGTCAAGTTCAACCCGTCATTTCCTGATTGAATCAAACCCACCCGCACGACCCTTGACAAAGGCCAACAAGGTCGTACGACTACCCTAATCCAATCTGCATCATATGCATAAGCAGATAAGTACTATTCAGCTACCGCACACTACGCCTTGACAAAGGCCAATAAACGCAGCACGAATACTAAACAGTTTTTATCTGAAATGACGGAGGGCTACGACAGGTTTTTAAGAAAACCCTTTGCGTAATGAACTTGATATCGTTGTAGAATCGAGTGATTTCAAATGAAATGTTTTTTAGGCCTTTTCTAGTTTTTCTAAAGAGGTCACTTCCGGTGAAGGGATCGTCGGCTCTTTCCTTATCGAATAAGGTGCAGGATATTTCACAAATACCACTATGCAAAGCAAAAACTATAGAAGCAATCAAAAGACAAACCGTGTTTGTAGCATCTGCTAGTTTCACTAAAGAGGTCACTCCCGGTGAAGGGATCTCGGCTCTTTCCTTATCGAATAAGGTGTTGGATGTTCTACAAGGAACACCGCTATGCAAAGCAAAAACTAGAGCTACCGGTTTTTGAGACAAGTTTCTACAACATCTTTAGGTTTCTTTTAGTTTCATTAATCTCATTAATGAAGTCCCATTTTATTATGCTTCACAAGCATCTCATTTGAAACGAAATCTGCAATATAACATATATCTCATATATATAATATAAACATTCGTCTCAAGCAGTAATATGATCTCATCACAGAACATTGCAGCAGAAGAACATATATGAAATATTGGATATACTAGGAGGTCCGTGTTTTTAATACGAGCCTGTATAAAACACGGATTCCACGGTCGTGATGAATAGCCAAACCCACATCCTAGACCCCTACGAGAGCGGCAAGCAACACTGTCAATTCTAGGGTTAGGAGACCCGGTCTCGACTCCTCGAGATGGTCTCCCACTGGACCCTAGAACCCGGTTACTTGTGCTCCCCGCCTTGGATCTACCTAATGCGGAAAAGTAAATAATATACAACGGTGACATCATCCTCAGCCCGGAAGTGCCCCAATAAAAGAATATTACATACAAATGAATTTTACATGAATGAAAAAGAAAAACTCTCATCTCATATAAAACCCCCGGCTATTCAAAACGCGACGATCCAATATAACATATCACAGCAACACATAATATCTCATATCATCAACGTAAGCAAGTATGCGTATCCCGATTGTCGTTGATGTATAGCAATGAAGCCGGCGATACCCCACATACTATGCTTATGGTCACAGAAAAGAAACTGTAAAACTACAACAGTTGGAATCCGCAACCTCCTTAGACATCGCATGCCTAACCAAATGAATTCCTTTGACATCGCATGCCTAACAATTATAAACCCTGCATTTTAGTCTCGATCTCGAAAACACTTTTCATTATCTAGTCGGGCAATTCAACAAGATTCCCGACATCCTAATCGAATGCTCGTCAAAAACTTTAGTAGACGGCCGCACCCCCGGATGCCGTCGACGAAGTGCACTAAGGTGAAACACCGCTGCCGTGAGCACCCAAACGGATGCTTTTGGCGACGGGGTTCTCCTACAGTCACTTGGTCGGGGCTATGGGGCGTGGTTATCTATTAAGTTTACCCGGGGAATATCCGCGTACGCTACGTGATTGCGACGGACTTTTGATCACATCAAAATTCCGTGGCAACCGATCATCTGAGACTAAACTGCTAGATTTATAACATTCAAATTAGTTATCTCATAACTACTTGTGGATTCCAAATATTGTATCACATTCTAGATAAATAGACAATGTTAAACTTTCCGATTGAATAAACAAACACCCAAGATTTCCTAAATAGTTCTCAACACTTGAAATTAGTTTAAAAACATCCATCACACGCCACAGTACTAATGGTCCAGCCGTAGAAGGGTCAAGCCAACGCCACACATGTGGCAATGCCGTACTGCCCCAAACCTTAAGGTTTAGAGGCGGTTCAGACGGTCACATAATCGAGTTAAGGTTTGTGTTCTTCTAGAGGGTCCACCGCGTTACTTGCATGATTTTCCAAAAGTTTCAAACTCGAGAAAAAATCCAACCTTTGAAAATTTTCCGACAGGGGAAAAAGTGAGTTATTGATATCCGTTCGAACTTTTTAGCAGGTTATAAATTATCCGGAAAAACTTAAACGAAGTTAAACTTTCCGATCGAATCAACGAGTTCCCAATATAACCCAGAAAACTCAACACTTGAGTAAAATTAAAAATTCCCAGTAGCAAGAACAAGTACCCAAGAATCAAACCTAGAAGTACGAGCCCATGATTCCATATAATAGCCGCGGAACCGACGCCAAACCCATGGTTTGGCCGCGGTTCCACGCTCCCATGAAGGAATTAGGGTATCGTACTTCGCAGTAATTCTTAGATTTCCCTGCTTATTTTTCTGAGTATTTTTAATACGAAAAAATCAACATTTTAAAAAATTTCCAGAGAAGGGTTAAGTTTTGGGGTTTCGGGGTTCGATCGGACTTTAAACTTCATCTAGACTTCGCCTAAAGCTCTAGCTTGGCTCTGATACCACTGCAGGGTTACTAAACACTCTCACAAGGGTCTATAAGGCATCAACCATGCCCGATTTAAAATTTAGACGTGCCGAACAACCCTAACCAAGATCTTTAAACTAGAGATTAGGCGAAACAAAGCATGTTAAACACTTTAACACTAAGAGTTTGGGATTACAACCTTTGTTGTCCGGTCCTTCACTTCTAAAGCTCCGTGTTGAGGTCCCTTCACTGCGATCATCGAGTTTCCGGACTCTAGAGAGGCTCCACGAAGAGAAAGATGCAAGCTTGCTTCCGATCTTCGATAACTAAAATGATCTACCTTGAAGTTTCTATAACACAAGCTCTCACTCACTAAATGAAGTGAACACCCTAATCTAAATGGCTAGGATAGATTAGGATGATGAAATAGGATTTTAGCTCTCTTTTATTTTCTTAATCTCACTCATTTTTATCATCTCTTAAAAAGCTAGAAAGCTTTTTAAGCAAGGAAGAAGAAGAAGAATCAATCCCTTTGTCATGAATAATGAATAAAACCTATGGTTACCAATACAACCCTTAAGTTACTTTAACTCATGTAGAGATTTAACCTAGGGTGAAGGGTTTGGGTTGGGTTAAATAATATCTTGCAAAAATATCAACACATAATATCTTTGCAAGAAACAAAACATAAGCTTCTAGAAGCTTCAAGAAGGAACTAACCCAAATCAAACCCTAACCTTGTTTAATCTCCACTAAACATGTTGCATTAGTAATCATATCATGTTACAATATTATATATCATATATACAATATTTATTGTAACAAAATAAAATAATACAATTAACATATATCGCATATATCAATGTATTACCCGAGTGAGAAAAAGAATCTATTAGTGAGCTTATATCAGTTAATGTAATTTAATATATCAAATATATAATTATACATTAAATTATCGAATCAACACTTGATCCGATAATTCGGCTATTTCACAAATAACCGACTAATATAATCTGTATCAGTTCATCGAATCAACACTTGATCCGATGACCCGGCTATATCTCATATACCCGGCCGATATCTCATATCGCGAGAATCTAGTACGGTATCACATACACGTATTGTTCTCGGTCCCGCACATATCATATATGTGCTCCTACTCCGTTTTGCCTGAGTCAAGAAACCTCTGTGTAGGACTCTAAAGAATCGTCAATACGCCGGCAGTAGGTGATGATCATATCAAACACCCACAAGCTGCAACCGGTCAGCTAAACGTAACAGCCACCCAGGTATTGAGCGATCAAAAGATCAACAAGCAAGCCTGTACTTTCTCCCGTGAATCCAATCAGTAACACTCCCGTACAGTCCGGTCTCTTCGTCTGATATGTCGTATATCTCGCCTTGGGGTGGTAAACGTCAGACCCCAGTAGCTTGATAAGTCGTGTCGATATGAGGTCATAACAGTTCGAGAAACTACTAATAACACTTACCAGTAAATATCAGCAACCCTGGCCAGGGATTTCCAGTTATAGCCAATCGAACACAGCGCAACATCAACTCCCTATACCGGGAGAGACGAAACCCCTCCTATCGCTCATTACCTCCATGTGATTCGGGACTGTACCCAAAAGCCACCTTTTTGCACGCCCTCTTGGACATGGTATGATGGAAATCAAAGCATAGTGGGAATCACACAAGACTCTATAACGATCTCGGGTCTACAGACTACTCTGTACCAGTGTCACCAGTGAACTTCCATCTGACGTGGTGTATAATACCATCTGGGAGTTCTCGGCGAGTCCGTCCAGTGTACCCAGTCTCCACTGAGCACCCGTATACCATCCTTGATGTCAAACACCGATGGATATGGGATCATCCATCGCCCATCATATGGGTCAAGATGCGTATACGCCAGTCTATTCTGGTGTATCGATGCCCTGTCTCGATACACCCTCGACTAGGAACTGTTATAGGATGTACTCATCGACTACCGTGGCCCCACTAGTATGATCTCATCATAGTCCCAGTAGTCGAGTACATATCCTAAGGGCTTTATCAACATGTAACACAGAGACAATCAGAGTACATGTTAAGATAAAGTGCAACCAGATAGCATACTATCATGTCGAGCAAGAAAGTCCTCCCTATATATGTCCAAGCATCCACTAAAATATACATCATATATACAGTAATGGCCTCTAGGGCATACATATAACTAACACTAGTCGCCTCCTGTGTCCCGTATTTTGGGAAACGGGGCGTGATATGATTTTGTTGGTATCAGAGCGCCAGGCTTTAGTATTAAGGGATAATATTAACTACGCTTTATTATATTATTTTCACTTCACTATCTTTCATTTTCATCTTTGTATCTAATCATATCCATTCATCCATTTTCTAGAGTCATAACTTCCCCAAACGACCTCTCCTCGGACTCTAGTTCTCAGGATCGCACAGAGAGGATCCTGAACGCACTGATGACCCTCGCGGAAGCCCAAGTGAGAAAGACAGGCCTACTTACCAAGGATCTCAGGGCAATTACCGCATTAGGAGGACCCTCCGCTCTCATTGCCGCCGCGAGGGCGCCGCTGCACCAGCTACACCTGCCAGAGCTGGTACTGTGTCAGATTTTCGGAGGCTACACCCGACAGTGTTTACAGGGTTAGCCGAACCACTTGAGGCCGAGCAATGGCTGGTCTATGTGGAGAACCTACTGACGGCCGCACGGGTCCCCGATGAAGAGAAAGTGAACGTGATATAGATCCAATTGGAGGACGAAGCCCGTACTTGGTAGTCCGTCGAAGAGAGCAGACTCGATGGGCCGATTGAGTGGAGCAAGTTCAAAGAATGCTTCTTGGACCACTATTTCCCTCCACCGCCAAGGCAGAAATGGAAGAAATATTTATCTTGCTGAAGCAAAATGGCCATCCCGTTGACGTATATGCGGCAGAGTTCAACCGTCTGAGCCGATTCGCTTCATAAATGATCGCTTCAGAGGCGACCAGAGCCAGACGTATTCTGCAAGGACTTAACTTTTAGCTGCAACAGTTGATTCCGTCTCTTGAGTTGCAGACTTTCCCGCAGGTGCTCAATGCTGCACGAATTCAGGAGAAGCTAATCAATAAATTCAGGGAGGCCAGCTCGAGTGACAAGAGGCCCCCAGTCATCCCGACACATACTCATACGTCGTCTCGAGGGGTCATACCAGTTCACAGGCCAGGGACGGCGCAAATGAAGCATCCCTTCGTACCCCAGTAGCAACCACAGAGGAAGGCTTTAGTTTGTGGCTACTGTCACAGGGACGAGCATACCAAGAAGGACTGTCGCCGTGCCAAGGGACAGTGTTTGATTTGCGGATCTAGCCAGCACGGGGTTAGTGGTTGCCCTCAGCGAATAGAGTTACAGGGAGGATCTGGACTGCAGCAGTAGAGGTCAGAGGAGCAGAGGCGGACCAACCCAGGTCGCGGTCAGGGACAGGCTTTCACCCTGACTGCCGAGCAGGCAGAGGCCTCAGGAGAAGTTGTTACAGGTACTATACCCGTTCATTCTAGACCAGCTAGAGTACTATTTGATTCTGGAGCATCACATTATTTCATATCTGCACATTTCGTCGACACTCACTCCATACCACATGAACCATTGACCAAGGGGTGGGAAATACAAACAGGTAATGGTATTATAGTGTCTAGTCGAGAATGTAGATCTTGTCCAGTTATAATGTGTGGCAGGGAATTCTAAGCGAATTTCCTTTTAATCGGGACAAGCAGCTGTGACGGATTCTTGGGATGGATTAGATGAGTACATTCCATGCAATCATTGATTGCCAATCTAGGAATGTGACTTTCCGCATTCCCAATCACCCTGAGTTTGTTTTCGAAGGCGAAAGCGAATCTTTGGAACCAACCAAGTATAGAGCCAAGCCGAAGGTGTTGACGGCTAAGGAGATTTATGAAAACCTAGCACCAGAGATCGTTCAGGATTTTCTTGATGTGTTCCCTGAAGATTTACCAGGTCTACCACCTCCTCGCTTCTTAGGATTCTCATTCGACCTGATTCCAGGTACATCACCAGTTTCTAAAGCACCGTATAGAATGGCACCAGTTGAATTGGCAGAATTGAAGAAGCAAATTGGAGATCTTCTGGAGAAGGGATTCATTCGCCCAAGCGCTTCGCCGTGGGGTGCACCAGTCTTGTGGTGATGAAGAAGCATGGCTCGCTACGGATGTGCATAGACTACCGTGAGCTGAACATAGTAACGATAAAGAACAAATACCCCATTCCACACATCGACGACTTATTAAATCAATTGGGTGGTGCCAAGGTATTTTCGAAGATGGATCTTCATTCGGGATATCGCCAGATCAGAGTAACGGCTGAAGATATATGCAAGACGGCTTTCTGAACCTGATACGGGCATTATGAGTTTCTTATGATGTCGTTCCATGTTACTAATGCTCCAGCAATATTCATAGATCTGATGAATAAGGTATTTGCAAAATACTTGGACACATTTGTCATTGTATTCATCGATGACATACTAGTCTACTTTAAGACTCGAGAGGAGCACGCCGAACATTTACGAACTGTACTACAAATTCTGCGGGAAGAGAAGCTATACGTAAAACTGAGCAAGTGTGAGTTCTGGCTCGATAAAGTGCAGTTCTTGGGACACATTGTTTCGGGTGAAGGAATTTCAGTAGACCCGGCGAAGATAGAATCTGTTAGAGATTGGCTAACCCTGAAGTCAGTGGCGGAGATCAGAAGCTTTCTGGGATTGGTAGGATACTATCGACGTTTCATTCAGGACATTGCACGAGTTGCTGAACCCTTGATAAAGCTGACATGGAAGGAAGTGCCTTATGTGTGGTCAGAGGAATGTGCACAGGATTTTGAGTTGCTGAAACAAAAGTTGACCACGGCCCCCATTCTTACAGTGCCGGATAATTCAGGTGGGTTGGTGATACACGGTGATGCTTCAGGGAAAGGCTTAGGTTGTATTCTGATGTAGCACGGTCGGGTAGTTGCTTATGCCTCATGGCAGCTGAAGAATCACGAGAGGAACTACCCAACACATGACTTGGAGTTAGCTGCAGTGGTTTTCGCCTTGAAGATCTGGAGACATTACTTATTAGGCGAAAAGGTAGAAGTGTACACAGATCACAAGAGTCCGAAATACGTGTTCACTCAGAAGGAATTGATGTTACGAATATCTATGCCCTAAAGGCCATTATTGGATATTGTAGTGGATGCTTGGACATATATATAGAAAACTTTCTTGCTCGACATGATAGTATGCTATCTGGTTGCTCTTTATCTTAACATGTACACTTGTTTTAGTTTACTATCTCATTGATACTTGTTGATAAACCCTTAGAATGTTGGCTTGACTACCAGGACTATGATGCAGGTCATACTAGTGGGGATTGTGTAGTCCGTAAGCACGTCTTTTAACAGTTCCTGGTCGAGGGAATATCGAGATAGGGCATCGATATTCCAGAGTAAACTGGTGTGTACGTTTCTTGACCCTGTATAGGGTGATGGTTGATCCTATAACAATTGGTGTTTGACATCAAAGATTGTACACATGTGCTCATTAGAGAATGGGTACACCGAACAGGACTCGCCGAGAACTCCTAGATAGTACCATACCTATCGTCAGATAGAAGTTCTCTGGTGACACTTGTACAGGTTAGTCTGTAGACCCGAGATCGTTATAGAGTCTTGTGTGGTTCCCACTGTGCTCTGATTTCCTCCCTACCACAGCTCAAAGGAGTGGTGCAAACAAGTGGATTTTGGGTACAGTCCCGAGTCACCTGGAGGTAATGAGCGATAGGAAGGGTTTTGTCTCTCCCGGTATTGGGAGTTGATGTTGCGCTATGCTCGATTGGCTATAACAGTAAGTCCCTGGCTAGGGCTGATGAGATTTACTGGTAAGTGTTATGAGTAATTTCTCGAAAGGTTATAGGCCACACATCGGCATGACTTATCAAGTTAGTAGGGTCTGACGATTCCACCCACCAAACTCGATATGCGACAAATCAGACGAAGAGACCGGACTGTATGGTAAGTGTTGCTTATAGGCTCTACGGGAGTTTGGACAAATTTGCTTGTTGATCTTCTATTCGTTCAATACCTGGGTAGCCGTTACATCCAGCTAGTACCGCTGACGGCTTGCGGATATCTGATATGATCATTTCCTACTGCTGGCGTATTGACGAGTCTTTAGAGTCCTACACAGAGGTTTCCTAGCTCAAAAGAAACGAAGTAGGGCATATATGGAGATATGTGTGGGAGCTTGATTAAATACGAGTATGTGATACCATATTCTAATCTAGCGATATTTGATATCAGCCGGTTATATGTGATATAACTGGATTATTAAATCAAGTGTTGATTCAATAATTTGATTTATATATATATATATATATATATATATATATATATATATGTTAATATATATTTGATATTAGCCGGTTCTATATGATATAACCGGGTAATTGGATCAAGTGTTGATTTAATGTTTTGATATACATAGATATATGATATTAGTCGATTATATATGATATAACCGGATTATTGAA
The DNA here is from genome assembly GCA_030015575.1 of Agapanthus africanus. Classification (NCBI taxonomy): domain Eukaryota; kingdom Viridiplantae; phylum Streptophyta; class Magnoliopsida; order Asparagales; family Amaryllidaceae; genus Agapanthus; species Agapanthus africanus. Next base: position 132,643,333 of record CM057343.1, read on the forward strand.
TCAAGTGTTAATTTAATAATTTGATATATATATATATATATATATATATTAACTAATATAAGCTCACTTAATATTTTCTTTTCTTTATATATATTTATATATGTATGTGATATATATATTTATATATGTATTTAATATTGTATCATAGTTGATGATACATAGAACTAGGATGTATGAGAATCACACAAGATAAATAGGATGATTTATAATTTAAGAAAAAGAAAAAGGGGGGGAAATGAGTCATGGCTTTGGATGCTTGGAGAAGCATTGAGAAGCCATGACTCATCTCGTATTTTTTTGTTTTATTCTTAGATATTTAATCATCCATATATTATCTCTCGTGTCATGGTTTATTATCTCATCCAAGTTCATTCTCTTCTTCTTCTTCAACTCCTCTCTAGGGTTTTTCTTAAATTGAGAAAAGAAAAGAGAAAAATTATTTCTAGTGAGCAAATCTCCTACTTTATCAATCTACACTAATCTAGCCCATTAGTTTAGGTTGTTTGCTTCACTAATACCTTGATTAGTGAAGAGTGAGCTTGAGTGAGAGAGACTTCAAGGTGGATCATTTTCGGTATCGAAGACTACAAGCAAGCTCGATCCTTTCTTCAAGTGGAGCATTAAGAAGAGTTCTATGGACTACTACTTGGAGGTTTAGAAGTGAAGTACCGGTCTGCAAAGGTTGTAAACTCCCATCACTTAGTTTAGAACTTGTTTGCTTGCTACAAAATCCTGATTCTCTAGTTCGATTCTTATTTAGTATAACTTAGTACTCTAATTTTTTTAAAATTGCATACTTGATGCTTGTATAAACCTGTTAAGGTGCTAAGACATATTTTCATGGTATCAGAGCCAAGCTAGAGACTTAGGTAAAGTCTAGACGACGTTAAAGTGTTCGATCAAAGTTTTAAAACAGGTTTTTTTACTACTTTCTGTCCAATTTTTCAAAAGTTGAGATTTTCACATTTAAAAATATTCAGAAAATCATGAAGGTAAAACTATGGAGGCTCAAGAAAAACGAGGACCTAATTCCTCTAAGTGGCCGCGAAACCGCAGCCTAGACCATGTCTTGGATGCGGTTCCACCACCGACTTGATAAGTTAGGGCCTCGTTCTTCTTCTGCTACTTCATGTTATCATTTTTGGTTTTCTTGAAATTTTTAATGAGAATCAAGTGGCTGAGATCTCTGTGAATTGGTAGTGTTTGAAATATCGATCGAAATGTTTAATATCGTCTAGATAGTTTCGGATATGTGATACAATTTTTGGAATCCACATTGATTAGTTTTGTGAAAAATAGTTAACGATTTGTAAATCTCGTGTTTTAGTCTCAAATGATGGATTACCACGGAGTTTCAATTCGGATCAAAACTCCGTCGTAATCTCGTATCGTACGTGAATAGTCGCCAGGAGACACTAGTAGACAGCCACGCCCCATAGTCCCGACCAAGTGACTATAAAAGAACCCCATGGCCAAAAGCATCCACTCGAGTGCTCGCGGCCACGGTGTTTCACCCAAGTGCACTTCGTTGACGGCCTCGGTAGTGCGGCCATCTACTAAAGTTCCTGATGAGCATTCGATCATTTAATCAGGAATCTTATTGAATTACCGATTTAATTTTTGAAAAGTGTTTTCAATTCGAGACTTAAATGCAAGGTTTATATGGGTTAGGCATGAAATCCGGAATATGTGATAATCCGGGTTTATGATGTCTAAAGATGATGCAGATTCTAATTATTGTAGTTTTCATTTCTTTTCTGTGACTGTAAGTGTAATATGCGGCAGTATCCCCGATCTCGTTGCTATACGACAACGACATTAGGGATACGTATATTTACTTACGTTGATGACATGTGATGTTATTGTGTTGCCATCGATATATTATATTGGATCGTCGTTGTTGAATAGCCAGGGGGTTTAACGTAAGATGGGAATTTTTCAATTTTCATTCATGTATATATTTGTATGTAATATTCTTTATTGGGACACTTCCGGGTTGAGGTTGTTGTCTTAATTTGATGTATATTCTTTACTTTTCCGCTTTAGGATAGACCCAAGGCGGGGAGCATAATTAACCGGGTTCTAAAGTCTAGTGGGAGGCCATCTCGAGGAGTCGAGACCGGTTGCCTAACTCTAGAATTGGCAGGGTGGCTTGCCGCTCTCATAGGGGTCTAGGGGTATGGGCTTGGCTATTCATCACGACCGTGGAATCCGTGTTTTTCATTACTGGCTTAATCTAAAACAAGGACCTCCTAATATATCATATATTTCATATATTTGCTTCCGATGTTTCTGTGATGTGATGTGATCATATTACTGCGTGAGACGAATGCTGCTTATATATATGATATACTAGTAGACACTATATATGTTTTGCATCCGCGCTAGTCCTCACCCCGCCCTGCCGTAAGTTAAGTAATCTTACGGTGAAGACCCGGGTCCCTGTGGCGAATGCGAATGGCATATATGTGTGTTTTATTTTTGTTTCTTCTATGATGTTTAGGAAACATAAATGATGAGACGTCATTAATAAGATTAATGAAAAGAAAAGAAACCTAAAAGATATTGTAGAATCAAATTTTTCAAAAAGGTAGCTCTAGTTCTTGCTTTGCATAGCGGTATTCCATTATGAATATCCAGCACCTCATTCGATAAGGAAAGAGCCTAGATCCCTTCACCGGGAATGATCTCTTTAGCAAAATTAGCATATGCTATAACCCACTTGATTTGTTTTGAAAACTACTCGATTTTAAAGCGGAGCTTAAACCACTCCTTTTCAAATCACTAGATTCTACAACGATATCAAGTTCATTATATTAAAGGTTTTCTTCAAAACCAGTCGTAGCCCTCCGTCATTTCAGATACGTAATATTTAGTATTCGTGCTGTGTTTGTTGACCTCCGTCAAGGCACGGTATATGGCAGCTGGGTAATATTTATCTGCAACATGTTGATGCGATCGGTAGGGGCAGTCACACAACCTTGTTGACCTCCGCTAAGGGTTTGTGTGGGTGGGTTCGAATCGATCAAGAAATGACAGGTTGAACTTGACTAGCGGCCTATGGTTTGTTGACCTCTGTCAAGGTCATAGGTCGTTAGAGGTAAAAACAGATATTGAGAATTTCAAGTGTTGAAATTTGCAATGAGATTGCATACCTTCTATATGATGGTTGGATCCCGATACCCACTACGAGTAAGTGTTACTCCTGGGTGAGTTTTCCACTTTACAATTAGCTAATCCAGTAGGTGTCTAAGAAAGGTGTTAACGGGGTTATGCCCCTGCAGAAACGAGTTTATTTAATTAGTTCCATGCGAAAGCACGAGAAGATACCCTCGGAGTACCAACACCTGCCTGGCTGACCAATTAGCGAACTTGTATGGTGAAATTAATCCCGTCTAATCTTACCTTTTAGGGTTTGAAGGAAGATTTGATAAAAACAGTGGGAGCCATCTTGATTAGATAAGATAGTAACCAGTTTAATCTTGCAAGAGTGCACGCTAAAGTGTTTTCTTCTCTATCTCTCTAAGTAGAGACCATATCATGCCTTAATCAAGATAATAATATGGATGTATTAACCGAACCCGCTTATTATACTGGGCTGGGGAACGTTAGTTCTGCTCTATCTTATGACAACAGTCATGAGTCTGGGTAAGGAATAGGGGAATGCAAGGATTCCTACGCAACCCAAATGAAGAAAGAGTATTCTGATGCATCTTTTTCGGGTGTGTTAGTTATTGAGAACTGTTTCTTAGTTTGCTCTACGTCATGGGTATTGGATACCAGATCAAGATCCCATATTTGTAATCTTTTACAAGGGTTAAAGAGAAGTAGAGAACTGGGAAAGGGTGATATGTCTCTCAGAATAGGGAATGGAGTAATTGTTGCTGCCGAAGCTATCGGCGAATATCACCTTATATTGCCAAATGGTAATACATTGATTTTGAACAACTGTTATTTCATACCGTCGATGATGTGCAATATAATATCCATTTCTTTATTAGATAAAGAAGGATATAACTTTGTATTAGAGAAAAATGTTATGAACATTTTCCTAAATCAAGTGTTGATTGGGTTTGGTATGTTATGTAATGGTATATACGTTCTAAATCAAAATACAGTTCTAAATATACAGAACACACACAAGAGGAAAAGTTCAGAAATGAATGAAACCTTCTTATGGCACTGTAGACTTGGTCATATCAATGCGACAAGACTAGCTAAGCTGTATAAAGATGGATATTTTAATCCGTTCGAATTTACATCTTGTGAAACTTGTCAGTCATGTCTCAAAGGCAAAATGACCAAACCTCCGTTTACGGGACACGAAGAAAGAGCTACTGAACTCTTGGGACTGATACATAGTGATGTATGTGGTCCTATGTCTACACATGCCAGGAATGGTTTCTCGTACTTTATTACATTCACCGATGATCTCTCAAGATTCGGACATGTGTTCCTATTGAAACACAAATCTGAAGCTTTTGAGAAATTCAAGGAATATAAGAGCGAAGTAGAGAACCAGACAGGTAAAAGTATTAAAATCCTTCAATCTGATCGAGGAGGTGAATACTTAAGCACAGAATTCCGAGATTATCTAAAAGAGAATGGGATTCTCTCTCAGCTTACTCCTCCGTATACACCATAGCACAATGGAGTATCGAAGCGGAGGAATCGCATCCTATTAGATATGGTGCGCTCTATGATGAGTACTACTGAGTTGCTTATTTCCTTTAGGAGTTATGCACTTGAGACAGTTGTATACCTATTGAATCAAGTTCCATCAAAATCTGTGCCTAAAACACCATATGAGATATGGAGTGGAAAGAGACCATATCTTAAACGAGTTAAGATATGGGGTTGTCCGGCCTATGTTAAAAAACAGAATCCGGACAAACTCGAAACACGATCAGTTCTTTGCAAGTTTGTGGGATATCCAAAAAATTCACATGGATATCTATTCTACCACGGTGAGGAACAAAAAGTGTTTATTGCTTAACATGCCACCTTTTTAGAAAAGGAATTTCTTATGAAAGAAATTAGTGGTAATGAGGTAGAGCTGGAAGAAGTTCCAGATACACAAACTACAACTGATTATTTGGTAGAACCGGAGGATTCAATAGTCCCAAACGAACTTCAGCCACTTCGCAGATCTAGTAGGGTTCCTCATCCATCTGAGAGATACTATGGTTTTCTCATAAACGGTGGGAGCGAGGATTGCATCATGGAAGATGATGACCCAACTAGTTTCGAGCAGGCCATCACAAGTGGGGACTCTGTGAAATGGCTGGATACTATGCGATCTAAGATGGAATCCATGTACACCAACAATGTATGGACTTTGGAAGTAGCTCCTGAAAGGGTAAAACCCATTAGGAGCAAATGGATCTTCAAGAAGAAAATTGGTGTAGATGGAAAGGTTGAGATCTTCAAAGCTAGACTTGGAGCAAAAGGTTTTCGTCAATGACCAAGTGTCGATTATGATGAAACCTTTTCTCCAGTGGCTATGTTTAAGTCCATCAGGATCCTACTTGCCATTGCTGCATACCATAACTATGAAATCTGGCAGATGGACGTCAAGACCGCTTTTATAAATGGTGATTTAGAAGAGAGCGTGTATATGACACAGCCAGAGGGCTTCATAGCTAGTGGGAGCAGCGGAAAGGTGTGCAAGCTGTTTAAATCAATCTACGGATTAAAGCAGGCATTGCGGAGCTGGAACATCTATTTTAATGTAGCAGTCAAAGAGTTTGACTTCATCAAAAACGTAGACGAACCATGTATATATAAAAAGGTTGTAGAGAGTAAGGTTGTCTTTCTCGTATTGTACGTGGATGACATACTCTTGATAGGAAATGATATTCCTATGCTGCACTCGGTCAAACTCTTCCTATCATAAAAGTTCTCCATGAAAGATCTGGGTGATGCCTTCTACATCCTGGGGATAAAGATCTATAGAGATAGATCTAAAAGGATGTTGGGATTGTCCCAATCCAAGTACATAGACACCATACTATAGAGGTTTAGTATAGAAGATTCTAAGTGTAGTAATTTACCCGCTTGTTCAGGAATCACTCTCTCCAAAGAGATGTCTCCCAAGACTGATTTGGAGAGGGCTCGCATGAATGTGATATCCTATACTTCTGCAGTTGGGTATATCATGTACACGATGTTATGCACCAGACCGGATGTTGCTGACCCAGGGAAGAAGCACTGGATAGCTGTGAAGAACATTCTTAAATACTTGAGAAAGATTAAAGAGATGTTCTTAGTGTATGGCAACGGAGAACTCCAAGTGGAGTCCTTTACCGATTCGAGCTTCCAGAATGATAAGAACGACAACAAGTCTGTCTCGGGTTTTGTCTTCACCCTCAATGGAAGGGCGATATGTGGGAAGAGTTCTAAGCAATATATCATAGCAGACTCAACGATGGACGCTGAATACATCGCTGCTAATGATGCTGCCAAAGAGGCTGTCTGGATGAAGAAGTTCATTATTGAACTTGGTGTGGTTCCATCCATTGTCGATCCAATACCTTTGTATTGTGATAACAATGGAGCTATGGTTTTGGCCAAGGAACCCCGGTCCCATCAGAGATCCAGATATATTCTGAGGTGGTATCACCTGATCCGAGAGACAGTTGATCGCCGGGAGATCGAGGTCAGGAGAGTAGACACGAAGGACAACACGGCGGATCCACTCACGAAGGACCTCCCCCAGACACAGTTCGAGAGACTTTTTGGGATGTTGGGTATGCGATACTACAACAACTGGCCTTAGTGCAAGTGGGAGATTGTTAGGAATATGTATGCCCTAAAGGCCATTATTGTATATTATAATGGATGCTTGGATATATATATAGAGGACTTTCTTGCTCGATATGATAGTATGCTATCTGGTTGCTCTTTTTCTTAACATGTAAACTTGTTTTAGTTTACTATCTCATTGATACAAGTTGATAAAGCCCTTAGGATGTTGGCTTGACTACCAGGACTATGATGCAGATCATACTAGTAGGGCTTTTGTAGTCCGCAAGCACATCTTTTAACAGTTCCTAGTCGAGGGAATATCGACACAGGGCATCGATATTCCAGAGTAGACTAGTGTGTACGTTTCTTGATCCTGTATAGGGCAATGGTTGATCCAATAACCATTGGTGTTTGACATCAAAGATTGTACACAGGTGCTCATTAGAGAATAGGTACACCGAACAGGACTCGCCGAGAACTCCTAGATGGTACTATACCTATCGTCAGATAGCAGTTCTCTGGTGACACTTGTACAGGTTAGTCTGTAGACCCGAAATCATCATAGAGTCTTGTGTGGTTCCTACTGTGCTTTGATTTCCTCCTTACCACGGCTCAAAGGAGTCGTGCAAATAGGTGGATTTTGGGTACAGTCCCGAGTCATATGGAGGCAATGAGCGATAGGAAGGGTTTCGTCTCTCCCGGTATTGGGAGTTGATGTTGCGCTATGCTCGATTGGTTATAACAGCAAGTCCCTAGCCTGGGCTGATGAGATTTACTGGTAAGTGTTATCAGTAGTTTCTCGAAATGTTATAGGCCACACATCGGCATGACTTATCGAGTTAGTGGGGTCTGACGATTCTACCCCCAGACTCGATATGCAACATATCAGATGAAAAGACCGGACTGTACGGTAAGTGTTGCTTATAGGCTCTATGAGAGTTTGGACAAGTTTGCTTGTTGATCTTCTATTCGTTCAATACCTAGATAGCCGTTACGTCCAGCTAGTACTGCTGACGGCTTGTAGGTATCTGATATGATCATTACCTACTTCCGGTGTATTGACGAGTCTTTAGAGTCCCACACAAAGGTTTCCTAGCTCAAGCGAAACGAAGTAGGGCACATATGGAGATATGTGCAGGAGCTTGATTAAATACGAGTATGTGATACCGTATTCTAATCTAGCGATATTTGATATCAGCCTGGTTATATGTGATATAACTGGATTATTGAATCAAGTGTTGATTCATTAATTTGATTTATATATATATATATATATATATATATATATATATATATATATTTGATATTGGCCGGTTATATATGTTATAACCAGGTAATTGAATCAAGTGTTGATTTAATGTTTTGATATACATAGATATATGATATTAGTCGGTTATATATGATATAACCGGATTATTGAATCAAGTGTTGATTTAATAATTTGATATATATTTATATATTTGATATATATATATATATATATAACTAATATAAGCTCACTTAATATTTTCTTCTCTTTATATATATTTATATATCTATATGTGTGTGTGTGTGTGTGATATATATTTATATATGTATTTAATATTGTATCATGGTTGATGATACATAGAACTAGGATGTATGAAAATCACACAAGATATATAGGATGATTTATAATTTAAGAAAAAGAAAAGGGGGGGGAATGAGTCATGGCTTTAGATGCTTGGAGAAGCATTAAGAAGCCATGACTCATCTCCTATTTTTTTTGTTTTATTCTTAGATATTTAATCATCCATATCTTATCTCTTGTGCCATGGTTCATTATCTCATCCAAGTTCATCCCCATCTTCTTCTTCAACTCCTCTCTATGGTTTTTCTTGAGTTGAGAAAAGAAAAGAGAAAAATTATTTCTAGTGAGCAAATCTCCTACTTCATCAACCTACACTAATCCAGCCCATTAGTTTAGGTTGTTTGCGTCACTAATACCTTGATTAGTGAAGAGTGAGCTTGAGTGAGAGAGACTTCAAACTGGATCATCTTCGGCATCAAAGACTACAAGCAAGCTCGATCCTTTCTTCAAGTGGAGCCTTAAGAAGAGTTCTGGGGACTACTACTTGGAGCTTTAGAAGTGAAGGACCGGTCTACAAAGGTTGTAAACTCCCATCACTTAGTTTAGAACTTGTTTGCTTGCTACAAAACCCTAATTCTCTAGTTCAATTCTTGTTTGGTATAACTTAGCACTCTAAATTTTTTTAAATTGCATACTTTATGCTTGTATAAACCTGTTGAGGTGCTAAGACATACTTTCAATTGAATATGAGACAATGCCGATGGCTAAAACTAATGGCGGACTATGACTTGGACTTACAGTACCATCCGGTGAAAGTAAATATCATACTCGATGCTCTCAGTCGCAAGCCAGCAGTCAAGATGTTGACCAGTCAGAAAAGCATCATCGAAGACTTTCAGAGGCTTGAACTAGAAGTTGTTACACCAAGTGCAACTGGGCAGCTTTGGCAATTACAGGTGCGGTCTTCCCTTGTAGATCGCATTAAGGCTGCACAGGTTGATGATCCTCAATTGTAAAAGTTCATAGAGCAGGTGGAAGCCGAACTGAGGACAGATTTGCTCATACATCGAGACGGTTCTTTGAGATTCGGTAGTAGACTCTACATTCCTAAAGGGGATGTTCGAGAAGAAGTACTAGCTGAGGCTCATAGTTCAGTTTATTCAGTGCATCCGGGAGGCACGAAGATATACCGAGATCTGAGGCAACATTATTGGTGGAATGGGATGAAGCGGGAAATTGCACGGTTTGTGTCCAAGTGCTTAATATGCCAACAGGTAAAGGCTGCACACCAGAGGATAGCAGGATTGTTACAACCGCTTCCGATACTCGAATGGAAATGGGAGCACATCACTATGGATTTCGTGACTGTTTTACCATAGAGTTGAAAAGGCAACAACGCCGTCTGGGTTATCACCGACCGTCTTACGAAAGCAGTACACTTTATACCCTTCCGAGTGGGACAGTAGACAGAATCGCTTGCGGAGAAGTACATGCAGGAAGTAGTGCGACTTCACGGAGTTCCAGTCAGCATAGTATCAGATTGAAACACCAGATTCGTTTCGCACTTTTGGAAGAGCTTACGGGAAAGTCTGGGTACACGTCTCAAGTTCAGCACGGCTTACTATCCACAGACGGACGGACAGTCCAAGCATACCATTCAGACACTTGAAGACATGTAGAAGTCTTGCATACTAGACTTTCAGGGTTCTTATGAGGATCACCTCCATCTGGTGGAGTTTTCTTACAACAACAGTTTTCAAGCTAGCATCCAGATGGTTCCGTTCGAAGCACTTTAAAAAACGGAAATGTCGATCCCCTGTTTGTTGGGATGACGTTGGTGAGATGATCGGACAATGCATTAAGACGGCTCAGGACCGACAGAAGAGTTGGGCAGATGTCAGCAAGAGATCGTTAGAATTAAAAGTCGGTGATGATGTATTCCTGAAGATTTCACCTACATGCGGTGTTATCAAGTTTCGGAGTCACGGGAAACTCAGTCCCCGATTCACCAGACCATTCGAGGTACTAGAGCGAGTAAAGGAGGTGGCTTACTGACTTGCCTTACCCCCATCGTTAGCTGGTGTACACAACACATTTCATGTGTCACGGTTGCGGTACTACGTTTGAGACAACAGTCACGTTCTCAATCATTCGGAATTGACTTTGGGTACCGACTTATCGTATGTGGAGCAGCCTACTACTATACTCGATCGCAGGGAGAAGGTACTAAAGAATAAGGTCAATCTGTTAGTCCGAGTATCTTAGGGCGGTCGTTCTCCTGGGGAATCTACTTGGGAACGTGGGGAGGATATCCATTAGTGGTTTCCACATCTTTTTGTGTAATTGTTTGTATCTTTGCTTGTTTTCGTTCCTTAATTTCGATGACGAAATTTTTTGTAAGGGTGGTATGATATAATACCCAGTCATCTTTTTTACGCCAATACCCGTATTTAAAATAAAATGTTGTTCCAAATAATTTACCCATTTTCATTTCATTTATACTTTTCCTATACTCAAATATTTTATTTATTTATTCCAACACCCTAACCTATATATTTTACCCAAATTGTTTCACTCAAATCTTACCCAAGCCTAAAGCCCATGCCCCACTATCCCAAACCCCTACCCAAACCAACTGCCACTCTTTTTCCGAATTCCCTCATTTAATCCCCACTTTAATCCCCTTTAACCCAAATCTTTCTCCATTAAACTCCCTTATTCCCAAATAAATCTTGATTAATACTATTTATTTCTTTTAATAGAATTTTTTAAAATTCTCTCTCTCTTTAAACTCTCCCCTTCACTCTCCCCGTTCACTCTCTCTCTCTCTCTCTAACTCTCTCTCTCTTCTCATTCTCACCCCCTCTCTCTCTTCTCGTTCTCACCCCCTCTCTCTTCCCCACAATCTCTCCTCTTTCTCTAGCTAACCTTCTCTAAAACCTATCTCCACCCCCGAGCTCATCTCACCGGGCCACAGCTCAACTTTACCTCGTCACCGGCCGACCCCTCCCGCTGACGAGCTTCACCATGGCACCACCTACACTAACACCCCCACCATTATGAACCCGAGCACCAATCTACAGTGACCCACTCCTCCATCAACGAGCCCCGGCCAACCCTCCACATCTGACCACGACAAGCGCCTCGTCAACCTCGCCCTCGCTCTTTGCCAGCCAACCTCCATACTCCGGCTACTGTCGCTGCACACCACCTCTCTCACACCCTCTGCCTTCCCCATACTATGCACCATTGCCGTAACCCCTCACCATGACTACTTCGTCGCCACCAGCCCCCAAGTCGGCCCCTCACAACTCCATGGTCGACCCCTTTGCTACCTCCAACCGAACCCAACACCACAACCATCCTCACCGTCGTTGTCGTCTCCCTCTCCCTGACATCATAGCCAAGCACTCATACCGATAGCGGACGACTCCTTCGGCTAAAGCTATAGCCGAGCCCTCTTCGTCGTCAGCCATCGTTTGAGCGCCGCTGCAACTATCGACAGGCTACAGCGCTACCATCACTGAGCCGTCGCCGCCACTCCACAGTGCCTAGTCGAGGCCAAGCCCAAGCCTAGCCATGTGTAGCCACACCTGTGTCGTGATCATGTCATGACATTGCCGTCGTCACGTCGTGCCGTTGCTTTTCGCCGTTGTCACTGCCGTGCCGTGATCTTCGCCAGGCAAGTTTCCAAGACTTGCTTCCATGCTATAACACTTATATGTCAATGTATGATCCGATAATATCGCGTGATTAGTATTAGACCGTATTTAATTTTTAATTGATTTGGAACTGAGTATTAATCATGTCCAACACCTCATGTTAACGTTGTATAGAAGTTCGTAAGTTATTTTTCATGTGAATTGAACGGACATAAGTGATATTCCAACAATAAACGACTGCTTAGTTTAGGTGTTCGATACGTATCTTGTGCGAAAAACAAATCTAGTATGGAAGAATTTATGGATACTGGATTACTTCAATGATAATGGTTAATTCCTAAAAATTTAGGTTGAAAACACCGGCTTTAACACCATAGAATGTCAACCTCATTTAGATCCGCCAAATCGGAAACTTTCCGTACACATAACTTGTCAAAATCATAGTAAATTATATACACACCAGAATATTGTGTTCGATGGCTCGTATCAAAGCCGACTCAACAACCTAGAACCTTCTATAATTTATATTTCTATACTGTTAAAACCCGATGACGAAACTATTCGGAAATGAAGCCCTAGACTGCAGTCCAGAGCAGTACTGCTTGTCGACACCTGAATTAAAATGTTTTTATAACTCTGTGTGAAAATGATATTATGCAGAACCCTATACCATTGCGAAGATTATTCTATTAGCTAACTATTGGTAGTATTTTAACTCATTTTTACCATCGTTTGCTATTTTAATTATCTTTTAAATCATCGATACGTACTGCAGTCCCAAGCAGGGACAGAACATATACCCTGATCTTAAACAAAGCATATCTTATAGCACACATCAGATATTTTCAATCCGTCTAGTGAGTTGGAAACCTAATTAATATACCTAAATATTACCCAGCTGTAGTATTGCCTAATTATGACCCCAAAAGGGTGAAAACTGTGTTACGAAACGGATTTTCAGTTCAGGAACTGAATTTCCAGCAGAGAACACTTAAAAAAAATGACCGTAATTCGCAACCTGGAACCCGATTGATTTGAAACCAATTTCGTTGAGTTACTAATTAAGTTTACTTTCTACCCCTTTTGTATCATTTTTCTTAATTATGACCGTATGATTTGATGTGATTATTTTTTCTAAATTCCTAAGACGTGTAATGACTTATTGCATATGACTTGCTTAGCGGTATGATTCACATATTTACCCGACTGTGGTACCTTTAGCGATAGTGAGCACCCTTATTAATTCTTAGTGTGTATTGCATTGTCGAACGTGAGCAATATCGGTTTAGTTGTGTCGAGTATGCAAGTGAAAAGTGAATGATTCGTGATAGTGAACAGTACAGTGAATAGTGAATAAAGCAATGTAATTGGTGCGTACTTGTACACAACTAGCCCATACTTATAGATAGTAAAACCTGGGGAAAAGGGGGAAATCGAAGTGGAAAGGAACTTGTATTTAGCGAGACTAGCGATTTAGAGAATGATCATTCAAACAGCAACTCTTATATATATTAGGTTTGGACTTAGCGGTCCGGCTGACAGGGTTATGTCTCGAGCAACAGTGGGCCGTAGTCTCGGATACGTACGAGACCCTCGTTAAACATGATCACTCCTTTTCGCAAACTCGATTTCAAAATTGGCTTAGAGACTAGTTAGAACACAGGTCATACACTGCATTGATTGTAGACATATCGATTACTTGCATTCACTGTCTCCACTATTATTACTTTTATTCCATGCCTCATTATTGTTATCATAATATTGCTATTGCGTCACTCTGACGATCTGAGTATGTATGCTCAGAGTTTGGAGAGGACCTAGTTCAGGAGTCAGACCTACCATTTGAGCTCGCAGAGATCTAGACGGTCGTGTCTTCAGTACTTTTACCGTTTTCCATAAATCAACCTTGATTCGCACTTGGTTAGTAGTTTCCTTTTCTTTCAAACTATTGTAAACTGTGAATAATGAAAATTGATGTAATAAACTTGTGATGTGTTCTTTTACTTATGTGTCGTGTTTACTAATTAGCATGCAATGTTAGAAGCCGAAGTGTGACTACGGTGGGCTTGTTTCCTGACCGTAGGAGTATAGCTGGCCTAGTCGCCTTCTGTATCCCGTATTATGGGAAGCGGGGCATGACACTTTTTGACTTTACGAGCCGTAAGGGTCTCATAAAGGTATTTCTCCCAATAGGTCGTGAGGATCTCACAGGTGTATTTTCTCCTTAGGAGTCGTGAGGGCTCCTAAGTGTGTTTTTTCCTCTAGTGAGTCGTAAGGATCTTACATGAATATTTTCTCTTTGCCAGTCGAGGGGACTCACAAGTGTCATTCACCATGTCAAGAAATATCTCTCACTTTTGGTAGGACTTGGTTGGAAACATATTTATTTACGTCCGTAGATTGTATACAAGAGTCGATATTGGACCACTTGTAGGGCATAAATTTTGTGTGGTTATCATGGCTTAAGAATAGGTTTAGATCCCTGTAAATTAAGGCTTTTGAATTCTACAAGCCGTGAGGGTCTTATAGAAGGTTTATTCTCCTTACGAGTTATGAGGATCTCGTTGGTGTATTTTCTCCTTAGGATTCGTATGGATTCCTAAGTGTGCTGCACCTTTGTGAGTCGTAAGGATCTCACGCTGGTGTTTTCTCCTTACAAAGTCGATAGGACTTTGCGAGTGTATTTTTCTTTCTTTTCAACGAATTTGCACATTTTCGGGTTTTCACAAGCTCGGCGGTAGCCCTGCTGTTTTTACTCACGGCGCCCTTTTGGGTTTTCATCTGTGCCCATTTTGCTTGTGGACGTATCCTTTTTTTTGCGAACTCTCGAATGTAGCTTGCCGGCAGGTGACCCGACATTGCTTGCCAGTGGGCTTTAGTTGCAATCTTGCGGGTGAGACTCGAGTTTCGATCTTTGCCGATGGGATTTCAAGTATAGCCTCGCCAGTAGGACTTCAGGTGTAGCCTCGCCGATGAGACTTGGGAGAGATATGGATTGTTTATGCCTGTAGATTGTATACGGTTGGTTATATAATCCAAGCCACAGGGCCAAACATATTAGCTTAAAGATATCGCAATCCAATATTAGTTTAGGGACATTTCGGTCCAATATTTCCTTATTCGGGACGATATACTAATATAGGGAAATTTCATTCCATCATTCCCATGCTAGGGATGATATACTAGTTTACGGACATTTCGGTCCAATATAGCATAATGGGGCACATACGACTTTCAGAGTCTTGACTCAAGAAGATAGCAAGCGGGCACAAGCGTCGTCATCTATCATTGACCTAAGTCGTGACTCTTTAAGCGTAATATTTTTTGAGGAATCGGCTGTTTATTGGCTGAAATGGCCTTTCTCCATGCAATCCATGAGTAGGTAAGCTCCACCTTGGTAGACTTTATCTATGATGTACGGGATGTCATAGTTTGGCTCGAACTTCCCCCGTTTTGCACGATTGGAAATCATTAGTCTTTTAACAACCAGCATGAGTTCGCCTTGGCGGAGTGCACTCAGTCTGGTTAGTCTTTCATACAATCGTGTCATCCTTGCCTTGGAAGCTTCCAGATTTTGCTGTGCTACAAGGTGGGTTTCATCGAGAGCATCGAGCTCTTCGAGCCGAAGATGAGCATTTTCTTCATCCGTTAGCTTGTATTGAAATACCACTCGTAATGAGGGGAGTTCTATCTCCAGTGGGAGTACTGCTTCAGTGCCAAACACCAGTGCATATGGTGTTGTATTTGTGGCCATCTAGAACGTCGTTCGATACGCCCAAAAAGTTTCATGCAGCCTCTCATACCAATCTTTCTTATTCCTGAACACCGTTTTCTTTATAAGCTTGGTCAAGTTCTTGTTGAATACTTTAGCTAGAGCATTGGCCCGAGAATTATAGACCGAAGAGTATCTCCAGTCTATCCTGTGTTGCTATGTGAAGCAGCTTATTTTGTGGCTTCTATAGGCTGGTCCATTGTCCGAGATTATTCATCGCGGAGTTCCGAACCGGTAGATAACATGAGTTTTGAAGAAATGAAGGATATTCTCCATCTTCACCTCCCTTAGCGGTACTGCTTCTTAGAGAAGTAATCGGCTGTTCCTAATATAAACCGATGTCCTCTGGATGACGCTGGTTCGATAGGGCCGATGATATTCATTCCCTACATCTCGAACGGCCGACTAGCTACTATTGGATGCAGCGAATTCAGATGCTGATCTATGAAGTCCCCGTGTATTTGGCACGAGTGACACCGCTTCACATGTTCAAGGCGGTCTTAGATCATCGTGGGCCAGTAATAGCCCATTCTTTTTATCTTAAGCTTCATTTTTTGTCCTTCTTGGCGGGAGCCGCAAAGTCCATCGTGTGCCTCTTGGACGACTTTCTTTGCTTCCTTCGGCCCTAGGCATCTTAACCATATAAAGTTGAAGGATCTCTTATATAGAGTATTGTTGACGAAGGCGAACGACAGAGCTCGTTTCATGAGCTGATTTCTAGATGATGCATCTTCATGTATTTGTTGGGACTTAAAGTAGCCTATAAAGACTTGCCTCCAGTCCTCGACTTCTTCTTCGTTTTCTATTTGGAGAACATCTTCTTCGATCGCACCTTGGGTAGCTCCACTAGGACTTCTGATGGTATATCTGTCACGCCCCGCTTCCCAGTATACGGGCAGAGGACGCGATGGGACCGCTACGTATTTACTCAGAAGTAAACACGTTAAGCGTATCTAAGCAATATATAGTGAAATACACAAGAGACAAGATGTAATTGAATAGCAACTTTATTTATTAAACATTCTTTTTACAATACAACTGAAATGAAAATACATAGAATGAAAGCAATGCCTAAACAATGGCATAACAGAAATGAAAATGGAATAAGTACAAGTGGCTACAGCTCTGGGTCTTCGGTGTACTGCTCAGGGGGCCTGCTCCAAATGCTTCTGACTGGTCTCGTACTCCTCAGTGTCAGGTCCTCCTGACAACATTCCAAAGAAGAAGAGAAATAGGAATGTCTTCAGCGAACAATCGCTCGGTAAGTCTCAAAGATGAGGGAGAAGTAGAATAGACAGAGAGAGGGTATAGTTTTATAATGTTTTATTATAATATTAGCGCAGTTGTTTGTAGCTTGATACAGAAGATGCCAGTGTATACGAGTGGAGTCCCACTTACACCGGAGACTTTGGTAACCCGTAGTACAAGGCTCCGTCGATAATACCACGGAACAACGGCATGGATGTAATTACGTCTTAAGTGACCACCTCGTGCCACCTTTAACATGTTCCGTACCAGTCTACCCCTTTATAATCTCGTAGTGTTTATGTATTGATTGTATGGATTGTATTGTATTGTCATGTATTATAAATTGTATAGATGGATGACTTGCCGAAACCATGACATCAGTAATGGAACGGATATAATGGAGGAACATGTAAATGGAATATATCTATGGTTCAGTTCGGTCAATACATATTGATATAGATTGAATAGATAGGTTCATATTGAATCATGTTGTATTGTAGTTTGTACTTAAATCACATTCAAGTCAGATTGATTAGATTGAGACTCAGTCTGAGTCAGACACTTTTAAAAGAACTTGAAATCCTGATCGTTTTGATGTTATCGGTGACTGCTGCACATGGACGGCAGGATTTGTGTCTTTTTCTAAGACAATTACCGTGTTGATAACATCGTTTGTAAAGTTGTCTACCTTAAATAGGCAAGCACCCATATCTCCGGCTCCTTGAGGCTCAAGAGACTGGTTCCGCTTAAACATATGTTTACTAGGGTCCTTATTGTAATTTAGTATAACTTGAGGGGGTTTTATGTAAAATAGTTTTGTTATACTTTCAAAGTATACCTCAAGTATTTAATTATCGTCTTTAGAGTTTTCATAGATATTTCTTTTATTCAATGTGAAATTTTTAGTGAATATGACCTAGTTTTTAAAGTATAAGGTATTTATTTGAAATATTGGAATTGTATGGTATTTTCTTGTAAATGGAATGTTTTTCTTGAATTTTGGAAATGTGGAATATTATAAATATTAAAAATAGATATTTTCATATTAATTACATATATATTTATTTATTAAAAATATAAGTTTTATTTATAATAGAAATAACATTTTCTAAAGAAAAATTTATTAAAAAATCTTTCGAGATCGTATGCTCCGTGAGGAAGTCTGCATCTCGCTCTACTAGGCCCGAGAATGTGCGATAATCCGCACTATACTGAACGGGGGTCCGCAATAGTGGGTTGTAGAGGCGCAATTGCAAAGATTTGTTAAATACACTTCTTATAGAAAAAGATTTTATAAGTTGAAGGTAGTTATATGTAAAGTCGTATTTTCCTGAATATATGTTCCCAAATTCCATCGTGCTATGTTAGATAAGTGTGTTGTGAGGAGGTAGGTCATTAACTCATGAGTTTTCTAAAGATAACACGGTTAAAAGGTATAAACATGTCGATATGAACCATGAAGGTAGTTTAATGTAAAATTGAAATACAACTTGCTATGGTTATCATTTTGATGTCAAACTTGTTCTATTGTCTTTATTAATGATTACTAAACAATATATCAAAAGTTGTAGGGTTGTTATTAAGAAAAAGTTGTATTTTTAAAAGAAAAGACAATCGGAAGCCGGATAACTCCGCTTCCGACACGTTTTTAAGAATGAAGAGTTTGGGAATAGCAAAAGAGAGAGCGAATGGGGACTTACTGGCTTTGATGAGAGGGGAGAGGCAGGAGGAGGTTTAGTATTCGCCGGTGCTTCGTGATCAGTCGAAAATACTGCATTTTTAACACGGTAATTTCCCTACCATTTGAGCTCATCTAGAAGTGTTCGGTATTCATAATTGCACATATTACCAAATCATCTCTGAAATACCAGATTGTATGTGTTAGACTTTTAAACCGGCACTTTAAGGGAAATTAACTGTGTTTCATGGCATCGTATCATCCTTGTATTGCGCAACTCTTGTCTGGGGTCTAATGCAGGAAATTCCAAAAGCAAAAGCCCAAAATTGGGAAAAGATCCGATAAAAGAAACGCCAACTCAAAGGCTGAAGATCTGGTAGTGATACAGAAATCCAAATAAAATTCCACACATCAGAAAGAGGCCCAAAACTCAGCCCAAGAATTACCATGCAAAAATGAAGAATCAAGGCCACCAAAGGGCTGCGGATCCGCGGCCCAAACCCCCTTGGCGCCGCGGATCCGCGGCCATATAGTGAGATCATTGCACCAAATTTTGCCACGTGCTCTCCTCTAACGGCCAAAGCTTCCAGAAGACCCCAGAAGCTCCACGTGGCACATCTAGAAGGCTCGGCTTAACAAACTCTTGGAGGGAAATTCAAATTTTGGGCTTAACTAACTTTTTGGAGGGAAATTTAATTCTTTTGGTTAACTAACTTGTGGAGGGAATTCAAATTTCAATTCTAGATCTAGAGATCTATAAAAAGGAGCCTAGATCTAGGGTGAAGGTTGTTCATTCATTGGTTCAAAAATTCATTCATCTCTCCCTCTTCCCTCCACAAGTTTAGTGACAAAACTTGTGTCAGATTCCAATTCAACCTCAAGATCAAGATCCCGAGATCAATTCAAGCAAGAATTCCTTCAACCTTTAGAACCGACGCCGGATTTTCAACGGAGCAAGAGATCCACGCCGATCCACGACTCAAGGAGTCGAGCGAAGCCGAAATCGACAATCTAGTTCCTACCTTTTGTAAATTCAAGAGAGTTGTAACGAAATTTGTCGATAAATAAAGGTGAATTTTCTATATTCTTGCTTATCTTTTAATTCAAGCATAATGATTAGATCTCAATTTGTGATTGTGTTTGTGATCATGATGTTTGAGTAATCTCCGCTCGTGTAGGAGTTGTGACGATCTTTAGATGATGATGATTTAGATATTCTTACAATTCTTAAATCCTATAATGCTTTGAAATTCTAGTGAATCAAATGATTAATGACCTAGTTTCGAGATGATGCTTTCTAGATCGTGTTCACTCGAAACTAGGGAACAACTATTAACCATTTGATTAACTAGAAGCTAGAATTTGAATGCGATCTATCGAAAGGACAAAGGATGAGTTGTGGAATCCCTAATTTTCCCGCACGATCCTTAAACCTCGATGAATTTGCATCGATCTAGTATCAATTCGTTAATGGATAAGAATGAGTAATCATTAGATCTCATCACATCTATAGATCCGATCTACTCCTACGAGCTATACATATAATCTTGAGTGTTGATTGGAAATTATCTCTCATCTCAATTCTTGTTTTTAACGTTTCTTTTAGATCTAGATTTTTCTTACTCTTGATCTTCAATTACAAATCATGAATTGTTTTCTTTTCTTTGCCTTAAATTTTCAATTCATCTAATTCAAGAATTGAACGGATCTCACTTTCCCTGTGGACGATCCGCACTTACTAACGCGCTACATCCGACACCGTTATTGATTGCGGTCAAATATTTTTGGTTGTGATTTCTAAATACAATTTTCATACTATACACATCAAGAATATCATTAAATCACTTCGTTTCGTTGCCGGAAACTCCTCGTATCGTCGACGGAACTTCGTCGGAGTTTTGCCCTTTGTTAACTCCACTTGCACAATATAAAGACTTGGGAATTCTTAAGAGTTTTGGCAGGGATTTGTGAGTGGGTAGGGGTGATATGAGGGTGGTATTTATAGGGTAAAATTAGGTTTTAGGGGTGATGAAAATGCATTAAAAATATGCATTAAAATGAGGTTAAATGGGCATTTTATTGCTCTCTGGATTAATTCAGAGTAAACAAGCAATAAGGGAGAAGTGAGGTAGGCCAAACGTTGCAGGGGTCAAAGTTTAGGGGCAATACCGTCGATTTAGACCGGCGGTGCCGGTTCTTAGTGTGGGTGTCACCGGTTTTGTACCGTCGGGTAGGGTTGGTGTTGGGGTATTAGGTCGGGGTCGTTTGGTATTCTACAGTGCACGTGTTTGATTATCTTGTGTCTCTTCAGAATACGTGTAGTGCACGTATAGTCTCTTGGGCTTCTAAAAGATTAAAAGAATTTAAAATAAAAATAATATGTGGCTGATGGGATTTGAACTCTGTTGCTTTGGTTCAGCAGTGTAAGGTCTTACCAATGAGCTACAAGTGTTTTCTTGCTGTTCAAAAGCAAATCAAACTTATAATTTGTGCTCAGGCTCAAGTACCCCTTTCTGTATTTTTGAAAAAATTGTACATAAAGTTTAGGGTTGTTATAATATCTGCTGGTGCCAGGTTCTTGTGGCTTTGGACAATGATCCTTATGTAATCGAGGTCTTCGTCGGCCAATTCTTTAGCCAACTTGGATAACGCATCCGCTTGTTGTTTTCCGATCGCAGTACGTTTTCCAGGGTAGACGAAGGGATTTGGGTTAGCAGATGCCGCACTCTTTCTCCATACCTTATTAGTGTTGGCTTGCATGTCTTGTAGTAACCATTTACTTGATTAACAATCAGCTGAGAATCTCCGTATATTAGGAGGTTCTTGATTCCCATATCGATAGCGATCTTAACATCGGCTATCAAAGCTTCGTATTCAGCTTCATTATTAGTCCTAGGCTCCATCAAGGAGAGAGCATAATGCAATATTCCTCCTTGCAGGGTCACAAAAATAAAGCTCGCCCCAGCTTTGATTACGGGGGTTTCTTCTTTCACCGCTTCATAGAAGATGCTCCATCGAAGTAAAGCTCCCATTGAGACTCATTTTCTTCTTTCTCTTCTTCGACTGCGTCGAACGCATGTTCATCCGGCAACTCGCGATTTAGGGAAGAATTGGCTGGTATCGAATGTTCCGCAAGAAAGTCGGCAATGTCTTGTCCTTTCACCGCTTTGAGGGGTCGATATGTTATCGAGAACTCAATCAGTAGGAGGACCTATTTGGCAAGTCTTCCCGTCAGTATGGCCTTTGACATCTAATACTTAAGGGGATCCACCTTTGATATGAGATGGACCTCATGCGCCAGGGCGTAGTGTCTGAGCTTCGCTATCGCAAAGATCAGCACCAGGCAGTGCTTTTCAATCGGGGAATAGCTACTTTCTGCCACCGGAAGAACTCAACTTAGATAGTAAAGAGCTCTCTATTTTCCTTGGTCGTTCTCCTGTACCCACAACGCGCCTAGAGAACCCTCAAGGGCTTTTGTATATAGGATAAAAGGCTTTCCTTTAACCGGAGTGGTCAACCGGTGGATTTTGCAGGTATTGTTTTATTTCCTTTAATGCGTTTTGGTATTTCTGATCCCATACGGGCAGGGTCCCCTTCTTCATCAGATGGCTGTAAGGCCGACATTTTCCGGAGAGATTGGTTATGAACCACCGGATATATGCGAGCTTTCCTTGGAGTGATCACAGTTGTTTAAGGGTTCTTGGCGAGGGCATTTCTATAATTGCCCTGATCTTTGAGGGATCAATTTCGATACCCCGGTGGCAAACGATGAAGCCTAGGAATTTTCCTGACGAAACTCCAACTGCGCACTTTAAAAGGTTCATCTTCAGATTATATTTTCGAAGACGCTCGAACACGATCCTTAGATGCTCCCAGTGTTCCTCAAGAGATTTGCTTTTGACCATGAGGTCATCGATATAGCATTCGACGATCTCGTGTATGAGATCATCGAATATCTTCGTCATGTCCCTTTGGTATGTGGCTCCGACGTTCTTCAAACCGAAGGGCATGACCTTATAGAAAAATGCATCCAACGGTGTCCGGAAGGCGGTATGCTTCTGGTCTTCAAGATCCATTTTTATCTGGTTGTATCCTGAAGATCCATCTATGAAGGAGAAGACTTCATGGGTGGAAGTGCTATCGATCATCAGCTCGGTAACGGGCACTGCGAAGTCATCTTTTAGGCATGCCTTGTTGAGGTCGTGAAAGTGCACGCAAATCCGAACCGTCCCATTTTTCTTCATCACCGAAACGATGTTAGCGATCCAATCGGGATATTGGACTTCCTGGATGAAGCCAGAGTCGATCAATTTCTTAACTTCGGCGTTGATAATCATTTCAAGTTCAAGCCGCATCCTTCTTGGTGCTTGCTTGACCGGCTTTATCTCCAGCAATATTGCCAGCTTGTGTATCGCTACATTTGGATCTAAACCTAACATTTCGGAGTAATTCCAAGCAAAGCAATCTTTGTACTTGTAACACCTTAGAATGCGATTAGTGTTAATTAACCGATAATGCGGTTTTTTAGTAAAAAGTTTACCAAAATGGTTTTCAAATATTTTATAAAAATTAATGAATATTTTATTTGTATTTATTTTGGGCTTGCACACATGTGCATGTTAACCTAGGGTTAATTTAGGGTTAAACCATACTTAAGTAGCCATGGCATATTAACCCATTCCATTAAGTGTAATATGTGGTTTATTAAATTAATTAGTTTTCAAATTTTAAATAAAATTGGTTTTTTTTAATTCGTTGACTTGAGAGAGAGGAAGAGAGAGAGAGCATCATGAGGCATGGCAAGTATGCCATGCATTTAATGAGGAAAGAGAGGGGCATGGATCTCTAAACTCACCCCTCATTCCCTCACCCTCACTCACACATACACCCTCACTCTCTCATTCACAACTCTCATTCTCACAACATTTTCTTCACCTCATTTCTTCCTCTCCCTCACTCCCTCAACTGAAACCCTAACCCTATCCTCTCAAACTCAAACAAAATCTCCATTTAACCCCACCAAAACCCTTCACAAAGCCAAGCCAAGCCACTAGGATCACTTGGAGCAAGGAAAGCTTGGATTTTGAGCAAGTATGGATAGGTATAAATCCCTAACAGTTAATTAGGAGTCATTATTGTTGTGTTGCTTTGTAGTTTCAGTTTAGAACACTAAAAGTATAGTTTTGTGCACGATATCGTATTTTAGTGGCATATTAGGATGTCCGTGATCTGCTATGACCCCGCGACTTTACTGTGAAAACTAGCAGTGTAGAAGTGTTGTACTAGTTTCCCTGAGTATACACCAGTAACACGAGACCCACCTGACACTGTTTGGCCGGCGACATCATGGCTAAATCCGGCGAGCTCGGCCGATTGGGTGCCGGGGGTGTTGAAATTTTGTGGGTAGTTGTCTGCGGTGGTTTTAGAGTGTTTGGTACTGCTAGATTTTTATGTTTTTACAGTAGGTAAAATCTGGGATCGATTAGCTAGTTTTTAGTGTTACGTCGACGCGCGATACGGTGTCCGACTCAGTTCTGTGTTCCGCGTGATTTCTGCACTTGGGTTTGTTTTAGTGGTGTCGCCACACACGTTAGCCGCTAAGCGAACGCTTTAGAGGGTGTTGGAATCGGTGCGTCGCTTTGAACGTAATTGTACGTATTATTGGTCAAATTCTGAGTTGTACTTGCTATGTTTGATGTGTTAATAGGATCGCAGGCGGGGACTTCGGACGCTGTGAAGAAAGGGAAGCAGGTGGTTGGATATACCTAGCTCAAGATCACCAGTGAGTAGATTTAATATCTACGGGGAAATCGCCGGTATAGCGTTATGCGTCAGGGCTTGATATAATAGTATAGCTGCATGTTATATTCATATATGTTGATTGTGCATGAGCATCATTGCATACCCTAACTTGTTGTGCCTTAACACTGCACCATTACTGACGGTTCATGTTGCATGAGCACTAATTGTATGCTACACACACACCGTCGGTAATTGCCATGACACGCGCAACCTATACACATATGCCGTATTTATTTGTTATTGATATTGACACATGGATTATTGTTCTGTTGCGCATATGAAATACATCGTGCATACATATTTACATGTATACACCCATACTTGCTATAGTTACATGTGCATCATTATATGATGTTGGATTTGATTTTTAGAGGAATTGGGAACCGTATGATATATTTAAAAACTGGATTCATTTAAAAGAGCGGTTTTCTCTTGATATGCTCATATTACTATCTTATGTCGCATATATCACATTTCATGGATTTACGCATTGAGATATGGATTTCATGTGATTTATGGATTTGAGAACCGTGGTATTATTTCAAGAAAGTATGCATTGTTTTGAAAAACCCGGTTTCTCTTGATATGATATTTCAGTGCGTCCACCATGCATTTTCTCAGTTCTGAGAGCTTATGTGAGTATACCCGATTCGAGGAGCGGTAGGCACCGTCTACGGGTGCATGGTGGACTCAGTAAGGTACCCCGGGGCAAGAAGACTCGTATAATTAGGCGGTGAGCCTGGCAGGGGAGCACTACCTACCGGTGATTGGTTGGACCTGGCGGCTATCCGGAGGATACCGACCGGAGTCGAGAGATGGATATGGGCCAATCCGGACTGACGGAGCCCGTGGGCCGATCCGGACTGACAGAGCCCGATATATGTGGATTTGCGTGTCGATGTTGGACACAAGTATTTCATGATGTTTTCGAGTGCCGATTTTGGGCACTCAGGTTCCATGAGATTTACAGGTATGAGGGCCGATCAAGGTGACGGCGTCTGAGGTATTAGGATTTGGGGCATCGTTGATGGACACCGGTTTTTCCACGATGATGATTCATTGATGATGACATGTTTATCCCATACTCAGCATTTAGTGATATGCATCGTTTCATGTATTTATAGTACCTGATAGAGTACCTTTCATGATTATTGCATGTCCATACTAGTATATTGATACTATCAGATTGCATGTGATAGAGTATCGCAGTACGTGCATACCTGTGATTACCTGTATGATATTACTTACTATTCACGAGTTGGCAACTCACCCCCGTTGTGCCACAGTGTCTTGCAGGTTGACCCTTAAAGTAGTCCCGGCAGGGCTATCTCATTGTATCTTTTTGGCAGCGGATACCGCTACGGTTGGCCGTGAGCCGTTTGCTGTAGGTGGGTTGCGGTTATCCGACTTTATATTTCATTGTACATTTTATTGTATCTAGTACTCTCCATCTACCATTTTATGTATTGACTTAGAGACGAGTTGTGAGGACGATATTGTATATTATTTTGTGATTCTGGGTGTCGAGCTCGTGTGAGTCGACTTTCATATTGTAGTTTTATCTTTTATGCTATTTTTTCACTTATATTGTCCATTTCTTCGCTACGGCGTCGTATATTATTCTTGTGGTGGTTGTTTCCGCCGTTGAGCATGATCGCTCCCATTTGGGGATACTTTATTTATATCATATGTTGATTTACTTATATCTTATGTTGTACCCGTTTCGGGGCTAGTTTTTACAAAGGAGGTGCTGCCGAAATTTTTAAGAAAATAATTTAAATTTTAAAGATTTTTACTCGAGATTTCCAAATGTTTTTAACAAATGTTTTCATCACTTACTACTTGATGGTTTAGATTTCTGGGTTTTGGCTTACTTAAATTGCGTTACGCCTGTAGACGTTACGTGGTTTAAGTGCCGGTCACGTGCCAAATTTTGGGTCGTGACAAAGTCGGTATCAGAGTGCTAGGTTTTACCTTTCGGAGTGTAGGATGACCTTGGTACGATGGAGTAGGTAGCTTAAGCAGAATGGCGTAGCGTGTGTATGTTCCGCGGCATACTTACAACACGGTACTCCGCCTAAGTGACCTTAGGACTTATTGGTTGAAATTCCTTCCGTGATTATATACATTCTTGTGATTCGAGTTCTGTGTTCTTATTGAATCCTATTTTCATTTCCAGCCATTATGTCGCCAAAGACTACGAGGCCATAGAGAGCGGCCGCGAGAGCCGAGGTTAGAGTTGGCTCGTCTGAGACGAGGACTGACCAGGACGGTACGCCCATTGTACCTTCGCTTGATCGTATCACTAGGCTAGAGACCGGTATGAAGGATTTGCGCCAGATGATGGGATCACTAGTTGAAGCCAGTAGAGCGCAGCGACAGGAGGTTGTCCCACCTATTACGGGGACCGTGATGGTGCCTACTGTTAAGGCGGTTTTACCTGCAGCTACGGAGGTTATCACCGTATCGTTATCTGAGTTCATGAGGCTGAAGCCTCCGGTTTTCACAGGCACTGATGCAGCTGAGGATCCGCAGTTATTTATCGATCGGATGGCTAGGATATGTCGTTCGCTGAGATGCTCTGACGCGAGATGGGTAGAGTTCGCGAGTTTTCGTCTGGAAGGTCTTGCCCAGAAGTGGTGCGAGTCCTTAGAGAGGGGCAGAACCGCAGGTCTTTCTCCTATGACCTGGGCTGAGTTCATGACGGTGTTTCTTGCCCGTTTTCTTCCGCAGAGCGTCAGGGATGCTCGAGCACGCAGTTTCGAGTCGTTATGCCAGACTCCGGGTATGACGGTGGCAGAGTACGATGTGCAGTTTATCGAGCTATCTATGTATGCTCCGTATTTGGTAGCTACTGAGGAGATGGGGATTAAGAGGTTTGTTCGGGGCTTGCTTACCCAGTTGTTCTTCGCTATCAGCGCCCAGCATTGCGATACATATACAACAGTAGTGGATGCAGCCCTATTGATCGAGGAGCGTCTTTCCGAGACGTCGGTAGTTCCGGAACCAAAGAGGGTTCATACTGGTGTATCAGCACGGAGACAGATGTTTAGACGCCGTGACAGATTCCGTTCAGATAGCAGAGGCTTGGGACGAGGTCGGTTGATTAGTTCTAATCCCCAGGAGGGTCAGCAGTCATCGTCTGGATGTTTCCGGTGTGGGAGTCTTCATCATCGTGTTCGAGATTGTACTGAGCCACATGGGGACGAGGCAGCCGTATCGCATGTTACCTTACCACCTTCTCCACTTCAGAGAGCGTTTCCTCCCGCGTCTGTTGTAGCTCCTTGTCAGACTTATGCTCAGAGAGGTCGTGGTCGTGGAGGGTTTGTTCAGGGAGGACAGGGTGGCAGGGGCGGAGGACAGCCAGTGGCAGGTAGAGGGCAGGCACGAGTATTCGCTTTGACTCATCAGGACGCATAGGCGTCCAATGCAGTGGTTTCAGGTACTCTTTCAGTATGTTCTTTTGATGCACACGTATTGTTTGACCCGGGATCTACGTACTCGTATGTTTCTACACACTTCGTGCCGAGATTGGGTAGAGAGTCGTGTTTGCTAGATCAGCCGCTTGTCGTGACTACTCCTATTGGCGAGTCGTTTATTGCGCGACACGTGTTTCGGTCGTGTGTTATCCGTATTGGAGAGAGATTCGTCCGTCGACTTGATCCTTCTTGAGATGTTGGACTTCGACGTTCTCTTGGGCATGGACTGATTAGCTACGTGCTATGCGTCCGTGGACTACCGTGAGAAGACAGTTAGGTTTTGTTTTCCCAGCGAGTCAGTTCTTGTTGTGCATGGGGACCGTGGTGCCGCCCCTCACAGTTTGATTTCAGCCCTTTGCGCTAGTCGGCTTTTGAGGAGGGGATGTCGGGGATTCTTAGCTTTCATTTATGATATCGGACCCACAGTAGATTCGTTGGATCGGGTTCCTATCATGCGAGAGTTTCCCGACGTCTTTCCCGATGAGTTGCCTGGATTGCCGCCAGAGCGTGAGATTGAGTTTTGCATTGATCTGATCCCCGGCACGGGACCTATTTCGATACCACCTTATCGGATGGCCCCGGCGGAGCTTAGGGAGCTTAAGGATCAGCTGCAAGAGTTGCTTGATAGGGGACTTGTACTTCCGAGTGTTTCGCTTTGGGGAGCTCCTGTTCTGTTCATCAAGAAGAAGGACGGCAGTTTGAGATTGTGCATTGATTATCGTTAATTGAACCGAGTGATGGTGCGGAATAGGTATCCTTTACCTCGCATTAACGATTTGTTTGATCAGCTTCAGGGTGCGGGGCATTTTTCTAAGATTGATTTGAGATCAGGTTATCATCAGTTGCGGGTTCGGAATGATGACGTTCCGAAGACTGCTTTTCGTACGCGCTACGGGCATTATGAGTTTTTGGTGATGTCGTTCGGACTCACCAATACCCTAGCAGCATTTATGGATTTGATGAACCGGATTTTCAGGTCGTTCCTCGACCAGTTTATTATTGTGTTTATTGATGACATTCTGGTTTATTCCAAGAGTCGTGAGGAGCATGAGCAGCACTTGAGGATTGCTTTACAGACATTGAGAGAGCACCAGCTGTTTGCTAAATTCTCGAAGTGTGCCTTCTGGCTTGATAGCGTTGACTTCCTTGGTCATGTGATTACGAAAGACGGTATTCGTGTGGACCCGAGGAAGATCAAGGCCATGCAGCTTTGGCTCAGACCTGTATCAGTGACAGAGGTCCGCAACTTTTTGGGCTTAGCCGGTTATTATCGACGTTTTTTTCAGGATTTCTCCCGTATCGCTGCACCATTGACCAGGTTGACCAGGAAGGGGGTTCCTTTTCTTTAGACCGAGGCATGCGAGCAGAGTTTTCAGCAGTTGAAGACTAGGTTGACGACTGCACCGGTTTTATCTTTGCCTTCTGGATCGGGCGGCTTTGTCGTTTACTGTGATGCTTCGTGAGTGGGGCTCGGTTGTGTATTGATGCAGCATGATAGAGTTATCGCTTATGCTTCCCGGCAGTTGAAGAAGCACGAGCAGAATTATCCCACTCACGATCTTGAGATAGCCGCGATGGTCTTTGCGCTTAAGATTTGGAGACACTACTTGTACGGAGAGTCGTGTCAGATTTTCACGGACCACCAGAGCTTAAAGTACATCTTCTAGCAGTGGGATCTGAATTTGAGACAGCGCCGTTGGATGGAGCTTGTGAAGGATTATGGTTGTAAGATCCTTTACCACCCAGGCAAGGCGAATGTGGTAGCCGATGCTTTGAGTCGTAGGCCCGGGGGTAGCTTGTCCCAGTTAAGCGCAGTTCAGATACAGTCTTCTGCAGATCGGCAAATCTTGTGCAACAGCAGAGTACAGTTTGAGTTCACTTCCACTGAGGGACAACTTGCTCATGTCCGCGCCCGTCCACTTCTACTAGATCGTATTCGTGAGGCACAGCCCGCCGATGCCCGCTTGTCTGATATTCGTGAGCATGTTCGGCAGGGTAGAGATTCGAAGTTCTTGATTGATGACCAGGGTATGCTACATTTTGGGACTCGTTTGTGTGTACCTGATACCGATGGGTTGAGACGCGAGATCCTAGAGCAAGCACATCGGTCAGCTTTTAGTGTTCACCCGGGTTCCACCAAGATGTACCGTAACTTGAGAGATATCTACTGGTGGGCAGGGATGAAGAGTGATGTTTCGGATTTTGCTTCGAGGTACCTGACTTGTCAGCAAGTCAAGGCTAAGCATCAGAGACCGGCAGGAGAGTTGCAGCCTTTATCCGTCCCGGAGTGAAAATGGGAGCAGATTTCCATGAACTTCATTGTGGGTCTACCCAGGTCTAGTCGAGGGTATGACTCCATTTAGGTGATTGTCGACCGGTTGACGAAAGCGGCTCACTTCCTTCCAGTGAAGACCACTTTCGGTTATGCTCAGTATGCTGAGTTGTACATTGATGAGATTGTGCGTTTGCACAGAGTTCCTTTATGCATTGTATCTGATAGAGGCACCCAGTTCACTAGTCATCTTTGGCAGAAGCTTCAGGAAGTCTTGGGTACCCGTTTAAGCTTTAGCACCGCTTTCCATCCGCAGACCGATGGTCAGTCAGAGCAGACTATACAGACTCTGGAGGATATGCTTCGTGCGTGCGTGCTTGATTTTGGTGGCAGTTGGGATCGTCACTTACCGTTGATAGAGTTCTCCTACAATAACAGTTATCAGGAGACGATTCAGATGGCACCTTTTGAGGCTTTGTATGGTAGAAAGTGTCGATCGCCAGTCTGTTGAACCGAACTCAGCGAGAGCAGGATTTTGGGACCCCAGCTAGTTCAAGAGACTACGAAGAAAATTCAGTTGATTCAGGATAGGATGAGAGCGGCCCGGTGCAGACAGAAGTCTTATGCCGACCGTCGTCGTCACAGGCTTGAGTTCGCAGTGGGGGATCATGTATTCCTATGGATTTCTCCGATGAAGGGCGTGATGAGATTTGGGAAGAAAGGAAAGCTCAGTCCCAGATTTGTAGGTCCTTTTGAAATCCTTGAGCGAGTTGGTACCGTTGCCTATCATTTGCTCTTCCACCCAGCTTTCCGGATGTTCACCCCGTATTCCATGTGTCGATACTTCGCAGATACCTTCATGACCCTTCTCACAAGATTCAGCACCAGACTGTTCAGCTAGAGCGCGATCTTTCGTTCACCGAGCAGCCAGTAGTGATATTGGATCGGCAGGTGAAGAAACTTCGGTCAAAGGTCTTGCCATCTGTGAAGGTTTTTTGGCGTAGCCCGAATGGTGAAGAAGTCACTTGGGAGGCCGAGAGCGAGATGCGGAAGAAATTCCCTCATCTCTTTGAAGGTACGCATAGTAAGATTTTTAAATTCGGTGACGAATTTCTTTAAGAGGGGAAGATTGTAATATCTTAAGATGCGATTGGTGTTAATTAAGCGATAATGCGGGTTTTTAGTAAAAAATTTAACAAAATGGTTTTCAAATATTTTATAAAAATTAATGAATATTTTATTAGTATTTATTTTGGGCTTGCACACACATATGCATGTTAGCCTAGGGTTAATTTGGGGTTAAACCATGCTTAAGTAGCCATGGCATATTAACCCATTCCATTAAGTGTAATATGTGATTTATTAAATTAATTAGTTTTCAAATTTTAAATAAAAATGGTTTTTTTTTAATTCGTTGACTTGAGAGAGAGGAAAAGAGAGAGAGGGGGCATCATGAGGCATGGCAAGCATGCCATGCATTTAATGAGGAAAGAGAGGGGCATGGATCTCTAAACTCACCCCTCATTCCCTCACCCTCACTCACACATACACCCTCACTCTCTCATTCACAACTCTCATTCTCACAACATTTTCTTCACCTCATTTCTTCCTCTCCCTCACTCCCTCAACTGAAACCCTAACCCTATCCTCTCAAACTCAAACAAAATCTCCATTTAACCCCACCAAAACCCTTCACAAAGCCAAGCCAAGCCACTAGGATCACTTGGAGCAAGGAAAGCTTAGATTTTGAGCAAGTATGGATAGGTATAAATCCCTAACAGTTAATTAGGAGTTATTATTATTGTGTTGCTTTGTAGTTTCAGTTTAGAACACTAAAAGTATAGTTTTGTGCACGATATCGTATTTTAGTGGCATATTAGGATGTCTGTGATCTGCTATGACCCCGCGACTTTACTGTGAAAACTAGCAGTGTAGAAGTGTTGTACTAGTTTCCCTAAGTATACACCAGTAACACGAGACCCACCTGACACTGTTTGGCCAGCGACATCATGGCTAAATCCGGCGAGCTCGGCCGATTGGGTGCCGGGGGTGTTGAAATTTTGTGGGTAGTTGTCTGCAGTAGTTTTAGAGTGTTTGGTACTGCTAGATTTTTATGTTTTTATAGTAGGTAAAATCTGGGATCGATTAGCTAGTTTTTAGTGTTACGTCGACGCGCGATACGGTGTCCGACTCAGTTCTGTGTTCCGCGTGATTTCTGCACTTGGGTTTGTTTTAGTGGTGTCGCCACACACGTTAGCCGCTAAGCGAACGCTTTAGAGGGTGTTGGAATCGGTGCGTCGCTTTGAATGTAATTGTACGTATTATTGGTCAAATTCTGAGTTGCGCTTGCTATGTTTTATGTGTTAATAGGATCGCAGGCGGGGACTTCAGACGCTGCGAAGAAAAGGAAGCAGGTGGTTGGATATACCTAACTCGAGATCACCGGTGAGTAGATTTAATATCTATGGGGAAATCGCCCGTATGGCGTTATGCGTCAGGGCTTGATATAATAGTAGAGCCGCATGTTATATTCATATATGTTGATTGTGCATGAGCATAATTGCATACCCTGACTTGTTTTGCCTTGACACTGCACCATTACTGACGATTCATGTTGCATGAGCACTAATTGTATGCTACACACATCGTCGGTAATTGCCATGACACGCGCAACCTATACACATATGCCGTATTTATTTGTTATTGATATTGACACATGGATTATTGTTCTATTGCGCATATGAAATACATCGCACATACATACTTACATGTATACACCCATACTTGCTATAGTTACAAGTGCATCCTTATATGATGTTGGATTTGATTTTTGGAGGAATTAGGAACCGCATGATATATTTAAAAACTGGATTCATTTAAAAGAGCGGTTTTCTCTTGATATGCTCATATTACTGTCTTATGTTGCATATATCACATTTCATGGATTTACGCATTGAGATATGGATTTCATGTGATTTATAGATTTGAGAACCGTGGTATTATTTCAAGAAAGTATGCATTGTTTTGATAAACCCAGTTTCTATTGATATGATATTTCAGTGCGTCCACCATGCGTTTTCTCGGTTTTGAGAGCTTGTGTGAGTATACCCGATTCGAGGAGCAGTAGGCATCATCTGCAGGTGCATGGTGGACTCGGTAAGGTACCCCGGGGCAAGAAGACTCGTATAGTTAGGCGGTGAGCCTGGCAGAGGAGCACTACCTACCGGTGATTGGTTGAACCTGGCGGTTATCCGGAGGATACCGACCGGATTCGAGAGATGGATATGGGCCGATCCGGACTGACGGAGCCTGTGGGCCGATCCAGACTGACAGAGCCCGATATATGTGGATTTGCGTGTCGATGTTGGACACGAATATTTCATGATGTTTTCGAGTGCCGATATTGGGCACTCAGGTGTAGGGTTCCTAGGCACACCCATGAGGTTCTACAAGTGATCAAACATGGCCAATTCAAAAAATTTCTATGTGCCGAGAAACCCTAAACTAGATCGTTACTAGAGGTAAGGCGATGCAAGCAAGTAAACAACTTTATTGCTAAAGGAAAGTGATTACAACCTTTGTAGATCCGGTCCTCCACTTCCTTGGCTCCGTGATGACGTCCCTCCGCTGTACCCATCGGAATCCTAGACTCTCGCGGTGGTTTCATCGGAGAAAAGATCGGGCTAGGTCGACGACTTCGATACCGAAGATGATCTACGTCGAGGCAACACAAGATCAAGCTCCAACTTCACCAAGTCATGAAACTTGTGAAGAAAACACTCTATACTACATGGCAAGTAGTAGAGGATGAAGAAATAGGAAGTGGGTTCACTTTAGAATTGGATTTCTCACTCTTTTTCTCAAGTCACCATTGAAGCTAGCAAGCTTCTTTCTTCTTGAAGAAGAAGAAGAAGAAGAAAAAGAATATGATAAGAATTGTTAATAAAATGGAAATAAAGTCATTCTTATCATATTAGCAACCATGGTTAAGTGTAAGGAATAAACTAAGATTAGGTGAATGGTTAGGTTTAGGAAAGAAAACAAGAATGGTCAAAGCTTCTTGAAGCTTCAAAGAAACAAACAAAAGAAGCAACCAATCCTTTTCTTGCCCTAAAATGAATAAGTAAAATAAATAGTTAAGAAAAGATAACAAAACCCTAACCATTCACTTAAACATAGTTTAAAGTAAACATACACCCAAACTTTCATGATCCAATCAAGTGCACAAAAATATATCACATATACAATGTGCACATCAAGTGAGAAAATCCATTTTAAATGAACCAATATTAGTTAATGCAAAGTAATATATCAAATATATAATTATACATTAAATCATTAAATCAACACTTGATTTAATGATCCGGTCATACTGCTTATAACCGACTAATATCAAGTGTATCAATGTATCGAATCAACACTTGATTCGGTAACCTGGCTATATCACATATAACCTGCCGATGATACAAATCGCGAGAATAAAATACAGTATCACATACTGGTATTATTCTCGGTCCCGCACATATCTCATATGCGCTCCTATTTCGTTTCGCTTGAGCCAGGAAACCTCTGTGTAGGACTCTAAAGACTCGTCAATACGCCGGCAGCAGGTGATGATCATATCAAACACCCACAAGCCGCAAGCGGTCTGCTAAATGTAACGGCCACCCGGGTATTGAACGATCAGAAGATCGACGAGCAAGCCCGCTCACACTCCTGTGAATCCAGCCAGTAACACTTACCGTACAGTCCGGTCTGTTCGTCTGATATGTCGCATATCTCGCCTAGGGGTGGTAAACATCAGACCCCAGTAGCTCGATAAGTCATACCGATATAAGGTCCATAACATAGCATGAAACTACTGATAACACTTACCAGTAGATCACTGCAACCCTGGCCAGGGATTTCCGGTTATGGCCAGTCAAGCATAGCACAACATCAACCCCCAATACCGGGAGAGACGAATCCCCTCCTATCGCTCATTGCCTCCATGTGAATCGGGACTGTACCCAAAAACCACCTGTTTGCACGACTCAGTAGAGCCGTGGTAGGGTAGAAATCAAAGCACAGTGGGAGACACACAAGACTCTATGACGATCTCGGGTCAACAGACTAAGCTGTACCAGTGTCACCAGAGAACTGCCATCTGACGTGAGGTATAATACCATCTGGGAGTTCTCGGCGAATCCGTTCAGTGTACCCAGTCTCCACTGAGCACCCGCATACCATCTCTGATGTCAAACACCAATGGATATGGGATCATCCATCGCCCATCACATGGGTCGAGAAAATATACGCTAGTCTACTCTGGAATATCGATGCCCCGTCTCGATATTCCCACGACTAGGAACATTGAAGGATGTACTCATTGACTACCCAGGCCCCACTAGTATGATCTACATCATAGTCCTGGAAGTCGAGTACACATCCTAAGGGCTTTATCAACATGTAACAGAAAGACAGAAAGTATAAATGTTAAGATAAAGAGCAACCAGATAGCGTACTATCATGTCGTGCAAGAAAGTCCTACCTATATATGTCCCAGTATCCACTACAATATACATCCAATGTACAGTAATGGCCTCTAGGGCATACATATAACTAACAATCTCCCACTTGCACTAGGGCCATCTGTAGCAGTGGTTGTAGTATCACATACTCAACCATCCCATATAAGTCTCTCTCTGGGAAAAAGCCTTTGTGAGTGGA
This sequence comes from Agapanthus africanus, assembly GCA_030015575.1. Taxonomy (NCBI): domain Eukaryota; kingdom Viridiplantae; phylum Streptophyta; class Magnoliopsida; order Asparagales; family Amaryllidaceae; genus Agapanthus; species Agapanthus africanus. Next base: position 132,679,251 of record CM057343.1, read on the forward strand.
TCCGCCGTGTTGTCTTCTGAGTCTACTCTCCTAACCTCGATCACCCTGGAGATCAACTATCTTCATGATCAGGTGATGCTGCCTCAGAATATGTCTGGGTCACTGATGGGACCAGGGTTCCTGGGCCAAAGACACACTTCCATTGTCACACAATGGTAGGAACCTAGTTCATCTCATGAACCAATATACACCCAAACTGCCTCTTTGGTAGTATCTTTAATAGCGATGTTACCAGCCTTTATCGTCTAGTCTGCCACGGTATCTAGCTTGGAACACTTCCAACATACCGTCCCTCCACTGAGGGTAAAGACAATGCCTGCGACTGACATTCAGTCGTCCTTATCACCCTGGAACCTTTCCAGTGATTCTCCCAAGGATCAATTGATACCATCTCACTACAACTAGTGAGAATCCTAACATCCATTTAGATTTATCTCATAGATCCAAAACCCAGGATTTAGGAGGTATCACTTTGATCCTATATGGAGAATCCATGTGATAAGAGGACATTGACCGTGCGTAGCATAGGGAACTCTAATCCTATCAAGAGTATGTCATCCACGTACTCTACGAGGATCATCACCATACTCCATACTACCTTTTTGTACATACAAGGTTCATCTACCATTTTGATGAAGTCAAACTCTTTGACTACCACATCAAAACAGATGTTCCAACTCCGCGATGCCTGCTTTAATCTATAAAGCAACTTGCACACGTTTCCGCTGCTCCCACTGTTTACGAAGCCCTCTGGCTGTGTACTTATAGACGTTCTCTTCTAAATCATTTTAGAAAAGAAGTCATGGCACCTAACCACCAGATATCGTAGTCATGGTATGCAGCAATGTTAAGTAGGATCTGGATGGACTTAAGCATAGTCCCTGGAAAAGGTTTCATCATTATCCACGCCTGGTCGATGACGAAAAACTTTAACAAGTCTAGCTTTGAAAGTCTCAACTTTTCCATCTACACCAAGTAATCTTCTCAAGATATACTTGCTCCTGATAGGGATTTAACCCTTCAGATATAGCAACCAAAGTCCATACTTTGTTGGTGTACATGGATTCTATCTCAGATCACTAAGCATCCAGCCATTCTTACAGAGTCCCTACTCTCGATGGCCTGCTCGAAAATAGTTGGGTCATCATCTCATGATGCATTCCTCGCTCCCACTGTCATCGAGAAACCGAAGTATCTCTCAGGCGGATGAGGAACCCTACCAGATCGGCGGAGAGGCTGAGGTTCGTCAAGAACTATTGAGTCCTTTGGTTCTGTAAAATCATTATCTGCAGTTTTGTATAGATGGAACCTTTCCAGTTCTACAGAACTGACCTTGCCTCGATCTTGTCCGGATTTTGCTTTTGACATAGGCCGGACAACCCCAAATCTTAACTTACTTAAGAGATAGGCTCTTCCCATACCATATCTCATATGGAGCGGTAGGCAATGATCTGATTGGAACCTAATTCAATAGGTATGCAGCTTCTCAAGTGCACAACCCCAAAAGGAAATAGGTAACTCAGTAATACTCATCATAGAGCACACCATATCTAATATGGTGCGATTGCTCCGCCCCGATACACCGTTGTGCTGTGGTGTATTCAGAGGAGTAACACCGAGAGAGAATCTCATTCTCCTTTAGAACAGTCCAAGAATTCCATGCACAAGTATTCTCCTCCCTGATCTTATCATAGGACATAATACTTATACCCATATTTTGGTTCTCTACTTCTAACTTATATTCTGTGAATATCTCAAAAGCTTTGGACTTATGTTTCAACAGGAACATTTGGCTGAATCTTGAGAGATTATCAGAGAATGTAATGAAGTACAAAGAACCGGTCCTGGCATGTGTAGACAGGAGACCTTTCATACATCATCATGTATCAGTCCCAAGAGTTCACTAACTCTTTCTCTGTTTCCAATAAACAGAGCTATGGTCATCTTATCTTTGTGACATGACTGGCAAGTTTCACAAGATGTAAATTCAAACTGATTTAAATATGCATCTAAAATGTAACTTAAGCTAGTCGGGTCACATTGATATGACCTAGTCTACAATACCTCAAGAAGGAATCGTTCATTTCTGAACTCTTCCTCTTGTGTGTGTTCTGTATACTAGGAACTGTAGTTTGATTTAGAAAGTCAATGCTTTTAGATAACGTGCCTGAACCGATCAACTTTTGATATAGGAAATGTTCAAAACATTATCCAACAATACAAAATTTTATCATTTCTTTACTTATAAAGAGACTGATATGATTTTGTATATCAGGTTCGGTATCTAATAGCATTTGTTCAGAATCAATGTATTTGTAATACAGGGTGACAGTGACCAACAGACCTGGCTGCAACACTTGCACCGTTTTCTGTCTCATGAAACTTACCACCCGTTCTCAGTTCTCTACCTTTCTATAGCCCATATAACGGATTACATATCTGGGATCCTGTTCCGGTATCAGATACCCAGGACGCAGAGGATACTGAGAAACAGTTCTGTGTAACGAACACACCCGAAAGAGATGCATCATATGCACTTTCTTCGTTTGGGCGGCATGGGAATCTTGGTATTCCCCAATTTCCTGCTCTGTCTTATAACAATTATAAGTTGGAGCAGGACCAACGTTCCCCAGCTCAGTATAACAAGCGGGTTCGGTCAAATATCCGTATTATTATCTTAATTAAGGCGTGATATGGTCGCTACCTGGAGAGAGAGAGAAGAAAACACTCTGCGTGCGCTCTTGCAAGATTAGATTGGTTATTTATTTTATCTAATCAGGATAGCTCCCACTGTTTTTATCAAATCTTCCTTCAAACCCTAAAAGGAAAGACTAGCCGGGATTAATTACACTCTACAAGTTCGCCAATCTTTCAGCCAGGCCAGTGTCGGTACTTTGAGGGAGGTTCCCCGTGCTTTCGCACGGACCTAATTACAGTAAACCTCGTTTTCCCAGAGGCGTAACCCCGTTGACACCTTTCTAGACACCTACTTGATCGGCTAATTGCAAAGTGCAAAACTCTCCCAGGAGTAACAATTACTCGCAGTGGGTATCGGGATCCAACTATCATATAGAAGGTATGCAATCTCATTGCAAATTTCAACACTTGAAACTCCCGATAAAGGTTTTTACCCCTAGCACTTATGACCTTAACTATGGTCAACAAATCATAAGCACTAGTCAAGTTCTACCCGTCATTTCGTGATTAATTAGACCCACCCACATGACCCTTAACTAAGGTCAACAAAGTCACGCGACTGTCCTAACTAATCGCATCATATGCGGTGTAGGAAGACATCACTTAGCTACCGTACACTGTGCCTTAACTAAGGTCAACAAACACAGCACGAATACTAAGTACTCTACTTCCTAAAATGACGAAGGGTTGCGAATGGTTTTTAATAAAACCTTTAACGCTTTGAACTTGATCTCGTTGCGGAATCAAATGGTTTTCAAATGGAATGTTTTTGAGGCTTTTCTAGTTTTGCTAAAGGGGTCACTCCCGGTGAAGGGATCGTCGGCCCTTTCCTCGTTGAATGAGGTGCGGGATATATCATATATATCACTGTGCAAAGCAGAAACTATAGAAGCAATCAAAAGACAAACCGAGTGTGTAGCATCTGCCAGTTATTGCTAAAGGAGTCACTCCCGGTGAAGGGATCTCGGTCCTTTCCTCATCGAATAAGGTGCAGGATGTTCTACAAGGAACACCGCGATGCAAAGCAAGAACTGTAGCTACCTGTTTTATTTTTGAAATTCGATTCCACAACATCAATTAGGTTTATTTTCTTTCATTAATCTCATTAATAAATGTCCCATCATTTAATTCCACCTAAACATCACAGATAAATACGACGTACACTTATGCCATCCGCATTCGCCTCGATGTCCCCTCGTGCACCGTTAGGTTGGGTAACTAACGGCAAAGCGGGGCAGGGCTGGCGCGGGTGTAAAACATAAGTAACGTCTATATAATATATCATATATACTATATACAGTATTTATCACAGAACATCAAATGATCACATCACAGATATCGCAGCAGAAAAATATCATATGAAATATTGGATATACTAGGACTTCCGTGTTTTAATACGAGCCAGTATAAAACACGGATTCCACGGTCGTGATGAATAGCCAACCCCACACCCCTAGACCCCTACGAGAGCGGCAAGCAACCCTACCAATTCTAGGGTTAGGAGACCCGGACTCGACTCCTCGAGATGATCTCCCACTGGACCCCAGAACCCGGTTACTTGTGCTCCCCTCCTTGGGTCTATCCTAGTGCGGAAAAGTAAATAATATACATCAACAGTGACATCTTCCGCAACCTGGAAGTGCCCCAATAAAAGAATATTACATACAAGTTTTTACATGAATGAAAATGAAAAACACTCATCTCACATAAAAACCCCCGGCTATTCAAACACGACGATCCAATATAACATATCCAGCAACACATAACATCACATGTCATCAACGTAAGTAAACATGCGTATCCCAATTATCGTTGACATATAGCAACGAAACCGGCGATATCACATATTACACTTACGGTCACAGAAAAGAAAGTGTAAAACTACAACAGTTGGAATCCGCAAACTCTTTAGACATCGCATGCCTAATCAAATGAATTCCTTAGACATCGCATGCCTAACAATTATAAACCCCGCATTTTAGTCTCATTATCGAAAACTCTTTTCAATATCAAGTCGGGCAATTCAACAGGATTCCCGACATCCTGATCGAATGCTCGTCGCAAACTTCAGTAGACGGCTGCACCCCCGATGCCGTCGACGAAGTGCACCAAGGCGGAACACTGCTACCGCGAGCACCCGAACGGATGCTTTCGGCGACGGGGTTCTCCTATAGTCACTTGGTCGGGGCTAAGGGGTGTAGCTGTCTATTAAGTTTATCTGGCGAGTATCCGCGTACGCTACGTAATTGCGACGGACTTTTGATCACATCAAAATTCCGTGGCAACCGATCAAGTGAGACTAAACTGCTATGTTTATAACATTCATTCAGTTATCTCATAACTACATGTGGATTCCAAATATTGTATCACATTCCGGATAAATAGAAAATGTTAAACTTTCCGATCGAACAATCGAACTCCCAAGTTTTCCCGAAACAGCTCAACACATGAAATAAGTTTAAAAACATTCACTTCATGCCTCAGTACCAACGGTCCAGCCGTAGAAGGGTCAAGCCAACGCCTCACATGTGGCACGCCGTACTGCCCCAAACCCTAAGGTTCAAAGGGCAGTTCGAGACGGTCACATAATCGAGTTAAGGTTTGTTGTCTTCTAGAGGGTCCATCGCGTTACTTGCATTACTTAGAACGTCATTAAACTACGAAAGAATCTAACAATTGGAAATTTCCCGGCAGGGGAAAAAGTGGGTATTTATATCCGGTCGAACTTTTTAACATATTCTAAAATTACCCGGAAGACAAAGTAAACAAAGTTAAATAATCCGATCGAATCATCGAGTCCCAATACAACCCCAGAACACTCAACTCTTGAGTCATAATAAAAATACCCATAAAATATAAATCACAGAAATAGGAATTATGGTGCAAAAATGATAACCTGACCCCTCTGTACGGCCGCGGAATCGCGGCCCAATCAGGCTATTGCCGCGGTTCCACGGTGGAATGTACGATTTAGGGGGTCGTTTTTCACCACAATTCTTATATTTTCCTGCTGTATTTTTCAGGTATTTTTAATTCAGAAAAATCCACAATTTTCAAAAATGTACAGAGAGGGGTCATGGATTAGGGTTTCGGGTTCGATCGGGTTTCTAACTCCGTCTACGCATCGCCTAAGGCTCTAGCTAGGCTCTGATACCACTGTAGGGTTTCTAGGCACACCTATGAGGTTCTACAAGTGATCAAACATGGCCAATTCAAAATTTTTCTAAGTGCCGAGAAACCCTAAACTAGATCGTTACTAGAGGTAAGGCGATGCAAGCAAGTAAACAACTTTATTGCTAAAGGAAAGTGATTACAACCTTTGTAGATCCGGTCCTCCACTTCCTTGGCTCCGTGATGACGTCCCTCCGCTGTACCCATCGGAATCCTAGACTCTCGCGGTGGTTTCATCGGAGAAAAGATCGGGCTAGGTCGACGACTTCGATGCCGAAGATGATCTACGTCGAGGCAACACAAGATCAAGCTCCAACTTCACCAAGTCATGAAACTTGTGAAGAAAACACCCTATACTACATGGAAAGTGGTAGAGGATGAAGAAATAGGAAGTGGGTTCACTTTAGAATTGGATTTCTCACTCTTTTTCTCAAGTCACCATTGAAGCTAGCAAGCTTCTTTCTTCTTGAAGAAGAAGAAGAAGAAGAAAAAGAATATGATAAGAATTGTTAATAAAATGGAAATAAAGTCATTCTTATCATATTAGCAACCATGGTTAAGTGTAGAGAATAAACTAAGATTAGGTGAATGGTTAGGTTTAGGAAAGAAAACAAGAATGGTCAAAGCTTCTTGAAGCTTCAAAGAAACAAACAAAAGAAGCAACCAATCCTTTTCTTGCCCTAAAATGAATAAGTAAAATAAATAGTTAAGAAAAGATAACAAAACCCTAACCATTCACTTAAACATGGTTTAAAGTAAACATACACCCAAACTTGCATGATCCAATCAAGTGCACAAAAATATATCACATATACAATGTGCACATCAAGTGAGAAAATCCATTTTAAATGAACCAATATTAGTTAATGCAAAGTAATATATCAAATATATAATTATATATTAATTCATTAAATCAACACTTGATTTAATGATCCGGTCATACTGCTTATAACCGACTAATATCAAGTGTATCAATGTATCGAATCAACACTTGATTCGGTAACCTGGCTATATCACATATAACCTGCCGATGATACAAATCGCGAGAATAAAATACAGTATCACATACTGGTATTATTCTCGGTCCCGCACATATCTCATATGCGCTCCTATTTCGTTTCGCTTGAGCCAGGAAACCTCTGTGTAGGACTCTAAAGACTCGTCAATACGCCGGCAGCAGGTGATGATCATATCAAACACCCACAAGCCGCAAGCGGTCTGCTAAACGTAACGGCCACCCGGGTATTGAGCGATCAGAAGATCGATGAGCAAGCCTGCTCACACTCCTGTGAATCCAACCAGTAACACTTACCGTACAGTCCGGTCTGTTCGTCTGATATGTCGCATATCTCGCCTAGGGGTGGTAAACGTCAGACCCCAGTAGCTCGATAAGTCATGCCGATATAAGGTCCATAACATAGCATGAAACTACTGATAACACTTACCAGTAGATCACTGCAACCGTGGCCAGGGATTTCCGGTTATGGCCAGTCGAGCATAGCACAACATCAACCCCCAATACCGGGAGAGACGAATCCCCTCCTATCGCTCATTGCCTCCATGTGAATCGGGACTGTACCCAAAAACCACCTGTTTGCACGACTCAGTAGAGCCGTGGTAGGGTGGAAATCAAAGCACAGTGGGAGACACACAAAACTCTATGACGATCTCGGGTCAACAGACTAAGCTGTACCAGTGTCACCAGAGAACTGCCATCTGACATGAGGTATAATACCATCTGGGAGTTCTCGGCGAGTCCGTTCAGTGTACCCAGTCTCCACTGAGCACCCGCATACCATCTCTGATGTCAAACACCAATGGATATAGGATCATCCATCGCCCATCACATGGGTCGAGAAGATATACGCTGGTCTACTCTGGAATATCGATGCCCCGTCTCGATATTCCCACGACTTGGAACATTGAAGGATGTACTCATTGACTACCCAGGCCCCACTAGTATGATCTACATCATAGTCATGGAAGTCGAGTACACATCCTAAGGGCTTTATCAACATGTAACAGAGAGACAGAAAGTATACATGTTAAGATAAAGAGCAACCATATAGCGTACTATCATGTCGAGCAAGAAAGTCCTACCTATATATGTCCCAGCATCCACTACAATATACATCTAATGTACAGTAATGGCCTCTAGGGCATACATATAACTAACATCAGGTTCCATGAAATTTACAGGTATGAGGGCCGATCAGGGTGACGGCGCCTGAGGTATTAGGATTTGGGGTGTCGTTGATGGACACCGGTTTTTGCACGATGATGATTCATTGATGATGACATGTTTATCCCATACTCAGCATTTAATGATATGAATCATTCCATGTATTTATAGTACCTGATAGAGTACCTTTCATGATTATTGCATGTCCATACTAGTATATTGATACTATCAGATTGCATGTGATAGAGTATCACAGTACGTGCATATCTGCGATTACCTGTATGATATTACTTACTATTCACGAGTTGGCAACTCACCCTCGTTGTGCCACAGTGTTTTGCATGTTGACCCTCAAAGTAGTCACGGCAGGGCTATCTCATTGTATCTTTTTGGCAGCGGATACCGCTACGGTTGGCCGTGAGCCGTTTTGCTGTAGATGGGTTGCGGTTATCCTACTTTATATTTCATTGTATATCTTATTGTATCTAGTACTCTCCATCTACCATTTTATGTATTGACTTAGAGACGAGTTGTGAGGACGATATTGTATATTATTTTGTGACTCTGGGTGTCGAGCTCGTGTGGGTCGACTTTCATATTGCAGTTTTATCTTTTATGCTATTTTTTCACTTATATTGTCCATTTCTTTACTACGGCATCGTATATTATTCTTGTGGTAGTTGTTTCCGCCGTTGGGCGTGATCGCTCCTGTTTGGGGATACTTTATTTATATCATATGTTACTTTACTTATATCTTATGTTGTACCCGTTTCGGGGCTAGTTTTTATAATGGAGGTGCTGCCAAAATTTTTAAGAAAATAATTTAAACTTTAAAGATTTTTACTCGAGATTTCCAAATGTTTTTAACAAATGTTTTCATCACTTACTACAAGATGGTTTAGATTTCTGGGTTTCGGCTTACTTAAATTGCGTTACGTCTGTAGACGTTACGTGGTTTAAGTGCCGGTCACGTGCCAAATTTTGGGTCGTGACGGTACTGCAAAGCACATCTTTTAATGTGGCTACTTATTTTTCGGATAGCAGCTCACTGACGAACGTCGTTCTCGGATCATTCTCCATTCCCAAGTCGATTTTCCTTAGGTTGTTTGCCGTGGTATGTATCCCATCCTCCAGCTTTTTTGGTGTCGGTGGAAATTCTGAAATCTACTCTTCATTGTCTTCATTTGTGAAGCATCTAAAGAGGTCAATCATATTCTCATCATCTCTCTTTTGAGAATGTTATCATGTGGCAAGTACGAGTCCCTTCCGTTTCTTCGGTCAAGCAGGTCCCAATCTGATGGCATAAGTCTTCTTCGTCTCGTGCTTTTGTACCGGGCTTATCCTCCAGCTATCGGACAGTATGAACCTGCCTTGTTGATATTGGTCTTCCACCCAATTCTCGAACATGAAACAGTCTTCGAGTGGGTGACCTATTGCTCGATGATAGGAGCAATAATCCGGATGATTGACTTCATTTATCTGTCCAGGGCGCCAAGACTTTAGAAGCGTTATCATCTGGTGTTTCATGACAAGGCTGAATATCTTCCCCGTCTTATCTGTTAGTGTTTATGCCTTAGAGGCCATTACTGTATCATACTAGTTTGTATATTACTTAATGGAAGCTTGGGATATTCACAGTTGTATTAACAGTCTTGCTAAAAATGGTAGTATGCTACTTGGTTTGCTTCTACTTTAATATGTGCATATGTTTCTTTTAACATATCGCTTATACATATTAGTATAACCCTTAGGATCTTTGCTTGATTACCAGCGTTGTGATGGCAGTCACACTAGTGGGGGCTGGGTAGTCTATAAGCAACATCCTATACAGGTCCCTGGTCATAGGATTATCGAGACGGGGCATCGATACTCCAGAGTAGACTGGTGTATACGCTTCTCATCCCAGCTGGGGAGATGGTCTGTCCCACGGCCATCAGTACGTCGTACTGGAGATAGTATGCAGGTGCTCGTTAAGTTATGAGTACACCAGACAGGACTCGCCGGGAACTGCAGGTTGGTTTTATACCCATCGTCAGATAGCAGTTCCCAAGTGACATGAGTACAGCTTAGTCCGTCGACTTGACACTGCTGCTTCGCCTCGAGTGTGTTCCCACTTTACTTAGATTACTACCCTACCACGGCTCAAAGGAGTCGTGCAAACATGTAGTAGTTGGGTGCAGTCCCGAAGCATTTGGAGGCAGTGGCGGTTAGACATGATTCGTCTCTCCAGGTATTAGGGGTTGATATCGCGCTGTGTATGGAGAGCCATTACGCAAAGTCCCTAACCAGGGCAAACGAGATTTACTGGTAGGTTCCAGTAGTTTCTCAAGATGTAATGGGCTTCACTCCGACACGACTTATACCGCTATTAGGGGTCTAATGTTTACCGCCCCCCAGGCCCGATATGCGATAGTCCTAGACGAACAGACCGGACTGTACAGAGATTGTCACATACAGGCTCAGTAGGAGTTCGGATGGGTTTCCTCATCGTCCTTCTTATCGACATCTACCTGGGGACCGTTACGTACAGCTAGTACCGCTTGCGGCCTGTGGTTAAACCCACTGCCAGCATAGTGTCGAGTCTTTAGAGTCCCACACAGAGAGTTTCCCTGCACCGGGAAAAATGTGTAGAGGCCGTATAGTTTTACGGCAGGGCCGCGATCACTTACGTACACTTGTGCACGTACTATGATCGGGCAGGTAATACTAGCGGGCTTTGGTTTAAGCCAGATTCTGGTATTATACAGATGGATATATTCAGTCAAAGATTATCCATGTTTTTCGGAAATACGGATGGGAGGGGCAGTCTCGTAATTTGTCGAGAAGCTTCTAGAAGGAGGTGACTCATTTGTGTTTATTTCTTTTTAGATTTAAACTTAATAAGGAGGAGGAGATGAGGTGTAGTTTACATTAAATGCTTAATGACTCATGAGGTGATTCATCCTTAGAATTAAATGAAGCATGCTAGATATTATCTTGATATTATCAAGAGAGATATTTGTATGCTTCATATTATTCTAGCATGAGATATTATTCATATGATTATCACAAAACACTTCTCTCTCCTCAAGTCTTCATCTTCTTCCTCAAACCCTAAAAGCTCTCATGAGTTGAGAATCCTAGGGTTTAAGTGACTAAGTAATCCATCTAAATACTCTACACCCTCTAGGACTTCTAGATTAGCAAACTAGAAGCCGTAGTTATCTCAGATTCGAGATAGGAGATCGGACTATAGACTCTCGAGTGGATCGTCTTTGACTCGAGGAGGCCGTTGAGGTACCCATGTTCCATAGAGCCGACGAGGTGTGGAGGACAGCGATGAAGCCCCGAAGGACAAGTAACATGATGTATAACTTTGAATCAGAGTAGTTAAACCTCTCGTAGTTTGCTAGTAATGGTTTAGACATGATCCGTGTGCTCAAGTCCGTGTTACGAAGCTTTGATAATTGTTTTTCATATTTCCGCCTCCCCGCGAACACATGGGATGCGTGATATGGACTTACAGTGGTATCAGAGACTACTAAACCTTTACTAGCTTGTTAGCAACTTATTAGAACTTCGATCGTCGGAAAAATACGAAAAATTAACCCCGGACCCCTTAAGTTTCTGTCGATTTTAAACCTGTCGAAAAAATTATTTCAGAGGCATGAAAATTCACAGCAGGGAATTATAAGAATACTGGAGAAATACGAGTTGCTAACTCGGTGAGAAGACCTCGGAAGCGCGGCGGATTGGTGCAATTCGCCGCGGATCCGCGGCCAAGTCGACTCCGAGTTGACTCGTATTTACACAGTTTGTCTTATTTTTGGGTGTTCTGTTTTCCTGTATATTTTGTTTCTGCCCAGGTTTTTCAGTGCTGGCTTGCATTTGGGGTAGACTCGGAAAAAGGTTGTCGATCGAAATTCTAAGTTATTTGCTAATTATGTTTTTGATGTGTTCGTAAACCTCCCCTAATTGCTAGTATGTTGGTTAGTTGGGGGTTGCACATTTCTGTAATGGTTACTTGGTATGTGGATATGAACTTCATTGGATTGTCGTGGATGAATAGCCGGGGATGTGAGATGAGAGTTTTTATCTTTCATTCGATGTAAATTGTAATATGTTGTAATATTCTTTTGCGGGGCACATCCGGTCTGAGGTTATAACCACCGTTGTATTATTTCATTTACTGTTTTATGCTCCTAGGATAGACCCAAAATGGGGTGCACAAACTACCGGGTACTTTGAAGTGTTTAATGGCCTACTCACGTCGTTGAGGGAGACTGTTTCACTTCTGGTACTAGGCGGGTAGTTTGCCGCACCCGTAGGGGTCTAGGGTGGGGTTTGGCTATTCATCACGACAGTGTAATCCGTCTTTTGTTGCAGGCTCAAACGAAACGCGGATTCCTAGCATATCCAATATGTTCATCTATGATCTGGAATGCCTATTATTGCGTCTGACGAATGTACAATATCTATATATGATATCTAGTAGGCGTTGCTTATGTTTTGCATCCACGCTAGCCCAGCCCCCGCTCTGTCGTTAGTTAAGTAACCTAACGGGTGAATGACGGGGCCCAGTGGCGAATGCGGATGGCATAAGCGGACGTTGTATTTTCGTTGTTTTCTGCAATGATAGGATAAATGATTGGACGCATTATATTAATGCAAAGAAAACAAACCAAAGCTGAATCGTTGGAACAAATTTAAAAGAAATCACTCGGTTATTTTAAAAGAGCAGAATTTTTAATTGCAGAGCTTTAACCACTCCTTTTAAAAAGCTATCAGGTTCCTTCGGTTATATCAAGTTCACTACGTTCACGTTTTCGCCAAAACCAGTCGTAGCCCTCCATCATTTCATATGGATGGTCAGTAGTATTCAAGCTATGTTTGTTGGCCTTCGTCAAGGCATAGTGTTTGGTAGCTGCTGGGGTATTCACATGTTGCATAGATAGATGCATTGATTTGGGGCAGTCGTATTACTTTGTTGGCCTTCGTCAAGGGTATGTACGAGTGGGTTCAAATTAACAGGGATAAAGATAGGCAGAACTTGACATGTGACTTATGATTTGTTGGCCTTCGTCAAGGTCATAAGAGCATGGGGCAAAAATCCACATCGGGAGTTTCTAAAGAAACTGAAACTTGCTAGTGTTGCATACCATTTGGAGTTTGACAATGTTGGTAGGATTCCTTCAGCATTATCATACGATGATATTTGGATCCCGATCCTACTGTGAGTATATGCTACTTATTGGGAGATTCGTCACTTAACGATCAATGCTATAAACCAAGTAGGTGTCTAGAACAGTGTTAGCGGGGATACTCCTCCAGGGAAAAGAGGTTATTTAATTAAGGAACTTCGCAAAAGCTTCGTAAAACCTCCCTCGAAGTACCAACACTAGCCTGGCTGAACAGTTAAGCAAGAATTGTATGGTGAGATAAGTCCTGACTAATTCTTCTTTTATGGTTTGAGGAAGGATTCGAGAAACAGTGGGAGCCATCCAGTTTAGATAAACTAAAAACCAATCTAAACTTGCAAGAGCATCATGCTAAAGTGTTTTCTTCTCTTTCTCTTAATTGCAGCGACCATGTGACCATGACTAGGTTACATCTAGATAACAAGTTGACTGAATCTGACTTTTATGACTGGTAAAGGTCTGTCCGGATGTCCATTTCCTATGAAACGCTGGACCACCCTATTACTACTCAAGCCCCTGCTGTCCGAGGTCCAGTTTCCATCGTCGCGGATATGAATATCCGTCAGACATTGGAAAAGAATAGTGCGAAAGCTAAGTGCCTCGTGTTGGCTTCAGTTGATGGTGTATACCAGAAGCATCACGAGAAGATGGACTTAGTTTCCATCTTCCTCCATAAAAAAGATTTATATGGAGAGAAATCTCGTATCGCAAGATATGAGACCTCGAACGAATTGCTTCAAGAGAGGTTGGTTGTCGAATCATCTGTAGGGGACGACGTCGTTACGATGACTAGCTATATTGATGAGCTCACGGATTTGGAGACCACGTTAGGAAACAGGTCATATACTGACTTATTTCCACAGTCTCTACCCTCTACTTATACCCTAAAAGAAACCAGGGAGACGCCTGCTCTGCTTAATGGGGGACCTTCTTCTTCTGCATCCAGGGCGAAAGCAAAGGGTGAAAAGAAGAAAACCTCCACAAAGCCGATATACGGTGTCACTGAAGTAGAAGGAAAGGGAAGAGCAAAAGTTTCGGGACTTGGTGTAGGGAAGGAGGGATGTTCCTATTGTTATGGGAAGGGGCATTGGCAGAAAGATTGCAGGGCTTTGGAAGCCAGTAGCCAGGATTCGAAGCATGTTGTGGCTTCGGCCTCGAGTGTGTTTGTTATTGAGAACTGTTTGTCAATTAACTCTACTTCCTGCGTACTAGATACCGGAGCAGGATCTCATATTTGTAATTCATTACATACTTTGAGAAACCGTAGAGTTATCAGGGTAGACGATTTGTCTCTCAGAGTTGCGAACGGATTGAGCGTGAACGCTGAATCTGTGGGAGAATATCGCCTAGGTTTGACAAGTGGGCAGATATTGATTCTACATAACTGTTTATATGTACCTAATTTAACTTGTAATATCATATCAATGTCCTCACTTTCGAGAGAGGGATATGATTTTACATTCGTAAGCGATGTGGTTCACATCCACCTAAATCAAGTTCTGATTGGGTCCGGTACATTAGATGATGGTATATACGTATTGAATCAAGCTCAGGTTTTCAATGTCTAGAACACACTTAAAAGAAAGTCTCCGGAAGTAAATCAGGCTTTCTTATGGCATTGTAGACTAGGTCACATCAATGAAACACGGTTAACTAAGTTACATAGAGAAGGATATTTGAATCCGTTCGAATATTAATCTTATGCTACTTGTCAATCTTGTCTCATGGGAAAGATGACAAAGACTTTGTTTACTGGATACGGAGTAAGAGCGAGCGAGCTCTTGGGACTCGTACACAGTGATGTGTGCGGTCCAATGTCTACACATGCAAAAGGTGGTTATTCCTACTTCATTACTTTTACAGATGATTTCTCTAGGTATGGACATATCTTCTTGATGAAGCATAAATCCGAGACCTTTGAGAAATTCCGGGAATACAAGAATGAAGTGGAAAAACAGACAGGCAAAAGTATCAAGACACTGAGATCTGATCGAGGTGGTGAATACTTAAGTGCCGAGTTCCTGGGTTACTTAAAAGAGAATGGAATTCTCTCTCAGCTTACTCCTCCATACACACCACAACATAACGGTGTATCGGAAAGGCGGAATCGAACCCTATTGGATATAGTTCATTCCATGATGAGTAAGGCTGAGTTACCGCGATCTTTCTGGGGTTATGCACTAGAATCAGCTGCATATCTTTTGAACAAGGTTCCAACCAAGACTGTGCCTACCACAGCATATCAAATGTGGAGTAGGAAGAAACCCTATCTTCAGTACCTGAAGACATGGGTATGTCCAACTTTTGTTAAAAAGCAGCATGCGGACAAGCTTGAGGCACGCTCAGTACAGTGTAAGTTTGTGAGACATCCAAAGAACTCCAAGGGGTATTATTTCTATTATGCAGAGGAACAAAAGGTTTTTGTTTCTCATCATGCCCACTTCTTGGAAGCTGAATTTTTAGAAAATCAGGAGAGTGGGAGCGCAATAGAACTGGAAGAAATTCCAGAACCATAAGCTGTTACTGAAAGTATGGTAGAACCAGAAGTTTCAGAAGAAAGGGACATCCCAGCGCCTATCCGCAGAAGTAGTAGGCAGTCTCATCCGCCCGAGAGATACTACGGTTTTCTCATAGACGGGGATCGAGAGGATTGCATCATTGACAATGATAACCCTACTAGCTTCCAGCAAGCCATTCAGAGCGGCGACTCAGTAAGAGTGTTGGATGCAATGCGAACCAAAATGGAGTCCATGTACACTAACAAAGTATAGACTTTGGACATTGCTCCAGATGGGGAAAAACCCGTAGGATGCAAATGGATCTTCAGAAAGAAGATTGGTGTAGATGGACAGGTTGAAACCTATAAGGCTAGACTTGTTACAAAGGGCTTTCGTCAAAGACCTGGTTTGGACTATGACGAAACCTTTTCTCCAGTGGCTATGCTCAAATCCATTCGGGTCCTTCTTGACATTGCTGTCTTCCACGATTATGAGATTTGGCAGATAGACATAAAGACGTCTTTTTTAAATGGTAATTTGGAAGAGTGCGTCTATATGGATCAGCCAGAGGGATTCATTCAGAGTGGGAACAGTGGTAAAGTGTGCAAGTTGCTTAAGTCCATTTATGGACTAAAGCAGGCATCGCGGAGTTGGAACATCTGTTTTGATGATACTGTCAAAGAATTCGACTTTATCAAAAATCCAGATGAACCATGCATATACAGTAAGATTGTAGAGAGAACTGTAGTATTCCTTGTCTTGTATGTGGATGACATTCTCTTAATAGGAAATGATATTCCTATGCTACAGTCAATCAAAAGATTCTTGTCACAGAAGTTCTCCATGAAAGACCTGGGTGATGCCACCTACATTCTGGGGATCCAGATCTATCGTGATAGATCAAAGAGGATGTTGGGACTTTCACAGTCCAGATACATAGACACCATATTGAAAAGATTCAGTATGGAAGATTCTAAGCGCGGTAACCTACCGGCTTGTCACGGAATCACCATCTCCAAAGAGATGTCTCTCAAGACTGATTTAGAAAGAGCTCGCATGTCGATTATACCCTACGCATCTGCGGTAGGCTCTATAATGTATGCGATGTTATGTACCAGACCAGATGTAGCATACGCATTGAGCGTTGTAAGCCGGTATCAGGCGAACCCAGGAGAGAAGTACTGGATAGCAGTAAAGAACATTCTCAAGTACCTGAGGAGGACTAAGGAGATGTTCTTGGTGTATGGCGGAAAAGACCTCCAGATCAAGACCTTTGCTGACTCCAGCTTCCAGAATGACAAGGATGACTAAGTCCATATCGGATTATGTCTTTACCCTCAATGGAGGGACGGTCTGTTGAAAGAGTTCCAAGCAGGACACCGTTGCTGACTCAACGATGGAAGCGGAGTACATAGCTGCTTGCGATGCCGCAAAAGAAGCTATCTGGATGAAGAAGTTCCTCACAGAACTTCAGGTGGTTCCTACCAGTGTTGATCCAATACCTCTGTATTGCGACAACAACGGCGCTATAGTTTTAGCGAAGGAACCCAGGTCCCATCAGAAGTCCAGACACATCTTAAGGCGGTATCACCTGATCAGGGAGATCGTAGATCACCGGAAGATCGAGGTGAAGAGAGTAGATACGGAGAATAACACTGATGATCCATTCACAAAGGCCATTCCTCAGACACAGTTCGAGAGGCTATTCGAGATGATAGGTCTGTGATATGCCAGTACATGGCCCTAGTGCAAGTGGGAGATTGTTAGTGTTTATGCCTTAGAGGCCATTACTGTATTATACTAGTTTGTATATTACTTAATGGAAGTTTGGGATATTCACAGTTGTATTAACAGTCTTGCTAAAAATGGTAGTATGCTACTTGGTTTGTTTCTACTTTAATATGTGCATATGTTTCTTTTAACATATCGCTTATACATATTAGTAGAGCCCTTAGGATCTTTGCTTGATTACCAGCGTTGTGATGGCGGTCACACTAGTGGGGGTTGGGTAGTCTATAAGCAACATTCTATACAGGTCCCTGGTCGTAGGATTATCGAGACGGGGCATCGATACTCCGGAGTAGACTGGTGTATACACTTCTCATCCCAGCTGGGGAGATGGTCTGTCCCACAGCTATCGGTACGTCGTGCTGGAGATAGTATGCAGGTGCTCGTTAGGTTACGAATACACCGGACAGGACTCGCCGGGAACTGCAGGTTGGTTTTATACCCATCGTCAGATAGCAGTTCCCAGGTGACATGAGTACAGCTTAGTCCATCGACTTGACACTGCTGCTTCGCCTCGAGTGTGTTCCCACTGTACTTAGATTACTACCCTACCAAGGCTCAAAAGAGTCGTGCAAACAGGTAGTAGTTGGGTGCAGTCCCGAAGCATTTGGAGGCAGTGGCGGTTAGACAGGATTCGTCTCTCCCGGTATTAAGGGTTGATATCGCGCTGTGTATGGAGAGCCATTACGCAAAGTCCCTGGCCAGGGCAAACGAGATTTACTGATAGGTTCCAGTAGTTTCTCAAGGTGTAATGGGCTTCACTCCGACACGACTTATACTGCTATTAGGGGTTTTACGTTTACCGTCCCCTAGGCCCGATATGCGATAGTCCTAGACGAACAGACCGGACTGTACGGAGATTGTCACATACAGGCTCAGTAGGAGATCGGATAGGTTTCATCATCGTCCTTCTTATCGACATCTACCTGGGGACCGTTACGTACAGCTAGTACCGCTTGCGGCCTGTGGTTAAACCCACTGCCAGCGTAGTGTTGAGTCTTTAGAGTCCCACACAGAGAGTTTCCCTGCACCGGGCAAAAGGTGTAGAGGCCGTATGGTTTTACGACAGGGCCGCGATCACTTACGTACACTTATGCACGTACTATGATCGGGCAGGTAATACTAGCGGGCTTTGGTTTAAGCCAGATTCTAGTATTATACAGATGGATATATTCAGTCAAAGATTATCCGTGTTTTTTGGAAATACGGATGGGAGGGGCAGTCTCGTAATTTGTCGAGAAGCTTCTAGAAGGAGGTGACTCATTTGTGTTTATTTTTTTTTAGATTTAAACTTAATGAGGTGGAGGAGATGAGGTGTAGTTTACATTAAATGCTTAATGACTCATGAGGTGACTCACCCTTAGAATTAAATGAAGCATGCTAGATATTATCTTGATATTATCAAGAGAGATATTTGTATGCTTCATATTATTCTAGCATGAGATATTATTCATATGATTATCACAAAACACTTCTCTCTCCTCAAGTCTTCATCTTCTTCCTCAAACCCTAAAAGCTCTCATGAGTTGAGAATCCTAGGGTTTAAGTGACGAAGTAATCCATCTAAATACTCTACACCCTCTAGGACTTCTAGATTAGCAAACTAGAAGCCGTAGTTATCTCAGATTTGAGATAGGAGCTCGGACTATAGACTCTCGGGTGGATCGTCTTTGACTCGAGGAGGCCGTTGAGGTACCACTATTCCATAGAGCCGACGAGGTGCGGAGGACAGCGATGAAGACCCGAAGGACAAGTAACGTAAGGTATAACTTCGAATCAGAGTAGTTAAACCTCTCGTAGTTTGCTAGTAATGGTTTAGACACGATCCATGTGCTCAAGTCCGTGTTATGAAGCTTTAATAATTGTTTTTCATATATTCCGCCTCCCCGCGGACACGTGGGGTGCGTGATATGGAATTACATTATCTTGAGGGAAAGAATACCTCCGACCCATCTTCTTTATGAAGGATGGGCTCCAACCGAACTTTTCTCGATTAAAAGGCGTCTTGGACCTGCTTTGTTGTCCTAGAACGTTGTTTGCAATCATTGCCTTATTCTTGTCTCCGCTTTGGAATTTTCCTTCTTCACGGGAGTACACAGGGGGCCGTGGATGAAAAGTATCATGATCTACTTCTTCCGCTGATTGCTCGCTGAAACGTTGCTTCCTGGCATTTTCATATAAGATCATTTCATGACTGTAGTTGTCTCGGCTCGCTTGACAAGCTTTCCTTATTATCCTGTCAATCTGCTCTTCGAGTGATGGACTTGGAGTTCTTCGACTAACTTTGGCCCCATTCGGCGGCATGGCTACTTGGGGAAGCATCTTTGGCATCTATAATTTTGCTCCCGCCTCTTGGACCGAGCATATCCCAGTCCGGATGTATCCATCTTCCCGTTGAGTTTCTTTCGTTGAGTTCCGGGAATCTCCCAAATCCTTTTATAGAATTGAGCTTGTCGAACAGATTGTTCGAAAGGCACACCTTAACGATTTAATACCTTCTTTAATCCTTTCGCATAATATCTTGGCATGCGGATGGGCTGGAACCTGTCAAGAGTTGGATTGGTTCCATGCCAAATTTCCTTTTCTACCTTGGTCTCATGAGATTTATAAAAGATGATCGCCTTTTCACCTCTTCACCTGGGAGGCATGTAGAAAGTTTCTAACTCTTATACGCTATAAATATTGAGCATGCCGAGTTCCTTATAATATCGAGGCGAAGCTATCATAATATGTAGACTCTAGTCCACTTCGACGAGAGTTCGCGTCGATGGATGAATGGAGAACACAGTGTTAGTTTCGTCTTCGGAGCCGCTGCCAAAGACCAGGATAAGGGCCGACGGTCCAGATTTATTGCTCTCCCTCTGAGGTTTTCCTGAGTAAACTATTTGTTCTTCTTCTTCAGTATCACTTCCGAAGACTAGGATTGTGGCTACTGATTTTTGCTTATTTTTTAGTTTATGGAACCTTTCGGTATCTTCAAAATCCAGCTGAAAGTATTTTGCATCTTCATACTTTCGCACCTCATTTACCGAGAAAGGATTGATTTCTTCGGTGACGGTGTACTCTAGGCCATCCTTGAAATTCTTCATACTCTGATATTATGCAGAAGAGATGACGTTGTACTCGTATAGCCAAGGCCTGCTGAGTAGAGCATTATAACAGGTTTTGGCATCAATGACATGGAATTTGATGTCAGTGATAAGCTGCCCGAAGCAGAGCATCAGTATTATCGACCCAAGCGTTCGTAACGATTGCGAGTAGAACCCCAAAATAGTAATCTTGTCCCGAACAAGATGTTGAACATTCATACATATCTCCTTCAGCACTCTCACATTGAGGAGGTTGACAGAAGATCCATTGTCGACAAGGATTTTCCCTATATTGATATCATGGCAGTAGCCGGTAACATACATCGGTCGATTATGCTCGCATGTTCTAAGGAGGAGATCTTCCTCGTTGAAGGCAATATCAGCTGTGTGGATCTCTGCAAGTTCATTCTTCATTTTCTCTTCCGTGAGGGAGGCTTGAAACTGATCAGGTTCTTACAAGGCCTTGATCAAGGAGTCACGTGCCTCTTTGGATAAGAATAGGGAATCCAATATGCTCAGCTGTGAGGGTATCTTCCTCAAATACGTAAGGACGTTATAGTCCACCTTGGTTTTCTTAGGTAGGTCCTCTACAGCGAGTTCTCTGGCGACTTCTCTATCGACCTCGATCTCCTCGGGCATTTTCCCTTTCTTTTTATCTTGTTTATTCGAACCCTTGTTTACGGGTCCAAGGTTCTTTTTAGGCAGGGTGCGGTTGTGTAGCTGAATGTTTCTGTAATCCTTTTCCTCCTCTTCTTTTTCCAAGGCGGCGCTTTCTAAGAGAGGGTTGGGGGCATTTCATCCTCAAAATCACTCCCGAACATGAGAATTGAAAAGCTTTCCTTTTTTAAGCTGGTATTGACTATATGGTAGCTGTCGGTTGCTTCCTTGTCCGCTACAGTCTCGCTGCTCTCGTATCGATGAGCGTGAGCCTCGCGCCTCTCCTTCTTGAAATTTCTTCTGTGGGCAACACATCCTTTCCACGACTTCTTAAAGGTATTGTATTCATCGATGGGATGGGTGACTCGTCGGTGCTACATGCAGTATTTCGGGTGTCCTTCTCTACCATCGAAGTACGATACCCCAGGAGTGTACATCATGAGATGTGGTGGCCTCATTCCCATTGATAAAGCATTGGCAAACCGCTTCTCGGCTTTTGTCCCGATCTTATTCTTTGCATGCATGCTTTGATTCGGTCGGAGAGCTTCATAACTCGTCCTTACGGCAACTTCTTTGTCCAAACGCTGTTGTTTGGCCTTTTCATATATGGCTGGTTAGTCAAAAATATTGCACATTTATATGAACATTTTCCCTACTGTTATTAGTTACTAAAAGGTATTAATTGTAAATAAAGAACATATGTGGGTTTATTTGTAAAAGTTTTTTATCATATATTTCTTCATTTATAATTAATATAATTAGGAAAAATATATGTATATAATATTTAAATGAAATATTAGTAATTAAAATATGCATATCATATCAAATATTCTTAATCAATATTCTTAAGATATTGTATCATGTAAATGATTGGAATATAGCAAACAGAGAAGTCAAAACCATATTAGTATAATATTGGAAGGGCAAGAGATATCACCGAGCGATCAGTTTAGATATCTAGGTTCCATCATCCAAAAGGATAGGGAGATCGATAGCGATGTTAATCGAAGGATCCAAGCTGGTTGGTTGAAATGGAGGAGTGCAATAGGGATTTTGTGTGATCGTAACTTTCCGTTAAAGTTGAAATGGAAGTTTTATCGGAGCGCTATTCGGCATGCCTTATTATATGGTATAGAATGCTGGGCTCCTAAGCATCATACGCAGAAGATGCATGTAGCGGAGATACGCATGCTTCATTGGATGTGTGGTAACACTAGAAAATATAAGGTGTGAAATGAGGATATTCATGCAAAAGTTGGTGTCGCACCTGTGGAGAAAAAAATGCGGGAAAACCGGCTAAGATGGTTTGGTCATGTGCGACGCAGACCTATGGAAGCACCAGTTCGACGAATGAATACTCTCAATATAGGCAATGTCAAAAGGGCGAAAGGGAGACCGAAGAAAACATGGATAGAGGTGATACGAAAAGATATGGTTGCCAAAGGCCTCAATGAAAGTATATTGTTCGATAGGACTGAGTGGCAGTGGAGGATTCATATGCTGGACCTGGCGTGATTCTCATGTTGGTTCATGTAGCCTACCCCATATGCTTAGGATAAAAGGCTCAGTTGTTGTTGCTGTAAATTGTTGGAATAATATCTCAAAAATACCAAATGCTACTAACAATTTGAGTTGAGATATTGTGCAGGTTGTAAGTCCATGTCACGCACCCCACGAACTTGCGGGGAGGCGGAATATATGAAAAACGATTATCAAAGCTTCGTAACACGGACTTGAGCGCATGAATCGTTATCTAAACCATTACTAACTATAAGCTAGAGGTTTAACTACTCGGATTCGAAGTTATACCTTACGTCATATGTCCTTCGGGTCTTCATCGCTGTCCTCCACTCCTCGTAGGCTCCTTGGAACATCGGCACCTCAACGGCCTCCTCGAATCAAAGACGATCCACCCGAAAGCTCCTACGCTAAGCTTAATCTCAAACTTGAGATAACTAGGTTGCTTAAAGTGCTAATCTAAGCTACCTAGGGGATATAGAGTGAGGTTATGGATGTATTAGTCTAGCTAACCCTTGATCTCAACTCATGAGAGGTTAGGATTAGGGTTTGAAGAGAGAGTGAGCTTGAGGAGAGAGAAGGTGAAGATGATAAATGAAATGAGAAAATGATGTATCATAATATATATGAAGCATTATTTATTTATCCAAAAATGAAATAATAGAATTAACAACCATGCTTCATAAATATCTATGAGTGATTCATCTCCATGAGTCATTAAGCATTTATGATGCATTAATGACATGGATGAATCACACAAATGAGTCACTAATCTCATTTATTGCAATGCCACCTTACCCCCCCTAAGTCACCATGCTTCTAGAAGCTTCCCGACAAATTACGAGAACGCCCCTCCAATCCGTTAAAATACGGAAAAACTTTAGACTGTATAAATCCAATAACCTGATACTAGAATCTGGCTTAAACCAAAGCCGGCTAGTAAGAACTGTCCGAAAAGTCGTACGTGCGTAAACACACGTATGCGTCCGAACCCTTGTCGTAAAACCATACGACCTCTATATCGTTTCTCCTGGAGCAGGGAAACTCTCTGTGTGGGACTCTAAAGACTCGACACTACGCTGGCAGTGGGTTTAACCACAGACCGCAAGCGGCACTAGCTGTACGTAACGGTCCCCAGGTAGATGTCGATAAGAAGGCCGATGAGGAAACTCATCCGAACTCCCACTGAGCCTGATGTAACAATCTCCGTACAGTCCGGTCTGTTCGTCTAAGACTATCGCATATCGAGCCTAGGGGGCGGCAAGCGTCAGTCCTCTAATAGCTGTATAAGTCGTGTCGGAGCGAAGCCCATTACACCCTGAGAAGCTACTGGAACCTACCAGTATATCTCACTTGCCCTGGCCAGGGACTTTGCGTAATGGCTCTCTGACACAGCACGATATCATCTCCCAATACCGGGAGAGACGAATCCTGTCTAACAACTACTGCCTCCAAGTGCTCGGGACTACACCCAACTGCTACCTGTTTGCACGACTCCTTTGAGCCGTGGTAGGGTAGCAATCTAAGAACAGCGGGACACACTCGAGGCGAAGTAGCAGTGTCAAGTCTGCGGACTATGCTGTACTCATATCATCTGGGAGCTGTTAACTGACGACGGGTATAATACCAACCAATCAGTTCCCCTGCGAGTCCTGTCCAGTGTACCCGTAACCTAACGAGCACCTGTATACTATCTCCAGTACGACGTACTGATGGCTATGGGACAGACCATCTCCCCAACTGGGATGAGAAGCGTACACACTAGTCTACTCTGGAGTATCGATGCCCTGTCTCGATAATCCTACGACTAGGGACCTGTATAGGATGTTGCTTATAGACTACCCAGCCCCCACTAGTGTGACTGCCATCACAACGCTGGTAATCAAGCAAAGATCCTATGGGCTCTACTAATATGTATAAGTGATACGTTACGAGAAACATATGTGCATATTAAAATAGATACAAACCAAGTATCATACTGCCATTGTAAGTCCACGTTGCCCACCCCGGTGCTTGCGGGGAGGCGGAAAACGGAATAAAAATCGGATTTTTATCACTTTAGGCAACATGGACTAGACAAAGTCGGATCTTTGCTAAACAAAAACTAGCTAAAGCTAACTAGAAACTAGTTAAAGGGTAAATGGTTATACCTAGGGCTTTAAGTCCTTCTCTCCTTGCTCCTTGGAGTAGTAGAAAGGGATCACCTTTGTCGTCTTCTCACGTCGAAGAAGGATCCACCCGAAAGCCTCAACCTTTGGCTTCAACTTCAAGCTAGAAGTAACTAGGGTGCTAGAAGTGCCAATCCTAGAACCCTAGATGAGAGTAGAGATTACTATGGAATTGTTTTTCTCAAGCTCAAGTGTTTCTCAACACATGAGAGGGGAAAGCTTGAGGAAGAGGAAGAGCAAGAGAGAGAAACTATATGATAGAATGAGAGAAATATGAAGCATTCTCACATATATGTGTGAATTATTATGAATTGATAATTAGTGAGATAATTGCCATGGCTTAATCAAGACATGACCATTATCATTTCATTTTTAATGCAAATTGCAAGGATCAAAGAGTATCTTCCAAATGAAATGATGATGGTCAAAGTGTCAACCTAGGTCAACAAGTCAAGAATGTCAAATGGTCAACAACCATAACCATGCATAATTATATTAAACTAATATCAATTAACCATAATACACACATAAGCATTAGGGTTAGCAAAATGACAATGGTCATTAACCCTAATCAAAATCCTCTTCCTCTGTCTCAATCAACTGTGCATACGCACCCGCATTCGTGATCCGAGAAACACGAATACAAAGAGATAAAACCAATCTCAAATCATATACTAGGATCTGGCTTAAACCAAAGCCCGCTAGTATAAGCTGTCCGGACAGCAAACATGCACAAGTGCGCGGATGTGAACGAACCCTGTCGCAAAACCATGTGACCTCTACTCATTTTGCCTAAAGGCGAATAGCTCTCTGTGTGGGACTCTAAAGACTCGACACTACGCTGGCAGTGGGTTTAACCACAGACCGCAAGCGGCACTATCTGTACGTAACGGTCCCCAGGTAGATGCCGATAAGAAGACTGACGAGGTGACCCCATCTGAACTCCTACTGAGCCTGTATGTGACAATCTCCGTACAGTCCGGTCTGTTCGTCTGATACATCGCATGGCGGGCCTAGGGGGGCGGTGAACGTCAGTCCCCTAATAGCGGTACAAGTCGTGTCGGAGTGTAGCCCAGAACACCCTGAGATAACACTGGAAACCTACCAGTATATCTCGCTTGCCCTGGCCAGGGACTACTCGTGTAATGGCTCTCCTGGACACAGCGCGATGTCAACCCCCAATACCGGGAGAGACGAATCCTGTATAACCGTCACTGCCTCCAAGTGCTTCGGGACTGCACCCAAAAACTACCTGTTTGCACGACTCCTTTGAGCCGTGGTAGGGTAGTAATCAAAGTGCAGTGGGAACACACTCGAGGCGAAGTGACAGTGTCAAGTCAGTGGACTAAGCTGTACTCATGTCACCTGGGAACTGATAACTGACGATAGGTATAATACCAACCAACAGTTCCCGACGAGTCCTGTCCAGTGTACTCGTAACCTAACGAGCACCCGCATACTATCTCAAGTACGACGTACTGACGGCTGTGGGACAGACCGTCTCCCACGCTGGGATGAGAAGCGCATACGCTAGTCTACTCCGGAGTATCGATGCCCTGTCTCGATAGTCCAACGACTAGGGACCTGTATAAGGATGTGCTTATGGATTACCCAGCCCCCACGAGTGTGAGGCCATCACAACGCAGGTAATCAAGCAAAGATCCTAAGGGCTCTACTAATATGTATATAAGCGATATGCTAAAAGAAACACATGCACATATTGAAGTAGAGACAAACCAAGTAGAATACTACCATTTCGAGCAAGATTGTATATACAACTGTGAATATCCCAAGCTTCCATCAAGTAATATACATACTAGTATGATACAGTAATGGCCTCTAGGGCATATAAACTAACAATCTCCCACTTGCACTAAGGCCATGTACTGGCGTATCGAAGACCTATCATCTCGATCAGCCGCTCGAACTGAGTCTGGGGTAGGGCCTTCGTGAGTGGATCTGCAGTGTTGTTCTCCGTATTTACTCTCTTCACCTCAATCTCCTGGCGATCAATGATCTCCCTGATCATGTGGTACCGCCTCAAAATGTACCTGGACTTCTGATGGGACCTGGGTTCCTTCGCTAAAGCTATAGCGCCGTTGTTGTCGCAATACAGCGGTATTGGATCAACAATGGTAGGAACCACCTGAAGCTCCGTGAGGAACTTCTTCATCCAGACAGCTTCCTTTGCGGTATCGCAAGCAGCTATGTACTCCGCTTCCATAGTTGAGTCTGCAACGGTCTCCTGCTTGGAACTCTTCCAGCAAACCGCCCCTCCATTGAGGGTAAAGACAAAACCCGGCATGGACTTGGAGTCATCCTTGTCACTCTGGAAGCTGGAGTCAGCAAAGGCCTCGAGCTGGAGGTCTTTTCCGCCATACACCAAGAACATTTCCTTAGTCCTTCTCAGGTACTTGAGAATGTTCTTTACCGCTATCCAATGTTTCTCCCCTGGGTTTGACTGATACCGGCTTACAACGCTCAATGCGTATGCTACATCTGGTCTGGTACATAACATCGCATACATTATAGAGCCTACCACAGAAGCGTAGGGTATAATAGACTTGCGATCCCTTTCCAAATCGGTCTTGGGAGACATCTCTTTGGAGAGGGTGATCCCGTGACAAGCCGGTAAATTACCGCGCTTGGAATCTTCCATACTGAATCTTTTCAGTATGGTGTCGATGTACCTTGACTGTGAAAGTCCCAACATCCTCTTAGATCTATCACGATAGATCTGGATCCCCAGAATGTAGTTGGCATCGCCCAGGTCCTTCATGGAGAACCTCTGCGACAAGAATCCTTTGACTCACTATAGCATAGGAATATCATTTCCTATTAGGAGAATGTCATCCACGTACAAGACGAGGAATACTACAGTTCTCCCTACAATCTTACTGTAAATGCATGGTTCATCTGGGTTTTTGATAAAGTCGAATTCTTTGACAGTATCATCAAAGCAGATGTTCCAACTCCGCGATGCCCGCTTAAGTCCATAGATGGACTTTAGCAACTTGCACACTTTACCGCTGCTCCCACTCTGAATGAATCCCTCCGGCTGATCCATATAGACGCACTCTTCCAAATTTCCATTTAGGAAAGCCGTCTTTACGTCCATCTGCTAGATTTCATAATCGTGGAAGGCAGCAATGGCAAGAAGGATCTGAATGGATTTCAGCATAGCCACTGGAGAAAAGGTCTCGTCATAGTCCAAACCAGGTCTTTGACGAAAACCTTTGCAACAAGTCTAGCTTTATAGGTCTCAACCTGCCCATCTACACCAATCTTCTTTCTAAAGATCCATTTGCAGCCTACGGGTTTTACCCCTTCTAGAGCAAAGTCCAAAGTCTAAATTTTGTTGGTGTACATAGACTCCATCTCGGCCCGCATTGCATCCATCCATTTTACCGAGTCACCGCTCTGAATGGCTTGTTGGAAGCTAGTAGGCTCACCATAATCCATAGTGCAATCCTCTCTATCCCCGTCAATAAGAAAACCATAGTATCTCTCGGGCGGATGAGACTGCCTACTACTCCTGCGAAGTGGCGTTGGGATGTCCTGTTCTTTCGAACCCTCTGGTTTTACTAAGCTTTCAGTAATAGCTTGTGGTTCTGGAATTTCTTCCAGTTCTATTGCGCTCTCACTTATCTGGGTTTCCAAAAACTCAGTTTCCAAGAAGCGGGCATGACGAGAAACAAAAACCTTTTGTTCCTCTGCGCAATAGAAAAGATACCCCTTGGAGATCTTTGGGTATCCCACAAACTTACACTGTACTGAACGTACCTCGAGCTTGTCCGCATGCTGCTTTTTTACAAAAGCTGGACATCCCCTTGTCTTAATGTGATTAAGATAGGGTTTCTTCCCACACCACATCTGATATAGTGTAGTAGGCACAGTCTTAGTTGGAACTCGGTTCAAAAGGTATGCAGCTGATTCTAGTGCATAACCCCAGAAGGATCGCGGCAACTCAGCCTTACTCATCATGGAACGAACCATATCTAATAAGGTTCGATTCCTCCTTTCTGATACACCGTTGTGTTGTGGTGTGTATGGAGGAGTAAGCTGAGAGAGAATTTCATTCTCTTTTAAGAAGCCCAGAAACTCGGCACTCAAGTATTCACCACCTCGATCAGATCTCAGTGTCTTGATACTTTTGCCTGTTTGTTTTTCAACTTCATTCTTGTATTCCTGAAATTTCTCAAAGGCCTCGGATTTGTTCTTCATCAAGAAGACATATCCATACCTAGAGAAATCGTCTGTTAAAGTAATGAAGTATGAATAACCACTTCGTGCATGTGTAGACATTGGACCACACACGTCATTGTGTATGAGTCCCAAGAGCTCGCTCGCTCTTTCTCCGTGTCCAGTGAACGGAGTCTTTGTCATCTTTCCCATGAGACAAGATTCACAAGTGGCATAAGACTGGTACTCGAACGGATCCAAGTATCCTTCTTTATGTAACTTTGTCAACCGTGTCTCATTAATGTGACCCAGTCTACAATGCCATAAGAAAGCCTGATTTAATTCCGGAGACTTTCTTTTAAGTGTGTTCTGGACACTGAAGACCTGAGCTTGATTCAAAACGTATATACCGTATTTCAATGTACCTGACCCAATCTGTACTTGATTTAGGTGGATGTTTACAACATCGCTTACAAAATTAAAATCATATCCTTCCTTAGAAAGTAAGGATACAGATATGATGTTACAAGTCGCACCTGGTACATAAAAACAGTCACGCAGAATCAATATCTGCCCAGTTGTCAGTCCTAGATGATATTCCCCTACGGATTCAGCATACATGCTCATTCCGTTAGCAACCCTGAGAGTCATATCACCTTTCCTGATAACCCTACGGTTTCTCAGAGCCTATAACGAATTACAGATATGAGATCCTGATCCGGTATCCAATACCCAGGAAGTAGGGTTAACTGACATACAGTTCTCTATTACAAACACACCCGAAGCCGAAGCCACAACATGCTTTGAATTCTGGCTACTGGTTTTGCAAGCCCTGCAATCCTTCTGTCCATGTTCATTCCCGTAACAATAGGAACATCCCTCTTTTATTGCATCCATTTCCAAAACTTCTGCCCTTCTCTTTCTTTCTACTTCCCTGGTTTCCTTCAGGGTAGTAGGTAGAGACTGTTGAACTAAGTCAGCATCTGACCCGTTCTTCAACGTGGTCTTCAGGTCCGAGAGCTCAAAAGAGCTGGTCTCTGTAAGGACGTTGCCCCCTACAGATGACCCGATAGCCAACCTCGCTGGAAGCAA
Source organism: Agapanthus africanus (assembly GCA_030015575.1). NCBI lineage: Eukaryota > Viridiplantae > Streptophyta > Magnoliopsida > Asparagales > Amaryllidaceae > Agapanthus > Agapanthus africanus. Next base: position 132,709,470 of record CM057343.1, read on the forward strand.
TTCGTTCGAGGTCTCATATCTTGCGATACAAGATTGCTCTCCATATAAAACTTTGTTATGGAGGAAGATAGAAGCTGAGTCCATCTTCTCGTGCTGCCTCTGGTATATACCAACAACTGAGGCTAACACGAGGCACTTGGCTTTCGCACAGTCTTCTTCCGATGTCCTACGGATATCAATATCCGTGACAGGGGAAACTGGACCTGAGACGGCAGGGGTGGGATCAGTCAAGAGGTGTCCCAGCTTGTCCTGGGCAATGGACATCTGGACAGACATTTGCCAGTCATAACAGTCAGATTCAGTCATGTTTTTATCTAGATGTAACCTATGTGCGGTCATTGGGTCGCTGCAATTAAGAGAGAGAGAAGAAAACACTTAGCATGATGCTCTTGCAAGTTTAGATTGGTTTTTAATTTATCTAAACAAGATGGCTCCCACTGTCTCTCGAATTCCTTCTCAAACCGTAAAGAAAGAATTAGTCGGGATCAATCTCACCGTACAATACTTGCTTAACCGTTCAGCCAGGCCAGTGTTGGTACTTCGAGGGAGGTTTTCCAACACTTTTCCGAAGTTCCTTAATTAAGTAACCTCTTTTACCTGTGGGCGTAACCCCGCTAACACCTTTCTAGACACCTACTAGGTTTATAGCATTGATCGTTAAGTGAGAGTTTTCCCGAGGAGTAGCATATACTCACAGTAGGATCGGGATCCAAATATCATCGCGTGATAAAACTGAAGGAATCCTACCAGAATTATCACACTCCAAATGGTATGCAGCGCTAGCAAGTTTCAGTACTTATGAAACTCCCGATGTGGATTTTTTTTGCCCCATGCTCTTATGACCTTGACTTTGGCCAACAAATCATAAGTCACATGTCAAGTTCTACCCGTCATTATCCAGGTTAATTTGAACCCACCCGCACATACCCTTGACTTTGGCCAACAAGGTAGTACGACTGTCCTAAATCAACGCATCTATCTACGCTACATATGAATACCCAATAGCTACCAAACACTGTGCCTTGACTTTGGCCAACAAACACAGCTTGAATACTATTGACTATCCATACGAAACGACGGAGGGCTACGGATGGTTTTGGCGAAACCGTGAACGTAGTGAACTTGATATAATCGATGGAACAAGATAGCTTTTAAAAGGAGTGGTTCATGCTCCGCGTTTAAAAGTTTAGTTTTGAAAAGAACCGAGTGGTTTTCAAAGTGTTCCAATCGACTTTTACTTGGTTTATTTTCTTGCATTAGTTCTTTTAATGCGTCCCATCATTTAATCCTACCATTGCAGAAAACAACCAAAATATGACGTACGCTTATGCCATTCGCATTCGCCATGGGGCCCCGTCATCACCCGTTAGGTTACTTAACTAACGACAGAGCGGGGGCTGGGCTAGCGCGGCTGTAAAACATAAGCAACGCCTAAATAGTTATCATATATAAATATATAGCAATGATAGACATTACAGATCACAGATGAATACATTGGATATACTAGGAATCCGCAATCCGTTCGAGCCTGCAACGAAAAGCGGATTACACGGTCGCGGTGAATAGCCAATACCCCACCCAAGACCCCTACGGGTGCGGCAAACTACCCGCCAAGTACCCGAAGCGAAGCAACCTCCCTCAACACCGTGAGTAGGCCACTCGGCACTTCGAGATACCCGGTAGTTTGTGCACCCCCTCCATGGGTCTATCCTAGGAGCAAAAATAGTAAAAAGAATTATACAATGACGGCTACAACCCCGACCCGGTTGTGCGGCCATCCAAATAATAATACATCAATTTACATATTACAATGAATGAAAGAAAGAGAAACACTCATCTCACATCCATCCCGGCTATTCACCCGCGACAATCCAACGCATTCATATACACATACCATCATCAAACACAGATCACATATATGTATAACCCCCACTAATCGACTTATAGCGATTAGCAGACGTTCAATACATAAAAACATCACAGATATAACCGATTAGTCAAAGTATAGTGAAGTTCGATCAAAAATACGGATTTATAGGCCCCCAAATACAAATTTCTTTTCTGGAAAACCTGGGCACAAATAAACCATCAAAATCCCAAAACCATGTCAGAAGAACACTGCACCAAACTCGACCCTGAACCGAGTCAACTCGGCCGCGGTTGCGCGGCAATAGCTTGCTATTGCCGCGGAACCGCGGCGCGTTGAACGATTCACTGGATCGTTTTTGGTGGTTTTCTTCACAAAACCCTGAGATGATTTTTGACGTAAGATTTATTTTATTTTGAGCAGAAAAAAATCAACAGAAAGTTAGGGTTTTGCGTTTTTAGTTTTGTGATTTTTTCCGATTGAACTTCCATACACTTTATTACCTAACTAGTTTATGTTTAGTTAGGCTCTGATACCACTGTAAGTCCACGTTGCCCACCCCGGTGCTTGCGGGGAGGCGGAAAACGGAATAAAAATCGGATTTTTATCATTTTAGGCAACATGGACTAGACAAAGTCGGATCTTTGCTAAACAAAAACTAGCTAAAGCTAACAAGAAACTAGTTAAAGGGTAGAATGGTTATACCTAGGGCTTTATGTCCTTCTCTCCTTGCTCCTTGAAGTAGTAGAAAGGGATCACCTTTGTCGTCTTCTCACGTCGAAGAAGGATCCACCCGAAAGCCTCAACCTTTGGCTTCAACTTCAAGCTAGAAGTAACTAGGATGCTAGAAGTGCCAATCCTAGAACCCTAGATGAGAGTAGAGATTACTATGGAATGGTTTTTCTCAAGCTCAAGTGTTTCTCAACACATGAGAGGGGAGAGCTTGAGGAAGAGGAAGAGCAAGAGAGAGAAACTATATGATAGAATGAGAGAAATATGAAGCATTCTCACATATATGTGTGAATTATTGTGAATTGATAATTAGTGAGATAATTGTCATGGCTTAATCAAGACATGACCATTATCATTTCATTTTTAATGCAAATTTCAAGGATCAAATAGCATCTTCCAAATGAAATGATGATGGTCAAAGTGTCAACCTAGGTCAACAAGTCAAGAATGTCAAATGGTCAACAACCATAACCATGCACAATTATATTAAACTAATATCAATTAACTATAATACACACATAAGCATTAGGGTTAGCAAAATGACAATGGTCATTAATCCTAATCAAAGTCCTCTTCCTCTGTCTCAATCAACTGTGCATACGCACCCGCATTCGTGATCTGAGGAACACGAATACAAAGAGATAAAACCAATCCCAAATCATATACTAGGATCTGGCTTAAACCAAAGCCCGCTAGTATAAGTTGTCCGGACAGCAAACATGCACAAGTGCGCGGATGTGAACGAACCCTGTCGCAAAACCATGTGACATCTACTCATTTTGCCTAAAGGCGAATAGCTCTCTGTGTGGGACTCTAAAGACTCGACACTACGCTGGCAGTGGGTTTAACCACAGACCGCAAGCGGCACTAGCTGTACGTAACGGTCCCCAGGTAGATGCCGATAAGAAGACTGACGAGGTGACCCCATCTGAACTCCTACTGAGCCTGTATGTGACAATCTCCGTACAGTCCGGTCTGTTCGTCTGATACATCGCATGGCGGGCCTAGGGGGGCGGTGAACGTCAGTCCCCTAATAGCGGTACAAGTCGTGTCGGAGTGTAGCCCAGAACACCCTGAGATAACACTGGAAACCTACCAGTATATCTCGCTTGCCCTGGCCAGGGACTACTCGTGTAATGGCTCTCCTGGACACAGCGCGATGTCAACCCCCAATACCGGGAGAGACGAATCCTGTATAACCGTCACTGCCTCCAAGTGCTTCGGGACTGCACCCAAAAACTACATGTTTGTACGACTCCTTTGAGCCGTGGTAGGGTAGTAATCAAAGTGCAGTGGGAACACACTCGAGGCGAAGTGACAGTGTCAAGTCAGCGGACTAAGCTGTACTCATGTCACCTGGTAACTAATAACTGACGATAGGTATAATACCAACCAACAGTTCCCGACGAGTCCTGTCCAGTGTACTCGTAACCTAACGAGCACCCGCATACTATCTCAAGTATGACGTACTGACGGCTGTGGGACAGACCGTCTCCCACGCTGGGATAAGAAGTGCATACGCTAGTCTACTCCGGAGTATCGATGCCCTGTCTCGATAGTCCAACGACTAGAGACCTATATAAGGATGTGCTTATGGATTACCCAGCCCCCACGAGTGTGAGCGCCATCACAACGCAGGTAATCAAGCAAAGATCCTAAGGGCTCTACTAATATGTATATAAGCGATATGCTAAAAGAAACACATGCACATATTGAATTAGAGACAAACCAAGTAGCATACTACCATTTCGAGCAAGATTGTATATACAACTGTGAATATCCTAAGCTTCCATCAAGTAATATACATACTAGTATGATACAGTAATGGCCTCTACGGCATATACACTAACAACCATTTTATCAAGACTGTATATACAACTGTGAATATCCCAAGCTTCCATTAAGTAATATACATACAAGTATGATACAATAATGGCCCCTAGGGCATATACACTAACAATATCCCACTTGCACTAGGGCCATGAGCTGGCATATCATAGACCTATCATCTCGAATAGCCTCTCGAACTGCGTCTGAGGAAGGGCCTTTGTGAATGGATCAGCAATGTTATTCTCTGTCTCTACTCTTTTCACCTCGATCTCCCGGCGATCTACGATCTCCCTGATCAGGTGATACCGCCTTAAGATGTGTCTGGACTTCTGATGGGACCTGGGTTCCTTCGCTAAAGCTATAGCGTCGTTGTTGTCGCAACACAGAGGTATTGGACCAACACTGGAAGGAACCACCTGAAGTTCTGTGAGGAACTTCTTCATCCAGACAGCTTCTTTTGCGGCATCGCAAGCAGCTATGTACTCCGCTTCCATTGTTGAGTCAGCAACGGTCTCCTGTTTGGAACTCTTCCAACAGACCGCCCCTCCATTGAGGGTAAAAACATAACCCGACATGGACTTGGAATCATCTTTGTCACTTTGGAAGCTGGAGTCAGCAAAGGCCTCCATCTGGAGGTCTTTTCCGCCATATACCAAGAACATCTCCTTAGTCCTTCTTAGGTACTTGAGAATGTTCTTTACTGCTATCCAGTGCTTCTCCACTGGGTTTGCCTGATATCGGCTTACAACGCTCAATGCGTATGCTACATCTGGTCAGGTACATAATATCGCATACATTATAGAGCCTACCGCAGAAGCGTAGGGTATAATCGACATGCGATCCCTTTCCAAATCAGTCTTGGGAGATATCTCTTTGGAGAGGGTGATTCCGTGACAAGCCGGTAGGTTACTGCGTTTAGAATCATCCATACTGAATCTCTTCACTATGGTGTCTATGTACCTGGACTGCGAAAGTCCCAATATCCTCTTTGATCTATCACGATAGATCCGGATCCCCAGAATGTAGGTGGCATCACCCAGGTCTTTCATGGAGAATTTATGTGACAAGAATCTTTTGACTGACTGTAACATAGGAATATCATTTCCTATTAGGAGAATGTCATCCACGTACAAGACAAGGAATACTACAACTCTCCCTACAATCTTGCTGTATATGCATGGTTCATCTGGATTTTTGATAAAGTCAAATTCTTTGACAGCATCATCAAAACAGATATTCCAACTCCGCGATGCCTGCTTTAGTACATAAATGGACTTAAGCAGCTTGCATACTTTACCGCTACTCCGACTCTGAATGAATCCTTCTGGCTGATCCATATAGACGCTTTCTTCCAAATTACCATTTAGAAAGGCCGTCTTTACGTCCATCTGCCAGATTTCATAATCGTGGAAGGCAGCAATAGCAAGAAGGACCCGAATGGATTTGAGCATAGCCATTGGAGAAAAAGTTTCGTCATAATCCAAACCAGGTCTATGACGGAAACCCTTTGCAACAAGTCTAGCCTTATATGTTTCAACATGTCTATCTACACCAATCTTCTTTTTGAAGATCCATTTGCATCCTACGGGTTTTACCCCATCTGGAGCAATGTCCAAAGTCTATACTTTGTTAGTGTACATGGACTCCATTTCGGTCCGCATTGCATCCAGCCATTTTACTGAGTCACCGCTCTGAATGGCTTACTGGAAGCTAGTAGGCTCATCATAGTCAATAGTGCAATCCTCTCTATCCCCGTCTATGAGAAAACCGTAGTATCTCTCGGACGGATGAGATTGCCTACTACTCCTGCGGAGTGGCGTCGGGATGTCCTGTTCTCCTGAACCTTCTTGTTCTACCAAGGTTTCAGTAATAGCTTGTGGCTCTGGAATTTCTTCCAGTTCTATTGCGCTCCCACTCTTCTGATTTTCCAAAAATTCAGTTTCCAAGAAGCGGGCATGTTGAGAAACAAAGACCTTTTGTTCCTCTGCGTAATAGAAACAATATCCCATGGAGTTCTTTGGATATCCCACAAACTTACACTGTACTGAGTGTGCCTCGAGCTTGTCCGCATGCTGCTTCTTTACAAAAGCTGGACATACCCATGTCTTAATATACTTAAGACAGGGTTTTCTTCCCACTCCATATTTGAGATATTGTGCAGGTATTAGCTCAGATCTGAAATCTATAGGAGATCCAAGTCAAATTAGGATATCAAAACCAAATCTGCCAAATTTTAGAAGCAAATCGAGAAATCTAGCAATGGCAGAGATTCAGAGTAATATTTTCAGAATCTATATATCAAGAAGATCTCAAAATATCGAGAAGAAAAACCAGAAAAAATCCCAAGACCTAAACCATCAATATGGCGGCGAAACCGTGGTCAGACGTAGCAATGGGCGACGGTTCCGCGGTCCTTTAGTGGCCGTTGGATCTGAGATTTTGGGGGCATGATCATAACTACATCTACTCACATATGGCATCTAGGGTTTCTAGTTTTAGAGACTATATAAAGGACCGAGAGCTGTGCATTTGAAAATCATCCAAAAATATCATCTAATCATATATTCATCTACCTCCATAAAGAGAGAGATCTAGAGCGAAACTAGGATTCTTGTAATCTACTTTTGATGGAGAAAAGTTGTAATGCAATAGTTGATTAATAAAGATAGTTTTTGTTTTAATTATTTTTGCATTTACTTTATGCATTACTTTTCCGCATTACTTTTCTGCATTTTTTATTATGGTTTCATTCATCTTCAACCTTTCTTTTAAATCGCTGCTAACCATGTGCGAGTAATTTCTTACTTGCTAGGGTTTGTAGGATAGGGTAGAATAATGGATGAAATATCTTTTAATTTCTTTTGGCATTTTAATGTTTATAATTTTAGCAAAATAAATGTTAACCCTCTTATCGGGCGCGCTATCAATTAATAATAGTCACGACCACGATTTGAGATTAGTTAATACTTGTTTTGTTAAGGGCTTGAGATTAATAGAGATCAATGGAAGGACAAGGGACAGTAGTGGGAAACCTTAATTCCCTCCAAGAACCCCTAATCCACATTCATCGCTATCTCTCTAGTTTTAAACAATTAAAAAATAAAAAGAATCATTTCTAACATTCATACATTAACTACTAAGTCCTATAAACCCTACAAGCCTTTCTATTATAAAATTTTCTATCCATCGTAAAATAAAACGACAACAATCCATCCTCTCTTTTATAAACTCGTCTAAAGTAAGAAAAGAAGTCCACGTTTCCCTACGGACGATCTGTACTTATCGCGGCTAGCTATTTGCAACACCGTTTTGATTGCAGTTGTTTACAAAACACATACACCCATTTTCGCATCCAATCAATGGCCATCTCGCGTTCCTGATCGTCTTTACTCGTTTGAAAAGCTTCTTCCAGCAGACTTTCAATTGGAACTTCCTCTAGCAGTTTCGGGATATTTAGCGCCAATTCTACCCCCAGTTCGTCCATGTCGCTTTCTAACACTGGCGGAGCCTCTTCATCGTATATGGATGAATGGGAGACCATGTAGCAGCTTTCCACACATTCTTCCACTTCCTCTGATGAGTTATCGTCATCACTGTCCTTATCCTCGAGAATATGCTAAAGGAACTCTTCAAGTGTGACCGGTATTCACGCTTTCTTATTGTACGCTTCCAGCACATTTATATACTTTTGGAGGTCCGTGCGCCTGTCGACATACTCAGCGGGCTGCACGGGCTTCTTGGTCTTCTTATTCTTCTTTTTCTTGGAAGACTTCTAAGGGTTGACTTGGGAGTTTTCCCCTTGTCGATGATTTTTGGTGTGGGACGTGACTTCAACACCCCTTCTATAATCTCAGGCTCAAGCGGGCTTTTCTACCTGATCGCTGGGTATGCTTGCAGAACTTCCAACATTTTCTTGGTTTTTTCCGAAAGAAATACTTCCCATGGAGCTTCTTCTACGAGAGAGCAGGATGTCCCCTGTGTATCAACTTTCTTGGGGGCATGCTTTTAAGGTGGATCTACCCTCCAATTATCTGACTGCGCGAATTTTCCTGCTGATACTTGTCCTCAACTCAGTTCTTAAAGATATAGCAGTCTTCAATTAGATGTCTTACAACCCGGTGATAGGGGCAGTAGCTAGGGTTGTTGACATCACCAGCTTGTGCAGGTCACCGTGGTTCAGGCAATGTTATCAGATTATTCCTCATAGCAAGCTCAAACAATCTTCTCGTCTTGTCGCGAGGGAATGAATGCGCACGTCCCATCCTTTCTTTTAAGATAGGGCGCATGCGGCTGTTGTTTTGTCGGGCAGCTGCTTTCGGGCCGTTCAGCTGTTACTGAGTATTAGCAACAAAGGCCTCCTTTCCCTTGCCTTTATTATTTTGGGGATTTTTACCTAGAGAGGAAGGACTATGGCCCATCTGATCCATCTGGGCCAGTTTATCGATCATCGTCTGGAATGTGGAGGGCTTGAAGAAGGTCATAAATTGGGACACGGTCGATTGATGATCGACGGTCTCTATGAACATCCCTATAGCCGGTGACTCCTCAATGCGCCGTTCGTATTTGGACCACAAGTTCCACCATCAGATCGCATATTAGACCCATGTCTCGCCTGGCTTGACCCTTGAGTTGATCAACGCGGTGATTGGAGTACGCTCACTCGCGCTGGCGAATCTCTAAGTGAACAGTAGTTCCATCTCAAGAAAGGTCTTGACAGAGTCATTCGGGAACTCCGAATACCATTCGAAAGTCGTTTCCAATAGACTTTTGACGAATTGGCGGAGCAGCAATTTATCATCGCCCTCGGTATTGCCACACATGCCTTTGAACTGTGCAACATGCTGATGAGGGTTACCCGTTCCTTTATATATATGGAACTTTGGGATCATATATCCCGGAGGGTATTTCATCTGGTCGTACCATGCCGGATATGGTTGACCCATCTTGGCCAGCTGATTTGCAGCTTCATTTGCTTGATAAGCCTTGATTTATTGGGCGATGTAGTCAACCAACGCCTTCTTTGAGATCGTTTCCTCTTTGGCTGTTGATAGGGCCTGATGAGGGTTTGATATCTCCCCTTATTATCTTCAATAACCACCGGTGGTTCTTCGGCCGGTGGTTCTGGCTGGATTAACATTTCAACCATGTCTTCAAACAGGAAAGCCATCTTCTTTATATTAGCATCTTGCTCTGCAAGTTTGTTTTATCTGAAGAGGGTGGTGCACACATGCTTTGCACGTGGTTACGCACTTGTTTCAAGTCAGGACGTTGCGCACGTGTATATCACGTGGCTCGCACTTGTTATCGATTCATAATCATATATGCGCATGTATATATGTGCACATGTATTTAAAAGTCAACGTGCATGTCACGTGACGCTCGCATATCCGTAGGCAATATTCAACAAATGCGCACACGTGCATATCACGTGACGCGCATGCCTTCATAGGTAGCATCCAATAAGTACGCACACGTGCATATCACGTGATGTGCACTTCTTCATAGACTTTATTTTCCCATAGACAATTTTTAATTAGGCGCACACTTGGTTTGGGTGCGCACTTGTTGTCGGTTTAGAAAGCAAAAGCTTTCAATGAGAAGCAATGGCTTCTGTTTCTTTGATTTTCTGTTCTTTTCCTTCTTCTTTTATTTTTCAAGAAGCAAAAGTTTCAATTTTTATTATGGAGGGGCATCCATGAGGGGGGGTTTCCCCTTAAACTTTAGGATTAATTTCTCACAAAAGTTGAAACTTTTGTAAAAGAGGGATCAATCCTAAAATCTTTTGATATTTTATTTATGAATCAATGGATTTAAAGAAGAAGCAAAGGCTTCTATATTAAAGCAAAAGCTTTATTAGAGAGGATAAATCTTCTTCTCTTTTTTTAAATTTTTTAACCTGTTTTGATGTTGAAGAAGATGATTTTTCTTGAGCTTATAAGGGGGTCGGCTCTCTATGGTTTCTTTGAATGGGGCTCCTATTTATAGGAGAGGAAAGATTAGGGTTTGTTCCATACAAATCAGCTTTGTTCTGATTTTATTTTGATTTACTTTAATCTGGTTTTGATTTAATTTTGGATTAAATTGATTTATATCATTTACAGGGCAAGTATGAACCGTTGGATTAATCGCTCAGTGCATGTGCACCGTCAGATCTCATGATCTCGTATCAATTTGGTTTGATTTGTTTTAACGAAGAAGATTTTATTTCTTCATTTAGAAGTATCTACTTCAATTGGGCAGTTGTGCATTTCAGTGTAGTGCGCACGTGCATTACGCATGTCGCTCTATCTCGGCTCATATGTGCACCTGTTAGGAGATGGATTTTAGCTATATGCGCACCTATTGATTCATTAGTAGGCGCGCACTTGTGCCTTTGTATGTCTTCGTGGCGACGACCATGTATCAAGCTGTGATCCGTTGGATTTGTCTCAAGATTCGTGGGAATGCGAAACATGTTTTAGACCCTATAAATATGTGTCATCTTTTTCATTTCTTTTAGAGTTATACTCTTTCTGAAACCCTTGCTTTTTGTTAGATGCCCTTACTTCTTAGTAAGTGCCCATGTGCACCTCTGCTTATACGCACTTGACTTAATTTGAGCTTGCACACCTTTTAGGTTGCGCACTTGACTTAACATTAGCTTGCACACCCTTTGGGTTGTGCACTTAATTTAACTTAAGATAAGTTTTAAAAAATTTCTTTAACTTCAAACATGTTATTTAAGTTTGGCTTTAATCAACGAATTTTATCATTTAGCTTCGAAATTGGATATTCCCGTTTATAGGACTTCTCAAATTTGCGGACTAATCCATTTCTGGTTTCTTTTCTTTTAGGTACCATGACTAGCCGTCTGTATTCTATCAGGGAGATTGTTTCCCACACTAATATTCGCTTTTATGAACCTACCTACACTGATGGCCAATGCAAGGTCATACTTCGTCGCCTCGAGGATCATTGTGGGCGGTTGCTCTCTCGCCTGTCTTTCCTTTTACAGATGATTTTCCTCACGATCTGGAGCGCTACACCCGGACTTGTCGAGGCGATGCCGCTTCATGCACTAGATCAGGCCGAAAATAAAGTGCACTTGGTCTATCTAATGTGCTTGATTTTCAAGGACCGAAGGGACCATGCAATAGACATCCTGCTCCAGATATATCAACAGAAGGCAATTATATCCTCATATGCGAGGGTAGAAAATATCAGCGGCGACCCTGATTCTTGTATTCGTGAGCGGAAGCACCAGCAGATGGAGGATGCCTCCTGGGATGTCCTGCAAGACCTTCTTTTTTATTTTCAGAATCCATGCACCAATGCTAGCCTTTTGCCGCTGTGAACTTTGAACAATATAACAACTTTTTCTTTTATTTGTCTTTTGCTTGTCACTGGTTGGTAGTTTGTAATCCATTTTTTTTACCTATTAATGAAAAGCGTCTCTTCTTTTACATTCACATTTCTTTTTCATTTGTGCTGAAATGGTTTAGTCTAGTTTATTTACTCATTTCGGAGTTTTCAGTTTACCCTTTCCTTAGACTCATTCATAACCCCTTTTATCATAGGAGTCATCTAGCATGTGCGCTCCGTTAGCATATGCGCGTCTTAAAGATTTAGCATATGCGCACGTATTTTGCACATGCGCATGACACTTAATAATTTTTGCCTGATTCGCACACATGCTGCGCACGTATCGCTGCCTATGTCTTTCATTAGCTTTCATATGCACACGTATACAAGATCGCATGTCATCAGAATGGGTTTTTCCATGTGTGCACTTATTGCTTACGCACATGTCCCTTGGCAATTTCATATTAAGTGCGCACCTGATATTTTGTGAATAGGTGCGAACAAATAATCCTGTGATTTTCTGAGCTGTCCTCTTCTTTTCCAACACCCATTTTTTGGTCAAAGCTTGGGAATCATTCCGGTTTTAATCATGTGCAATTTTTTTTGTGCCATGGCTTAAATATTTCTCTTTATAATTCAAAGAAGCGTTCAACTTCTCCTTCACTTTCACAGAGAAAGAACCATGGCTTGCAATTGCCTACATGCTCCTCGAGAGCCATAAGAAGTGCCCGTTAGGGAAATCATTCCTCGTTTCGCTGCACGCTTAGCAAATCCTATTCTTATGGATACTCAGTGCGACACGGTAATGCATGAGCTTATGGCCCGTAGGGGATCTTCTCTTCCCGCCGGCTCTATTTGGTTTCGAATGATCTTCCTTACCATTCTTGATGATATCCTTCCTCATCCAGCGGAAATGATTTTAGCGCTGCTTGATGCAGTGAAGGACAAGATCGACTGCATTCACAAAGGCAAACTTGATTACGAAACCTCTAAGAGACCACTCCATTTATATGTTGAGTCAAATATAGGCTTGGCAGGCTATCATGTTTTCTTTTGCCGACAAGCGTGGTGCTGATAGGTGGGGATGGACTTTTTGTGAGAACCGCCGTTACGGTATGGTTGAGAGGGCTGAGAAGGAGCTAGAAAACTTTGTGTACTATTTCGTTAATCCTTGTAGTCCAGATCTTATGTTTGGTGATTTTTTTTCATGTGAACTGAAATGAATATTAAAATGCATGTTTTGTTGCTATCAGATGAATTTTTCACGTCAAACAAATGTCTTCCATTGATTGCGCGCTTAAACATATGCAGACCTAGCATTTGCGCACGTGCTTTTCACGTGCATATGGTAAGCATATGCGCACGTGTTTTGCACGTGCACTTCACACTTGATAATTTTTGCCAAGTGCGAGTGGCAAGGATGCGCACATGTATCGCGCGCGTGTCATTACTTATGTTGTTCATTAGCCTTCATAGGCGCACGTATACAAGTGAGCATGTCATCAGAGTTGTTTTTCCATCAAGTGCACACTTGACATTTATGCGCACTTAAATAGGTGCGAACAACTTCATTTACCTGTTTTACCTGCCTTACACAAACTAATATGTTAGTTCTTTTTATTGTTACCTTTATAAACCCACGGGAACCCATTCGAAGCAAAAGCTCGCTGACAGATATTTCTATTGTTTGAAATGCCCATTAGGGTTAGAAGAGAACATGGATGAAACAATTGATGTGGAAGTTTCAACCGAGGACTTCGCTCACTTTGAGATGAAGTACTAGTCTCCTAGCGATCACTTGTCTTTCCCTTCTTATTGTTTTCGCCTCAATGATTAAGGCTTACTCTTGTCCTATTTTTCGAATAATGATGTAATCATAGTGTTGTTATTTTGAAATTCTTGTTGGAATAAATATTGGTTATTGTTCAGGTATATTTATTCTTGATTTTATATACTTCTTGCATACTAGACACTTAACGTATCCATATCAGGAAGATATACTTCTCGGTATAGATACGTAGTGGAACTCGTCACATCTCCGTTATTGTATTTTGGGAAGCAGGGCGTGACAGTGTAACTCTTTCTCAAGAAGGAGACCAGGAAGCGAAGTTTAGGAGGTTTTGAATGCCCTGATAAGCAAAGTCTTAAGCTTTATAGAAGAGAAGAACTACGTTAGGGAACCCCCACCCATGACAAAACACTCGAAGAACCGAAGAGGGGATAAGTGATCAGTCGAAAATATTGCATTTTTAACACATCAATTTCCCTACCCTTTGTAATCATCTAAAGGTGTTTGGTATAAATATAGCACATATTAGCAATTTGTCTGCAAAATACCAAATAACATGTGTTATACATTATAACCGGCATTATGAGGGAAATTGTGTGTTTATTATTATACGCATGATCTTTTGTATATCAACACTTGTCTCGAGATTGTGTGCAGGAAATTCTCCAGGTAAAAGAGTCGGGACTGCTAAAAGTGCTGATAAAACGTATCAAGTCAAAGACTTGAGATCTGGCAATAAACTAGAAAGAAATATAAAATTCCAGACATCAGGAAAGTCCCATAAAGTCAACACAAAATACCCCTGAAGATTTCAACCAAAGATTTCACTATATGGCCTCGGATCCGCGGCCGAGTCAAGCCGATCCGCCGCGGATCTGCGGCCGATCCGACTCGTCGGCGGCAGAAATTTTCTACACGGCAAAACTTCTTCAAGATGCTTCAGTTCCTCGAATTCTCCAGAAGCTTCTCTCCAACAGAAAGGCTTCTCATGCAAGCTAGCTAACTACCTTATCTAGAAACTTCTCTACCCTAACTTCCTATGCAAGCCTCATAACAACCAAGCTTCCAAGGGAAGCTAGACCTAGCTTCTAGGGGAAGCTAAAGGAAATCTATAAAAAGGGACCTAGTGCTTCATTACAAAGGTTGTTGAATATTGAGCCAAAATTTACACAAGTTGAGTGACACAACTTGTGATCCAAAACCCTAACCCCAAATCCAATTCCAAAGCCAAATCAAGATCCATCGAGAAGTGAATTAAGCAAGCCTTCAACGAGCCTTTGAAGAAACGCCGACCTTCATCTGAGCAAGAGATCCACGACAATCCGCGACTTAAGAAAATCGATGCGAAGCTAATTTCGGCGGATCTAGTTACCTCCTTAAATCTTATAACCTCGAGTTGAGTGAATTGTACCTAATCGTCGATTAATAAAGGTGAATATTGTAAATCTTGCTTTTCTTTACATTCTTGCATTATGAAAAGTTATCGATTCTTGAATCTTTTCATTTTCATGATGTGTGAGTGAAATCTCCACTTGTAGCGGAATCGAGAGAATAGAAAGATGATGTTGATGAAATTCTTGAACGACTCTTAAGTCTTATGAGTTTTGTAAACTTTAGGAAATTGAATTATCGAAAACCTAATTTGAGCGAGATCGCTTTCTTCACTCCAAATTAGAGATCAACGATCGGTGATTTAATTTGCTAGAGGCTAGAATTTGAATGATAATTAATGAAAAGACAAGGGATGATGATGAAGAAACTCTAGTTTCTTCAATAGATCCCTAAATCTCATTGATTGTCATCGATCTAGCAACAAATCTTCAATAGATAAGAATTAGTAATCATTAGTATTCTTCATCACTATCAATTGGATCGATTCCTATAAGCTACTTTTCAAATCTTGATAATTCAATTGGTTTGGGACATTTCTTGATTCTTGATTCTAGATCTTTATTTTCTTTATGTTTCTTGAAATGAAAACTCACAAATCTTGAATCAATTTTCGTGCATTTTCTTGTATCCTTTAATTTTCAACTCAACTAAAATGATAACGAACAAATCACACTTTCACAGTGGACGATCCGCATTCACCGACGAAACTACAATAGACACCGTTAATTGATTGCGGTATAAATTTCTTTGGTTGTGATTTAAACTTTTCCATACACACGAAGAAGATCAATCAAATAGCGCCGTTGCCGGGGATAGTGTGCTAATTTGTTCGTTTTTGTAATTTGAGTTGGAAAATTTATTATTCCATCAGAATTTTTAGATCAAAATTCGCACAAGTGCTTAACGATTTGTTGTGATTTGTTGTAAGGAGATCTGGAATCTGTGGAGCGAGAGGAAAAAATTTCAGAGCATCTCAGGGAGTTCATTAAGGCAACAAAAGCATCTGTACCAATTTTTGTGCAGGGATCTCATCATCACACCGTGCATCCGCGGCCGTAGGTAGCATATTGCGGCGGTTCCGCGGTATTCTAGCTGCTTCAGTACACCAAAATTCTCTGGTATATTCTGTACTTTCTTATCTCCTCCCTGCTCTGTCCATTAACCAATTTTTGCAGATTTCTTTGCAAAAATTCGCAGCGCCGCAAAAGAAAAATTGTATGTGTTTGATCTTGGTTGTTTGCATATTTTAACACGGAAATTAAGGGGCAAAGACCAAATTCAGATTAGGTGGGGATTACATTACCCTTCCTAAGCCCCAAAAATCACAAACTTGCATCTGCATCACCCTCATTAACTAAAAAATATTTAGACAAGACTCTAAGGACTGTCGCGCTCAATTAGGACAGAAGGAGGTTGTGGGTAATCTATTACTTATCCGCGTTTCTTTTGTAGTGTCTAAGACAAGTGTGTCTAAGGCAAGTTGTTACTTAATTAGGCCCACTACTTACGTAGTGGAGAACCTCCCACTTACCTGGCACTTACCTGGCTACAGAAGGGCAAAGAGGCAGTAGAGGATCTATCTTGCGACTTCTCTTCTGGAAGTCTAGGAGCGGTCTAGAGACTTTGCTGGGTTATGCCGGCGCCCTGGCTATCAAAAGTGGCCGGTGCGGAACAAAAACGACAAATAAAAATCTGGCGCCGACGGAACCCAATCCCAAGATCGAACCCACAAACACTATACTAGCAAACAAAGGGTGCTAAACTACAAGTTAGAAAGATTATACCGAATAGAACCGTGTCCTTCGGTCTTCATCTTTCTCCATGGCTCCTTGAGGTGTGCTTGAACGAAGTTGGTCGTCGGTCTTCCTTCATCAAAGACGATCCACCCGAGGGAAACGGCACAACCTCCAGGTTCGCCAAACGGACCAACCGACTCTCCAAGATCGCTAGTAGTGGAGAGAAGGGGGTGTAGAATAGTCTCACCATAATTTTCTCTCAAAATATTATGCTCATAGAACAACCATGGAAGATGTAGAGGTGATGAAAGCATGGAAGGCATGAGCTAAAAATGGCTAAGTGTTTTTTGGGTGTATGAGTAATGAGAGTGAGCTAGAGAGAAATCCTCAAATGTATATCAAAATGAGCAAGCCTCCTCCACCACTAATGTGGCCGGCCCCCTTTCTCCTCTCTCAAAAATAATGCACACCAAAATCCTTTTCCTATTAACAATAAACAAATAAGACCATACCAATCTCTACATGCCCAAAACCCATGCTTTGACCTAAATCACCTTTCCACCTCATTTTGAAATAAATGATTTTTCTAAAAAGGAAAAATCAATAATGAGGTGGTAAATCTTCTAGAAGTCATTCCGTACAAATACGGAATACTTCTCGGTATATGTATCGAAATACACATACGCGTATTCATACGAAAATACGAATAGCCAAAGAGAGAAAATGAATAGCGAGCAATAATACCAGAATACATATATACAAATACATATATCAATTATTAAATCAAAACTTGATTTAACAATCCGGTTTAATCCTAAGCCGCTAGTATTATCAACCGTCCGATTAAAATCTGTGCAGCCGGTGCACATATTTAATCGGACACCTATATGTATCAACATACGTCACCTACACCATATCGTCTGAACCGTGAAAACCCTCTGTGTGGGATTCTAAAGACTCGTCAATACGCTGGCAGTGGGTTTAACCACAAGTATGTCAGCGGCACTAGCTGTACGTAACGGCTACCCAGGTATTGAGCGAAAGGAAGGCCGACGAGCAAACTCATCCAAACCCCTACTGAGCCTGTCGGTGACAATATCCGTACAGTCCAGTCTGTTCGTCTAAGAGTATCGCATATCAAGTCTAGGGAGTGGATAAAGTCAGACCCCTAACAACACGATAATTCGTGTCGGTATGAAACCCATCACTACCCTAGAAACTATCGATCCTAGATCGGTAATTCTCACATACCCCGGCCGAGGATTTCTAGTGATGGCCACCCGTGCACTGCGCGACATCAACCCCCAATACCGGGAGAGACGAATCCCCGAAGATCCGCTCACTGCCTCCATGTGGCTCGGGACTGTACCCAACTAAAACCTGTTTGCACGACTCATTTGAGCCGTGGTAGGGTAGTAATCAAAGCACAGTGGGAACTCACATAAGACAAATGACGATCTCAGGTCGACAGACTAACCTGTACACGTGTCACCAGGGAACTGCTATCTGACTATAGGTATAATACCAACTAGCATGTTCCCGGCGAGTCCGTCCAGTGTACTCATAACCCAATGAGCACCTGTATACTATCTTAGGTGAACAACTGACACCAATGGCTTGTGAGTCTGGCCACCGCCCCTTGTCAGGGTCTAGATAAGTATACACCAGTCTACACTGGAGTATCGATGCCCGGTCTCGATACTCCCACGACTAGGGACATTTAAGGATTTGCTTATAGACCCCTAGCTCCCACCTATATGATCGCCATCATAATGCTGGTAGTCAAGCAAAAATCCTATGGGCTCTATCAACATATACATGATGATAAAGACAAACCAGATAGCATACTATCATCTCGAGTAAGACTGTTTTATCGGTATAGGTCCTTCCTCAATCATCATAATCACCTGCCTGCGACTACGATAATTGCATTGAGGGCACTATAACCAACAATCTCCCACTTGCACTTAAGGCTAATTATTGTGATGTCGCATACTCACAGCCCGTGTGATACCGAACACCCAACTTCTCTACTAATCAGTCTCACAAAGCCTGCTTGTGAAACTAATGTATTCGAGAAATAGCCTCAGTGAGTGGATCTGCCCTGATGTTTCTTTCTGTATCTCTCTATATCTCAACTTCGCGGAGAAAGCTATCTCCCGAAATGAGCAATACCTGTCTTAGAATGTGTCTGGATATCTGATGGGACCCAGTTCACAAATGAACTCCAAATTCAAACTTCTTAGACTGTATCGTCTACTGAACTCAATCAGTATACTGCGCCATGCCTTCCTCAGTATCCGCTTAGACCACCTGTCCAACATACTGTCCCTCATCAGGGGGGAAAACTATAACTCCGACAGCTACTCTGTCATCCAGGTCACCTTGGAAGCCTGAAATGATAACCGTCTCCCGAAGGAGGCTGCCGTTACCATATCCCCAAAACATCCATTCATGTTCATAAACTGCTTCCGAACGTTTCTCCAGGATTGGATTAATATATCAACTTATTGCATTCAGTGCAAAAACAACATCTGGTGTGGTACTTGACATCTCATGATTGACTCAATTACCTAAGCAAGTGATATTCCAATCATGAACATCCCTCTCCCCTTTAGTCTATAAGACACATTTAGAGAGGGTGACTCCATCACCTGCAGGTACACCACCATGCCAGGAGTCGTCCATTCTAAATATCTTTAGAATACTGTCTAAGTACCCAGATTTGGAAATTACCTAAATCTAGATCTAAAACCATAGATCTGGTAACCAGAATGTCTGATATAATATCTAAATCTTATGTGGAGAAATCACTGTGTGACAACCACAGTATAACCGATCATAGTATAGGAATTTTACTTCCTACTTTGTGTATGTCATCTAAATACCAGGACATCACACCCTACTACCTTCTTAACAGATCCATCCCCTATTCTGATGAAGTCAAACCTATGACTGTTACATCAGAAATAGATGATCTATCTCCGCTATATCTGCTTTAGTCTATAAATAGACATAAGCTACTTGTCCACTATGCTTCCGCTGCTCCCACTGACCATAACAACCCTCTGAGTCATATATACGTACACTTCTAAAGTGTAGGGTTCCTAGGCACCCTAATGAGGTCTCACAAGGCATCAACCATGCCAATTTCAAATTTTACGGTGCCTACAAACCCTAAACTACGGATCGTCGGCTAGAAGTCTAGGCGAAAAACTAACTAGTTAACACTTAACTAAAAGTTTAACGGAAATACAACCTTTGTAGATCCGGTGCTCCACCTCCATAGCTCCGCAACGAGGTCCTCTCCGCTGTCCAAATCAAATCCGGGCTCTAAAGTCGGCTTCGTCGGAGAATGGGCAAGCTAGGTCGTCGATGTCCATGCCGAAGATGATCTACGTCGAGGCATCGCTAGATCAAGCTCACAACTTCACCAAGTCATGAAACTTGTGAAGTAAACACACTCTACTACTTGGCAAGAGGTAGAGGATGAAGAAATAGGAAGTGGGTAGACTTTAGAATCGGATTTCTCACTCATTTCCATCACTTGCCATTGATGGGGCAAGCTTTCTTCACTTGAAGAATGAAGAAGAAGAAGGAAAATAGTTATGATAAGTTAATTTGAAAAAAGAAAAGAATAATCAAAACTTATCATGACTAAACCATGGTAAAGTGTAGAGATTGAACTAGGGTTAAATCAAATGGTTAGGTTAAGCATGAGATAAGAATGGTGGACAAAGTCAAAGGTTCATGAATCTTCAACTACAAACAAAGAAAGCCACCATTCTTCTCATTTCTTTTTCCAAAAAGAAAATAAATAAATAAATGAATAAATAGATATAAAAACAAAACCCTAACCATTTAAATAACCATGGTTTAATCTTTACACAAACCAAAAAGTATGTATCATCAAACATGATACAAGCAAATGCACAAAATCATATCACATATATAATGCGCACATCCGAGTGAGAAAATCCATCTAAAGTGAACCAATATTAGTTAATGCAAAGTAATATATCAAATATATAATTATACATTAAATCATTAAATCAACACTTGATTTAACGATCCGGTCATATCGCATATAACCGGCTAATATCCAATGTATCGATTTATCGAATCAATCCTTGATTCGATAACTAGGTTATATCGCATACAACCATTCGACACATTCATCGTGAGAATGGAATACGGTATCACATACACGCATTATTCTCGGTCCCGCACATATCTCATATGCGCTCCTATTTCGTTTCGCTTGAACCAGGAAACCTCTGTGTAGGACTCTAAAGACTCGTCAATACGCCGGCAGCGGATGATGATCATATCAAACATCCACAAGCCGCAAGCGGTCTGCTAAACGTAACGGCCATCCGGGTATTGAGCGATCTGACGATCGACGAGCAAGCCCGCTCACACTCCAGTGAATCCGACCAGTAACACTACCGTACAGTCCGGTCTGATCGTCTGATCTGTCGCATATCTCGCCTAGGGGTGGTAAACGTCAGACCCCAATAGCTCGATAAGTCGTGTCGATATGAGGTCTATAACAATTCGAGAAACTACTGGTAACACTTACCAGTAAATCTCAGCAACCCTGGCCAGGGATTTCCTGTTATAGCCAATCGAACACAGCGCAACATCAACCCCCTATACCGGGAGAGACGAATCCCCTCCTATCGCTCATTGCCTCCATGTGACTCGGGACTGTACCCAAAAACCACCGTTTTGCACGCCCTCTTGGACATGGTAAGATGGAAATCAAATCACAGTGGGAACCACACAAGACTCTATGACGATCTCGGGTCAACAGACTACTCTGTACCAGTGTCACCAGAGAACTGCCATCTGACGTGAGGTATAATACCATCTGGGAGTTCTCGGCGAGTCCGTCCAGTGTACCCAGTCTTCACTGAGCACCCGTATATCATCTCTGATGTCAAACACCAATGGATATAGGATCATCCATCGCCCATCTGTATGGGTCGAGAAGGTATACGCTAGTCTACTCTGGTATATCGATGCCCCGTCTCGATACACCCACGACTAGGGACTTTGAAGGATGTACTTATGGACTACCATGTCCCCACTAGTATGATCCGCATCATAGTCCAGGTAGTCAAGCACTCATCCTAAGGGCTTTACCAACATGTAACAGAGAGACAATCAGTATACACGTTAAGGTAAAGTTCAACCAGATAGCATACTATCATGTCGAGCAAGAAAGTCCTCCCTATATATGTCCCAGCATCCACTACAATATACATCCTATGTACAGTAATGGCCTCTAGGGCATACATATAACTAACAATCTCCCACTTGCACTAGGGCCATCTGATAGCAGTGGTTGTAGTATCTCATACTCAACCATCCCATACAAGTCTCTCTCTGGGAACAGGCCTTTGTGAGTGGATCCGCTGTATTGTCCTCTGAGTCTACTCTCCAAACCTCGATCACCCTGGAGATCAACCATCTCCATGATCAAGTGATACTGCCTTAGAATATGTCTGGATCACTGATGGGACGGGCGTTCCTTGGCATAAGCCACAACTCCATTGTCTCACAATGGTTGGAACGTAGTTCATCTCATGAACCAATATACACCCAGACTGCCTCTTTGGTTGCATCTTAAGTAGCGATGTATCCTGCCTTTATCGTCTAGTATGTCACGGTATCTAGCTTGGAACTCTTCCAACATACCGTCCCTTTACTGAGGGTAAAGACAATGCCTGCGACTGACATTCAGTCGTCTTTATCACCCTGGAACACTTCCAGTGATTCTCCCCAGGATCAATTGATACTATCTCACTACAACTAGTAAGAATCCTAACATCCAATTAGATCTATCTCATAGATCCAAAATCCAGGATTTAGTAGGTATCATTTTGATCCTATATGGAGAATCATCGTGATAAGCGGAGATTGATCGAGCGTAGCATAGGAAACTCCTTCCCCATCAAGAGTATGTCATCCACATACTCTACGAGGATCGTCACCATACTCCCTACTACCTTTTTGTTTATACAAGGTTCATCTACCATTTTGATGATGTCAAACTCTTTGACTAATCCATTAAAACAGATGTTCCATCTCCGCGATGCCTGCTTTATCCTATAAAGCATCTTGCACACGTTTCCGCTGCTCCCACTGTCTACGAAGCCCTCTGGCTGTGTACTTATAGACGCTCTCTTCTAAAACATCATTTCAGAAAAGCAGTCATGGCACCCAACCGCCAGATATCGTAGTCATGGTATGTAGCCGTGGCAAGTAGGATCTGGATGGACTTAAAGCATAGATCCTTAGAAAAGGTTTCATCATAAACCACGCCTGGTCGATGACGAAAACCTTTAACAAGTTAAGCTTTGAAAGTCTCAACTCTTCCATGTACACCAAGTAATCTTCTCAAGATATACTTGCTCCTGATAGGGATTTAACCCTTCAGATATTGCAAACAAAGTCTATACTTTGTTGATGTACATGGATTCCATCTCAGATCGCTAAACATCCAGCCATTCTTACAGAGTCTTACTCTCGATGGCCAGCTCGAAGCTAGTTGGGTCATCATCTCATGATGCAATCCTCGCTCCCACTGTCATCGAGAAACCGAAGTATCTCTCAGGTGGGTGAGGAACCCTACTAGATCGTCGGAGAGGCTGAGGTTCGTTGGTAACTATCGAATCCTTTGGTTCTTTCAAATCATCAGCTGTAGTTTGTATAGCTGGAACCTTTCCAGTTCTACATGACTGACCTTGCCTCGAGCTTGTCCGGATTTTGCTTTTAGACATTAGCCGGACAACCCCAAATCTTAACTAGCTTAAGACATGGGCTCTTCCCTTTCCATATCACATATGAAGTGGTAGGCAACTGATTTGATTGGAACCCTATTCAATAGGTATGCAACTTCGTAAGTGCATAACTCCCAAAAGGAAAAAGGTAACTCAGTATTACTCATCATAGAGCACACCTTATCACATAGGGTGTAATTGCTCCACCCCGATATACCATCGTGCTATGGTGTATGCGGAGGAGTAATGCTGAGAGAGAATCCCATTCTCCTTTTAGAATAGTCCTGGAATTCCGTGCTCAAGTATTCTCCTCCTTGATCTCATCATAGGACATAATACTTATACCCTTATTGGTTCTCTACTTCTAACTTATATTCTGTGAATATCTCAAAAAGGTTCAGACTTGTGTTTCAACAGGAACATATGTCTGAATCTTGAGAGATTATCAGAGAACGTAATGAAGTATAAAGAACCAGTCTTGGCATGTGTAGACAGGGGACCTTTATACATCAACATGTATCATCCCAAGAGTTTACTAACTCTTTCTCTGTTTCCAGTAAACGGAGCTATGGTCATCTTATCTTTGTGACATGACTGGCGAGTTTCACAAGATGTAAATTCAAACTGATTTAAATATCCATCTGCATGTAACTCTAGCTAGTCGGGTCACATTGATCTGACCTAGTCTACAATACCTCAAGAAAGATTCGTTCAGTTCTGAACTCTTCCTCTTGTGTGTGTTCCGTATACTAAGAACTGTAGTTTGATTTAGAACATTAATGCTTTTAGATAACGTGCCTGAACCGATCAACTTTTGATATAGGAAATGTTCAAAACATTATCCAACAATACAAAATTTTATCGTTTCTTTACTAATAAAGAGACAGATATGATTTTGTATATCAGGTTCGGTATCTAATAACATTCGTTCAGAATCAATGTATTGGTAATACAGGGTGACAGTGACCGACAGACTTGGCTGCAACACTTGCCCCGTTTTCTGCCTCATGAAACTTATCACCCGTTCTCAGTTCTCTACCTTTCTGTAGCCCTATGTAACAGATTACATATCTGGGATCCTGATCCGGTATCATATACCCAGGATGTAGAGGATACAGAGAAACAGTTCTGTATAATGAACACACCCGAAGATGATGCATCAGCATGCACACTCTTCGTTTGGGCGGCACGGGAATTCTGGTAATCCCCAATTTCCTGCTCTGTCTTATAACAATTATAAGTTGGAGCGGGACCAACGTTCCCCAGCTCAGTATAACAAGCGGGTTCGGTCAATATTCCGTATTATTATCTTGATTAAGGCGTGATATGGTCGCTACCTGGAGAGAGAGAGAAGAAAACACTCAGCGTGCGCTCTGTCAAGAATAGATTGGTTATGATTTTATCTAATCAGGATGGCTCCCACTGCTTTTTATCAAATCTTCTTTCAAACCCTAAAAGGAAAGACTAGCCGGGATTAATTACACACTACAAGTTCGCTAATCTTTCAGCCAGGCCAGTGTCGGTACTTTGAGGGAGGTCCCCCGTGCTTTCGCACGAACCTAATTAATGTAAACCTCGTTTTCCCAGAGGCGTAACCTCGTTAACACCTTTCTAGACACCTACTTGATCGGCTAATTGTAATGTGTAAAACTCTCCCAGGAGTAACTCTTACTCGCAGCGGGTATCGGGATCCAACTATCTCATAGAAGGTATGCAATCTCATTGCAAATTTCAACACTTGAAATTCCCGATAATATTTTGCCCCTAGCTCGCTATGACCTTGACGAATGCCAAACAACCCATAGTCCACTAGTCAAGTTCAACCCGTACATTTCATGATTGAATTAAACCCACCCGCACGACCCTTGACGAATGCCAAACAACGCCGTACGAATACCCTAATCCAATCGCATCATATGCTCAAGCAGATAAATACTAGTTAGCTACCGTACACTACGCCTTGACGAATGCCAAACTACCGCAGCACGAATACTAACTAGTACATATCTGAAATGACGGAGGGCTACGACAGGTTTTTCTGAAAACCTATTGCGTAATGAACTTGATATCGTTGTAGAATCAAATGATTTTAAAATGGAGTGTTTTTTAGGCTTTTCTAGTTTTGCTAAAGGAGTCACTCCCGGTGAAGGGATCGTCGGTCCTTTCCTCGTCGAATGAGGTGCGGGATATATCATATATATCACTGTGCAAAGCAAAAACTCTTAAAAGCAATCAAAATACAAACCGAGGGCGTAGCATCGACCAGTTATTGCTAAAGGAGTCACTCCCGGTGAAGGGATCTCGGTCCTTTCCTCATCGAATAAGGTGCAGGATATATCACATATACCGCTATGCAAAGCAAGAACTGTAGCTACCTGTTTTATTTTGAAATTCGATTCTACAACATCTTAGGTTTCTTTTTATTTCATTAATCACATTAATGAAGTCCCATTATTTATATACCTAAACATCACAGATAAATATGACGTACACTTATGCCATCCGCATTCGCCTCGATGTCCCCTCGTGCACCGTTAGGTTAGGTAACTAACGACAGAGCAGGGCAGGGCTAGCGCGGGTGTAAAACATAAGTAACGTCTATATAATATATCATATATACTATATACTATATCTATCAAAGAACATCACATGATCACATCACAGATATCGCAGCAGAAGAATTATATGAAATATTGGATATACTAGGACGTCCGTGTTTTCAATACGAGCCAGTATAAAACACGGATTCCACGGTCGTGATGAATAGCCAATCCCACACCCCTAGACCCCTACGAGAGCAGCAAGCAACCCTACCAATTCTAGGGTTAGGAGACCCGGACTCGACTCCTCGAGTCGGTCTCCCACTGGACCCCAGAACCCGGTTACTTGTGCCCTCCTCCTTGGGTCTATCCTAGTGCAGAAAAGTAAATAATATACAAAAGTGACAACTTCCGCAACCTGGAAGTGTCCCAATAAAAGAATATTACATACAAGTTTTTACATGAATGAAAATGAAAAACACTCATCTCACATAAAAACCCCCGGCTATTCAAACACGACGATCCAATATAACATATCCAGCAACACATAACATCACATGTCATCAACGTAAGTAAACATGCGCATCCCAATTGTCGTTGACATATAGCAACGAAACCGGCGACATCACATATTACACTTACGGTCACAGAAAAGAAAGTGTAAAACTACAACAGTTGGAATCCGCAATCACCTCAGACATCGCATGCCTGACCAAATGAATTACTTAGACATCACATGCCTAACAATTATAAACCCCGCATTTTAGTCTCATAATCGAAAACACTTTTCAATATCAAGTCGGGCAATTCAACAAGATTCCCGACATCCTGATCGAATGCTCGTCGCAAACTTCAGTAGACGGCCGCACCCCTGATACCGTCGACGAAGTGCACCAAGGCGGAACACCGCTACCGCGAGCACCCGAACGGATGCTTTCGGCGATGGGGTTCTCCTGCAGTCACTTGGTCGGGGCTATGGAGTGAAGCTGTCTATTAAGTTTACCCGGCGAGTATCCGCGTACGCTACGTGATTGCGACGGACTTTTGATCACATCAAAATTCCGTGGCAACCGATCAAGGGAGACTAAAGTTCTACGTTTATAATATTCATTCCGTTATCTCATAACAATTTGTGAATTCCAATTATTGTATCACATTCCGGATAATTAGAAAATGTTAAACTTTCCGATTGAACATTCGAACACCCAAGTTTTCCCGATACAGATCAACACATGAAACAAGTCTAACAACATTCCGTTCGTGCCTCAGAACCAATGGTCCAGCCGTAGAAGGGTCAAGCCAACGCCTCACATGTGGTACGCCGTACTGCCCCAAACCCGAAGGTTCAAAGGGCAGTTCAAGACGGTCACATAATCGAGTTAAGGTTTGTGTCTTCTAGAGGGACCATCGCGTTACTTGCACTACTTAGAACGTCGTTAAACTACGGAAAAATCCAACACTTGGAAATTTCCCGACAGGGGAAAAATTGGGTATTTATATCCGGTCGAACTTTTTAACATATTCTAAAATTTATCCGGAAAGCCACACAGACAAAATTTGATACCCCGATCGAAACACCGAATCCCCAAAACAACACAGAAAAATTCAACTCTGTAAAAATTATTAAAAATTTTCAGAAGACTCAGCAGCACAAAACATGAATTACTGTGCAAGCCACGTGGGGTAACTCAACATTGTAGCCGCGGAACCGCCGCTAGTACTATGGTGGGGGCCGCGGATTCGGGCTTCTGTCGGCGAGTTACTGTCACGTGCTTCACAGTAACTCATGCAATTACCTGCTGAATTTTTTGGCAATTTTTAATACACAAAAATCCACATTTTTGCAAAAAGGACAGAGAGCAATATTGGTTCGGGGTTTCGGGTTCGTTCGGACTTCAAATTCCGTCTGGACTTCGCCTAAGGCTCTAGCTAGGCTCTGATACCACTGTAGGGTTCCTAGACACCCTAATGAGGTCTCACAAGGCATCAACCATGCCAATTTCAAATTTTACGGTGCCTACAAACCCTAAACTACGGATCGTCGGCTAGAAGTCTAGGCGAAAAACTAACTAGTTAACACTTAACTAAAAGTTTAACGGAAATACAACCTTTGTAGATCCGGTGCTCCACCTCCATAGCTCCGCAACGAGGTCCTCTCCGCTGTCCAAATCAAATCCGGGCTCTAAAGTCGGCTTCGTCGGAGAATGGGCAAGCTAGGTCGTCGATGTCCATGCCGAAGATGATCTACGTCGAGGCATCGCTAGATCAAGCTCACAACTTCACCAAGTCATGAAACTTGTGAAGTAAACACACTCTACTACTTGGAAAGAGGTAAAGGATGAAGAAATAGGAAGTGGGTAGACTTTAGAATCGGATTTCTCACTCATTTCCATCACTTGCCATTGATGGGGCAAGCTTTCTTCACTTGAAGAATGAAGAAGAAGAAGGAAAATAGTTATGATAAGTTAATTTGAAAAAGAAAAGAATAATCAAAACTTATAATGACTAAACCATGGTAAAGTGTAGAGATTGAACTAGGGTTAAATCAAATGGTTAGGTTAAGCATGAGATAAGAATGGTGGACAAAGTCAAAGGTTCATGAATCTTCAACTACAAACAAAGAAAGCCACCATTCTTCTCATTTCTTTTTCCAAAAGGAAAATAAATAAATAAATGAATAAATAGATATAAAAACAAAACCCTAACCATTTAAATAACCATGGTTTAATCTTTACACAAACCAAAAAGTATGTATCATCAAACATGATACAAGCAAATGCACAAAATCATATCACATATATAATGCGCACATCCGAGTGAGAAAATCCATCTAAAGTGAACCAATATTAGTTAATGCAAAGTAATATATCAAATATATAATTATACATTAAATCATTAAATCAACACTTGATTTAACGATCCGGTCATATCGCATATAACCGGCTAATATCCAATGTATCGATTTATCGAATCAATCCTTGATTCGATAACTAGGTTATATCGCATACAACCATTCGACACATTCATCGCGAGAATGGAATACGGTATCACATACACGCATTATTCTCGGTCCCGCACATATCTCATATGCGCTCCTATTTCGTTTCGCTTGAACCAGGAAACCTCTGTGTAGGACTCTAAAGACTCGTCAATACGCCGGCAGCGGATGATGATCATATCAAACATCCACAAGCCGCAAGCGGTCTGCTAAACGTAACGGCCACCCGGGTATTGAGCGATCTGAAGATCGACGAGCAAGCCCGCTCACACTCCAGTGAATCCGACCAGTAACACTACCGTACAGTCCGGTCTGATCGTCTGATCTGTCGCATATCTCGCCTAGGGGTGGTAAACGTCAGACCCCAATAGCTCGATAAGTCGTGTCGATATGAGGTCTATAACAATTCGAGAAACTACTGGTAACACTTACCAGTAAATCTCAGCAACCCTGGCCAGGGATTTCTTGTTATAGCCAATCGAACACAGCGCAACATCAACCCCCTATACCGGGAGAGATGAATCCCCTCCTATCGCTCATTGCCTCCATGTGACTCGGGACTGTACCCAAAAACCACCGTTTTGCACGTCCTCTTGGACGTGGTAAGATGGAAATCAAAACACAGTGGGAACCACACAAGACTCTATGACGATCTCGGGTCAACAGACTACTCTGTACCAGTGTCACCAGAGAACTGCCATCTGACGTGAGGTATAATACCATCTGGGAGTTCTCGGCGAGTCCGTCCAGTGTACCCAGTCTTCACTGAGCACCCGTATATCATCTCTGATGTCAAACACCGATGGATATAGGATCATCCATCGCCCATCTGTATGGGTCGAGAAGGTATACGCTAGTCTACTCTGGTATATCGATGCCCCGTCTCGATACACCCACGACTAGGGACTTTGAAGGATGTACTTATGGACTACCATGTCGCCACTAGTATGATCCGCATCATAGTCCAGGTAGTCAAGCACTCATCCTAAGGGCTTTACCAACATGTAACAGAGAGACAATCAGTATACACGTTAAGGTAAAGTTCAACCAGATAGCATACTATCATGTCGAGCAAGAAAGTCCTCCCTATATATGTCCCAGCATCCACTACAATATACATCCTATGTACAGTAATGGCCTCTAGGGCATACATATAACTAACATAAAGCTAGTTTAGAACGACGCTATATTCATCCTCCTGCCGGGTCCCATAATCTGGAACAGCAGCAATGGCAAGTCTGGGTGAACAAGAAACTCCCTGTCACCGTCTCTGAGAAGACCGAAGTACCTCTCGGGTGCCTGAGGTTACCCACCAAATCTGCGGAGTGGCTGTTCCCCTCCGAATGACGGCCAAGACAGGGACGTCTTGCCTGAGATTCGGGGCAGATGCTATTTGGTTTTATCCGTCCACCTCTCCGAAGATGCCAAGTTGATTTATGGCACCGTGTATCGGAGGTTTAAACGGATGCGGCCGATGTAGCAAACTTCGTCATATTCCCCCTCGCTTGAGGGGTTTTTGATTGTGGGGACGCTCTTCCCTGCAGGCGCAAGCCCCTGCAGTTAATTACGCTACCGCATCGCGGTAACAACTTTCTCCTTCTCCAGAATTTCACTTCGTGTCGTGGGTGTTTGTTTTGTTTGTGGTTGCCCGTGGATTGTATACGGAGACTAATTTATGTCGTCGCCCGTAGGACGTGGATTAGTCCAAATCCGTATTTTCTTAGATTTGGGTTTGAGGTTTTGGTTTAAGGATACGTTAGCCATATTTGAGGCTAAGATCAACTTAAATGTTTGTTAAGGATACGTTAGTCCAATTTGAGACTAAGATCAACTTAACGGGATCGTTTGGATCCAACAAAAGAGCATTTAGGGGCTCTATTGTTCCAGTTTAGGGACATAGTGGTCCATTTAATGTATGGCCGTCGGGACCCGTCACCTCTCTGACGACGTTGAAGGATTACAACGACAAATATCAGAGGAGTTCAGAGATGTACCCTTGAACCGGGTGTAAATTTATTTGAGAGAGCAAGTGTGCTCAGTTCAATTTAATTTGAGAACTTATGGCCAGAATTGGGTTAAGTCCAGTTAGAAAATGTCTAACATTTATTCACATTTGGCCTGTTAGGCCTTTGATTGGGCTCTGCCCTTTTTAAATGATGCACAGCATCTGTTTTAGTCTGTTGGATCTTTATTTGAGCTCTGCCCCTTTTTAATAATGCATTGCATTTTTTATTAGGCCTGTTAGGCCTTTTAATTGGGCTATGTCCCTTCTTTAATAATGCAAAGCATTTATTGTTTTGACAGTGCGCCACGTGGCTTGTCAGGCGCTTTGCGCCAGCGCAAGGCGCAAACTCATGTGGGTGTGACACGTGTCACGCTCTGGTGAGCGCAAGTCTGTTAGCGCGGTGCGCTGCGCTAGCGCGTTGCGCTAGCGCGCTGCTGACACGTGGCGCGCTCTAATGACTTGCGCCAATTTAAGAGAGCGGTGCTCTGTTTTTAGAAGTGCATGGCGCAGCTGTTCTGTGATTGACACGTGGCGCTCCTTGGTGGCTTGCGCCAATCCAAGGAGCGCAACAGTGCAAACTCAAAAGTGCAAGGCACTGTTTAATATTTGGATCAAATTAGATCAAAGGGAACAAATTTTTCTTGTTTTCCAGGGAGGTGCTACCTCAAATCTCAAGAACCAGTGGTTCATCAAAAGGCAATGCCTTTATACAGAAGTAAATTACTTCTTCTTCTTTTTTATTATTATTATTTTTTATCCAAGATCTTGAACTTGTTCTTAGATCATTGATCTTTCTTAGAAGAAATTCTTCTTTTATTCAAAGGTTTTTACCTTTTTTTTATCTCTCTGAGTTTCTTCTCAAAGTTTTCTTTTTAAGAGCTCTGTATCTCTCTATCTTGATGTCAATGTGTGCTTTTGACTTGAAGTCTAGGGGCCTTTATATAGTGCCAATTGATTTGTTAAATCAGTTAAAGAGATCTTTCTCTGAGTGATTTAGGGATTTTTCCCTACCGTCGGATATTTGATCCAAGGGCTTCTGTTTTACAGAAGATAATCTTATTGTTTTAATAAGATTTAAAAAGATCTCTCCAGAATTTTTCTGTTTTAAATGCTGGCACAGCTGGCGCAAGCCCACCTGCGCTTGACACGTGTCGCGCAGCGCAACTGCGCTGACACGTGTCGCGCAGCGCAGAGCGCAAGTCATCTGAAGCGTTGCTTCCTTTATTATTTGGATTTTTGAAAACAGAGTTTTGCTCTGATTGGGGGAAACAGAAGCATTGCTTCATTTCCCGCCTTGGAATTTGAACAGAGCTTTGATCTGAAAGGGAGATTTTCTCTTTTATTATTATTATTATTTATTTATTTTTTATTATTTTTTTTATTTTATTGTTATTATTTTATACGGAGCGGGTTTTGAGCCAAAATTTTGGCGGGAACAGTGGCTAATGGAATGTCGAATCCAAATGAATCTTTAGGTTCTATTAAATTTTTCGTAATCGTTTGTGGTTCTGGAATCACTTCCAGTTCTACCATACTCCCACTACTGTTTTCTGAAAAAGTTCATTTTACTAAAACTGTGGCGAGTCGAGAACAATATCACTATTGATCTTCCAGATGGTAGAAAGTTACCCCTACTCATAGCCTGGGATAACCCACAAACTGCCGATACTGAAACGTGCCTTGAGTTTGTCCAGATTTTGGTTTTAAGCATCAGCCGGACAACTCCCTATATCTTAACATCGTTAAGATACAAATTGATTCTATATACCATACAGAAACAAAGGCACTAATTTTATTGGAACCAGATTCAAAATCATGCAGCTGTCTCCAGTGCATATCTGCCAAATGGAATGAGGCTAATCAGCATTACTCAACTAGGAGTGCATCCATATATGAGTAACCTGAAACAGAATCAAGTTCTCAAAATCATTACTATCAACTAAATACCAAACACAAGTATCTACATCTTCGACTACTTCGAAGAATCCTGATACTTCCAACAAATGGTTCTCTACTTTATTCTTATACCTACAACTTCTCAATATCTGGACCTAGCATTTCAACGAAATACTTGTCCAGAACTGGAGAAGTCATAAGTAAGCAGAATATAGTACGAGTACCAACCCTTTTGTCCTAATAGACACTGGACAACATACAATACTTTGTATAAGTCCCTTGAGTTGAATAACTCAAACCCTGTGCGTCGTAGGTTGAAAACTGTACCCAGGAGATTTCCTCAATATCACCAATTACAACGAATTCTGATATAACGAGAATAGTCACCTAATTCCCAATAACTTACTCCCACTCATTATCTGTAAAACCATACAGATGTGAGAATTATACCTGGTAAATACATACCCTGGAGTAAGGGTCTAATTGGGAAATCAGTTTACAATTAACAATGCACAGTGCAACTAAAACATAAAAATGTTTCGAAAGGGTATCCGGGTATTCTTAGTAATGCCTCTTCCATTATCAAGATTCATGACTATAACCGTATATTTCTTTGCCTTCTCTCCAAATCCATTTATTTGTCTTTACTCATTTCCTTCTGTACACCATCGTTAGGCTAAATGGTTTTCTTCCTTCCCTACCGATCGGCACCAGCCTATGGTTTGGAAGAAAACTATCCAATAAGCGTAATAGGTGTACTCTCTTAATCCTAGGAGTACTCGCAACCTGAGAGAAGGTGATGATAAAAGACAACTGAATAAACCTTATTCCTATTTCTCCTGAACCAGAATCCATCCTCGAAAAAGTTCCTTCGAGTTCGTATATAACCAGACGATGGATTTATCCAATGGAATTAGATATTCGTAGTGATACAGGGTGTTCTGGAGAAATACAAAGGTGAAGTTGGAGTGGCGATGAAATACGTGGTTTGGTCGTGAATGTTAACAGTCACAATTTACTTTGCCCTCTTTATGATCCCTTTATTTTTTCTTTACTTATTACCTTCTGTACACCCTACTTAAGCCAATTGGTTTTCTCCTTTCCCTACCTTTTGGCACCTGCCTATGGTTTGGAAGAAGACTATCCAATAAGCGTAATAGGTGTACCCTCTCCTAATCTTAGGAGCTCTCACATCCTGAGAGAAGGTAAGAGGAAAAGACAACTGAATAGTCATATTCATTCTCTCCAGAACCAGAATCCATCCTCGAATAAGTTCCTTCAAGTTCATATATAACCATACGATGGATTTATCCAATGGAAGTGGACGTTTGTAGTAATACGGGGTGTTCTGGAGAAATGAAAAGGGTAAAAGAAAGAGTGGCAATGTTGCATGCAACTCAGACAATCCAAAAGCCAGTGTTTTGAGAAAGTACGATTAACTTGGTTACTGAGTTATAGTCCAAGGTCGGGCCACGGTCGCTGCCAAATAGAGGGAGAGAGGAGAAACACTCAGCGTGCACTCTAGCCTAGATCAGAATGGTTAATCACTTTATCTAATCAGGAAACCTCCCACTGTAATCTCAAATTCTCCTCCAAACCTGAAAGAAGAATTGGTCGGAATCACCCGAAGAGTAAACCAACTCATCAGTGCGAATCAGGATCCAACTATCATCGCATGATAACTTGATGGAAGCCACTCAAGTTATCACGCTCCAGAAAGTATGCGCATGCCTGGCAAGTTTCCTGTATGTTTGAAACTCCCGATGTAATTTTTATCCCATGCTCTTATGACCTTGACGTAGGCCAACAAATCATAAGTCACATGTCAAGTTCTACCCGTCATTGTCCAGGTTAATTTGAATCCACCCGTACATACCCTTTGTTAGTTATACGTATGCCCTAGAGGCCATTACTGTACATAGGATGTACATTGTAGTGGATGCTGGGACATATATAGGGAGGACTTTCTTGCTCGACATGATAGTATGCTATCTGGTTGCTCTTTATCTTAACGTGTACACTGATTGTCTCTCTGTTACATGTTGGTAAAGCCCTTAGGATGTGTACTTGACTACCTGGACTATGATGCGGATCATACTAGTGGGGACATGGTAGTCCATAAGTACATCCTTCAAGGTCCCTAGTCGTGGGTGTATCGAGACGGGGCATCGATATACCAGAGTAGACTAGCGTATACCTTCTCGACCCATACAGATGGGCGATGGATGATCCCATATCCATTGGTGTTTGACATCAGAGATGATATACGGGTGCTCAGTGGAGACTGGGTACACTGGACGGACTCGCCGAGAACTCCCAGATGGTATTATACCTTATGTCAAATGGCAGTTCTCTGGTGACACTGGTACAGGTTAGTCTGTAGACTCGAGATCGTCATAGAGTCTAGTGTGATTCCCACTGTGCTTTGATTTCCACCTTACCACGTCCAAGAGGGCGTGCAAAACGGTGGTTTTTGGGTACAGTCCCGAATCACATGGAGGCAATGAGCGATAGGAGGGGATTCGTCTCTCCCGGTATAGGGAGTAGATGTTGCGCTGTGTTCGATTGGCTATAACCGGAAATCCTTGGCCAGGGTTGCTGAGATTTACTGGTAAGTGTTACCAGTAGTTTCTCGAACTGTTATAGACCTCATATCGACACGACTTATCGAGCTACTGGGGACGTTTACCACCCCTAGGCGAGATATGCGACATATAAGACGACGAGACCGGACTGTACGGTAAGTGTTACTGGTTGGATTCACAGGAGTGTGAGCGGGCTTGCTCGTTGATCTTCTGATCGCTCAATACCCGGGTGGCCGTTACGTTTAGCAGACCGCTTGCGACTTATGGGTGTTTGATATGATCATTACCTGCTGCCGGCGTATTGACGAGTCTTTAAAGTCCTACACAGAGGTTTCCTGGCTCAAGCGAAACGAAATAGGAGCGCATATGAGATATGTACGGGACCGAGAATAATACCAGTATGTGATACTGAATTCTATTCTCGCGATTTGTATCATTGGACGGTTATATGAGATATAGCCGGGTTACCGAATCAAGTGTTGATTCGATACATTGATACACTTGATATTAGTCGGTTATATGCGATATGACCGGATCATTAAATCAAGTATCGATTTAATGATTTAATGTATAATTATATATTTGATATATTACTTTACATTAACTAGTATTTGTTCACTTAAGATTGATTTTCTCACTTGATGTGCATAAGTAGTATATGTGATATATTTATGTGCACTTGATTGTATCATGTTTGATGATACATGCAAACTTGGGTGTGTTTGCTTTAAACCATAGTTTAGGTTAATGGTTAAGGTTTTATTTATTTATTTTCTTTATTCATTGTTGGAAAAACTAAATGGTGGCTTTTTGTTTCTTTGCTAGAAGCTTCATGAAGCATGCTAGCATCTTTGAAAAAGTCTTGCCATTTTGTTTTATCCTTAACCTAACCATCAACCTAAACCCTAGTTTATTCTTTACACAAGTTAACTCACCCATGGTTGCTAAATGATAAGCATCACTTGAATTTTCCAATTAGATAATTCATTCTTTTCTTTTCTTCTTCTTCTTCTTCTTCATGAAGAAAAGAAGAAAGCTTTCTTAAAAAATTTCAAGTGTTGAAATCAAGTGAGAAATCCAAATCCAAAGTGAACCCACTTCCTATTTCTTCATCCTCTACCACTTGCCATGTTGTATAGGGTGTTTTCTTCACAAGGTTCATGACCAAGTGAAGGTGGAGCTTGAGTTAGAGTCGCCTCAACGTAGATCATCTTCGGCATCGAAGTCAACGATCTAGCCCGATCATTTCTCCGACGAAACCATCGCTAGAGTCCGGAATCCGATGATCGCAGCGGAGGGACGTCAACACGGAGCTTTAGAAGTGGAGGACCGGATCTACAAAGGTTGTATTTCCATTCACTTGGTAGCAAAGTTGTTTGCTTGCATTTTGTTTCGCCTATCCTCTAGTTAACGATCTTCACTAGGGTTTCTCGGCACATAAATTTTTGAATTTGGCATGGTTGATACCTTGTGGAACCTCTTGAATGTGCCTAGGAACCCTACACCCTTGACGTAGGCCAACAAGGTAGTACGACTGTCCCAAACCAACGCATCTATCTATGCAATAGAAAAGTAACAAATAGCTACCATATTCTATGCCTTGACGTAGGCCAACAAACATAGCATGAATACTAAGTGCTACCCATCTGAAATGACGGAGGACTACGAATGGTTTTTGGCGAAAAACCTTTAACGTAATGAACTTGATATCGTTGAAGGAACCGGATAGCTTTTAATATATAGGTGCGAAAACCTTTGCTAAAGAGGTCACTCCCGGTGAAGGGATCTCGGCACTTTCCTCGTAGAATGAGGTGCAGGATATTCCAAACTGAATACCACGATGCAAAGCAAAAATAATCAACTATAGTAAAGTTATTGCGTTGACGCAAACTTTTACTCAAGGGGTCACTCCCGATGAAGGGATCTCGGCCCTTGCCTCGTCGAATGAGGTACTGGAAATTCATAACCGAATACCACTATGCAAAGCAAAAGCGTACGTCTGTAATGTCAGTTTTTAAAATTGGTTCCAACAACATCATATATATAGGTTTGTTTTATCCTTGCATTGATAAGAATCAATGCGGTCCCATCAATTAATCACACCAGAAAATAACGAAAATATAATGTACGTATATACCATCCGCATTCGCCACTGGGTCCCGTCATCACCCGTTAGGTTACTTAACTAATGACAGAGCGGGGACTGAACTAGCGCGGGTGCAAAACATATACAACATTTACTAGTATATATAAATATATAATAATCGCTCCAGGCATGATAAATGCAACATCACAGAAAAGTAATAAGTATCACAGAACAATACAGATAATCTGGGATCCCCGGGTTTCCATTGAGCCATAAATGAAAACCCGACGTTCCCCTGGTCGTGTGGATAGCATGTGCAATGAAAGTCCTAGACCCCTACGAGCGCGGCAAGTTACCCGCCAATCCCAGAAGTGAGGCAACCCCCTTCAACAACGTGAATGGGCCACCCAGCACTTCACGGAATCCGGTAACTTAAGCACCCCTCCGTGGGTCATACCTATACCCCCTACGAGTGCGGCGAATAGCCTGCCAATTCTAGAGTAAGGTCCCCTCCGTCCCAATGCTATGAGATGCGGATCCGTTGCCCTCTAGAACCCGGCTATTCGTGCACTCCACCGCGGGGTAATCCTATTACAGAAAATAAAATAATATACAAGGGTGACATCGACCTCAACCCGGTCGTGCCCCAAACAAATAATATACAAGCTGACAGTGACGGCAGTCCACATGTCGGACGCTCGCCCCGCAATACAAATATACATGAATTTGAATTGTACTACTAACATTGCACTACCGGCTATCCACCACGACGATCCAGCCACAACACAACACAACATAGAACATCAACGTGAATGTTACGTTCACAAACTCGTCTAAAAGAACATATAGCAATTAGACGGGCTTACCGATCGAGTGACATTCACGGTCGCAGATGCTAAACTAAGTACTGATAATTACACAGTTAAAATTTCGATCGATTAAAATTTCCGTCTAGCCCCAAGTGCAAACCAGTACTCAAGAGAATCTGGGCTAAAACTAAACATCACAAAAATCATTTTTCCTTGTCAGAGAGTGCCACAAAAAATTTAGAAGCATTTGGCCACAAAAGCACGGCGGAACCGCCGCCAAATGGCATGTTTTGCGACGGTTCCACGGCCAAAAAATTGAATCAAGCTTCCAACTTTCTTGTGGTGCTCTACAATTTCCTGCACAGATTTTTAAGCTATACAGAAAGATTTTTCGAGCAAGTTTTAAAATCGACAGAAACTTGGCAAAATGGAAAAATGATTTGGAAATTTTGATCGATCGATATTCTAACTTCGTGCAACTTAGCTAGTAATGGTTTATGGGTGGCTCTGATACCACTGCTGGGTTATGCCGGCGTCCTGGCCATCAAAAGTGGCCGGTGCGGAACAAAAACGACGAATAAAAATCTGGCGTCGACGGAACCCAATCCCAAGATCGAACCCACAAACACTATACTAGCAAACAAAGGGTGCTAAACTACAAGTTAGAAAGATTATACCGAATAGAACCATTTCCTTCGGTCTTCATCTTTCTCCATGGCTCCTTGAGGTGTGCTTGAACGAAATTGGTCGCCGGTCTTCCTTCATCAAAGACGATCCACCCGAGGGAAATGGCACAACCTCCAGGTTCGCCAAACGGACCAACCGACTCTCCAAGATCGCTAGTAGTAGAGAGTAGGGGTTGTAGAATAGTCTCACCATAATTTTCTCTCAAAATATTATGCTCATAGAACAACCATGGAAGATATAGAGGTGATAAAAGCATGGAAGGCATGAGCTAAAAATGGCTAAGTGTTTTTTGGGTGTATGAGTAATGAGAGTGAGCTAGAGAGAGAGCGCCTCAAGTGTATATCAAAATGAGCAAGCCTCCTCCACCAATAATGTGGCCGGCCCCCTTTCTCCTCTCTCAAAAATAATGCACACCAAAATCCTTTTCCAATTAACAATAAACAAATAAGACCATACCAATCTCTACATGCCCAAAACCCATGCTTTGACCCAAATCACCTTTCCACCTCATTATGAAACAAATGATTTTTCTAAAAAGGAAAAATCAATAATGAGGTGGCAAATCTTCTAGAAGTCATTCCGTACAAATACGGAATATTTCTCGATATATGTATCGAAATACACATACGCATATTCGTACGAAAATACGAATAGCCAAAGAGAGAAAATGAATAGCGAGCAATAATATTAGAATACATATATACAAATACATATATCAATTATTAAATCAAAACTTGATTTAACAATCCGGCTTAATCCTAAGCCGCTAGTATTATCAACCGTCCGATTAAAGTCTGTGCAGCCGGTGCACATATTTAATCGAACACCTGTATGTATCAACATACGTCACCTACACCATATCGCCTGAACCGTGAAAACCCTCTGTGTGGGACTCTAAAGACTCGTCAATATGCTGGCAGTGGGTTTAACCACAAGCACGTCAGCGGCACTAGCTGTACGTAACGGCTACCCAGGTATTGAGCGAAAGGAAGGCCGACGAGCAAACTCATCCAAACCCCTACTGAACCTGTCAGTGACAATATCCGTACAGTCCGGTCTATTCGTCTAAGAGTATCGCATATCGAGTCTAGGGGGTGGATAAAGTCAGACCCTTAACAACGCGATAATTCGTGTCGGTATGAAACCCATCACTACCCGAGAAACTATCGATCCTAGATCGGTAATTCTCACATACCCCGACCGAGGATTTCTAGTGATGGACACCCTTGCACTGCGTGACATCAACCCCCAATACCGAGAGAGACGAATCCCCGACGATCCGCTCACTGCCTCCATGTGGCTCGGGACTGTACCCAACTAAAACCTGTTTGCACGACTCGTTTGGGCCGTGGTAGGGTAGTAATCAAAGCACAGTGGGAACTCACACGAGACAAATGACGATCTCAGGTCGACAAACTAACCTGTACACATGTCACCAGGAAACTGCTATCTGACTATAGGTATAATACCAACTAGCATGTTCCCGGCGAGTCCGTCCAG
The DNA here is from genome assembly GCA_030015575.1 of Agapanthus africanus. Classification (NCBI taxonomy): domain Eukaryota; kingdom Viridiplantae; phylum Streptophyta; class Magnoliopsida; order Asparagales; family Amaryllidaceae; genus Agapanthus; species Agapanthus africanus. The sequence continues at coordinate 132,750,051 of CM057343.1, forward strand.
TATACTCATAACCCAATGAGCACCTGTATACTATCTTAGGTGAACAACTGACACCAATGGCTTGTGAGACCGGCCACCGCCCCTCGTCAGGGTCTAGATAAGTATACACCAGTCTACACTGGAGTATCGATGCCCAGTCTCGATACTCCCACGACTAGGGACATTTAAGGATGTGCTTATAGACCCCAGCTCCCACTTATATGATCGCCATCATAATGATGGTAGTCAAGCAAGAATCCTATGGGCTCCATCAACATATACATGATGATAAAGACAAACCAGATAGCATACTATCATCTCGAGTAAGACTGTTTTATCGGTATAGGTCCTTCCTCAATCATCATAATCACCTGCCTGCGACTACGATAATTGCATTGAGGGCACTATAACCAACAGACTTGACCTAGGTGACCACTAGATTTAGGGTTGCTTGCGCATTGTTTGTGTGAATTTTTCAAAAATCCGTATTTTTTCAAAGCAAACACCAATCCAATTTTCCTTAATTATCACAACACTGCCACTTGTGCTAAACAATTTAGTGCATGCTCGGCTGGACACGGGATTCTAGTGCCCGTCTTGTCCGCGTTCCTCCTATCGACTCCGAAGTCGGTATTTCTACGTCTATTTGTTCTTTACCCACTACCACACCCACTTCGATAGACGATTCTCCATCGAACTTCTTTAACACTACTCTGCCACCGTCCGCAGGTGCGCAGAATCCACCCCGCATCTCTCTCCAAGAGAGATATTACCGTATGCGAGGTCCTCTTTCTACCTGTCTTTCCATTCCACCAGCCAATAGGGACAATTTTGAAATAAAACCCCAATACATCAATCTTCTACCAAAATATCACGGTCTCGAGTCTGAAGACGCATATGTCTTTATTACCAAATTTGAAAATGTATGCGCAATGATGGGTACTTCACAGCTTTCTGTGGATGCTATGAGATTACGTCTTCTCCCATTCACTTTGTGCGATATAGCCGAGAAATGGCTTTATAACACAGCCGCACATTCTATTTCGAACTGGGGAGAATTCGTAACATCTTTCCTAAAGAAATTCTACTCTAATCATAAAACAGCTCGAGTCCGTAGCGAAATAAATTAATTTACCCAGCTTCCAAATGAACCATTCTCGAAGTGTTTTGAACGCTTCAAGGATATGTTAGTTCAATGTCCTCATCACGGAATTCCTAAATGGGATCTGTGCAGAATCATATATAAGGGCATTAATCCTACAACAAAACAGACCTTTGAATTCATGTGTCAAGGCACCTTCATGAATAAAGATGATGGTGAAGCCTGGAGATTTTTAGAATATTTCGCTGAAAGAACTTTACAGTGGAAGAGTGTAAACCAGTCATCGTCTAGGGGTGGCATTCACCAAATTGATGTTTCCATAGGAGTTAGAGCTGAAATGGCAGCAATGCAAAAGAAACTCGAAGCTATGGAACATAAATTTTTAGCAGCCTCCCTAAATCAGATGCCACTCCCCAAAACTGTCTGTGGATGCTGTTATGATCCATCTCATCTTACAGAAGAATGTTCATTGAATTCTCCGTTTCAAGGTCAAGAGCATACCAATGCTGCTTTCCAACAAAGACCTAGAAACGATCCGTATTCTTCCACTTATAATCAGGGTTGGAGGAATCACCCTAATTTTGCTTGGAACCAACAACAAAATCAAAACACGGTTCCAAATCAAAATAATTTCCAAAGGGCTCCTCCACCATAACAGCAACCACTTCAACTAAGTCAGCACCCCTACCAATCACAAAACTTTCAAAATCCAGTCAACACACCTGCACCGTATAATCCTTTGCAGTTGATCGGTACTGATGAATCCTCTTCACTCGCACAAACTATGAATTTGATTCTGAAAAATTTCATGCAAGTTTCGGCTGAGGTTCAGTCTTCTGTCGATGATATAAAGAAAAACTCCGCCTCCCAAACTGAGAGTATAAAATCGATGGAAGCATAAATTGCACAATTAAAAGCCGAAATGAGTGCTAGAGAGAAAAGGAAACTTCCGTCTCAACCCCTACCAAATCCTGGGCATTCACAACACTACAATATGAATGCCATTACAACGTTGAGATCTGGAAGAGTGCTGAATAATCAAGTTGGGGAAGAGATTGATAATCGTGAAGAATTAATCAATAAAACCCGGGCCGACACTTTCCCTTCCACACACACTTCTACTTCTGACCCCAGTTCTTCTACCCCACTACCTTCTTGCGAGCCTATTCTTCGTTTTCCCCAAGGCTCGACACCTCAGCATACCTCTTCTATTCCACCAAAGACGATCCCCACTCCTATTTTGGGATCAGTTCCACACACACCACCTTCTCCAATGTTGGACCCAGCTCTTATTGCTAATGCTCCTTATCCGAATCGGTTAAGGGGAAACAAATCGAGTCCACATATGGAGAAGATTATGGAAATGTTCAAACAGGTTAACATTAACATCCCTCTCCTAGATGCTATTCAACAAGTCCCTGCTTATGCGAAAATTCTCAAAGACTTGTGCACTAGGAAGAAGAAGACTCAAGTGCCCAAAAAGGTTTTCATGACTAATAATGTTAGCACTGCTTTTACCCCGCAGTTACCAAAGAAACGTAAGGACCCAAGATGTCCTACGATATTGATTTCTATTGGGGGTAAAAATATCAACCATGCTTTACTTGACCTACGCGCAAGTGTTAACCTGCTTCCATACTCTGTCTACGAGCAGTTAGGGATTGCAGAGTTGAAACCAGCTCATTGCACTCTCCAAATGGCAGACCGATCAATCACCAAAGCTAGGGGTGAACTGGAGGATGTGTTGATAAAAGTCGAGGAATTTATATTCCCTGTGGACTTTATTGTTCTCGATACACAGCCTGTAGCAAACCCACAGAACCAAATTCCGGTGATTTTGGGTCGACCATTCCTTGCCACTTCCAATGCTGTCATTAACTGTCGAAACGGTTCAATGAACCTATCTTTTGGAAAAATGATAATTGAACTGAACATCTATAAAATTGGAAGTCAGCCGTCTGAACCCTCTGTAGGGTTCCTAGGCACCCTAAGGAGGTCTCACAAGGCATCGATCATGCCAATTTCAAATTTTACGGTGCCGGGAAACCCTAAACTACGGATCGTTGGCTAGATTTCTAGGCGAAAAGATAACTAGTTAACACTTAACTAAGAGATACGGAAATACAACCTTTGTAGATCCGGTTCTCCACCTCCATAGCTCCGCAATGAAGTCTCCTCGCTGTCCATAACAAGTCCCGGGCTCTAGCGTCGGCTTCATCGGAGAATGGACGGGCTAGGTCATCGATGTCCATGCCGAAGATGATCTACGTCGAGGCATCGCTAAATCAAGCTCCGACTTCACCAAGTCAAGAAACTTATGAAGAAAACACACTCTACTACTTGGCAAGAGGTAGAGGATGAAGAAATAGGAAGTGGGTTCAATTTAGAATTGTATTTCTCACTCTTTATCATCAATCACCATTGATGAAGTGAAGGTTTCTTCTTGAAGATGAAGAAGAAGAAGAAGATGAATATGATAAGTTATTTAAAATAGAAAAGAAATATAATACTTATCATATCATTAACTATAGTCAAGTGTAGAGATTTAACCAAGGTTAGTTAAATGGTTAGGGTTAAGGATGAGATAAGAATGGTTGACTTGATCAAAGCTTCAAGAAACTTCAACATAAAATAAAATAAGCCACCATCCTTAAATAATTTCCAAAATGAATATATAAATAAATGAATAAGATAATCAAAACCCTAATCATTAAGTAAACCATGGTTTAATCTTTACACTTAACCAAGTTAATATGCATCATCAAACATGATACAAACATGTGCATAAAAGTATATCACATATACAACTTGCACAATCCAAGTGAGAAAATCCATTTAAAGTGAACCATTACTAGTTAATGCAAAGTAATATATCAAATATATAATTATACATTGAATCATTAAATCAACACTTGATTCAATGATCCGGTCATGTCGCACACAACCGACTAGTATACAATGTATCGGCTTATCGAATCAACGCTTGAATCGATAACTAGGTTATATCGCATACAACCATTCGATACATTCATCGCGAGAATGGAATACGGTATCACATACACGTATTATTCTCGGTCCCGCACATATCTCATATGCGCTCCTATTTCGTTTCGCTTGAGCCAGGAAACCTCTGTGTAGGACTCTAAAGACTCGTCAATACGCCGGCAGCAGATGATGATCATATCAAGCATCCACAAGCCGCAAGCGGTCTGCTAAACGTAACGGCCACCCGGGTATTGAGCGATCAGAAGATCGACGAGCAAGCCCGCTCACACTCCTGTGAATCCAACCAGTAACACTACCGTACAGTTCGGTCTGATCGTCTGATATGTCGCATATCTCGCCTAGGGGTGGTAAACGTCAGACCCCAATAGCTCGATAAGTCGTGTCGATATGAGGTCTATAACTGTTCGAGAAACTACTGGTAACACTTACCAGTAAATCTCAGCAACCCTGGCCAGGGATTTCCTGTTATAGCCAATCAAACACAGCGCAACATCAACTCCCTATACCGGGAGAGACGAATCCCCTCCTATCGCTCATTGCCTCCATGTGACTCGGGACTGTACCCAAAAACCACCGTTTTGCACGCCCTCTTGGACGTGGTAAGATGGAAATCAAAGCACAGTGGGAACCACACAAGACTCTATGACGATCTCGGGTCAACAGACTACTCTGTACCAGTGTCACCAGAGAACTGCCATCTGACGTGAGGTATAATACCATCTGGGAGTTCTCGGCGAGTCCGTCCAGTGTACCCAGTCTCTACTGAGCACTCGTATATCATCTCTGATGTCAAACACCAATGGATATGGGATCTATCCATCGCCCATCTGTATGGGTCGAGAAGGTATACGCTAGTCTACTCTGGTATATCGATGCCCCGTCTCGATATACCCATGACTAGGGAATTTGAAGGATGTACTTATGGACTACCCTGTTCCCACTAGTATGATCCGCATCATAGTCCAGGTAGTCAAGTACACATCCTAAGGGCTTTACCAACATGTAACAGAGAGACAAACAGTGTACACGTTAAGGTAAAGAGCAACCAGATAGCATACTATCATGTCGAGCAAGAAAGTCCTCCCTATATATGTCCCAGCATCCACTACAATATACATCCTATGTACAGTAATGGCCTCTAGGGCATACATATAACTAACAATCTCCCACTTGCACTAGGGCCATCTGTAGCAGTGGTTGTAGTATCTCATACTCAACCATCCCATAAAAATCTCTCTCTGGGAACAGGCCTTTGTGAGTGGATCCGCTGTGTTGTCCTCTGAGTCTACTCTCCTGTCCTCAATCCCCTGGAGATCAACCATCTCCATGATCAGGTAATACTGCCTTAGAATATGTCTGGATCACTGATGGGACGGACGTTCCTTGGCATAAGCCACAACTCCATTGTCACACAATGGGAGGAACTTAGTTCATCTCATGAACTAGTATATACCCAGACAGCCTCTTTGGTAGCATCTTAAGTAGCGATGTATCCAGCCTTTATCGTCTAGTGTGTTACGGTATCTAGCTTGGAACTCTTCCAACATACCGCCCCTTCACTGAGGGTAAAGACAATGCCTGCGACTGACATTCAGTCGTCTTTATCACCGTGGAACCCTTCCAGTGATTCTCCCCAGGATCGGTTGATACTGTCTCACTACAACTAGTGAGAGTCCTAACATCCAATTAGATCTATCTCATAGATCCAAAAGCCAGGATTTAGTAGGTATCACTTTGATCCTATATGGAGAATCTTTGTGATAATCGGAGATTGATCGAGCGTAGCATAGGAAACTACTTCCCTATCAAGAGTATGTCATCCACGTACTCTACGAGGATCGTCACCATACTCCCTACTACCTTTTTTGTTTATACAAGGTTCATCTACCATTTTGATGATGCTAAACTCTTTGACTACTTCATCAAAACAGACGTTCCAACTCCGCGATGCCTGCTTTATCCTATAAAGCATCTTGCATACGTTTCCGCTGCTCCCACTGTCTACGAAGCCCTCTGGCTGTGTACTTATAGACGCTCTCTACTAAAACATCATTTAGAAGAGCAGTCATGACACCCAACCACCAGATATCGTAGTCATGGTATGTAGCCGTGACAAGTAGGATCTGGATGGACTTAAGCATAGGCACTTGAAAAGGTTTCATCATTATCCACACCTGGTCAATGATGCAAACTTTTAACAAGTCTAGCTTTGAAAGTCTCAACTTTTCCATCTACACCAAGTAATCTTCTCAAGATATACTTGCTCCTGATGGGGATTTAACCCTTCAGATATAGCAACCAAAGTCCATACTTTGTTGGTGTATAAGGATTCCATCTCAGATCGCTAAACATCCAGCCATTCTTACAGAGTCTTACTCTCGATGGCCTGCTCGAAGTTAGTTGGGTCATCATCTCATGATGCAACCCTCACTCCCACTGTCATAGAGGAACCGAAGTATCTCTCAGGTGGGTGAGAAACCCTACTAGATCGGCGGAGAGGCTGAGGTTCGTTGGTATCTATTGAATCCTTTGGTTCTACCAAATCATCTGCTATTGTTTGTATAGCTGGAACCTTTCCAGTTGTATATAACAGACCTTGCCTCGAGCCTGTCCGGATTTTGCTTTTCAGACATAGGCTGGACAACCCCAAATCTTAACTAACTTAAGACATGGGCTCTTCCCTTTCCATGTCACATATGAAGTGGTAGGCAACTGATTTGATTCGAACCCTATTCAATAGGTATGCAACTTCATAAGTGCATAACCCTCCAAAAGGAAATAGGTAACTCAGTAGTACTCATCATAGAGCACACCATATCATATAGGGTGTGATTGCTCCGCCCCGATATACCATCGTGCTATGGTGTATACGGAGGAGTAATGCTGAGAGAGAATCTCATTCTCCTTTAGAATAGTCCAGGAATTCCGTGCTCAAGTATTCTCCTCCTTGATCTCATCAAAGGATATAATACTTATACCCGTATTGGTTCTATACTTCTAACTTATATTCTGTGAATATCTCAAAAGATTCGGACTTGTGTTTCAACAGGAACATAGGTCTGAATCTTGAGAGATCATCAGAGAATGTAATGAAGTACTAAGAACCGGTCCTGGTATGTGTAGACAGGGGACCTACATACATCAACATGTATCATCCCAAGAGTTTACTAACTCTTTCTCTGTTTCCTGTAAACGGAGCTATGGTCATCTTATCTTTGTGACATGACTGGCAAGTTTCACAAGATGTAAATTCAAACTGATTTAAATATGCATCTAAATGTAACTTCAGCCAGTCGGGTCGCATTGATATGACCTAGTCTACAATGCCTCAAGAAGGAATCGTTCATTTCTGAACTCTTCCTCTTGTGTGTGTTCTGTATACTAAGAACTGTAGTTTGATTTAGAACATCAATGCTTTTAGATAACGTGCCTGAACCGATCAACTTTTGATACAGGAAATGTTCAAAACATTATCCAACAATACAAAATTTTATCATTTCTTTACTTATAAAGAGACTGATATGATTTTGTATATCAGGTTCGGTATCTAACAACATTCGTTCAGAATCAATGTATTGGTAATACAGGGTGACAGTGACCAACAGACTTGGCTGCAACTCTTGCCCCGTTTTCTGCCTCATGAAACTTATCACCCGTTCTCAGTTCTCTACCTATCTGTAGCCCTATGTAACAGATTACATATCTGGGATCCTGATCTGGTATCACATACCCAGGACGTAGAGGATACGGAGAAACAGTTCTTTGTAATGAACACACCCGAAGATGATGCATCAACATGCACTCTCTTCGTTTGGGCGGCACGGGAAATCTGGTATTCCCCAATTTCCTGCTCTGTCTTATAACATTTATAAGTTGGAGCGGGACCAACGTTCCCCAGCTCAGTATAACAAGCGGGTTCGGTCAATATTCCGTATTATTATCTTGATTAAGGCGTGATATGGTCGCTACCTGGAGAGAGAGAGAAGAAAACACTCAGCGTGCGCTCTTGCAAGAATAGATTGGTTATTATTTTATCTAATCAGGATGGCTCCCACTGCTTTTTATCAAATCTTCCTTCAAACCCTAAAAGGAAAGACTAGCCGGGATTAATTACACACTACAAGTTTGCCAATCTTTCAGCCAGGCTAGTGTCGGTACTTTGAGGGAGGTCCCCCGTGCTTTCGCACGAACCTAATTAATGTAAACCTCGTTTTCCCAGAGGCGTAACCTCGTTAACACCTTTCTAGACACCTACTTGATCGGCTAATTGTAATATGTAAAACTCTCCCAGGAGTAACTCTTACTCGCAGCGGGTATCGGGATCCAACTATCTCATAGAAGGTATGCAATCTCATTGCAAATTTCAACACTTGAAATTCCAGATAATTTTGCCCCTAGCGTCCTATGACCTTGACGCAGGCCAACAAACCATAGTCCGCTAGTCAAGTTCAACCCGTCATTTCCTGATTGAATTAAACCCACCCGCACGACCCTTGACGCAGGCCAACAAAGTCGCACGACTACCCTAATCCAATCACATCATATGCTTATGCAGATAAGCACCAGTTAGCTACCGCACACTACGCCTTGACGCAGGCCAACAAACGTAGCACGAATACTAACTACTACTTATCTGAAATGACGGAGGGCTACGACAGGTTTTTCTGAAAACCTATTGCGTAATGAACTTGATATCGTTGTAGGATCGAATGAATTTTGAAATGGAATGTTTTTTAGGCTTTTCTAGTTTTGCTAAAGGAGTCACTCCCGGTGAAGGGATCGTCGGTCCTTTCCTCGTCGAATGAGGTGCGTGATATATCATATATATCACTGTGCAAAGCAAAAACTCTTAAAAGCAATCAAAAGACAAACCGAGTGTGTAGCATCTGCCAGTTATTGCTAAAGGAGTCACTCCCGGTGAAGGGATCTCGGTCCTTTCCTCATCGAATAAGGTGCAGGATATATCACATATACCTCTGTGCAAAGCAAAAACTGTAGCTACCTGTTTTATTTTGAAATTCGATTCTACAACATATTAGGTTTCTTTTATTTCATTAATCACATTAATGAAGTCCCATCATTTAAATTACCTAAACATCACAGATAAATACGACGTACACTTATGCCATCCGCATTCGCCTCGATGTCCCCTCGTGCACCGTTAAGTTAGGTAACTAACGGCAGAGCGGGGCAGGGCTAGCGCGGGTGTAAAACATAAGTAACATCTATATAATATATCATATATACTATATACTGTATCTATCACAGAACATTACATGATCACATCACAGATATCGCAGCAGAAGAATCATATGAAATATTGGATATATTAGGACGTCCGTGTTTTCAATACGAGCCAGTATAAAACACGGATTCCACGGTCGTGATGAATAGCCAAACCCACACCCCTAGACCCCTACGAGAGCGGCAAGCAACCCTACCAATTCTAGAGTTAGGAGACCCGGACTCGACTCCTCGAGTTGGTCTCCCACTGGACTCCAGAACCCGGTTACTTGTGCCCTCCTCCTTGGGTCTATCCTAGTGCGGAAAAGTAAATAATATACAAACGGTGACATCTTCCGCAACCTGGAAGTGCCCCAATAAAAGAATATTACATACAAGTTTTTACATGAATGAAAATGAAAAACACTCATCTCACATAAAAAAACCCGGCTATTCAAACACGACGATCCAATATAACATATCCAGCAACACATAACATCACATGTCATCAACGTAAGTAAATATGTCCATCCCAATTGTCGTTGACATATAGCAACGAAACCGACGATATCACATATTACACTTACGGTCACAGAAAAGAAAGTGTAAAACTACAACAGTTGGAATCCGCAATCTGCATAGACATCGCATGCCTAATCAAATGAATACCTTAGACATCACATGCCTAACAATTTTAAACCCCGCATTTTAGTCTCATCATTGAAAACACTTTTCAATATTAAGTCGGGTAATTCAACAAGATTCCCGACATCCTGATCGAATGCTCGTCGCAAACTTCAGTAGACGGCTGCACCCCCGATACCGTCGACGAAGTGTACCAAGGCGGAACACCGCTACCGTGAGCACCCGGACGGATGCTTTCGGCGACGGGGTTCTCCTACAGTCACTTGGTCGGGGCTATGGAGTGAGGCTGTCTATTAAGTTTACCCGGCGAGTATCCGCGTACACTACGTGATTGCGACGGACTTTTGATCACATCAAAATTCCGTGGCAACCGATCAAGTGAGACTAAACTGCTATGTTTATAACATTCATTCAGTTATCACATAACTTTTGTGAATTCCAATTATTGTATCCCATTCCAGATAAACAGAAAATGTTAAACTTTTCGATCGAACAATCGAACACCCAAGTTTTCCCGATACAGCTCAACACATGAAATAAGTCTAACAACATTCCGTTCGTGCCTCAGTACCAACGGTCCAGCCGTAGAAGGGTCAAGCCAACGCCTCACATGTGGCACGCCGTACTGCCCCAAACCCGAAGGTTCAAAGGGCAGTTCAAGACGGTCACATAATCGAGTTAAGGTTTGTTGTCTTCTAGAGGGACCATCGAGTTACTTGCACTACTTAGAACGTCGTTAAACTACGGAAAAATCCAACACTTGGAAATTTCCCGACATGGGAAAAATTGGGTATTTATATCCGGTCGAACTTTTTAACATATTCTAAAATTTATCCGGAAAGCCAAATAGACAAAATTTGATACCCCGATCGAAACACCGAATCCCCAAAACAACTCCAGAAAATTCAACTCTTGAATAAATTTTAAAAATACCCAGGAACTCCAGCATAATATAATAGAAGTTACTGTGCAATCAATTGAAGATGACGTCATCAAAGTGCGGCGGAACCGCCGCAGAAGCCAGGCTTCTGCCGCGTTTCCGCCGCGGTTTGTACTGTTCATGGAAAAAAAATTGCACCGTAATTCTTATAATTCCCTGCTGAGTTTTCTGCATATTTTTAATTTTGAAAAAACCCAGTTTTTAAAAAATGTACAGAGAGCAAGTTTGTGATCGGGTTTCGAGTTCGTTCGGACTTCAAATTCCGTCTAGACTTCGCCTAAGGCTCTAGCTAGGCTCTGATACCACTGTAGGGTTCCTAGGCACCCTAAGAAGGTCTCACAAGGCATCGATCATGCCAATTTCAAATTTTACGGTGCCGGGAAACCCTAAACTACGGATCGTTGGCTAGATTTCTAGGCGAAAAGATAACTAGTTAACACTTAACTAAGAGATACGGAAATACAACCTTTGTAGATCCGGTTCTCCACCTCCATAGCTCCGCAATGAAGTCTCCTCGCTGTCCATAACAAGTCCCGGGCTCTAGCGTCGGCTTCATCGGAGAATGGACGGGCTAGGTCATCGATGTCCATGCCGAAGATGATCTACGTCGAGGCATCGCTAAATCAAGCTCCGACTTCACCAAGTCAAGAAACTTGTGAAGAAAACACACTCTACTACTTGGCAAGAGGTAGAGGATGAAGAAATAGGAAGTGGGTTCAATTTAGAATTGTATTTCTCACTCTTTATCATCAATCACCATTGATGAAGTGAAGGTTTCTTCTTGAAGATGAAGAAGAAGAAGAAGAAGATGAATATGATAAGTTATTTAAAATAGAAAAGAAATATAATACTTATCATATCATTAACTATAGTCAAGTGTAGAGATTTAACCAAGGTTAGTTAAATGGTTAGGGTTAAGGATGAGATAAGAATGGTTGACTTGATCAAAGCTTCAAGAAACTTCAACATAAAACAAAATAAGCCACCATCCTTAAATAATTTCCAAAATGAATATATAAATAAATGAATAAGATAATCAAAACCCTAATCATTAAGTAAACCATGGTTTAATCTTTACACTTAACCAAGTTAATATGCATCATCAAACATGATACAAACATGTGCATAAAAGTATATCACATATACAACTTGCACAATCCAAGTGAGAAAATCCATTTAAAGTGAACCATTACTAGTTAATGCAAAGTAATATATCAAATATATAATTATACATTAAATCATTAAATCAACACTTGATTCAATAATCCGGTCATGTCGCACACAACCGACTAGTATACAATGTATCGGCTTATCGAATCAACGCTTGAATCGATAACTAGGTTATATCGCATACAACCATTCGATACATTCATCGCGAGAATGGAATACGGTATCACATACACGTATTATTCTCGGTCCCGCACATATCTCATATGCGCTCCTATTTCGTTTCGCTTGAGCCAGGAAACCTCTGTGTAGGACTCTAAAGACTCGTCAATACGCCGGCAGCAGATGATGATCATATCAAGCATCCACAAGCCGCAAGCGGTCTGCTAAACGTAACGGCCACCCGGGTATTGAGCGATCAGAAGATCGACGAGAAAGCCCGCTCACACTCCTGTGAATCCAACCAGTAACACTACCGTACAGTTCGGTCTGATCGTCTGATATATCGCATATCTCGCCTAGGGGTGGTAAACGTCAGACCCCAATAGCTCGATAAGTCGTGTCGATATGAGGTCTATAACTGTTCGAGAAACTACTGGTAACACTTACCAGTAAATCTTAGCAACCCTGGCCAGGGATTTCCTGTTATAGCCAATCGAACACAGCGCAACATCAACTCCCTATACCGGGAGAGACGAATCCCCTCCTATCGCTCATTGCCTCCATGTGACTCGGGACTGTACCCAAAAACCACCGTTTTGCACGCCCTCTTGGACGTGGTAAGATGGAAATCAAAGCACAGTGGGAACCACACAAGACTCTATGACGATCTCGGGTCAACAGACTACTCTGTACCAGTGTCACCAGAGAACTGCCATCTGACGTGAGGTATAATACCATCTGGGAGTTCTCGGCGAATCCGTCCTGTGTACCCAGTCTCTACTGAGCACCCGTATATCATCTCTGATGTCAAACACCAATGGATATAGGATCTATCCATCGCCCATCTGTATGGGTCGAGAAGGTATACGCTAGTCTACTCTGGTATATCGATGCCCCGTCTCGATATACCCACGACTAGGGACTTTGAAGGATGTACTTATGGACTACCCTGTTCCCACTAGTATGATCCGCATCATAGTCCAGGTAGTCAAGTACACATCCTAAGGGCTTTACCAACATGTAACAGAGAGACAAACAGTGTACACGTTAAGGTAAAGAGCAACCAGATAGCATACTATCATGTCGAGCAAGAAAGTCCTCCCTATATATGTCCCAGCATCCACTACAATATACATCCTATGTGCAGTAATGGCCTCTAGGGCATACATATAACTAACACCCTCTGCTCACATACTTGATGTCTGTTCTGTCCACGAGATTGCTCCCGAAAGTTGCGAAGTTGATGAACTTTGCTTTGAAGATCTCGACGAGACTAACACATCAATATTTGATCTTTCACATCTTAGTGAGGACACTCTTTCCACTCCTGGGTCTGAACTTTGTGACTCATCACCTTCCGAGTCTGTATCTTTTGCAGGCTACGAGTTTCTTCGTGACTCTGAATGTCATTCTTTTACCCCACCTTCTATAGTTTCTCCGCCAACATTAGATCTCAAATTATTACCTTCTCACCTTAAATATGCATATTTAGGTGAGAATGAGTCTTTACCGGTGATCATATCCGCTTCTCTAGCCTCAGAGCAAGAGAATGCGCTTTTAACGGTATTGAGATCTAATAGACAGGCGTTTGGTTGGACTATGGCTGACATCAAAGGGATTAGTCCCTTGATTGTTGAACATCATATACATCTGATGGATGAAGCCAAGCCAACCCGAGAACCACAGAGACGGTTAAACCCCGTTATGAAGGAGGCGGTAAAGAAAGAAATCGTCAAATGCCTTGACAATAGTATCATTTACCCAATCTCCGATAGCCAATGGGTAAGTCCAATTCATGTAGTCCCTAAGAAATCTGGCATCACGGTCATAACAAATGAGGCAAATGAGTTAATTTAGACACGCACTCAAACTGGGTGGCGTGTATGTATTGATTATAGAAAACTCAATGCCGCAACGAGGAAAGACCACTTTTCTCTACCTTTTATTGACCAGATGCTAGAACGCTTAGCTGGACGAGAATATTACTGCTTCATGGACGGATACTCTGGCTATAACCAGGTCTCTATTGCCAAAAAGGATCAAGATAAAATCACATTTACTTGTCCTTTTGGTACTTTTGCTTATAGATGCATGCCTTTTGGGTTATGCAATGCTCCCGCTACATTTCAGCGGTGTATGATAGGGATATTCTCGGACATGGTCGAGAATTTTCTGGAGATTTTCATGGACGATTTCTCGATATTTGGAGATTCTTTTGCTGACTGCCTATCTCATCTTGACGCGGTTCTTACTCGTTGCAAGGAGAAGAACCTAACATTGAATTGGGAAAAATGCCATTTCATGGTCCAAGAGGGAATTGTGCTTGGACATGTTATTTCACGAAAAGGCATTGAGGTTGACAAAGCTAAAATAGATGTCATTCAAAACCTTTCTCATCCCAAATGCGTCAAAGATATACGATCTTTTCTTGGCTATGCAGGTTTTTACAGGAGATTCATTAAGGATTTTAGCAAAATTGCTAGACCTTTAACTCTTCTCTTGGCCAAGGACACAACCTTTCACTTTGACTCGGATTGTGAGGCAGCATTTGACTCACTGAAACACTCTCTCACTACAGCCCCCGTTCTATCATCTCCAGATTGGAACCACCCGTTTGAGCTTATGTGTGATGCATCAGATTTTGCAGTTGGTGCAGTCTTAGAACAGCACATTGAAAAGATGCCACACGTGATCTATTATGCAAGTAAGACCCTGAATGATACTCAAATTAATTATACAACTACCAAAAAAGAACTTTTGGCAGTTGTATTTGCATTAGAAAAATTCAGGCCTTACTTGATTGGCTCACCTATTGTTGTGTACACTGACCACTCCGCCTTGAAAATCTTTTGGCGAAGAAGGATGCTAAAGGTAGGCTAATATGTTGGATCTTTCTATTACAAGAATTTGATCTTGTTATTAAAGATAAGAAAGGATGTGAAAATGTTGTAGCCGACCATCTGTCGCGCATCTCTTTTTCACCTGTGACCCTGCCGATCAATGATTCTTTTCTAGATGAACAACTCTTGAATGTATCCGACGAACCTTGGTTCAGGGATATTGTGAATTATCTTGCTACGGGACTTATTCCCCACGAATGGTCAAAACAGGACAAACATCGATTTCTATCCCAAGTAAAATACTTTTATTGGGATGAACCCTATCTGTTTAAGTATTGTCCTGACCAGATCATTCGTAAATGTGTCCCTAATGATGAATTCAAGAGTGTTCTATCTTTTTGTCATGATCAGGCATGTGGGGGTCATTTCGGTCCTCGAAAGACGGCGGAAAAGGTTTTGCAATGCGGTTTCTATTGGCCGACTTTATTCAAAGATGCATTTGATCATTGCAAAACCTGTGCACAGTTTCAACACACGGGTAGGATTTTCCGGAGAAATGAGATGCCCCTTCAACCCATCTTAGTGCTTGAAATTTTTGACGTTTGGGGTATTGATTTTATGGGTCTTTTCCCAACTCCTTTGGAAATTTGTACATATTGCTTGCGGTTGATTACGTCTCGAAATGGGCTGAAGCTATTCCTTGTCGCACTAATGACAAAAAGGTTGTCATTAAGTTCTTGAAAGAAAACATCTTTTCGCGATTTGGACACCCACGGGCTATCATTAGCGATAACGGGACGCATTTCTGCAATCGGTCTTTCGAGACTTTGATGCGGAAATATGCAATCAACCACAAACTTTCCACACCCTATCATCCCCAAACGAGCGGGCAAGCTGAGGTTTCAAACAGACAAATCAAACAAATTTTGGAGAAAACAGTTTCTAAAAATCGAAAAGATTGGTCAACCAAATTGACGGATGCTCTTTGGGCTTTCCGAACTGCATATAAAACCGATCTAGGTATATCTCCTTACAGACTAGTGTTTGAAAAGGCTTGTCACCTTCCGGTCGAGATTGAGCACAAAGCAATGTGGGCCATTAGAGAACTTAATTTTTACTTAAATCAAGCCTGCAACTTTCGGAGGCTGCAATTAAACGAGCTAAGCAAACTCCGCGATGAAGCTTATGATAATGCTGTAATTGTAAAGAACCGGACTAAGATATTTCACGATAAAAACATTTTGAGAAAAACTTTTACACCTGGTCAACAAGTCCTTCTTTATGATTCACGTCTCCATCTTCATGCGGGTAAGCTAAAATCTCGGTGGAAAGGACCTTTTGTTGTGCGGTATGTATACCCGCACGGGGAAGTTGAGGTTTAAAATGTTGAAAATGGTACAATTTTCAAAGTAAATGGACATAAATTAAAACCGTATTTTTCCACTGACCCCACGGAAGAGCTCCTGTTTTTACAGGAGCCGCTTTATCTTGATTAAAATTCCTCCGTCCCACCTCCGTGTCTTGTAAAATATTGTATCATCTTTAGAATGGAGGTGAGTGAAAAAATTAAGTTTGGGGGAGATTTTCACGATCATATGTATTGCTCCCGTTAATAAATTTCCTCCCAAGCTTACAGGTGTTTGTGATCCAGCGGATGGTAACAATGAGGACACTGTTGAAAACAAGTTTGGGGGAGGTTTGTGCTTATTTATGCATCACTTTGCATCATACTTTGCATAAGCACAAAACAATTTAAACATATAAAAATTTAAAAAAAATTCAAAAGATAAAAATATTTAATATTTAAGTTTATAATAAAAGATTAGATAGTGAAAAATTACATCCAAAAGATTAGAAAAATTTAAGAAAACCAAGAAAGTTAGAAGTTTTCTTAAACGAACTAGTAATAAGTAGTTATGAGCCGTTGTCCCAAGGGTTAGCAAGATGAAAGAAGTCACTAATCCGCGGATAAAAATAAGTCTGAAAAATAGTTCTTATTCTGGAAGCCAAACATTTGAATGTTGACACCTTGCTATACGCACTTACACACGTCTTGAAGCTTGGGATAGTAGAGGATACCTTGAAATGCTCTTATCAAAAGCCAAAGTATGAAGGAAATAATAAATGGAAAAGAAAATACAAATGGTATAGAAAAATGAACACTGGTTTTGTTATTACTAAGGCAGCAATAAAAAAATATAGCGAGGGTGCTTCATCACCTAGTGCCTTAGACCAACTGGTTTGGGAGTCACTGCTAAGCCTTAAATGGTGCAAGACGAGGAAAATGCTAATACACCTAATCAGCAAGCACATGAGTAATCGGTTGGTTAGTATCTCAAGAAGTATTAACGGTCGCATGAAAAATGTGTGAGCAAATTCCATCTAAATATTCATCGATTAAAAAGTACTGAGATAGATGGACAAGAGTATAATAGCTTGAATTGAATTCTCCGAGTGTAGAGATGTTTATTACACACACGTAGGGGTATATGATCGGTGTTTGGAAGAAAGGTAGGGATAAAGAATAAGGACGATGTTTTATTGAGGGATGATGTGATTTCTAATATCTTTTCATGACTATTAAGATAGGGCTCATAACAACCGAAAAGCTAGTATAGTTGGAAACTCTAATTTTCAAAGTTTTTCTTTTACAATTCTTATATTTATATGTAACTTTCACGGTCTTCCTTTTATTATGGGATTTTGTGGGTGCAATCCGCCGAAAACCCTCAGGAGACAACACTCCTCCTACTATGGACACCTAGAGATTTAAAGGCTTGTTGCACGTGCTCAGTGCAATCGTGTTGCCTATGAAAGTGTGCTAGTTAGTTTTTATTTTTTATTTTTCTCCTTCTCTTGAATAAAACAAGTTTGCTCGAGACGACCAAAATTAAATTTGGGGGAATTTGATCAGTCGAAAATATTGCATTTTTAACACATCAATTTCCCTACTCTTTGTAATCATCTAAAGGTGTTTGGTATAAATATAGCACATATTAGCAATTTGTCTGCAAAATACCAAATAACATGTGTTATACATTATAACCGGCATTATGAGGGAAATTGTGTGTTTATTATTACACGCATGATCTTTTGTATATCAACATTTGTCTCGAGATTGTGTGCAGGAAATTCTCTAGGTAAAAGAGCCGGGACTGCTAAAAGTGCTGATAAAACGTATCAAGTCAAAAACTTGAGATCTGGCAGTAAAGTAGAAAGAAATATAAAATTCCAGACATCAGGAAAGTCCCATAAAGTCAACACAAAATACCCTTGAAGATTTCAACCAAAGATTTCACTATATGGCCGCGGATCCACGGCCGAGTCAGGCCGATCCACCGCGGATCCGCGGCCGATCCGACTCATCGGCGGCAGAAATTTTCTACACTGCAAAACTTCTTCAAGATGTTTTAGTTTCTCGAATTCTCCAGAAACTTCCCTCCAACAGAAAGACTTCTCATGCAAGCTAGCTAACTACCTTAATCTAGAAACTTCTCTACCCTAGCTTCTTATGTAAGCCTCATAACAACCAAGCTTCCAAGAGAAGCTACACCTAGCTTCTAGGGGAAGCTAAAGGAAATCTATAAAAAGGGACCTAGTGCTGCATTACAAAAGTTGTTGAATATTGAGCCAAAATTTACACAAGTTGAGTGACACAACTTGTGATCTAAAACCCTAGCCCTAAATCCAATTCCAAAGCCAAATTAAGATCTATCGAGAAGCGAATTAAGCAAGCCTTCAACGAGCCTTTGAAGCAACGCCGACCTTCATCCGAGCAAGAGATCCACGATGATCCGCGACTCAAGAAAATCGATGCGAAGCTAATTTCGGCGGATATAGTTACCTCCTTAAATCTTGTAACCTCGAGTTGAGTGAATTGTACCTAATCGTCGATTAATAAAGGTGAATATTGTAAATCTTGATTTTCTTTACATTCTTGCATTATGAAAAGTTATCGATTCTTGATTTTTTCCTTTTTCATGATGTGTGAGTGAAATCTCCGCTTGTAGCGGAATCGAGAGAATAAGTAGATGATGCTGATGAAATTCTTGAATGAATCTTAAGTCTTATAAGTTTTATAAATTTTAGAAAATTGAATCATCGAAAACCTAATTTGAGCGAGATCGATTTCTTCGCTCCAAATTAGAGATCAACGATCGGTGATTTAATTTGCTAGAGTCTAGAATTTGAATGATAATCAATGAAAGGACAAGGGATGATGATGAAGAAACCGTAGTTTCTTCAATAGATCCCTAAACCTCATTGATTGTCATCGATCTAGCAACAAATCTTCAATAGATAAGAATTAGTAATCATTAGTATTCTTCATCACCATCAATTGGATCGATTCTTACAAGCTACTTTTCAAATCTTGATAATTCAATTGGTTTGGGACATTTCTTGATTCTTGATTCTAGATCTTTATTTTCTTTTATGTTTCTTGAAATGAAAACTCACAAATCTTGAATCAATTTTCGTGCATTTTCTTGTATCCTTTAATTTTCAACTCAACTAAAACGATAACGAACAAATCACACTTCCTCAGTGGACGATCCGTATTCACCGACGAAACTACAATAGACACCGTCAATTGATTGCGGTATAAATTTCTTTGGTTGTGATTTAAACTTTTCCATATACACGAAGTGTTGGAGATAGTGCCCTCATAATCAATTATTGGATCACAGGCACATGATTACAATGATTGAGGGAGGACCTATACCGGTTGGACAGTCTTACTCAAGATGATAGTATGCTATCTGGTTTATCCTTATCATCGTGTACTACTTTAGGTGACCTTACAGGTCACTATTGCACGTTGATAGAGTCCCTAGGATTCTTGCTTGACTACCAGCAGTATGAGGGCGATCATATACGTGGGAGCTGTAGTCTATAAGCACATCCTTAAAAGGTCCCTAGTCGAGGGAGTTTCGAGACAGGGCATCGATACTCCAGAATAGACTAGTGTATACAGTCGAGACCCCGACGAAGGGCGGTGGCCGGTCTCACAAGCCACTGGTGTCAGTTGGTTCACCTAAGATGTATACAGGTGCTCATTGGGTTATGAGTACACCGGACAGGACTCGCCGGGAACCTGCTAGTTGGGATTATACCAGACGTCAGATAGCAGTTCCCTGGTGACATGTGTACAGGTTAGTTCATCGACCTGAGATCGTCATTTGTCTCGTGTGAGTTCCCACTGTACTTTGATTACTACCCTACCACGCTCAAAGGAGACGTGCAAACAGGTTTTAGTTGGGTACAGTCCCGAGCCACATGGAGGCAGTGAGCGGATCTTCAGGGGTTCGTCTCTCCTGGTATTGGGGGTGAGGTCGCGCTGTGTCTAGGAGAGCCATTACACGAAGTCCTTGGCCAAGGCAGGAGATTTACTGGTAGGTATTCCAGTAGTATCTCAGGGTGTTCTGGGCTACACTCCGACACGACTTGTACCGCTATTGGGGGTCTGACTTTTACCAACCCCCTAGGCCTGCCATGCGATACTCATAGACGAACGGACCAGACTATACGGATATTGTCACTGACAGGCTCAGTAGGGTGTCAGGATGGTTCGCTCATCGACGTCCCTTTTGGTCAATACCTGGTAGCCCGTCACGTATTGGCTAATACTGTAAGTCCATGTTGCCCACCCCGGTACTTGCGGGGAGGCGGAAAACGGAATAAAAATCAAATTTTTATCAACTTAGGCAACATGGACTAGACAAAGAAGGATCTTTGCTAAACAAAAACAAGCTAAAGCTAACTAGAAACTAGCTAAGTGCTAGAAAGGTTATACCTTGGGCTTTATGTCCTTCGCTCCTTGCTCCTTGGAATGGTGGAAGGAGGTCATCTTTGTCGTCTTCTCACGTCGAAGAAAGATCCACCTGTTCATAACAGAATACTGCATTTTTTACCGCCCATTCTTACGCTCGTGTGTTTATAGGTAGGTGCTTTTTATCCGTGTTTATCACATATTTGCAGAATACAGGTTCTCGGTTCTAAAACGGTGAAATTCATGGAAAACACGACAATATCCGGGTTCCTGCCAACCACTGATAAAACACGGTCTCCGCTCTCTATCCGTGTGTTGCCAGATATCAGTTTAAGAGACAAAATGTCAAATCAATGTCGTTTTCAGGCACAAGGCTCAATGGTAGCACAAAATCCAAGAGATCTACGCGGAGCTCGAGGCAATCATGACAAAAGATATCCACAAAAAGTCCACCTTTCCTCAACAGAAATTCTGGAAGAATTGTGAAAGTATTTTCAGAAACTACATGTACCAGACAACAGGGGACACAAAATCAGGAAAACACCAGAAAACCTACAGCCCAACTCCACCAAACGGCCGTGGAAGCGCGGCTAAATGGGGGTTTTGGCCGCCCTTCCGCGGCCATGTGGGGCCCACTTGCCGACGGTTTTTAGGGGTATTCTTGGGACTTCATCTCTGATCTGCTGGTTGCCCTAGAACCCCATTTCCCTGCCTATAAATACAGCAGAACTTGCCAAAGCCAAGGGTCATTCTTTTTGTTCCTCTTTTGTAGTGTTTTGTATAGTTGTTCTTCTTCTTCTTCATTCCTCTTCCATGAATTGTAGTGAGAGCTTTTTGTGGATATGAATAAAGAGAAGGGTTTTGTATCATTCTTTTGTCTTTCTTCTTCCCCTTCAGATTTCTGCTTTCTCTTGCTCATTCAACCTCTTCATTGAGCTTGAATGGGTAAGAGTTAGTTATTGATCTCAAGGGTCGTTTTTTCTCCCGGGACTAGTTCTTCACTTCACATGCGTTCTCTACCCTTCCCTTGATCTTGCAACCTCTTCATTGAGCTTGCAAGTTTAAGGGTTGGCTATTGAGCACATGCTTGGCTTGGGTTCTACTTCCGTGTTCTTTTCTTGTTCTTTTTATTACTCGCTTTTTATTACTTGTCTTTTTATTACTTGCAATTTTATTCATGCACTTTAATACTTGTATCTTTTCCTTTCTTTGTTCTTTTCTTTTTGTTCTCTTTTGTTCATTTTGTGAATGTTGTAATTATTATTGTTAAGAAGAAATACGGTATTGTAAGTTAACACATTTCTTTGCCAATTCCTTTTCCCGTTATTTTCCATTTGAACTTCGCCCAAACCATACGCAAGCGCTCCGTTAGGCACCGTACCCTGACAAGGTAACGGTGATTCCTAACCACGACCGGTTGCGTTCGGTTTGGCCGGAGGCGAAAGCAAGAGACAAGAACGGAAGGACAAGGGTAAATAAGCCGGATTCCACGAATACCGCGCTTAATCCCCTAATCCACGTTGTTGCCGATTGCTTAGCTTCAATTGGTCAAGACTCGGCTCAAAGGTTTTGAGTACGGATTTCTTAGCTTACAATTTCGTATCTTTTCTTAACAACTTTATACTTGCAGATAAACACATAGGTTAGAACAAACAAACATACAAGATTCTTTATTGACTCGTCTAAAGCAAGAAGGTAAGATAACACCATCTCCCTGTGGACCGACCCGTGCTCACCGGCTAGCTGCATAGCGACACTGTCCTGATCGCGGTAAACTTTAATTCTTTCATCCGACACGCCAAAAGCGTGCGATCAAATGGCGCCGTTGCCGGGGAGACGGTAGCGTATTTTCTTTCTTGTTATTCGGGTTAATATTCTTTTTGTATATAAAAAAATATATTCTTTTTTGTTTTTTGGACAATATTTTTGTGGGCAAGTGTGCAGATTTTTGCAAGTTTGCAAACTGCAATAGTGGGGAAGCAAAGTGTGCATTCAAGGCAAAGGTGATTACGAAGTACAGTGCCAAAGATCCGGGTAGTTTGACCCGCGCAAGCGAACCTTTCAAGCTTACCGGATTTGATTCAACGGGGGTTTCCTAACCCAAAACTTAACGGTACGTATTTTACTAACACTTTCTTCTCAAATCCGACGCTTCCAATATACTATTCTTTTGCAGGATTCTTTGCAAGTTCGCTAGCAAACGCCAAAATTGACTAACCCGTATTTGTTGCAGCGCCGCGCTTAAAATAAAAAAAAAACGATTGTTTGATTCTTTATAGAATTTTTGAATTGCGCATTGCATACATTAATACGGATTTAAGGGCAAGCGAACCCCACAACATACGGTAAAGGATTTCATCACCTTTCCCGTGGCCCACAAATCACGAAACTGAGCATAACGTTTACCCGCACAAATTTAAAAGAAACTAGACTTTAAGCTTTAAGGACTTCGCGCTCACTAGGAGAAGTTAACTGTATTTAGAACCTTGCTTAACGGTATATTGTTTACGGGGTGTCTAGGAAAGTGTTAACGGCGAAACCGCCAAAAGAGAAAGGGTTATTTAATTAAGGAACTTCGCGAAAGCGTTGGAAAACCTCCCCTTATCTCTGCACTTACCTGGCCTCGTGATCAGTGTATCTTGAGCCTGTTTCTCGACACAGTTTTACTTCGACAATCAAGTTCTTGAGCAGGTCTAGTTGACCTAGGTGAACCCTAGAACGATTAGGTATGTGGTATTTTTGTGTCGTGATTTTTGTCCATATTTTTTTGTGTATATTTCATTCTTTTGCTAACAACTAACTAAAATAAAATAAATAAAAAAAAAAAATCACATTCTTTCCCCCCTCCTTTTTCTCTACCTTTCTTTCATTCTCTCTTCATATCATGGGTACTCCACCCCGCAAAACTCTTGCCGAACTTTGGTACCCACAACCAGACATTACTTCATACGGTTCTTGTTTTGGTCGAACTTCGAACGACCCCTCCATGCCGAAAATTTCTTTGAAAGATCGGATAGACGCGTCTAGGACAAACAATTTGACTCCGCAATTCACTTCGTATCAACCATTTCAAACAGTCACCCCTCCTTACGTTGATACCCCTTCTTCGAGTCATGTTGCCACTCCTAGACCTATGTCTATTGCTGAACGTATTGAACAATCTCGTAGCCGATCTTTCACTCCTTTCCCCACTACAAATTCTTGGGATCAACAATTCCATTCACCTTCTTATCCCAATGTTGATCCCACTCCTGTCCAGCCATTCAACTCCTACCAATCCTACCCTAATTTTGCACCTTCCCTAGACATTGCATCAGAACCGCAATTTGGGAGTTTTCAGTATCCAAATAACTTTGAATCTTTTACTGAAACCCCTTCACAACCAATGTCTAGTTTAGAACAGTCCTTGGAAGACTTTAGGGTAGCGTCAAGCCAACAGATGATGGATTTGAATGCGTCCATGGCCGCCCTCATGCAACCTAGTGACCCGGTAGCTAGTTTTCAATTAGCTACAACTTTTCCAATGTATGATGCGGTGGCAGGACAGGCTGTGAATTTGAGTGGAGAGAGTGAGATATACCCCCTTCCAAATCAAACCTACCCATCCCAAATTGAATCCGCCAACTCATGTTTTGAAAGTCTATCAAGTATCCCAAATGAATTATCAATTGAAGATAGAATGTTTAATGAGTTGTGCGACTTTGTAGTGTTTGATTTGCCCGACTGTGAAGGGTCCCTTTTGAGTGAAACCATACCCAATCCTCTTGACCTCTACACCTCCACTCTAGAACCTGAATTGATTGATATCCATGCTTTTGTTGAGGTGTCGGAGAATTTTGATTTTCACTTGATTGAGGATATTGACGCTGGGAATATTTTGGATGATGAAACCGTAGATTTGGCTGAGTTTATCTCTTCAAGTCATCATCCCGAGTCATTAAATGTTTTTCCCGAACTTCATATGCGTCTGGATTTTGAAGAAATGTGCATGGATGCGCTAAATTTTGAGGAGAATATTGAGGATAGTTTAGAGGATGAACCAGTTTTAATTGATGAGTCGGATTTTCCAATTCATCCTGTCCCTTCCACTGACTGTGTACACCCTCCTGAACCTTTAACCGATACCCTTCCTCAACCACTTCCCTCCATCCGTTCCATCGTTCCGACCTTGCAAGAACCCGTCTCGCTCTCATTTCATATGTCTGGTTTACCAGGTTCGGCGTACCCATGGTTGCTTACGAATCTTGAGGGATTTGACCCAATCTCTCGACGGGTTAATAGAATAGCACAATCGCTGTTTACACATCACTCATCACAAATTGTGCTAATTTATTCACTCCATTTGCACCCTCAAGTTCGTATTCCACTTCTTTTTCCCTTCCGCCATTCTTCTTCTTCTCATCTACCGAGACCGCATTCCACTTCTCTCCACAAGCGGTCTCGCGTATTTTCCATCTCTTTTCTCTACGCCTTCTTCCACCAGCCACCGCTCTACAGAGATAAGATTTTTGAATGGTTGGTGCTAACTTTTGGCCTGTGTAAGGCCTTGTATAGATGGATACTGTTCTTTCCCCCCTAATCCTGAATTTCAACGCTTAACAGTGGAAACACTGTTTTACTTAAGTTTGGGGGGGACATTTTTTTTGTATATATTTTTGGTTTTCCTTTTTTTGTTTTGTATATAATTTGTTTTTAGGAAGCGCCGGCAATTTTGACCCTCTTGGTATAGCCTGACAGTGAGGGCACTGTCAAGTTTAAGTTTGGGGGTGTGCTCGGTAAGCTTTCTTCCTTCGCATTCATATGTATATTTTGCATCTGCATATTAAATCCATAAAATCCATAAAAATCTGAAAATTTTCTAAAAATATAAAAACTTTTTTGTCAAGTTAGCTTGTGGAAGAACTCTGATTCAACATTCGACGGTTTTTGTTTGAAAAGATAGGAATAACTAAATCTTATGTTTAGATTTTGAAAACCTGAAAGATAACTCTCCTTTGAAGTTAACTATAGTTGATATACGTCTTTACATCACACTACACGTGTTGTGAGTCTTGGAAATTAGATGACAAGTCTTTTATGTTTAAAAAACTTTTAAACAGATAAATGATTTTCTGAGGATCAAATAGGTTTGTTCTGAAATAAGTAAAATATCAAGAATAGTTTATGAAGTAAGTGAATATGAAGGAATGTTATTGATGCCTTAATTGGAACTAAATCTGAAAAATAACCCATCTGAAACTTGATTGGAATGATTACACACCGAATCCACTAAACACGTCTTTTATCCAAAAAATAATTGAACTGCCGGTTATATCTCCGTTCGTATTGAATCATCATGTTTTTCCCGCCAAACTGTCTTTTGTTTTTGGACCTAGGTAACTTGAGTAATTAAGTCCGCTGGGGTGTTTCTACACCTAATGCCCTAAAACCAACTGGTTTGGGTGCATTGGCCCAAAGCTCGCTAAGAAGCCTAGAAAGTCCAGTTTTAAAACAAAATCAAGCAAGTGTTCTCTCCGAGTTAAAATTCCTAACGGTTCTTTGTGTGAGAATAATCTTGATAAAAGACAAGCTTTTATAAAAAAAAATTTTAACGGAGATATGAAGGTTTTACTCTATGATAAAGACTATTGCACGTTCACAGAGGTGTGTATGAAATGAAAACAAGAAAAAGGTGGAGTGAAGAATAAGACCTAGTTTCCTGTTAGGGAAGATAGAAATTCTGAAGTTGAAACTTTACTGGAAAACGAAACTTGAAAAACGCTTAATTCTTTATAAAACTTATGTGATCCTTTTAAAATTGTTATCTGGGCTTTATTGTGTGACATAATGACTTTATTCGACCTTTCGGGAACTTAACGACACTATTTTGCACTGCACGTAAAGACATATAAAATCTGTAGTTAAATAAGAAGAGAGATGTGAAAAATAAAGGTTCGATAGTCTAAAACTTAGGATTATAGAATTGTTATTTTCTGAAACAAAACTTTAGGGGTTTGAATCTTAGTTATTTTACAAAACTAGCTTGACCGGATTTTGTGGGTAGTATCCGCTGAAAACCCTCAAGAGACAACACTCCTCCTACTAGGGACACCTAGAGGTTTAACGGCTTGTTGCACATGCTCAGTGCAATCGCGTTCCCTGCGAAAGTGCGGTTATCATTTTATTTTTGTGAATAATTGGTTTTGCTCGGGACGAGCAAAAGTTAAGTTTGGGGGTATTTGTTCATAACAGAATACTGCATTTTATACCGCCCATTCTTACGCTCGTGTGTTTATAGGTAGGTGCTTTTTATCCGTGTTTATCACATATTTGCAGAATACAGGTTCTCGGTTCTAAAACGGTGAAATTCATGGAAAACACGACAATATCCGGGTTCCTGCCAACCACTGATAAAACACGGTCTCCGCTCTCTATCCGTGTGTTGCCAGATATCAGTTTAAGAGACAAAATGTCAAATCAATGTCGTTTTCAGGCACAAGGCTCAATGGTAGCACAAAATCCAAGAGATCTACGCGGAGCTCGAGGCAATCATGACAAAAGATATCCACAAAAAGTCCACCTTTCCTCAACAGAAATTCTGGAAGAATTGTGAAAGTATTTTCAGAAACTACATGTACCAGACAACAGGGGACACAAAATCAGGAAAACACCAGAAAACCTACAGCCCAACTCCACCAAACGGCCGTGGAAGCGCGGCTAAATGGGGGTTTTGGCCGCCCTTCCGCGGCCATGTGGGGCCCACTTGCCGACGGTTTTTAGGGGTATTCTTGGGACTTCATCTCTGATCTGCTGGTTGCCCTAGAACCCCATTTCCCTGCCTATAAATACAGCAGAACTTGCCAAAGCCAAGGGTCATTCTTTTTGTTCCTCTTTTGTAGTGTTTTGTATAGTTGTTCTTCTTCTTCTTCATTCCTCTTCCATGAATTGTAGTGAGAGCTTTTTGTGGATATGAATAAAGAGAAGGGTTTTGTATCATTCTTTTGTCTTTCTTCTTCCCCTTCAGATTTCTGCTTTCTCTTGCTCATTCAACCTCTTCATTGAGCTTGAATGGGTAAGAGTTAGTTATTGATCTCAAGGGTCGTTTTTTCTCCCGGGACTAGTTCTTCACTTCACATGCGTTCTCTACCCTTCCCTTGATCTTGCAACCTCTTCATTGAGCTTGCAAGTTTAAGGGTTGGCTATTGAGCACATGCTTGGCTTGGGTTCTACTTCCGTGTTCTTTTCTTGTTCTTTTTATTACTCGCTTTTTATTACTTGTCTTTTTATTACTTGCAATTTTATTCATGCACTTTAATACTTGTATCTTTTCCTTTCTTTGTTCTTTTCTTTTTGTTCTCTTTTGTTCATTTTGTGAATGTTGTAATTATTATTGTTAAGAAGAAATACGGTATTGTAAGTTAACACATTTCTTTGCCAATTCCTTTTCCCGTTATTTTCCATTTGAACTTCGCCCAAACCATACGCAAGCGCTCCGTTAGGCACCGTACCCTGACAAGGTAACGGTGATTCCTAACCACGACCGGTTGCGTTCGGTTTGGCCGGAGGCGAAAGCAAGAGACAAGAACGGAAGGACAAGGGTAAATAAGCCGGATTCCACGAATACCGCGCTTAATCCCCTAATCCACGTTGTTGCCGATTGCTTAGCTTCAATTGGTCAAGACTCGGCTCAAAGGTTTTGAGTACGGATTTCTTAGCTTACAATTTCGTATCTTTTCTTAACAACTTTATACTTGCAGATAAACACATAGGTTAGAACAAACAAACATACAAGATTCTTTATTGACTCGTCTAAAGCAAGAAGGTAAGATAACACCATCTCCCTGTGGACCGACCCGTGCTCACCGGCTAGCTGCATAGCGACACCGTCCTGATCGCGGTAAACTTTAATTCTTTCATCCGACACGCCAAAAGCGTGCGATCACCACCCGAAAGCCTCGACCTTTGGCTTCAACTCCAAGCTAGAAGTAACTAGGGTGCAAGAAGTGATAATCCTTGAACCCTGATGAGAGTAGAGATTATCAAGAAAGGGTTTTTCTCAAGCTTAAGTGTTTCTCAACACATGAGAGGGGAGAGCTTGAGGAAGAGGAAGAACAAGAGAGAGAAAGTAAAATGATAGAATGAGAGAATAATAACCATTCTCACATATATGTGTGTATTATTTTAAATTGATAATTAGCTAGATAATTGTCATGGTTAATCAAGACATGACCATTATTATTTCATTTTTAATGCAATTTGCAAGGATCAAAGAGCATCTTCCAAATGAAATGATGATGGTCAAAGTGTCAACCAAGGTCAACAAGTCAAGGAGGTCAAATGGTCAACAACCATAACCATGCACAATTATTTAAACTAATATCAATTAACCATAATACACACATAAGCATTAGGGTTAATAAAATGACAATAGTCATTAACCCTAATCAAAGTCCTCTCCCTCTGTCTCAAGCAACTGTGCATATACACCCGTATTCGTGATCCGAGGAACACGAATACAATGAGATAAAACCAATCCCAAATCATATACTAGGATCCGGCTTAAACTAAAACCCGCTAGTATAAGCTGTCCGGACAGCAAACGTGCACAAGTGCGCGGATATGAACGAACCCTGTCGCAAAACCATGCGACCTCTACTCATTTTGCCTAAAGGCGAATAGCTCTCTGTGTGGGACTCTAAAGACTCGACACTACGCTGGCAGTGGGTTTAACCACAGACCGCAAGCAGCACTAGCTGTACGTAACGGTCCCCAGGTAGATGTCGATAAGAAGACTGACGAGGTGAACCCCATCTGAACTCCTACTGAGCCTGTATGTGACAGTCTCCGTACAGTCCGGTCTGTTCGTCTGATACATCGCATGGCGGGCCTAGGGGGCGGTGAACGTCAGTCCCCTAATAGCGGTACAAGTCGTGTCGGAGTGTAGCCCAGAACACCCTGAGATAACACTGGAAACCTACCAGTATATCTCGCTTACCCTGGCCAGGGACTACTCGTGTAATGGCTCTCCTGGACACAGCGCGATGTCAACCCCCAATACCGGGAGAGACGAATCCTGTCTAACCGTCACTGCCTCCAAGTGCTTCGGGACTGCACCCAAAAACTACCTGTTTGCACGACTCCTTTGAGCCGTGGTAGGGTAGTAATCAAAGTGCAGTGGGAACACACTCGAGGCGAAGTGACAGTGTCAAGTCAGCGGACTAAGCTGTACTCATGTCACCTGGGAACTGATAACTGACGATAGGTATAATACCAACCAACAGTTCCCGACGAGTCCTATCCAGTGTACTCGTAACCTAACGAGCACCCGCATACTATCTCAAGTACGACGTACTGACGGCTGTGGGACAGACCGTCTCCCACACTGGGATGAGAAGCGCATACACTAGTCTACTCTGGAGTATCGATGCCCTGTCTCGATAGTCCAATGACTAGGGACCTGTATAAGGATGTGCTTATAGATCACCCAGCTCCCACGAGTGTGAGCGCCATCACAACGCTGGTAATCAAGCAAAGATCCTAAGGGCTCTACTAATATGTATATCAGCAATATGCTAAAAGAAACACATGCACATATAAAAGCAGAGACAAACCAAGTAGCATACTACCATTTCGAGCAAGATTGTATATACAACTGTGAATATCCCAAGCTTCCATTAAGTAATTTACAAACTAGTATGATACAGTAATGGCCTCTGGGGCATATACACTAACAATCTCCCACTTGCACTAAGGCCATGTACTGGCGTATCGAAGACCTATCATCTCGATCAGCCGCTCGAACTGAGTCTGGGGCAAGGCCTTGGTGAATGGATCTGCTGTGTTATCTTCTGAAGCAACCCTCCGAACCTCGATCTCCTGGTGATCCACGATCTCCCTGATCAGGTGATACCGCCTCAAGATGTGTCTGGATTTCTGATGGGACCTGGGTTCCTTCGCTAAAGCTATAGCCCCGTTGTTGTCGCAATACAGAGGTATTGGGTCAACAATGGACGGAACCACTTGAAGTTCTCTCAAGAACTTCCTCATCCAGACAGCTTCTTTTGCGGCATCAGATGCAGCGATGTATTCCGCTTCCATAGTCGAGTCAGCAACGGTTTCCTGTTTGGAGCTCTTCCAACACACCGCCCCTCCATTGAGGGTAAAGACAAAACCCGACATGGACTTGGAATCATCCTTGTCACTCTGGAAGCTGGAGTCAGCAAAGGCCTCAATCTGCAGGTCTTTTCCGCCATACACCAAGAACATCTCCTTAGTCCTTCTCAGGTACTTGAGAATGTTCTTTACTGCTATCCAATGTTTCTCCCCAGGGTTTGACTGATACCTGCTTACCACACTCAGTGCATAAGCCACATCCGGTCTGGTACACAACATCGCATACATTATAGAACCTACCGCAGAAGCGTAGGGTATAATAGACATGCGATCCCTCTCCAAATCAGTCTTGGGAGACATCTCTTTAGAGAGGGTGATCCCGTGACAAGCCGATAGATTACCGCGCTTGGAATCTTCCATACTGAATCTCTTCAGTATGGCGTCGATGTACCTGGACTGCGAAAGTCCTAATATCCTCTTGGATCTGTCACGGTAGATCCGGATACCCAGAATGTATGAGGCATCACCCAGGTCTTTCATGGAAAACCTGTGTGACAAGAACCCCTTGACAGATTGTAGCATAGGAATGTCATTTCCTATTAAGAGAATGTCATCCACGTATAAAACAAGGAATACTACAGTTCTCGCTACAAATCTACAATAGATGCATGGTTCATCTGGATTTTTGATAAAGCCAAATTCCTTGACCGTCTCATCAAAACAGATGTTCCAACTCCGCGATGCCTGCTTTAGTCCATAAATGGACTTAAGCAACTTGCACACCTTTCCGCTGCTCCCACTCTGAATGAAACCCTCTGGCTGATCCATATAGACACACTCCTCTAAATGTCCATTTAGAAAAGCTGTCTTTACGTCCATCTGCCAAATCTCATAATCGTGGAAGGCAGCAATGGCAAGAAGGATCCGAATGGATTTCAGCATAGCTACTAGAGAAAAAGTTTCGTCATAGTCCAAACAAGGTCGCTGACGAAAACCCTTTGCAACCAGTCTAGCTTTATAGGTCTCAACCTGTCCATCTACACCAATCTTCCTTTTGAAGATCCACTTGCATCCTACGGGTTTTACCCCATCTGGAGCAATGTCCAATGTCCATACTTTGTTGGTGTACATGGACTCCATTTCGGTCCGCATTGCATCCAGCCATTTTACCGAGTCGACGCTCTGAATGGCTTGCTGGAAGCTAGTAGGCTCATCACAATCTATGATGCAATCCTCTCTATCCCCGTCAATGAGAAAACCGTAGTATCTCTCGGGTGGATGAGACCGCCTACTACTCTTGCGGAGTGGCGTGGGAATGTCCTGATCTTTCGAACCCTCTGGTTCTACTAAGCTTTCAGTAATAGCTTGTGGTTCTGGAATTTCTTCCAGTTCTATTGCGCTCCCACTTATTTCTTTTTCTAAGAACTGATGTTCCAGAAAATGGGCATTACGAGAAACAAGGACTTTTTGTTCCTCTGCGTAATAGAAAAGATACCCCCTGGAGTTCTTTGGGTATCCCACAAACTTGCACAGTACTGAGCGTGCCTCGAGCTTGTCCGTATGCTGCTTTTTGACATAAGCTGGACATCCCCAAATCTTCAGGTATTGAAGATAGGGTTTCTTCCCACTCCATAACTCATATGGTGTGGTAGGCACAGTCTTAGTGGGAACTCGGTTCAAAAGGTATGCAGCTGATTCTAGCGCATATCCCCAGAACGATCGCGGCAACTCGGCGTTACTCATCATGGACCGTACCATATCCAATAGGGTTCGGTTCTGTCTCTCCGATACACCGTTATGTTGCGGAGTGTATGGAGGAGTAAGCTGAAAGAGAATTCCATTCTCTTTTAAGTAACTCAGGAACTCGGCACTCAAGTATTCACCACCTCGATCAGATCTCAGTGCCTTGATACTTTTGCCTGTTTGTTTTTCTACTTCATTCTTATATTCCTGGAACTTATCAAAAGCTTCGGATTTATGCTTCATTAAGAAGACATGTCCGAACCTTGAGAAATCATCCGTAAAAGTAATGAAGTAAGAATAACCGCTTCGCGCATGTGTAGACATTGGACCGCACACGTCGCTTTGTACGAGTCCCAAGAGCTCGCTCGCTCTCACTCCGTGTCCAGTGAACGGAGTCTTTGTCATCTTTCCTTTGAGACAGGATTGACAAGTTGCATACGATTGATATTCGAACGAATCCAAATATCCTTCTGCATGTAACTTAGTCAACCTTCTCTCATTGATGTAACCCAGTCTACAATGCCATAAGAAAGTTTTATCGATTTCTGGAGACTTTCTTTTGTGTGTATTCTGGACATTGAAAATCTGTGGCTGGTTTAATATGTATATACCGTTGTTCAATGTACCTGACCCAATCAAAACTTGATTAAGGTGAATGTTCACTACATTACTTACAAATGCAAATTCATAACCTTCTTTAGATAATAAAGATACAGAAATGATATTACAGGTTGCATTTGGTACATAATAACAACTACGCAAAACCAAAAAGTGTCCATCCGACAATCCCAGGTGATAATCCCCCACGGCCTCAGCATCCATGCTAGCACCATTTGCAACTCTGAGGGTCATGTCACCTGCCTTCAAAACTCTACGCTTTCTCAACGCCTGCAAAGAATTACAGATATGAGATCCTGATCCAGTATCCAATACCCAGGATGTAGAGTTTATTGATAGACAGTTTTCAATAACATACACACCTGAAGCTGAAGCCGCAACTCGCTTCAAATCCTGTGTTCTGGCCTTCCAAGCCTTGCAATCCTGTTTCCAGTGACCACTTTTGTGACAATAGAAGCATTCTTCCTTCCCCACCAGCTTTCCCGCTATCTTTGTTGCTTTTCCTTTTCCCTTCGTATCCTCTTTACCGACACTGCCTCTTGGTTTGGCGGGGGCTTTCTTCTTCTTACCCTTGGCTTTCGCCCTGGATCTAGAAGAGGAAGATCCTCCTACAAACAAAGTGGATGTCTCCCTATCCTTCTGTAGGGTGCCCTCAGCACTCCTCAACATGTTCAGAAGTTCGGAAAGTTCAACCTCCTTTCCTTGCATGTTGAAGTTAAGAATAAACTGGGCGTAAGTGGAAGGAAGGGACTGGAGAATCAAATCAGTATAGAGTTCATTCTCCAACGTGGTCCCAAGGTCCGCGAGCTCCTCTATGTAGCCAATCATCTTAAGCACGTGTTCCGCTACCGATGATCCGACGGCCAACTTTGCCGAAAACAACTTCTTCGACACTTCGTATCTTGCGATACGAGACTGCTCTCCATACAGTTCTTTTGTATGAAGAAATATGGACTCTAGGTCCATATTCTCGTGCCTCCTCTGATGTTCGTTGTCCATCGAGGCTAGTACGAGGCATCTGGCCTTCGCGCAATCTATTTCCCAGGTCTTGTAGATTTCCCTATCTACGACACTGGTTTTGGGACCTGGGACAGGGGGAGCTTTGGTGGTCAGGACATACCCCAACTTGTCGTAAGTGATTGCCATCTTGACATTCCTGAGCCAATCTTTGTAGTTTGTCCCTGTCAATATGTTTTTATCTAGTAATAACTTAAGTCCAGTCATGTTGAATGGTCGCTGCAATTAGGAGAGAGAAAAGAAACACTTTAGCATGATGCTCTTGCAAGTTTAGAGTGGTTTTTAGTTTGTCTAAACTGGATGGCTCCCACTGTCTCTCGAATCCCTTCTCAAACCGTAAAGAAAGGATTAGTCAGGATCAATCTCACCATACAATACTTGCTTAACCGTTCAGCCAGGCCAGTGTCGGTACTTTGAGGGAGGTTTTCCAACGCTTTCGCGAAGTTCCTTAATTAAGTAACCTCTTTTCCCTGTGGGCGTAGCCCCGCTAACACCTTTCTAGACACCTACTAAGTTTATAGCATTGATCGTTAAGTGAGAGTTTTCCCGAGGAGTAGCATATACTCACAGTAGGATCGGGATCCAAATATCATCGCGTGATAAAACCGAAGGAATCCTACCAGAATTATCACACTCCAAATGGTATGCAGCGCTAGCAAGTTTCAGTACTTATGAAACTCCCGATGTGGATTTTTGCCCCATGCTCTTATGACCTTGGCGTGAGGTCAAAATGTCATAAGTCACATGTCAAGTTCTTCCCATCATTATCCTGGTTAATTTGAACCCACCCGTACCTACCCTTGACGTAGGCCAAAATGGCAGTACGACTGTCTCAAACCAACGCATTCTATCTATGCAACAGATAAATATCCGGCAGCTACCAATCACTATGCCTTGGCGTGAGGTCAAAATACATAGCTTGAATACTACCGAATATTTAACTAAAATGATGGAGGGCTATGGATGGTTTTGGCGAAACCGTGAACGTAGTGAACTTGATATAATCGATGGAACGAGATAGCTTTTAAAAGGAGTGGTTCAAGCTCCGCGTTTAAAAGTTTAGTTTTGAAAAGAACCGAGTGGTTTTCAAAGTGTTCCAATCGACTTTTACTTGGTTTATTTTCTTGCATTAGTTCTTTTAATGCGTCCCATCATTTAATCCTACCATTGCAGAAAACAACCAAAATATGACGTACGCTTATGCCATTCGCATTCGCCACGGGGCCCCGTCATCACCCGTTAGGTTACTTAACTAACGACAGAGCGGGGGCTGGGCTAGCGCGGCTATAAAACATAAGCAACGCCTAAATAGTTATCATATATAAATATATAGCAATGATAGACATTACAGATCACAGATGAATACATTGGATATACTAGGAATCCGCAATCCGTTCGAGCCTGCAACGAAAAGCGGATTACACGGTCGCGATGAATAGCCAATACCCCACCCAAGACCCCTACGGGTGCGGCAAACTACCCGCCAAGTACCCGAAGCGAAGCAACCTCCCTCAACACCGTGAGTAGGCCACTTGGCACTTCAAAATACCCGGTAGTTTGTGCACCCCCTCCATGGGTCTATCCTAGGAGCAAAAACAGTAAAAAGAATTATACAATGACGGCTACAACCCCGACCCGGTTGTGCGGCCAAACAAATAATAATATTACATCAATTTACATATTACAATGAATGAAAGAAAAAGCAACACTCATCTCACATCCACCCCGGCTATTCATCCGCGACAATCCAACTCATTCATATACACATACCATCATCAAACACAGATCACAGATATGTATAACCCCGACTAATCGACATATAGCGATTAGCCGACGTTCAATACATATAAACATCACAGATATAACCTTTATAGTCAAAGTGCAGTGAAGTTCGATAAAAATACGGATTTATAGGCCCCCAAAAACAAATTTCTATTCTGGAAAATCTGGGCACATATAAACCATCTTAAAAATCCCAAAACCAAGCCAGAAAGACACTGCACCAAACTCGACCCAGTGAAGAGCCAAGACGGCCGCGGTTGCGCGGCAATAGCTTGCTATTGCCGCGGAACCGCGGCTCTTTGGTCGAATCACTGGATCATTTTTGGTGGCTTTCTTCACAAAACCCTGAGATGATTTTTGGAGTATAATTTATTTTGTTTTGAACAGAAAAAAAATTTAACAGAAACTTAGGGTTTTGAAAACTCGGTTTTTCGATTTTTCCGATTCGAACATCGATACACTCTACTACCTAGCTAGTTTATGTTTAGTTAGGCTCTGATACCACTGTAAGTCCACGTTGCCCACCCCGGTACTTGCGGGGAGGCGGAAAACGGAATAAAAATCAAATTTTTATCAACTTAGGCAACATGGACTAGGCAAAGAAGGATCTTTGCTAAACAAAAACAAGCTAAAGCTAACTAGAAACTAGCTAAGTGCTAGAAAGGTTATACCTTGGGCTTTATGTCCTTCTCTCCTTGCTCCTTGGAGTGGTGGAAGGAGGACACCTTAGTCGTCTTCTCACGTCGAAGAAAGATCCACCCGAAAGTCTCGACCTTTGGCTTCAACTCCAAGCTAGAAGTAACTAGGGTGCAAGAAGTGCTAATCCTTGAACCCTAGATGAGAGTAGAGATTATCAAGAAAGGGTTTTTCTCAAGCTCAAGTGTTTCTCAACACATGAGAGGGGAGAGCTTGAGGGAGAGGAAGAACAAGAGAGAGAAAGTAAAATGAGAGAATGAGAGAATAATAACCATTCTCACATATATGTGTGTATTATTTTAAATTGATAATTAGCTAGATAATTGTCATGGTTAATCAAGACATGACCATTACCATTTCATTTTTAATGCAATTTGCAAGGATCAAAGAGCATCTTCCAAATGAAATGATGATGGTCAAAGTGTCAACCAAGGTCAACAAGTCAAGGAGGTCAAATGGTCAACAACCATAACCATGCACAATTATTTTAGCTAATATCAATTAACCATAATACACACATAAGCATTAGGGTTAATAAAATGACAATAGTCATTAACCCTAATCAAAGTCCTCTGTCTCAAGCAACTGTGCATACGCACCCGTATTCGTGATCCGAGGAACACGAATACAATGAGGTAAAACCAATCCCAAATCATATACTAGGATCCGGCTTAAACTAAAGCCCGCTAGTATAAGCTGTCCGGACAGCAAACGTGCACAAGTGCGCGGATGTGAACGAACCCTGTCGCAAAACCATGCGACCTCTACTCATTTTGCCTAAAGGCGAATAGCTCTCTGTGTGGGACTCTAAAGACTCGACACTACGCTGGCAGTGGGTTTAACCACAGACCGCAAGCGGCACTAGCTGTACGTAACGGTCCCCAGGTAGATGTCGATAAGAAGACTGACGAGGTGAACCCCATCTGAACTCCTACTGAGCCTGTATGTGACAGTCTCCGTACAGTCCGGTCTGTTCGTCTGATACATCGCATGGCGGGCCTAGGGGGGCGGTGAACGTCAGTCCCCTAATAGCGGTACAAGTCGTGTCGGAGTGTAGCCCAGAACACCCTGAGATAACACTGGAAACCTACCAGTATATCTCGCTTGCCCTGGCCAGGGACTACTCGTGTAATGGCTCTCCTGGACACAGCGCGATGTCAACCCCCAATACCGGGAGAGACGAATCCTGTCTAACCGTCACTGCCTCCAAGTGCTTCGGGACTGCACCCAAAAACTACATGTTTGCACGACTCCTTTGAGCCGTGGTAGGGTGGTAATCAAAGTGCAGTGGGAACACACTCGAGGCGAAGTGACAGTGTCAAGTCAGCGGACTAAGCTGTACTCATGTCACCTGGGAACTGATAACTGACTATAGGTATAATACCAACCAACAGTTCCCGACGAGTCCTGTCCAGTGTACTCGTAACCTAACGAGCACCCGCATACTATCTCAAGTACGACGTACTGACGGCTGTGGGACAGACCGTCTCCCATACTGGGATGAGAAGCGCATACGCTAGTCTACTCCAGAGTATCGATGCCCTGTCTCGATAGTCCAACGACTAGGGACCTGTATAAGGATGTGCTTATAGATCACCCAGCTCCCACGAGTGTGAGCGCCATCACAACGCTGGTAATCAAGCAAAGATCCTAAGGGCTCTACTAATATGTATATCAGCAATATGCTAAAAGAAACACATGCATATATTAAAGCAGAGACAAACCAAGTAGCATACTACCATTTCGAGCAAGATTGTATATACAACTGTGAATATCCCAAGCTTCCATTAAGTAATATACAAACTAGTATGATACAGTAATGGCCTCTAGGGCATATACACTAACAAATACCTCTGACGTGCTAGTGGTTAAATCCACAGCCAAAGTATTGACGAGTCTTTAGAGTCCCCCACAGACCAGTTTCTCAAGTTTCGGGCGAAACACTGTAGAAGGCCGTATGGAGATATGGCAGGGTTCGATCAGATACGTGCGGTATTGCATGGATCATGATCGGACAGATTTTACTAGCGGGCTTTGGTTTAAGCCGGATCCTAGTATTGTACAGTGTAGATTTTGTCTCTTTGCATTTGTGTTCAGTGGGAATACAAATGCGGGTATGTATATACAGTCGCGGGGTTTTCCTGTAATTTATTACGGGATCTGTTTCTGATGTTGCCAGTTTGCATTCCGTTCCGGCCAGTTTTCCTTTGTTCCTTCACGGCCGGACTTTCTGATGGAGGGGCTAATTTGTAGTTGTGCAAATTATCTTTTGTGGAGGGGTTATTTGCATTTGTGGCTTCATGATGGTTCATGCATCATGAGATTCTTTTTTGGTCTCTTCCATTGCATTTATTATGATGGGCTTTGATTTGAAATGGGTGTGACCATTTCTTTTCTCATGTTGATACATATTCTTTCTTGCATTATTCCTTTTTTCTCTCCATCATTTTTCTTGTGTAGGGGCCGGCCACTTCAAGGGGAGAGGGAGAGAGTTTTCATTTGGGTGAGGGAAATTGATTCATCACATTTTTAGCTTGCTACAAAATTCCTCACCTCTCCAAAAGTTCATTTCTCCACATCAAATGGCAACTTCATATACCCTAAAGAGACAGCCTACTACACTATATCTATAGCACTCCTTGGGCACGTCGGCTCGCCAACTTCGTGCTCGAGTTGCCTCGGTCCAGAGGTGGGAGCCCGTAAAAGAACCCGGCGATGTGGTGCCCGTTCCGACGACGAGATGAAGACCAGAGGTTCCGCGAGGAGATCGGAGTGGAGGCGAAGACCGAAGGACACGGATCGCTTGGTATAGCTTCTCTACTCTTTTTCTAGTTTGCTAGAGTTAGGTTAATGGCCCGATCCGGGATTTTTGTGCGCGGCGGTGCCGGTTTCTAAGTTCTAGAAAAGTTTCGTTTCTGCATTCCGGCGTCGGATTGACGGCCGGGGCGCCGCCGTGCACTTACACTGGTATCAGAGCCACGCCATTAACCTAGTCTAGCTTGCTCTAACGTGTTTACAAATTCGATTGATCGGATTTTCCAAAAACCACATTTCCATGTCGCACTTTCTGTCAAATTTTTCCTTGCTCTAAAAATTATTTGGTACATTGGAAAATTAAGTGCAGGGTTTTTTATGAATTCTGTGAAAATTTGGTACGCTGATGTTACTGTAGCGCGGAGGTTCAGCGGCCAAACCACGTTTTGGCCGCGGAACCGCCGCCGTTTTATGGCCAAACCGTACCAAATTTCTACAGTGGTTTACTTACATGGAAATAAGGTTTCTGGTATATTCTGTTTGGGCCCATATGTTTCTGAGTGCTACAGTTGTGCTTTGGGCCCACTTCGGAAAATTCAGTCGATCGAAAATTTTAAACATGTTAGTTCACAGTATTTACATTATATCTGCGACCGTGAATGTCATTTGATCGGTAAATCCTGTCTAACTGCTATAGCTCTTTTAGACGGATTTGCGAACGTGACATTCACGTTGATGTTCTGTGTTGTGCTGTGATGTTGCGGATTGGTCGTGGGGATAGCCTGGTTGCAATGTTAGTACAGTTTTGTTTTTATATGTACATTTGATATTGCGGGGCGAGCGTCCGACATGTGGACTGCCGTTACTGCCTGTTTGTATATTATTCTTTTGGGGCACGATCGGGTCGAGGTCGATGTACCCGTTGTATGTATATTTTACTTTCTGTACTAGGATTACCCCGCGGAGGGGTGCACGGATAGCCGAGTTCTAGAGGGCAATAGGCTCGCATCTCATGGCGTTGAGACGGAGGGGGCTTTACTCTAGAATTGGCGGGCTATTCGCCGCACTCGTAGGGGGTATAGGTTGATCCAAGGAGGGGTGCCCAAGTTACCGGATTCCGTGAAGTGCTAGGTGGTCCATTCACGTTGCTGAAGGGGGCTGCCTCGCTTCAGGTTTTGGCGGGTAACTTGCCGCGCCCGTAGGGGTCTAGGATTTCATTGCACAGGCTATCCACTCGACCAGGGGAACGTCGAGTTTCAGTAGCGGCTCTATGAAACCCGGGGATCCCAGATATCTGTATTGTTCTGTGATGCTTATTACATTTCTGTGATGTTGCATTTTATCACGCCTTGAGCGAATATTATATATTGATATATATACTAGTAGATGTTGTATATGTTTTGCATCCGCGCTAGTCCAGTCTCCGCTCTGTCGTTAGTTAACTAACCTAACGGGTGATGACGGGACCCAGTGGCGAATGCGGATGGCATATACGTACATCATTATTTTCGTTCTTTTGTGGTGTGATCAATTGATGGGACTGCGTTGATTCGGATCAATGCAAGCTAAACAAACCTATTCTGATGTTGTTGGAACAATTTTTCAAAAAGCTGTTATTGCAAGGGCGTTCTCTTTTGTTTTGCACAGTGGTATTCGGTTATGAATATCCAGCACCTCAGTCGACGAGGCAAGGGCCGAGATCCCTTCACCGGGAGTGACCCCTTGGACAGAAGTTTGCGTCAGGGTAATAACTTCACTATAGTCGTTTACTTTTGCTTTGCATCATGGTATTCAGTTGGAATATCCTGCACCTCATTCTACGGGGAAAGAGCCGAGATCCCTTCACCGGGAGTGACCTCTTTAGCAAAGGTTTTCGTCACTATATTTTTTATAAAGCTATCCGGTTCCTTCAACGATATCAAGTTCATTACGTCAAAGGTTTTCGCCAGAAACCATTCGTAGCCCTCCATCATTTCAGTTAAATATTCGGTAGTATTCAAGCTATGTATTTTGACCTCACGCCAAGGCATAGTGATTGGTAGCTGCCGGATATTTATCTGTTGCATAGATAGAATGCGTTGGTTTGGGATAGTCGTACTACTATTTTGGCCTACGTCAAGGGTATGTACGGGTGGGTTCAAATTAACCTGGATAATGATGGGCAGAACTTGACATGTGACTTATGACATTTTGACCTCACGCCAAGGTCATAAGAGCATGGGGCAAAAACCACATCGGGAGTTTCTAAAGAAACTGAAACTTGCCAGATATGCGCATACCTTCTGGAGTGTGATAACGTGAGCGGATTCCGTCACGTTATCATGCGATGATAGTTGGATCCCAATTCCCACTGATGAGTTGGTTTACTCCTCGAGTGATCCCGACTAATTCTTCTTTCGGGTTTGGAGAAGAATTTGAGGTTACAGTGGGAGGTTTCCAGATTAGATAAAGTGATAACCATTCTGATCTAGGTTAGAGTGCACGCTGAGTGTTTCTTTTCTCTCTCTCTTTGGCAGCGACCATGACCCGACCCTAGACTATGACTCAGTGACCAAAATTAACCGAACCTTCTTAAACACTGGCTTTTGGATTGTCAGAGTTGCAAACCTCATTACCACTCCTACTTTTACCCTTTTCTCCGGGACACCCCGTATTACTACGAACGTCCACTTCCATTGGACAAAACCATTGTATGGTTATATACGAACTCGAAGGAATTTATTCGAGGATGGTTTCCGGTTCTGGAGAAAACGAATAGGACTATTCAGTTGTCTTTTCCTTTTACCTTCTCTCAGGTTGCGAGTACTCCTTGGTTTAGGAGATAGTACACCTATTACGCAAATTGGATAGTCTTCTTCCAGACCTTAGGCTAGTGCCGAACGGTGGAGAATGAAGAAAACCAATTAGCATAACGATGGTGTACAGAAGGTATTAAGTAAAGACATATCAAGGGATTAGTAAGAGGGCAAAGTAAATTGCGACTGATATTCACGACCAAACCAAGTATTTCTTCGCCAATCTTAAATCACCTTTGTATTTCTCCAGGACACTCCGTATCACTACGAAGATCCACAGTTTATTGGATACTCCATCGTATGGTTATATACGAACTCGAAAGGAGCTCGTTCCTGTTCGGGGATGGATTCTGGTTCAGGAGAAATAGGAATAAGGTTTATTCGGTTGTCTTTTATTTTCACCTTCTCTCGCATTATGAGTGCTCCTAGGATTAGGACAGTACACCCATTATGCTTATTGGATAGTCTTCTTCCAAACCATAGGCTGGTGCCGAACGGTAGGGAAGGAAAAAAACCATTTGGCCTAAAGGGGTGTACAGAAGGTAATGACTAAAGATATATAAAGGGATTTGAAGAGATGGCAAAGAAATATACGGTTACAGTTGTGAATCTGGATAATGGAAGAGGCATTACTAGGAATACCAGGATACCCCTACGAAACATTTTAATGTTTCAGTTTCACTGTGTACTGTTAAAAGAAAACTGATTTCCCAATTGGTCCTTACTCCAGGGTATGTATTTACCAGGTTTGATTCTCACATCTGTATGGTTTTACAGATGATGAGTGGGAGTAAGTTATTGGGAATTAGGTGATCATCCCCATTATATCGGAATTCGTTGTAATTGGTGATATTTGAGGAAGTCACCTGGGTTGTTTGCCGGACGGCAAATATTTGGTTTTGAATATCCGCTGTTATGCACCAATTTCAAATTGATATATCTGTACGTCTATTTTTATAGAGTGAGATATACCCTTTTGAGATTATGTCCGTGACATTTACCTATATCAGTGGATGGTTAGGTAAGGAGCATTAAACAGCGGTGTAATTCTTCTTGACCATAAGTACAGTTTTCAAC
Organism: Agapanthus africanus; assembly: GCA_030015575.1. Taxonomy (NCBI): domain Eukaryota; kingdom Viridiplantae; phylum Streptophyta; class Magnoliopsida; order Asparagales; family Amaryllidaceae; genus Agapanthus; species Agapanthus africanus. The sequence continues at coordinate 132,793,459 of CM057343.1, forward strand.
CTACGACACACAGGGAATGAGTTATTAGACTCAAGGGACTTATACAGAGTATTGTATGTTGTCCAGTGTCCGTGAGGCCAAAGGGGTTGATTCTCGTACTATATTCTGTTTACTTGTGAGTTCTCTAGTTCTTAGACATGTGTTTCGTAGAAATACAAGGTCCAAGTTTTGAGAAGTTATAGGTATATGAATAAAGTAGAGAACCAGGTGTTGCAAGTATCAGGATTCTTCAAGGTGATCGAAGATGTAGATACTTGTATATGGTATTCAGTTGATAGTAATGATTAAGAGAACTTGCTTCTCTTTCAGGTTACTCATAATTGGAAGCACTCCTAAGTTGAGTAAAGCTGATCGGCCTCTCTCCATTTACTTGACATGCACTAGAGACAGCTGCATGATTTGAATCTGGTTCAATTAAATCAGTGCCTCTGTTTCTGTATTGGATATAGAACAGTTCATGTCTTGACATTGTTAAGGTACGGGGAGTTGTCCGGCTTATGCTTAAAACCAGACTCTGGATAACTCAAGGCACGTTTCTGTAATGGCTGTTTGTGGGTTGACCCAGGCTATGACGATGGTTGATTTTCTACCATCAGGAAGATCAATAGTGATATTGTTCTTGACTCGCCACAGTTTTAATAAAAATGGATTTTTTTAGAAAACAGTAGTGGGAGTATAGTAGAACTAGAAGTGATTCCAGAACCGCAAACGATTACTGAAGATTTGATAAGAACCTAAAGATTCAAATAGGTTTGACATTCCATTGGCCACTCCGCAAATATGGTGGGTAACCTCAGGCACCCGAGAGGTACTCCGGTAGTCTCAAGGACGGTGACAGAGAGGTTCTTGTTTACCCAGACTTGCCATTGCTGTTGTTCCAGGCTGTGAGACCCGGCAGGAGGATGAATATAGCATCGTTCTGAACTAGCTTTAGAAGTGTACGTCTATATGACTCTGCCAGAGGGTTGTCGTAGTCAGTGGGAGCAGCAGAAGCATTGGTGGACAAGTGGCTTATGTCTATTTATAGACTAAAGCAGATATAGCGGAGATAGATCATCTATTTCTGATGTCACAGTCATAGGTTTGACTTCATCAGAATAGGGGATGGATCTGTTAAGAAGGTAGGAGGGTGTGATATCCTGGTATTTGGATGACATACACAAAGTAGGAAGTGATATTCCTATACTACGATCGGTTATACTTTGGTTGTCACACAGTGGTTTCTCCACATGGGACTTGGATATAATATCAAGACATTCTGGTTACTAGATCTATAGATCTAGATTTGGGTAGTTTCTCAATCAGGGTACTTAGACAGCATTCTAAGAGTTTTTAGAATGGACAACTCCTGGCACGGTAGTATACCTGCAGGTGATGGAGTCACCCTCTCTAAAGGAGTCTTACAGACTAAAGTGGAGAGGGAAGTGCGTGATTGGCAGATCACTTGCTTAGGCAATTGAGTCAATCATGAGATGTCAAGTACCACACCAGATATTGTTTTTGCAGTAGGTGCAATAAGTTGATATTGATCCAATCCTGGAGAAACATTTGGAAGCAGTTTTAGAACATAAGTGAATGTTCTAGGGATTTGATAACGACAGCCTCCTTTAGGAGACGGTTATCATTGCAGGCTTCCAAGATGACCTGGATGACAGAGTGACTGTCAGAGTTATAGTTTTCCCTCTGACGAGGGGCAGTATTTTAGACAGGTGGTCCAGGCGGATACTGAGGAAGGCATGGCGCAGGATACTGATTAAGTTCAGTTGACGATACAGTCTAAGAAGTTTGGATTTGGAGTTCATTTATAAGCTAGGTCCCATCAGATATCCAGACATATTCTAAGACAGGTATTGCTCATTTCGGGAGATGGCTTTCTCCGCGAACTTGAGATAAAGAGAGACATAGAAAGAAACATCACAGCGGATCCAGTCACTGAAGTTATTCCTCGAACGCAATAGTTTCGCAAACGAGCTTTGTGAGACTGACTAGTAGAGGAGTTGGGTGTTCGGTATCACACGGGCTGTGAGTATGCGACATCGCAATAATTAACCTTGAGTGCAAGTGGGAGATTGTTGGAGATAGTGCCCTCAGAGTCAATTATTGGATCACAGGCACGTGATTACAATGATTGAGGGAGGACCTATACCGGTTGGACAGTCTTACTCAAGATGATAGTATGCTATCTGGTTTATCTTTATCATCGTGTACTGCTTTAGGTGACCTTACAGGTCACTATTGCATGTTGATAGAGTCCCTAGAATTCTTGCTTGACTACCAGCAGTATGAGGGCGATCATATACGTGGGAGCTGTAGTCTATAAGCACATCCTTAAAAGGTCCCTAGTCGAGGGAGTTTCGAGACAGGGCATCGATACTCCAGAGTAGACTAGTGTATACAGTCGAGACCCCGACGAGGGACGGTGGCCGGTCTCACAAGCCACTGGTGTCAGTTGGTTCACCTAAGATGTATACAGGTGCTCATTGGGTTATGAGTATACCGGACAAGACTCGCCGGGAACCTGCTAGTTGGGATTATACCAGACGTCAGATAGCAGTTCCCTGGTGACATGTGTACAGGTTAGTTCATCGACTTGAGATCGTCATTTGTCTCGTGTGAGTTCCCACCGTACTTTGATTACTATCCTACCACGCTCAAAGGAGACGTGCAAACAGGTTTTAGTTGGGTACAGTCCCGAGCCACATGGAGGCAGTGAGCGGATCTTCAGGGGTTCGTTTCTCCCGGTATTGGGGGTGAGGTCGCGCTGTGTCTAGGAGAGTCATTACACGAAGTCCTTGGCCAAGGCAGGAGATTTACTGGTAGGTATTCCAGTAGTATCTCAGGGTGTTCTGGGCTACACTCCGACACGACTTGTACCGCTATTGGGGGTCTGACTTTTACCAACCCCCTAGGCCCGCCATGCGATACTCATAGACGAACGGACCGGAATGTACGGATATTGTCACTGACAGGCTCAGTAGGGTGTCAGGATGAGTTCGCTCATCGACGTCCCTTTTGGTCAATACCTGGTAGCCCGTCACGTATTGGCTAATACCTCTGACGCGCTAGTGGTTAAATCCACAGCCAAAATATTGACGAGTCTTTAGAGTCCCCCACAGACCAGTTTCTCAAGTTTCGGGCGAAACGCTGTAGAAGGCCGTATGGAGATATGGCAGGGTTCGATCAGATATGTGCGGTATTGAACGGATCATGATCTGACAGATTATACTAGCGGGCTTTGGTTTAAGCCGGATCCTAGTATTGTACAGTGTAGATTTTGTCTCTTTACATTTGTGTTCAATGGGGATACAAATGCGGGTATGTATATACAGTCGCGGGGTTTTCCTGTAATTTATTACGGGATCTGTTTTCTGATGTTGCCAGTTTGCATTCCGTTCCGGCCAGTTTTCCTTTGTTCCTTCACGGCCGGACTTTCCGATGGAGGGGCTAATTTGTAGTTGTGCAAATTATCTTTTGTGGAGGGGTTATTTGCATTTGTGGCTTCATGATGGTTCATGCATCATGAGATTCTTTTTTGGTCTCTTCCATTGCATTTATTATGATGGGCTTTGATTTGAAATGGGTGTGACCATTTCTTTTCTCATGTTGATACATATTCTTTCTTGCATTATTCCTTTTTTCTCTCCATCATTTTTCTTGTGTAGGGGCCGGCCACTTCAAGGGGAGAGGGAGAGAGTTTTCATTTGGGTGAGGGAAATTGATTCATCACATTTTTAGCTTGATACAAAATTCCTCACCTTTCCAAAAGTTCATTTCTCCACATCAAATGGCAACTTCATATACCCCAAAGATACATAGCCTACTACACTACATCTATAGCACTCCTTGGGCACGTCGGCTCGCCAACTTCGTGCCCGAGTTGTCTCGGTCCAGAGGTGGGAGCCCGTAAAAGAACCCGGCGATGTGGTGCCCGTTCCGATGACGAGATGAAGACCGGAGGTTCTGCGAGGAGATCGGAGTGGAGGTGAAGACCGAAGGACACGGATCGCTTGGTATAGCTTCTCTACTCTTTTTCTAGTTTGCTAGAGTTAGGTTAATGGCCCGATCCGGGATTTTTGTGCGCGGTGGTGCCAGTTTCTAAGTTCTAGAAAAGTTTCGTTTCCGCATTCCGGCGTCGGATTGACGGCTGGGACGCCGCCGTGCACTTACACAAAGAAGATCAATCAATAAGCACCATCGCTATCACTGTGACCATTGACACCATAGAGGAATGTCAGCACCTGTTAAGGGACATCAAACAATTAATTAGGGTTGAAAAACTAGGTTCTACATTTATGGTCGCAGGAATTCCCGCCCTCGAAACCAACACAAGTTGATACCCCCACCAAAAGTATCACTCACCTCCTGGTCACTGAAGAGACGACAGAATCGATCGTGGAAGAGAGAAGATCACGACGCTACGAACGAAGCCCCAATGAGGTTTCCCCGCCAAGAGATAGCTGCCATTGCAACAATTTCGCATCGGGTGGGGGGACACCTCAAGAGAGTAAGCCATATGTCCGATCCCAAGCATGCATGGCGGTAATCTCATAGCAATCGAGGGGGCATTCTGGATTGAGGGAATAACTTTTTCGGAGGGCGATGCGAAGGGCCTGACTTTACCATATGACGACCCATGTGGTCTCAATTGAAATGAGCAAATTTAGTACAAAAAAAATGTTAATGGACACCAGAAGATTTATCACTGCCATGTTTGTTGCATGCTTCGAGAATATGGGGCTAAAACTTGTAGACCTAAAAATGTTCTCGGGCCCACTTGTAAATTTCGATAGGAATCTATTCCATGGGAACTTACAAAGAAATTGTAGTGATGGGCTGATCATCATGTTCCTCAATAGCCGCGATCGACTTCTATATAGATACACCCTCAATGTACAATATCATCATCAGGAAGAAGACGATCAACGCTATGTGCGTTGTAAAGATGCTCCAAAAGTTAGAATTTTTATAGCGTTTTTTACAACCTTGGCCCCACTAGTAGCTATCCCAAAGGTGAGCCAAAATTTTTTCATTCATTCATTCTTTATATCAAATATAATTTCTCTTTATTTGGACACTAAGATGGATCTGAATTCTCTGCTTTTAGATGGAACAAGCAGAGATCTCAAGATCGAACGATGGCCAATAGTGCAAAATATGAAGGGTTTGTTGGATACATTTGAAGATCCAACGGCTGAGGGAAACAAAGAACTTCCTTGATTTTTCAAGAGCAGGGGATCCTGACAAGGTGCAACGTTCTCGGGTTTCCTGACAAGGTCGCATCCGGGTCACGGATCCGCGAGGATCATCCTCTAAAATCCAATCAAAATCTCCCAAAACCCTAGACCACTAAAAATCCCTAGCAGAAGCAAGCGAAAAATCGTCGTCAATGGAGATAGAGGCGAACATGGAGATCGAGATGGAGATGGAAACCCTAGACGCCAATCCTTCACCAACCTCCTCCTCCTCCTCTGCGAAGCGATTCGGCATCAAGAACACCATCCAAACAAATTTCGGCGACGATTACGTGTTTCAAATCGCTTCAAGGTAACCCCCATTTGAATTTTCGTCCAATTAGATGTCTTTATTTTGATGTTCCATTCGTTTTTGGGGATTTTGAAGTCAGGATGCTTCGACATTGGCAGTGTCGTTATCATCTAATACAATCAAATTGTACTCGCCTCTAACTGGGCAGTACTTTGGGGAGTGCAAAGGGCATCGTGGGACGATTCATGAGGTTTCGTTTTCGATCCCGGCTTTGCCGAATGTGATTTGTTCTTGCTCGTCCGATGCGACTGTCAGAGCTTGGGACACTAGGACATTCGAGCAGGTTACAATTATATATTTTTTTGGGAGTATAATTTACATGTTAATGTCACCGAAGTATAATTCAATTACGTTCTAATCTGTTATGATGATTGAGATTTTGGTGTAATTTTCTTCCTCTTTTTTTTATTTTGGTAAATTTTATGCATATTTCATATAGTTGTTGATGCTTACACTACACAATTAGTAAATAGTTAGTACATGAGTTTGTAATTCTTTTCCTGGAATTTGGAGCTTTGATCAAGATTAGCAAGGTTATTTGAGCAGCCTGATATGGGTTACTAGGTTTAGTTATTTCAAAAGGTACCTGGTGGAGTTTTAGCTTAGTGAGTTTATATGCAAAAATATAAGCTTAACGATTCTATTTTTTTAAAAAAAATTAATGCTATTATGCATTTTTGATCGACTCCATTCTTCGCTTTTGAGGTCTGGAAGTGAAAACGACAAGTTTAAATAAGATACAAAATATAGGCTTGGAAGTAGTTTTGATGAATTTTTCTAAATGTTACAATGGCTTGTGGATTAGACAAAACAACTTCTTAAACATCCATTTAAAATTACATTAATTTTAAACCTCTTCAATTTAATGAAACTAATATGAGAATATTATAAATATCATTTTGAATTACCAGATACATGTCCTTCAAATTGGAAAATGTTAAGTCATTTACAACATAATTTCAGCCTGACGTGCAATCGATTTAGACTTGAATGTCAACTTTTTAGTTGCTCGACTCACTTCCATATCAAAGCATCTCCTTCCATTCCCTTTGTTGGATATAGTGCCCTCAGAGTCAATTATTGGATCACAGGCACGTGATTGCAATGATTGAGGATGACCTATGCCGGTAGGACAGTCTTACTCGAGATGATAGTATGCTATCTGGTTTATCTTTATCATCGTGTACTGCTTTAGGTGACCTTACGAGTCGCTATTACACGTTGATAGAGCCCCTAGGATTCTTGCTTTACTACCAGCAGTATGAGGGCGATCATATAAGTGAGAGCTGGAGTCTATAAGCACATCCTTAAAAGGTCCCTAGTAGTGGGAGTTTCGAGACAGGGCATCGATTCTCCAGAGTAGACTAGTGTATACAGTCGAGACCCCGACGAGGGGCGGTGGCCGGTCTCACAAGCCACTGGTGTCAGTTGGTTCACCTAAGATGTATACAGGTGCTCATTGGGTTATGAGTACACCGGACAGGACTCGCCGGGAACCTGCTAGTTGGTATTATACCTGACGTCAGATAGCAGTTCCCTGGTGACATGTGTACAGGTTAGTTCATCGACCTGAGATCGTCATTTGTCTCGTGTGAGTTCCCACTGTGCTTTGATTACTACCCTACCACGGCTCAAAGGAGTCGTGCAAACAGGTTTTAGTTGGGTACAGTCCCGAGCCACATGGAGGCAGTGAACGTATCTGCAGGGGTTCGTCTCTCCCGGTATTGGGGGTGAGGTCGCGCTGTGTCTAGGAGAGCCAGAACATGAAAAGTCCTTGGCCAAGGCAGGAGATTTGCTGGTAGGTATTCCAGTAGTATCTCAGGGTGTTCTGGGCTACACTCCGACACGACTTGTACCGCTATTGGGGGTCTGACTTTTACCAACCCCTAGGCCCGCCATGCGATACTCATAGACGAACGGACCGGACTGTACGGATATTGTCACTGACAGGCTCAGTAGGGTGTCAGGATGGGTTCGCTCATCGACGTCCCTTTTGGTCAATACCTGGTAGCCCGTCACGTATTGGCCTATACCTCTGACATGCTAATGGTTAAATCCACAGCCATAGTATTGACGAGTCTTTAGAGTCCACCACACACACAGTTACTCAAGTTTCGGGCGAAACGCTGTAGAGGCCGTATGGAGATATGGCAGAGTTCGATCAGATACGTGCGGTATTGCACGGATCGTGATCGGACGGATTTTACTAGCCGGCTTTGGCTTAAGCCGGATCCTAGTATTAGATAGTGTAGTTTTGTCTCTTTGCATTTGTGTTCAGTGGGAATACAAATGCGGGCATGTATATGCAGTAGTGGGGTTTTCCTGTAATTTATTACGGGATCAGTTTTCTGGAGTTGCCAGTTTGCATTCCGTTCCGGCCCGTTTTCTTTTATTCCTTCACGACCGGACTTTCGATGGAGGGGGTTATTTGCACATTTGCAAATAACTTATTCATGGAGGGCTTTCATGCATATGTGAGGCATCATGAGTGTTCTTTCATGATGAGATTCCTTTTTAATCAACTCACTTGCTTTCATTATGATGGGTTTTGATTTGAAAGTGGATGTGGCCATTTTCTTTTCTCATGTTCATATATTCTTTCTTGCATTATTCTTTTACTCAACTCCATCATTCTTTCATGGGGGGGCGGCCATTTTGGGCAAGAGGGGAGAGATGAGAGAAAATTTCATTTGGTGTGGAAAATATATCATCTCATTTTTGCTTGCTCCAAAAATCTAAAACCCTTCTCCAAAGTTCTTGATTCCTCCATGGCAACTAAACCCCAAGAGACAAGTTTCATACACTATTCTACAGCAAATTTTGGACGCGTCGGCTAGCCAACTTCGCGCCCGAGTTGCCTCGGTCCAGAGGTGGGAGCCCGTAAAAGATTCCGGCTATGTGGTGCCCTTTCCGACGAGGACGTGACGGACGGAGATTCCGCGGGAGATCGGAGTGGAGACAAAGACCGAAGGACACGGATCGCTTGGTATAACTTCTCTACTCTTTTCTAATATGCTAGTTGCTAGGTTAATGGCCCCATCCGGGATAAAAGTGCGCGGTGGTGCCGGTTTGCTAGTTTGCAAAATTTTTGTTTCCGCATTTCCGGCGTCGGATCGACGGCCGGGGCGCCGCCGCGGACTTACATTGGTATCAGAGCCACGCCATTAACCATGCCTAGCTTGCTCTAGTATGTTTAGAACTCGATCGAACAGAGAATCCCCAAAAACCGTATTTTCCAATGCATATGTGTTCTCTGTCGAAATTTTTTTTGGCTCCAAAAATTTTTCAGGTTGTCTCAGAATACTGTACATGGATATAGAAGCAATCTGTGAAAATTTGGTCGCGCGATCTCTCCATACCGCCGTGGAACCGCGGCCAAACCCATGCTTGGGCCGCGGTTCCGCCGCGCTTTTGATTGATCACTCGACTAAAATTTTGCAGATTGCTTCTGAGTTGGAAATAGGGGTTTTGGGACATTATTTTTGGGCCCAGATTTTCTGTAAGTGCTACAGTACTGCTTGGGGCCCGCTTCGGTAAATTTGTTCGATCGGATATTTTAAACATGCTAGTTCACAGTATTTACATTATATCTGCGACCGTGAATGTCACTTGATCGGTAAATCCAGTCTATCTGCTATAGCCTTTTTAGACGGATTTGCGAACGTGACATTCACGTTGATGTTCTGTGTTGTGCTGTGATGTTGCGGATCGGTCGTGGGGGATAGCCTGGATGCAATGCTAGTACAGTTTTGTTTTATATGTACATTTGATATTGCGGGGTGAGCGTCCGACATGTGGACTGCCGTCACTGCCTGTTTGTATTATTCTTTTGGGGCACGACCGGGTCGAGGTCGATGTACCCGTTGTATGTATATTTTACTTTCTGTACTAGGATTACCCCGCGGAGGGGTGCACGGGTAGCCGGGTTCTAGAAGGCAACGAGCCCGCATCTCATGGCGTTGAGACGGAGGGGGCTTCACTCTAGAATTGGCGGGCTATTCGCCGCACTCGTAGGGGGTATAGGGTTGACCCAGGAGGGGTGCCCAAGTTACCGGATTCCGTGAAGTGCTGGGTGGTCCATTCACGTTGCTGAAGGGGGCTGCCTCGCTTCAGGTTTTGGTGGGTAACTTGCCGCACGTAGGGGTCTAGGATTTCATTGCACAGGCTATCCACACGACCAGGGGAACGTTGGGTTTCAGTAGCGGCTCTATGAAACCCGGGGATCCCAGATATCTGTATTGTTCTGTGATGTTGGTTACATTTCTGTGACGTTGCATTTTATCACGCCTTGAGCGAAAATTATATATTATATATATACTAAGTAGATATTGTATATGTTTTGCATCCGCGCTAGTCCAGTCCTCGCTCTGTCGTTAGTTAGCTAACCTAACGGGTGATGATGGGATCCAGTGGCGAATGCGGATGGCATATACGTACATCATTATTTTCGTTCTTTGTGGTGTGATCAATTGATGGGACTGCGTTGATTCGGATCAATGCAAGATAAACAAACCTATTCTGATGTTGTTGGAACATTTTTCAAAAAAGCTGTTATTGCAAGGGCGTTCTCTTTTGTTTTGCATCGTGGTATTCAGTTGGAATATCCTGCTCCTCAGTCGACGAGGCAAGGGCCGAGATCCCTTCACCGGGAGTGACCCCTTGGACAAAAGTTTGCGTCAGGGCAATAACTTCACTATAGCCGATTACTTTTGCTTTGCATCGTGGTATTCAGTTGGAATATCCTGCACCTCATTCCACGGGGAAAGAGCCGAGATCCCTTCACCGGGAGTGACCTCTTTAGCAAAGGTTTTCGTCACTATATTTTTATAAAGCTATCAGTTCCTTCAACGATATCAAGTTCATTACGTTAAAGGTTTTCGCCAGAAACCATTCGTAGCCCTCCGTTATTTCAGAACGGTAGCACTTAGTATTCATGCTATGTATGTTGGCCTTCGTCAAGGCATAGTGTATGGTAGCTATTTGTTACTTTTCTGCAGCATAGATAGATGCGTTGGTTTGGGACAGTCGTACTACTATTTTGGCCTTCGTCAAGGGTATGTATGGGTGGGTTCAAATTAACCTGGATAATGACGGGTAGAACTTGACATGTGGCTTATGATATGTTGGCCTTCGTCAAGGTCATAAGAGCATGGGGCAAAAATCCACATCGGGTGTTTCAAAAGAACTGAAACTTGCCAGATATGCGCATACCTTCTGGAGTGTGATAACGTGAGCGGATTCCGTCACGTTATCATGCGATGATAGTTGGATCCCGATTCCCACTGATGAGTTGGTTTACTCCTCGGGTGATCCCGGCTAATTCTTCTTTCAGGTTTGGGGAAGAATTTGACGTTACAGTGGGAGGTTTCCAGATTAGATAAAGTGATAACCATTCTGATCTAGGTTAGAGTGCACGCTGAGTGTTTCTTTTCTCTCTCTTTGGCAGCGACCATTGACCCGACCCTAGACTATGACTCAGTGACCAAGTTGACCGAACCTTCTTAACACTGGCTTTTGGATTGTCAGAGTTGCAAATCTCATTGCCACTCCTAATTTTACCCTTTTCTCCGGGACACCCCGTATTACTACGAACGTCCACTTCCATTGGACAAAACCATCGTATGGTTATATACGAACTCGAAGGAATTCGAGGATGGTTTCCGGTTCTGGAGAAAACGAATAGGACTATTCAGTTGTCTTTTCCTTTTACCTTCTCTCAGGTTGCGAGTACTCCTTGGTTTAGGAGATAGTACACCTATTACGCAAATTGGACAGTTTTCTTCCAAACCATAGGCAGGTGCCGACCGGTAGGGAATGAAGAAAACCAATTAGCCTAAACGGTGTACAGAAGGTATTAAGTTAAGACAAAGAAAGGGATTAGTAAGAGGGCAAAGTAAATTGCGACCGCTATTCACGACCAAACCAAGCATTTCTTCGCCAATCCTAAATCACCTTAGTATTTCTCCAGGACACTCCGTATCACTACGAAGATCCCAGTTTATTGGATAATCCATCGTATGGTTATATACGAACTCGAAAGGAACTTGTTCCAGTTCGGGGATGGATCCTTGTTCAGGAGAAATAGAAATAAAGCTCATTCAGGTGTCTTTTATCTTCACCTTCTCTCGCATTGCGAGTGCTCCTAGGATTAGGACAGTACACCCATTATGCTTATTGGATAGTCTTCTTCCAAACCATAGGCTGGTGCCGAACGGTAGGGAAGGAAGAAAACCATTTGGCCTAAAGGGGTGTGCAGAAGGTAATGACTAAAGACATATAAAGGGTTTTGGAGAGATGGCAAAGAATTATACGGTTACAGTTGTGAATCTGGATAATAGAAGAGGCATTACTAGGAATACCAGGATACCCCATCGAAACATTTCAATGTTTCAGTTTCACTGTGTATTGTTAAAAGAAAACTGATTTCCCAATTAGACACTTGCTCCACGGTATGTATTTACCAGGTTTGATTCTCACATCTGTATGGTTTTACAGATGATGAGTGGGAGTAAGTTATTGGGAATTAGGTGACCATCCTCATTATATCGGGATTCGTTGTAATTGGTGATATTTGAGGAAGCCACCTGGGTTGTTTGCCGGTCGGCAAATATTTGGTTTTGAATATCCGTTGTAATGCACCAATTTCAAATCGATATATCTGTACGTCTATTTTTATAGAGTGAGATATACTTTTTTGAAATTATGTCTGTTACCTATATCAGTGGATGGTTAGGTAAGGAGCATTAAACAGCGGTGTAATTCTTCTTAACCATAAGTACAGTTTTCAACCTACACCACACAGTGAATGAGTTATTAGACTCAAGGGACTTATACAGAGTATTGTATGTTGTCCAGTGTCCATTAGGATAGAGGGGTAGGTCCTCGTACTATATTCTGTTTACTTGTGACTTCTCTAGTTCTTAGACAGGTGTTTCGTAGAAACACAGGGTCTGAGTTTTGAGAAGTTATAGGTATAAGAATAAAGTAGAGAACCAGATATTGCAAGTATCAGGATTCTTCAAGGAGATCGAAGATGTAGATACTTGTGTATGGTATTCAGTTGATAGTAATGATTAAGAGAACTAGCTTCTCTTTCAGGTTACTCATAATTGGAAGCATTCCTAAGTTGTGTAACGCTGATCGGCCTCCTTCCATTTACTTGACATGCACTGGAGACAGCTGCATGTTTTGAATCTGGTTCAATTAAATCAGTGCCTCTGTTTCTATATTGGATATAGAACAGTTCATATCTTGACATTGTTAAGGTACGGGAAGTTGTCCGGCTTATGCTTAAAACCAGACACTGGACAACTCAAGACACGTTTCTGTAATGGCTGTTTGTGGGTTGACCCGGGCTATGACGATGGTTGATTTTCTACCATCTGGAAGATCAATAGTGATATTGTTCTAGACTCGCCACAGTTTTAACGAAAATGGATTTTTTCAGAAAACAGTAGTGAGAGTATGGTAGAACTGGAAGGTATTCCAGAACCGCAAACGATTACTGAAGATTTGATAAGAACCTAAAGATTCAATCTGGTTTGACATTCCATTGGCCACTCCGCAGATATGGTGGGTAACCTCAGGCACCCGAGAGGTACTTCGGTATGCTCAAGGACGGTGGCAGGGAGGTTCTTGTTTACCCAGACTTTCCATTGCTGTTGTTCCAGACTGTGAGACCCGGCAGGAGGATGAGTATAGCGTCGTTCTAAACTAGTTTTAGAAGTGCACGTCTATATAACTCTGCCAGAGGGTTGTCGTAGTCAGTGGGAGCAGCGGAAGCATTGGTGGACATCAGGCTTATGTCTATTTATAGACTAAAGCAGATATAGCGGAGATAGATCATCTATTTCTGATGTGACAATCATAGGTTTGACTTCATCAGAACAGGGGATGGATCTGTTAAGAAGGTAGTAGGGTGTGATGTCCTGGTATTTGGATGACATACACAGAGTAGGAAGTGATATTGCTATACTGCGATCGGTTATACTTTGGTCGTCACACAGTGGCTTCTCCACACAGGGCTTGGATATTATATCTGACATTCTGGTTACTGGATCTATGGTATTAGATCTAGATTTGGGTGGTTTCCCAATCTGGGTGGTTTCCCAATCTGGGTCACCCTTTGACAACATTCTATGAGTATTTAGAATGGACGACTCCTGGCACGGTAGTATACCTGCAGGTGATAGGGTCACCCTCTCTAAAGGTGTCTTACAGACTAAAGAGGAGAGGGATGTGCATGATTGGCAGATCACTTGCTTAGGCAATTGAGTCGATCATGAGATGTCAAGTACCACACCAGATGTTGTTCTTGCAGTAGGTGCAATAAGTTGATATTGATCCAATCCTGGAGAAACAGTCGGAAGCAGTTTTAGAACATAAGTGGATGTTCTAGGGATTTGATAACGGCAGCCTCCTTCAGGAGACGGTTATCATTCCAGGCTTCCAAGGTGACCTGGACGGCAGAGTGGCTGTCAGAGTTATAGTTTTCGCTCTGACGAGGGGCAGTATTTTGGACAGGTGGTCCAGGCGGATACTGAGGGAAGGATGGCGCAGGATACTGATTAAGTTCAGTTGACGATACAGTCTAAGAAGTTTGGATTTGGAGTTCATTTATGAACTAGGTCCCATCAGACATCCAGACATTCTAAGACAGGTATTGCTCATTTCGGGAGATGGCTTTCTCCGCGAACTTGAGATAAAGAGAGACATAGAAAGAAACATCAGAGCGGATCCACCCACTGAGGCTATTCCTCGAATGCAATAGTTTCGCAAACGAGCTTTGTGAGACTGACTAGTAGAGGAGCTGGATGTTCGGTATCACACGGGCTGTGAGTATGCGACATCGCAATAATTAGCCTTCAGTGCAAGTGGGAGATTGTTGGATATAGTGCCCTCAGAGTCAATTATTGGATCACAGGCACGTGATTGCAATGATTGAGGATGACCTATGCCGGTAGGACAGTCTTACTCGAGATGATAGTATGCTATCTGGTTTATCTTTATCATCGTGTACTGCTTTAGGTGACCTTACGAGTCGCTATTACACGTTGATAGAGCCCCTAGGATTCTTGCTTTACTACCAGCAGTATGAGGGCGATCATATAAGTGAGAGCTGGAGTCTATAAGCACATCCTTAAAAGGTCCCTAGTCGTGGGAGTTTCGAGACAGGGCATCGATTCTCCAGAGTAGACTAGTGTATACAGTCGAGACCCCGACGAGGGGCGGTGGCCGGTCTCACAAGCCACTGGTGTCAGTTGGTTCACCTAAGATGTATACAGGTGCTCATTGGGTTATGAGTACACCGGACAGGACTCGCCGGGAACCTGCTAGTTGGTATTATACCTGACGTCAGATAGCAGTTCCCTGGTGACATATGTAAAGTTCATCGACCTGAGATCGTTATTTGTCTCGTGTGAGTTCCCACTGTGCTTTGATTACTACCCTACCACGGCTCAAAGGAGTCGTGCAAACAGGTTTTAGTTGGGTACAGTCCCGAGCCACATGGAGGCAGTGAGCGTATCTGCAGGGGTTCATCTCTCCCGGTATTGGGGGTGAGATCGCGCTGTGTCTAGGAGAGCCAGAACATGAAAAGTCCTTGGCCAAGGCAGGAGATTTGCTGGTAGGTATTTCAGTAGTATCTCAGGGTGTTCTGGGCTACACTCCGACACGACTTGTACCGCTATTGGGGGTTTGACTTTTACCAACCCCCTAGGCCCGCCATGCGATACTCATAGATGAACGGACCGGACTGTACGGATATTGTCACTGACAGGCTCAGTAGGGTGTCAGGATGAGTTCGCTCATCGACGTCCCTTTTGGTCAATACCTGGTAGCCCGTCACGTATTGGCTTATACCTCTGACGTGCTAGTGGTTAAATCCACAGCCATAGTATTGACGAGTCTTTAGAGTCCACCATACACACAGTTACTCAAGTTTCGGGCGAAACGCTGTAGAGGCCGTATGGAGATATGGCAGGGTTCGATCAGATATATGCGGTATTGCACGGATCGTGATCGGACGGATTTTACTAGCCGGTTTTGGCTTAAGCCGGATCCTAGTATTAGATAGTGTAGTTTTGTCTCTTTGCATTTGTGTTCAGTGGGAATACAAATGCGGGCATGTATATGCAGTAGTGGGGTTTTCCTGTAATTTATTACGGGATCAGTTTTCTGGAGTTGCCAGTTTACATTCCGTTCCGGCCCGTTTTCTTTTATTCCTTCACGACCGGACTTTCGATGGAGGGGGTTATTTGCACATTTGCAAATAACTTATTCATGGAGGGCTTTCATGCATATGTGAGGCATCATGAGTGTTCTTTCATGATGAGATTCCTTTTTAATCAACTCACTTGCTTTCATTATGATGGGTTTTGATTTGAAAGTGGATGTGGCCATTTTCTTTTCTCATGTTCATATATTCTTTCTTGCATTATTCTTTTACTCAACTCCATCATTCTTTCGGGGGGGGGGGCGGCCATTTTGGGCAAGAGGGGAGAGATGAGAGAAAATTTCATTTGGTGTGGAAAATATATCATCTCATTTTTGCTTGCTCCAAAAATCTAAAACCCTTCTCCAAAGTTCTTGATTCCTCCATGCAACTAAACCCCAAGAGACAAGTTTCATACACTATTCTACAGTAAATTTTGGACGCGTTGGCTAGCCAACTTCGCGCCCGAGTTGCCTCGGTCCAGAGGTGGGAGCCCGTAAAAGATTCCGGCTACGTGGTGCCCTTTCCGACGAGGACGTGACGGACGGAGATTCCGCGGGAGATCGGAGTGGAGACAAAGACCGAAGGACACGGATCGCTTGGTATAACTTCTCTACTCTTTTCTAGTATGCTAGTTGCTAGGTTAATGGCCCGATCCGGGATAAAAGTGCGCGGTGGTGCGGTTTGCTAGTTTGCAAAATTTTTGTTTCCGCGTTTCCGGCGTCGGATCGACGGCCGGGGCGCCGCCGCGGACTTACACCCTTGCATGAAGCTTATCATCTGAACTGTAATTATAGAATTGATGCATAGAGATTGCCTTGTGTGTGTGTGTGTGAGAGAGAGAGAGAGAGAGAGAGAGGCACAGTAGGAAATTTCTTACTTTGGTAGCTCTCAAAGTCAACTATCCGTTGATATTTTTGACAATCGGCCTAAACTATCTTGATCATCACTTCCTTAAATATGTGTACGTCAATTTTTATGTGGATTGGATACCATTTGTCCTTGCATTGGATGATTGCAAAATGAGCGGTTTTCTGACAATAGAATATTATGATACTAAATGGACGGGCAAAGAGTATCCAAACAATAAGAAAATTGGTGTACCGATAGTTTAGGACATGAAGATTAATATGACCGATGCCGATCATCCAAAAAAATCGTTGGACAGTTGACTCTTAGAACCGCAAATCTAGGAAATTTCTTACCGTGCCACTTTATACTCCGCATTGTATATGTGTCTGTGCGTATGTATGTATGTGTATGTATATATATCAAACATTTTATTTCTTACAATCTTTAACCCGCAGCTAAGACTCATTTTGCCACTGTATACTCCGCATTGTGTGTGTCTGTGTGTATGTATGTATGTGTATGTATATATGTCAAACATTTTATTTCATACAATCTTTAACCCGCAGCTAAGACTCAAAGGACAGTTGTTACTTTGCCTGAAGCCGTTGCTAGGTCTACCTGAGTACCGGAAGCCATTGCTAGCTCTACCTGATTCCTGGAATTCGTTGCCTGATTCCTAATGTGAAACCATTCAGTGCTACTTAGGTTTATAGTAAAAGCGTGACATTGTTTTTCCCAGTTTTTTTCATTTAGCATTCCTATTCACACATTATTCGTCTTCACATACCCTACTAAATCTATTATGCCACCCGATAATCTTCTAAGATGTTGCAACCTCATCAACGCTCCTCAACCAGGGTTCAGTTGAGGTGTTTTAAAACATTTGTCCTTGAATTATTACATAATCTACATTTCTATTCTTAATGTTTGGTCAAGGACTTTCCCTTGCTTCTCTGGATTCCTGTACCAGTAGCTTTGAGATTCAATTTCCATGCCCACAAGTTTTAGGTTCAATGCTGAATTTATAGGTTTTTAGATGGAAAAAATAGAGCCAAGCAAAGACAGTAGGTTGCATAAATCATAACTCAAACATCAAAATTTAACCAGGTCTCTATCTTAAACCATCAGTAGTTTGTAACCAGGTCTCTATGTTAATCCATCAGTAGTTTACTAGTTGGCACTTGCTCATATGATTATAAGGTGGTATTTGTAAGTAAGAAGATTGGTATAAGGTTATGGTACTTATAATTAAAGAAGACTTGAGGAACCAATTCAAAATGTAAACAGGACTCTATCCTTCTCCTCATCATTATTCTTTCTCGTTTCCCTTTCCTTTTTCTTGGTTAAGGTTTGTTTTCCTTTTTCCATTTTTAATTGGTGCGTGTTGGTGGGTTCGTGATTGGTGGGCCATGCAAACTTCCATTTGTATATGGAGTTTCCTTAAAAGAGCATGTAGTGCAATTGAAATTGAAGTTCATCTGAGGTTTGTAAGCATGATGAAAGGAAACTGTAAAGAAAACATCTTTTGATTTAATTTAGATCTCAACATCAACACCAGGAGTTGCACAAGAAATATTAATTTCATTCTAACTTCAGCATTGTTTTTTTCTATGTTTTTTTTTTGCAATGAAGGTGAGGGGAAGGAAGAGGACATGTCAAATTGATTGTCTTCAAACTTCTAGCCTTTATTCTGTTGCTGCAGAGATATTATTATTCTTTAAAAAATACTAGATTATGTAATGTTAGTATTTATGTTTCCACAATCAAAAGCCTTTTACATAGGGGATTATATGGCCCTATCTCCATCTTTTTTCCCTTCCATTTTTTCCATAAGATGCTCATATTGATCACATCTACTGGATATTAGTTTCAAGCTTTCTAATTCCATAGTAATGACAGGTTTCTGCACTGAAAGCTGGTTCTTACCAAGAAATATATAGCTTTTCTTTCGGCGGGTCAAGCAGCAATCTCCTTGCTGCTGGATGTAATGCACAGGTATTCCCTATACTAATTCTTTTACATAGTGTCACACGTGTTATATGTGAAGCTTAATGCTGATATTTGCAAAGCTGTCTTAAGTGCTGTACTGAAAATATTAATAGTAGACTGTGGACAACATTTATTTTTGTTATTTTAATGTAACATGTTTGACTTTTATCTTTCCTTTGTGATTCTTTACTATTGATACATATGTATTGTGGACCATGTTTAAAATGACTTGAATTCATCCCCACACCAGGCTGTCTTTAATATCGTGCTTTTGTACATAATGGCATGTATAAATTTACTGGGACATCAACTAATCATGCAGTCTTAACTTTGGAGCTTATGGTTCATTGAGAGTGCAAATTGTCCTATTTGCTTAGGATGCAGAATACTAATATTGGTAGAATACAATGATCATGCGTCACCATTGATGTACATTTAATTCATTTAACATGTATATTACCATGCTAGTTTTTCACCGCTATAACAACAACAACAACAACAACAAGACTTCATCCAAACTTTTGGAGTTTGCTAATTCAATTCTAATCTACATCGAACTATGTTCCTCATTAAATTTGTAAAAATTATTTCTGTAGTTACCTTCATCCATGTTCTTTATGGTCTACATCTCTTTCCTAAATCGATTACAATTTTTGTCACTCATAACCGGCGTATATATTCTCGTCGGTTGCACATGCCCAATCCCAATGCCTCTCCTCACACCTCAAGTGCTGCAGACATCTTGCGCCTCACACCTTGGCAATATTGTTCATGGATTTAAGTTCCTAAAGATGCCCCTTCTAATAACATCATGGTATTGACTGATTCTTAAATTTTTACATTTTTTTCCAATTTAATTTTCTTATGTGATGGCATTTTAGTGGTGTTTATAGTCGAGCATTATGAGTTTTTTAAATTTTTTTCTTTATTTGGGGAATGAGCATCTTCTGATTTTTATCTTCATGAATTATATCGAATTAAACTTCTCATAGCAGATTCCTTATCTATAGGTATCATATTCATGTTTAATATTAGGTTGAGGGAATTTTGGCAGATATTGTTTTGGGATTGGAGAAATGGTAAGCAGGTGGCGTGCCTGGAAGAATCCCACATGGATGATGTAACACAGGTATGCCTTGTAACTTTGAAAGTTCATGTAATTCTCGAAAACTTTCAGATTTTTTTCTGCACTTAATCTCTAATTAGTAAAAAGGTATTCTGTATTTTTAGATAGTTTACTCAATTAAAATTCAATACGATAGTTAATGAAAGTTTTATCAGTTTGATTATTCTCATGTGATTGCTACAATATATTTTATTCTTGTAATCGTTTAGTCTCTATAATCTATGAGAAAGTTGTTTTTGATTCGAATAAAATAGAAAAGCTGAACCTGATTCTTCATGAACCTTCCTGTAGCAGTTTTAAACTCAGAATTATGAAGATGCTTTGTTTTGCTAGATTTGTGGATTCATAATTATGTCCCGATTTCTGACCTCTCCAAAGACACACACAAAAAGAAATGAACTCAACACTCTTTCAAACTGGACCTGGTAAGCAATAACTTATACAACAACAACTGAGCCTTTTTATCCCAAGCATATGGGGTAGGCTAAGCAATAACTTATAACGGACCCTAAATGTGAATATGTAAATGTGAATATGACAGTATGCATTTCACAACAAACTTAGAATTAAAATTTGTACTTCAGTTGGTATCAACTATCAACACATTAAAGGCATGGGTTGATTAGTTATCAGCATTCTGCTGAATGATTCTCTTCCAAAAATCATGGTTTCTACATCATCGTGCAATCAGATATGCATGTATGTGCAATCATGGACCTTGTAATTATTGAGATCTCTTGCAGTTCGTGCAATTATTTCTCTTGCCTTTTATTTTTACAAAATTGACTTGTTTACATCCAAATTGGATTAGATTGTACCCAAGCCTTTCATAAAGTATATCTGAATTGTATTGGCCAGTGGTTTTCAATATAGGATGGTGTATAGGAGAGATAAATCAGGGATATGAATCATTATCAATCTTGAATGTTTATCTCAACTCTCAAGCATATAATATACTTTCATGCATGCTACTATTCCTAACTTCAAGCTAGTTTTAATGTCATCTAGCATACTAAATTATTGTAAGCCACGTGCCACGGCGTTCGAGGACAAGATTCATTGTCATCCAATAAAATGAATCAGAAAATATAGAAGACCATATATAAACATAAGTTGTATTTGTTAGATATCATTTTCTTGGAATTGAATCTCAAGCATTCATGCAAAAGTTCAATAAATATTTAGCAACTTTGAGGTATACAAATTAATAACTACGAAGCAAGTAGTCCATTTCAACCACCATTTATGGCAATTACACGATCATAAAATCCAGGTAGTTCTTTTTTTCGATTCATATATCATTCGTAAATCACTAAGAATAAGCTATATTGTCTATACATTATGTTATAAAATATAAATGAATTACGAATTGACTACAAAGTACAATTTTGATGAACACAATATAATTCCGACTAGTAATTTGCATGTACGATTATCAGATTTTGCATATCAAGGATGGATTTGAGAAGATGTGAATAGTCAGAAATATTTTTTTTATGTTATCTCTTTCTCAGAATTCTGAGGAACATTGTTGCCACATATGCTGAGAATCAAATTGGGACATCAATTTGAAACCCACTCTGTTTCCGAGTTAAAATCGTAGAGATATTACTTTGTTCATGTAGATGATTAAGGGCAAAAGTTTATAATACCCATCACTTAATATAAGATGTAAGGTGGCATGGTGAGGTGCATGAATTGATGCTGGCTATTTTCTTGATTTTTTTCCCATTATTTGGAAAAAAAGAAGAGAGTTTCTGGCAAAACCTCTTGTCACAACAAGATAGCATAATTAATGTAGAGATATATCTATATCGTATTGGATGATAAAACATGATATCGGCCAGTATCCAAAAATACCTGCCATTACATCCTGAAATCAATACAAGTGATATTATACTACATATCTTTGCAGTTGAGCTATTAGAAACCACCTGATACTTGTAAATTGTAACAATATTTCAACCCAACACCTGATAGTTGTAACAATAATTAAACCGAACAAGTAATTCTAGTTATGCATTAAGTGTTTGCGATTTTGTATATTTAAGATGAAAATATGCATTATAGGCATCCGATTCTACAAAACCATTTGGAATGAGCATAAGCTGTAAATGGACAATACTACTACTATACTTTAAAAATGTATCCAATCTTGAACCCAATGCTGATTGGCTATGTTACTAAATATGTAGCTCGGGTTGAAATCCAGATGAAATATCTGAGTGGTAGAGTGCTTTTGTGATATAACACATGAATCTTGCCTATTAATTATCGCTTGAATTATCAGAATGGATATTGTGTAGAAAAGTCTTCCACCAATTACGTAGAATGGATGAGCTAATATCCTTTAGGGGGTGTTATTGAACTTGGATTCTAATTATCATCGTCGGACAATTTTTTGGATTTGGGTTTGGACTCACTTGGGTGCTGGATTTGGACTTGGACTTACGTGCTGGATTTGGCTCAGACTTTTGTGCTGGACTTGGATTTGGATTTAGACTTTTCGTATGGACTTATATGAGTTCTTGCATAATTTGTATTATGACTTATTTCTACGGGTTTTTTTATGACAACAATTTTATTATTTAATCTTATAAATGTGTAAAGACTATCAAAATGAATTAACTATTGTTTTCATAAATAATTATATAAAAATTTATTAATAACAAACAACAAGGTCATTATTATTGATAAGTACATACTAACCAAAAATTTTAAAATGTGAAAATTGTGTACTATCAAATATTAATCTGGTTTTTTCTGATATTTACTCGATATATGGGTTTTTATCGAAGTAAAAAATAAACACAATGTTTTGTTTTGTCATTATATTCAAAAATGGAAAGAGAAAAGATAAAATATTGTAAGTAATCCAAATAAAAATAATAAAGATCAACACAAAATAAGAAATTTAATCTTCTATAAAAGAAATTGTAATAAATAATTTAATAAACCAGTTTGACGCCAAAACACTTTTCTAGGGTTTTATGAAAAGTAATGAAAAATAATCTAATTAATTAAAACCTAAATAAAAATAAGACTAGGTCTAGAAATAAAAGCTATTATAGGATTTTATGAAAAAAATTGCAATATATAATCTAATTTAATCAATCAAAACATAGATAAGAATGATATGAGATCTAGGAAAAAAACACCTTTTTAGGGTTCCATGAAGTTAAAAAAGTATAATAAAATCAATCAAATAATAAATAAAAATTAGATGAGATCAAGATAAAAAAAGTTTTTTTAGGGTTTAAAAGAGTCTAGGAAGATGGGATGCCTCAAAGTCCAAGCATACAAGTCTCCATATTTTTTCTTTGGACTTTTTTTTTCAATTTTTATAGCTTTGCTTTATATAGTTGGACTTGAAATTTGGACTTGTGGAGTCCGATCCAAATCTGAGTCCAATAAACTATTAACACAATTTTGAAATCCAAATCCGAGTCCAAAACCAACAACGCTACACTTTAAAATCCAAATTCGAGTTTACAACCAATAATACTAGATTTTAAAATCCAAATCCGAGTCTAAAACCAATAACACCATAAAATACAATCCAAATAAAAGTTCAAATCCAATCAAAGAATCCAAATCCAATAACCCCCTTGTATTTTTGCTCTATGATACATGATTACAATTGAGATGGGTGTTGATTTGTGATACAGACTCATATTGACATGGGAATTATCAATTATCGACAAACCATGTGGTGTGGATTTTACAGAGTTGCCAAAATAGACACAACAAATGCTTCAATTTTATACAGTAAAAAGCTGCAATTGATGCTACACCCCATCACCAATATATTCGAGACTATTGTTATTTTTTGCAAATAGATTTATGCCACATCAGTCAATTGTTTTTTTAATTTAGATTTTGCAACCAAATGAGCATGAAGTAATGCGAAACAAAAATAGCTTGACAACATCAATCAACTCCACACAAACCTCAACTCCTAAATATTTTCTTTTTTGAGTCATGGTACTATGGGTGTTCTTTCGTTCTCAAAGACCGATATGTGCTGTTCACATAGGCTAGCATTTTTCTCTTTTGGTTTGCATCTAATTAGTGTTATCCCATTATCCAAATTAATCAGCTAATGATCTAAATCTTAACCCTTGGAATCCAACGACATCAATATTTAAATGATTGCTGGTCATTAGATTTTAATCATATCAATCGTTGGTAGTGCTTTCCCACCTAAGCTTGAGTTTAATTTTCTATAATTTTGCATTAAACAAAACAATATCTAAAAAGTAAAAGCCAAGTTTGATGATAAATTGCTAATGTCTACATGCTTCATCCTACATAAAAAATTCCTCCTTTTACGCTTTTTAATAAGGGAACAATGGGCCTTCAATCGACCACAAGATTTAGTTGCAAGACTTCTAGTGGCTCAGTGTTAAATGATGTGTTCAGATCGGATATGGATCGGATGTAGGTGTTAACATATCCTAATCCGATAGTAGTGGACAGATTCGAATATAGATACAAATAGTTATCAAAAATTAAAATTACCATTCTTATTTGGTGAAAGACGGATGCAGTTGCATATATAAAATGAATATTTAGAAAAATATCCCCAATAAAGTCGAGCATTACTACTTTTTGTAGCGGATATGGAATGGATATAAGTGTCAACGTATCTCTATTCCATGGTTGTTGACGAATGTGGATACAGAGTCATTCGGAAATGAAAATTACTGTCGTATTTGATAAAAAATAGACAAGGATACGGAGCCACCTTGGATTATTTGTATCCATTTACATCCTTAATATCTGGCCAGACGTCCGATGCCCGAATCATTTTTCTAGGCTAGACATATGTTCTACAATTGTAGCTTGCAGTTGACCGTAGATGCAGTTTCGCTGATAATTAATTAAGTTTCATTTATAATTCATCATTTTCCCCCTTAATCCGTGAATCTCAAATTTATTGTTATTTTTTTTAACATCACTTAATCATATCAAATTGTATATATGCTCTGCATGCTGTACATTCTTTTCTATTAAATTGCTTTTATTTTTGCAAATCCACTTTTTGGTGAATATGCTTTTTATAAATAAATGTCAGCCGAGTCTGGTAGCTGATCTTTTTCATGATTTACTCAACTCAGGTTGTAAAGTTTGCATTATAATACACGCGATGATGATTAGTATAGTATTTCTTATTGTCAGGTACGCTTTGTTCCTGATCAGCAAAACAAGCTCATATCTTCCTCTGTTGATGGTTTACTATGTCTTTTTGATACTAATGGGCAAATTGATGACGCCAATCATTTAGAATCAGTAAGTAATTGGCATATACATGATGGATGCTTAATTTTCTACTTGCCTGTTTTGGCCACTTATACTTACCTGGGAATATTGTTCTGAAATTTAAAATTGTATTATATTTCATTCCTATTTCATGTCTTTCTTGTCATAATTGTTTGTAGCTGATAGCATTGTACACTTCCGTCTTTAAGCTACAACAACAAACTTGTATCCACAACTTTTTGGTCGTGTAAACATGCTTTTCATCCATCGCTCGATTAGGGTAATGTTGAAAATAGCGTAGCGCTCTGTCACCAAATAGCAAAAAGCGCAAATAGCGTATGTGCAGTTTATTAATATTTTAATTAAAAAAATAAAACTATAACTATACGAAATATAAAGATAGTGAAAACAATTTTAAAACTAGACATAGCAACAATTTCATTATGTTTAATTCATGGTTCTCAATTCTCTTGACATCACAAGCAAATGACTACTAACACATCACAAGTCCTACAAAGAGTAGTTAAATAAACTTTGATATCATTCAAAATGCATAATAAAGTATCCAAAAGACGCTAGAAATCTAGAAACTAAAGCCATCTTCATTGGCTCATCATATTCATTCCGTCTCAAAAGCGTCCTCAGGCGGTCAGAAATGGTCTCCGATGGCCGGCGGAGTCCTCAGGTGGCTGGTTCGAAATGGGTTGGGGCGACGGGGAGAAGAGGCAGAGACCCTCACCGATTAGGATGGAGGCGCTGGGGGTGGGTTTTGTTGATATGTTAATGGGTTTAATTGTTCAGGTCGGATATTTTTGTAAACTACCTACCAAATCTATCATGCAAAATAGCGCTCGTAGCTAAGCTACATAGCGTACGCTATTTGTGAAAATAGCTACGAGGTATTTTTGCTATTTAAAGTGCTATATAGCGATTTTGGTTTTGCCATGATGGCAGGCATGCTAAATGTGCTACGAGGCATGCTATTTTCAACATTGGATTATAGGGGTATCCCCTCGAGTAAATTAACCACCTCACATCACCTTTCATTGTCTTCATCTACATCCATTTAGGCCTATCACCAATCCCCATTTCTCTATTACATATAATTTCCACCTCTACTAATTTTTTTTATAACCTTGCTTCACATGGGCAAACAATCTCAGTTTGTTCTTTCATTTTCTCTCTCTCTCTCTCCTCTATCGGATCCACCCATAGCTTCTAATGGAAGCACTTGTTTCTTATCCATCTCTCAGAATAGTTCCACTAATCCATATTAACATTCTCATTTCAAGCACACTCATTTTTTAATGTCATTTATTAACTCTCGATATTCTGATGCATGAAGCAATGCCATCTTATAGCTGCACTATAAGGTTTTCCCATCAATTGCCCGAATTTTAACCGATATCTCCTATTCATGGAAGTATGCCTACTTGGCATTGAAGCTCCATCTTGACTATCTTGTCTTTATCCTTGAAAATGGGCTACTTCTATGCTTACTAGGGTAAATTGAAGTGAAATTCAAATTCATCATCTTTGTATGTTATTTGTCTGTTATGAACGCCATATTTTCAGCCTTCACTTTGTATGCCAAAATAAAAAGGTTCTCATGAATTACAAATTAGCCACGACCTGAATAAAGGAATTGGTTGTGATTGTCAAATATGATTTCATTTGAAGCGTTAGAAGGAGAGAAGTATCTGTTCAGCTAAAAAAGGTCTCTCTTGAATCCTGTGTATTCGTTCATCATCGCATGCAAGCCATCTTCCTCAAATTAATATATGTTCATTGTATAAACTTATTGTGACAAATGTTACTTCTCATTGTGGTTATTTGCTCATGATCAGAGGACATGCAACAAAACATAATTCTTGGAGTGCCATGATACTTCATGCATCTTTGCTGAAAAAACAAATCAAGTATTGTATCCGTTCAAGCTTTGCAGGCGTTGTTAAAAACCTTGCATGCAACATGTGGACTTCGATAGATGCATGTTTTCCAAAGAGTAAGGATTGCTAAGAGATATTCACAAGGCCATTTTTATCACTGCGTCATCCTAGTCTTGTTGATGGATCTAGTTCTTTGCACATGTTTTCCGGAGGAAAACACCCATTGCTTTTGCCCTAATCTCAAAAAATGTTGCATCGACAGCCTCTATACAAAGGGACCTGAGAAAGGGAGGTCACAAGTTCAAGGCATGACACAATTAATGCACTAGTGAAAATTTCTAATTATTATAAGGAGGTGATGCAAGGTGTCCCTTGTATTAAAAAGGGGAAAAATTGTTTCCGGGCCCAGTTTGGAGAAATGATTTATTTTTAAACCCACAAAGTTCTAAAATTGTGGGAAAAACCCAATAATATATTTTGACATTATTTTAAACACAAACCCATATTTTTATATGTATTTATGTATGCATTGCCTACAATACCCTTTTAATATCTTTTAAGATATTAGAGTATGGGAATTTTTGGATTGCCCAAGATATTAGAATATGAGATTTTGATTATGTACCTATAGTTTTTCATGGCTTCTTTATTATCTTTTTATCATTGCTTGCCTTAATTTCTTTTTTAATCCGTCTTCTTTTTAAACCCATCTTCTTTATTGTTGCTTGCCCTCTTTATTATTGCTTGCCTTAGTTTCCTACTTTCCTCCTTTTTTTTGATTGCCCTAGTTTTGGTCATCATGGGAGTGGAGATGTCGGAAATGAGATTGGGGGATTAGAAGCAGGGAGGGGAATTGGGAGAATTGGATCGGAGATTAGGGATTTGAAAGAGAAGGTGCATAAATTGAAAATGAAGATGGGAGAATCAGAGGAATTAGATTGGAGATGAGGAATTTGAAAACGGAGATGCAGATTTTAGGAGAGAATATTGGAAAGAAAAAATGGGGCATTGAGAGAGAAACACCAAGGAAGGAGGATCGATGATAGTCGTGAGAGAAAATCATATGAATAATATTTTTGGGAGAATAATCATATGGATATTTGATTAAAAGAACGAGGGTAAACCTGGATTTTTTTACAAAAATATCCTAAGTATAATACGAACAATCTATTTAGGCTTGAAACATCCGTATTTTGTAAGTATGGTTTTTTTCTTCATAATTTTGAAAATACGTGGGTTTAAAAATAAGCCATCTCTCCAAACTGGGCCCAGAAACAATTTTCCCTTAAAAAAGATGGCATCTTTAATCTAGCATGCAATATCTGGACCTCTACTTGGTTGTTTCGAGGGATTCCAGGAGCTGTGGGCAAGTTGACAGTCTAGTGCAGCCATTGCAGGGTCTGGGAGGGTGTATCGAACTTTTTCCCCACATGGTTAAAACTAATGAACGTCTGGTTGGACTTGGGCCACCATTGCCAAGAGCTGTGTATATGATTATTGATAGATGCTCAAATTATATTTCAACGAATCATTGCCTCCCCCTCCCCTCTATCCCTTGCCCCAGAAAAATATTAGAAGAAAAAGAAATATAACAAAAAGGGAAAAAAGCAAATTAGATAGAATGAAAGTAAATGTATGTCCTTTTCCTTTTCCATATTGTAAAAATAAAATTGCCTTTGATAAACATCAAGTTGGTTCCTATGAATGTATAAGAAATGTGGAGATATGGTCAAGTTATGAGTTGCTGTTTGATTTTTTTTGCTGGGTGGACTTGTAGGGAACATAACCCACTATATAAAGTAGACTTGCAGCCATGTTCATCTGTGGTAGAATTATAAAAAAATATTTTGTACACCATAATATTAATCTATCCATTTTCTTATTCTATATATTCCAACTTAAAATTTCGAGAAACCACAATCTAAATTAGTCAATTATTGCATATAGGTTGTGGATTATGAGCGATTTATATTGATACTAAGAGGCTTTGTCTCTAATCTAACAGTTTTGTGTTTACTTTGCAGGTAATGAATGTGGGAACATCTATTGCAAAAGTCGGGTTCTTTGGACAGATGAACCAAAAGCTATGGTGTTTGACGCATATTGAAACATTCAGGTTATGTTATCGTTTCTTATACATTATTCGATTAAAGCACATCTATCATACTTTATGCTTTTCAATTTTTCTTATTTTGTTTATGATCAAGGCTGTAAAATTTTGAGCTTTCGCTTGTGAAGTGCTGATTTGCTAAATGGAAGAAAAAGCTGTATATATTCAACCCCAAAAGTATTGGGTATAGTCTCTGTTTTAGTTGTGCTGTAGTAGGCTTTCAAAATAGAAGTTGAGTCATACGTCTTATATCTAATTGAGTTCCATTTCCAGGACAAAGCCTCATTTGCTGTTGTAAAGTAGTATTTCAACATAAGAGTCAAGATCTGCCCCTTATTTGCAATACCTTTGGCTGGCATTAAGAACACCAACAAGCATTTTCCATGTGCGTTTGTGCACTGCGCATACACAATTATTACTTTGTACCAAAATTTTAATTTTTTAAAAATTTATAATAACTTAATATTGTTAATATGTTGCAGTTTTTATATTTGATCTATGCTTCTGTAAATAGTCGAGGAATAGTCTCAATCTTAGATTAAAATTCTTTATAGAAATAATAAATTTCCTATAAATCAAAGCAAAAATAATATTTTATATGATATCTAATCACTTTAATTATGTGAACTTCTGTGACTAGTTAACTTATTAAAATGTCTTAACCCTTAGCATTAGGCCAGATCTCCTTGGTAACTCAATGGACACATCCCACATTTTCCCCATTCACCATCTTATTTGCTCAACTCTATTATATATCATCTGTCTTTATTCAATCATCTGAAATTTCAGAATGCCACGACCTCTCCTCTGATTGGAAGTAGGTAGGACATCCAACTAATACTCCGCATCTCATCGCTACATGTTTCTTATGCATGTTGGAAATTGAATGCTTTCAGCTGAAGGGTCCAACCAGTAATGATACATGGCTGCAGCCGCCTTTTAAAACACTGACACATGTGTACTTAAATACGTGGACGGTATATGCCCATCTTTTGATGGATTATGAAATTGTTCATTTATCCCTTCCTACCCTTTCTCTCTTTCTACAATAGCAGTTCAAGTGCATAATAATTAATTCTTCCTGTGGATGTGATTTGGGCAGCTTGCACCATGCATTAAGAGTTTTCACCATCATCGTAGATCAAGTTTCTTAGCATTAGCCTGATTTATATGACTAACAAGATAGGAAAAAAAAACAATCATATAAATAAAGAAGATTATGAAGACTGTTCACGCGATTTATTACCTCTACAACAACCACCTTATAATATCCTTTTATTTTTTTTAGTTTTGCCTTTGCTAAAAACGACATATATCTTCTGATAACTTGTATTTAAAAGAGCGTATAAACACTTTGGTGGAAATCATTGAGGGGCAAGAGAGCCATGGAAGTCTTGATAGAGATACCCTGCAACAGAGTCGGATCGTGCATGAAGCAATGCTGGTAGAAAGATATCGACAATGACAACCTCAAACTGTATATATAGTTCTTAAGAAACTCTTGGCATATTTTTCGCCTTTTGTTTGTGGCCTGCTAATGCTGTTAAACTCGTTGAGTTGATGATACATTCACAAACCTTTTGGAACTCCAATGATGTAGATCTGCCACTAATTCTTCTCAACAATGCATTTCTTTGTTGGATAATTGATAACTTATTAAACAGTGATTAGCTAGATGTAAATAGGGGTGGAGCCATACATCAATTGATGGGTTCTTTTTTTTGGGGGGGGGGGGCGACTTACATTCAAATATCGCAAAGCTTTTGTATATAAACAACAAATTTGAATGCTTATTTCACACACACACATATGAGAGGCTAATTTACTCTCTAGGTGTAACCAAGTTAGTTACACCTATGTAAAATAATCAAATAAACGAATTATTTTTCACGATCGTCTCTGTCCATCTTGATCTCCATCATCTAAAATATAATTATACCAAGTTTCATGTGATTTGAAAACTTATTGTCTATGCATCGGTTGGTTGCAAAATGAATGGTTTTCCATCAATAGAAATTTTATAACGCAAGATTGATGTATCAACGGTATCCAAATCACATGAAACTTGATGTATCCATATTTTAGATGATGGAGATCAAGAAGGACGAAGCCGATCGTGGAATAAAGTCGTGTAATAAGTTATTTTACATGGGGTGTAACTTAGTTACACCTAAAGAGTAAATTAGACTTTCCCTCTACACACAATGGAGGGCAAATGCCTTAGGAGAAAAAAGTTTAGACTCCATCGTTTCTTTCAACGATCGTCACCCACTGTCTTCATCTTTATCGGCTAAGATGCAGATACTCTAAATTTCATGTGATTCTAACATTTTTTCCACTGTTGATTTAGCGAGTGCAAAAATTAACGGTTTTCCGATAATATAAATTTTTAGAATTTTCGCATTACTAGTTCAATTGTGAAAAGGTTTAGATTCACATGAAATTTGGTGTATCTACATCTTAGATGCTAAGGATCAAAGATGGGTTGAGCTGATTGTCGAAAAAAGACGGAGTGTATATTTTTTTGATGCCGTAGGAGGGTTTTCCCCCAATCTCTCCCAATATATATATAGAGAGAATAATGGAGGAAAGGTGCCAAAGGAGGGAATTTCCTCCTATGGCGTTTACAAAATACACCCTCCATTTTTTCGATGATCGACACCCATCTTCATCTTTATCATCTAAGATGTGGATACACAAGATTTCATTTGATTCCAACAATTTTTCATCGTTGATTTAATGAGTGCAAAATTAACAGTTTACCGACAATAGAACTTTTTGTTAGATATGTGTGCCCTATAGGCCTGTATTGTATAGGATGCTAGGCATGTATATGTACAGAAACAATCTTTGCTCGAAATGATAGTATACTACCTGGTTTATCTTCATCTTAACGTGTGATGTGTTGTATTTCATATCTTTATATATATGTTGATGAAGCCCTTAGGATTATGCTTGACTACCGGGATTATGATGTAGATCATACTAGTGGGGCCTGGGCAGTCTATAAGCATATCCTTTAATAGTTCATAGTCGAGGGTATATCAAGACATGGCATCGATATTACCAGAGTAGACTAGTGTGTACGTTTCTTGACTCTGGGGGTGATGGTTGATCCCACAACTATTGGTGTTTGACATCAAAGATTGTACACATGTACTTATTGAAGAATGGGTACACCGAACAGGACCCGCCGAGAACTCTTAGATGGTATATATATCTATTGTCAGATAGCAGTTCTCTGGTGACACTTGTACAGGTTAGTCTGTAGACCCGAGATCGTCATAGTGTCTTGTGTGATTCCCACCGTGCTTTGATTTTCTCCCTACCACGGCTCTACTGAGTCGTGCAAACAGGTGAATTTTGGGTACAGTCTCGAATCACATGGAGGCAGTGAGCGATAGAAGGGGTTTCGTCTCTCCCGGTATAGGGAGTTGATGTCGCGTTATACTTGATCGGCCATAACAGTAAATCCCTGGTCAGGGTTCTCGAGATTTACTGATAAGAGTTATCAGTAGTTTCTCGAACCGTTATGGGCCGTAAATCAGCAGGACTTATAAAGTTACCGGGGTCTCACATTTACCACCCCTAGACTTCATATGCGACGTATCAGACGAAGAGATCGGACTGTATGGTAAGTGTTGTTTACAGGCTCGTTAGGGTTGTGATAAGTTTGCTTGTCGGCTACCTTTTCGTCATGTATCTGGGTAGCTGTTACGCACAGCTAGTGCCACTGACGTGCTTGTGGTTAAACCCACTGCCAGCGTACTGTCGAGTCTTTAGAGTCCCACACAGAGAGTTCTCTGGTTCAGGCAAAAGATGTAGAGACCGTAAGTTGTTACGGCAGGGTTTCGATCATGTTCGTGTAATTGTTACAGGAATAATGATCGGAAGGATAATACTGGTAGGCTTTGGTTTAAGCCGGATACCGGTATTATATTATTGGATTATTTGTATTCGTATTTTTCGGAATTTGGATACGGGTATACTTATACGGTATACGGTGGAGGGGTATTCTTGTAATTGTTACAAGAATACCTTCTAGAAGGAGACGCCTCATAAATGGATATTTATTTTGTGAAAATAGATAAATGAGGTGGAATTTGGAGAAAGTCTAAGCACGGATGAAGGAATGGTTTGTTTCATTTTTTATTCATTTGGAGTTACTATTGAAGCATGGTGTATTATTTTATTGCACGCTTTAATTATTTTCATTTGAGCCATATCATTTTTTCCATGCTTGTTTTTTCATTCATCACATGCACATTCTTTCTCCTTATTATCTCCTTCCTCTTTGCTTTTACCCTTCACATGACTTGTGAGTCAAAAGCTTAGAGCAAAATTATAATTCAATACTTGATCTCTACTTCATCTAAGTGATCATTTCTAGCAATCTTGATCTCTTAGTTAAACTCTTGAGAAGGGTTTGTAGCTTGTTCGATAGCTCTCGGGTGGATCGTCTTGGATCTTGAGGTGGCCGGAGACCGAGCTCTTTACGACCATAAGGAGCCAAGGAGTCACATCCAAAAGAAGATCCGAAGGACCGGTTTCTAGGTATAACACTATCATAGTAGATTAGATTTCTAGATAGTTTTGCTAGTTAAGGTTTAAGCACAAGATCTTGGTTTATGTGGGTGTTGCATACAAGAATTTTTTGTTTATCGCTTCCACCTCCTCACAAGTGTTATGAGAGTATGCAACATCCACTAACACTTTTTATATTGTTAATTCAACAATGAAAAGCGGTAGAATCTCATGAAATTTGGTATATCGACATCTTCGATGATATCGTGGAAGATGAAGATGATGGGTGCCGATTATCGAAAAGTATCGCGGAGGATGTATTTTCTTGATGTCATAGGGGAAATTCTGTCCTATGGCCTCTTTCCTACATTATTCTCATATACATATATATGTGTGCGCTTAAATCCATAAAACTACCAAATAGTTTCTTTGTTTTGCAATGAACTACTAAATAGCTTCAAAATTACGAGAAACTGCCAAACTTAATGGGCCAGTGCCATGTATGCGTCATATATGCATATTTGCACAGCATTAAAATTTTGATTTTTTCCTCCAAAATTACCCTTCTTTCTCAACTCCTAACTCTAGCCTAAATTCTAACCCTAACCAGTGCCCCACTTCCTTTCGGCGCCCCCTACCTGAGAAAGGGCTTGAGGGAGAAGCCGACGTTGAAGGAGGATGCGACATCATTCCCGCCCTCCGCCTCCTCCATTGCCTCCACCTCGACCACCCTATCGTTTCCGCCGCCGCCGTCCTAGCCACCCTGGCCAAAGCTGCATAGCCACCCTCGCCAACGCTGCCTAGCCACCTCCCCGTCGATTCCCTTGCCGCATCATCATCTTCTTGCATAAGACAACCCAAATCCTAACCCTAATTCTAACCCTAATCACATTACCCCCTCCGGTCGCCATCACTCTACTTTTTCTTCATCTTCATCAACATCCTCATCTTCATCTTGTTTTATTTCCCATCTTTATCCTAATTTCTTTCCAAACCCTAACTCTAGTCTCCGACCATCCCTTGCCGTCGCCACCGACAAATCCACTTTCGGCCACCTTCCCTTGACCGTCAGCCACCTCCACTGCCATGGCCGTCGCTGCAATTCTTTTAATTATTAAGAAAAATAGTTAATAAAATAATTATTAATTAATTAAATTATTGAAAGGGCAAAGCCGTCATTTAGTTCACCCAGTTAACACCTTTAGCCGTTGACCCGAGTTGACCGTTAGTTTTGGTAGTTATATTTAGTTATCAAACTATTTGGTATTTTTTTTTTGGATTTAAGCCTATATATAGACTATGCTCCACTCGCTATCAATTGGCTAGCCATGAGATATGCTTTAAGATTTGTGCAAACAATGATATCACGACTGACATAAATGAGAGCTTTTTTCATAATTAATTGCACAAATCCCAAAATGAATCTAAATGGCAACAACTTGATAGGATTTGGAAACTATATAGTGGAGCTTAGTCTCTCTCTATATAGTGTTTTATATATTTCATGTTACTACAATCATTGATTTAGGAGAAAAAAGTAGCAAATTGATTGTAATATGTTTCTAAATTTAATGTAAATGTCATGTAAATTTAATGTAAGAAACTTGTTTTATAAGATAAAAATATGAGAATACACAACCAATTAAGTGAGTGTTTGTTTTAGCATTTGTATTAAAATTAACGATGACGACAACAAGTCTTTCATCCCAAAATTTTATATTAAAATTACACAATTTAGTTGATTATTTCAAAGCAATTTTCATAAACGAAAAACCAATGAAAATGATTATTTCAAAGCAATTTACAATGCTCAAGAGAGACTAATCCAATATATACATAGTAAAGGATGAGATGTAAAAATGAAGAATTGGTTTTTTTTTTATTGAAAACTTGTTATGTAACTATTATGTGGTCTGTAAATGAGAAAAAATTAATTAAGTGTAACTCACATATTTCGAATTCATGACCAATTAGTTAAAGATTGCATGCCCTCACCACCATGCCAATTCCATCTATGTATAATACTGTTACGATTTTTTTAATTTTTTTTAAGATGGGGAGTAGGGGGAGCAGCCCGCCCCTGAATGGAAAGTAAAGATACTTTGGGCAGAGTTTTTTCCCCTTAAGCTATTATAATAGAAATCTCTTGATGTGGATTGACATGAAAGTGGTGATTTCTTCTTCCTTTAATTTCTCAAAATCAAGAGTGTTCTTTATCTTTCCCTATTTTTTTGAGGGGGGGTGGTATTTCGGGGCTCGCTCTAATCTATTTTGGGAGTACATCAATCTTCATTTTCTTCCTGAAAAAATGTCATCTCTTGATCCAACCTGAAATGAAATATAGCTTGTTATAGAAAAGAGAATTTTTGTCTTTTGCAACTTTGATCAATATTGTTGATATTGAGGTATTGAAGACTTGGCGATGGAGGACAGGAGGATGTGATTTGATCAAGGTTCAAGAACTCGGTTTCGGTCTTATAATTTTATTACTTTCACTGGGTTTCGGCTAGTTTCGCTAATCTCGGTTCGGATATCGGTTTCGACGGTAATATAACATACATAAGTATAGATATATTAAATACTTAAATTTATGGTTTTATATTACAGGACCCTAGTGTTTAAAAATCCGGCCATGATGTAAAATATATTGAAAAGTGTACTTAGATAAGTATTAATATAGAGTTTGGGTTCACTTTTTTACGGTTTTTTAACAACGAAGGCCTACAATGATCATAATGACAGTAAAAATGGTATAAATAAATAAGTATTTAGAGGTTTCAGCCGAAACGATATTATATAGTTGGTTTCGTATCGGTTTCGGGTTTCGTATCGGTCTCCATTGAAATCGATACGAAACCACCACGTATCGGTGGTTTCGGTCGAAACCTCGAACCTTGGATTTGATCCTCTCATAACTAAAACTAGGGTGAGGTTTTCAACAATTTTTACACCTGACCCTAATTTAGGACCAGTACTCGGACAATTCATGAAAGAATGACAAAAACCTAAATCCAAAACCTGCCCAAACCCGACAGGTTGACAATGCGTTATGCCCAAAAGCTCAAATCATATTTCGGGCAGGTTTGGGTGCATTTCAGGTTTAAGCAGGTGGATTGGTTTTTACGGGTTTTTCAGGCTTGGCCCATTTTGGGCTTGGCCCATTAAATATAATTTAAAAATCCAAATTATAAAACTTGAGGTGAGTTATAACAAATATATTCGCAAATTTTTTAACAA
Organism: Agapanthus africanus; assembly: GCA_030015575.1. Taxonomy (NCBI): domain Eukaryota; kingdom Viridiplantae; phylum Streptophyta; class Magnoliopsida; order Asparagales; family Amaryllidaceae; genus Agapanthus; species Agapanthus africanus. Next base: position 132,830,205 of record CM057343.1, read on the forward strand.
AACTTTATTCAATCATATATTTTGGATTAAACTTAAAATTTCCACCAACTATATAACATAAAATTAATTACAATACATACGGTACAAACTTACAATATATAGAATTTAATGTTATGATGATTGGATTTTGAAGGTGAGTTTGGTTCGAGTTGGGTTTAGGGTTAGCGCCGTTAATGCATAGTGAGACCAGCAAGGCTAGCAATAATCATAAGTGTTCAGTAGGTTAATTTCATTCTTACGTTAATTTACCTTGATTTATGGACTTAATATACTTCTGTTATTCTAATATATAGATAGTAGTGACGAAAAACATTGCAATGTTATTATGGACTGATAATTGCTAATTCCTACAGTATCTGGGATTGGAATGATACAATAAGAGAAATCAATTTTGAAGATGCTCGTTCGTTGGCTTCAAACAAATGGAATCTAGATGATGTAAGCTCCTTCTTTAACTCTTTTGAAATTCCAAAATGTACTTTTTACTGATTCCTATGCCACCTTTTTTGCTGCACTATGATAGTATTTTGTGACTTGATCTGTTCATCCTAGACATCAACTTTTTTCCTCTGGGTGGCGACAACAAAGATTCATGAATCATAAAAAGGGTCATGATGATTTCAACTTGAACTATGGTCAACAGATACCGAAATAGAGATGAAAATTGAAAAGTTGGGAGATTGAGGAAAGTGTGAAGGGTTGGGTCTTTTTTTATACGCTAATGGCGGTCTGTTGCACCACGATTTCAAAGCATGAATGACAATGTCAAATGAGCATAATAATCTACATAAAGAGTAGGAGAACGAGGGTTACATTGACTGTAAATAGAACAGAATATGATACATTAATCGTCGGTAGCCTGAGATTGGTATAACAATCAATTGTTGTATAAGGTATTTTTCAGTGCGTTGCTGAATATGGCTAATCGAAAGGTTCAAGAATATCAATTGGGCATAGCTCATGTGACAATAATTTCCTCTCCAAAGTGAGAGCTCGATGGTTCAATTCCCAAAGGGTCACATCCATTAAAAAAAAGCTGTTAGAATGGTTCTCATTTTGAATTCTCTCAACTTACATGTATGCATTAAACCCAACAGCATTATCTGATATACACTTCCTAGTTCATTATTAAATAGCTTTCTAAATAGTAGGAATGAACTCTATAAATTGATAGACAAACATACCATAGCAATTGAATCATTCAAGTTAGCACTTATACCAAATTTAGTAACATTAGTCTCTGTCAATAGATTTATAAGAAATTTGCTGGCTTATATCTCCTTGCAATGTACTTATGAAGACTCTTACTTCATGAGCGATACCCTTGTTCCTAAATGGAGACGAAATGCGCAAAATTGAAGTGTCCATACAAATAAATATCGATGAACCAATTTTTTGTTAAATAGAATTCCAGAAACTATTAAAAGATTCAAAAATGACAGTCATAGGATTGATTTAAAATAATCTTTCATATCTGTTTTTTCCTTAGAACTCTAGAATCAGAACCCTTGATCCTATGGGGACTTAAATAAAAATGAACAGGAAAGAGAAACTTCAAATTACTCTAAAGTAAAAAGAAGACATCAACTAGGTTTTGCATGAATCAGCATGATACTAAGTCTAGTTAAAAGTTATTCCAAGTAGGTCAATTATGAATTGTAAAAAGGAAAATCTGATTGGGTATATTTTGCAAGCATTTGCTAGTTCTTTCATTTTGAACAAGAAAGTGACTAAAATCCGAGTACATCGTATCATGCACTTTTCACAAAATTGTACACTAGATCTTTTGTTGCTCATTGAAATTCTATCCTTATGTATCATGAAGTATAAAAGAAAACTTTAAATGTAAGGAGAGTATTATAGGTAAATGAAAAGAGATGGATATAATTTTTGACAGAACACAAGGAATGTGCATTATGATGAAACAAAACATGCAACCACAACAGTCTTAAAGCTCTATAGAAAATCCAGAAATATTTGCTCTCCCGTCAGTAGTTAGATTCATATAAGAGAGTAAATACTTTCATAAGACCTTGTGACATATATCTATTGCTGAAGTTTCCTCTCAGTATTTTGGTAAGTCAACTTTTTCATGCGCACAAAATAAACCAGTGCATATAACTGTAAGAGAGATCAAAGTAAGAAGAACTCCTATCCAACTATAGAGGGATCAACTCGAGAACTTTTCCTATCGAACTGATAATTGCAGTCTTGGGGCCATATTCAGGGCTGCACTGAAAATTTTCCATATACAATATACTGTAGACCTTCCAATCTCATGCATAGTTGAACGGTGCATTATAATTTCTTTTCGATTTTTATTTTTTGATATCCTGCTTTCAACTTTTTTCCATAAATAATTATGCTACATTTGCCATTGCGATTTGTTCTCTGAATTTAATCTTCCACATAAATTCCATATATCGTTCTTCAATTATAGTATATAGTTATTGTAGCAGGATGCAAATGCATGGTTTGCTGATTTTGCTCAACCAAAGCATTTGGTAGTATGTTCTGCTAGCATCCCTTAAATGAACACGTGGTCTGCTTTTTGCCCTAATCATACCAGTCATGCTACTCTTTCGGTCCTCATCAAAATTTGAGTAGAAAGTATTGCATCCTTATCTGATTTGAAATCTTGAGCAACTGCTATTTGTTGTTTCTGCCCCTAAATTTGTTTGATGGAGAAAAGATTCTTCTTACATTGTTTGATGAAAAGCTGATTCTATTTCAAATTTTTCTTCTACTTGTACCATGCATATATTTATTTTTGATCCTATAGGAGATATCTTCTGCCAGACTGCCATATGATGTGGCATTCGGTCGAATAAGAGGCTCTTGTTGCCTAGTAGCATTGGAAGCTCGAGTTAACGTATTTATATATGCACTGAATATCTTGGGGGATGTTTTGGATATCTACTTGCTTAAATTCCTCTGCAGAAACATGGATGAAACGATTACAAATTTGAGGGAGGCTGGGTGATTTCTAGGGAAACTTCTATAATGTTATTGAGGAAACGTGTTGCGGCAATGGAAATGACAGTGAAAACAGATGCAGCAAAACGTTTACTATAAGCCATAAATATCAATTACTAGACAATAGATAGTCATGATACTTCACTCTATATTGCCCTCTGACACTAAATGCTTAATAGAAATTCTTAAAGTTTACCACTGAACCAAAACTCGAAAGTTGTAATGAGGGTTAAGATAATAGATCTTTCTATTCCAACACACATCCACAAATTGAGCACCCTTTTATGCGCCAGAAAACCTAAGCTTATGTGCAACGACATTTTTCTAATATACATGTCCGATGGGATTTGAACTTTGGTTACCGTGCTTCCATCTTATAGTCTATGGCATTGCGCCAAAACTTCAAAGTTCTGATGGGGTTAAGGGAATTTATTTTATATTCTAACAGAAATGATAATTAGTAGTGATACGAGGCAAGATTCTAAATATCGGATATCAGATGCATATTAGACACGTGTTTTCAATATCAGATGGCGGAAATCAGGCGATATCGCGGCGATACGAGTTCATATCAGATATTGATATCGGACATATTAGACGCAAATATCAAGCATATCAGACGATAATATTGGGCATATTATTTGTAAACATGAAAAATTAGCAACACATATATATCAAATAAAACTATACAAGTATTATCTAATTTTGATAAAAGTCTAACTAAATACATTTTGATAACAATCTAACACAAATATATATCAAATAAATACATAATAAAAGTTCTAAAAATCAACAGCAGGCACAAATATTCAGGAATTGTTAAGGGCAAATATCATCAACGTAGCGGCGGCAAAGCGTAGCCGCAGCAGCAACACAACAATGAAAGATAGGTCCAACATGGATCTGTATAAAAAAACAATTTAGATAGATCCATCATCCAATTTGAGAGGAAATGGTGATGGCGCAGGCGTCGAGAGAGAGGAGGTGATGACAGGGCTAGGCGAGAGGAGGCGGAGGATTGAGGCGTAGATTCGAGCAAAATTTTTATGGTTTTTACCGTTTAAGAATTGGGAAGAATTGGGGGCAGATATTTTATTAACACTCTTAATGGGTCGGGTCGGATCGGGCCGGATTTAACCTTAAACCAAATCAATTTATATACCATCTCGGCCGATACACAAGGGATACGTGATACCTGGCGTCCGATATTTAAAAATCTCAGCCGATATTGGCCCAAAATGAGATTTGAGAAAAATTGTTGTATCCTATCGTGGCCGAGCCGATACCGAGATCTCATCCGATATGGCCGATATTGAGAACAGTATTACGAGGCGATCACCAAATGACTTGGCCGAAATTCTAATATTTGACCTTTCTAGTGGATGATCTACTTATGTTATGCCCTTCATGTCCTAGACTACTTTCCATGTACCTGCAAATTTGATAATAAACAAAAATGCATGATTTCTCAATAATAGAATTAATAACCCTTTTTACCAGTGGCCTAAAACGAATGTTTAAATCCCGTGACTTTGTTATACAATCATTTTAAATTATAGAGTTTATGATGAACCGGTACAGATCATCCCTTGGGACGATATATGGTATATTTTAGAATGTACTCCCATGTGCAGTTGAAACATGGAAGTGTTTTTTCTTTTCCCTCATATTTTTGTTAATCGTATATTGACTACAACAGAATCCAGTTATCTAAAACTTTTTCTTCTCTCTCTTTTGTGGGGTATACTACAGATCGACTATTTTGTAGATTGCCACTATTCTGGCTTCGATGATCGCCTATGGCTGATTGGGGGTACAGGCTCAGGAACTCTGGGCTATTTCCCCATTATTTACACTTCTTCAGCGTCAATCGAGTCCCCAGAGGCAATTCTTGAAGGCGGTCATTCTGGCGTTGTGAGAAGTGTTTTACCCGTTTCAAATATCAATGGAAATTTTGCTCAAAGTGACGGCATGTTTGGATGGACAGGGGGAGAAGATGGCCGCCTTTGTTGTTGGTTGTCAGATGATTCATTTCATTTTCAACCGAATCGGTCGTGGATAACGAGTGCTTTGGTTGCAAAATCTCCAAGAAATCGTGGCAAGAACCGGCACCACCCATATTGAAGGGAAATGTGTGCTGTATGCCTATGCGAAGTTGAGAGCTTGTTTGAGAATATGTTGTAATATATGTTGCTCTAAATTAAGAAGCCTCCTGTAGAATATCTATTACAACTGTGAAAGTCAGGAAGAAAACAACTTTTAATGGAAGTGTAAGCGTTTTGTTGCAAATTTTTTTCTTTCAAACTGGATTGCAATTGAAAATGGTAGGAAACCAGTGAACATCAATTACTTTTTAATGCAAGTCAAAGAAAAGAGCAGTAAGGAATTCCACAGCATCCTAAGTTAATGGTTATATATCTAAATTGCTGACATGAAATTTGATATCTGCAGTCAATGTTTACTTCATCTGTGGAGGTACTGAATTTCCTTTATCTAGGGGGTTAGGATGATGATGGGGAATATGTCCACATCCTTTCCCTCTCAAGGGTCATAGAAAAATGGAAACTAAAACTGGTATTAGTTGACCCTGATCACTTGCTCCACATCAAAGAATATCAATCACCTAATCTTTAATCTTTTTCGTACACCTGTGTTTTTCCTTAAAAGAAGTCATCCGGAAATATGTAATGAATTGATTGACATCTGACAATATCCATTCATGAGACTATGATCTTTCATGAAGCTTGATTCTTAGTCCAAGTCAATATTCCCCTTCATGACTGTTGCGGCTTTGCGCAAGTACAAAGTTGAAACCAATAGTAATAGCTTGTTGCAGTTTTTGACACATCCGATTTGCCTTTTGCTATTTAACGTCTTTTGGAATTTTCGTTTAATTATTATTGTTACTGTTTTCTCTAATAACAAAATATACTTTTGCATACATCTCTCTCTCTACCTTCTCTATTTTTCTATTTTCTTAAATTAACTTATAAATTTGGAAGGTAAAAATTATATTGTCTGATTAATATATTTATGATGTAAATAGAAAGAAATTATATATTCGTTTTCAAAATATTATATATTTTCAGGCTAAGGTCAGATAGGCACTGTAGTTATCTAAATCTTACTTAAGGTATTTGATTTCGATCATGTTTGGATTATGGTATTGTTAACATATTCAATAATTTATTCGGCATCAAATTATACTAAATTATACAACAGATATTGGAAGCCTTGATAACTTTGTTATAATATAAATTCGTGTCCATTAAATAAACAGTTTCTTGCAAAATTTGGGAACATTAAGCCACAAGAAGTTGACGAATAACAATTAGGTATCCACAAGTTCCCTAAAAATATAATGAATCTCAATGTATTTTTTGCCCCTCCAATTGGTTGGCCATGAAAGGGAAAAAGAAAGAAAGAAATGTCAATAAATGATAAAATGATGAAATTTTTTTCTTTTCTTTTCAATTTAACTTTCATCCTAACCCAAGGAGAAATTGATGCCCAAGCACTCCTTTATATTCCTTTGTATACATGAATTATTGAAACATGTAAGAAATTGTAGATTCATATTGAAACATGTAAGAAATTGACATGATCTACTCTTTTTTTTATAATTTTATTTAGTGGATGTGACATCTTTGAGTATTAAACAGCCAAGCTCTCAGCCATGGAAAAGAGCTAAGCTCATGTGGTGCACGAGCTACTCTTGAATCTAATGAAGAGCACTGATTAGTGTGAAGAGAATCAAGAGTACTACTCTTTATTTTAATCAAGAAATGATGAAAAGTTCCAATTTAGATTCCTTTGCAGCACACAAAATGAGATAAAATAGTGTGTGTATATAAGAATAATGGAGGAAAGATGCCATAGTAGTGAATTTCCTCCTATGGCGTCGAAAAAATACACCCTCCCTCATTTTTCTGCCGATCGGCACTCATCATCTTCATCGTTATCATCTAAGATGTGGGTACACCAAATTTCATGTGATTCTACAACCATTTCACCGTTGATTTAGCAATGTAAAAAGTTCTATTGTCGGTCAACCGTTAATTTTGAACCCACTAAATCAACGGTGAAAATGTTGTAGAATCACATGAAATTTGGTGTACCCACATCTTAAATGATAACGATGAAGATGCTGGTTGCCGATCGTCGGAAAAAGGAGGAAATTCCCTCCTATGGCCTCTTTCATCCATTAACCCCCCTCTCTCTCTCTCTCTATATATATATATAAATAACTTAGTTCATAATTCTCCAAATAAACTTCAAAGGAAATTAATTAAGCTTAGTTGTGATAGTATCATTAAGGAACACAAACTGCATATCAAAGAAAAGCAACCACAGTATTAACTTTATTAATCTCCATATCATCATACAACATATGCATGATTTTTATTCGGAAGCCCACACGGGTTCAACGTAACTTAAACTCAACAAATAGGGAATTGAATCCCACATTTCTCAAACTTTTTAAAATTGAAGATATCTCCAAACTTTTGTGTACTCTTCTTGTACTCACAAAAGCAAAGCCTCTGCTGGTTGGCTTCGGCGCAACACATATCCGTTGGTGGTGCAGAATGCAGTATCGTACCTGCGCATACCTTCAGCTTGCTTGGGACGCACACGACGGTCCAATCAACTGCGCCATGGCTTAGAATAGCAGCAGAGAGAATAGTAAAGAACAAGAGGATGATTGATGATTTCTTCATTCTTTTGCTCTCAAGAGGAGTTGGAGATAGAAATGAAGGGTTGAGGCTCTATTTATAGGCCAATGGTGGTGACATGAGAACTCACTCAAGTGTTAAGAGTACTTTTAATGGATTTTTGAATCATTTTCGCTACAAATCAAATAAGGGAATAAGGAGGGAATTTAGTTTTTTTTTTCATTTCATTTTTTTTCTTCATTTTTTTTTATAATAAAGAGAGAATTTAGTTCATATGAACTTTATGCAACTTTCTTGTATCCTGTTAATGACAAGGCAATGCATGTTGGTGGTTGGTAAAATATATTGTATCTGGATATTTCTTATTAGGAAGAATGTTTCATTAGCAACATGATAGCTGAAATTTATAAAAAGAGGTATGCAAATTGTGAAAATCAAGTGAAATTAATAAAAGGCATGTGGGGTTCGGTCGATATTTAGAACTACTAGCATTCGGATTGCTATTTACATTTGTGCATTACATGTAGAAGATTCCTCAAAGACACAATTAAAGGAATTTGTCAGGAACATGTCTACATTTTTCCCTTCCTTTTTTTGGAGGTCACCGTCAACTTATATAACTATATACATTCATGAAGGAAACCTTGTAATTTTGTTAAAGATGCAGATATCCTCCAATAAAAAATAAATATATATTTTTTATTATGTGGAGAATATGTCTAGAGTTCACAACGAATGAGGTTGAACAAACCGATAGATCCGAATCTAAATTTTCCTGGACTCGAAGCCTGGCCCCTTTACTAAAATTTTCTTTCCAAGACTAGTAATCAAATTCTGTACCAACTAAAAATTAGCAACTGACAGAAAAACAATCAATCTCTTGAATTTATAGACTTATCTGTTGAAAAACTTGTGATTACTTGTTTGACATCTAAGTAACTTTACCCATGCCCTGTAGCAGGAATCACAGAAACATGTGTAGCAAGAACACTTTAGAGACTTTTGTTGTGAAAATAGGCTAGTTAGTTAATCATTTCAAATCATATAATTGTTGTCAAAACATTTCTATAAACAATAGAGTGTATAAATGAAATAAAATTAAGAAGAAAGTTTTTAAAAGATCCGGCCTGTGGGGTTGGGTCGATGGAGATGTCTCTGCCCTTAGAAAGTCTGACACCGCCTATTGTGCAGGCTACCAAAGAGTCAGCTTTCCAGCGGTAACGGAACCCCCAAGATCCTGCTTGCAGCGGGGCACGACCGGCTGGAACTCATACCCAACGAATGCTTCAAATTGTCCAACTAAAATTATAATATTATCGTTTTTGAAAGATATTTATTGGAGTGAGAAAATAAAGGAGCAAAGCCTCAGAACCTTATTGTTTTATGCCTTTTCAACACCTTATTATTGTTTTATGTCTTTTTTTTAAATATAATTTCAGCCAACAACTTTTGTTGCATCTGCTTTCTTTTTCATACGCCTTTGTCCTCCACTTTTGTCCAAAAAAAGGAAAAAAAGAAAGGTGAAAAAAAGAGATCAAACCCTGCTTTGATCCATAGCCTCACTCACTTTTCGAACAGATACTATATGCATATGCACATTCAGACATTCTAGACCTGACATTTTACTATTTTACATCCCTGACAACAAATTATTGCATTCATCTTCCTCTATATTGTTCACTTTTTTGGAAGGTAGAAATTATATTTCCGGCCGTGCACTGTATTCATATCAAAGTCTGATGATACTCATAAGTGGGGATTCCCCACATTATGACACGTAGCAGATGACGTGTCGTCCATATAAGTCTATTAGATTCCTAGGGGCTACGGAGCTGGAATAGGTATGATGCAACGAAGATATTCCTCGACGCCTCGCCTCCGAGGTAGCACCTGACCATCAGGGGACCTAACCTCTAGGGGGCTTCTCCTGAGTACGTTCTCTATTCGTCTAACCACCAGCCAATAGCTCGTCTCCGAGCAATCACAAGAGCTGAGCTTTCTCAGCTTCCTTACTCGTCTCCGAGCTATTTTATAGCTGAGTTTCCTTAGTGTCCTGTTTGGCCGGGAGCATGGAGCATGGGGGTCCACGTAACGGCTCTGTATATCTCGCCACAACGAGATCTCTGCCGCTCCACCTCCCGCATTCTACACTAGCGTATTTCGCCATTAATGAGCGTATCTAGCCATCAATGCGGACGTTACGCAGGGACGAAACGGGCGGCGAGAACCTCGCATCGGCTCGCTCTTAGGCGACTTCTATATAAACTCTTCCTCCAGATGTTTCAGGTAACTCGAATTCAATCCAATACGCTGCTACTATGCTAAATATTTCTCGGTATTTACTTGATCGTCGGAGGATCCTACGGTGGTCTTCCATCCCGGAACTTCTTTGTAGTTAGCCCGGCATCCCATAAACCAACAAACCCATTGAGATCCACACGCTCAACCTTCCACAACAAATCTCAGCCGTTCAGCCCCGCTGGCCACCAGATCGACGGAAGACAACATCTGAGGGAGATCCTGACCTCCATCAGTTGGTGCCGTCTGTGGGAACACCATTTTCTACCCAAAAAGTTAATCTTCCGCCTTCGATTTGATGGCAAGCGATCATCGCAACGAGGATCCTAGGATGAGCCATCCTGTCCTTCGCAACGGAAGTGGGGGCGGTTCCACTCCTCCTTCCAATATCGTCAAAGCCTTATCGGCACGGATTGACCGACTGACAGTGATGGTGGACGCGCTCGCTCATGTCTAAACTGCCGGCCACGCCCGGCAAACCGCCACCCCTGCTCCCCAGAACGACGGCATGCATGAGGCGATAGATAGATGCGTTCAGGTTCTTGGCCTTGCTTGGGCCAATCTTGACACCACGGAACACCGGCGTGCAGTCGCGACCCCTATACGAGGAATGATTTCATGACTCGTTAGGCGTAGGACAGTCCAACGCCGAGGTCTCAGGACCAACCGAACTGTCATTTCAACACTTGCCGCACTCCCTCGCCCTCCGAGGAGACATCGGTCAGGTCGTCTGATTTCAGGGAAGACCGATGTCAACATAATCATCGAGGCCGTGCCTACGGGGCACATCGGGAGAGGGGAGGGCGAAGAGTTCACCCTGAGGATCTGAGGAATGTGATAGAGCGAAGCTGAAGCCGCTCCATTGCCTAAGCCCGAAGTAAAGACAACATGCACTCCGATTACGGAGAGTCCTCAGGGTACCGGCAGCAAATCGAGATCCCCGAGAAGAAGATCGAGGACATGCGGCTCGCCACCCGTTCGCCCGGTGGATCAGCAAGATACTCCACGGACTCTCTCACGAAGCCCTTCATTGAGCAGTTACTGGGGGAGCGGGTCTCATCCCGGAATAAACCGCCTAAAGTGGCTCTCTTTGATGGGAAGTCCGACCCGAAAGACCACTTGGACACATTCACAACGGGCATAAGCTTTCAAGATAACTCGGACGTGGCTCAGTGCCGATCCTTCCCCACCACTCTCATCCTCGACGGGCGAGACTGGTTCCGCGGCCTGACTCTGCACTCAATCTCAACCTTCGACGAGTTGGCTACGCAGTTCCTCAGCCACTTTGTCGGCAATCAATGATAGAAGAGGTCGGTCGACTTCCTGTTCACCATATATAGCGAGGACAGGAAATCGTTCAAGGGCTAAATCAGCCGGTTCTTATTAGTTATATGTATGCCCTAGAGGCCATTATTGTACATGATTGTATATTATAATAGATGCTTGGACATATATAGAGAGGACTTTCTTGCTCGACATGATAGTATGCTATCTAGTTGCTTTTTATCTTAACATGTACACTTGTATCATTATACCGTCTCTCCGTTACATGTTGATAAATCCCTTAGGATGTGTACTTGACTATTAGGACTATGAGCAGATCATACTAGTGGGGCTAAGGTAGTCCATAAGTAAACCCTTTAATTGTTCATAGTCGAGGGAGTATCGAGACAGGGCATTGATATTCCAAAGTAGACCAGTGTGTACATTTCTTGACCCTGTATGGGGCGATGGTTGATCCCACAGCCATTGGTGTTTGACATCAAAGATTGTACACAGGTGCTCATTGGAGAATGGGTACACCGAACAGGACTCGCCGAGAACTCCTAGATGGTATTATACCTATCGTCAGATAGCAGTTCTCTGGTGACACTGGTACAGGTTAGTCTGTAGACCCGAGATGCTCATAGAGTCTTGTGTGATTCCCATTGTGCTTTGATTTCCTCCCTACCACGCTCAAGAGAGCGTGCAAACAGGTGGATTTTGGGTATAGTCCCGAGTCACATGGAGGCAATGAGCGATAGGAGCGGTTTCATCTCTCCCTGTATTGGGGGTTGATGTTGCGCTGTGCTCGATTGGCTGTAACAGGAAGTCCCTGGCCAGGGCTGCTTCAAAGATATACTGGTAAGTGTTATTAGTAGTTTCTCGACCCGTTATGAGCCTCATATCGGCACGACTTATCGAGTTACCGGGGTCTGACGTTTACCACCCCTAGACGAGTATGCGACATATCAGACAAAGAGACCAGACTGTACGGTAGTGTTACTGATTGGATTCGCAGAAGTGTGAGCAGGCTTACTTATTGATTTTCTGATCGCTCAATACCTGGGTAGCCGTTACGTCCATCCAGTACCGTTGACGGCTTGTGGGTGACTGATATGATCATTACCTACCGCTGGTGTATTGATGAGTCTTTAGAGTCATACACAGAGGTTTTCTAGTTCAAGCGAAACGAAATAGGGCACATATGTGATATGTACGGGACCGAGATTAATACGTATATGTGATACAGTATTCTAATCTCACGATATAGGTTATATGTGATATAACCGGATTATTGAATCAAGTGTTGATTCAATAATTTGCTATATGTATATTTGATATACATATAAATGATATTAGTCGGTTGTATGTGATATAGCGGATTGTTAAATCAGGTGTTGATTTAATAATTTAATATATAATTATATATTTGATATATTAATATATATTAACTAATATTAGCTCACTTAAGAATTTGTTTTCTACAACTACATATAAATATATATGAGATATATATTAATGTGTTTATTTTTGTGTCATGGTAGATGATACATTGGACATGGGTGTATGAGACTCATACCAAACTAAAGATAATTTGGGTGATTAATAATTAAGGGATAAATCAAAATTAGGTGGAAAATGCTATGGCTTAAAATGCTTGTGGAAGCATGGAGAAGCCTTGACTTAGTCCACTTATTTTGTTTTACTCTAGATATTTATTAACCCAACCATTATCTTTAGTCATGGTTAAGTGTCTACAAATATCGCTTGAGATATTTTTTACACCACGGTTCATCATTTGATCTTTTTCTTCATCTCATTTTTCTTCACTAGATTTTGAGTGAGGTGAAAAAGAAAAAGAGAAAAATAATTTTACAGTGAGCAAAATTCCTATTTCATCAATCTATACCAAACTAGCCATTTAGTATAGATTGTTTGCTTCACTATTTTCTCAATTAGTGAAGAGGTGGCTTGAGTTAGAGATTCTTCGACGTAGATCATTTTTGGCCTCGAAGATCCTTAAGCAAACTTGTTCCTTTCGTCTAGTGGAGCCTAAGAAGAGTTCGGGAGCCACTACTTAGAGCAAAGGAACTACTACACGGAGGTTTAGAAGTGAAGGACCGGTCTACAAAGGTTGTATTCCTATTTCACTTAGTGTAAAGTTTGTTTACATGCATATAAAACCCTAATTCTCTAGTTCGATTCATGGATGGTGTTGCTTAGCACTCTAGATTTTTTAAAATTGCATACTTGATACTTGCTAAAACCTAGCGGTGGTGCTAAGTGAACCCAGCAGTGGTATCAAAACCAAGCTAGAGCATTAGGAGTCGTCTAGGCGAAGTTAAAGTGTTCGATCGACTTTTCGAAACCCTAACATCCGGGTTTTTAGAAATTTTTTCAAAAGTTGGAATTTTTCAAATTAAAAATATGCAGAAAATTATGCAGGGTTTTCTATGGATCCCCAAGAAAAACGATGGCCCAACCCAACCAAACGGCCGTGCAACCGCGGCCAAACCCAACCAAACGGCCGTGCAACCGCGGCCAAACCATGGGTTTAGCCGCGGTTCTGCGGCACCGTTGGTGAGGCAGAGAACGTGTATTCTTGTGCCGATCCATAGGTACTTGTGGCACATTCTGGGTATTTTAATATGTGACTCAAGTGTTGAGGTCTCTGGAAATTTTGGGTGTTTGATAAATCGATCGAAATGTTTAACATCGTCTAGATATCTGTGGTTTGTGATACAATATTTGGAATTCACAATAATTAGTTTTGTGAAAACTAATTAGTCTTTTGTAAATCTAGCAATTTAGTCTCTTTTGATCGGTTGCCGTGGGGTTTTGATTTGGATCAAACTCCGTCGCATTCTCGTATAGTACCCGAAAGTTCGCCTGGTAACACTACTAGATAGCCACGACCCATAGCTCCGACCAAGTGACTGTAGGAGAACCCCATAGCCAAAAGCATCCGTACGGGTAATCGTGGCCGCGGTGTTCCGTCTAAGTGCGCTTCGTCGACGGTATCAGGGAGGGGGGTGCGGCCGTCTACTAATATTTGCGACGAGCGTTCGATCATTTGTTGGGAATCTTGTTGAATTGTCCGACTGGATATTGAAAAGTGTTTTCAATATAAGACTAAAATACCGGGTTTATAATGTTAGGCATGAAATTCGGAATATGAGATATTCCGGGTTTATGATGTCTAAGGAATTTATATGGTTAGGCATGGAATCCAAAGTATGTGATATTTCGGGTTTATGATGTATAAGGAGGTTGCGGATTCTAACTATTGTAGTTTTCATTTCTTTTCTGCGACCGTAAGTGTAATATGCGGCGTATCGCCAGTTTCATTGCTATACGTCAACGATAATTGGGATACGCATATTTATTTACGTTGATGACATGCGATGTTATGTGTTGTTGTGATATGATATATTGGATCGTTGTATTTGAATAGCTGGGGTTTTTGCGTGAGATGAGAGTTTTTCATTTTCATTCATGTAAAAATTTGTATGTAATATTCTTATATTGGGACACTTCCGGGTTGAGGATGATGTCACCATTGATATATATTATTTACTTTTCCGCATTAGGATAGACCCAAGGCGGGGAGCATAAGTAACCGGGTTCTAGAGTCCAGTGGGAGACAATATCGAGGAGTCAAGTACGGGTCTCCTAACTCTAGAATTGGTAGGGTTGCTTGCTGCTCTCATAGGGGTCTAGGGATGTGGGTTTGGCTATTCATCATGACCGTGGAATCCGTGTTTTTTACTGGCTTGATTTAAAACACGGACCTCCTAGTATATCCTATATTTCATATGTTGACTTCTGCTGCAATGTTCTGTGATGAGATCATATAACTGTGTGAGACAAATGCTTTATATTATATATATGATATATAATAAACGTTGCTTATGTTTTGCATCCGCGTTAGTCCTGTCCCTGCTCTGCCGTTAGTTAAGTAACCTAACGGTGCATGACGGGATCCCGTGGCAAATACGGATGGTGTAAGCGTACGTTTTATTTTCATTTCTTTAGCTGTGATGTTTAGGAAGCATAAATGATGAGACTTCATTAATGAGATTAA
Organism: Agapanthus africanus; assembly: GCA_030015575.1. Taxonomy (NCBI): domain Eukaryota; kingdom Viridiplantae; phylum Streptophyta; class Magnoliopsida; order Asparagales; family Amaryllidaceae; genus Agapanthus; species Agapanthus africanus. The sequence continues at coordinate 132,845,499 of CM057343.1, forward strand.
TGAAAAGGAAAGAAACCTAATGATGTTGTGGAATCAAATTTTCAAAAAGGAAGCTCTAGTTCTTACTTTGCATAGTGGTATTCCTTGATGAATATCCATCACCTCATTCGATGAGGAAAGAGCCTAGATCCCTTCACCGGGAGTGACCTCTTTAGCAAAAACTAGCAGATGCTACGCTCACTCGGTTTATTTTGAAAAACTCGATTTTAAAAGTGGAGCTTAAACCACTTCTTTTCTAAATCACTCGATTTTACGACGATATCAAGTTCATTATGCAAAAGGTTTTCTTAAAAACCTGTCGTAGCCCTCCATCATTTCAGATAAGTGCTATCTAGCATTCGTGCTATGTTAAGGGTCGTACGGGTGGGTTTAATTCAATCAGGAAATAACGGGTTGAACTTGGCTAGCACTTATGATTTGTTGACCTTGTTAAGGTCATAAGTTGCTAGGGGCAAAAACAGTATTGGGAATTTCAAGTGTTGAAATTTGCAATGAGATTGCATACCTTTTATGAGATAGTTGGATCCTGATACCCACTGCGAGTAAGTGTTACTCTTGGGAGTGTTTTGCACTTTACAAATTAGCTGATCCAGTAGGTGTCTAAGAAAGGTGTTAACGGGGTTATGCCCCTGCGGAAACGAGGTAATTTAATTAGTTCCATGCGAAAACATAGGGAGACTCCCTCGGAGTACCAATACCTGCTTAGCTGAACGATTGGCAAACTTGTAGGGTGTAATTAATCTCAGCTAGTCTTACCTTTTAGGGTTTGAAGGAAGATTTGATAAAAACAGTGGGAGTCATCCTGATTAGATAAAATAATAACCAATCCAATCTTACAAGAGCGTACGCTAAAATGTTTTCTTCTCCCTCTCTCCAGGTAGCGACCATGACATGCCTTAATCAGGATAATAATATTGATATATTGACCAAACCCGCTTGTTATACTGAGCTGGAGAACATTGGTTCCGCTCTATCTTATAACTGTTATAAGTCTGAGTAGGAAATAGGGGAATATCCAGATTCCCACGCGACCCGAACGATGAATGAGCATGTTGATGCATCTTCTTCGGGTGTATTCGTTACCGAGAACTGTTTCTCAGTACACTCTATGTCCTGGGTATTAGATACCGGATCGGGATCCCACATTTGTAACATGTTACATGGGCTAAAGAAAGGTAGACAACTGGGAATAGGTGATTATTCTCTCCAAGTAGGGAATGGTGCAAATGTTGCAGCCAAAACAGCTGGAGAATATTACCTTGTATTACCAAATGGGAATATATTGATCTTGAACGACTGTTATTACGTACCATCTATGATTTGCAGTTTAATATCAGTTTTTTTATTGGATAAAGAAGGATATAACTTTGTAGTAGAGAAAAATGTTATGAATATTTTTCTAAATCAAGTATTGAATGGGTTTGGTATGTTATATAACGGTTTATACGTTCTAAATCAAAATACAGTTCTTAACGTACAGAACACACACAAGAGGAAAAGTTCAGAAATGAACGGACCTTCTTGTGGTATTGTAGACTCGGTCATATCAATGCGACACGACTAGCTAAGTTACATAAGGATGGATATTTGAACCCGTTTGAATTTACATCTTATGAAACTTGCCAGTCATGTTTCAAAGGCAAAATGACCAAAACTCTGTTTATTGGACATGGAGAAAGAGCTACTGAACCCTTGGGACTGATACATAGTGATGTATGCGGTCCTATGTCTACATATGCCAGGAATGGTTCCTCGTACTTCATTACATTCACCGATAATTTCTCAAAATTCGGACATATGTTCCTGTTGAAACACAAATCTGAAGCTTTTGAGAAATTCAAGAAATATAAGTGCGAAGTAGAGAACCAAATGGTTAGAAGTATTAAAATCCTTCGATTTGATCAGGGAGGAGAATACTTGAGCACGGAGTTCCTGGATTATTTAAAAGAGAATGGGATTCTCTCTCAGCTTACTCCTCCACATACACCACAGCACAACGGTATATCGGAGTGGAGGAATCACACCCTATTAGATATGGTGCGCTCTATGATGAGTACTGCTGAGTTACCTATTTCCTTTTAGGGTTATGCGCTTGAGACAGCCACATACTATTGAATAGAGTTCCAACCAAATCAGTTCCTACCACTCTATATGAGATATGGGAAGAGAATAGACCATATCTTAATTTCATTAAGATGTGGGGTTGTCCGGCCTATGTTAAAAAGCAAAATCCGGACAAGCTCGAGGCAAGATCATTTCTGTGCAAGTCTGTAGGATATCCCAAGCATTCGCGAGGGTATATCTTCTACCACACTGAGGAACAAAAGGTGTTTGTTTCTCGGAATACCACCTTTTTAGAAAAGGAATTTCTTGTAAAAGAAATTAGTGGTAATGAGTTAGAACCGGAAGAAGTTCCAGCCATACAAACTACAACTGACGATTTAATAGAACTAGAGGATTCAATAGTCTCCAACGAACCTCAACCACTCCGCAGATCTAGTAGGGTTCCTCATCCACCTGAGAGATACTATGGTTTTCTTGTAGACGGTGGGAGCGAGGATTGCATCATGGAAGATGATGACCCAACTAGTTTCGAGCAGGCCATCATGAGTGTGGACTCAATGAAATGGCTGGATGTAATATGATCTGAGATGGAATACATGAACACCAACAAAGTATGGACTTTGGAAGTGGCACCTGAAGGGGTAAAACCCATCGGGAGCAAGTGGATCTTGAGAAGATAATTGGTGTAGATGGAAAAGTTGAGACTTTCAAAGCTAGACTTGTAGCAAAAGGTTTTCGTCAACGACCAGGTGTCGACTATAATGAAACCTTTTCTCCAGTGGATATACTTAAGTCTATCAGGATCCTTCTTGCCATTGCTGCATACCATGACAACGAAATCTGGCAGTTGGATGTCAAGACCACTTTTCTAAATGGTGACTTAGAAGAGAGCGAGTACATGACACAGCCAGAGGGCTTCGTAAATAGTGGGAGCAGCGGAAAGGTGTTGCTTAAATCAATCTACGGATTAAAGCAGGTATCGCGGAGTTGGAACATCTGTTTTGATGTGGCAGTCAAAGAGTTTGACTTCATAAAAAATGTAGATGAACCTTGTATATACAAGAAGATAGTAGAGAGTAAGGCTGTCTTCATCGTATTGTACGTAGATAACATACTTTTGATAGAAAATGATGTTCCTATGCTACACTTGGTCAAGCTCTTCTTATCACAAAGTTTCTCCATGAAGGATCTGGGTGATGCCTCTTACATCTTGGGGAGAAACACTGGACATCTGTGAAGAACATTCTTAAGTACTTGAGAAGGACTAAAGAAATGTTCTTGGTGTATGGTAACAGTGAACTCCATGTCGAGTCCTTTACTGATTTGAGCTTCCAGATTGATAAGGACGACTGTAAGACAGTCTCGGGTTTTGTCTTTACCCTCAGTGGAGGGATGGTATGTTGGAAGAGTTCCAAGCTAGCTACCGTAGCAGACTCGACGATAAAGGCTGAATACATCGCTACCAATGATGCTGCCAAAGAGGCTGTCTGGATGAACAAGTTCATGAGATGAACTTGGTGAGGTTCCTACCATTAAGCATCCAATACTTGTGTATTGTGATACCAATGGAGCTGTGGTTTTGGCCTAGGAACCCCGGTCCCATCAGTTATCCAGACCTATTCTTAAGCGGTATCACCTGATCAGGGAGATAGTTGATCTCCAGGAGATCGAGGTCATGAAAGTTGACATGAAGAATAACATGGCGGATCCAGTCACGAAGGCCATTTGAGAGAATTTTGGGATGTTGGGTATGAGATACTACAACAATTGGCCTTAGTGCAAGTGGGAGATTGTTAGTTATACGTATGCCCCAGAGGCCATTATTGTACATGATTGTATATTATAATGGATGCTTGGACATATATAGAGAGGACTTTCTTGCTCGATATGATAGCATGCTATCTGGTTGCTCTTTATCTTAACATGTACACTTGTATTATTATACTGTCTCTCTGTTACATGTTGATAAAGCCCTTAGGATGTATACTTGACTAGTAGGACTATGATGCAGATCATACTAGTGGGGCCAGGGTAGTACATAAGTACATCCTTTAATTATTCCTAGTCGATGGAGTATCGAGATAGGGCATTGATATTCCAGAGTAGACCAGAGTATACGTTTCTTGACCCTGTATGGGGCAATGGTTGATCCCACAGCCATTGGTATTTGACATCAAAGATTGTACATATGTGCTCATTGGAGAATGGGTACACCGAACAGGACTCGCCGAGAACTCCTAAATGGTATTATACCTATCTTCAGATAGCAGTTCTCTAGTGACACTAGTATAGGTTAGTCTGTAGACCCGAGATCATCATAGAGTCTTGTGTGATTCCCACTGTGCTTTGATTTCCTCCCTACCACGCTCAAGAGAGCGTGCAAACAGGTGGATTTTGGGTACAGTTCCGAGTCACATGGAGGCAATGAGCGATAGGAGGGGTTTCTTCTCTCCCAGTATTGGGAGTTGATGTTGCGCTATGCTCGATTGGCTATAATAGGAAGTCCCTGGCCAGGGCTGATGTTGAGATTTACTGGTAAGTGCTATCAGTAATTTCTCGACCCGTTATGAGCCTCATATCAGCATGACTTATCAAGTTATTAGAGTCTGACGTTTACCACTCCCAGACTCGATATGCGACATATCAGACAAAGAGACCGGACTGTACGGTAATGTTACTTACTGGATTCATAGGAGTTTGGACAAGCTTGCTTATTGATCTTCCGATCGCTCAATACCTGGGTAGCCGTTACGTCCAGATAGTACCGCTGATGGCTTGTGGGTGACTGATATGATCATTACCTACTGCTGGCGTATTGACGAGTCTTTAGAGTCCTACACAGAGGTTTCCTAGCTCAAGCGAAACGAAGTAGGACACATATGTGATATGTGCGGGACCGAGATTAATACGTGTATGTGATACAGTATTCTAATCTCGCGATATAGGTTATATGTGATATAACCGGATTATTGAATCAAGTGTTGATTCAATAATTTGTTATATGTATATTTGATATACATATAAATGATATTAGTCGGTTGTATGCGATATAGCCGGATTATTAAATCAAGTGTTGATTTAATAATTTAATATATAATTATATATTTGATATATTAATATATATTAACTAATATTAGCTCACTTAAGAATTTGTTTTCTACAAATACATATAAATATATATGAGATATATATTAATGTGTTTATTTTTGTGTCATGCTAGATGATACATTGGACATTGGTGTATGAGACTCATACCAAACTAAAGATAATTTGGATGATTACTAATTAATGAATAAATCAAAGTTAAGTGGAAAATGCCATGGCTTAAGATGCTTGTGGAAGCATGGGGAAGCCTTGACTTAGTCCACTTATTTTGTTTTACTCTAGATATTTATTAACCCAACCATTATCTTTAGTTATGGTTAAGTCTCTACAAATATCACTTGAGATATTTTTTACACCATGGTTCATCACTTGATTTTCTTCTTCATTTCATTTTTCTTCACTAGATTTTGAGTGAGGTGAAAAAGAAAAAGAGAAAAATAATTCTAAAGTGAGCAAAATTCCTACTTCATTAATCTATACCAAACTAGCCATTTAGTATAGGTTGATTGCTTCACTAATTTCTCAATTAGTGAAGAGGTAGCTTGAGTTAGAGATTCTTCGACGTAGATCATCTTCGGCCTCGATGATCCTTAAGTAAGCTTGTTCCTTTCGCCTAGTGGAGCCTAAGAAGAGTTCGGAAGCCACTACTTGGAGCAAAGGGACTACTACACGGAGCTTTATAAGTGAAGGACCGGTCTACAAAGGTTTTATTCCTATTTCATTTAGTGTAAAGTTTGTTTACATGCATATAAAACCCTAATTCTCTAGTTCAATTCATGGATGGTGTTGCTTAGCACTCTAGATTTTTTAAAATTGCGTACTTGATACTTGCTAAAACCTAGCGGTGGTGCTAAGTGAACCCAACAGTTCTATAATGCTCTTCTGGAAGTATTCGAGCACTGGGATGAGACGGTCAGCACCGCCTTAAGATTCAGTCTTAGGCACAAAGAATGGCTCCGCTCTTTTGCATTGGCGCAATCTAAGACCATGGCCAAGGTAAAAGTCTGGACCGAATGGGAAATCCAACTTGAGTCTGAGGTGAACGCTAACCTTCCCCATGGAAACCGGATAGACCGAAAGAAACCGGACTGAGAAGAGAAGAAGAAGGCCGATCGTTCGAAAACCTATTCTCCTAGGGTTCACGAGTACACTCTTATGAACGTTTCTCAGGCCGAGCTGCTAGAGGAGGTAAATAGTGAGAGATTATTCAAGATCCCTCCAATGATACAAAGGCCGGGCAAGCGACTCTGCGGCCCATATTGTGCCTTTCATCGGTCACAGGGACACCCGACCGAGAATTGTAAACAGCTGCGCGATAACATCGAGGAGCTAATCCGCTCCGGTCACCTCACAAAGTACCTATGAGACAAACATCAAGCAAATAGGGAGTAAGCAGACCAACCTCCTACCGAAGAGTTGACAATCGGACAGATCATGGCCGTCTTCGTTGGCTCGACTTCGAGCAACGAAGATACCCGTTGTATCCGTCCGGTCATGACTTTAAGTGCTCCCCCCTCCAATAAGTATAAGAAGGTTGCTCCCATCACCTTCACCTATGAGGACCTGCATGGCATATCCATCCTGCACAATAATCCCCTAGTGATCATGGCCTGAGTAAATCGGTACGAAGTTAGGAGAATCCTCGTTGACTCAGGAAGCTCGGCAGACATCCTATTCCACGACTGCTTCTAGTGTATGAGATTAAACCCGTCTAATCTTCAACCTACCTCACACGTTCTCTCCCTGTTTACTAACCACTCCGTCCAATCTGAGAGAACGATCACTCTCCCTTTCAACATTGTGGAGGTCGAAAGAACCCGAATAATGTCGGTGAGTTTTCTCGTCGCCCGGGTTCCTTCGTCTTATAACATCCTCTTGGGTTGCCCCACCTTAAACGCCCTTTAAGCTTAGATCTCGACCTACTACCTCGTGCTCAAGTTTCATCTGAGCAATAGTAGGATAGGCCGGGCCTAAGGAGATCAGCAAATTGCTAGGGTAAGTCTCGCTATGACAGTTCCCGAGGATAAAGAAGTTGATCTAACCGATGGACCGTGTGATCCTTGGGAATCGCTGGATCCATGTGATGACAAGAAGGAAATCCGGGGTTCCCTGCTAGAAGCCTTGTCCGAAGTCCTCCTCAAGGAGGAGACAACAGCCGAACTGTCCAGATCGGCTCCCTCTTGATCGGGGAAACTCGGGACAACCTTATCCAGTTCCTCCGAGACAACTCCTGTAAGTTCACGGCGGCGCCTCGGCCGTCAATCCGACGCCGGAATGCGGAAACGAAACTTTTCTAAAAACTAGAACCGGCACCACCGCGCACTAAAATCCCGGATCGGGCCATTAACCTAACTCTAGCAAACATGAGAAAGGGGTAGAATGCTATACCAAGCGATCCGTGTCCTTCGGTCTTCGCCTCCACTCCGATCTCCTTGCGGAATCTCCGGTCGTCACCTCCTCGTCGAAATGGGCACCACATCACCGGGTTCTTTTACGGGCTCTCACCTCTGGACCGAGGCAACTCGGGCACGAAGTTGGCGAGCCAACGTGCCCAAGGTTGATGTAGATGAAGTGTAGACTCCATTGTCTCTTTGGGGTAGAGAAGTTGCCATGTATAATGGAAGAGAAAGAAACTATGGAGAGATGTGAGGAATTTTGCAAGCAAGCCAAAAATGTGATGAATCAATTTTCCTCACCCAAATGAAAACTCTCTCCTCACTCCCCTCAAGTGGCCGGCCCCTCTATCATCAAATGGTGGAGGGAATGAAAACATGAAGGGAGGTGAGTGTAGGAATGAAAAGAGGTGACCACATCCAAAAGTGATGATAACAAGGTCAATTCAATTTCTAATCCATTCTAATCTCATTTAATGCAAATCAAGTGATGGAAAAAGAATCTCATGATGCTTGGAACCATCATGAAGCCACATATGCAAATAACACCTCCACAAAAGATAATTTGCACAACTGCAAATAACCCCTCCATCGAAAAAGTCCGGCCGGGAAGGAACAAAGGAAAACTGGCCGGAACGGAATGCAAACTGGCAACTTCAGAAAACTGATCCCGTGATAAATTACAGGAAAACCCCGCGACTGTATATACATACCCGCATTTGTATTCCCACTGAATACAAATGCAAAGAGACAAAATCTACACTGTCTAATACTAGGATCCGGCTTAAACCAAAGCCCGCTAGTAAAAACCGTCCGATCACGATGCGTGCAATACCGCACGTATCTGATCGAACCCTGCCATATCTCCATACGGCCTCTACAACGTTTCGCCCGAAACTTGAGAAAACGGTCTGTGGGGGACTCTAAAGACTCGTCAATACTTTGGTTGTGGATTTAACCACTAGCACGTCAGAGGTATTAGCCAATACGTAACGGGCTACCAGGTATTGACCAAAAGGGACGTCGATGAGCGAACTCATCCTGACACCCTACTGAGCCTGTCAGTGACAATATCCGTACAGTCCGGTCCGTTCGTCTATGAGCATCGCATGGCGGGCCTAGGGGTTGGTAAAAGTCAGACCCCAAAAAGCGGTACAAGTCGTGTCGGAGAGTAACCCAGAACACTCTGAGATATTACTGGAATACCTATCAGTAAATCTCCTGCCTTGGCCAAGGACTTCGTGTAATGGCTCTCCTAGACACAGCGCGACCTCACCCCCAATACCGGGAGAGACGAACCCCTGCAGATCCGCTCACTGCCTCTATGTGGCTCGGGACTGTACCCAACTAAAACCTGTTTGCACGTCTCCTTTGAGCGTGGTAGGGTAGTAATCAAAGCACAGTGGGAACTCATACGAGACAAATGACGATCTCAGGTCGATGAAATAACCTGTACACATGTTACCAGGGAACTGCTATCTGACGTCTGGTATAATCCCAACTAGCAGGTTCCCGGCGAGTCCTGTCCGGTGTACTCATAACCCAATGAGCACCTGTATACATATTAGGTGAACCAACTACACCAGTGGCTTGTGAGACCGGCCACCGTCCCTCGTCGGGGTCTCGACTGTATACACTAGTCTAGTCTGGAGTATCGATGCCCTGTCTCGAAACTCCCATAACTAGGGACCTTTTAAGGATGTGCTTATAGACCCCAGCTCCCATGTATATGATTGCCCTCATACTGCTGGCAGTCAAGCAAGAATCTTAGGGGCTCTATCAACGTGTAATAGTGACCTGTAAGGCCACCTAAAGTAGTACACGATGATAAAGGTAAACCAGATAGCATACTATCATCTTGAGTAAGACTGTCCTATCGGTATAGGTCCTCCCTCAATCATTGCAATCACGTGCCTGTGATCCAATAATTGACTCTGAGGGCACTATCTCCAACAATCTCCCACTTGCACTCAAGGCTAATTATTGCGATGTCGCATACTCACAGCCCGTGTGATACCGAACACCCAACTCCTCTACTAGTCAGTCTCACAAAGCTCGTTTGCGAAACTATTGCGTTCGAGGAATAGCCTCAGTGAGTGGATCCGCTGTGATGTTTCTTTCTATGTCTCACTTTATCTCAAGTTCGCGGAGAAAGCCATCTCCCGAAAATGAGCAATACCTGTCTTAGAATATGATTGGATGTCTGATGGGATCAAGTTCATAAATGAACTCCAAATCCAAACTTCTTAGACTGTATCGTCAACTGAACTTAATCAATATCCTGCGCCATTGCTCCCTCAGTATCCGCTTGAACCTCCTGTCCAAACTACTGCCCCTCGTCAGAGGGAAAACTATAACTTTGACAGCCACTCTGTCATCCAGGTCACCTTGGAAGCCTGGAATGATAACTGTCTCCTGAATGAGGCTGTCGTTATCATATCCCTAGAACATCTACTTATGTTCTAAAACTGCTTCCGATCGTTTCTCCAGGATTGGATTAATATCAACTTATTGCACCATGTGGAGAAACCACTGTGTGACTACCAAAGTATAACCGATCGTAGTATAGGAATTTTACTTTCTACTCTGTGTATGTCATCCAAATACTAGGACATCACACCCTACTACCTTCTTAACAGATCTATCCCCTATTCTGATGAAGTCAAACCTATAACTGTCACATCAGAAATAGATGATCTATCTCCGCTATATCTGCTTTAGTCTATAAATAGACATAAGCCACTTGTCCACTATGCTTCCGCTGCTCCCACTGGCTACGACAACCCTCTGGCAGAGTCATATACACGTACACTTCTGAAGCCAGTTCAGAATGATGCTATACTCATCCTCCTGCCGGGTCTCATAGTCTGGAACAACAGCAATGGCAAGTCTGGGTAAACAAGAGCCTCCCTGCCACCGTCCTTGAGGCTACCGGAGTACCTCTCGGGTGCTTGAGGTTTCCCACCATATCTGCGGAGTGGCTAATGGAATGTCAAACTAGATTGAATCTTTAGGTTCTTATCAAATCTTCAGTAATCGTTTGCGGTTCTGGAATCACTTCCAGTTCTACCATACTCCCACTACGGTTTTCTGAAAAAATCCATTTTTATTAAAACTGTGGCGAGTCAAGAACAATATCACTATTGATCTTCCAGATGGTAGAAAGTCAACCCTCGTCATAGCCTGGGTCAATCCACAAACAGCCATTACAGAAACGTGCCTTGAGTTATCCAGAGTCTGGTTTTAAGCATAAGCCGGACAACTCCCCGTACCTTAACATCGTTAAGATATGAACTGTTCTAAATCCAATATAGAACCAGAGGCACTGATTTAATTGAACCAGATTCAAATCATGCAGCTGTCTCCAGTGCATTTCAACTAAATGGAAGGAGGCCGATCAGCGTTACTCAACTTAGGAATGCTTCCAATTATGAGTAACTTGAAAGAGAAGCAAGTTCTCTTAATCATTACTAATAACTGAACACCATACACAAGTATCTACATCTTCGATCACCTTGAAGAATCCCGATACTTGCAATACCTGGTTCTCTACTTTATTCATATACCTATAATTTCTCAAAACTTGGACCTTATGTTTCTACGAAACACTTGTCTAAAAGCTAGAGAAGTTATAAGTAAACCGAATATAGTATGAGAACCAACCTCTCTGTCCACATGGACGCTGGACAACATACAATACTCTGTATAAGTCTCTTGAGTCCAATAACTCGTTCACTGTGTGTCGTAGGTTGAAAACTGTACTTATGGTTAAGAAGAATTACACCGCTGTTCAATGCTCCTTACCTAACCATCCACTGATATAGGTAAATGTCACGGACATAATTTCAAAAAGGTATATCTCACTCTATAAAAATATACGTACAGATATATCAATTTGAAATTGGTGCATAACAACGGATATTCAAAACCAAATATTTGCCGTCCGGCAAACTACCCAGGTGATTTCCTCAAATATCACCAATTACAACGAATTCTGATATAATGAGGATGATCACCTAATTCCCAATAACTTACTCCCACTCATCATCTGTAAATCCATACAGATGTGAAAATCAAACCTGGTAAATACATACCCTGGAGCAAGGGCTAATTGGGAAATCAGTTTTCTTTTAACTGTACACAGTGAAACTGAAACATGTAAATGTTTCGATGGGGTATCCCGGTATTCCTAGTAATGCCTCTTCCATTATCCAAATTCACAACTGTAACCGTATAATTCTTTGCCATCTCTCCAAATCCCTTTATATGTCTTTAGTCATTACCTTCTGTACACCCTCTTAGGCTAAATGGTTTTCTTCCTTCCCTACCGTTCGGCACCAGCCTATGGTTTGGAAGAAGACTATCCAATAAGCATAATGGGTGTACTGTCCTAATCCTAGGAGCACTCGCAATGCGAAAGAAGGTGAAGATAAAAGACAACCGAATAAACCTTATTCCTATTTCTCCTGAACCAGAATCCATCCTCGAACTGGAACAAGTTCCTTTCGAGTTCGTATATAACCATACGATGGAATATCCAATATACTGTGGATCTTCGTAGTGATACGGAGTGTCCCGGAGAAATATAAAGGTGATTTAGGATTGGCGAAAAAATACTTGGTTTGGTCGTGAATAGCAGTCGCAGTTTACTTTGCCCTCTTACTAATCCCTTTATATGTCTTTACTTAATACCTTCTGTACACCATCGTTATGCTAATTGGTTTTCTTCATTCCCCACCGTTCGGCACCAGCCTACGGTTTAGAAGAAGACTATCCAATTTGCGTAATAGGTGTACTATCTCCTAAACCAAAGAGTACTCGCAACCTGAGAGAAGGTAAAAGGAAAAGACAACTGAATAGTCCTATTCGTTTTCTCCAGAACTAGAAACCATCCTCGAATAAATTCCTTCGAGTTCGTATATAACCATACGATGGTTTTGTCCAATGGAAGTGGGCGTTCGTAGTAATACGGGGTGTCCTGGAGAAAAGGGTAAAAGTAGGAGTGGCAATGAGGTATGCAACTCTGACAATCCAAAAGCCAGTGTTAAAGAAGGTTCGGTTAATTTTGATCACTGAGTCATAGTCTAGGGTCGGGTCATGGTCGCTACCAAAGAGAGGGAGAAAAGAAACACTCAGCGTGCACTCTAACCTACATCAGAATGGTTATCACTTTATCTAATCTGGAAACCTCCCACTGTACCGTCAAATTCTCCTCCAAACCTGAAAGAAGAATTAGTCGGGATCACCCGAGGAGTAAACCAACTCATCAGTGGGAATCGGGATCCAACTATCATCGCATGATAACGTGACGGAATCCACTCACGTTATCACACTCCAGAAGGTATGCACATATCTGGCAAGTTTCAGTTTCTTTAGAAACTCCCAATATGATTTTTACCCCATGCTCTTATGACCTTGACTTTGGCCAACATATCATAAGTCACATGTCAAGTTCTACCCGTCATTCTCCCGGTTAATTTGAACCCATCCGTACATACCCTTGACTTTGGCCAAAATAGTAGTACGACTGTCCCAAACCAACGCATCTATCTATGCTGCATATGAATACCCAATAGCTACCAATCACTGTGCCTTGACTTTGGCCAACATACACAGCTTGAATACTTATTAACTATTCATATGAAACGACGGAGGGCTACGAATGGTTTCTGGCGAAAACCTTTAACGTAATGAATTTGATATCGTTGAAGGAACCGGATAGCTTTTTAAAAAATATAGTGGCGAAAACCTTTGCTAAAGAGGTCACTTCCGGTGAAGGGATCTTGGCTCTTTCCCCGTAGAATGAGGTGCAGGATATTCCAACTGAATGCCACGATGCAAAGCAAAAGTAAACGACTATAGTGAAGTTATTGCCTTGACGCAAACTTCTGTCCAAGGGGTCACTCCCGGTGAAGGGATCTCGGCCCTTGCCTCGTCGACTGAGGAGCAGGATATTCCAACTGAATACCACTGTGCAAAACAAAAGAGAACGTCCTTGCAATAACAGCTTTTTGAAAAAAAAGTTCCAACAACATCAGAATAGGTTTGTTTAGCTTGCATTGATCCGAATCAATGCAGTCCCATCAATTGATCACACCACAAAGAACGAAAATAATGATGTACGTATATGCCATCCGCATTCGCCACTGGGTCCCGTCATCACCCGTTAGGTTACTTAACTAACGACAGAGCGGGGACTGGACTAGCGTGGATGCAAAACATATACAACATCTACTAGTATATATATATATCAATATATAATATCGCTCAAGGCATGATAAAATCCAACATCACAGAAATGTAATAAGCATCACAGAACAATACAGATATCTGGGATCCCCGGGTTTCACAGAGCCGCTACTGAAACCCGACGTTCCCCTGGTCGTGTGGATAGCCTGTGCAATGAAAATACTAGACCCCTACGGGCGTGGCAAGTCACCCGCCAAAACCTGAAGCGAGGCAGCCCCCTTCAGCCACGTGAATGGACCACCCGGCACTTCACGGAATCCGGTAACTTGGGCACCCCTCCTTGGGTCAACCTGTACCCCGTACGAGTGCGGCGAATAGCCCGCCAATTCCAGAGTGAAGCCCCCTCCGTCTCAATGCCATGAGATGCGGGCCCGTTGCCCTCTAGAACCCGGCTATCCGTGCACCCCTCCTCGGGGTAATCCCAGTACAAAAAGTAAAATATACATATAACGGGTACATCGATCTCAACCCGGTCGTGCCCCAAAAGAATAATATACAAACATGCCGTGATGGCAGTCCACATGTCGGACGCTCGTCCCGCAATATCAAATGTACATAATAAAACAAACTGTACTACCATTGCATCCAGGCTATCCCCCACGACCAATCCGCAACAACACAATATAACATAGAATATCAACGTGAATGTCACATTCGCAAATCCGTCTAAAAGGGCTATAGCAGTTAGACAGGATTTACCGATCAAATGACATTCACGGTCGCAGATATAATGTAAATACTGTGAACTAACATGTTTAAAATATTCGATCGATCAAATTTACCGAAGTGGGCCCCAAGCACTACTGTAGCACTCGAAGAAAATTTGGGCCCAAACAGAATATTCCAAAACCCCCACTTCCAAGTCCAAAGAGTTCTGTGCAAAAATGGTACAGTAAGGACACTGTACAGCGGTAGAACCGCGGCCAGAAGGGGGGTTAGGCCGCGGTTCCACGGTCGTCCTACAGTATCATGCCACCATGTTTTCACAGAATTCTTAAAACTTCCTGCATGTTTTTCTGCAACAACCTGAAAAATTTTTAGAGCCAAAACAAATTTCGACAGAAACATATGCAATGGAAATACGGTTTTAGGATAAATGTTCGATCGAAGTTTTAAACTCGCTAGACCAAGCTAGACTAGGTTAATGGCGTGTCTCTGATACCATTGTAAGTTCACGGCGGCGCCCCGGCCGTCAATCCGACGCCGGAATGCGGAAACGAAACTTTTCTAAAAACTAGAACCGGCACCACCGCACACTAAAATCCCGGATCGGGCCATTAACCTAACTCTAGAAAACATGAGAAAGGGGTAGAATGCTATACCAAGCGATCCGTGTCCTTCGGTCTTCGCCTCCACTCCGATCTCCTCGCGGAATCTCCGGTCGTCACCTCCTCGTCGAAACGGGCACCACATCGCCGGGTTCTTTTACGGGCTCTCACCTCTGGACCGAGGCAACTCGGATACGAAGTTGGCGAGCCGACGTGCCCAAGGTTGATGTAGATGAAGTGTAGACTCCATTGTCTCTTTGGATTAGAGAAGTTGCCATGTATAATGGAGGAGAAAGAAACTATGGAGAGATGTGAGGAATTTTGCAAGCAAGCCAAAAATGTGATGAATCAATTTTCCTCACCTAAATGAAAACTCTCTCCTCACTCCCCTCAAGTGGCCGGCCCCTCTATCATCAAATGGTGGAGGGAATGAAAACATGAAGGGAGGTGAGTGTAGGAATGAAAAGAGGTGACCACATCCAAAAGTGATGATAACAAGGTCAATTCAATTTCTAATCCATTCTAATCTCATTTAATGCAAATCAAGTGATGGAAAAAGAATCTCATGATGCTTGGAACCATCATGAAGCCACATATGCAAATAACACCTCCACAAAAGATAATTTGCACAACTGCAAATAACCCCTCCATCGGAAAAGTCCGGCCGGGAAGGAACAAAGGAAAACTGGCCGGAACGGAATGCAAACTGGCAACTTCAGAAAACTGATCCCGTACTAAATTTCAGGAAAACCCCGCGACTGTATATACATACCCGCATTTGTATTCCTACTGAATACAAATGCAAAGAGACAAAATCTACACTGTCTAATACTAGGATCCGGCTTAAACCAAAACCCGCTAGTAAAAACCGTCCGATCACGATGCGTGCAATACCGCACGTATCTGATCGAACCCTGCCATATCTCCATACGGCCTCTACAGCGTTTCGCTCGAAACTTGAGAAAACGGTCTGTGGGGGACTCTAAAGACTCGGCAATACTTTGGTTGTGGATTTAACCACTAGCACGTCAGAGGTATTAGCCAATATGTAACGGGCTACCAGGTATTGACCAAAAGGGACGTCGATGAGCGAACTCATCCTGACACCCTACTGAGCCTGTCAGCGACAATATCCGTACAGTCCGGTCCGTTCGTCTATGAGCATCGCATGGCGGGCCTAGGGGGTTGGTAAAAGTCAGACCCCCAAAAGCGGTACAAGTCGTGTCGGAGAGTAACCTAGAACACCCTGAGATACTACTGGAATACCTACCAGTAAATCTCCTGCCTTGGCCAAGGACTTCGTGTAATGGCTCTCCTAGACACAGCGTGACCTCACCCCCAATACCGGGAGAGACGAACCCCTGCAGATCCGCTCACTGCCTCCATGTGGCTCGGGACTGTACCCAACTAAAACCTATTTGCACGTCTCCTTTGAGCGTGGTAGGGTAGTAATCAAAGCACAATGGGAACTCACACGAGACAAATGATGATCTCAGGTCGATGAACTAACCTGTACACATGTTACCAGGGAACTGCTATCTGACGTCTGGTATAATCCCAACTAGCAGGTTCCCGGTGAGTCCTGTCCGGTGTACTCATAACCCAATGTGCACCTGTATACATCTTAGGTGAACCAACTGACACCAGTGGCTTATGAGACCGGCCACCGCCCCTCATCGGGGTCTCGACTGTATACAATAGTCTACTCTGGAGTATCGATGCCCTGTCTCGAAACTCCCACGACTAGGGACCTTTTAAGGATGTGCTTATAGACCCTAGCTCCCACGTATATGATCGCCCTCATACTGCGGGCAGTCAAGCAAGAATCCTAGGGGCTCTATCAACGTGTATTAGTGACCTGTAAGGTCACCTAAAGCAGTACACGATGATAAAGGTAAACCAGATAGCATACTATCATCTTGAGTAAGACTGTCCTATCGGTATAGGTCCTCCCTCAATCATTGCAATCACGTGCCTGTGATCCAATAATTGACTCTGAGGGCACTATCTCCAACAACCCCGATGTGTTAGCTTGGACTCCCGTGGAAATATCGAGGATAGACCCCAAGGTGATCTCCCATAAGCTCGAAGTTGACTCAAAAGCCCGTCTGGTCTGACAGCAGAAAAGTAACTTCGTGCCTGTCAAGGAAAAGGCGACTGAGGAGGACGTGGACTGACTGCTCACAACAGACTTCATCAGAAACCTGGACTACTTGGCTTGGTTGGCCAACACAGTCATGGTCAAGAAACCGAACGGGAAGTGGCGTATGTGTGTCGACTTTACTGATCTGAACAAGGCCTGCCCGAAAGACAACTATCCGCTCCTTCGGATAGATCAGTTGGTGGATAGCTCGGGCTGTCATGAGCTGCTGAGCTTCATGAATGCCTTCTCCAGTTATAATCAAATCCGGATGGACCTAGCCGATGAAGAGCTCACCGCTTTCACCATCGATAGAGGGGTCTACTGCTACAAGGTAATGCCCTTTGGCCTCAAAAATGTTGGGGCAACTTATCAACAGCTGGTCAACAAGCTTTTCAAGCCACAAATCGGGCGGAATATGGACGTCTACGTCGATGACATGCTTGTGAAGTCCACCCGGTCAACCGGGCATACTACGGACCTTGGCGAAACTTTCGAGGTCATGTGAAAGTACAAAATGAAGCTGAATCCAGCCAAGCGTGCTTTCGGCGTTATGGGCGGAAAGTTCCTCAGATTCATGGTCACCTATTGAGGAATCGAGGCAAACCTGGAGAAGTTCAAAACCATCATTGACATGACGGCGCCAAATAGCAACGTAGAAATCATGTGACTCACAGGCAGGGTGGCTGCTCTGAGTCGGCTCATGTCCAAATTTGGGAAAAAATGCCTACCTTTCTTCAAAGCCTTAAGAAAGATCCCAGAGTTCGAGTGGTCCAAAGAGTGTTAAGCCACCTTCGAGCAGCTCAAGGTTCGTCTGTCGACACCACCGCTACTCACTTGACTAGCCAAAGGAGACGAGCTACTGCTGTACCTAGCCGTCTTCGGCCAGGCGGCTAGCTCCATACTCATCAATGAATCCGAGGGAATACAATGGCCTGTTTACTACATCAGCCATGTTTTTAAAGACGTGGAGACAAGGTACCCGGCCATCGAAAAGATAGTCCTGGCGCTCGTCGTCGCCTCCAGGATGCTTCAACACTATTTCCAAGCTCATATGATCATCATTCTCACCGACTGACCCCTGGGTAACATCCTCGGTTCCCCTGAGTCATCGGGCTGCTTGGAAAAATGAAGATGGGAGTTGTCGCAATAATTTGACATCCAGTACCGACCAAGGAAAGCTATTAAAGCCTGAGCCCTAGCCGATTTCATGGTTGAATGCACCATTCCCAATACGGAAGAAGCGCCAACACGAGATCCAAACCCACAATACTCAGTCGAAGAAAAGCTTGGTCCGATTACGGACTGGGTACTTTATGTGGACGGTTCCTCCACAGAGGAAGGAAGTGGAGGTGTGCTAGTCATCCGCATCCCCAATGAAGCCGAGATAGAATATTCTCCGCGGTTCAACTTCAAGGACTCGAACAACGCTGCCGAGTATGAAGCCTTATTGGCTGGCCTACGAATCGTCTCAGGGGTGGGGCTAAAGGAGATCGAAATCCGCAGTGATTCTGCGTTGATCGTCGGCCAAGTAATCGGACGATTCAAAGCCTGAGAACCCCTCATGATGAAATATCTTGCCGAGGTGAAAAGGCTACAGAAAAATTTTGACGAGGTCCAAGTGGAGCAGGTTCCCCAGAATATGAACGTCGAGGCCGACGCCTTGAGCAAGCTCGTCTCCTCCTATTCAGCTAATCACAAAATGAATATCCTCTTCGAGGTCCTGCCGCGACCCAGCATCGAAGATACAGAAGTGATACACAAGGTTTACACCACTCAGGGGAGTATCCCGGATTGGAGAAAGCCCATAGTGGAATTCCTCAAGGACGGAACGCTCCCTGAGGACAAAACAAAAGTGCGCAGGTTCTGCATGAAATCTCGTCACTTTGTATGGAGCAATAGTAACTTTTAAGTACGTTCTCCAAAAGATACATGAAGGAGTCGAAGGTGCACATCAGGGGGCTCACAATTTGATTCAAAAGACGCTGCTATAGGGCTATTATTAGCCGACTATCCACACCGATGCAGAAAAGCTCGTACGGAGGTGCAAGGCGTGTTAACTCTTCGGCAGCATTCCTCGATTACCAGCCGCAGAGTTAACATCGCTTAGCTCCCCTTGGCTGTTCGCCCAGTGGGGAATGAACATGGTTGTCCATCTCCCTACAGGCACAGGGGGCACAAATATATCATCGTCATCGTGGACTACTTTACAAAATGGATTGAAGCCATGCTGATAAGAAAACTGGATGCCGCCTCCACAGTGAAGTTCCTACAAAACAACGTAATTGCACGATTTAGAATTTCCTGGTGCATCATCACCGACCACGGAACCAACTTTGATAACGACAAAGTTAGAGAATTCTGCAGCGACTGTCACATACTGATGAAGTTCTCCGCGGTCGCTCATCCCCAATGCAACGGGAAAGCCAAGGTAGTAAACTGAGGTGTCATCCGGAGGCTCAGAGCTCGCCTGGAAGGAAGGCATGGCAGATGGGTCGAAGAACTGCCCCGGGTATTGTGGACATTATGAACGTTGAAGAAGACACCCACGGGAGAAACCCCGTTCAGTCTCTATTATGGAACCGAGGCAATGGTCACTGCAGAAATCGGTCAACCAAGTTATCGGGTCGAACACTTTGACGTCGAAGCCAACATCTTGGCCCTTCGAAGAAACCTAGACATCCTGCTGAATAAGAGAGACCGGGTATAAATAAGGATGGCTGCATATCAGCAGTAGACCGTCTTGTTCTACAATACTTGGGTCAAATACCGAGCGTTCAAATCGGGAGACTTAGTCCTCCGACGCAACGAATTCTATGACCATGAGAGGCAACACAAGTTCTCCCCGAAGTGGGATGGCCCCTTCCTCGTGACGGAGGTATTGCCCGGAGAAGCATACCGTCTCCAAGATTCCTTGGGACGTAACCTTTTGCGGCCGTTGTTCACATCAGAATATTGCATTTGATACCGCTCATTCTTATGCACATTTGTATATAGGTAAGTGCTTTTAATCCGTATTTGCTACATGATTATAGATTATAGGTTCTCAGTCCAGAATAATGCAAAATCACTCACATTTTCTACAATTATGAAAAATTCAGAACAACTGCTGAAAACAGATAAATCCGGGTTCCGGTCATCTACATCCGTCAGGTGATGCTTACCAATACAAGGGACAAGATTAAGCGATGGTTGTGTCTGGGACAAGCACAAAGCATGAGGGAGGCAACACAAGGATCAAGGCGGCAACGCGGAGCTCGAGGGAGATCAAGGCACAAAATTCAATTGAATTGCCATTTTGGACTGTTGAAAATCTGAGAATATTTTGGAAGGATTTTGCAAATGTGAACCTACCAAACAGAAGAAGATAGAAACACGAGAACCCACAAGAAAAACGGCGCATCAATTCCAAAATTGCACCGCGGAATAGAGAAATTTTGGCCTATTTGGCGGTGAATCAGCGGTTGTGTCGTAGCCAAATGTGACGAATATTCATGGGTGTTTTGGTCATTGTGTAAGGGCTCAGAATATTACCCTAGGGTTTCATTTCACTGCCTATAAATACTCCAGTTCAGAGGCAAAGAGGCATGCTTTATTTTCCTTAGGATTAGTTCTAGTTTAATGTAAACACCTTCTTCTTCATCTTTTTTCCATTAAAATGTAGTGAGATCTTTTGAGTAGAAGAATAATAAAGATGAGAGTTTAATCTAGCTTGTATCTTTTGTATTGTTAACTTAGTTTTTATTACCTGCTTGTTATTTTCTCGGTTGTATAATTGTGTTTTTCTTTGATAAGTATTTGGTTTTTTATTTGTTCTTCTTCTTCTCTTCTCTTTTGCAAAACTATGATGCTCAAGTGTGATTCTTGCTTAGGTGAGATCCCAAGAAGCTAGTTTATGACCTCATTCTCATTTCTTTTCTCCTCTTCGATTTGTTTTTTTTATAATGAGTGAGTAGTTTACTCACTTGTTAGGGTTAAGGAAAGGTGGTATGAGGGTTGGAAAAATCCCTTGTGCTTCTCTTTGCCAAATAACTTGAATTGAACTTAGACCAAACAAACACAATCATCTCCCTTAGGCGCGCTATAAGTGATATATAGCCGTGACCTAAGTTGAGAATTCCTTTATGCGCAACACAAACGTGCATGCAGTTGCGGCCTAATTGGAGATTTGTTATGGATGTTTCGTCCAGGGTTCGAAATAAGAGCATGGAACGGACGGACAAGAGGTACTAGGATTAGATTTAGCGTTGGAAAGTTTGCTTAAACTCGCAAATACCATTTCTATGTTCTCTTAATTCTCGTTACTTCCGATTATTCCAACATCATTTCAATGATGGCACAAGACAAGCACAAAATTATTTCCTAACTCTACTTACCAACCCTAACCCTAACCCTAACAAGTTCTCTTGAACATAAACACTTAGGATAGAATTGAAAAAACTTGGACATTCTTAACTTGACTTGTCTAAAATAAGAATGAAAATACATACCATCTCTCTGTGGATTGACTCATACTCAACCGGCTAGCTACCAAGCGAAACTGACTTGATTGCGGTAAGTAGAACAAGTAGAACGCATATCATATCATGAAAAGTTATACCAATCAGCCGTATAACGCTGAAAAGCTTAAATTGTACTATTAAACTCATACTCCCTTTAATAATAAAGATTCTTGCTTCTCTGCAATCCGGATTGTTTCTTCTGATTCTTAACCTAGACACTACGTGAGGCCTGTGGGTAGGTTCCTGCCCGTCACGCCAATTCAAAACGGGTAGTTTCCTGCCCGACCTAACTAAGGGTCTGAAGCCTTCTCTCGAGCCTACAGGCTGTCTCCAGCCCGGCTCGGAGGCGAGGGAAGTATCCCAGGCCAGCCCTTTACTCAAGTGAATATAACGCGGGTGCGCCTATAAGTAGCCAACCTAAGTCTCGCTCTTCCCATCTTACCTCTACTCCAGGGTGAAGAATTGAAGGAGGGGCACCGATCTACTTACACTTGGAAAACAGAAACGAAAATTTTCAATGTTCTAACATTCTGAGCAAAGAAAAATTCATAAGCAAAAGAAAAAATTATTAATAAGAAGTATTCTCGGCTCTGCAGCCTTACAAAAGTGCCCGGGGGCTCGCAAAAGAAAACACTATTCTGTTGCCTAACGATTATAGCAAAGGAGGAAGAGGGTCTTGAAAACATTGACCGTGGTACTCAAAGCAGAGATCCGATAGACGATCCCATGCAGCGTTCCATCGCTCCATCTGCCTATGTCCATGGACCCGAGCAGTTATGGTTCTGTCGGGGACTCCGCGCATGAAGCTATGATCAATCTCTATTGGAAATATCGGCGTAGGATATCTATTGAGCGATCTCGTCTGCTTTTCGAGATCAGGCCCAACTCATGGGCCGTGCGCATCTTGTCGACGACCTCCTCCGGCGCTTGTTAGGACAATGCCCTAAAAATGCCGGGGGAAGACGTCCAGATCGTATAGACAAGCACATGTTGGAGAGATGATCGGCATGGGAGTAATCGCCCGTAATGATGTTCCAGCCGACCTATCATAGCCTTGTATGTCGCCTCTGAGCTATCGTAATCGTAATAGTAGACGTTGACGCGGGATACGATATCTCGAATGTTGTACGTGTTGCCGGCCATCGGAAAACGATTGACTACGAAGGTCGGAGAAGGAAAAAAGCAGGAGATGGAGAAAACTAAAAGCAAATCGATGGAAGTGCCTAAGAAGAGGCCATGACCCCTCTATTTATAACCTCAACAAAAATTCCCCTACGGTCGAGATTCTCTCATGCCAAGGCATGAATTACGGAGTATTGCATCCATCGGATGAGGCGTCGCCATGTGGCTTTCGGCCATTGGCCGCCTCCTTTTCACGCCGATCCAAGCGGATTGAATGACGCCGTCAGGAGATACGCACGGATCTCAAGATACCTTCCATCTTCCACGTGGCACCAGGAATCGGGGAGGCGCAAATGTCAACATCATGGCGATCTTACCTTCCATTGATCTGATGCTCTTTCATGAGGCCGCTGGGCAGCTTGCTGTCTGACCAATTCATAGTGAGTAGATTTCTTCCTGGCCTAAACTGTGGTTCAGAATCCCTCTCACCAGGCCGCCGGGTTGCTTCCTATCCGACCAATTCACAGCGAGTAAATTCCTGCTCGGAAGCCTTCACGAGGCCGCTGGGTAGCTTCCTGCCCAGCCAATTTGCAGCGAGTAGATTCCTCCTCAGCATGAATTGTGGATCTGAAGCCCTCTCACGAGGCCGCAGGGTAGCTTCCCACCTGGCCAACTCGCAGTGAGTAGGTTCCTGCTTGGCCCGAACTGTGAGTCAGAAGTCATCTCATGAGACCGATGGGTAGCTTCTTGCCCAACCAATTCATAATGAGTAGATTCCTTCTCGGCTTAAACTGTGGATCGGAAGCCCTCTCACGAGGGTACTGGGTAGCTTCCTGTCCGGCCAATTCACAGCGAGTAGATTCCCGCTCGGCCTAAACTGTGAATGTTAGGAATATGTATGCCCTAGAGGCTATTATTGTACATTGATGTATATTATAGTGGATGCTTGGACATATATATAGAGGACTTTCTAGCTCGACATGATAATATACTATCTGGTTACTCTTTATCTTAACATGTACAATTAGTATTATTATACTATCTCTCAGATACATGTTGATAAAGCCCTTAGGGTGTTGGCTTGACTACCAGGACTATGATGTGGATCATACTACTGGGACCTGGATAGTCTACAACCACATCCTTTAATTCTTCCTAGTTGAGGGTATATCGAGACATGGCATCGATATTCCAGAGTAGACTAGTGTGTACGTTTCTTGACCCTTTATGGGGGCGATGTTTGATCCCATATCAATTGGTGTTTAACATCAAAGATTGTAACATGTGCTCATTAGAAAATGGGTACACCGAACAGGACTCTCCGAGAACTCCTAGTTGGAACTATACCTATCGTCAGATAGCAGTTCTCTGGTGACACTGGTACAGGTTATTCTGTAGACCCAAGATCGTCATAGAGTCTTGTGTGGCTCCCACTGTGCTTTGATTTCCTCCCTACCACGGCTCAAAGGAGTCTTGCAAACAGGTGGATTTTGGGTACAGTCCCGAGTCATATGGAGGCAATGAGCGATAGGAGGGGTTTCGTCTCTCCCGGTATTGGAAGTTGATGTTGCGCTATGCTCAATTGGCTATAACAGTAAGTTCCTGGCCATGGCTGTTGATGAGATTTACTGGTAAGTGTTATCAGTAGTTTCTTGAATCGTTATGAGCCATACATCGGCATGACTTATCAAGTTACTGGGGTCTGACGTTACCACTCCTAGACTCGATATGCGACATATCAGACGAAGAGACCGGACTGTATGGTAAGTGTTACCTATAGGCTTCATGGGAGTTTGGACAAGCTTGCTTATTGATCTTCTATTCGCTCAATACCTGGGTAGCCGTTACGTCCAGCTAGTACCGCTGACGGCTTGTGGGTAACTGATGTGATCATTACCTACTGCTGGCATATTGACGAGTTTTTAAAGTCCCACACAGAAGTTTCCTAGTTCAAGTGAAACGTAGTAGGGCACATATGTTGATATGTGCGGGGGGCCTGATTAAATACGAGTATGTGATACCGTATTCTTATCTGGCGGTTATTTGTTATCAGTTAGGTGATATGTGATATAACCGGATTGTTGAATCAAGTGTTGATTTGATAATGTGATATACAGATAAATGATATCAGTTGGTTATATGTGATATAACCAGATTATTAAATCAAATGTTGATTTAATAATATGATATATATATATATATTTATATTTGATATAATTATATATATTAACTAATATTATATATATATATTATATGAAGCATGATAGGATTTTCTATTTTGTGAAAATAGAAAATGAAAAGAAAAATGGGGGGACTTTTGAGGGCATGGGCAAAGCATGGCTTTTATCATTTTTATATTACTCTTGACTCACTATTGAAGCATGGTTCTATTTTTTATTTGGAAAAAATAGCATGCTTCAATAAGTGAGGATATTTGGTGACCATTCCACACTTGGTGATTTTTCCAAGCTCATTTGCCTTAGCCATTTTTCTTGAGCTCCTCGCTCTCTAGCTCTCTCGATTTTCTTTCTTCTTCCTCATTCATGCTTCAAGCTCTAAACCATCACATGTGTTGTGAACCCTAGAGCTTGAGATCCTAAGTGAGCAAACAAAACCCGTACTTCACCATCCTACACTTGATTAGCACTCAAGTGTAGTGTGTTTCCTTCACTAAAGGGTTTAGTGAAGTGGTAGATTGAGCTAGAGGGACTTCGGGTGGATCATCTTCGGCACGATGATCAAGGAGGAAGCTCGTTCAAACTTAAATTGGAGCTACGAGGAGTCGTAGGGACTATAACTCGGAGCATTTGAAGCGAAGGACTCGATCAACAAAGGTTGTTGTTTCTATCCTTAGCTTAAAGTTTTTGATATCATGTTTAAAACCCTAATCTTCTAGTTAGATTCTAGGTTAGTGTTCATTAGCACCATGAAATTTTGAATATTGCATGCGTGATGCCTGTTTTAACCCTATCGTGGTGCTAGTAAACACTTTCATGGTATCAGAGCTACTAGGCATTGGATGTCGACCTAAGGGGGTTTTCACCGTGTGACAGTGTGGCGAGGCATAGGCTCTTAACCCCATGGTTTCCCGAGATCGGAAGGTGTTCCGGCGGGTTATAGTCCTCGCGAGGGGGCATGCGTAAAAAGTAGCTGCTGAGGGACCTGTAGGTGCTACGGCGACCCCATTGGATGGGGTGACTGCCTGACTTTCATTGTATCAGAGCCAAGCTAGACAATTATGGAAAGTCTTTACGGTGTTAAAGTGTTCAATTGATTTTTCGAAGCCGAAACTTATGAAGTTTCTGTCGATTTTTCAAAAGTTGAAATTTTCTTGATTAAGAATATGCAGAAAATCGTGCAAGTTTTTTAATGGATCCATAAGAAATTCGAGGACCCAATTCCTTCAAACGGCCGCGGAACCGCGGCAAAACCCCATGTTTAGCCCCGGTTCCGCCGCAAGTTAGTGGAGTTGAGGTGTCATTTTTCTTGTGATGCTTCATGTAACAACTCCAATTTCTTTGTACAGAAAATTGTTTAAAAGTTAATGTACAATTGGGGTATTTGCAATCCTGTGTATACTATAAGTATTTGTTTTAATTTAGAACAACAAGAAAGTAATTGTAGCATATTGGTAAAGACTTGCACTGCTGTGACGTAGCCCCTGTGATCGAATCCCCCCAGCCAAATTATCTTTTTATTTAAATTTCTTTTAATCTTTTAGAAGCCCAAGAGTTTGCACGTGCACTACACGTAGAATAAAGAGTTACAGAATATTTAAACATGTGCACGAGGGTATATGAGACGACAGAGAACGTGGCGAGAATCCAAGCCCTTACCCTCATAAATCGACCGGCGAAAATCAATAAAAGACCGGCACCGCCGGTTCCCCCCATCTGTACTGCTCTCAAATTTTGACCCGAGCACCTCTTAAGCTACCCCACTAACCCCACATTGTTTATTCTCTCTGAATTCATCCAGAGAGCAAGAAAATCCCATTTAATCCCATTTTAATGCAATTTTCAATGCATTCTTTCACCCACTAAACCATAATTTCCCCTATAAATACCACACTATATTTTATCCATCCTCACTCGGAATTTCCCTGCCAAAACTCTCAAAATCTTTCAAGTCCTAATTGTGTGCAAGTGGAGTTAGCGAAGAGCGAAGTTCCGGCGACGTTTCAAGGAGTTTCCGGCAACGAAACGATGTCCCGAGACCTTCCATAGCTTCATCTCTCTCTCCTCTAGTTCAAAAGCCAATAAGTCCCTTCTTCCCCTCTCTTTTTCTACTCTAAAACTTTTTTATTTCAAAACTCGTCGGAAGTGGATTTAATCCGACTTCCGATTTCCTTTTCTTAAAAAAAATACAATTTTTTCTTAATAACAAACCTCCAAAATATTAATATATTGTTTAGTAATCATTAACAAAGAAAATAGAACAAGTATGAAATCAAAATAATAATCATAGCAAGTTCTATTTCATTTTTATATTAAAATACCCTTATGTTTAGAATTGACATTGCTTATTGCTTTTGACCCTTTTACTTTAGAAAACTCATGAGGTAATGACCTACCTCATCACAACACACATTTCTTGACATAGCACGATGGAAATTTGGGAACATAGTTATGAGATAATACGATATTTCAAATAAATACCATTAAGTTATAAAACCATTTCTTTAAAAAGATGTATTGAACAATTCCTTGCAATTGCGCCTCTACAACCCACTTTTGGGGACCCCATTCGGGATGGTATGGGTTATCGCACTGTTAGTTATATGTATGCCCTAGAGGCCATTATTGTACATATGATGTATATTATAGTGGATGCTCGGACATATAGAGAGAGGACTTTCTTGCTCGACATGATAGTATACTATCTGGTTACCTTTATCTTAACATGTAGACTGGTATTTATACTGTCTTGCTCTCACATGTTGATAAAGCCCTTAGGATATGCACTTGACTACCATGACTATGATGGAGATCATACTAGTGGGGCCAGGGTAGTTCACAAGTACATCCTTTAATTGTTCCTACTCGAGGGAATATCGAGACAGGGCATCGATATTCCAGAGTAGACTAGCATATACGCTTCTTGACCCATATGATGGGCGATGGATGATCCCACATCCATTGGTGTTTGACATCAGCGATGATATACGGGTGCTCAGTGGAGACTGGGTACACTGAACATGACTCGCCGAGGACTCCTATGTGGTAGTATACCTATCGTCAGATAGCAGTCCTCTGGTGACACTGGTACAGGTTAGTCTGTAGACCCGATGTCGTCATAGAGTCTTGTGCGGCTCCCACTATGCTTTGATTTCCTCCCTACCATGCTCAAATGAGATGTGCAAACAGGTGGATTTTGGGTACAGTCCCGAGTCGTACGGAGGCAATGAACGATGGGTTTCGTCTCTCCCGGTATTGGGGGTTGATGTTGCGCTATGTTCGATTGGCTATAACTGAAAGTCTCTGGCCAGGGCTGCTGTCGAGATATACCGATAAGTGTTATCAGTAGTTTCTCGAACCGTTGTAGGCCAGACATCAACATGACTTATCATGTTACTGGGGTCTGACGATTTCCACCCCTAGACATGATATGCGACATATCAGACGAAGAGACCCGACTGTACGGGAGTGTTACTGATAGGCTTCATGGAGACTGTGGACATGCTTGCTTATTGATCTTCATATCGCTCAATACCTGGGTAGCCGTTACGTCCAGCTAGTACCGCTGACGGCTTGTAGGTGACTGATATGATCATTACCTACTGCTGGCGTATTGACGAGTCTTTAGAGTCCCACATAGAAGTTCCCTGGTTCAAGCGAAACGAAGTAGGACACATATGTGATATGTGTATGGGTCTGATTAAATACGAGTATGTGATACTGTATTGTAATCTGGCAGTTATCTGTTATCTACTTAGGTTATATGTGATATAACCAGATTATCGAATCAAGTGTTGATCTGATAATGTGATATACAGATAAATGATATTAGCCGGTCGTATGTGATATAACCGGATTATTAAATCAATTGTTGATTTAATAATATGATATATATTATATGTGATATAATTATATCCTAACTAATATCATTAGCTCACTAATTAATCTTCATTATATATATCAAATATATTAATATATTTGATATATATATATATATATATATATAATAATGAAGCATGCTTGAAATTCTATTTTTATGAAAAATAGAAATAAGGTGGAACAGGAGGAGACATGGAGAGTATGGTATTTATTATTGTTTATTCACTCTTGACTCACTATTCAAGCATGGTTCCATTTGTTTATTTGAAACAAATGGATGCTTGAATAAGTGAGGTCTTGAGATATGCCATTCTCACTTCATTTTTTTTACTTAGCCATTTTCAAGCTCTCTTTGCTTCATGCTCATCTTCTTCTTCCTCTTCAAGTCATCAAGATCCACACCCTCACATGTGATGTGAACCATGGATTCTTGAATGCATTTGTGAGTTTCTAACATCCCCCACTTCATCATCCTAGTGTAGATTAGCACTCTACACTAGTGTGTTCTTACACTAAAGGAGTTTAGTGTAGTGGTAGCTTGAACTTGTAGGAGCTTCGTGGTGGATCATCTTTGGCGTAAAGATCACCGGAGCTAGCTCGTTCGATATCTCAAGAGAAGCTTAGTGGAGTCGCGCGACTACTACAAGGAGCATGTGAAGTGAAGGACTTGGTTCTACCAATGTATAAACATCTTTTCTTCTCTCTAGTTTACATATCATTTAAAGAAAACCCTAATAATCTAGTTAAAGATCTTGTTAGTCTAGCTTAGCACCAAGAAAAATTTGAATTTGGCATGGTAGATGCTTCTATAACCTCATCATGGTGCTAAGGTAGTCCTTCATGGTATTAGAGCCGAACTAGAATATCGGGGTAGGTCGTTACGAAGTTAAAGAGTTCGATCGGTTTCGAAATACGGATTTTTACCAAGTTTCTGTCGATTTTTCAAAAGTTGGTTTTTTCCAAATTAAAAGTATCCAAAAAATCGTGCAGGGTATTCTATGGACCCACAAGAAAAATGAGAGACCAACTTGACCGTACGACTGTGGAACCGCGGCCAAAAACTGGTTTTGGCGGCGGTTCCGCGGCGCCGTAGGTGAGGCAAGGACCATGCTTTCTTGTGTAGGCCCGTAGGTGATTTGTGCACTGTCTGGGTATTTTTAACTGTGATTCTCAAGTTGTTGAGTTTTCTAGATTTTGTTAAACCGATCGATATATTTGGCGTCGTATAGATCTAGATGATATGTGATACAACTGTTAGAATCCGGTTTATTGGTTTTGTGAAAATTGGTAATGTATATAGCATATTATGAATCTAGTATGTTAGTCTCGGTTAATCGGTTGCCACAAAGTTTTGATTCGGATCAAAACTCCATCGCAATCGCGTATTGTACGCGAACACTCACCGGGTAACTCTAGTAGACAGCCACTCCCCATAGCCGCGACCAAGTGACTGTAGGAGAACCCCATTGCCAAAAAGAACCCACTCGGGTGCTCGCGGCCACGGTGTTCCACCTTGGTGTACTTCGTCGCCGGCATCGGGGGTGCAGCCATCTACTAAAATTTCCGACGAGTATTCGATATTGTAGTCGGGAATCTTGTTGAATTACCCGACTAAGATAATTGAAAAGTGTTTTCAATTTGAGACTAAAATACAAGGTTTACAGGTTAGGCATAAAATCCGGAATATGCAATATTCCGGGTTTATGATGTCTAAGGATATACAGATTCTAATTATCGTAGTTTTACAATTTATTTTCTGCGACCGTAAGTGTAATATGTGGGGTATCCTAAATATCGTTTCTATATGTCAACGGAATTTGGAATACGCATATTTACTTACGTTGATGATATGTGATGTCATGTGCTGCTGATATGTCTTATTGGATCGTCGTGAAAGAATAGCCGGGGGTTTTATGTGAGATGAGAGTTTTCTTTTTCATTCATGTAAAATTTGTATGTAATATTCTTTTATTGGGGCACTTCCGGGATGAGGATGTTGTCACCTGTTGTATATTATTTACTTTTCCGCATTAGGATAGACCTAAGGCGGTAACCGGGTTCTAGAGTCCAGTGGGAGACCATCTCAAGGAGTTGAGACCGGGTCTCCTAACTCTAGAATTGGCAGGGTAACTTGCCGCTCTCGTAGGGGTCTATGGGATGTGGGTTTGGCTATTCTTCACGACCGTGGAATCCATGTTTTACATTACTGGCTAAATTTAAAACACGGACATCCTAGTATATCCAATATTTCATATGTTTATCTTCTGCTGCTGTGTTCTGTGATGTTGATCATATAACCGCGTGAGTCGAATGTAATATTATATATAAGATGTATAATAAACATTGCTTATGTTTTGCACCCGCGCTAGTCCAGCCCCCGCTCCGCCGGTAGTTAAGTAACCTAACGGTGCATGACGGGGCCCCGTGGCGAATGCGGATGGCATAAGCATACGTTCTATTTTCGTTTCATTTTTCTATGATGCTTAGACTTCATTAATGAGATTAATGAAAGAAAAGAAACCTAAAGATGTTGTAGAATCTAATTTTCAAAAAGGGTGGCTATAGTTTTTGCTTTGCATAGAGGTATTCCTTGTAGAATATCCAGCACCTTATTCGATAAGGAAAGAGCCGAGATCTCTTCACCGGGAGTGACCTCTTTAGCGAAACTAGCAGATGCTATAACCCACTCGGTTTTGTTTTTGATTGCCTTTTTAGTTCTTGCTTTGCATAGCGGTATTCATTGTAGAATATCCAGCACCTAATTCGATGAGGAAAGAGCCGAGATCCCTTCACCGGGAGTACCTCTTTAGCGGAACTAGTAAATGCCTAAAAAACACTCCTTTTCAAAATCACTCGATTCTGCAACGATATCTAGTTCATTACGCAAAAGGTTTTCTTAACAACCTGTCGTAGCCCTCCGTCATTTCAGATAAGTAGTATTTAGTATTCGTGCTACGTTTGTTGGCCTTCGTCAAGGCGTAGTGTGCAGTAGCTACTTACTTCTTATCTGCTGCATGTGATGCGATTGGATTAAGGTAGTCGTACGACTTTGTTGGCCTTCGTCAAGGGTCGTGCGGGTGGGTTTAATTCAATCAAGAAATGTACGGGTTGAACTTGACTAGTGGCCTATGGTTTGTTGGCCTTCGTCAAGGTCATAGGTTGCTAGGGGCAAAAGTATCGGGAATTTCAAGTGTTGAAATTTGCAATGAGATTGCATACCTTCTATGAGATAGTTGGATCCCGATACCCATTGCGAGTAAGAGTTACTCCTGGGAAAGTTTTACACATCACAATTAGCCAATCAAGTAGGTGTCTAAAAAAGTGTTAACGGGGTTACGCCCCTGGGAAAACGATGTTTATTTTAATTAGGTCTGTGCGAAATCATGGGGAACCTCCCTCAAAGTACCGGCACTGGCCTGGCTGAAAAATTGGAGAACTTGTAAGGTGTAATTAATCCCGGCTAGTCTTACCTTTTAGGGTTTGAAGGAAGATTTGATAAAAACAGTGGGAGACGTCCTGATTAGATAAGATAATAACCAATCTAATCTTGCAAAGAGTGCACGCTAACGCGTTTCCTCCTCTCTCTCCAGGCAGCAACCAATGTCATGCCTTAATCAAGATAATAATATGGATGTATTGACCGAACCCGCTTGTTATACTGAGAAGGGGAAAGTTGGTTCCGCTCCAACTTATAAGTGTTATAAGTCCGAGCAGGAAATAGGAGAATATCCAGATTACCACACCATCCAAACGAAGAATAAGCATGTTGATGCATTTTCTTCGGGTGTGTTAGTTACAGAGAACCGTTTCTCAGTACACTCTACGTCCTGGGTATTAGATACCGGATCGGGATCCTATATATGCAATTTGTTGCATGGGCTAAGGAAAGGTAAAGAACTGGGGAAAGGTGATCATTCTCTAAAAGTAGGGAATGGTGCAAGTGTTGCAGCCAAAGCAGTTAGTGAATATCACCTTGTATTGCTAACAGGGAATACATTGATCCTAAACGACTGTTACTACGTACCCTCTATGATATGCAATTTAATATCCATTTTCTTATTAGATAAAGAAGGATATAACTTTGTAGTAGAAAATAATATTATGAACATTTACCTAAATCAAGTGTTGATTGGGTTTGGTGCGTTATGTAACGGATTATACGTTCTGAATCAAAACACAGTTCTTAATGTACATAATACACACAAGAGAAAAAGTTCAGAAATGAACGAATTCTTCTTGTGGCATTATAGACTAGGTCATATCAATGCGACACGACTGGCCAAGTTACATAAAGATGGATATTTGAATCCGTTCGAACTTTCATCTTATGAAACTTGCCAGTCATGTCTCAAAGGCAAGATTACCAAAATTCCGTTTACAGGACACGGAGAAAGAGTTACAGAACTCTTGGGACTGATACATAGTGATGTATGTGGTCCTATATCTACACATGCCAGGAATGGTTCCTTGTACTTCATTACATTCACTGACGATCCCTCAATATACGGATATGTGTTCCTGTTGAAACACAAGTCTGAAGCTTTTGAGAAATTCAAAGAATATAAGCACGAAGTAGAGAACCAAACGGGTAAAAGTATTAAAATCCTTCGATCTGATCGGGGAGGAGAATACTTGAGCACGGAATTCCGTGACTATCTAAAAGAGAATGAGATTCTCTCTCAGCTTACTCCTCCGTATACACCACAGCACAACGGTGTATCGGAGCGGAGGAATCGCACCCTATTGAATATGGTGCGCTCTATGATGAGTACTGCTGAGTTACCTATTTCCTTTTGGTATTATGCACTTGAGAAGCTGCATACCTATTGATTGGGGTTCTAACCAAATCAGTGCATACCACTACATATGAGATGTGGAATGTAAAGAGACCATGTCTTAAACGAGTTAAGATATGGGGTTGTCCGGCCTATGTTGAAAAGCAAAATCCGGACAAGCTTGAGGCAATGTCAGTTCTGTAAGTTTTTTAGGATATCCCAAACGTTTGCGAGGGTATATCTTCTATCTAACTGAGGAGCAAAACGTGTTTTGTTTCTCAACTAGGTTCAGTTCTGCCACCTTTTTAGAAAAGGAATTTCTTGTGAAGAAATTTGTGGGCATGAGGTAGAACTGGAAGTTGTTCCAGCTTGACAAACTAACAGCCGATGATTTGGTGAAACCAAAGGATTCAATAGTCTCCAACAAATCTTAACCTCTCCGCGAATCTGGTAGGGTTCCTCATCCACTTGAGAGATACTACAGTTTTCTCGGTGATAGTGAGAGCGAGGATTGCATCATGGTAGATGATGGCCCAACTAGGTTCAGTCAGGCCATCACGAGTACAGACTTTGTGAAATGGCTGGATGCTATGCGATCAAAGAAGGAATCCATGTACACCAACAATGTATGACTTTGAATGTTGCACCTGAAGGGGTAAAACCCATTGGGAACAAAAAGATCTTGAGAAGATTCTTGGTGTAAATGGAAAAGTTGAGACTTTCAAAGCTATGCTTAAGTCCATCAGGATCAATGCAAGTATCGTGGAGCTGGAACATCTATTTTGATGTGGCAGTCAAAGAGTTTGACTTCATCAAAATGGTAGATGAATCTTGTATACAAGAAGGTTGTAGAGAGTAAGGCGGTCTTCCACGTATTGTACGTAGATGACATACTCTTGATAGGAAATGGTTTCCTATGCTACACTCGGTCAAACTCCTCTTATCATGATGATTCTCCATAGAAGATCTGGATAATACCTACTACATCTTGTGGATTATGATCTATGATGATAGATCTAAGTGGATGTTGGGAATGTCCCAAATCTAGGTACATTAACACCATACTAAAAGGGTTTAGTATGGAGGATTCTAAGCGTGGTGGTTTGCCCACTCACTCATGAATCACTCTCTCCAAAAAGATGTCTCCCGAGATTGATTTGAAGAGAGCTCGCATGCAAGGGATACCCTATACTTCGGCGATAGGCTCTATCATGTATGCGATGTTATGTACCAGACTAGATGTAGCTGACTCACTAGAAGTAGTGATCAGGAATCAATCGGATCTTGGCAGAATCACTAGACAGTCGTGGAGGACATTCTTAAGTACTTGAGCACTAAAAGAATATTCTTGGTTCGAGCTTTCAGAGTGATAAGGTAGACTGAAAGTCAGTCACAGGCATTGTCTTTACCCTCAGTGGAGGGACGGTATGTTGGAAGAGTTTCAAGCTAGATACCGTGATATACTAGACGATAAAGGCCAATTATATCGCTACCAACGATGCTACCAAAGAGGTTGTCTGGATGAATATGGTTCATATGATGAACCTGGTTCCTACCATTGGACATCCAATACCTGTGTATTGGGATGAGAATGGAGCTGTGGCTTTGGCCTAGGAACCCTGGTCCCATCAGCGATCCAGACATATTCTTGGACAATATCACCTGATCAGGGAGATAGTTGATCTCCGGGAGATCGAGGTCAGGAGAGTTGACACAGAGGATAACATAGCGGATCCACTCACCGAGGCAATTCCCCAGATGCTATTCGAGAGACTTTTGGGACGTTGGGTATGATATACTATAACAACTGGCCTTAGTGCAAGTGGGAGATTGTTAGTTATATGTATGCCCTAGAGGCTATTATTATACATATGATGTATATTATAGTGGATGCTTGGACATATATAGAGAGGATTTTCTTGCTCGACATGATAGTATGCTATCTGGTTACCTTTATCTTAACATGTAGACTGGTATTTATATTGTCTTGCTCTCACATGTTGATAAAGCCCTTAGGATATGAACTTGACTACCAGGACTATGATGGAGATCATACTAGTGGGGCTAAGGTAGTTCACAAGTACATCCTTTAATTGTTCCTAGTCGAGGGAATATCGAGACAGGGTATCGATATTCCAGAGTAGACTAGCGTATACGCTTCTTGACCCATATGATGGGCGATGGATGATCCCACATCCATTGGTGTTTGACATCAGAGATGGTATACGGGTGCTCAGTGGAGACTGGGTACACTGAACAGGACTCGCCGAGGACTCCTATGTGGTAGTATATCTATCGTCAGATAGCAGTTCTCTGGTGACACTGGTACAGGTTAGTATGTAGACCCAATGTCGTCATAGAGTCTTGTGCGGCTCCCACTGTGCTTTGATTTCCTCCCTACCACGCTCAAAGGAGACGTGCAAACAGGTGGATTTTGGGTATAGTCCCGAGTCGTATGGAGGCAATGAGCGATAGGAGGGGTTTCGTCTCTCCCGGTATTGGGGGTTGATGTTGCGCTATGTTCGATTGGATATAACTGGAAGTCCCTGGCCAGGGTTGCTACCAAGATATACTGATAAGTGTTATCAGTAGTTTCTCGAACCGTTGTATGCCAGACATCGACATGACTTATCACGTTACTGAGGTCTGACGATTTCCACCCCTAGACATGATATGCGACATATCAGACGAAGAGACCCGACTGTACGGGAGTGTTACTGATAGGCTTCATGGAGACTGTGGACAGGCTTGCTTGTTGATCTTCATATCGCTCAATACCCGGGTAGCCGTTACGTCCAGCTAGTACCGCTGACGGCTTGTAGGTGACTGATATGATCATCACCTACTGCTGGTGTATTGACGAGTCTTTAGAGTCCCACACAGAAGTTCCCTGGTTCAAGCGAAACGAAGTAGGACACATATGTGATATGTGTGTAGGCCTGATTAAATACGAGTATGTGATACCATATTGTAATCTAGCAGTTATCTGTTATCTACTTAGGTTATATGTGATATAACCAGATTATCGAATCAAGTGTTGATTTGATAATGTGATATACAGATAAATGATATTAGCCGGTCGTATATGATATAACCGGATTATTAAATCAATTGTTGATTTAATAATATGATATATATTATATGTGATATAATTATATCCTAACTAATATTATTAGCTCACTAATTAATCTTCATTATATATATTAATATATTTGATATATAAATTTATATATAATAATGAAGCATGCTTGAAATTCTATTTTTATGAAAAATAGAAATGAGGTGGAAAAGGAGGAGACATGGAGAGTATGGTGTGAGTATGGTATTTATTATTGTTTATTCACTCCTGACTCACTATTCAAGCATGGTTCCATTTGTTTATTTGAAACAAATGGATGCTTGAATAAGTGAGGTCTTGAGATATGCCATTCTCACTTCATTTTTTTAGTTAGCTATTTTCATGCTCTCTTTGCTTCATGCTCATCTTCTTCTTCCTCTTCATGTCTTCAAGATCCACACCCTCACATGTGATGTGAACCATGGATTCTTGAATGCATTTGTGAGCTTCTAACATCCCCCACTTCATCATCCTAGTGTCGATTAGCACTCTACACTAGTGTGTTCTTACACTAAAGGAGTTTACTGTAGTGGTAGCTTGAACTTGTAGGAGCTTCATGGTGGATCATCTTTGGCGTAAAGATCACCGGAGCTAGCTCGTTTGATGTCTCAAGAGAAGCTTAGTGGAGTCGCGGGACTACTACATGTAACATTTCAAAAAAATAAAATATTATTTTTGGGAATATTTATAATTTAATATTATTCTATTGAGTATTTTAATATTTCGGTATAATTAAATACCGATAAATGGGGAAAATTCTAAAATGGACTTTTGGTAAATGTTCACCAAAATTTCTTTTAAATATTTTATCTGGTTTTATGGATATTTTATAGGAATTTTATCTGGACTGCACACACTTGTGTATGTTAACTTGGGTTAAGTCTAGGGTTACCATGTTTAGATGACCATGGTGGGTTTAAACCATTTGGTTAAATTAAGTGGGTTAATTAAGGGTTTAGCTTTGTTAAGAATTGGTTAAGATTAGGGTTGACTTGTGTAGGGAAAGAGTGAGCCATGATGGCTTGTGTGTGCTAGCATTTAAGAAGAGAGAGAGAAGGGTGGCTCTAAGGTGTCATGGTCCCTCTCATATCAACTCTTTTGCTCTCATCTCTCACATCTCCCCCTCTCACTCTCACACATCACACCCCTTAAAGAAATACATCAGCTGCAGCTGCTACTACTACAGCAACAAAATAAAACAACAGCAGCAGTAGCATTTCAAGCAGCAGCTGCAGCCAAGACATCAAGACATCAGCCAAGACATCAGCCAAGACATCAAGACATCAGCCAAGACATCAGCCAACATCAGCACAACTTCAGCCCCAATTTTTATCACATCAGCTGCAACAATATCATTCAAAACAATTCAACACTACAACATCACTCACACACACATACCACATCAGCCGACATCAGTTGCTGCTATAAGCAACAGTAACATCAGCAACTCAGCAGCAGCTGCATCAGCAGCCCAACCCCATCCTAAACAACAACCCCAATATCACCAACACTTCAGCCACTGATACTACATCAACAACAGCTTCACAACATCACCCCACCACCACAACCATTCCCACAACAAAAACCTCAGCAACAGCAACAAGCTGCTGTTAAAAACATATTTTGCATCAGCTGCAACAGCAACATCAGCAGCAACACCAGGAGCACAGCAGCAGCAACTCACTCCCCCACCTCCTCCTCCTTCCCTTCTCCCTCATCCTAGGATCCCTTGAGGTATAATCTCACAACCCAACTCTTTTCTTGCTCAGTTATGGTTAGTAGCTGAAATCTAGTGTTATTAAGTAGATTAGTGCTAGTTTAGGCAAATTTGAGTGAGATGTGGCCAAGTGATGGCTTTGATTGTTAGGGTAGCCTCATTAGATGTATTTGAGACCAGTTTAACCAAGATTACCCCAGATTCCCAGTTGGTTACCTGAAAGTTTTGACTTGGCGTATTTTATCGATTTTGTCGACTTTGTGGCCTTTCTGGAAACTGCTATCAACCCGGACCTCCTAAAATAATATTGACTTGGCAGTGAGGTATGCAGGCAGATAGAAACCAATACCCAAAACCATAGCCCCAACCACCTTACTCTGGCCGCAGATAAATTCCCCCTGGCCGCAATTTGCGGCCAGAGCTGTAGAAACCCCCCTCGTTTTTTGTGCACGGCTCTTTTACCTGTAAACTTGACCCTGGGTATGTCTAGTTTTGTCTGTTTTCAATCAGGGTAGAATCTGGGTTGATTTTCCTATGTTGGTGCATGATTTACGACTTGTTTAGCATGGATTTTTGGTACTTGGTGATTCGTGTCTGTCGGGTGGCGTTTGAACGCCAACGGCAGAGGGTTGTTGGCTGTGTTTGCACGCGAGGCTGTAGGTTTTTACTTATGGGTGTAGCATGCACCATTTTGGTTTCCAACATGGTTTTCATGTGTTTTAGCGTGTGATATCCTTGTAGATACCCCACGCGGCTTCGAGGCGTTGGAGATGCAAATGGCGACATCGGCACCGGCACACATAAACAAGGTGAGTAGATTTATATCTACGGGGAGAAGTCGGGTGGATGGCGTATAGCACCCCCGAAGTTCGTGGTGATGTATACGGATGCGTATACACACCAACAATCATTACATGTTATTTTGGGATTAATGATATTGTATAAGATGGTTATTGGTATGTTGGATTGGTGAAAGGTTACGAAACTCTAGAGTAGTGGGTGCACTACACATACACACACATACATACTTACATACATCCTTACTTCATATGTGTTTATGGGATCCTATATAGATATGTGTTCACATGGGTATGGGACTATGTGTTCAAATACGGATTTGAGGATGATACTTGGGATTGAGATGAGTCGATGATATTTGATCAGGGATTATGATATCGGTGATATGGCAGGATTCGTACTTGAGATACGTCCTGATATGATAGCGGGTCTTGGATGACGATGCCATGTGCATAGTGATATATTTATAAAATGATCGACATGTGATTATGTTATGATA
The DNA here is from genome assembly GCA_030015575.1 of Agapanthus africanus. NCBI lineage: Eukaryota > Viridiplantae > Streptophyta > Magnoliopsida > Asparagales > Amaryllidaceae > Agapanthus > Agapanthus africanus. The sequence continues at coordinate 132,885,305 of CM057343.1, forward strand.
TATGATATGATATGATATGACAAGATAATTATGATAGGCCGCATTCGGCGATGTTTACTCCTTGTGATGATATGTGCTGATGATATCGATTTATACGAGACTGTCGATCAGTGGTCAGATCATGATTATAGTGATGATATTAGCATTGTACTAGACGTAGGTCAGTACCCGGATTATGATATTTGATAAAGAGAATACCTGATGAATGATATGACGAATGTGATATTGGCCCGGACCCGGATTTGGGGATGCCGTACGACGGATTTACGTACGAGCTATATTTTGATGTTGATCCGCACTCTTAACTTGGGAATAACCGATTATAGAGATATGGTATTGTTAGTGTATATGCCCTAGAGGCCATTACTGTATCATACTAGCTTGTATATTACTTAATGGAAGCTTGGGATATTCACAGTTGTATTGACAGTCTTGCTCAAAATGGTAGTATGCTACTTGGTTTGTCTCTACTTTAATATGTGCATGTGTTTCTTTTAGCATATCGCTTATATGCATATTAGTAGAGCCCTTAGGATCTTTGCTTGATTACCAGCGTTGTGATGGTAGTCATACTCGTGGGAGCTGGGTAATCCATAAGCACATCCTTATACAGGTCCCTAGTCGTAGGACTATCGAGACAGGGCATCGATACTCCGGAGTAGACTAGCGCATACGCTTCTCATCCCAGCACGGGAGGTGGTCTGTCCCACAGCCATCAGTACGTCGTACTGGAGATAGTATGCGGGTGCTCGTTAGGTTACGAGTACGCTGGACAGGACTCGTCGGGAACTGATGGATGGTATTATACCTATCGTCAGTTATCAGTTCCCAGGTGACATGAGTACAGCTTAGTCCGCCGACTTGACACTGTCACTTCTCCTCGAGTGTGTTCCCACTGTACTTAGATTACTACCCAACCACGGCTCAAAGGAGTCATGCAAACAGGTAGTAGTTGGGTGCAGTCCCGAAGCACTTGGAGGCAGTGACGGTTAGACAGGATTCGTCTCTTCCGGTATTGGGGGTTGACATCGTGCTGTGTCTAGGAGAGCCATTACACGAGTAGTCCCTGGCCAGGGCAAGCGAGGTATACTGGTAGGTTTCCAGTGTTATCTCAGGGTGTTCTGGGCTTCACTCCGACACGACTTGTACCGCTATTAGGGAACTGACGTTTACCGCCCCCTAGGCCCGCCATGCGATGTATCAGACGAACAGACCGGACTGTACGGAGATTGTCACATACAGGCTCAGTAGGAGTTCGGATGGGTTTACCTCATCGGCCTTCTTATCGACATCTACCTGGGGACCGTTACGTATAGCTAGTGCCGCTTGTGGTCTGTGATTAAACCCACTGCCAGCGTAGTGTCGAGTCTTTAGAGTCACACACAGAGAGTTTCCCTGCACTGAGCGAAACGTGTAGAGGCCGTATGGTTTTACGGCAGGGCTGCGATCACTTGCGTACACTTGTGTGCGTATGTTGTTCGGGCAGGCAATACTAGTGGGCTTTGGTTTAAGCCGGATTCTAGTATTGCACAGATGGATTTGTTTTTTCTTCTATGCATTCGTATTCTACGGAATGCGGATGCGGGTGTGTATGCACAGATTTGCGGAGTGGAGAAGGAGGAGGTGCCTCATTAGGGTTTTGACAGTTGGTTCGGTCAAAACCATTATGAGCCGGGGACATTATTTACTAATCCATTTATTGATAATTATGTTATGGTTAATTACATTGACCATTTGACCATCTTGACTTTGTTGACCATTTGACCAAAGTTGACTAGGATCTTCTTGAAAGGTCTAAAGTATTCTTTGGTTTTCTTTTTCCTTTTTGTTATGAAAATGGTCATGTCATTCGTGCCATCAACTTTATCATGATAGGATTAGTAATGATGAAAATGAGTATTATTGCAACCATGGTTGTGTTTTCTCTTGGTTAAGCTTTTCATTTGTTCATTCTCATTCTCTCTCATAGAAAAGAAAATGAGAAACATTTCCATGGTTGCTCCTCCTTCTTCCTCCTCTTGATTCATCCTTTGATCTCATGTGTTGAGAGAAAAAGGATTCCACTTGACAAACACATCCATACATCTCCTCTACACATCCTAGGGCTTCTTGACTAGCAATCTCTTTGCCCTAGTTGCCTCGGCTCGAGGTGGAGCTCGGTGTACATCTCTCGGGTGGATCGTCTTCGACTCAAGAAGGCCGCGGAGGTGCCCAAGGTCCGGATCTACACTTGGAGCTTGGATGGACGAGTGGGACAGCGGAATGAAGACCCGAAGGACCGGTTTCGTGAGGTATACTTTCTACAGCATAGTAGTTATAGCCTCTAGTAGTTTACTAGTTTCTAGTTTAGCAAAGATCCGTGCTTTAAGTCCATGTTGCCTTGCGCCAAATAATTGTTTTTCGTCGTTTCCGCCTCCCCGTAAGAACTGGGATGAGCAACGTGGACTTACAGTGGTATCACAGACTAGCTAAACATAAACTAGTAAGTTAGCAAAGTGTTTAGAACATCGATCGGAAAAAAGTCACAAAACACGTCCGCAAAACCTCAAGTTTCTGTCGATTTTCATACTGCTCTAAAAGTGATTTAAAATATATGAAAAATCGTCTCAGGGTTTTATGAAAAGACTGCAGAAAAACGAACCAGTGATTCGATCAAACGACCGCGGTTCCGCGGCAATGACATGCTCATTGCCGCGGTTCCGCCGCCGTTTTGACTCGGCACTGGATCGGCTTTTCTGCAGTATTTTAGTTTGGCTGTTTTGGGATTTTTAATATATGATTTTTCTACCCAGATTTTCCAAAGAGCAAGTTGACTTTTGGGGTAGTCAAAAATCCATATTTTGATCGGTATTCCGTACACTTTGGCTAATGGATATTATCTGTGATGTGATATATGTATTGAACGTCTACTAATCGCTATAAGTTGATTAGTGGGGGTTATACATATCTGTGATATGTAATGTTGATGGTTTGTGGATATGAACTCGGTGGATTGTCGCGGATGAATAGCCGGGGTGGATGTGAGATGAGAGTTTCTTTTTTCTTTCATTCATTGTAAAATTTGTAAATTGATGTAATATTATTTGTATGGCCGCACAACCGGGTCGGGGTTGTAGCCGTCATTGTATAATTCTTTTTACTGTTTTTGCTCCTAGGATAGACCCATGTAGGGGGTGCACAAACTACCGGGTATCCCGAAGTGCCGAGTGGCCAACTCATGGTGTTGAGGGAGGTTGCTTCGCTTCGGGTACTTGGCGGGTAGTTTGCCGCACCCGTAGGGGTCTTGGGTGGGGTATTGGCTATTCATCGCGACCGTGTAATCCGCTTTTCGTTGCAGGCTCGAACGAATCGTGGATTCCTAGTATATCTAAAGTGTTCATCTGTGATCTGTAATGGCTATCATTGCTAAATATCTATATATGATATCTATTTAGGCGTTGCTTATGTTTTTCAGCCGCGCTAGCCCAACCCCCGCTCTGTCGTTAGTTAAGTAACCTAACGGGTGATGACAGGGCCCCGTGGCGAATGCGAATGGCATAAGCGTACGTCATATTTTGGTTGTTTTCTGCAATGGTAGGATTAAATGATGGGACACATTAAAAGAACTAATGCAAGAAAAACAAACCAAGTAAAAGTCGTTGGAACACTTTGAAAACCACTCGGTTCTTTTCAAAAACCAGCATTTTAAACGCGGAGCTTGAACCACTCCTTTTAAAAGCTATCTCGTTCTATCGATTATATCAAGTTCACTACGTTCACGGTTTCGCCAAAACTATTCGTAGCCCTCCGTCGTTTCGTATGGATAGTCAATAGTATTCAAGCTGTGTTTGTTGGCCAAAGTCAAGGCACAGTGTTTGGTAGCTATTGGGTATTCATATGTAGCATAGATAGATGCGTTGGTTTGGGACAGTCGTACTGCCTTGTTGGCCAAAGTCAAGGGTATGTGCGGGTGGGTTTAAATTAACCTGGATAATGACGGGTAGAACTTGACATGTGACTTATGATTTGTTGGCCAAAGTCAAGGTCATAAGAGCATGGGGCAAAAATCCACACCGGGAGTTTCAAAAGTACTGAAACTTGCTAGCGCTGCATACCATTTGGAGTGTGATGATTCTGGTAGGATTCCTTCAGTTTTGTCACGCGATGATATTTGGATCCCGATCCTACTGTGAGTATATTCTACTCTTCGGGAACTTTCTCACTTAACGATCAATGCTATAAATCTAGTAGGTGTCTAGAAAGGTGTTAGCGGGGCTACGCCCACAGGGAAAAGAGGTTACTTAATTAAGGAACTTCGCGAAAGCGTTGGAAAACCTCTCTCGAAGTACCGACACTGGCCTGGCTGAACGGTTAAGCAAGTATTATACGGTGAGATTGATCCTGGCTAATTCTTCTTTTATGGTTTGAGGAGGGATTCGAGAGACAGTGGGAGCCATCCTGTTTAGATTAAAAACCAATCTAAACTTGCAAGAGCATCATGCTGAGTGTTTTCTTCTCTCTCTCTTAATTGCAGCGACCCAGTGACCGCACCTAGGTTACATTTAGATAATAAAATGACTGAATCTGACTGTTATGACTGGCAAAGGTCTGTCCAGATGTCCATTGCCCATGACAAGCTTGGACAGCCCTTAACTAATCCAACCCCTGCCGTCTCAGGTCCAGCTTCCCCTGTCACGGATATTCATATCCATAGGACATCGGAAAAAGACTGTGCGAAAGCCAAGTGCCTCGTGTTAGCCTTAGTTGATGGTACATACCAGAGGCAGCACGAGAAGATGGACTCAGTTTCTATCTTCCTCCATAACAAAGATTTATATGGAGAGCAATCTCGTATCATAAGATATGAGACCTCGAACGAATTGCTTCCAGCGAGGTTGGCTATCGGGTCATCTATAAGGGGCAACGTCCTTACAGAGACTAGCTCTTTTGAGCTCGTGGACCTGAAGACCGCGTTGAAGAACGGGTCAGATGCTGACTTAGTTCAACAGTCCCTACCTACTACCCTGAAGGAAACCAGGGAAGTAGAAAGAAAGGGAAGGGCAGAAGTTTCGGGACTAGATGTAGTAAAAGAGGGACGTTCCTATTGTTACAGGAATGAACATTGGCAGAAGGATTGCAGGGCTAGCATAGCCAGTAGCCAGAATTCGAAGCATGTTGTGGCTTCGGCTTCGGGTGTGTTTGTAATAGAGAACTGTATGTCAGTTAACCCTACTTCCTGGGTATTGGATACCGGATCAGGATCTCATATTTGTAATTCGTTACAGGCTCTGAGAAACCGTAGGGTTATCAGGAAAGGTGATATGACTCTCAGGGTTGCTAACGGAATGAGCATGTATGCTGAATCTGTAGGGGAATATCATCTAGGACTGACAACTGGGCAGATATTGATTCTGCGTGACTGTTTTTATGTACCAGGTGCGACTTGTAACATCATATCTGTATCCTTAATTTCTAAGGAAGGATATGATTTTACTTTTGTAAGCGATGTAGTAAACATCCACCTAAATCAAGTTCTGATTGGGTCAGGTACATTGAAAAACGGTATATACGTTTTGAATCAAGCTCAGGTCTTCAGTGTCCAGAACACACCTAAAAGAAAGTCTCCGGAATTAAATCAGGCTTTCTTATGGCATTGTACACTGGGTCACATTAATGAGACACGGTTGACTAAGTTACATAAAGAAGGATACTTGGATCCGTTCGAGTACCAGTCTTATGCCACTTGTGAATCTTGTCTCATGGGAAAGATGACAAAGACTCCGTTCACTGGACACGGAGAAAGAGCAAGCGAGCTCTTGGGACTCATACACAGTGATGTGTGTGGGCCATTGTCTACACATGCACGAAGTGGTTATTCATACTTCATTACTTTCACAGATGATTTCTCTAGGTATGGGCATGTCTTCTTGATGAAGCACAAATCCGAGGCCTTTGAGAAATTTCAGGAATACAAGAATGAAGTTGAAAAACAAACAGGCAAAAGTATCAAGACACTGAGATCTGATCGAGATGGTGAATACTTGAGTGCCGAGTTTCTGGGCTTCTTAAAAAAGAATGGAATTCTCTCTCAGCTTACTCCTCCATACACACCACAACACAACGGTGTATCGGAAAGGCGGAATCGAACCCTATTGGATATGGTTCGATCCATGATGAGTAAGGCTGAGTTACCGCGATCCTTCTGGGGTTATGCACTAGAATCAGCCGCATACATTTTGAACCGAGTTCCAACTAAGACTGTGCCTACTACACCATATCAGATGTGGTGTGGGAAGAAACCCTATCTTAATCACATTAAGACATGGGGATGTCCAGCTTTTGTAAAAAAGCAGCATGCGGACAAGCTCGAGGCACGTTCAGTACAGTGTAAGTTTGTGGGATACCCAAAGAACTCCAAGGGGTATCTTTTCTATTACGCAGATGAACAAAAGGTTTTAGTTTCTTGTCATGCCCGCTTCTTGGAAACCGAGTTTTTGGAAAATCAGATAAGTGAGAGCGCAATAGAACTGGAAGAAATTCCAGAACCATGAGCTATTACTGAAAGCTTAGTAGAACCAGAAGGTTCAAAAGAACAGGACATTCCTACGCCACTCTGCAGGAGTAGTAGGCAGTCTCATCCGCCCGAGAGATACTATGGTTTTCTCATTGACGGGGATAGAGAGGATTGCACCATGGATTATGGTGAGCCGACTAGCTTCCAGCAAGCCATTCAGAGCGGTGACTCGGTAAAATGGCTGGATGCAATGCGGACCGAGATGGAGTCTTTGTACACCAACAAAGTTTGGACTTTGGACTTTGCTCCAGAAGGGGTAAAACCCGTAGGATGCAAATGGATCTTCAGAAAGAAGATTGGTGTAGATGGGCAGGTTGAAACCTATAAAGCTAGACTTGTTGCAAAGGGTTTTCGTCAAAGACTTGGTTTGGACTATGACGAGACCTTTTCTCCAGTGGCTATGCTGAAATCCATTCGGATCCTTCTTGCTATTGCTGCTTTCCACGATTATGAAATCTGGCAGATGGACGTAAAGACGGCTTTCCTAAATGGAAATTTAGAAGAGTGCGTCTATATGGATCAGCCGGAAGGATTCATCCAGAGTGGGAGCAGCGGTAGAGTGTGCTAGTTGCTAAAGTCCATCTATGGACTTAAGCAGGCATCACGGAGTTGGAACATCTGCTTTGATGATACTGTCAAGGAATTCGACTTTATCAAAAACCCAGATGAACCATGCATTTACAGTAAGATTGTAGGGAGAACTGTGGTATTCCTCGTCTTGTATGTGGATGACATTCTCCTAATAGGAAATGATATTCCTATGTTACAGTCAGTCAAAGGTTTCTTGTCGCAGAGGTTCTCCATGAAGGACCTGGGCGATGCCAACTACATTCTGGGGATCCAGATCTATCGTGATAGATCTAAGAGGATGTTGGGACTTTCACAGTCCAGGTACATGGACACCATACTGAAAAGATTCAGTATGGAGGATTCAAAGCGCGGTAATCTACCGGCTTGTCACGGAATCACCCTCTCCAAAGAGATGTCTCCCAAGACTGATTTGGAAAGGGATTGCATGTCTATTATACCCTACGCTTCTGCGGTAGGCTCTATAATGTATGCGATGTTATGTACCAGACCAGATGTAGCATACGCATTGAGCGTTGTAAGCCGGTATCAGTCGGACCCAGGGGAGAAACACTGGATAGCGGTAAAGGACATTCTCAAGTACCTAAGAAGGACTAAGGAGATGTTCTTGGTGTATGGCGGAAAAGACCTCCAGATCGAGGCCTTTGCTGACTCCAGCTTCCAGAGTGACAAGGATGATTCCAAGTCCATGTCGGGTTATGTCTTTACCCTCAATGGAGGGACGGTTTGCTGGAAGAGTTCCAAGCAGGAGACCGTTGCTGACTCAACTATGGAAGCGGAGTACATAGCTGCTTGCGATGCCGCAAAAGAAGCTGTCTGGATGAAGAAGTTCCTCACGGAGCTTCAGGTGGTTCTTACCATTGTTGATCCAATACCGCTGTATTGCGACAACAACGGAGCTATAGTTTTAGCGAAGAAACCTAGGTCCCATCAGAAGTCCAGGCACATTTTGAGGCGGTACCACCTGATCAGGGAGATCGTAGATCGCCGGGAGATCGTAGATCGCCGGGAGATCGAGGTGAAGAGAGTAAATTCGGAGAATAACCCTGCAGATCCACTCACGAAGGCCCTACCCCATACCCAGTTCGAGCGGCTGATCGAGATGATAGGTCTTCGATACGCCAGTACATGGCCTTAGTGCAAGTGGGAGATTGTTAGTGTATATGCCCTAGAGGCCATTACTGTATCATACTAGCTTGTATATTACTTAATGGAAGCTTGGGATATTCACAGTTGTATTGACAATCTTGCTCAAAATGGTAGTATGTACTTGGTTTGTCTCTACTTTAATATGTGCATGTGTTTCTTTTAGCATATCGCTTATATACATATTAGTAGAGCCCTTAGGATCTTTGCTTGATTACCAGCGTTGTGATGGCAGTCATACTCGTGGGAGCTGGGTAATCCATAAGCACATTCTTATACAGGTCCCTAGTCGTAGGACTATTGAGACAGGGCATCGATACTTCGGAGTAGACTAGCGCATACGCTTCTCATCCCAGCACGGGAGGTGGTCTGTCCCACAGCCATCAGTACGTCGTACTGGAGATAGTATGCGGGTGCTCGTTAGGTTACGAGTACAATGGACATGACTCATCGGGAACTGATGGATGGTATTATACCTATCGTCAGTTATCAGTTCCCAGGTGACATAGGTACAGCTTAGTCCGCCGACTTGACATTGTCACTTCGCCTCGAGTGTGTTCCCACTGTACTTAGATTACTACCCTACCACGGCTCAAAGGAGTCGTGCAAACAGGTAGTAGTTGGGTGCAGTCCCGAAGCACTTGGAGGCAGTGACGGTTAGACAGGATTCGTCTCTCCCGGTATTGGGGGTTGACATCGTGCTGTGTCTAGGAGAGCCATTACACGAGTAGTCCCTGGCCAGGGCAAGCGAGGTATACTGGTAGGTTTCCAGTGTTATCTCAGGGTGTTCTGGGCTTCACTCCGACACGACTTGTACCGCTATTAGGGAACTGACGTTTACCGCCCCCTAGGCCCGCCATGCGATGTATCAGACGAACAGACCGGACTGTACGGAGATTGTCACATACAGGCTCAGTAGGAGTTCGGATGGGTTTACCTCATCGGCCTTCTTATCGACATATACCTGGGGACCGTTACGTACAGCTAGTGCCGCTTGCGGCCTGTGGTTAAACCCACTGCCAGCGTAGTGTCGAGTCTTTAGAGTCACACACAGAGAGTTTCCCTGCACTGAGCGAAACGTGTAGAGGCCGTATGGTTTTACGGCAGGGCTGCGATCACTTGCGTACACTTGTGTGCGTATGTTGTTCGGGCAGGCAATACTAGTGGGCTTTGGTTTAAGCCGGATTCTAGTATTGCACAGATGGATTTGTTTTGTCTTCTATGCATTCGCATTCTACGGAATGCGGATGCGGGTGTGTATGCACAGATTTGCGGAGTGGAGAAGGAGTAGGTGCCTCATTAGGGTTTTGACAGTTGGTTCGGTCAAAACCATTATGAGCCGGGGACATTATTTACTAATCCATTTATTGATAATTATGTTATGGCTAATTTCATTGACCATTTGACCATCTTGACTTTGTTGACCGTTTGACCAAAGTTGACTAGGATCTTCTTGAAAGGTCTAAAGTATTCTTTGGTTTTCTTTTTCCTTTTTGTTATGAAAATGGTCATGTCATCAGTGCCATCAACTTTATCATGATAGGTTTAGTAATGATGAAAATGAGTATTATTGCAACCATGGTTGTGTTTTCTCTTGGTTAAGCTTTTCATTTGTTCATTCTCATTCTCTCTCATAGAAAAGAAAATGAGAAACATTTCCATGGTTGCTCCTCCTTCTTCCTCCTCTTGATTCATCCTTTGATCTCATGTGTTGAGAGAAAAAGGATTCCACTTGACAAACACATCCATACATCTCCTCTACACATCCTAAGGCTTCTTGACTAGCAATCTCTTTGCCCTAGTTGCCTCGGCTCGAGGTGGAGCTCGGTGTACATCTCTCGGGTGGATCGTCTTCGACTCAAGAAGGCCGCGGAGGTGCCTAAGGTCCGGATCGACACTTGGAGCTTGGATGGACGAGTGGGACAGTGGAATGAAGACCCGAAGGACCGGTTTCGTGAGGTATACTTTCTACAGCATAGTAGTTATAGCCTCTAGTAGTTTACTAGTTTCTAGTTTAGCAAAGATCCGTGCTTTAAGTCCATGTTGCCTTGCGCCAAATAATTGTTTTTCGTCGTTTCCGCCTCCCCGTAAGAACCGGGATGAACAACGTGGACTTACAGGTATCTGATGTGATATTATCGAGGAGGAATCACCGACTGTATACACACACACACACACACACACACACACATATATATATATATCGACTCAGAGGTTAGGCGGTTTCCCTTACCTGAAGTTAGCCTATTAGCTCAGCCCTATAGTTGGAGTAGCTGTATGACCCTTATGACATTAGATGCAGTTTAGCTATCACTGTGTTTAGTATTCAGCTCCCGTACATTATTGTTGTTGCTCTGCATCGCATACTTATTGTAATTCATATTCCATTATTGATATCATGCTGTTAGGACACCAGCACCATTACCGATGATGCGTATGTACCACGTACACTTATTTGTCGGCGCACACACATCTTCATCGGTAATTGCCATGTCACGTACACTTAGAGAATATTATTGTTTGATTTAGCTTGTTAGCTAGTAGTGACATGATATTAGTGTACTTGCCTTATATGCCAGCTTAACATTGTAGTTATTACTTGTCACATCATGCATACTGTTGTTCATTATACGCCGCATTCATGGAATCTCATGCTTATATTCATGATATTACATGCTATTGATGATTGGATTCGGGTTTCCATGAGATTTTTTGGATTTGGAGGAAAACCACAAAACATATATAAACCGCTTTCTCTCTTTTTAAATAAAAATGCGGTTTTCCCATGATGTATGAGTCGTCCACCATGAGTTTTGCTGATGGATTTCGAGACCCGATTCGAGGAGGCGGATGAACCGTTTCGGGTACATGGTGGGCCCGGTGCGGTACCCCGGGGTAAGAAGATCGCAGGAGATGGCGTTGAGCCTGGCAGGGGAGCACGACCGACCGGTGATTTTACCCGACGCGTCGGATATCCGGAGGATACCGTCGTGGTCTTGAGATGGATGGTAGGGGCCGGTCTGGACTGACGGCGCCCTAGATATTTTGATTGAGACATTGAGATTTCGAGATATTGAGATACAGAGATTGTGATACAGAGATATCGAGATATTGAGATTTATGTTTTGTGCCGATGCTAGGCACTGTTTTATGCTGATTTCATTATGATACCTCATTTTAAAAATACAGAAATCTCACTAATTTATGAAAGCAGTTTTCTTCAGTACATGCATTCTGTTTCATGCATTCATACATCATCCATATGATACATTGCTACCTGATGCACTTACACGGACACATGGGATTACACTTGGGCTAGATATTTACCCTAGTCATTGTTATAGGCTGCTGGTTATATATTTGAGGGTTATATATTTTGATCGTATGACCTTGCGTCATACATGCGATTTTCTATTCGTAGATTTTTTTCTATTCACGAGTTGGCAACTCACCCCCGTTGTGCCCCAGTTTCTTGCAGGTTTCGCCGTATAGGTTGCATTACGGCTTGCTGGCATTATTTCCATTTTCGGGTGACTTGCTAGTAGGTGGGTTTTTGTATCGCACCCATCATTATACATTGTATATTATATTTCAGTTGTATCTAGAAGTTCCATCAACCAAACATGTATTTATTTGAGATAGAGACCAGTGATGTTTATTCTTTCGACCTTAGCATCGCGTGTTATATTTCTGTGGATTTCTTGCTGTTGAGTTTCCTTCTCTGTTGTGATCCTCGCTTTTAGGCGTTGTATATTATATTATTAGCTGGTTGACTTATAGTGGTTTTCCTATACTTTACTACTTTTCTTGGTTTGGATTTCTGGGCTCGGCTTACTTAGAGTATGTACGCCTCGAGACGTTCGTAGTCTAGGTGCCGGTTATACTCCGTACTTTTGGGACGTGACACTACAGGAGCATGTGAAATGAAGGACTTGGTTCTACCAAGGTATAAACATCTTTCCTTCTCTCTAGTTTACATATCATCTAAAGAAAACCTTAATAATCTAGTTAAAGATCTTGTTAGTCTAGCTTAGCACCAAGAAAAATTTGAATTTGGCATGGTAGATGCTTCTATAACCTCATCATGGTGCTAAGGTAGTCCTTCACGCACATTCTCGGGCCTAGTAGAGCGAGATGCAGACCTCCGAATGGAGCATTCGATCTCGATGGAATTTTTATGCATTTTTATTTAGAAAATGAGATTTCTACAAGAAAATAAATAAAATTATTTTCATTTAAAATATATATAACTATTATCAAAATATCTACTTTACTTTTATTATATAAATATTCCAAGTTTTCAAAAGGAATCACCATTACATGAAAATAACATCCAAAATACAAAACAATTCAAATATTTCAATAAAATATCATATACTATGAAGACTAGGTTCTACTTACTAGAAATTTCATAGTTATAAAATATACATCTATGAAAACCCTAAAAATGATAATTAAATGCTTGAGGTATATTTTAAAATTATACTAAAATCATTTTTACATTAAACCCCTTCAAGTTATACCAAATTACAATAAGGACCCTAGTAAACATAGGTTTAAGCAGGACCAGTCTCTTGAGCCTCAGGGAGCCGAAGAATATGGGTGCTTTCCTATTTAAGGTAGACAATCTAACAAACGGTGTTATCAATATGGTAATTGTCTTTGAAAAAGATACAAATCCTGCCGTCCATGTGTAGCAGTTACCGATAATATCAAAACTAATTCAGGATTCCAAGTTCTTCTCAAAGCATCTGACTCAGACTGAGTCTCAATATAATCAATCTGACTTGAATGTGATTCAAGTATATAACTACAATACAACATGAATCCATAAATCCGTCTATTCAATCTATATCAATCTATATTGACTGAACCAAACCATGGATATACTCCGTCTACATGACTCTCCATTTATATCCATTCCATTTACTAATATCATGGTTTCGGTAAAGTCATCCATCTATATAACAAAACAATACAAAAGATATCGCGGGGTTTATAAGGGGTAGATTGGTACGGAAGGTGTTAGAAGTGGCTCGAGACTGTAACCATAATACACCTAACCTGAATATCCATTGCCGTTGTACCGTGGCTGAACGGTTCATTGTGCTCCGTATCCCTTAGTCTTCGGAATAGTGGGACTCATCTCGTATACACTGACATTTTCTGTACCAAGCTACAAACAACATCGTTAACAATATAATCAAATATTATAAGTTATATTCTTTCTTTCTATTCTATCTCTACCCACCTTTGGGACTTACCGAGCGATTGTTCGCCGACGGCATTCCTTTCTTCTTTCTCTGGAATGTTGTCAGGTGATTCGGACTGATTGGAGATCGAGCCCAGCACTGAAGATTTGGAGCAGTTAGCATTTGACCCAGAGCTGTAGGCACTTGTACATATTTATTTCATTTCAGTTATGCCATTGTTTAGGCATCGTTTTTTTATTCATGTACTTTCATTTCAGTTGTACTTGTAAAAGAATGTTTAATAAATAAAGTTGCTGTTCATTTACAATCCCGTCTCTTGTGTACTTTACTTTATATTGCTTAGTTATGCTTAGCGTATTTACTTCTGAGTAAATACGTAGCGGCCTCGTCGCGTCCTCTTCCCATACACCGGGAAGCGGGGCGTGACAGGTTTTGTTGGCGGCCCATGCAGGTCAACTTTGTATGAATATGCAGCTCAGTTCTTCATGGACATGCGGGTTAACTCTGCATGAAGTCCTAAGCAATATAACACAAGAACCAGCAACTAAAAACATTCTTTACATATTCCTTGAATCTTACCATTTCATATATTCTGAATCTGTCATAACCCAAAATTTTCTTTCAGGGTTATGAATTCCCCAAACAACACTAGTACCAATTTCAACAACACTCCACCACCTCTACCGCTTACACCTACCATCGCTGCTCAAATCAATGAGCAGACGGTACTGCTTGAGGCGATCCGCAGCCTCCTGGAAGTACAGCAGCAGCTGACTGCTATGTTGATGAACCGCCCAGAAGCGGAAGCCCCATGGGTAAAGCAATTTCGGGCATTGCACCCCAAGCAATTCTCAGAAAAAGAGAGCCCTCTGGAAGCTGATAGAGTGGGCTCAGAGCATTGAAAATGATCTGGCAGCAGCACAAGTGCCAGAGATCGCTTGGGTTCGAGTTGCAAAGTTGCAGCTCACTAACAATGCACGGGTTTGGTGGAAGGTGGAAGAAAGCCGTCTTGACCAACCGATCGAATGGAAGACCTTTTGCAATATGTTCGATTCGAAGTACTTCCCAGAGACTGCCCGATTCGACATGGAGCAGCAGTTTATTCATCTACAACAGGGTTCGATGTGGACCAAGTCCATGGATGAATACGACGCTGAGTTTACCATGCTCAGTAGGTAAGATATGTCTCAATATTCGATTTCCTAATATTACATACTACACAGCTAATAAAATACCTTAGCAGATTTGCGGCACACTTGATACTGACGGATGAGATCAGAGCTCGTCGATTTCAACAAGGGTTAGATCCGGAGATCCAAGCTGCGTTAGCTACAGGGGATTTCCCGACCCACGAACTGGCTTTGAAAGTTGCCCGCCGTTATAAGACAGTGGTGAAGATGAGGGGCAGACCCCAATCTGCAGGAGTAAAGCGCCCTGCCACTCAGATGGCAGGAGGAGCCTCTTCAAGGCCACCATTTATGCCTAGGAGACCGGGAGTACCGAACAACTGGCCCAACTCAGCCTTTTGTACCTACTACAGGAGAGATGGACATTTGGTGAAAAACTGCTGGCGTGCAAATCACCTTTGCTTAGTCTGCGGCTCTGCTACTTATGATATTGGGTCTTGTCATCGGAGACAAAACCCAAATGCTGCACCCAGGCCAGCAATCACTTACCAGCAGCGCCCAGCCATTCAGGCACCTCCTCCACGACTCACACTACCTGCTCCACCTCCTCGTAGACCGACTTCACCTCCTCCTCGTCAGTTGCATCAATCTCAATGGAACATACCTCAACGAAATAGGAACGGACAGAGGAATGCTCCTCTAGCAAGGAGGAATGTGCCGAGGCGACAGGCTTTCACAATGACTGTGGAAGAGGCTGAAGCCACCGGCCAAGTCATCACTGGTAACCTTTTCCTTCAAGCTTTATTTTCCATCTATACATACCCATATACATTTTACTTATACTTAAAACCTATCCCACATAACTTAGTTACAATCTTAGTAGCCTCACTTCCTGCACTAGCACTCTTCGACACTGGAGCATCTCATTACTTTATGTCGCAACGGTTTGTCCGAACTCATGCGATTCCAGTCAAACCTCTCATATCCAGCTGGAATGTCAGTTCAGGGAACGGCGTTCTGAAAGCAGTAATGGGATACGACCTGTTTCCAGTGGTCGTCTGCAGTAGAGAATTCTATGCTGACTTCAAGGTGCTGGACATACCAAATTTCGATGTCGTTTTGGGTATGGATTAGCTCGGAACATTCTATGCTACCATTGACTGTCGTCAAAGGAGGGTAGTATTCGAGATTCCAGAGCATCCGGTTTTCTATTTCAAAAGTGGAGACCGTACTGTGGAGCCAAGTACGTACAAGGCGAAACCAAAAAAGGTAGTGATCGCGGCAATTCAAGCGGAGGAAGGATCAAAGCCAGAGATAGTTCGAGAGTTCGACGATGTATTTCCTAAAGACATATCAGATTTGCCTTCCGATCGAGCTCTTGAATTCAGCGTTGATTTAGTACCTGGAGCACAACCGGTGATCAAAGCACCGTATCAATTAAGTCCGGAAGGTTTGAAGGAAGTCCGAACTCAGTTGGACGAATTATTGGCGAAAGGATGGATTCGTCCCAGCATTTCAAGTTAGGGATCACCAGTTCTGCTTGTGAAGAAGAAGGAAGGTTCATATCGAATGTGCATTGATTATAGAGCTTTGAACGATGTAACTATAAAGAAAAAGTATCCACTCCCGCACATAAACGATCTGTTCGATCAGCTAAGTGGATCTTGTGTTTTCTCCAAGTTAGATCTTCGTTCGGGTTATCATCAGGTGAAGGTCAAAGAGTCTGATATCCATAAAACGACATTCAGAACTCGCTATGGTCATTACGAATTTCTTGTGATGCCATTTGGAGTGACCAGCACACCGGCTATATTCATGAACTTAATGAATCAAGTTTTCCGGGAGTACTTAGACAGGTTTGTTGTCATCTTCATCAACGACATCCTGGTGTATTCTAAGAGTCGGAAGGAACATGCCGAGCACCTAAGGATTGTCCTGGAAACCCTACGACAACATCAACTCTATACCAAGTATAGCAAATGCGAGTTTTGGCTAGATCAAGTTGGTTTTCTTAGACATATTGTATCAGGCGATGGAATCTCTGTGGATCCAGCTAAAGTTTCAGCAGTAAGCGAATGGCCGACACCAAAGTCAGTGAAGGACATTCGAAGTTTCTTGGGTCTAGTAGGATATTACAGAAGGTTCATTGAAGGATTTTCGATGATTGCAACACCCCTGACCAAGATCACACGTAAAGATGAAGAATTCGTGTGGTCAGAAGCATGCGAACAAGTTTTCGTAGAACTCAAGTCAAGATTAACATCAATGCTTATTCTTGTCATACCAGACCAATCTGGAGGTTTTGTAGTGCATTGCGATGCATCCGGTAAGGGATTAGGATGTGTTCTACATCAGCACGGTAAGGTTGTGGCTTATGCTTCAAGACAACTGAAAATTCATGAGCGCAATTATCTGACGCATGATTTGGAGTTGGCAGCCGTAATCTTTGCTCTTAAGATTTGGCGCCATTATCTTCTTGGTGAACGAGTGAACATATACACAGATCACAAGATTCTAAAATATGTGTTTACTCAGAAAGAGTTGAATATGCGACATAGAAGATGGTTAGAACTCATGGCGGACTTCGACATCAACCTGCAATATCACCCAATGAAGGTGAATGTAGTACCTGATGCCCTTAGTTGCCAACCATTAGCTTTGAATCTTACCGCACAGTGGAAGCTTCAACAAGACTTACATCAAATGGAGATTGAAGTGGTCATGCCAGGTAACGCTTCAAGTTTGATGAACTTACAAGTTCAATCTACTATTGTCAATCAGATCAAAGCAGCTCAAGCAAGTGATGCTAAGTTATAAAAGATCATAGAATAAGTGGAAAATGGACTTCGAACATACTTCATCATCCATGAAGATGGATCTTTAAGATACGGCAGTAGATTGTGTATACCAAAAGGTTCTGTGCGAGAAGAGTTGATGAAAGAAACTCACAACTCTCCTTATTCAGTACACCATGGAGGTATAAAGATATGCAAAGATCTGCATCAAAATTACTGGTGGCATGGAATGAAGCGTGAAGTAGCCAGAAGTGTCGCTAAATGCTTGGTGTGTCAGCAAGTAAAGGCTGAACATCACAGAACTGCTGGTTACTTCAACCGTTACCTATCCCAGAATGGAAGTGGCAACACATCACAATGGATTTCGTGACTGTACTTCCAGCATGAAGGGTAACGATGCAGTTTGGGTTATTGTGAATCGACTCACAAAGTCGGCTCACTTTATTCCCTTTCGAGTTGGCCAATCTACTGAGACACTAGCAAAGAAGTACATAGAGGTAAGAATCTAAGTAAGATTTTCACTCTTCAATATGTACTATCTCTGATACCCATGAACTCATGCAGGAAATCGTGAGATTACATGGAGTAACGGTTTGCATTGTCTCCGATCGTGACACCAGATTTTGATCACAATTTTGGCAAAGTCTGCAAACTAGCTTGGGAACAAGTATGGACTTCAGCACAGCTTATCATTCATAAATAGATGGTCAGTCTGAGCGAACTATTCAGATCTTAGAAGATATGCTAAGAGCATGTATGCCAGACTTCGGAGGATCGTAGGAAGATCACCTACATCTTGTGGAGTTTTCATACAACAACAGCTACCAAGCAAGTATAGGAATGGCACCTTTGGTAGCGCTTTATGGAAGGAAGTGTCGATCGCCATTAAGTTGTGATGACATCGGAGATAGAGAACTCATTGGACCTGAGATGATAGTAGCAACTGTCGACGTGGTTCGCACTATTAGGGAACGAATGCGCATAGCCCAAAATCGACAGAAGCACTGGGCTGATGCAAAGCGCCGTCACTTGGAGTTTCAACCGAGAGAACATGTATTTCTGAAGATATCTCCAAACCGTGGAGTGATTCGTTTTGGAAGAAGGGGTAAGCTAAGTCCAAGGTATATTGGACCGTTCGACATACTCGAACGATTCGGTGAAGTGGCTTATCGCTTGGCACTTCCACCTTCATTGGAAGGAGTGCATAATATGTTCCACATATCCCAACTCAGAAGGTATGTGAGTGACCTTAACCATATTCTTGATCATTCCGAGCTCACTGTACAGCCAGATTTATCTTGTGAGCAACAACCTGTTGAGATCCGGGATAGAAAGGTGAAGTCACTTCGGAACAAGGAAGTCAACTTGGTTCGAGTGATGTGGAGAAAAGACACACCAGGAGAATCAACATAGGAAAAGGAAGATGAGATGCGTGCAAGATACCCTCATTTATTTGTAAACTAGTCCTTAAAATAAATTGTAAATTTCGAGGACGAAATTTTTGTAAGGAGGGTAGACTGTAACAACTCCAATTTCTTTGTACGGAAAATTGTTTAAAAGTTAATGTACAATTGGGGTATTTTCAATCCTGTATATACTATAAGTATTTATTTTAATTTAGAACAGCAAGAAAGTACTTGTAGCATATTGGTAAAGACTTGCACTGCTGTGACGTATTCCCTATGATCGAATCTCTCCAGCCATATTATCTTTTTATTTAAATTTCTTTTAATCTTTTAGAAGCCCAAGGGTTTGCACGTGCACTACACGTAGAATGAAGAGTTACAGAATATTTAAACATGTGCACGAGGGTATATGAGACGACGGGGACACGTGGCGAGAATCCAACCCCTTACCCTCGGAAATCAACAGGCGAAAATCAATAAAAGACCGGCACCGCTGGTTTCCCCCGTCTGTACTGCTCTTAAATTTTGACATGAGCACCTCTTCAGCTACGCCCACTAACCCCACATTGTTTATTCTTTCTGAATTCATCCAGAGAGCAATAAAATCCCATTTAATCCCATTTTTAATGCAATTTTCAATGCATTCTGTTAGTGTATATGCC
The DNA here is from genome assembly GCA_030015575.1 of Agapanthus africanus. NCBI lineage: Eukaryota > Viridiplantae > Streptophyta > Magnoliopsida > Asparagales > Amaryllidaceae > Agapanthus > Agapanthus africanus. Next base: position 132,904,795 of record CM057343.1, read on the forward strand.
CTAGAGGCCATTACTGTATCATACTAGTTTGTATATTACTTAATGGAAGCTTGGGATATTCACCTTGTATATACAATCTTGCTCAAAATAGTAGTATGCTACTTGGTTTGTTTCTACTTCAATGTGTACATGTGTTTATTTTATTATATCACCTATACGCATTAGTGGAGCCCTTAGGATCTTTGCTTGATTACCAGCGTTGTGATGGCAGTCACACTAGTGGGGGCTGGGTAATCTATAAGCACATCCTTATGCAGGTCCCTAGTCGCAGGACTATCGAGACAGGGCATCGATACTTCGGAGTAGACTAGCGCATGTGCTTCTCATCCCAGAGTGGGAGATGGTCTGTCCCACAGCCATCAGTACGTCGTACTGGAGATAGTATGCGGGTGCTCGTTGGGTTACGAGTACACTGGACAGGACTCGTCGGGAACTGACCGGTTGGTATTATACCTTTCGTCAGTTATCAGTTCCCAGGTGACATGAGTACAGTGTAAGTGCACGGCGGCGCCCCGGCCGTCAATCCGACGCCGGAATGCGGAAGCGGTGAAAAACTAAAATTTTGCGGACTTAGCAAACCGGCACCACCGCACACTAAACACCCGGATCGAACCATTAACTAGTCTAGGCTAACAAGAAGATGGGTTAGAGATATACCGACGATCCATGTCCTCCGGTCTTCTCGTCATGGTCCCGATCTCCTGCGGAAAAGTCCCGTCTCCTCCTCGTCGCCGGAAGTGCACCACATCGCCTTCTGCGTTTACGGGCTCCCACCTCAATGCCGAGGCAACTCGGGCACGAAGCCGGCTACTCGACGTGCCCAAGATCCGTTGTAGAATATGTGTAGAACCATGTCTCACTTTTTGGGGATTGTGGAATTGCCATTGGTGAAGGAAAAGAGAGCTTGGAGAGAAGTGGGAAAAATGTAGCATACAAAGAAAAATGAGAGTAACATTTTTCTCTTCACAAATGAAAATGAACCCTTGTCCATGGAATGGCCGGCCCCCCCCATTTTGGTGTGATTGGAGAGAGAGAGAGAGTGGCTTGAACAATAATGCAAAGAGAAATGATGGCTTGTAAAGTCCAACACTTAACAACCATCTCCTCTCCCATCATCACAACCAAAGACAAGAAAGCAAGGTAAGGTGCAACCATGATGAAGTCAAAAAGTCAAGCAAGGTCAAGGTAAGGTGAGCCATCATGATACAAGGAAATATGCAAAGACCCCCTTCCACAAATGCCTATTTGCAACAATGCAAATAAGCCCTCCTCCACCAATCTTCGGCCAATGAACGGAACAATGGAAATCGGCCGAAACGGAAAGCAAACTGGCAACTCCAGAAAACTGGTCCCGTAATAAATTACAGGAAAACCCCGATACTGTGCATACACACCCGCATTTGTATTCCGACCGAAATACAAATGCAATGAGACAAAATCTCCACTGTACTATACTAGAATCCGGCTTATACCAAAACCGGATAGTAATATCTGTTCGATCCTGATCCGTGCAATACCGCACGTATCTGATCGAACCCTGCCATATAACCATACGGCCTATAGTACAAACTGTCCGATCCTGATCCGTGCAATACCGCACGTATCTGATCGGACCTTGCCATATCTCCATACGGCCTCTACAACCTTTCGCCCGAAAGCTGAGTAACTGAAATGTGGGGGACTCTAAAGACTCATCAACACCTCGGTTGTGGATTTAACCACTAGCACGTCAGAGGTATAAGCCAATACGTAACGGGCTACCAGGTATTGACTAAAAAGGACGTCGATGAGCGAACTCATCCTGACACCCTACTGAGCCTGTCAGTGACAATATCCGTGCAGTCCGGTCCGTTCGTCTATGAGCATCGCATGGCGGGCCTAGGGGGTTGGTAAAAGTCAGACCCCCAAAAGCGGTACAAGTCGTGTCGGAGTGTAGCCCAGAACACCCTGAGATACTACTGGAATACCTACCAGTAAATCTCCTTGCCTTGGCCAAGGACTTTGTGTAATGGCTCTCCTAGACACAGCACGACCTCACCCCCAATACCGGGAGAGACGAACCCCTGAAGATACGCTCACTGCCTCCATGTGGCTCGGGACTGTACCCAACTAAAACCTGTTTGCACGACTCCTTTGAGCCGTGGTAGGGTAGTAATCAAAGTACAGTGGGAACTCACACGAGACAAATGACGATCCCCAGGTCGATGAACTAATCTGCACACATGTCACCAGGGAACTGCCATCTGACGTCTGGTATATGACCAACTAGCATGTTCCCGGCGAGTCCTGTCCGGTGTACTCATAACCCAATGAGCACCTGTATACATCTTAGGTGATCCAACTGACACCAGTGGCTTGTGAGACCGGCCACCGCCCCTCGTCGGGGTCTCGACCGTATACACTAGTCTACTAATGGAGTATCGATGCCCAGTCTCGAAACTCCCACGACTAGGGACCTTTTAAGGATAAGCTTATAGACCCCCAGCTCCCACTTATATGATCGCCCTCATACTGCTGGTGGTCAAGCAAGAATCCTAGGGGCTCTATCAACGTGTAATAGCGACGTGTCATGTCACCTAAAGCAGTACACGATGATAAAGGTAAACCAGATAGCACACTATCATCTCGAGTAAGACTGTCCTACCGGGATAGGTCCTCCCTCAATCATTACAATCACGCACCTGTGACCTAATAATTGACTCTGAGGGCACTATCTCCAACAATCTCCCACTTGCACTCAAGGCTAATTATTGCGATGTCGCATACTCACAGCCCGTGTGATACCGAACATCCAACTCCTCTACTAGTCAGTCTCACAAAGCTCGTTTGCGGAACTATTGCGTTCGAGGAATAGCCTCAGTGAGTGGATCCGCTTAGTTGTCTCTTTCCATGTCTCTCTATATCTCAAGTTCGCGGAGAAAGCCATCTCCCGAAATGAGCAATACCTGTCTTAGAATGTGTCTGGATGTCTGATGGGACATAGCTCATAAATGAACTCCAAATCCAAACTTCTTAGACTGTATCGTCAATTGAACTTAATCAGTATCCTGCGCGCCATGCCTCCCTCAGTATTGCCTCGGACCACCTGTCCAAAATACTGCCCCTCATCAGAAGGAAAACTATAACTCTGACAACCTCTCTGTCGTCCATGTCACCTTGGAAGCCTGGAATGATAACTGTCTCCTGAATGAGGCTGTCGTTATCATCTCCCTAGAACATCCACTTATGTTCTAAAACTGCTTCCGACTGTTTCTCCAGGATTGGATTAATGTTAACTTATTGCATCTAGTGCAAGAACAACATCTGGTGTGGTACTTGACATCTCACGATTGACTCAATTGCCTGAGCAAGTGATCTGCCAATCATGCCCGTCCCTCTCCCCTTTAGTCTGTAAGACACCTTTGGAGAGGGTGACTCCATTACCTGCAGGTACACTACCGTGCCAGGAGTCGTCCATCCTAAATACTCTTAGAATGCTGTCAAGTACCCTGATTGGGAAACCACCCAAATCTAGATCTAAAACCATAGATCTAGTAACCAGTATGTTTGATAAAATCCATTTCCTTTGTGGAGAAACAACTGTGTGACGACCAAAGTATAACCGATCGTAGTGTAGGAGTTTCTTTTCCTACTCAGTGTATATCATCCAAATACCAGGATATCACACCCTACTACCTTCTCAACAGATCCATCCCCTATTCTGATGAAGTCAAACCCATGACTGTCACGTCAGAAATAGATGATCTATCTCCGCTACATCTGCTTTAGTCTATAAATAGATATAAGCCTGATGTCCAACAATGCTTCCGCTGCTCCCACTGACTACGACAACCCTCTGCCAGAGTCATATAGACATGCACTTCTAAAACTAGTTTAGAACGACGCTATACTCATCCTCCTGCCGGGTCTCGCAGCCTGGAACAACAACAATGGCAAGTGTGGGTAAACAAGAACTTCCCTGTCACCGTCCTTGAGGCTACCTGAGTACCTCTCGGGTGCCTGAAGTTACCCACTTTATCTGCGGAGTGGCCAATGGAATGTCAATCCAGATTGAATCTTTAGGTTCCTTATCAAATCTTCAGTAATCGTTTGTGGTTCTGGAATCACTTCCAGTTCTACCATACTCCCACTACTGTTTTCTGAAAAAATCCATTTTTAATAAAACTGTGGCGAGTCTAGAACAATATCGCTATTGTTCATCCAGATGGTAGAAAGTCAACCCGCGTCATGGCCTGGGTCAACCCACAAACAGCCATTACCGAAACGTGCCTTGAGTTGTCCAGTGTCTGGTTTTAATCATAAACCGGACAACTCCCCGTACCTTAACATCGTTAAGACATGAACTGTTCTATATCCAATATAGAAACAGAGGCACTGATTTAATTGAACCAGATTCAAATCATGCAGCTGTCCCCAGCGCATGTCAACTAAATGGAAGGAGGCCGATCAGCGTTACTCAACTTAGGAATACTTCCAATTATGAGTAACCTGAAAGAGAAGCAAGATCTCTTTATCATTACTATCAACTGAATACCATACACAAGTATCTACATCTTCGATCTCTTTGAAGAATCCCGATACTTGCTACACCTGGTTCTCTACTCTATTCAAATACCTATAACTTCTCAAAATTCGGACCCTGTGTTTCCACGAAACACTTGTCTAAAAACTAGAGAAGTCATAAGTAAACCGAATATAGTACGAGGACCAACCCCTCTGTCCTAATGGACCCTGGACAACATACAATACTTTGTATAAGTCCCTTGAGTCTGATAACTCATTCACTGTGTGTTGTAGGTTGAAATCTGTACTTATGGTTAAGAAGAATTACACCGCTGTTTAATGCTCCTTACCTAACCATCCACTGATATAGGTAAATGTCGTAGACATAATTTCAAAAAGGTATATCTCACTCTATGAAAATAGACGTACAGATATATCAATTTGAAATTGGTGCATAACATCGGATATTCAAAACCAAATATTTGCCGACCGGCAAACAGCCCAGGTGATTTCCTCAAATATCACCGATTACAACGAATCCCGATATAATGAGGATAATCACCCAATTCCAATAACTTACTCCCACTCATCATCTGTAAAACCATACAGATGTGAGAATCGTACCTGGTAAATACATACCCTGGAGTAAGTATCTAATCGGGAAATCAGTTTTCCTTTAACATTACACAGTGAAACTGAAACATTGAAATGTTCCGATGGGGTATTCTGGTATTCCTAGTAATGCCTCTTCCAGATTCACGACTGTAACCGTATAGTTCTTTGCCACCTCTCCAAATCCCTTCATATGTCTTTAGTCTTTACCTTCTGCACGCCCTTTTAGGCCAAATGGTTTTCTTCCTTTCCTACCGTTCGGCACCAGCCTATGGTTTGGAAGAAGACTATCCAATAAGCATAATGGGTGTACTGTCCCAATCCTAGGAACACTTGCAATGCAAGAGAAGGTGAAGATAAAAGACACCTGAATAAATCTTATTCCTATTTCTCCTGGACCAGAATCCATCCCCGAACTGGAACAAGTTCCATTCGAGTTCGTATATAACCATACGATGGAGTATCCAAATAAACTGTGGATCTTCGTAGTGATACGGAGTGTCCTGGAGAAATACAAAGGTGATGTGGGAGTGGTAACGAAATATTTGGTTTGGTCGTGAATATCTGTTGCAATTTACTTTGCCCTCTTACTAATCCCTTGCTTTGTCTGAACTTAATACCTTCTGTACACCATCGTTAGGCTAATTGATTTTCTTCTTTCCCTACCGGTCGGCACCAGCCTAAGGTTTGGAAGAAGACTATCCAATTTGCGTAATAGGTGTACTATCTCCTAAACCAAGGAGTACTCGCAACCTGAGAGAAGGTAAAAGGAGAAGACAACTGAATAATCCTATCCGTTTTCTCCAGAACCAGAAACCATCCTCGAATTCCTTCGAGTTCGTATCTAACCATACGATGGTTTTGTCCAATGGAAGTGGACGTTCGTAGTAATACGGGGTGTCCTGGAGAAAAAGGGTAAAAGTAGGTGTGGCAATGAGGTCTGCAACTCTGACAATCCAAAAGCCGGTGTTTAAGAAGGTTCGGTCAACTTGGTCACTGAGTCAAAGTCTTAGGGTCGGGTCAAATGGTCGCTGCCAAAGAGAGAGAGAAAAGAAACACTCAGCGTGCACTCTAATCTAGATCAGAATGGTCACCAATTTATCTAATCTGGAAACCTCCCACTGTACCTCAAATTCTCCTCCAAACCTGAAAGAAGAATTAGTCGGGGTTACCCGAGGAGTAAACTAACTCATCAGTGGGAATCGGGATCCAACTATCATCGCATGACAACGTGACGGAATCCGCTCACGGTATCACACTCCAGAAGGTATGCGCATATCTGGCAAGTTTCAGTTCTTTTGAAACTCCCGATGTGATTTCTGCCCCATGCTCTTATGACCTTGGCGAAGGTCAACAAATCATAAGTCACATGTCAAGTTCTACCCGTCATTATCCAGGTTAATTTGAATCCACCCGTACAAGCCCTTGACGAAGGTCAACAAGGCTATACGACTGTCCCAAACCAACGCATCTATCTATGCAACAGAAAGGTAACAAGCAGCTACCATACACTATGCCTTGACGAAGGTCAACAAACATAGCATGAATACTACGTGCTACCCGTCTGAAACGACGGAGGGCTACGAATGGTTTCTGGCGAAAACCTTTAACGTAATGAACTTGATATCGTTGAAGGAACGGATAGCTTTTTGAAAATATAGTGACGAAAACCGTTGCTAAAGAGGTCACTCCCGGTGAAGGGATCTCGGCTCTTTCCCCGTAGAATGGGGTGCAGGATATTCCAAATGAATACCGCGATGCAAAGCAAAAGTAATCGGCTATAGTGAAGTTAATGCCCTGACGCAAACTTATTGTCCAAGGGGTCACTCCCGGTGAAGGGATCTCGGCCCTTGCCTCGTCGACTGAGGTGCTGGATATTCATAACCGAATATCACTATGCAAAACAAAAGTGAACGTCCTTGCAATAACAGCTTTTTGAAAAAGTGTTCCAACAACATCAGATTAGGTTTGTTTTTAACTTGCATTGATCCGAATCAATGCAGTCCCATCAATTGATCACACCAAAAAGAACGAAAATATACTGATGTACGTATATGCCATCCGCATTCGCCACTGGGTCCCGTCATTACCCGTTAGGTTAGCTAACTAACGACAGAGCGGGGACTGGACTAGCGCGGATGTAAAACATATACAACATCTACTAATATATATACCAATATATTATATTTCGCTCAAGGCGTGAAAGAAATGCAACATCACAGAGAATGAACAGCATCACAGAAACAATACAGATATCTGGGATCCCCGGGTTTCACAGAGCCACTACTGAAACCCGACGTTCCCCTGGTCGTGTGGATAGCCTGTGCAATGAAATCCTAGACCCCTACGGGTGCGGCAAGTTACCCGCCAAAACCTGAAGCGAGGCAGCCCCCTTCAGCGCCGTGAATGGACCACCCAGCACTTCACGGAATCCGGTAACTTGGGCACCCCTCCTGGGTCAACCTGTACCCCCTACGAGTGCGGCGAATAGCCCGCCAATCCTAGAGTGAAGCCCCCTCCGTCTCAATGCCATGAGATGCGGGCTTGTTGCCCTCCAGAACCCGGCTATCCGTGCACCCCTCCGCGGGGTAATCCTAGTACAGAAAGTAAAATATACATACACCGGGTACATCGACCGCAACCTGGCCGTGCCCCAAAATAATAATACAAACAGGCAGTGACGGCAGTCCACATGTCGGACGCTCGCCCCGCAATATCAAATGTACATAATACAACAGCACAGTACTAGCATTGCATCCAGGCTATCCCCCACGACCGATCCGCAACATCACAGCAAATACATAGAACATCAACGTGAAAATCACGTTCGCAAATCCGTCTAACCGGGCTATAGCAGTTAGACCGGATTTACCGATCGAGTGACATTCACGGTCGCAGATATAATGTAAATACTGTGAAAAATGTGTTTAAAATATCCGATTGATCAAACTTTAACAAGTGGGCCCACAAAGAATACTGTAGCAGTCACAGAAATAATTGGCCCAATTTTAATATTCCAAAACCCATACTTTAAGCCCAGAAAACTACTGAAGAAATTTGATGCAGGGATCAGAACAGTAAGCGGCGGAAGAGCGGCGCTTAAGGAAGGTCAGGCCGCGCTTCCGCGCTTGTACTGTTGACTGACACTCTCGAATTTTCTCAGTAGCCTTGAAATCTCCAGTACATTAATATTTTACAACCTGAAAAAATTTTCGAGACCAAAAATTTTCAACAGAAAACTGATGCGACAAAATACGGGTTTTTGGACTTTTTGATCGATCGGAAATGCAAACACATTACACAAAGCTAGACTAAGTTAATGGCGAGGCTCTGATACCACTGTAAGTGCACGGCGGCGCCCCGGCCGTCAATCCGACGCCGGAATGCGGAAGCGGTGAAAAACTAAAATTTTGCGGACTTAGCAAACCGGCACCACCGCACACTAAACACCCGGATCGAACCATTAACTAGTCTAGGCTAACAAGAAGATGGGTTAGAGATATACCGACGATCCATGTCCTCCGGTATTCTCGTCATGGTCCCGATCTCCTGCGGAAAAGTCCCGTCTCCTCCTCGTCGCCGGAAGTGCACCACATCGCCTTCTGCGTTTACGGGCTCCCACCTCAATGCCGAGGCAACTCGGGCACGAAGCCGGCTACTCGACGTGCCCAAGATCCGTTGTAGAATATGTGTAGAACCATGTCTCACTTTTTGGGGATTGTGGAATTGCCATTGGTGAAGGAAAAGAGAGCTTGGAGAGAAGTGGGAAAAATGTAGCATACAAAGAAAAATGAGAGTAACATTTTTCTCTTCACAAATGAAAATGAACCCTTGTCCATGGAATGGCCGGCCCCCCCCATTTTGGTGTGATTGGAGAGAGAGAGAGAGTGGCTTGAACAATAATGCAAAGAGAAATGATGGCTTGTAAAGTCCAACACTCAACAACCATCTCCTCTCCCATCATCACAACCAAAGACAAGAAAGCAAGGTAAGGTGCAACCATGATGAAGTCAAAAAGTCAAGCAAGGTCAAGGTAATGTGAGCCATCATGATACAAGGAAATATGCAAAGACCCCCTTCCACAAATGCCTATTTGCAACAATGCAAATAAGCCCTCCTCCACCAATCTTCGGCCAATGAACGGAACAATGGAAATCGGCCGAAACGGAAAGCAAACTGGCAACTCCAGAAAACTGGTCCCGTAATAAATTACAGGAAAACCCCGATACTGTGCATACACACCCGCATTTGTATTCCGACCGAAATACAAATGCAATGAGACAAAATCTCCACTGTACTATACTAGAATCCGGCTTATACCAAAACCGGATAGTAATATCTGTTCGATCCTGATCCGTGCAATACCGCACGTATCTGATCGAACCCTGCTATATAACCATACGGCCTATAGTACAAACTGTCCGATCCTGATCCGTGCAATACCGCACGTATCTGATCGGACCTTGCCATATCTCCATACGGCCTCTACAACCTTTCGCCCGAAAGCTGAGTAACTGAAATGTGGGGGACTCTAAAGACTCATCAACACCTCGGTTGTGGATTTAACCACTAGCACGTCAGAGGTATAAGCCAATACGTAACGGGCTACCAGGTATTGACTAAAAAGGACGTCGATGAGCGAACTCATCCTGACACCCTACTGAGCCTGTCAGTGACAATATCCGTGCAGTCCGGTCCGTTCGTCTATGAGCATCGCATGGCGGGCCTAGGGGGTTGGTAAAAGTCAGACCCCCAAAAGCGGTACAAGTCGTGTCGGAGTGTAGCCCAGAACACCCTGAGATACTACTGGAATACCTACCAGTAAATCTCCTTGCCTTGGCCAAGGACTTTGTGTAATGGCTCTCCTAGACACAGCACGACCTCACCCCCAATACCGGGAGAGACGAACCCCTGAAGATACGCTCACTGCCTCCATGTGGCTCGGGACTGTACCCAACTAAAACCTGTTTGCACGACTCCTTTGAGCCGTGGTAGGGTAGTAATCAAAGTACAGTGGGAACTCACACGAGACAAATGACGATCCCCAGGTCGATGAACTAATCTGCACACATGTCACCAGGGAACTGCCATCTGACGTCTGGTATATGACCAACTAGCATGTTCCCGGCGAGTCCTGTCCGGTGTACTCATAACCCAATGAGCACCTGTATACATCTTAGGTGATCCAACTGACACCAGTGGCTTGTGAGACCGGCCACCGCCCCTCGTCGGGGTCTCGACTGTATACACTAGTCTACTAATGGAGTATCGATGCCCAGTCTCGAAACTCCCACGACTAGGGACCTTTTAAGGATAAGCTTATAGACCCCCAGCTCCCACTTATATGATCGCCCTCATACTGCTGGTGGTCAAGCAAGAATCCTAGGGGCTCTATCAACGTGTAATAGCGACGTGTCATGTCACCTAAAGCAGTACACGATGATAAAGGTAAACCAGATAGCACACTATCATCTCGAGTAAGACTGTCCTACCGGGATAGGTCCTCCCTCAATCATTACAATCACGCACCTGTGACCTAATAATTGACTCTGAGGGCACTATCTCCAACATACAGCTTAGTCCGGTGACTTGACACTGTCACTTCGCCTCGAGTGTGTTCCCACTGTACTTTGATTACTACCCTACCACGGCTCAAAGGAGTCATGCAGACAGGTAGCAGTTGGGTGCAGTCCCGAAGCACTTGGAGGCAGTGACGGTTAGACAGGATTCGTCTCTCCCGGTATTGGGGGTTGACATCGCGATGTGTCTAGGAGAGCCATTACACGAGTAGTCCCTGGCCAGGGCAAGCGGGATATACTGGTAGGCTTCCAGTGTTATTTCAGGGTGTATTGGGCTACACTCCGACACGACTTGTACCGCTTTTAGGGGACTGACGTTTACCGCCCCCTAGGCCTGCCATGCGATGTATCAGACGAACAAACCGGACTGTACGGAGATTGTCACATTCAGGCTCAGTAGGAGTTCAGATGGGTTTCACCTCGTCAGTCTTCTTGTCGGCATATACCTGGGGACCGTTACGCATAGCTAGTGCCGCTTGCGGTCTGTGGTTAAACCCACTACCAGCGTAGTGTCGAGTCTTTAGAGTCCCACACAGAAAGCTATTCGCCTTTTGGCAAAAGAGTAGAGGTCGCATGGTTTTGCGACAGGTCGCATGGTTTTGCGACAGGGTTCAGTCACATCCGTGCACTTGTGCACGTTTAGTGTCCGGACAGTTTACACTAGCGGGCTTTGGTTTAAGCCAGATCCTAGTGTACGTATTGGGATTGGTTTTATCCAGTTTGTATTCGTGTTCCTCGGAACGCGGATGCGGGTGTGTATGCACAGTTGACGGAGAGACAGAGGCAGAGGATTCTCATTAGGGTTGTTGACCGTTGACTGTTGACTATTGACTTTTTGCTCAACCCTAATGAGAATATGATGTGTAATTAACAATAATATTAATTAAGTATTGTGGTGACATGGTTGTTGAGGGGTTGACTTTGTTGACTTGTTGACTTTGTTGACCGATTGACTAGGTTGGACTAGTTGACCATCATGATGACAATGGCTATCATTTCATGGCAAAGACTTTTCACTTGCTTGTTCTCTTGTGCAATATGAGTGCATGAAATGATATAGCCATTTTGACTTAAACCATTTACACAATACTTGATTACTATTTTTGTGATGATGGTTTTGGATTATGAGAGCCAAGTGAGAAAAGTCTTGCTCATTCTATCATTTTCATTCTCTCTCTTGTGTTCTTGAACTCTCATCTCCTTCCTCTTGCTCTCCCTCTCTTTAGTCTATGGTTCACTTGTCTCATGTGTTGAGAACCAAGAACCATAGAGAAAATCCCAACACACTCTCCTCTACTCACTCTAGTTCACAAGGTTTGGCAAACCGAGTGAACTAGTTTCTTCAAAGACCGAAGAAGAAGCCAAAGGTAGAAGCTTTCAGGTGGATCGATATTCGGCGCAAGGAGACGACGGGGTGAAGCCGATCCGGACAACCATCGAGGCTTGAAGACGAAGGAGTTCAAGAAAGAAAGGTATAACCCCCTAACCGAATAGTTAACAACTCCTAGTTAGGTTGTTAGTTAGATGTTTAACAAAGATCCGGTTTTGAGTCCATGTTACCGCCTCTAGAAAATTGTTTTTCACCAAATTCCGCATGCCCGAAAGTACCGGGAGAGGTAGCATGGACTTACACATTCTTCACCCCCTAAACCCTAATTTCCCTTATAAACACTACACCATATTTCATTCCTCCTCACTCATAATTTCCCTGCCAAAACTCTCAAAAACTTTCAAGTCCTAATTGTATGTAAGTGGAGTTAACGAAGGGCGAAGTTCCAGCGACGTTCCAAGGAGTTTCCGGCAACGAAACGACGCCCCGAGACCTTTCATAGCTTCATCTCTCTCTCCTCTATTTCAAAAGCCAGTAAGTCTCTTCTTCCCCTCTCTTTTTCCGCTCTAAAACTTTTCTATTTCAAAACTCGTCAGAAGCGGAGTTAATCCGACTTCCGATTTCCTTGTCTTAAAAAAAAATACAACCTTTTCTTAATAACAAACCTCCAAAATGTTAATATATTGTTTAGTAATCATTAATGAAGATAATAGAACAAGTTTGACATCAAAATAATAATCATAGGAAGTTCTATTTCATTTTTACAATAAAATACCATTATGTTTAGAATTGACATTGCTTATTGCTTTTGACCGTTTTACCTTAGAAAACTCATGAGGTAATGACCTACCTCATCACAATACACATTTCTTGACATAGCACGATGGAAATTTGGGAACATAGTTGTCACGAGCCGAAGGTACGGAACGTGACTGGCACTTAAATTACGAAACGTCTCAAGGCGTACGTAATCTAAGTAAGCTAAAGCTCAGAAATCTAAACCATTTAAAGAAATAGAGTGAAAGAAAACTTATTTAAAGAAAGAGATTTTAACCAAATAAGTCTCATTAAACATTTTAAAAACATCAAAATTTCCCGAAAATTTCGGCAAAGTCTCCTTTGTAAATACTGGCCCCCAAACGGGTACAACACAAGAAAATACATATAAATAATGAATAAGTCATCCCCAAGCGGGAGCTAGCTCTTCGCCAATGGCGGAAACACAACCACATGCAATATGTATATCAAAAGTGCACAATAAGCATCTGAAAGCAAGAAATAAGAAAATACCATGTCGGCTCAAGTGAGTATCGACACTAAATACCACAAATACAAATCTCACGAGTCTCACCGACTAGTCAAATATACAAGGGTAGATGGAGTATACTAGATACAAAATAATATACATGATGGAATAACATATCCTCGCAACCCACCTACGAGCAATGCCGCAACTCCAAGCCTAGAACCCAATCGCACCAATTGCGCATTCACAACACACTAAATACATTTGGAAATAGGCTATATATCATCAAAACCTCAATTTAATTAAAATCAATTTATTCCGAAAACCTAGTAAGCATCAATTTACCGTTTTAGTTCAATTCTAGATGTTTCAACAAAACTAGTGGCCACAATAATCACTTAATAACTTAATTAAGCCACACAAATCCTAACTAAATTTTAATTTCATCTAATTACACACTAATTAAAAACTTAGTTTGCAAAATTATATAATTAAGACAATTTAAAAATAACAATTAGCAACTTAACAACAAGATTAGATTTTTCAAGTCTTAACATGTTAAACTACCCATTGCAAAGATAATCAAGGGATAAAACCCTAACTCTAATTCAAACCCCTTTTCTTGAAATTTCAAACTTGAAATTAAAACCATATTAATACCTAATTAAGTTTGATTTAAAGTAATTATACAACAAATTAACTATAGGGTTAAGATTTATACCTCACAAATTTTGAGATCTAACTTGAAAACTTGCCACCAAAAATGGTTTCTTGCTCCAAGATCCATGCTAGATTGAACAAAGAATAATGGGTAAAGGTTAAATGAGGAATTAGTGAAGTTTTGTGTGGATTTTTGAGGCATTTCTTGAAGATTTTATGAAGTAAAATGAGGTGGGAAAAGAAAATGGGGGCTACTGAAAATGGGGCTCGGCCAACTCATGGGGAGAGGGAAAGAGTGAGGTGAGAGGGTGTGGGTGTGTAGAAACATCTTTACCCAACTCAAGTCAACACCCATACTTCATTTCTTTATTCTTTTCATTTCAATTTTTTTTGTTGCAAGGAAAAGATGTTGAAAAGAGAGAGGGTGGGGGGGGGGGGGCGCCGCCGCCAAAGGGCTCAGCCATGAGGGGAAAAGAGAGATGAGTGTGTGAGTGTGCACAATGCCAAGTCAAGAAAAGCCCATACCTCAATTATTAAACACCATGCCTCTTTATCTCTTCATTTTCCATTTTTCATTTATTTTGTTTTTCACTTCTCTTTTACTTTTCTACAAAATTCTAGAACCATGTTACAAATGAATGTTTAGTGTGTCATGGTGCACTAAAGTATAATTAACCCATTCCAATTTGTAATTATCTCTAATTAAATGTATTAGTGAAAGCTTAAAAAAACAATATTTAAAGAAATTAATTAAGAAAAATATTTAAGTAAACTAGAAATTTATAAGCGACCAATTGAATACCAAATACTAGCAATTATATAGCTAGAATAGGTATATTTAAGTCTATGTTGAAAAATAATTATATCTTGGTTTTTATGGAAAACACCAGTTATTTTACCGATTATCGGAAATTTCACCTAAACGATTTTTAAAACGTTACAATCTTCCCCCTTTAAAGAAATTCGGTCCCCGAATTAAAATCTAACTACGCGTACCCTAGAAGAGATGGGAATATTTCTTCCGCATTTCGTCCTCGGCTTCCCACGTGACCTCTTCGTTATTCGGGCCATGCCAAAGAACCCACATATCAGGAACTAAGTCTTCCTTCCTTTCCGAATCTCAACACGCCCCTTAATCGAAGAAACCCTCAAGAAAACATGGTCGTCAACTATAAACTCAAGTCTACTATAACGTCAGTCTGCATAGGATTTCTGCCTGCTCTGGGCCGCTTTCATCCTATCCCAAATCAACTGAATCCTTTTGATCATCCTATCTCAAACAAGATAAGCTACCTCCGGGCATCCGACTCAAAGTGTCTGCCACAACATTCTCCTTGCCCGGACGATACAGAATCTCGCAGTCATAGTCTTTCATTAGCTCCATCCATCTGTGCTGTCTCAAATTTAGATCTCGCTGCTGAAAGATATATTTTAAGCTTCTTGTGGTCCGTAAATATCTAGCACGACTCGTCATATAAGTAGTGTCTCCAAATCTCAAGTGTAAAAATCACCGCAGCCTTCTATAAATCATGAGTGATAGCTCTGCTCGTGCTTCTTCAACTGCCGAGAAGCATCACAATAAACAACAAAACCGCCTGATCCTAGAGGTAAAGATAATACTGGCATCGTAATCAAACGAGTCCTCAACTGCTGAAAGCTCTGCTCGCATACTTTAGTCCAACGAAAAGAAACGCCCTTCCGGGTCAACCCGGTCAACGTTGCAGCTATATGCGAAATCCTGTACGAAATATCAATAGTATCCGTCCAAACCTAAAATGCTGCGAACCTCTGTCATTGATACAGGTCTGGGCTAGTGCTGAACGGCCTCGATCTTTTTCGGTTCTATATTTATCATCTCTCGTAACTACGTGACCCAAGAAGTCAACATCATCCAACCAGAAAACGCACTTGGATAATTTAACGAATAGCTGGTGCTCCCTCAAAGTTTGCAACGAAATCCTCAATTACTGCCCAGGCTCCACTCGGCTCCAAAAGTATACTAGGATGTCCTCAATGAACATGATGATAGACTGATCAAGAAACGGCCTGAATATACGGTTCATCAAATCCATAAACGCTGCTGGGGTATTGGTGAGCTCGAACGACATCACCAAGACTCATAACGCCCGTAACGTGTGTGAAAAGCGGTCTTCGAAATATCATCCTCTCGAACCCGCAACTAATAGTAATCTGATCGCAAGTCAATTTTCGAGAAATGTCCCGCACCCTGGAGCTAATCAAATAAATCGTCGATGCAACGTAGGGGATATCTATCCCGCACAATAACCCGATTCAATTGACGATAATCAAAACATAGACGCAAACGGCCGTCCTTCTGACGAACAGGACAGGAGCTCCCCAAGGTGACGCACTTGGTCGAACAAGCCCCTTATCCAACAAATCTTGCCACTGATCCTTCAGTTCTTTCAGCTCCTCCGGGTCCATCCGATATGGCGGTATAGAAAAAGGCTCCGTCCAGGGAATCAAGTCAAAGCAGAACCTAATATCGCGCTCTGGCGACAAACCAATAAACTTGTCAGGAAAGACATCTGGAAACTCTCTCACAATCGGGACCTGGTCCAACGGGACCTCTGCGGCTCTAACATTAAAAACATACGTCAAGAATTCCTGACATCCTTTTCACAAAAGCTGACTAGCGCGAAAAGAAGAAATCAAACTGGGAAAGGCGACACTACGGCCTCCCCGAAAACAAGAACCGGCTCACCCGGAAAACCAAATCTGATTGCCCCCTCACGGCAGTCCACGGACGCATAACACGTGGCTAACCGATCTATGCTCAGAAGAACTTCGAAGTCAAATATATCGAGAAGCATCAAATTGACAAAAGAATCCCTATCTCCGATACGAACAAAACAAACACGAATGGGAAACATATAGAGCTACAAAAGACTAGCCTATGGAAGAAATCACAACAAGCGGCTGATTTAGCAAGGACTACTATCAGCTAGACTTCGATACGAAATATGCGGATACCATTTCAAACAACACCAAAAAGAAATACGCATCGGAAGAAAACACCGAAAGAATACATGTTACAACCGCGCCAATCTAATCGCCTCTGAGTTAGCATACCGGTACAAATCCGCTTCAATCCAAAAACGACCAAAATCTCATAAATGCGCTCCTCCAATAGTAAGGCCGTGTCCATAGCAGCGACGTAAGTGTTAAAAGGCTGGGTGCCGACAACTATAAATAACTGCATGTCCAATCTCCACACAAACCTCTTTATCCGTTTCTCTTCAGTGTCCACCAGTTAAGGAGCATATCGGACCGCTGAGTAAACTAAATGTCATACTCGGACACTTTCATCCCTGAAGCCTTGCACGAAGGCTCGAAACTACGAGCTCGGGCATTTCGAACGCTCTCCAGAAGAAAACGAGCAAGAATTATAGCTGTGAACTCATCCCAAGTCATAGGAAGTAGGTCTGCAACTCGACCTCTCTCAACCGACTTGCACCACGTCTGAACAAGACCCTCAGACAAAAACTCGTAAGCTCAACCCATATCTCGTCAGAACCTCTCTGTGAATGACAATCCTAGCTATCCTGTCGAGGAATTTCTGTGGATCCTCCGTCGCATAAGTGCCGGTGAAAAACTGGAGGCTTCAGCCTCAAAAACTCCTATAAGAATACATAAATAATCTTGGTAACCACAGAAACAGCTGCCTGAGCAGCAGGTACAATCACAGTCCCCGCAGTAGGAGGGACATCAGCGGCTCTCGGAGCTCGGCCAACCTCAACTAACAATCCAACCATCTGTCGCAAGTCCTGAATACTCGACTCCAGCCTAGCTATCCAGCCAGGAAAAAGCGGATCACTCTGTCCCTGAGGGGTAGGCGTACTGCTTTGATCGGTCCTCGTCTCAAACGAGACTACTCTAATCTCATCCCCGGTGGCAGCCCTCTGGCCCTCGTAGTCTCCGGCGGCATAGTGTCTGGAACAAGAAACATGATCGATAGGAACATTGCGATCGAAACAGGAGGACATATGGAATCAAAGAAGGAAGTACAAGCAATCATATATCCTAAGGTCACTTAGGTGGAGTACCATATCGTAAGTATGCCGCGGAACATACACACGCTACGTCACTCTGCTTTAGTCACCTACTCCATCTACCAAGGGTCATCCTATAATCAGTAAGGTAAAACCTATCGCTCTGATACCAACTTTGTCACGACCCGAAGGTACGGAATGTGATTGACACTTAAATTACGAAACGTCTCAAGGCGTACGTAATCTAAGTAAGCCAATGCCCAGAAATCTAAACCATATAAAGAAATAGAGTGAAGGAAAACTTATTTAAAGAAAGCGATTTTAAACAAATAAGTCGCATTATATATTTTAAAAACATCAAATTTTTCCGAAAATTTCGACAGAGTCTCATTTGTAAATACTGGCCCCCAAACGGGTACAACACAAGAAAATATATATAAATAATGAATAAAACATCCCCAAGCGGGAGCTAGCTCTTCGCTAATGGCGGAATCATAACCACATGCAATATGTATATCAAAAGTGCACAATAATCATCTGAAAGCAAGAAATAAGAAAATACCACGCCGGCTCAAGTGAGCATCGACACCAAAAACCACAAATACAAATCTCACGAGTCTCACCGTCTAGTATAATATACAAGGGTAGATGGAGTATACTAGATACAAAATAATATACATGATGGAATACCATATCCTCGCAACCCACCTACGAGCAATGCCGCAAGTCCAAGCATAAGGAACAAAATGAGAAAGTGCGCCCGCCGCTACTGTACTGACGGGTCGGAGCTGCAAGATACTGTGGCACAACGGGGGTGAGTTGCCAACTCGTGAGTAGTAAGTAACATCTAATAAGGCTATCGTAAGCATGCACGCAAATGCGTCACAACCCACGTATCTCAAAATGATACTTTGTACTAGCATGAATACAACATGAATGCATAATTAAACACGAAACCTGCACAAGTCTGGTATGAGAAAATCTTTATTCTTATCTTAGAAAAACCTCTGTGCAATAAACTGAAGTATCATCAATGAAATAAACAGAAAATCCATGTCAAGTATCGACACAAAATATATATCCTAATATCTCAATGTCTCAATATCTCAATATCTCAATGTCTCAATATCTTATTATCTCGGGCTCCGTCAGTCCAGATCGGCCCATATCATCAAATCTCATGACTACGTCAGTATCCTCCGGATATCCACCGCGTCAAAAATAACCGGTCGGTAGTGCTCCCCTGCCAGGCTCAACGCCATCATCCGCGACCCTCTTGCCCTGGGGTACTGTACCGGGTCCACCATGCCCCCGTAGACAGTCCCTCCCCCTACCTCGAATCGGGTGTATGATACCGCTCAAGAACCGAGAAAACCCATGGTGGACACCACACACATCATATCACGAGAAAACCATAACTTACATTTTTAAAATGGTAATACGTTTTTAAAATCCTTGCGGTTTCTCCAAAATCCATAAATCTCATAAATACTGAAATCCTCGAGAAGAATCATAATATGTAAACATGTCGGTGATGATGGATGTCTATGATACGATAGTATATACCATGTGAAGTACGATCAGAAGCTATGCATGAATCATGATGCAATAAGGTATGTATATATGACTAAAAATCCTACGTATCTATCCTGATGAAATGACTATACAAGTAAAGGTTTACAGATCATATATGATGCAATGCACAGATACTGATTCTAAGCAAGTTCTATAGTGTTCGTTACCTAGCAATTACCAGAGGCGTGTGTGTTTGCATGAATAGTCCACGTGGTATGAACCGATGGTAATGGTGCAAATGTCCTATAAGAAAATATCATATATATTTATGATGATGCAATGCAATGAGATGAATGACTAGAAGACTACGTATATAAGTACAAGCACTACTAGTAATCCTGACTATCGGGCGCCTTGCGCCATCCAGACGATTCCCCCGTAGATGTGTACATCTACTCATCGGGACGCCTCGGCTAATCTGATCCGATCTCAGCCTTGACATTTCCGCGCCACATCCGACGCCTCTGCAACCGATCCTAGAAACGCACATAAGTAAATAAAAGAAAAGATATATAAATAGCCGCGGACACAAATGATACAAATCAACCACGTGCACTAACTATACGCGCACGCACTTGGTGCACAAAACGCGCTCGCGACAACGCCACAAACCGCAACTAGGGTCGATATACGTGGCAACTACCAAGCCTAGAACCCAATCGCACCAATCACGCATTCATAACACACTAAATATATTAGAAAATAGGTTGTATATCATCAAAAGCTCAACTTAATTAAAATCGATTTATTCCGAAAAACTAGTAAGTATCAATTTACCATTTTAGTTCAATTCTAAATGTTTTAACAAAACTAGTGGCCACAATAATCACTTAATAACTTAATTAAGCCACACAAATCCTAACTAAATTTTAATTTCATCTAATTACACACTAATTAAACACTTAGTTTGCAAAATTATATAATTAAGACAATTTAAAAATAACAATTAGCAACTTAACAACTAGCTTAGATTTTTCAAGTCTTAACATGTTAAACTACCCATTGCAAAAATAATCAAGTGATAAAATCTTAACTCTAATTCAAACCCCTTTTCTTGAAATTTCAAACTTGAAATTAAAACCATATTAATACCAAATTAAGTTTTATTTAAAGTAATTATACAACAAATTAACTATAGGGCTAAGATTTATACCTCACAAATTTTGAGATCTAACTTGAAAACTTGCCACCAAAAATGGTTTCTTGCTCCAAGATCCATGCTAGATTGAACAAAGAATAATGGGTAAAGGTTAAATGAGGAATTAGTGAGGTTTTGTGTGGATTTTTGAGGCATTTCTTGAAGATTTTATGAAGTAAAATGAGATGGGAAAAGAAAATAGGGGCTGCTGAAAATGGGGCTCGGCCAACTCATGGGGAGAGGGAAAGAGTGAGGTGAGAGGGTGTGGGTGTGTAGAAACATCCTTCCCCAACTCAAGTCAACACCCATACTTCTTTTCTTTATTCTTTTCATTTCCTTTTTTTTTTGTTGCAAGGAAAAGATGTTGAAGAGAGATAAGGAGGGAGGGGGGCTGCTGCCAAAGGGCTCGGCCATGAGGGGATAAGAGAGATGAGTGTGTGAGTGTGTACAATGCCAAGTCAAGAAAAGCCCATACCTCAATTATTAAGCACCATGCCTCTTTATCTCTTCATTTTCCATTTTTCATTTATTTTGTTTTTCACTTCTCTTTTACTTTTCTACAAACTTCTAGAATCATGTTACAAATGAATGTTTAGTGTGTCATGGTGCACTAAAGTATAATTAACCCATTCCAATTTGTAATTATCTCTAATTAAATGTATTAGTGAAATCTTAAAAAAATAATATTTAAAACAATTAATTAAGAAAAATATTTAAGTAATCTAGAAATTTATAAGTGACCAATTGAATACCAAATACTAGCAATTACATAGCTAGAATATGTATATTTAAGTCTATGTTGAAAAATAATTATATCTTGGTTTTTACGGAAAACTCCAGTTATTTTACCGATTATTGGAAATTTCACCTAAACGATTTTTAAAACGTTACAATAGTTATGTGATAATACGATGTTTCAAATAAATACCATTATCTTATAAAACCATTTCTTTAAAAAAATTTATTAAACAATTCCTTGCAATTGCGCCTCTACAACCTACTTTTGGGGATCCCGTTCGGGATGCTGCGGGTTATCGCACATCCTCGGGCCTAGTAGAGCAAGATGCAGACCTCCGAATGGAGTATTCGATCTCGATGGAATTTTTATACATTTTTCTTTAGAAAATGAGATTTCTACAAGAAAATAAATAAAATTATTTTCATTAAATATATATATAATTATTATCAAAATATCTACTTTACTTTTATTATATAAATATTCCATGTTTTCAAAAGGAATCACTATTACATGAAAATAACATCCAAAATACAAAACAATTCCAATATTTCAATAAAATATCATATACTATGAAGACTAGGTTCTACTCACTAGAAATTTCACAGTTATAAAATATACATTTATGAAAACCCTAAAGACGATAATTAAATGCTTGAGGTGTATTTTGAAATTATACCAGAATTATTTTTACATAAAACCCTCTCAAGTTATACCAAATTACAATAAGGACCCTAGTAAACATAAGTTTAAGCAGGACTAGTCTCTTGAGCCTCAATGAGCCGGAGAATATGGGTGCTTGCCTTTTGAAGGTAGACAATCTAACAAATGGTGTCATCAACATTGTAATTGTCTTTGTAAAAGACACAAATCCTGCCGTCCATGTGCAGCAGTTACCGATAACATCAAAACTAATTCAGGATTCCAAGTTCTTCTCAAAGTATCTGACTCAGACTGAGTCTCAATCTAATCAATCTGACTTGAATGTAATTCAAGTATATAACTACAATACAACATGAATTCATGAATCCGTCTATTCAATCTATATCAATCTATATTGACTGAACCAAACCATGGATACACTCCGTCTACTTGACTCTCCATTTATATCCATTCCATTTACTGATATCATGGTTTTGGTAAAGTCATCCATCTATATAACAAAACAATACAATCAATACAAAAAACATCGTGGGTTTATAAGGGGTAGATTGGTACGGAAGGTGTTAGAAGTGGCACGAGACTGTAACCATAATACACCTAACC
Source organism: Agapanthus africanus (assembly GCA_030015575.1). Lineage (NCBI taxonomy): Eukaryota > Viridiplantae > Streptophyta > Magnoliopsida > Asparagales > Amaryllidaceae > Agapanthus > Agapanthus africanus. Next base: position 132,927,453 of record CM057343.1, read on the forward strand.
TGAATATCCATTGCCGTTGTACCGTGGTTGACGGTTCCTTGTGCTCCGTATATCTTAGTCTTCCGAATAGTGGGACTCCTCTCGTATACACTGGCATTTTCTGTACCAAGCTACAAACAACAGTGTTAACATTATAATCAAACATTATAAGTTATATTCTTTCTGTCTATTCTATCTCTACTCATCTTTGGGACTTACCGAGCGATTGTTCGCTGACGACATTCCTTTCTTCTTTCTATGGAATGTTGTCAGGTGATTCGGACTCATTGGAGATCGAGCCCAGCACTGAAGATTTGGAGCAGTTAGCATTTGACCCAGAGCTGTAGGCACCTGTACATATTTATTTCATTTCAATTATGCCATTGTTTAGGCATCGTTTTTTTATTCATGCACTTTCATTTCAGTTGTACTTGTAAAAGAATGTTTAATAAATAAAGTTGCTGTTCATTTACAATCCTGTCTCTTGTGTACTTTACTTTATATTGCTTAGTTTAGTTTAGCGTATTTACTTCTGAGTGAATACGTAGCGGCCTCATTGCGTCCTCTTCCCATACAACGGGAAGCGAGGCGTGACACTCCATCTTGTCATCATGCACTTTGTCACGCCCCGCTTCCTAGAGTACGCTAAGATCGGCATGTGACAGAGCCAACCATACTACCTGTGGCCAGGAAACATCCCTCCACAGTCACATTACGACTGTCTATAAGATATCAAGAACAGTAGAAATACACTAAACTATCTAGTACATGTCCATATGCCAGAATAAACGAGTCAAGAAATAATATATGCGGAAGCAATAAATCCAATAAACAATAACATCTGGAAAGTACGTCCCAAATACGGGCTCACATCAGGAAATGAAAATACGGAAATAAAACTAAACTAAACTAGATACTAACATGATCCTCACTTCTCGGCCTGTCGGCTGAAATACTCCTGATTAGCCTGCGAAAGAGACAGAGGATCTGGGACATGCAAAATCCAGACGTCAGTGCGTCATAATATCAAACAATAAAAATATAACCAGGATGTAACAAGATATGAAGGCATGAGTATGAACAGTAATAAGTGTATAACAGTAATACGAATATGGAACAGTGAAGTGTATCGGTGTATGTGACGTGCGGTGAGTAATCTATGCTACTGGGTTAATTACTCTCAAGTCTTTGAAATCAATTTAATGAATCGTCGATATAACTCAATAGTATCCCGTGCATACCCAGGACCATGGGCCAGCCCCTCAGGGCTGAATCCGAGACGTGCCGCTAAGCACAAACAAGAAACATGTACAGACGAATGATGTCAGCAGCATCATTCCGGGACTGGCCTAGCCCCCAAAACTGATCAGTATAAGCATCGAACTGTTGAGTTACAAGTCAGGTTTCATCATTGATTTCCCCTTACCCCTAAGTTATGTGTTCAAGTCAGGTATTGATAAATCTGGAGCTAATGCCAACACAGGATCAAGCAGGTACAGGTTTGTCTATGCAGACAACAGGATACGTCCATCAGGACAACATGTCAGGATTGTCGGCATTAGAAACAGGATCAGGTAATATGTCAAGTAGTGGTATATCAGGTCATGACAGGTAGTGCACAGGTAACAAACGGATGCTCATAATAAAACTGTAGCAAGTACGGGTGCACGATAAAAGTACGGATGCACAGTAAAACATGGATGCACAAATATCTATCAGGGATTACATCTACAACTCCATGACTATGCATGATGCACATTATCAAGCATGGGGTGTTAATATAACAGTAACATGAAATAATATGCTCTGTAGATGCAACTAGATATATAATTAATGATACGGATGTGAACAGATATCGGAAAACGGTAAAACTGTAACATGGATGCACAATACCATAAACATGCAATATTCTTATTAATATAGATGCGAGTATAATAATATAGCCTGTATCAAGCTAACTTGCATGCAACCAGATATGTAATTAATGATATGGACGCGTACGGATATCTGAAAACAGTAAAATAATAATATGGATGTACAATGCATTCAACATGTGATATTTTTATTCATATGGATGCAAGATATGTATCATAGTATGTAGCAAGGTAAACTTGCCTGATCGGATCTCACGACGGGGTGTATACGCAGTGTTCGACGTCGGGTAAACTTTGCAATGTACACACGTGCACACGGGACAGGTCCAGGCAAAGCAAGAAGGTGACCACGCTGGCAGGGGATGTCCACTGGGTTGCCCGGATCGTTGGCAACGGCACGGCGATCACCGGAATCAAGAATCGAGAAGAAGAAAGAGAAGAATAAGAAGAAGAAAAGAAATGGGCTGGGGTGGCTCTGGTGTAGTTCTCTGGAGTTATCTCGGGGTCAGAGGAGTTGTCAAGGGGCGACGACGATGAAGGATCGCCGGCGTGAGGGTGCTGGAGATGGGAGGCCTGGGTTGCGAGTGTGCATGGATCTTGGGTTCGCTCGGGTGTGCTGGTGCAGGGTCGAAGATGGAGAAGAGGGGTGGTTGCGGAGGAGGTTCTGATGAGGGTGACAGGGTGGTAACGGCGAGGCGGTCGCCGGTGGTGGGTGCAGGCGCAGGTTCTTGGTGTCGGGGTTGTGGGTTTGTGCAGGGTTTGGGAGATCGGGAAAGGAGAAGAGAGGAAGGTGATGAGGTGGTTGAGGAGAGGAGGAGAGGTCGACGACGACGAGGGCGTCGGGGTGAGGTGACGACGAGCGATGGGTTCTTGGGTTCGTCGTCGGGGTTCTGCAGCGGGGAAGGAGAGTCATTTGGAGGTGAGGAGTGGAGGAGAGAAGGAGAAGAGGGAGGCGTCGACGAGGTTGACGGTTGAACGGCGACGGGCGACGGCCGCGAGTGAGGGCAGGGGCGTGGAGGCGAAGGCGGGAGGCGGGAAGAAAAATTATGAATGAGGAGGAAGAGAGAGGACGCGGGGAACAGTGAGTAAAAAAATAGGGTTAAGAAAAATATAAAAGAATATATATAAATCAGAAGAGAGAGAGAGAGAGCCGGTGGGATTTGAATTTTTTTTAGGATATATGAAAATATATATTTAGTTATAAAAAGTATATTTCAGTTAGAGGTAGGTAAAGAATATAATATTAGTTAATTTTGAGATTTTGACAAATACAAACTTACTCCAAAATATGCCCAGGTCGGGTCTAAAATTACGGTTTGAAAATACGGTTAATATACGTGTCAACAAAAACTAAAATATGATATCCGGATAACGAAAATGCATACCCCCAAGAACGGATACACGTAATGTGCACGTAGCTATCCAAACGAGTCCGTTTCACTGAACGGGACGAGAACACGATGTACAGATACTACAACAGGGTTAGGGGTATGGTACAGACCATGCAAGATGTTAGTTATATGTATGCCCTAGATGCCATTACTGTACATACGATGTATATTGTAGTGGGTGCTTGGACATATATAGGGAAGACTTTCTTGCTCGACATGATAGTACGCTATCTGGTTGCTCTTTATCTTAACATGTACTCTGATTGTCTCTATGTTACATGTTGATAAAGCCCTTAGGATATGCACTCGACTACTGGGACTATGATGAGATCATACTAGTGGGGCCATGGTAGTCGACGAGTACATCCTATAACTGTTCCTAGTCGAGGGTGTATCGAGACAGGGGATCGATACACCAGAGTAGACTAGCGTATACGCATCTTGACCTATATGATGGGCGATGGATGATCCCATATCCATCGGTGTTTGACATCAAGGATGGTGTATGGGTGCTCAGTGGAGACTGGGTACACTGGACGGACTCGCCGAGAACTCCCAGATGATATTATACCCCACGTCAGATGGCAGTTCTCCGGTGACACTGGTACAGGTTAGTCTGTAGACCCGAGATCGTCATAGAGTCTTGTGTGATTCCCACTGTGCTTTGATTTCCATCATACCACGTCCAAGAGGGCGTGCAAAAAGGTGGTTTTTGGGTACAGTCTCGAATTACATGGAGGCAATGAGCGATAGGAGGGGATTCGTCTCTCCCGGTATAGGAAGTTGATGTTGTGCTGTGTTCGATTGGCTATAACTGGAAATCCCTGGCCAGGGTTGCTGAGATTTACTAGTAAGTGTTATCAGTAGTTTCTCGAACTGTTATAGACCTCATATCGACACGACTTATCAAGCTACTTGGGTCTGACGTTTACCACCCCTAGGCGAGATATGCGACATATCAGACGAAGAGACCGGACTGTATGGGAGTGTTACTGATTGGATTCGCAGGAGAATGTACAGGCTTGCTTGTTGATCTTCTGATCGCTCAATACCTGGGTGGCTGTTACGTTTAGCTGACCGCTTGCAGCTTGTGGGTGTTTGATATGATCATCATCTACTGCCGGCGTATTAACGATTCTTTAGAGTCGTACACAGAGGTTTCTTGGCTCAGGCAAAACGGAGTAGGAGCACATATATGATATGTGCGGGACCGAGAACAATACGTGTATGTGATATCGTATTAGATTCTCGCGATATGAGATATTGGCCGGGTATATGTGATATAGCCGGGTCATCGGATCAAGTGTTGATTCGATGAACTGATTATATTAGTCGGTTATTTATGAAATAACCGGATTATCGGATCAAGTGTTGATTCGATAATTTAATGTATAATTATATATTTGATATATTAAATTACATTAACTAATATAAGCTCACTAAAAGATTCTTTTTCTCACTCAGGTAATAAATTGATATATATGCGATATATGTTAATTGAATTATTTTATTTTGTTACAATAAATATTGTATATGTGATATATAATATTGTAACATGATATGATTACTAATGCAACATGTTTAGTGGAGATTAAACAAGGTTAGGGTTTGATTTGGGTTAGTTCTTTCTTGAACCTTCTAGAACGTTTCCTTTTTGTTTTTGCAAAAATATTTTGCATGATATTTACTTAACCCAACCCACACCTTTTACTATGGTTAGATCTCTACAATGGTTAAGTCTTTTCTTGACTTAACCATGGTTGCATAGTGATATTATCACAATTCATTTTTCATCACAAAAGGATTTGATTGTTCTTCTTCTTCCTTCTTCCTTCTTCATGAAAAGCTTTCTAGCTTTTTATGAAGTGATGAAAATGAGTGAGTTAATGAAAATAAATGAGAGCTAAAATCCTACTTCATCATCCTAATCTATCCTAGCCATTTAGATTAAGGTGTTCACTTCATTTAGTGAGTGAGAGCTTGTGTTAATGAAACTTCAAGGTAGATCATCTTTGTTATCGAAGATCGGAAGCAAGCTTGCATCTTTCTCTTCGTGGAGCCTCTCGAGAGTCCGGAACTTGATGATCACAGCGAAGGGACCACAACACGGAGATTATGAAGTGAAGGACCGGACTACAAAGGTTGTAATCTCAAACTCTTAGATGTTAAAGTGTTTAACATGCTTTGTTTCGCCTAATCTCTAGTTTAAAGATCTTGATTAGGGTTGTTCGGCACGGCTAAATTTTAAATCGGGCATGGTTGATGCCTTGTAGAACTTTATTAGAGTGCCTAGTATCCCTACAGTGGTATCAGAGCCAAGCTAGAGCTTTAGGCGAAGTCTAGACGAAGTTTAAAGTCCGATCGAACTCCGAATACCCGATAAAACCTAGTTTCTGGAAATTTTTCAAAAAGTTGACATTTTTCATATTAAAAATGTTCAGAAAATTCAGCAGGGAAATATAGAAATTACTGTAAAATACGACCACCTAATTCAATTAATGCGCCGCGGAACCGCTGCCATAACATGCATTGTGCGGCGGTTCCGCGGCCGTATGTGAAGATTAGGCACTCAATTTTATACAGTAACATCCGTAGGTGTCTCTGCATGTTTCTGGGAATTTTTAATTTTTACTCAAGTGTTGAGTTTTCTGGGATGTATTGGGGACTCGTTGATTCGATCGGATAATTTAACTTCGTTTAAGTTTTTTCCGGATAATTTTAGAACGTGTTAAAATATTCGAACGGATATCAATAACTCACTTTTTCCCCTGTCGGAAATTTTTTCAAAAGTTGGATTTTTTCTCGATTTTGAAACTTCCGGAAAATCATGCAAGTAACGCGGTGGACCCTCTAGAAGAACACAAACCTTAACTCGATTATGTGACCGTCTGAACCGCCTCTAAACCTTAGGGTTTGGGGCAGTACGGCGTTGCCACATGTGAGGCGTTGGCTTGACCCTTCTACGGCTGGACCATTGGTACCGTGGCATGTGATGGATACTTTTTGAACTCCGCTCAAGTGTTGAGCCATTTGGGAAATCTTGGGTGTGTTTATTCGATCGAAAAGTTTAACATTGTCTATTTATCTGGAATGTGATACAATATTTGGAATCCACAAGTAGTTATGAGATAACTGATTTGAATGTTATAAATCTAGCAGTTTAGTCTCAGATGATCGATTGCAACGGGATTTTGATGCGATCAAAAGTCCGTTGCAATCACGTAGCGTACGCGGATACTCGCCGGGTAAACTTAATAGACAACCACGCCCCATAGCCCCGACCAAGTGACTGTAGGAGAACCCCGTCGCCAAAAGCATCCGTTCGGGTGCTTGCGGCAGCGGTGTTCCGCCTTAGTGCACTTCGTCGACAGCATCCGGGGGTGCGGCCGTCTACTAAAGTTAGCGACGACCATTTGATCAGGATGCCGGGAATCTTGTTGAATTGCCCGACTAGATATTGAAAAGTGTTTTCGATAAAGAGACTAAAATGCGGGGTTTATAATTGTTAGGCATGCGATATCTAAGGAATTCATTTGGTTAGGCATGCGATGTCTGAGGAGGTTGCGGATTCCAACTGTTGTAGTTTTACACTTTCTTTTTTGCGACCGTAAGCGTAGTATATGGTGTATCACCGGCTTCATTGCTATACATCAACGACAATCGAGATACGCATACTTGCTTACATTGATGATATGAGATATTATGTATTGCTGTGATATGTTATATTGGATCGTCGTGTTTTGAATAGCCGGGGTTTTTTATATGAGATTGGGTTTTTTATTTTCATTCATGTAAAATTCATTTGTATGTAATATTCTTTTATTGGGGCACTTCCGGGCTGAGGATGATGTCACCATTGTATATTATTTACTTTTCCGCATTAGGTAGACCCAAGGCGGGGAGCACAAGTAACCGGGTTCTAGGGTCCAGTGGGAGACCATCTCGAGGAGTCGAGACCGGATCTCCTAACCCTAGAATTGGCAGTGTTGCTTGCCGCTCTCGTAGGGGTCTAGGGATGTGGGTTTGGCTATTCATCGCGACCGTAGAATCCGTGTTTTATACATGCTCGTATTAAAACACGGACCTCCTAGTATATCCAATATTTCATATATCTTCTTCTGCTGCAATGTTCTGTGATGAGATCATATTACTGCCTGAGACGAATGTTTATATCATATATATGAGATATATGTTATATTGCAGATTTCGTTTCAAATGAGATGCTTGTGAAGTATAATAAAATAGGACTTCATTAATGAGATTAATGAAACTAAAAGAAACCTAAAGATGTTGTAGAAACTTGTCTTAAAAACTGGTAGCTTTAGTTCTTGCTTTGCATAGCGGTGCTCCTTGTAGAGCATCCAACACCTTATTCGATAAGGAAAGAGCCGAGATCCCTTCACCGGGAGTGACCTCTTTAGTGAAACTAGCAGATGCTACAAACTCGGTTTGTCTTTTGATTGCTTCTATAGTTCTTGCTTTGCACACCGATATTTGTGAGATATCCTGCACCTTATTTGATGAGGAAAGAGCCGACGATCCCTTCACCGGGAGTGACCTCTTTAGCAAAACTAGAAAAGGCCTAAAAAACATTCCATTAAAAATCACTCGATTCTAAAACGATATAAAGTTCATTACGCAAAGGGTTTTCTTAAAAACCTGTCGTAGCCCTTCGTCATTTCAGATAAGTAGTTTTTAGTATTCGTGCTGCGTTTGTTGACTCAGTCAAGGCGTAGTGTGCGGTAAGCAAAGCATATGATGCGATTGGATTAGGGTAGTTGTGCGGCCTTGTTGACTTAGTCAAGGGTCGTGCGGGTGGGTTTAATTCAATCGGGAAATGACGGGTTGAACTTTACTTGCGGTCTATGGTTTGTTGACTTAGTCAAGGTCATAGATCGCTTGGGGTAAAATATTATTGGGAATTTTAAGTGTTGAAATTTGCAATGAGATTGCATATCTTCTATGAGATAGTTGGATCCCGATACCCGCTGCGAGTAAGAGTTACTCCTGGGAGAGTTTTACACATTACAATTAGCCGATCAAGTAGGTGTCTAGAAAGGTGTCAACGGGGTTACGCCCCTGGAAAAACGTTTACTTTAATTAGGTCCGTGCGAAAGCACGGGGAACCTCCCTCAAAGTACCGGCACTGGCCTGGCTGAAAGACTGGCGAACTTGTAGAGTGTAATTAATCCCGGCTAGTCTTTCCTTTTAAGGTTTGAAGGAAGATTTGACTAAATCAGTGGGAGACATCCTGATTAGATAAATTGATAACCAATCTAATCTTGTAAAAGCGCACGCTGAGTGTTTTCTTCTCTCTCTCTCCTGGTTACGACTATGTCACGCTTTAATCAAGATAATAATACGGATGTATTGACCGAACCCGCTTGTTATACTGCGGTAAGGAACGTTGGTCCCGCTCCAACTTATAATTGTTATAAGACAGAGCAGGAAATTGAGGAATACCAGATTTCCCGTGCCGCCCAAACGAAGAAAGTGCATGTTGATGCATCATCTTCGGGTGTGTTCATTACAGAGAACTGTTTCTCAGTATCATTTACGTCCTAGGTATGAGATACCAGATCAGGATCCCGCAAATGTAATTTGTTACATGGGCTACAGATAAGTAGAGAACTGAGAACGGGTGATAAACTTCATGAGATAGAAACGGTGCAAGTGTTGCAGCCAAGTCTGTTGGTAGTTATCACCCTGTATTACCAGAATACATTGATTCTGAACGAATGTTATTAGATACCGAACCTGATATACAACATCATATCAGTCTCTTTATTAGTAAAGAAGGATATAATTTTGTATTGTTGGATAATGTTTTGAACATTTCCTATATCAAGAGTTGATCGGTTCAGGCACGTTATCTAAAAGCATAGATGTTCTAAATCAAACCACAGTTCTTAACGTACAGAACACACACAAGAGGAAGAGTTCAGAAATGAACGAATCCTTCTTGAGGTATTGTAGACTAGGTCATATCAATGCGACCCGACTAGCTGAAGTTACATATAGATGCATATTTAAATTAGTTTGAATTTACATCTTGTGAAACTTTCTGGTCATGTCACAGAGATAAGATGACCACAGCTCCGTTTATTGGAAATCGAGAAAGAGTTAGTGAACTCTTGGGATTGATACATGCTGATGTATGAAGGTCCCCTGTCTACACATGACAAGACCGATTCTTTGTACTTCATTACATTCACTGATGATCTCTCAAGATTCAGACTATGTTCCTGTTGAAACAAAAGTCCGAAACTTTTGAGATAATCACAGAATATAAGTTAGAAGTAGAGAACCAAAAACCGGGTATAAGTATTATGTCTTTTGATGAGATCAGGGAGGAGAATACTAGAGCACGGAATTCCTGGACTATTCTAAAGGAGAATGAGATTCTCTCTCAGCATTACTCCTCCATATACACCATAGCACGATGGTATATCGGGGCGGAGCAATAACACCCTATGTGATATGGTGTGCTCTATGATGAGTACTACTGAGTTTCCTATTTCCTTTTGGGAGTTATGCACTTGAGAAGCTGCATATCTATTGAATAGGGTTCAAATCAAATCAGTTGCCTACCACTTCATATGTGATATGGAAAGGGAAGAGCCCATATCATAAGTTTGTTAAGATTTTGGTTGTCCGGCCTATGTCTAAAAAAAAATCCGGACAAGCTCGAGGCAAAGTCAGTTCTGTGGAAGTTTGTTGGATATCCCAAGCATTCGCAAGGGAATATCTTCTACCTAACCGTGGAACAAAAGATATTTTGTTTCTCAACATGCCACCTTTGTGAAAGGGAATTTCTTGTGAAGAAATTATTGGTCATGAGGTAGAACTGGAAGGAGTTCCAGCTATACAAACTGCAGCTGATGATTTGGTAGAACCAAAGGATTCAATAGTTTCCAATGAACCTCAGCCTCTCCGCCGATCTAGTAGGGTTCCTCACTCACCTGAGAGATACTTCGGTTTCTCTATGACAGTGGGAGCGAGGATTGCATCATGAGATGATGACCCAACTAGTTTCGAGCTGGCCATCAGGAATGGGACTCTGTGAGAATGGCTGGATGCTTAGCGATCTGAGATGGAATCCTTATACACCAACAAAGTATGGACTTTGGTTGCTTTATCTGAAGGGTTAAATCTCCATCAGGAGCAAGTATATCTTAAGATGATTACTTGGTGTACATGGAAAAGTTGAGACTTTCAAAGCTATGCTTAAGTCTATCCAGATCCTACTTGCCACGGCTACATACCATGACTACGATATCTGGCGCTTGGGTGTCATGATTGCTTTTCTAAATACTGATTTGGAAGAGAGCGTCTATAAGTACACAGCCAGAGGGCTTCGTAGACAGTGGGAGCAGCGGAAACGTGATCAAGATGTTTTATGTGATAAATCAGGCATCGCGGAGTTGGAACGTCTGTTTTGATGTAGTAGTCAAAGAGTTTGACTTCATCAAAATGGTAGATGAACATTGTATATACAAAAAGATAGTAGAGAGTATGGTGGTGATCCTCGTAGAGTACGTGGATGACATACTCTTGATAGGGAAGGAGTTTCCTATGCTACGCTCGGTCAATCTCCTCTTATCACAAAGATTCTCCATATAGGATCAAGGTGATACCTCATAAATCCTGGGTTATGGATCTATGGGATAGATCTAATTGGATGTTAGGAATCTCACTAGTTGTAGTGAGATGGTATCAATTGATCTTGGGGAGAATCACTGGAAAGGTTCCAGAGTGATAAGGACGACTGAATGTCAGTCGCAGGCATTGTCTTTACCCTCAGTGGAGGGACGGTATGTTGGAAGAGTTCCAAGCTAGATACCGTGACTTACTAGACGATTAAAGGCAAGATACATCGTTACCAAGGATGCTACCAAAGAGGCAGTCTGGATATATATAAGTTCATGAGATGAACTTCGTTCCAACCATTGTGTGACAATGGAGTTATGGCTTTGGCCTAGGAACCCCCGTCCCATCAGAAATCCAGATATAATTATTAGGCAGTATCACCTGATCGTGGAGATGGTTGATCTCCAGGAAGATCAAGGTTAGGAGAGTAGACACAGAGGACAACAGCGCGGATCCACTCACAAAGGCCTTTTTTCCCGGTAGAGACTTTTTGGGATGGTTGAGTATGAGATACTTCAACCACAGCTAATTGTTGGGTATGTGATACCACAACAGATGGTCCTAGTGCAAGTGGGAGATTGTTAGTTATATGTATGCCCTAGAGGCCATTACTGTACATACGATGTATATTGTAGTGGATGCTTGGACATATATAGGGAGGACTTTCTTGCTCGACATGATAGTACGCTATCTGGTTGCTCATTATCTTAACATGTACTCTGATTGTCTCTATGTTACATGTTGATAAAGCCCTTAGGATATGTACTCGACTACTGGGACTATGATGAGATCATACTAGTAGGGACACGGTAGTCGACGAGTACATCCTATAACTGTTCCTTGTCGAGAGTGTATCGATACAGGGCATCGATACACCAGAGTAGACTAGCGTATACGCATCTTGACCCATATGATGGGCGATGGATGATCCCATATCAATCGGTGTTTGACATCAAGGATGGTGTACGGGTGCTCAGTGGAGACTGGGTACACTGGACGGACTCGCCGTGAACTCCCAGATGGTATTATACCTCACGTCAGATGGCAGTTCTTTGGTGACACTGGTACATGTTAGTCTGTAGACCCGAGATCGTCATAGAGTCTTGTGTGATTCCCACTGTGCTTTGATTTCCATCATACCACGTCCAAGAGGGCGTGCAAAAAGGTGGCTTTTGGGTACAGTCCCGAATTACATAGAGGCAATGAGCAATAGGAGGGGATTCGTCTCTCCCGGTATAGGGAGTTGATGTTGTGCTGTGTTCGATTGGCTATAACTGGAAATCCCTGGCCAGGATTGCTGAGATTTACTAGTAAGTGTTATCAGTAGTTTCTCGAACTGTTATAGACCTCATATCGACACGACTTATCAAGCTACTGGGGTCTGACGTTTACTACCCCTAGGCGAGATATGCGACATATCAGATGAAGAGACCGGACTGTACGGGAGTGTTACTGATTGGATTCACAGGAGAATGTACATGCTTGCTTGTTGATCTTCTGATCGCTTAATATCTGGGTGGCTGTTACGTTTAGGTGACCGCTTGCAGCTTGTGGGTGTTTGATATGATCATCACCTACTGCCGGCGTATTGACGATTCTTTAGAGTCCTACACAGAGGTTTCTTGGCTCAGGCAAAATGGAGTAGGAGCACATATATGATATGTGCGGGACCGAGAACAATACGTGTATGTGATACCGTATTAAATTCTCGCGATATGAGATATCGGCCGGGTATATGTGATATAGCTGGGTTATCGGATCAAGTGTTGATTCGATGAACTGATTATATTAGTCGGTTATTTGTGAAATAGCCGGATTATCGGATCAAGTGTTGATTCGATAATTTAATGTATAATTATATATTTGATATATTAAATTACATTAACTAATATAAGCTCACTAAAAGATTCTTTTTCTTACTCGGGTAATAAATTGATATATATGCGATATATGTTAATTGTATTATTTTATTTTGTTACAATAAATATTGTATATGTGATATATAATATTGTAACATGATATGATTACTAATGCAACATGTTTAGTGGAGATTAAACAAGGTTAGGGTTTGATTTGGGTTAGTTCTTTCTTGAACCTTCTAGAACGTTTCCTTTTTGTTTTTGCAAAGATATTTTGCAAGATATTTACTTAACCCAACCCACACCCTTTACTATGGTTAGATCTCTACAATGGTTAAGTTTTTTCTTGACTTAACCATGGTTGCATAATGATATTATCACAATTCATTTTTCATCACAAAAGGATTTGATTGTTCTTCTTCTTCCTTCTTCTTTCTTTCATGAAAAGCTTTCTAGCTTTTTATGAAGTGATGAAAATGAGTGAGTTAATGAAAATAAATGAGAGCTAAAATCCTACTTCATCATCCTAATCTATCCTAGCCATTTAGATTAGGGTGTTCACTTCATTTAGTGAGTGAGAGCTTGTGTTAATGAAACTTCAAGGTATATCATCTTTGTTATCGAAGATCGGAAGCAAGCTTGCATCTTTCTCTTCGTGGAGCCTCTCGAGAGTCCGGAACTTGATGATCGCAGCGAAGGGACCACAACACGGAGCTTACGAAGTGAAGGACCGGACCACAAAGGTTGTAATCCCAAACTCTTAGATGTTAAAGTGTTTAACATACTTTGTTTCGCCTAATCTCTAGTTTAAAGATCTTGATTAGGGTTGTTCGGCACGGCTAAATTTTAAATTGGGCATGGTTGATACCTTGTAGAACCTTATTAGAGTGCTTAGTAACCCTACACAAGATATTTTTTTTAAAAATATTTTTTTGACTTTATATGTTATATTGAAAAATACAGATGCCAGATATAATGCAGTTATACATCATGAATTGCACGGATTCTCATAACTAGCCGGGATAAATTATAAACAGGAATCAAGACGGGTTTCCAGCATGGGGGTCGGGTCGGATGCAAATACAGATACCAATTACACTATTCGCACCCAAAACATAATAAATCAAGAAATATCCATAAATAAATAAATACCCAAAATACAACCGGTATAAATGAACTAGGGTGTTACACACTTTCTGGGTGTTTTTAATGAGACTCAAGTTATTGAGGTCTTTGGAATTTGTGGGTGTTTGTTGAATCGATCGAAAAGTTTAGCGTCGTATAGATTTTGATGATATATGATACAATTTATAGAATTCAAAATAATTAGTTTTGTGAAAACTAGTTAGTATTTTGTAAATCTAGCATTGTAGTCTCTTTTGATCGATTGCCACGAAGTTTTGATTCAGATCGAAACTCCGTCGCAATCGCGTATCATACGCGAATACTCGCCAGATAACTTTACTAGGTAGCCATGCCCCATTGCCCCGACCAAGTGACTGTAGGAGAACCCCGTTGCCAAAAGCACCCACTCGGGTGCTCGCGGCCACGGTGTTCCGCCTAAATGCACTTTGTCGATGGCATCGGGGGTGTGGCCATCTACTAAAGTTTCCGATGAGCATTCGATCGGGTAGTCGGAAATCTTATTGAATTGCCCGACTAAGTTGTTGAAAAGTGTTTTCGATTTGAGACTAAAATGCAAGGTTTATAGGTTAGGAATGAAATTCGGAATATGAGATATTCCAGGTTTATGATGTCTATGGAAATACGGATTCTAATTATTGTAGTTTTTCATTTCTTTTCTGCGACCGTAAGTGTAATATGTGGGGTATCCTAAATCTCATTGCTATATGTCAACGGAATTTAGGATACGTGTATTTACTTACGTTGATGACATGTGATGGTATGTGTTGTTGTGATATGTTATATTGGATCATCGTGAATGAATAGCTGGGGGTTTTATGTGAGATGAGAGTTTTTCAATTGTCTTTCATGTAAAATTTGTATTTAATATTCTTTTATTGGGACACTTCCGGGTTGAGGATGATGTCACCATTAATATATATTATTTACTTTTCCGCATTAGGATAGACCCAAGGCGGGGAGCACAAGTAACCGGGTTCTAGAGTCCAGTAGGAGACCATCTCGAGGAGTCGAGACCGGGTCTCCTAACTCTAGAATTGGCAAGGTTACTTGCTGCTCTCGTAGGTGTCTAGGGATGTGGGTTTGGCTATTCATCACGACTGTGGAATCCGTGTTTTTCATTACTGGCTGAATTTAAAACACGGAACTCCTAGTATATCCAATATTTCATATGTTGACTTCTGCTGCTTGGTTCTGTGATGTGATCATATAACCGCGTGAGACGAATACTATATATTTATATGATATATAATAAACATTGCTTATGTTTTGCACCCGCGCTAGTCCACCCCCCGCTCTGCAGTTAGTTAAGTAACCTAACGGTGCATGACGGGGTCCCGTGGCGAATGCGAATGGCATAAGCGTACGTTCTATTTTCGTTTCATTTTCTGTGATGTTTAGGGAAACATTAAATGATGGGACTTCATTAACGAGATTAATGAAAAGAAAAGAAACCTAAAAATGTTGTAGAATTGAAATTTTAAAAAAGATAGCTCTAGTTTTTTGCTTTGCATAGTGGTATTCCTTGATGAATATCCAGCACCTCATTCGATGAAGAAAGAGCCGAGATCCCTTCACCGAAAGTGACCTCTTTAGAAAAACTAGCAAATGCTACAACCCACTCGGTTTTGTTTTAATAGCTTCTCTAGTTCTTGTTTTTCCATAGTGGTATTCCTTGATGAATATCCAGCACCTCATTCGATGAGGAAAGAGCCGGGATCCCTTCACTAGGAGTGACCTCTTTAGCGAAACTAGCAAAAGCTACAAAAAACACTCCTTTTCAAATCACTAGATTCTACAATGATATCAAGTTCATTAGGTTAAAAGTTTTCTTAAAAATGAGCCGTAGCCCTCCGTCATTTCAGATAAGTACTATTTAGTATTCGTGCTGTGTTTGTTGACCTCCGTCAAGACATAGTGTGCGGTAGCTGATTAGTGCTTATCTTTCGCATGTGATGCGATTGGATTATGGTAGTCGTATGGCCTTGTTGACCTCTATCAAGGGTCGTGCTGGTGGGTTTAATTCAATCACGAAATGAACGGGTTGAACTTGACTAGCGGCCTATGGTTTGTTGACCTCCGTCAAGATCATAGAATGATAGGGGTAAAAACAATTATCGGGAATTTCAAGTGTTGGAATTTGCAATGAAATTGCTTACCTTCTATATGATAGTTGGATCTCCATACCCACTGCGAGTAAGAGTTACTCCTAGGAGAGTTTTGCACTTTACAATTAGCCGATCCATTAGGTGTCTAAGAAAGGTGTTAACTGGGTGATGCCCCTGCGGAAACGAGGTTGTTTAATTAGTTCCATGAGAAAACATGGGGAGACTCCCTCGGAGTACCAATACCTTCCTGGCAGAACTATTGGCGAACTTGTAGGGTGTAATTAATGCCAGCTAATCTTACCTTTTATGGTTTGAAGGAAGATTTGATAAAAAAAGTGGGAGCCATCATGATTAGATAAGATAATAACCAATCTAATCTTGCAAAGAGCGCACACTAATGCGTTTCCTTCTCTCTCTCTCCAGGTAGCGACCAATGATACGCCTTAATAAAGATAATAATATGGATGTATTAACCGAACCCGCTTATTATACTGGGCAAGGTTCCTCTCTATCTTATGACTATCATAAGTCTGAGCAAGGAATAGGGGAATACCCAGATTCCCATGCCACCCGAACGAAGGAGCATACTGATGCATCTTCTTCGGGTGTGTTTGTTACCGGGAACTGTTTCTCAGTTTGCTCTACATCCTGGGTATTGGATACCGGATCATGATCCCACATATGTAATTTGTTACATGGGCTAAAGAGAGGTAGAGAACTGGGGAAGGGTGATAAGTCTCTAACAGTAGGGAATTGAGCAATTGTTGCAGCCAAAGCAGTTGGCGAATGTCACCTAGTGTTACCAAATGGTAATACATTGATTCTGAACGACTGTTACTACGTACCAAAAATGATGTGCAATATTATATCAGTTTCTTTGCTAACTAAAGAAGGATATAATTTCACATTAGAGGATAATATTATGAACATTTTCCAAAATCAAGTGTTGATTGGCTTTGGTACGTTGTGTAACGGTATATACATTCTGAATCAAACCACAGTTCTAAATATACAAAACACACACAAGAGGAAAAGTTCAGAAATGAACGAAGCCTTCTTGTGGCATTGTAGACTAGGTCATATCAATACGACACGACTAGCTAAGTTGTATAAAGATGGATTTTTTAATCAGTTCGAATTTACATCTTATGAAACTTGCCAGTCATGTCTCAATGGCAAGATGACCAAGACTCCGTTTACTGGACATGGAGAAAGAGCCACTGAACTCTTGGGACTGATACATAGTGATGTATGCAGTCCTATGTCTACTCATGCCAGGAATGGTTCCTCGTACTTCATTACATTCACTGATGATCTCTCAAGATTCAGACACGCGTTCCTATTAAAACACAAGTCTGAGGCTTTTGAGAAATTCAAGGAATATAAGTGCGAAGTCGAGAACCAAACGGGTAAAAGTATTAAAATCCTTTGATCTAAATGAGGAGGAGAATACTTAAGCATATAATTCCATGATTATTTAAAAGAGAATGGGATTCTCTCTCAGCTTACTCCTCCGTATACACCATAGCACAACGGTGTATCGAAGCGGAGAAATTGCACCCTATTAGAAATGGTGCGCTTTATGATGAGTGTTGCTGAGTTACCGATTTCCTTTTAGAGTTATGCACTTGAGACAGCTGCATACCTATTGAATAGGGTTCCAACCAAATCAGTACCTACCACTCCATATGAGATATGGGAAGGGAAGAGACCATGTCTTAATTACATTAAGATATGGGGTTGTCCAGCTTATGTCAAAAAAGTAAAATCCGGACATGCTCAAGGAAAGGTCAGTTCTGTGCAAGTTTGTAGGATATCCCAAACATTCACGAGGACATATCTTCTACCACACTGACGAACAAAAAGTGTTTGTTGCTCAACATGCCACCTTTTTAGAAAAGAAATTTCTTGTGAAAGAAATTAGTGGCAATGAGGTAGAACTGGAAGAAGTTCCAGCTACACAAACCATAACTGACAATTTGGTAGAACTGGAGGATTCAATAGTCCCTGACGAACCCCAGCCACTCCGCAGATCTAGTAGGGTTCCACATCCACCTGAGAGATACTACGGTTTTCTCGTAGATGGTGGGAGCGAGGATTGCATCATAGAAGATGATGACCCAACTAGTTTCGAGCAGGCCATCACAAGTGAAGACTCTATGAAATGGATGGATGCTATGCGATCTGAGATGGAATCCTTGTACTCCTACAAAGTATGGACATTGGAAGTTACTCCTGAAGGGGTAAAACCCATTGGGAGCAAGTGGATCTTTAAGAAGAAAATTGATGTAGATGGAAAAGTTGAGACTTTCAAAACTAGATTTATAGCAAAAGGTTTTCATCAACGATCAGGTGTCGATTCCGATGAAACTTTTTCTCCAGTGGCTATGCTTAAGTCCATCAGGATCTTACTTGCCATTGCTACATACCATGACTACGAAATCTGGCAGATAGACGTCAAGGCCGTTTTTCTAAATGGTTATTTAGAAGAGAGCGTGTACATGACACAGCCAGAGGGTTTCGTAGACAGTGGGAGCAGCGGAAGCGTATGCAAGCTGCTTAAATCAATCTATGGATTAAAGCATGCATCGCGGAGCTGGAACATCTGTTTTGATGAAGCTATCAAAGAGTTTGACTTCATCAAAAACGTAGATGAACCTTGTATATACAAGAAGGTTGTAGAGAGTAAGGTTGTCTTCGTCGTATTGTACATGGATAACATACTCTTGATGGGAAACGATGTTCCTATGCTACACTCGGTCAAGCTCTTCTTATCACACAAGTTCTCCATGAAAGATCTTGGTGATGCCTCCTACATCCTGGGGATTAAGATCTATAGATATAGATCTAAACGGATGTTGGGATTGTCCCAATTTAGGTACATAGACACCATACTAAAGAGGTTTAGTATGGAAGATTCTAAGTGTGGTAATTTACTCGCTTGCTCAGGAATCACTTTCTCCAAAGAGATGTTTCCCAAAACTGATTTGGAGAGGGCTCGCATGAAAGGGATACCCTATGCTTCGGCAGTCGGGTCAATCATGTATGCGATGTTATGTACCAGACCAGATGTAGCTTACTCACTAGGTGTAGTGAGTAGGTATCAATCAGATCCTGGGGAAAACCACCGGACAGCTGTGAAGAACATTCTTAAGTACTTGAGAAGGACTAAAGAAATGTTCTTGGTGTATGGTAACAGTGAACTCCAGGTGGAGTCCTTTACCGATTCGAGCTTCCAGAGTGATAAGAATGACAGTAAGTCGGTCTCGGGTTTTGTCTTCACCCTCAATGGAGGGGCGGTATGTTGGAAGAGTTCCAATCAAGATACCGTAGCAGACTCGACGATGGAGGATGAATACATCTGCCACGAACCAAATGTGGCACATGACCGGCACTTAAATCATGTGACATCTAAAGATGTCGACGCGGTCCAAGTAACCCGAAACCCGGAATCTAAACCTTTTTCTTTTGAAAACATTGGAGGTGAAGTTTTAATAATCATTAGATGGAATCATTTTAAAATAACCATTTAAATTTAACTAAGTATGTTTAAAGTGCATCTATGACAATTTGAAATTCGACAGCATCTCCTTTGTAAATTTTGCATAAACCCCAATACAAATACAATAATAAAATAGCATCCCAACGGGAGCTAGCTTCCACGCCCAAACGACGGAGCAACCAAGCAAACGGTATAAAAAGGCGACTATAATGAGTGCGACATCACAACACACAAATTCTAAATCTCACTTCTAAGTCCACATTATACCATTTCTAAGTTGATGGAGTTTTTGGCTAGATACAAGAATATATGAATAACCAAGTGTGAGTACGATACAATAGTAACTCACTTACCAAAGCAATCACCGGAAGAAGTGTGTGCCCAAATCTGCTGATAATCCAAGCACCAACACCTGCAAGAAACTGTGGCACAACGGGAATGAGTTGCCAACTCAGTGAATAAAAGTACATCATAAGGTAGAAATCGAAATGCACGACGATACCTAGGTCATAAGTATAGTACTTTCATAATCTGTACTAATATAATATGATATGCATAGGTATTATAATGCAACACTAGCTGTCATGAAATCCTAAGTAGACATATCAATGAAAATGACCTGTATCTAGGTATAAGCCCAACGGTAGCCGAAAATATATGTATATAAACCTCTTCTTTAAAATAGCCACGGAATAGATATGTCACGGCATAAAAGCAGACGCGATAATATGAAATATAATAGGTATCTTATTTTAGATATACGTCTTGCCATTTTAGTAAGAAATGTTTAGAGGTTTATAAATTTAAAGATCTCAGTGTCATATCAGACATGTCAAAAATAAGGAGACTATAGCTCGTTTTTAAATTCCCTTTTTATGTATACGAATGTCCATAAAAGATATGCAGGTACTGTCCTTCGAATCAGTCTTGGTCGGCTACAATAACTGTAATCTAATTATGTATCTCATGATAGCCATATATCAATATATATATGGATGCCCAGCATCAACACCCGAAATCAGAAATCTCTCGTGTCCATCACCGACACGTAAATCCTCAAATCTCTCGTGTCCATTACCAACACGCAAATACAGATATCGTCGACACCATCTCAACAGATGATTGCCACCCGATATCTGTAGCCCTGGTTGGTATCCCCTGGATATCCACCGTGCTCATCTCCATCTCTGGTATCGAGTATCCTCGCTAGGCTCCCCGCCTCAACTGCGGCTATCCTGCCCCTCGGTCTCGATCCGGGTCTACCATGTATCCGACTGTATAACTCTCCCATTCAGTCTGGATAAGAACAAGTCCGAAACCGTATAGCTCCCCCACTCGGTTCGGAATAAAACCATCATAAAACATCAAACTCATGGTGGACGTCAACTCATCATATCCAGAATATCAAATAAAGAATAAGAATACTCGCATAGATCATTCTGATGATATATTATATATATACATATATAACAGCGTCCCATACCACTGATATATATCATCAGGAGTAAAACATCCAGAAAATCCATAAGAATCAAATACAACATCTATAGTACTGACATTTGCAATAAGCAACAGGAAATAAAGAAAGACTGTGTAATTAAATCATATAGGCATAATGATATCAATTCTACTGTGTCATGGCACTACTAATGATGTGTAGTGTAGCATACGCGTTTGTGCTCGTGCAGCATGGCAATCATTAGTATTTGTGCAAGTGTTCTAAAGGTGTAATAATCTACTCATATCAACATATATATACGCCTTACATAACATAACGATTCTACAGTGACATAGCAGTACCAATAAGGTGTAGTATAACATATGTATACGTGCTTGTGCAGCATAGTACTCATTGGTAGTTGTGCAGTGTTCTATCAGAGTGTTCGTATTACGGAAACGTATAATATCATTAACTATAACGCGAACAAGTAAAGTAATTCTAAGCATAACTAATAAATGTAACTCGGCCGTTATTTGGCATACTAATCTCATCATCATCAATACAGTATAATATCTCGTACAAAACGTCACATTATTACTATATCAAATTCACCTCAAATACGGCATGGTCGTTCGTACCAATTTACCCAAACCATAAATAACTACATGTAAATGAATGTCCTGCTAGATGCAAATTAACTCCAATATCAATATTTTGAACAAACACTAAAACTGACTAAATATCATGTTAATATTTATAAGGTTGCGGGGGTGCTATATGCCATCCACCCGATTTCCCCCGTAGATGTAAATCTACTCACCAACTCATTGGGCTCGCTGAAATCCGCGCTGCTATGTCCGCCAACTCTGTCTCGGAAATATTCACAATCGCACCTATAATCGTATTTAAAATCACATCGATGTAAATATCATATTGAAAACCAAAACAACGAGCTAAGCACCCGTAGGTTAGAACCTCCATCTCACTTAATCCAAAGACGATCAAATGCCCATGAACTTAACGTACGAACGTCAACGTTTCAGTTGTAGTACAGAAATGTGGAAAATCATCTCGAAATGTCGGAAACTTTAATAAAACCCAAACTAAACATTCCCAGATTTCTTTGTATGAATATTGGGACAAACCAAACAATACTATAAATCATAAATTACCCATACAAAGCCACAGAAGAAAAACCAACACCAAAAACCCAGGGGGGCCGGCGAGCTCGGAAATTTGGGGTATGTCGCCGGATTAAGTAGGGAGTTTGGGGCTAGGGTTTTAAGTGTAGTCTCCTAGTGGTCTCAAGATACTTATGGTGTTACTAGTTTTTCTATTGGTTACACCTATTGGTTCCAGATTCAATATTAGTATGCTAAATATCATAAATATCCTAGTTTATGATACTGCACATACTAAACATGCTACGTGAGGATATCGCGAGTTAACTGAACTTAGGTTAATCTAAGCTAATCCTCTTCTGGTCGTAATAGGCAAAAACAGAAATCGTGACACAAAATATCCGTATCGTATTTAGAATTTTACCCCAAAACAGATATTTGCTTCCAGCTTATATATGTAGAATAATTAACATAAACTAGCAATACCAGATACCCTAACACATATACAGAGAGCTACCCTAAAATTTTCAACACCCAACTCCCACACAAAACCGGCGAGCTCGGAATTTCAATAAATGTCGCCGGCCAAAAATCCGAGGAATGGGTCCGTGTTTCTATTATGTACTCTAGGTCCCATTTAAAAGTTCACAGTGTTATTTGATTTTGCTAAAGATTAACTAAACTATAGCAGATTCAACATAGAGCACTAATCCAACAAAATACTACATTTTACCGATATTACACTTCTATACTAAACCAGTATTGAATTAAAATCTGCAAGGTTAAATTTATACCTATTGAATGATCACTGAAAGGCTCCTTCAAAGATGCTCAAACACAAAAGATCCTAACTTGAGGGTGGTGGTGGTGATCCTTAGCACTTAGTTTCCCTTCTCTTCTCTTTTTCTTTGGTGTGATCTAAGCTTTTCTTTATTTTCTAGTTTTAGCCAATTTGTTCCAAACTTGATATAACAACTGAGCTAAACTGAAAGGATAAGATGAATGATGAGGTTTAAGAGGAGGTGTCACCATGAGGTAGAGTGGTGTGATGAGGCAAGTAGGATGTGTCACCATGAAAGATGGTGGTGCTTTTATGCAAGGAGGATGTGTAGACTTGAGGTTTAATTGGAGTTGTATTGTGTGTGAGGTTCATCTATCCTTAACCATGAACTTACCCTTTTACACATAAACCCTCACAAAATATCTAATTTCCACAATTAATTATACTTTCCATAAAACCCCTCACACTATATCATACTACATAATGAAGCTAAATTTTTCACTAAAACCCTTTTTAATAACTATTGTTACAAACTAAATATTCAAATTAATTAGTTTCACACACTAATGAAATGTCCCATTTTGTTTCAATAAAATTTTAAATTAACATTTTTAATTAATTAACTAAATTAATTCATTATCTAAAATATTTCAAAATGTTACAACATTACTGCCAACGATGCTGCCAAAGAGGCTGTCTGGATGAAGAAGTTCATAGCTGAACTTGGTGTGGTTCCATTCATTGAGCATCCAATACCTGTGTATTGTGATAACAATGGAGATGTGGCATTGGCCAAGGAACCTCGGTCCCATCAGAGATCCAGACATATTCTTAGGTGGTATCACCTGATCCGGAAGATAGTTGATCGCCGGGAGATCGAGGTCAGGAGAGTTGACATGAAGGACAAAGCGGATCCACTCACGAAGTCCCTCCCCTAGACGCAATTCGAGAGATTATTTGGGATGTTGGGTATGAGATACTACAACAACTGGCCTTAGTGCAAGTGGGAGATTGTTAGGAATATGTATGCCGTAGAGGCCATTATTGTACATTGATGCATGTTATAGTAGATGCTTGGACATATATATAGAGGACTTTCTTTCTCGACATGATAGTATGCTATCTGGTTACTCTTTATCTTAACATGTACAATTAGTATTATTATACTGTATCTCAGATACATATTGATAAAGCCCTTAGGGTGTTGGCTTGACTACCCGGACTATGATGTGGATCATACTACTGGGACCTGGATAGTCCACAACCACATCCTTTAATTCTTCCTAGTTAAGGGTATATCGAGACATGGCATCGATATTCTAGAGTAGACCAGTGTGTACGTTTCTTGACCCTGTATGGGGGCGATGGTTGATCCCATATCCATTGGTGTTTGACATCAAAGATTGTACACATGTGCTCATTAGAGAATGGGTACACCGAATAGGACTCGCCGAGAACTCCTAATTAGTACTATATCTATCGTCAAATAGCAATTCTCTGGTGACACTGGTACAGGTTATTCTGTAGACCCGAGATCATCATAGAGTCTTGTGTGGCTCCCACTGCGCTTTGATTTCCTCCCTACCACGGCTCAAAGGAGTCGTGCAAACAGGTGGATTTTGGGTACAGTCCCGAGTCACATGGAGGCAATGAGCAATAGGAGGAGTTTCTTCTCTCCCGGTATTGGGAGCTGATGTTGCGCTATGCTCGATTGGCTATAACAGTAAGTCCCTGGCCAGGGCTGTTGATAAGATTTACTGATAAGTGTTATCAGTAGTTTCTCGAATTGTTATGAGCCATATATCGGCATGACTTATCAAGTTACTGGGGTCTGACGTTACCACCCCTAGACTCGATATGCGACATATCAGACGAAGAGACCGGACTATACGGTAAGTGTTACCTATAGGCTTCATGGGAGTTTGGACAAACTTGCTTGTTGATCTTCTATTCACTTAATACCTGGGTAGCCTTTACGTCCAGCTAGTACCGCTGACGGCTTGTGGGTAACTGATGTGATCATTACCTACTGCTTGTGTATCGACGAGTCTTTAGAGTCCCACACAGAAGTATTCTAATTCAAGCGAAATGAAGTAGGGCATATATGTTGATATGTGCGGGGGGCCTGATTAAATACGAGTATGTGATACCGTATTCTAATCTGGTGGTTATTTGTTATCAGTTAGGTTATATGTGATACACTACTACAATAAAGGGTTGCCCCTACGGAGTTATCCATAGGAGCAAAGCACTACCCCTACGGGTATATCCGTAGGGGAAAAAAATACCCCGTAGGTGCAAAGGCCGCAGGATACCGGTAGGGGCAAAAAAAATACCCCGTAGGTGTAAAGGCCACAGGTGCAAGTCTTCGCCCTGAACATGCCCCTACGGAGTAATACTTGCCCCTACGCCTTAATCCGTAGGGAAATTTATCCCTAAGGAGTAATCCATAGGGCCTGATAAATATTTTAATTTATTGGTTTATAAAATAAAATACTTGCCCCTAAGGATGTATTCGTAGGGCCTGATTGGTGCCCCTACGGCTATATCCGTAGGTCCAGATAAATGCCCATACGAATAAATTCGTACGGGCAAGTTTACTGAGTCCATAGGGACAAAATATCAGGTATCCTGATATTTTGTCCCTACGGCTAACTGTGTAGGGGCAAACATTGGACCTACGGATTAATCTGTAGGTGCAACAGATAGCCTTATGGATTAATTCGTAGGGACAAAATATCAGGTTTTTTTTTAAAAAAAAGGGCTTCCTGTTTTTCCCCGCCCTGTGCATAATAATATCTACATCATATAACCAAATACAGAAATATTCATAATCAACATCTCACGCATAATATATAAAAGAAATAAACAAATAGAATACGATATCAAACTAAATCATCGTGAACAAGCAACCAACCATCAATATCGTCCAAAATTTATACAACATGTATCAGATAAGTATATACATCCTCAAAAATATAAATAAATCTACCCTAACTCGGTCTAGCTCCTCCACCTCTGATAATCGTCGTAATCTGGCGCATCTACTCCTCAGTGCAGCCCTGAGTTGTCAAAAACTCGACCAATGAAGGAGCGGACTGTGCGGGAGTCTGAGCGGGCTGTGGAGCTACAGGAGTGGTCTGTGCAACCGCAGCTGAGGTAGTGGCTTGCGGAGCCGCAGTCGAGGCAGTGGCTTGCGGAGCCGCAGCAGAAGGAGATGCATGTGGAGCCGCAGCCTAAGTAGCCTGTCGCATCTGTTAAATTTTGTGTGTAATAAACGAGTAAGAACGTTGTATTAGATTTTAGTCGAGTTCGTATCATTATCAGGTTATTGTGAAACCACAATCTAAGAATACTTAGGGAATTAGGCCTTGTTTGGGTATTTAGTTTGGAAAACCGCAGTTTATTTTAATTAGATAGTTTTATGTAAGTATGATTAATCAAAACTAAGTCTACAACCAAATAAGCTCTGGCTACTAATATTGCATATGTTACTATCTATAATGTGATATAATATTTTACTATTAAGTAATATACATACCATCTCCTTCAACTCCTTGACGGTGGTCTTCAAGATGGCAACATCATGCTCTAGACGTCGCTCAAGGAGGTAGGGGAAGTAACTACCGGAGTGGAGTCCAACCTCATATGGGCCTTGGTAGGACCCAGTCCCCGGCCTCTTTCCCAACGTCCGTAGTGCCCTCCGTGTGCGGTGTCTAGGCTTGGGTCGGCAGTATCGGATCGGTCTGTCCAGTAAAATCGATCCTCGATGCCTCCGCCTGCTCCACCACCCGCTCCTATACCCACATTAACCATTAAAATATAAGTATATCATTTAAATTTAAACTTTTCAAAACAAAAATTTCAAACCTGTTAGAATAAATATTAATACTTACGCAATACTCCTGGGTAGTGGTTTCGGGGAATCGAAGCTCGCCTGTGGCGGGATCTGTCGAGGTGCCGTGGACGACAAGATACGCGGTCAGCACGCTTGGTGTACCATCCTGCGCCAGGGTCTGAGCTCTCTGCAATTCGCAAAAAATTTACATATATTATAAAATAACTCTGAATATTAAATTATATCAGAATAGATCTATTGTAATTTACCAATGCCTCCATGGCACGAGTAATGTTCCTCGAGCCACCTGTATAAGTGGGGCGACCTCTCTTCGCCGACTTCCTATTCTCTTTATTTTGATCGGCCTGTTTCTGCACAACACATTCAGATTTAGTTCTAATTAAGTAACACAAAAAAATAAATTATATACTAAACAATGAATTACATTTAAATTACAAATCAGTTTGCGCTGAGAGTCGAAATATTGGCACAAGAGAGGCCGTGTATCTACGCCGACTCTCGCAAAGGCCGGAGTATGTAGGAGAGCCGCTCTCTCTGCCTCGGGGGTCTCCATACACAGGGAATAGCAGTCGATCTTCAGTTCGTTCCTATTGTATCGGACCTTTGATTGCATGTTCTTCATCAGGCCATGGTACAGAGCGCGAAGATCGAGCACTTTCTAAGGGTGATCAGGGTCGGGTATAGGCTGAAAGTCGTAATCCAACTGCAAATACAAAAAAACGATGTATTTAAATTGCAAGTGTTAAATAATAATAAAAATATTGGATAAGTCAAATGAAAATATATATTAATACCCAAGCCTGATCCCAGTAGAGGGCGAATGAGCGCCGGTGCTGATCGCCTCACTCAACGTGAACACGAGGCGGCTCTCATCCCCTATATACCGGCCGAAGCTCTCGGCATAATCGTCGGTATAGAGATAATCGGGGGTAAAGAAGAGGGGGAATGCTCTTCCCCCTACCTCTGTCGGGCCTCAGCCTGTGGGACTGATTCGGCCCTCGAGTCCCCCTCCCGGGATGGGGATGCCCTGCATCTACAAGAAATATCAAGACAATCAATATTAATACAAAGTGGTATTAAGAAATCAAGGTTTAATGAAAACTGAAGTGCAATATATACCTCCGGCGATAGCAGCACGAGCCTAGGCCCGGGCAGTAGCACGAGCGGGATGATAATTCCTCCGGCGAGGAATAGCCGGTAACCCGGACGTGGACGTATCCCCTCCAACTAGAAAATAAATATTGACGATAAAATTACATGAAGTTCATGTTTATTCTTAAAGGATATGTAAAATGAATAAATATTTTATATTATTCATACTAACCTGCAGACTGAGCGGATGGTACGGAAGTGGCGGGAGTGGCCCCTGCGCCAGATGTGGACGCACCACCTATAATTAGACAATTAAAAATAGATTATATAAGTAATTGCAAAAAAGAATGTGTGTATCAATAATATAACATTCTAAATCAATATGCATACACTATAGGATATATAAACATACCCGCAGGTGCAGTGGAGGCACCACCTACAGCTAGACAGTAAAAAATGATTATATAAGTAAGAGCAAAAAGAATGTGTGAATATTTATGATATAACATTCTAAATCAATATGCATGCACTATAGGATATATAAACATACTTGGAGGTGCGGGAGTGGCCTCTGCCTCTGATGTGGACACACCACCAACAACTAGACAATCAAACATTGACTATATAAGTAATTTTGAACTAAATATGCGTGTATATCTATAATATTACATTCAAAATGAATATCCGTGCAATATACCTGGAGGTGTGGCAAAGTCCATACGGAAGAAGTCATCCGAAGGGGTCTCCGATCGGGGTGCAAGACCGGCCCTCTGATGCTCCCTACGCAGCTCTCCGGGCGGCAGAACCGCTCTGCCTCTGCCGGTGCCGCGGCTGGTGCTCCTGCCGCCCCTCGCTGCTCCGGTCGTCGTCATAAAATCTAAAAAAGAGTACAATCATTATATATGCATGATATATATGTATAGATACGGCATACGCCACTCTATCCCAGATTCTTCAAGCACTGTGAGTAGTATACTTGGAATGCTTGGTTCGAAAAGATAAATGAATCGTCCTGGCCATAAAATCAAAGTGTATTCACACTAGTCAATCCATATTCATCTTTCCAAGTCCCGAGATTGTTTCTCCACTTATCCGTATCGGTTCGTGTATCGTACTACATTGAAATATATAAAACGGTTCTGATCGTCCGGGATATTGGATGCCAAGTATTCAATTTAAGTATCCATAAATCACACCATCCGATCCTACCGTCGCAATCCCGTTATTCTGAGTGGTTCGAGATATTTTTATGTCCTTAACTTCAAATTTGTATCCAAGGACACCGAATCATTTATAATATGCAACCTCCATACTAAGAAACTGAGCTAAACATCTTGAATCACTCTCTACCGTCGCAATCCCACAATTCTGAGTGGTTCGAGAAAGTTTCATATTATCATCGAGTATCATATATTGGTTTTAACATGAACATTTAACATGAATAAGTTTTACATTTACGTTTCGTTATTAAGGGTTCGAAGTTTTTAGTTTAGGGTAAGTTTTTCTTGCATTTACGGTGAAGTTGTACGTTTACGTTATCATCGAGTATCCTACTGAAGAAACTAGTGCACCGTAAACCCTAACCCTAAATTAACCTAAATTAACCTAATTAACCCAAATTAACTCTAATCATCACCCTAACTCAAATTATCCCTAATTAACCCAAAATTAACACAAATTAACCTAATTAACCCTAATTAACCCTAATAAACACCCTAACCCTTCAAATTATCACTAATTAACCCAATTAACCCTAATCAACACCCTAACACAAATACACTCTATTTTACCTAATTAACCCAAATTAACCCGAGCCCAAACCCTAATCCAAATTAACCTAACCCTAATCATCACCAAAACCCCAACACAAATTAACTTTAGCACTAACCAAAATTAATCTAATTAATCCAAACCCTAGCCCTAATCATCACCAACCCTATTTTACCTAATTAATCCAAACTAACCCTAACCCTACATAATTAAACCAAACTAACCCTAACCCTAACCCTAACCTTACCTAATTAACCCTAACTTTAACCCTAACCCAAACCATAACCCTAACCCTAAAACTAACCCTAACCCTAACCCGAACCCTAACTCTAAACCGAACCCTAACCCTAACCCTACCTAATTAACCCTAACCCTAACCTTAGCCCAAACCTTAGACCGAACCCTAACTCTATGTCACGATCCGGAAAAGGCACGTGACTGGCATATGAATCGGGTGAAGTCTCTAGGACCACACTTAATACAAGTAAGCCAAAAGCCCGGAAATCTAAACATTTTTAGGGGAAAATAGTGGAGGTGCGGTTTTGAAATAAGCTTTACTGAAAATCAAACTTATTCTTATACACACACACACACACACACACACACACACACACACACATAAGTAGTAATATATGAAAACACTATATTTGTATCTAACTTGAAAACCCTTTTTGTCGTTTGAAATTTGGGTAGCACCTCCTTTGTAATTTTTAACCCAAAAATGAATACAAGCAATAATAAATAAGGCATCCCTAAACGGGAGCTAGCTCTTCGCCAATTGGCGGAAACAACCACGCAAAATAATATAAATATACAACGCCGAAGGGCGATGATCAAAACTTAGAATGAAAGCGAGAAAACTAAGCATCATAAGAAAAACCAGAAACAACAATAAATATATAAGCGCGACTCTAAGGCCGAAAGAATAAACAACTATGGTTTTCTAAGTCTACTAAATATAAATAGTCTGGTTGATAGAGCCTTTAACTAGATACAACTGAAATATAAAGTATATGTGCAACGGTCACGATGCAAGTGAACCCACCTACCAAGCCATCACCCGAAAGAAATAATGTGCCAGCAAGCCACAACGGAACCTGTATTGCTGAACCTGTAAAGAAACTATGGCACAACGGGGGTGAGTTGCCAACTCGTGAGTAGAAGACATCACCGAGTAGAATTCGCATGTATGACGATCTCCTAGGTCATACAGTAACATATTCAATTATAACACTGAAACATCTAGTAGTGGAAAGGGTAATAATCTAAGCATAAGTGTAATACCAAGTACTCGTGTCGGTGTCTCAAGTAGCAACATGTCATATATATGATATATGAATGTGTCAAGAATGAAACCAGAATATATCTGTATGAGAAAGCAGTGTTCTTATCTCAGTAAGATTTTAGTATAAAAACTGGAGTATCATCAATGAAATTGACAGAAATTCGTATCAAATATCGACACAAAATCCTCAAATCCCGGGCTCCGTCAGTCTGGATCGGCCCATATCATCGAATCTCACGACTATGGTCGGTATCCTCTGGATATCCGCCGCGCCAAATATCACCGGTAGGTAGCCTGCCCTTGCCAGGTTCATCGTCTACAACTCGAGCTTCTTTCCCCGGGGTACCATACCGGGGCCACCATGTACCCGAGACAGTTCATCCTACTCCTCGAATCGGGTCTCGAAAACCAACTCAATCAGGAAAACTCATGGTGGATGCCATATACATCATATCACGAGAAAACCGCAACTTGCATTTTTAAAATGATAGCGGGTTTATAAAATTCTTGCGATTTTCCCCAAATTCAGAAATCTCAAGGAAAATCCGAAATCCCAAAATCAAGAGTCAATAAGCAGTGAATACCGGCATAAAGCCCCACAATATTGCATAGCAGAATGAATATATAATAAATGGGGTATCTAAGTAAGTAATGCAATATCTAAACTAGCATATGAGAGTAAGCATACTAGTACTATATTGAAACTACGAGCTAGCAGGTTATACAAACGAAATAACGTTTTCTAAGGTGTACGTGACATGGAAATTACCGACGATGATGTGTGTGAGCCGATAAGCAAGTGTACGTGGAACATATGCATCATCGGTAATGGTGCAAGTGTCCCAACAGACGGGATTCATAATAGCTAAAGAAAACACATGTAAAAAAGATGCAATGCAATGAGAACGAATAAAAATAACAGAAAAGTGAATAGTAAAAGTAGCATAATAAAATATACGTATCAGTGTACGAGTCATACTGTTTTTGTGTTTTGAAATAGCACGAATCGTGGTTTTTAGAAAAGTATGGGCTACGGGGTTTTTGAGAAAAGATATGTCCTTTGAAAAATCCGTAGTATCACTCGGGCTGTCTTTAAAAATACTCACGATTCGTTAGTTTTGAAAATAGGTATGACTCGAGCCTAGTCCAGCATCTACCTAAACAACTAAGAGACTGACTAAGAAACTACTCGGAAGGATAAGAAAATCTACCTAAATTCCGAGTCGATATACCTAGTAGTCGGCGATCCATCCACATAGTGTCACGTACTGTATAATACATAGTACGACATCCTCGAGTCAAGAGTGCAGATCAATCATCTTATATATATCTCGTACGGTAAAATCTATCGTACGGCATCCCCAAAATCGGGGGTGCGGGTCAAATATCATGTATACATCATCATTCATATGGTATCATCATCGTACAATATCATGATCCGGGGTACTGTTCTAAAGTCTCGTACATCCTAATATCATCAACACATATTATCGTATGTATGAATACACATCGCCCAACGATCCATTATAATATCATATCATATATCATATCACGACTCAATCACATATCAACAACTCAAGGCATCATGCCCGATCATATCGACTCATATCCATTTAACATCTCATATCCTCATCTTATACGTATATGTATACTATATATATCAACGAATCCATATATATATACATATACACCTACATCATATCCCGTGTGTGCGTATGTGTGACAACCTATACACTATGGGTCCGCGACTAGAAACTAACCAAGAGCAATCTTCTTCAAAGTACACTCCATCTCACTTAAGGTCTCCTAGAAAACCCTATTGCTAAGTATCCGCACTAGCCATATACATACCATACACATCCTAATCTATGAAATTGCGGGGGTGCTATACGCCATCCACCCGACTTCCCCCGTAGATATACATCTACTCATCTAATCCTTTCTTGCCGAAGGCAATGACGCCACACTCTCCCTTGTCTTACGATGTTCCAGCGGTGGTACCTACAGTTTCAATACGTTATATCGTAAAACAAGAATCGAATACAAGAAAAGCCGATACGGCACACGAAACACACATAGGTTAAAACCTATGGTCTACGTATGCGAGAATAGCCAACAACTCTCGACATCGACGCACGAACGCCGATCGATCGAGATAAAACACAAATTTCAAAACTTAAGTTATTAAAATCCACGAAACTCAAAACAGCAAGTTAGAAAACTAGCTCTAGATTTTGACTCAAGGAATTTAGGACTATGTCACAACCCGAAAGTACGGAACGTGACTGGCACTTAGATTACGAGACGTCTAAAGGCGTAACGTAAACTAAGTCAGCCAAAGCCCAGAAAAATCAAAACTAAAACCCAAGAGAGTGAAGGAAACCTTTCATGAAACGACTTGAAATCAATTTAGTTGCATTGAACTCCTTTTAAAAAAAACATCAAAAAATTTCCGAAAATTTCGGCAGAGTCTCCTTTGTAAATACTATCCCCAAAAATGGGTACAACAAGATATATAAACCTGTAATCACAAAATGGCATCCCCAAGCGGGAGCTAGCTCTTCGCCCAAGGCGGATCACAACCACACACAATATATATATGTAATATCAAGAAAAGAGCATAAAGAAATGCAAAATATAAGAAAACACGACGTCGGCTCAGGTGAGCTCGACCAAAAGAAACCACATATACACAAATCTCTCAGTCTCATCACTAGGTCACATATACACATAAGAAGTGGTAGATGGCGATTACTAGATACAAAATATTACAAAAAGAGATAAAAGTGCTCTCGCAACCCACCTACGAGCAATGTCGCGAGTCTGAGCAAAAGAAGTCAATAATAAGATAAGCCACCGCTACAAGGCTGATGAGTCCGACCTGCAAGACACTGTGGCACAACGGGGGTGAGTTGCCAGCTCGTGAGTAGAATATAACATCTAATAAGGCTATCGTAAGAATGCACGCAAATGCGTCACAGCATGTATGTCCAGATGTGATGTAATACCTCTAGTATGCATGCACATGTATGCATTGTCAATACTAAATCTTTAAGTGTTTTAAATGCTATGAGTTCTGCATTCTTAACTTTAGAAAAAGGAATATCTGCATAATAACTAAATACCATCAAGAAATCATCTGAAACCCGTGTCAAGTATCGACACCAAATATGAAAACACATCTGTCTCAATGTCTCACTGTATCAATGTCTCAATTATCGGGCTCCGTCAGTCCGGATCGCCCTATATCATCAAATCTCACGACAACGGTCGGTATCCTCCGGATATCCGTTGCGCCAGACATCACCGGTAGGTAGTCTTCCCCTGCCAGGCTCATCGTCTACAACTCGATCTTCTTTCCCCGGGGTACCATACCGGGCCCACCATGTACCCGAGACGGTTCATCCACTCCTCGAATCGGGTCTTGAAATCCAACAGAAAACATGAAAACTCATGGTGGACGACACATACATCACGAGAAAACCGCAGATTTGTTTAAAAATAATAATAATAATAAGCTTTTGTTAAATTCTTGCGGTTTCCCCCAAAATCCAGAAATCGCAGCAATACTGAAATTCTCAAGAAAATCATAATACCCAACATGTTGTATATGATAAATGTCTATGATATCAAGGTATGCGATGTGATTTGTGGCTAGAAATCTACGTAAGTATGATGATGATGCGAGGTATATACATGTTATGCGATTTCATATATCGTGTATAATGCAAGTGGTGATACTAAACTAAACAGGTCCTACAGTGCTCATGGCATGGCAATTACCAAAGGCGTGTGTGTCACATGAATAGTGCACGTGCAACAGGAGCCAATGGTAATGGTGTACGTGTCCTATGAGGTGATATCACACATGTGTATATAGATATCCCTGCAATCTAGCAGACGATTAGCTATAAGGGCATGCAATGTGAATGGGGGGTTAGCTAACTAACAATGCAAATCTTGCAAGAAATAAAATAATCCTAACTAGGGGGAGCGCCTCGCGCCATCCAGACGATTTCCCCCATAGATGAATATATCTACTCACCAGAACGCCTCGGCTAATCCGATCCGACTTCAGCCTCATCTTTCTGCGCCGCGTCCGACGTCTCTGCACTCGATCAAGGAAGGAATGTTGGCAAACACCACATTCTATCGTTTCTGAACCTGAGGTGTGGGGACTTGTACCTGCAGGTGAACAGTGCAGATGGGGCATTCAACTTCCCTTGTCCGCTTCCCAAATCCATCAGATTTAGAACCTGAAGACAACTTGAGAATTTTCTCCATTTCCTCCTGAAGCTTCCTAGCAAGATCTTCATGGCTGTGAATTGCAATGGACTTGCTGGTGACCTCTTTTGCATTGCTCAACCTTTGAGTTACTTCTACCATGCATCTATCAAAGACACGAACTTGCTGAGCCTGTTCATCTACAATGAGAGCCATTCTCCTTTGGATACACTTGTCACAGAAAATATCAACACAATTCCTGCAATGATGCTTATGCACAACTGCTCCTAAATCTGTTAAACATGAGGTGCATTTTGAGACCGCTTCATCTGGAACCCAGTGGTCTGTCTCCTCATTGCCAGGTTTTATTAAATTCACCCAATCCACAAACCCATTCTTCTTGTCAGCTGTCTGCTCATGAGGCTTGCTAGCATCAGCACTCCCTCTGCTACTAACAAGTGCATCTTTTCCACCCATCTCCTTCAGCTGCACAGTTGCAGCAGTCATTATGTTGTGTATGGTATAGATTGTATAGCCATTTAATTGAATCCTAACGCACCTCAGTTCAATGTCAACAGGGCTCTTAGACCAAAAGGCAATGGTAGTCTCGTGCTTCCCATCTTGGTCACATTTTCTAAGGGGGTAAATTCTTAATGTTCTGTTAGTGCTTGGATCAAGCATGCGAATTCCATCTAAACTAATCTAGCAGAGGACATCAATAACAGGCGAGCTCGGCCACTCCGCCAAAACCTTAACCTGAAACTTCCATACTCCAATCTTCACATTAAGCAAAAACCCCAACACATTTCATCATTCTCTGATCACTCAAATGTAGGGTTCCTAGGCACTCTCAAGAGGTCTCACAAGGCATCAACCATGCCAATTTCAAATTTTACGGGTGCCGAGAAACCCTAATACGGATCGTTAACTAGAATTTTAGGCAAAAAGTGCAACTAGTTAACAACTTAACTAAAAGAACGGAAATACAACCTTTGTAGATCTGGTCCTCCACCTCCATAGCTCCGCAATGAAGTCTCCTCGCTGTCCAAATCGAATCCCAGGCTCTAGCGTCGGCTTCATCGGAGAAATGGGCGGGCTAGGTCGTCGACTTCGATGCCGAAGATGATCTACGTCGAGGCATCACAAGATCAAGCTCCCACTTCACCAAGTCATGAAACTTGTGAAGAAAATACCCTATACTACTTGGCAAGAGGTAGAGGATGAAGAAATAGGAGGTGGGTTCACTTTAGAATTGGATTTCTCACTCATTTGCTCAAGTTGCCATTGATGGAGCAAGGTTTCTTCATGAAGAAGAAGAAGAGGAAGAAGATGATAAGTGTTATGATAAGTATTTTCTAAAAAGAATATAATATGAATACTTATCATAATCCAACCATGGTCAAGTGTAGAGAATGAACTAGGGTTAAATGAATGGTTAGGGTTAAGCATGAAGACAAAAATGGTGACTTAGTCAAAGCTTCATGAACCTTCAACATGCATCCAAAGAAAGCCACCATTTTTCTTTTCTTTTGCCAAAAAGAAATAAATAAATGAATGAATGAATAAATAAGCAAAACCCTAATCATCAATTTAACCATGGTTTAGTTCTTTACACTTAACCAAATAAGCATGTATCATCAAACATGATACAATCATGTGCACAAAAGTATATCATATATACAACTTGCACAATCCAAGTGAGAAAATCCATTTAAAGTGAACCAATACTAGTTAATGCAAAGTAATATAACAAATTTATAATTATACATTAAATCATTAAATCAACACTTGATTTAACGATCCGGTCATATCGCATATAACCGACTAGTATCCTATGTATCGGCTTACCGAATCAATCCTTGATTCGATAACTAGGTTATATCGCATACAACCTTTCGATACATTCTTCACGAGAATGGAATACGGTATCACATACACGCATTATTCTCGGTCCCGCACATATCTCATATGCGCTCCTATTTCGTTTTGCTTGAGCCAGGAAACCTCTGTGTAGGACTCTATAGACTCGTCAATACGCCGGCAGCAGGTGATGATCATATCAAACACCCACAAGCCGCAAGCGGTCTGCTAAACGTAACGGCCACCCGGGTATTGAGCGATCAGAAGATCGACGAGCAAGCCCGCTCATACTTCTGTGAATCCAACCAGTAACACTTACCGTACAGTCCGGTCTGATCGTCTGATATGTCGCATATCTCGCCTAGGGGTGGTAAACGTCAGACCCCAATAGCTCGATAAGTCGTGTCGATATGAGGTCTATAACTATTCGAGAAACTACTGGTAACACTTACCAGTAAATCTCAGCAACCCTGGCCAGGGATTTCCGGTTATAGCCAATCGAACACAGCGCAACATCAACTCCCTATACCGGGAGAGACGAATCCCCTCCTATCGCTCATTACCTCCATGTGATTCGGGACTGTACCCAAA
This sequence comes from Agapanthus africanus, assembly GCA_030015575.1. Taxonomy (NCBI): domain Eukaryota; kingdom Viridiplantae; phylum Streptophyta; class Magnoliopsida; order Asparagales; family Amaryllidaceae; genus Agapanthus; species Agapanthus africanus. The sequence goes on from CM057343.1 coordinate 132,964,983, forward strand.
AACCACCGTTTTGCACGCCCTCTTAGACGTGGTAAGGTGGAAATCAAAGCACAGTGGGAACCACACAAGACTCTATGACGATCTCGGGTCAACAGACTACTCTGTACCAGTGTCACCAGAGAACTGCCATCTGACGTAAGGTATAATACCATCTGGGAGTTCTCGGCGAGTCCGTCCAGTGTACCCTGTCTCCACTGAGCACCCGTATATCATCTCTGATGTCAAACACCAATGGATATGGGATCATCCATCGCCCATCTGTATGGGTCGAGAAGGTATACGCTAGTCTACTCTGGTATATCGGTGCCCCGTCTCGATACACCCACGACTAGGGACCTTGAAGGATGTACTTATGGACTACCATGTCCCCACTAGTATGATCTGCATCATAGTCCAGGTAGTCAAGTACACATCCTAAGGGCTTTACCAACATGTAACAGAGAGACAATCAATGTACACGTTAAGGTAAAGAGCAACCAGATAGCATACTATCATGTCGAGCAAGAAAGTCCTCCCTATATATGTCCAAGCATCCACTACAATATACATCCTATGTATAGTAATGGCCTCTAGGGCATACATATAACTAACAATCTCCCACTTGCACTAGGGCCATCTGATAGCAGTGGTTGTAGTATCTCATACTCAACCATCCCATAAAAGTCTCTCTCTGGGAAAAGGCCTTTGTGAGTGGATCCGCCGTGTTGTCCTCTGAGTCTACTCTCGTAACCTCGATCCCTTAGAGATCAACCATCTCCATGATCAGGTAATACTGCCTTAGAATATGTCTGGATCACTGATGGGACGGACGTTCCTTGGCATAAGCCACAACTCCATTGTCACACAATGGGAGGAATAGAGTTCATCTCATGAACAAATATACACCCAGACAGCCTCTTTGGTAGCATCTTAAGTAGCGATGTATTCAGCCTTAATCGTCTAGTATGTCACGGTATCTATCTTGGAACTCTTCCAACATACCGTCCCTCCACTGAGGGTAAAGACAATGCCTGTGACTGACATTCAGTCGTCTTTATCACCCTGGAACCATTCCAGTGATTCTCCCCAGGGTCGATTGATACCATCTCACTACAACTAGTGAGAATCCTAATATCCATTTAGATCTATCTCATAGATCCAAAACCCAAGATTTAGGAGGTATCACTTTGATCCTATATGGAGAATCCTTGTGATAATTGGAGATTGACCGAGTGTAGCATAGAAAACTCCTTCCCTATCAAGAGTATGCCATCCACGTACTCTACGAGGATCACTACCATACTCCCTACTACCTTTTTGTTTATACAAGGTTCATCTACCATTTTGATGATGTCAAACTCTTTGACTAACACATCAAAACAGATGTTCCAACTCCGCGATGCCTGCTTTAACCTATAAAGCATCTTGTGCACGTTTCCGCTGCTCCCACTGTCTACGAAGCCCTCTGGCTGTGTACTTATAGACGTTCTCTTCTAAAACATCATTTAAAAAAGCAGTCATGGCACCCAACCGCCAGATATCGTAGTCATGATATGTAGCCGTGGCAAGTAGGATCTGGATGGACTTAAGCATAGCCACTGGAAAAGGTTTCATCATTATCCACGCCTGGTCGATGAAGAAAACCTTTAACAAGTCTAGCTTTGAAAGTCTCAACTTTTCCATCTACACCAAGTAATCTTCTTAAGATATACTTGCTCCTGATGGGGATTTAACCCTTCAGATATAGCAACCAAAGTCCATACTTTGTTGGTGTACATGGATTCCATCTCAGATCACTAAGCATCCAGCCATTCTTACAGAGTCCCACTCCTGACGGCCAGCTCGAAACTAGTTGGGTCATCATCTCATGATGCAAACCTCGCTCCCACTGTCATAGAGAAACCGAAGTATTTCTCAGGCGGGTGAGGAACCTTACTAGATCGGCGGAGAGGCTGAGGTTCGTTGGAATCTACTGAATCCTTTGGTTCTACCAAATCATCTGCTGTAGTTTGTATAGCTGGAACCTTTCCAGTTCTACATTACAGACCTTGCCTCGAGCTTGTCCGGATTATGCTTTTTAGACATAGGCTGGACAACCCCAAATCTTAACTAACTTAAGAGATGAGCTCTTCCCTTATCATATCAAATATGAAGTGGTAGGCAACTGATTTGATTTGAACCCTATTCAATAGGTATGCAGCTTCTCAAGTGCATAACTCCCAAAAAGGAAATAGGTAACTCAGTAATACTCATCATAGAGCAAACCTTATCATATAGGGTGAGATTGCTCCGCCCCGATATACCATCGTGATATGGTGTATACGGAGGAGTAATGCTGAGAGAGAATCTCATTCTCCTTTAGAAAAGTCCAGGAATTCCATGCACAAGTATTCTCCTCCCTGATCTCATCATAGGACATAATACTTATACCCGTATTTTGGTTCTCTACTTCTAACTTATATTCTGTGAATATCTCAAAAGGTTCGGACTTGTGTTTCAACAGGAACATAGGTCTGAATCTCGAAAGATCATCAGAGAATGTAATGAAGTACAAAGAAACATTCCTGGCATATGTAGACAGGGGACCTTTCAAACATCAACATGTATCATCCCAAGAGTTTACTAACTCTTTCTCTGCTTCCAGTAAACAGAGCTATGGTCATCGTATCTTTGTGACATGACTGGCAAGTTTCATAAGATGTAAATTCAAACTGATTTAAATATGCATCTAAAATGTAACTTCAGCCAGTCAGGTCGCATTGATATGACCTAGTCTACAACGCCTCAAGAAGGATTCATTCATTTCTGAACTCTTCCTCTTGTGTGTGTTCAGTATACTAAAGAACTGTAGTTTGATTTAGAACATCAATGCTTTTAGATAACGTGCCTGAATCGATCAACTTTTGATATAGGAAATGTTCAAAACATTATCCATCTATACAAAATTTTATCATTTCTTTACTAATAAAGAGATAGATATGATTTTGTATATCAGGTTCGGTATCTAATAACATTCGTTCAGAATCAATGTATTGGTAATACAGGGTGACAGTGACCAACAGACTTGGCTGCAACTCTTGCCCCGTTTTCTGCCTCATGAAACTTATCACCCGTTCTCAGTCCTCTACCTATCTGTAGCCCTATGTAACAGATTACATATCTGGGATCCTGATCCGGTATCAAATACCCAGGATGCAGAGGATACTGAGAAACAGTTCTTTGTAATGAACACACCCGAAGATGATGCATCAGCATGCACTCTCTTCGTTTGGGCGGCACGGGAAATCTGGTATTCCCCATTTTCCTGCTCAGTCTTATAACAATTATAAGTTGGAGCGGGACCAACGTTCCCCAGCTCAGTATAACAAGCGGGTTCGGTCAATATCCGTATTATTATCTTGATTAAGGCGTGATATGGTCGCTACCTGGAGAGAGAGAGAAGAAAACACTCAGCGTATGCTCTTGCAAGATCAGATTGGTTTTTATTTTATCTAATCAGGATGGCTCCCACTGCTTTTTATCAAATCTTCCTTCAAACCCTAAAAGGAAAGACTAGCCGGGATTAATTACACACTACAAGTTCGCCAATCTTTCAGCCAGGCCAGTGTCGGTACTTTGAGGGAGGTTCCCCGTGCTTTTGCACGGACCTAATTAATGTAAACCTCGTTTTCCCAGAGGCGTAACCTCGTTGACACTTTTCTAGACACCTACTTGATCGGCTAATTGTAATGTGTAAAACTCTTCCAGGAGTAACTCTTACTCGCAGCGGGTATCGGGATCCAACTATCTCATAGAAGGTATGCAATCTCATTGCAAATTTCAACACTTGAAATTCCCGATAATTTTGCCCCTAGCATCCTATGACCTTGACGGAAGTCAACAAACCATAGGCTACTAGTCAAGTTCAACCCGTCATTTCTTGATCGAATTAAACCCACCCGCACGACCCTTGATGGAGCTCAACAAGGCCGCACGACTACCCTAATCCAATCTGCATCATATGCATAAGAAGATAAATACTAGTTAGCTACCGCACACTACGCCTTGACGGAGGTCAACAAACGTAGCATGAATACTAAGTAGGACTTATCTGAAATGACGGAGGGCTACGACAGGTTTTTCTGAAAACCTATTGCGTAATGAACTTGATATCGTTGCAGAATCAAATGATTTTAAAAATGGAGTGTTTTTGAGGCTTTTCTAGTTTTGCTAAAGGAGTCACTCCCGGTGAAGGGATCGTCGGTCCTTTCCTCGTCGAATGAGGTGCGGGATATATCATATATATCACTGTGCAAAGCAAAAGCTCTTAAAAGCAATCAAAAGACAAACCGAGTGTGTAGCATCTGCCAGTTATTGCTAAAGGGGTCACTCCCGGTGAAGGGATCGTCGGCCCTTTCCTCATCGAATAAGGTGCAGGATATATCATATATACCGCTGTGCAAAGCAAGAACTGTAGCTACCTATTTTATTTTTGAAATTCGATTCTTCAACATCTTTAGGTTTCTTTTTCTTTCATTAATCACATTAATGAAGTCCCATCAATTAAGTACCTAAACATCACAGATAAATACGACGTACACTTATGCCATCCGCATTCGCCTCGATGTCCCCTCGTGCACCGTTAGGTTAGGTAACTAACGGCAGAGCGGGGCAGGGCTAGCGCGGGTGTAAAACATAAGTAACGTCTATATAATATATCATATATACTATATACAGTATCTATCACAGAACATCACATGATCACATCATAGATATCGCAGCAGAAGAATCATATGAAATATTGGATATACTTGGACGTCTGTGTTTTCAATACGAGCCAGTATAAAACACGGATTCCACGGTCGCGATGAATAGCCAAACCCACACCCCAAGGCCCCTACGAGAGCGGCAAGCAACCCTACCAATTTTAGAGTTAGGAGACCCAGACTCGACTCCTCGAGTTGGTCTCCCACTGGACTCCAGAACCCGGTTACTTGTGCTCCCCTCGTTGGGTCTATCCTAGTGCAGAAAAGTAAATAATATACAAAGGGTGACATCTTCCGCAACCTGGAAGTGCCCCAATAAAAGAATATTACATACAAGTTTTTACATGAATGAAAATGAAAAACACTAATCTCACATAAAAACCCCCGGCTATTCAAACACGACGATCCAATATAACATATCCAGCAACACACAACATCACATGTCATCAACGTAAGTAAACATGCATATCTCAATTGTCGTTGACATATAGCAACGAAACTGGCGATATCACATATTACACTTACGGTCATAGAAAAGAAAGTGTAAAACTACAATAGTTGGAATCCGCAACCTCCATAGACATCGCATGCCTAATCAAATGAATTCCTTAGACATCGCATGCCTAACAATTATAAACCCCGCATTTTAGTCTCATTATCAAAAAATCTTTTCAATATCAGGTCGGGCAATTCAACAAGATTCCCGACATCCTGATCGAAAGCTCCTCGCAAACTTCAGTAGACGGCCGCACACCCGATACCGTCGACGAAGTGCACCAAGGCGGAACACCGCTACCGCGAGCACCCGAACGGATGCTTTCGGCGATGGGGTTCTCCTACAGTCACTTGGTCGGGGCTATGGAGTGAGGCTGTCTATTAAGTTTACCCGGCGATTATCCACGTACGCTACGTGATTGCGACAGACTTTTGATCACATCAAAATTCCGTGGCAACCGATCAAGTGAGACTAAACTGCTATGTTTATAACATTCATTCAGTTATCTCATAACTTCTTGTGAATTCCAATCATTGTATCACATTCCGAATAAGATAGAAAATGTTAAACTTTCCGATCGAACAATCGAACACCCAAGTTTTCCCGAAACAGCTCAACTCATGAAATAAGTTCAAAAAAACATTCAGTTCGTGCCTAAGTACCAACGGTCTAGCCGTAGAAGGGTCAAGCCAACGCCTAACATGTGGCACGCCGTACTGCCCCAAACCCGAAGGTTCAAAGGGCAGTTCAAGACGGTCACATATTCGAGTTAAGGTTTGTTGTCTTCTAGAGGGACCATCGCGTTACTTGCACTACTTAGAACGTCTTTAAACCACGGAAAAATCCAACACTTGGAAATTTTCCGGTAGGGGAAAGATTGGGTATTTATATCCGGTCGAACTTTTTAACATATTCAAAAATTATCCGGAAGCCACATAGACAAAATCAGATAATCCGATCGAATCATCGAATCCCCAAAACAACCCCAGAAAATTCAACTCTTGAATAAATATTAAAAATTCCCAGAAAACTCAACACCTGAAAATATGAATTACTGTGCAAAAATTAAACAGTGATCACATTTATTAGCCGCGGAACCGCCGCAGAAGCCAAGCTTCTGCCGCGGTTCCGCCGCACTGTAGCATCTTCACTCGATAAATTTTGCATCGTAATTCTTAGTTTTTCGTGCTGAATTTTTTAAGAATTTTTAATCTGGAAAAAACCCAGTTTTTGAAAAAAGTCCAGAGAGCATTTTCCGGGTTAGGTTTTCGGTTCGATCGGACTTCTAACTCCGTCTACGTATCGCCTAAGGCTCTAGCTAGGCTCTGATACCACTGTAGGGTTCCTAGGCACTCTCAAGAGGTCTCACAAGGTATCAACCATGCCAATTTCAAATTTTATGGGTGCCGAGAAACCCTAATACGGATCGTTAACTAGAATTTTAGGCGAAAAGTGCAACTAGTTAACAACTTAACTAAAAGAACGGAAATACAACCTTTGTAGATCTGGTCCTCCACCTCCATAGCTCCGCAATGAAGTCTCCTCGCTGTCCAAATCGAATCCCAGGCTCTAGCGTCGGCTTCATCGGAGAAATGGGCGGGCTAGGTCGTCGACTTCGATGCCGAAGATGATCTACGTCGAGGCATCACAAGATCAAGCTCCCACTTCACCAAGTCATGAAACTTGTGAAGAAAACACCCTATACTACTTGGCAAGAGGTAGAGGATGAAGAAATAGGAGGTGGGTTCACTTTAGAATTGGATTTCTCACTCATTTGCTCAAGTTGCCATTGATGGAGCAAGGTTTCTTCATGAAGAAGAAGAAGAGGAAGAAGATGATAAGTGTTATGATAAGTATTTTCTAAAAAGAATATAATATGAATACTTATCATAATCCAACCATGGTCAAGTGTAGAGAATGAACTAGCGTTAAATGAATGGTTAGGGTTAAGCATGAAGACAAAAATGGTGACTTAGTCAAAGCTTCATGAACCTTCAACATGCATCCAAAGAAAGCCACCATTTTTCTTTTCTTTTGCCAAAAATAAATAAATAAATAAATAAATGAATAAATAAGCAAAACCCTAATCATCAATTTAACCATGGTTTAGTTCTTTACACTTAACCAAATAAGCATGTATCATCAAACATGATACAATCATGTGCATAAAAGTATATCATATATACAACTTGCACAATTCAAGTGAGAAAATCCATTTAAAGTGAACCAATACTAGTTAATACAAATTAATATATCAAATATATAATTATACATTAAATCATTAAATCAACACTTGATTTAACGATCCGGTCATATCGCATATAATCGACTAGTATCCTATGTATCGGCTTACCGAATCAATCCTTGATTCGATAACTAGGTTATATCGCATACAACCTTTCGATACATTCTTCGCGAGAATGGAATACGGTATCACATACACGCATTATCCTCGGTCCCGCACATATCTCATATGCGCTCCTATTTCGTTTCGCTTGAGCCAGGAAACCTCTGTGTAGGACTCTAAAGACTCGTCAATACGCCGGCAGCAGGTGATGATCATATCAAACACCCACAAGCCGCAAGCGGTCTGCTAAACGTAACGGCCACCCGGGTATTGAGCGATCAGAAGATCGACGAGCAAGCCCGCTCATACTCCTGTGAATCCAACCAGTAACACTTACCGTACAGTCCGGTCTGATCGTCTGATATGTCGCATATCTCGCCTAGGGGTGGTAAACGTCAGACCGCAATAGCTCAATAAGTCGTGTCGATATGAGGTCTATAACTATTCGAGAAACTACTGGTAACACTTACCAGTAAATCTCAGCAACCCTGGCCAGGGATTTCCGGTTATAACCAATCGAACACAGCGCAACATCAACTCCCTATACCGGGAGAGACGAATCCCCTCCTATCGCTCATTGCCTCCATGTGATTCGGGACTGTACCTAAAAACCACCGTTTTGCACGCCCTCTTGGACGTGGTAAGGTGGAAATCAAAGCACAGTGGGAACCACACAAGACTCTATGACGATCTCGGGTCAACAGACTACTCTGTACCAGTGTCACCAGAGAACTGCCATCTGACGTAAGGTATAATACCATCTGGGAGTTCTCGGCGAGTCCGTCCAGTGTACCCAGTCTCCACTGAGCACCCGTATATCATCTCTGATGTCAAACACCAATGGATATGGGATCATCCATCACCCATCTGTATGGGTCGAGAAGGTATACGCTAGTCTACTCTGGTATATCGGTGCCCCGTCTCGATACACCCATGACTAGGGACCTTGAAGGATGTACTTATGGACTACCATGTCCCCACTAGTATGATCTGCATCATAGTCCAGGTAGTCAAGTACACATCCTAAGGGCTTTACCAACATGTAACAGAGAGACAATCAATATACACGTTAAGGTAAAGAGCAACCAGATAGCATACTATCATGTCGAGCAAGAAAGTCCTCCCTATATATGTCCAAGCATCCACTACAATATACATCCTATGTATAGTAATGGCCTCTAGGGCATACATATAACTAACATCAAATACCTGTTAATATTGTTCGGATTCTTCTGAATGTCCTGAATCATCCTAACAAAGTCAGGCTGCTGCAGGTACGCCCTCGTCGTCGGATCCGCCGTCAACTTCGCCCAAAGCTCTGGCCCTTGGAAGATCTTCCCAAAAAGGCGACGCCCCCATCGACGATCGTAGCTTCAATTTTGCATCGGCGAGGCCCGACTTCAGCTCCTCGTTGTTGGGATCGATGGCGAGGCCCTTCACGTAGGCGTCGGATGGCGCCCTCGACGTCGCCAAGGCCGAGGCGGACGGCACCGAGGCGGCTGTAGCCCTTGGACCGCGGTCGTCTAGGCATCGGAAAAGGGCTTCAGTGAAGCGGTTGAGGGAGGCACAGGCGACGGTGTGGTTGGAGTAGAGGACGTGGTTGGTGGGGGCGAGGGCCATGGCGTCGGAGAAGTGCTTAATCGTGGCGGCGAAGTCGCCGGAGGAGAAGGCGGCATTGACCTTGGCTTTGGCCTCGTCGGTTTAAAGGGATGGGTTGATGTTTTTTTTTTGAGGAATTGAAGTGGAAAATAAAATTGGCTGCTGCTAATGGGGAGGGCTTGGCCAAATTAGGAGTGAGGGAAGAGAGACAAAAGTGTGTGTATAAGTGTAGAAAGTTCCCCAAATCATTATTTCTTTTTAAGTTATTTCATAATTAATTTATTTCCTTTTCTAACTAAACCTAGACTTTTCTAGAAATATAGAGATAAAGTGAGAGAGAGGGAACATGTTAAACTCTTAGTATTAAGTGGTCATGGTTTACTAAAATATAATTAACTCATTCCAATTTGTGATTTACTCTAATTTAGTGCATATATGAAAGCTTATAAATATATTTAATTTAATTAATTGAGAAAAAAAATATTTAAGTCAGCTAACAATTTATAAGTGACTAATTAAATACTAAATATTAGTAATTATATAGATAAAATGGGCGTATTTAATTCTATATTGAAAAATAATTTTAGTTAATTTTTACGGAAAATACAATTTATTTTACCGATTATCGGAAAAAGTTAATTTTTACATAAAGGATTTATTTATTTATTTATTTTTAAAACGTTACAATCTTCCCCCCTTAAAGAAATTCGGTCTCCGAATTTAAAATCTAACCACGCGTACCTTCGAAGAGATGGGAAATTTCTTCCGCATCTCGTCTCCGGCTTCTTACGTGTCCTCTTCGCCGCTCGGGCCATGCCAAGAACCAATACGGTCAGTATGTCCTCGGACCACGGTTTCTTTCACCTGCCGATCTAGAATGACTATCGGCTGCTTGGCGAAAGAAAGATTGCGCTCCAGCTGGATCGTCTGATACTGTAACGCTTAAGAGGGGGTCAAGAAGGTACTTTCGAAGCATCAATACAAGAAACACGGGATGAATACCTCGAAAATTGTGCGGAAGAGCCAAACGATAAACAACTACGCCGACATGCTCACGAATCTCCAGGGGACCCACATATCTGGAACTAAACTTCCCTTCGTCATGAATCTCAACATGCCCTTGATCGGAGAAACCTTCAAGAAAACACGATCGCCAATGGTGAATTCAAGTCTGCAACGGCGTTTATCAGCATTAAACATCTTTCTGCTCTAGGCCGCCCTTATCCTATTTCGAATCAATTGAATCTTTTCGGTCGTGTCCCGCACAATCTATGGCCCCAAAAACCGCTCACTGAGCTCTGCCAAACATACGGGCGATCGACATCTCCTTCCTAATAACGCCTCGACGGATGCCATCTGAATATTCTCCTGGAAGCTGTTATTATAGGAAAATTCTATCAGGGGCAAGTGGCAATCCCAACTGCCACCAAAAACTAGAACGCAAGCCCGAAACATGTCCTTAAGAATCTGAATGGCCCTCTTTGATTGACCTTCGGTTTGCGGAAAGAAAACAGCACTGCAACTCAATCTGGTGTCCAAAGCCTCCTGGAATTCCAGCCATAATCGGCTAGTGAACTGGGTGTCCCAGTTGGACACAATACAAGTCAAAACTCTATGTAGTCGCATCATCTTATCAACCTATATCTGAGCATATAGAACAATCCGAATATGGTCTTATCTGGCAGAAGGTGAGCTGCTTTCGTCGATCGGTCTACCGTCACCCAATTAGAGTCATATCCTCAACTGGTCCTAGATAGAACCACGATAAAACCCATAGAAATCTGCTCACTTTCACTCCAGAATGGGCAAAGGTTGTAATTCTCATGCTGGCCTCTGATGCTCAGCCTTGACTTGCTGACAAGTCAGCATCCCGATACAACATCTGTGACATTTCTCTTTATCCCTTCCTACCAGTAAACACCTTTTAAGTCGTAATACATCTTGATGGAAACTGCTATATACTGATTGATACGCCTTTTATAAGATCTCGCGTACCTCAGTCCAAAGAAAAGAAACTCTTTTCCGGTCAACCCGGTCAACGTTGCAGCATTTCTCGTAACTACGTGACCCCGGAAGTCAACACTATCCAATTAGAAAACGCAGTTGAATCATTTAGCGAATAGTTGGTGTTCTCTCAAAGTCTACAACGAAATCCTTAATTACTGTCCAGGGTTCACTCGGTTCCAAAAGTATACTAGGATATCCTCAAAGAACATGATGATATACTGATCGAGAAACGGCCCGAATATTCGGTTCATCCGATCCATAACGCTGCTGCGGCATTGGTGAGCTCGAACGACATCACCAAGACTCATAACACCCGTAACGTGTTTGAAAAGCAGTCTTCAGAATCATCTTCTCAAACCCACCACTGGTAATAGCCTGACCGCAAGTCAATCATCAAGAAATACCCCGCACCTTGGAGCTGGTCAAATTAATTGTCAATGCGGGGTAGGGGATATCTGTTCGGCACAGTAACCTGGTTCAACTGACGATAAACGATGCATCAACACAAACTGCCGTCTTTCTTCTTGACGAACGGAACATGAGCTCCCCAAGGTGACGCACTCGGACAAACCAGCTCTTTATCTCTTGCAACTTATCACTCAGTTCTTTAAGCTCCGCCACTTCCATCCGACATGGCGATATAGAAAAGTCTCCGTGCCAGGAATCAAGTCAAAACAGAACTTAATATCGCGCTCTGGCGACAACCAAGCAACTTGTCAGGAAGACATCTTGAAATTCCCTCACGATCGGGACCTGGGCCAATGAAACCTCTGCGGCTCTAACATGCATATGCCAAGAACCCCTGTCATCATTTCCTCTGGAGCTAACTAACATGAAGAGAAGAAATCAACTGGAAAAGGCGACGCTACGATCTTCTCGTAAAAAAAACAAGAACTGGCTCACCCGGAAAACTAATTCTGACTGCCTTCTAGCTGCAATCCACGGACGCATAACACGTGACTAACCAATCCAAGGTCAGAAGAACGTCAAAGTCTAACATATCAAGCGACCGAAAGACTATCCTACAGAAGAAATCACAACAAGCGGCAGATTTAGCAATGACTACTATTGGTTAGAATTCGATACAAAGTATGTGGATACCATTTCAAAAGACACTAGAAAGAAACACGCATCGAAAGAAAACACCGAAAGAATATCTGTCACACGGTGTATATCCAACCGTCTTGAGCTGGCATACCGGTACAATTTCGCTTTGATCCAGAAATGATTGAAGTCGTCAGAATGCGCTCCTTCAACAATAAGTTTGCGTTCATAGCAGCGGCATAATTATCAAAATGCTGGGCGCTAATTACAAGAATAAATGCATATCCAATCTCCACACGAACCTCTTATACGTTTCTCTTCAGTGTCCACCAGATAAGGAGCATATCGGACCGCGGAGTAAGCTAAATGTTGTGCTCGAACACTGTCTTCCCTGGAGTCTTACGCAAGGACTCAAAACTACGAGCTCGGGCATCTCGGATGCTCTCCGAAAGGAACGAGCAAGAATTACAGCTGTGAACTTCATCCCAAGTCATAGGAGGTAGACCCGTAACTCGACTTCTCTCAACTGACTTGCACCACCTCTGAGCAATGCCCTCCAGACGAAAACTCGCAAACTCGATCCATATCTCGTCAGAACAACCTTATGAATGACAAATCCTAGCCATCCTGTCAAGAATTGTCTACCGATCCTCCGCTGCATCTGTGCTGGTAAAAGCTGGAGGCTTCAACCAAAAAACTCCTGTAAGGATACATAATAATCTTGGTAACAGAAACAGCTGTCTGAGCAGCAGGTACAATCGCAGTCCCTGAAATGGAAGGACATTATCGGCTCTCAGAGCTCGGCTAGCCTCAACTAACGATTCAACCATCTGTCACAAGTCTTGAATACTCGACTCCAGCCTAGCCATCCGTTGTGGAAAAAGGCGAACCAATCTGTCCCTGAGGGGTAGGCGTACCGCCCTAATCGGTCCTTGTCCCAACGAGCCTACTCTAATCTCATCCCTGGCGACAGCCCCTGGCCCTCTTAGCCTCCGACGGCAAAAGTAGCAAGAGCAAAACAGGATCGATAGGAATATTGCGATCAAATCAAAGGATTTCCGGAATCAAGGAAGGGAATACAAGCAAATATATATATATATATATATATATATATATATATATATATATATATATATATCCTAAGGTCACTTAGACGGAGTACCGTATCGTAAGTATGCCGCGGAACATACACACGCTACGCCACTCTGCTTAAGTCACCTACTCCATCTACCAAGGGTCATCCTACACTCAGAAATGTAAGACCTAACGCTCTGATACCAACTTTGTCACGACCCGAAAGTACGGAACGTGACTGGCACTTAGATTACGAGACATCTAAAGGCGTAACGTAAACTAAGTCAGCCAAAGCCCAGAAAAATCAAAACCAAAACCCAAGAGAGTGAAGGAAACCTTTCATGAAACGACTTGAAATCAATTTAGTTGCATTGAACTCCTTTTAAAAAAAACATCAAAAAATTTCCGAAAATTTCGGCAGAGTCTCCTTTGTAAATACTATCCCCAAAAATGGGTACAACAAGATATATAAATCTGTAATCACAAAATGGCATCCCCAAGCGGGAGCTAGCTCTTCGCCTAAGGAGGATCACAACCATACGCAATATATATATGTAATATCAAGAAAAGAGCATAAAGAAATGCAAAATATAAGAAAACACGACGTCGGCTCAGGTGAGCTCGACCAAAAGAAACCACATATACACAAATCTCTCAGTCTCATCACTAGGTCGCATATACACATAAGAAGTGGTAGATGGAGATTACTAGATACAAAATATTACAAAAAGAGATAAAAGTGCTCTCGCAACCCACCTACGAGCAATGTCGCGAGTCTGAGCAAAAGAAGTCAATAATAAGATAAGCCACCGCTACAAGGCTGATGAGTCTGACCTGCAAGACACTGTGGCACAACGGGGGTGAGTTGCCAGCTCGTGAGTAGAATATAACATCTAATAAGGCTATCGTAAGAATGCACGCAAATGCGTCACAGCATGTATGTCCAGATGTGATGTAATACCTCTAGTATGCATGCACATGTATGCAATGTCAATACTAAATCTTTAAGTGTTTTAAATGCTATGAGTTCTGCATTCTTAACTTTAGAAAAAGGAATATCTGCATAATAACTAAATACCATCAAGAAATCATCTGAAACCCGTGTCAAGGATCGACACCAAATATGAAAACACATCTGTCTCAATGTCTCACTGTATCAATGTCTCAATATATCGGGCTCCGTCAGTCCGGATCGCCCCATATCATCAAATCTCACGACAACGGTTGGTATCCTCCGCGCCAGACATCACCGGTAGGTAGTCTTCCCCTGCCAGGCTCATCATCTACAACTCGATCTTCTTGCCCCGGGGTACCATACCGGGCCCACCATGTACCCGAGACGGTTCATCCACTCCTCGAATCGGGTCTCGAAATCCAACAGAAAACATGAAAACTCATGGTGGACGACACATACATCACGAGAAAACCGCAGCTTTGTTTTAAAAAAAAAAATAATAATAAGCTTTTGTTAAATTCTTGCGGTTTTCCCCAAAATCCAGAAATCGCAGCAATACTGAAATTCTCAAGAAAATCATAATACCCAACATGTTGTATATGATAAATGTCTATGATATCAAGGTATGCAATGTGATTTGTGGCTAGAAATCTACGTAAGTATGATGATGATGCGAGGTATATACATGCTATGCGATTTCATATATCGTGTATATTGCAAGTGGTGATACTAAACTAAACAGGTCCTACAGTGCTCGTAGCATGGCAATTACCAAAGGCGTGTGTGTCACATGAATAGTGCACGTGCAACAGGAGCCAATGGTAATGGTGTACGTGTCCTATGAGGTGATATCACACATGTGTATATAGATATCCCTGCAATCTAGCAGACGATTAGCTATAAGGGTATGCAATGTGAATGGGGGGTTAGCTAACTAACAATGCAAATCTTGCAAGAAATAAAATAATCCTAACTAGGGGGAGCGCCTCGCGCCATCCAGACGATTTCCCCCATAGATGAATATATCTACTCACCAGAACGCCTCGGCTAATCCGATCTGACTTCAGCCTCGTCTTTCTGCGCCGCGTCCGACGTCTCTGCACCCGATCAAGGAAGGAATGTTGGCAAACACCGCATTCTATCATTTCCGAACCTGAGGTGTGGGGACTTGTACCTGCAGGTGAACAGTGCAGATGGGGCATTCAACTTCCCTTGTCCGCTTCCCAAATCCATCAGATTTAGAACCTGAAGACAACTTGAGAATTTTCTCCATTTCCTCCTGAAGCTTCCTAGCAAGATCTTCATGGCTGTGAATTGCAGTGGACTTGCTGGTGACCTCTTTTGCATTGCTCAACCTTTGAGTTACTTCTACCATGCATCTATCAAAGACACGAACTTGCTGAGCCTGTTCATCTACAATGAGAGCCATTCTCCTTTGCATACACTTGTCACAGAAAATATCAACACAATTCCTGCAATGATGCTTATGCACAACTGCTCCTAAATCTGTTACACATGAGGTGCATTTTGAGACCGCTTCATCTGGAACCCAGTGGTCTGTCTCCTCATTGCCAGGTTTTATCAAATTCACCCAATCCACGAACCCATTCTTCTTGTCAGCTGTCTGCTCATGAGGCTTGCTAGCATCAGCACTCCCTCTGCTACTAACAAGTGCATCTTTTCCACCCATCTCCTTCAGCTGCACAGTTGCAGCAGTCATTATGTTGTGTATGGTATAGATTGTATAGCCATTTAATTGAATCCTAACGCACCTCAGTTCAATGTCAACAGGGCTCTTAGACCAAAAGGCAATGGTAGTCTCGTGCTTCCCATCTTGGTCACATTTTCTAAGGGGGTAAATTCTTAATGTTCTGTTAGTGCTTGGATCAAGCATGCGAATTCCATCTAAACCAATCTAGCAGAGGACATCAATAACAGGCGAGCTCGTCCACTCCGGCAAAACCTTAACCTGAAACTTCCATACTCCAATCTTCACATTAAGCAAAAACCCCAACACATTTCATCATTCTCTGATCACTCAAATACCTGTTAATATTGTTCGGATTCTTCTGAATGTCCTGAATCATCCTAACAAAGTCAGGCTGCTGCAGGTACGCCCTCGTCATCGTATCCGCCGTCAACTTTGCCCAAAGCTCTGGCCCTTGGAAGATCTTCCCAAAAAGGCGACGCCCCCATCGACGATCGTAGCTTCAATTTTGCATCGGCGAGGCCCGACTTCAGCTCCTCGTTGTTGGGATCGATGGCGAGGCCCTTCACGTAGGCGCCGATGGCGCCCTCGACGTCGCCAAGGCCGAGGCGGACGGCACCGAGGCGGCTGTAGCCCTTGGACCGCGGTCGTCTAGGCGTCGGAAAAGGGCTTCAGCGAAGCGGTTGAGGGAGGCATAGGCGACGGTGTGGTTGGAGTAGAGGACGTGGTTGGTGGGGGCGAGGGCCATGGCGTCGGAGAAGTGCTTAATCGCGGCGGCGAAGTCGCCGGAGGAGAAGGCGGCATTGACCTTGGCTTTGGCCTCGTCGGTTTAAAGGGATGGGTTGATGTTTTTTTTTTTGAGGAATTGAAGTGGAAAATAAAATTGGCTGCTGCTAATGGGGAGGGCTTGGCCAAATTAGGAGTGAGGGAAGAGAGACAAAAGTGTGTGTATAAGTGTAGAAAGTTCCCCAAATCATTATTTCTTTTTAAGTTATTTCATAATTAATTTATTTCCTTTTCTAACTAAACCTAGACTTTTCTAGAACTATAGAGATAAAGTGAGAGAGAGGGAACATGTTAAACTCTTAGTATTAAGTGGTCATGGTTTACTAAAATATAATTAACTCATTCCAATTTGTGATTTACTCTAATTTAGTGCATATATGAAAGCTTATAATAATATTTAATTTAATTAATTGAGAAAAAAAATATTTAAGTCAGCTAACAATTTATAAGTGACTAATTAAATACCAAATATTAGTAATTAAATAGATAAAATGGGCGTATTTAATTCTATATTGAAAAATAATTTTAGTTAATTTTTACGGAAAATACAATTTATTTTACCGATTATCGGAAAAATTTCACATAAAGGATTTATTTATTTATTTATTTTTAAAACGTTACAGACTAAATAAACAAAACAGGGGATAGTTAACAAGGTGTGTGAGCTAAAGCCAAAACCCCTACACCAGAGCCTATAATAGGCCCGGTGAGGTTGCCTTTATACCCGATTTCGCCGATTTTATTAAAGTGAATTGGGTTCGTATTTTGGTGGTGGTCTCCTAGGGTTGTGTCTAGGTTAATGTATATATTTGATTTTCCTATAAGGGTCTCAGGTTGCTCCAGATTTCTTGTAGGCATCACAAACCACAAAACCGACACGGAAAGTTCTAAAGTCCAAGTACTGGGTTTTCAAAGTTCACTTGGTCCAGGATTTTTAACACTAGATGGGTTGTAGTCACTAATAATGCTCAACTACACCATCACAACTCCATACAAGCTCTAAGCCTCATCTAGGAATTTTCAAACATCACCAAACTACATCAACTTGACTCTAAACTACACTAGATCATTAGAAAATCTAAAAACTAAACTAGAAGTGTAGGATTTACCTCATTTGGCAACTCAAGTATATCTTGAGTTGCCCAAAGTCCTCAAAATCTTGACTTGATGCCTCTAAGGTGCTTGTGATGAACTTGTGATCATTTTTTGTGAAGGTGATATGGTGGTTTGAGGTAGTTTTGGAGGTGTTTGAGGGAGGTAGAGGAGGTGGGGGATGGGGAGATGAAACTTTGAAGAATGAGATGAAGATGAGAATAAAAAGATGAAGGAGCCATGATCAAAGGTCAAGGAAAACTCTAGAGTCTTCTCACTCTCTCTCCCCCTTTCTCTCTCATGTCTCATGCCCCCACCTCACAAATATCTCACATATTCTTTTCTTTTATTTAAAAACAAAACCAAACAAAACCCATTAATTTGCAAATGAAGCATGGTTCATAGAAATGCAACAAGTGTTTGTAACATGTTGTGGTGCATGTCATGCACACAAACGTACTTAATGCAAATTTAGTAAATACTAATCGAGTTTAGTAAATAACCAATTTATAAATAATTGTACAATAATTCATAAAAAGCCCAAATCACTTAAATACCATCAAATCATCAATTTATATTAATTACCCAATTATTTCCAAATTATCGGTATATAATTATACCTTTTCATTAAAACTAATCTCCATACTTTTTAATATTCGTAGAAATTATTATTTTAATTATTTAAATTCCTAAGAATAATATTTTATTTTCTGAAATGTTACAATCTTCCCCCTTAAATAAATTCGGTCCCCGAATTTAAATTTAAACCCCAAAAATACTAAAACATTTCAGCAAAACATTCAAATCGTCGGGGCTCCGAGTATCAGGAATACATAATACACATCTTAGCGCCATGCATACACACGAAAAACGGGTATAGAACTCAAAATCAAAACTCCGTAAAGTATCACGCAATCATCGGAGTTATGGCGAAAGTATAAATGTCAAAATCCAATATGAAAACCAACATGATATAATCAAACCATAACATATATATATATATATATATATATATATATATATATATATATATATAGTACACATCGTGGTGAAATCTTTAAGACAACTGAAATCAAGTGTATGCTAAAATCCTTTTTCAAACTGTCGTGTGATGCGCGTATCACGGCATAAGTAGCGGACGTTCATTTATA
Source organism: Agapanthus africanus (assembly GCA_030015575.1). Lineage (NCBI taxonomy): Eukaryota > Viridiplantae > Streptophyta > Magnoliopsida > Asparagales > Amaryllidaceae > Agapanthus > Agapanthus africanus. Next base: position 132,983,966 of record CM057343.1, read on the forward strand.
AGAAATAGTTATATAGATATATCCTTTGATTAACATGCACGTCTCGCCTTTTAAAAATAATTTAGAAGGGTCTCCTTTGTAAAGTTTTCGTGTCATCTCGGACACGTAGGAAAATATTGAGACTATAGCTCTTTTTTGGAAATCCCTTCGGTAAATATCGATCCATGTGAAAGTATTTAGGTACCGTCCTCGGACTAGTCCTGCTCGGTTATTAAATCATGTAGTACATAAGTCATGAAAACATGATGCTCAGCAGTAAATCATCCCAAAATGTAAACAATGAATACCACGTGCGTCTGGTGCGCACGGAAATCGAAACTAAATACAGGTGCCATAAATGTGCACAGAAACAAAACTAAGTGCAACAGGTGTGCACAAAACATCTGTCAGGTGCAATGGGTGTGCACGACAACAATATCAGGTGCATCAGATATGCACGAAGAATCTCGATTTTTAATGCATTTGGTGTACACAAAATTGCATCAAGTGCGCTAAGTGTGCGCAAAAATCTCAATCAGGTGCATATGGTGCACGAAAATGAATATCGAGTATAAAAATCAAAATCAACGGTATACGACATACACCAATTAAAATTCATGTATACCACGGTATATAATTCACAAACATGTGCAACTGTATGCACAAAACCATATCAAGTACTGAAAGCTCGTGTAAACTACGCCGAAAGCATAAATCAATCATATGTACACTATATGTATGAAATCAAAATCAAACATCTCGGACAGCTTAAGATCGAAAATAGAGTGCAATGAATATTCATGAAAACAACGATCAACACAACTGATATGTAAAATACGAATCAAGTGCAATTGTGGTGCACATAAGAAAATATCAACCATAAAACAATTCTTCAAATATCAAATCGAAATGACGAAAACGCGTTATCCGAACCACCAAATTGCAAACCATAAATAACTGTCGTCGATGTGTCCTTCCTTCAAAGTCGAAAAAGTGTCGATGCATCCAGCTAGCAGAGCAAGATATCTACTTGCCTCATGTTCACGGTCTAGCGCCTTGTGCCCTTAGGTTCTCATCTCTCTCTGTAGATTACCAGTTGTATTCCCTCTTTGCTTGATAGCCCAATTCGGGGTACTGACGAAAACAGTCCCGTTCTGGCGTTTCTCTGAAGATCTTTTGACCAATTATCATGGTCATTCGTAACATGTCATGTCAATGATGTCAACCTCTGCCCACTAAGGGTGTGCGATAAATCTGATCCTGGGTCCAAGTCATCTCGTGTGGTATTACAGAAAGATCCTATCAGGGTCTCTTTCCCAATCTCGTCTCTTCTGGACTGCCTGGCACTCTTTACTAAATCCATTTCTTGTTCCGGAACAGCTGTAATCTTTTCAAGACTTTTCTATGGAATTATGGCTGCATTCAATGCCTCTGCATAGGCATCCAGTCTCTGATATCAACGGAGTAGAACGTCATCTAGTCAAGATCTCGTACGAACCTCTTACTCCGCTTTCCTTCAATGTGGACCAATTCGGAATTATCTCTTCATAGCTGTGTGAACTGCGCTCCAAACGGCTGCACTCATATCCAGAGTCTCCTTTCCGAAGCTATGAACTCAGTTTCTCAATTATCTTGTAGTAGGCATCTGGCCAATTACATTTTCGGGAACTCGTCCAAATCATCGGAGTGATGCGCTTACGCTCGTTCGTTCTTGATCGACTCACATCGCATCTGGGTGAGGTCCTCTTCTAGCTGAAGTTAGTCTGATGATCTCACATCGAGCATCCAACGAACAAAAGTTCCTAGTCTTATCCAAGGGTAGCTAGCAATCTTCTTTCGCATTCCTGAGTATAACCTCATGCTGCAATAGCTTCCAAACATCTGGGGGCGATATCTTGTCAGTCGCAGTAACAGCTGGCTCTTCTGTCCGCATGATAGACAATGCCTCAATCATTAAGAATAGACGGTACATTACCGGTCTTCATATTCTGGCTAGCCTCTAGCGGTGTCCTGATCATCTGGTGTGGATCTGCTCTTGCGTCAATAAGAAATCTTAGCACAACAACGCATCGAAATGCTTACGTCAACGAAAAACAAAGTAAAACGATATATCAATGCAATCGTGTGTCACCGGAATACACCCTTATCAGTCCTTGTCCATGACGAGCTCGTGCTGACCGCACCTCTAGCTGCAGCTCTCTCTGCTCGTATAGCCGTGGTAACAGAAACCACAATCCGACAACGATGAGGGTAGATCATAGGAACGAGTAGAAATACAGTGCTTAAGAAATGTACATCCTAAGACTTCTTAAACGGGGTAGGGTATCGTAAGTATGCTGCAGAACATACATACGTTACATTACTCTACTTAAGTCATCTACTCCATCAACCAATGTCAACCTACATGACGAAAGTTTGGGTCTAATACCCCCTTGGCCAAGTCTAAGTTCCGTAAGGTCAAGCCTAGGTTCCAAATATAAATATACGCCCTAGACTCCGCATAGTCAAACCTAGACTCGAACCAAGGTTAAACCTAATGTTCTGATACCAACTTTTTCATGACCCAGAAAAGGCATGTGACTGGCACTTGAATCAGCTGAAGTCTATAGGACCACACCTAATACAAGTAAGCCAAAAGCCCAGAAATCTAAACCTTTTTAGGGGAAAATAGTGGAGGTGCAGTTTTGAAATAAGGTTTACTGAAAATCAAACTTATTCCTATATATATATATAAATAAGTAGTAATATATTAAAACACTAAATTTGTATCTAACTTGAAAACCTTTTTTGTCGTTTGAAATTTGGGCAGCACCCCCTTTGTAATTTTTAACTCAAAAACGAATACAAGCAATAATAAATAAGGCATCCCTAAGCGGGAGCTAGCTCTTCGCCAATTGGCGGAAACAACCACGCAAGATAATATAAATATACAACACCGAAGGGCGATGATCAAAACTCAGAATGAAAGCGAGAAAACTAAGCATCATAAGAAAAACCAGAAACAACAATAAAAACATAAGCGCGACTCTAAGGCCGAAAGAATAAACAACTGTGGTTTTCTAAGTCTACTAAATATACATAGTCTGGCTGATGGAGCCTTTAACTAGATATAACTGAAATATAAAGTACATGTGCAACGGTGGTCACGATGCAAGTGAACCCACCTACCAAGCCATCACCTGAAAGAAATGATGTGCCAGCAAGCCGCAACCGAACCTATACGGCCGAACCTGCAAAGAAACTGTGGCACAACTGGGGTGAGTTGCCAACTCGTGAGTATAAGACATCACCGAATAGAAATCGCATGTATGATGATCTCCTAGGTCATACAGTAACATACTCAATTATAACACTGAAACATCTAGTAGTGGCAAGGGTAATAATCTAAGCATAAGTGTAATACCAAGTACTCGTGTCAGTGCCTCAAGTAGCAACATGTCATATATATGATATATGAATGCGTCAAGAATGAAACCAGAATATATCTGTATGAGAAAGCTATGTTCTTATCTCAGTAAGATTTTAGTATAAAAACTGGAGTATCATCAATGAAATCGATAGAAATCCATGTCAAACATCAACAAAAAATCCTCAAATCCCGGGCTCCATCAGTCCGAATCGGCCCATATCATCCAATCTCATGACTACGGTCGGTATCTTCCGGATATCCGCCGTGCCAAATATCACCTGTAGGTAGCCTGCCCTTGCCAGGCTCATCGTCTACAACTTGAGCTTCTTGCCCCGGGGTACCATATCGGGTCCACCATGTACCCGAGATAGTTCATCCTACTCCTCGAATCGGGTCTCCAACTCAATCAGAAATACCCATGGTGGACGCCATATACATCATATCACGAGAAAACCGCAACTTGCATTTTTAAAATGATAGCGGGTTTATAAAATTCTTGCGGTTTCCCCAAATCCAGAAATCTCATGGAAAATCCAAAATCCCAAAATCAAGAGTCAATAAGCAGTGAATACCGGCATAAAGCCCACAATATTGCATAGCAGAATGAATATATAATACATAGGGTATCTAAGTAAGTAATGCAATATCTAAACTAGCATATGAGAGTAAGCATATTAGTACTGTAAGTCCGCGGTGGCGCCCCGGCCGTCGATCCGACACCGGAATGCGGAAACGAAAAACTTTGCAAACTAGCAAACCGGCACCACCGTGCACTTTTAACTCAGATCGGGCCATTAACCTAGCTACTAGCAAACTAAAATACGTGTAGAGAGTTATACCAAGCGATCTGTGTCCTTCGGTCTTCGTCTCCACTCCAATCTCCTGCGGAATCTCCGTCCGTCACCTCCTCGTCGGAAAGGCACCACGTAGCTGGGTTCGTTTACGGGCTCCCATCTTTGGACCGAGGCAACTCGGGCGCGAAGTTGGCTAGCCGACGCGTCCAAGGGATGCTGTAGACTAGTGTAGAAACCATTGTCTCTTTTGGGGTGAAGTTGCCTTTGGTGATGGAGGAATGAACAAGATATCAACTTGGGAATTTTGGTGGCAAGCTAAAAGTGAGATGAATGATAAATTTCCCACATGAAAAATGAACTCCCTTTTTCTCCTCACAAGATGTGGCCGGCCCTCTTTTTCAATGGTGGGTGGGAAAAAGAATGAATAATGCAAGAAAGAAAATGTGTAGATAAATGATCAAATAATCTCACCTCAAAAAACCTAATCAAGCCCCATCACAATAAATGCAAGTCAAGTGATGCAAAAGGCATCTAATGATGAAAGAACAATCATGAAGCCCTCAATATGCAAAGAACCCCTTCCACAAAAAGTTATTTGCAAACTTGCAAATAACCCCTCTACCACAAAAGTCCGGCCGTGAAGGAACAAAGGAAAACCGGCCGGAACGGAATGAAACTGGTAACTTCAGAAAACTGATCCCGTAATAAATTACAGGAAAATCCCGCGACTGTATATACATGCCCGCATTTGTATTCCCACTGAATACAAATGCAAAGAGACAAAATCTACACTGTCTAATATTAGGATCCGGCTTAAGCCAAAGCCAGCTAGTAAAATCCGTCCAATCACGATCCGTGCAATACCGCACGTATCTGATCGAACCCTGCCATATCTCCATACGGCCTCTACAGTGTTTCGCCCGAAACCTGAGTAACTGTTTGTGTGGTGGACTCTAAAGACTCATCAATACTATGGCTGTGGATTTAACCACTAGCACGTCAGAGGTATCAGCCATACGTGACGGGCCACCAGCTATTGACCAAAAGGGACGTCGATGAGTGAACTCATCCTGACACCCTACTGAGCCTGTCAGTGACAATATCCGTACAGTCCGGTTCGTTCGTCTATGAGCATCGCAAGGCGGGCCTAGGGGGTTGGTAAAAGTCAGACCCCCAATAGCGGTACAAGTCGTGTCGGAGTGTAGCCCAGAACACCCTGAGATACTACTGGAATACCTACCAGCAAATCTCCTGCCTTGGCCAAGGACTTTTCATGTACTGGCTCTCCTAGACACAGTGCGACCTCACCCCCAATACCGGGAGAGACGAACCCGTGCAGATCCGCTCACTGCCTCCATGTGGCTCGGGACTGTACCCAACTAAAACCTGTTTGCACGTCTCCTTTGAGCGTGGTAGGGTAGTAATCTAAGTACAGTGGGAACTCACACGAGACAAATGACGATATCAGGTCGATGAACTAACCTGTACACATGTCACCAGGGAACTGCTATCTGACGTCAGGTATAATACCAACTAGCAGGTTCCCGGCGAGTCCTGTCCGGTGTACTCATAACCCAATGAGCACCTGTATACATCTTAGGTGAACCAACTGACACCAGTGGCTTGTGAGACTGGCCACCGCCCCTCGTCGGGGTCTCGACTGTATACACTGGTCTACTCTGGAGTATCGATGCCCTGTCTCGAAACTCCCACGACTAGGGACCTTTTAAGGATGTGCTTATAGACTCCAGCTCTCACGTATATGATCGCCCTCATACTGCTGGTAGTCAAGCAAGAATCCTAGGGGCTCTATCAACGTGTAATAGCGACTCGTAAGATCACCTAAAGCAGTACACGATGATAAAGATAAACCAGAGAGCATACTATCATCTCGAGTAAGACTGTCCTACCGGTATAGGTCCTCCTCAATCATTGCAATCACGTGCCTGTGATCCAATAATTGACTCTGAGGGCACTATATCCAACAATCTCCCACTTGCACTCAAGGCTAATTATTGCGATGTCGCATACTCACAGCCCGTGTGATACCAAACACCCAACTCCTCTACTAGTCAGTCTCACAAAGCTCGTTTGCGAAACTATTGCGTTCGAGGAATAGCCTCAGTGAGTGGATCCGCTGTGATGTTTCTTTCTATGTCTCTCTATATCCCATGTTCGCGGAGAAAGACATCTCCTGAAATGAGCAATACCTGTCTTAGAATGTCTGGATGTCTGATGTGACCTAGCTCATAAATGAACTCCAAATCCAAACTTCTTAGACTGTATCGTCAACTGAACTTAATCAGTATCCTGCGCCATCCTTCCCTCAGTATCCACCCGGACCACCTGTCCAAAATACTGCCCCTCGTCAGAGGGAAAACTATAACTCTGATAATCACTCTGTCATCCATGTCACCTTGGAGGCCTGGAATGATAACAGTTTCCCGAAGGAGGCTGCCGTTATCATATCCCTAGAACATTCACTTATGTTCTAAAACTGCTTCCGAATGTTTCTCCAGGATTGGATCAATGTCAACTTATTGCATCTACTGTAAGAACAACATCTGGTGTGGTACTTGACATCTCACGAATGACTCAATTGCCTAAGCAAGTGATCTGCCAATCATGCACATCTCTCTCTACTTTAGTCTGTAAGACACCTTTAGGGAGGGTGACTCCATCACCTGCAGGTACACTACCGTGCCAGGAGTCGTCCATTCTAAATACTCATAGAATGCTGTCTAAGTACCCAGATTGGGAAACCACCCAAATCTAGATCTAAAACCATAGATCCAGTAACCAGAATGTCTGATAAAATATCCAAGTCCTATGTAGAGAAACCACTGTGTGACAACCAAAGTATAACCGATCGTAGTATAGGAATTTCACTTCCTACTCTGTGTATGTCATCCAAATACCAGGACATCACACCCTACTACCTTCTTAACAGATCCATCCCTTATTCTGATGAAGTCAAACCTATGACTGTCACATCAGAAATAGATGATCTATCTCCGCTATATCTGCTTTAGTCTATAAATAGACATAAGCCTCCTGTCCACCTGTGCTTCCACTGCTCCCACTGACTACGACAACCCTCTGGCAAAGTCATATAGACGTACACTTCTAAAGCTAGTTTAGAACGACGCTATACTCATCCTCCTGCCGGGTCTCACAGTCTGGAACAACAGCAATGGCAAGTCTGGGTAAACAAGAACCTCCCTGCCACCGTCCTTGAGCATACCGAAGTACCTCTAGAGTGCCTGAGGTTACCCACCATATCTGCGGAGTGGCCAATGGAATGTCAAACCAGATTGAATCTTTAGGTTCTTTATCAAATCTTCAGTAATCGTTTGCGGTTCTGGAATCACTTCCAGTTCTACCATACTCCCACTACTGTTTTCTGAAAAAATCCATTTTTATTAAAACTGTGGCGAGTCAAGAACAATATCACTAGTGATCTTCCAGATGGTAGAAAGTCAACCCTCGTCATAGCCCGGGTCAACCCACAAACAGCCATTACAGAAACGTGCCTTGAGTCATCCAGAGTCTGGTTTTAAGCATAAGCTAGACAACTCCCCGTATCTTAACAATGTCAAGATATGAACTGTTCTATATCCAATACAGGAACAGAGGCACTGATTTAATTGAACCAGATTCAAATCATGCAGCTGTCTCCAGTGCATGTTAACTTAATGGAAGGAGGCCGATCAGCGTTACTCAACTTAGGAATACTTCCAATTATGAGTAACCTGAAAGAGAAGCCAGTTCTCTTAATCATTACTATCAACTGAATACCATTCACAAGTACCTACATCTTCGATCACCTTGAAGAATCCCGATACTTGCAATATCTGGTTCTCTACTTTATTCTTATACCTATAACTTCTCAAAACTCAGACCCTGTGTTTCTACGAAACGCCTGTCTAAAACTAGATAAGTCATAAGTAAACCGAATATAGTACGAGTACCTACCCCTCTGTCCTAATGGACACTGGACAATACACATAACTCTGTATAAGTCCCTTGAGTCAAATGACTCATTCACTGTGTGTCGTAGGTTGAAAACTGTACTTATGGTTAAGAAGAATTACACCGCTGTTCAATGCTCCTTACCTAACCATCCACTGATATAGGTAAATGTCATAGACATAATTTCAAAAAGGTATATCTCACTCTATAAAAATAGACGTACAGATATATCAATTTGAAATTGGTGCATAACAACGGATATTCAAAACCAAATGTTTGCCATCCGGCAAATAACCCAGGTGACTTCCTCAAATATCACCAATTACAACGAATTCCGATATAATGAGGATGATCACCTAATTCCCAATAACTTACTCCCACTCATCATCTGTAAAACCATACAGATGTGAGAATCATACCTGGTAAATACATACCCTGGAGCAAGTGTCTAATTGGGAAATCAGTTTTCCTTTAACAGTATACGGTGAAACTGAAACATTGAAAATGTTTCGATGGGGTATCCGGGTATTCCTAGTAATGCCTCTTCCATTATCCAGATTCACAACTGTAACCGTATATCTCTTTGCCACCTCTCCAAATCCCTTTATATGTCTTTAGTCATTACCTTCTGTACACCCCTTTAGGCCAAATGGTTTTCTTCCTTCCCTACCGTTCGGCACCAGCCTATGGTTTGGAAGAAGACTATCCAATAAGCATAATGGGTGTACTGTCCTAATCCTAGGAGCACTCGCAATACGAGAGAAGGTGAAGATAAAAGACAACCGAATAAACCTTATTCCTATTTCTCCTGAACCAGGATCCATCCCCGAATTGGAACAAGTTCCTTTCGAGTTCGTATATAACCATAAGATGGATTATCCAATAAATTTGGGATCTTCGTAGTGATACAGAGTGTCCTGGAGAAATACAAAGGTGATTTAGGATTGGCGAAGAAATATTTGGTTTGGTCGTGAATAGCAGTCGCAATTTACTTTACCCTCTTACTAATCCCTTTCTTTGTCTTAACTTAATACCTTCTGTACACCATTTAGGCTAATTGGTTTTCTTCATTCCCTACCGATCGGCACCTGCCTATGGTTTGGAAGAAGAAAATCTAATTTGCGTAATAGGTGTACTATCTCCTAAACCAAGGAGTACTCGCAACCTGAGAGAAGGTAAAAGGAAAAGACAACTGAATAGTCCTATTCGTTTTCTCCAAAACAAGAAACCATCCTCGAATAAATCCCTTTGAGTTCGTATATAACCATATGATGGCTTTGTCCAATGGAAGTGGACGTTCATAGTAATACGGGGTGTCCTGGAGAAAAGGGTAAAAGCAGGAGTGGCAATGAGGTCTGCAACTCTGACAATCCAAAAACCAGTGTTTAAGAAGGTTCGGTCAACTTGGTCACTGAGTCATAGTCTAGGGTCGGGTTAATGGTCGCTGCCAAAGAGAGAGAGAAAAGAAACACTCAGCGTGCACTCTAGCCTAGATCAGAATGGTTATCACTTTATCTAATCTGGAAACCTCCCACTGTAACGTCAAATTCTTCCCAAACCTGAAAGAAGAATTAGCCGGGATCACCCGAGGAGTAAACCAACTCATCAGTGGGAATCAGGATCCAACTCTCATCGCATGATAACGTGACGGAATCTGCTCACGTCATCACACTCCAGAAGGTATGCGCATATCTGGCAAGTTTCAGTTTCTTTAGAAACTCCCGATGTGGATTTTTGCCCCATGCTCTTATGACCTTGATTTTGGCCAACAAATCATAAGTCACATGTCAAGTTCTACCCGTCATTCTCCAGGTTGATTTGAACCCACCCGCACAAGCTCTTGACTTTGGCCAACAAGGCTATACGACTGTCCCAATCCAACGCATCTATCTATGCTGCATATGAATAACCAACAGCTACCAAACACTGTGCCTTGACTTTGGCCAACAAACACAGCTTGAATACTATTGACTATCCATATGAAACGACGGAGGGCTACGAATGGTTTCTGGCGAAAACCTTTAACGTAATGAACTTGATATCGTTGAAGGAACCGGATAGCTTTTAAAAATATAGTGACGAAAACCTTTGCTAAAGAGGTCACTCCCAGTGAAGGGATCTCGGCTCTTTCCCCGTAGGATGGGGTGCAGGATATTCCAACTGAATACCACGATGCAAAGCAAAAGTAATCGGCTATAGTGAAGTTATTGCCCTGACGCACACTTTTGTCCAAGGGGTCACTCCCGGTGAAGGGATCTCGGCCCTTGCCTCGTCGACTGAGGAGCAGGATATTCCAACTGAATACCATGATGCAAAACAAAAGAGAATGCCCTTGCAATAACAGTTTTTTGAAAAATGTTCCAACAACATCAGAATAGGTTTGTTTATCTTGCATTGATCCGAATCAACGCAGTCCCATCAATTGATCACACCAATAAAGAACGAAAATAATGATGTATGTATATGCCATCCGCATTCGCCACTGGGTCCCGTCATCACCCGTTAGGTTAGCTAACTAACGACAGAGCGGGGACTGGACTAGCGCGGATGCAAAACATATACAACATCTACTAGTATATATATAATATATATTTTTCGCTCAAGGCGTGATAAAAAATGCAGCATCACAGAAATGTAACCAGCATCACAGAACAATACAGATATCTGGGATCCCCGGATTTCACAGAGCCGCTACTGAAACCCGACGTTCCCCTGGTCGTGTGGATAGCCCGTGCAATGAAAATCCTAGACCCCTACGGGTGCGGCAAGTTACCCGCCAAAACCTGAAGCGAGGCAGCCCCCTTCAGCAACGTGAATGGACCACCCAGCACTTCACGGAATCCGGTAACTTGGGCACCCCTCCTGGGTCAATCCTATACCCCCTACGAGTGCGGCGAATAGCCCGCCAATTCTAGAGTAAAGCCCCCTCCGTCTCAATGCCATGAGATGCGGGCTCGTTGCCCTCTAGAACCCGGCTATCCGTGCACCCCTCCGCGGGGTAATCCTAGTACAGAAAGTAAAATATACATACAACGGGTACATCGACCTCGACCCGGTCGTGCCCCAATAGAATAATACAAACAGGCAGTGACGGCAGTCCACATGTTGGACGCTCGCCCCGCAAAATCAAATGTATATATAAAACAAAACTGTACTAACATTGCATCCAGGCTATCCCCCACGACAGATCCGCAACATCACAGCACAACACAGAACATCAACGTGAATGTCACGTTCGCAAATCCGTCTAAAAGGGCTATAGCAGTTAGACAGGATTTACCGATCGAATGACATTCACGGTCGCAGATATAATGTAAATACTGTGAACTAACATGTTTAAAATATCCGATCGAACAAATTTATCGAAGTGGGCCCCAAGCAGTACTGTAGCACTCACAGAAAATCTGGGCCCAAAAAGAATATTCTAAAAACCCTATTTTCTACACAGGAGCTCTCTGTAAAAATTTGGTGCGCTGAACAGTTAAAAGCGCGGCGGAACCGCGGCCTAAGCATGGGTTTGGCCGCGGTTCCGCGGTGGTATGGTGAGATCTCGCGACCAAATTTTCACAGAGTGCTTAGGTTTCCATGCACAGTATTCTGCAACAACCTGAAAAATTTTTAGACTCCAAAAAAATTTCGACAGAAACTGTGCAACTTGAAATCGGGTTTTCGGGATTTTTTTTTGTTCGATCGAGTTCTAAACATACTAGAGCAAGCTAGGCATGGTTAATGGCGTGGCTCTGATACCAATGTAAGTCCGCGGCGGCGCCCCGGCCGTCGATCCGACGCCGAAATGCGGAAACGAAAAACTTTGCAAACTAGCAAACCGGCACCACCGCGCACTTTTAACCCAGATCGGGCCATTAACCTAGCTACTAGCAAACTAAAATACGGGTAGAGAGTTATACCAAGCGATCCGTGTCCTTCGGTCTTCGTCTCCACTCCAATCTCCTGCGGAATCTCCGTCCGTCACCTCCTCGTCGGAAAGGCACCACATAGCCGGGTTCGTTTACGGGCTCCCACCTCTGGACCGAGGCAACTCGGGCGTGAAGTTGGCTAGCCGACGCGTCCAAGGGATGCTGTAGACTAGTGTAGAAACCATTGTCTCTTTTGGGGTGAAGTTGCCTTTGGTGATGGAGGAATGAACAAGATATCAACTTGGGAATTTTGGTGGCAAGCTAAAAGTGAGATGAATGATAAATTTCCCACATGAAAAATGAACTCCCTCTTTCTCCTCACAAGATGTGGCCGACCCCCTTTTTCAATGGTGGGTGGGAAAAAGAATGAGTAATGCAAGAAAGAAAATGTGTAGATAAATGATCAAATAATCTCACCTCAAAAAACCTAATCAAGCCCCATCACAATAAATGCAAGTCAAGTGATGCAAAAAGCATCTAATGATGAAAGAACCATCATGAAGCCCTCAATATGCAAAGAACCCCTTCCACAAAAAGTTATTTGCAAACTTGCAAATAACCCCTCCACCACAAAAGTCCGGCCGTGAAGGAACAAAGGAAAACCGGCCGGAACGGAATGCAAACTGGTAACTTCAGAAAATTGATCCCGTAATAAATTACAGGAAAACCCCGCGACTGCATATACATGCCCGCATTTGTATTCCCACTGAATACAAATGCAAAGAGACAAAATCTACACTGTCTAATACTAGGATCCGGCTTAAGCCAAAGCCGGCTAGTAAAATCCGCCCAATCATGATCCGTGCAATACCGCACGTATCTGATCGAACCCTGCCATATCTCCATACGACCTCTACAGCATTTCGCCCGAAACCTGAGTAACTGTATGTGTGGTGGACTCTAAAGACTTGTCAATACTATGGCTGTGGATTTAACCACTAGCACGTCAGAGGTATCAGCCATACGTGACGGGCCACCAGCTATTGACTAAAAGGGACGTCGATGAGCGAACTCATCCTGACACCCTACTGAGCCTGTCAGTGACAATATCCATACAGTCCGGTCCGTTCGTCTATGAGCATCGCATGGCGGGCCTAGGGGGTTGGTAAAAGTCAGACCCCCAATAGCGGTACAAGTCGTGTCGGAGTGTAACCCAGAACACCCTGAGATACTACTTGAATACCTACCAGCAAATCTCCTGCCTTGGCCAAGGACTTTTCATGTACTGGCTCTCCTAGACACAGCGCGACCTCACCCCCAATACCGGGAGAGACGAACCCCTGCAGATCCGCTCACTGCCTCCATGTGGCTCGGGACTGTACCCAACTAAAACCTGTTTGCACGTCTCCTTTGAGCGTGGTAGGGTAGTAATCTAAGTACAGTGGGAACTCACACGAGACAAATGACGATATCAGGTCGATGAACTAACCTGTACACATGTCACCAGGGAACTGCTATCTGACGTCAGGTATAATACCAACTAGCAGGTTCTCGGCGAGTCCTGTCCGGTGTACTCATAACCCAATGAGCACCTGTATACATCTTAGGTGAACCAAGTGTACGTCGTATTTATCTGTGATGTTTAGGTGACTTAAATGATGGGACTTCATTAATGTGATTAATGAAAGAAAAGAAACCTAAAAGATGTTGTAGAATCAAATTTTTAATAAAAAGGGTAGCTACAGTTTTGCTTTGCATAGCGGTATATATGATATACCCAGCACCTTATTCGATGAGGAAAGGGCTGAGATCCCTTCACCGGGAGTGACCCCTTTAGCAATAACTGGCAGATGCTACACACTCGGTTTGTCTTTTGATTGCTTCTATAGTTTCTGCTTTGCATAGTGATATATATGATATATCCCGCACCTCATTCGACGAGAAAAGGGCCGACGATCCCTTCACCGGGAGTGACCCCTTTAGCAAAACTAGAAAAGCCTCAAAATCACCCCATTTCAAAAACTTCACTAGATTCTACAACGATATCAAGTTCATTACGCAATAGGTTTTCAGAAAAACCTGTCATAGCCCTCCGTCATTTCAGATAAATCCTACTTAGTATTCGTGCTACGTTTATTGGCCTGCGTCAAGGCGTAGTGTGCGGTAGCTAACTAGTATTTATCTGTTAATGCATGTGATGCAGATTGGATTAGGGTAGTCGTACGACTTTGTTGGCCTGCGTCAAGGGTCGTACGGGTGGGTTTAATTCAATCAAGAAATGACGGGTTGAACTTGACTAGCGCACTATGGTTTGTTGGCCTGCGTCAAGGTCATAGGACGCTAGGGGCCAAATATTATCGGGAATTTCAAGTGTTGAAATTTGCAATGAGATTGCATACCTTCTATGAGATAATTGGATCCCGATACCCACTGAGCGTAAGAGTTACTCCTGGGAGAGTTTTACACATTACAATTAGCCAATCAACTAGGTGTCTAGAAAGGTGTCAACGGGGTTACGCCTCTGGGAAAACGAGGTTTACTTTAATTAGGTCCGTACGAAAGCACGGGGAACCTCCCTCAAAGTACCGACACTGGCCTGGCTGAAAGATTGGCGAAGTTGTAGGGTGTAATTAATCCCGGCTAGTCTTTCCTTTTAAGGTTTGAAGGAAGATTTGATAAAAACCAGTGGGAGCCATCCTGATTAGATAAGATAATAACCAATCTGATCTTGCAAGAGCATACGCTAAAGTGTTTTCTTTTCTCTCTTTCCAGGTAGTGACCATGTCATGCCCTAATAAAGATAATAATATGGATGTATTGACTTAACCCGCATGTTATACTGTGCTGGGGAACGTTGGTTCCGTTCTTTCTTATAAGAGTTATAGGAATGAACAGGACATAGGGGAATACCAGGATTCCCATGCCACCTGAATGAAGAAAGTACATGATGATGCATTTTCTTCGGGTGTGTTCGTTACAGAGAACTGTTTCTCCATTTGCCCTATGTCCTGGGTATTAGATACCGGGTCAGGATCCTATATATGTAATCAGTTACATGGGCTTAGGAAAGGTAGAGAACTTGGAGAAGGTGATAAAGATATAAGAGTTGGAAATGGTGCAATTGTTGCAACTAAGACTGTCGGGGAATATCACCTTGCATTACCAACTGGCAATACATTGGTTCTGAACGAATGCTATTACATGCCGAACCTGATATGCAACATTATATCGGTTTCTTTGTTGAGTAAAGAGGGATATAATTTTGTATTACAGGATAATGTTATGAACATTTTCCGTAACCAAAAGTTGGTTGGATCAGGCATGTTGTGCAATGGCATTTATGTTCTAAATCAATCAACAGTTCTAAGTATAACAAACACACAAAAGAGGAAGAGTTCTGAACTGAATGAATCCTTCTTGTGACATTATAGACTGGGTCACATCAATGCGACACGACTAGCTAAGTTGCATAAGGATGGATATTTAAATCTGTTTGAATTTCATCTTATGACACTTTCCAGTCATGTCTCAAAGGCAAGATGACCAAAACTCCGTTTACGGGACACGGAGAAAGAGTTACGGAACTCTTGGGACTAGTGCATAGTGATGTATGTGGTCCAATGTCTACACATGCCAGGGATGGTTCTTCGTACTTCATTACATTCACTGACGATCTCTCTAGATTCGGATATGTGTTCCTGATGAAACACAAATCAGAAGCTTTTGAGAAATTTAGAGAATATAAACAAGAAGTCGAGAACCAAACCGAAAAAGTATTAAAGTCATTCGATCTGATCGAGGGGGTGAATACTTGAGCAATGAATTCCTGGACTTCCTAAAAGAGAATGAGATTCTCTCTCAGCTGACTCCTCCATATACACCACAGCACAACGGTGTATCAGAACGGAGGAACCGCACCCTATTAGATATGGTGCGCTCCATGATGAGCACAGCTGAGTTACCTATTTCCTTCTGGGGATATGCACTGGAAACCGCTGCTGACCTATTGAATATAGTTCCCACCAAATCCGTGCCAACCACTCCATATGAGATATGGAAAGGAAAGAGACCATGTCTTAATTATATTAAGATATGGGGTTGTCCGGCATATGTAAAAACGCAAAATCCGGACAAACTCGCGGCAAGGTCCATTCTATGTAAGTTTATTGGATATCCCAAACATTCACGTGGGTATATCTTCTACCACACCGAGGAACAAAAGGTGTTTGTTTCTCGACATGCCACCTTTTTAGAAAAGGAATTTCTTGACAAAGAGATTAGTGGCAAGGAGGTAGAACTGGAAGAGGTTCCAGCAATACAGACTACGACAGAAGATTTGGTTGAACCAGAGGATTCAGTAGTTCCCAATGAACCTCAGCCTCTCCGCCGATCTAGTAGGGTTCCTCGCCAACCTGAGAGATACTACGGTTTTCTCATGGATGGTGGCAGCGAGGATTGCATCATGGAGGATGATGACCCAACTAGCTTTGAGCAGGCCATCACGAGTAGGGACTCAGTGAAATGGCTGGATGCTATGCGGTTCGAGATGGAATCCATGTACACCAACAAAGTATGGACTTTGGAAGTTGCTCCTGAAGGGGTAAAACCCATTGGGAGCAAGTGGATCTTCAAGAAAAAACTTGGTGTAGATGGGAAAGTGGAGACTTTCAAAGCTAGACTTGTTGCAAAAGGTTTTCGTCAAAGACCAGGTGTGGACTATGACGAAACCTTTTCTCCAGTGGCTATGCTTAAATCCATCCGGATCATGCTTGCCATCGCTGCATATCATGACTATGAAATCTGGAAAATGGATGTTAAGACCGCCTTTCTAAACGGTGATTTAGAAGTGTGCGTGTACATGACTCAGCCAGAGGGCTTCGTAGACAGTGGGAGCAGCGGGAAGGTGTGCAAGCTGCTTAAATCCATTTATGGATTAAAGCAAGCATCGCGGAGTTGGAACATCTGCTTTGACGTCGTTATCAAAGAGTTTGATTTCGTCAAAAACCCAGATGAACCTTGTATATACAAGAAGGTGACAGAGAGTAAGGTTGTCTTCCTCGTATTGTACGTGGACGACATACTCTTGATAGGAAATGATATTCCTATGCTGCAATCGGTCAAGCTCTTCTTATCACAAAGATTCTCAATGAAAGATCTTGGTGATGCCTCCTGCATATTGGGAATTAGGATCTATAGAGATAGATCCAAAAGGATATTGGGATTGTCCCAATCCAGGTACATTGACACCATACTAAAGAGGTTTAGTATGGAAGAATCCAAGCGTGGGAACTTGCCCACGATCTCTGGAGTCACTCTCTCCAAAGAGATGTCTCCTAAGACTGATTTGGAGAGAGCTCGCATGCAAGGGATACCCTATGCTTCGGCTGTAGGCTCTATCATGTATGCGATGCTATGTACCAGACCCGATGTAGCATACTCACTAAGTGTAGTGAGTAGGTATCAAGCTGATCCTGGAGAGAGTCACTGGACAGCTGTGAAGAGCATTCTCAAGTACTTGAGAAGGACTAAAGAGATGCTCTTGGTGTATGGTAACGGAGAACTCCAAGTGGAGTCCTTTACCGATTCAAGCTTCCAGAGTGATAAGGACGACTCTAAGTCGCAGTCGGGATTTGTCTTTACCCTTTACGGAGGGGCGGTTAGCTGGAAGAGTTCCAAGCAGGAAACCGTGGCAGACTCGACGATGGAGGCTGAATACATCGCTGCCAACGATGCTTCCAAAGAAGCTGTCTGGATCAAGAAGTTCATTACTGAACTTGGAGTGGTTCCATCCATTGAGCATCCAATACCTTTGTATTGCGATAACAATGGAGCGGTGGCTTTGGCTAAGGAACCCAGGTCCCATCGGCGATCCAGGCATATTCTGAGGTGGTATCACCTGATCCGGGAGATAGTTGATCGCCGGGAGATCGAGGTCAGGAGGGTTGACACGAAGAACAACACAGCGGATCCACTCACGAAGGCCATTCCCTAGATACAGTTTGAGAGACTCTTCGGGATGCTCGGTATGCGATACTAAAGCAGCTGGCCCTAGTGCAAGTAGGAGATTGTTAGTTGTATGTATGCCCTAGAGGCCAGTATTGTACAGATGATGTATATTATATTGGATGCTTGGACATATATAGAGATGACTTTCTTGCTCGATATGATAGTATGCTATCTGGTTACTCTTTATCTTAACATGTATACTAGTCTCTTCATACTGTCTTATGGTTACATGTTGGTAAAGCCCTTAGGATGTGTACTTGACTACCTGGACTATGATGCAGATCATACTAGTGGGGACATGGTAGTCCATAAGTACATCCTTCAAGGTCCCTAGTCGTAGGTGTATCGAGACGGGGCATCGATATACCAGTGTAGACTAGCGTATACGCTTCTCGACCCATGAGATGGGCGATGGATGATCCCATATCCATTGGTGTTTGACATCAGAGATGGTATACGGGTGCTCAGTGGAGACTGGGTACACTGGACGGACTCGCCGAGAACTCCCAGATGGTATTATACCTCACGTCAGATGGCAATTCTCAGGTGACACTTGTGCAGGTTAGTCTGTAGACCCGAGATCGTCATAGAGTCTTGTGTGATTCCCACTGTCCTTTGATCTCCACCTTACCACGTCCATGAGGGCGTGCAAAACGGTGGTTTTTGGGTACAGTCCCGAGTCACATGGAGGCAATGAGCGATAGGAGGGGTTTCGTCTCTCCCGTTATTGGGGGTTGATGTTGCGCTGTGCTCGATTGGCCGTAACAGGGAAGTCCCTGGCCAGGGCCGATTCAGAGATTTGCTGGTAAGTGTTACCAGTAGTTTCTCGATCCGTTATGAGCCTCACATCGGCACGACTTATCGGTTATTGGGGTCTGACGTTTACCACCCCTAGACTTGATATGCGACATATCAGACGAGGAGACCGGACTGTACAGGAAGTGTTGCCGGTTAGCTCGACGGGAGTTGTAGCAGGTTCGCTTGTTCTCTTCTGATCGCTCAATACCCGGGTGGCCGTTACGTTTAGCTGACCGCTTGCGGCTTGGGGGTTCTTGATTTGATCATCACCCACTGCCGGCGTATTGACGAGTATCAGAGTCCCACAATGGAGTTTCCTAGTCCAGGCGAAACGTTGTGGTGCGCGTATGCGATATGCGCATGGACCCGATTAAAATGCGCGTATAGGATACCGTGTATTGATCGGGCGGCTTGCTTTTGGTGGGGTCATATGTGATATGGCCGGATTGATAAATCAAGTGTTGATTTATCATTTAACCATTAGATTCTCACTAGAAATCCTTTCTTGTTTTCTATGGATGTATGGATGCATGTATGCATTTCTTATTGTTTCATGCACATATGGATGTGCATGCACACATACATACATACATACATCATCTATCATGGTTGTTTATACATAGCAAATGGTGGATATATAAGACTCACACCATGGTTTATTTTATGGATATTTATTTCTTTTTTTGCTAAAACAAAAGAAATGAGATAAGATTGAATCATGGTCAAAGTTTCTACACTTTTCTTGTGACCTAACCATTTGCACCTAACTTTTGACCATGGTTTAATCTTTCTCTTGTGTTTAACTAAAGAAAAATTAAATATTCATAAAGAGATGACCATGGTTTGAGATGAAGAAAGAAAAATATATATTCTTATGTTTTTCTTTTTCTCTTGTGAGTTATTCTTATCTTCTTCTAAAATATCCATCATCTTCTTCAACCTTGAGCTCATGCTCTCTTGAATTTTCTAGATAGCAAATCATTCATCAAGATAGGATTTTGAAGTGAGAATAGCCACCACAACAACATTCTACACAAGTCTTGCCCACTTGTTTAGAGTGTTAGCTTCGTTTTTCATTCTTGATCTTGCGAAGTTGCTAGCTTGGACAAAGCGGACTCCGGGTGGATCATCGGTGACCTAGAGGAGTTCAAGCGGAGCTTTTCCAAACCCCAAGTAGCCAAGGAGTCTAGTGTAGGGAGCTACAAAGATTGTACTCTCAAAACCCTAGCATTTCTTTCATGTGATGAAGTATAGTTTATGAAACCCTAATTTTTCTAGGATCGATCCTTTGTA
This sequence comes from Agapanthus africanus, assembly GCA_030015575.1. Taxonomy (NCBI): domain Eukaryota; kingdom Viridiplantae; phylum Streptophyta; class Magnoliopsida; order Asparagales; family Amaryllidaceae; genus Agapanthus; species Agapanthus africanus. The sequence goes on from CM057343.1 coordinate 133,004,074, forward strand.
TGTTGACTTAGCACCCTAAAAATTCAATCTTTGGTACATGTGATGCTTCCAAACCCCTCATAGGGTGCTAGGCCAACCTTTCAGCGTGTGTGTGTGACAACCCATACACTGCGGGTCCGCGACTAGAAACTAACTAAGAGAAATTTTTTTCCTAGTACACTTCATCTCACTTAAGGTCTCCGAGAAAACCCCATTGCTAAGTATCCGCACTAGCCATATACATACCATACATATCCTAATCTACAAATTTGCGGGGGTGCTATATGTCATCCATCCGACTTCCCCCGTAGATATACATCTACTCACCTGATCTTTGCTTGCCGAAGTCAATGACGCCACGCTCTCCCTTGTCATACGATGTTCCCATGGGGTACCTATAGTTTCAATACGTTATATCGTAAAACAAGAATCGAATACAAGAAAAGCCGATACGGCACACGAAACATACATAGGTTAGAACCTATAGTCTACGTATGCAAGAATAGCCAACAACTCTCGATATCGACGCACGAACGCCGATCGATCGAGATAAAACATAAATATCAAAACTTAAGTTATTAAAATCCACAAAACTCAAAACAGCAAGTTAGAAAACTAGCTCCAGATTTTGACTCAGGGAACCTGGGACTAAATAAACAAAATAGGGGATAGTGAACAAGGTGTGTGAGCTAAAGCCAAAACCCCTACACCAGAGCCTATAATAGGCCCGGTAAGATTGCCTCTATACCCAATTTCGCCGATTTTATTTAGGTGAATTGGGTTCGTATTTTGGTGGCGGTCTCCTAGGGTTCTATCTAGGTTAATGTATATGTTTGATTTTCCTATAAGGGTCTCAGGTCGCTCCATATTTCCTGTAGGCATCACAAACCACAAAACCGACACGGAAGTTCTAAAGTCCAAGTCTTGGGTTTTCAAAGTTCATTTGGTCCAGGATTTTTAACACTAGATGGGTTGTAGTCACTAATAATGCTCAACTATACCATCACAACTCCATATAAGCCCTAAGCCTCATCTAGGAATTTTCAAACATCACCAAACTACATCAACTTAACTCTAAACTACATTAGATCGTTAGGAAATCTAAAAACTAAACTAGAAGTGTAGGATTTACCTCATTTGGCAACTCAAGAATATTCTTGAGTTGCCTAAAGTCCTCAAAATCTTGACTTGATGCCTCCAAGGTGTTTGTGATGAACTTGTGATCATTTTTTGTGAAGGTGACATGGTGGTTTGAGGTGGTTTTGGAGGTGTTGAGGGAGGTAGAGGAGGTGGAGGATGAGGGAGATGAAACTATGAAGAATGAGATGAGAATAAAAAGATGAAGGAGCCATGGTCAAAGGTCAAGGAAAAATCTAGAGTCTTCTCACTCTCTCTCTCTCTCTCTCTCTCATGTCTCATGCCCCCACCTCACAAATATCTCACATATTCTTTTCTTTTATTTAAAAACAAAACAAAAAACCCATTAATATGCAAATGAAGTATGGTTCATAGAATTGCAACAAGTGTTTGTAACATGTTGTGGTGCATGTCATGCACACAAACGTACTTAATGCAAATTTAGTAAATACTAATCGAGTTTAGTAAATAACCAATTTACAAATAATTGTACAATAATTCATAAAATGCCTAAATCACTTAAATACCTTCAAATCATTAATTTATATTAATTACCCAATTATTTCCAAATTATCGGTATATAATTATACCTTTTCATTAAAACTAATCTCCATACTTTTTAATATTCGTAGAAATTATTATTTTAATTATTTAAATTCCTAAAAATAATATTTCATTTTCTGAAATGTTACACTTTAAGCCCTACTAGTAACCCTAAAATCACAATAACACAAATAAAAGCCCTAGTAGTAACCCTAACTCTGAGCCCTAGTAGTAACCCTAACTCTAAGCCCTAGTATTAACCCTAGTAGTAACCCTAAAAGCCCTAGTAGTAACACGAACTGGGACAAATGTTGGGCTACCAAGCTCCATACTATACCTCATGAACATTATCATAACTCAAATTGAATTTCGTTCAGCTCTGAAAGCAAAATTTATTGTCAACCTTTTACCTACTTGAAGTATGATTGGTTAAAAGAGCCATTTTACTCTCTGGTGGGTACAGACACAACCACATAGAGATACCCAAACTGGCTTATCAGTTTTTCAACTCTGCATTAAGTGAGAATGTTAATTAACTAGATAATAAGCAAGCCTTAATTATCTCAGGTGTCAGGTACCTGCTGAAGAAAGCATATGCATTGTCATGGTTCCAATTCGTCACAAAAACAATGCTACTGATAAACCCCCGTTGGTTAATATGAGATCCTGCACTCCAGTAACCAGTCTAAGAGATTGGAGCATCATAGGATATCTAATATCTATGTGAAAGCAATGATAATTACAGAGGATATAGGGAGAAAGTTAAGACAATATGAGTTTGCACTCAGGAATGATGAAATGAAATGAATTAATGATGGATGTTGTTCTTCTCTCCATGTAGTATTCATCATATAGACACCACTTCCTGCATATTGAATAGAATCCAAGGTGAAGAAAAATCCACAGCTTAAAACATGAACTGATGTTCAGGTGAAAACGTAAAAATATCCAGCTAATGATAAGTTAATTATAGAAAATAGATAAAGCAACAAGCATAAGCATATAAAGTATCATGTATGCTGCGGTAAACTCCTACTCCGAGACCCAATAAATATCTTATGAAATTTAAACCACTTAAAGTTCTATGAAAGCATATAAATATTTAATGAAATTTCTCTCAAAGAATGGCGGTATGTAACTCCTGGTGAGCATGATAAATGATTTAGGTTTTGATGTTTATATTTCATCAATACTGCATTTCTTTTGAATGGAAACCCTACCTAATTAACCCTAACCCTAATCCTAACCCTAAAACTAACCCTAACCCTAACCCTAACCCGAGCCCTAACCCTAACAATAACACAAAAAATAAGAATAATTAATAGTTCAAAATGGATTTAACTCACCTCACTTGTAATTTTGCCGGTGGATGGAGCTTGACGAGGTGGAGGAGGCCGGGGATGGAGATCGACGAGATCCTCTGGTGTGGCGGCAAGATAGCGACAAGCTGACGGGACAGAGGTGGAGGTGGACGCAGCGGCTGACGGCATAGAGGTGGAGGTGGGGGCTGACAGGAAATTTTGGCAATGAGGGGTTCCGGAGGCGGCTGACGAGAGGTGGAGGAGGCGCGGGTGATCGATCGCGCACGCAGGTGAGAAAAAATTGGGGGAGATGAGAAAATTTCAGAGGCTTTTTTTTATAAATTACACTTCTTTGCCCCCACAGATTAATCCGTAGGGCCTTCTTTTGCGGCTCCGTAGGGCCAAATAAAAGATTAAATTTTAATATTTTTTAATTAATCCGTAGGGTACCGTAGGGGCAAACGGATGGACCTACGGATTAATCCGTAGGGACAATAAAAAGTTGCCCCTACGGATTCCTATCTCCGTAAGGGCAGGCCCTTATTATAGTAGTGATATAACCGGATTGTCGAATCATGTGTTGATTTTATAATGTGATATACATATAAATGATATTAGTCGGTTATATGTGATATAACCGGATTATTAAATCAACTGTTGATTTAATAATATGATATATATATATATATATTTATTTATTTATATTTGATATAATTATATATATTAACTAATATTCTTAGGCTCACTAATTATATTCTTCATAATATATATATATATATATATATATATATATATATATATATATGAAGCATGATAGGATTTTCTATTTTGTGAAAATAGAAAATGAAAAGAAAAATGGGGAGACTTTTGAGGGCATAAGCAAAGCATGGCTTTTATCATTTTTATATTATTCTTGACTCACTATTGAAGCATGGTTCTATTTTTTATTTGGAAAAAATGGCATGCTTCAATAAGTGTGGATATTTGATGACCCATTCCACACTTGGTGATTTTTCCAAGCTCATTTGCCTTAGCTATTTTTCTTGAGCTCCTTGCTTTCTAGCTCTCTCAATTTTCTTTCTTCTTCCTCATTCATGCTTCAAGCTCTAAACCATCACATGTGTTGTGAACCATAGAGCTTGATATCCAAAGTGAGCAAACAAAACCCCTACTTCACCATCCTACACTTGATTAGCACTCAAGTGTAGTATGTTTCCTTCACTAAAGAGTTTAGTGAAGAGGTAGCTTGAGCTAGAGGGACTTCGGGTGGATCATCTTCGGCACAAAGATCATGGAGGAGTCTCGTTCAAACTTAAAGTGGAGCTAGGAGGAGTCGTAGGGACTACAACCCGAGCATTTGAAGTGAATGACTCGATCAATAAAGGTTGTTGTTTCTATCCTTAGCTTAAAGTTTTTGATATCATGTTTAAAACCCTAATCTTCTAGTTAGATTCTAGGTTAGTGTTCATTAGCACCATGAAATTTTGAAAATTGCATGTGTGATGCCCGTTTTAACCCTATCATGGTGCTAGTAAACACTTTCAGTGAATCCCAAGTCCTCGCACGGGTGGACTCCTGCTCGATGCCGATGTATGATTGGATGCGAAAAGGCGTGTGTATGTGTTTTGTAAATAACCGCAATCAAGACAGTGTCGCAAATAGCTAGCCGCGATGAGTACGGGTCGTCCGCAGGGAAACATGAACTTCTTTTCTTACTTTAGACGAGTTGATAAAAGAGAGTATGTATTGTTGTCATTTTAAACTAAGATGGATAAAAAAATTTATAATAGAAAGACTAGTAGGGTTTATAGGATTTAGTAGTTAGTGGATGAATGTTAGAAATGATTCTTTTTATCTTTTAATTGTTTAAAACTAGAGAGAGGGATCAGGGGTTCTTGGAGGGAATTAGGATTTCCTATTACTGCCCCTTGTCTTTCCATTGATCTCTATTAATCTCAAGCCCTTAACAAAATAAGTATTAACTAATCTCAAATCGTGGTCGTGACTATCATTAATTGATAGCGCGCCCGATAAGAGGGTTAACATTTATTTTGCTAAATTTTATAAACATTAAAATATCAAAAGAAGTTAAAAGATATTTATTCCATTATTCTACCCTATCCTACAAACCCTAGCAAGAAAGAAATTATTCGCTCATGGTTGTAGCGATTTAAAAGAAAGGTTGAAGATGAATGAAACCATAATTAAAAGTGCAGAAAAGTAATGCATAAAATTAATGCGGAAAAGTAATGCGTAAAGTAAATGCGGAAAAGTAAATGCAAAAGGAATTAAAAAAAAACTACCTTTATTAATCAACTATTGCATTACAATTTTTCTCCTTCAAAAGTATATTAGAAGAACCCTAGATTCGCTCTAGATCTCTCTCCTATGATGGGTGAATAGATTAGATCATGTGATATTTTATTTATGGGATGATCTTTTTATGCATAGCTCTTGGTCTTTTATATAGCCCCTGAAAGTACAAACCCTAGATGCCATGTTGGATTAGGTGTAGTTACAATCATACCCCCAAAATCCCAGATCCAACGACCATTATCACACCGCGGAATCACTGCCCTTGCCCCTAGTTGACCGCGGATCCGCCGCCCTTTAATGGATTTGGGTCTTGAGATTTTTTCTGGCTTTTCGTCTTGATATTTTCAGATTCTCTTCATATATAGATTCTGAAAATATTGCTCTGAGTCTCTGCCGTTACTAGATTCCTCGATTTGCTTCTGAGCTTTGGCAAATACGGTTTCGATATTCCGATTTGACTTGGATCTCCTAAATAGATTTCAGACCTGAGCTAATACCTGCACAATATCTCAAATCAAATTGTTTTTAGCATTTTGTATTTTTGAGATATTATTTCAACCATTTATATGATATAATATCTTAAGAATATTGATTAGGAATATTTGATATGATATGCATAATTTAATTACTAATATTTCATTTGAATATTATATGCATATATTTCCCTAATTATATTAATTATAAATGAAGAAACATATGATAATAATCTTTTTATAAATAAACCCACATATGTTCTTTATTTACAATTAACACCTTTTAGTAACTTATAATAGTAGGGAAAATGTCCATACAAATGTGCAATATATTTGACTAATCAAATACCCCCAAATTTATTTTTGATCGTCCCGAGCAAACTATTTATTAAAAATAAAAATAAAAAACTAGCACATTTTTGTAGGCAACACGATTTCACTTAGCTCGTGCAACAAGCCTTTGAACATCTAGGTGTCCCTAGTAGGAGGAGTGTTGTCTCCTGAGGGTTTTCAGCGGATTGCACCCACAAAATCCCAAAATTTAAGAAAGAAGATAAAAATTACATGCAAAGATAAGGAACATATAAAAAAAAACTTGAAAAGAAGAGTTTCAAACTACACTACCTTTTTAGTTGTCATGAGCCCTATCTTAATAGTCATGAAAAGATGTCAGAAATCACATCATCTCTCAATAAAACATCGTCTTTAGTCTTTCTCCCTACCTTTCCTCCAAGTATCGATCATATACTCCTACGTGTGTGTAAAAGACATCCCTACACTTGGAGAATTCAATTCAAGCTATCATACCCTTTTTCCATATACCTTAGTACTTTTTAGTCGGTGATGTTTTAGATGGATTTGCTCACACATTTTTCATGCGACCGTTAATATTTTTTGAGGTACTAACCAACCGATTACCGAATGTGCTCGCTTATTAAGTCGTAATTAGCAATATCCTAGTCTTGCAATACCTAAGGCTTAGCAGTAACTCCCAAACCAGTTGGTCTAAGGCATTAGATGATAAGGCACCCTCGCTATATATTTTTTATGCTGCTTTAAGTAATTACAAAATCAGTGTTCATTTTTCTTCACCATTTATATTTTATATATTTTTATATATTTTTGTTAATTTATATATATTTTTTCATACTAAAGTTTTTAAACAAGAGTATTTCAAGATATGCTCTACTATCCCAAGTTTCAAGATGTGTGAAAGTGCATATAGTAGGGTATCAATGTTCAGAAGTTTGGACTCAAGAATAGGGACTATTTTTTCAGACTTATTTCTATTCTCAGATTAGTAATTTCTTTCTTCTTACTAACCTTTAGGACAACAGCTCATGATTACGTATTATTAGCTTTGTTTTAAAACATCTAATTTTTTTGCTTTTCTTAAATCTCTTCCTATCTTTCATATGTATTTTTCACTTTCTAACTTTTATTTTCAAAATTTTTTATTTAGTGCTTTTATTTAGTATAATGCAAAATGATACGTGAATAAGCACAAACCTATTTGCAGCAGTGTCCTCACTGATATCATCCTTTAAGCTCAAAACCCATAGACTTGGGAAGAAAAGTTCTCAATGATTAGTAAAGGGGACAAGAGTTAATGATAGTGAAATCCTCCCCCAAACTTATTTATGGCTCACAATCGTGCAAAAATTTCTTTTCATTCAAGAGCCAAAAGATATTTTTCTTCCCCTAAACTTAATTAAAACAGTGTTTTCATTACTGAGCATTTAAAATCATAAGAGGGGGATAAATATTATTGGTCCGCACAAAGCTTTACAAAGATCAAAAGTTAAAACCAACCATTCGAATATTTTATCAATGTAACACTATGGTTGGTAGATCATATTACAGATAAACGTGAAGAAGTGGGGAGGAGATAAGAGGTGTAATCGAACGGCTTTACATCTCGGTTGGTAGAGACGAAAAAGTGATGGTGAATGAAAAAAAGAATGTGAAAGATAAGGAATGGGTGGAATAGTTGTATTCTCGTACGTGATAAGAAGGGGTGGCGGTTAATTCTGTAACGCCTTAGATTTCGGTTAGTGTTCTTTTAGACGTTAATGCGGGTTTACTGTAAAAGGTTTACCAATTCGGGTTCCTCACATTTTATAACATTTAATTAATAATTTATTATTATTTGTTATAAGCATGCACGCACGTGTGCACGTAAATGTGTGGATTTGTTTGTGCTAATTTTGTTCTTAGCAACCTTGACACTTAACCTAATCCTTGATTTAAACCCTTTGCTTAATCCTTAACCCTTTAATCTCTTGATCTTTTGTGAGAGAGAGAGAGATATTTGTTTGAGTGATGAGGTGTGTGTGAAGGCATTAATGAGGATTAAATGCTATGGTTACACTCACCCTCATTCCTCACCCTACACTCACCTCCCTCTCTCTTATCCTCACACCCTCTTTCATTTCTCTATCTCATTTGTTCTTTCTTCTTCTCTCTCATCAAACTGAACACAATCCTTTCCAACAAAAATCCATCACAAAATTCACTAATTTTCATCCAAAATCATATCTTTTCATGGATATTGCCTGTTGGATGCCTTGGATCATACAAAGCTAGGATCTTTGTGTTCTTTTGTGTAGGTAATATTGCTTTGCTGTTGTTTAAGTGTTTTTAGTGTAGCTTAGCTAGTTAGTTTCAGATTAGATTGGTTAAAGTTTAGTTTGGTGCATAATATCGTATTTTTAGTGTCGGTTTGTGACATATGTTATCAGCTGTGATCCGGAAAGTTTACTAGAAAACTAAACAATATATCTGTGTTGTACCTGAGACCATAGGACCCCACCTGAGACACGAGATCCATCCCACCGGCCAGAGCCAGCGACTTACGAAGGGAACTCCGGCGACCTCGACTCGGGAAAAGAGTTGGGGTGTGGGATTTTGAGGGTAGGTCTATGTTGTGGTTTGGGTAAGTTTGGTCTTGTTTGATTGTTGAGTTTTCTCTGTATGCAAAATCTGGGATCACTTAGGTAGGTTGTAGTGTTTTGTGTTCGCGCGATACGTTATACGACACGGATCGTGCACTTTGTGTGGTTTTGCTCTTGGGTTAGTTTCGTCGTGTCGCTACACACGTTAGACACAATACAAATGCTTGATAGCATGTTTTGTGTTGTTGTGTCGGTCTAGTGTAGTTAGTACGTGTTTTGATCAATTATTAATATATACTTGTATTATCGTATTATGTTGCAGGTTCGCAGGCGGGGACTTCGGACACTGCTACCAGGGGAAAACAGGTGGTTGGCTACACTTAGCCATGAGTATTGGTGAGTAGATTTAACATCTACAGGGGAATCGCCCGCATGGCGTTATGCGTCTGGGCTAGAGATGTTATTTCTGTCGCATATTTTATGTCATATTTAGAATTGCGCATTTACCCTACTGCTTAGCTAGTGTTGTGCTTGGACTAGTATCCTTAGGACACTGCACCATTATTGACGGCCAATGTTGCACGAGCACTGATTGTATGCCACACACACCGTCAATAATTGCCATGTCACACACAAGCCACTGATAGATATGATATTTCTTGGTTAGGGACATTGAGACATTGATTCATATTTCTTATCGCATGACATATAGCATACCTGTATATCTACATGCTTATACATATGCTTTCATATACTTACATGTTAGATACCTGTATACCTATAGAGTATTGTACCATTAGTGATAGATACATACACACTTTATGACATAGCTACAGGTATACCTTGCACACATATTTCACTTATACCCAGGGGGGTATACTACATCATTACTTATAGGTAGATACATATATCTTGCTATACCTTTATGTTTACACATACATCTGGTTATGGCTACATGTTTACCTTTACTTGATGTTATTTAGAATTAGAGAAATTAGGAAACCATATGAAATTTTATATTAACTTGTTGCAGTTAATTAGCGGCTTTTCCTTTATATGCTTACATTTCAGTTTATGTTGCATATATTATATTCATGGATTTTCGCATTTGAGTTATGGATTTTTCGTGATGTTTTTTGGATTTAGGGACCGTGGGAGTTCATGAAATTATGCATTATTTGAAAAACCCGGTTTCCCTTGATATGATATTTCAGCATCCACCATGAGATTTATCGGTTCTGATTATATACTTCATACGAGGAGTGGGTGCCGTATGAGGGTACATGGTGGGGCCCGGTACGGTTCCCCTCGGCAAGATAATCGATGGACTTTGCCGATTGAGCCTGGAAGGTGGGCAAGTACCTACCGGTGACATTACCAATGACTCACCAGTTATCATGTGGATGCCGATGGGAGTCATGTACGTATAGATACGTCGAGAGGCGAGGGTCAGAGCAAGGCACTCGAACTTTCGGGACAACGTATGATACGTACCTATCATGGTGCCAGTCTTGGCGACAGCACCTGATAGACCAGCATTTCTGTGTCGATGCTTGACACATTGGTTTCATGATATTTCTTTTACTCCTTTGTATATATAACAGGGGTTTAGGCCGCTGTTATATATGCCATTATACCAATATTAGTGGAATGGGACGCTAATATATGTGTATTGACCTTTTTATTTCTTTGTATATATAACAGTGGGTTAGGACGCTGTTATATATGCCCTTACACCAATATTAGTGGAATGGGACGCTAATATATGTGTATTGATCTTTTTACTTCTTTGTATATATAACAGTGGGTTAGGACACTGTTATATATGCCCTTACACCAATATTAGTGGAATGGGACGCTAATATATGTGTATTGATCTTTTTACTTCTTTGTATATATAACAGTGGGTTAGGACGCTGTTATATATGCCCTTATACCAATATTAGTGGAATGGGACGCTAATATATGTGTATTGACATTAATTTATATACATCATCATATTATTTCATGCAAATATATTTAGGGTGTTAGAATTTTACTTGATATTGGATTTGGGATATAGGGGATTTATTTGAGATTTGATGCAGGATATATATGAGATTGCTGATTTGCACATTCAGAATATATGAGATTTATTCGATATTGTACATTCGGGATTTATGAGACTTATATGATATGAGAGCCAATTTGGGGGCTAATTTGAGGAAATTGGGATTTGGATTTGTCTTGATGGATTGTGATCCTACCACGATGTCAGGATTCCGTGGAATTGACATATTTCATTCCATACTCCACATTTATTGTTTATGCACTGCTTCATGTATTAGTTGTACCTGTTAGAGTACCTTTCATGACTGTTGCATTTACATACCTTTAATTATATGCATTGCTTCATGTATTAGTTGTACCTGCTGGTGTACCTTTCATGGTTAGTGCATTCATATGACCTATTATTGCTATTAATTGCATATGTTAGATTCACGCTGTACGTGCATACTTGCGATTACCTGCATATGTTATTTACTATTCACGAGTTGGCAACTCACCCCCGTTGTGCCACAGTTGTTTTGCAGGGTGTTCCCCAGAATAGTCGAGACAGGCTATTCATCTATCTATCATCTTTTGCTACGGATACCGCATCGGCTCACAGTGTGCTGTTTTGCTTAGGTGGGTTTTGTGGTTATTCGTGTTGTATTGTATATTCGTTGTATTCTTGTACTCTCCATCTACTACTTTCATGTTTGACTTAGAGACTTGTGTGAGGACGATATTGTATATTTTGTGACTTGTTGTCTTTTATACAGATTCCTTTCTATCGTCTTTTATTTCTTCGCTACGGCATCGTATATTTGTTGTGGTGGTTGTTTTTCGCCTTTGGGCGTGTATTTGCTCCCGTTTGGGGATGCTTTACTTTATATTTATATTGTACCCATTTTGGGGCTAGCTTTTACAAAGGAGGTGCTGCCAAAATTTTAAAGGAAATAAATTGGGCTTTTAAAGAATTTAGGTTGTGATTTCAAATGTTTCAAAACTTTTATTATCTTTTCTTGTCTTTTAATGGTTTAGATTTCTGGGTTTTGGCTTTCTTTTACTGCGTTACGTCTGTAGGCGTTGCGTAGTATTAGGGCCGTCACGTGCCAATTTCGGGTCGTGACAGATTCATCACAACATCCAAGTCTTTAAGGAACATGAGTTCTTCAGCGAAAATGTCTTCGAAACTTTCATCGATATTTCAATTGATAATTTCATCGAAAAGATGGGTATGATACTCGGACTCCATAAGAGGTTCATATATAGTATAAGAGACTGACTCGGATAGCTCAACGCACTTATTCGACAAGTCAAAGGATTTGAACTCAAGGGTGGACTTATCGACAGAAGAGTCCCTACTCGTATAATAAATAGCTGGATCAAACAATAACGTATTAGTGGTGTCGAGATCAGTATCGTGAAGCTCCTCAAATTCGCAACTGTCGGAAGTTATCTTGTTGACAGAACATATATCAATTATATGAGCAGAAGGTTCGGAGGGTTGAATTCCTACCATGTAAATGTTAAGCTCAATTGCCATCTTCCCAAAGGACAGGTTCTTGGAACCGTTACGACAATTGATTATTGCGTTGGAAGTTGTTAGAAAAGGTTGACCTAGAATCACCGGAATTTGGTTCCGTGGGTTTGCCATAGGCTGTGTATCTAAAACTATAAAGTCCTCATGGAATATAAATTTCCCGACTTTGATCAACACGTCCTCAAGCCCACCCTTAGGTGGGTGATAGATCGATCGGCCATCTGGAGAGTGCAGTGTGCATGTTTCAACTCTCCTATGCCTAATTACTTATAAACAGAATATGGGAGTAAGTTAACACTAGCACCTAGATCGAGTAGAGCGTGATTGATGTTTTTACCCCCAATAACAATATATATTGTAGGATAACCGGGGTCCTTATGTTTCTTAGGCAAATGTTGGGTAAGAGTATTGCTCATATTGCTCGCTAAGAAAACCCCTTTTTAGGTACTTGAGTTTTCCTTTTCCTAGAGCACAAGTCCTTAAGAATTTTCGCATAGGATGGAATTTGTTGGATAGCATTTAAGATATAAATATTTATGTTAATTTGCTTAAAAATTTCCACAATCTTCTCCATTTGTGAACTTGGTTTGTTGGGCCTCAACCGGTTTGGAAAAGGAGCGTTATTAATAGGGGTTGGGTCCAACACTTGTGGAGAAGTTTGTGGGGATGGAATGGATCCCAAAATTGGTTTTGGAATGGTCTGAGATGGTAGTTCATTCAAGGAAGTGGACTGAGGGTTCGAGCCTAGTGAAGAATAGACAATAGGCCTGGAGAAAGAAGTTAGATTAGATGAAATAGGAGTAGAAGTAGTAGCTGGGGTATCATCTAAATCATCAACTTGTTCACCAACATGATTGTTCAGTACTTTTCCCGATTTCAACGTAGTTACGGCACCCACGTTATGATTTTGTTGGTTAAGAACGATATTTACGCTTTGTGAGTGGCCGATATTTGGTAGAGTTTGAGATGGAAGTCTCCCTTTCTCTCTCTCACTCATCGCGGCATTTAACTGTGCAATTTTTGTTTCGATCGATTTTATGCTTTCACCGTGGGAAGCAGTGTGTTGCATTACCGTTTGGATAGAAGATGTTAAATTAGTCATCGTTTGTGCGGATTGTTTAATAAACATTTCTAAGCTTCTTTCGAGTGCAGAGATTTTATCGGTACCGGCCGTTAGAATATTAGTCTGTGGTTGGAAGGGATTATTATAAGGGGCAAAGTTGTTGGCCGGATTTTGGAAAGATTGTGGTTGAAAGGGCTGCTGAATTTGTTGCGGTGCTTGTTGTTGCTATGGGGGAAGCCTTTGATAGTTATTTTGGCTTGGGAACTGATTTTGAGTTTGAGATTGGTTTTGGTTCCAAGCGAAATTAGGATGATTCCTCCATCCCTGATTATATGTGGAGGAATAAGGATCATTTCTAGGTCGTTGCTGAAAAACAGCATTGGTTTGTTCATGACCTTGAGATAGAGGATCCAAAGGACATTCTTCCATTAAATGTGATGAGTCAAAACATCAACCACACACGGTTTTGGGGAGCGTAACTTGGTTTAGGGAGGCTAAAGAGAACTTGCTCTCTAAAGCTTCGAATTTCTTTTGCATCGCATCCATTTCGGCTTTCATTGCGATGGAAGCGTCGAGCTGATGGATACCTGCCCTAGATGAAGACGATGTTGTTGGTATAGTGCTCTCCAACTGTAATGTTTGTTCGGTGAGATCTTCCAGAAATTGCCACGCTTCGCCGTCGTCTTTTGACATGTAATGATATTGACAAATGGTTTCTAGCATTTGTTTTGTAGCTGGATTAATACCCTCATACATAATTCGGCAAACTTGCCATCTATCGATTCCATGATGAGAGCATCGGACAAGGAGATCTTTAAACCATTCAAAGCATTCCAAAAGGGGTCGTTGGGAAGTTGGGCAAATTGGTTAACCTCGTTCCGAATACGGGCGGTCTTGTGATGAGGATAAAATTTCTTAAGAAATGCTTTAATGAATTCATCCCATTTAGCGATAGAATGTGTGGCGGTGCTATAAAGGCATTTTTCTGCAAGATCATACAAGGTAAAAGGGAGAAGACGTAATCTCACAGTATCCCCTGAAAGTTGAGTGGTGCTCACCATTGCATATACGTTTTCGAATTTGGTTATAAAAACGTATGCATCTTCAGATTCAAGCTCGTGAAATTTGGGCAACTAGTTGATGAAGTGGGGTTTAATTTCGAAATTATCCCCATTGGCTGGTAGAAGAGTCAGACACGTAGGAAGGGGTCCGCGTACGGGATAGCATCGGTCTTGAAAAGTGATGCATGGTGGATTCTGAGTTTGCGCACCTACGGGTGGTGGCAAGGTGGTGTTGTTAAAACCCGATAGAGATCTGTCCATCTTGGAAGATGTGGTAGGTGGAGGAGAAATAGAAGATGAAGAAGTATCGACTTCGGAGTCGATAGCAAAAACACGGACTAGACGGGCACTAGAATCCCGTGTCCAGCCGATCATGCACTAAGCGGGTTTAGTTCACATATAAGCGTGTGATATGTGTGAGAACGATTTTAAGAAGGCTTGTTTTGAAAAAAAATGGGCGTGAGGCTTGACTCAATCAATCACAAATGCACAATCAATGCCTAAAGCTAGGGTCACCTAGGTCAAGTCTCTAGACCGCTCTTAGACTACCAAAGGACAAGACGTAGGATCAATCCTCTACCACCTCCTTATCAATCTTGCGGTCAGGTATGAGCTAGGTAAGTGGGAGGTATCCGCTATACGAATCATCGAAATAACGGGCCTAACTAAGTAACCACTTTCCTTAGTCACACTTGCCTAGACACCACAAGAGAAATGCGGATAAGCAATAAATTACCCATGACCTTCCTCTGTTCTAATTGAGCGCGACAGTCCTTAGAGCCTTGGTCTAGATATTTTTTTATTAATGTAGGATGATAGTATGCTCATTTACAGTCCTTAGAGTCTTGGTCTAGATATTTTTTTATTAATGTAGGATGATAGTATGCTCATTTATGATTTGTGGGGCCTAGGAAGGGTGATGAAATCCCCACCTAATCTGAATTTGGGTTTATTGCCCCTTAAAGTTCGGTTTAGATATGCAAAACAAACCGAAATCAAAACACGCAAAAAGATTTTTTAGCGGCGCTGTTTGTAAAGAATCCTACAGGTAAAATTAGATTATTGGAGCTTTAGAGGAGGGAGGAAGACAATACGAAAATACCAGAGATTTTTGGGGGCCCAACTCGTAAATATAGCCGCGGTTCCGCCGCCGAATGCAACAAAGGGCCGCAGTTCCGCCGCCTCTTGGCAAGATCTTTTGGTCAAATTTCTTCAGGGCACACCACTACTCCTTTGGTCCAAATTTAAAGTCTCTGAATCTCTATTGGCTTGCTCCAATTACTCTAGAGTCCCTTGCAAAACTCGCACAATAATCGTTAAAAACACAAGATGCGATTTTGGTTCTCTTTTATTTTATGTTTCTGGCCTTTTATAAGAAATCAACCTGAATAACAAGAAAAATAATTACGACTGTTTTCCTGGAAACGACGCCATTTGATTGGATGCAAAAAGGTGTGTATGTGTTTTGTAAATAACCGCAATCAAGACGGTGTCGCAAATAGCTAGCTGCGATTAGTACGGGTTGTCCGCAGGGAAACACGAACTTCTTGAAAGTGTATGTTAGCACCACCACTGGGTTTTACTAGTATCAAGCATGCCGTTTTAAAAATTTTCGAGGCGCTAATCTACACTAACCAAGATCTTAAACTAGATGATTAGGGTTTAACTTGATATCATAAACTTTATACTAAGAGATGGATGGTTACAACCTTTGTAGACCGTGTCCTTGTCTTCTAAAACTCCGGGTTGTAGTCTACGCGACTCCACTAGGCTCCACTTGAATGTTGAACGTACTTGCTTCGATGATCTTCATGTCGAAGATGATCCACCCGAAGTCCGCTAATCCAAGCTACCTCTTCACTAAACTCTTTAGTGAAGTAATCACATTACACCAAAGCGCTAATCTAGTGTAGGATGGTGAAGTAGGAGTTATGTTTGCTCACTAGGGTTCTCACAAGCTCAAGGTTTCACAACAATGTGAGGGATTGAGCTTGGAGGAGGTGAGGAGAAGGATGGAGAGAGCTAGAGAGCAACTCATCACATGAGCCCTTAAGTGAAGAAAAAATCTCAAGTCAAGAATGAATTGTAGAATGGCTCATCAAAGCTCACACATTATTGAAGCATATAATTTTTAACGCTTAAAAATTGTAGCCATGCTTCAATAGTGCAAGAAAATGAATATAAAATTGAATAAGTCATGCTATGCCCATCCCTCCAAAGTCTCCCCATTTATCATCTCTTTTTCTATTTTCTAAAAATAGAAAAAACCATGCTATGCTTCATATAATATATATATATATATATATATATATATATATATATATATATATATATATATATATAAAGATAAGCAAAAAATTTGTGAGCAATAATATTAGTCAATATACAATTATATCAAATATAAACATATATCATATTATTAAATCAACACTTGATTTAATAATCCGGTTATATCACATATAACCGACTAATATCATTTATCTGTATATCATATTATCAAATCAACACTTGATTCAATAATCCGGTTATATCACATATAACCTAACTGATAACAAATAGCCACCAGATTACAATACGGTATCTCATACTCGTATTTAATCAGGCACCCACACATATCAGCATATATGCCCAACTTCATTTCTCTTGAACCAGGAAACTTCTATGTGGGACTCTAAAGACTCGTCAATACGCAAGCAGTAGGTAATGATTATATCAGTTACCCATAAGCCGTCAGCGGTACTAGCTAGACGTAACGGCTACCCAGGTATTGAGCAAATAGAAGATCAACAAGTAAGCTTGTCCAAACTCCCATGAAGCCTATAGGCAACACTTACCGTACAGTCCGGTCTCTTCGTCTGATATGTCGCATATCGAGTCTGGGGGTGGAATCGTCAGACCCCAATAACTTGATAAGTCATGCCGATGTAAGGCCTATAACGGTACGAGAAACTACTGATAACACTTACCGGTAAATCTCATCAACAGCCCTGGCCAGGGACTTCCTGTTATAGCCAATCGAGTATAGCGTAACATCAACTCCCAATACCGGGAGAGACGAAACCCCTCCTATCGCTCATTGTCTCCATGTGACTCGGGACTGTACCCAAAATCCACCTGTTTGCATGACTCCTTTGAGCCGTAAAAGGGAGGAAATCAAAGCACAGTGGAAACCATACAAGACTTTATAACGATCTCGGGTCTATAGACTAACCTGTACCAGTGTCACCAGAGAACTGCTATCTGACGATAGGTATAGTATCATCTAGGAGTTCTCGGCGAGTCCAGTTCGGTGTACCCATTCTCTAATGAGCACCTGTGTACAATCTTTGATGTCAGACACCAATGAATATGGGATCAACCATCGCCCCATAAAGGGTCAAGAAACGTACACACTAGTCTACTCTGGAATATCGATGCCCAGTCTCGATATTCCCTCGACTAGGAACAATTAAAGGATATGCTTGTGGACTGCCCAGGTCCCAGTAGTATGATCCGCATCATAGTCCTGGTAATCAAGCCTACATCCTAAGGACTTTATCAACATGTATATGAGAGACAGTATAATAATACGAGTGAACATGTTAAGATAAAAGCAACCAGATAGCATACTATCATGTCGAGCAAGAAAGTCCTCCATATATATGTCCAAGCATCCACTATATCATACAATAATGGCCTCTATGGCATACATATCACTAACAATCTCCCACTTGCACTAAGGCCATTTGTTGTAGTATCTCATACCCAACATCCTAAAAATTCTCTCAAATAGCATCTGGGGAGGGTCGTTCGTGAGTGGATCCACTGTGTTATCCTCTGTGTCAACTCTCCTGACCTTGATCTCCCGGCGATCTACTATCTTCCTGATCAGATGATACAGCCTATGAATATGTCTGGATCACTGATGGGACCCAGGTTCCTTGTCCAAAGCCACAGCTCCATTGTTATCACAATACACAGGTATTGGATGCTTAATGGATGGAACCTCACCAAGTTCATCTTATGAACTTTTTTTATCCAGACAGCCTCTTTGGCAGCATCGTTGGTAGCGATGTATTCAGCCTTCATCTCGAGTCTGCTACGGTATCTAGCTTGGAACACTTCCAACATACCATCCTACCACTGAGGGTGAAGACAAAACCCGAGACCGACTTACTGTCGTCCTTATCACTCTGGAATCTCGAATCGGTAAAGGACTCCACCTGGAGTTCACCGTTACCATACACCAAGAACATCTCTTCAGTCATTCTCAAGTACTTAAGAATGTTCTTCACAGCTGTCCAGTATTTCTCCCCAGGATATGATTGATACCTACTCACTACACCTAGTGAGTAAGCTATATCTGGTCTGGTACACAACATCGCATACGTGATTGACCCGACTGCCGAAGCATAGGGTATCCCTTTTATGTGAGCCCTCTCCAAGTCAGTCTTGGGAGACATCTCCTTGGAGAGAGTGATTCCTCAACAAGCGGGTAAATTACCACGCTTAGAATCTTCCATACTAAACCTCTTTAGTATAGTGTCTTTGTACCTGGATTGGGACGATCCAAATATTCGTTTAGATCTATCTCTATAGATCTTTATCCCTAGGATGTAGGAGGCATCACTTAGATCTTTCATGGAGAACTTTTGTGATAAGAAGATCTTGACCGAGTGTTGCATAGGAACATCGTTTTCTATCAAGAGTTTGTTATCCTCATACAATACGAGGAAGACAAGCATACTCTCTACTACCTTCTTATATATACATGGTGCATCTACATTTTTGATGAAGTCAAACTCTTTGACTGCTTCATCGAAACAGATGTTCCAGATTCGTGATGCCTACTTTAATCCATAGATGGATTTAAGCAGCTTGGACACGCTTCCGCTGCTCCCACTGTCTACGAAGCCCTCTGGCTGTGTCATGTACACGCTTTCTTTTAAATCACAATTTAGAAAAACGGTCTTGGCATCCAACTGCCAGATTTCGTAGTCATGGTATGCGGCAACGACAAGTAGGATCCTGATGGACTTAAGCATAGCCACTGGAGAAAAGGTTTCATCATAGTTGACACCTGGTCGTTGACGAAAACCTTTTTCTACAAGTCTAGTTTTGAAAGTTTCAACTTTTCCATCTACACCAATTATCTTCTCAAGATCCACTTGCTCCAGATGGGTTTTACCCCTTCAGGAGCAACTTTCAAAGTCTATACATTGTTGGTGTACATGGATTCCATCTCAGATCACATAGCATCCAGCCATTTCACAGAGTCTCCACTTATGATGTCCTGCTCGAAACTAGTTGGGTCTGTAGGGTTAGCTTAGCACCTTAGCAAGATTTTGGCAAGCATCAAGCATGCTACATTAAAATTTTTAGGATGCTAAACAAACCCTAACCAAGATCTTAACTAGAGAATTAGGGTAAACATTGCATGTAAACAACTTTATATCTAAGAGAGAGGGATTACAACCTTTGTAGTCCATTCCTTCACTTCATAAGCTTCGTGTTGAGGTCCCTTCGCTGTGATCATCAAGAACTCCGACTCTCGTGAGGCTCCAAGAGGTGAATGATGCATCTTGCTTGAAGTCTTCTTAATCTAAGATGATCTACCTTGAAGTATCTCTAACCCAAGCTTACACTTCACTAATAAACTTATTAGAGAAGTTAACACCCTAATCTAAGTGGCTAGAATAGATGAGGATGATGAAGTAGGAATTTTGCTCTCTTTTGTTTTCAATTTCTCACTTTATTTCATCACAACACAAAAAGCTAGAAAGCTTTTTTTTAAGGAAGAAGAAGAAGAAAGCTTTTGTGATGAATAATGAATTATTGTTGTGGTTACAAATCCAACCATGGGTTAAGAATGATAAAGTTAACCCTTGTAGAGAAATAAACTAGAGGCTAAGGTTTGGGTTGGGTTAATAAATATCAACACAAAATATCTAAGCTAAAGACAAAAGAAAGCTTCATGAAGCTTCATGAAAAAGGTAACCTAAATCCAAACCCTAACTTGTTTAAACTCCACAAAACATGTTGCATTTGTAACCCTAACTTGTTACAATATTATATATCACATATATAATATATTTTGCAACAAAAAGAAAATAATACAATTAACATATATCGCATATATATCAATGTATTATCCGGTGAGAAAAATGAATCAATAAAGCCAGCTTATATTAGTTAACGTAATGTAATATATCACATATATAATCATACATTAAATTATCGAATCAACACTTGATCCGACAATCCAGCTATATAGCATATAATCGACTAATATAACATGTACCTGTTCTTCGAATCAACACTTGATCCGATGACCCGGCTATATCACATATATCCGGCCCATATCACATATTGTGAGAATAGAATATGGTATCTCATATCGTATTATTCTCGGTCCCGCACATATCACATATGTGCTCCTACTCCGTTTTTCCTGAGCCAGGAAACCTCTTTGTAGGACTTTAAAGAATCATCAATACGCCGGCAGTAGAAGATAATCATATCAAACACCCACAAGCTGCAAGCGGTCAGCTAAACGTAACAGCTACCCAGGTATTGAGAGATCAGAAGATCAACAAGCAAGCCTGTACATTCTCCTGTGAATCCAACCAGTAACACTCCCGTACAGTTTGGTCTTTTCGTCTGATATGTCGCATATCCAGTCTAGGGGTGGTAAACGTCAGACCCCAGTAACCGATAAGTCATGTCGATATGAGGTCTATAACAGTTCGAGAAACTACTGATAACACTTACCAGTAAATCTCAGCAACCCTGGCCAGGGATTTCCAGTTATAGCCAATCGAACACAGCGCAACATCAACTCCCTATACCGGGAGAGACGAAACCCCTCCTATCGCTCATTGCCTCCATGTGATTCGGGACTGTACCCAAAAGCCACCGTTTTGCACGCCCTCTTGGACGTGGTAAGGTGGAAATCAAAGCACAGTGGGAATCACACAGGACTCTATGACGATCTCGGGTCTACAGACGAACCTGTACCAGTGTCACCGGAGAACTGCTATCTGACGATAGGTATAATACCATCTAGGAGTTCTCGGCGAGTCCGTTCAGTGTACCCAATCTCCACTGAGCACCCATATACCTTCTCTGATGTCAAACACCAATGGATATGGGATCATCCATCACCCATCATATGGGTCGAGAAGCGTATACGCTAGTCTACTCTGGTATATCGATGCCCTGTCTCGATACACCCTCGACTAGGAACAGTTATAGGATGTACTCATTGACTACACTGGCCCTACTAGCATGATCTTCATCATAGTCCTAGTAGTCAAGTACATATCCTAAGGGCTTTATCAACATGTGAGAGGAAGACAGTAAACCAATACAAGTCCACATGTTAAGATAAAGAGCAACCAGATAGCATACTATCATGTCGAGCAAGAAAGTCCTACCTATATATGTCTAAGCATCACTACAATATACATCGTATGTACAGTAATGACCTCTAGGGCATACATATAACTAACAATCTTCCACTTGCACTAAGTCCATCTGTCGTAGTATCTCATACCCAACAATCAGCAGAGGTTGTAGTATCTCATACTCAACCATCCCAAAATCTCGCAAATATTATTTGGGGAAGCAGGCCTTTGTGAGTGGATTCGCCATATTTTTCCTCTATGTCTACTCTCCTAAACCTGGATCTCCCTGGAGATCAACCATCTCCATGATCAGGTGATACTGCTTAAGAATATGTCTGGATTTCTTATGGGACGGGGGTTCCTGGGCCTAAGCCACAATTCCATTGTCACACAATGGTAGGAACGAAGTTCATCTCATGAACATATATATATATATATATATATATATATATATATATCCAAACCGCTTCTTTGGTAGTAACCTTGGTAACGATGTATTTTGCCTTTAATCATCTAGTATGTCACGGTATCTAGCTTGGAACTCTTCTAACATACCGTCCCTCTATTGAGGGTAAAGACAATGCCTGTGACTGACATTCAGTTGTCCTTATCACCCTGGAACCATTCCAGTGATTCTCCCCAGGATCGATTGATACCATCTCACTACACCTAGTAAGAATTCTAACATCAAATTAGATCTATCTTATAGATCCAAAACCTAGGATTTAGGAGGTATCACCTTGATCTTATATGGAGAATCCTTGTGATAAGAGGAGATTGACCGGGCATAGCATAGGAAACTCCTTCCCTATCAAGAGTATGTCATCCACGTACTATACGAGGATCACCACCATACTCCCTACTACCTTTTTGTATATACCAGGTTCATCTACCATTTTGATGAAGTCAAACTCTTTGACTACCACATCAAAACAGACGTTCCAACTCCGTGATGCCTAATTTATCCCATGAAACAACTTGCACAGGTTTCTGCTGCTCCCACTGTCTACGAAGCCCTCTGGCTGTGTACTTATAGATGCTCTCTTCTAAATCACTATTTAGAAAATCAGTCATAACACCCAACCTCCAGATAACGTAGTCATGGTATGTAGAAATGGCA
This sequence comes from Agapanthus africanus, assembly GCA_030015575.1. Taxonomy (NCBI): domain Eukaryota; kingdom Viridiplantae; phylum Streptophyta; class Magnoliopsida; order Asparagales; family Amaryllidaceae; genus Agapanthus; species Agapanthus africanus. Next base: position 133,026,914 of record CM057343.1, read on the forward strand.
AGTAGGATCTGGATGGACTTAAGCATTACTTTGAAAGTCTCAACTTTTCCATGTACATCAAGTAATCTTCTCAAGATATACTTTCTCCTGATGGAGATTTAACCCTTCAGATAAAGCAACCAAAGTCCATACTTTGTTGGTGTATATGGATTCCATCTCAGATTAGTTAGCATCCAACCATTCTCACAGAGTCCCTACTCTTAATGGCCTGGTCGAAACTAGTTGGGTCATCATCTCATGATGCAATCCTCGCTCCCACTATCATAGAGAAACCGAAGCATCTCTCAGTTGGATGAGGAACCCTACCAGATCGGCGGAGAGGCTGAGGTTCATTGGGAGCTATTGAATCCTCCGGTTCTACCAAATCATCAGCTGCAGTTTGTATAGCTGGAAATCCTTCCAGTTCTACCTCATGTCTACTAATTCCTTCACAAGAAATTCCCTTTTTCTCAAAAAGGTGGCATGCCGAGAAATAAAACACCTTTTGTTCCTCGGTTCGGTAGAAGATATTCCCCTGCGAATGCTTGGGATATCCTACAAACTTCCACAGAACTGACCTTACCTCGAGCTTGTCCGGATTTTGCTTTTAGACATAGGCCGGACAACCCCAAATCTTAACATACTTAAGACATGGGCTCTTCCCATACCATATCACATATGGAGTGGTAGACACCTGATTTGATTGGAACCCTATTCAATAGGTATGCAGCTTCACAAGTGCATAACACCCAAAAGGAAATAGGCAACTCAGTAGTACTCATCATAGAGCACACCATTCACATAGGGTGCGATTGCTCCGCCCCGATACACCTACGTGCTATGGTGTATACGGAGGAGTAATGCTGAGAGAGAATCTCATTCTTCTTTAGAATAGTCCAGGAATTCCGTGCACAAGTATTCTCCTCCCTGATCACATCAAAGAATATAATACTTATATCTGTTTTTGGTTCTCTACTTCTAACCTATATTCATTGAATTTCCTAAAAGCTTCAGACTTGTATTTCAACAGGAACACATGTGCGAATCTTGAGAGATTATCAGTGAATGTAATGAAGTAAAAATAACCAGTCCTGGCATGTGTAGACAGAGGACCTTACATACATCATCATGTATCAATCCCAAGAGTTCAATAACTCTTTCTCTGTTTCCAATAAACGGAGCTGTGGTCATCTTATTCTTTGTGACATGACTGACAAGTTTCACAAGATGTAAATTCAAACAGATTTAAATATGCATCTCTATGTAACTTAGCTAGTCGGGTCGCATTGATATGACCTAGTCTACAATGCCTCAAGAAGGATTTGTTCATTTCTAAACTCTTCCTCTTGTATGTGTTCTGTACGTTTAAGAACTGTAATTTGATTTAGAACGTATATGCTTTTAGATAACGTGCCTAAACCGATTAACTCTTGATATAGGAAATGTTCAAAACATTATCCATAAATACAAAATTATATCCTTCTTTACTAAATAAAGAGACCGATATGATGTTGTATATCAGGTTTGGTATGTAATAGCATTCGTTCAGAATCAATGTAATCTGTAATACAGGGTGATAACTGCCAACAGACTTGGCTGCAACACTTGCACCATTTTTAACTCTTAAAACTTATCACCCTTTCTCAGTTCTCTACCAATCTGGAGCCCATGTAATATATTACATTTGCGGGATCCTGATCCGGTATCTCATACCCAGGACGTAAAGAATACTGAGAAACAGTTCTCTGTAATGAACATACCCGAAGAAGATGCATCATCATGTACTTTCTTCGTTTGGGCGGCACAGGAATTCTGGTAATCCCCTATTTCCTGCTCGGTCTTATAACAGTTATAAGTTGGAGCGGGACCAACGTTCCTTAGCGCAGTATAATAAGCGGGTTCGGTCAATACATCCGTATTATTATCTTGATTAAGGCGTGACATGGTCGCTGCCTGGAGAGAGAGAGAGAGAAGAAAACACTCAGCGTATGCTCTAGCAAGATTAGATTGGTTATTAATATATCTAATCAGGATGGCTCCCACTGTTTTTAGTCAAATCTTCCTTCAAACCCTAAAAGGAAAGACTAGTCGGGATTAATTACACCCTACAAGTTCGCCAATCTTTCAGCCAGGCCAGTGCCAGTACTTTGAGGGAGGTTTCCCGTGCTTTCGCACGGAATTAATTAAAATAAACCTTGTTTTTCCAGGGGCGTAACCCCGTTAACACCTTTCTAGGCACCTACTTGATCGGCTAATTGTAATGTGTAAAACTCTCCCAGGAGTAACTCTTACTATCAACGGGTATCGGGATCCAACTATCTCATAGGAGGTATGCAATCTCATTGCAAATTTCAACACTTGAAATTCCCAATAATATTTTACCCCTATCCTCCTATGACCTTGACAAAGGCCAACAAACCATAGGATGCTAGTCAAGTTCAACCCGTCTTTTCCTGATTGAATTAAACCTACCCGCACGGCACTTGACAAAAGCCAACAAGGTCGCACGACTACCCTAATCCAATCGCATCATATGCTTATGCAGATAAGCAGTAATCTGCTACCGCACACTACGCCTTGACAAAAGCCAACAAACGCAACACGAATACTAACTATTACTTATCTGAAATGACGGAGGGCTACGACAGATTTTTAAGAAAACCTTTTGCGTAATTAACTTGATATCGTTGTAGAGTCAAATGATTTAAATGGAGTGTTTTTGAGGCCTTTACTAGTTTTGCTAAAGAGGTCACTCCCGGTGAAGGGATCTCGGCTCTTTCCTCGTCGAATGAGGTGCAGGATATTTCACAAATACCACTATGCAAAGCAAGAACTAGAAAAGCAATCAAAAGAGAAACCGAGTTTGTAGCATCTGCTAGTTTCGCTAAAGAGGTTTGTTCCCCTCCAAAAGACGCGGCGAAGACGCGATAAACGTCTAGCCTGAATTTCGGGGCAGATGCTAATTGGTTCTATCCGTCCACCTCTCCGAAGATGCCAAGTTGATTTATGGCACCATGTATCGAAGGTTTAGACGAATGCGGCCGATGTAGCAGACTTCGTTAGATTCCCCCTCATTTGAGGGGTTTTTGATTGTGGGGACGCTCTTCTCTGTAGGCGCAAGCCCCTGCAGTTAATTACGCTACTGCGTCGCGGTAACCAATTTCTCCTTCTCCAGATGGTCACTTCGTGTCGTAGGTGTTTGTTTTGTTTGTGGTTGCCCATGGATTGTATATGGAGACTAATTTATTTTGTCGCCCGTAGGACGTGGATTAGTCCAAATCCGTATTTTCTTAGATTTGGGTTTGGGGGTTGGGTTTAAGGATACGTTAGTCTCATTTGAGACTAAGATCAACTTAAACGTTTGTTAATGATACATTAGTCTAATTTCAGACTAAGATCAACTTAACGGGATCCTTTAGATCCAAAAAAAGAGTGTTTGGGTTCTATTGTTTAGTTTAAGGACATGGTGGTCCATTACCAGTTTAAGGACATGGTGGTCCAATGTTAGTTTAAAGACATTGCGGTTGAAGGTTAAGGACATCATAGTCCGTGAGTTTAAAGACCTCACAGTCAAGGTTAAAGACATCAAAGTCCGTGAGTTTAAAGACCTCACAGTCAAGGTTAAGGACATCATAGTCCATGAGTTTAAAGACCTCACAGTCAAGGTTAAGGACATCATAGTCCGTGAGTTTAAAGACCTCACAGTCAAGGTTAAGAGGTTAAGGACATCATAGTCCGTGAGTTTAAAGACCTCACAGTCAAAGCTAAGGACATCATAGTCCGTGAGTTTAAAGACCTCACAGTCAAGGTTAAGGACATTATAGTCCATGAGTTTAAAGACCTCACAGTCTAGGTTAAGGACATCATAGTCCGTGAGCTTAAGGACCTCACAGTCCATAGTTTAAATACGTCATAGTCTATAAAGTTTAAGAACATCATAGTCCATGAGTTTAAGGACCCCACAGTCCACGGAATGTATGATTGTCGGGACCCGTCACCTCTCTGAAGACGTTGAAGAATTACAACGACAAATATCAGAGGAGTAAAGAGATGTACCCTCGAACCAAAGTTGGTTTGGGGATCTGTAGTCCAATTTGGAACTAAGATCAATTAATTAAATTATGAGCACATTGGCTCAGTTAAATATGAATTGAGGACTTATGGCCAACTTGGGCTAAGTCCAATTAGATTAGAAATGTTGGCCTTTTGTTGGACCATTAAACATTTGTCTGGGTTCAAACCCCCATTATATGGCACTGCTAAACAAGGGTTCTGACAACATTTTATCTTTTGTTGAGTGCCGAGCACTCATATGCCATATAGGATGTTCTATTTTGGAAGGCAAGGATGTACTTGAGACTCAGTAAAAAGAAAAGTCTTGCCTTTGAAGGACTTAGCCAATTTAGGCTAGGATTGATTTCAATATAGTGTTAAACACTAACATATATTTGATGGTCACGTGTTTCCACGTGATGCGCTGAAAATAGTGTTAAACACTAAGGACAAAACATTCAAGATAGTGTTAAACACTAAAATTGGATTGGTCACGTGGGGCCTTGTGATGCCTCTGAAGGTGGGGACCAGTCTTCCTTTGTTCTATTCTCAAATTTGCAAATAAGTGTTAAACACTTTTAGTTTTCACGGCCATCACGTGTGGGCACGTGATAGGAACTCATGCGCTGATTTATTAAGGTGTTTATTAGGGGTCATGTGAGGACACGTGAGGGCGCCCTAATTAGAATCTGCTTTTGCCTTTGTTCTTTTTTCTTTTGAGGGTCACGTGTGAGCACGTGAGGCATTGCCTCCAGACTAATTCTTTCTTATTTTTAGGAATCTGTTTAAGGGTCACGTGGGAGCACGTGATCTAGTTTTATTCAGAGCGCCCAAAGCCAGTACTGCTTTCGCTTTTGTTCCCTTTGTTTTGGAAGTCACGTAGGAGCATGTGAGGCATTGCCTCCGAGCTAATTCCTTCTTATTTTTGAGGGATCATTTTAGGGGTCATGTGGGAGCACGTGAGGCATTGCCTCCGAGCTTTTTTCTTCTCATTTTGGGGGATCTTTTTAGGGGTCATGTGGGGGCACGTGACCTAGCTTTATTCTTTCTTTTCTGATTATTGAGGATGGGGGTCACGTGTTACCACGTGACCCAGTTCTTTACGTGCATGGAGAGCTTTAAGTCTCTTGTTTTTTAAGAATTAAATTCTCTGTAGGGTTAAACCCTAATTCTGTTTTTAGAGGAATTAAATTCCTATGCATGTGAAAGAATTAAATTCTTATTTGGGAGAATTAAATTCTCATATAGGGTTAAACCCTAGTTCTATTCTGTTAGAGGAATTAAATTCCTATGAATTTTGGGGAATTAAATTCCTTAAACTTAAATTCTCCTTCTAAGTTTTGGATCTGCATGGCAGAATCTCCCCGATGAGAATTAAATTCTCAACCTGTGGGGAGATCTGCTTCTGCAGATCTTTAACCAAAGGAAGAACTAAGTTCTTATTCAGAAGAGTTAAACTCTTAATTTGAGAATTAAAATCTCTTTTATGTTTTATGGAGCTTAGATCTCTTTCCCCTTTCTCACCTAGGGTTTCTTTTCTTTTCTGAAGAAATTTTCATTTCTCTTTTGAGAATTAAATTCTCCTTTCTTTTTCTCTCTCTTGAGAATTAAATTCTCCTCTCTTTTTTTCTCTCTCTTGAGAGTTAAATTCTTCTCTCTCTTTTTCTCTCTGTTCTTCTCCCAAAAAAAAGTAGATCCCCTTTTCTTCTCTTTTTGGCTCCTATTTATAGGAGAAAGAAAAGAATCAATTTGTTTAGTGAATCTTTCATTGAAAGATTTTGGTTGTTTTTGTAACCAACATGATCTTTTAGATCACTCAGTGAATTTTATTCACCATTGGATTTTTAATCCAAAAGATATTCTGTTTGTTATTCTTGGTGAATTTCAGGGAAATCTATCTTTGTATAGAATGTTTCTATAAATTGGTGATCTTTAATCACCATTGGATTTTTAATCCAACGGTGCTCCACTTTACAGAGCGCAATCTTTTTGTTTGGAAAGATCTAAGGAAATATTAGGATTTTGATTTCCCTTAATTAGAATTTAATTCTATTAATTCAGAAGGTTTAAGAGCCTATCACGTGTTAGCACGTGACCCACTGAATAAGCTTTTAACCAGAATTTAATTCTGCTGTTTTTAAAGAACTAAGGAATCATCACGTGTCAGCACGTGACCCTTGGTCACGTGTAGACACGTGATGCCCCATTGGGGTCTTTCCTTGCTGTTTTATTATGCTTTTTTAATTCTCTTCAATAGGTTTTTGAAGGCCCATCACGTGTTGGCATGTGACCCATTTAATTATTTATTTTATTCAGTGCCTACAGGCTTTGTCTGTAAATGGTCACGTGTGGGCACGTGATGCTCGGTCATGTGTGGGCACGTGATGCCTCATAACTTTTGATCCCAAATGAATTATGATGCCCATAATATATCAAATCTAAGGATTTTTCGAGACGCTTTCGATACCATCAGAATTTAGCTGTTTCTCCTTCGAGAGTATGTCAAAATACAGCCTGGAAAATACTGGTTCACATTTTCTTAAGCCTATCGCTGCCATTTGATACCTTGGGCTCTTTTGCGCAGAAATTTTTGGCGGGAACAAATGCCCCCCACTACTTTGCCCACGTAAGTATATACGTGAGTGAAGTAGTGCAGAGTAATTTCATAGTGTAAGACCAGTTTCGGGTTGGTATATAATTTTCAGAATCTTGATCTGAGAAGATAACGAGCGGACACAAGCGTCATCATTTATCATTGACTCAAATCTCGACTCTTAAGAGATATAGTTCCAAACCCTCAACTCCATGAGCCGCACCCGTCTATTTCTTCATGTCTTACTCTGGCGTGAAGTAGTTTATATGCTCATGAGTAACTTCTCCATTTCAGTGGCATGTAGTTTTGGCAAGTGTGGCACATAAATGGTAGATAACAGTTCTTCTTGAACTCTTTATAGGGTAGCGATGGCTTAGGAAACAGGGTTAGGATCTGTTGCCTAAGACTTTCCAACTTTATGAGCCGTGAGGGTCTCATAAAAACTTTTCTCCCTACGAGTCGTGAGGATCTCGTAGGTGTATTTTCTCCTTAGGGGTCGTGAGGACTCCTAAGTGCGTTTTCTCTTAAGAGTCGTAAGAATCTTACAAGAGAATTTTCTCCCTTACAAGTCGAGAGGACTCATAAGTGATTGTTTTCCTCCTTGTCGATGTTCGATTTCGGAGAGTGTGGTCTGTAGATAGTCTATCTTGACCTCCTTGTAGGGCACCGATGGATTAGAAAACAGGGTTAGGATCTGCCACCTAAGACTTTTCAAATTTATGAGCCGTGAGGGTCTCATAAAGACTTTTCTCCCTACGAGTCGAGACGAATCGAGAAGTTCTTGTAAGAATGTCCTAACGTCACAGTTAACCTTTGCTCTTTACGACAGAGGTCCGTTAGGGTCTGTAGTACTAGGGTTTTGCCCGTCGTACCGTCGCGTTGGCTGATGTATCCCTCGATAAGCAATCTTGCTGTTCGAATAGCCTTGCGACTGTCGTGTCTTTGATCCCTTCGGGGGATGGACAAGACGTCTTCAAGCAATCTTCTTAGGCAGTTTGACCGTCAGAAGAGCAAGCGTTAGGAATTTTTCCATGCCGCTTTTTACTTGAGGTTAGGCTCATTTTGGAGAGCCCCGATGAGTCATAACCACTCCGCGCTGGTGTGGGATGATCTCCGATAGTCTTTCAGGTTTTATATGAGTTGCCGTCAAGACCCTGAAGCTAGGAATTTGGCATTTGCTTCGTTTTGCTGGCATTGCGTCTGCTGTAACGAGACAAATGTCGTGGTTATCTCTAGGTTGCGTGTGAACCGTCGAGGCTTGGAACTAGAGATTTTGCCATGGCTCCGTTGTTTGATTGTCACGTCTGGATCCTGCTGGAGGAAGAACGCTGTGGTGACATCTCGTCTACTGTATCGAGACGAACGTCGAGGTGGCGATCACTCTATGCTGGTGTGGGATGATCTTCGTTAGTCTTTCGGGTTTTATATGAGTTGCCGTCAAGACCCTGAAGCTAGGAATTTGGCCTTCGCTTCGTTTGCTGGCATTGCGTCTGCTGTAATGAGATGAATGTCGCGGTTGTCTCTAGGTTACGGGTGAACCGTCGAGGCTTGGAACTAGGGATTTTTCCGTGGCTCCATTGTTTGATTGTCGTGTCTGGATCCTGCTGGAGGAAGAACGCTGGGGTGACATCGCGTCTGCTGTAACGAGACGAATGCCGAGATGGTGACCACTCCACGCTGGTGTGGGATGATCTCTGATAGTCTTTTAGGTTTTATATGAGTTGCCGTCAATAACCTGAAGCTAGGAATATTGCCTTTGCTTCGTTGTTTTGGCGTGTCCGAATCCTGTTGGAGGAAGAACGCTGTGGTGACATCTCGTCTACTGACGAACGTTGAGGTGGTGACCACTCCGCGCTGGTGTGGGATGATCTCCGATAGTCTTTCAGGTTTTATATGAGTTGCCATCAAGACCCTGAAGCTAGGAGTTTAGCCTTTGTTTCATTGTTTTGGCGCGTCCGAATCCTGCTGGAGGAAGAACGCTGTGGTGACATCTTGTCTACTGTATCGAGACAAACGTCGAGGTGGTGACCACTCCGCGCTGGTGTGGGATGATCTCCGATAGTCTTTCAGGTTTTATATGAGTTACCGTCAAGACCATGAAGCTAGGAATTTTGCCTTTGCTTCGTTTTGTTTTAACCGTGAGGTCTTTTGTTGACGTTGCGTCTGCATCCTGCTGGACTGGGAAGGAACGCTGCTGTTGACATTGCTACTGCTGTAACGAGACGAATGCTGAGGTGGAGCTAGGATTTTGCCGTCATTCTGCTTTGCTGACCATGGGGTCTTTCGTTGACGTTGCATCTACATCCTGCTGGACTGCGAAGGAACGCTGTTGTTGACATTGCGTCTGCTGTAACGAGACGAATGCTGAGGTGGAGCTAGGATTTTGCCGTCACTCCGTATTGTTTCGACCATGGGGTCTTTCGTTGACGTTGCATCTGCATCGTGCTGGACTGTGAAGGAACGCCGTTGTTGACATTGCGTCTGCTGTACCAAGACGAATGCTGAGGTGGAGCTGGGATTTTGCCGTCACTCCGCTTTGTTTCGACCATGGGGTCTTTCGTTGACGTTGCATTTGCATCCTGCTGGACTGCGAAGGAACGCCGTTGTTGACATTGCGTTTTCTGTAACGAGACGAATGCTGAGGTGGAGCTGGGATTTTGCCGTCACTCCGCTTTGTTTCGATCATGGGGTCTTTTGTTGACGTTGCATCTGCATCCTGCTGGACTGCGAAGGAACGTCGTTGTTGACATTGCGTCTGCTGTAACGAGACGAATGCTGAGGTGGAGCCGGGATTTTTCCGTCACTCTGCTTTGCTGACGTTGCGTCTGCATCCTGCTGGACTGCAAAGGAATGCCGTTGTTGATATTGCGTCTGCTGTAATGAGACGAATACTGAGGTGGAGCTAGGATTTTGTCATCACTCCGCTTTGTTTCGACCATGGGGTCTTTCGTTGACGTTGCATCTACATCCTGCTGGACTGCGAAGGAATGCCATTCTTGACATTGCGTCTGCTGTAACGAGACGAATGTTGAGGTGGTCTCTAGGCTGTTTGTGAACTGTCGAGACTTGGCTCTCTTTCGGATGGAGCCTGGGGGAAGGTATGGTTCCCTCTTTGTTTGTGCCCCTGGATTGTATACATGGATCGATATGATCTCACCTGTAGGGCAAGAGTTTCATTTCATATATATTTTTTTTGTTTTCTTTCCGTGATGCTCTATCATTCCAGCTTTTTATATCGCGAAAGCCGCGATTGCCCAATCATTTCGGCTATTTTTTCGCGGTGCCCAATCATTTCGGCTATTTTTTTTCTTTTTACTCGCTGTTTTTTTATTGCGATTTGCCTAACCATTTTGGTTATTTTGTATGCATATATTTTTACTTGCTGATTTTGCTGCAAGTTGCCCCATCATTTCGGCTATTTCATATGCATCACGAGTGTGGAACTTGGGATTTGATATCGATTTAGGCATCAGTATTGCTGCAACTGGGATATTGCCAGGAGCGAATCATCATTTGCCTTTGTCGGTTCGAACAAAGGTGGCTTAGCAAACAGGGTTAAGATCCTGTCGACTAAGGATTTTGACTCCATGAGCCGTAAGGGTCTCATAAAGGTATTTCTCCCTACGAGTCGTGAGGATCTCGTAGGTGCATTTTCTCTTTAGGAATCGTGAGGATTCCTAAGTGTGTGTTTTCTTATAAGTCGTAAGGATCTTACAAAAGTGTTTTCTCCTTATAAGTCGAGAGGACTTACAAGTGTCGTTCGCCATATGAAGATATCCTTCGTCAGTGGTGGGATTCTGTTGGGGAAACGTTTATTTGTGCCCGTGGATTGTATACAAGGGTCAACATTGAACCGCTTGTAGGGCAGCATTGGAGGTTGTGATGGCTTAAGAACAGGTTCAGATCCCTGTAGCTTAAGGCTTTTGAATCCTATGAGCCGTGAGGGTCTCATAGGGGAATTCTCCTTACGAGTCGTGAGGATCTCGTTAGTGTAACTTCTTCTTAGGAATCATGGGGATCCCTAAGTGTGTTGTTCCCTTGTGAGTCGTAAGGATCTCACGCAGGTATTTTCTCCTTGCAAGGTCGTGAGGACCTAGTAAGTGTCTTTTAACGAGATTGCGCCCTTTCGGGTTTTCACAAACTCGCCGGTAGCCCTGCTGTTTTTACTCATGGAACCCTTTCGAGTTTTCAACCGTGCCCATTCTGCTTATGGACGTACCGTTTTTTTTACGAGTCTGCGCCCTTTCTGGTTTTCACAAATATCGCCGGTAGTCCTGCTGTTTTTACTCACGGCGCCTTTTCAGGTTTTCATCCGTGACCACTTTTCTGGTGGACATACCTTTTTTTGTGGGTTTCAAGTGGTATATTCCACTTGACTGCAGGACTCATTTGTAAACCCCTTGATATCCTTTCTATTCTTTTGAGAAGAAAAGACCACCTTGCATAGAGATTCTTCCTCCCGTGAGAAATATGCCCCCTTTGTATACCTCGGGGAGAACGAGTATCCACGTCGTCGCTATTTTGGTGACAGATTGCTTCAAAGTCGCTCATTTTTTTTTTAGCGTCGGTGACAAATACTACCTTGCCTCTGCTTTTCGTTCATCTTCATCAGATGATGAAGGGTCTTAACTCAGCTGATCCAATCGAGTCATTTTATCCATGAGTTTTTGGAAAGTTGTCGGCTTGTAGAGGGCCATATATGAAGACGCCTTTGAATTTAGGTCAAGAGTGGCTATGAGCATTCCCATATCTATAACTTCATCGATGCGTTGCTTGTATTTGACCAGAGATTTCGCCATCGGGTAACACATTGAACCCAAGTCTCATTTGGTCTAACCCTTTCGTTGACTAGTGCCGTCACGATAGTGCGTTTATTCACACTAGCGAATCTCTGACAGGAGGGCATCTCCATTTCGTCGAAGGTATTCATAGAGTCATTCGGGAGTTCCGCATACCATTCGAAGGCAATGCCCACCAGACAGCCGAAGAACTGTCAGAGGAGAAAAATATCAGTATTGCCGCACATGGGTTCATATCACGCAATATGCTGGCGAGGATTCCCAGTTCCTTTGTACATGTGGCACGTTGGAAGTGTGTACTCTGGCAGGTATTGTATTTGATCGTACCATGTCGGATACGGTCAACCGTTCTTGATTGATCTATTTACGGCTTCACTGGAGTAGTGAGTCTTGATTTGCTGAGTGGCATGTTCGTTCAGCTTTGCTTTTGAGAACATTTCCTCTTCGGCTGTTGATGAGACTCGTAGAGGATTTGAAATGTCACCCTTGTCTTTAAGAGTGACTACCGGCAGTTCATTCGCTTGTGATTCCGATCGAACCATCATTCCAGCCATATTTTGAATCAGAAGGGCCATCTGGTTCTTTTTAGTGGACATTTCTGTTGCTTCTGCATCTCCCTTTTTCAGAGCGTGCTTTTAGGAAATCAATATCCGACCCCTTCTCTATTCTTTCTCCAGGTACGTCTTCGGGACTTTCCTTAGACGATGGATTAACGAGTGGTGCCGCCTGAGCAAGCATCTCCTGCAGCTTTTCACGTTGCAGTTGAAATTTTGTTAAGGACCGAGTTTGAGGTCGGTGTCTTGTAGAAGCTCGAACTTCGTCTTTGGAATTCACCACATAGACTATGTGAACTACCATGCCTCCAGGCTTGGGGTGTTTGGAGTTTTTAGCCTTTGGAGTTTGCTTCGGGCACTTGAGCTTATTGGGCCTCTCTTTTTTGTGAAAAGCCGCTTTGGTCTTGGGAGGAACCGCTGTATCGGGATCCGCCTTGGGATGAGTCCCCTTGACCTGCTTCCACACCTTATATATAGATGAGGAAAGTTGCTTTAGGGAGCGAACTGCTTTCTGCTCTCGTGGGATCTCCATGGGCTGTGGAGATTTCTTCAATATTGCGGTAGGAGAATTTTGTCTGACCCTTCGCAACAATTTGAAGTTGTTCCCGGTTGGAACAAAATTCACCACTGGGGTTGAAACAGGACCATACAGAGAACTGCCCCCAGCTCATTTTGTATGATGCCGATATCGACGTCGACCATTTCTTACGGCTGGGATTTGATTAGCCTCAGGATTTTTCCGAGCCTGCCCTCTGTTTCCTTTAGGATCTTGAATATTATGCCCCCTGTGTCGGCCTTGGTCCTTGGCAGGTGCCAGTTGTTTGAGGACCGATTCCATTGGCAAAGCTACATCTTGGGGAACCAGCCTGTGGAAGATAGACTTCCACTGGGCTTCCTCCATCGGCGTTGAGGTACCGAGGGTCGGAGGTGGGAGTATCGACCCAAAAAGAAGCCTGTTGATTTCTTAAAGAGCCGGATTGCAGAAATTTGAGGCTGCAAGTGACCCATACTTGATTCCACCGGATATGACAGAGCCTGAGTTGCTAGGGTGGGAGGAAACGCCATTATTCATAGAGACGAAATGCCGGCTTCAGTATCCACTCCCCTAAGGGAAACCAAAAACATACACACCGCGATTATCTGATCACGGAAAAAAAAAACACGACACACGAAGTGTGGAGTGGAAAGAGGAAAAGGTCCCAACGGGCGTGCCAGAATCTGTTCCCCTTCGAAAGACGCGGCGAAGACGCGATAAACGTCAAGCCTGAATTTCGGGGCAGATGCTAATTGGTGCTATCCGTCCACCTCTCCGAAGATGCCAAGTTGATTTATGGAACCATATATCAAAGGTTTAGACGAATGCGGCCGATATAGCAGACTTCGTCAGATTCCCCCTCATTTGAGGGGTTTTTGATTGTGGGGACGCTCTTCCCTGCAGGCGCATGCCCCTGCAGTTAATTACGCTACCGCGTCGCGGTAACCACTTTCTCCTTCTCCAGATGGTCACTTCGTGTCGTGGGTGTTTCTTTTGTTTGTGGTTGCCCGTGGATTGTATACGGAGACTAATTTATTTTGTCGCTCGTAGGATGTGGATTAGTCCAAATCCGTATTTTCTTAGATTTGGGTCTTGGGGGTTGGGTTTAAGGATACGTTAGTCTCATTTGAGACTAAGATCAACTTAAACGTTTGTTAAGGATACGTTAGTCTAATTTCAGACAAAGATCAACTTAACGGGATCGTTTAGATCCGACAAAAGAGCGTTTGGGCTCTATTATTTACTTTAGGGACATTGCGGTCGATTACCAGTTTAAGGACATGGTGGTCCATTACCAGTTTAAGGACATGGTGGTCCAATATTAGTTTAAAGACATTGAGGTCGAAGGTTAAGGACATCATAGTCCGTGAGTTTAAAGACCTCACAGTCAAGGTTAAGGACATCATAGTCTGTGAGTTTAAAGATCTCACAGTCAAGGTTAAAGACATCATAGTCCGTGAGTTTAAAGACCTCACAGTCAAGGTTAAGGACATCATAGTCCGTAAGTTTAAAGACCCCACAGTCAAGGTTAAGGACATCATAGTCCGTGAGTTTAAAGACCTCACAGTCAAGGTTAAGGACATCATAGTCCGTGAGTTTAAGGACCTCACAGTCAAGGTTAAGGACATCATAGTCCGAGAGCTTAAGGACCTCACAGTCCATATTTTAAAGACATCATAGTCTATAAAGTTTAAGAACATCATAGTCCATGAGTTTAAGGACCCCACAGTCCATGGAATGTATGATTGTCGGGACCCGTCACCTCTCTGAAGACGTTGAAGAATTACAACGACAAATATCAGAGGAGTAAAGAGATGTACCCTCGAACCAAAGTTGGTTTGGAGATCAGTAGTCCAATTTGGAACTAAGATCAATTAATTAAATTATGAGCACATTAGCTCAGTTAAATCTGAATTGAGGACTTATGGCCAACTTGGGCTAAGTCCAATTAGATTAGAAATGTTGGCCTTTTATTGGACCATTAAACATTTGTCTGGGTTCAAACCCCCATTATCTGGCACTGCTAAACAAGGGTTCTGAAAACATTTTATCTTTTGTTGAGTGCTGAGCACTGTTGAGTGCTGAGCACTCATATTTCATATAAGATGTTCAATTTTGGAAGGCAAGGATGTACTTGAGACTCAGTAAAAAGAGAAGTCTTGCCTCTGAAGGGCTTAGCCAATTTAGGCTAGGATTGATTTGAATATAGTGTTAAACACTAACATATATTTGATGGCCACGTGCTCCCATGTGATGCGCTGAAAATTATGTTGAACACTAAGGACAAAATGCTCAAGATAGTGTTAAACACTAAAATTGGATTGGTCACGTGGGGCCATGTGATGCCTCTGAAGGTGGGGACCAGTCTTCTTTTGTTCTATTCTCAAATTTGCAAATAAGTGTTAAACACTTTTAGTTTTCACGGCCATCACGTGTGGGCACGTGATAGGCACTCATGCGCTGATTTATTAAGGTGTTTATTAGGGGTCACATGAGGACACGTGAGGGCGCCCTAATTAGAATCTTCCTTTGCCTTTGTTCTCTTTTGTTTTGAGGGTCACGTGTGAGCACGTGAAGCATTGCCTCCAGACTAATTCCTTCTTATTTTTAGGAATCTGTTTAAGGGTCACGTGGGAGCACGTGGCCTAGTTTTATTCAGAGCGCCCAAAGCCAGTACTGCTTTCGCTTTTGTTCCCTTTGTTTTAGAAGTCACGTGGGAGCACGTAAGGCATTGCCTCCGAGCTAATTCCTTCTTATTTTTGGGGTATCATTTTAAGGGTCATGTGGGAGCACGTGAGGCATTGCCTCCGAGCTTTTTTCTTCTTATTTTGCGGGATCTTTTTAGGGGTCACGTGGGGGCACGTGACCTAGCTTTATTCTTTCTTTTCTGATACGTGACTCAGTTCTTTACGTGCATGGAGAGCTTTAAGTCTCTTGTTTTTTAAGAATTAAATTCTCTGTAGGGTTAAATCCTAATTCTGTTTTTAGAGGAATTAAATTCCTATGCATGTGGAAGAATTAAATTCTTATTTGGGAGAATTAAATTCTCATATAGGGTTAAACCCTAGTTCTGTTCTGTTAGAGGAATTAAATTCCTATGAATTTGGGGGAATTAAATTCCTTAAACTTAAATTCTCCTTCTAAGTTTTGGATCTGCATGGCAGAATCTCCCTGATGAGAATTAAATTCTCAACCTGTGGGGAGATCTGCTTCTGCAGATCTTCAACCAAAGGAAGAACTAAGTTCTTATTCAGAAGAGTTAAACTCTTAATTTGAGAATTAAATTCTCTTTTATTTTTTATCGAGCTTAGATCTCTTTCCCCTTTCTCACCTAGGGTTTCTTTTATCTTCTGAAGAAATTTTCTTTTCTCTCTTGAGAATTAAATTCTCCTCTCTTTTTTTCTCTCTTGAGAATTAAATACTCCTCTCTTTTTTCTCTCTCTTGAGAATTAAATTCTCCTCTCTTTTTCTCTCTCTGTTCTTCTCCCAAAAAAAAGTAGATCCCCTTCTTTTCTCTTCTTGGCTCCTATTTATAGGAGAAAGAAAAGAATCAATTTGTTTAGTGAAGTTTTCATTGAAAGATTTTGGTTGTTTTTGTAACCAACATGATCTTTTAGATCACTCAGTGAATTTTATTCACCATTGATTTTTAATCCAAAAGATATTCTGTTTGTTATTCTTGGTGAATTTCAGGGAAATCTTTCTTTGTATAGAATGTTTCTATAAATTGGTGATCTTTAATCACCATTAGATTTTTAATCCAACGGTGCTCCATTTTACCGAGCGCAATCTTTTTGTTTGGAAAGATCTAAGGAAATATTAGGATTTTGATTTCCCTTAATTAGAATTTAATTCTATTAATTCAAAAGGTTTAAGAGCCTATCACGTGTTAGCACGTGACCCACCGAATAAGCTTTTAACCAAAATTTAATTCTGCTGTTTTTAAAGAACTAAGGAATCATCACGTGTCAGCATGTGACCCTTGGTCACGTATAGACACGTGATGCCCCATTGGGGTCTTTCCTTACTGTTTTGTTATGCTTTTTTAATTCTCTTCAATGGGTTTTTAAAGGCCCATCACGTGTGGGCACGTGACCCATTTAATTATTTATTTTATTCAGTGCCTACAGGCTTTGCCTGTAAATGGTCACTTGTGGGCACGTGATACTCGGTCACGTGTGGGCACGTGATGCTCGGTCATGTGTGGGCACGTGATGCCTCATAACTTTTGATCCCGGATGAATTATGAGGCCCATAATATATCAAATCGAAGGATTTTTCGAGACGCTTTCGATACCTTCAGAATTTAGCTGTTTCTCTTTTGGAAGTTTGTCAAAATACAGCCCGGAAAATACTGGTTCATATTTTCTTAAGCGTATCGCTGCCATTTGATACCTTGGGCTCTTTTGCGCAGAAATTTTTGGCGGGAACAAGGTCACTCCCGGTGAAGGGATCTCAGCTCTTTCCTTATCGAATAAAGTGCTGGATATTTTGCAAGGAATACTGCTATGCAAAGCAACAACTAGAGCTACCTGTTTTTGAAAATTCGATTCCACAATATCTTTAGGTTTCTTTTATTTCATTAATCTCATTAATGAAGTCCCATCAATTATGCTTCCCAAGAATCACAGAAGAAACGAAAGCAGTAATATTTATATATCAACATATATATATATATATATATATATATATATATAGTATAAGCATTCGTCTCTGGCAGTAATATGATCTCATCACAGAACATTGCAGCAGAAGAAACATATGAAATATTGGATATACTAGGAGATTCGTGTTTTATTTTGAGCCTTTATAAAACACAGATTCCACGGTCGCGATGAATAGCCAAACCCACATCCCTAGATCCCTACGAGAGCGGCAAGCAACCCTACAAATTCTAGAGTTAGGACACCCGGTCTCGACTCCTCGAGATGGTCTCCCACTGGACCCTAGAACCCTGTTACTTGTGCTCCCAGCCTTGGGTGTATCCTAATGTGGAAAAGTAAATAATATACAATGGTGACATCAACCTCAACCCGAAAGTGCCCCAATAAAAGAATATTACATACAATGAATTTTACATGAATGAAAATGAAAAACTCTCATCTCATATAAAACCCCCGGCTATTCAAAACACGACGATCCAATATAACATATCCTAGCAACATATAACATCACATGTCATCAACGTAAGTAAATATGCGTATCCCAATTGTCTTTGATGTATAGCAACGAAACTGGCGATACACCACATATTACACTTACGGTCGCAGAAAAGAAAGTGTAAAATTACAACATTTGGAATCCACAATCTACTTAGACATCATAAATCCGAAATATCACATATTTCGCATTTCATGCCTAACTGTATGAATTCCACATATTGTATCACATTCCAGATAAATAGACAATGTTGAACTTTCCGATCGAATAAACAAATACCCAAGATTTCCCAAATAGCTCAACATTTGAGTGGAGTTCAAAAAATCCCAGAACATGTCACAGCCGCTATGAACCAGCCGTAGAAGGGTCAAACCATCGCCTCACATGTGGCAATGCTAAACTACCACAAACCATATGGTTCAGTAGTAGTTTTGACGGTCACATAATCGAGTTATGGTTACGTTCTTCTAGAGGGTCCACAGATTCGCTTGCATGATTTTCTGAAAGTTTTAAACTCAGGAAAAATCCAACACTTGAAAGTTTTCCGACAGGGGAAAAAGTGAGTTATTGATATCCGTTCGAACCTTTTAACACGTTCTAAATTACCCGGAAAAACATAAACAAAATTGAGCTTTCCGATCGAATCAATGAATACAAAAGATCTCCAGAAAACTCAACACTTGAGTAATATTAAAAATTCCTAGAAGCATGATGTAATACCTACGGATCATCTGTTGAAGTACGATCCATCAATCCTCATGTTCTGCCGCGGAACCGCCGCCAATATCTTGGTTTGGCCGCGGTTCCATGGTGGCTTGATGGATTCAGGGAGTCGTACTTCTCAAATATCCATAGAATCACCTGCTTAATTTTCTGAGTATTTTTAATATGGAAAAGAACATATTTTAAAAAAATTTCCAGAGAGGGGTCAAATATGATGTTTCGGGGCTCGATCGGACTTTTAACTTCGTATAGACAACGCCTAATGCTCTAGCTTGGCTCTGATACCACTGTAGGGTTAGCTTAGCACCTTAGCAAGGTTTTGGCAAGTATCAAACATGCTACTTTAAAATTTTTGGGGTGCTAAACAAACCCTAACCAAGATCTTAACTAGAGAATTAGGGTAAACTTTGCATGTAAACAACTTTACAACTAAGAGAGAGGGATTACAACCTTTGTAGTCCGTTCCTTCGCTTCATAAGCTCCGTGTTGAGGTCCCTTCGCTGTGATCATCAAGAACTCCGACACTCGTGAGGCTCCAAGAGCTGAATGATGCATCTTGCTTGAATTCTTCTTGATCTAAGATGATCTACTTTGAAGTATCTCTAACCCAAGCTTACACTTCACAAATAAACTTATTGGAGAAGTTAACACCCTAATCTAAGTGGCTAGAATAGATGAGGATGATGAAGTAGGAATTTTGCTCTCTTTTGTTTTCAATTTCTCACTTTATTTCATCACAACACAAAAATCTAGAAAGCTTTTTTTCAAGGAAGAAGAAGAAGAAAGCTTTTGTGATGAATAATGAATTATTGTTATGGTTACAAATCCAACCATGGGTTAAGAATGATAAAGTTAACCCTTGTAGAGAAATAAACTAGAGGCTAAGGTTTGGGTTGGGTTAATAAATATCAACACAAAATATCTAAGCTAAAGACAAAAGAAAACTTCATGAAGCTTCATGAAAAAGGTAACCCAAATCCAAACCCTAACTTGTTTAAACTCCACAAAACATGTTGCATTTGTAAACCTAACTTGTTACAATATTATATATCACATAGATAATATATTTTGCAACAAAAAGAAAATAATACAATTAACATATATCGCATATATATCAATATATTATCCGTTGAGAAAAATGAATCAATAAAGTGAGCTTATATTAGTTAACGTAATGTAATATATCACATATATAATCATACATTAAATTATCGAATCAATACTTGATCCGAAAATCTGGCTATATAGCATATAACCGACTAATATAACATGTACCTGTTCATCGAATCAACACTTGATCCGATGACCCGGCTATATCACATATACCCGGCCGATATCACATATCGCGAGAATAGAATATGGTATCTCATATCGTATTATTCTCGGTTCCGCACATATCACATATGTGCTCCTACTCCGTTTTGCCTGAGCCAGGAAACCTCTGTATAGGACTCTAAAGAATCGTCAATACGCCGGCAGTAGGTGATGATCATATCAAACACCCAAGCTGCAAGCGGTCAGCTATACGTAACAACTACCCAGGTATTGAGCGATCAGAAGATCAACAAGCAAGCCTGTACATTCTCATGTGAATTCAATCAGTAACACTCCCGTACTGTCCGGTCTCTTCGTCTGATATGTCGCATATCCAGTTTAGGGGTGGTAAACATCAGACCCCAGTAACCGATAAGTCGTGTCGATATGAGGTCCATAACAGTTCGAGAAACTACTGATAACACTTACCAGTAAATCTCAGCAACCCTGGCCAGGGATTTCCAGTTATAGCCAATCGAACACAGCGCAACATCAACTCCCTATACCGAGAGAGACGAAACCCCTCCTATCGCTTATTGCCTCCATGTGATTAGGGACTGTACCCAAAAGCCACCGTTTTGCACGCCCTCTTGGATGCGGTAAGGTGGAAATCAAAGCACAGTAGGAATCACACAAGACTCTATGACGATCTCGGGTCTACAGATTAACCTGTACCAGTGTCACCGGAGAACTACTATCTGACGATAGGTATAATACCATCTAGGAGTTCTCGGCGAGTCCGTTCAGTGTACCCACTCTCCACTGAGCACCCGTATACCTTCTCTGATGTCAAACACCAATGGATATGGGATCATCCATCGCCCATCATATGGGCCGAGAAGCGTATACGCTAGTCTACTCTGGTATATCGATGCCCTGTCTCGAAACACCCTCGACTAGGAACAGTTATAGGATGTACTCGTTGACTATACTGGCCCCACTAGTATGATCTTCATCATAGTCTTAGTAGCCAAGTATATATCCTAAGGGCTTTATCAACTTGTGAGAGGAAGACAGTAAACCAATACAAGTCCACATGTTAAGATAAAGAGCAATCAGATAGCATACTATCATGTCGAGCAAGAAAGTCCTACCTATATATGTCCAAGCATCCACTACAATATACATCGTATGTACAGTAATGGCCTCTAGGGCATACATATAACTAACAGGGTCATCATCTTCCATGATGCAATCCTCGCTCCCACCGTATATTAGAAAACCGTAGTATCTCTCAGGTGGATGAGAAACCCTACTAGATCTGCGGAGTGGCTGAGGTTCGTCGGGGACTATTGAATCCTCTGGTTCCACCAAATCATCAGTTACAGTTTGTGTTGCTGGAACTTCTTCCAGTTCTACCTCATTACTACTAATTTCTTTCTCAAGAAATTCCTTTTCTAAAAAGGTGGCATGTCGAGAAACAAACATCTTTTGTTCCTCAGTGTGGTAGAAGATGTACCCTTGTGAATATTTGGGATATCGTACAAACTTGCACAGAAATTGAGTTCTATTGTGGTAGAATTTATTCCAGTTCTATTGTGCTCCCACTTTTTTTTTATTTTAAGAAATTGAGTTTCCATAAAGTGGGCATGCCGAGAAACAAAGACCTTTTGTTCCTCCGCGTAATAGAAAAGATACCCCGTGGAGTTCCTTGGGATCCCACAAACTTACACAGTACTGAGCGTGCCTTAAGCTTGTCCGCATGCTGCTTTTTGACAAAAGCTGGACATCCTCATATCTTTAGATACTTAAGATAGGGTTTCATCCCACTCCACATTTCATATGGTGTGGTAGGCACAGTCTTGGTAGAAACCTTGCTTAAAAGATATGCAGCAGATTCTAGTGCATAACCCCAGAAGGATCGCGGTAACTCAGCGTTACTCATCATGGAACGTACCATATCCAATAAGATGCGGTTCCTCCTTTCCGATACACTGTTGTGTTAATGTGTGTATGGAGGAGTAAGCTAAGAGAGAATTACATTCTCTTTTAAATAATCCAGGAACTCGGCACTTAAGTATTCACCATCTCGATCAGATCTGAGTGTCTTGATACTTTTGCCTGTTTGTTTTTCCACTTCATTCTTGTATTCCTGGAATTTCTCAAAGGTCTCGGATTTATGTTTCATCAAGAATACATGTGCATACTTTGAGAAGTCATCCGTAAAAGTAATGAAATAGGAATAACCACTTCTTGCATGTGTAGACATTGGACCACACACGTCGCTGTGTATGAGTCCCAAGAGCTCGCTTGCTCTTACCCCGTGTCCAGTGAACAGAGTCTTTGTCATCTTTCCTTTGAGATATGATTGACAAGTTGCATAAGACAAATATTCAAATGGATCCAAATATCCTTCTTTATGTAATTTCGTTAACCGTATCTCATTGATGCAACCCAGTCTACAATGCCATAAGAAAGTTTGATTTAATTCAGGAGACTTTTTTTCAGTGTGTTCTGGACATTGAAAACTTGGTGTTGATTTAATACGTATATACCGTTATCTAGTGTACCAGACCTAATCAAACCATGAATAAGGTGGATGTTCACTACATCACTTACAAATGTAAAATCATAACCTTCTTTATATAGTAAAGATACAGAGATGATATTACATGTCAAACTAGGTATACAAAAATAGTTAAGCAAAATCAAAATGTGCCCACTTGTCAATCCTAGGTGATATCCCCCTACGGATATAGCATCCATGCTCGATCCGTTAGCAACCCTGAGGGTCATATCACTAGCCTTGATAACTCTACGGTTTGTCAAAACCTGCAATGAATTACAGATATGAGATCCTGATCCGGTATCCAGTACCCAGGAAGTAGAGTTAATTGACAGAAAATTTTCAATCATAAACACACTTGAAACCGAAGCCATAACGTGGTTCGAATCCTGGTTTCTGGCTCTCCAAGCCCTACAGTCCTTCTTCCAATATCCTTTCCTGTGATAATAGAAGCATTCCTCTTTCTCTACGGTCGGCCTCGAAACTTTTGCCTTGCCCTTTCCCTCTACCTTACTGACACCACCTTTCGGCTTGGTGGGGGCCTTCTTCTTCTTCTTCCCCTTGGCTTTCGCCTTGGATCTAGAGGAGGAAGGTTCCCCAATAAGCAGAGCGGGTATCTCCCTGGTTTTCTGTAGGGTGCCCTCTGCACTCCTCAATATGTTGAGAAGTTCTGGAAGTGTAACTTTATTCCCTTGAATATTGAAATTCAAGATAAACTGGATGTAGGTAGAAGGGAGGGACTATAGAATCAAGTCTGTAAACAACTCGTTCTCCAACGTGTTCCCAATGTCCGCGAGCTCTTCAATATAGCTGATCATCTTAAGGACGTGGTCCCCTACAGATGATCCGACAGCCAACCACGCTTGAAACAATTTCTTTGAGGTCTCATATCTTGCGATACGAGATTGCTCTCCATATAAATCTTTAGTATGGAGGAAGATGGAAGATAAGTCCATCTTCTCATGCCGTCTCTGGTGTTCATTATCCATTGAGGCTAGCACGAGGCACTTGGCTCTCGTACAATCTATTTCCCATGTCTTATGAATTTCAATATCCGCGACGGTGGAATCTGGATCTAGGACGGTGTGGGCTTTAGTAGTAAGGAGGTAGCCCAGCTTGTTAGAGGTAATGGCCATTTGGACATTCCTTAGCCAATCTTTATAGTTTGGCCCTGTCAATTTATTTTTATCTAGCAGTAACTTAAGCCCAGCCATCTTGGTCGCTGCCATTAGGAGAGAAAAAAGAAACACTCAGCATGATACTCTTGTAAGTTTAGATTGGTTATTAGTTTATCTAAACAGGATGGCTCCCACTGTTTCTCGAATCCTCCTTCAAACCATAAAAGAAGAATTAGTAGGGATTAATCACACCCTACAATCCTTGCTTAACCTTTCGGTCAGGCTAGTGTCGGTATTTCGAGGGAGGTTTTCCAACGCTTTCGCAAAGTTCCTTAATTACATAA
This sequence comes from Agapanthus africanus, assembly GCA_030015575.1. NCBI lineage: Eukaryota > Viridiplantae > Streptophyta > Magnoliopsida > Asparagales > Amaryllidaceae > Agapanthus > Agapanthus africanus. Next base: position 133,050,592 of record CM057343.1, read on the forward strand.
TGTCTTTTTCCTGGAGGCGAAGCCTCGCTAACACTGTTCTAGGCACCTACTTGGTTTATAGCATTGATTGTGAAGTGAAAAAATCTCCCGAGGAGTAATAAAACTCACGATGGGATTAGGATCCAAATATCATCGTGTGTCAACTTTGAAGGAATCCTACCAAAATCATCACACTCCAGATGGTATGCAAAACTAGAAAGTTTCCTTTTCTTTTGAAACTCCCGATATGGATTTTTGCCCCAAGCTCTTATGACCTTGACGAAGGCCAACATATCATAAGATGCAAGTCAGGTTCTACCCGTCATTGTCCAGTTTAATTTGAACCCATTCGTACAAACCCTTGACGAAGGCTAAAATAGCTGTACGTCTGTCCCAAATCAACGCATCTATCTATGCTACAGATGAATACCCAGCAGCTGCCAATCACTATGCCTTGGCGAAGGTCAAAATACATAGCTTGAATACTACTGAATACCCATCTGAAATGAGGGAGGGCTACGGCTGGTTTTGGCGAAAAACGTGAACGTAATGAACTTGATATAGTCGAAGGAACCATGATAGCTTTTAAAAGTAGTGGTTTAGGCTCCGCATTTAAAAGTTGTTTTTCAAGAAAACCGAGTGGTTTTGAAATTGTTCCAACGATTTAACTTTGCTTTGTTTTCTTTGCATTAATCAATATTAATGCAGTCCCATCATTTAACCCTATCATTGATGAAAGAACCGAAAATAGAACGTACGCTTATGCCATCATCATTCTCCATAGGCCCCCGTCATGCACCGTTAGGTTACTTAATTAACGGCAGAGCGGGGGCTGGGCTAGCGCGGGTGCAAAACATAAGCAATGTTTATTATATACTATATATATATACATATACATATATATATATATATATATAGCCATTCATCTCACGCAATAATAGGCATTCCAGATCACAGCACAGATGAATATATTGGATATACTAGGATTTTTGTGTTACGTTTTAGCCTAGAACGAAAAACGAATTCCACAGTCGTGATGAATAGCCAAACACTAAACTAGACCCCTACGGGTGCGGCAAACTACCCGCCAAATTTCCGAAGTGAAGCAACCTCCCTCAATGAAATGAGTAGGCCACTCGGCACTTCAAGAACCCGGTAGTTTGTGCACCCCACCTTGGGTCTATCCTAGGTGCAAGATGTTGGGTTCCTAGGCACACTTGTGAAGGTTCATAAAGTATCAAACATGCACGAATAAAATTTTACATGTTCCGAACAACCCAAAGACAGAATCTTTGCTAGATTATTAGGGTTTAGCGTGCAAGATAACATCTTTTTATCTAAGTGTGAGGGATTACCACCTTTGTAGTCCGCTCCTTCGCTTCACAAGCTCCGAGTAGAAGTCACTTTGCCGCGATCCATGATCTCCCGGACTCTAGAGAGGCTCCACGACTCGAACGATCCATGCTAGCTTGAAGTGTTCCGAATCTCCGATGATCTACGTCGAAGTTGCAATAACCCAAGCCATCTCACTCTAAAGAGATGAACACCCTAATCTAATGGGCTAGATTAGATGAGGATGAGGGAGTAGTAATTTTGCTTTCTTTTTAATTCACTTTCTCACAAGAAATCATCACAAAAGGAATTTTTAGCAAGCTTTTTCTTTTTGAACTCAAGAGAGAAGAAGATGATAATGGAAAAGATAATCCTTTTGTGATGAATAGAAAAGAAATGTATATGATTGATTATAGAACCACGGTCAAGGATGATAGGCTAAGAGTTTGTAGAGAATAAACTAGAGTTAGGGTTTGGTTAGGTTAAATTATGAGTCATGGAAAAATATCAACCATAATATCTTAACCAAGATAAAAGCAAAGCTTCTAGAAGGTGCAAGAAGAAGCTAACCCTAATCAAACCCTAATCCCATTTAATCATCCTTAAACATGTTTAATAATAAATCATATCATGTTACAATAATATATATCACATATATATTATATATTTGCAACAAAAGAAAAATAATACAATTAACATATATCGCATATATATCAATATATAAATCCGGTGAGAAAATGAAATAAAGCGAGCCAATATTAGATAATGTAATACAATATATCATATATATTATTATACATTAAATCATCGAATCAACACTTGATCCGACGATCCGGCTATATCGAATATAACCGACTAATATATCATGTACCGATTCATCGAATCAACACTTGATCCGATGACCCGGTTCATATCTAAATATCGCGAGAATATAATACGGTATCTCATATCGCATTATTCTCGGTCCTGCATATATCACATATGTGCCTCTACTCCGTTTCGCCTGAGCCAAGAAACCTCTGTGTAGGACTCTAAAGAATCGTCAATACGCCGATAGCAGGTGATGATCATATCAAACACCCACAAGCTGCAAGCGGTCAGCTAAACGTAACAGCCACCCAGGTATTGAGCGATCAGAAGATCAACAAGCTAGCCTATGCGTTCTCTTGTGAATCCAATCAGTAACACTCCCGTACAGTCCGGTCTCTTCGTCTGATATGTCGCATATCAAGTCTAGGGGTGGTATATGTCAGACCCCAGTAACCGATAAGTCGTGTCGATGTGTGGCTCATAACGGGTCGAGAAACTACTGGTAACACTTACCAGTAAATCTCTATATCAGCCCTGGCCAGGGACTTCCAGTTATAGCCAATCGAACACAGCACAACAACAACTCCCTATACCGGGAGAGACGAATCCCCTCCTATCGCTCATTGCCTCCATGTGATTCGGGACTGTACCCAAAAGCCACCATTTTGCACGCCCTCTTGGACGTGGTAAGGTGGAAATCAAAGCACAGTGGGAATCACACAAGACTCTATAACGATCTTGGGTCTACAGACTACCCTGTACCAGTGTCACCGGAGAACTGCCATCTGATGTATGGTATATCACCATCTGGGAGTTCTCGGCGAGTCCGTCCAGTGTACCCAGTCTCCACTGAGCACCCATACACCATCTCTGATGTCAAACACCGATGGATATGGGATCATCCATCGCCCATCATATGGGTCAAGATGCGTATACGCTAGTCTACTCTGGTGTATCGATGCCCTGTCTCGATATACCCTCGACTAGGAACAGTTATAGGATGTACTCATCGACTACCGTGGCCCCACTAGTATGATCTCATCATAGTCCCAGTAGTCGAGTACAGATCCTAAGGGCTTTATCAACATGTGAGAGAAAAACAGTAAACCAGTACAAGTCAACATGTTAAGATAAAGTGAAACCAAATAGCATACTATTATGACGAGCAAGAAAGTCATCGCTATATATATCCAAGCATCCATTATAATATACATCATATGTACAACAATGGCCTCTAGGGCATATACATAACTAACAATCTCCCACTTGCACTATGGCCAGCTGCTGTAGTATCTCATACCTAGCATCCCGAATAATCTCTCAAACTGTATCTGGGGAATAGCCTTCGTGAGTGGATCAGCAGTGTTGTCCTTCGTATCTACTCTCCTGACCTCGATCTCCCGGCGATCTACTATCTCCCTGATCAGGTGATACCGCCTCAGAATATGTCTGGACTTTTGATGGGACCTGGGTTCCTTGGCCAAAGCCACTGCTCCATTGTTATCGCAATATAGAGATATTGGATGTTCATTGGATGGAACCACACCAAGTTCACTAATGAACTTCTTTATCCAGACAGCCTCTTTGGCAGCATCGTTGGCAGCGATGTATTCAGCCTCCATCGTCGAGTCTGCAACGGTATCCTGTTTGGAACTCTTCCAACATACCGCCCCTCCATTGAGGGTAAAGACAAAACCCGAGTGCGACTTAGAGTCGTCCTTATCACTTTGGAAGCTGGAATCGTTAAAGGACTCCACCTGGAGTTCTCCGTTACCATACACCAAGAACATCTCCTTAGTCCTTCGCAAGTACTTGAGAATGTTCTTCACAGCTGTCCAGTGACTCTCTCCAGGATCTGCTTGATACCGACTCACCACACTTAGTGAGTATGCTACATCGGGTCTGGTACATAGCATCGCATACATGATAGAGCCTACTACCGAAGCATAGGGTATCCCTTGCATGCGAGCTCTCTCAAAATCAGTCTTGGGAGACATCTCTTTGGAAAGAGTGAGTCCAGAGATCGTGGGTTGGTTCCCACGCTTGGATTCTTCCATACTAAACCTCTTTAGTATGGTGTCAATGTACCTGGATTGGGACAATCCCAGTATCCGTTTAGATCTATCTCTATAGATCATGATTCCCAATATGCAGGAGGCATCACCTAGATCTTTCACTGAGAATCTCTGTGATAAGAAGAGCTTGACTGATTGCAGCATAGGAATATCATTTCCTATCAAGAGTATATCATCCACGTACAATACGAGGAAGACAACCTTACCCTCTGCTACCTTCTTATAGATACAAGGTTCATCTATATTTTTGATGAAGTCAAACTCTTTGACAACAACATCAAAACAGATGTTCCAACTCCGTGATGCTTGCTTTAACCCATAAATGGATTTAAGCAGCCTGCACACCTTTCCCCTGCTCCCACTATCTACGAAGCCCTCTGGCTGAGTCATGTACACGCTCTCTTCTAAATCACCGTTTAGAAAGGCGGTCTTAACATCCATTTGCCAGATTTCGTAGTCATGGTATGCAGCAATGGCAAGTAAGATCCGGATGGACTTAAGTATAGCCACTGGAGAAAAGGTTTCGTCATAATCCACACCTGGTCGTTGACGAAAATCCTTTGCTACAAGTCTAGCTTTGAAAGTCTCAACTTTTCCATCTACACCAAATTTCTTTTTAAAGATCCACTTGCTCCCAATGGGTTTTACTTCTTCAGGAGCATTTTCCAAAGTCCATACTTTGTTGGTGTACATGGATTCCATCTCAGATCGCATTGCATCCAGCCATTTCACAGAGTCACCACTCGTGATGGCCTGCTCGAAACTAGTCGGGTCATCATCTTCCATGATGCAATCCTCACTTCCACCATCAATGAGAAAACCATAGTATCTCTCAGGTGGATGAGAAACCTTGCTAGATCGGCGGAGAAGCTGGGGTTCGTTGGGTACTACCGAATCCTCTGGTTCAACTAAATCATCTGTTGTAGTTTGTTCTGTTGGAACTTCTTCCAGTTCTACCTCAATGCCACTAATTTGTTTCATAAGAAAACCTTTTTCTAAGAAAGTGGCATGTCGAGAAACAAACACCTTTTTTTCCTCGTAGTGGTAGAAGATATACCCTCGCGAATGTTTGGGATATCCAATAAACTTACATAGGACAGACCTTGCCTCGAGCTTGTCCAGATTTTGTGTTTTAACATAGGCCGGACAACCCAATATCTGAATAAAATTAAGACATGGTCTCTTACCATTCCATATCTCATATGGAGTGGTAGGTACTGATTTGGTTGGAACTCTATTCAATAGGTATATGGCTGTCTCCAGCGCATACCCCCAGAAGGAAATAGGTAACTCAGCTGTACTCATCATAGAGCGCACCATATCTAATAGGGTGCGATTCCTCCGCTCCGATACACCGTTGTGCTGTGGTGTATAAGGAGGAGTAAGCTGAGAGAGAATCGCATTCTCTTTTAGATAATCTAGGAACTCATTGCTTAAGTATTCACCTCCTCGATCAGATCAAAGAATCTTTATACTTTTGCCCGTTTGGTTCTCTACTTCGTGTTTATATTCTCTGAATTTCTCAAAAGCTTCAGACTTGTGTTTCATCAAGAACACATATCCGAATCTTGAGAGATCGTCAGTGAATGTAATGAAGTAGGAAGAACCGTTCCTGGCATGCGTAGACATGGGACCGCATACATCACTATGTACCAGTCCTAAGAGTTCGGTAACTCTTTCTCCGTGTCCACTAAACGGAGCTTTGGTCATTTTACCTTTGAGACATGAATGGTAAGTATCATAAGATGATAATTCGAACAGGTTCAAATATCCATCCTTATGTAACTTAGCCAGTTGTGTCGCATTGATATGACCAAGTCTACAATACCACAAGTAGGATTCGTTCATTTCCGAACTTTTCCTCTTGTGTGTGTTTTGTATATTGAGGACTGTATTTTGATTGAGAATGAATATGCCATTATGTAACGAGCTTGATGCAATCAACTTTTGATCTAGGAATATGTTCATAACATTATCCTGTACTACAAAATTATATCCTTCTTTACTTAATAAAGAAACTGATATAATGTTGCACATCATGTTCGGTATATAATAGCACTCATTCAGAATTAGTGTATTACCATTTAGCAATACTAGGTAATATTCGCCAACTGCTTTGGCTACAATATTTGCACCGTTTCCTACTTGAACGGAATGATCACCTTTTCCCAGTTCTCTACCTTTCCGTAGCCCATGTAACAATTTACATATGTGGGATCCTGATCCGGTATCTAATACCCAGGACGTGGGGTGAACTGAGAAACAGTTCTCAATAACTAACACACCCGAAGAAGATGCATCAACATGCATGCTCTTTTGGGCGGCTAGAGAATCCAGATATTCTCCTGTTTCCTGTTCAGTCTTATAACTCTTATAAGAAAGAACGGGTCCAACGTTCCCTTGCTCAGTACAATAATCGGGTTCAGTCAATACATCCATATTATTATCTTGATTATGGCCTGATATGGTCGCTACCTGGAGAGAGAGAGAAGAAAACACTTTAGTGTATGCTCTTGCAAGATTAGATTGGTTATTATCTTATCTAATCAGGATGTCTCCCACTGTTTTTATCAAATCTACCTTCAAACCCTAAAAGGTAAGATTAGCCGGGATTAATTACACCCTACAATTTCGTCAATCTTTCAGCCAGATCAGTGTCGGTACTTTGAGGGAGGTTCCCCGTGCTTTCGCACGGACCTAATTAAGGTAAACTTCGTTTTCCCAGAGGCGTAACCCCGTTAACACTTTTCTAGACACCTACTTGATCGGCTAATTGTCCTGTGTAAAACTCTCTCAGGAGTAACTTTTACTCGCAGTGGGTATCGGGATCCAACTATCTCATAGGAGGTATGCAATCTCATTGCGAATTTCAACATTTGAAATTCCCGATAATGCTTTTGCCCCTAGCGTCCCATGACCTTGACGGAGGCCAAACAAGCCATAGGGCGCTAGTCAAGTTCAACCTGTCATTTCTTGATTGAATTAAACCCACCCGTACGACCCTTGACGGAGGCCAAACTGCGCCGTACGAATACCCTAATCCAATCGCATCATATGCTAGCAGATAAACACTAGTTAGCTACCGTACACTACGCCTTGACGGAGGCCAAACTACCGCAGCACGAATACTAAGTAGTACTTATCTGAAATGACGGAGGGCTACGCAGGTTTTTCAGAAAACCTTGAGCGTAATGAACTTGATATCGTTGTAGAATCGAGTGATTTTGAAAAAGGAGTGTTTTTGAGGCTTCTAGTTTCGCTAAAGAGGCCACTCCCGGTGAAGAGATCTCGGCTCTTTTCCCATCGAATAAGGTGCAAGATATATCATATATACCGCTGTGCAAAGCAAGAACTATATAAGCTGTCAAAAACTAAACCGCGAGTTTGTAGCGTCTGCCAGTTTCGCTAAAGAGGTCACTCCCGGTGAAGGGATCTCGGCTCTTTTCTCATCGAATAAGGTGCAGGGCATATCATATATACCGCTATGCAAAGCAAAAACTGTAGCTACCCCTTTTTATAAAGTTTTGATTCTACAACATCTTTTAGGTTTCTTTTTCCTTTTATTAATCTTATTAATAAAAATCCCATCAGCTTATGCTTCCTAAGCATCACAGAAGAAACGAAAGCAGTAATATTTATATATCAGCATATATATATATTTATTATAAGCATTCGTCTCAGGAAGTAGTATGATCTCATCACAGAACATTGCAGCAGAAGAACAAATATGAAATATTGGATATACTAGGACGTCCGTGTTTTCAATACGAGCCTGTATAAAACACGGATTCCACGGTCACGACGAATAGCCAAACCCACATCCCAAGACCCCTACGAGAGCGGCAAGTAACACTGCCAATTCTAGGGTTAGGAGACCCGGTCTTGACTCCTCGAGATGGCTTCCCATTGGACCCTAGAATCCGGTTACTTGTGCTCCCCTCCTTGGGTCTACCTAATGCGGGAAAGTAAATAATATACACCGGTGACATCAACCTCAACCTGGAAGTGCCCCAAATAAAAGAATATTACATTACAAATGAATTTTACATGAATGAAAATAAAAACCCTCATCTCACATAAAACCCCCGGCTATTCAGAACGCGACGATCCAATATGACATATCACAGCAACACATAATATCACATATCATCAACGTAAGTAAATATGCGCATCCCAATTGTCGTTGACATATAGAAACGAAACCGGCGATATCACATATTACACTTACGGTCACAGAAAAGAAAGTGTAAAACTACAAGGAATCCACAATCACTTTAGACATCGTAAATCCGAAATATCACATACTTCGCATTTCATGCCTAACTCTATGAATTCCACATGTTGTATCACATTCCAGATAAATAGACAGTATTAAATTTTCCGAACAGATAATCAAATACCCAAAATTTTCTAAATTGCTCAACACTTGAGCGGAGTTCAAATATTCCCAGAATATATCACAGTACCGGTGATCCAGTCGTAGAAGGGTCAAGCCAACGCCTCACATGTGGCACGCCGTACTGTCCCAAACCCTAAGCTTTAGAGGCAGTTCAAGACGGTCATATAATCGAGTTAAGGTTTGTTGTCTTCTAGAGGGTCCACCGCTTAACTTGTACAATTTTTCCGAAAGATTTAAACCCGATAAAAATTCAACACTTGAAAGTTTTTCGTGCCGGGAAAAAGTGAGTTAATGATATCCGTTCAAATAGTTTAACAGTTTCTAAATATCCGGAAAAAATAACGAATTTAAATTTTCCGATCGAATCTACGATTACAAAAGAAACCCCAGATTACTCAACACTTGAGTCACTTTAAAAATACCCAGAATCATCAACAAGCACCTACAGATATTACCATGAAGCCACGTGTCACAATCCCATAATTCGGCCGCGGAACCGCCGTGAGAAGCAGGTTCCCGCCGCGGTTCTGCGGCGATTTAGTGGAGTTGTGGGCCCGTGTTTCATGATAATTCTTAGAATTCCCTGATGATTTTTTTAGGTATTTTTAATTCAGAAAAATCCCAGATTTTAAAAAATGTACAGAGAGGGGTTCATTTTCGTCGGTTCGGGTTCGATCGGAGTTTTAACTTCGTAAACACGTCGCCTAATGCTCTAGCTAGGCTCTGATACCACTGTTGGTCAGGCAGCAACCCCATCCAATGGGGTCGTCGTGGCACCAACGGGTCCCTCAGCAGCTACTTTTTACGCATGCCCTCTCGCGAGGACTACAACCCGCCGGAACACCTTCCGGTCTCGGGACACCCTGGGGGTAAGAGCCTATGCTTCGCCACACTGTCACACAGTGAGAACCCCCCATAGGTCGAAATCTAATGCCTAGTAGCTCTGTTGGGTTCCTAGGCACACTTGTAAAGGTTCATAAAGTATCAAACATGCACGAATAAAATTTTACATGTGCCGAACAACCCAAAGACATAATCTTTGCTAGATTATTAGGGTTTAGCATGCAAGATAACGTCTTTTTATCTAAGTGTGAGGGATTACAACCTTTGTAGTCCGCTCCTTCGCTTCACAAGCTCTGAGTAGAAGTCCCTTTGTCGCGATCCACGATCTCCCGGACTCTAGAGAGGCTCCACGACTCGAACAATCCATGCTAGCTTGAAGTGTTCCGAATCTCCGATAATCTACGTCGAAGTTGCAATAACCCAAGCTATCTCACTCTAAAGAGATGAACACCCTAATCTAATAGGCTAGATTAGATGAGGATGAGGGAGTAGTAATTATGCTTTCTTTTTAATTCACTTTCTCACAAGAAATCATCACAAAAGGAATTTTTAGCAAGCTTTTTCTTTTTGAACTCAAGAGAGAAGAAGATGATAATGGAAAAGATAATCCTTTTGTGATGAATAGAAAAGAAATGTGTATGATTGATTATAGAACCATGGTCAAGGATGATAGGCTAAGAGTTTGTAGAGAATAAACTAGAGTTAGGGTTTGGTTAGGTTAAGTTATGAGTTATGGAAAAATATCAACCATAATATCTTAACCAAGACAAAAGCAAAGCTTCTAGAAGGTGCAAGAAGAAGCTAACCCTAATCAAACCCTAATCCCATTTAATCATCCTTAAACATGTTTAATAATAAATCATATCATGTCACAATAATATATATCACATATATATTATATATTTGCAACAAAAGAAAATAATACAATTAACATATATCACATATATATCAATGTATTAATCCGGTGAGAAAATGAAATAAAGCGAGCCAATATTAGATAATGTAATACAATATATCATATATATTATTATACATTAAATCATCGAATCAACACTTGATCCGACGATCCGGCTATATCGAATATAACCGACTAATATATCATGTACCGATTCATCGAATCAACACTTGATCCGATGACCCGGTTCATATCTAAATATCGCGAGAATATAATACGATATCTCATATCGCATTATTCTCGGTCCTGCACATATTACATATGTGCCTCTACTCCGTTTCGCCTGAGCCAAGAAACCTCTGTGTAGGACTCTAAAGAATCGTCAATACGCCAGTAGCAGGTGATGATCATATCAAACACCCACAAGCTGCAAGCGGTCAGCTAAACGTAATAGCCACCCAGGTATTGAGTGATCAGAAGATCAAAAAGCTAGCCTGTGCGTTCTCTTGGGAATCCAATCAGTAACACTCCCGTACAGTCCGGTCTCTTCGTCTGATATGTCGCATATCAAGTCTAGGGGTGGTATACGTCAGACCCCAGTAACCGATAAGTCGTGTCGATGTGTGGCTCATAACGGGTTGAGAAACTACTGGTAACACTTACCAGTAAATCTCTATATCAGCCCAAGACAGGGACTTCCAGTTATAGCCAATCGAACACAGCACAACAACAACTCCCTATACCGGGAGAGACGAATCCCCTCCTATCGCTCATTGCCTCCATGTGATTCGGGACTGTACCCAAAAGCCACCGTTTTGCACGCCCTCTTGGACGTGGTAAGGTGGAAATCAAAGCACAGCGGGAATCACACAAGACTCTATGACGATCTCGGGTCTACAGACTACCCTGTACCAGTGTCACCGGAGAACTGCCATCTGACGTGTGGTATATCACCATCTGGGAGTTCTCGGCGAGTCCGTCCAGTGTATCCAGTCTCCACTGAGCACCCGTACACCATCTCTGATGTCAAACACCGATGGATATGGGATCATCCATCGCCCATCATATGGGTCAAGATGCGTATACGCTAGTCTACTCTGGTGTATCGATTCCTTGTCTCGATATGCCCTCGACTAGGAACAGTTATAGGATGTACTCATCGACTACCGTGGCCCCACTAGTATGATCTCATCATAGTCCCAGTAGTCGAGTACAGATCCTAAGGGCTTTATCAACATGTGAGAGAAAAACAGTAAACCAGTACAAGTCAACATGTTAAGATAAAGTGAAACCAAATAGCATACTATCATGACGAGCAAGAAAGTCATCTCTATATATATCCAAGCATCCATTATAATATATATCATATGTACAACAATGGCCTCTAGGGCATATACATAACTAACACAAGAAAAAGTAAATGAAATAATAGAACGGTGGTTACAACTTCAACCCGGATGTGCCCGCAAAAATAATATTATATCAATTTATAAATTTACATGAATGAAAGAAAAGAGCACTCTTCTCATATCCCCCGGCTATTCATTCACGACGATTCAATACTTCATATATACAAACCATCAAGATACTAATATGTGCAAACCCTACTAATCGACATATAGCAATTAGCAGACGTTTAGCAACACATATTCAAACACAGAAACACTGATTATCCAAGAACATAGAATTTCGATCGATAATACTTATCCGTGTTTACCCCATGCACAAACCAGTACACAAACAATCTGGGTAAAAACCAAATATACCAAAAATCATAATTCCAAGAACCAAAACCACAGAAAAAATTGGGAGCAACTCGGCCATAACTCGGCGGCAGACCAACCGCCAAATGACCCAAAGTTGATGGGTTAGATGCTTAAATTTTTTTCTCGGTCTTAGAAATGCCCGCATGTATTTTTAAGGTCACTGAATAAAATTTTTTGAACAGTTTTAAAAAATCGACCGCAAGCATAATTTGAAATTGTGATTTCGTGCAATTTTTCGTCGATCGAAGTTTTAATCACTTGCTAAAATCTAGTTAAGGTTTTGTAAGCTCTGATACTACCGTAAGTCGATGTTGCGCACTCCACGCACTTGTGGGGAGGCGGAATTTACAAAAAAAGATTTTTCTTACTTCACAATACCGACTTTAACTCCAGGATCTTTACAGAAACCTTAACTAGCTATACTACTTGGAGGTTCTAACTACTATGAAAGTGTTTATACCTCCTTGTTACTTGTCCTTCGGGTCTTCTTCTCCTCTACTTATTGAGATCTTCGAAGATCCGTATTGCACTTGATCGTCGGCCTTCTCGTGTCGAAGATGATCCACCCGAGAGTCTATGCCTCAAGCTCCAACCTCAAAACCAAGGTAAATAAGGTACCTAGTTCGGTAAGCTAGGTAGCTTAGAAGATATAGAGTGTTTAATGGAGTATTTAATCTCAAGAGACCTGATGGTTCACAACTCATGTAAGGGTTTTAGGTCTTGAGGAAGAAGGCGAGAAAAAATGGAGAGAGAAAGAAAAGTTGCAAATGAGCTAAGGGTTGTCTTGGTGTAGGACGGTTCATACTCATCTCACATGAAGCATGGATTATTTTCTAATAGAAAATAACAACCATGCTTCAATAGTAAACACAAACCACTAAACTGTTAGTTATATGTATGCCCTAGAGGCCATTACTGTACATACGATGTATATTGTAATGGATGCTTGGACATATATAAGGAGGACTTTCTTGCTCGACATGATAGTATGCTATCTGGTTGTACTTTATCTTAACATGTACTCTGATTGTTTCTATATTACATGTTGATAAAGCCCTTAGGATATAGACTCGACTACTGGGACTATGATGAGATCATACTAGTGGGGCCGCAGTAGTTGACGAGTACATCCTATAACTGTTCCTAATCGAGGGTGTATCGAGATAGGGCATCGATACACCAAAGTAGACTAGCGTATATGCATCTTGACCCATATGATGGGCGATGGATGAACCCATATCGATCGGTGTTTGACATCAAGGATGGTGTACGGGTGCTCAGTGGAGACTGGGTACACTGGACGGACTCGCCGAGAACTCTCAGATGGTTTTATACCTCACGTCTGATGGCAGTTCTCCGGTGACACTAGTACAGAGTAGTCTGTTGACCCGAGATCGTCATAGAGTCTTGTGTGATTCCCACTGTGCTTTGATTTCCATCATACCACGTCCAAGAGGGCGTGCAAAAATGTGGTTTTTGGGTACATCCCAAATCACATGGAGGCAATGAGTGATAGGAGGGGATTCGTCTCTCCCAGTATAGGGAGTTGATGTTGCGCTGTGTTCGATTGGCTATAACCGGAAATCCCTGGCCAGGGTTGCTGAGATTTACTGGTAAGTATTATTAGTAGTTTCTCGAACTGTTATAGACCTCATATTGACACGACTTATCGAGCTACTGGGGTCTGACGTTTACCACCCCTTGGCGAGATATGCGACATATCAGACGACGAGACCGGACTGTACGGGAGTGTTACTGATTGGATTCGCAGGAGTACTAGCAAGCTTGCTTGTTAATCTTCTGATCGTTCAATACCCGGGTGGCCGTTACGTTTAGCAAACCGCTTGCGGCTTGTGGGTGTTTGATATGATCATCACCTACTGCCGGCGTATTGACGAGTCTTTAGAGTCCTACACAGGGGTTTCCTGGCTCAAGAGAAACGGAGTAGGAGCGCATATGTGATATGTGCGGGACCGAGATTGATACGATATGAGATACCGTATTCTATTCTCGCGATTTGTAACATTAATCGGTTGTATGCGATTTAGCCGGGTTATCGGATCAAGTGTTGATTCGATAAGTTGTTACTTTTGATATTAGTCGGTTATAGCCGGATTATTAAATCAAGAGTTGATTTAATAATTTAATGTATAATTATATATTTGATATATTACATTACATTAACTAGTATTAGCTCACTTAAGATTTATTTTCTCACTTGATTGTGCATAAGTGTATATGTGATATATATTTGTGTACATATGATTGTGTCATGCTTGATGATACATCAATGATGGGTGTATGAGACTTATACCAAGATTAGGGTAAAGATTAGGGTTTTGTTTATATCATAAGAATAACAAAAGAGAAAGACTTTGTCAAAGTTCTCAAGCTTTAATGAAGCTTGTGGAAACATTGACAAAGTCAACTCTTTTGTCATTCTTTAGGATATTTAGTTAACCCAACCCTTAACCTCATGCTATGGTTAATTCTCTACATGAGTTAAGAATGATAGCTTAACTCACCCATGGTTACATTATTGAGAAATGAATTTCATATGATGATTATTCTTTCTTCTTCTTCTTCTTCATCAAGCTCCATGAAAAGCTTGCTAGCTCTAATGGTGCCATGAGAAAAAGTGTGAGAAAATCAATTCTAAAGTGAGCCCACTTCCTATTCTTCATCCTCTACCACTTGCCATGTAGTAGAGTGTGTTCTCTTCACAAAGTTCATGACCTAGTGAAGGAATAGCTTGAGTTAGTGTCTCCCCGACGTAGATCATCTTCGGCCTTGAAGTCGTCGAAGCAAGCACGTTCGTTCTTATTGTGGAGCTTCTCTAGAGTCCGGAGTTCATGATCGCAGTGAAGGGGACATCTACATGGAGCTATTGAAGTGAAGGACCGGATCTACAAAGGTTGTAATCCCTTTCACTTAGTGTTAAAGTGTTTAACATGCTTGTTTTCGCCTAAACCCTAGTTTAATGATCCGGCTTTGGGTCGTTCGGCACGGCTAATTTTTTAATCGGGCATGGTTGATGCCTCGTAGACCCTTGTGTGCGTGCCTAACAACCCTACAGTGGTATCAGAGCCAAGCTAGAGCTTTAGGCGAAGTGTAGACGAAGTTTAAAGTCCGATCGAACCCGGAAACCCCGATATTCACCCCTCTCTATACATTTTCTGAAAATGTGATTTTTTGAGAATTAAAAATACTTTAAAAAATCAGCAGGGAATTATATGGACACGTGTAAAAAATTACACTGTAATTCGCCTAATACGCCGCGGAACCGCGGCGGTTCCGCGGCCGTAGAGACTAATTACTGCTATAATTTTGCACAGTAATGTCCGTACTGCTTTCCTGATTGTTTTGGGATATTTTTATTTCACTCAAGTGTTGAGTTTTTTGGGTTGTATTGGGGACTTAATGATTCGATCGGATAATTTAACTTTTTTTAGTTTTTCCGGATGATTTTAGAAACTGTTAAAAAGTTCGAACGGATATCAATAACTCACTTTTTCCCCAGCCGGAAAATTTCCAAGTGTTGGATTTTTCCGTAGTTTAAGAACGTTCTAAGTCGTGCAAGTAACGCAATGGACCCTCTAGAAGCCAACAAACCTTAACTCGATTATTTGACCGTCTTGAACTTCCTTTTGAACCTTAGGGTTTGGGGCAGTACGGCGTGCCACATGTGAGGCGTTGGCTTGACCCTTCTACGGCTGGACCATTGGTACTGTGGCATGTGATGGATGTTTTTAAACTCCCCTCAAGTGTTGAGAACTATTTGGGAAATCTTGGGTGCTTGTTTATTCGATCGGAAAGTTTAACGTTGTCTATTTATCTGGAATGTGATACAATAATTGGAATCAACAACATTTGAATTTTATAAGTCTAGCAGTTTAGTCTCAGATGATCGGTTGCCACGGAATTTTGATGTGATCAAAAGTACGTCGCAATCACGTAGCGTACGCGGATACTCGCCGGGTAAACTTAATAGACAGCCATGCCCCATAGCCTCGACCCAGTGACTGTAGGAGAACCCTATCGCCAAAAGCATCCGTTCGGGTGCTCGCAGCAGCGGTGTTCCGCCTTAGTGCACTTCGTTGACGGCATTCGGGGGTGCGGCCGTCTGCTAAAGTTTGCGACGAGCATTCGATCAGGATGTCGGGAATCTTGTTGAATTGCCCGACTAGATATTGAAAAGAGTTTTCGATAAATGAGACTAAAATGCGGGGTTTATAATTGTTAGGCATGCGATGTCTAAGGAATTCATTTGGTTAGGCATGCGATGTCTAAGGAGGTTGCAGATTCCAACTGTTGTAGTTTTACACTTTCTTTTTTGTGACCGTAAGCGTAGTATGTGGTGTATCGCCGGCTTCGTTGCTATATATCAACGACAATCGGGATACGCATACTTGCTTACGTTGATGATATGAGATATTATGTGTTGCTGTGATATGTTGTATTGGATCGTCGCGTTTGAATAGCCGGGGGTTTTATGTGAGATGAGAGTTTTTCTTTTTCATTCCTGTAAAATTCATTTGTATGTAATAATCTTTTATTGGGGCACTTGCGGGGTGAGGATGATGTCACCATTGTATATTATTTACTTTTCCGTATTAGGTAGACCCAAGGCAGGGAGCACAAGTAACTGGGTTCTAGGGTCCAGTGGGAGACTATCTCGAGGAGTCGAGACCTGGTCTCCTAACCCTAGAATTGGCAGTGTTACTTGCCTCCCTCGTAGGGGTCTAGGGATGTAGGTTTGGCTATTCATCGCGACCGTGGAATCCGTGTTTTATACAGGCTCGTATTAAAACACGGACGTCCTAGTATATCCAATATTTCATATATGTTTCTTCTGCTGCAATGTTCTGTGATGAGATCATATTACTGCCTGAGACGAATGTTTATATTATATATATGAGATATATATTATATATTGTTGATTTCGTTTCATATCTGATGCTTGTGAAGCATAATAAAATGGGACTTCATTAATGAGATTAATGAAATAAAAGAAACCTAAAAATGTTGTAGAAACTTGTTTAAAAACTGGTAGCTCTAGTTCTTGCTTTGCATAGCGGTGTTCCTTGTAGAACATCCAGCACCTTATTCGATAAGGAAAGAGCCGAGATCCCTTCATCGGGAGTGACCTCTTTAGTGAAACTAGCAGATGCTACACACTCGGTCTGTCTTTTGATTTCTTCTATAGTTCTTGCTTTGCATAATGGTATTTGTGAAATATCCTGCACCTTATTCGATGAGGAAAGAGCCGACGATCCCTTCACCGGGAGTGACTCTTTAGCAAAACTAGAAAGGCCTCAGAAACACTCCATTTAAAATTACTCGATTCTACAACGATATCAAGTTCATTACGCAAAGGGTTTTCTTAAAAACCTGTCGTAGCCCTCCGTCATTTCAGATAAGGACTGTTTAGTATTCGTGCTGCGTTTTTTGGGCTTTGTCAAGGCGTAATGTGCGGTAGCTGAATAGTACTTATCTGCTTATGCATATGATGCAGATTGGATTAGGGTAGTCGTGTGACCTTGTTGGCCTTTGTCAAGGGTCGTGCGGGTGGGTTTAATTCAATCAAGAAATGACGGGTTGAACTTGACTAGCAGCCTATGGTTTGTTAGCCTTTATCAAGGTCATAAGAGCTAGGGGTAAAATACTATTGGGAATTTCAAGTGTTGAAATTTGCAATGAGATTGCATACCTTCTATGAGATAGTTGGATCCCGATACCCACTGCGAGTAAGAGTTACTCCTGGGAGAGTTTTACACATTACAATTAGCCGATCAAGTAGGTGTCTAGAAAGGTGTTAACGGGGTTACGCCCCTGGGAAAATGAGGTTTAATTTAATTAGGTCCGTGCGAAAGCACGGGGCACCTCCCTCAAAGTACCGACACTGGCCTGGCTGAAAGATTGGTGAACTTGTAGCGTGTAATTAATCCCGGCTAGTCTTTCCTTTTAGGGTTTGAAGGAAGATTTGATTAAAACAGTGGGAGACATCCTGATTAGATATATTAGATAACCAATCTAATCTTGCAAGAGCATACGCTGAGTGTTTTCTTCTCTCTCTCTCCAGATAGCGACCATATCATGCCTTAATCAAGATAATAATACGGATATATTGACCGAACCCGCTTGTTATACTGAGCTGGGGAACGTTTGTCCCGTTCCAACTTATAATTGTTATAAGACAGAGCAGGATATAGGGGATTACCAAAATTCCCGTGCCGCCCAAACGAAGAAAGTGCATGCTGATGCGTCTTCTTCGGGTGTGTTCATTACAGAGAACTGTTTCTCAGTATCCTTTACGTCCTGGGTATGAGATACCGGATCAGGATCCCGCATATGTAATCTGTTACATGGGCTACAGAAAGGTAGAGAACTGAGAACGGGTGATAAGTTTCATGAGATAGAAACGGTGCAAGTGTTGCAGCCAAGTCTGTTGGTCACTGTCACCCTGTATTACCCGAATACATTGATTCTGAACAAATGTTATTAGATACCGAACCTGATGTACAACATCATATCAGTCTCTTTATTAGTAAAGAAAGGATATAATTTTGTATTGTTGGATAATGTTTTGAACATTTCCTATATCAAGAGTTGATCGGTTCAGGTACGCTATCTAAAAGCATAGATGTTCTAAATCAAACCACAGTTCTTAACGTACAGAACACACACAGGAGGAAGAGTTCAGAAATGAACGAATCCTTCTTGAGGCATTGTAGACTAGGTCATATCAATGCGACCCGACTAGCTGAAGTTACATATAGATGCATATTTAAATTTGTTTGAATTTACATCTTGTGAAACTTGTCGGTCATGTCACAGAGATAAGATGACCACAGCTCTGTTTATTGGAAACAGAGAAAGAGTTAGTGAACTCTTGGGATTGATACATGCTGATGTATGAAGGTCCTCTGTCTATACATGCCAAGACCGGTTCTTTGTATTTCATTACATTCTCTGATGATCTCTCAAGATTCAGACATATTTTCCTGTTGAGACACAAGTCCGAAGCTTTTGAGATATTCACAGAATATAAATTAGAAGTAAAGAACCAACAACGGGTATAAGTATTATGTCCTTTGATGAGATCAGGGAGGAGAATACTTGAGCACGGAATTTCTGGACTATTCGAAAGGAGAATGAGATTCTCTCTCAGCATTACTCCTCCGTATACACCATAGCACGATGGTATATCGGGGCGGCGCAATAGCACCCTATGTGATATGGTGTGCTCTATGATGAGTACTACTGAGTTTCCTATTTCCTTTGGGAGTTATGCGCTTGAGAAGCTGCATACCTATTGAATAGGGTTCAAATCAAATCTGTTGCCTACCACTTCATATGTGATATAGAAAGGGAAGAGCCCATATCTTAAGTTTTTAAGATTTGGGGTTTTCCGGCCTATGTCTAAAAAGCAAAATCCGGACAAGCTCGAGGCAAAGTCAGATCTGTGGAAGTTTGTTGGATATCCCAAGCATTAGCAAGGGAATATCTTCTACCAAACCGAGGAACAAAAATGTTTTGTTTCTCAACATGCCACCTTTGTGAAAGGGAATTTCTTGAGAAAAAATTAGTGGTCATGAAGTAGAACTGGAAGGAGTTCCAGCTATACAAACTGCAGCAGATGATTTGGTAGCACCAAAGGATTTAATAGTAACCAACGAATCTCAGTCTCTCCGCCGATCTAGTAGGGTTCCTCACCCACCTGAGAGATACTTTGGTTTCTCTATGACAGTGGGTGCGAGGATTGCATCATGAGATGATGACCCAACTATTTTCGAGGTGGCCATCAGGAGTGGGACTCTGTAAGAATGGTTGGATGCTTATTGATCTGAGATGGAATCCTTATACACCAACAAAGTATGGACTTTGGTTGCTTTATCTGAAGGGTTAAATCCCCATCAGGAGCAAGTATATCTTGAGAAGCTTACTTGGTGTACATGGAAAAGTTGAGACTTTCAAAGCTATGCTTAAGTCCATCCAGATCCTACTTGCCACGGCTACATACCATGAATACGATATCTGGTGGTTGGGTGTCATGACTGCTTTTCTAAATGATGTTTTAGAAGAGAGCGTCTATAAGTACACAGCTAGAGGGCTTCGTAGATAGTGGGAGCAGCGGAAACGTGTGCAAGATATTTTATGTGATAAAGCAGGCATCGCGGAGTTGGAACATCTGTTTTGATGTGGTAGTCAAAGAGTTTGACTTCATCAAAATGGTAGATGAACCTTGTATATACAAAAAGGTAGTAGGGAGTATGGTGGTGATCCTCGTAGAGTACGTGGATGACATACTCTTGATAGGGAAGGAGTTTCCTATGCTAAGATCGGTCAATCTCCGCTTATCACAAGGATTCTCCATAAAGGATCAAAATGATACCTCCTAAATCCTGGGTTTTGGATCTATGAGATAGATCTAATTGGATGTTAGGATACTCACTAGTTGTAGTGAGATGGTATCAATCGATCCTGGGGAGAATCACTGGAAAGGTTCCAGGGTGATAAGGACGACTGAATGTCAGTCACTGGCTTGTCTATACCCTCAGTGGAGGGACGGTATGTTGGAAGAGTTCCAAGCTAGATACCGTGACTTACTAGAAGATTAAAGGCAAGATACATCGTTACCAAGGATGCTACCAAAGAGGCAGTCTGGATATACATAAGTTCATGAGATGAACTTTGTTCCTACCATTGTGAGACAATGGAGTTGTGGCTTAAGCCAAGGAACCCCTGTCCCATCAGAAATCCAGATATAATTCTTAGGCAGTATCACCTGATCATGGAGATGGTTGATCTTTAGGGAGATCGAGGTTAGGAGAGTAGACACAGAGGACAACAGCACGGATCCACTCACAAAGGCCATTTTCCTAGTGGAGACTTTTATGGGATGGTTGAGTATGAGATACTTCAACCACAGCTAATTGTTGGGTATGAGATACCACAACAGATGGCCCTAGTGCAAGTGGGAGATTGTTAGTTATATGTATGCCCTAGAGGCCATTACTGTACATACGATGTATATTGTAATGGATGCTTGGACATATATAGGGAGGACTTTCTTGCTCGACATGATAGTATGCTATCTGGTTGTACTTTATCTTAACATGTACACTGATTGTCTCTATATTACATGTTGATAAAGCCCTTAGGATATGTACTCGACTACTGGGACTATGATGAGATCATACTAGTGGGGCCGCGGTAGTCGACGAGTACATCCTATAACTGTTCCTAGTCGAGGGTGTATCGAGACAGGGCATCGATACACCAGAGTTGACTAGCGTATACGCATCTTGACCCATATGATGGACGATGGATGAACCCATATCCATCGGTGTTTGACATCAAGGATGGTGTACGGGTGCTCAGTGGAGACTGGGTACACTGGACGGACTCACCGAGAACTCCCAGATGGTTTTATACCTCACGTCTGATGGAAGTTCTCCTGTGACACTGGTACAGAGTAGTCTGTTGACCCGAGATCGTCATAGAGTCTTGTGTGATTCCCACTGTGCTTTGATTTCCATCATACCATGTCCAAGAGGGCGTGCAAAAATATGGTTTTTGGGTACAGTCCCGAATCACATGGAGGCAATGAGCGATAGGAGGGGATTCGTCTCTCCCGGTATAGGGAGTTGATGTTGCGCTGTGTTCGATTGGCTATAACCGGAAATCCCTGGCCAGGGTTGCTGAGATTTACGGGTAAGTGTTATTAGTAGTTTCTCGAACTGTTATAGACCTCATATCGACACGACTTATCGAGCTACTGGGGTCTGACGTTTACCACCCCTAGGCGAGATATGCGACATATCAGATGACGAGACCGGACTGTACGGGAGTGTTACTGATTGGATTCGCAGGAGTACTAGCAGGCTTGCTTGTTGATCTTCTGATCGCTCAATACCCGGGTGGCCATTACGTTTAGCAGACCGCTTGCGGCTTGTGGGTGTTTGATATGATCATCACCTACTGCCGGCATATTGACGAGTCTTTAGAGTCCTACACAGGGGTTTCCTGGCTCAAGCGAAACGGAGTAGGAGCGAATATGTGATATGTGCGGGACCGAGATTGATACGATATGAGATACCGTATTCTATTCTCGCGATTTGTAACATTAATCGGTTGTATGCGATATAGTCGGGTTATCGGATCAAGTGTTGATTTGATAAGTTGTTACTTTTGATATTCGTCGGTTATAGCCGGATTATTAAATCAAGAGTTGATTTAATAATTTAATGTATAATTATATATTTGATATATTACATTACATTAACTAGTATTAGCTCACTTAAGATTTATTTTCTCACTTGATTGTGCATAAGTGTATATGTGATATATATTTGTGTACATATGATTGTGTCATGCTTGATGATACATCAATAATGGGTGTATGAGACTTATACCAAGATTAGGGTAAAAATTAGGGTTTTGTTTATATCATAAGAATAACAAAAGAGAAAGATTTTGTCAAAGTTCTAAAGCTTTAATGAAGCTTGTGGAAACATTGACAAAGTCAACTCTTTTGTCATTCTTTAGGATATTTAGTTAACCCAACCCTTAACCTCATGCTATGGTTAATTCTCTACATGAGTTAAGCATGATAGCTTAACTCACCCATGGTTACATTATTGAGAAATGAATTTCATATGATGATTATTCTTTCTTCTTCTTCTTCTTCATCAAGCTCCATGAAAAGCTTGCTAGCTCTAATGGTGCCATGAGAAAAAGTGTGAGAAAATCAATTCTAAAGTGAGCCCACTTCCTACTTCTTCATCCTCTACCACTTGCCATGTAGTAGAGTGTGTTCTCTTCACAAAGTTCACGACCTAGTGAAGGAATAGCTTGAGTTAGTGTCTCCCCGACGTAGATCATCTTCGGCCTCGAAGTCATCGAAGCAAGCACGTTCATTCTTCTTGTGGAGCTTCTCTAGAGTCTGGAGTTCACGATCGCAGCGAAGAGGACATCTACACGGAGCTATTGAAGTGAAGGACCGGATCTACAAAGGTTGTAATCCCTTTCACTTAGTGTTAAAGTGTTTAACATGCTTGTTTTCGCCTAAACCCTAGTTTAAAGATCCTGCTTTGGGTCGTTCAGCACGGCTAATTTTTTAATCGGGCATGGTTGATGCCTCATAGACCCTTGTGTACGTGCCTAACAACCCTACATAAACAAATCAAATGAGCTATGCTTCACCATGCCACAAATATCTCTATTTTCCACCTCATTAATCTATTTCCAAAATAGATAAATCCAAATAACAAGGTGTCCTCTTTTAGAAGCATCTCTTATGAAATTACAAGAATGCCCTCACCGTATATACATACCCGTATTCGTATTCCAAAAAATAAGAATACTATGAGATAATAATAATCCAATAATATAGTACTAGAATCCTGCTTAAACCAAAGCCCACTAGTATTATCCGTCCGAACAACATCCGTGTAGCCAGTACACGTATATGATCGGAACCCTGCCGTAAAACTATACGGCCTCTACATCGTTTCTCCCGAAGAAGAGAAACCCACTGTGTGGGACTCTAAAGACTCGACAGTACGCTGGCAGTGGGTTTAACCTTAAGTCCGTCAGTGGCACTAGCTGTACGTAACGGCTACCCAGGTATCTATCGATAAGAAGGCCAATGTGCAAACTCATTCGAACTCCTACGGAGCCTATCTGTGACAATCTCCGTACTGTCCAGTCTATTCGTCTAAGAGTATCGCATATCGGTCCTAGGGGGTGGTAAATGTCAAACCCCTAACATCGCAATAAGTCATGTCGGTGTAGAGCCTAATACACCCTGAGAAACTACTGGTGTACCTACCAGTAATTCTCGCTTGCCCTGACAACGGACTTTGTGTAATGGCTATCCGAACACAGCGCGATATGAACTCCCAATATCGGGAGAGACGAATCTTATCTAACCACTACTGCCTCTAAGTACTTCGCGACTGCACCTAACCACTACCTGTTTGCATGACTCATTTGAGCCGTGTTAGGGTAGTGATCTAAGTACAGTGGGAACACACTCGAGACGAATAGTGATGTCAAGTTAGTGGAATATCCTATACTCATGTCACCCGAGAACTGCTAACTGACGATAGGTATAAAACCAACCAGCAGTTCCCCCATGAGTCCGTCCAGTGTAACCCATAACCCAATGAGCACCTGTATACTATCTTCGGTACGACATATGAATGGCTGTGGGATAGGCCATCTCCCCTGATGGAATAAGAAGCATATACACTAGTCTACTTTGAAGTATCGATGTCCTGTCTCGACAATCCTACAACTAGGGACAAGTATAAGGATGTGCTTATAGACTACCCAGCCCCCACTAGTATGACTGACATCACAACGCTGGTAGTCAAGTAAAGATCTTAAGGGCTCTATCAATATGTATTAGCGATATGCTAAAAGAAACATATACACATATTACGATAGAATAACACCAGATAGCATACTATTATATTGAGCAAGACTGTTACTATATCCGTGTATATCCTAAGCTTCCAAAATATAATATACAATCCAGTACTATACAATAATTGCCTCTAGGGAATATATCACTAATAGAAGTAACGTGGATTAGGAGGACATAGAAATGGTATTTACGAGTTTAAGCAAGCTTTTCAATGCTAAATCCAATCTTAGTGCCTCTTGTCCGTCCGTTCCATGATCTTATTTCCAACCCTAGGTGAAATATCGACAACAAGTCTCCAATTAGGTCGCAACTACATGTTACATTGTAGTGCGCCTAAAGGAATTCTTAACTTAGGTCACGACTATATGTCACTTATAGCACGCTTATGGGGGAGGGTTTTGTTTGTTTGGTCTAGGTTCAATTCAAGTTGTTTGGCGAAGAGAACCACAAGAGTTTTTTCAATCCCTCATACCACTTTTCTTTAACCCTAACAAGTGAGTAAACCACTCACTCATTATAAAAAGAAAACAAAATCGAAGAGGAGAATAGAAATGAGAATGAGGTCATAAATTAGCTTCTTGGGATCTTACCTAAGCAAAAATCACACTTGAGCATCATAGTTTTGCAAAAGATAAATAAAAGAGAAGAGAAGAAGAACAAATAAATGCAACAACTAATTAACAAGCATGTAATAAATTTTAAGCTAAGAATAAAAAACACAATGCAAGAAAATAAAGATACAAGGTAGATAAAACTCTCATCTTCATTATTCATCCACTCAAAACCACTCACTATGTTTTAATGGAGAAGAGATGAAGAAGAAGAGGGTATTTACACTATACTAGAACTAATCCTATGAAAATAAAGCATGTGTTCTTTGCCTCTAAACTGGAGCATTTATATACAGTGAAATAAAACTCTAGGGCAATATTCTGAGCCCTTACACAATGACCAAAACACCCATGAAAATTTATCAAGTCTTGCGTCAGTGGGACCGTTGATCCACCGCCAAAATGACCAAAATTTCGCTGATCCGCGGTCCTATTTTAGGATTGGTGTGCCGTTTTTCTTGTGGGTTCTCGTGTTGCTATCTTCTTCTGTTTTGTAGGTTTTGTAGGTTCACATTTGCATAATCCTTTCAAAATATTCTTAGATTTTCAAAAGTCCAAAATGGAAACTCAATTGAATTTTTTGCCTTGATCTCCTTCGAGCTCCGTGTTGCCACCTTGATCCTTGTGCTGCCTCCTTCGTACTTTATGCTTGTCCTAGACACGAATAACCATCGCTTGATCTTGTCCCTTGTACTGGTAAGCGGCACCTTATGGATGTGGATGACCGGAACCCGGATTTTATCTGTTCTTGGCAGTTGTTCTGAATTTTTCATAACTGTAGAGAATGTGCGTGATTTGCATTATTCTGGACTGAAAACCTGTAATCTGTAATTATGTAGCAAATACGGATCAAAAGCACTTGCCTATATACAAATGTACATAAGAATGAGCGGTATTAAATGCAATATTCTGATATGAACAAATACCTCCAAACTTATCTTTTGCTCGTTCCAAGCAAAACCATTTTATTTTCAAACAAAAGTCCTAAGCTCACTTTCATAGGTATCACGGTTGCACTTAGCGTATGCAACAAGCCGTTAAACCTCTAGGTATCCCTAGTAGGAGGAGAGTTTTCTCCTGAGGGTTTTTAGCAGATACTAACCACAAAATCCCATCAAGCTAGTTTCATAGGTTAACTTTGACTCTAATTCTACGGTTTAGTATCTAAGTTAGAAACTCCATCATCCTAAATTAGAAATACCCACCCCTTATTCTTCACACCTCCTATTCATTCAACCTAAGATCCTATATGTTTTGTCAGTTTATAAAGACCTCGGTATCTCTTGAGTTTTCCTTCTAAAGCGTAGTCTCCAATCTGAAATTTTTATCATCTTTACGGAAAACATAAGAATTATTCTTTATTCCTACCTCTCCTCCAAACATCGATCGTATACCTTTACGTGCGTGTAAATTTCATCTTTACACTCAAGATTCAATTCAGGCTATAATACACTTGTCCTAATACCTAGTACTATTTCTTTTTATTAATGATGGGTGGACTCGCTCGCACACCTTTCATGAGTCTACTACTGCTTCCTGAGGCACTAATCAGCCGATTACAGAATGTGTGAGCTTATTAAGGCGTAAATAGCAGTTTCCAGGTTTTGCAATATATTTTTTCTTTTTCTTTTTCTTTTAAGACCGAATATATTTTTTTAGTGACACTTTTATGGTGGTTGGCTACCAATGTCATTTTTTCTTTCATACTAGCTTTTAGACAAGAGTATTTTTAGGTATCCTTTACTATCCCAAGTTTCAAGATGCATGTAAGTGCAGTTTGTAGAGTATATACTTTCTGAATTTGGACTTAAAATAAGAACTATTTTTCAGACTTATCCTTCAATAAAACTTTCAATACTTTCCTTTAATCTCAACTTAACTCAAGATTACTTACTTCTAAAAAAAACTGCAAGGGTGTATATTTACTATGATTAAACTCAAGGAGGGTTATTTTTAGGTTTTTCAATTTCTAAGCCTAGAATTTAGTTATTTCTAACTTATCAAGCTAAATTTTCAGAATAAAATCTAAGTTACTCTACTAGCTAACTTGACGATAAAGTTTTTATGTTTGCGAAAATTTTGATTTTTATGGGTTTTAAATATTTATGCAATGCAAAATGAATGCAAGGATAGAGAACTCACCGAGCATACCTCCAAACTTAAATTTGACAGTGTCCTCACTGTCATGCCACACAAAGAGGTCCCAAAATTGTTGAGGTATCAAAATTATCGGAGTTTTTTTTCTTCTTTTTTTTAGATAAAAGAAAACAACAAACAAAATATATATACACAAAAAGGCCCCCCTAAACTTAAGTGAGACGGTGTTTCCACTATCTAAACATTGAAGTTCAAAGTTAGGGGGAAAGGAACATCATCAATATATACAAGGCCTTACATAAACCAAAAGTTAACATCAACCATTCAAAGATTTTATCATGATTCGCCTAGGGTTCATGAAAGAATGCGTAAAGAAAGGACATGAAGAATACGCGAGACTATGTGTGGACGAAAATGTGATAAAGT
Source organism: Agapanthus africanus (assembly GCA_030015575.1). Classification (NCBI taxonomy): domain Eukaryota; kingdom Viridiplantae; phylum Streptophyta; class Magnoliopsida; order Asparagales; family Amaryllidaceae; genus Agapanthus; species Agapanthus africanus. Next base: position 133,078,261 of record CM057343.1, read on the forward strand.
CTCGGTAGATAGTGATGAGAAGATGAATGATGGGGAGAAAGAAATGGAGCACGAACTTGAGCTTGAAAAGTAGTTGAGTAAATTAGTACAGTCTGTAATGATTTGAAACTAGAATTGTTTACCTGCATTAATTTATCAATACTATGAGAAATGGGGTCAAATATGTCAAGATTCACAAGAAAACATGGGTCGAACGAATTCGGTAAACCAGATAAAAGTGGAAAGTCATCTTGCAGTTAGGAAACGATGGAAAAGATGTAGGGAAGTGATTGAGGAATGGTATCGGTTAAGTGTTCAGGAGGATGTTTACAGTCAATGGAAGGGACATGATGAATCGGCAATCCGACTCATCCAAAATAACGAGTTTATCCTCAAATATATCCTTAAAAGTCTCCTCATCCATGCATGCATTCAAATCATCATCAATAACATTAAGAAGCACATGGGGTTCAAGAAAAACGGTTAAAGGTTCGGGATGATGCTCATACGGATCTGAAGGAAAGTGCTGAATTGGTGAGAAAAACTCACCTATATTTGTGGCTTTAGCATCAAAATTATCCCAAGCATCGATATCCTCAATCAAGTGAAAGTAAAATTTCTCAGACACCTCCTCAAAAGCATGGTTTTCAATCGGTGGATTACAAATCGCACTCGGTTGGTTTTCTAGATTGGAGATGTAGAGATCAAACGGAGTGGTGGTTGTTTCACTTGACAGGGTCCCTTCATAATCGGGTAAATCAAACTTTACATAGCCGCACAACTCATCAAACATGTTATCCTCAATTGGTGAATTATTTGGTTTATTCGATAGACTTTCAGAATAAGAGATGTGGAGTTCGATCAGAAACGGATAGGTTTGATTTTGGAGGGTGCACTGCTCACTTTCACTGCTCAAATAATCAATTTGTCCAATCGCCACATCATACAATGAAAAATCGTGAGCTAGTTGGGAACTACCAGATAGTTCATTAGGTTGTATGAGTGGGGCCATGGATGAATTAATTCCTCTATCTGTTGGTACGAAACTACCCGGAATTCTTCAAAAATTCTTTCAAGACTAGACATGGGTTATGAAGGGGTTTTAGATAACATTCGAATTCGTCTGGACACATGAAACTCTCAAATGGATGTTCAGAAGAAATGTCTAGAGAAGGTGTAAAAGTCGGGTAGGATTGATAGGAATTGAATGGATGTGTAGAATAGACATGATTAGGATCAATACTTTGATAGGAAGGTGATTAAAATTGTTGTCCCAAAGAATTTGGAGTGGTGAAAGGAATGAAAGATCGGCTACAGGATTGTTCAATGTGTTCAGCAATGGACATAGGTTTATGAGTCGCCTCATTTCCCTTAGAAGGGGTATCAACATAAGAAGGTGTGGACGTTTGAAACGGTTGATACGAAGAGGATTGTGGTGTCCAATTGGTGTTTTTAGAAGCGTCTATCCGATCTTTCATAGAAATTTTGGGTATGGATGGATCGTTTGAAGTCCTGCCAAAGAAAGAAGCATATGAAGAGATATCTGGATGAGGGTACCAAAGTTCGGCAAGAGTAGATCGCTTTGGGATACCCATGATAGAAAGGTGTATAGAAGAAGGGATCAAAGGTGGGTGGTAAGTGGTAAGTTTTTATAAATTTTTTGAATTTTATGATTTTTTTTCTTTCGAATTTTTTTTGTTTTGTTATAGAAAATACGGAATTAACAGACTCAAACAATTATAATCACAATATGCACAATCAACACTTAGAGCTAGAGTCTTCAAAGTCCAACTAGACCGCTCATAAACTTCCAAGCGACAAGTTGCAGGATAATCCTCGAATCATCTCTTCACTGCTAATTGTGACCAGGTAAGCACAGGTGAGATAAGGAGGGTTTCACTCATGAATCACCGTAAGACGGGCGTTTTAAAATTACCTCCTCACTTGTTTACCCTAGGCATCACAAAGTCAAGTTTAGATAAACGACCGATTCCCCACAACCTTCACTTGTCCTAAATGAGCGTAACAAGTCCTTATAGGTTTCTTCTAGATATTTTTTAATTAACTCAAGTAATGCGTATGCTTTTTGCGATTTTTGGGGCTTAAGAAGGGTAATGAAATCCCCACCTAATCTGAATTTGGGTTAAAGCCTCTTAATGTCCGTATTTATTTGATGCAAAGCGGTAAATAAACAAAATCTAAACAACACAATCTTATTTTTATTTTAGCGGTACTGTTTGTGCAAAGAAACCTGCAGAAAATTCAATTCAATAGAGTTCAGAGGAAGATTCTTGAGAAGAGAAGGGGTCTCAGAAAATTTGGAGCAGAGAAGGCACTAAATGGCGGCAGATCCGTGAGAATTTCTCCATTATTGCGGCAGTTTCGTGGTGGGGTCGAGGAATTGGGTCTCCAATTTTCTTCAGTGCACTTCTATTGTTCTGTTCTTCTGGTTCCAAACCTCTGGTTCTTGATTGGATCACTGTATTTGCTCCAGATTTCCCTGCAAACTTTCATAAAATATCAAAAATAACAAGATGGTTTTTATTATATTTTTGGATTTTTCGGTTTAATTTGTTTTAAATGTTTTGAAAATATACACAAAAATAATAACCTGAATAATAAGAAAGAAATACGTTACCGTCTCCCCGGCAACGGCGCCATTTATTTGGTAGAAGTTTCGTGATATGATATGTGTTCTACTTGTTCTACTTACCACAATCAAGTCAGTTTCACTTGGTAGCTAGCCGGTTGAGTACAAGTCGATCCACAGAGAGATGGTATGTGTTTTCGTTCTTATTTTAGACGAGTCAAGTAAAGAATGTCCAAGTTTGTTCAATTCTATCCTAAGTATTTATGTTTGAAAGAACTTGTTAGGGTTAGGCTTGGTTAGTAGAGTTAGGAATTAATCTTGTGCTTGTCTTGTGCCATTATTGAAATGATGTTGGAATAATCGGAAGTAACGGGGATTAGGAGGATATAGAAATGGTATTTACGAGTTTAAATAAGCTTTCTAACGCTAAATCCAATCTTAGTGCACCTTGTCCGTTCGTTCCATACTCTTATTTCCAACTCAAGGCGAAACATCCACAACAAGTCTCCAATTAGGTCACAATTACATGTCACGTTGTAGTGCGCCTAAAGGAATTCTCAACTTAGGCCACGGCTATATATCACTTATAGCGCGCCTAAGAGAGAGGGTTGTGTTTGTTTGGTCTAGATTCAATTCAAGCTATTTGGCGAACAGAAACACAAGGGATTTTTCTATCGCTCATACCACCTTTCCTTAACCCTAACAAGTGAGTAAACTACTCACTCATTATAAAAAGAAAAAAAAATCGAAGTGGAGAAAAGAAATGAGAATGAGGGCATAAACTAGCCTTTTGGGATCTCACCTAAGTAAGAATCACACTTGAGCATCAGAGTTTTGTAAAAGATAAATAAAAGAGAAAAGAAGAACAACAAATAAATGCAACAACTAATTAACAAACATGTAATAAATTTTAAGCTAAGAATAAAAAAACACAATGCAAGAAAATATAGATACAAGGTAGATAAAACTCTCATCTTCATTATTCATCCATTCAAAAGCTCTCACTACATTTAAATAGAGAAGAGATGAAGGAGAAGAGGGTGTTTACACTGAACTAGAACTAATCATAGGAAAATAAAGCATGGTTTCTTTGCCTCTGAACTGGAGCATTTATAGGCAGTGAAATGAAACCCTAGGGCAATATTCTGAACCCTTACACAATGACCAAAACACCTATGAAAATTCTGTTGGGGTTTGCTAGTGCCCTGGCCATTTACCATGGCTGATGCGGAACAAAATTGGCGTTTAAAAATTTTGGCACTAAAAACCCGTCCTATTGAATCAAACCATAAACCTAAAACTAGCTATAAAAGATAGAAGTGTTATACCGAATGATTCGTGTCCTTCGGTCTTCTAACCTCTTCTTTAGCTCCCTGAGGTGTCCTTGATTGAGCTTGACCGCCGGTCTTCCTCCGTCGAAGATGATCCACCCGAGAGATGTAGCTCATGGCTCAAGCTTCACACTAATAATCTAGTGAAACAACTAGAGACTCTAGTTTGCTAATCTAGAGTGCCTAGGGATGTAGTGTGTTGCTCTAAGTGTGTATCTTTCTCTCTTCTACCCTTGATTCTCAATACATTAGATGGTAGGGTAGAAGAAGAAGGAGGAGGAGGAACTCAAGAAAGGTAGTGAAGAGAGAAGAAGCAAATGGTGAGATTGTTTTCTAAAAACCAACCATGCAAAACTCAAGTGAAGAAAGCTCAAGTGAAAACTCAAGTGAGAAAAAACTCAAGTGAGAAAGAAAAAATCAAGCGAGAAAGAAAAACTAGAGTGAGAAAAACCTCAAGCATGGTTTTCTAAAACACAATTTTCAAATATAATATTGCAACCATACTTGAATAGTTTGCACAAATGAATTGAAAATTCATTTGTCAACACTATTCAAGTATGGTTCTCACCATTCTCTCTTCTTTACCTTTACACCTCATTTGCATTTAAATTAATAAATGGATAATCCAAAATGAGGTGTCCACCTTCTAGAATGTTTTCCGTATAAATACGGATTACACTCAACTGTATATACATATATGTATTCGTACCAAAATACAAATACCCAAAGAGATAGAATAACACAAAGAAAAAATACTAGAATATACATATCGAAATACATATACGTAAATTATTAAATCAATACCTGATTTAATAATCCGGCTCAAACCCGAGCCAGCTAGTATTATCAACCGTGCAATCGAAAGTTCGGCTAACAAGTACAATCATTTGATCGGAACCCTGTGTTGGAGATAGTGCCCTCAGAGTCAATTATTGGATCACAGGCACGTGATTGCAATGATTGAGGGAGGACCTATCCCGGTAGGACAGTCTTGCTCGAGATGATAGTATGCTATCTGGTTTATCTTTATCATCGTGTACTGCTTTAGGTGACCTGACATGTCGCTATTGCACGTTGATAGAGCCCCTGGGATTCTTGCTTGACGACCAGCAGTATGATGGCGATCATATACGTGGGAGCTGGGGTCTATAAGCACATCCTTAAAAGGTCCCTAGTCGTAGGAGTTTCGAGACAGGGTATCGATACTCCATTAGTAGACTAGTGTATACAGTCGAGACCCCGACGAGGGGCGGTGGCCGGTCTCACAAGCCACTGGTGTCAGTTGGTTCACCTAAGATGTATACAGGTGCTCATTGGGTTATGAGTACACCGGACAGGACTCGCCGGGAACCTGCTAGTTGGTCTTATACCAGACGTCAGATAGCAGTTCCCAGGTGACATGTGTACAGGTTAGTTCATCGACCTGAGATCGTCATTTGTCTCGTGTGAGTTCCCACTGTGCTTTGATTACTACCCTACCACGGCTCAAAGGAGTCGTGCAAACAGGTTTTAGTTGGGTACAGTCCCGAGCCACATGGAGGCAGTGAGCGGATCTGCAGGGGTTCGTCTCTCCCGGTATTGGGGGTGAGGTCGCGCTGTGTCTAGGAGAGCCATTACGCAAAGCCCTCGGCCGAGGCAGGAGATTTACTGGTAGGTATTCCAGTAGTATCTCAGGGCGTTCTGGGCTACGCTCCGACACGACTTGTACCGCTTTTGGGGGTCTGACTTTTACCAACCCCCTAGGCCCGCCATGCGATGCTCATAGACGAACGGACAGGACTGTACGGATATTGTCACTGACAGGCTCAGTAGGGTGTCAGGATGAGTTCGCTCATCGACGTCCCTTTTTAGTCAATAGCTGGTGGCCCGTCATGTATTGGCTTATACCTCTGACGTGCCAGTGGTTAAATCCACAGCCATAGTATTGACGAGTCTTTAGAGTCCACCACACTTTCAGTTACTCAGCTTTCGGGCGAAACGCTGTAGAGGCCGTATGGAGATATGGCAGGGTCCGATCAGATACGTGCGGTATTGAATGGATCAGGATCAGACGGTTTGTACTAGTAGCCGTATGGATATATGGCAGGGTTCGATCAGATACGTGCGGTATTGCACGGATCAGGATCGAACGGTTTTTACTAGCCGGCTTTGGTTTAAGCCGGTCCTAGTTTAGTACAGTGTAGATTTTGTCTCTTTGCATTTGTATCCGGTCGGAATACAGATGCGGGTGTGTATGCACAGTGTCGGGGTTTTTCCTGTAATTTATTACGGGACCAGTTTTCTGGAGTTGCCGGTTTGCATTCCGTTCCGGCCGGTTTTCCTTTGTTCTTTCCCGGCCGGACTTTTCTGATGGAGGGGGTAATTTGCAGTTTTGCAAATTACACTTTGTGGGGGGGTTTCTTGCATAAAGTATTGATTATGATAAGCATCTTTTCTTTCATCCATGCTTGCATTTATGTGAGATGAGAAAGGGTATGGGTTTGTAAGAAAAAGCATGGTGTATGTTTTTGATATGGTCACCTCCTTACTTTATCCTACAATAACCTCCCTTCTTGTTTTGCTTTTGGATTTTCCTCCACCATAAAAAGTCTTGGCCGGCCACTTCATTTGGGGATGATGGATCATTTTCATTTTTGGTGAGGGTGTGGGAAAATTATTGTTTCATATATCATTTTTCATTGCCTCAAAAATCCCCAAGTTCATATCACCTTGATTCCTCCATCATGGCAACAAAAACCCCATTGAGACAAAGCGTATTCTACACTACACATTCTACAGCTAATCTTGGGCATGTCGAGTTGCCGGCTTCATGCCCGAGTTGCCTCGGTATTGAGGCGGGAGCCCGTAAAAGACGAAGGCGATGTGGTGCCCTTTCCGGCGAGGAGGCGACGATATGGAGACTACACTTTCCGCGGGAGATCGGGACGATGACGAGAAGACCGGAGGACTCGGATCACTCGGTATACTTCTCACCCCATCTCTAGTTAGCTAGCATAGGTTAATGGTAAACGATCCGGGTTTTTCTTTGTCCGCGGTAGCGCCGGTTTCCGAGCAAGGAAAAATTTTGATTCCGCAATTTGGCCTCGAGTAAGACGGCCGGGGCGCTGCCGTGGCGCAACATGGTATCAGAGCCACGCCATTAACCTTATCTAGCTTGTTCTAATGCGTTTTACTTATCCGATCGACCAAAATCTCAAAAACCGTATTTTAGTTCACATCAGTTTCTGTTGAAATTTTTTGGTGTCTAAAAATTTTTCAGGTGATCTCAGAAAGATGTGCAGGGAGTTATAAGAACTCTGGAGAAAAACGATACAGTGATCCCATAGTGATAGCGCGGAAGCGCGGCAATACCTTCACTTCTGCCGCTCTTCCGCGGCAAGATGGTGGGTCCACTTTATAATTTTTCTTCAGTTGCTTTCTGGGATAGAAATAGGGCTTTTGGGATATTAATATTGGGCCATTTATTTCTGTGAATGCTACAGTTTTCATTTGGGGCCCGCTTGTTAATTATTTGATCGATCGGATATTTTTTAAACACATTATTTCACAGTATTTACATTATATCTGCGACCGTGAATGTCACTCGATCGGTAAATCCGGTCTGACTGCTATAGCCCGGTTAGACGGATTTGCGAACGTGATTTTCACGTTGATGTTCTATGTTTATGCTGTGATGTTGCGGATCGGTCGTGGGGGATAGCCTGGATGCAATGCTAGTACAGTTTTGGTGTATTATGTACATTTGATATTGCGGGGTGAGCGTCCGACATGTGGACTGCCGTCACTGCCTGTTTGTATTATTCTTTTGGGGCACGACCTGGTTGCGGTCGATGTACCCGGTGTATGTATATTTTACTTTCTGTACTAGGGTTACCCCGCGGTGGGGTGCACGGATAGCCGGGTTCTGGAGGGCAACGGGCCCGCATCTCAGGGCATTGAGACGGAGGGGGCTTCAGTCCAGGATTGGCGGGCTATTCGCCGCACTCGTAGGGGGTACAGGTTGACCCAGGAGGGGTGCCCAAGTTACCGGATTCCGTGAAGTGCTGGGTGGTCCATTCACGGTACTGAAGGGGGCTGCCTCGCTTCAGGTTTTGGCGGGTGACTTGCCGCGCCCGTAGGGGTCTAGGATTTCATTGCACAGGCTATCCACACGACCAGGGGAACGTCGGGTTTCAGCAGCGGCTCTGTGAAACCCGGGGCTTCCAGATATCTGTATTGTTCTGTGATGCTATACTTTTCTGTGATGTTGCTTTTTATTCACGCCTTGAGCGAAATACTATATATTGGTATATATATTAGTAGATGTTGTATATGTTTTACATCCGCGCTAGTCCAGTCCCCGCTCTGCCGTTAGTTAGCTAACCTAACGGGTGATGACGGGACCCAGTGGCGAATGCGGATGGCATATACGTACGTCAGTATATTTTCGTTCTTTGTGGTGTGATCAATTGATGGGACTGCATTGATTCGGATCATTGCAAGTTTAAACAAACCTATTCTGATGTTGTTGGAACACTTTTCAAAAAGCTGTTATTGCAAGGACGTTCACTTTTGTTTTGCATCGTGGTATTCATTTGGAATATCCTGCTCCTCAGTCGACGAGGCAAGGGCCGAGATCCCTTCACCGGGAGTGACCCCTTGGACAGAAGTTTGCGTCAGGGCATTAACTTCACTATAGCCGATTACTTTTGCTTTGCATCGTGGTATTCAGTTGGAATATCCTGCACCTCATTCTACGGGGAAAGAGCCGAGATCCCTTCACCGGGAGTGACCTCTTTAGTAAAGGTTTTCGTCACTATATTTTCTAAAAAGTTATGCAGTTCCTTCAACGATATCAAGTTCATTACGTTAAAGGTTTTTCGCCAAAAACCAGTCGTAGCCCTCCGTCATTTCAGATTAGTATTACTTAGTATTCGTGCTGCGTATGTCGTGCTCAGCCGAGGCGTAGTGTTCGGTAGCTATGTAGTGCTTTTCTGTTGCATGGATATGTGATTGGTTAGGACAGTCGTACGGTCATTTTGGCTCAGTCAAGGACTCGTGCGGGTGGGTCTAATGCAATCAAGATAATGACGGGTTGAACTTGACTAGGATCCTTTGATATGTTGGCTCAGTCAAGGTCACTTGGGTCCTAGGGGTAAAAATCACATCGGGAGTTTCAAAAGAACTGAAACTTGCCAAGCATGCGCATACCTTCTGGAGTGTGGTGACGTGAGTAGATTCCGTCACGTTATCATGCGATGAGAGTTGGATCCCGATTCCCACTGATGAGTTGGTTTACTCCTCGGGTGATCCCGACTAATTCTTCTTTCAGGTTTGGAGGAGAATTTGAGGTACAGTGGGAGGTTTCCTGATTAGATAAATTGGTAACCATTCTGATCTAGGTTAGAGTGCACGCTGAGTGTTTCTTCTCTCTCTCTTTGGCAGCGACCATTGACCCGACCCTGGACTATGACTCAGTGACCAAGTTGACCGAACCTTCTTAACACTGGCTTTTTGGATTGTCAGAGTTGCAGACCTCATTGCCACTCCTACTTTTACCCTTTTCTCCAGGACACCCCGTATTACTACGAACGTCCACTTCCATTGGACAAAACCATCGTATGGTTATATACGAACTCGAAGGACTTCGAGGATGGTTTCTGGTTCTGGAGAAAACGGATAGGATTATTCAGTTGTCTTTTCTTTTCACCTTCTCTCAGGTTGCGAGTACTCCTTGGTTTAGGAGTAGTACACCTATTACGCAAATTGGATAGTCTTCTTCCAAACCTTAGGCTGGTGCCGAACGGTGGGGAATGAAGAAAACCAATTAGCATAACGATGGTGTACAGAAGGTATTAAGTTTAGACAAAGCAAGGGATTAGTAAGAGGGCAAAGTAAGTTGCGACTGCTATTCACGACCAAACCAAGTATTTCTTCGCCAACCCTAAATCACCTTTGTATTTCTCCAGGACACTCCGTATCACTATGAAGATCCACAGTTTATTGGATACTCCATCGTATGGTTATATACGAACTCGAAAGGAACTAGTTCCAGTTCGGGGATGGATTCTGGTTCAGGAGAAATAGGAATAAAGTACATTCAGGTGTCTTTTATCTTCACCTTCTCTCGCGTTGCGAGTGCTCCTAGGATTAGGACAGTACACCCTTTATGCTTTTTGGATAGTCTTCTTCCAAACCATAGGCTGGTGCCGAACGGTAGGGAAGGAAGAAAACCAATTGGCCTAAAGGGGTGTGCAGACGGTAATGACTAAAGACATATAAAGGGATTTGGACAGATGGCAAAGAGATATACGGTTACAGTTGTGAATCTGGATAATGGTAGAGGCATTACTAGGAATACCAGGATACCCCACAGAAACATTTCAATGTTTCAGTTTCACTGTGTAATGTTAAAAGAAAAACTGATTTCCCGATTAGACACTTACTCCAGGGTATGTATTTACCAGGTATGATTCTCACATCTGTATGGTTTTACAGATGAGGAGTGGGAGTAAGTTATTGGGAATTGGGTGATCATCCTCATTATATCGGGATTCGTTGTAATCGGTGATATTTGAGGAAGTCACCTGGGTTGTTTGCCGGTCGGCAAATATTTGGTTATGAATATCCGCTGTTGTGCACCAATTTCAAATTCATATATCTGTACGTCTATTTTCATAGAGTGAGATATACCTTTTGATATTATGTCGATGACATTTACCTATATCAGTGGATGGTTAGGTAAGGAGCATTAAACAGCGGTGTAATTCTTCTTAACCATAAGTACAGTTTTCAACCTACGACACGCAGTGAAAGAGTTGTTAGACTCAGCGGACTTATACAGGGTATTGTATGTTGTCCAGTGTCCATCAGGACAGAGGGGTTGGTCCTCGTACTATATTCGGTTTACTTATGACTTCTCTCGATTTTAGACAGCTGTTTCGTGGAAACACAGGGTCTAAGTTTTGAGGAGTTATAGGTATTTGAATAGAGTAGAGTACCAGGTGTAGCAAGTATCGGGATTCTTCAAAGAGATCGAAGATGTAGATACTTGTGTATGGTATTCAGTTGATAGTAATGATGAAGACAGATTGCTTCTCTTTCAGGTTACTCATAATTGGAAGCATTCCTAAGTTGAGTAACGCTGATCGGCCTCCTTCCATTTAGTTGACATGCACTGGAGACAGCTGCATGATTTGAATCTGGTTCAATTGAATCAGTGCCTCTGGTTCTATATTGGATATAGAACAGTTCATATCTTAACGATGTTAAGGTACGGGGAGTTGTCCGGCTTATGCTTAAAACCAGACTCCGGATAACTCAAGGCACGTTTCTGTAATGGCTGTTTGTGGGTTGACCCAGGCTATGACGAGGGTTGATTTTCTACCATCTGGATGAACAGTAGAAATATTGTTCTAGACTCGCCACAGTTTTATTAAAAATGGATTTTTTCAAAAAAAACAGTAGTGGGAGTATGGTAGAACTGGAAGTAATTCCAGAACCGCAAACGATTACTGAAGATTTAATAAGGAACCTAAAGATTCAATCTGATTTGACATTCCATTGGCCACTCCGCAGATACGGTGGGTAACTTCAGGCACCCGAGAGGTACTCCGGTAGCCTCAAGGACGGTGACAGGGAAGTTCTTGTTTACCCACACTTGCCATTGTTGTTGTTCCAGGCTGCGAGACCCGGCAGGAGGATGAGTATAGCGTCGTTCTAAACTAGCTTTAGAAGTGCACGTCTATATGACTCTGGCAGAGGGTTGTCGTAGTCAGTGGGAGCAGCGGAAGCATTGGTGGACTTTGTGCTTATGTCTATTTATAGACTAAAGCAGATATAGCGGAGTAAGATCATCTGTTTCTGATGTGACAGTCATGGGTTTGACGTCATCAGAATAGGGGATGGATCTGTTGAGAAGGTAGTAGGAAGTAATATTCCTATACTACGATCGGTTATACTTTGGTCGTCACACAGTGTTTTCTCCACAAGGGACTTGGACATTATATCAGACATACTGATTACTAGATCTATGGTTTTAGATCTAGATTTGGGTGGTTTCCCAATCAGGGTACTTTGACAGCATTCTAAGAGTATTTAGAATGGACGACTCCTGGCACGGTAGTGTACCTGCAGGTAATGGAGTCACCCTCTCTAAAGGTGTCTTACAGACTAAAGGGGAGAGGGATACGCATGATTGACAGATCACTTGCTTAGGCAATTGAGTCAATCATGAGATGTCAAGTACCACACCAGATGTTGTTCTTGCACTAGATGCAATAAGTTGATATTGATCCAATCCTGGAAAAACAGTCGGAAGCAGTTTTAGAACATAAGTGAATGTTCTAGGGATATGATAACGGCTGCCTCTTTTAGGAGACGGTTATCACTCCAGGCTTCCAAGGTGACATGGACGACAAGGAGGTTGTCAGAGTTATAGTTCTCCCTCTGACGAGGGACAGTATTTTGGACAGGTGGTCCAAGGCAATACTGAGGGAGGCATGGCGCAGGATACTGATTAGTTTCAGTTGTTGATACAGTCTAAGAAGTTTGGATTTGGAGTTCATTTATGAGCTAGGTCCCATCAGACATCCAGACATTCTAAGACAGGTATTGCTCATTTCGGGAGATGGCTTTCTCTGCGAACTTGAGATATAGAGAGACATAGAAAGAAACATCACAGCGGATCCACTCACTGAGGCTATTCCTCGAACGCAATAGTTTCACAAACGAGCTTTATGAGACAGACTAGTAGAGGAGTTGGGTGTTCGGTATCACACGGGCTGTGAGTATGCGACATCGCAATAATTAGCCTTGAGTGCAAGTGGGAGATTGTTGGAGATAGTGCCCTCAGAGTCAATTATTGGATCACAGGCACGTGATTGCAATGATTGAGGGAGGACCTATCCCGGTAGGACAGTCTTGCTCGAGATGATAGTATGCTATCTGGTTTATCTTTATCATCGTGTACTGCTTTAGGTGACCTGACATGTCGCTATTGCACGTTGATAGAGCCCCTGGGATTCTTGCTTGACGACCAGCAGTATGATGGCGATCATATACGTGGGAGCTGGGGTCTATAAGCACATCCTTAAAAGGTCCCTAGTCGTAGGAGTTTCGAGACAGGGTATCGATACTCCATTAGTAGACTAGTGTATACAGTCGAGACCCCGACGAGGGGCGGTGGCCGGTCTCACAAGCCACTGGTGTCAGTTGGTTCACCTAAGATGTATACAGGTGCTCATTGGGTTATGAGTACACCGGACAGGACTCGCCGGGAACCTGCTAGTTGGTCTTATACCAGACGTCAGATAGCAGTTCCCAGGTGACATGTGTACAGGTTAGTTCATCGACCTGAGATCATCATTTGTCTCGTGTGAGTTCCCACTGTGCTTTGATTACTACCCTACCACGGCTCAAAGGAGTCGTGCAAACAGGTTTTAGTTGGGTACAGTCCCGAGCCACATGGAGGCAGTGAGCGGATCTGCAGGGGTTCGTCTCTCCCGGTATTGGGGGTGAGGTCGCGCTGTGTCTAGGAGAGCCATTACGCAAAGCCCTCGGCCGAGGCAGGAGATTTACTGGTAGGTATTCCAGTAGTATCTCAGGGCGTTCTGGGCTACGCTCCGACACGACTTGTACCGCTTTTGGGGGTCTGACTTTTACCAACCCCCTAGGCCCGCCATGCGATGCTCATAGACGAACGGACCGGACTGTACGGATATTGTCACTGACAGGCTCAGTAGGGTGTCAGGATGAGTTCGCTCATCGACGTCCCTTTTTAGTCAATAGCTGGTGGCCCGTCATGTATTGGCTTATACCTCTGACGTGCCAGTGGTTAAATCCACAGCCATAGTATTGACGAGTCTTTAGAGTCCACCACACTTTCAGTTACTCAGCTTTCGGGCGAAACGCTGTAGAGGCCGTATGGAGATATGGCAGGGTCCGATCAGATACGTGCGGTATTGAATGGATCAGGATCAGACGGTTTGTACTAGTAGCCGTATGGATATATGGCAGGGTTCGATCAGATACGTGCGGTATTGCACGGATCAGGATCGAACGGTTTTTACTAGCCGGCTTTGGTTTAAGCCGGTCCTAGTTTAGTACAGTGTAGATTTTGTCTCTTTGCATTTGTATCCGGTCGGAATACAGATGCGGGTGTGTATGCACAGTGTCGGGGTTTTTCCTGTAATTTATTACGGGACCAGTTTTCTGGAGTTGCCGGTTTGCATTCCGTTCCGGCCGGTTTTCCTTTGTTCTTTCCCGGCCGGACTTTTCTGATGGAGGGGGTAATTTGCAGTTTTGCAAATTACACTTTGTGGGGGGGTTTCTTGCATAAAGTATTGATTATGATAAGCATCTTTTCTTTCATCCATGCTTGCATTTATGTGAGATGAGAAAGGGTATGGGTTTGTAAGAAAAAGCATGGTGTATGTTTTTGATATGGTCACCTCCTTACTTTATCCTACAATAACCTCCCTTCTTGTTTTGCTTTTGGATTTTCCTCCACCATAAAAAGTCTTGGCCGGCCACTTCATTTGGGGATGATGGATCATTTTCATTTTTGGTGAGGGTGTGGGAAAATTATTGTTTCATATATCATTTTTCATTGCCTCAAAAATCCCCAAGTTCATATCACCTTGATTCCTCCATCATGGCAACAAAAACCCCATTGAGACAAAGCGTATTCTACACTACACATTCTACAGCTAATCTTGGGCATGTCGAGTTGCCGGCTTCATGCCCGAGTTGCCTCGGTATTGAGGCGGGAGCCCGTAAAAGACGAAGGCGATGTGGTGCCCTTTCCGGCGAGGAGGCGACGATATGGAGACTACACTTTCCGCGGGAGATCGGGACGATGACGAGAAGACCGGAGGACTCGGATCACTCGGTATACTTCTCACCCCATCTCTAGTTAGCTAGCATAGGTTAATGGTAAACGATCCGGATTTTTCTTTGTCCGCGGTAGCGCCGGTTTCCGAGCAAGGAAAAATTTTGATTCCGCAATTTGGCCTCGAGTAAGACGGCCGGGGCGCTGCCGTGGCGCAACACCCTGCACGTATCAAAATACGGCTACCACATCATTTAGCCTGAACCAGGGAAACCTTCTGTGTGGCACTCTAAAGACTCGTCAATACGCTGGCAGTGGGTTTGACCATAAGCACGTCAGCGACACTAGCTGTACGTAACGACTACCCAGGTATTGACCGAAAGGAAGGCCGATGAGCAAACTCATCCGAACCCTTACTGATCCTGTTTGTGACAATCTCCATACAGTCCGGTCTATTTGTCTAAGAGTATCGCATATCGGGTCTAGAGGGTGGATAAAGTCAGACTCGTAATAATGCGATATTTCATGTCGGTGTGAAGCCCGTCACCTACTGAGAAACTACTGATCCAAATTAGTAATTCTCATCTACCTTGGCCAAGGATTTCTGGTGATGGCCACCCATATACATTGCGACATCAACCCCCCAATACCGGGAGAGATGAATCCCCGACGATCCGCTCACTGCCTTCATATGGCTCGGGACTGTACCCAACTAAAATCTGTTTGCATGACTACTTTGAGCCGTGATAGGGTAGTAATCAAAGCACGGTGGGAACTCACACGAGTCAAATGATGATCTCAGGTCGACAGACTAACCTGTACTCATGTCACCTGAGAACTGCTATCTGACAATAGCTATAATACCATCTAGCATATTCCCGGCGAGTCCGTCCAGTGTAACTCATAACCCAATAAGCACATGTATACTATCTTATGTGACTAACTGATACCAATGGCTTGTGAGACCGGCTATCTCCCCTCGTCGGGGTCTCGAAAAGTATACACTAGTCTACTCCGAAGTATCAATACCCAGTCTCGATACTCTCTCGACTAGAGACATTTAAGGATGTGCTTATAGACCACCCAGCTCCCACGTATATGATCGCCATCATAATGCTAGTAGTCAAGCAAGAATCCTATGGGCTCTATCAACATGTAACAGTGATCTGTAATACTACATAATGCATGTACAAGATGATAGAGACAAACCAGATAGCATACTATCATCTCGAGTAAGACTGTTCTATCTATATAGGTCCTCCCGCAATCATCATAATCGCCTGTCTGCGATTACAATAATTTCCTTGAGGGCACTATAGCCAACATATTCGTCAAGTCTTGGGTCAGTGGGACCGCTGATCCGCCGCCAAAATAACCAAAATTTCGCTGATCCACGGTCCTATTTGTGGATTGGTGCACCGTTTTTCTTGTGAGTTCTCGTGTTGCTATCTTCTTCTGTTTTGTAGGTTCGCATTTGCAAAATTCTTCTAAAATATTCTCATATTTTTAAAAGTCCAAAATGGAAACTCAATTAAATTTGTGCCTTGATCTCCTTCGAGCTCTGCGTTGCCACCTTGATCCTTGTGATGCCTTCCTCGTGCTTTGTACTTGTCCCGGACACAAATGACCATCGCTTGATCTTGTCCCTTATACTGGTAAGCGGCACCTGACGGATGTGGATGACCGGAACCCAGATTTTATCTTTTTTCTGCAGTTGTTCTAAATTTTTCATAAATGTAAAGAATGTGCATGATTTGCATTATTCTGGACCGAGAACCTGTAATCTGTAATCATATAGCAAACACGGATCAAAAGCACCTACCTATATACAAATGTATATAAGAATGAGCGGTATTAAATGCAATATTCTGATGTGAACAGGCATCGATATTCCGGAGTAGACTAGTGTATATGTTTCTAGACCCCGATGAGGGGTGGTTGTCGGCCTCACAAGCCATTGGTGTTGTGTCACCTAAGATAGTATACAGGTGCTTACTGGAGGTGAGTACACTGGACAGACTTGCCGAGAACTTCTAGATGATATTATATCTATCATCAGATGGAAGTTCTCTGGTGACGTGAGTATAGGTTAGTCTTTTAACCTGAGATTGTCATTTATCCCGTGTGAGTTCCTACTATACTTTGATTACTACCCTACCATGGCTCAAAAGAGTCATGCAAACAGGTTTTAGTTGGGTGCAGTTCCGATCCACATGGAGGCAGTGAGCAATTGCCCGGGGCTCGTCTCTCGTGGTATTAGGAGTCGATGTTGCACTGTGTTCGGTTGGCCATCACCTTAAATCCGTGACCACAGCGGATCAGATTTACTGATATGAGTTTAGTAGTTTCTCGGTTGGTGATGAGCTTGACTCCGACTCGACTTACCGGGTTTTTAGGGGTCTGACGTTATCAACCCCCTAGACCCGATATGCAATACTCTTAAACGAAAAGACCGGACTGTATGGAGATTACCACATTCAAGCTCAGTAGGGTACGTACGGACTTGATTGTCGACCTCACTTTTGGCATATACCTGGGTAACCGTTACGTATAGCTAGTGCCGCTGACATACTTGTGGTTATGGATTTGTCCAGTAATCACTAACAATATATTGTCGAGTCTTTAGAGTCCTACACAGAGCGTTTTCTCGGTTACAGAGAAATGATGTAGATGGCTTATGTTGGTACATACATGTGTCCGATTAAATATGTGTACAGGCTACACAAACTATAATCGGACGGTTGATAATACTAGCGGCTTAGGATTAAGCCAAATTATTAAATCAGGTTTTGATTTAATAATTTATATATATATATATATTGATATATATATATATATTGATATATGTATTCTAGTATTATTTTTCATTATTCATTTTCTCTGTCTTGGCTATTCATATTTTTATTCGAATACGTGTGTATGTATTTCGATACGTATACTAGATTGTTTTATGTATTTATATGGAATTTGTTCTAGAAGATGGACACCTCATTTGTTGATTTTTCCTTTTAAAGAAAATCAAAAATGAGGTGGAGGATGAGGTGTAAAAGAGTACGGTAAAGTGGTATGGCTTTGTTTTTATATTGGAAAATCATTTGTGTTTACTATTCTTGGATGGTTGCAAAACTTAGCCATTATTCTTTTTAAATTGATTCTTTTCTCTACACAACACTTAGCTTATTTTTACATGGCTACCTCTTCTTCACCTCCTCCTTCTCCTTCTTGAGATGCTCTCTTGAGCTTCAAAATAGAGAGAAAAAGCTAGTAGAAAATTCCTACATCCCTACTCTCCATTTCTAGCGAGCTTAGAGCGTTGGTTGCTTCATTACGTGAAGCTGGAGTTTACATCGGTTCTCTTGGGTGGACCATCTTTGGCAAGGGCGGTTGCCATTCAAGCTTGTTTCCGAAGGCCTACGAGGAGCTTGGAGGGGTCTTCCACGATTGGATGGACACGCGATAAAGGTTTTAATCCCGAACCTTGTATGCTAAGTTTGCTAGTTTAGTTGTATTGTTTGATTCCAAGGGGATATGTGTTTTGTGCTTACTAAAAATCGTTGTCTTCGCTTCCGCCTTGGCCGTGGCTTCTGTGGTGCAAGCACAACATACGAACAAGTCTAGCTTTGAAGGTCTCAACCTTTCCATCCACACCGATCTTCTTTTTGAAGATCCATTTGCTCCCAATAGGGTTTTCCCCTTCAAGAGTAACCTCCAAAGTCCATACTTTGTTGGTGTACATGGATTCCATCTCAGATCGCATAGCGTCCAACCATTTCACAGAGTCACTACTTATGATGGCCTGCTCGAAAATAGTCAAGTCATCATCTTTCATGATGCAATCCTCACTCCCACCGTCTATGAGAAAATCGCAGTATCTCTCAGATGGATGAGAAACACTACTATATCTGCGAAGTGGCTGAGATTCATCTGGGACTATCGAATTATCTGGTTCCACCAATTCTTCAGTTGTAGTTTGTGTTTCTGGAATCTCTTCCAGTTGTACCGTGCTACCACTAATTTCTTTTGTAAGAAATTCCTTTTCTAAAAGATTTGCATATCGAAAAACAAACATCTTTTATTCCTCGACGTGGTAGAATAGATATCCTTACGAATGTTTAGAATATCCCTCAAATTTTTACAGAACTGACCGTGCCTCGAGCTTGTCCGGATTCTGTTTCTTTACATAAGCAGGACAACCACATATCTTACTAAAATTAAGGTATGGTCTCTTCCCTTCCTACATCTCATATTGAATGGTAGGCACAGATTTGGTTGGAATCTTATTCAATACATATGCAGCCGTTTCAAGTGCATATCCCCAGAAAGAAGGAGACAACTCAGCAACACTCATCATAGATCGCAGTGTTTGTTATAAATTAAATACCGCAAGCGCATGGTTGTTATAGAAATGCGTATACGGGTCGATCCACAGAGAGGTGTATTTACTAATTTAAATGCAAGTTTAAAACGAGATAGTTGAATTGAGAACTACTCAGCAAGGAATTAAAAAGTGTAAATATTAAAAGCAATTTAAAAGAAAGGTGGGTTTTTATAAAAAGAAGACTCTAGGGTTTTTGTATTGCTTTCTTTCTATGATTGGTTTAAAAATATACTACTTCTTTTCTTCATCTATTTCTAATATGTTTTCTATTACATTAAAGAAAGCATAGGTTATATTAACATAATTAAAAGTAACCTATCAATTATAAAAGATCATCTAGATACCATATTAAAAACTTAGTTCTGGATTATTAAAAATAATGACCTAGGTTGAATTTATTTTAATCAAAACTATATTTTTACCGTCCCGAATTAGGGTTCTAGTTTGTCAAACCTTCATCATTCTAATTAGTTTTTAGGTGTATCACTTATCTATAGATCCATTCAAATTGTTAATTATCCTTATTAAAATCTAGTTCATATGATGAAAACTTAAAAGAAAGAATTAAAATAAATTCATCATCAAGCACAAGAATAAGAAGAGATAAAACATCCAACCATAGAATGAAAGAAAATACAAAACTCTCGAAAAATAATTAGTTACTCATGATATAAATAAAAACTAAATCTTTATTAATGATCATAAGAGAACTTACAATTGACTTGATCTCTTCTCAATGAAAACCCTGCAGGGTTCCTAGGCACGCTAATGAGGTCTCACAAGGCATCAACCATACCAATTTCAAATTTTACAAGTGCCGAGAAACCCTAATACGGATTCGTTGACTAGAGTTTAGGCGAAAAGTGAAACTAGTTAACAACTTAACTAAAAGAAAGAGGCTACAAGCTTTGTAGATCCGGTTCTCCACTTCCTTAGCTCCACGTAGACGTCCCCTCGCTGTCCATATCGGATCTCGGACTCTAGCATCGGCTTCATCGGAGAAATGGGCGGACTAGGTTGTCGACTTCGATGCCGAAGATGATCTACGTCGAGGTAACTCAAGATCAAGCTCCAACTTCACCAAGTTGTGAAACTTGTGAAGAAAACACCCTATACTACTTGGCAAGAGGTAGAGGGTAAAGAAATAGGAGGTGGGTTCACTTTAGAATTGGATTTCTCACTCTTTTTCTCAAGATGCCATTAATGGTGGCAAGCTTTCTTCAAGAAGAAGAAGAAGAAGAAGCTAGAATATGATAAGTATCCTTTTAAAAATGAAAATAATATGAATACTTACCATATACTAACCATGGTCAAGTGTAGAGAGCAAACTAGGGTTATGTGAATGGTTAGGTTAAGGAAATAAAACAAAAATGGTCAAGTTTTCAACTCTTCATGAAGCTTCATGAAAGAAACAAAGAAAGCCACCATTTCCATTTTCTTTTCCAAAATAAATAATCAAAATAAATAAATGAATAAGTAAACAAAACCCTAACCATTCATATAACCATGGTTTAATCTTTACACAAACTCAAGTTAGCATGCATCATCAAACATGATACAATCAAGTGCACACAAAAATATATCACATATACAATGTGCACATCAAATGAGAAAATCCTTTTAAAAATGAACCAATACTAGTTAATGCAAAGTAATATATCAAATATATAATTATACATTAAATCATTAAATCAACACTTGATTCAATGATCCGGTCATGTCGCACATAACCGACTAGTATACAATGTATCGACTTATCGAATCTATCTTCGATTCGATAACTAGGTTATATCGCATACAACCAATCGTAACATTCATCGCGAGAATGAAATACCGTATCACATACACGCACTATTCTCGGTCCCGCACATATCTCATATGCGCTCCTATTTCGTTTCGCTTGAGCCAGGAAACCTCTGTGTAGGACTCTAAAGACTCGTCAATACGCCGGCAGCAGATGATGATCATATCAAGTACCCACAAGCCGCAAGCGGTCTGCTAAACGTAACGGCCACCCGGGTATAGAGCGATCAGAAGATCGACGAGCAAGCCCGCTCACACTCCTGTGAATCCAACCAGTAACACTTACCGTACAGTCCGGTCTGTTCGTCTGATATATCGCATATTAAGTCTAGGGGTGGTAAACGTCAGACCCCAATAACCGATAAGTCATGCCGATGTGAGGCTCATAACGGGTCGAGAAACTACTGGTAACACTTACCAGCAAATCTATGATTAGCCCTGGCCAGGGACTTCCCTGTTACGGCCAATCGAGCACAGCGCAACATCAACCCCCAATACCGGGAGAGACGAAACCCCTCCTATCGCTCATTGCCTCCATGTGACTCGGGACTGTACCCAAAAAACCACCGTTTTGCACGCCCTCATGGACGTGGTAAGGTGGAGATCAAAGCACAGTGGGAATCACACAAGACTCTATGACGATCTCGGTCTACAGACTAACCTGCACAAGTGTCACCTGAGAACTGCCATCTGACGTGAGGTATAATACCATCTGGGAGTTCTCGGCGAGTCCGTCCAGTGTACCCAGTCTCCACTGAGCACCCGCATACCATCTCTGAAGTCAAACATCAATGGATATGGGATCATCCATCGCCCATCTCATGGGTCAAGAAGCGTATACGCTAGTCTACACTGGTATATCGATGCCCCGTCTCGATACACCCACGACTAGGGACCTTGAAGGATGTACCTATAGACTACCATGTCCCCACTAGTATGATCTGCATCATAGTCCAGGTAGTCAAGTACACATCCTAAGGGCTTTACCAACATGTAACTATAAGACAGTTTAAAGAGACTAGTATACATGTTAAGATAAAGAGCAACCAGATAGCATACTATCATATCGAGCAAGAAATTCATCTCTATATATGTCCAAGCATCCAATATAATATACATCATCTGTACAATACTGGCCTCTAGGGCATACATACAACTAACAATCTCCCACTTGCACTAGGGCCAGCTGCTGTAGTATCGCATACCGAGCATCCCGAAGAGTCTCTCAAACTGTATCTAGGGAATGGCCTTCGTGAGTGGATCCACTGTGTTGTTCTTCGTGTCAACCCTCCTGACCTCGATCTCCCGGCGATCAACTATCTCCCGGATCAGGTGATACCGCCTCAGAATATGCCTGGATCGCTGATGGGACCTGGGTTCCTTGGCTAAAGCCACCACTCCATTGTTATCGCAATACAAAGGTATTGGATGCTCAATGGATGGAACCACACCAAGTTCAGTAATGAACTTCTTGATCTAGACAGCCTCTTTAGCAGCATCGTTGGCAGCGATGTATTCAGCCTCCATCGTCGAGTCTGCCACGGTTTCCTGCTTGGAACTCTTCCAGCTAACCGCCCCTCCGTAAAGGGTAAAGACAAATCCCGACTGCGACTTAGAGTCGTCCTTATCACTTTGGAAGCTTGAATCGGTAAAGGCCTCCACTTGGAGTTCTCCATTACCATACACCAAGAGCATCTCTTTAGTCCTTCTCAAGTACTTGAGAATGCTCTTCACAGCTGTCCAGTGACTCTCTCCAGGATCAGCTTGATACCTACTCACTACACTTAGTGAGTATGCTACATCGGGTCTGGTACATAGCATCGCGTACATGATAGAGCCTACAGCCGAAGCATAGGGTATCCCTTGCATGCGAGCTCTCTCCAAATCAGTCTTAGGAGACATCTCTTTAGAGAGAGTGACTCCAGAGATCGTGGGTAAGTTCCCACGCTTGGATTCTTCCATACTAAACCTCTTTAGTATGGTGTCAATGTACCTGGATTGGGACGTCCCAATATCCGTTTGGATCTATCTCTATAGATCCTAATTCCCAATATGCAAGAGGCATCACCAAGATCTTTCATTGAGAATCTTTGTGATAAGAAGAGCTTGACCGATTGCAGCATAGGAATATCATTTCCTATCAAGAGTATGACGTCCACATACAATACGAGGAAGACAACCTTACTCTCTGCCATCTTCTTGTAAATACAAGGTTCATCTGGGTTTTTGACGAAATCAAACTCTTTGATAACGACGTCAAAGAAGATGTTCCAACTCCGCGATGCTTGCTTTAATCCATAAATGGATTTAAGCAGCTTGCACACCTTCCCGCTGCTCCCACTGCCTACGAAGCCCTCTGGCTGAGTCATGTACACGCACTCTTCTAAATCACCGTTTAGAAAGGCGGTCTTAACATCCATTTGCCAGATTTCGTAGTCATGATATGCAGCGATGGCAAGCATGATTCGGATGGATTTAAGCATAGCCACTGGAGAAAAGGTTTCGTCATAGTCCACACCTGGTCTTTGACGAAAAACCCTTTGCAACAAGTCTAGCTTTGAAAGTCTCCACTTTCCCATCTACACCAAGTTTTTTCTTGAAGATCCACTTGCTCCCAATGGGTTTTACCCCATCAGGAGCAACTTCCAAAGTCCATACTTTGTTGGTGTACATGGATTCCATCTCGGACCGCATAGCATCCAGCCATTTCACTGAGTCCCTACTCGTGATGGCCTGCTCGAAACTAGTTGGGTCATCATCCTCTATGATGCAATCCTCGCTCCCACCATCCATGAGAAAACCGTAGTATCTCTCAGGTTGGCGAGGAACCCTACTAGATCGGCGGAGAGGCTGAGGTTCATTGGGAGCCACTGAATCTTCTGGTTCGACTAAATCTTCTGTTGTGTTTTGTTCAGCTGGAATCTCTTCCAGTTCTACCTCAGAGCCACTAATCTCTTTTGCAAGAAATTCCTTTTCTAAAAAGGTGGCATGTTGAGCAACAAATACTCTTTGTTCCTCACTGTGGTAGAAGATATACCCTCGCGAATGTTTGGGATATCCAACAAATTTACACAAAACAGACCTTGCCTCGAGTTTGTCCGGTTTTTGTCTTTTGACATAGGCCGGGCAACCCCATATCTTTATAAAATTAAGATATGGTCTCTTCCCCTCCCATATCTCATATGGTGTGGTAGGCACAGATTTGGTGGGAACCCTATTCAGTAGGTATGCTGCTGTTTCCAATGCATATCCCCAGAAGGAAACAGGTAACTCAGCTACACTCATCATAGAGCGCACCATATCTAATAGGGTGCGGTTCCTCCGTTCTGATACACCGTTGTGCTGTGGTGTATATGGAGGAGTTAGCTGAGAGAGAATCCCATTCTCTTTTAAGAAGTCCAGGAATTCATTGCTCAAGTATTCACCTCCTCGATCAGATCGTAGGATTTTAATACTTTTTCCGGTTTGGTTCTCAACTTCTTGTTTATATTCTCTAAATTTCTCAAAAGCTTCTGATTTGTGTTTCATCAGAAACACATACCCGAACCTAGAGAGATCGTCAGTGAATGTAATGAAGTACGAAGAACCATCCCTGGCATGTGTAGACATGGGACCGCATACATCACTATGTATTAGTCCCAAGAGTTCGGTAACTCTTTCTCCGTGTCCCGTAAACGGAGTTTTGGTCATCTTGCCTTTGAGACATGACTGGCAAGTGTCATAAGATGAAAATTCAAACGGATTTAAATATCCATCTTTATGCAACTTAGCTAGTCGTGTCGCATTGATGTGACCCAGTCTACAATGCCACAAGAAGGATTCGTTCAGTTCAGAACTCTTCCTCTTGTGTGTGTTTGTTATGCTCAGAACTGTTGATTGATTTAGAACATAAATGCCATTGCATAACGTGCCTGATCCAACCAACTTTTGGTTACGGAAAATGTTCATAACATTATCCTGTAATACAAAATTATATCCCTCTTTACTCAACAAAGAAACCGATATAATGTTGCATATCAGGTTCGGCATGTAATAGCATTCGTTCAGAACCAATGTATTACCAGTTGGTAATACAAGGTGATATTCCCCGACAGTGTTAGCTGCAACAATTGCACCATTTCCAACTCTAATGTCTTTATCACCTTCTTCAAGTTCTCTACCTTTCCTGAGCCCATGTAACTGATTAAATATATGGGATCCTGACCCGGTATCTAATACCCAGGACGTAGAGCAAATGGAGAAACAGTTCTCTGTAACGAACACACCCGAAGAAAATGCATCAACATGTACTTTCTTCATTCGGGTGGCATGGGAATCCTGGTATTCCCCTATTTTCTGTTCAGTCCTATAACTCTTATAAGAAAGAACGGAACCAACGTTCCCCAGCACAGTATAACATGCGGGTTCGGTCAATACATCCATATTATTATCTTGATTAGGGCATGACATAGTCGCTACCTGGAGAGAGAGAGAAGAAAACACTTTAGCTTATGCTCTTGCAAGATCAGATTGGTTATTATCTTATCTAATCAGGATGGCTCCCACTGGTTTTTATCAAATCTTCCTTCAAACCCTAAAAGGAAAGACTAGTTGGGATTAATTACACCCTACAACTTCGCCAATCTTTCAGCCAGGCCAGTGTCGGTACTTTGAGGGGGGTTCCCCGTGCTTTCGCACGGACCTAATTAAAGTAAACCTCGTTTTCCCAGAGGCGTAACCCCGTTGACACCTTTCTAGACACCTACTTGATCGGCTAATTGTAATGTGCAAAACTCTCCCAGGAGTAACAATTACTCGCAGTGGGTATCGGGATCCAACTATCTCATAGAAGGTATGCAATCTCATTGCAAATTTCAACACTTGAAATTCCCGATAATATTTTGCCCCAAGCATCCTATGACCTTGACGGAGGTCAACAAACCACAGGGTGCAAGTCAAGTTCAACCCGTCATTTCTTGATTGAATCAAACCCACCCGCACGACCCTTGACGGAGGTCAACAAGGTCGTACGACTACCCTAATCCAATCTGCATCACATGCATAAGCAGATAAATACTAGTTAGCTACTGCACACTACGCCTTGACGGAGGTCAACAAACGTAGCACGAATACTAAGTAGGATTTATCTGAAATGACGGAGGGCTACGTCAGGTTTTTTCTGAAAACCATGAGCGTAATGAACTTGATATCGCTGTACAATCGTGTGAATTTTGAAATGGAGTGTTCTTGAGGCTTTTCTAGTTTTGCTAAAGGGGTCACTCCCGGTGAAGGGATCGTCGGCCCTTTCCTCGTCGAATGAGGTGCGGGATATATCATATATATCGCTGTGCAAAGAAAAACTCCAAAAGCAATCAAAAGCAAACCGAGTGTGTAGCATCTGCCAGTTATTGCTAAAGGGGTCACTCCCGGTGAAGGGATCTCGGCCCTTTCCTCATCGAATAAGGTGCAGGGTATATCATATATACCGCTATGCAAAGCAAAACTGTAGCTACCCTTTTTATATAAAATTTGATTCTACAACATCTTTTAGGTTTCTTTTCTTTCATTAATCACATTAATGAAGTCCCATCATTTAAGTCACCTAAACATCACAGATAAATACGACGTACACTTATGCCATCCGCATTCGCCTCGATGTCCCCTCGTGCACCGTTAGGTTAGGTAACTAACGACAGAGCAGGGCAGGGCTAGTGCGGGTGCAAAACATAAGTAACGTCTATATAATATATCATATATACTATATACTATATCCATCAGAACATATCAAATGATCACATCACAGATATCGCAGCAGAAAATATCATATGAAATATTGGATATACTAGGACGTCCGTGTTTTTAATACGAGCCAGTATAAAACACGGATTCCACGGTCATGATGAATAGCCAATCCCACACCCCTAGACCCCTACGAGAGCGGCAAGCAGCCCTACCAATTCTAGGGTTAGGAGACCCGGACTCGACTCCTCGAGATGGTCTCCCACTGGACCCTAGAACCCGGTTACTTATGCTCCCCTCCTTGGGTCTATCCTAATGCGGAAAAGTAAATAATATACATCAACGGTGACATCTTCCGCAACCTGGAAGTGCCCCAATAAAAGAATATTACATACAAGTTTTTACATGAATGAAAATGAAAAACACTCATCTCACATAAAAACCCCCGGCTATTCGAACACGACGATCCAATATAACATATCCAGCAACACATAACATCATATGTCATCAACGTAAGTAAGTATGCATTCACCGATTGTCGTCGACGTATAGCAACGAAACCGGCGATATCACATATTACACTTACGGTCACAGAAAAGAAAGTGTAAAACTACAACAGTTGGAATCCGCAACCTCTTTAGACATCGTATGCCTAATCAAATGAAATACTTAGACATCACATGCCTAACAATTATGAACCCCGCATTTTAGTCTCATTATAGAAAACTCTTTTCAATATTAAGTGAGACTAAACCGCTAGATTTATAACATTCATTCAGTTATCTCATAACTGTATGTGAATTCCAATTATTGTATCCCATTCCGGATAAATAGAAATTATTAAACTTTCCGATCGAACATTCGAACACCCAAGTTTTCCCGAAACCGTTCAACTCATGAAATAAGTTCAAAGACATTCACTTCATGCCTCAGTACCAACGGTCCAGCCGTAGAAGGGTCAAGCCAACGCCTCACATGTGGCACGCCGTACTGTTCCAAACCCTAAGGTTCAAAGGGCAGTTCAAGACGGTCACATAATCGAGTTAAGGTTTGTTGTCTTCTAGAGGGACCATCGCGTTACTTGCACTACTTAGAACGTCATTAAACTACGGAAAAGTCCAAAAATTGAAAATTTCCCGGCAGGGGAAAGATTGGGTATTTACATCCGGTCGAACTTTTTAACATATTCTAAAATTATCCGGAAAAACACACAGACAAAGTTTGATAATCCGATCAAATCTTTGATTCCCAATACAACCCCAGAATACTCAACTCTT
Source organism: Agapanthus africanus (assembly GCA_030015575.1). NCBI lineage: Eukaryota > Viridiplantae > Streptophyta > Magnoliopsida > Asparagales > Amaryllidaceae > Agapanthus > Agapanthus africanus. Next base: position 133,106,147 of record CM057343.1, read on the forward strand.
TAGTCATAATAAAAATACCCAGAAAATATAGCACTGCAAAATAGGAATTACTGTGTAAAATTCATTGGACAAGGAGACAGTACGGCCGCGGAACCGCCGCATGAGCCAAGCTCATGCCGCGGAACCGCGGCGGTTTAATGGACTTAGCTGCTCGAATTTCACAGTAACTCTTATAAACTCCTGCTAATTTTTCTGCATATTTTTAATTCACAAAAATCCAAATTTTCAGAAAATTTCCAGAGAGCATTTTGGATGTTGGTTTCGATGTTCGTTCGGATTTCAAACATCGTCTACACTTCACCTAAGACTCTAGCTAGGCTCTGATACCAATGCAGGGTTCCTAGGCACGCTAATGAGGTCTCACAAGGCATCAACCATGCCAATTTCAAATTTTACAGGTGCCGAGAAACCCTAATAGGATTCGTTGACTAGAGTTTAGGCGAAAAGTGAAACTAGTTAACAACTTAACTAAAAGAAAGAGGCTACAAGCTTTGTAGATCCGGTTCTCCACTTCCTTAGCTCCACGTAGACGTCCCCTCGCTGTCCATATCGGATCTCGGACTCTAGCATCGGCTTCATCGGAGAAATGGGCGGACTAGGTTGTCGACTTCGATGCCGAAGATGATCTACGTCGAGGCAACTCAAGATCAAGCTCCAACTTCACCAAGTTGTGAAACTTGTGAAGAAAACACCCTATACTACTTGGCAAGAGGTAGAGGGTAAAGAAATAGGAGGTGGGTTCACTTTAGAATTGGATTTCTCACTCTTTTTCTCAAGATGCCATTAATGGTGGCAAGCTTTCTTCTTGAAGAAGAAGAAGAAGAAGAAGCTAGAATATAATAAGTATCCTTTTAAAAATGAAAATAAAATGAATACTTACCATATACTAATCATGGTCAAGTGTAGAGAGCAAACTAGGGTTATATGAATGGTTAGGTTAAGGGAATAAAACAAAAATGGTCAAGTTTTCAACTCTTCATGAAGCTTCATGAAAGAAACAAAGAAAGCCACCATTTCCATTTTCTTTTCCAAAATAAATAATCAAAATAAATAAATGAATAAGTAAACAAAACCCTAACCATTCATATAACCATGGTTTAATCTTTACACAAACTCAAGTTAGCATGCATCATCAAACATGATACAATCAAGTGCACACAAAAATATATCACATATACAATGTGCACATCAAATGAGAAAATCCTTTTAAAAATGAACCAATACTAGTTAATGCAAAGTAATATATCAAATATATAATTATACATTAAATCATTAAATCAACACTTGATTCAATGATCCGGTCATGTCGCACATAACCGACTAGTATACAATGTATCGACTTATCGAATCTATCTTCGATTCGATAACTAGGTTATATCGCATACAACCAATCGAAACATTCATCACGAGAATGAAATACCGTATCACATACACGCACTATTCTCGGTCCCGCACATATCTCATATGCGCTCCTATTTCGTTTCGCTTGAGCCAGGAAACCTCTGTGTAGGACTCTAAAGACTCGTCAATACTCCGGCAGCAGATGATGATCATATCAAGCACCCACAAGCCGCAAGCAGTCTGCTAAACGTAACGGCCACCCGGGTATTGAGCGATCAGAAGATCGACGAGCAAGCCCGCTCACACTCCTGTGAATCCAACCAATAACACTTACCGTACAGTCCGGTCTGTTCGTCTGATATGTCGCATATCAAGTCTAGGGGTGGTAAACGTCAGACCCCAATAACCGATAAGTCGTGCCGATGTGAGGCTCATAACGGGTCGAGAAACTACTGGTAACACTTACCAGCAAATCTCTGATCAGCCCTGGCCAGGGACTTCCCTGTTACGGCCAATCGAGCACAGCGCAACATCAACCCCCAATACCGGGAGAGACGAAACCCCTCCTATCGCTCATTGCCTCCATATGACTCGGGACTGTACCCAAAAACCACCGTTTTGCACGCCCTCATGGATGTGGTAAGGTGGAGATCAAAGCACAGTGGGAATCACACAAGACTCTATGACGATCTTGGGTCTACAGACTAACCTGCACAAGTGTCACCTGAGAACTGCCATCTGACGTGAGGTATAATACCATCTGGGAGTTCTCGGCGAGTCCGTCCAGTGTACCCAGTCTCCACTGAGCACCCGCATACCATCTCTGAAGTCAAACATCAATGGATATGGGATCATCCATCGCCCATCTCATGGGTCGAGAAGCGTATACGCTAGTCTACACTGGTATATCGATGCCCCGTCTCGATACACCCACGACTAGGGATCTTGAAGGATGTACCTATAGACTACCATGTCCCCACTAGTATGATCTGCATCATAGTCCAGGTAGTCAAGTACACATCCTAAGGGCTTTACCAACATGTAATTATAAGACAGTTTAAAGAGACTAGTATACATGTTAAGATAAAGAGCAACCAGATAGCATACTATCATATCGAGCAAGAAAGTCATCTCTATATATGTCCAAGCATCCAATATAATATACATCATCTGTACAATACTGGCCACTAGGGCATACATACAACTAACAAACCCCTAGATTTGAATGCTATGGAAGAGATAATATAACCCTAATCTATACAGGAGTTTTTATAGTCTTTTGTGAGACTTGGAACAAACTATACAGAATAACTAAAAAATACGAATCGCCGCTAAAAATCTGGACATGATATGCTTCAGAAAATCGGCCGAATCTTCTAGTATAGGCTTTTCAGCCGAAATTTTGGGTCCTAGAAGTTTCTGGCTTCCTCTATAAAATTTGGTTTAGTCTCTAAATTTTCAGAGTTTGTTCCAAAACTACCAAATTGTTCTCAAATTTTGATTTACCTCCGATTGATCTCCATCGCACGAACGTAAGCAGTTTGGTGCGTCTTCTGTTATTTTGTGTTGAGATTCACAGAGTTTGTTTCAATTGTGATAATTTCTCTTCAGTTTTTCTGATTATCTCCATGAAGTACATTCCACACGCATGATCTTCACTTTAGCGCACTTTTCCGTCTTTTTTTAATTAAGTCCTGTAATTTGTATTTAATGACAAGAACACCCAAAATAGCATAAAATATGAAATATAAAAGATAAATGTGATATAAAAATACGCAATAAATTGCACCAATCAAATAGCCCCATACTTATCTTTTGCTAGTGCTCGAGCAAATCTAGGGTTTCAACTAAACTAAACTAACATCTAACTCTATCAACCAAAATCTAACTAAACTACTCCTACACCTATAAAAGAAAATAAAGAAAACAAAAATAGGAAAGTGAAAACTAAATACAAAGAAAGGAACATATAAAAGAAAAAACTTGAAAATAAGAGTTTTGAACTACACCAGATTTTCAGTTTTCATGAGCCCTATCTTAATAGTCTTGAAAAGAAGCCAGAAATCACATCCTTCCTCAATAAAACATCGTCCAAGTCCTCCACCCTACCTCCCCTCCAAACATCGATCATATACTCCTACATGTGTGTAAAGGACACCCCAACACTCAGAGAATTCAATTCAAGCTATCATACCCTTGCACATAGTCCTTAATACTTTTTAGTCAGTGACATTTTTGATGGAGTTGCTCACACACTTTTCATGTGACCGTTAATACTTCTTGATGCACTAACCAACCGATTAATGAATGTGCTCACTTATTAAGGTATAATTAGCAATATCCTAATCTTGTAACACCTCGGGTTCAGCAGTGACCCCCAAACCAGTTGGTCTAAGGTACTAGGTGATAAAGCACCCTTGCTGTAATTTTTTTATGCCCTAAGTAATCACAAGACAGAGTTCATTTTTATGTGTTTTTTTCTTTTTTTCGTGCCATTTATCTTTGGTTGATAATTATATTTTTTCTCCATACTAAGTCATTCTAGGCAAGAGTATTTCAAGGGCTCTTCTATTATCCCAAATTTTAAGACGTGTGTATGTGCATATAGTAGAGTATCAACATTCAAAATGTTTGGAATCAAGAATAGAAACTATCTTTCAAACTTATTTCTATCCGCAGACTAGTGACTCCTTCATTTTACTAACTCTTGGGATAACAGCTCATGACCGCGTATTACTAGATTTATTCTAAAACATCTAATTTTCTTGCTTTTTTTAAAATCTTTTCCTCTCTTTTACATTCAAAAATTTAAAATAAAATGAAAAGAACAACCTACAAGATAATAAAATATTTTTTTTAAAAAATAACTGTTACAAAACCACCTCCACACGCTTATGTTAAACAATGTCCTCATTGTGTTAGAGTACGCACCTTGCTATACCCACATAGTTATGCTTAACTTTTCCATAATCTTCCCATTTTAAATTCTCAATTCCTACAAAAGAAGACGTGAGTGTACATTTTGGTACCCAAACTTTCTTGGGTTTATCAGGGTTTGTTTTTGGGACCCATTTCAGATTGGGATATAAAGATATTTTTTTTTCAACTCACAAGAATATGCAAATTGACCATGTGCACCATAATAGTGACAAGCATGATTAGATGCCCATGGAACTAGATTTATGATTAGAATAGTGGCTGACAAATTTAGATGATTTTTTTTTTTGAAATTTGGAAGTTTTAAAATCAAAGTTTCCTTTATTTAAAAAGTTTTTCCCTTTATTATGGAAAGAATCAACCTTTTCCTTTATCAATGCGTTTTGAGAATTATAGGATAATTTTAATGAGTCAATTTCGCTTTTAAAAGTTGAAATCAACTTTTCATGACTATTTCTCAAAACATCCGATGACAAAATTAAATCTTCATTTTCAATTTGAAAAGTATTAATAGTTTTTTTATTGAACATCAAGTTTTGAAAGAAATTCTATTTTTTCATCCTCTAATTTATCAATTTGAGAAAGAAAATCATTTTTCTCTTTATCTAATCTATCAATCAAAACATCATTTTCGCTAGTAAAAATTTCAATCAAACTAGTATTTTCTTCTTTCAAAGAATTGCGAGATAAAATCAAGTTCTCTTTTTCACTTTTCAAAAATTCATTAAAAGAAGTCAATTCCTTTTTCTCCTTTTCTAACAACAAAATTTGGCTTTCAAAGAAGCTATTTCAAGACATTACTTTATTAAGTTGATAATGAAGACTAGGAGAAGTATCATTAAATTGATCATGTGTATCAACAAATGAAGGATCACTCTCATCGTCATCACTATTAAATACATTCTCTCTAGATGTTTCTTTTAGCTCTTTCAACTTACCATCCTCAAAATTACCTATCTCATCGAGAGAAACTTCTTGAATTAAATGGACTTCACGATTCTGATCATACATGTCGCTTTCTTGGCTTCCTAGGTTAAAAATATTTAATTATATTTTAAGGTTTCCAAAGAAAAACTGCATAGAACCATTGCGATGGTTGATCAACGCATTTGAGGTGGCTAAGAATGGTCGACCTAAGATGACCGGAATTTGATTTCTAGCGTTTTTGACAGGTTGTGTTTCTAAAATAATAAAATCCACATGTAATATAAATTCTCCTATTTTAAGTAACCCATTCTTGATCTCATCCTTCGGTATCTTAATGGATCGGTCTGCCAACTGTAAAGTAACCTTAGTAGGTTAAACATCTCTCAATCCTAGATGTGCATAGACTGAAAAAGGTAGAAGGTTTACACTAGTGCCTAAATCAAGTAAAGCTCTATTAGTGACTGTAACTCCTATGATGCAAGAAATTGTAGGACAACCGGGGTGTAACGTTCTGAAAAATCGTTTAGATGAAAATTCCGATAATCGGTAAATTAACTGGTGTTTTTCGTAAAAATCAAGATATAATTATTTTTCAATATAGACTTAAATATACATATTCTAGCTATGTAATGGCTAGTATTGATATTTAATTAGTCGCTTATAAATTGTTAGTTTACTTAAATATTTTTCCCTAATTAATTATTTTTAATATTATTTTAAGTTTTCACTTATACATTTATTTGGCGATAATTACAAATTAGAATGGGTTATTACATGTTAGTGCACCATGACAACTAAACACAATTTGTAATATGTTGTTTTTAGAAGTGAAATGTTTGACCCATGGTTTTAGAATTTTCAAAGAAAACTTAAATAGAATATATTAAACAAAGAGGTATGGTGCATGTTGATTTGGGGTATGGTGTTCATTGTTTCACACACACACACACACACACACCCCTTGCTGGCCGAGCAAGCACAGCCCCCCTCTCCTTCAATTTCACTTCTTCACCTCATAAAAAATAAAATAAAATGAAAGGAATAAAATGGTTTAAAATTAAATGAGGTATAGGCTTTCTTTGACTTAGCCACAAACACACTCACCTCACTTTCTCTCACTCCCTTTCATTTGGCCGAGACCACCTGCAGTCCCCTCCCCTCATTTCCTCATCTCATCTCATCTCCAAAAATCCACAAAAATTCCATGAAAAATCAACACAAAATTCCACTAATTCCTAATTTAATCCTTACCCATTTTTCTTTGGCCACTCTAGCTTGGATCTTGGAGAAAAGTTAGCATTTTGGAGCCTAAGATTTTTGCAAGATAGATCTACAAAATTGTGAGGTATAAATCTTAACCTAATTGTTAATTTGTTGGTTAATTACTCTAATCTAAACTAATTAGGTGTTAATTTGGTTTTAATTTCAAGAGAGGGTTTTGAATTAAAGTTAGGGTTTTTCATCACTTGATCTTGTTGCAATGTGTAGTCTCACATCTTAAGATATGCAAAAATCAAAGCTAGTTGCTAGTTTGCTAATTGTTACTTTAAAATTGTCCAAATTATATAATTTTGCAAACTAGATTTTTAGGATTAATGTAAAGAAGTGAGATTAAATTTTAGTAAATATTGGTGTGATCTAATTAAGATATTAAGTGAGCTATGTGGCCGTTAGAATTGCTAAAACATCTAGATTAGTATTAAAACGGTTAATGGTTGCTTACTAGGTTTTTGGAATAAATCGATTTGATTTAAGTTTGAGGTTTTGATGGTTTGCTACCTATTTCATATATTATTTAGTGTGTTGTGAATGCGCGATTGTGCGATTGGGTTTTAGGTTTGGGGTTTGCCACGTATAGCGACCCTAGTTGTGGTTTGTGGCGTTGTCGCGAGCGCGTTTTGTGCACCAAGTGCGTGCGCGTTTAGTTAGTGCGCGTGGTTGACTTGTATTGTTTGTGTCCGCTACTTTTTATATATTTATTATCTTATTTACTTGTGTACGTTTCTAGGATCGGGTGCAGAGGCGTCGGATGTGGCGCGGAAATGGCAGAGCTGAAATCGGATCAAATTAGCTGAGGCGTCCCGGTAAGTAGATATACACATCTACGGGGGAAATCGTCTGGATGGCGCGAGGAGCCCGATAGTCAGGATTCCTAGTAGTGCTTGTATTTATATGCATAGTCTCCTAGTCATTCATCTCATTGCATTGCATCATCATAGATATATATGATATTATCTCATAGGACACTTGCACCATTACCATTGGTTCATGCCGCACATGCACTATTCATGCGAACACACACGCCATTGGTAATTTCTATATTACAAACACTATAGAACTTGCTTAGAATCGATACCCGTGCATTGGCATCATATATGATATGTAGAATTGTAGTTGTATATTCATCTCATCGGGATTGGATACGTTGGATTGCTACTTATATGCGTATACTTCATTGCACCATCGTTCATGCATAGCTTCTGGCTGTACTTCGCATGATATATACTATTGTATCATAGACTTCCATCATCACCGACATGTTTGCATATTGTGATTCTTCTCGAGGATTTCAGTATTTTTGAGATTTATGGATTTTGGGGAAAACTGCATGGATTTTATAAACCTATTATCATTTTAAAGTAGAAATTGCGGTTTTCTCGTGATATGATGTGCGCGGCATCCACCATGTGTTTTCTCGGTTCTTGAGCGGTATCTTATACCCGATTCGAGGAGGGGGATGCACCGTCTGTGGGTACATGGTGGACCCGGTGCGGTATATCGGGGCAAGAAGATCGCACGGATGGTATTGAGCCCGACAGGGGAGCACTGCCGACCGGTTATTTTGACGCGGAGGATACCGACGTAGTCGTGTGATTTGATGATATGGGTCGATCCGGACTGACGGAGCCTGAGATATTGAGATATCAAGATATTGAGATATTGAGACATTGAGATATTGGGATATATATACATATTGTGTCGATGCTTGTCACGGATTTTCTGTTGATTTTATTGATGATACTTCAGTTTATTACACAGAGGTTTTTCTAAGATAAAAACAAAGATTTTCTCATACCAGACCTGCTCGAATTTCGTGTTTGATTATGCATTCATGTTGCATGCATGCTAGTACATCGTATTATATCGATATGCGTAGGTTGAGACGCATTTGCGTGCATGCTTACAATATCCTTATTAGATGTTACTTACTACTCACGAGTTGGAAACTCACCCCCGTTGTGCCACAATATCTTGCAAATCTGACCCGTCAGCAAAGTAGCGGCGGGCGTACTTTCTCATTTAGCTTCTTTTGCTTGACTCACGGCTTGCTCGTAGGTTGGTTGCGAGGATATTTTGTTCCATCTTGTATTATTATTTTGTATCTAGTATACTCCATCTACCCTTGTATATTTTACTAGACAGTGAGACTCGTGAGACTTGTATTTTTGGTGTTTGGTGTCGATGCTCAATTGAGCCGACGTGGTATCTTCTTATTTCTTGCTTTCAGATGCTTAATATACACTTTTGATATATATATTGCTTGTGGTTGTGATTCCGCCATTGGCGAAGAGCTAGTTCCCGCTTGGGGATACCTTATTCATCATTTATATGTATTTTCATGTGTTGTACCCATTTGGGGGCCAGTATTTACAAAGGAGACCCTGCCGAAATTTTCGGGAAATATGATGTTATTTTTAAATGTTTAATGGCACTTATTTTGTTAAAACCATTTGCTTTAAAACAAGTTTTTCTTCACTCTAATTGTTAAACGGTTTAGTTTTCTGGGCTTTGTCTTACTTAGATTACGTTGCGTCTTGAGACGTTTCGTAGATTAAGTGCCAGTCACGTTCCGTACCTTCGGGACGTGACAAAGTGGGTATCAAAGCGATAGGTTTTATCTTTCTGAGTGTAGGATGACCCTTGGTAGATGGAGTAGGTGACTTAAGTAGAGTGACGTAGCGTGTGTATGTTCCGTGGCATACTTACGATATGGTACTCCGCCTAAGTGACCTTAGGATATATATCTTCTTGTATTTCCTTCCTTGATTCCGAAAATCCTTTGATTTGATCGCAATGTTCCTGTCAATCCCGTTTCTTGTTCCAGCGACTATGCCATCGGAGACTACGAGGGCCAGAGGGCTGCCGCAAGAGATGAGATTAGAGTAGGCTCGTTTGAGACGAGGAACGATCAGGGCGGTACGCCTACCCCTTAGGGACAGAGTGATCCAGCTTCTTCAGGATGGATAGCTAGGCTGGAGTCGAGTATTCAGGACTTGTGACAGATGGTTGGATTGTTAGTTGTGGTTAGCCGAGCTCTGAGAGCTGATGACGTCCCTCCTATTGCGAGGACTGTGATTATACTTGCTGCTCAGGCAGCTGTTTCTGTTGTTACTAAGATTATTTCCGTATCCTAATAGGAGTTTTGAGGCTGAAGCCTCTAGTTTTTACAGGCACAGATGTAGTGAAGGATCCGTAGACAGTCCTTGACAAGATAGCTAGGAATTGTCATTCACAGAGATGTTCTAACGAGATATGGATTGAGCTTGAGAGTTTTCGTCTAGAGAGGTCTTGCTCAGACGTAGTGCGAGTCAATTGAGAGAGGCCGAGCTGCAGACCTACTTCCTATGACTTGGGAGGAGTTCACAGCTTTATTTCTTGCTCGTTTCCTTCCGGAGAGCATTCGAAATGCCCGAGCTTGTAGTTTCCAGCCTTTGCGTAAGACTTTAGGGATGACAGTGTCCGGGTACGACATTTAGTTTACTCAGCGTTCCGGTATGCTCCTTACCTGGTGGACACTGAAGAGAAACGGATAAAGAGGTTTGTGTGGAGATTGGACATGCAGTTATTTCTTTCTATTGGTGCCCAGCATTTAGACACTTACGTCGCTGCTATGAACGCCACCTTACTGTTGGAGGAGCGCATTTATGAGACTTCGGTCATTTCTAGGTGTTAGTTGTATGTATGCCCTAGAGGTCATTATTGTACATGAGATGTATATTATAGTGGAGGCTTGGACATATATAGGGAGGACTTTCTTGCTCGACATGATAGTATGCTATCTGGTTGCTCTTTACCTTAACATGTACACTTATATCGTCTCTCTGTGACATGTTGGTAAAGCTCTTAGGATCTGTACTTGACTTCCAGGATTATGATAGGGATCATACTAGTGGGGTCTGGATAGTCGGTAAGTACATCCTACGATTGTTCCTAGTCATGGGAGTATCGAGACAGGGCATCGATATTCCAGAGTAGGCTAGCGTATACGTATCTTGACCCATATGATGGGCGATGGATGATCCTATATCCATTGGTTTTTGACATCAGAGATGGTATACGAGTGCTCAGTAGAGACTGAGTACACTGAACGGACTCGCCGAGAACTCCTAGATGGTATTATACCTCACGTCAGATAGCAGTTCTCTGGTGACACTGGTACAGGTTAGTCTTTTGACCCAAGATCGTCATAGAGTCTTGTGTGTCTCCCACCGTGCTTTGATTTCCACCCTACCACGGCTCTACTGAGTCGTGCAAACAGGTGGTTTTTGGGTACAGTCCCGAGTCACATGGAGGCAATAAGCGATAGAAGGGGATTCGCCTTTCCCGGTATTGGCGGTTGATGTTGCGCTGTGCTCGATTGGCCATAACTGAAATCCCTGGCCAGGACAGATGTGATTTACTGGTAAGTGTTATCAGTAGTTTCACGCACGTTATGGACCTTACATCGGCATGACTTATCAAGCTATTGGGGTCTGACGTTTACCACCCTTAGACGAGATATGTGACATATTAGACAAACAGACCGGACTGTACGGTAGTGTTACTTATTGGATTCACGGGAGTATGAGCAAGCCTGCTTGTTGATCTTCTGATCGCTCAATACCCGGGTGGCCGTTACATTTAGTAGACCTCTTGCGGCTTGTGGGTGACTGATATGATCACCACCTGCTGCCAGCGTATTGACGAGTCTTTAGAGTCCTACATAGAGGTTTCCTGGCTCAAGCGAAATGGAGTAGGAGCACATATGTGATATGTGTGGGAACGGGATTGATACGAGTATGCGATACTGTATTATAATCTCGCGATATGTGATATCGGCCGGGTATATGTGATATAGCCGGGTTATCGAATCAAGTGTTGATTCGGCAAATTGATATTAGTCGGTTATATGCGATATAGCTGGATCATTAAATCAAGTGTTGATTTAATGATTTAATGTATAATTATATATTTGATATATGAATTTACATTGACTAATATTGCTCACTTGACCATTTCTTTATCTCATTTGTGTATGCATTATATATATGTGATATTGTTGGAGATAGTGCCCTCAGAGTCAATTATTGGATCACAGGCACGTAATTGCAATGATTGAGGGAGGACCTATACCGGTAGGATAGTCTTACTCAAGATGATAGTATGCTATCTGGTTTATCTTTATCATCGTGTACTGCTTTAGGTGACATTACTGATCACTATTGCACGTTGATAGATCCCCTAGGATTCTTGCTTGACTACCAGCAGTATGAGGGCGATCATATACGTGGGAGCTGGGGTCTATAAGCACATCCTTAAAAGGTCCCTAGTCGTGGGAGTTTCGAGACAGGGCATCGATTCTCCAGAGAAGACTAGTGTATATAGTCGAGACCCCGACGAGGGGCGGTGGCCGGTCTCACAAGCCACTGGTGTCAGTTGGTTCTCCTAAGATGTATACATGTGCTCATTAGGTTATGAGTACACTGGACAGGACTCACCGGGAACATGCTAGTTGGTCTTATACCTGACGTCAGATAGCAGTTCCCTGGTGACATGTGTACAGGTTAGTTCATCGACCTGAGATCGTCATTTGTCTCGTGTGAGTTCCCACTGTACTTTGATTACTACCCTACCACGCTCAAAGGAGTTGTGCAAACAGGTTTTAGTTGGGTACAGTCCCGAGCCACATAGAGGCAGTGAGCGGATCTGCAGGGGTTCGTCTCTCCCGGTATTGGGGTGAGGTCGCGCTGTGTCTAGGAGAGCCATTACACGAAGTCCTTGGCCAAGGCAGGAAATTTACTGGTAGGTATTCCAGTAGTATCTCAGGGTGTTCTGGATTACACTCCGACACGACTTGTACCGCTTTTGTAGGTCTGACTTTTACCAACCCCCTAGGCCCTCCATGCGATGCTCATAGACGAACGGACCGGACTGTACGGATATTGTCACTGACAGGCTCAGTAGGGTGTCAGGATGAGTTCGCTCATTGACGTCCCTTTTGGTCAATACCTGGTAGCCCGTTACGTATGGCTAATACCTCTGACGTGCTAGTGGTTAAATCCACAGCCAAAGTATTGACGAGTCTTTAGAGTCCCCCACAGACCGTTTTCTCAAGTTTCGGGCGAAATGCTGTAGAGGCCGTATGGAGATATGGCAGGGTTCGATCTTATACGTACGGTATTGCACGGATCATGATCGGACGGATAATACTAGCGGGCTTTGGTTTAAGCCGGATCCTAGTATTGTACAGTGTAGATTTTGTCTCTTTGCATTTGTATTCGGTGGGAATACAAATACGGGTATGTATATACAGTCGCGGGGTTTTCCTGTAATTTATTACGGGATCAGTTTTCTGAAGTTGCCAGTTTGCATTCCGTTTCGGCCTGTTTTCCTTTGTTCCTTCACGGCCGGATTTTTATGATGGAGGGGCTAATTTGCAAAGTGGCAAATTAGAATTGTGGAGGGGGTTTATTGTGATATGAGGCATTATGATAACACTAGGATCATGAGATTCTTTTTCCATCACTTGGCTTGCATTAAATGAGATGGGATAGAATGAGAGATTGTTGTGAGGCTTGATTTGGCTTATGCTTACCCTTTCCTTGTGCTCACCCCCTTGATTCCTTTTTTTGCCAATTTTTGGCCGGCCACATTGGAGAGAGAGAGAGAGAGGTTCATTTTGATGAGAAAAATGTTCATTTCATTCTTTGTTTGCTACAATACTTCTCACCCCTCTCCAAAGTTCATCCCACTCTATCATGGCAACTTCATACCCCATGAGACAAAGCTACTACACTTAGTCAACAGCATTTCTTGGACACGTCGTCTTGCCAACTTCGTGCCCGAGTTGCCTCGGTCCAGAGGTGGGATCCCGTAAAAGAACCCGGCGATGTGGTGCCCGTTCCGACGAGGAGATGAAGACCGGAGATTCCGCGAAGAGATCGGAGTGGAGGCCGAAGACCGAAGGACACGGATCGCTCGGTATAGCATTCTACCCATCTTCTAGTTTGCTAGGATTAGGTTAATGGCCCGATCCGGGATTTTAGTGCATGGTGGTGCCAGTTTATAGTTTTTACAAAAGTTTCGTTTCCGCATTCCGGCGTCGGATTGACGGCCGGGGCGCCGCCGTGCACTTACACTGGTATCAGAGCCACGCCATTAACCTAGTCTAGCCTGCTCTAACGTGTTTACAAGTTCGATCGATCGGAATTTGCAAAAACCACAATTTCTATTGCATCAGTTTCTGTCGAATTTTTTTTTAGCCCAAATTTTTTTTCAGTACATTGCAGAAACACGTGCAGGGAATTATAAGCATTCTGTTAAAATTTGATCGCGTGACGTCACCTTTACACCGCGGAACCGCGGCCGAACCCACGCATTGGCCGCAGTTCCGCCGCTATCTTGACTGTTCATTGCATCAAAATTTTACAGAGAGCTTCTGAATTGAAAATAGGGTTTTTGGAATGTTCTGTTTGGGCCCAGATTTTCTTTGAGTACTACAGTAGTGCTTGGGGCCCACTTCGGTGAATTTGATCGATCGAAAATTTTAAATATGTTAGTTCACAGTATTTACATTATATCTGCGACCGTGAATGTCACTTGATCGGTAAATCCTGTCTAACTGCTATAGCCCTTTTAGACGGATTTGCGAACGTGACATTCACGCTGATGTTCTGTGTTGTGCTGTGATGTTGCGGATTGGTCGTGGGGGATAGCCTGGATGCAATGGTAGTACAGTTTCATTTTTTTTGTACATTTGATATTGCGGGGCGAGCGTCCGACATGTGGACTGCCGTCACTGCCTGTTTGTATATTATTCTTTTGGGGCATGACCGGGCTGAGGTCGATGTACCCGTTGTATGTATATTTTACTTTCTGTACTAGGATTACCCCGCGGAGGGGTGCACGGATAGCCGGGTTCTAGAGGGCAACGGGCCTGCATCTTATGGCATTGAGACGGGGGAGGCTTCACTCTAGAATTGGCGGGCTATTCGCTGCACTCGTAGGGGGTACAGGTTGACCCAGGAGGGGTGCCCAAGTTACCGGATTCCGTGAAGTGCTGGGTGGTCCATTCACGTTGCTGATGGGGGCTGCCTCGCTTCCGGTTTTGGCGGGTAACTTACCGCGCCCGTAGGGGTCTAGGATTTCATTGCACAGGCTATCCACACGACCAGGGGAACGTCGGGTTTCAGTAGCGGCTCTATGAAACCCGGGGATCCCAGATATCTGTATTGTTCTGTGATGCTAGTTACATTTCTGTGATGTTGCATTTTATCATGCCTTGAGCGAATATTATATATTGATATATACATACTAGTAGATGTTGTATATGTTTTGCATCCGCGCTAGTCCAGTCCCCGCTCTGTCATTAGTTAAGTAACCTAACGGGTGATGACGGGACCCAGTGGCGAATGCGGATGGCATATACGTACATCATTATTTTCGTTCTTTATTGGTGTGATCAATTGATGGGACTGCGTTGATTCGGATCAATGCAAGCTAAACAAACCTATTCTGATGTTGTTGGAACATTTTTCAAAAAGCTGTTATTGCAAGGACATTCTCTTTTGTTTTGCACAGTGGTATTCGGTTATGAATATCCAGCACCTCAGTCGACGAGGCAAGGGCCGAGATCCCTTCACCGGGAGTGACCCCTTGGACAGAAGTTTGCGTCACGGCAATAACTTCACTATAGCCGATTACTTTTGCTTTGCATCGTGGTATTCAGTTGGAATATCCTACACCTCATTCTACGGGGAAAGAGCCGAGATCCCTTCACCGGGAGTGACCTCTTTAGCAAAGGTTTTAGTTACTATATTTTTAAAAAAGCTATCCGGTTCCTTCAACGATATCAAGTTCATTACGTTAAAGGTTTTTCACCAAAAACCATTCGTAGCCCTCCGTCATTTCAGACGGGTAGCACGTAGTTTCATGGTATGTTTGTTGACCTCCGTCAAGGCATAATGTATGGTAGCTGCTTGTTACTTTTCTGCTGCATAGATAGATGCGTTGGTTTGGGACAGTCATATAGCCTTGTTGACCTTCGTCAAGGGCTTGTACGGGTGGGTTCAAATTAACCTGGACAATGACGGGTAGAACTTGACATGTGACTTATGATTTGTTGACCTTCGTCAAGGTCATAAAAGCATGGGGCAAAAATCACATCGGGAATTTCAAAAGAAACTGAAACTTGCCAGATATGCGCATACCTTCTGGAGTGTGATAACGTGAGCGAATTTCGTCACGTTATCATGCGATGATAATTGGATCCTGATTCCCACTGATGAGTTGGTTTTCTCCTCGGGTGATCCCGACTAATTCTTCTTTTGGGTTTGGAGAAGAATTTGAGGTTACAGTGGGAGGTTTCCTGATTAGATAAAGTGATAACCATTCTGATCTAGGTTAGAGTGCACACTGAGTGTTTCTTTTCTCTCTCTCTTTGGCAGCGACCATGACCCGACCCTTGACTATGACTCAGTGACCAAGATTAACCGAACCTTCTTATAAAGACTGGCTTTTGGATTGTCAGAGCTGCATACCTCATTGCCACTCCTACTTTTACCCTTTTCTCCAGGACACCCCGTATTACTACGAACGTCCACTTCCATTGGATAAAACCATCGTCTGGTTATATACGAACTCGAAGGAAATTATTCGAGGATGGTTTCCGGTTCTGGAGAAAACGAATAGGACTATTCAGTTGTCTTTTCCTTTTATCTTCTCTCAGGTTGCGAGTACTCCTTGGTTTAGGAGATAGTACACCTATTACGCAAATTGGATAGTCTTCTTCCAAACCTTAGGCTGGTACCGAACGGTGGGGAATGAAGAAAACCAATTAGCATAACGATGGTGTACAGAAGGTATTAAGTAAAGACGTATCAAGGGATTAGTAAGAAGGCAAAGTAAATTGCGACTGCTATACACGACCAAACCAAGTATTTCATTACCACTCCCACTTCACCTTTGTATTTCTCCAGGACACTCCGTATCACTACGAAGATCTACAGTTATTTAGATACTCCATCGTATGGTTATATACGAACTCGAAAGGAACTTGTTCCAGTTCGGGGATGGATTCTAGTTCAGGAGAAATAGGAATAGGGTTTATTCAGGTGTCTTTTATCTTCACCTTCTCTCGCATTGCGAGTGCTCCTAGGATTAGGACAGTACACCCATTATGCTTATTGGATAGTATTCTTCCAAACCATAGGCTGGTGCCGAATGGTAGGGAAGGAAGAAAACCATTTGGCCTAAAGGGGTGTGCAAAAAGTAATGACTAAAAGACATATAAAGGGATTTGGAGAGATGGCAAAGAGATATACGGTTACAGTTGTGAATCTGATAATGGAAGAGGCATTATTAGGAATACCCGGATACCCCTACAAAACATTTCAATGTTTCAGTTTCACTGTGTACTGTTAAAAGAAAACTGATTTCCTAATTAGACGCTTGCTCCAGGGTATGTATTTACCAGGTATGATTCTCACATCTGTATGGTTTTACAGATGATGAGTGGGAGTAAGTTATTGTGAATTAGGTGATTGTCCTCATTATATCGGAATTCGTTGTAATTGGTGATATTTGAGGAAATCGCCTGGGTAGTTTGCCAGACGGCAAATATTTGGTTTTGAATATCCGTTGTTATGCACCAATTTCAAATTGATATATCTGTACGTTCATTTTTATGAAGTGAGATATAACTTTTTGAAATTATATCTATGACATTTACCTATATCAATGGATGGTTAGGTAAGGAACATTAAACAACGGTGTAATTCTTCATAACCAAAGTGTAGTTTTCAACCTACGACACACAGGGAATGAGTTATTAGACTCAAGGGACTTATACAGACTATTGTATGTTGTCCAGTGTCCATGAGAACAGAGGGGTTGGTACTCGTACTAGATTCTGTTTACTTGTGACTTCTCTGGGTCTTAGACATGTGTTTCGTAGAAACACAAGGTCCATGTTTTGAGAAGTTATAGGTATAAGAGTAAAGTAGAGAACCAGATGTTGCAAGTATCGCGATTCTTCAAAGTGATCGAAGATGTAGATACTTGTGTATGGTATTCAGTTGATAGTAATGATTAAGGGAACTTGTTTCTCTTTCAGGTTACTCATAATTGGAAGTACTCCTAAGTTGAGTAATGCTGATCGGCCTCTTTCCATTTAGTTGACATGCACTGGAGACAGCTGCATGATTTGAATCTGGTTCAATTAAATCAGTGACTCTGTTTCCGTATTGGATATAGAACAGTTCATATCTTAATGATGTTAAGGTACGGGGAGTTGTCTGGCATATGCTTAAAACCAGACTCTGGATAACTCAAGGCACGTTTCTGTAGTGGCGGTTTATGGGTTGACCCAGGCTATGACGAGGGTTGACTTTCTACCATCCGGAAGATCAATAGTGATATTGTTCTTGACTCGCCACAGTTTTAATAAAAATGGATTTTTTCAGAAAACAGTAGTGGGAGTATGGTAAAACTGGAAGTGATTCCAGAACCGCAAACGATTACTGAAAATTTGATAAGAACCTAAAGATTCAATCTGGTTTGACATTCCATTGGCCACTCCGCAGATAAGGTGGGTAACCTCAGGCACCCGAGAGGTACTCCGGTAGCCTCAAGGACGGTGACAGGGAGGTTCTTGTTTACCCAGACTTGCCAGTGCTTTTGCTCCAGGCTGTCAGACCCGGCAGGAGGATGAGTATAGCGTCTTTCTAAACTAGCTTTAGAAGTGTACGTGTATATGATTCTGCCAGAGGGTTGTCGTAGTCACTGGGAGCAGCGGAAGCATTGGTGGACAAGTGGCTTATGTCTATTTATAGACTAAAGCAGATATAGCGGAGATAGATCATTTATTTCTGATGTGACAGTCACAGGTTTGACTTCATCAGAATAAGGGATGGATCTGTTAAGAAGGTAGTAGGGTGTTATGTCCTGGTATTTGGATGACATACACAGAGTAGGAAGTGATATTCCTATACTACGATCGGTTATACTTTGGTTGTCACATAGTGGTTTCTCCACATAAGGCTTGGATATTATATCAGACATTCTGGTTACTGGATCAATGGTTTTAGATCTAGATTTGGGTAGTTTCCCAATCAGGGTACGTAGACAGTATTCTAAGAGTTTTTAGAATGGACGACTCCTGGCATGGTAGTATACCTACAGGTGATGGAGTCACCCTCTCTAAAGGAGTCTTACAGACTAAAGGGGAGAGGGATGTGCATGATTGGCAGATCACTTGCTTAGGCAATTGAGTCAATCATGAGATGTCAAGTACCACACCAGATGTTGTTTTTGCAGTAGGTTTAATAAGTTGATATTAATCCAATCCTGGAGAAACATTAAGAAGCAGCTTTAGAACATAAGTGCGTGTTCTAG
Source organism: Agapanthus africanus (assembly GCA_030015575.1). Classification (NCBI taxonomy): domain Eukaryota; kingdom Viridiplantae; phylum Streptophyta; class Magnoliopsida; order Asparagales; family Amaryllidaceae; genus Agapanthus; species Agapanthus africanus. The sequence continues at coordinate 133,125,005 of CM057343.1, forward strand.
GGATTTGATAACGGCAGCCTCTTTTAGGAGACGGTTATCATTCCAGGCTTCCAAGGTGACCTGGATGACAGAGTGACTGTCAGAGTTGCAGTTTTCCCTCTGACGAGGGGCATTATTTTGGACATGTGGTCCAGGCGGATACTGAGGGAGGCATGGCGCAGGATACTGATTAAGTTCAGTTGACGATACAGTCTGAGAAGTTTGGATTTGGAATTCATTTATGAACTAGGTCCCATCAGACATTCAGACACATTCTAAGACTGGTATTGCTCATTTCGGGAGATGGCTTTCTCCGCGAACTTGAGATAAAGAGAGACATAGAAATAAACATCAGAGCGGATCCACTCACTGAGGCTATTTCTCGAACGCAATAGTTTCTCAAACGGGGTTTGTGAGACTGATTAGTAGAGGAGTTGGGTGTTCAGTATCACACGGGCTGTGAGTATGAGACATCGCAATAATTAGCCTTGAGTGCAAGTGGGAGATTGTTAGAGATAGTGCCCTCAGAGTCAATTATTGGATCACAGGCACGTGATTGCAATGATTGAGGGAGGACCTATACCGGTAGGACAGTCTTACTCAAGATGATAGTATGCTATCTAGTTTATCTTTATCATCGTGTACTGCTTTAGGTGACATTACTGATCACTATTGCATGTTGATAGAGCCCCTATGATTCTTGCTTGACTACCATCAGTATGAGGGCAATCATATACGTGGGAGCTGGGGTCTATAAGCACATCCTTAAAAGGTCCCTAGTCGTGGGAGTTTCGAGACAGGGCATCGATTCTCCATAGTAGACTAGTGTATACAGTCGAGACCCCGACGAGGGGTGGTGGCCGGTCGAACAAGCCACTGGTGTCAGTTGGTTCACCTAAGATGTATACAGGTGCTCATTGGGTTATGAGTACACCGGACAGGACTCGCCGGGAATATGCTAGTTGGTCTTATACCTGACGTCAGATAGCAGTTCCCTGGTGACATGTGTACAGGTTAGTTCATCGACCTGAGATCGTCATTTGTCTCGTGTGAGTTCCCACTGTACTTTGATTACTACCCTACCATGCTCAAAGGAATTGTGCAAACAGGTTTTAGTTGGGTACAGTCCCGAGCCACATAGAGGCAGTGAGCGGATCTGCAGGGGTTCGTCTCTCCCGGTATTGGGGGTGAGGTCGCGCTGTGTCTAGGAGAGCCATTACATGAAGTCCTTGGCCAAGGCAGGAGATTTACTGGTAGGTATTCCAGTATTATCTCAGGGTGTTCTGGGCTACACTTCGACACGACTTGTACCGCTTTTGGGGGTCTGACTTTTACCAACCCCCTAGGCCAGCCATGCGATTGTTAGTTATATGTATGCCCTAGAGGCCATTACTGTACGTTGTATGTATATTGTAGTGGATGCTGGGACATATATAGGTAGGACTTTCTTGCTCGATATGATAGTACGCTATCTGGTTGCTCTTTATCTTAACATGTATACTTTCTGTCTCTCTGTTACATGTTGATAAAGCCCTTAGGATGAGTACTCGACTTCTAGGACTATGATTTAGATCATACTAGTGGGGCCTGGGTAGTCCATGAGTACATCCTTTAATGTTCCTTGTCGTGGGAATATCGAGACGGGGCATCGATATTCCAGAGTAGACTAGCGCATGTCTTCTCGACCCATGTGATGGGCGATGGATGATCCCATATCCATTGGTGTTTGACATCAGAGATGGTATGCGGGTGCTCAGTGGAGAATGGGTATACTGAACGGACTCGCCGAGAACTCCCAGATGGTATTATACCTCACGTCAGATGGCAGTTCTCTGGTGACACTGGTACAGCTTAGTCTGTTGACCCGAGATCGTCATAGAGTCTTGTGTGACTCCCACTGTGCTTTGATTTCCACCCTACCACGGCTCTACTGAGTCGTGCAAATAGATGGTTTTTGGGTACAGTCCCGATTCACATGGAGGCAATGAGCGATAGGAGGGGATTCGTCTCTCCCGGTATTGGGGGTTGATGTTGCGCTATGCACGACTGGCCATAACTGGAAATCCCTGGCCAGGGTTGCTGTGATATACTGGTAAGAGTTATCAGTAGTTTCACGATTGTTATGGACCTTACGTCGGCATGACTTATCAAGCTATTGGGGTCTGACGTTTACCACCCTTAGGCGAGATATGCGACATATCAGACGAACAAACCGGACTGTACGGTAAGTGTTATTGGTTGGATTCACAGGAGTATGAGCGGGCTTGCTCGTCGATCTTCTGATCGCTCAATACCCGGGTGGCCGTTACGTTTAGCAGACCGCTTGCGGCTTGTGGGTGTTTGATATGATCATCACCTGCTGCCGGCGTATTGACGAGTCTTTAGAGTCCTACACAGAGGTTTCCTGGCTCAAGCGAAACGAAATAGGAGCGCATATGAGATATGTGCGGGACCAAGAATAATACGTGTATGTGATACCGTATTCTATTCATGCGATGAATGTATCGATTGGTTGTATGTGATATAACCTAGTTATCGAATCAAGGATTGATTCGATAAGCCGATACATTGAATATTAGTCGGTCATATGCGATATGACCGGATCGTTAAATCAAGCGTTGATTTAATGATTTAATGTATAATTATATATTTGATATATTACTTTACATTAACTAGTATTTGTTCATTTAAAATTGATTTTCTCACTTGATGTGCACATTGTATATGTGATATATTTTTGTGCACTTGTTTGTATCATGTTTGATGATACATGCAAACTTGGGTGTGTATGATTAAACCATGGTTATGTTAGTGGTTAAGGTTTTGATTTACTTATCTATTTATTTTTATTTATTCATTTTAAGGCAAGAAACAAAAGGGTGTCTTCTTTTGTTTTTTCTTTGAAATTTCATGAAGCTTTAAAGCTTTGACCATTTTGTTTCTTAGCCTTAACCTAACCATTAAACCTAACCCTGGTTTATTCTCTACACTTAACCATGGTTGCTATATGATAAGAATCACTTTATTTTCTATTTTCAATATACTTATCATATTCTTTTTCTTCTTCTTCTTCTTCTTCTTCTTCAACAAGAAGAAAGCTTGCTACCATCAATGGCAACATAAGAAAAAGAGTGAGAAATCCAATTCTAAAGTGAACCCACTTCCTATTTCTTCATCCTCTACCACTTACCAAGTAGTATAGGGTGTTTTCTTCACAAGTTTCATGACTTGGTGAAGTTGGAGCTTGATCTTGAGTTGCCTCGACGTAGATCATCTTCGGCATCGAAGTCGACGACCTAGCCCGATCATTTCTCCGACGAAACCTTCGCCAAAGTCCAGATTCCGATAGGTACAGCGGAGGGACATCATCACGGAGCCTAAGAAGTGGAGGACCGGATCTACAAAGGTTGTAGTCACTTTCCTTTAGCAATAAAGTTGTTTACTTGCTTGCATCGCCTTATCATCTAGTTAACGATCCGTATTAGGGTTTGTAGGCACATGAAAAAAATTTGAATTTGGCATGTTTGATCTGTTGTGAGACCTCATTAGTGTGCTTAGGAACCTTACAGTGGTATCAGAGCCTAGCCAGAGCCTTAGGCGATGAGTAGACGAAGCTAGAAGTCCGTTCGAACTCGAAACCCTAACCGAATACCCCTCTCTGTACATTTTTTCAAAACTGGGTTTTTTCCAGATTAAAAATGCTTAAAAAATTCAGCAGGAAGTTCTAAGAATTACAGTGAAAAACGACAAAGTGATACTCCCAAAGCGCCGCGGAAGCGCAACAGAAGCTTGGCTTCTGCGGCGGTCCGCGGCAATATGATGACATCAGCCTTTAACTTTTGCACAGTAATTTGTTACTTTAGGTGCTGAGTTTTCTGGGAATTTTTAATTTGCACTCAAGAGTTGAGTTTTCTGGGGTGTTTTGGGCTTCGATGATTCGATCGGAAATTTCAAACTTTGTCTATGTGTTTTTCCGGGTAATTTTAGAATATGTTAAAAAGTTCGACCGAATATAAATACCCACTTTTTCCCCTGCCGGGAAATTTCCAATTGTTGGATTTTTCCGTAGTTTAATGACGTTCCAAGTAGTGCAAGTAACACGATGGTCCCTCTAGAAGACAACAAACCTTAACTCGATTATGTGACCGTCTTGAACTGCCTTTTCAACCTTAGGGTTTGGGGCAGTACGGCGTGCCACATGTGAGACGTTGGCTTGACCCTTCTACGGCTGGACCGTTGGTACTGAGGCATGAAGTGAATGTTGTTAAACTTATTTCATGTGTTGAGCTGTTTCGGGAATACTTGGGTGTTCGATTGTTCGATCGGAAAGTTTAACATTTTCTATTTATCTGGAATGTGATACAATATTTGGAATCCACATATAGTTATGAGATAACTGAATGAATGTTATAAACATAGCACTTTAGTCTCACTTGATCGGTTGCCACGGAATTTTGATGCGATCAAAAGTCCGTCGCAATCACGTAGCGTACGCGGATACTCGCCGGATAAACTTAATAGACAGCTACACCCCTTAGCCCCGACCAAGTGACTGTAGGAGAACCCCGTCGCCGAAAGCATCCGTTCGGGTGCTCGCGGCAGCGGTGTTCCGCCTTGGTGCACTTCGTCGGAGGCATCGGGGGTGCAGCCGTCTACTGAAGTTTGCGACGAGCATTCGATCAGGATGTCGGGAATCTTGTTGAATTGCCCGACTTGATATTGAAAAGAGTTTTCGATAATGAGACTAAAATGCGGGGATTATAATTGTTAGGCATGCGATGTCTAAGGAATTCATTTGATTAGGTATGCGATGTCTAAAGAGGTTGCGGATTCCAACTGTTGTAGTTTTACACTTTCTTTTCTGTGACCGTAAGTGTAATATGTGATATCGCCGGTTTCGTTGCTATATGTCAACGACAATTGGGATGCGCATATTTACTTACGTTGATGACATGTGATGTTATGTGTTGCTGGATATGTTATATTGGATCGTCGTGTTTGAATAGCCGGGGTGTTTTTTATGTGAGATGAGTGTTTTTCATTTTTCATTCATGTAAAAACTTGTATGTAATATTCTTTTATTGGGGCACTTCCAGGTTGCGGAAGATGTCACCTTTTGTATATTATTTACTTTTCCGCACTAGGATAGACCCAAGGAGGAGGGCACAAGTAACCGGGTTCTGGAGTCCAGTGGGAGACCAACTCGAGGAGTCGAGTACGGGTCTCCTAACTCTAGAATTGGTAGGGTTTCTTGCCGCTCTCGTAGGGGTCTAGGGGTGTGGGTTTGGCTATTCATCGCGATCGTGGAATCCGTGTTTTATACTGGCTCGTATTGAAAACACGGACGTCCTAATATATCCAATATTTCATATATGATTTTTCTGCTGTGATATCTGTGATGTGATCATGTGATTTGTTCAGATAGATATAGTATATAGTATATATGATATATTATATAGACGTTGCTTGTGTTTTACACCCGCGCTAGCCCTGCCTCGCTGTGGCGTTAGTTACCTAACCTAACGGTGCAGACGGGACATCGAGGCGAATGCGGATGGCATAAGCGTACGTTATATTTATCTGTGATGTTTAGGTGGAATTAAATGATGGGAAATTGATTAATGAGATTAATGAAAGAAAATAAACCTAAAAGATGTTGTGGAATCGAATTTCAAAAATAAAACAGGTAGCTACAGTTCTTGCATTGCACAGCGGTATATATGATATATCCCGCACCTTATTCGATGAGGAAAGGACCGAGATCCCTTCACCGGGAGTGACTCCTTTAGAGATAACTGGAAGATGCTACACACTCGGTTTGTTTTTTGATTGCTTCTATAGTTTCTGCTTTGCACAGTGATATATATGATATATCCCGCACCTCATTCGACGAGGAAAGGGCCGACGATCCCTTCACCGGGAGTGACCCCTTTAGCAAAAATAGAAAAGCCTAAAAAACATTCCATTTAAAAACCATTTGATTCTGCAACGAGATCAAGTTCAAAGCGTTAAAGGTTTTCTTAAAAACCATTCGCAACCCTCCGTCAATTTAGGAAGTAGAGTACTTAGTATTCGTGCTACGTTTGTCGACCATAGCCGAGGCGTAGTGTGCGGTAGCTAAGTGATGTCTTCCTACACAGCATATGATGCGATTAGTTAGGACAATCATGTGGCTTTGTTGACCTTAGCCAAGGGTCATGTGGGTGGGTCTAATTAATCACGAAATGACGGGTAGAACTTGACTAGTACCTATGATTTGTTGACCTTAGCCAAGGTCATAGGTGCTAGGGGTAAAAACCATTATCGGGAGTTTCAAGTGTTGAAATTTGCAATGAGATTCCATGCCTTCTATGTGATAGTTAGATCCCGATACCCACTGCGAGTAATTGTTGTAAGTGCACGGCGGCGCCCCGGCCGTCAATCCGACGCCGGAAAGCGGAAGCGGTGAATAACTTAAATTTTGCGGACTTAGCAAACCGGCACCACCGCGCACTATAACCCGGATCGAAAACCATTAACTAGTCTAAGCCAACTACAAGAAAGGGAAAGGAGATATACCGACGATCCAAGTCCTCCGGTCTTCTCGCCATCGTCCCGATCACTTGCGGAATGTCCCGTCTCCTCCTCGTCGCCGGAAGTGCACCACATCGCCTTCTTCGTTTACGGGCTCCCACCTCAATGCCGAGGCAACTCGGGCACGAAGCCGGCTACTCGACGTGCCCAAGGTTCGTTGTAGAATGTGTAGTAGAAGAAGTCTCATTTGGGGTTTATGGAGATGCCATTGTGGTGGAGGATTGATACAAGCTTTTGGAGGAGAAGCTAATATGATTTTTTTCAAGCCAAAAGAGTGTAAATCCCTACACTAGAATTTTGGACAGCCCTTGAGGGGAGAGGCCGGCCATGCAAGTGAAGGGTGAGTGAAAAAGGAGAGAGACCCTCAACTCAAGAGAGTGAATCAAGAGAATAAGCAAGTGAAAGGCTATCATCAAAAGAAATGATCACAAGCCTAAACTAACACTCCAACAACCTCATCATCAACAACCATGATGACAAAGGAAAAACCAACACTCCACCTCAACCATCACCTCACCAAGTCAAGCAATCATGAAAAAGGAAAGTCAAGTGATGGTGCTCATCATGAAAACCATCATGATGCAACAAGATGCAAAGAACCCCCTCCACTAATGCTTATTTGCAACAATGCAAATAAGCCCTCCTCCACCAATCTTCGGCCAATGAACGGAACAATGGAAAATTGGCCGAAACGGAAAGCAAACTGGCAACTCCAGAAAACTGGTCCCGTAATAAATTACAGGAAAACCCCGATACTGTGCATACACACCCGCATTTGTATTCCGACCGAAATACAAATGCAATGAGACAAAATCTACACTGTACTGTACTAGAATCCGGCTTATACCAAAACCGGATAATAATATCTGTTCGATCCTGATCCGTGCAATACCGCACGTATCTGATCGAACCCTGCCATATAACCATACGGCCTATAGTACAAACTGTCCGATCCTGATCCGTGCAATACCGCACGTATCTGATCGGACCTTGCCATATCTCCATACGGCCTCTACAACCTTTCGCCCGAAAGCTGAGTAACTGAATGTGGGGGACTCTAAAGACTCGTCAACACCTTGGTTGTGGATTTAACCACTAGCACGTCAGAGGTATAAGCCAATACGTGACGGGCTACCAGGTACTGACCAAATGGGACGTCGATGAGGAAGCTCACCCCGACACCCAACTGAGCCTGTCAGTGACAATATCCGTGCAGTCCGGTCCGTTCGTCTATGAGTATCGCATGGCGGGTCTAGGGGGTTGGTAAAAGTCAGACCCCCAAAAGCGGTACAAGTCGTGTCGGAGTGTAGCCCAGAACACCCTGAGATACTACTGGAATACCTACCAGTAAATCTCCTTGCCTTGGCCAAGGACTTTGTGTAATGGCTCTCCTAGACACAGCACGACCTCACCCCCAATACCGGGAGAGACGAACCCCTGAAGATACGCTCACTGCCTCCATGTGGCTCGGGACTGTACCCAACTAAAACCTGTTTGCACGACTCCTTTGAGCCGTGGTAGGGTAGTAATCAAAGTACAGTGGGAACTCACACGAGACAAATGACGATCCCCAGGTCGATGAACTAACCTGCACACATGTCACCAGGGAACTGCCATCTGACGTCTGGTATATGACCAACTAGCAGGTTCCCGGCGAGTCCTGTCCGGTGTACTCATAACCCAATGAGCACCTGTATACATCTTAGGTGATCCAACTGACACCAGTGGCTTGTGAGACCGGCCACCGCCCCTCGTCGGGGTCTCGACTGTATACACTAGTCTACTAATGGAGTATCGATGCCCGGTCTCGAAACTCCCACGACTAGGGACCTTTTAAGGATATGCTTGTAGACCCCCAGCTCCCACTTATATGATCGCCCTCATACTGCTGGTGGTCAAGCAAGAATCCTAGGGGCTCTATCAATGTGTAATAGCGACGTGTCATGTCACCTAAAGCAGTACACGATGATAAAGGTAAACCAGATAGCATACTATCATCTCGAGTACGACTGTCCTACCGGGATAGGTCCTCCCTCAATTATTACAATCACGTACCTGTGACCTAATAATTGACTGTGAGGGCACTATCTCCAACAATCTCCCACTTGCACTCAAGGCTAATTATTGCGATGTCGCATACTCACAGCCCGTGTGATACCGAACATCCAACTCCTCTACTAGTCAGCCTCACAAAGCTCGTTTGCGGAACTATTGCGTTCGAGGAATAGCCTCAGTGAGTGGATCCGCTTAGTTGTTTCTTTCTATGTCTCTCTATATCTCAAGTTCGCGGAGAAACCCATCTCCCGAAATGAGCAATACCTGTCTTAGAATGTGTCTGGATGTCTGATGGGACATAGCTCATAAATGAACTCCAAATCCAAACTTCTTAGACTATATCGTCAACTGAACTTAATCAGTATCCTGCGCCATGCCACCCTCAGTATTGCCTTGGACCACCTATCCAAAATACTGCCCCTCATCAGAAGGAAAACTATAGCTCTGACAACCTCCTTGTCGTCCATGTCACCTTGGAAGCCTGGAATGATAACTGTCTCCTGAATGAGGCTGTCGTTATCATCTCCCTAGAACATCCACTTATGTTCTAAAACTGCTTCCGACTGTTTCTCCAGGATTGGATTAATGTCAAGTTATTGCATCTAGTGCAAGAACAACATCTGGTGTGGTACTTGACATCTCACGATTGACTCAATTGCATGAGCAAGTGATCTGCCAATCATGCCCGTCCCTCTCCCCTTTAGTCTGTAAGACACCTTTGGAGAGGGTGACTCCATTACCTGCAGGTACACTACCGTGCCAGGAGTCGTCCATCCTAAATACTCTTAGAACGCTGTCAAGTACCCTGATTGGGAAACCACCCAAATCTAGATCTAAAACCATAGATCTAGTAACCAGTATGTCTGATATAAAATCCATTTCCTTTGTGGAGAAACAACTGTGTGACGACCAAAGTATAACCGATCGTAGTGTAGGAGTTTCCTTTCCTACTCTGTGTATATCATCCAAATACTAGGATATCACACCCTACTACCTTCTCAACAGATCAATCCCCTATTCTGATGAAGTCAAACCCATGACTGTCACGTCAGAAATAGATGATCTTTCTCCGCTACATCTGCTCTAGTCTATAAATAGACATAAGCAACCTGTCCACCAATGCTTCCGCTGCTCCCACTGACTACGACAACCCTCTGGCAGAGTCATATAGACGTACACTTCTAAAACTGGTTTAGAACGACGCTATACTCATCCTCCCGCCGGGTCTCGTAACCTGGAACAACAGCAATGGCAATTGTGGGTAAACAAGAACTTCCCTGTCACCGTCCTTGAAGCTACCGTAGTACCTCTCGGGTGCCTGAAGTTACCCACCTTATCTGCGGAGTGGCCAATGGAATGTCAATCCAGATTGAATCTTTAGGTTCCTTATCAAATCTTCAGTAATCGTTTGTGGTTCTGGAATCACTTCCAGTTCTACCATACTCCCACTACTGTTTTCTGAAAAAGTCCATTTTTAATAAAACTGTGGCGAGTTTAGAACAATATTGCTATCGTTCATCCAGATGGTAGAAAGTCAACCCTCGTCATAGCCTGGGTCAACCCACAAACAGCCATTACAGAAACGTGCCTTGAGTTATCCAGTGTCTGGTTTTAATCATAAACCGGACAACTCCCCGTACCTTAACATCGTTAAGATATGAACTGTTCTATATCCAATATAAAACAGAGGCACTGATTTAATTGAACTAGATTCAAATCATGCAGCTGTCCCAGCGCATGTCAACTAAATGGAAGGAGGCCGATCAGCGTTACTCAACTTAGGAATACTTCCAATTATGAGTAACCTGAAAGAGAAGCAAGATCTCTTTATCATTACTATCAACTGAATACCATACACAAGTATCTACATCTTCGATCTCTTTGAAGAATCCCGATACCTGCTACACCTGGTTCTCTACTCTATTCAAATACCTATAACTCCTCAAAACTTAGACCCTGTGTTTCAACGAAACACATGTCTAAGAACTAGAGAAGTTAAAAGTAAACAGAATATAGTATGAGGACCAACCCCTTTGTCCTAATCGACACTGGACAACATACAATACTCTGTATAAGTCCCTTGAGTCTGATAACTCATTCATTGTGTGTCGTAGGTTGAAAACTGTACCTTTGGTTATGAAGAATTACACCGTTGTTTAATGCTCCTTACCCAACCATCCACTGATATAGGTAAATGTCGTAGACATAATTTCATAAAGGTATATCTCACTCTATGAAAATAGACGTACAGATATATCAATTTGAAATTGGTGCATAACAGCGGATATTCAAAACCAAATATTTGCCAACCAGCAAACAGCCCAGGTGATTTCCTCAAATATCACCGATTACAACGAATCCCGATATAATGAGGATGATCACCCAATTCCCAATAACTTACTCCCACTCATCATCTGTAAAACTATACAGATGTGAGAATCGTACCTGGTAAATACATACCCTGGAGTAAGTATCTAATCGGGAAATCAGTTCTCTTTTAACATTACACAGTGAAACTGAAACATTGAAATGTTTCGTTGGGGTATCCTGGTATTCCTAGTAATGCCTCATCCATTATCCAAATTCACAACTGTAACCGTATAATTCTTTGCCACCTCTCCAAATCCCTTCATATGTCTTTAGTCATTACCTTCTGTACACCCCTTTAGGCCAAATGGTTTTCTTCCTTCCCTACCGTTCGGCACCAGCCTATGGTTTGGAAGAAGACTATCCAAAAAGCATAAAGGGTGTACTGTCCTAATCCTAGGAGTACTCGCAACGCGAGAGAAGGTGAAGATAAAAGACACCTGAATGTACTTTATTCCTATTTCTCCTGGACCAGAATCCATCCCCGAACTGGAACAAGTTCCATTCGAGTTCGTATATAACCATACGATGGTGTATCCAAATAAACTGTGGATCTTCGTAGTGATACGGAGTGTCCTGGAGAAATACAAAGGTGATGTGGGAGTGGTAACGAAATATTTGGTTTGGTCGTGAATATCTGTTGCAATTTACTTTGCCCTCTAACTAATCCCTTGCTTTGTCTGAACTTAATACCTTCTGCACACCATCGTTATGCTAATTGGTTTTCTTCATTCCCTACCGGTCGGCACCAGCCTAAGGTTTGGAAGAAGACTATCCAATTTGCGCAATAGGTGTACTACTCCTAAACCAAGGAGTACTCGCAACCTGAGAGAGGGTGAAAAGAAAAGACAACTGAATAATCCTATCCGTTTTCTCCAGAACCAGAAACCATCCTCGAATTCCTTCGAGTTCGTATCTAATCATACGATGGTTTTGTCCAATGGAAGTGGACGTTCGTAGTAATACGGAGTGTCCTGGAGAAAAGGGTAAAAGTAGGAGTGGCAATGAGGTTTGCAACTCTGACAATCCAAAAGCCGGTGTTTAAGAAGGTTCGGTCAACTTGGTCACTGAGTCAAAGTCTTAGGGTCGGGTCAATGGTCGCTGCCAAAGAGAGAGAGAAAAGAAACACTCAGCGTGCACTCTAACCTAGATCAGAATGGTTACCAATTTATCTAATCTGGAATCCTCCCACTGTACCTCAAATTCTCCTCCAAACCTGAAAGAAGAATTAGTCGGGGTCACCCGAGGAGTAAACTAACTCATCAGTGGGAATCGGGATCCAACTCTCATCGCATGAAAACGTGACGGAATCCGCTCACGGTATCACACTCCAGAAGGTATGCGCATATCTGGCAAGTTTCAGTACTTTTGAAACTCCCGATGTGATTTTTACCCCATGCTCTTATGACCTTGACTAAGGCCAACAAATCATAAGTCACATGTCAAGTTCTACCCGTCATTATCCAGGTTAATTTGAATCCACCCGTACAAGCCCTTGACTAGGGCCAACAAGGCTATATGACTGTCCCAAACCAATGCATCTATCTATGCAACATATGAATACCCAATAGCTACCAAACACTGTGCCTTGACTAAGGCCAACAAACACAGCTTGAATACTATTGACTACCCATATGAAACGACGGAGGGCTACGAATGGTTTCTGGCGAAAACCTTTAACGTAATGAACTTGATATCGTCGAAGGAACGGATAGCTTTTTGAAAATATAGTGACGAAAACCGTTGCTAAAGAGGTCACTCCCTGTGAAGGGATCTCGGCTCTTTCCCCGTAGAATGGGGTGCAGGATATTCCAAATGAATACCGCGATGCAAAGCAAAAGTAATCGGCTATAGTGAAGTTAATGCCCTGACGCAAACTTCTGTCCAAGGGGTCACTCCCGGTGAAGGGATCTCGGCCCTTGCCTCGTCGACTGAGGAGCAGGATATTCCAATGAATACCACGATGCAAAACAAAAGTAAATGTCCTTGCAATAACAGCTTTTTGAAAAGTGTTCCAACAACATCAGATTAGGTTTGTTTTAACTTGCATTGATCCGAATCAACGCAGTCCCATCAATTGATCACACCAAAAAGAACGAAAATATACTGATGTACGTATATGCCATCCGCATTCGCCACTGGGTCCCGTCATTACCCGTTAGGTTAGCTTACTAACGACAGAGCGGGGACTGGACTAGCGCGGATGCAAAACATATACAACATCTACTAATATATATACCAATATATTATATTTCGCTCAAGGCGTGAAAGAAATGCAACATCACAGAGAATGAACAGCATCACAGAAACAATACAGATATCTGGGATCCCCGGGTTTCACAGAGCCACTACTAAAACCCGACGTTCCCCTGGTCGTGTGGATAGCCTGTGCAATGAAATCCTAGACCCCTACGGGCGCGGCAAGTCACCCGCCAAAACCTGAAGCGAGGCAGCCCCCTTCAGCCCCGTGAATGGACCACCCAGCACTTCACGGAATCCGGCAACTTGGGCACCCCTCCTGGGTCAACCTGTACCCCCTACGAGTGCGGCGAATAGCCCGCCAATCCTAGAGTGAAGCCCCCTCCGTCTCAATGCCATGAGATGCGGGCTTGTTGCCCTCCAGAACCCGGCTATCCGTGCACCCCTCCGCGGGGCAATCCTAGTACAGAAAGTAAAATATACATACACCGGGTACATCGACCGCAACCAGGTCGTGCCCCAAAATAATAATACAATCAGGCAGTGACGGCAGTCCACATGTCGGACGCTCGCCCCGCAATATCAAATGTACATAATACAACAGCACAGTACTAGCATTGCATCCAGGCTATCCCCCACGACCGATCCGCAACATCACAGCAAATACATAGAACATCAACGTGAAAGTCACGTTCGCAAATCCGTCTAACCGGGCTATAGCAGTTAGACTGGATTTACCGATCGAGTGACATTCACGGTCGCAGATATAATGTAAATACTGTGAAAAATGTGTTTAAAATTTTCCGATTGACCAAAAATTAACAAGTGGGCCCCCAATCAAAACTGTAGCACTCACAGAAAACCTGGGCCCAATTTTAATATTCCAAAAGCCCTAGAAATAGCCCATAAGACTACAGAGAAAATTTGATGCATTGGAGAGTTCAATGTGCGGCGGAACAGCGGCCCGAGGGGGCTTTTGGCCGCGGTTCCGCGCTCCAAACATTGACTGAACGCATCGAATTTTTCCAGTAGTCTTATAATCGCCTGCACATAATTCTGAGATCACCAGAAAAATTTTTAGACACCAAAAAATCTTAACAGAAAACTGATGTGGACTAAAACATAGATTTTGGAATTTTGGTCGATCGGAAATGCAAAACACATCAAACGAAAGCTAGACGAAGTTAATGGCGAGGCTCTGATACCACTGTAAGTGCACGGCGGCGCCCCGGCCGTCAATCCGACGCCGGAAAGCGGAAGCGGTGAATAACTTAAATTTTGCGGACTTAGCAAACCGGCACCACCGCGCACTATAACCCGGATCGAAAACCATTAACTAGTCTAAGCCAACTACAAGAAAGGGAAAGGAGATATACCGACGATCCAAGTCCTCCGGCTTCTCGCCATCGTCCCGATCACTTGCGGAATGTCCCGTCTCCTCCTCGTCGCCGGAAGTGCACCACATCGCCTTCTTCGTTTACGGGCTCCCACCTCAATGCCGAGGCAACTCGGGCACGAAGCCGGCTACTCGACGTGCCCAAGGTTCGTTGTAGAATGTGTAGTAGAAGAAGTCTCATTTGGGGTTTATGGAGATGCCATTGTGGTGGAGGATTGATACAAGCTTTTGGAGGAGAAGCTAATATGATTTTTTTCAAGCCAAAAGAGTGTAAATCCCTACACTAGAATTTTGGACAGCCCTTGAGGGGAGAGGCCGGCCATGCAAGTGAGGGGTGAGTGAAAAAGGAGAGAGACCCTCAACTCAAGAGAGTGAATCAAGAGAATAAGTAAGTGAAAGGCTATCATCAAAAGAAATGATCACAAGCCTAAACTAACACTCCAACAACCTCATCATCAACAACCATGATGACAAAGGAAAAACCAACACTCCACCTCAACCATCACCTCACCAAGTCAAGCAATCATGAAAAAGGAAAGTCAAGTGATGGTGCTCATCATGAAAACCATCATGATGCAACAAGATGCAAAGAACCCCCTCCACTAATGCTTATTTGCAACAATGCAAATAAGCCCTCCTCCACCAATCTTCGGCCAATGAACGGAACAATGGAAAATTGGCCGAAACGGAAAGCAAACTGGCAACTCCAGAAAACTGGTCCCGTAATAAATTACAGGAAAACCCCGATACTGTGCATACACACCCGCATTTGTATTCCGACCGAAATACAAATGCAATGAGACAAAATCTACACTGTACTGTACTAGAATCCGGCTTATACCAAAACCGGATAATAATATCTGTTCGATCCTGATCCGTGCAATACCGCACGTATCTGATCGAACCCTGCCATATAACCATACGGCCTATAGTACAAACTGTCCGATCCTGATCCGTGCAATACCGCACGTATCTGATCGGACCTTGCCATATCTCCATACGGCCTCTACAACCTTTCGCCCGAAAGCTGAGTAACTGAATGTGGGGGACTCTAAAGACTCGTCAACACCTTGGTTGTGGATTTAACCACTAGCACGTCAGAGGTATAAGCCAATACGTGACGGGCTACCAGGTACTGACCAAATGGGACGTCGATGAGGAAGCTCACCCCGACACCCAACTGAGCCTGTCAGTGACAATATCCGTGCAGTCCGGTCCGTTCGTCTATGAGTATCGCATGGCGGGCCTAGGGGGTTGGTAAAAGTCAGACCCCCAAAAGCGGTACAAGTCGTGTCGGAGTGTAGCCCAGAACACCCTGAGATACTACTGGAATACCTACCAGTAAATCTCCTTGCCTTGGCCAAGGACTTTGTGTAATGGCTCTCCTAGACACAGCACGACCTCACCCCCAATACCGGGAGAGACGAACCCCTGAAGATACGCTCACTGCCTCCATGTGGCTCGGGACTGTACCCAACTAAAACCTGTTTGCACGACTCCTTTGAGCCGTGGTAGGGTAGTAATCAAAGTACAGTGGGAACTCACACGAGACAAATGACGATCCCCAGGTCGATGAACTAACCTGCACACATGTCACCAGGGAACTGCCATCTGACGTCTGGTATATGACCAACTAGCAGGTTCCCGGCGAGTCCTGTCCGGTGTACTCATAACCCAATGAGCACCTGTATACATCTTAGGTGATCCAACTGACACCAGTGGCTTATGAGACCGGCCACTGCCCCTCGTCGGGGTCTCGACTGTATACACTAGTCTACTAATGGAGTATCGATGCCCGGTCTCGAAACTCCCACGACTAGGGACCTTTTAAGGATATGCTTGTAGACCCCCAGCTCCCACTTATATGATCGCCCTCATACTGCTGGTGGTCAAGCAAGAATCCTAGGGGCTCTATCAATGTGTAATAGCGACGTGTCATGTCACCTAAAGCAGTACACGATGATAAAGGTAAACCAGATAGCATACTATCATCTCGAGTAAGACTGTCCTACCGGGATAGGTCCTCCCTCAATCATTACAATCACGTACCTGTGACCTAATAATTGACTGTGAGGGCACTATCTCCAACAATTGTTACTCCTGGGAGAGTTTTGCACTTTACAATTAGCCGATCAAGTAGGTGTCTAGAAAGGTGTCAACGGGGTTACGCCTCTGGGAAAATGAGGTTTACTGTAATTAGGTCCGTGCGAAAGCACGGGGAACCTCCCTCAAAGTACCGACACTGGCCTGGCTGAAAGATTGGCGAACTTGTAGAGTGTAATTAATCCCGGCTAGTCTTTCCTTTTAGGGTTTGAAGGAAGATTTGATAAAAACAGTGGGAGCCATCCTGATTAGATAAAATAAATAACCAATCTGATCTTGCAAGAGCATACGCTGAGTGTTTTCTTCTCTCTCTCTCCAGGTAGCGACCATATCACGCCTTAATCAAGATAATAATATGGATGTATTGACCGAACCCGCTTGTTATACTGAGCTGGGGAATGTTGGTCCCGCTCCAACGTATAATTGTTATAAGACAGAGCAGGAAATAGGGGAATACCAGGATTCCCATGCCGCCCAAACGAAGAAAGTGCATGCTGATGCATCTTCTTCGGGTGTGTTCATTACATAGAACTGTTTCTCTGTATCCTCTACGTCCTGGGTATTTGATACCGAATCAGGATCCCGGATATGTAATCTATTACATAGGGCTACAGAAAGGTACAGAACTGAGAACGGATGATAAGTTTCATGAGGCAGAAAACGGTGCAAGTGTTGCAGCCAGGTCTTTTGGTCACTGTCACCCTGTATTACCTGAATACATTGATTCTGAACGAATGTTATTAGATACCGAACCTGATATACAAAATCATATCAGTCTCTTTATTAGTAAAGAAGGATATAATTTTGTATTGTTGGATAATGTTTTGAACATTTCCTATATCAAAAGTTGATCGGTTCAGGCACGTTATCTAAAAGCATTGATGTTCTAAATCAAACTACAGTTCCTAGTATACAGAACACACACAAGAGGAAGAGTTCAGAAATGAACGGATCCTTCTAGAGGTATTGTAGACTAGGTCATATCAATGCGACCCGACTAGCTAAGTTGCACATAGATGCATATTTAAATCTGTTTGAATTTACATCTTGCGAAAACTTGCCGGTCATGTCACAAAGATAAGTTGACCACAACTCTGTTTACTGGAAACAGAGAAAGAGTTAGTAAACTCTTGGGACTGATTCATGATGATGTATGTAAGATCCCATGTCTACACATGCCAGGACCGGTTCTTTGTACTTCATTACATTCTCTGATGATCTCTCAAAATTCAGTCATATGTTCCTGTTGAAACATAAGTCCAAACCTTTTGAGATATTCACAGAATATAAGTTAGAAGTAGAGAACCAAAAACCGGGTATAAGTATTATGTCCTATGATAAGATCAGGGAGGAGAATACTTGTGCATGGAATTCTTAGACTATTCTAAAGGAGAATGAGATTCTCTCTAGGTGTTACTCCTCTGAATACACCACAGCACAACGGTGTATCGGGGCGGAGCAATCGCACCATATTAGATATGGTGTGCTCTATGATGAGTACTACTGAGTTACCTATTTCCTTTTGGGGTTGTGCACTTGAGAAGCTGCATATCTATTGAATTGGGTTCGAATCAAATCAGTGCCTACCACTCCATATAAGATATGGAAAGGAAAGAGCCCATATCTTAAGTTGATTAAGATTTGGGATTTTTCGGACTATGTCTAAAAGAAAAATCCGGACAGGCTCGAGGCAAGGTCTGTTGAGTACAACTGGAAAGGTTCCAGCTATACAAACTACGGCCGATGATTTGACAGAACCAAAGGATTCAATAGTCCCCGACGAACCTCAGCCTCTCCGTCGAACTAGCAGGGTTCCTCATCTGCCTGAGAGATACTTCGGTTTCTCGATGACAGTGGGAGCGAGGAACGCATCATGAGATGATGACCCAACTAGTTTCGAGCAGGCCATCGAGAGTAGGGACTCTGTAAGAATGGCCGGATGCTTAGCGATTTGAGATGGAATCCATGTACACCAACAAAGTATGGACTTTGGTTGCTATATCTGAAGGGTTAAATCCCCATCAGGAGCAAGTATATCTTGAGAAGATTACTTGGTGTAGATGGAAAAGTTGAGACTTTCAAAGCTAGACTTGTTAAAGGTTTTTGTCATCAACCAGGCGTGGAAAATGATGAAACCTTTTCCAGTGGCTATGCTTAAGTCCATCCGGATCCTACTTACCACGGCTACATACCATGACTATGATATCTGGTGGTTGGGTGTCATTACTGCTTTTCTAAATAATGATTTAGAAGAGAATGCCTATAAGAACACAGCCAGAGGGCTTCGTAAACAGTGGGAGCAGCGGAAACGTGTGCAAGTTGCTTTACAGAATAAAGCAGGCATCACGGAGTTGGAAAGTCTGTTTTGATGTAGTAGTCGAAGTGTTTGACTTCATCAAAATGGTAGATGAACCTTGTATATACAAAACGGTAGTAGAGAGTAAGGTGGTCATCCTCGTATTGTACGTGGACAACATACTCTTGATAGGAAAAGAGTTTCTTATGCTACGAACGGTCAATCTCCTCTTATCACAAGGATTCTCCAAATAGGATAAAGGTGAATCACTGGAAAGGTTCCAGGGTGATAAGGACGACTGAGTGTCAGTCGCAGGCATTGTCTTTACCCTCAGTAAAGGGACGGTATGTTGGAAGAGTTCCAAGCTAGATACCGTGGCAAACTAGACGATAAAGGCTGGTAACATCGCTATTAAAGATACTACCAAAGAGGCGGTTTGGGTGTTTATTACGGGATCAGTTTTCTGAAGTTGCCAGTTTGCATTCCATTTCGGCCTGTTTTCCTTTGTTCCTTCACGGCCGGATTTTTATGATGGAGGGGCTAATTTGCAAAGTGGCAAATTAGAATTGTGGAGGGGGTTTATTGTGATATGAGGCATTATGATAACACTAGCATCATGAGATTCTTTTTCCATCACGTGGCTTGCATTAAATGAGATGGGATAGAATGAGAGATTGGTGTGAGGCTTGATTTGGCTTATGCTTACCCCTTTCCTTGTGCTCACCCCCTTGATTCCTATTTTTGCCAATTTTTGGCCGGCCACATTGGGGAGAGAGAGAGAGAGAGAGAGAGAGAGAGAGAGGTTCATTTTGATGAGAAAAATGTTCATTTCATTCTTTGCTTTCTACAATACTTCTCACCCCTCTCCAAAGTTCATCCCACCCTATCATGGCAACTTCATACCCCATGAGACAAAGCTACTACACTTAGTCTACAGCATTTCTTGGGCACGTCGGCTTTCCAACTTCGTGCCCGAGTTTCCTCGGTCCAGAGGTGGGAGCCCGTAAAAGAACCCGGCGATGTGGTTCCCGTTCCGACGAGAAGATGAAGACCGGAGATTCCGCGAAGAGATCGGAGTGGAGGCCGAAGACCGAAGGACACGAATCGCTCGGTATAGCATTCTACCCATCTTCTAGTTTGCTAGGATTAGGTTAATGGCCCGATCCGGGATTTTAGTGCCTGGTGGTGCCGGTTTCTAGTTTTTAGAAAAGTTTCGTTTCCGCATTCCGGCGTCGGATTGACGGCCGTGGCGCCGCCGTGCACTTACAGATATATATTATGCATCATGCTTGGTTATATATACAACTTGTGTGTGTAAGACTTAAACCATAACCATGATAAGTTTAGTGTTTTAATTATCTTTAGTAATTCATATTTGAGTGGGATTGTATCATGCTAGAAGCTTGGAGAAGCTAATTGTAAGTTTTGACTTAGTCCGCTCAATTTGTTTTACACTAAAGATATTTATAAACCTAACCATTGTCCTTGGTATGGTTAAGTCTCTACAATGGTTAAGTGTATGATACTAACTCACCATGGTTGTAAATCTAACCTCATTCTCATTCTTTTGTTGTTCTCATCTTCATCTTCTTCTTCATCTCTCAAGCTCTCTAGGGTTTTAGTAGATGAAGAATCCATGTGAGAAAATCAAATCCAAAGTGAGCAAAATTCCTACTTCATCATCCTCTACTACTTGACATTTAGTTTAGGGTGTTTGCTTCACAATGTTCATCACTTTGTGAAGAGGTAGCTTATGCTTGAGTTCTCTCGACGTAGATCATCTTCGGCCTCGAAGTCTTCAAGCATGCTTGCTCACTACGCTTTGTAGAGTCCAACTTGAGTCTGGGAGATCGATGCTTGGAGCGAAGGGACGACTACACGGAGCTTTAGAAGTGAAGAATCGATCTACAAAGGTTTTATTTCTTATTCACTTCTTATGTAATGTTTGATTACATGTTTTGTTACCCTAGTTTTCTAGTATGATTCCTTGGATGTTTGCTTAGCACCCCCTTAATTATTTTTTTTGGCATGCTTGATGCTTGCAAACCCTAGGCTAGGTGCTGAGGAAATCCCAACATGGTATCAGTGCCAAACTAGAAACCTAGACATTGATTCTGAATGAATGTTATTAGATACCGAACCTGATACCGAACCTGATATGCAACATTATATCAGTCTCTTTATTTACTAAAGAAGGATATAATTTTGTATCGTTGGATAATATTTTGAACATTTCCTATATCAAAAGTTGATCAGATCAGGCACATTATCTAATAGCATATACGTTCTAAATCAAACCACAGTTCTCAACATACAAAACACACACAAGAGGAAAAGTTCAGAAATGAACGAATCCTACTTATGGCATTGTAGACTAGGTCATATCAATGCAACCCGACTAGCTAAGTTACATTGAGATGTATATTTAAATCATTTTGAATTTACATCTTGTGAAACTTGCCAGTCTTGTCACAAAGATAAAATGACCATAGCTCCGTTTACTTGAAACAGAGAAAGGGTTAGTGAACCCTTAGGACTGATACATAGAGGTGTATGTGGTCCCCTGTCTACACATGCCAGGACTGGTTCTTTGTACTTCATTACATTCACTGATGATCTCTCAAGGTTCAGACTCATGTTCCTGTTGAAACACAAGTCTGAAGCATTTGAGAAATTCATGGAATATAAGTTAGAAGTAGAGAACCAATACGGGTATAAGTATTATGTCCTTTGATGTGATCGGGGAGGAGAACACTTAGGCATGGAGATCCTGGATTATTCTAAAGAAGAATGAGATTCTCTCTCAGCATTACTCATCCGTATACACCACAGCACAACGGTGTATCGGGACGGAGCAATCGCACCCTATTTGATATGGTGCGCTCTATGATGAGTACTACTGAGTTACCTGTTTCCTTTTGGGAGTTATGCACTTGAGAAGCTGCATACCTATTGAATTGGGTTCCAACCAAATCAGGTTCCTGCCACTCCATATGAGATATGAAATAGAAAGAGACCATATCTTAAGCATGTTAAGATTTGGTGTTGTCCGGCCTATGTCAAAAGCAAAATCCGGACAAACTCAAGACAATGTCAGTTCTGTGGAAGTTTATAGGATATCCCAAGCATTTCGCAAGGGAATATCTTCTACCGCATCGAGAAACAAAAGGTGTTTTATTTCTCGACATACCACCTTTTTAGGAAAGGAATTTTTATGAAAGAAATTTGTGGTCATGAGGTAGAACTGGAAGAAGTTCCAGCTATACAAACTACAGCTGATGATTTGGTAGAACCGGAGGATTCAATAGTTCCCGACGAATCTCAGCCTCTCCGCCAACCTGGTAGGGTTCCTCATCCGCCTGAGAGATACTTCGGTTTCTCGATGACAGTGGGAGCGAGGATTGCATCATGAGATGATGACCCAACTAGTTCCGAGCATGCCATCAAGAGTGGGACTCTGTAAGAATGGCTGGATGCCAAGCGATCTGAGATGGAATCCATTTACACCAACAAAGTATGGACTTTGGTTGCTTTATCTGAAGGGTTAAACCCTGATCAGAAGAAAGTATATCTTGAGAATATTACTTGGTGTAGATGGAAAAGTTGAGACTTTCAAAACTAGACTTGTTGTAAAAGGTTCTCGTCATCGACCAGGCATGGATAATGATGAAACTTTTTCTCCAGTGGCTATGCTTAAGTCCATCCGGATCCTACTTGCCATTGCTACATACCATGACTACGATATCTGGCGGTTGGATGTCATGACTGCTTTTCTGAATAGTGATTTAGAAGAGAGCGTCTATAAGTACACAGCCAGAGGGTTTCATAGACGGTGGGAGCAGTGGAAACGTGTGCAAGTTGCTTTATGCGTTAAAGCAGGCATCGCGGAGTTGGAACATCTGTTTTGATGTGATAGTCAAAGCGTCTGACTTCATCAAAATGGTAGATGAACCTTGTATATACAAAAAGGTAGTAGAGAGTAAGGTGGTCTTCCTCGTATTGTACGTAGATGACATACTCTTGATAGGGAAGGTGTTTCCTATGCTACACTCGGTCAATCTCCTCTTCTCACATTGATTCTCCATAAAGGATCTAGGTGATACCTCCTAAATCCTGGTTTCTGGATCTATGAGATAGATCTAAGTGGATGTTAGAATTCTCGCTCGATGTAGTGAGAGGGTATCAATCGATCCTGGGGAGAACCACTGGATAGCTTCCAGGGTGGTAAGGACGACTGAATGTCAGTTACAGGCATTGTCTTTACCCTCAGTGGAGGGATGATATGTTGGAAGAGTTCCAAGCTAGATACCGTGACAAACTAGATGATAAAGGCTGGTGACATCGCTATCAAAGATGCTACCAAAGAGGAAGTCTGGGTGTATATTTGTTCATGAGATGAACAAGGTTCCTACCATTGTGTGACAATGGAGGTGTGGCTTTGGCCTAGGAACCCCGGTCCCATCAGTGATCCAGACATATTCTGAGGCAGTATCACCTGATCATGGAGATGGTTGATCTCAAAGAGATCGAGGTTATGAGAGTAGACTCAGAGGTCAACAAGGTGGATGCACTCACGAAGGCCTTTCCCACGAGAGACTCTTATGGGACGTTGGGTATGAGATACTACAACAGATGGCCCTAGTGCAAGTGGGAGATTGTTAGTTGTATGTATGCCCTAGAGGTCATTATTTTACATGAGATGTATATTATAGTGGAAGCTTGGACATATATAGGGAGGACTTTCTTGCTCGACATGATAGTATGCTATCTGGTTGCTCTTTATCTTAACATGTACACTTATATCGTCTCTCTGTGACATGTTGGTAAAGCCTTTAGGATCTGTACTTGACTTCCAGGATTATGATAGGGATCATACTAGTAGGGTCTAGATAGTCGGTAAGTACATCCTACAATTGTTCCTAGTCGTGGGAGTATCGAGACAGGGCATCGATATTCCAGAGTAGGCTAGCGTATACGTATCTTGACCCATATGATGGGCGATGGATGATCCCATATCCATTGGTGTTTGACATCAGAGATAGTATACGGGTGCTCAGTGGAGACTGGGTATACTGAATGGACTCGCCGAGAACTCCTAGATGGTATTATACCTCACGTCAGATAGCTTTTCTCTGGTGACACTGGTACAGGTTAGTCAGTTGACCCGAGATCGTCATAGATTCTTGTGTGTCTCCCTCTGTGCTTTGATTTCCACCCTACCACGGCTCTACTGAGTCATGCAAATAGGTGGTTTTTGGGTACAGTCCCGAGTCACATGGAGGCAATGAGCGAAAGGAGGGGATTCGTCTCTCCCGGTATTGGAGGTTGATGTTGCGCTGTGCTCGATTGGCCATAACTGAAATCCCTGGCTAGGGTAGATGTGATTTACTGGTAAGTGTTATCAGTAGTTTCACGCACGTTATGGACCTTACATCGGCATGACTTATCAAGCTATTGGGGTCTGACATTTACCACCCCTAGGCGAGATATGCGACATATCAGAAGAACAGACCGGACTATACGGTAGTGTTACTTATTGGATTCATGGGAGTATGAGCAAGCCTGCTTGTTGATCTTCTGATCGCTCAATACCCGGGTGGCCGTTACGTTTAGCAGACCTCTTGCGGCTTGTAAGTGACTAATATGATCACCACCTGCTGCCGGCGTATTGACGAGTCTTTAGAGTCCTACACAGAGGTTTCCTGGCTCAAGCAAAATGGAGTAGGTGCACATATGTGATATGTGCGGGAACGAGATTGATACGAGTATGTGATACCGTATTTTAATCTCACGACATGTGATATCGGCCGGGTATATGTGATATAGCCGGGTTATCAAATCAAGTGTTGATTCGGTAAATTGATATTGATCGGTTATATGCGATATAGCCGGATCATTAAATCAAGTGTTGATTTAATGATTTAATGTATAATTATATATTTGATATATGAATTTACATTGACTAATATTGCTCACTTGACCATTTCTTTATCTCACTTGTATATGCATTATATATATGTGATATATATTATGCATCATGCTTGGTTATATATACAACTTGTGTGTGTAGGACTTACACCATAACCATGATAAGTTTAAGGTTTTAATTATCTTTAGTAATTTATATTTGAGTGGGATTGTATCATGCTAGAAGCTTGGAGAGGCTAATTATGAGTTTTGACTTAGTCCACTCAATTTGTTTTACACTAAAGATGTTTATAAACCTAACCATTATCCTTGGTATGGTTAAGTCTCTACAATGGTTAAGTGTATGACACTAACTCACCATGGTTGTAAATATAACCTCATTCTCATTCTTTTGTTGTTCTCATCTTCATCTTCTTCTTCATCTCTCAAGCTTTCTAGGGTTTTAGTAGATGAAGAATCCATGTGAGAAAATCAAATCCAAAGTGAGCAAAATTCCTACTTCATCATTCTCTACTACTTGCCATTTAGTTTAGGGTGTTTGCTTCACAAAGTTCATCACTTTGTGAAGAGGTAGCTTGTGCTTGAGTTCTCTCGACGTAGATCATCTTCGGCCTCGAAATCTTCAAGCATGCTTGCTCACTACGCTTTGTGGAGTCCAACTTGAGTCCGGGAGATTGATGCTTGGAGCGAAGGGATGACTACACGGAGCTTTAGAAGTGAAGGACCGATCTACAAAGGTTGTATTTCTTGTTCACTTCTTATGTAATGTTTGATTACATGTTTTGTTACCTTAGTTTTCTAGTATGATTCCTTGGATGTTTGCTTAGCACCCCCTAAAATTTTTGTTGTGGCATGCTTGATGCTTGCAAACCCTAGGCTAGGTGCTGAAGAAATCCCAACACTAGGATCAAAGCGGATTTGTACCGGTATGCCAGCTCAAGGCGGTTAGATAGGCGCAGTTGTGACAAGTATTCTTTCGGTGTTTTCTTCCGATGAGTATTTCTTTCTAGTGTTGTTTGAAATGGTATCCACATATTTTGTATCGAAGTCTAGCCGATAGTATTCCTTGCTAAATCAGCCGCTTGTTGTGATTCTTCCATTGGCTAGTCTTTTGTAGCTCTATGTGTTTCTCATTCTTGTTTGTTTTGTTCGTATCGGAGAATAGAGATTCTTCTGTCAATTTGATTTTTTTCTCGATGTGTTTGACTTCGAACTTTTTCTGGGCTTGGATCGGTTAGCCATGTGTTATGCGTCCGTGGACTGACGTGAGGAGGCAGTCAAATTTAGTTTTCTGGGTGAGCCAGTTCTTGTTATTCAGGGAGACCTTAGCGCCACCCTTCCCAATTTGAATTCTTTTTTTCGCGCTAGTCAGCTTTTGAGAAAGGATGCCAAGAATTCTTGGCGTATGTTTGTGATGTTAGAGCCGCAGAGGTCCCGTTGGACCAGGTCCCGATTGGGAGAAAGTTTCCAAATGTTTTCCTGACGAGTTGCTTGGTTTGTCGCCAGTGCGCGATAATGAGTTCTGCTTTGACTTGATTTCCGGCACGGAGCCTTTTTCTATACCGCCATATCGGATGGACCCAGTTGAGCATAAAGAACTAAAGGATCAGTTGTAAGATTTGTTGGATAAAGGGCTTGTTCGTCCGAGTGCGTCACTTTGGGGAGCTCCTATTCTGTTCATCGGGAAGAAAGACGGCAGTTGTGTTTGTACTTCGATTTTTGTCAGTTGAATCGGCTTACTGTGATGAACAGATATCCCTTAACTCGTATCGATGATTTATTTGATTAGATCCAGGGTGCGGGACATTTCTCGGAGAATGATTTGCGATCAGGTGACCATTAGTTACGGGTTCGAGAGGATGATATTCCGAAGACCGCTTTTCACACTCGATAAGGGCGTTATGAGTCTTGGTGATGTCGTTCGATCTCACCAATGCCCCAGCAGCGTTTATTGTTTTGATGAACCGTATATTCAGGCCATTTCTTGATCAGTCTATCATCATGTTCATTGAGGACATCCTAGTATACTTTTGGAGCCGAGTGGAGCCTAGGCAGTAATTGAGGATTTCATTGCAAACTTTGAGGGAGCACTAGCTATTCGCTAAATTATCCAAATGTGTTTTCTGGTTGGATGAAGTTGACTTCTTGGGTCACGCAGTTATGAGAGATGATAAATATGGAACCGAAAAAGATCGAGGCCGTTCAGCGCTGGCCCAGACCTGTATCAGTGATGGAGGTTCCTAGCATTTTGGGTTTGGACGGATACTATTGATATTTTGTATAGGATTTTTCGCATATAGCTGCAACGTTGACTGGGTTGAACCGGAAGGGAGTTTCTTTTCGTTGGACTGAGGTATGTGAACGGAGCTTTTAGTAGTTGAAGACTCGTTTGATTACAGCGCCAGTATTATCTTTGCCTTAAGGATAAGGCGGTTTTGTTGTTTATTGCGATGCTTCTCGGCAGTCGAAGAAGCACGAGCAGAACTATTCCACGCGTGACTTAGAAATGGCTGCGGTGGTTTTCACACTTAAAGATCTGGAGACACTACAACTTTCAGCAGCGAGATTTGAAATTGAGACAGCGCCATTGGATGGAACTAGTGAAAGACTATGACTGCGAGATTCTTTATTATCCGGGCAAGGCGAATATTGTGGCAGATGCTTGAGTCGGAGGCCCGGTGATAGCTTTTCTTGTTTGAGCACATTTTAGAGACAGTCGACAGCAGATTGGTAGATACTATGTGACAGGCGAGTACAGTTCGAGTTTACGTCGATCGGGGGACAACTTGTCCGTGTCCGTGAACATCCACAGTTATTTGATCATATATGTGAGGCATAGTCCGATGGCATTCGTTTGTCAGAGATCTTGGAGTAGGTTCGACAGGGCAGAGATTCAGAGTTTGTGATTGATGATCAGGGAGTACTATGATTTGGGACTCGACTATGTGTGACAGATTTCGAGGGACTGAGACATGAGATCTTAGAGGAGGCACATCAGTCAGCATACAGTGTTCATCCGGTTTCCACCAAGATGTATTATGATTTGAGAGAAATCTACTAGTGTGAAGGGATGATTAGAGATGTCACAGATTTTATTTCGGGATGCTGACTTGTCAGCAAGTCAAGGTTGAGTATCAGAGGCCAGCAGGAGAATTACAACCTTTGCCCACTCCGGAGTGGAAATGGGAGCAGATCTCTATGGGATTTATTATGGGTCTACCTAGGACCACTTGAGAGTATGACTCTATTTGGGTGATCGTAGACCGATTGACGAAGTCAGCTTACTTTATGCCTGTAAGGACCATTTTCGGATTTGTTCAGTATGCTCAGATATATGTTGATGAGATTGTATGACTACTTGGAGTTCCGACTTGTATTGTGTCCGACAGAGGCACCCAGTTCACCAGCCGACTACTGTAGAAACATTAAGAGACTCTGGACACCCGATTGGGTTTCAGTGCAGTTTTTATCCGCAGACCGACGGTCAATCAGAGCGGACCATTCAGACTCTTGAGGACATGCTCTGAGCTTGCATTCTAGTTTTCGGTGGCAGTTGGGATCGCCACTTGCCCTTGATAGAGTTTTGTTGTAATAACAGCTTCCAGGAGAACGATTCAGATGGCACCCTTCGAGATATTATATATGAGGAAATTTCGATCACCAGTTTGTTGGACAGAGCTCAGTGAAAGCAGTATTTTGGGGCCACAGATTGTGCAGAAGATGACCGAAAAGATTCAGATGATTTGGGATAGGATGAGAGCGGCCCAGTGCAGGCAGAAATCTTATGCAGACCGACGTCGGCGCAGACTTGAGTTTACAGTAGGCGAACATGTTTTCTTGAGGTTTCCCCGATGAAGGGCGTGTTGAGATTCGGAAAGAAAGGGAAGCTTAGTCCCAGATATATGGGTCCCTTTGAGATTCTCGAGCGTGTCGGTGCAGTTGCTTATCGTATGGCTCTTCCACCCAGCTTTCGAGATATTCACCCCGTGTTTCATGTATCAATGCTCCGCAAGTACCTTCATGAACCCTCTCGCGTGATACAGCATCAGACGATTCGACTGGAGCACGATTTTTCTTTCATAAGAGCAGCCAATATTCGTTCTAGATCGGCAGGTGAAGAAACCGAGGTCCGAGGTCGTACCGACCGTAATGGTTCTTTGGCGTTGCCCGAGAGGCGAGAAGGTCACGTGGGAAACCGAGGACGAGATGCGGAAGAAATATTCCCATCTCTTCGAGGATACGCGTAGTTAAATTTTAAATTCGGGGACCGAATTTTTTAAGGGGGGAAGATTGTAACATTCTGAAAAATCGTTGAGGTGAAAATTCCGATAATTGGTAAAATAACCGGTGTTTTCTGTAAAAACCAAGATATAATTATTTTTCAACATAAACTTAAATATACCTATTCTAGCTATTTAATGGCTAGTATTGATATTTAATTAGTCGCTTATAAATTGTTAGTTTACTTAAATATTTTTCCCTAGTTAATTATTTTTAATATTATTTTAAGCTTTCACTTATACATTTATTTGGCGATAATTATAAATTAGAATGGGTTATTACATGTTAGTGCACCATGACAACTAAACACAATTTGTAATATGTTGTTTTTAGAAGTGAAATGTTTGACCCATGGTTTTAGAATTTTCAAAGAAAACTTAAATAGAATATATTAAACAAAGAGGTATGGTGCATGTTGATTTGGGGTATGGTGTTCATTGTCCCCCCCCCCCCACACACACTCACACCTTGTTGGCCGAGAAAGCACAACCCCCTCTCCTTCAATTTCACTTCTTCACCTCATCAAAAATAAAATAAAATGAAAGGAATAAAATGGTTTAAAGTTAAATGAGGTATGGGCTTTCTTTGACTTGGCCACAAACACACTCACCTCACTTTCTCTCTCTCCCTCTCATTTGGCCGAGACCACCTGTAGCCCCTTCCCCTCATTTCCTCATCTCATCTCATCTCCAAAAATCCACAAAAATTCCATGAAAAATCAACACAAAATTCCACTAATTCCTAATTTAATCCTTACCCATTTTTCTTTGGCCACTCTAGCTTGGATCTTGGAGAAAAGTTAGTATTTTGGAGGACAAGATTTTTTCAAGATAGATCTACAAAATTGTGAGGTATAAATCTTAACTTAATTGTTAATTTGTTGGTTAATTACTCTAATCTAAACTAATTAGGCGCTAATTTGGTTTTAATTTCAAGGTTTGGAATTTCAAGAGAGGGTTTTGAATTAAAGTTAGGGTTTTTCATCACTTGATCTTGTTGCAATGTGTAGTCTCACATCTTAAGACATGCAAAAATCTAAGGTAGTTGCTAGTTTGCTAATTGTTACTATAAAATTGTCCAAATTATATAATTTCGCAAACTAGATTTTTAGGATTAATCTAAAGGGGTGAGATTAAATTTTAGTAAATATTTGTGTGACCTAATTAAGATATTAAGTAAGCTATGTGGCCGTTAGAATTGCTAAAACATCTAGATTAGTATTAAAATGGTTAATGGTTGCTTAATAGGATTTTGGAATAAATCGATTTGATTTAAGTTTGAGGTTTTGATGGTTTGCTACCTATTTCATAAATTATTTAGTGTGTTGTGAACGCGCGATTGGTGCGATTGGGTTTTAGGTTTGGGGTTTGCCATGTATAGCGACCCTAGTTGTTGTTTGTGGCGTTGTCGCGAGCGCGTTTTGTGCACCAAGTACGTGCGTGTTTAGTTAGTGCGTGTGGTTGACTTGTATTGTTTGTGTCCATGACTATTTATATATTTATTTTCTTATTTACTTGTGTACGTTTCTAGGATCGGGTGTAGAGGCGTCGGATGTGGCGCGGAAATGGCAGAGCTGAAATCGGATCAGATTAGCCGAGAAGTCCCGATGAGTAGATGTACACATCTACGAGGGAAATCGTCTGGATGGCGCGAGGCGCCCGATAGTCAGAATTCCTAGTAGTGTTTGTATTTATATGCATAGTCTCCTACTCATTCATCTCATTGCATTGCATCATCATAGATATATGTGATATTATCTCATAGGACACTTGCACCATTACCATTGGTTTATGCCGCACATGCACTATTCATGCAAATACACACGCCATTGGTAATTGCCATGTCACAAACACTATAGAACTTGCTTAGAATCGATACCCATGCATTGGAATCATATATGATATGTAGACTTGTGGTTGTATATTCATCTCATCAGGATTGGATACGTTGGATTGCTACTTATATGCATATACTTCATTGCACCATCGTTCATGCATAGCTTCTGGCTGTACTTCGCATGGTATATACTATCGTATCATAGACTTCCATCATCACCGACATGTTTGCATATTGTGATTCTTCTCGAGGATTTCAGTATTTATGAGATTTATGGATTTTGGGGAAAACAACAAGGATTTTATAAACCTATTATCATTTTAAAGTAGAAATTGCAATTTTCTCCTGATATGATGTGCGCGGCGTCCACCAAGTGTTTTCTCGGTTCTTGAGCGGTATCATATACCCGATTCGAGGAGGGGGATGCACTGTCTGCGGGTACATGGTGGACCCGGTGCGGTACCTCGGGACAAGAAGATCGCACAGATGGCGTTGGCCCGGCAGGGGAGCACTACCGACCGGTTATTTTAACGCGGCGGATATCCGAAGGATACCGACGTAGTCGTGAGATTTGATGATATGGGTCGATCCGGACTGACGGAGCCTGAGATATTGAGATATTGAGACATTGAGATATTGGAATATATATATATATATATATATATATATATATATATATTGTGTCGATGCTTGACACAGATTTTCTGTTGATTTCATTGATGATACTTCAGTTTAATGCACATAGGTTATTCTAAGATAAGAACAAAGATTTTCTCATACCGGACCTGTTCGAATTTCGTGTTTGATTATGCATTCATGTTGCATGCATGTTAGTACATCGTATTATATGGATATGCGTAGGTTGAGACGCATTTACGTGCATGCTTACGATATCTTTATTAGATGTTACTTACTACTCACGAGTTAGCAACTCACCCCCGTTGTGCCACAGTATCTTGCAGGTCTGACCCGTCAGCACAGTAGTGGCGGGCGTACTTTCTCATTTAGCTTCTTTTGCTTGACTCACAGCTTGCTCGTAGGTGGGTTGCGAGGATATTTTGTTCCATTTTGTAATATTATTTTGTATCTAGTATACTCCATCTACCCTTGTATATTTGACTATACAGTGAGACTCGTGAGACTTGTATTTATGGTGTTTGGTGTCGATGCTCACTTAAGCCGACATGGTATCTTCTTATTTCTTGCTTTTAGATACTTATTGTGCACTTTTGATATACATATTGCTTGTGGTTGTGATTCCGCCATTGGCGAAGAGCTAATTCCCGCTACGGGATGCCTTATTCATCATTTATATGTATTTTCATGTGTTGTACCCGTTTGGAGGCCAGTATTTACAAAGGAGACTCTGCCGAAATTTTCGGGAAATATGATGTTGTTTTTAAATGTTTAATGACACTTATTTTGTTAAAACCATTTTCTTTAAAACAAGTTTTCCTTCATTCTAATTGTTAAACGGTTTAGTTTTCTGGGTTTTGGCTTACTTAGATTACGTTGCGCCTTGAGACGTTTCATAGTTTAAGTGCCAGTCGCGTTCCGTACCTTCGGGACGTGACACGGGGTCCTTATACTTTATGGACATTGCATTATGTAGGAGGTCACTAATATTACCTGCTAGAAAAACCTTCTTAGGCACTTGTGTTTGCCTCATTTTAGTGCATAGGGCTTTAAAAAATTTAGCATGGGATGGAATTTGTTTAATCATGTCTAGGAGAGGTATGTTGACCTTAACTTGTTTAAATGTGTCCATCATCTTCGCCACTTTAG
The DNA here is from genome assembly GCA_030015575.1 of Agapanthus africanus. Lineage (NCBI taxonomy): Eukaryota > Viridiplantae > Streptophyta > Magnoliopsida > Asparagales > Amaryllidaceae > Agapanthus > Agapanthus africanus. Next base: position 133,157,803 of record CM057343.1, read on the forward strand.
CATCTTACTTCTTGGCCTTTAAACGTTTTGGATATGATGCTCTAGACTCAAGAGGGGTATCTATAGAAGATTGATGGAATATGAGTGTGGGTGTAGGAATTGATGCCGGCTGTGTAGGAATATCGGGAGTTTGTTGCTCCTCATCAGCCGGTATCTCAACAAAATTATCGGGCATCCTAACCTGGTTATCAACCTGTTTTCCCGATCTTAACGTGGTTATAGCATTCATTTGAGTGTGATTTGTAACATTTTTACTAGGTCAGGTACCTAGCTCGCGTTCTCTTAATGCTGCAACTAGCTAACCAATCTACCTTTTCATATTAGTCATTGATTGTTTAAGTAGCGTAAGTTCATTTTGCAGAAGGGTGTTCAGCTGCTGTTCAATGTTATTAATCCTATCATTCTCATTCCCCCGTACTCTTGATGTGGATACTGTGTGTTAGGTTGGGTAGGGTTGAGTGGAGGACCTTGTCTTAGATTTTGGAAGTGTTGCTAGTGTTGTCTTGATTCTATTGTAGATTAGGATGGTTCCTCATCCTTTGTTATAAGTTTGAGAATAAGGATTATTATAGTTATTACGTTGGTATGCAGTATTTGCGGTTTCTCGCCCTTGGGGACCGTTTAGAAATGGACATTCTTCTGAAAGGTGGAAAGATTTTTGGCGGTTAGGACACGGAGAGGGTTGGTTAACTTATGCAACATGGTTGGGGGCAGTTGTAAGCTTTTCTAGAAACTTTCTAATGGCATCTAGCTCAACTTACATGCCAATGGTTGCTTCCACTGTATGTATCTGTCCCCTAGAAGTGGTTGCGTCTCTTTCACTACTACTCTCCCACTGTAAGGTCTTATCGGAAAGTTCCTCTACAAAGTTCCATGCATCATCCTCCTTCTTCATTATAAAGTCCCCTTGACATATAAACTTAAATTCCATACCATCATACACTATTTGACATAGGTCCTACTTAGCTATACCATGGTGTGGGCATTTTATGAGGTCTTTAAAGCGTTCAAAATATTTCCAAAAATATTCTCCCGGTTTTTGCGAAAAATTCCTAATTTCATTTCGAAATTTGGCGGTTTTAAAATGCGGATAGAATTTCTTTAGGAAAGTTTTAGTAAACTCATCCCATGAGTGAATAGTGTTGACCGACACACTATAAAGCCAATGCTTAGCTTTAACAGTGATGGCAAACGGTATGAGTCTTGGTTTGACTGCAACTTGGTTTGACTGCATCAGTTGAAACATTTGACATAAATTCTCAAATTCTCTTATGAAGACATAGGCGTTTTCGGATTCTAAGCCATGAAATTTGGGAAGTGGGTTTATGAAAGCAGGTTTAATTTCATAATCACCGGCTGCTAGCGTTAAGACTATGCAAGATGATAGAGATGTATATACAGGATATCATCTATCCTGTAGGGTAGGTGTAGCGGGGACAATCTCAGCCATAGGATCTATTAAATCAAGACGAGTCGATCTATGTGTTTCGTATCGATCCTACACGTGCAAACACTGTGAGAAAAAGAATATAAGTTATATTCTTTTTATGGTTATTTAAGCAAAACTAATATGAATTAGGGATTCTAACAAACCACAAGCAAAAATGTATAAACAACCTTAGATCTAGGGTCACCTAGGTCTAGTTACTAGACCAGCTCCTAGACTTCCAAAGGAAAAGTTGTAGGACAAAATCCTCTATTACCTCCTTGTAAGTCTTGTAGCCAGGTAAGTGCCAGGTAAGTAGGAGGTATCCACTATACGAATCACCGAAATAGTGGGCCTAATTAAATAAACCACTTGCCTTAGTCACCACAAAACAAACAAAGATAAGCAATAAATTACCCACAACCCTCTCTTATCCTAATTGACTGTGAATGTCCTTAATGGGCTGAGTCTAGATATTTTTTTAATTAATAGGGGTAAATGCAGATGCTTGGTTGTGATTTTTAGGGCCTAAGAAAGGTGATGAAATCCCCACCTAATCTTGATTTGGGTTGTTTCCCCTTAGAATATTTTTAAATATGTAAAATAAAATCACGAAAAATCTAAAACAAACAAAAAATACTAAAACTAATTTTGTTTTTTTATGCGGCGCAAAGAAATCTGCAAAAAATGCTAGCTAGGATAAAAAGATTTAGGGAAGAACGACATCGTACCTAAAGTCAAGAGATTTGCCTCGATTCTACTGCAAGCTTGGCATTTTTATCAACAATGGAATAAAGTTCTAGAATATACGCGAGAATTGCAAAAAACTGCAACAAAATTTTTTGGAAAAAGTTTAAAATTTTCGGCCGATTATTGTTTAATGAGAGTTTCGGCCAAAATTTTTGAAGCTGGGTGAAATCTCTAAATTGCATCCTGCTCGTCTCGATCTTCTCTTCCTAGAAATTTGTCTCGATTCCTGAAATTAGAAATAGAGAATTCGCAAAATAAAATCTAATAAAATAAATCTAAATTAAACTAAAATTTAAAAAAAAACTAAAACTTGAATCTAAATTAATTAAATAGTACGCCTCCCCGGCAACGGTGCCAAAAATTTATTCGTTATAAATTAAATACCGCAAGCGCACGGTTGTTGTAGCAATGCGTTTAGGAGTGGATCCACAGAGAGGTGTATTTACTAATTTAAATGCAGGTTTAAAAAGAGATAGTTGAATTAAGAACTACATAGCAAGGAATTAAAAAGAGCAAATATTAAAATCAATTTAAAAGAAAGGCGGGCTTTTAGAAAGAGAAGAATTTAGGATTTTTGTATTGCTATCTTTCTATGGTTGGTCTAAAAAAATACTACTTCTTTTCTTTATCTATTTCTAATATATTTTCTATTACTTTAAATAAAAACATAGGTTATATTAACATAATTAACAATAGCCTAACAATTATAGAAGATCATCTAGATACCATATTAAAAACTTAGTTCTAAATTATTAAAAATAATGACCTAGATTGAATTTATTTTAATCAAAACCATATCTTTACCGTCCCTAATTAGGGTTCTAGTTTGTCAAACTTACACCATCCGAATTAGTTTTTAGGTGTATCACCTATCCCTATAATCTTTAAAATTATCAATTATCCTTATTAAAATCTAATTTATATGATGAAAACATAAAAGAAAGAATTAAAATAAATTCATCATCAAGCACAAGAATAAAAAGAGATAAAATATCCAACCATAGAATGAAAGCAAATACAAAACACTAGAAAAATAATTAGTTACACATAAATAAAAACTAAATCTTTATTAATGATCATAAGAGAACTTACAATTGACTTGATCTCTTCTCTTTGAAAAACCCTAGATTTGAATGCTATGGAAAAGATGATATAACCATAATCTATACATGAGCTTTTATAGTCTTTTATGGGACTTGGAACAAACTATACAGAATAACTAAAAAATACAAATTGTCGCTAAAAAATTGGACTTGATATACTTCGGAAAACCGGCTGAATCATCTAGTATGGGCATTTCGGCGAAAATTTTGGGGCCTGGCAGTTTCTGGCTTCCTCCATAAAATTTGGTTTAATCTCTAAATTTTCAGAGTTTGTTCCAAAACTGCCAATTTGTTCTCGCATTTTGATTTAGCTCCGATTGATTTCCATTGCACACACGTAAGCGGTTTGTTGCGTCTTCTGTTATTTTGTGTTGAGATTCCCAAAGTTTGTTTCAATTGTGATAATTGCTCTTCAGTTTTTCTGATTATCTCCATGAAATACATTCCACGCACGTAATCTTCACTTTGGCGCACTTTTCCGTCCTTTTGTAATTAAATCCTGTAATCTGTATGTAATGACAAGAACACCTAAAGTAGCATAAAATATGAAATGTAAACGATAAATGGGATATAAAAATTTGCAATATATTGCACCGATCATGCACCATATCTAATAGGGTGCTATTTCTCCGCTCCGATACACCGTTGTGCTGTGGTGTATATGAAGGAGTAAGCTGAGAGAGAATCCTAATCTCTTTTAAATAGTCTTCGAATTCCGTGCTCAAGTATTCCCCTCCTCGATCTGATCATAAGAGTTTCATACTTTTGCCTATTTGGTTCTCTAATTTATTCTTATATTTTTTGAATTCCTCAAAAGTTTCGGATTTGTGTTTCATCAAGAACACATATCCGAATTTAGAGAGATCATCGGTGAATGTTATGAAGTAGGAGTACCCACCCATCGCATGTGTAGACATAGGACCGCATACATCAGTATGTATTATTCCTAAGAGTTCGGTTTCTCTTGCTCTGTGTTCCGTAAATGGAGTTTTAGTCATCTTTCCTTTGAGACAAGACCGACAAATTTCATAAGATATAAATTCAAACGGATGCAAATATCCATCCTTATGTAACTTAGCTAGTCTGGTCTCATTAATATGACCAAGTCTACAATACCACAAGAAAGCTTTGTTCATTTCTGAAATTTTCCTCTTGTGCATGTTGTGTATATTAAAAACTGTATTTTGATTTAGAATATATAAACTATTACATAATGTACCAAACTTAATCAACTCTTGATTTAGGAAAATGTTCATAACATTTTTCTCTAAAGAAAAGTTATATCCATCATTATCTAATAAAGAAAATGATATTATATTGCATAGCATAGACATTACATAGTACAGTTGTTCATAATCAATGTATTTCCATTTGGCAATACCAGAGGATATTCGCCGACAGCACCAACAGCAACAATTGCTCCATTCCCGACTGTGAGAGACATATCACCCTTTCCCAGTGCTCTACTTCTCTTTAACCCTTGTTGTACATTACATATGTGGGATCCTTATCCGGTATCAAATATCCAGGAGGTAGAGCAAGCTAAGAAACAGTTCTCAATAACTAATACACCCGAAGATGAAGCATCAAAATGCTTCTTCTTCATCAGTGTTTCGTGAAAATCCTTGCATTCCTCTATCCTATACCCACACTCATGACATTTGTCATTAGTGAGAGCGAAACCAACGTTTTCCAGCCCAATATTATAAGTGGGTTCGTTCAAATTGAACATTATATTATCTTGATTAAGGCGTGATATGGTTGCTACCTGGAGAGTGAGAAAAGAAAATATTTAGCATGCGCTCTTGCAAGATTAGATTGGTTAAATTATCTTATCTAATCAGGATAGCTCCCATTGTTTCATCGAATTCTCCTTCAAACCTTAAAAGGAAAATTAGTCGGGATTTATTACACCTTACAAGTTTGCTAACCATTCAGCTAGGCCCGTGTTGGTACTTTAAGGAAGGTTCACCGTGTTTTCGCACGGACCTAATTAATATAAAAATCTTTTCCGCAGAGGCATAGCCCCGTTAACACCTTTCTAGACAGACACCTACTGGGTTAGCTAATTGTAAAGTGAGCAACTCTCCCGGGAGTAACTCTTACTCACAGTGAGAATCTGGACCCAACTATCACATAGAAGATATGCAATCACATTGGAAATTCCAACACTTGAAATTCCCGATATGGTTTTTAAACCTAACAACCTATGACCTTGACGCATTCCAACAAAGCATAGTCCGCTAGTCAAGTTTTATCCGTCATTTCGTGATTGATTTGAATCCACCCGTACAAGCTCTTGACGCTTGCCAACAAAACCGTGCGACTGTTCCTACCAATCACATCTCTATGGTAAAGATAAGTATCACTCAGCTACCGTACACTATGCATTAACGAATACCAACAAACATAGCATGAATACTAACCACTACTTATCTAAAATGACGGAGGGTTATGGCTAGTTTTGCTAAAAACCATTAACGTAATGAACTTGAAATCTTCGTAGAAACTATAGTGATTTGAAATGGAGTGGCTTAAGCTCCACTTTTAAAACGAGTGGTTTTAAAATTTGTTTCTATAACATCATTTTAGGTTTATTTTTATTTACATTAATAATATTAATGTTGTCCCATCATTTAAATCTAGTCACACCAGAAACAACGAAAATAGAACACTTTATATGCCATCTGCAATTACCTCGGGGTCCCGGGTTTTCACCGTAAAGTTACTTAACTTACGGCAGGGCGGGGACGGGGCTACCCCGGATGCAAGACATATAAAAGTATTTATTCTTATATCATATATATAGTCATTTCAGACATGAAAAAGTCATCACAGGCAGAATAAAGATCACATCACAGAAACAAATGAAAAACGGATATACTATGAGTTCCTCTTTCGATCGAGCCATCAAACGAAATACGAAGTTCCACGTTCGTGTGAATTGCCACAACCTCATCTATCCTAGACCTCTACGAGTGCGGAAAGCTACCCACCAATCCTAAAATTAGGTAACACAGGCCTCAACTTCTTGAGATATCCACCCTCTGTACTCTAGGACCCGATAACTTGAGCATCCCTCCGTGGATCAAACCTAGATGCGGGAAAAGTAAAATATACATCATTTAGGTACATCAACCTCTCTCCGGAGGTGCCCCATAAAAGAATATACATATTTTATATCGAATGAATGAAGAATTACATATAACACTTATATATATAACCACCCTACTCTAGGCTATTCACACGATGATCCGTTTTCCATTCTAACAACAACACAACAAGCCAAAATGCGCAACCCCGACTAATTGATCACTATCAATTAGTGATGTTTACCAATGAATATTGTTCAGTTGAAAATATTGCACTTTGGTATAAGTATTTTCCTTATATTTCTTAAATAACAAAAGGTGTTTATTATAAATATTAAACATATTTGGATTTATCTGCAAAATACTATTTTCCATATGTTTATATATTATAATTAATATTATGAAGGAAAATATAGGCATTTTATATTTATATAATATTTTGGTAATTGAAAATATGCATATCATATTAAATATTCTAATCACAACTCTTAAAAGATATAATATCATACAAATGGTTAGAATAATATTTCAAAATATATGCATAATATTTTATTAATTAAAAGATGCATAGCATATCAAATATTCTTAATAATGTCTGTTAAAGATTTATTACCATATAAAGTGCATAGCATATTAAATATTCTTAATCAAGTTTCTTAAATATTTATTACCATATATAGTGATTAAGACACTCTCTGTAATTTAATAAATAAACTAACATTATTCATAGAGATATTGTGCAAGATTTAGCTCAGGTCAAGAGATCAAGATGTTCAAGATGTCAGGATAAAAAATCTGCCAAAATCATAAAATCAATACTGACAGGGACTCAGAATCCAGGCATGGAAAGTTACCATATTAGGAAGTCACCATATATGGTAACTAGTTTTTCTTCTTTGAGAGCTATATAAAGAACCAAGGGCTAAAGTTAGAAGACATCAAGCCGAAGAGATCACGAAGTCCAAGACGGCTCACGCATCCAGGCTGATCATCAACTGTTCATCTACCTCTTTCGGAAGAGTTCGAGAAGCAAACCAAGTTTTTGTAATCATTTTCTAAGGAATAAAGTGTAGATTGTTCAAGTTGATTAATAAAGGTAGTTGTTTTATTTAATTCTTTTTGCATTTTACATTATGTTTTCCCTCTCTGTCTTTTCATCTTCTTCTCCCAACATGCGTGAGTAATTCTCCGCTTGTTAGGGTTCGTAGGATTAGGGTAGGCTAATGGATGATGAAAATAACTAAACCCTTTTTAAGTCCTATAAAGTTTAGGAACTTTATCAAAAGAATCATTAACATCCTAATCGGGCGCGCTAGCAATTCTTTGCTAGTTCCGACCGCGATTAGAGATTAGACTAATGATTGTTTTGGTAAAGGCTAGATATGAACGGAGTTCCGTGTCGAGATAAGGGTTAAGAGTGGGATTCCTTTTCCTTCCAGAAACCCTAATCTACACGCATCACCATCGTTCTAGTTCTAAATCTATTAATGGTTAAAAAGGGTAACTTTTAATTAATCGTCCATAACTACTAAATCCTAACGAACCCTACAAGCCCTCTTATTATATTAGCTACATCCATAAATAATCTAGATCTATATTCTGCATTAGTGCTTAACGTAGATCTAGAAACCATTCTTCAATATTCTTTATCCCTCCTCTCTTTTTCAACACATCTAAAGTGAGAATAGAAGGTTCCACGTTTCCCAGAGGACGACCCGTACTCATCTCGGTCTAGCTACACGCGACACCGTTCTGATTGCGGTTAAACTACAAAAACACTCTTTCCCAACCAATCAAATGGCGCCGTTGCCGGGGATCGAACCCGGGTCACCCGCGTGACAGGCGGGAATACTCACCACTATACTACAACGACTGTGATGGACGGCACTCCATCAGAATATAACACCACACTGCCACCGCCCGTAGGTGCGCAGAATCCACCGCGTATCTCTCTCCAAAAGAGATGCTATCCTATTCGTGGTCCCCTTCCTACTTGTCTATCTCTTCCACCACCTAACGGGGATAATTTCGAAATTAAACCCCACTACATCAACCTGCTGCCCAAATTTCACGGGCTTGAGTCGGAAGACGCGTATGTTTTCATCACCAAATTCGAAAACGTATGCGCAATGATGGGTACTTCACAATTGACTTTAGATGCTATGCGCTTACGTCTTCTCCCATTTACATTGTGCGACTTGGCAGAAAATGGCTTTATAATACTGCCGCACACTCTATCACTAATTGGGATGAATTTGTCATAGCATTTCTTAAGAAGTTTTACCCAAACCATAAGACTGCACATATTAGGAGCGAGATCAACCAGTTCACCCAGCTTCCCAATGAACCATTTTGGAAGTGCTTTGAACGTTTCAAAGATCTGCTTGTCCAATGCCCCCATCACGGAATACAAAGATGGGATTTATGTCGGATTATATATGAGGGCATTAATCCAGCGACAAAGCAGATGCTTGAAACAATGTGTCAATGCAATTTCATGTCTAAAGATGACGGTGAAGCATGTAAATATCTGGAAGATCTAGCAGAACACACGTTGCAGTGGGAAAGCATAAGACCACCTTCAACTAAGGGAGGTATTCACCAGCTCGATAAATCTATCGCAGTAAAAGCCGAAATGGCAGCGATACAGAAGAAACTCGATGCTATTGAGAACAAATTTTCATCATTCTCCCTAAATCAGGTCACACTTCTTAAGACCATCTGTGTTTGCTGTTCGGACCTTCACACTTAACGAAAGAATGTCCTATGAATGCTTCGTTCCAAGCTAATGCTGCTTTTCAACAGCGACCTAGAAACGACCCTTATTCTTCCACGTACAATCAAGGATGGAGGAATCATCCTAACTTTGCTTGGAATCAAAACCAACAAAGCAATTATCAAAGACCTCCTCCACAGCAACCACAACCACAGAATCAGCCCCCTTTTCAGTCACAGAATTTCCAAAATCCGGCCAACATTTCTACACCACAAATGGCCGGTACTGACAACTCACTTGCACAAACTTTGGATATGTTCATGAAACAATCCATGCAAATTTCGGCTGAGATGAGGTCTTCTATTAATACCATAACGAAAAACTCCGCCTCCCATGGTGAGAGTATTAAATCATTAGAAAACCAAATCGCACAGTTAAACGCCGCAATGAGTGCGAGAGAGAAAGGGAAACTCCCATCTCAACCCCTACCGAATCCTGGCCATTCACAAACTCATAATGTGAATGCCGTTACTACGTTGAGATCGGGGAGAGAGCTGAATAACCGAGTGGGTGAGCAGTTTGATGTTAGTGACACATTTGATACCCCAGCTTTTTCTTCTTCTTCCCCTAATTCGTCTAGTCTCCCACCTTCACCCGAGCCTATTCTCCGTTTTCCTCAAGGCTCGAACCCTTCGCCCATTTCGCCAAATCTATCTAAATCGATTCTCACTCCAGTTTTGGGATCGAATCTGTCCCCACAATCCTCTCCAATGTTGGACCAAACCCTTATTGATAAAGCACCTTATCCAAACAGGCTAAGGGGCAACAGACCAAGTCCACAAATGGAGAAGATTGTGGAAATTTTTAAGCAAGTTAACATAAACATTCCTTTCCTAGATGCTATTCAACAAGTTCCGTCATATGCGAAAATCCTAAAGGACTTGTGCACTAGGAAGAGAAAAGTTCAAGTACCTAAAAAAGTTTTCCTTGCGAGTAATGTGAGCACTGCTTTTACGCAACAACTACCCAAGAAACGAAAGGACCCCGGAAGTCCTACAATTTCAATTTCTATTGGGGATAAAAATATCAATCGTGCTCTACTCGATTTAGGTGCTAGTGTTAACTTGCTTCCGTACTCTGTTTATGAGCAATTAGGGATCGGAGAGTTAAAACCTGCGCATTGCACTCTTCAGATGGCCGATCGATCTATCACCCAACCAAGGGGTGAGGTAGAGGATGTGTTAATCAAAGTCGGGGAATTCATATTCCCTGTGAACTTTATCGTTATAGATACACAACCTGTGGCAAACCCACGCAATCAAATTCCGGTGATACTCGGTCGACCCTTTTTGGCCACTTCCAACGCTGTAATCAATTGTAGAAACGGCTCTATGACCCTATCCTTTGGAAAGAAGTCAATTGAGCTTAACATTTACAAGTTGGGAAGTGAACCCTCCGAACCCTATGCTCATGTGTGTTCTGTCGAATTAATGGATGTCGACAGCAGCGAATTTAACCAACCTCATGATACTGACTCTTTTCATATGTTGCTGTTTGACCCAACCATGTACTCTTCCACCGAGTTGTCCGGGTCAACATCTAATACTGATGAGGAACTTTTTATAGAGTCTGACGATCACCCCATTTTTTCTGATGACATTATTCTTCGGGGTATCGATGAAAGTTTTGAGGAAATTTTCGCTGATAAACTCGCATTTTTACAAGACACGGGTGTTGAGATGAATCAACTCCAAGATGAAGAAATTGGACCTCCACCCCTTCTTTTGGACAATCATGATAATGCGAGTAATCCATCATTACTATCACCGTGTCGTCTCTCCAAATTGAGACGCAATTCTTTTCCATTACACCTCTTGTCACCTCTCCACTTCTTCACGTCAAAAGGTGACATGTTCTTCCACCAACCTTGGTACTTCATCGATAAAATTTTTGAATGATTGGTGTTGAACTTCGGTCTTTGCAAAGCTTGGCATTGACCAATAACCTTGACCCCCTCGTGTGATTTTAAAAGATTAAAATTGTTTAACTCAAGTTTGGGAGGGGGTGGTGGTATATTTTGGCTCTTGAAAAGAAAATGATTTTTACAAATTTGTGAGCCTAAAATAAGTTTGGGGGAGGATTTTCACTTTCATATATTTTTTCCCCCATTAATAATTTCCTCCCAAGTCTACAGGTTTTGAGCTTAACAGATAGCAACAGTGAGGACACTGTTGAAAACAAGTTTGGGGGAGGTTTATGCTTATTTACACATCAATTTGCATCATATTTTGCATAAGCACAATATTTTCAAAAATTTCAAAAATTTTCTTTTATAACACAAGAGTAGAAAGTGAAAAATTACATCCAAAAGATAGGAATAGTTTAAGAAAACCAAGAAAATTAGAAGTTTTCTTAAACGAACTAGTAATAAGTAGTTATGAGCTGTTGTCCCAAGGGTTAGTAAAATGAAGGAAGTCACTAATCTGAGGATAAATATAAGTCTGAAAAATAGTTTCTATTCGGGAAGCCAAACATTTGAATGTTGATACCCTACTATATGCACTTACACACGTTTTGAAACTCGGGATAGTAGAGGATACCTTGAAATGCTTTTGTCTAAAAGCCAAAGTATGAAGGAAATGAAAAAAAATGAAGAAAATATAAAAATGGTGAAAAGAAAAAAATGAACACTGGTTTTGTTTTTGCCAAGGCAGCAATAAAAAAATATAGCGAGGGTGCCTCTTCACCTAGTACCCTAAGGCCAACTGGTCTGGGAGTTACTGCTAAGCCTTAGGTGGTACAAGAAGAGGAAAATATTATCACCTAATCAGCAAACACATGAGTAATCGGTTGGTTAGTACCTCAAGAAGTATTAACGGTCGCATGAAAATGTGTGAGCAAATCTTAATATTCATCAAAATAAAAAGTACTAAGGTAGATGGACAAGAGTATGATAGCTTGAATTGAATTCTCCGAGTGTAGGGATGTTCTTTACACACACGTGGGGTTATATGATCAATGTTTGGATGAAAGATAGGAATGAAGAATAAAGATGATGTTTTATTGAGGGATGATGTGATTTCTAACATTTTTTCATGACTATTAAGATAGGGCTCATGACAACTGAAAAGCTAGTGTAGTTGGAAACTCTTATTTTCAAAGTCTTTCTTTTATGGTTCTTATCTTTGTATGTAAATTTCACCATCTCTCTTTTGTTATTGGATTTTGTGGGTGTAATCCGTTGAAAACCCTCAGGAGACAACACTCCTCCTACTAGGGACACCTAGAGGTTTAACGACTTGTTGCACGTGCTCAGTGCAATCGTGTCTGTCTACGAAAGTGTGCTAATTAGGTTTTTCTTTTTCTTTTTCTCTTTCTCTTGAATAACTAGTTTGCTCGGGACGATCAAAGTTAAGTTTGGGGGTATTTGTTCAGTTGAAAATATTGCACTTTGGTATAAGTATTTTCCTTACATTTCTTAAATAATAAAAGGTGTTTATTATAAATATTAAACATATTTGGATTTATCTGCAAAATACTATTTTCCATATGTTTATATATTATAATTAATATTATGAAGGAAAATATAGGCATTTTATATTTATATAATATTTTGGTAATTGAAAATATACATATCATATCAAATATTCTAATCACAATTCTTAAAAGATATAATATCATACAAATGGTTAGAATAATATTTCAAAATATATGCATAATATTTTATTAATTAAAAGATGCATAGCATATCAAATATTCTTAATAATGTCTGTTAAAGATTTATTACCATATAAAGTGCATAGCATATTAAATATTCTTAATCAAGTTTCTTAAAGATTTATTACCATATATAGTGATTAAGACACTCTCTCTAATTTAATAAATAAACTAACATTATTCATAGAGATATTCTGCAAGATTTAGTTCAGGTCAACAGATCAAGATGTTCAAGATGTCAGGATAAAAAATCTGCCAAAATCATAAAATCAATACTGACATGGACTCAGAATCCAGGCATGGAAAGTTACCATATTAGGAAGTCACCATATATGGTAACTAGTTTTTCTTCTTTGAGAGCTATATAAAGAACCAAGGGCTAAAGTTAGAAGACATCAAGCCGAAGAGATCACGAAGTCCAAGACGGCTCACGCATCCAGGCTGATCATCAACTGTTCATCTACCTCCTTCGGAAGAGTTCGAGAAGCAAACCAAGTTTTTGTAATCATTTTCTAAGGAATAAAGTGTAGATTGTTCAAGTTGATTAATAAAGGTAGTTGTTTTATTTAATTCTTTTTGCATTTTACATTATGTTTTCCCTCTCTGTCTTTTCATCTTCTTCTCCCAACATGCGCGAGTAATTCTCCGCTTGTTAGGGTTCGTAGGATTAGGGTAGGCTAATGGATGATGAAAATAACTAAACCCTTTTTAAGTCCTATAAAGTTTAGGAACTTTATCAAAAGAATCATTAACATCCTAATCGGGCGCGCTAGCAATTCTTTGCTAGTTCCGACCGCGATTAGAGATTAGACTAATGATTGTTTTGGTAAAGGCTAGATATGAACGGAGTTCCGTGTCGAGATAAGGGTTAAGAGTGGGATTCCTTTTCCTTCCAGAAACCCTAATCTACACGCATCACCGTCGTTCTAGTTCTAAATCTATTAATGGATAAAAAGGGTAACTTTTAATTAATCGTCCATAACTACTAAATCCTAACGAACCCTACAAGCGCTCTTATTATATTAGCTACATCCTTAAATAATCTAGATCTATATTCTGCATTAGTGCTTAACGTAGATCTAGAAACCATTCTTCAATATTCTTTATCCCTCCTCTCTTTTTCAACACATCTAAAGTAAGAATAGAAGGTTTCACGTTTCCCAGAGGATGACCCGTACTCATCTCGGTCTAGCTACACGCGACACCGTTCTGATTGCGGTTAAACTACAAAAACACTCTTTCCCAACCAATCAAATATCATAGAAGAAACTAAAACCAATCCGTAACCAAACTATCATTAACCCGAGAAATTATACGTTAGAAATTCCAAACAATTTGAACTTCAATCACAAACTGACGCATCAAAAACCTCTCATTTTTGCACGAAAACAAAACCTGTTAACCCCCAACCCCCCTCCCACACACACACTATTTGAGACTTGATTTGGCCTTGAAACGGAGCCGAATCATGGATGGAAAAGACCCTGTATCAGGGCTGGAACAGCCCCGGGACATCCCTAAATTGAGGCCGATCCAGTGGCTGTCCAGCCCCGGTGCGGGCCTGAATCAACCCCGTTTCGGAGCCAAACCGAGCAAAAATTGGATGGGTATTGGGCTATCTTGAGTCTAAACAAATTTCTTGGTCCGAACCAAGGATCCGGTGGCTCCAACACAAGCGAAAATGAGAGCTTTTCAGGCAAATTTTCAAAACTAAGTTTTTCTAAAATGGGCTAACGAAATTTTTTGGCTAAAAATTTCAAATTGTGATCTTTAGCGTGGCTCTAATACCAGTGTAAGGTCAATCAGCACAGCGGAAACCTGTCATGGCACCCATAGGTCCCTCAGCAGCTACTTTCTACACATGTCCCCTCGCGAGGACTACAACCCGCCGGTCCAACCGGTCATGGGACATCCTGGGGGTAAGAGCTTATGCTTCGCACATTGTCACACAGTAAGAACCCCCATGGGTCAGCATCCAATGCCTAGCAACTCTGATACCACTTTGGTCAGACAGCATACCCCATCCCATGTGGTCATCGTAGCACCAACTGGTCCTTCAGAACTACTTTTTACGCATGCCCCCTCGTGATGGACTAAAACCCGCCGGAACCTCCGTACGGGGCACCCTGGGGATAAGAGCCTGCACTTAGTCACACTGTCACACAGTGGAGCCTCCATGGATCGGCAACAATTGCCTAGTAGCTCTGATACCAGCGTAAGTTTGGTTTAGCTCACTAGTTTTCATAATACGCAAGGTGGAAGCTAATTTTAAAAATTAAAGAGAGCTAAATCAACACAAACTATGGAATATAGCCTAAAGATCAAAACTTGCACTAAAAAGGAAGCTTTAACTACTCGGATTAGGCTACAACCTTTGTAACCAAGTCCTTCTCTTCAAAAGCTCCTCTTGATCTTTGGAACAAGCTAGATAGAAGATCCTCCAAGCCAAAGATGATCCACTTTAAGGTAGCACTAACACAACCTTTCACTTCACTAAGTAAAGAAACTACTTAAACTAATTTGCTAGAATGTTTAAATAGATGAAGTAGGATTTTTGCTCACAATTTTTCCACTCATTTCTTTTCACTCTTGCATGAATAGGAATTCAGGAGAGAGTGAGGAGATGAGAATGGCTAAGGATTTTAAGATAAGAGCTAAAGATATACATAATTATCTAATAGAATAAAACAATAATGAGTCATAAGTTTCTACACAAAACTAAAGAATGACTCATTATTATTTTATCCAAAAAATAAATAAACATTTTTAGCCTCATTTTCAATCCTATATAAATCTTATACACACAACTCTCGTGTATATACAACCATGACAATATGATATATATAATATTTATAACATATATAAATATTATATAAAGAGAATGAAAAATAAAGTGAGCATAATATTAGTTTATATATATATATATCTCAAATTATTAAATCAACACTTGATTTAATAATCCGGTTATATCATATATAAACCGGCTAATATTAATTATTGCTTGATTAAAACACGGTATCACATACTCGTATTTAATCGAGCTCCCGCACATATCACTATGCATGCCCTATATTCGTTATAAATTAAATACCGCAAGCGTACGATTGTTGTAGCAATGCATTTACGGGTCGATCCATAGAGAGGTGCATTTAATTAATTTAAATGCATGTTTAAAAAAAGATAGTTGAATTAAGAACTACTTAGCAAGGAATTAAAAAGTGCAAATATTAAAAGCAATTTAAAAGAAAGGTAGGTTTTATAAAGAGAAGAATTTAGGGTTTTTGTATTGCTATCTTTCTATGGTTGGTTTAAAAAAATACTACTTCTTTTCTTTATCTATTTATAATATGTTTCTATTACTTTAAATAAAAGAATAAGTTATCTTAACATAATTAACAATAGCCTATCGATTATAAAAGATCATCTAGATACCATATTAAAAACTTAGTTCTGGGTTATTAAAAATAATGACCTAGGTTGAATTTATTTTAATCAAAACCATATCTTTACCTTCCCTAATTAGGGTTCTAGTTTGTCAAACCTTCATCATTTGAATTAGTTTTTAGGTGTATCATCTATCCCTATAACCATTCAAATTGTCAATTATCCTTATTAAAATCTAGTCCATATGATGAAAACTTAAAAGAAAGGAATTAAAATAAATTCATCATCAAGCACAAGAATAAGAAAAGATAAAACATCTAACCATAGAATGAAAGCAAATACAAAACCCTAGAAAAATAATTAGTTACTCATGTATAAATAAAAACTAAATCTTTATTAGTGATCAAAAGAGAACTTACAATTAATTTGATCTCTTCTCTTTGAAAAACCCTAGATTTGAATGCTATGTAGAGATAATGAAACCGTAATCTATACAGGAGTTTATATAGTACTTTGATACAATTTCGGAAAATAGGAATAAACTTTACAAAATAACCAGAAGATACAAAATACTGGAAAAAATCTCGACTTCATTGCTTCTAAAATTTCGGCTCTTTTTGATATTATGGTGAAATCAGCCTAAATTTTGGAAGATTTGATACTCTGGTATTTTTCATCTTCTGTGATTTAATCTCGAGATTTCCAAAGTTTTTTTAATTGTGATAATTACTCTTCAGTTTTTATGATTATCTCATAAAGTACATTCCATGCACGTGATCTTCACTTTAGCGCACTTTTCCGCCTTTTTGCTATTAATGTTAGTTATATGTATGCCCTAGAGGCCATTACTGTACATGTGATGTACATTGTAGTGGATGCTTGGACATATATGGAGAGGACTTTCTTACTCGACATGATAGTATGCTATCTAGTTGCACTTTATCTTAACATGTACGCTTATTGTCTCTCTATTACATGTTGATAAAGCCCTTAGGATGAGTACTTGACTACCAGGATTATGATGCGGATCATAATAATGGGGCAGAGGTAGTCGGAAAGTACATCCTTCAAATGTTCCTAGTCATGGGAGTATCGAGACAGGGCATCGATACTCCAGAGTAGACTAGCATATACGCTTCTTGACCCATATGATGGGCGATGGATGACCCCATATCCATTGGTGTTTGACATCAAAGAAGGTATACGGATGCTCAATGGAGACTGGGTACACTGAACGGACTCGCCGAGAACTCCAAGATGGTATTATACATATCGTCAGATAGCAGTTCTCTGGTGACACTGGTACATGTTAGTCTGTCGACCCGAGATCGTCATAGAGTCTTGTGTAATTCCCACTGTGCTTTGATTTCCACCTTACCACGTTCAAGAGATCGTGCAAAACGGTGGTTTTTGGGTACAGTCCCGAGTCACATGGAGGAAATGAGCGATAGGAGGGGATTTCGTCTCTCCCGGTATTGGGGGTTGATGTTGCGCTATGCTTGATTGGCCAAAATAGAAAATCCCTGGTAAGGGTTGCTGAGATCTACTGGTAGGTGGTACCAGTAGTTTCTCGAACCATTATGGGCCTCACATCAGCATGACTTATCAGGCTATTGGGGTCTGACGTTTACCACCCCCAGGCCTAGATATGCGATATATCTGACGAAGAGACCGAACTGTACGGTAGGGTTACTGATTGGATTCGCAGGAGTATGAGCATGCTTGCTTGTTGATCTTCTGCTCGCTCAATACCCGGGTGGTCGTTGTTAGTTGTATGTATGCCCCAGAGGCCATTATTGTACATATGATGTATATTATAGTGGATGCTTGGACATATATAGAGAGGACTTTCTTGCTCGACATGATAGTAGGCTATCTGCTTGCTCTTTATCTTAACATGTATACTTGTCTCTTGATACTGTCTTGTGGTTACATGTTGGTAAAGCCCTTAGGATGTGTACTTGACTACCAGGATTATGATGCACATCATACTAGTCGGGCCATGGTAGTCCATAAGTTCATCCTTTAACGTTCCTAGTCATGAGTGTATCGAGACAGGGTATCGATATACCGGTGTAGACTAGCGTATATGCTTCTCGACCCATGTGATGGGCGATGGTTGATCTTATATCCATTGGTGTTTGACATCAGAGATGGTATACGGGTGCTCAGTAGAGACTGGGTACACTCGATGGACTCGCCGAGAACTCCTAGATGGTATTATACTTGATGTCAGATAGCAGTTCTCTGGCGACACTGGTACAGGTTAGTTTGTAGACCCAAGATCGTAATAGAGTCTTGTGTGATTCCCACTATTCTTTGATTTCCACCTTACCACGTTCAAGAGGACGTGCAAAACGGTGGTTTTTGGGTACATTCCTGAGTCACATAGAGGCAATGAGCAATAGGAGGGGATTTCGTCTCTCCCGGTATTGGGGGTAGATGTCGTGCTATGCTCGATTGGCTATAACTGGAAGTCCCTAACCAGGGCTGATTTGGAGGTTTACTGGTAAGTGTTATCAGTAGTTTGTCGACCCGTTATGAGCTTCGTATCGGCATGACTTATCGAGTTATTGGGGTCTGATGTTTACCACCCCAGGACTGGATATGCGACATCTTAGACGAACAGACCGGACTGTACGGTAGTGTTACTGATAGGCTTTACAGGAGCTAGAGCGGGTTTGCTTGGTGATCTTCTGATCGGTCAATACCCGGATAGCCGTTACGTCCAGCTAGTACCGCTGACGACTTGTGGGTGCTTGATATGATCATCACCTACTACCGGCGTATTGACGAGTCTTTAGAGTCCTACACAGAGGTTTTACTGGCTCAGGCAAAATGAGGTAGGAGTGCATATGTGATATGTGCGCGACCGAGAATAATACGAGTATGAGATACCGTATTCTATTCTCGTAATTTATTCGTATCAGTCGGTTGTATGTGATATAGCCGGATTATCGAATCAAGTGTTGATTCGATAAGTTGTACAGATTATATTAGTCGGTTGTATATGATATAACCGGATTATTAAATCAAGTGTTGATTTGATAATTTAATGTATAATTGTATATTTGATATACTAGATTACATTAACTAATATTAGCTCACTTAAACATTTCTTTTCTCACTTGTGTATGCATATAATATATATGTGATATATATTATTGTACATTTTTTGTGTCATGGTTGATGATACATGCAACATGGGTGTATGTGACTTACACCATGATAAAGATAATGTAGGGCTTATTTATTTATTGTAATTCAATTATTAGTTGGAAATTTGTTACATGGCATGAAGCTTCATGAAGCTTTGAGATCCATTGACTTAGTCCACTAGTTTTGTCTTACACTAGATATTTATTAACCCAACCATTATCTAAACTCATGGTTAAGTCTCTACATGAGTAATATTAGATATTTTCTCACCCATGGTTGCCATTCACTCTCACAACAATATCTCTCTTCATCTTCTTCTTCAAGCTCAAGATCTCTCTAGCTTTTGAGCAAGTGAGAAATATTAGTGAGAAAATTAATTTTAAAGTGAGCAAAAATCCTACTTCATCATCCTCTGCTAGATTAGCACTTTAGTATAGGGTGTTAGCTTCACTAATCTCTCATTAGTGAAGTAGTAGCCTGAGTTAGTGTCTCCTCGACGTAGATCATCTTCGTCCTCGATGACTTCAAGCAAGTTCGTTCCTTTCTTCTTGTGAAGCCATGCTAGAGTCCGGAAGATCACTACTTGGAGTGAAGGGACTACTACACGGAGCAATTGAAGTGAAGGACCGGTCTACAAAGGTTGTATTCCTAGTTCACTTAGTTGTAAAGTGGTTTACAATTTGTTTCGTATGATTCTCTAGTTAAAGATTCTAGTTTAGGGTTCTTTAAAACGGCAAAAAATTTGAAAATGGTATGGACGATGCCTCCCGAAACCTTGCTATCGTTCATAGGAACCCTACAGTGGTATCAGAGCCTAGCTAGAGAATTAGATAGATTGTGTAGGATTACGAAACTGAAATAACTCCGAAACTTGAAACAAGATTACCCAGTTTCTATCGATTTTAAAGAGTGCTCTAAAATTTTTTTAAACAACTACAGAATGATATTTGAGATATTAAATGAACACAGAAGAAATTTGAACTCATTTGGCCGGTTTTTGGCCGAGCACTTTGCCATGAAAACCGAGCAGGCCGGCCGTACAGTCTGTTCTGGGCTTCAAATTTTTTTTTGTATTCTGGTCTCTGGGTTTTAATGTTTCAGGTATTGTTTGTTTTTGCTAAATTTGCATGTAATGTTATCTTTCTGCAAAGGCAACTCAGAGAGTTTCATAATCGCAATTCTAACAGTTTTTCTGGTTATTTTAGACGGTGTTAAAAAGTTTGAACGGATATCAAATACCCATTTTAACCCTCGCCGGAAATTTTCTAAGTGTTAGATTTTTCCTTAGTTTAAAACTTTCAGAAAATCATGCAAGCGATACTGTGGACCCTCTAGAAGAACGAAACCTTAACTCGATTATGTGACCGTCAGAACCGCCACTAAACCCTAAGGTTTGTGGTAGTTCAGCGGTGCCACATGTGAGGCATTGGTTGGCCCTTCTACGGCTGGTTAATAGGAGCTGTGGCATGTACTGAGTATTTTTTAACTACGCTCAAGTGTTGAGCTTTTTGGGAAATTTTGGGTGTTTCTTGATTCGATCGGAATGTTTAACATTGTCTAGCGATTTATGGAATGTGATACGATATGTGGAATTCATAAAGTTAGGCATGAAATCTAAAGTATGTGATATTTTGGGTTTATGATGTCTAAGGTTATTATGGATTCCAAATGTTGTAGTTTGATATTTTCATTTCTGCGACCGTAAGTGTAATATGTGGTGTATCGCCAGTTTCGTTGCTATATGTCAACGAAAATTAGGATACACATATTTACTTACGTTGATGACATGCGATGTTATGTTTTGTTGTGATATGTTATATTGGATCGTCGTGTTTTGATTAGCCGGGGGTTTTATGTGAGATGAGAGTTTTTATTTTCGTTCATGTAAAATTCATTGTATGTAATATTCTTTTATTGGGGCACTTCCAGGATGAGGATGATGTCACCATTGTTGTATATTATTTACTTTTCCGTATTAGGATAGACCCAGGGAGGGGAGCACAAGTAACCAGGTTTTAGGGTCCAGTGGGAGACCAACTCGAGGAGTCGAGTCCGGGTCTCCTAAGTCTAGAATTGGTAAGGTTGCTTGCCGCTCTCGTAGGGGTCTAGGGACGTGGGTTTGGCTATTTATCACGACCGTGGAATCCGTATTTTATACAGGCTCAAAATAAAACACGGACCTCCTAATATATCCAATATTTCATATGTTTCTTCTGCTGCTCTGTGATGTGATCACTGTGGATTCTGAGACGAATGGCTATATATTATATATGAGATATATAAAAGACGTTGCTTATGTTTTGCACTCGCGCTAGTCCCACCCCGCAATGCCGTTAGTTAAGTAACTTAACGGTGCATAACGGGACACTGTGGCGAATGCGGATGGCATAAGCGTACGTTGTATTTTCGTTTCTTCTGTGATGCTTAGGAAGCATAAATGATGGGACTTCATTAATGAGATTAATGAAAGAAAAGAAACCTAAAAGACGTTGTAGAATCAAATTTTCAAAAAGGGTAGCTCTAGTTTTTGCTTTGCATAGCGGTATTACTTGTAGAATATCCAGCACCTTATTCGATAAGGAAAGAGCCGAGATCCCTTCACCGGAATGACCTCTTTAGCGAAACTGGCAGATGCTACAACTCACTCGGTTTATCTTTTGATTGCATTTATAGCTTTTTGCTTTGCATAGTGGTATTTGTGAAATATCCTGCACCTTATTCGATAAGGAAAGAGCCGAGATCATTTCATCGGGAGTGACCTCTTTAGCGAAACTAGTAAAAGCCTTAAAACACTCCTTTTCAAAATCACTAGATTCTACAACGATATCAAGTTCATTACGCAAAAGGTTTTCATAAAAACCTGTCGTAGCCCTCCGTCATTTCAAATAAGTATTATTTAGTATTCGTGCTGCGCTTGTTGACCTCTGTCAAGGCGTAGTGTGCGGTAGCTGATTTGTGCTTATCTGTAAAGCATGTGATGTGATTGGATTAGGGTAGTCGTACAACCTTGTTGACCTCTGTCAAGGGTCGTGTGGGTGGGTTTGATTCAATCAGAAATGACGGGTTGAACTTGACTAGTACACTATGATTTTTTGACCTCTGTCAAGGTCATAGCATGCTAGGGGCAAAATATTATCGGGAATTTCAAGTGTTGAAATTTGCAATGAGATTGCATATTTTCTATGAGATAGTTGGATCCCAATACCCACTGCGAGTAAGAGTTTCTCCTGGGAGAGTTTTACACATGACAATTAGCCGATCAAGTAGGTGTCTAGAAAGATGTCAACAGGGTTATGCCTCTGGGAAAACGAGGTTTATTTTAATTAGGTCTGTGCGAAAGCACGGGGAACCTCTCTCAAAATACCGGCACTGGCCTGGCTGAAAGATTGGCGAAATTGTAGGGTGTAATTAATCCCGTCTAGTCTTACCTTTTAGGGTTTGAAGGAAGATTTGATAAAAACAGTGGGAGCCATCCTGATTAGATAAAATAATAACCAATCTGATCTTGCAAGAGCATACGCTAAACTGTTTTCTTCTCTCTCTCTCCAGGTAGTGACCATGTCAGGCCTTAATCAAGATAATAATATGGATGTATTGACCGAACCCGCTTGTTATACTGAGCTGGGGAACATTGGTTCCGTTCTTTCTTATAATTGTTATAAGACAGAGCAGGAAACAGGGGATTATCCGGATTCTCACGCCGCCCAAACGAAGAATGAGCATGTTGATGCATCTTCTTCGGGTGTGTTTTGTTAGTTATATGTATGCCCTAGAGGCCATTACTGTACATTGGATGCATATTGTAGTGGATGCTGGGACATATATAGGTAGGACTTTCTTGCTCGACATGATAGTACGCTATCTGGTTGCTCTTTATCTTAACATGTATACTTTCTGTCTCTCTGATTACATGTTGATAAAGCCCATAGGATGTGTACTCGACTTCCAGGACTATGATGTAGATCATACTAGTGGGGCCTGGGTAGTCCATGAGTACATCCTTGAATTGTTCCTAGTCGAGGGAATATCGAGACGGGGCATCGATATTCCAGAGTAGACTAGCGCATATCTTCTCGGCCCATGCGATGGGCGATGGATGATCCCATATCCATTGGTGTTTGACATCGAAGATGGTATGCGGGTGCTCAGTGGAGACTGGGTACACTGAACGGACTCGCCGAGAACTCCCAGATGGTATTATACCTCACGTCAGATGGCAGTTCTCTGGTGACACTGGTACAGCTTAGTCTGTTGACCCGAGATCGTCATAGAGTCTTGTATGTCTCCCACTGTGCTTTGATTTCCACCCTACCATGGCTCTACTGAGTCGTGCAAACAGGTGGTTTTTGGGTACAGTCCCGATTCACATGGAGGCAATGAGCGATAGGAGGGGATTCGTCTCTCCCGGTATTGGGGGTTGATGTTGTGCTATGCTCGACTGGCCATAACAGGAAATCCCTGGCCAGGGTTGCAGTGATATACTGGTAAGTATTATCAGTAGTTTCATGAATGTTATGGACCCTACGTCGGCATGACTTATTGAGCTATTGGGGTCTGACGTTTACCACCCCTAGGCGAGATATGCGACATATCAGACGAACAGACCGGACCGTACGGTAAGTGTTACTGGTTGGATTCGCAGGAGTGTGAGCGGGCTTGCTCGTCGATCTTCTGATCGCTCAATACCCGGGTGGCCGTTACGTTTAGCAGACCGCTTGCCGCTTGTGGGTGTTTGATATGATCATCATCTGCTGCCGGCGTATTGACGAGTCTTTAGAGTCCTACACAGAGGTTTCCTAGTTCAAGCGAAACGAAATAGGAGCGCATATGAGATATGTGTGGGACCGAGAATAATGCGTGTATGTGATACCGTATTTCATTCTCGCGATGAATGTGTCGAATGGTTGTATGCGATATAACCTAGTTATCGAATCAAGGATTGATTCGATAAGCCGATACATTGGATACTAACCGGTTATATGCGATATAACCGGATCATTGAATCAAGTGTTGATTTAATGATTTAATGTATAATTATATATTTGATATATTACTTTGCATTAACTAGTAATGGTTCACTTTTAATGGATTAACTCACTTGGTTTGTGCACATTGTATATGTGATATATTTTGTGCACATGATTGCATCATGTTTGATGATACATGCAAGCTTAGGTTTGTATAGAGAATTAAACAATGGTTAAGTTAGTGGTTAGGGTTTACTTTTATCTCATTCATTTATCTTTTGATTTATCTATTTATTTCTTTCTTGGAAAAGATAAAGAGAATGGTGGACTTTTTTGTTGTTTTGTGGAAACTTCATGAAATGTTGAAATCTTGACCATTCTTGTTCTTTTCCTAAACCTAACCACTAACCCTAACCAAGGTTTATTCTCTACACCTAACTATGGTTACTATCATGATAAGTATCATTTTTATTTGATAATTAAAATAGACTTATCATATTTTCTTTTCTTCTTCTTCTTCATCTTCAAGTTGAAGAAAGCTTGCACCTTTAATGGCAACTATCCAAAACAAGTGAGAAATCCAAATCTAAAGTCTACCCATTTCCTATTTCTTCATCCTCTACTACTTGCCATGTAGTAGAGTGTGTTGTCTTCACAAGTTTCTTGACTTGGCGAAGGCGGAGCTCGAGTTTTGTGATGTCTCGACGTAGATCATCTTCGGCATCGAACCGACGATCAAGCCCGCCCATTTCTTCGACGAAGCCGATACTTGAGTTCGGAGTTCGATTTGGACAGCGGAGGGAGATCATCGTGGAGCATACGAAGTGGTGGACCGGATCTACAAAGGTTGTAGCTTCTTTCCTTTTAAATAAAGTTGTTTATTTGCATCGTTTCGCCTAAATATCTAGTAAACGATCCGTAGTCGGGTTTGTAGGCACCCGTAAAATTTGATTTGTGCATGTTTGATCACTTGTGAGACTTCACTAGAGTGCCTAGGAACCCTACAGTGGTATCAGAGCCTAGCTAGAGCCTTAGGCGAAGTCCCGACGGAATCAGAAGTCCGATCGACCCAAAACCCCGACTAAGAATATGCTCTCTGTACATTTTCTAATTTCGAGGATTTTTCCACATTAAAAATATGCAGTAAAATCAGCAGAAAGATCTAAGAAACACTATAAAATTCGTGGTCCTGATTCCACAAAAGTGGCGCGGATCCGTGGCCCTACAGTAGGCTGATGCGGCGGATCCGCGGCTCTTTTGTCGCTTTGTGCATTAAATTTTGCACAGTAGTTCTTAGCTTTCTGTGCTGGTTTTCCTGGGGATTTTTAATATTTTATTCCAGAGTTGTATTTTCTGAGTTGTATTGGGGACTCGGTGTATTCGATCGGACTGTCTAATTTTGTCGGTGTGCTTTTCCGGGTATTTTTAGAATATGTTAAAAAGTTCGACCGGGTATAAATACCCACTTTTTCCCCTGCCGGGAAATTTCCAATTGTTGGATTTTTCCGTAGTTTAACGACGTTCTAAGTAGTGCAAGTAACGCGATGGTCCCTCTAGAAGACAACAAACCTTAACTCGATTATGTGACCGTCTTGAACTGCCCTTTGAACCTTCGGGTTTGGGGCAGTACGGCGTGCCACATGTGAGGCGTTGGCTTGACCCTTCTACGTCTGGACCGTTGCTACTGAGGCACGAACTGAATGTTGTTAGACTTATTTCATGTGTTGAGCTGTATCGGGAAAACTTGGGTGTTCGATTGTTCGATCGAAAAGTTTAGCATTTTCTATTTATCCGGAATTTGATACAATAATTGGAATTCGCAAATTGTTATGAGATAACGGAATGAATATTATAAACATAGCAGTTTAGTCTTACTTGATCGGTTGCCACGGAATTTTGATGTGATCAAAAGTCTGTCGCAATCACGTAGCGTACGCGGATACTCGCCGGGTAAACTTAATAGACAGCATCACTCCATAGCCCCGACCAAGTGACTGTAGGAGAACCCCATCGCCGAAAGTATCCGTTCGGGTGCTCGCGGTAGCGGTGTTCCGCCTTGGTGCACTTCGTCGACGGTATTAGGGGTGCGGCCGTCTACTGAAGTTTGCGACGAGCATTCGATCAGAATGTCGGGAATCTTGTTGAATTGCCCGACTCGATATTGAAAAGTGTTTTCGATAATGAGACTAAAATGCAGGGTTTATAATTATTAGGCATGCGATGTCTAAGTAATTCATTTGGTCAGGCATGCGATGTCTGAGGTGGTTGCGGATTCCAACTGTTGTAGTTTTACACTTTCTTTTCTGTGACCGTAAGTGTAATATGTGATATCGCCGGTTTCGTTGCTATATGTCAACGGCAATTGGGATGCGCATATTTACTTACGTTGATGACATGTGATGTTATGTGTTGCTGGATATGTTATATTGGATCGTCGTGTTTGAATAGCCGGGTTTTTTTATGTGAGATGAGTGTTTTTCATTTTCATTCATGTAAAAACTTGTATGTAATATTCTTTTATTGGGGCACTTCCAGGTTGCGGATGTTGTCACCATTTGTATATTATTTACTTTTCTGCACTAGGATAGACCCAAGGTGGGGAGCACAAGTAACCGGGTTCTGAGGTCCAGTGGGAGACCAACTCGAGGAGTCGAGTCCGGGTCTCCTAACCCTAGAATTGGTAGGGTTGCTTGCCGCTCTCGTAGGGGTCTTGGGGTGTGGGATTGGCTATTCATCACGACCGTGGAATCCGTGTTTTATACTGGCTCGTATTGAAAACACGGACGTCCTAGTATATCCAATATTTCATATGTTTCTTCTGCTGTGATTTATCTGTGATCATGTGATGTTCTGTGACAGGTATTATATATAGTATATATGATATATTATATAGACGTTGCTTATGTTTTACACCCGCGCTAGCCCTGCCTCGCTCTGGCGTTAGTTACCTAACCTAACGGTGCAGACGGGACATCGAGGCGAATGCGGATGGCATAAGCGTACGTTATATTTATCTGTGATGATTAGGTGGACTTAAATGATGGGATATTCATTAATGAGATTAATGAAAGAAAATAAACCTAATTGATGTTGTGGAATCGAATTTCAAAATAAAACAGGTAGCTACAGTTCTTGCTTTGCATCGCGGTGTTCATTATAGAACATCCTGCACCTTATTCGATAAGGAAAGGACCGAGATCCCTTCACCGGGAGTGACTCCTTTAGCAATAACTGGCAGATGCTACAACCCTCGGTTTGTCTTTTGATCGCTTCTATAGTTTGTGCTTTGCACAGCGATATATATGATATATCCCGCACCTCATTCGACGAGGAAAGGGCCGACGATCCCTTCACCGGGAGTGACCCCTTTAGCAAAACTAGAAAAGCCTCAAAAACATTCTATTTAAAAACCATTTGATTCCGCAACGAGATCAAGTTCAAAGCGTTAAAGGTTTTCACAAAAACCAGCCGCAACCCTCCGTCATTTTAGGAAGTAGAGTACTTAGTATTCGTGCTGTGTTTATTGACCATAGTCAAGGCACAGTGTACGGTAGCTAAGTGATGTCTTCCTACACCGCATATGATGCGATTAGTTAGGACAGTCGCGTGACTTTGTTGACCTTAGTTAAGGGTCATGTGGGTGGGTCTAATTAATCACGAAATGACGGGTAGAACTTGACTAGTACTTATGATTTGTTGACCATAGTTAAGGTCATAAGTGCTAGGGGTAAAAACCATTATCGGGAGTTTCAAGTGTTGGAATTTGCAATGAGATTGCATACCTTCTATGTGATAGTTGGATCCCAATACCCACTGCGAGTAATTGTTACTCCTGAGAGAGTTTTGCACTTTGCAATTAGCCGATCAAGTAGGTGTCTAGAAAGGTGTCAATGGGGTTACGCCTCGGGGAAAACGAGGTTTACAGTAATTAAGTCCGTGCGAAAGCACGGGGAACCTCCCTCAAAGTACCGACACTGGCCTGGCTGAAAGATTGGCGAACTTGTAGAGTGTGATTAATCCCGGCTAGTCTTTCCTTTTAAGGTTTGAAGGAAGATTTGATAAAAACAGTGGGAGCCATCCTGATCAGATAAAATATATAACCAATCTGATCTTGCAAGAGCGCACGCAGAGTGTTTTCTTCTCTCTCTCTCCTGGTAGCGACCATATCACGTCTTAATCAAGATAATAATATGGATGTATTGACCGAACCCGCTTGTTATACTGAGCTGGGGAACGTTGGTCCCGCTCCAACTTATAATTGTTATAAGACAGAGCAGGAAATTGGGGAATACCAGAATTCCTATGCCGCCCAAACGAAGAAAGTACATATGATGCATCTTCTTCGGGTGTGTTCATTACAAAGAACTGTTTTTCAGTATCCTCTGTATCCTGGGTATATGATACCGGATCAGGATCCCAGATATGTAATCTGTTACATAGGGCTACAAAAAGGTAGAAAAACTGAGAACGGGTGATAAGTTTCATAAGACAGAAACCGGGGCAAGTGTTGCAGCCAAGTCTGTTGGTCACTGTCACCCTGTATTACGAATACATTGATTCTGAACAAATGCTATTAGATACCGAACCTGATATACAAAATCATATCAGTCTCTTTATTAGTAAAGAAGGATATAATTTTGTATTGATGGATAATGTTTTGAACATTTCCTATATCAAAAGTTGATCGGTTCAGGCACGTTATCTAAAAGCATTGACGTTCTAAATCAAACTACAGTTCCAAGTATACAGAACACACACAAGAGGAAGAGTTTAGAGATGAACGAATCCTTCTTGAGGCATTGTAGACTAGGTCACATCAATGCGACCCGACTGGCTGAAGTTACATTTTAGATGCATATTTAAATCAGTTTGAATTTACATCTTATGAAACTTGCCAGTCATGTCACAAAGATTAGATGACCATAGCCCTGTTTGCTAAGAAACAGAGAAAGAGTTAGTAAACTCTTGGGACTGATACATGATGATGTATGTAAGGTCTCCTGTCTACACATGCCATTACTGGTTCTTTATACTTCATAATATTCTCTGATAATCTCTCAAGATTCAGTCATATGTTCATGTTGAAATATAAGTCTGAAGCTTTTGAGGTATTCACAGAATATAAGTTAGAAGTAGAGAACCAAAATACGGGTATAAGTATTATGTCCTATGATAAGATCAGGGAGGAGAATACTTGTGCATAGAATTCCTGGACTATTCTAAAGGAGAATGAGATTCTCTCTCAGCATTACTCCTCCAAATAACCATAGCACATTGGTGTATCGGGGCGGAGCAATCACACCCTATATGATAAGGTGTGCTCTATGATGAGTACTGCTGAGTTACCTGTTTCCTTTTTGGGAGTTATGCGCTTGAGAAGCTGCATACCTATTGAATAGGGTTCGAATCAAATCACTGCCTACCACTCCATATAAGATATGGTGTGGGAAGATCCTATCTCTTAAGTAAGTTAAGATTTGGGATTGTCCGGCCTATGTCAAAAGCAAAATCCGGACAAGATCGAGGCAAGGTATGTAATGTAGAACTGGAAAGGTTCCAGCTATACAAACTACAGCAGATGATTTGACAGAACCAAAGGATTCTATAGTCCCCGACGAACTTCAGCCTCTCCGCCGATCTGGTAGGGTTCCTCGCCTGCCTGAGAGATACCTCGGTTTCTCGATGACAGTGGGAGCAAGGATTGCATCATGAGATGATGACCCAACTAGATTCGAGCAGGCCATCAAGAGTAGGGACTCTGTAAGAATGGCTGGATGCTTAGCAATCTGAGATGGAATCCATATACACCAACAAAGTATGGACTTTGGTTGCGATATCTGAAGGGTTAAATCCCCATCAGGAGAAAGTATATCTTGAGAAGATTACTTGGTGTAGATGGACAAGTTGAGACTTTCAAAGCTAGACTTGTTAAAGGTTTTTCGTCATCGACCAGGCACGGATAATGATGAAACCTTTTCCAGGGACTATGCTTAAGTCCATCCAGATCCTACTTACCACGGCTACATACCAGGACTACGATATCTGGTGGTTGGGTGTCATGACAGCTTTTCTAAATGATGTTTTAGAAGAGGGAGTCTATAAGTACACAGCCAGAGGGCCTCGTAGACAGTGGGAGCAGCGGAAACGTGTGCAAGATGCTTTATAGGATAAAGCAGGCATCGCAGAGTTGGAACGTCTGTTTTGATGAAGTAATCAAAGAGTTTGACATCATCAAAATGGTAGATGAACCTTGTATAAACAAAAGGGTAGTAGGGAGTATGGTGACGATCCTCATAGAGTACGTGGATGACATACTCTTGATAGGGAAGGAGTTTCCTATGCTACGCTCGATCAATCTCCGCTTATCACTATGATTCTCCATATAGGATCAAAATGATACCTCCTAAATCCTAAGTTTTGGATCTATGAGATAGATTTAATTGGATGTTAGGATTCTCACTAGTTGTAGTGAGATGGTATCAATCGATCCTGGGGAGAATCAATGGAAGGGTTCCAAGGTGATAAAGACGACTGAATGTCAGTCGCAGGCATTGTCTTTACCCTCAGTAAAGGGACGGTATGTTGGAAGAGTTCCAAGCTAGATACCGTGGCAAACTAGACGATAAAGGCTGGTAACATCGCTATTGAAGATACTACTAAAGAGGCAGTTTGGGTGTATATTGGTTCATAAGATGAACTAGGTTCCTGCCATTGTATGACAATGGAAGTGTGGCTTCGGCCCTGGAACCCTGGTCCCATCAGTGACCCAGACTAATTCTGAGGAAGCATCACCTGATCATGGAGATAGTTGATCTCCGGGGTGATCGAGGTTAGGATAGTAGACTCAGAGGACAACACGGCGGATCCACTCACGAAGGCCTTTTTCCCAAAGAGAGACAATTTAGGGGATGGTTGAGTATGTGATACTGCAACCACTGCTACAGATGGCCCTAGTGCAAGTGGGAGATTGTTAGTTATATGTATGCCCTAGAGGCCATTACTGTACATTGGATGTATATTGTAGTGGATGCTGGGACATATATAGGTAGGACTTTCTTGCTCGACATGATAGTACGCTATCTGGTTGCTCTTTATCTTAACATGTATACTTTCTGTCTCTCTGATTACATGTTGATAAAGCCCATAGGATGTGTACTCGACTTCCAGGACTATGATGTAGATCATACTAGTGGGGCCTGGGTAGTCCATGAGTACATCCTTGAATTGTTCCTAGTCGAGGGAATATCGAGACGGGGCATCGATATTCCAGAGTAGACTAGCGCATATCTTCTCGACCCATGCGATGGGCGATGGATGATCCCATATCCATTGGTGTTTGACATCGAAGATGGTATGCGGGTGCTCAGTGGAGACTGGGTACACTGAACGGACTCGCCGAGAACTCCCAGATGGTATTATACCTCACGTCAGATGGCAGTTCTCTGGTGACACTGGTACAGCTTAGTCTGTTGACCCGAGATCGTCATAGAGTCTTGTGTGTCTCCCACTGTGCTTTGATTTCCACCCTACCATGGCTCTACTGAGTCGTGCAAACAGGTGGTTTTTGGGTACAGTCCTGATTCACATGGAGGCAATGAGCGATAGGAGGGGATTCGTCTCTCCCGGTATTGGGGGTTGATGTTGTGCTATGCTCGACTGGCCATAACAGGAAATCCCTGGCCAGGGTTGCAGTGATATACTGGTAAGTGTTATCAGTAGTTTCACGAATGTTATGGACCCTACGTCGGCATGACTTATTGAGCTATTGGGGTCTGACGTTTACCACCCCTAGGCGAGATATGCGACATATCAGACGAACAGACCGGACCGTACGGTAAGTGTTACTGGTTGGATTCGCAGGAGTGTGAGCGGGCTTGCTCGTCGATCTTCTGATCGCTCAATACCCGGGTGGCCGTTACGTTTAGCAGACCGCTTGCGGCTTGTGGGTGTTTGATATGATCATCATCTGCTGCCGGCGTATTGACGAGTCTTTAGAGTCCTACACAGAGGTTTCCTAGTTCAAGCGAAACGAAATAGGAGCGCATATGAGATATGTGCGGGACCGAGAATAATGCGTGTATGTGATACCGTATTTCATTCTCGCGATGAATGTGTCGAATGGTTGTATGCGATATAACCTAGTTATCGAATCAAGGATTGATTCGATAAGCCGATACATTGGATACTAGCCGGTTATATGCGATATAACCAGATCATTGAATCAAGTGTTGATTTAATGATTTAATGTATAATTATATATTTGATATATTACTTTGCATTAACTAGTAATGGTTCACTTTAAATGGATTAACTCACTTGGTTTGTGCACATTGTATATGTGATATATTTTGTGCACATGATTGTATCATGTTTGATGATACATGCAAGCTTAGGTTTGTATAGAGAATTAAACAATGGTTAAGTTAGTGGTTAGGGTTTACTTTTATCTCATTCATTTGTCTTTTGATTTATCTATTTATTTCTTTCTTGGAAAAGATAAAGAGAATGGTGGACTTTTTTGTTGTTTTGTGGAAACTTCATGAAATGTTGAAATCTTGACCATTCTTGTTCTTTTCCTAAACCTAACCACTAACCCTAACCAAGGTTTATTCTCTACACCTAACTATGGTTACTATCATGATAAGTATCATTTTTATTTGATAATTAAAATAGACTTATCATATTTTCTTTTCTTCTTCTTCTTCATCTTCAAGTTGAAGAAAGCTTGCACCTTTAATGGCAACTATCCAAAACAAGTGAGAAATCCAAATCTAAAGTCTACCCATTTCCTATTTCTTCATCCTCTACTACTTGCCATGTAGTAGAGTGTGTTGTCTTCACAAGTTTCTTGACTTGGCGAAGGCGGAGCTCGAGTTTTGTGATGCCTCCACGTAGATCATCTTCGGCATCGAACCGACGATCAAGCCCGCCCATTTCTTCGACGAAGCCGATACTTGAGTTCGGAGTTCGATTTGGACAGTGGAGGGAGATCATCGTGGAGCATACGAAGTGGTGGACCGGATCTACAAAGGTTGTAGCTCCTTTCCTTTTAGATAAAGTTGTTTATTTGCATCGTTTCGCCTAAATATCTAGTAAACAATCCGTAGTCGGGTTTGTAGGCACCCGTAAAATTTGATTTGTGCATGTTTGATCACTTGTGAGACTTCACTAGAGTGCCTAGGAACCCTACATGTTTGCTATCGAGAACTGTTTCTCAGTTCACTCTACGTCCTGGGTATCAGATACCGGATCGAGATCCCACATATGTAATATATTACATAGGCTAAGGAAAGGTAGAGAACTGGAAATGGGTGATCATTCCGTAAGAGTAAGGAATGGTGCAAATGTTGCAGCCAAATCAGTTGGCGAATATCACCTTGTATTACCAAATGGTAATACATTGATTCTGAACGAATGCTATTACATTCCGACCCTGATATGCAATCTTATATCAATTTCTTTATTAAGTAAAGAAGGATATAATTTTGTAGTACAGGATAATGTTATGAACATCTTCCTGAATCAAAATTTAATTGGATCAGGATCGTTAATTAATGGCATATACGTTATAAATCAAACCACAGTTCTTAACATACAAAACACACACAAGAGGAAGAGTTCAGAAATGAACGAATCCTTCTTGTGGCATTGTAGACTAGGTCATACCAATGCGACACGACTAGCTAAGTTACATAAGGATGGATATTTGAATTCGTTTGAATTTTCATCTTATGACACTTGCCAGTCATGTCTCAAAAGCAAGATGACCAAAACTCCGTTTAGTGGATATGGAGAAAGAGTTACGAAACTTTTGGGACTGACACATAGTGATGTATGTGGTCCCATATCTACACATGCCACGGATGGTTCCTCGTACTTCATTACATTCACTGACGATCTCTCAAGATACGGACATGTGTTCCTGTTGAAACACAAGTCTGAAGCTTTTGAGAAATTCAAAGAATATAAGCACGAAGTCGAGAACCAAAAGGGTAAAAGTATTAAAATCCTACGATCAGATCGGGGAGGAGAATACTTGAGCAATGAGTTTCGGGACTATCTAAAAGAGAATGGGATTCTCTCTCGGCTTACTCCTCCGTATACACCACAACACAACGGTGTATCGGAGTGGAGGAATCGCACCCTATTAGATATGGTACGCTCTATGATGATCACCGCTGAGTTACCTATTTCGTTTTGGGGTTATGCGCTTGAAGTAGCAGCATACCTATTGAATCAGGTTCCATCAAAATCTGTACCTACCACACCATATGAGATCTGGAGTGGGATGAGACCATGTCTTAAACGAGTTAAGATATGGGATTTTCCGGCCTATGTCAAAAGGCAAAATCCGGACAAACTCGAGGCACGATCAGTTCTTTGTAAGTTTGTTGGATATCCTAAACATTCAAATGGATATCTATTCTACCACAGTGAACAACAAAAGGTGTTTGTTGCTCAACATGCCACCTTTTTAGAAAAGGAATTTCTTGCAAAAGAAATTAGTGGCGAAGAGGTAGAGCTGGAAGAAGTTCCAGCAAAACAAACTACAACTGAAGATTTAGTGGAACCCGAGAATTCGATAGTTCCTAACGAACCTCAGCCTCTCCGCCGATCTAGTAGGGTTCCTCATCCACCTAAGAGATACTATGATTTTCTCATTGATGGTGGAAGCGAGGATTGCATCATGGAAGATGATGACCCGACTAGCTTCGAGCAGGCCATCACGAGTGGAGACTCTGTGAAATGGCTGGATGCAATGCGATCTGAGATGGAATCCATGTACACCAACAAAGTATGGACTTTGGAAGTTGCTTCTAAAAGGGTAAAACCTATTGAGAGCAAATGGATCTTTAAGAAGAAACTTGGTGTAGATGGAAAAGTTGAGACATTCAAAGCTAGACTTGTTGCAAAGGGTTTTCGTCAATGACTAGGAGTGGATTATGACGAAACCTTTTCTCCAGTGGCTATGCTTAAGTCCATCCGGATCCTACTTGTCATTGCTGCATACCATTGAAAGTCGACCTTAGCACTATCAAGGGATTCAAGAGGCATCAAGCATGCCAAATTTTAATTTTTTTAGGTGCTAAGCCAGACTAACAAGATCACTGCTAGAATTTTAGGTTTTTTCCTTTCTGATGTGAAAAAACTTAAGAGAAAGTTTAAGAGCATACAACCTTTATAGTTCTTTTCCTTCTCTTCAAAAGCTCCGAGATGAAGTCCACGCGACTCTTCAAGGCTCCTCTCTAAGTTGAACGAACCTCCTTCGTGATCTTCGCGCCAAAGACGATCCACCCGAAGTCCACAAGTACAAGCTTTTCACTACACTAAACACTTTTAGTGTAGGAAACACACCACACCAAATTGCTAGTTTGGTGTGGGATGATGAAGTAGAGGATAAGTAAAGCTCACTAAGGTCTCACAAGCTCAATGATTCACATCTCATGTGAGGATTTTGAGCTTGGAGGTGAGGTGAAGAAAATTGTAGAGAGCAAGAGAAGAAAAGAGCTCTTGAAAAATGGCTTAGGCATGAACTATGAAGCAAGTGTAGAATGAATAAAATGAACCATCTCTCTCCTCACTCATTCAAGCATGGAATAAAAATGCAATTAAAATTGCAACCATGCTTGAATAGTGAGTCAAGTGTAATATAAAAACATATAAACCCATGCCTTGAACCATACCACAAATATCTCCACAATTTACACCTCATTTTTCTATTTTCTAAAATTAGAAAAACATGCCATGCTTCATATAATAATATAATAATAATATATATTTATATATATCAAATATACATTAATATACATATATATATAAAGCAATTAGTGAGCTAATGATATTAGTTAAGATATAATTATATCACATATAATATATATCACATTATTAAATCAACACTTGATCTAATAATCCGGTTATATCACATATAACCGACTAATATCATTAATCTGAATATCATATTATCAAACCAATAATTGATTCGATAATCTGGTTATATCACATATAACCTGACTGATAACAGATAACTGCCAGATTACAATACCGTATCACATACTCGTATTTAATCGGGTCCACACACATATCACATATGTGTCCTATTTCGTTTTGCTTGAACCAGTAAACTTCTGTATGGGACTCTAAAGACCCGTCAATACGCCAGCAGTAGGTAATGATCACATCAGTTAGCTACAAGCCGTCAGTGGTACTAGCTTAACGTAACGGTTACCCGGGTATTGAGCGATATAAAGATCAACAAGCAAGCTCGTCCATACTCTCCATGAAGCCTATCAGTAACACTACCGTACAGTCTGGTCTCTTTGTCTGATATGTCGCATATCATGTCTAGGGGTGATAAACGTCAGCCCCTAGTAACGTGATAAGTCATGCCGATGTATGGCCTATAACGATTTAAGAAACTACTGATAACTCTTATCAGTAAATCTCATCAGCAGCCCTGGCCAGGGACTTCCAGTTATAGCCAATTGAGTATAGCGCAACATCAACCCCAAATACCGAGAGAGACGAAACCCCTCCTATTGCTCATTGCCTACATATGACTCAGGACTATACCCTGTTAGTTGTATGTATGCCCTAGAGGCCATTATTGTACATATGATGTATATTATATTGGATGCTTGGACATATATAGAGAGGACTTTCTTGCTCGACATGATAGTATGCTATCTGGTTGCTCTTTATCTTAATATGTATACTTGTCTCTTGATACTGTCTTAGGGTTACATGTTGGTAAAGCCCTTAGGATGTGTACTTGACTACCAGGATTATGATGCAGATCGTACTAGTGGGTCCATGGTAGTCCATAAGTTCATCCTTTAATGTTCCTAGTCATGGGTGTATCGAGGCAGGGCATCGATATACCAGAGTAGACTAACGTATACGCTTCTCGACCCATCAGATGGGCGATGGATGATCCCATATCCATTGGTGTTTAACATCAGAGATGGTATACGGGTGCTCAGTGGAGACTGGGTACACTGGACGGACTCACCGAGAACTCCTAGATGGTATTATACCTGACGTTAGATAGCAGTTCTCTGGTGACACTGGTACAGGTAAGTCTGTAGACCCGAGATCGTCATAGAGTCTTGTGTGATTCCCACTGTGCTTTGATTTCCACCTTACCACGTTCAAGAGGACGTGCAACATTGGTTTTTGGGTACAGTCCCGAGTCACATGGAGGCAATGAGCGATAGGAGGGGTTTCGTCTCTCCTGGTATTAGGGGTTGATGTTGCACTGTGTTCGATTGGCCATAACAGGGAAGTCCCTGGCCAGGGCTGATTTAGAGATTTACTGGTAAGTGTTATCAGTAGTTTCTCAACCCATTATGAGCCTCATATCGGCATGACTTATCGGTTATTGGGCTCTGACGTTTACCACCCTTAGACTTGATATGTGACATATCAGACGAGGTGACCGGACTGTACAGTAGTGTTACTGACAGGATTTACAGGAGCTAGAGCGGGCTTGCTTATTGATCTTCTGATCGCTCAATACCCGGGTAGCCGTTACGTCCAGCTAGTACCGCTGACGGCTTATGGGTGTTTGATGTGATCATCACCTGCTGCCAGCGTATTGACGAGTCTTTAGAGTCCTACATAGAGGTTTTACTGGCTCAAGAAAAACGAAGTAGGAGCACATATGTGATATGTGCGGGACCGAGAATAATACGAGTATGTGATACCGTATTCTATTCTCGCGATATTTGTATCGGTCGGTTGTATATGATATAGCCGGGTTATCGAATCAAGTGTTGATTCGATAAGTTGGTACATATAATATTAGTTGGTTATATGAGATATAACCGGATTATTAAATCAAGTGTTGATTTGATAATTTAGTGTATAATTGTATATTTGATATACTAGTTTACATTAACTAATATTAGCTCACTTAAGCATTTATTATTCTCACATGTGCACACTTAATATATATGTGATATATATTAATTGTGTTTTATTTTTGTATCATGGTTGTTGATACACACTACTTGGGTGTATGAGACTTACACCATACTAATTATAATGTTGGGTTTTAGTATTTAAAGTAATTCCCAATTTGTGGATTATTAGCCAAATGCATGAAGCTTGTAGAAGCTTTTGGATGCTTTGACTAAGTCCACTAGTTTTGTTTTACTTAAGATATTTATTAACCTAACCATTATAATTTAGCCATGGTTATTTCTCTACATGAGTTAGTATATAATACAAACTCACCCATGGTTGTTTCTCTCACCTCAATTAGTTCATTCTCATCTCTTGAGCTCATCTTCTTCTTCCTTGAGCAAAAGCTTGCTAGGTTTTTCTAAAGAGAGAAAATATTGTGAGAGAAATAAAACTAAAGTGAGCCCACTTCTTATTTCATCATCCTCTACTAGATTAGTAATTTAGTATAGGGTGTTAGCTTCACTAATCTCTCAATTAGTGAAGTAGTAGCCTGAGTTAGTGTCTCCTCGACGTAGATCATCTTCGGCCTCGAAGACTTCAAGAAAGATCATTCCTTTCACCTTGAGAAGCCATGCAAGAGTCCGGGAGTACAATGATCGCAGCGAAGGGACCACTACAATGAGCTATTGAAGTGAAGGACCGGTCTACAAAGGTTGTATTCCGTTATCACTTAGTTATAAAGTAGTTTACTTTATAGTATCACTCCTAAAACTCTTGCTAGATCCTAGGTGAGGTTGTTTGGCACACTAGAAAATTTGAAATTAGCATGTTTGATGTCTTGTGAAACCTTGTGGTTGTGCCAAAGAACCCTACATACCCAAAATCCACCTGTTTGCATGACTCCTTTAAGCCATGGTAGGGAGGAAATCAAAGCACAGTGGGATCCACACAAGACTCTATGACGATCTCGGATCTACAGACTAACCTGTACCAGTGTCACCGGAAGACTGCTATCTGACAATAAGTATACTGCCAACTAGGAGTCCTCAGCGAGTCCGTTCTGTGTACCCATTCTCCAATGAGCACCTGTGTACAATCTTTGATGTCACACACCAATGGTTGTGGGATCAACCATCGCCCTCTAAGGGACAAGAAACGTACACACTAGTATACTCTGGAATATCGATGCCTTAGTCTCGATATTCCCACGACTAGGAACTGATTAAAGGATGTACTTTTGGACCATCCTGGCCCCACTAGTATGATCTCATCATAGTCCTGGCAGTCAAGTACATATCCTAAGGGCTTTATCAATATGCGAGAGCAAGACAGTATAGAATACCAGCCAACATGTTAAGATAAAGAGTAACCAGATAGTACACTATCATGTCGAGCAAGAAAGTCCTCTATATATATATATATCCAAGCATCCACTATAATATACATCACATGTACAATAATGGCCTCTAGGGCATACATATTCCTAACAACCATGACTACGAAATCTGGCAAATGGATGTTAAGACCGCCTTTCTAAATGGTGATTTAGAAGAGAGCGTGTTCATGACTCAGTCAGAGGGCTTCGTAGATAGTGGGAGCAGCGGAAAGGTATTCAAGCTGCTTAAATTCATCTACGGGTTAAAGAAGGCATCGCGGAGTTGGAACATCTGTTTTGATGTCATTGTCAAAGAGTTTGACTTCGTCAAAAATGTAGATGAACCTTTTATATAAAAAATGGTGGCAGAGAGTAAGGTTGTCTTCCTCGTATTGTACGTGGATGACATACTCTTAATAGGAAATGACATTCCTATGCTGCACTCGGTCAAGCTCTTCTTATCACAAAGATTCTCAATGAAAGATCTAGGTGATGCCTCCTACATCTTGGGGATTAAGATCTATAGAGATAGATCTAAACGGATACTGGGATTGTCCCAATCCAGGTACATTGACACCATACTAAAACGGTTTAGTATGGAAGAATCCAAGCGTGGGGTTTTACCCACGATCTCAGGACTTACTCTCTCCAAAAATATGTCTCCCAAGACTGATTTGGAGAGAGCTCGCATGCAAGGGATACCCTATGCTTCGGCAGTAGGCTCTATCATGTACGCGATGCTATGTACCAGACCCGATGTAGTATACTCA
Organism: Agapanthus africanus; assembly: GCA_030015575.1. Classification (NCBI taxonomy): domain Eukaryota; kingdom Viridiplantae; phylum Streptophyta; class Magnoliopsida; order Asparagales; family Amaryllidaceae; genus Agapanthus; species Agapanthus africanus. Next base: position 133,198,167 of record CM057343.1, read on the forward strand.
CTAAGTGTAGTGAGTAGGTATCAAGCATATCCAGGAGAGAGTCACTGGACAGCTGTGAAGAGCATTCTCAAGTACTTGAGAAGGACTAAAGGGATGCTCTTGGTGTATAGTAACGAAGAACTCCAAGTGGAGTTCTTTACCGATTCGAGCTTCCAGTGTGATAAAGACGACTCTAAGTCGGCCTCGGGATTTGTCTTTACCCTCAATAGAGGGGCGGTTTGTTGGAAGAGTTCCAAACAGGAAACCGTGGCAGACTCGACGATGGAGGCTGAATACATCGCTGCCAACGATGCTGCTGTTCATCACAGAAAACTGCATTTTATACCGCCCATTCTTATGCTCGTTTGTTTATAGGCAGGTGCTTTTAATCCGTGTTTGCTACATATTTACAGGTTACAGGTTCCTAGTCCAAAATAACGCAAATGATACAAAATCTCTACTGTTACGCCAAAATCCAGGACATCTGTTGCCAGCAGAAAAAAGCCGGGTTCTGATCATCCGTATCCGTCCAGTGCGGCGTACCTGTTCCAGAGACAAGACAAATGACAGTGGTCATTCATGTCTCAGACAAGCACAAAGCACGAGAGGGGCAGCACAAAGCACGAGAGGGTCAAACACAAAGCACGAGAGGGACATGCACAGAGCACGAGAGGGTATGGTGCATTCAATGCATAAAGTGTTGATGTGATTCAAAAATTCAAAAATTCAAACTTCCCTCCAAATTTTGGATGAATTCAAATTCAAATTAAAGGAAAGGTCTTGTTCTTTTGCCTATAAAAGGAAACCATTGGGTAAGTGAGAAGGAGTCCAATTTTGCCATACATTGTATCATTCTTTTACTTAGCTTCCCCTTGAGGTCCTTGCCTTCTCTTGATCTTTCAACCTCTTCATTGAGCTTGAAGGTTTAAGGGTTGGTTATTGATCTCAAGGGTTGTATCATTATGGAATCAATAAAGCTCTTCTCTTTTGTGCTTCATTTCACATGAGTTCTTTACCCTTCTCTTGACCTTGCAACCTCTTGATTGAGCTTGCAAGTTAAGGGTTGGCTATTGATCCCATGGCTTGTCTTGAGTTCTATGGTTCTTAGTGTTACTTTCTTTCTTATCTCTTTCTTGCATTTTTCATTCTTGTCTTTTATTACTTGCAATTTATTACCATGCACTTTAATTACTTGCTTGTAATCTTTTCTTTTCTTTGTTATTCTTTTTGTTCTCTCTTTTTGGTTCGTTTTTGTGAATGGTTGTAATTGTTGTTGTTAAGAATCAATACGATATTGTAAGTTAACGTTTCTTTGCTCATTTCCTTTTCCCGTTATTTTCCATTGAACTCCGCCCAAACGATACGCAAGCGCTCCGTTAAGCACCCTACCCTAACAAGGTAACGGTGATTCCTAACCCCGACCGGTTGCGTTCGGTTTGGCCGGAGGCGAAAGCAAGAGACAAGAACGGAAGGACAAGGGTAAATAAGCCGGATTCCACGAATACCGTGCTAAATCCCCTAATCTACGTTGTTGCCAATTGCTCTAGCTTCAATTGATCAAGACTCGGCTCAAAGGTTTTGAGTACGGATTTCCTTAGCTTACAATTTCGTATCTTTTTCTTAACAACTTTGTACTTGCATATAACACATAGGTTAGAATCGAACAAACACATACAAATTCTTTATTGACTCGTCTAAAACAAGAACGGACATACAACCATCTCCCTGTGGATCGACCCGTGCTCAACCGGCTAGCTGCAAAGCGACACCGTCTTGATTGCGGTTAACTATAATTCTTTCAATCAAATGGCGCCGTTGCCGGGGAGACGGTAGCGTATTTTCTTTCTTGTTATTCGGGTTAATATTTTTTTTGTATATATTTATAAATAAAAAAATATATATCTGTTTGTTTTTTTTTGATAATTTTTGTGAGCAAGTCTGCAGATTTTTGCGGATTTGCAAACGGCGATTGTGGGAAGCAAAGTGTGCATTCAAGGCTAAGGTGATTGCAAAGTACAGTGCCAAAGATCCGGGTAGTTTGACCCGCACAAGAGAACTTTTCAAGCTTACCGGATTTGATTCAACGGGGGTTTCCTAACCCAAAAACTTGACGGTACGCACTTTACTAACACCTTCTTCTCAAATCCGACGCATCCAATATACTATTCTTTGCAGGATTCTTTGCAAGTTCGCTAGCAAACGCTAAAAAATTGACTAACCCGTATTTGTTGCAGTGCCGTGCTTAAACTAAAAAACGATTGTTTGATTCTTTATAGAATTTTTATTGAATTGCGCATTGCATACATTAATACGGACTTAAGGGCAAGCGAACCCCACAATATACGGTAAAGGATTTCATCACCTTTTCCGTGGCCCATAAATCACGAACTTGAGCATAACGTTTACCCGCACAAATTTTAAAAGAAATTAGACTTTAAGCCTTAAGGACTTCGCGCTCATTAGGAGAAGTTAACCGTGTTTAGAACCTCGCTTAACGGTATATTGTTTACGGGGTGTCTAGGAAAGTGTTAACGGCGAAACCGCCAAAAGAGAAAGGGTTATTTAATTAAGGAACTTCGCGAAAGCGTTGGAAAACCTTCCCTTATCTCTGCACTTACCTGGCCTAGTGATCAGTGTATCTTGAGCCCGTTTCTCGACACAGTTTTAATTCGACAATCAAGTTCTGGAGCAGGTCTAGTTGACCTAGGTGAACCCTAGAACGATTAGGTGTGTGGTATTTTTGTGTCGTGATTGTTTTTGTCCAGATTCTTTTTGTGTGTATATTTCATTCTTTTGTTAATATCTAACTAACAAAAACCAAAAAAAAAAATCACATTCTTTTCCCCCTCCTTTTCTCTTCCTTTCTTTCTTTCTCTTTTCATATCATGGGTACCCCACCTCGAAAAACTCTTGCCGAACTTTGGTACCCACAACCAGACATTACATCTTACGGTTCTTGATTTGGCCGAACATCGAACGACCCCTCCATGCCCAAAGTTTCACTGAAAGATCGCATAGCAGCGTCTAGGACAAACACTTGCACTCCTCATTCCACTTTGTATCAACCTTTTCAACCTCCCACACCCGCTTATATTGATACCCCTTTTGCAAGTCGTCCTTTGTCCATCGCTGAACGTATTGAACAATCCCGTAGCCGATCTGTCACTCCTTTCACCACTTCAAATTCTTGGGATCAACAATTCCATTCACCTTCCTATCCAAATGTTGATCCTGCTCCTGTCCTGCCATTCAATTCTTACCAATCCTACCCTATTTTGCACCTTCCCTAGACATTGCTTCAGAACCGCCATTTGGGAGTTTTCAGTATCCAAACAACTTTGAATCTTTTACTGAAACCCCTTCACAACCCATGTCTAGTCTGGAACAGTCGTTGAAAGACTTTAGGGTAGCGTCAAGCGAACAGATGATGGATTTGAATGCGTCCATGGCCGCTCTCATACAACCTACTGACCCGGTAGCTAGTTTCCAGCTAGCTCCAAATTTTCCAATGTATGATGAGGCGGTAGGACAGGCTGAGAATTTGAGTGGAGAAAGTGAGCTATATACCCTTCCAAATCAAACCTACCCGTCTCAAATTGAATCCCACAACTCCTGTGTTGAAAGTCTATCAAGTTTCCCAAATGAATTTTCAGTTGAAGATAGAATGTTTAATGAGTTGTGCGACTTTGTAGTGTTTGATTTGCCAGATTGTGAAGGGACCCTTCCAAGTGAAACCACACCCAAACCTTTTGACCTCTACACCTCCATCTTAGAACCAAAATTGATTGAAATCTATGCTTTTGATGAGGTGTCTGAGAATATTGATTTTCACTTGATTGAGGATATTGACGCTGGGAATATTTTGGATGATGAACCCATAGATTTGGCTGAGTTTTTCTCTTCAAATCATCATCCCGAATCATTAAATGTTTTTCCTGAACCCCATATGCGTCTGGATTTTGATGAAATATGCATGGATGAGCTTAACTTTGAGGAGAATTTTGAGGATATTTTTAAGGATGAAACAGTTCTAGATGATGAGTCGGATTTTCCAATTTATCCTATTCCTTTCACTGACTGTGTACACCCTCCAGAACCCTTAACCGATACCCTTCCTCAATCACTTCCCCCCATCCTTTCCATCATTCCGACAATGCAAGAAACCGTATCATTTTCACTTCCTGTGTCTGGTTTACCAAGTTCGGCATACCCATGGTTTCTCACGAATCTTGAGGGATTTGACCCCATTTCTCGACGGGTAAATATATTAGCACAATCGCTTTTCACACATCGGTCATCACAAATTGTGCTAATCTATTTACTCCATTTGCACCCTCAAGTTCGTATTCCACTTTTTTTCCCTTCCGCCATTCTTCTTCTTCTCATATACCGAGACCGTATACCACTTCTATCTCCATACGGTCTCGCGTATTCTCCATCTCTTTTCTCTACGCCTTCTTTCACCAGCCACTGCTTTATCTCGATAAGATCTTTGAATGGTTGGTGTTAACTTTTGGCCTGTGTAAGGCCTTGTATAGCTTGACACTGTTCTTTCCCCCCTAATCCTGAACTTCATCGCTTAACAGTGGAAACACTGTTTCACTTAAGTTTGGGGGGAACCCTTTTTGTGTATATATTTTGTTTTGTTTTCTTTGTTGTATATAATTTGTTTTTAGGGAGCGTCGGCAATTTTGACCCTCTTGGTATAGCCTGACAGTGAGGGCACTGTCAAGTTTAAGTTTGGGGGTGCGCTCGGTAAGCTTTCTTCCTTCGCATTCATTTGTATATTTTGCATTTGCATACCTTATTAAAAACCCACAAAAATCGAAAAAGTTTCCAAAAATATAAAACTTTGTCGTCAAGTTAGCTAATAGGGTAACTTAGATTTTTATTCTGAAAGTTTAGTTGATATATTAGAAATAACTAAATTCTAGGCTTAAGAATTGAAAACCCTAAAAATAACCCTCATTATGTCTAACTTTGGTAAGTATACGTCCTAACAATTTTTTTTGAGTTCAGTTCTTGAGTTAAGTCAAGATGAAGAGAAAGTATTGAAGCTTTACTGGAGGATAAGTCTGAAAAATAGTTTCTTTTCTTGAGTTCAAATTCAGAAAGTATATACCCTACAAACTGCACTTACACGCACCTTGAAACTTGGGATAGTAGAGGATACCTAGAAATACTCTTGCCTGAAAGCCTAGTATGAAAGAAAAAACGGTATTTAAAGCTAAACACCAAAAGAGCATGTTGAAAAATATATCCGGTCTTGAAAAAGAAAAAGAAAAAGAAAAAGAAAAAAGAAAAAGAAAAAATAGAATAAAATCAAGACCTGGAAACTGCTATTTACGCTTTAAAGTTCACACATTCAGTAATCGGTCGTTAGTGCCTCAAGAAGCATTAATAGTCGCATGAAAGGTGTGTGAGCAAATCCGTCCATCCTTAATGAAAAGAAGTAGTATTTGGTATTAGGGCAAGGGTATTATAGCTTGAATTGAATTCTTGAGTGTAGGGGTGCAAATATACACACACGTAGGGGTATACAATCGATGTTTGGTAAAAGATAGAAATAAAGAATAAGACTTGTATTTTCTGTAAAGTTGATAAAAATCCCTGATTTGAGGCCGCACTTTAGAAGGAAAACTCAGGAGAACCAAGGTTAAATAGATAGGAGGTGTGAAAAATAAGGGTTGAATATTTCTAACTTAGGATGATAGAGTTTCTAATGTAAATTCTAAACTGTAGGAGTAGAATCATTGTTAACTTATGACACTAACTTGACGGGATTTTGTGGGTGTAATCCGCTGAAAACCCTCAGGAGACAACACTCCTCCTACTAGGGACACCTAGAGGTTTAACGGCTTGTTGCACGCGCTCAGTGCAATCGCGTTCCCTGCGAAAGTGCGGTTAGGATTTTATTTTTTTGAATAATTGGTTTTGCTCGGGACGAGCAAAAGTTAAGTTTGGGGGTATTTGTTCATCACAGAAAACTGCATTTTATACCGCCCATTCTTATGCTCGTTTGTTTATAGGCAGGTGCTTTTAATCCGTGTTTGCTACATATTTACAGGTTACAGGTTCCTAGTCCAAAATAACGCAAATGATACAAAATCTCTACTGTTACGCCAAAATCCAGGACATCTGTTGCCAGCAGAAAAAAGCCGGGTTCTGATCATCCGTATCCGTCCAGTGCCGCGTACCTGTTCCAGAGACAAGACAAATGACAGTGGTCGTTCATGTCTCAGACAAGCACAAAGCACGAGAGGGGCAGCACAAAGCACGAGAGGGTCAAACATAAAGCACGAGAGGGACATGCACAGAGCACGAGAGGGTATGGTGCATTCAATGCATAAAGTGTTGATGTGATTCAAAAATTCAAAAATTCAAACTTCCCTCCAAATTTTGGATGAATTCAAATTCAAATTAAAGGAAAGGTCTTGTTCTTTTGCCTATAAAAGGAAACCATTGGGTAAGTGAGAAGGAGTCCAATTTTGCCATACATTGTATCATTCTTTTACTTAGCTTCCCCTTGAGGTCCTTGCCTTCTCTTGATCTTTCAACCTCTTCATTGAGCTTGAAGGTTTAAGGGTTGGTTATTGATCTCAAGGGTTGTATCATTATGGAATCAATAAAGCTCTTCTCTTTTGTGCTTCATTTCACATGAGTTCTTTACCCTTCTCTTGACCTTGCAACCTCTTGATTGAGCTTGCAAGTTAGGGTTGGCTATTGATCCCATGGCTTGTCTTGAGTTCTATGGTTCTTAGTGTTACTTTCTTTCTTATCTCTTTCTTGCATTTTTCATTCTTGTCTTTTATTACTTGCAATTTATTACCATGCACTTTAATTACTTGCTTGTAATCTTTTCTTTTCTTTGTTATTCTTTTTGTTCTCTCTTTTTGGTTCGTTTTTGTGAATGGTTGTAATTGTTGTTGTTAAGAATCAATATGATATTGTAAGTTAACGTTTCTTTGCTCATTTCCTTTTCCCGTTATTTTCCATTGAACTCCGCCCAAACGATACGCAAGCGCTCCGTTAGGCACCCTACCCTAACAAGGTAACGGTGATTCCTAACCCCGACCGGTTGCGTTCGGTTTGGCCGGAGGCGAAAGCAAGAGACAAGAACGGAAGGACAAGGGTAAATAAGCCGGATTCCATGAATACCGTGCTTAAATCCCCTAATCTACGTTGTTGCCAATTGCTCTAGCTTCAATTGATCAAAACTCGGCTCAAAGGTTTTGAGTACGGATTTCCTTAGCTTACAATTTCGTATCTTTTTCTTAACAACTTTGTACTTGCATATAACATATGGGTTAGAATCGAACAAACACATACAAATTCTTTATTGACTCGTCTAAAATAAGAACGGACATACAACCATCTCCCTGTGGATCGACCCGTGCTCAACCGGCTAGCTGCAAAGCGACACCGTCTTGATTGCGGTTAACTTTAATTCTTTCAATCAGCTGCCAAAGAGGCTGTCTGGATGAAGAAGTTCATAACTGAACTTGGAGTGCTTCCATCCATTGAGTATCCAATACCTTTGTATTGTGATAACAATGGAGCGGTGGCTTTGGCCAAGGAACCCAGGTCCCATCAGCGATCCATGCATATTCTGAGGCGGTATCACCTGATCCGGGAGATAGTTGATCGCCGGGAGATCGAGGTCAGGAGAGTTGACACGAAGAACAATACAGTGGATCCACTTACGAAAGCCATTCCCATGATACAGTTTGAGAGACTCATCGGGATGTTGGGTATGCGATACTACAACAGCTGGCCCTAGTGCAAGTGGGAGATTGTTAGTTGTATGTAGCCTTAGAGGCCATTATTGTATATATGATGTATATTATAGTGGATGCTTGGACATATATAGAAAGGACTTTCTTGCTCGACATGATAGTATGCTATCTGGTTGCTCTTTATCTTAACATGTATACTTGTCTCTTGATGCTGTCTTGTGGTTACATGTTGGTAAAGCTCTTAGAATGTGTACTTGACTACCAGGATTATGATGCAGATCATACTAGTGGGGTCATGGTAGTCTATAAGTTCCTCCTTTAATGTTCCTAGTCATGGGTGTATCGAGACAGGGCATCGATATACCAGTGTAGACTAGCGTATACGCTTCTCGACCCATGTGATGGGCGATGGTTGATCCCATATCTATCGGTGTTTGACATCAAAGATGGTATACGGGTGCTCAGTAGAGACTGGGTACACTGGACGGACTCGCCGAGAACTCCTAGATGGTATTATACCTGACGTCAGATAGCAGTTCTCTGGTGACACTGGTACAGGTTAGTCTGTAGACCCGAGATCATCATATAGTCTTGTGTGATTCCCACTGTGCTTTGATTTCCACCTTACCACTTTCAAGAGAACGTGCAAAACGGTGGTTTTGGGGTACAGTCCCGAGTCACATAGAGGCAATGAGCGATAGGAGAGGATTTCGTCTCTTCCGGTATTAGGGGTAGATGTCGTGTTGTGCTTGATTGGCTATAACTGGAAGTCCCTGGCCAGGGCTGATTTGGAGATTTACTGGTAAGTGTTATCGGTAGTTTCTAGACCCGTTATGAGCCTCGTATCGGCATGACTTATCGAGTTATTGGGGTCTGACGTTTACCGCCCCTAGACTGAATATGCGACATCACAGACGAACAGACCGGACTGTACGGTAGTGTTACTGACAGGCTTTACAGGAGCTAGAGCGGGCTTGCTTGTTGATCTTCTGATCGCTCAATACCCGGGTAGCCGTTACGTCCAGCTAGTACCACTGACGGCTTGTGGATGCTTGATATGATCATCACCTACTGCCGGCGTATTGACGAGTCTTTTGAGTCCTACACAGTGGTTTTACTGGCTCAGGCAAAACGAGGTAGGAGCGCATATATCATATGTGCGGGACCGAGAATAATACGAGTATGAGATACCGTATTCTATTCTCACGATTTATTCATATCAGTCGGTTGTATGTGATATAGCCGGGTTATCGAATCAAGTGTTGATTCGATAAGTTGATACAGATTATATTAGTCGGTTGTATATGATATACCTGGATTATTAAATCAAGTGTTGATTTGATAATTTAATGTATAATTGTATATGTGATATACTAAATTACATTAACTAATATTAGCTCACTTAAACATTTATTTCTCACTTGTGTATGCATATAATATATATGTGATATATAATATTGTACATTTTTTGTGTCATGGTTGATGATACATGCAACATGGGTGTATGAGACTTACACCATGATAAAGATAATGTAGGGTTTATTTATTTATTGTAATTCAATTATTAGTTGGAAATTTTTCACATGACATGAAGTTTCATGAAGCTTTGAGATCCATTGACTTAGTCCACTAGTTTTGTTTTACACTAGATATTTGTTAACCCAACCATTATCTAAACACATGGTTAAGTCTCTACATTAGTATTATTAGATATTTTCTCACCCATGGTTGCCATTCACTCTCACAACATTATCTCTCTTCATATTCTTCTTCAAGCTCAAGAGCTCTCTAGCTTTTGAGCACGTGAGAAATATTAGTGAGAAAATCAATTCTAAAGTGAGCAAAAATCCTACTTCATCATTCTCTACTAGATTAGCACTTTAGTAGAGGGTGTTATCTTCACTAATCTCTCATTAGTGAATTAGTAGCTTGGGTTAGTGTCTCCTCGACGTAGATCATCTTCGGCCTCGAAAACTTCAAGCAAGTTCGTTCCTTTCTTCTTGTGAAGCCATGCTAGAGTCCGGAAGATCACTACTTGGAGCGAAGTGTAGGGTTCCTAGGCACACTAATAAGGTTCTACAAGGCATCTACCATGCCAAAATCAAAGTTTTTATGTGTCGAACAACCCTAAGAAAGATCGTATACTAGAGATTAGGCGAAACTAATAGCAAGTAAACAATTTTACTTCTAAGCGTTAGGGATTACAACCTTTGTAGATCCGGTCCTTCACTTCTAAAGCTCCGTGTTGACGTCCCTTCACTGCGATCATTGTGATCCCGGACTCTAGCGATGGTTTCCTCAGAGAAATGAACGGGCTAGGTCGTTGACTTCGAGGCCGAAGATGATCTACGTCGAGGAGACTCAAACTCAAGCTCCATCTTCCCTGGGTCAAGAAATTTGTGAAGAGTACACCCTAAGCTAAATGGCAAGTATTAGAGGATGATGAAATAGGAAGTAGGTTCACTTTGGATTTGGGTTCCTCACTCTATTTCTTCACTTGATAAAAATCTAGTAAGCTTTTCTTCTTCTTGAAGAAGAAGAAGAAGAAAGAAAAAGAATAAGAATAATATGAATTATGTAAAAAGAATAATCAAGTGAAGTCTATCATAATGCAACCATGGGTGAGTTAACCTTTGTAGAGACTAAACCATAGTTTGAGTTAATGGTTTGGTTAATAAAAATCTTATGCAAAACAAAATTAGTGGACTTTGTCAAAGATGCTTGAAAGCATCATGAAGCTTCAAGCAAAGACAAAGAAAGCCACCATTTTGTTTTACCAAAATAAATAAAAACCCAAACCATTATCTTAAATATGGTGTAAGTCATACACACACCCAAGTTTGCATGTATCATCAATCATGATACAAACTAGTGCACAAACATATATCACATATACAACTTGTGCACATCAAGTGAGAAAATCAATCTTAAGTGAACCAATACTAGTTAATGTAAAGTGATATATCAAATATATAATTATACATTAAATCATTAAATCAACACTTGATTTAATGATCCGGTCATATTTCATATAACCGACTAATATCTAGTGTATCAATATATCGAATCAACACTTGATTCGGTAACCCGGCTATATCACATATAACCGACCGATGATACAAATCGCGAGAATAGAATACAGTATCACATACTGGTATTATTCTCGGTCCCGCACATATCTCATATGCGCTCCTATTTCGTTTCGCTTGAGCCAGGAAACCTCTGTATAGGACTCTAAAGACTCGTCAATACGCCGGCAGTAGGTGGTGATCATATCAATCACCCACAAGCTGCAAGCGGTCTGCTAAACGTAACGGCCACCCGGGTATTGAGCGATTAGAAGATCAATGAGCAAGCCTCCTCACACTCCTGCGAATCCAATCAGTAACACTTACCGCACAGTCCGGTCTGTTCGTCTGATATGTCGCATATCTCGCCTAGGGGTGGTAAACGTCAGACCCCAATAGCTTGATAAGTCATGCCGATGTAAGGTCCATAACAAGCGTGAAACTACTGATAACACTTACCAGTAAATCACTGCAACCCTGGCCAGGGATTTCCAGTTATGGCCAGTCGAGCATAGCGCAACATCAACCCCCAATACCGGGAGAGACGAATCCCCTCCTATCGCTCATTGCCTCCATGTGAATCGGGACTGTACCCAAAAACCACCTATTTGCATGCCTCAACAGAGCCGTGGTAGGGTGGAAATCAAAGCACAGTGGGAGACACACAAGACTTTATGACGATCTCGGGTCAACAGACTAAGCTTTACCAGTGTCACCAGAGAACTGCCATTTGACGTAAGGTATAATACCATCTGGGAGTTCTCGGCGAGTCCGTTCAGTGTACCCAGTCTCCACTGAGCACCCACATACCATCTCTAATGTCAAACACCAATGGATATGGGATCATCCATCGCCCATCACATGGGTCGAGAAGATATACGCTAGTCTACTCTGGAATATCGATGCCCCGTCTCGATATTCCCACAACTAGGATCATTGAAGGATGTACTCATGGACTACCCAGGCCCCACTAGTATGATCTACATCATAGTTCTGCAAGTCGAGTACACATCCTAAGGGCTTTATCAACATGTAACAGAGAGACAGTAAGTATACATGTTAAAATAAAGAGCAACCAGATAGCGTACTATCATGTCGAGCAAGAAAGTCCTACCTATATATGTCCCAGCATCCACTATAATATACATCTCATGTACAGTAATGGCCTCTAGGGCATATATATAACTAACTATCTCCCACTTGCACTAGGGCCATCTGTAGTAGTGGTTGCAGTATGTCATACTTAACCATCCCATAAAAGTCTCTCTCTGGGAAAAGGCCTTTGTGAGTGGATCCGCTGTGTTGTCTTCTGAGTCTACTCTCCTAACCTCGATCATCCTGGAGATCAACTATCTCCATGATCAGGCGATACTGCCTTGGAATATGTCTGTGTCATTGATGGGACCGTGGTTCCTGGGTTAAAACCACACTTCCATTGTCTCACAATGGTAGGAACCTAGTTCATCTCATGAACTAATATACACCCAAACTTCCTCTTTGGTAGTATCTTTGATAGCGATGTCACCAGCCTTTATCGTCTAGTTTACTACGGTATCTATCTTGGAACTCTTCTAACATACCGTCCCTCTATTGAGCGTAAAGACAATGCCTGTGACTGAATCTATCATGACGATAGTTAAAATGAGTTATAGCGCTAAATTTAGTGACATTCAGTCATCTTTACCACTCTGGAAGCTATCCAGTGATTCTCCCCAGGATCGATTGATACCATCTCACTACACCTAGTGAGAATCCTAATATCCATTTAGATCTATCTCATAAATCCAAAACCCAGGATTTAGGAGGTATCACCTTTATCCTATTTGGAGAATCCTTGTGATAAGAGGAGATTGACCGTGCGTAGCATAGGAAACTCTTTTCCCATCAAGAGTATGATGTCCACGTACAATACGAGGATGACCACCTTACTCTCTACTACCTTTTTGTATGTACATGGTTCATCTACTATTTTGATGAAGTCAAACTCTTTGACTACCACATCAAAACAGATGTTCCAACTCCGCGATGCCTGCTTTATTCTGTAAAGCAACTTGCACATGTTTCCGCTGCTCCCACTGTTTACGAAGCCCTCTGGCTGTGTACTTATAGACGTTCTCTTCTAAATCAGTATTTAGAAAAATAGTCATGACACCCAACCACCAGATATTGTAGTCATGGTATGTAGCAATGTTAAGTAGGATCCGGATGGACTTAAGCATAGCCACTGGAAAAAGTTTCATCATTATCCATGCCTGGTCGATGGCGAAAACCATTAACAAGTCTAGCTTTGAAAGTCTCAACTTTTCCATCTACACCAAGTAATCTTCTCAAGATATACTTGCTCCTGATGGGGATTCAACCCTTCAGATATAGCATCTAAAGTCCATACTTTGTTGGTGTACATAGATTCCATCTCAGATCGCTAAGCATCCAGCCATTCTTACAAAGTTCCTACTCTCGATGGCGTGCTCGAAACTAGTTGGGTCATCATTTCATGATGCATTCCTCGCTCCCACTGTCATCGAGAAACTGAAGTATCTCTCAGGCAGATGAGGAACCCTACCAGATCGGCGGAGAGGCTGAGGTTCGTCGGGGACTATTGAATCCTTTGGTTTTATCAAATCATCAGCTGTAGTTTGTATAGCTGAAACTCCTTCCAGTTCTACAGAACTGAGCTTGCCTCGATCTTGTCCGGATTTTGCTTTTGACATAGGCCGAACAATCCCAAATCTTAACTTGCTTAAGACATGGGCTCTTCCCGTACCATATATCATATGGAGTGGTAGGCACTGATTTGATTGGAATCCAATTCAATAGGTATGCAGCTTCTCAAGTGCGCAACCCCCAAAAAAGAAACAGGTAACTCAGTAATACTCATCATAGAGCACACCATATCTAATATGGTGCAATTGCTCCTCCCCGATACACCTACATGCTGTGGTGTATACGGAGGAGTAATGCTGAGAAAGAATCTCATTCTCGTTTGGAATAGTCCAGGAATTCCATGCACAAGTATTCTCCTCCCTGATCTCATCATAGGACATAATACTTATACCTGTATTGGTTCTCTACTTCTGACTTATATTCTTTGAATTTCTCAAGAGCTTCAGACATGTGTTTCAACAGGAACATGTGTCTGAATCTTGAGAGATCATCAGTGAATGTAAGGAAGTACAAGGAACCAGTCCTGGCATATGTAGACTGGGGACCTTCATACACCACTATGTATCAGTCCCAAGAGTTCACTAACTTTTTCTCTGTTTCGAGTAAACAGAGCTATGGTTTTCTTATCTTTGTGACATGACCGGCAAGTTTCACAAGATGTAAATTCAAACTGATTTAAATATGCATCTAATATGTAACTTCAGCTAGTCGGGTCACATTGATATGACCTAGTCTACAATACCTCAAGAAGGAATCTTTCATTTCTGAACTCTTCTTCTTGTGTGTGTTCTGTACGTTAAGAACTGTGGTCTGATTTAGAATGTATATGCTTTTAGATAACGTGCCTGAACCGACCAACTCTTGATATAGGAAATGTGCCAAAACATTATCCAACAATACAAAATTATATCCTTCTTTAGTAAATAAAGAGACTGATATGATGTTGCATATCAGGTTCGGTATCTAATAACATTCGTTCAGAATCAGTGTATTTATTAATACAGGGTGATAACTGCCAACACTTTGGCTGCAACAATTGCACTGTTTCCAACTCTTGAAATTTATCACCCGTTCTCAGTTCTCTACCTTTCTGTAGCCCATGTAACAGATTACATATTTGGGATCCTGATCCGGTATCAAATACCCGGGACGTAGAGGATACTGAGAAACAGTTCTTTGTAATGAACACACCCGAAGAAGATGCATCAGTATGCACTGTAAGTGCACGGCGGCGCCCCGGCCGTCAATCCGACGGCCAAATGCGGAAGCGGTGATAAACTATAAATTTTTCTTGAACTGGCAAACCGCCGCGTACTAATACCCGGATCGAACCACTAACTAGTCCTAGCTATCTACAAGAAAGGGAATAGAGATATACCGACGATCCAAGTCCTCCGGTCTTCTCGTCATAGTCCCGATCTCCTGCGGAATGTCCCGTCTCCTCCTCATCGCCGGAAGTGCACCACATCGCCTACTTCTTTTACGGGCTCCCACCTCAATGCCGAGGCAACTCGGGCACGAAGCCGGCTACTCGACGTGCCCAAGATTCGCTGTAGAATATGTAGTCCTTAAGTCTCACTTTGGGGTTGTGGAATTGCCATTTGGTGGAGGAAAAAGTAGTTGGAGAGAGGTAGGGAAAAATGTAGCATGCAAAGAATGAGAATAACATTTTCCCCTCACCCAAAGAAAAAAGACCCCCCTCCTCACTAGTGGCCGGCCATCCAAGAAAATGGAGAGAGAGAATAAAGTCAAGGGGTGGGTGGATCCATCATCCAAGGGAGAGTGTGAAGTGATCATGAAAAGGAATGATCACAAAACAAAACTAACACTCCAAAACCTAATCAACTCTCAACACTCAACACCACCATCATCACCTCACAAAGTCCAACCATCATGAACCATGATGACTCAAAAAGTCATGCCATCATGAAGAAATCAAGTCAAAGGATGGTGCACATCATGAAAGCCATCATGATGCAACAAGATGCAAAGAACCCCCTCCACTAATGCCTATTTGCAACAATGCAAATAAACCCTCCTCCACCAGACTTCGGCCAATGAACGATACAAAGGAAATCGGCCGAAACGAAAAGCAAACTGGCAACTCCAGAAAACTGGTCCCGTAATAAATTACAGGAAAACCCCGATACTGTGCATACACACCCGCATTTGTATTCCGACCGAAATACAAATGCAATGAGACAAAATCTACACTGTACTATACTAGGATCCGGCTTATACCAAAACGGCTAGTAATATCCGTTCGATCCTGATCCGTGCAATACCGCACGTATCTGATTGAACCCTGCCATATATCCATACGGCCAGTAGTACAAACTGTCCGATCCTGATCCGTGCAATACCGCACGTATCTGATCGGACCTTGCCATATCTCCATACGGCCTCTACAACCTTTCGCCCGAAAGCTGAGTAACTGAATGTGGGGGACTTTAAAGACTCATCAACACCTTGGTTGTGGATCTAACCACTAGCATGTTAGAGGTATAAGCCAATACATAACGGGCTACCAGGTATTGACCAAAAGGGACGTCTGTGAGCGAACTCAGCCTCACTCTCTAATGAGCCTGTCAGTGACAATATCCGTACAGTCCGGTCCGTTCGTCTATGAGCATCGCATGGCGGGCCTAGGGGGTTGGTAAAAGTCAGTCCCCCAAAAGCGGTACAAGTCGTGTCGGAGTGTAGCCCAGAACACCCTGAGATACTACTGGAATACCTACCAGTAAATCTCCTTGCCTCGGCCGAGGGCTTTGTGTAATGGCTCTCCTAGACACAGCACGACCTCACCCCCAATACCGGGAGAGACGAACCCCTGAAGATACGCTCACTGCCTCCATGTGGCTCGGGACTATACCCAACTAAAACCTGTTTGCACGACTCCTTTGAGCCGTGGTAGGGTAGTAATCAAAGTACAGTGGGAACTCACACAAGACAAATGACGATCCCCAGGTCGATGAACTAACCTGTACACATGTCACCAGGGAACTGCCATCTGACGTCTGGTATATGACCAACTGGCATGTTCCCGGTGAGTCCTGTCCGGTGTACTCATAACCCAATGAGCACCTGTATACATCTTAGGTGATCCAACTGACACCAATGGCTTGTGAGACCGGCCACCGCCCCTCGTCGGGGTCTCGACTGTATACACTAGTCTACTATGGAGAATCGATGCCCTGTCTCGAAACTCTCATGACTAGGGACCATTTAAGGATATGCTTATAGACCCCCAGCTCCCACTTATATGATCGCCCTCATACTGCTGGTGGTCAAGCAAGAATCCTAGGGGCTCTATCAACGTGTAATAGCAACTTGTCAGGTCACCTGAAACAGTACACGATGATAAAGGTAAACCAGATAGCATACTATCATCTCGAGTAAGACTGTCCTACCGGGATAGGTCCTCCATCAATCATTGCAATCACGTACCTGTGACCTAATAATTGACTCTGAGGGCACTATCTCCAACAATCTCCCACTTGCACTCAAGGCTAATTATTGCGATGTCGCATACTCACAGCCCGTGTGATACCGAACACCCAACTCCTCTACTAGTCAGTCTCACAAAGCTCGTTTGCGAAACTATTGCGTTTGAGGAATAGCCTCAGTGAGTGGATCCGCTTTGTTGTCTTTTTCCATGTCTCTCTATATCTCAAGTTCGCGGAGAAACCCATCTCCCGAAATGAGCAATACCTGTCTTAGAATATGTCTGGATGTCTGATGGGACTTAGCTCATAAATGAACACCAAATCCAAACTTCTTAGACTGTATCGTCAACTGAACTTAATCAGTATCTTGCGCCATGCCACCCTCAGTATTGCCTTGGACCACCTGTCCAAAATACTGCCCCTCATCAGAAGGAAAACTATAGCTCTGACAACCTCCTTGTCGTCCATGTCACCTTGGAAGTCTGGAATGATAACTGTTTCCCGAATGAGGCTGTCGTTATCATATCCCTAGAACATCCACTTATGTTCTAAAACTGCTTCCGACTGTTTCTCCATGATCGGATCAATATCAACTTATTGCATCTAGTGCAAGAACAATATCTGGTGTGGTACTTGACATCTCATGATTGACTCAATTGCCTGAGCAAGTGATCTGCCAATCATGCACATCCCTCTCCCCTTTAGTCTGTAAGACACCTTTAGAGAGGGTGACTCCATTACCTGCAGGTACACTACCGTGCCAGGAGTCGTCCATTCTAAATACTCTTAGAATGCTGTCTAAGTATCCAGATTGGGAAACCACCCAAATCTAGATCTAAAACCATAGATCTAGTGACCAGTATGTCTGATATAATGTCCAAGTCCATGTGGAGAAACCACTGTGTGACGACCAAAGTATAACCGATCGTAGTATAGGAGTTTCCTTTCCTACTTTGTGTATGTCATCCAAATACCAGGATATCACACCCTACTACCTTCTCAACAGATCCATCCCCTATTCTGATGAAGTCAAACCTATGACTGTCACGTCAGAAATAGATGATCTATCTCCGCTACATGTGCTTTAGTCTATAAATAGACATAAGCTACCTGTCCACCAATGCTTCCGCTGCTCCCACTGACTACGACAACCCTCTGGCAGAGTCATATAGACGTACACTTCTAAAACTAGTTTAGAACGACGCTATACTCATCCTCCCACCGGGTCTCACAGCCTGGAACAACAGCAATGGTAATTATGGGTAAACAAGAACTTCCCTGTCACCGTCCTTGAGGCTACCGTAGTACCTCTCGGGTGGCTGAAGTTACCCACCTTATCTGCGGAGTGGCCAATGGAATGTCAATCCAGATTGAATCTTTAGGTTCCTTATCAAATCTTCAGTAATCGTTTGTGGTTCTGGAATCACTTCCAGTTCTACCATACTCCCACTACTGTTTTCTGAAAAAAAATCCATTTTTTTAATAAAACTGTGGCGAGTCTAGAACAATATTGCTATTGTTCATCCAGATGGTAGAAAGTCAACCCGCGTCATAGCCTGGGTCAACCCACAAACAGCCATTACAGAAACGTGCCTTGAGTTGTCTAGTGTCTGGTTTTAATCATAAACCGGACAACTCCCTGTACCTTAACAACGTTAAGATATGAACTGTTCTATATCCAATATAGAAACAGAGGCACTGATTTAATTGAACCAGATTCAAATCATGCAGCTGTCTCCAGTGCATGTCAACTTAATGGAAGGAGGCCGATCAGCGTTACTCAACTTAGGAATGCTTCCAATTATGAGTAACCTGAAAGAGAAGCAATTTCTCTTTATCATTACTATCAACTGAATACCATACACAAGTATCTACATCTTCGATCACTTTGAAGAATCCCGATACTTGCCACACTTGGTTCTCTACTCTATTCAAATACCTATAACTTCTCAAAATTCAGACCCTGTGTTTCCACGAAACACCTGTCTAAAAACTAGAGAAGTCATAAATAAACCGAATATAGTACGAGGACCTACCCCTCTGTCCTGATGGACCCTGGACAACATACAATATTCTGTATAAGTCCCTTGAGTCTGAAAACGCATTCACTGTGTGTCGTAGGTTGAAAACTGTAATTATGGTTAAGAAGAATTACACCGCTGTTTAATGCTCCTTACCTAACCATCCACTGATATAGGTAAATGTCGTAGACATAATTTCAGAAAGGTATATCTCACTCTATGAAAATAGACGTACAGATATATCAATTTGAAATTGGTACATAACTGCGGATATTCAAAACCAAATATTTGCCGACCGGCAAACAGCCCAGGTGATTTCCTCAAATATCACCGATTACAACGAATCCCGATATAATGAGGATAATCACCCAATTCCCAATAACTTACTCCCACTCATCATCTGTAAAGCCATACAGATGTGAGAATCATAACTGGTAAATACATACCCTGGAGTAAGTATCTAATCGGGAAATCAGTTTTCCTTTAACAGTACACAGTGAGACTGAAACATTGAAATGTTTCGATGGGGTATCCCGGTATTCCTAGTAATGCCTCTTCCAGATTCACGACTGTAACCGTATAATCCTTTGCTACCTCTCCAAATCCCTTCTTATGTCTTTAGTCTTTACCTTCTGCACACCCCTTAGGCCAAATGGTTTTCTTCCTTCCCTACCGTTCGGCACCAGCCTATGGTTTGGAAGAAGACTATCCAATAAGCATAATGGGTGTACTGTCCCAATCCTAGGAACACTCGCAATGCGAGAGGAGGTGAGGATAAAAGACAACTGAATAAACCTCATTCCTATTTCTCCTGAACCAGAATCCATCCCCGAACTGGAACAAGTTCCTTTCGAGTTCGTACATAACCATACGATGGAGTATCCAATAAACTGTGGATCTTCGTAGTAATACGGAGTGTCCAGGAGAAAATCAAAGGTGATTTTAGGATTGGCGAAGAAATACCTGGTTTGGTCATGAATATCTGTTGCAATTTACTTTGCCCTCTTACTAATCCCTTGCTTTGTCTTAACTTAATACTTCTGCACACCATCGTTATGCTAATTGGTTTTCTTCATTCCCTACCGGTCGGCACCAGCCTAAGGTTTGGAAGAAGACAATCCAATTTGCGTAATAGGTGTACTACCCCTAAACCAAGGAGTACTCGTAACCTGAGAGAGGGTAAAAGGAAAAGACAACTGAATAATCATATCCGTTTTCTCCAGAACCGGAAACCATCCTCGAATAAATTCCTTCGAGTTCGTATCTAACCATACGATGGTTTTGTCCAATGGAAGTGGACGTTCGTAGTAATACGGGGTGTCCTGGAGAAAAGGGTAAAAGTAGGAGTGGCAATGAGGTTTGCAACTCTGACAATCCAAAAGCCAGTGTTTAAGAAGGTTCGGTCAACTTGGTCACTGAGTCATAGTCTTAGGGTCTGGTCAATGGTCGCTGCCAAAGAGAGAGAGAAAAGAAACACTCAGCGTGCACTCTAACCTAGATCAGAATAGTTACCAATTTATCTAATCTGGAAACCTCCCACTGTACCGTCAAATTCTCCTCCAAACCTGAAAGAAGAATTAGTCGGGATCACCCGAGGAGTAAACTAACTCATCAGTGGGAATCGGGATCCAACTCTCATCGCATGACAACGTGACGGAATCCGCTCACGGTATCACACTCCAGAAGGTATGCGCATATCTGGCAAGTTTCAGTTCTTTTGAAACTCCCGATATGATTTCTGCCCCATGCTCTTATGACCTTGACTTTGGCCAACATATCATAAGTCACATGTCAAGTTCTACCCGTCATTCTCCAGGTTAATTTGAATCCACCCGTACCTACCCTTGACTTTGGCCAAAATGGCAGTACGACTGTCCCAAACCAACGCATCTATCTATGCTGCATATGAATACCCAATAGCTACTAATCACTGTGCCTTGACTTTGGCCAACATACACAGCTTGAATACTATTGACCATCCATATGAAACGACGGAGGGCTACGAATAGTTTCTGGCGAAAACCTTTAACGTAAAGAACTTGATATCGTTGAAGGAGCTGATAGCTTTTTAGAAATATAGTGACGACAACTTCCGTTAAAGAGGTCACTCCCGGTGAAGGGATCTCGGCTCTTTCCCCGTAGAATGAGGTGCAGGATATTCCAACTGAATACCACGGTGCAAAGCAAAAGTAATCGGCTATAGTGAAGTTAATGCCCTGACGCAAACTTTTTGTCCAAGGGGTCACTCCCGGTGAAGGGATCTCGGCCCTTGCCTCGTCGACTGAGGAGCAGGATATTCCAACTGAATACCACGATGCAAAACAAAAGTGAACGTCCTTGCAATAACAGCTTTTTGAAAAGTGTTCCAACAACATCAGATTAGGTTTGTTTTAACTTGCATTGATCCGAATCAACGCAGTCCCATCAATTGATCACACCAAAAAGAACGAAAATATACTGATGTACGTATATGCCATCCGCATTCGCCACTGGGTCCCGTCATTACCCGTTAGGTTAGCTAACTAACGACAGAGCGGGGACTGGACTAGCGCGGATGCAAAACATATACAACATCTACTAATATATATACCAATATATTATATTTCGCTCAAGGCGTGAAAAAAATGCAACATCACAGAAAATGTACAGCATCACAGAAACAATACAGATATCTGGGATCCCCGGGTTTCACAGAGCCGCTGAAACCCGACGTTCCCCTGGTCGTGTGGATAGCCTGTGCAATGAAATGCTAGACCCCTACGGGCGCGGCAAGTTACCCGCCAAAACCTGAAGCGAGGCAGCCCCCTTCAGCGCCGTGAACGGACCACCCAGCACTTCACGGAATCCGGTAACTTGGGCACCCCTCCTGGGTCAACCTGTACCCCCTACGAGTGCGGCGAATAGCCCGCCAATTCTAGAGCGAAGCCCCTTCCGTCCCAATGCCATGAGATGCGGGCTTGTTGCCCTCCAGAACCCGGCTATCCGTGCACCCCACCACGGGGCAATCCTAGTACAGAAAGTAAAATATACATACAACGGGTACATCGACCGCAACCTGGCCGTGTCCCAAAAAAAATAATACAAACAGGCAGTGACGGCAGTCCACATGTCGGACGCTCGCCCCGCAATATCAAATGTACATAATACAACAGAAACTGTACTAGCATTGCATCCAGGCTATCCCCACGACCGATCCGCAACATCACAGCAAAAACAGAACATCAACGTGAAAGTCACGTTCGCAAATCCGTCTAACCGGGCTATAGCAGTTAGACCGGATTTACCGATCAAGTGACATTCACGGTCGCAGATATAATGTAAATACTGTGAAATAATGTGTTTAAAATATCCGATCAATCAAAAATTAACAAGTGGGCCCCCAAGCAATACTGTAGCACTCACAGAAATTCTGGGCCCAATTTTAATATTCCAAAACCCCTAAAATCTCCCCAGAAGCCCACTGTAAAAACCCAACCCACTGATTCCTCCATACTGCGGCGGAACCGCGGCCACAAGTGGGTTTTGGCCGCGGTTCCGCGCTCTGGTTAGAAGATCAGTGCGTCGAATTTGTACAGTAGTCTTACAATTTCTAGTACATCAATATTTTACAACCTGAAAAATTTTTTTGGGGACTGAAAAAATTCAACAGAAAAATGATGTGAAGCAATACGGGTTTTGGAACATTCGATCGATCGGAACTGAAAAACACATTACACAAAGCTAGACTAAGTTAATGGCGAGGCTCTGATACCACTGTAAGTGCACGGCGGCGCCCCGGCCGTCAATCCGACGGCCAAATGCGGAAGCGGTGATAAACTATAAATTTTTCTTGAACTGGCAAACCGCCGCGTACTAATACCCGGATCGAACCACTAACTAGTCCTAACTATCTACAAGAAAGGGAATAGAGATATACCGACGATCCAAGTCCTCCGGTCTTCTCGTCATAGTCCCGATCTCCTGCGGAATGTCCTGTCTCCTCCTCATCGCCGGAAGTGCACCACATCGCCTACTTCTTTTACGGGCTCCCACCTCAATGCCGAGGAAACTCGGGCACGAAGCCGACTACTCGACGTGCCCAAGATTCGCTGTAGAATATGTAGTCCTCAAGTCTCACTTTGGGGTTGTGGAATTGCCATTTGGTGGAGGAAAAAGTAGTTGGAGAGAGGTAGGGAAAAATGTAGCATGCAAAGAATGAGAATAACATTTCCCCTCACCCAAAGAAAAAAGACCCCCCTCCTCACTAGTGGCCGGCCATCCAAGAAAATGGAGAGAGAGAATAAAGTCAAGGGGTGGGTGGATCCATCATCCAAGGGAGAGTGTGAAGTGATCATGAAAAGGAATGATCACAAAACAAAACTAACACTCCAAAACCTAATCAACTCTCAACACTCAACACCACCATCATCACCTCACAAAGTCCAACCATCATGAACCATGATGACTCAAAAAGTCATGCCATCATGAAGAAATCAAGTCAAAGGATGGTGCACATCATGAAAGCCATCATGAAGCAACAAGATGCAAAGAACCCCCTCCACTAATGCCTATTTGCAACAATGCAAATAAACCCTCCTCCACCAGACTTCGGCCAATGAACGATACAAACGAAATCGGCCGAAACGAAAAGCAAACTGGCAACTCCAGAAAACTGGTCCCGTAATAAATTACAGGAAAACCCCGATACTGTGCATACACACCCGCATTTGTATTCCGACCGAAATACAAATGCAATGAGACAAAATCTACACTGTACTATACTAGGATCCGGCTTATACCAAAACCGGCTAGTAATATCCGTTCGATCCTGATCCGTGCAATACCGCACGTATCTGATCGAACCCTGCCATATATCCATACGGCCAGTAGTACAAACTGTCCGATCCTGATCCGTGCAATACCGCACGTATCTGATCGGACCTTGCCATATCTCCATACGGCCTCTACAACCTTTCGCCCGAAAGCTGAGTAACTGAATATGGGGGACTCTAAAGACTCATCAACACCTTGGTTGTGGATCTAACCACTAGCATGTTAGAGGTATAAGCCAATACATAACGGGCTACCAGGTATTGACCAAAAGGGACGTCTGTGAGCGAACTCAGCCTCACTCCCTACTGAGCCTGTCAGTGACAATATCCGTACAGTCCGGTCCATTCGTCTATGAGCATCGCATGGCGGGCCTAGGGGGTTGGTAAAAGTCAGACCCCAAAAAGTGGTACAAGTCGTGTCGGAGTGTAGCCCAGAACACCCTGAGATACTACTGGAATACCTACCAGTAAATCTCCTTGCCTCGGCCGAGGGCTTTGTGTAATGGCTCTCCTAGACACAGCACGACCTCATCCCCAATACCGGGAGAGACGAACCCCTGAAGATACGCTCACTGCCTCCATGTGGCTCGGGACTGTACCCAACTAAAACCTGTTTGCACGACTCCTTTGAGCCGTGGTAGGGTAGTAATCAAAGTACAGTGGGAACTCACACAAGACAAATGACGATCCCCAGGTCGATGAACTAACCTGTACACATGTCACCAGGGAACTGCCATCTGACGTCTGGTATATGACCAACTGGCATGTTCCCGGCGAGTCCTGTCCGGTGTACTCATAACCCAATGAGCACCTGTATACATCTTAGGTGATCCAACTGACACCAATGGCTTGTGAGACCGGCCACCGCCCCTCGTCGGGGTCTCGACTGTATACACTAGTCTACTATGGAGAATCGATGCCCTGTCTCGAAACTCACACGACTAGGGACCATTTAAGGATATGCTTATAGACCCCCAGCTCCTACTTATATGATCGCCCTCATACTGCTGGTGGTCAAGCAAGAATCCTAGGGGCTCTATCAACGTGTAATAGCAACTTGTCAGGTCACCTGAAACAGTACACGATGATAAAGGTAAACCAGATAGCATACTATCATCTCGAGTAAGACTGTCCTACCGGGATAGGTCCTCCATCAATCATTGCAATCACGTACCTGTGACCTAATAATTGACTTTGAGGGCACTATCTCCAACATGCACTTTCTTCGTTTGGGTGGCATGGGAGTCCTGGTATTCCCCTATTTCCTGCTCGGTCTTATAACAATTATAAGTTGGAGCGGGACCAACGTTCCCCAGCTCAGTATAACAAGCGTGTTCGGTCAATACATCCATATTATTATCTTGATTAAGGCATGACATGGTCGTTACCTGGAAAGAGAGAGAGAAGAAAACACTCTGCTTGCGCTCTTACAAGATTAGATTGGTTATATATTTTATCTAATCAGGATGGCTCCCACAGTTTCTATCAAATCTTCCTTCAAACCTTAAAAGGAAAGACTAGCCGGGATTAATTACACTCTACAAGTTCGCCAATCTTTCAGCCAGGCCAGTGCCGGTACTTTGAGGGAGGTTCCCCCGTGCTTTCGCACGGGCCTAATTAAAATAAACCTCGTTTTCCCAGAGGCGTAACCCCGTTGACACCTTTCTAGACACCTACTTGATCGGCTAATTGTAAAGTGCAAAACTCTCCCAGGAGTAACAATTACTCGCAGTGGGTATCGGGATCCAACTATCTCATAGAAGGTATGCAATCTCATTGCAAATTTCAACACTTGAAACTCCCGATAAAGGTTTTTACCCCTAGTACTTATGACCTTGGTTATGGTCAACAAATCTCAAGCACTAGTCAAGTTCAACCCGTCATTTCTTGATTAATTAGACCCGTTCACATGACCCTTGGCTAAGGTCAACAAAATCACATGCCCGTCCCAATTAATCTGCATCATATACATTATAGGAAGACATCACTTAGCTACCGTACACTACGCCTTGGCTAAGGTCAACAAACGTAGCACGAATACTAAGTACTCTACTTCCTAAAATGACGGAGGGTTGCGGATGATTTTTAAGAAAATCTTTAACGCTTTGAACTTGATCTCGTTGCAGAATCAAATGGTTTTAAATGGAGTGTTTTTGAGGCTTCTGCTAGTTTCGCTAAAGAGGTCACTCCCGGTGAAGGGATCTCGGCTCTTTCCTCGTCGAATGAAGTGCAGGATATTCACAATACCACTATGCAAAGCAAGAACTAGAAAAGCAGTCAAAAGACAAATCGAAGATTGTAGCATCTGCTAATTATTGCTAAAGAGGTCACTCCCGGTGAAGGGATCTCGGCTCTTTCCTTATCGAATAAGGTGCTGGATGTTCTACAAGGAACACCGCTATGCAAAGCAACAACTAGAGCTACCTAATTTTTGAAATTCGATTCCACAACATCATTTAGGTTTATTTTTCTTTCATTAATCTCATTAATGAATGTCCCATCATATAAGTCACCTAAACATCACAGATAAATACAATGTACGCTTATGCTATCCGCATTCGCCTCGATGTCCCGTCTACACCGTTAGGTTAGGTAACTAACGGCACAGCGGGGCAGGGCTAGCGCGGGTGTAAAACATAAGCAACGTCTATATAATATATTATATATACTATATACAGTATCTATCTGAGCATATCACATGATCACATCACAGATAACGCAGTAGAAAACAACATATGAAATATTGGATATACTAGGACGTCCGTATTTTATTTTGAGCCTGTATAAAACACGGATTCCACGGTCGTGATGAATAGCCAATCCCACACCCCTAGACCCCTACGAGAGCGGCAAGCAACCCTACCAATTCTAGAGTTAGGAGACCCGGACTCGACTCCTCGAGGTGGTCTCCCACTGGACCCTAGAACCTGGTTACTTGTGCTCCCCTCTTGGGTCTATCCTAATGCGGAAAAGTAAATAATATACATCAACGGTGACATCTTCCTCAACCTGGAAGTGCCCCAAATAAAAGAATATTACATACAAGTTTTTACATGAATGAAAATGAAAAACTCTCATCTCACATAAAAAAAACCCGGGCTATTCAAAACACGACGATCCAATATAACATATCCAGCAACACATAACATCACATGTCATCAACGTAAGTAAATATGCGTATCCCAATTGTCGTTGATGTATAGTAACGAAACCGGCGATACTCCATATATTACACTTACGGTCGCAGAAAAAAAAGTGTAAAAACTACAACAGTTGGAATCCGCAACCTCCTTAGACATCGTATGCCTAACCAAATGAATTCCTTAGACATCGCATGCCTAACAATTATAAACCCCGCATTTTAGTCTCATTATCGAAAACTCTTTTCAATATCAAGTCGGGCAATTCAATAAGATTCCCGACAACCTGATCGAATGTTCGTCGCAAACTTTAGTAGACGGACGCACCCCCAAATGCCATCGACGAAGTGCACTAAGGAGGAACACCGCTACCGCGAGCACCCGAACGGATGCTTTTGGCTACGGGGTTCTCCTACAGTCACTTGGTCGGGGCTATGGGGCGTGGCTGTCTATTAAGTTTACCCGGCGAGTATCCGCGTACGCTACGTGATTGCGACGGACTTTTGATCACATCAAAATTCCGTGGCAATCGATCAATTGAGACTGAACTGCTAGATTTATAACATTCAAATTAGTTATCTCATAACTACTTGTGGATTCCAAATATTGTATCACATTCCAGATAAATAGACAATGTTAAACTTTCCGATCGAATGATCAAACACCCAAGATTTCCTAAATAGTTCTCAACACTTGAAATAAATTTAAAAACATCTATTTCATACCACAGTACCAACGGTCCAGCCGTAGAAGGGTCAAGCCAACGCCTCATATGTGGCAACGCTGTACTGCCCTAAACCCTAAGGTTCAAAAGGCAGTTCAAGACGGTCACATAATCGAGTTAAGGTTTGTTGTCTTCTAGAGGGTCCATCGCGTTACTTGCACGACTTAGAACGTTCTTAAACTATGGAAAAATCCAACACTTGGAAATTTTCCGGCAGGGGAAAAAGTGAGTTATTGATATCCGGTCGAACTTTTTAAAACGTTCTAAAATTACCCGGAAACACACATAGACGAAGTTAAACTTTCCGATCGAATCAACGAGTCCCCAATACAACCCAGAAAACTCAACTCTTGAGTATAAATTAAAAATACCTAGAAACAATAGAAAATTTAATAGGGACATTACTGTGCAAAATGGAAAGAATGACGTCATCTTATGGCCGTGGAACCGCCGCGGGAGCCATGCTCCAGCCGCGGTTCCGCGGTGCTTTGGGTGCCAAACTTTGTCGCTTTGCACAGTTTTCCATATAATTGCATGCTGAATTTTTTAAGCATTTTTAATTCATAAAAAAACACATTTTCAGAAAATGTCCAGAGAAGGGTTCAAATTAGGGTTTCGGGGTTCGATCGGACTTTTAACTTCGTAGACACGTCGCCTAATACTCTAGCTAGGCTCTGATACCACTATAGGATTCCTAGGCATACTAACAAGGTTCTACAAAGCATCTACCATGCCAAAATCAAAGTTTTTATGTGCCAAACAACCCTAAGCAAGATCGTATACTAGAGATTAGGCGAAACTAATAGCAAGTAAACAATTTTACTTCTAAGGGTTAGGGATTACAACCTTTGTAGATCCGGTCCTTCACTTCTAAAAGCTCTATGTTGACATCCCTTCGCTGCGATCATCGTAACCCTGGACTCTAGCGATGGTTTCCTCGGAGAAATGAACGGGCTAGGCCGTTGACTTCGAGGCCGAAAATGATCTACGTCGAGAAGACTCAAACTCAAGCTCCATCTTCACTAGGTCAAGAAATTTGTGAAGAGAACACACTAAACTAAATGGCAAGTAGTAGAGGATGATGAAATAGGAAGTGGGTTCACTTTGGATTTGGATTTCTCACTCTATTTCTTCACTTGATAAAAATCTAGTAAACTTTTCTTCTTCTTGAAGAAGAAGAAGAAGAAAGAAAAAGAATAAGAATAATATAAATTATGTAAAAAGAATAATCAAGTGAAGTCTATCATAATGCAACCATGGGTGAGTTAACCTTTGTAGAGACTAAACCATAGTTTGAGTTAATGGTTTGGTTAATAAAAATCTTATGCAAAACAAAATTAGTGGACTTTGTCAAAGATGCTTGAAAGCTTCATGAAGCTTCAAGCAAAGACAAAGAAAGCCACCATTTTGTTTTACCAAAATAAATAAAAACCTAAACCATTATCTTAAATATGGTGTAAGTCATACACACACCCAAGTTTGCATGTACCATCAATCATGATATAAACTAGTGCACAAACATATATCACATATACAACTTGTGCACATCAAGTGAGAAAATCAATCTTAAGTGAACCAATACTAGTTAATGTAAAGTAATATATCAAATATATAATTATACATTAAATCATTAAATCAACACTTGATTTAATGATCCGGTCATATCTCATATAACCGACTAATATCTAGTGTATCAATATATCGAATCAACACTTGATTCGGTAACCCGGCTATATCACATATAACCGACCGATGATACAAATCGCGAGAATAGAATACAGTATCACATACTGGTATTATTCTCGGTCCCACACATATCTCATATGCGCTCCTATTTCGTTTCGCTTGAGCCAGGAAACCTCTGTGTAGGACTCTAAAGACTCGTCAATACGCCGGCAGTAGGTGGTGATCATATCAATCACCTACAAGCTACAAGCGGTCTGCTAAACGTAACGGCCACCCAGGTATTGAGCGATCAGAAGATCAACGAGCAAGCCTGCTCACACTCCTGCGAATCCAATCAGTAACACTTACCGCACAGTCCGGTCTGTTCGTCTGATATGTCGCATATCTCGCCTAGGAGTGGTAAACGTCAGACCCCAATAGCTTGATAAGTCATGCCGATATAAGGTCCATAACAAGCGTGAAACTACTGATAACACTTACCAGTAAATCACTGCAACCCTGGCCAGGGAATTCCAGTTATGGCTAGTCGAGCATAGCGCAACATCAACCCCCAATACCGGGAGAGGCGGATTCCCTCCTATCGCTCATTGCCTCCATGTGAATCGGGACTGTACCCAAAAACCACCTGTTTGCACGACTCAACAGAGCCGTGGTAGGGTGGAAATCAAAGCACAGTGGAAGACACATAAGACTCTATGACGATCTCGGGTCAACAGACTAAGCTGTACCAGTGTCACCAGAGAACTGCCATCTGACGTAAGGTATAATACCATCTGGGAGTTCTCGGCGAGTCCGTTCAGTGTACCCAGTCTCCACTGAGCACCCGCATACCATCTCTGGTGTCAAACACCAATGGATATGGGATCATCCATCGCCCATCACATGGGTCGAGAAGATATACGCTAGTCTACTCTGGAATATCGATGCCCCGTCTCGATATTCCCACGACTAGGAATATTGAAGGATGTACTCATGGACTACCCAGGCCCCACTAGTATGATCTACATCATAGTCCTGCAAGTCGAGTACACATCCTAAGGGCTTTATCAACATGTAACAGAGAGACAATAAGTATGCATGTTAAGATAAAGAGCAACCAGATAGCGTACTATCATGTCGAGCAAGAAAGTCCTACCTATATATGTCCCAGCATCCACTACAATATACATCTCATGTACAGTAATGGCCTCTAGGGCATACATATAACAAACACGAAGGGACTACCACACAGAGCTATTGAAGTGAAGGACCGGTCTACAAAGGTTGTTTTCCTAGTTCACTTAGTTGTAAAGTGGTTTACAATTTGTTTTATATGATTCTCTAGTTAAAGATTCTAGTTTAGGGTTCTTTAAAACGGCAAAAAATTTGAAAATGGCATGGACGATGCCTCCCGAAACCTTGCTATCGTTCATAGGAACCCTACAGCCGTTACGTTTAGCAGACCGCTTGAGACTTGTGGGTGTTTGATATGATCATCACCTACTGCCGGCGTATTGACAAGTCTTTAGAGTCCTACACAAAGGTTTCCTGGTTCATGCGAAACGAAGTAGGAGCACATATGTGATATGTGCGGGACCGAGATCAATGCGCGTATGTGATACCGCATTCTATTCTCGCGATATGTGATATCGGTCGGTTATATGTGATATAGCCGGGTTATCGGATCAAGTGTTGATTCGATAAGTTGTTACATTTGATATTAGTCGGTTGTATGTGATATAGCCGGATTATTAAATCAAGTGTTGAATTAATAATTTAATGTATAATTATATATGTGATATATTAATTTACATTAACTAATATTAGCTCACTTAAGTTATCTTTTTCTCACTAGTGTACACTTGGTATATATGTGATATATATTAATGTACATTATTTTGTGTCATGGTTGATGTCGCATGCTACATGGGTGTATGAGACTTACACCATGCTTACAATAATGTGAGGTTTTATTTATTTAAAGTAATTCAATATTAGTTGGAAATTTTCATGCTTGGAAGCTTGGAGAAGCTTGAAGCATCTTTGACTTAGTCCACTAGTTTTGTTTTTCTTGTAAATATTTATTAACCTAACCATTATTGTTAGCCATGCTTTATTCTCTACATGAGTTAGTGTATGACACTAACTCACCCATGGTTGCTATTCTCACCTCATGAGATTCATTCTCTTCTTCACTTCATCTTCTTCTTCCTCATGAAAAAGCTTGCTAGCTTTTGAAATAGTGAAGAAATATTGTGAGAAAAATTAATCTAAAGTGAGCCCGTTTCCTACTTCATCACCCTCTAGTATATTAGCCATTTAGTTTAGGGCGTTTGCTTCTCTAATCTACCATTAGTGAAGAGGTAGCATGAGCTTGATTCTTCTCGACGTAGATCAGCTTAGGTCTCGAAGACTTCGAGCATGCTTGTTCATTTCTTCATGTGAACCCTTACTAGAGTTCGGGTGTTCACTACTTGGAGCGAAGGGACTACTACACGGAGCTTTAGAAGTGAAGGACCGGTCTACAAAGGTTGTATTCCTTATTCACTTAGATGTAAAGTTCTTTGCATTGCTAGTTCGTTTAAATCTCTAGTTAAGAATCTAGGGTTAGGGTTCTTTAGTACGGCAAAAATTTGAAAACGGCATGAACGATGCCTCCCAAAACCTTGCTGCCGCCCTAGGAAACCCTACAATTAAGTCATGTAATCTGTATTTAATGATAAGAACACCTAATGTAGCATAAAATATGAACTGTAAACGATAAATATAATATAAAAATGTGCAATAAATTTCACCAATCAAATACCCCCATAATTATCTTTTGCTAGTCTTCGAGCAAATCTAAGGTTTCAACTAAACTAATATCGAACTCAATCAACTAAAATCTAACTAAAATACTCCTTCTCCTATAAAAGAAAATAAAGGAAACAAAATTAGGAAAGTAAAAACTAAATACAAAGATAGGAACATATAAAAGAAAAAACTTGAAAATAAGTGTTTCGAACTACATTAGATTTTCTGTTTTCATGAGCCCTATCTTAATAGTCTTGAAAAGAAGCCGGAAATCACGTCCTCTCTCAATAAAACATCATCCTAGTCATCCTCCCTGCTTCTCCTCCAAATATCGATCATATACCCCTACGTATGTATAAAGGACGCCTCTACACTCAGAGAATTCAATTCAAGCTATCCTACCCTTACCTATAGTCCTTAGTACTTTTTAGTCGGTGACATTTTGATGGAGTTGCTTACACACCTTTCATACGACCGTTAATACTTCTTGAGCCACTAACCATCCGATTAATAAACGTGCTTACTTATAAGGCATAATTAGCAATATCCTAATTTTGTAACACCTCGGGCTCAGCAGTGACCCCCAAACCAGTTGGTCTAAGGCACCCCTGTAATTTTTTTATGCCCTAAGTAATAACATGACTGTGTTCATTTTTATGTGTTTTTTCTTTTCTTTTTTTTCATGTCATTATCTTTTGTTGATAATTATATTTTTTCTTCATACTACGACATTCAAGGCAAGAGTATTTCAAGGTCTCTTCTACTATCCTAAGTTTTAAGATATATGTATGTGCATGTGGTAGGGTATCAACGTTCAAAAGTTTGGAATCAAGAATAGAGACTATCTTTCAGACTTATTTCTATCTGCAAACTAGTGACTCCTTCATCTTACTAACCCTCAGGACAACAACTCATGATCACGTATTACCAGCTTTATTCTAAAATATCTAATTTTCTTTCTTTTCTTAAATCTCTTCCTCTCTTTTATATTCAAAAATCTAAAATAAAATGAAAAGATAAACCTAAAAGATAATTAAAAAATTTAAAAAATAACTGTTACAAAACCACCCCTACACTTATGTTAAACAATTTCCTCATTGTGTTAGAGTACATACCTTGTTACACCTGCATAGTTATGCTTTCTTTTGTTGAGATCTTCCTGATTTCAAATTCTCAATACCTACAAAAGAAGATGTGGATGTGCATTTTGGTACCTAAACTTTCTTGGTTTTATAGTGGTTTGTTTTGGGGACCCATTTCAAATTGGGATATAAAGATATATTTCTTTTCAACTTACAAGAATATGCAAAGTGACCATGTGCACCACAATAGTGACAAGTGTGATTAGATGTACCTATGGAACTAGATTTATAATTAGAATAGTGGCTGAAAAACTTAGATGAAAAGGGTTTTTGAAAATTTGAAGTTTTAAAATCAAAATCACCTTTATTTAAAATGTTTTTCCCTTTGTTTGGGAAAGGATCAATATTTTCATTTATCATTGCGTCTTGAGAATTATAGGATAATTTTAAAGAATCAATCTCTCTTTTAAAAGTTGAAATCAACTTTTCATGATTATTTCTCAAAACATCCCATGATAAAATTAAATCTTTATTTTCAATTTGTAAAGCATTAATAGTTTTTGATTGAATATCAGCTTTGAAAGAAATTCAATTTTCATCTCCTCTAATTTATCAATTTGTGAAAGAAAATCATTTTTCTCTTTTTCTAATCAATCAATCAAAACATTATTTTCTCTAGTAAAAATTTTAATCAAACTATTATTTTCTTTTTTCAAAGAATTGCAAGATAAAATCAAGTTCTCTTTTTCGTTTTTCAAAGATTCATTAAAAAAAGTCAATTCCTTCTTCTCCTTCTCTAATAACAAAATTTGGTTTTCATGGAAGCTATTTCGAGACATTACCATATTAAGTTGATGATGAAGACTAGGAGAAGTATCATTAAATTGATCACGTGTATCAACAAATGAAGAATCGCTCTCATCGTCATCACTATTAAATACATTCCCTCTAAATGTTTCTTTTAGCTCTTTCAATCTGCCATCCTCAAAATTACCTATCTCATCGTGAGAAACTTCTTGAATTAAATGGACTTCATGATTTTGATCATACATGTCGCTTTGCTGGCTTCCTACGTTCAAAATATTTAATTCTATTTTAAGGTTTCCAAAGGAAAGCTGCATAGAACCATTACGACGATTGATCAACGCAATTGAGGTGGCTAAGAATGGTCAACTTAAGATCACCCGAATTTGATTTCTAGGGTTTTCAACAATTTATGTTTGTAAAACAATAAAATCCACAAGGAATATAAGTTCCCCTATTTTAAGTAACACATCCTTAATCTCATTCTTCGGTATCTTAATTAATCGGTCGGCCAACTGTACAGTAACCTTCATAGGTTGAAGATCTCCCAATCCTAGCTATGCATAGACTGAAAAAGAAAGAAAATTTACAATAGCCCCTAGATCAAGTAAAACTCTATTAATGGCCGTAACTCTTATTATGCAAGAAATTGTAGGACAACCGGAGTCCTTGTATTTTATGGGCATTACATTACGTAGGACGTCACTAACATTACCTGCTAGAAAAACCTTCTAGGCACTTGTGTTTGCCTCTTTTTAGTGCATAGGTCATTAAGAAATTTAGTATAGGATGGAATTTGGTCAATCATGTCTGGGAGAGGTATGTTGACCTTAACTTGTTTAAATGTGTCCATCATCTTCGCCACTTTAGTAACTTGCTTGTTGGCCTTTAAACGTTTTTAAGATGGTGCTCTAGGCTCAAAATGGGTATCTATAAGAGATGGATGGAATGTGTGTGTGGGTGTAGGAGTTGATGTTGGTTGTATAGGAATATCGGGAGTTGTTGCTCCTCATCAGTCGGTATCTCAACAGAATTATCAGGCATACTAACCTGCTTATCAACTTGTTTTCCCGATTTCAATGTGGTTATAGCATTCATTTGAGCAGGATTTGTAATAGGTTGACTAGGTAAGGTGCCTATCTCTCGTCCTCTCAATGCTGCAGCAAGCTAACCAATCTGCTTTTCAATATTAGGTATGGACTGTTTAAATGGTGCAATTTCATTTTGCAAAAATGTGGCCAGCTACTTATCATTATTAAAGTATGTATTCTCATTCTCAACCCTATTAGATGTGTATTGTGTGTTAGGTTGGGTAGGGTTAGGTTGAGAACCTTATCTTTGGTTTTGGAATTGTTGGTTAGTGTTGCCTTGATTCCATTGTAAATTAGGGTAGTTCCTCCATCCTTGATTGTAGGTTTGAGAATATGGATTATTACAATTATTTTGATATGCAGCATTGGCGGTCTCTTTCCCATGAGGATCGCTTAGAAAGGGGGCATTCTTTAGAAAAGTGGAAAGAGTCTTGACACTTTAGGCAAGGAGTGGGTTTGCTAACTTATTGGATGGGGACGGTTGTAGTTGATAGCTTTTCTATTGATTTTCTTATTACTGCTAGCTCGGCTTGCATCACTATAGTAGCTTCAACTGCGTGTAGCCCTCTAGATGTGGTCAAACCTCTCTCACTAGTACTCTCTCGGTGTATGGTTTTATCAGATAATTTTCTAGAAAGTTCCATGTGTCATCTTCCTTTTTCATCGTAAAGTTGCCTGGGCACATCAACTCTATCATAACTTTAGACTCCATACCATCATACACTATCTGGCATAATTCCCACTTAGCTATATATTTATGTGGACATTTAATGAGGTCTTTAAAACGTTAAAAAAATTCGAAAAAGATTTCCCTGGTTTTTGTGAAAATGTCCTATATTCATTTCTGAATTTAGTGGTTTTAAAATGCGGGCAGAATTTTTTAAGGAAAGTTTTAGTAAACTCCTCCCATGTGCGAATAGTGTTGGCCGGCACACTGTAAAGCCAATACTTAGCCATATCAGTAAGGGCAAATGGTATTAGTCTAAGTTTTACAGCATCTTAATTTAACTGCTTCAATTTGAACAATTGGCACAAATTCTCAAATTCCCTTATAAAGATATAAGCGTCTTCTTACTCAGTACCGTGGAATTTGGGAAGCAATTTTATGAAAGTAGGTTTAATTTCACAGTCACTGGAAGTATGCGGTAAGACTATGCAAGATGGTAAATAAGTATGCACAGGATAACATCAATCCTGTAGCGTAGGTGTATCGGGGATAATCTCAGCCATAGGATCTAATAAATCAAGACGGGTCAATCTATAAGTTTCGTCTCGACCCTACACATACATACACCAAAAGAAAGGAGATAAAGACTACTTAACAAACCACAAACCAAAAAAAATGCGCAAGCAAACCTTAAAGCCAGGGTCACCTAAGTCAACTAAACCCGCTCCTAGACTTCCAAGAGACAAGTTGTAGGATAGATCCTCTACTGTCTCTTTATCAATCTTCCAACCAGATAAGTGCTAGGTAAGTGGAAGGTATCCGCTATACGAATCACCGAAATAGCAGGCCTAATTAAGTAAGCCACTTTCATTAGACATACTTGCCTTAGGCACCACAAGAATGATGCAGATAAACAGTAAATTGCCCACAACCTTCTCTTGTCCTATATGAGCGCGAATGTCCTTAGGGGGCTGAGTCTAGATATTTTTTAATTAATATGGGTGAATACTGATGCTTGGTTGTATTTGTAGAGCCTAAGAAAGGTGATAAAATCCTCATCTAATCTTGATCTGGGTTGTTGCCCCTTAAGATCTTTTTAAATATGAAAAATAATCTCACACAAAATCTAAAACAATCATAAAAATCTAAAACTAATTTGTTTTAGTGGCACAAAGAAATCTGCAAAAACTGTTAGTTAGAAACAAAAGATTAGGGAAGAATGAAATCGTACCTAAAGTCTAGGGATTTTTCTCGTTTCTGTTGCAATTTTGACACTTCATCAACAATGGAACAAAGTTCTAGAATGTACTCGAGAATTGCAAAAAACTGCAACAAAAGGTTTTGGAAAAAACCTAAACTTTTCGGCCAATTATTGTTTAATGAATGTTTAAGCCGAAATTTTTGAAGCCGGGAGAAATCACCAAATTGCACCCTGTTCGTCTCGATCTGTTTTACGTAGAAGTTTGTCTCAATTCCTGAAATTAGACATAGAGAATTCGCAGAATCGAATCTAATAAAATAAATCTAAATTAAACTAAAATTTTAAAAAAAACTAAAAATTGAATCTAAATTAATTAAATAGTATGCCTCCCCGGCAACGGCGCCAAAAACTTGTTCGTTATAAATTAGATACCGCAAGCGCATGGTTGTTGTAGCGATGCGTTTATGGGTCGATCCACGGATAGGTGTATTTAACTAATTTAAATGCAGGTTTAAAAAGGGATAGTTTAATTAAGAACTACTTAGCAAGGAATTAAAAATGCAAATATTAAAAACAATTTAAAAGAAAGGTGGATTTTTATAAAGAGAAGAATTTAGGGTTTCTGTATTACTATCTTTCTATGGTTGGTTTTAAAAGATACTACTTCTTTTCTTTATTTATTTCTAATATGTTTTCTATTACCTTAAATAAAAGCATAGGTTATCTTAACATAATTAACAATAGCCTATCGATTATAAAAGATCATCTAGATACCATATTAAAAACTTAGTTCTAGATTATTAAAAATAATGACCTAGATTGAATTTATTTTAATCAAAACCATATTTTTACCGTCCCTAATTAGGGTTCTAGTTTGTCAAACCTTCATCATCATAATTAGTTTTTAGGTGTATCACCTATCCCTATATCCATTCAAATTGTCAATTATCCTTATTAAAATCTAGTTCAAATGATGAAAACTTAAAAGAAAGGAATTAAAATAAATTCATCATCAAACACAAGAATAAGAAGAGATAAAACATCCAACCATAGAATGAAAGCAAATACAAAACCCTAGAAAAATAATTAGTTACTCATGATATAAATAAAAACTAAATCTTTATTAATGATCATAAGAGAACTTACAATTGACTTGATCTCTTCTCTTTGAAAACCCCTAGATTTGAATGCTATAGAAGAGATAATGAAACCCTAATCTATACAGGAGTTTATATAGTACTTCGATACAGTTTTGGAAAATAGGAAAAAATTTACAAAATAACCAGAAGATACAAAATACTGGAAAAAATCTCGACTTCATTGCTTCCAAAATTTTGGCTCATTTTTATATTATGGTGAAATCGGCCTAAATTTTGGAAGATTTGATATTCTGGTTTTTTCATCTTCTGTGATTTGATCTCAAGATTTCCAATGTTTGTTTCTATTGTGATAATTGCTCTTCAGTTTTTCTGATTATCTCCATTAAGTATATTCCACGCACATGATCTTCACTTTAGCGCACTTTTTTGTTTTTTTGCAATTAAGTCGTGTAATCTGTATTTAATGACAAGAACACACACAGTAGTATAAAATATGAAATGTAAACGATAAATGTGATATAAAAATATGCAATAAATTGCACCAATCAACCTACTTCGTTTCTCTTGTACTAGGAAACATCTGTGTGGGACTTTAAAGACTCGTTAATACATTGGCAGGAGGTGATGATCATATCAAACACCTACAAGTACGTCAGCGGTACTAGCTGCACGTAACGGCTACCCAGGTATTAAACTAATAGGAAGATCGACAAGCTAGCTCATCTGAAATCCAATAGAGCTTAAAAGTGGCAGTCTCCGTATAGTCCGGTCTCTTCGTCTGAGAGTGTCGCATATCAAGTCTAGAGGGTGGTATTCGTCAGACCTCCATTAACCAATAAGTCGTGCCAATTAGTAACATGTAACCACAATAGATACAACTGATAACATTTATTAGTTTATCTCATCCATCCTGGCCATGGACTTATGGTTACAGTCGATCAGGCACACCACAATATCAACTCCCTATATAGGGAGAGACGAAACCCTTCCAATCACTTATTGTCTCCATGTGTTTCAGGACTGTACCCAACTAAAACCTGTTTGCATGGCTCTTTAAAGCCGTGGTAAGGTAATAATCAAAGCACGGTGGGAAACACACAAGACACTATGATGATCTTAGGTCTACAAACTATCCTATACTCATGTCACCAGAAAATTGCTATCTGACGGTAGATATAATACCATATAGGAGTCCTCGGCGAATCTCTTCGGTGTATTCATTCTCTAATGAGCACCTGTATACAATCTTTGGTGTCAACCACCAATGTCTGTGGGAACAACCATTGGCCCGGTCGGGATCAAGAAACGTATACACTAATCTACTCTGGAGTATCGATACCCAGTCTTGATACTCCCACGACTACGAATATTTAAGGATGTGCTTATGAACTATCCAAGTCTTACTAGTACGATCTCTATCATAATCCTGGTAGTCAAGTAAAGATCCTACGAGCTTTATCAATACTCATTAGTGATAGCAATATCAAGTTAAACCATATACATGAATGATAAAGACAAACCAAATAACATACTATCATATCTAGCAAGACTGTCCTGTATATACATATGTCCATGTATCCATTATAATATACAATAATGGCCTTTAGGGCATACATATCTAACAACCTGCTTGTTCTAAGGTTGGCATTAGGTAAAAATTAGATTGACGTGTGACATGAAATATAAAACCGGGGAACGGGAAAATCAAGAATTGAAATCTAAATCGTAACTCAAGAGGACTCAGTATCTCGAGACTGATCAGTCAAAAAAGGGCATTTGTGCTTTGGGAAGATAAGCCGATATCATTCATCTATACATTGAGGGCGGTTGTGTTTTGGGATGATGTGTTAACATCATTCATCTATACATTGAGGGCGGTTTGTCCTGGAATGGTGATATTGTCATCATTCATCCAGGTATATTAACATTGTAGGTTTTAGTGCTTAGCGGCACGGTTTCGGGATACAACCCGAGAATCTTGACCGTAGTCCCAGGTACGTACGGAATACTGTTGAGTTACGAGAAAGATTTCATTTACTGATTTCAAATACCTTTAGGATAGAAAATACTTAGCGACATTGACATCTAAGTTTCCATATGATATAATCGAGTTATCACGATTTGACTGTTATATATGTACATTCATGCTATTCTTGCTATTGTTCGTTTACATGTCACCGTTTCATTATAATGATATATTATGTCACATTTCTTGCCATGATTATCTCTATATTATATTCAATGCTCTGACGTCTGGATTTTGTATGGCCCAGATCCTTTGACAGCAGAACCACAGGATCATGAGTATTTCGAGAAGGTAGCCGAGATGTGAGGCGTAACTTCATTTACCTAGTTATCAATTATTTAGTTATTTCAGAACTGAACCCCTTTCTTTAGTTCTCTTATGAACCCATAAGGGACTATAACTTGTGTATCTTTCTATTTTATTTTTGGATCAGTTTGAGACTTTTTATTCCAGCATTTGCTTCCGCTATCATTATTTATTGTAGCAATTAACATTTACTAGATATTATTATTTTGTGTCGCTTGATTACTGCAAGAAACCTTAATGTGGCTATGGAAGG
Organism: Agapanthus africanus; assembly: GCA_030015575.1. Lineage (NCBI taxonomy): Eukaryota > Viridiplantae > Streptophyta > Magnoliopsida > Asparagales > Amaryllidaceae > Agapanthus > Agapanthus africanus. The sequence goes on from CM057343.1 coordinate 133,238,744, forward strand.
ATGATTCCTTACCGTAGGTAGTATGGCTGATTGAGTTAAATTCCCGTATTTATGTATTTTGGGAAGTGGAGTATGACACATGTGATTCCACCACTTTTTCACCGTTGAATTAGAAATGTAAAAATTTCTATTGTCGGTAAACCGTTAATTTTTCACCCACTAAATCAACGGTGAAAAAGTGATGAAATCAGATGAAATTTGGTGTATCCACATCTTACATGATAAAGAAGATGATGATGGGTGCCGATCGTCGAAAGAAATCGTGGAGGGTATATTTTTTCAACGCCACAAGAGAAAATTCCCTCCTATGGCATCTTTCCTATATTATTCTTATATATATATATATAGAGAGAGAGAGAGAATAATATAGAAAAAAAAGGCCCTATGAGGGAATTTTGTTAGGTGGCGTCGAAAAAATACACCCTCCACCATATTTTTCATGATCGGCACCCATCATCATCATCTTTATCATCTAAGATGTGGATACACAAAATTTCATGTGATTCTATCACCTGTTCACTGTCGAATTAGTAATGTAAAAGTTCTATTGTCGGTAAACCGTTAATTTTGCACTCACTAAATCAACGGTGAAAACATATTAAAAACGTATGAAATTTGGTATATATACATCTTAGTCGATAAGGATGAGAATGGTGTGTACCGATCGACGAAAAAAATATAAGAGGGTAGACTTATTTCCTCGCTATAAGAGGAAATTCTCTCCTAAGGCCTTTGTCCTTCATTACACACATACTTGTCCTCCATATATATATATATATATATATAATCGAAAAACTACACCCTCCACCATTTTTTACGACGATCGGCACTCATCATCATTATCTTCTGTTAGGGATATATGCCCTAGAGACTATTATTGTATAGTACAGGATTGTAAATTACATTTTGGATGCTTGGGATATATACATGTATAAAACAGTCTTGCTCAATATGATAGTATGTTATCTGCTTTGTATCTATCTTAATATGTTTATAGGTTTCTTTTTACGTATCGCTAATACATGTTGATAGAACCCGTATGATCTTTTGCTTGACTACCAGTGTTGTGATGGCAATCACACTTGTGGGGGCTGGGTAATCTATAAGAACATCCTTAAAATTGTTCCTAGTCGTAGGATTATCGAGACTGGACATCAATACTCCAGAGTAGACTAGTGTATACATTTCTTATCCCCGTCAGGGGAGATGGCTGATCTCACAGCCATTAGTAAACGGTACCAAAGATAGTATACAGGTGCTCATTAGTTATGAGTTACACCGGACAGACTCGCTGGGAACTGCTAGTTGGTATTATACCTATCGTCGGAAAGCAGTTCTCTGGTGACATGAATACAGGTTAGTCTGATGACTTAACATCGCTATTAGTCTCGAGTATGTTCCCACTGTACTTAGATTACTACCCTACCACGGTTTTAAAGAGTTATGCAAACCGGTAGTAGTTGGGTGCAGTCCTGAAGCACTTGGAGCCAGTAGGTGATAGAAGGAATTCATCTCTCCCGGTATTAGGAGTTGATATCGTGCTGTGTACGGTTGGCCGATACTACAGGTTTCCAATTAGAGAAAGTGAGATTTATTAGTATGTACACCAGTAGTTTCTCAGGTTGTATTGGGTTCCACACCAACACGATTTGTCACGCTAATAGGGGTCTAACGTTTACCATCTCTCTAGGCCCGATATGCGATACTCTTAGACGAACAGACCGGGTTGTACGGAGAATGTCACTTATAGGCTCAGTAGAGATTCGAACGAGTTTTCTTGTCGATATTCTTTTTGACAGATACCTGGGTAGCCATTAAATACAGCTAGTGCAACTGACATGCTTATGGTTAAACCCACTACCAGAGTATTATCGAGTCTTTAGACTCCCACACAGAGGGTTTCCCGGTTTAGGTGAAACGGTGTAGTTTGCATATTTCGATACGCTTGGGTATTCGATTGAACACGTGTATTTTATACACATGCTTTAATCGGACTATTTAGTAATACTAGCAGGTTTGAAAAATAGCCAGATATGGAGCTAGTATTATATTGCTCTCTTTTGAGTATTTGTATTTTAACACGAATACGGTATTTATACGAATACGTGTATTGTATGAATACGGGTATTTGTGTATTAATACAAATACATGTATTTCTTTTTAAATATGAATACACATATTTTGTATTTTCAGTACAAATACGGTATTCGTATTTTGGTAGAAATATTGTATACGTATTTATTATAAATACGGGTTTTGGTATACTTGATTATATATATACACATATATATACATATACATATATATTTATATGTGTATGTATATATGTACCATGTGAGGTGGCTATTCTCATCTTCTCATCTCTTCTTGTTACTTGGAGAAGTGTGTGTGCTTGTGACTCACACTTGTGAGTCACTAGCCCACCCACTTATTTGATTTTTATATGTTATGAAGAGATAAGATGAAGGTATGTGATATTATTATAGTGTTGGATATTATCTTTAGGCATCTCTTCTTCTTCCTCCTCACTTCTTACTAGAGTTTTGAGAAAGTTAAAGAGACCATTTTGATACTTTAACTACACCCCTAAGCATCATTTCCCAGCAAGACTTGATCTTTAGTTGCTTCTTGGAAGCTACAGCTTGAACAGACATCCTCAGGTGGATCGTCTTCGACGCAGGAGATCGACTTTGAGAGCTCGATCCAAGGACCCTAGGAACTCAAGGAGAGGACTATACAAGACCCGAAGGACCGGCATCAAAGGTTATAGTCCTTACATAGTAGTTAAACTCTTGTTGTTTAGTTTAGTTTTGTGTTTGGACTTGTATTCTAGGGTTAATGTATATAGTGCTCAAGTTAAAATTAAAGTTTTTTGATTTCGCAAAGCCGTAGTAGTCACGGCAAGCAGTACCATACACTTATATCTTCATCATCTAAGATGTGGGTACACCAAATTTCATGTGATTCTATAATTTTTTCACTGTTGATTTAGTGGATGCAAAATTAACGGTTTACCGACAATATAACTTTTTATATTGCTAATTCACTACTATAGGGTAGGGATTTGTTCACGGTTTAAACCGTGAGAGAACCGTGACCCAAACCTACATAAGAAAATATTGGGTCATGGTTCTAACCATGAACACAATAAGAAACGTTCACAATTGTAACCGTGAACGTTTCTTAGCGTGAAAATTTAAAAAATCAGTTAGTTGGTGAGCCCCGGGTTTTTGTTCACGATTCTAACCGTGAACAAAACCAGTTATGGGTCACGGTTACAACTGTTAACAAAACTTGTAACCGTGACCCATAACACAGACCTGCTCCAGATATCAATATCTGGAGCAGCCTTTTGTTCACGGTTGTAACCATGAACAAATGTATTTAATCATGGTTACAACCGTGACAAGCTATTTTTTTAAAATAACTAAATTTTTTGCACCCAACGCACGTTAATTTCAATCACAAGCAATATATAATTTTCATTCATAAGCATCAATATATAATTATCATTTACGCAATATATTCAAATCTCACGCAATTAATATACGATAATCAAAATAATAAGCTCTGAATCGCATGCAAATATAAAGAAAAAATATACACACAATCAATATGATCAATACTCCACCAATCAACAAATCAAAAAATGTATGTGTCAAAAAATCGGCCAATATGATCAATACTCCACTAAAGTCCTTTTGTATGCGTCAACAAATAAAAAATAGAACTAACGCCGTTGGGACAACGATCTACTTCCATCGTCTCGTGGCCTAAAGAATGCGCTCAACTCATTCCGTATGGCATGCTGGACGAAATCGGCGTGCGACTGCCTCATGTCTCGGATCTCCGTCCTAAGCTCCTACAGCGCTGCCGCGTCTCCTGAAGCTCCTGCCGCGTCTCCTGAAGCTTCTGCCGCGTCTCCTGCTGTGTTTGATGCTGCTGCTCCACATGCTCGCAGAGCCGATGGATCTCCTCCTGCGACGCAGTTGCAGCATCCGCCCACGTTTGGGTCATAGCATACTCATGCGAATTCAAATGTCTATCAAAAAATCGATGGGCCCCGGGACCAACCCCTCGCTCATACCCACCGTGATGCCTTCCAGAAATCGAATCCAGGACAAGGAAAATGGCGGTGATTGAGTCACCGGGGCCAAGTCCAAAGGTATCCGTCTGCTGCTGGAACTGGGTCTGTATAGAATATATGTAGACACACACACATGTGCTAACTTAAAATACGTAATCAACTTGATTATATGAAACTTACCATGTACGCACCCATGCCCTTGTGTAACGCGGCCCACCCCTTGGCTTCATCGTAGTTGGCAGCGTCTTTCTTTCTCTGTGATTAAATTAGGATTTGGTTTAATAATTAATTAACGATATAGAAAACATATGGAATTAAGCGCTGAAATACTCACCAAGTGCCACCGAGTATTGGCCTGCAAACGCTTCCCTTGGATCGGGATAGCGCATTCTCGCACGCCGTTGTTCCGGTTCTACTTATTTCTAACCGAAATCGTCTTGCAAAAATAAAGATTATAATATATTTTAGAATACGATTTCATGTTATATTGTTAAAATCTTAAAAATTAAATTGATACATGTACATCATCGCGCTCAAAATAGCGACAAGAGGCGGCCAATCCTCTCTCGAGATCTCCAACGCTATGACCTCCATCAAGTGCATCCGCTGATCCTCGATCACCGTGGCCCAGGAAAGGTAAAGTTCACTCTTCACTTCCTATCAGCGATATTGCTTGATCACTTGACATTGGCCTAAGAAGTGAGCGAGGCGCGATCTATAACGATTGGCCTATACATGCCATCCTCGCCGGGCTCACCAACGAATCTGTAATTCTTCCTGGTCTGAAATTGAAATATATTAAAAAAATAATTATATGTATTTGTATATAATGATGATTGAAATTTAAATATGTGAAAGGGTATATCATACCTCCTCCGCCCAAAAAACCGCGTAGCATGCCCGGTCTGGGCCTTGTTTCACCGAATATGGAGCGGGCACTTGTAAAAAGTATGGACCTCCTGTCCAACATAATTCCCCCACTGGGCCGCAGGCTCTTCAACAGGTACACCTGTTGCGTCAAAAATCAGATCCCATGGCCCAGTATCCGCCCGTGGCCTGCAGCAGTCGGGCCCAGTAGGACCTATCGTCCTAACACTGCTCGAGCCTATGAAAAAATAGATATACATACATAATATTATAATATTTAGAATATGAATATATAATTTGACAAATTTAAATTACAATCGGTATTTAAAAGATTTAAGAAATAACGATTATACCTGTCATCCCAGGCGTGGCGCTAGAACCGGCGCCAGACGCCATCCCGTAAGTAGAATACGGACCTGCAAACAATAAACTGTTAGATGATTCAATATCCACATATATTATAATGATGTATCAAATTTTAAATGAGTACATTACGCACCATGTGTAGGAGTGACCGAGGTATGAGGACCTGCTGACGCACTAGTAGGGATAGGGGAAGGCTGCGACGCTGCAGGTGATCTAGCGGTAGTATGGGGAGCGCTAGTAAGGATAGGAGGGACAGTCGGGGATGATGTGGTGTGAGTAGGGATGCCATGGGGGATAATGTAGCAGTAATAGAAAGTGCGCTAGTAAGGATAGGGGACATTCAGGGGCGATGTGATGTGAGTAGGGGGCATGGAGGGTGATGTGGTGGTAATAGGGAGCGCTGCTAGGGATAGGAACTGCTGTTGCGGCTCCCGTGCCTGCTGAGGGTTCTGGGACAGTCTCGTCGACGGGTATGGATCGACTCAGAATGTCCTGTAGACGCTGTCTCTTGTGGCGTTTAGTGCCTTTGCCTACGCCCATGATCAAATCCTACATATATATAAATGTTATTTCATTACTTATAATCATTATACAATTAAGAACATTCAATTTATCTTCATTACATTGTTAGTTATATGTATGCCCTAGAGGCCATTATTGTACATATGATGTATATTACAGTGGATGCCTGGATATATATATAGATGACTTTCTTGCTAGACATGATAGTGTGTTATCTGGTTACCTTTATCTTAACATGTGGACTTGTATTGTGATACTGTCGTGCACTCACGTGTTGATAAAACCCTTAGGATATGTACTTGACTACTAGGACTATGATGTAGATCATACTAGTGGGGCCAGGGTAGTTCACAAATACATCCTTCGATTGTTCCTAGTCGAGGGAATATCGAGACAGGGCATCGATATTACAGAGTAGACTAGCGTATACGCTTCTTGACCTATATGATGGGCGATGGATGATCCCACACCCATTGGTGTTTGACATCAGAGATGGTATACGGGTGCTCAGTGGAGACTGGGTACACTGAATAGGACTCGCCGAGGACTCCTATGTGGTAGTATACCTATCGTCAGATAGCAGTCCTCTGGTGACACTGGTACAGGTTAGTCTATAGACCCGAGATCGTCATAGAGTTTTATGCGGCTCCCACTGTGCTTTGATTTCCTCCCTACCACGCTCAAAGGAGACGTGCAAACAGGTGAATTTTGGGTACAGTCCCGAGTCGTATGGAGGCAATGAGAGATAAGAGGGGTTTCGTCTCTCCCGGTATTGAGGGTTGATGTTGCGCTATGTTCGATTGGCTATAACTGGAAGTCCCTGTCCAGGGCTGTGTTCATATAAGATTTTTGCATTTTCATACCGCCCAATTTTTATCACACTGCATATCGGTAGGTACTCTTGAGCCGTGTTTGCTAGTCAATTGCAGGATACAGGTTTTTGGCTCTAAACGGTGAAATTCATGGAAAAACACGACAAAATCCGGGTTCCTGCCAACCACAGATAAAACACGGGTCTCCGCTCTTTATCCGTCTGTTGCCACACACCAGTTTAAGAGACAAAATGGCAAATCATTGTCATTTTCAGGCACAAGGCTCAATGGCAACACAAGATCCAAGAAATCTACACGGAGCTTGAGGAAATCATGACAAAAAGATCCACATCAAATCACCTTTTGCTCAACAGAAATTCTGGAAAAATCGTGAAGAAAATCTGAGAAAACGCATATACCAGAATAAAGGACATAGAAAACCAGGGAAGCACAAGAAAACCTAGACCCCAACTCACTTATAAGGCCGCGGAACCGCGGCCAATAGGGGGTCTAGGCCGCGGTTCCGCGGCCATACTGGCGCCTCACTTGATGGGATTTCAGGGGTTGTTTGGTCTTTTCATGTTGGTTCAGAATGTTGCCCTAGATTTCCATCTCCCTGCCTATAAATAGTCTAGAACCTTATGAAGCCAAGGTGTGGATAATCTTGTATTTTTTAGGGTTTAGAATACTTGTTCTTCTTCCTCTTCTCATCTCTTCTCCATTGAAAAACTTGTAGTGAGCTTTTGTGAGTGAAGAATGATGAATAAAGAAGTTGATTTTGTTATTATACTTGTCTTGCTCTTTTTATGTTAATCGCTTGTAATCGTTAATTGATAAGTAGTTGTTGTTATTTATTGTTGTTTCTTTCTTTCTCTTTTTCTTTATCCTTAAAACAACCATGATGCTTACGCTTGATCCTTGCCAAGGTGAGGTCGCAAATAGCTAGTTGTTATCTTCTAATCTCTTTCTTTCTATCTTCCTCTTTGTTTTATTTTCTTTTCATTATGATGTGTGAGTAGTTTCCATACTTGTTAGGGTAGGATAAGGGAAGTTTGAGAGAAGGAAATCTCTCTCACTCTTTCCTTGCCCAACATCTTAAAATCGACTCCTGCTAATTGAACCACAATCCGCTCCCTACGGCACCCTATCCTACATGATAGCGGTGATTCCGTAGTGAGACCGGTTGTGGTTGAATTAACCGGAGGTTATGGCTAAGAGCCAAGAACGGACGGACAAGCACCAAAAGGAAGAACTTAAGCGTTGGAAAGCCTAGCTTATACTCGCAAGTTCCTTCCTAGTCGTGCTAATCCCCGTTGTTGCCGATTACCGTAACACCGATATTAAGAGTGGCAACGAAAGAAGTGAGCGACTCCTAACTCAAACTAACCTAATCCTAACCCTAACAAGCTCTCTTTACATATCATTTTAACATTTAGATAATCACAAACAAATCTGGAAAATTGGACTTAACTCGTTAAAGCACATAGAAAAAGATTCCCATCTCCCTACGGACGACCCGTACTCAACCGGCTAGCTACAAGCGAAACCGTTTTGATTGCGGTAATTAACTAAACTTGAACACGCAGAATCCCTAACAATCAAATGGCGCCGTTGCCGGGGAGACGGTAGTTTATTTCTTTGTGTAATTTCGGGTTAACTTGTGAATATAAATATAACCAAAAATATATATATATATATATATATATATACTTTGTAAAGAAAAATCATATTGTTATTTTTGATTAGTTTTTGTGCAAGTGTGCAGGATAATACGGAGTTCGAGTTCAGTGCCAAAGACGTGGGAAGATAGACCCACATTTCGCGACTACACCGCGACGGATCAAAACAAAGCAAACGGTCTACTGTAAAAATCTGGAGCAGATACAGTAAGCAACTCAAAATTCAGCACATCCAGACAAGCAGAGGACACCCAACAGAGCATAACCTAGAAAAATGAAGGCCCAAGCCCATCATACCGCCGCGGAACCGCGGCATAAGGAGGCTTAGGCCGCGGAACCGCGGCCGTTTGGTGCCTTCGGGCTGTCAAAATTTCTGTAAGTCCTCCTTTTCTCTCCCCCACTTCTCTGGATTCCAATAAACTGTGTTTTCTGCAGTATTCTTTGCGCAAATTCTCTTCCCCCTTCCAATAAACTGTTCTTGTGCAGGATTCTTTGCGCCGCGCTAAAAATAAAAATTGTTTGCAGTTGATTTGTTACCGCTTTGCATTCATTAATACGGACTTAAGGGGCTTGAAACCAATTCAGATTGGGTGGGGATTTCATCACCCTTCCCAGGACCCTAAAAATCACAAAAAGCTTATGCATTGACCATTGTTAAATTAAAAAATACTAGACTCAGCCCTAAGGACTTCGCGCTCAATAGGACAGAGGACTAGTTACAGGCATCGGCCGTTTATCCTATCTGACTTTTGTGGTGTCTAGGCAAGTGTGTCGAAGGCAAGTGGTTATTTAATTAAGGAACTTCGCGAAAGCGTTGGACAACCTCCCACTTACCTGGCACTTACCTGGTCGCAATTGACTGAGAAAAGGCGGTTTGAGGTCCTATTTCTAGCCCTCTGGAACAGTTAGGAGCTGTCTAGCAGACCTAGGTGACCTAGATCTAGGTGTGATTGTGCATATCTTGTTTGTGATTGCTTAAAGCCGTAAGTCCGTACATATTTCTGTAAAGCTCTTTCTAAATAAAAAAAAGGAAAAAAATCAAAAACTTTTATAAAAACTTGCCCTTTGTCGCCAAAATCCATTTTTCACCCACCACCCATCGCCTTTCTCCATTGACGTTTTCTTACCCTCACCTTCTCCGCTTTGACTATACTAAACTCGTTTAGTGTATGTCCGCTTGGACTCGGGACACTAGCGCCCGCCTAGTCCGCATTACGTTAGTCGCTACCGACTACGCGATCGACTCAGACGTCGAAACTCCGTCCACTCCTCTTTCACCTTTACCTTTGCCGGCCAACTCCGACGTTGACCGGAATTCTGTTCATACATCTTCACCTTCACCATCACCAACCTCTTCTTCCGCAATGTCAGGATTTAATCCGAACATCTCTTTGACTACCCCTGGATTGGCTCCACCTCCTACGGAGACCAATAACCCACCACCACCGCCTGTTGTAGCGCCGCAGCGAATCGCGCTCCAGGATCGTTTCTATCCCACCCGTTCTGCACTTCCCACCTGCCTTTCTCTTCCACCGGCCAATGGGGATAATTTTGAAATTAAGCCCCACTTCATCAACATGCTTCCACGATTTCATGGGCTTGAATCTGAAGATGCCTATATCTTCATCAATAAATTTCAAAACGTTTGTGCCATGATGAAAACTACCCAACTGTCGGACGATGCTATACGTCTACGGGTCATTCCGTTCACTTTATGCGATCTTGCTGAAAAATGGCTGTATAGCACCGCTTCCCACTCCATAACCAGTTGGGACGAGTTTGTTAAAGCATTTCTCAAAAAGTTCGATCCGAATCATAAAACCGCAAGGATTCGTAATGAAATCAACCAATTCTCTCAGCTTCCTTCTGAACCCTTCTGGAAGTGCTTTGACCGGTACAAATACCTTCTTGTTCAGTGTCCCCACCACAGTATAGAGAAATGGCAACTTTGCCAAACCTTATACGAGGGCCTGAACCCAGCAACGAAGCAGTTGTTGGAAACCATCTGTCAGGGCCACTTCCTATCGAAATCTGACGAGGAAGCGTGGCAATTCTTTGACGACCTTGCGGAGCAAACGCTACAATGGGAGAGCACCAGACCGACTTCTTCTTCTTCTACCTCCACTTCTACCGGTCAGTCTAGGGTAGGAATTCACCAACTTGATGTCTCTATTGCGATGAAAGCTGAAATGGCTGCAATAACGAGAAAGCTTGAAGCGATAGAGAGCAAATTTTCTTCTCCTGCTCCTACCCCTGTTCTCCCCCTTCGTACCATTTGCGCTTGTTGTTCCGATCCTTCTCACTTAACCGAAGAGTGTCCTTACAATCCACCATCACAAGGACAGGATCAGGTTAATGCTGCATTTCAGCAAAGACCGAGGAATGATCCATACTCTTCCACCTACAATCCCGGTTGGAGGAACCACCCCAATTTCGCCTGGAATCAGAATCATTCCAAGGCAACAATTTCCAAAGTCCCCCTCCGCCGCAACAACAAGCGCAACAACAAACTCAACATCAATTTCAGCAGCCCTTCCAACCCCAACCTTTTCAAAATCAGACGAACAACTTTGCACCCAACAATTCTTTTCCCCAAAACAACTTTGTTCCGTCAAACAACGATAAGGTTTTCTCGCTCGAACGAAGTCTGGAGGCGTTCGTTAAACAATCGACACAATCCACTGCCAACATCCAGTCTTCCATTCAGTTCTTAGTGCAACACACTGCCGCTCACGGGCAAAGCATCAAGACCATCGAGGCCCAGATTGCACAGCTGAATGCGGCCTTAAGCGAGCGAGAGAAGGGGAAGCTCCCGTCCCAGCCACTCCCAAATCCCGGTCACCCACAGAATGTACATATTGCTCTTGAACAACAGAACCATAATGTGAGTGCCGTGACCACATTGAGATCGGGAAGGATGCTGCAAAACAACATTGGCACACGGATCAACGATGACACCTCGGCCGCTTCTTCTTCTTCTTCTCCTGCTTCTTCGTCTTCTGAGCCTATTCTCCATTCTTCAAAAGGCTCTCCTTCTTCTTCTTCTTCTTCTTCTGCTCTGAACGGACCCACTTCTCACTCCACGAAAACACCTGTTCTAGGATCTGTTCCAACTCCACAATCTCCTCCACAAGCATTAGACTCAACCAATTTTAAAAACGTCACATTTCCAAACCGGTTGAGGTCTAATAAACAAAGTCCTCAAATGGAGAAGATTCTAGAGTTATTTAAGCAGGTTAACATTAACATTCCTCTTTTAGATGCCGTCCAACAAGTCCCATCCTACGCGAAAATCTTAAAGGACTTGTGCACGAAAAAGAGGAAGTCTCAGGTACCCAAGAAAGTTTTCTTGGCTAATGCTGTGAGTGATGCCCTTACCCAATCTTTACCACAAAAACGGAAGGACCCTGGCTGTCCTACGATTTCTATTACCATTAGGGATAAGAACATCAACCGTGCACTATTAGATCTTGGTGCCAGTGTTAACCTGCTTCCGTACTCAGTATACGAGCAATTAGGCATAGAAGAGCTGAAACCCACACACTGTACTCTCCAAATGGCCGACCGATCGATCACCCATCCTAGGGGTGAGCTAGAGGATGTGTTAATCAAAGTCGGGGACTTCATATTCCCCGTTGACTTCATTTTATTAGACACACAGCCTGTAGCTAACCCCCGGAATCAAATTCCGATGATACTGGGTCGCCCATTCCTTGCAACCTCAAATGCTGTGATCAATTGTCGTAATGGTTCGATGAACCTCTCTTTTGGAAACATGACGATTGAACTCAACATTTTTAGGTTGGGGAATCAGCCCTCCGAACCTAATGCTCATATACTGGACGTTTGCTCGATCCAGGAGATCACCCCTGAAGAGTGTGAATTCGAGGAGTTTCTGTTCGAACACGATAACCTTGACGCCACTAGTGCGTTCCTCTTCGAACCTACTGCTGTTTCTGCGCCCGACAACGACTATGAGTGTTTCACGTTCTCGAACGATCTTAGCCGCTCGCAACCCGAGTTTGAATCTTTCGAATTTCCGGATGAGTTACCTGAACCATCCGACTCGGTCGCTTACACTCGATTTGAACCTTTGCTGGAATCCTTTGAGTTCGAGACCTCTGCACCAATCTTGCCTTCAATCGTTTCTCCTCCCACGCTCGAACTCAAGCCTTTGCCGTCTCACCTTAAGTACGCTTACTTGGGTGAGAACGAGACCCTACCTGTCATCATCTCGGCTTCTCTAGCTCCAGAGCAAGAGAAAGCCCTTCTCGCGGTCTTGCACAGCAACAGGCAAGATTTTGGCTGGTCCATGGCGGACATCAAGGGGATTAGTCCCCTGATCGTTGAACATCACATTCATCTGATGGATGATGCCAAACCAGCCCGGGATCCACAAAGACGTCTCAATCCAGTCATGAAAGAGGCTGTGAAGAAGGAGATCGTAAAATGTCTGGATAGTGGTATCATTTACCCTATCTCTGATAGCCAGTGGTTTAGCCCCATTCACGTTGTCCCCAAGAAATCAGGTATAACGGTCATCACTAACGAGGCGAACGAGTTAATCCCTACTCGCACCCAAACTGGGTGGCGAGTATGCATCGATTACAGAAAACTCAACGCCGCAACGCGAGAAGGACCACTTTCCGCTACCTTTCATTGACCAAATGCTTGAACGATTGGCCGGACACGAGTACTACTGCTTTCTTGATGGCTACTCCGGCTATAATCAAATTCCCATCGCCGAAAAAGACCAGGACAAGACCACATTCACTTGTCCTTTCGGCACGTTTGCATATCGTCGCATGCCCTTTGGGTTATGCAATGCGCCCGCTACCTTCCAGCGGTGTATGATGGGAATCTTCTCAGACATGGTGGAAAAATTTCTGGAGATCTTCATGGATGATTTCTCCATCTTCGGCGATTCCTTCAACGAGTGTTTGCTGCATCTTGACGCTGTCCTTACCCGATGTAAGGACAAGAATCTCACTTTGAATTGGGAGAAGTGCCACTTCATGGTGCGCGAAGGTATCGTCTTAGGACATATCATCTCGCAAAATGGCATAGAGGTTGACAAAGCGAAGATTGAGGTCATTTCCAATCTCCCTCCTCCCCGATGCGTCAGAGATATCCGAGCCTTCCTTGGCCATGCCGGTTTCTATAGACGGTTCATCAAGGACTTTAGCAAGATTGCTAGGCCCTTGACTCTTTTGCTGGCCAAGGATACGCCATTCGACTTCAACTCGAGCTGTGTGACTGCATTCGAGTCATTGAAAAGCTCACTCACTTCTGCTCCCGTTCTTTCTTCGCCTGACTGGACGCACCCATTTGAGATTATGTGCGATGCATCCGACTTTGCCATTGGTGCTGTCCTTGGACAACACATAAACAAGATGCCGCACGTAATCTATTATGCGAGCCGAACCCTGAACGATGCCCAACTCAATTATACAACAACTGAGAAGGAATTCTTAGCTGTTGTATTTGCTTTAGAGAAGTTCAGGCCCTACCTCATCGGCTCTCCAGTCATTGTCTACACAGACCATGCTGCTCTGTGCCATCTTTTTGCGAAGAAAGATGCAAAATCTCGGTTAATACGTTGGATCCTCTTGCTTCAAGAGTTTGACCTTGTCATTAAAGACAAACGAGGATGTGAAAACGTAGTTACCGACCATCTCTCACGACTTCCTTCTTCGCCTTCGCTTCCAATTCCGATCAACGACGTTTTCCCGGATGAACAGCTCTTGACAGTATCTTGCGAACCCTGGTTCGCAGATATTGTGAACTATTTGGCCACGGGATTACTACCGACTGAATGGTCAAGTCAGGACAGACTTCGCTTCTTATCCCAGGTAAAACACTTTTACTGGGACGAACCCTATCTGTTCAAGTACTGTCCCGACCAGATTATTCGTCGGTGTGTCCCTGACGAGGAATTCAAAAGTGTGCTGTCATTTTGCCACGATCAAGCATGTGGCGGGCATTTTGGCCCCAGAAAGACAGCTGAGAAGATCTTACAATGTGGTTTCTACTGGCCACAACTCTTCAAAGACGCTCATGACTATTGCAAGACTTGCTCCCGGTGCCAACACTTGGGCCGGATATCACGGAGGAACGAGATGCCGCTCCAACCGATCTTGGTTGTGGAGATTTTTGATGTTTGGGGGATAGATTTCATGGGGCCGTTTCCCAGCTCTTTCGGGAACTTGTACATCCTTCTCGCTGTTGATTACGTCTGTAAGTGGGTCGAGGCTGTGCCCAACCGGACTAACGACAACAAGGTTGTCGTTAGGTTTCTTAAAGAAAACATTTTCTCTCGGTTTGGGCACCCCCGAGCGATCATTAGCGACAATGGAAGTCATTTTTCTGCAATAAGACTTTCGAGACCTTGATGCGGAAATATTCCATTAATCATAAGCTCTCTACGCCCTACCACCCCCAAACCTGCGGGCAGGCCGAAGTTTCAAATCGGCAAATCAAGCAGATACTGGAGAAAACGGTTTCCAAGAACCGTAAGGATTGGTCGCTGAAACTCACTGATGCCCTTTGGGCATTTCGAACCGCTTATAAGACCGATCTTGGCATGTCTCCCTATCGGCTTGTGTACGGAAAAGCGTGCCACCTACCTGTCGAAATAAAGCATCACGCATTTTGGGCGATAAAGGAGCTGAATCTGTCTCTCGAAGATGCGGGCAGCCATCGGAAGCTGCAGTTGAACGAACAGAGCGAGCTTAGTGATGAGGCTTACGATAACGCGGTTGTCGTTAAGAACCGAACGAAGGTGTTTCACGATAAACACCTTTTGCGCAAAACTTTCGTACCTGTTCAACAGGTACTGCTTTACGACACCAGACTACACTTCCATCCAGGAAAGCTCAGATCTCGCTGGAAAGGGCCGTATTTTGTGCGGAATGTGTATCCGCAGGGCGCTGTGGATTTGGAGAATCCAAAGGATGGTTCATTTTTCAAAGTGAACGGACACCGACTAAAACCGTACCTTAGCGCCGAACCAACAGAGGAGCTCCTGGTCTTGCAGGAGCCGGTTTACCCTGCATAATCTTCCTCTGCCTACCTCCCAACTTCGGTTATCCAGCCAAGAACAAGTGGACACTGTTCCAAATAAGTTTGGGGGTATGTATATACCATTTTGTACATTTTTGTGGATATTCTTTTTCTTTTTCTTTTTCTTAAAACCAAAAACACTAAAAAATAAAAATAAAAATTTTGTGTATATCTAACCGACAATTTTGACCCTTCAAATGATCTCTTCATGCAATGACAGTGAGGACACTGTCCAGTTTAAGTTTGGGGGTACGCTCGGTACGCATTTCTTACCTTCGCATTCATATGTATATTTTGCATCTGCATATTAAAATCCATAAAATCCATAAAAATCAGAAAATTTTCTAAAAACATAAAAACTTTTTGTCAAGTTAGCTAGTGGGAGGACTCTGATTCAACATTTCGACGGTTTTGTTTGATAAAATAAAAATAACTAAATCTTATTTTTAGATTTTGAAAACCTGAAAGATAACTCTCCTTTGAAGTTAACTATAGCTGATATACGTCTTTACATCACACTACACGTGTCGTGAGTTTTGGAAATTAGATAACAAGTCTTTTCTGTCTAAAAACTTTTAAATGGATAAATGATTTTCTGAGGATCAAATAGGTTTGTTATGAAATAAGTAATATCAAGAATAGTTTATGAAGTGAGTGAATATGAAGGAATGCTATTGATGCCTTAATTGGAACTAAGTCTGAAAAATAACCCATCTGGAACTTGATTGGAATGATTACACACCAAAACCCACTAAAACACGTCTTTTATCCAAAAAAATAATTGAACTGCCGGCTATATCTCCGTTCGTATTAAATCATCATGATTTTCACGCCAAACTGTCTTTTGTTTGTGGACCTAGGTAACTTGAGTAATTAAGTCCGCTGGGGTGTTTCTACACCTAATGCCCTAAAGCCAACTGGTTTGGGTGCATTGGCCCAAAACTCGCTAAGAAGCCTAGAAAGTCCAGATTAAAACAAAATCAAGCAGGTATTCTCTCCGAGTTAAAATTCCTAACGGTTCTTTGTGTGAGAATAATCTTGATAAAAGACAGGCTTTTATAAAAAAAATTCTTAGCGGAGATATGAAGGTTTTATTCTATGATAAAGACTATTGCACGTTCACAGAGGTGTGTATGAAATGAAAACAAGAAAAAGGTGGAGTGAAAAATAAGACCTAGTTTCCTGTTAAGGAAGATAGAAATTCTAAAGTTGAAACTTTACTGGAAAACGAAACTTGAAAAATGCTTAACTCTTTATAAAACTTATGTGATCCTTTCAAAAAAATTTTATCTGGGCTTTATTGTGTGACATGATGACGTAAATCGATCCTTCTGGAAACTTAACGACACTATTTGCACTGCACGTAAAGACATATAAAATCTGTAGTTAAATAAGAAGCGAGGTGTGAAAAATAAAGGTTCGATAATCTAGACTTAGGATAATAGAATTGTTATTTTCTGAAACAAAACTTTAGGGTTTGAATCTTAGTTATTTTACAAAACCAACTTGATCGGATTTTGTGGGTGGTATCCGCTGAAAACCCTCAGGAGACAACACTCCTCCTACTAGGGACACCTAGAGGTTTAACGGCTTGTTGCACATGCTCAGTGCAATCGCGTTCCCTGCGAAAGTGAGGTTAGGAAATTTTTTGTGAATAAATTGGCTTTGCTCGGGACGAGCAAATGATAAGTTTGGGGGTATTTGTCCATATCAGATTTTTGCATTTTCATACCGCCCAATTTTTATCACACTGCATATCGGTAGGTACTCTTGAGCCGTGTTTGCTAGTCAATTGCAGGATACAGGTTCTCGGCTCTAAACGGTGAAATTCATGGAAAAACACGATAAAATCCGGGTTCCTGCCAACCACAGATAAAACACGGGTCTCCGCTCTTTATCCGTCTGTTGCCACACACCAGTTTAAGAGACAAAATGGCAAATCATTGTCATTTTCAGGCACAAGGCTCAATGGCAACACAAGATCCAAGAAATCTACACGGAGCTCGAGGAAATCATGACAAAAAGATCAACATCAAATCACCTTTTGCTCAACAGAAATTCTGGAAAAATCGTGAAGAAAATCTGAGAAAACACATATGCCAGAATAAAGGACATAGAAAACCAGGGAAGCACAAGAAAACCTAGACCCCAACTCACCTATAAGGCCGCGGAACCGTGGCCAATAGGGGGTCTAGGCCGTGGTTCCGCGGCCATACTGGCGCCTCACTTGATGGGATTTCAGGGGTTGTTTGGTCTTTTCATGTTGGTTCAGAATGTTGCCCTAGATTTCCATCTCCCTGCCTATAAATAGTCCAGAACCTTGTGAAGCCAAGGTGTGGATAATCTTGTATTTTTTAGGGTTTAGAATACTTGTTCTTCTTCCTCTTCTCATCTCTTCTCCATTGAAAAACTTGTAGTGAGCTTTTGTGAGTGAAGAATGATGAATAAAGAAGTTCATTTTGTTATTGTACTTGTCTTGCTCTTTTTATGTTAATCGCTTGTAATCGTTAATTGATAAGTAGTTGTTGTTATTTATTGTTGTTTCTTTCTTTCTCTTTTTCTTTATCCTTAAAACAACCATGATACTTACGCTTGATCCTTGCCAAGGTGAGGTCGCAAATAGCTAGTTGTTAACTTCTAATCTCTTTCTTTCTATCTTCCTCTTTGTTTTATTTTCTTTTCATTATGATGTGTGAGTAGTTTCCATACTTGTTAGGGTAGGATAAGGGAAGTTTGAGAGAAGGAAATCTCTCTCACTCTTTCCTTGCCCAACATCTTAAAATCGACTCCCGCTAATTGAACCACAATCCGCTCCCTACGGCACCCTATCCTACATGATAGCGGTGATTCCGTAGTGAGACCGGTTGTGGTTGAATTAACCGGAGGTTATGGCTAAGACCAAGAACGGACGGACAAGCACCAAAAGAAAGAACTTAAGCGTTGGAAAGCCTAGCTTATACTCGCAAGTTCCTTCCTAGTCGTGCTAATCCCCATTGTTGCCGATTACCGTAACACCGATATTAAGAGTGGTAACGAAAGAAGTGAGCGACTCCTAACTCAAACTAACCTAATCCTAACCCTAACAAGCTCTCTTTACATATCATTTTAACACTTAGATAATCACAAACAAATCTGGAAAATTGGACTTAACTCGTTAAAGCACATAGAAAAAGATTCCCATCTCCCTGCGGACGACCCGTACTCAACCGGCTAGCTACAAGCGAAACCGTTTTGATTGCGGTAATTAACTAAACTTGAACACGCAGAATCCCTAACAATCAGGCTGCTGCCAAGATATATTGATAAGTGTTATCAGTTGTTTCTCGAACCGTTATAGGCCAGACATCGACATGACTTATCACGTTACTGGGGTCTGACGATTTTCACCCCTAGACATGATATGCGATATATTAGACGAAGAGACCGGACTGTACGGGAGTGTTACTGATAGGCTTCATGGAGACTGTGGACAAGCTTTCTTGTTGATCTTCATATCGCTCAATACCCGGGTAGCCGTTACGTCCAGCTAGTACCGCTGAAGGCTTGTAGGTGACTGATATGATCATCACCTACTGCCGGCGTATTGACGAGTCTTTAGAGTCCCACACAGAAGTTCCCTGGTTCAAGCGAAATGAAGTAGGATACATATGTGATATGTGTAGGCCTGATTAAATACGAGTATGTGATACCGTATTGTAATCTGGCAGTCATCTGTTATTAGTACGGTTATATGTGATATAACCAGATTGTCGAATCAAGTGTTGATTCGATAATGTGATGTACAAATAAATGATATTAGTCGGTCGTATATAATATAACCGGATTATTAGATCAAGTGTTGATTTAATAATGTAATATAAATTATATATGATATAATTCTATAAAAGTAATATCATTAGCTCACTAATTAATCTTCATTAAATATATATTAATATATATGATATATATATATATATATATATATATTATAATGATGCATGGCATTTTCTTTTCTATTTTGTGAAAATAGAAATGAGGTGTAAAAGTTGAAGCATGGTTGCAAGCATGGTGTTTTATCATCTTTATTCATTCTTGACTCACTATTCAAGCATGGTTGCAATTTAATATTGCATAATTCCATGCTTGAATGAGTGAGGGGTCAAGACTTATCATTGATTCTTGTTCATTCCAAAAAAAGACTTAGCCATTTTTGCTCTCATGCTTGTTCTTGCTTCTTCTTCCTCCTCTTGCTTTTCCTCAAGCTTCAACCCTCACATGTGATGTGAATCATGAAGCTTGAGCACAAATTAGTGAGCTCTTAACATCCCCTACTTCATCATCTCACACAATTTTAGCAAATTAGTGTGATGTGTTTCATACACTAAAGGGTTTAGTGTAGTGGTAGCTTGAACTAGTAGGAGCTTCGAGGTGGATCATCTTTGGCGCGAAGGCAACGAAGGAAGCTTGTTCAAAGTCTCAAGAGAAGCCTTGTGGGGTCGCGGGACTACTACACTGAGCATATTGAAGAGAAGGACTTGGTTCTACCAAGGTATAAATATCTTTCCTTCTCTCTAGTTTACATATCATCTAAAGAAAACCCTAATAATCTAGTTAAAGATCTTGTTAGTCTAGCTTAGCACCAAGAAAAATTTGAATTTGGCATGGTAGATGCTTCTATAACCTCATCATGGTGCTAAGGTAGTCCTTCATGGTATCAGAGCCAAGCTAGAAGATTTGGGTAGGTCGTTACGATACTAAAGAGTTCGATCGGTTTTCGAAATACGGTTTTTACAAGTTTCTGTCGAATTTTTCAAATGTTGGAATTTTTGAAATTAAAAATATGCAAAAATACGTGCAGGCTTTTATATGGAGCCTCAAGAAATTTGGAGACCCAACTCCTTCAAAGCGCCGCGGAACCGCCGCACAAACATTGGTTTGGTCGCGGTTCCGCCACCGTTTTGAGGAGATGTGGTTCCATTTTTCTTGTGCTGCTCCATGTTTGTATATTGCACTTTCTAGGTATTTTTAACTGTGATTCTCAAGTTGTTGAGTTCTCTGGATTTTGTTAAACCGATCGAAATATCTGGCGTCGTATAGATCTTGATGATATGTGATACAATTTTTAGAATCCGGCTCATTGGTTTTGTGAAAACTTATGATGTATATAGTATATTGTGAATCTAGTATGTTAGTCTCAATTAATCGGTTGCCACGAAGTTTTGATTCGGATCAAAACTCCGACGCAATCGCATATTGTACACGAACACTCGCCGGGTAACTCTAGTAGACAGCCATGCCCCATAGCCGCGACCAAGTGGCTGTAGGAGAACCCCGTTGCCAAAAAGCACCCACTCGGGTGCTCGCGGCCACGGTGTTCTGCCTTAGTGCACTTCGTCGCCGACATCGGCGGTGCGGCTATCTACTAAAGTTTCTGACGAGTATTCGATATTGTAGTCGGGAATCTTGTTGAATTACCCGACTAAGATAATTGAAAAGTGTTTTCAATTTGAGACTAAAATACAAGGTTTACAGTTTAGGTATGAAATCCGGAATATGCGATATTC
Source organism: Agapanthus africanus (assembly GCA_030015575.1). Classification (NCBI taxonomy): domain Eukaryota; kingdom Viridiplantae; phylum Streptophyta; class Magnoliopsida; order Asparagales; family Amaryllidaceae; genus Agapanthus; species Agapanthus africanus. Next base: position 133,259,682 of record CM057343.1, read on the forward strand.
CGGGTTTATGATGTCTAAGGATATATGGATTCTAATTATTATAGTTTTACAATTTCTTTTCTGCGACCGTAAGTGTAATATGTGGGTATCCCGATCTCGTTGCTATATGTCAACCAGTTTCAGAATACACATATTTACTTACGTTGATGATATGTGATGTCATGTGTTGCTGATATGTCTTATTGTATCGTCGTGAAAGAATAGCCGGGGGTTTTATGTGAGATGAGAGATTTCTTTTTCATTCATGTAAAATTTGTATATAATATTCTTTTATTGGTGCACTTCTGGGATGAGGATGATGTCACCATTGTTGTATTTTATTTACTTTTCCGCATTAGGATAGACCCAAGGTGGGGAGCACAAGTAACCGGGTTCTAGAGTCCAGTGGGAGACCATCTCAAGGAGTTGAGACCGGGTCTCCTAACTCTAGAATTGGCAGGGTTACTTGCCTCTCTCGTAGGGGTCTATGGATGTGGGTTTGGCTATTCTTCACGACCGTGGAATCCGTATTTTACATTACTGGCTAAATTTAAAACACGGACATCCTAGTATATCCAATATTTCATATGCTTTTCTTCTGCTGCTGTGTTCTGTGATGTTGATCATATAACTGCGTGAGACGAATGTTATATTATATATATGATATATAATAAACATTGCTTATGTTTTGCACCCGCGCTAGTCCAGCCCCCGCTCTGCCGGTAGTTAAGTAACCTAACAGTGCATGACGGGGCCCCGTGGCGAATGCGGATGGCATAAGCATACGTTCTATTTTCGTTTCCTTTCTTCTGTGATGTTTAGGGAAACATTAATTGATGGGACTTCATTGATAAGATTAATGAAAGAAAAGAAACCTAAAGATGTTGTAGAATCAAATTTTCAAAAAGGGTAGCTCTAGTTTTTGCTTTGCATAGCGGTATTCCTTGTAGAATATCCAGCACCTTATTCAATAAGGAAAGAGCCGAGATCCCTTCACCGGGAGTGGCCTCTTTAGCAAAACTAGCAAATGCTACAAATCACTCGGTTTAGTTTTTGATTGCTTCTATAGTTCTTGCTTTGCATAGAGGTATTCCTTTTAGAATATCCAGCACCTTATTCGATAAGGAAAGAGCCGAGATCGCTTCACCGGGAGTGACCTCTTTAGCGAAACTAGAAAAGCCTAAAAAACACTCCTTTTCAAAATCACTAGTTTCTACAACGATATCAAGTTCATTACGCTCATGGTTTTTTTCCTGAAAAACTTGCGTAGCCCTCCGTCATTTCAGATAGGTACTATTTAGTATTCGTGCTACGTTTGTTGGCTTTCGTCAAGGCGTAGTGTGCGGTAGCTAATTAGTGCTTATCTGCTAAAGTATGAGGTGCGATTGGATTAGGGTAGTCGTACGACTTTGTTGGCTTTCGTCAAGGGTCGTACGGGTGGGTTTAATTCAATCAGGAAATGTACGGGTTGAGCATGACTAGCAACCCTTGGTTTGTTGGCTTTCGTCAAGGCCATAGGATGCTGGGGGCAAAAGTATTATCGGGAATTTCAAGTGTTGAAATTTGCAATGAGATTGCATACCTTCTATGAGATAGTTGGATCCCGATACCCACTGCGAGCAAGAGTTACTCCTGAGAGAGTTTTACACATCACAATTAGCCAATCAAGTAGGTGTCTAGAAAGATGTTAACGGGGTTACGCCCCTGGGAAAATGAGGTTTAATTTAATTAGGTCCGTGCGAAAGCACGGGGAACCTCCCTCAAAGTACCGGCACTGGCCTGGCTGAAAGATTGGCGAACATGTAAGGTGTAATTAATCCCGGCTAGTCTTACCTTTTAGGGTTTGAAGGATGATTTGATAAAAACAGTGGGAGCCATCCTGATTAGATAAAATAATAACCAATCTAATCCTGCAAAGAGCGCACGCAAAGTGATTATCCTTCTCTCTCTCCTAGTAGCGACCAATGTAACGCCTTAATCAAGATAATAATATGGATGTATTGACCGAACCCGCTTGTTATACTGAGCAGGGGAACGTTGGTTTCGCTCCCACTTATAAGTGTTATAAGTCCGAGCAGGAAATAGGGGAATATCCGGATTACCATGCCACCCAGACGAAGAATACGCATTTTGATCCATCATCTTCGAGTGTGTTAGTTACAGAGAGCTGTTTCTTAGTACACTCTACGTCCTGGGTATTTGATACCGGATCAGGATCCCGCATATGTAAAATGTTACATGAGCTACGAAAAGATAGAGAACTAGGAAAGGGTGATATATCTCTAAGAGATAGAGAATGGTGCAAGTGTTGCAGAAAATCAATTGGCAGATATCACCTTGTATTACCAAACACATTGATTATGAACTAATGTCATTATATACCGAACCTGATATACAACATTATATCATTTTCTTAAAGAAGGATATAATTCCGTATTTGACGGATAATGTTGTGAACATTTTCCTTAATCAAAAGTTGATTGGATCAGGCACGTTATGTAATAGCATATAAGTTCTAAATCAAACTACAGTTCTAAAACATACAGAACACACACAAGAGGAACAGTTCAGAAATGAACGAAGTCTTCTTGTGGCATTGTAGACTGGGTCATATTGATGAAACAAGACTAGCTCAAGTTCCATATGGATGCATATTTGAATCCGTTCGAATTTACATCTTATGAAACTTGCCAGTCATGTCTCAAAGACTGGGTGACCAAATCTCCGTTTACTGAAAACAGAGAAAGAGCTACTAAAACTCTTAGACAGATACATGGTGATGTATGCGGTCCTATGTCTACAAATGTCAAGGTTAGTTCTTCATACTTCATTATATTCACCGATCTTCTCTCAGGATTCGGACATATGTTCCTGTTGAAACACAAGTCTGAAACTTTTGAGAAATTCAAGGAATATAAGCTTGAAGTTAAGAACCAGACGGGTTGAAGTATTAAGTCTTTCGATATGATAATGTAGGGTTCCTAGGAACACACTAGAGGTCTCACATGGCATCAACCATGCCAAATTCAAAAATTTCCGGTGCCGAGAAACCCTAATGCGATCGTTGACTAGAGAATTAGGCGAAACTACAAGCTAGTTAACAACTTAACTACTAAGTGAATGGAAATACAACCTTTGTAGATCCGGTCCTCCACTTCCTTAGCTCCGTGACGATGTCCCCTCGCTGCGATCATCGGATCTCGGACTCTAGGGTTTATTTCATCGGAGAAATGATCGGGCTAGGTCGTCGACTTCGATGCCGAAGATGATCTACGTCGAGGCAACACAAGATCAAGCTCCAACTTCACCAAGCCATGAAACTTGTGAAGAAAACACCCTATACTACTTGGCAAGTGGTAGAGGATGAAGAAATAGGAAGTGGGTTCACTTTGGATTTGGATTTCTCACTTAGAATCATCACTTGACATTTTTGAAGCAAGCTTTTCTTTTCTTTCTCAAGAGGAAGAAGAAGAAAAAAAAGAATAATGAATTAATTCCAAAAGGAAAAATGAAGTGATGGTTATCATAATGCAACCATGGGTGAGGCTAACTCATGTAGAGAATAAACTAGGGTTAAGTAAATGGTTAGGGTTAAGGAAAGAAACAAAATGGTCAAGCTTTCAAACCTTCATGAAGTTTCAACAAAAGAACAAAACAAGCCACCATTTCATTTATCTTTCCAAAAGAATAAATAAATAAATAAATAAAAACCCTAACCATTAACATAACCATGGTTTAATCATACACACCCAAGTTTGCATGTATCATCAAACATGATACAAACTAGTGCACAAAACTATATCATATATACAATGTGCACATCAAGTGAGAAAATCCATCTTAAGTGAACAAATACTAGTTAATGTAAAGTAATATATCAAATATATAATTATACATTAAATCATTAAATCAACACTTGATTTAACGATCCGGTCATATCGCTGTTAGTAATATGTATGCCCTAGAGGCCATTACTATACATAGGATGTATATTGTAGTGGATGCTTAGACATATATAGGGAGGACTTTCTTGCTCGACATGATAGTATGCTATCTGGTTGCTCTTTACCTTAACGTGTACACTGATTGTCTCTCTGTTACATGTTGGTAAAGCCCTTAGGATGTGTACTTGACTACCTGGACTATGATGCGGATCATACTAGTGGGGACATGGTAGTCCATAAGTACATCCTTCAAGGTCCCTAGTCGTGGGTATATCGAGACGGGGCATTGATATACCAAAGTAGACTAGCGTATACCTTCTCGACCCATACAGATGGGCGATGGATGATCCCATATCCATTGGTGTTTAACATCAGAGATGATATACGGGTGCTCAGTGGAGACTGGGTACACTGGACGGACTCGCCGAGAACTCCCAGATGGTATTATACCTTACGTCAGATGGCAGTTCTCTGGTGACACTGGTACAGAGTAGTCTGTTGACCCGAGATCGTCATAGAGTCTTGTGTGGTTCCCACTGTGCTTTGATTTCCACCTTACCATGTCCAAGAGGGCGTGCAAAACGGTGGTTTTTGGGTACAGTCCCGAGTCACATGGAGGCAATGAGCGATAGGAGGGGATTCGTCTCTCCCAGTATAGGGAGTTGATGTTGCGCAGTGTTCGATTGGCTATAACCGGAAATCCCTGGCCAGGGTTGCTGAGATTTACTGGTAAGTGTTGCCATTAGTTTCTCGAACCGTTATAGACCTCATATCGACACGACTTATCGAGCTATTGGGGTCTGAAGTTTACCACCCCTTGGCGAGATATGCGACATATCAGACGAACAGACCGGACTGTACAGTAAGTGTTACTGGTTGGATTCACAGGAGTGTGAGCGGGCTTGCTTGTCGATCTTCTGATCGCTCAATACCCGGGTGGCCGTTACGTTTAGCAGACCGCTTGCGGCTTGTGGGTGTTTGATATGATCATCATCTACTGCCGGCGTATTGACGAGTCTTTAGAGTCCTACACAGAGGTTTCCTGGCTCAAGCGAAACGAAATAGGAGCGCATATGAGATATGTGCGGGACCGAGAATAATGCGTGTATGTGATACCGTATTCTATTCTCGCGATAAATGTATCGAAAGGTTGTATGCGATATAACCTAGTTATCGAATCAAGGATTGATTCGGTAAGCCGATACATAGGATACTAGTCGGTTATATGCGATATGACCGGATCGTTAAATCAAGTGTTGATTTAATGATTTAATGTATAATTATATATTTGATATATTACTTTGCATTAACTAGTATTGGTTCACTTTAAATGGATTTTCTCACTTGAATTGTGCAAGTTGTATATGTGATATACTTTTGTGCACATGGTTGTATCATGTTTGATGATACATGCTTATTTGGTTAAGTGTAAAGAACTAAACCATGGTTAAATTGATGATTAGGGTTTTGCTTATTTATTCATTTATTAATTTGTTTATTCATTTTGGAAAAGATTAGAAAAGAATGGTGGCTTTATTTGTAGTTTTGTTGAAGCTTCATGAAGCTTTGACCTAGTCCACCATTCTTGTCTCTTGCTTAACCCTAACCATCATTTCTAACAATGGTCTATTCTATACACTTAACTAAGGTTAGAATATGATAAGAATCAATTCTTTTCAATTATTTTAATAACATTTTATCATATTCTTTCTTCTTCTTCTTCTTCTTCACAAGAAAGAAAAGCTTGCCTCATCAATGGCAAGTGATGGAATCAAGTGAGAAATCCAATTCTAAAGTGAACCCACTTCCTATTTCTTCATCCTCTACCTCTTGCCAAGTAGTATAGGGTGTTATCTTCACAAGTTTCATGACTTGGTGAAGTGGGAGCTTGATCTTGTGATGCCTCGACATAGATCATCTTCGGCATCGTAGTCGATGACCTAGCCCGCCCTTTTCTCCGATGAAGCCGACGCTAGAGCCCGGGATTCTATTTGGACAGCGAGGAGACTTCATCATGGAGCTATGGAGGTGGAGGACCGGATCTACAAAGTTTGTATTTCCGTTCTTTTAGTTAAGTTGTTAACTAGTTTCTTTGTTTCGCCTAAAAATCTAGTCTACGATCCGTATTAGGGTTTCTCGGCACATGTAAAATTTGAAATTGGCATGGTTGATACCTTGTGAGACCTCATTAGCGTGCCTAGGATCCCTACAGTAGTATCAGAGCCTAGCTAGAGCCTTAGGCGATGCTCAGACGATGTTAGAAACCCGATCGAACCGAAACCCTAAACCCAAAATTGCTCTCTGTACATTTTTGAAAATTGTGGATTTTTTAGAATTAAAAATATGCAGAAAATTCAGCAGGGAATTGTAAGAATTACTGTGAAGCCTGTACCCATGATTCCCTCAAAGAGCGGCGGAACCGCGGCATTAGCATGCCTAATGCGGCGGTTCCGCGGCCATTTTGACTTTTCTTCAGCTGGTCTTTGCACAGTAATTCATATATTTGGGTGCTGTATTTTCTGGGAATTTTTAATTTAAACTCAAGAGTTGAGTTTTCTGGGTTGTATTGGGAGTTCGTAGATTCGATCGGATTATCAGACTTTGTCTATGTGGCTTTCCGGATAATTTTTTGAATATGTTAAAAAGTTCGATCGGATATAAATACCCACTTTTTCCCCTGCCGGAAAATTTCCAAGTGTTGGATTTTTCTGTGGTTTAAGGACGTTCTAAGTAGTGCAAGTAACGCGATGGTCCCTCTAGAAGACAACAAACCTTAACTCGATTATGTGACCGTCTTGAACTGCCCTTTGAACCTTAGGGTTTGGGGCAGTACGGCGTGCCACATGTAAGGCGTTGGCTTGACCCTTCTACGGCTGGACCGTTGGTACTGAGGCATGAAGTGAATGTCTTTGAACTTATTTCATGTGTTGAGCTGTTTCGGGAAAACTTGGGTGTTCGATTGTTCGATCGGAAAGTTTAACATTTTCTATCTTATTCGGAATGTGATACAATAATTGGAATTCACAACAAGTTATGAGATAACTGAATGAATGTTATAAACATAGCAGTTTAGTCTCACTTGATCGGTTTCCACGGAATTTTGATGTGATCAAAAGTCCGTCGCAATCACGTAGCGTACGCGGATACTCGCCGGGTAAACTTAATAGACAGCTACACCCCTTAGCCCCGACCAAGTGACTATAGGAGAACCCCGTCGCCGAAAGCATCCGTCCGGGTGCTTGCGGTAGCGGTGTTCCGCCTTGGTGCACTTCGTCGACGGTATCGGGGGTGCGGCCGCCTACTAAAGTTTGCGACGAGCATTCGATCAGGATGTCGGGAATCTTGTTGAATTACTCGACTTTATATTGAAAAGTGTTTTCGATTTTGAGACTAAAATGCGGGGTTTATAATTGTTAGGCATGCGATGTCTAAGTATTTCATTTGATTAGGCATACGATGTCTAAAGAGGTTGCGGATTCCAACTGTTGTAGTTTTACACTTTCTTTTCTGTGACCGTAAGTGTAATATGTGATATCACCGGTTTCGTTGCTATATGTCAACGACAATTGGGATGCGCATATTTACTTACGTTGATGACATGTGATGTTATGTGTTGCTGGATATGTTATATTGGATCGTCGTGTTTGAATAGCCCGGGGTTTTTATGTGAGATGAGTGTTTTTCATTTTCATTCATGTAAAAACTTGTATGTAATATTCTTTTATTGGGGCACTTCCAGGTTGCGGAAGATGTCATCGTTTGTATATTATTTACTTTTCCGCACTAGGATAGACTCAAGGAGGGAAGCACAAGTAACCGGGTTCTGGAGTCCAGTGGGAGACCAACTCGAGGAGTCGAGTCCGTGTCTCCTAACTCTAGAATTGGTAGGGTTGCTTTCCAATCTCGTAGGGGTCTAGGGGTGTGGGTTTGGCTATTCATCGCGACCGTGGAATCCGTGTTTTATACTGGCTCGTATTGAAAACACGGACGTCCTAGTATATCCAATATTTCATATTATTCTTCTACTGCGATATCTGTGATGCGATCATGTGATATGTTCTGTGATGGATACAGTATATAGTATATATGATATATTATATAGGCGTTACTTATGTTTTACACCCGCGCTAGCCCTGCCCCGCTCTGCCGTTAGTTACCTAACCTAACGGTGCACGAAGGGACATCGAGGCGAATGCGGATGGCATAAGTGTACGTCGTATTTATCTGTGATGTTTAGGTATTTAAATGATGGGACTTCATTAATGCGATTAATGAAAGAAAAAGAAACCTAAAGATGTTGTAGAATCGAATTTCAAAATAAAACAGGTAGCTACAGTTCTTGCTTTGCACAGAGGTATATGTGATATATCCTGCACCTTATTCGATGAGGAAAGGACCGAGATCCCTTCACCAGGAGTGACTCCTTTAGCAATAACTGGCAGATGCTACACACTCAGTTTGTATTTTGATTGCTTTTAAGAGTTTTTGCTTTGCACAGTGATATATATGATATATCCCGCACCTCATTCAACGAGGAAAGGACCGACGATCCCTTCACCAGGAGTGACTCCTTTAGCAAAACTAGAGAAGGCTCAAAAGCACTCCATTTTAAAATCATTTGATTCTACAACGATATCAAGTTCATTACGCAATAGGTTTTCAGAAAAACCTGTCGTAGCCCTCCGTCATTTCAGATAAGTACTAGTTAGTATTCGTGCTGCGGTAGTTTGGCATTCGTCAAGGCGTAGTGTGCGGTAGCTAACTAGTATTTATCTGCTTATGCATATAATGCAGATTGGATTAGGGTATTCGTACGGCGTTGTTTGGCATTCGTAAAGGGTCGTGCGGGTGGGTTTAATTCAATCAAGAAATGTACGGGTTGAACTTGACTAGTGGACTATGGGTTGTTTGGCATTCGTCAAGGTCATAGAACGCTAGGGGAAAAATATTATCGGGAATTTCAAGTGTTGAAATTTGCAATGAGATTGCATACCTTCTATGAGATAGTTGGATCCCGATACCCGCTGCGAGTAATTGTTACTCCTGGGAGAGTTTTACACATTACAATTAGCCGATCAAGTAGGTGTCTAGAAAGGTGTCAACGGGGTTACGCCTCTGGGAAAACGAGGTTTACATTAATTAGGTTCGTGCGAAAGCACGGGGGACCTCCCTCAAAGTACCGACACTGGCCTGACTGAAAGATTGGCGAACTTGTAGTGTGCAATTAATCCCGGCTAGTCTTTCCTTTTAGGGTTTGAAGGAAGATTTGATAAAAAAAAACAGTGGGAGCCATCCTGATTAGATAAAATAATAACTAATCTGATCTTGCAAGAGTGCACGCTGAGTGTTTTCTTCTCTCTCTCTCCAGGTAGCGACCATATCACGTCTTAATCAAGATAATAATACGGATGTATTGACCGAATCCGCTTATTATACTGAGCTGGGGAACGTTGGTCCCGCTCCAACTTATAATTGTTATAAGACAGAGCAGGAAATTGGGGAATACCAGAATTCCCGTGCCACCCAAACGAAGAAAGTGCATATGATGCATCATCTTCGGGTGTGTTCGTTACAAAGAACTGTTTCTCAGTATCCTCTACGTCCTGGGTATATGATACCGGATCAGGATCCCGTATATGTAATATGTTACATAGGGCTACAGATAGGTAAAGAACTGAGAACAGGTGATAAGTTTCATGAGGCAGAAAACGGGGCAAGTGTTGCAGCCAAGTCTGTTGGTCACTGCCACCCTGTATTACCAATACATTGATTCTGAACGAATGTTATTAGATACCGAACCTGATATCCAAAATCATATCTGTCTCTTTATTAGTAAAGAAACGATAAAATTTTGTATTGTCGGATTATGTTTTGAACATTTCCTATATCAAAAGTTGATCGGTTCAGGCACGTTATCTAAAAGCATTGATGTTCTAAATCAAACTACGGTTCTAAGTATACGGAACACACACAAGAGGAAGAGTTCAGAACTGAACGAATCCTTCTTGAGGTATTGTAGACTAGGTCATATCAATGTGACCCGACTAGCTAGAGTTATATAAAGATGCATATTTAAATTAGTTTGGATTTACATCTTGTGAAACTCGCCAGTCATGTCACAAAGATAAGATGACCATAGCCCTGTTTATTGGAAATAGAGAAAGAGTTAATAAACTCTTGGGACTGATACATGATGATGTATGTAAGGTCTCCTGTCTACACATGCCAGGACTGGTTCTTTATACTTCATTGCATTCTCTGATAATCTCTCAAGATTCAGTCATATGTTCCTGTTGAAACGAAAGACCGAACCTTTTGAGATATTCACAGAATGTAAGTTAGAAGTAGAGAACCAATACGGGTATAAGTATTATGTCCTTTGATGAGATCAAGGAGGAGAATACTTGTGCACGGAATTCCTGGACTATTCTAAAGGAGAATGAGATTCTCTCTCAGGATTACTCCTCCGAATACACCATAGCACGATGGTATATCGGGGCAGAGCAATCACACCCTATATGATAAGGTGTGCTCTATGATGAGTACTACTGAGTTACCTATTTCCTTTTTGGGAGTTATGCACTTGAGAAGCTGCATACCTATTGAATAGGGTTCAAATCAAATCAGTTGCCTACCACTTCATATGTGATATGGAAAGGGAAGAGCCCATACCTTAAGTTAGTTAAGATTTGGGGTTGTCCGGCCTATGTCTAAAAGCAAAATCCGGACAAGCTCGAGGCAAGGTCTGTTATGTACAACTGGAAAGGTTCCAGCTATACAAACAACAGCAGATGATTTGGTAGAACCAAAGGATTCAGAAGATTCCAACGAACCTCAGCATCTCCGCCGATCTAGTAGGGTTCCTCACCCACCTGAGAGATACTTCGGTTTCTCGATGACAGTGGGAGCGAGGATTGCATCATAAGTTGATGACCCAACTAGTTTCGAGCTGGCCATCAGGAGTGGGACTCTGTAAGAATGGCTGGAAGCTTAGCGATCTGAGATGGAATCCTTATACACCAACAAAGTATGGACTTTGGTTGCTATATCTGAAGGGTTAAATCCCCATCAGAAGCAAGTATATCTTGAGAAGATTACTTGGTGTAGATGGAATAGTTAAAGACTTGCAAAGCTAGACTTGTTAAAGGTTTGCATCATTGACCAGATATGGATCATAATGAAACCTTTTCTAAGGATCTATGCTTAAGTCCATCCAGATCCTACTTACCACGGCTACATACCATGACTACGATATCTGGTGGTTGGGTGTCATGACTGCTTTTCTAAATGATGTTTTGGAAGAGAGCGTCTATAAGTACACAGCCAGAGGGCTTCGTAGACAGTGGGAGCAGCGGAAACGTGTGCAAGTTGCTTTATAGGATAAAGCAGACAGCGTGGAGTTGGAACATCTGTTTTGATGTAGTAGTCAAATAGTTTGACTTCATCAAAATGGTAGATGAACCTTGTATAAACAAAAAGGTAGTAGGGAGTATAGTGATGATCCTCGTAGAGTACGTGGATGACATACTCTTAATAGGGAAGGAGTTTCCTATGCTACGCTCGGTCAATCTCCGCTTATCACAATGATTCTCCATATAGGATCAAAGTGATACCTCCTAAATCCTGGGTTTTGGATCTATGAGATAGATCTAATTGGATATTAGAATTCTCACTAGTGAGATGGTATCAATCGATCCTGGGGAGAATCACTGGAAGGGTTCCAGAGTGATAAGGACGACTGAAAGTCAGTCACAGGCATTGTCTTTACCCTCAGTAAAGGGACGGTATGTTGGAAGAGTTCCAAGCTAGATACCGTGGCATACTAGACGATAAAGGCTGGATACATCGCTACTTAAGATGCTACCAAAGAGGCAGTCTGGGTGTATATTAGTTCCTGAGATGAACTTAGTTCCTCCCATTGTGTGACAATGGAGTTGTGGTTTATGCCAAGGAACGCCAGTCCCATCAGTGATCCAGACATATTCTAAGGCAGTGTCACCTGATCATGGAGATGGTTGATCTCCAGGGTGATCGAGGTTAGGAGAGTAGACTTAGAGGACAACACGGCGGATCCACTCACAAAGGCCTTTTCCTAGAGAGAGACTTTTATGGGATGGATGAGTATGAGATACTACAACCACTGCTATCAGATGGCCCTAGTGCAAGTGGGAGATTATTAGTAATATGTATGCCCTAGAGGCCATTATTATACATAGGATGTATATTGTAGTGGATGCTTGGACATATATAGGGAGGACTTTCTTGCTCGACATGATAGTATGCTATCTGGTTGCTCTTTACCTTAACGTGTACACTGATTGTCTCTCTGTTACATGTTGGTAAAGCCCTTAGGATGTGTACTTGACTACCTGTACTATGATGCGGATCATACTAGTGGGGACATGGTAGTCCATAAGTACATCCTTCAAGGCCCTAGTCGTGGGTATATCGAGACGGGGCATCGATATACCAGAGTAGACTAGCGTATACCTTCTCGACCCATACAGATGGGCGATGGATGATCCCATATCCATTGGTGTTTGACATCAGAGATGATATACGGGTGCTCAGTGGAGACTGGGTACACTGGACGGACTCGCCGAGAACTCCTAGATGGTATTATACCTTACGTCAGATGGCAGTTCTCTGGTGACACTGGTACAGAGTAGTCTGTTTACCCGAGATCGTCATAGAGTCTTGTGTGGTTCCCACTGTGCTTTGATTTCCACCTTACCACATCCAAGAGGGCGTGCAAAACGGTGGTTTTTGGGTACAGTTCCGAGTCGCATGGAGGCAATGAGCGATAGGAGGGGATTCGTCTCTCCCGGTATAGGGAGTTGATGTTGCGCAGTGTTCGATTGGCTATAACCGGAAATCCCAGGCCATGGTTGCTGAGATTTACTGGTAAGTGTTACCAGTAGTTTCTCGAACTGTTATAGACCTCATATCGACACGACTTATCGAGCTATTGGGGTCTGACGTTTACCACCCCTAGGCGAGATATGCGACATATCAGACGAACAGACCAGACTGTACGGTAAGTGTTACTGGTTGGATTCACAGGAGTGTGAGCGGGCTTGCTCGTCGATCTTCTGATCGCTCAATACCCGGGTGGCCGTTACGTTTAGCAGACCGCTTGCGGCTTGTGGGTGTTTGATATGATCATCATCTACTGCCGGCGTATTGACGAGTCTTTAGAGTCCTATACAGAGGTTTCCTGGCTCAAGCGAAACGAAATAGGAGCGCATATGAGATATGTGCGGGACCGAGAATAATGCGTGTATGTGATACCGTATTCTATTCTCGCGATAAATGTATCGAATGGTTGTATGCGATATAACCTAGTTATCGAATCAAAGATTGATTCGGTAAGCCGATACATAGGATACTAGTCGGTTATATGCGATATGACCGGATCGTTAAATCAAGTGTTGATTTAATGATTTAATGTATAATTATATATTTGATATATTACTTTGCATTAACTAGTATTGGTTCACTTTAAATGGATTTTCTCACTTGAATTGTGCAAGTTGTATATGTGATATACTTTTGTGAACATGATTGTATCATGTTTGATGATACATGCTTATTTGGTTAAGTGTAAAGAACTAAAACATGGTTAAATTGATGATTAGGGTTTTGCTTATTTATTCATTTATTAATTTGTTTATTCATTTTGGAAAAGATTAGAAAAGAATGGTGGCTTTATTTGTAGTTTTGTTGAAGCTTCATGAAGCTTTGACCTAGTCCACCATTCTTGTCTCTTGCTTAACCCTAACCAGCATTTCTAACCATGGTCTATTCTCTACACTTAACTAAGGTTAGAATATGATAAGAATCAATTCTTTTCAATTATTTTAATAACATTTTATCATATTCTTTCTTCTTCTTCTTCTTCTTCTTCACAAGAAAGAAAAGCTTGCCTCATCAATGGCAAGTGATGGAATCAAGTGAGAAATCCAATTCTAAAGTGAACCCACTTCCTATTTCTTCATCCTCTACCTCTTGCCAAGTAGTATAGGGTGTTATCTTCACAAGTTTCATGACTTGGTGAAGTGGGAGCTTGATCTTGTGATGCCTCGACGTAGATCATCTTCGGCATCGTAGTCGATGACCTAGCCCGCCCTTTTCTCCGATGAAGCCGACGCTAGAGCCCGCGATTCTATTTGGATAGCGAGGAGACTTCATCATGAAGCTATGGAGGTGGAGGACCGGATCTACAAAGGTTGTATTTCCGTTCTTTTAGTTAAGTTGTTAACTAGTTTCTTTGTTTCGCCTAAAAATCTAGTCTACGATCCGTATTAGGGTTTCTCGGCACATGTAAAATTTGAAATTGGCATGGTTGATGCCTTATGAGATCTCATTAGCGTGCCTAGGATCCCTACAATCGCATATGACCGACTAATATCCAATGTATCGACTTATCGAATCAATCCTCGATTCGATAACTAGGTTATATCGCATACAACCAATCGATACATTCATCGCGAGAATAGAATACGGTATCACATACACGCATTATTCTCGGTCCCGCACATATCTCATATGCGCTCCTATTTCGTTTCGCTTGAGCCAGGAAACCTCTGTGTAGAACTTTAAAGACTCGTCAATACGCCGGCAGCAGGTGATGATCATATCAAACACCCACAAGCCGCAAGCGGTCTGCTAAACGTAACGGCCACCCGGGTATTGAGCGATCAGAAGATCGACGATCAAGCCCGCTCATACTCCTGTGAATCCAACCAGTAACACTTACCGTACAGTCCGGTCACGTCGTCTGATATGTCGCATATCTTGCCTAGGGGTGGTAAACGTCAGACCCCGGTAGCTCGATAAGTCGTATCGATATGAGGTCTATAACAGTTCGAGAAACTACTGGTAATACTTACCAGTAAATCTCAGCAACCCTGGCTACGGATTTCCAGTTATAGCCAATCGAACACAACGCAACATCAACTCCCTATACCGGGAGAGACGAATCCCCTCCTATCGCTCATTGCCTCCATGTGATTCGGGACTGTACCCAAAAACCACCGTTTTGCACGCCCTCTTGGACGTGGTAAGGTGGAAATCAAAGCACGGTGGGAATCACACAAGACTCTATGTCGATCTCGGGTCAACAGACTACTCTGTACCAGTGTCACCAGAGAACTGCCATCTAACGTAAGGTATAATACCATCTGGGAGTTCTCGACGAGTCCGTCCAGTGTACCCAGTCTCCACTGAGCACCCGTATATCATCTCTGATGTCAAACACCAATGGATATGGGATCATCCATCGCCCATCTGTATGGGTCGAGAAGGTACACACTAGTCTACTCTGGTATATCGATGCCCCGTCTCGATACACCCACAACTAGGGACTTTGAAGGATGTACTTATGGACTACCATGTCCCCACTAGTATGATCTGCATTATAGTCCAGGTAGTCAAGTACACATCCTAAGGGCTTTACCAACATGTAACAGAGTGGCAATCAGTGTACACGTTAAGGTAAAGAGTAACCAGATAGCATACTATCATGTCGAGCAAGAAAGTCCTCCCTATATATGTCCAAGCATCCACTACAATATACATCCTATGTATAGTAATGGCCTCTAGGGCATACATATAACTAACAATCTCCCACTTGCACTAGGGCCATCTGATAGCAGTGGTTGTAGTATCTCATACTCAACCATCCCATAAAAGTCTCTCTTTGGGAAAAGGCTTTTGTGAGTGGATCCGCCGTGTTATCCTCTGAGTCTACTCTCCTAACCTCCATCCCTTGGAGATCAACCATCTCCATGATCAGGTGACACTGCCTTAGAATATGTCTGGATCACTGATGGGACGGACGTTCCTTGGCATAAACCACAACTCCATTGTCTCACAATGGGAGGAACTAAGTTCATCTCATGAACTAATATACACCCAGACAGCCTCTTTGGTAGCATCTTAAGTAGCGATGTATCCAGCCTTTATCGTCTAGTATGCCACGGTATCTAGCTTGGAACTCTTCCAACATACCGTCCCTTAACTGAGGGTAAAGACAATGTCTGTGACTGACATTCAGTCGTCTTTATTACCCTGGAACCTTTCCAGTGATTCTCCCCAGGATCGATTGATACCATCACACTACTACTAATGAGAATCCTAGCATCCAATTAGATCTATCTCATAGATCCAAAACTCAGGATTAAGGAGGTATCATTTTGATCCTATATGGAGAATCTTTGTGATAAGCGGAGATTGACCGAGCGTAGCATAGGAAACTCCTTTCTTATTAAGAGTATGTCATCCATGTACTTTACGAGGATCACCACCATACTCCCTACTACCCTTTTGTTTATACAAGGTTCATCTACCATTTTGATGATATCAAACTCTTTGACTAACACATCAAAACAGATGTTCCAACTCCGCGATGCCTGCTTTATTCTATAAAGCATCTTGTACACGTTTCCGCTGCTCCCACTGTCTACGAAGCTCTCTGACTGTGTACTTATAGACTCTCTCTTCTAAAACATCATTTTAGAGAAGCAGTCATGACACCCAACCGCCAGATATCGTAGTCATGGTATGTAGCCGTGGCAAGTAGGATCCGGATGGACTTAAGCATAGCCACTGGAAAAGGTTTCATCATTATCCACGCCTGGTCGATGACGAAAACCTTTAACAAGTCTAGCTTTGAAAGTCTCAACTTTTCCATCTACACCAAGTAATCTTCTCAAGATATACTTGCTCCTGATGGGGATTTAACCCTTCAGATATAGCAACCAAAGTCCATACTTTGTTGGTGTACATGGATTCCATCTCAGATCGCTAAGCACCCAGCCATTCTTACAGAGTCCCTACTCTCGATGGCCTGCTCGAAACTAGTTGGGTCATCATCTCTTGATGCAATCCTCGCTCCCACTGTCATAGAGAAACCAAAGTATCTCTCAGGTGGGTGAGGAACCCTACTAGATCGGCGGAGAGGCTGAGGTTCGTTGGTTACTATTGAATCCTTCGGTTCTACCAAATCATCTGCTGTAGTTTGTATAGCTGGAACCTTTCCAATTCTACATAACTGACCTTGCCTCGAGCTTGTCCGGATTTTGCTTTTAGACATAGGCCGGACAACCCCAAATCTTAACTAGTTTAAGACATGGGCTCTTCCCATACCATATCTCATATGGAGTGGTAGGCTGTGATCTGATTCGAACCCTATTCAATAGGTATGCAGCTTCTCAAGCGCATAACTCCCAAAAGGAAACAGGTAACTCAGTAGTACTCATCATAGAGCGTACCATATCGAATAGGGTGCAATTGCTCCGCCCCGATATACCATCGTGCTATGGTGTATACGGAGGAGTAATGCTGAGAGAGAATCTCATTCTCCTTTAGAATAGTCCAGGAATTCTATGCACAAGTATTCTCCTCCTTGATCTCATCAAAGGACATAATACTTATACCCGTATTGGTTCTCTACATCTTACTTATATTCCGTGAATATCTCAAAAGGTTCGGACTTGTGTTTCAACAGGAATATATGTCTGAATCTTGAGAGATCATCAGAGAATGTAATGAAGTACAAAGAACTGGTCTTGGCATGTGTAGACAGGGGACCTTCATACATCAACATGTATCATCCCAAGAGTTCACTAACTCTTTCTCTGTTTCCAGTAAACGAAGCTATGGTCATCTTATCTTTGTGACATGACTGGCAAGTTTCATAAGATGTAAATTCAAACTGATTTAAATATGCATCTATATGTAACTTCAGCTAGTCGGGTCGCATTGATATGACCTAGTCTACAATACCTCAAGAAGGATTCGTTCATTTCTGAACTCTTCCTCTTGTGTGTGTTCTGTATACTAAGAATTGTAGTTTGATTTAGAACATCAATGCTTTTAGATAACGTGCATGAACCGATCAACTTTTGATTATAGGAAATGTTCAAAATATTATCCAACAATACAAAATTATATTCTTCTTTATCTTAATAAAGAGACTAATATGATTTTGTATATCAGGTTCGGTATCTAATAACATTTGTTCAGAATCAATGTATTCTGGTAATACAGGGTGACAGTGACCAACAGACTTGGCTGCAACATTTGCACCGTTTTCTGCCTCATGAAACTTATCACCCATTCTCAGTTCTTTACCTTTCTGAAGCCCTATGTAACAGATTACATATCTGGGATCCTAATCCGGTATCAAATACCCAGGACGTAGAGGATACAGAGAAACAGTTCTTTGTAATGAACACACCCGAAGATGATGCATCATTATGCACTATCTTCGTTTGGGCGGCACAGGAATTCTGGTATTCCCCAATTTCCTGCTCGGTCTTATAACAATTATAAGTTGGAGCGGGACCAACGTTCCCCAGCTCAGTATAACAAGCGGGTTCGGTCAAATATCCGTATTATTATCTTGATTAAGGCGTGATATGGTCGCTACCAGGAGAGAGAGAGAAGAAAACACTCAGCGTATACTCTTGCAAGATTAGATTGGTTATATATTTTATCTAATCAGGATGGCTCCCACTGTTTTTATCAAATCTTCCTTCAAACCCTAAAAAGAAAGACTAGCCGGGATTAATTACACGCTACAAGTTCGCCAATCTTTCAGCCAGGCCAGTGTCGGTACTTTGAGGGAGGTCCCCCATGCTTTCGCACGAACCTAATTAATGTAAACCTCGTTTTCCCATAGGCGTAACCTCGTTAACACCTTTCTAGACACCTACTTGATCGGCTAATTATAATGTGTAAAACTCTCCCAGGAGTAACTCTTACTCGCAGCGGGTATCGGGATCCAACTATCTCATAGAAGGTATGCAATCTCATTGCAAATTTCAACACTTGAAATTCCCGATAATATTTTGCCCCTAGCGTGCTATGACCTTGACGCATGCCAAACAACCCATAGTCCGCTAGTCAAGTTCAACCCGTACATTTCTTGATTGAATTAAACCCATCAGCACGACCCTTGACGCATGCCAAACAACGCCGTACGAATACCCTAATCCAATCACATCATATGCTAGCAGATAAGCACTAGTTAGCTACCGTACACTACGCCTTGACGCATGCCAAACTACCGCAGCACAAATACTAACTAGTACTTATCTGAAATGACGGAGGGCTACGACAGGTTTTTCTAAAAACCTATTGCGTAATGAACTTGATATCGTTGTAGAATCAAATGATTTTAAAATGGAGTGTTTTTGAGGCATTTCTAGTTTTGCTAAAGGGGTCACTCCCGGTGAAGGGATCGTCGGCCCTTTCCTCGTCGAATGAGGTGCGGGATATATCATATATATCACTGTGCAAAGCAGAAACTATAGAAGCTATCAAAAAACAAACCGAGTGTGTAGCATCTGCCAGTTATTGCTAAAGGGGTCACTCCCGGTGAAGGGATCGTCGGCCCTTTCCTCATCAAATAAGGTGCAGGATATATCATATATACCGCTGTGCAAAGCAAGAACTGTAGCTACCTGTTTTATTTTTGAAATTCGATTCCACAACATCTTTAGGTTTCTTTTATTCCATTAATCACATTAATGAAGTCCCATCATTTAAATTACCTAAACATCACAGATAAATACGACGTACACTTATGCCATCCGCATTCGCCTCGATGTCCCCTCGTGCACCGTTAGGTTAGGTAACTAACGGCAGAGCGGGGCAGGGCTAGCACGGGTGTAAAACATAAGTAACGTCTATATAATATATCATATATACTATATACTGTAGTATCTATCACAGAACATCACATGATCACATCTCAGATATCGCAGCAGAAGAAACATATGAAACATTGGATATACTAGGACATCCGTGTTTTCAATACAAGCCAGTATAAAACACGGATTCCACGGTCGCGATGAATAGCCAAACCCACACCCCTAGACCCCTACGAGAGCGGCAAGCAACCCTAACAATTCTAGAGTTAGGAGACCCGGACTCGACTCCTCGAGTTGGTCTCCCACTGGACTCCAGAACCCGGTTACTTGTGCCCTCCTCCTTGGGTCTATCCTAGTGCGGAAAAGTAAATAATATACAAAAGGTGACAACATCCGCAACCTGGAAGTGCCCCAATAAAAGAATATTACATACAAGTTTTTACATGAATGAAAAATGAAAAACACTCATCTCACATAAAAAAAACCCCGGCTATTCAAACACGACGATCCAATATAACATATCCAGCAACACATAACATCACATGTCATCAACGTAAGTAAACATGCGTATCCCAATTGTCGTTGACATATAGCAACGAAACCGGCGATATCACATATTACACTTACAGTCGCAGATAAGAAAGTGTAAAACTACAACAGTTGGAATCCACAAACTCTTTAGACATCGCATGCCTAATCAAATGAATTCCTTAGACATCGCATGCCTAACAATTATAAACCCCGCATTTTAGTCTCATTATCGAAAACTCTTTTCAATATCAAGTCGGGCAATTCAACAAGATTCCCGACATCCTGATCGAATGCTCGTCGCAAACTTTAGTAGACGGCCGCACCCCCGATACCGTCGACGAAGTGCACCAAGGCGGAACACCGCTACCGCCAGCACCCGAACGGATGCTTTCGGCGACGGGGTTCTCCTACAGTCACTTGGTCGGGGCTAAGGGGTGTAGCTGTCTATTAAGTTTATCCGGCGAGTATCCGTGTACGCTACGTGATTGCGACGGACTTTTGATCACATCAAAATTCCGTGGCAACCGATCAAGTGAGACTAAACTGCTATGTTTATAACATTCATTCAGTTATCTCATAACTACTTGTGGATTCCAAATATTGTATCACAATCCAGATAAATAGAAAATGTTAAACTTTCCGATCGAACATTCAAACACCCAAGTTTTCCCGAAACAGCTCAACACATGAAATAAGTTTAAAAACATCCAGTTCATGCCTCAGTACCAACGGTCCAGCCGTAGAAGGGTCAAGCCAATGCCTCACATGTGGCACGCCGTACAGCCCCCAAACCCGAAGGTTCAAAGGGCAGTTCAAGACGGTCACATAATCGAGTTAAGGTTTGTTGTCTTCTAGAGGGTCCATCGCGTTACTTGCACTACTTAGAACGTTATTAAACCACGGAAAGATCCAACACTTGGAAATTTCCCGACAAAGGAAAAGGTGGGTATTTATATACGGTCAAACTTTTTAACATATTCAATAATTATCCGGAAAACACATAGACAAGATTAGACAATCCGATCGAATCCCCGAACTCCCAATACAACCTAGAAAACTCAACTCTTGAGTAGAATTTAAAAATTCCCATAAAATACAGCAATAAAATATAGGAATTACTGTGCAAATTTCAAAACGTAATTTGACTACTTGGCCGCGGAACCGCCGCACGAGCCATGCTCATGCCGCGGTTCCGCCGCGCTTTAGATGAATCATGAGCACGTGCTCCACAGTAATTCTTCAAATTCCCTGCTGATTTTTCTGCATATTTTTAATTTGGAAAAAACCCAGTTTTGAAAAAATGTACAGAGAGGGTTTTAGAATTAGGGTTTCGGGTTCGATCGGGTTTCTAACTTCGTCTACACATCGCCTAAGGCTCTAGCTAGGCTCTAATACCACTGTAGGGTTCCTAGGCACACACTAGAGGTCTCACATGGCATCAACCATGCCAAATTCAAAAATTTCCTGTGCTGAGAAACCCTAATGCGATCGTTGACTATAGAATTAGGCGAAACTACAAGCTAGTTAACAACTTAACTACTAAGTGAACGGAAATACAACCTTTGTAGATCCGGTCCTCCACTTCCTTAGCTCCGTGACGATGTCCTCTCACTGCGATCATCGGATCTCGGACTCTAGTGTTGATTTCATCGGAGAAATGATCGGTCTAGGTCGTCGACTTCGATGCCGAAGATGATCTACGTCGAGGCAACACAAGATCAAGCTCCAACTTCACCAAGCCATGAAACTTATGAAGAAAACACCCTATACTACTTGGCAAGTGGTAGAGGATGAAGAAATAGGAAGTGGGTTCACTTTGGATTTGGATTTCTCACTTGGAATCATCACTTGACATTTTTGAAGCAAGCTTTTCTTTTCTTTCTCAAGAGGAAGAAGAAGAAAAAAAAGAATAATGAATTAATTCCAAAAGGAAAAATGAAGTGATGGTTATCATAATGCAACCATGGGTGAGGCTAACTCATGTAGAGAATAAACTAGGGTTAAGTAAATGGTTAGAGTTAAGGAAAGAAACAAAATGGTCATGCTTTCAAACCTTCATGAAGTTTCAACAAAAGAACAAAACAAGCCACCATTTCATTTATCTTTCGAAA
Organism: Agapanthus africanus; assembly: GCA_030015575.1. Taxonomy (NCBI): domain Eukaryota; kingdom Viridiplantae; phylum Streptophyta; class Magnoliopsida; order Asparagales; family Amaryllidaceae; genus Agapanthus; species Agapanthus africanus. Next base: position 133,281,906 of record CM057343.1, read on the forward strand.
AGAATAAATAAATAAATAAATAAATAAATAAAAACCCTAACCATTAACATAACCATGGTTTAATCATACACACCCAAGTTTGCATGTATCATCAAACATGATACAAACTAGTGCACAAAACTATATCATATATACAATGTGCACATCAAGTGAGAAAATCCATCTTAAGTGAACGAATACTAGTTAATGTAAAGTAATATATCAAATATATAATTATACATTAAATCATTAAATCAACACTTGATTTAACGATCCGGTCATATCGCATATGACCGACTAATATCCAATGTATCGACTTATCGAATCAATCCTCGATTCGATAGCTAGGTTATATCGCATACAACTAATCGATACATTCATCGCGAGAATAGAATACGGTATCACATACACGCATTATTCTCGGTCCCGCACATATCTCATATGCGCTCCTATTTCGTTTCGCTTGAGCCAGGAAACCTCTGTGTAGGACTCTAAAGACTCGTCAATACGCCGGCAGCAGGTGATGATCATATCAAACACCCACAAGCCGCAAGCGGTCTGCTAAACGTAACGGCCATCCGGGTATTGAGCGATCAGAAGATCGACGAGCAAGCCCGCTCACACTCCTGTGAGTCCAACCAGTAACACTTACCGTACAGTCCGGTCTAGTCGTCTGATATGTCCATATCTTGCCTAGGGGTGGTAAACGTCAGACCACAATAGCTCGATAAGTCGTGTCGATATGAGGTCTATAACAGTTCGAGAAACTACTGGTAACACTTACCAGTAAATCTCAGCAACCCTGGCCAGGGATTTCCGGTTATAGCCAATCGAACACAGCGCAACATCAACTCCCTATACCGGGAGAGACGAATCCCCTCCTATCGCTCATTGCCTCCATGTGATTCGGGACCGTACCCAAAAACCACCATTTTGCATGCCCTCTTGGACGTGGTAAGATGGAAATCAAAGCACAGTGGGAATCACACAAGACTCTATGACGATCTCGGGTCAACAGACTACTCTGTACCAGTGTCACCAGAGAACTGCCATCTGACGTAAGGTATAATACCATCTGAGAGTTCTCGGCGAGTCCGTCCAGTGTACCCAGTCTCCACTGAGCACCCGTATATCATCTCTGATTTCAAACACCAATGGATATGGGATCATCCATCGCCCATCTGTATGGGTCGAGAAGGTACACGCTAGTCTACTCTGGTATATCGATGCCCCGTCTCGATACACCCACTGTTAGTGTATATGCCCTAGAGGCCATTACTGTATCATACTGATTTGTATATTACTTAATGGAAGCTTGGGATATTCACCTTGTATATACAATCTTGCTCAAAATAGTAGTATGCTACTTGGTTTGTTTCTACTTCAATGTGCACATGTGTTTATTTTATTATATCACCTATACGCATTAGTGGAGCCCTTAGGATCTTTGCTTGATTACCAGTGTTGTGATGGAAGTCACGCTAGTGGGGGCTGGGTAATCTATAAGCACATCCTTATGCAGGTCCCTAGTCGCAGGACTATCGAGACAGGGCATCGATACTCCGGAGTAGACTAGCGTATGCGCTTCTCATCCCAGAGTGGGAGATGGTCTGTCCCACAGCCATCAGTACGTCATACTGGAGATAGTATGCGGGTGCTCGTTAGGTTACGAGTACACTGGACAGGACTCATCGGGAACTGACCGGTTGATATTATACCTATCGTCAGTTATCAGTTCCCAGGTGACATGAGTACAGCTTAGTCCGCTGACTTGAAACTGTCACTTCGCCTCGAGTGTGTTCCCACTGTACTTTGATTACTACCCTACCACGGCTCAAATGAGACGTGCAAACAGGTGGTAGTTGGGTGCAGTCCCGAAGCACTTGGAGGCAGTGACGGTTAGACAGGATTCGTCTCTCCCGGTATTGGGGGTTGACATCGCGCTGTGTCTAGGTGAGCCATTACACGAGTAGTCCCTGGCCAGGGCAAGCGAGACATACTGGTAGGCTTCCAGTGTTATCTCAGGGTGTTTTGGGCTTCACTCTGGCACGACTTGTACCGCTATTAGGGGACTGACGTTTACCGCCCCCTAGGCCCGCCATGCGATGTATCAGATGAACAGACCGGACTGTACGGAGACTGTCACATTCAGGCTCAGTAGGAGTTCAGATGGGTTTCACCTCGTCAATCTTCTTGTCGGCATCTACTTAGGGACCGTTACGCACAGCTAGTGCCGCTTGCGGACTGTGGTTAAACCCACTGCCAGCGAAGTGTCGAGTCTTTAGAGTCCCACACAGAAAGCTATTCGCCTTTAGGCAAAAGAGTAGAGGTCGCATGGTTTTGCGACAGGTCGCATGGTTTTGCAACAGGGTTCGGTCACATCCATGCACTTGTGCACGTACAGTGTCCGGACAGTTAACACTAGCGGGCTTTGGTTTAAGCCAGATCCTAATGTACGTTTTGGGATTGATTTTATCTCGTTTGTATTCGTGTACCTCGGAACGCGGATGCGGGTGTGTATGCACAGTTGACAGAGAGACAGAGGCAGAATATTCTCATTGGGGTTGTTGACTGTTGACTGTTGACAGTTGACTGTTGACCATTGACTTTTGCTTAACCCTAATGAGAATAAGATATATGATTAACATTAATATTAATTAAGTATTATAGTGACATGGTTGTTGAGGGGTTGACTTTGTTAACTTGTTGAATTTGTTGACCGGTTGACTAGGTTGACCGGTTGACTAGGTTGGACTAGTTGACCATCATCATGACAATGGCTATCATTCCATGGCAAAGTCTTTTGCTTGCTTGTTTATTTATGCAAAATGAGTGCATGAAATGATATAGCCATTTTGACTTAAACCATTTACACAATACTTGATTACTATTTTTGTTATGATGGCTTTTGGATTATGAGAGGTGAGAATGAGAAGAGTATGGTTCATTCTATCATTTGCTTTCTCTCTCTTGAGCTCTCTCATTCTCAAGCTCTCACTCTTCCTCTTGCTCTCTCTACCTCAAGGCAAACCATTCTCATGTGTTGAGACTCATTGCCTTAGAGATAAAAAGACACCAAAACATTCCTCTACTCATTCTAGTTCACAAGGCCTAGCAAGCCAAGTGATCTAGTTTCTTCAAAGTTCGAAGAAGAAGCCAAAGGTAGAAGCTTTCGGGTGGATCCATCTTCGGCGTAAGGAGACGACGAGGTGAGGCCGATCCGTACACCGGAAGGAGTCGAAGACGAAGGAGTTCAAGAAAGGTATAGCCCCCTAACCGAGTAGGTAAACTCTTGTTTGGTTGTTAGTTAGTATTTTAACAAAGATCCGGTTTTGAGTCCATGTTACCGCCTCTAGAAAATTGTTTTTCATCAAATTCCGCATGCCCGAAAGTACCGAGAGAGGTAGTATGGACTTACAGTGGTATCAGAGCCTAGTTAAACTCTATCTAACATGTTATCATAGTAGCTAGAAATTCGATCGGAGAAAAAGTCCCGAAATGAACCCGGAATTCATGCTTGCTGTCGATTTTTTTAAGTCTGTAAAAATAATAAATCATGCTTTAAAAATAGACTCAGGGTTTTTTAAAGATACTGTAGAAAAACGATGCAGAGATTCCATCAAACCACCGCGGAAACGCGGCAATAGCTTGCTATTGCCGCGGTTCCGCGGCCTTCTTGGCTCTTCTCTGGATCGTCTTTGCTACAGTATACTCAGTGGGTTATTTTGGGATTTTTGGTATATGTGTTTTCAGCCTAGATTTTCCAGAAAGAAAATTTTGTTTTTGGGGCTTTAAAAACCGTATTTCGATCGAGTTTCTAAAGACTTAAGCTGACGGGTATTTCTGTGACGTGATATTTGTATTGAACATCTGCTAATCGCTATATGTTGATTAGTGGGGGTTATACAAATCTGTGATCTGTAAGGTTGCTGGAATGTGTATATGAACTCATTGGATTGTCGCGGGTGAATAGCCGAGGGTTGTGAGACGAGAGTTTTCTTTTCTTTCAATTCATGTAAATTTGTAAATTGATGTAATAATTATCTGTATGACCGCACAACCGGGTCGGGGTTGTAGCCGTCATTGTATAATTTCTTTTTACTGTTTTTGCTCCTAGGATAAACCCATGGAGGGGGTGCACAAACTACCGGGTATGCCGAAGTGCCGAGTGGCCTACTCACGGAGTTGAGGGAGGTTGCTTCGCTTCGGGTACTTGGCGGGTAGTTTGCCGCACCCGTAGGGGTCTTGGGTGGGGTATTGGCTATTCACCGCGACCGTGTAATCTGCTTTTCGTTACAGGCTCGTACGAATTGCGGGTTCCTAGTATATCCAATGTGTTCATCTGTGATCTGAAATGGCTATCATTGCAATATATCTATATATGATATTATTTAGGCGTTGCTTATGTTTTACAGCCGCGCTAGTCCAGCCCCCGCTCTGTCGTTAGTTAAGTAACCTAACGGGTAATGACGGGGCCCCGTGGCAAATGCGAATGGCATAAACGTACGTCATATTTTGGTTGTTTTCTGCAATGGTGGGATTAAATGATGGGACGCATTAAAAGAACTAATGCAAGAATACCACGCATTAAAAGAACTAATGCAAGAAAATAAACCAAGTAAAAGTCGTTGGAACACTTTCGAAAAACCACTCGGTTCTTTTCAAAACCAACTTTTAAAATGCGGAGTTTGAGCCACTCCTTTTAAAAGCTATCTCGTTCCATCGATTATATCAAGTTCACTACGTTCACGGTTTCGCCAAAACCATTCGTAGCCCTCCGTCGTTTCACATGGATAGTCAATAGTATTCAAGCTATATATGTTGGCCAAAGTCAAGGCATAGTGATTGGTAGCTATTGGGTATTCATGTGTAGCATAGATAGATGTGTTGGTTTGGGACAGTCGTACTGCCATTTTGGCTAAAGTCAAGGGTAGGTGCGGGTGGATCCAAATTAACCTGGAGAATGACGGGTAGAACTTGACATGTGACTTATGATATTTTGGCCAAAGTCAAGGTCATAAGAGCATGGGGCAAAAATCCACATCGGGAGTTTCAAAAGAACTGGAACTTGCTAGTGTTGCATACCATTTGGAGTGTGATAATTCTGGTAGGATTCCTTCAGTTTCGTCACGCGATGATATTTGGATCCCGATCCTACTGTGAGTATATACTACTCCTCGGGAAATTTCTCACTTAACGATCAATGCTATAAATCTAGTAGGTGTCTAGAAAGGTGTTAGCGGGGCTACGCCCCTAGGGAAAAGAGGTTATTTAATTAAGGAACTTCGCGAAAGCGTTGGAAAACCTCCCTCGAAGTACCGACACTGGCCTGGCTGAACGGTTAAGCAAGTATTGTGCGGTGAGATTGATCCCGACTAATTCTTCCATTTTGGTTTGAGGAGGGATTTGAGAAACAGTGGGAGCCATCCTGTTTAGACAAACTAAAAACCATTCTAAACTTGCAAGAGCATCATGCTGAGTGTTTCTTCTCTCTCTCCTAATTGCAGCGACCAATCGACATGACTGGACTTAAGTTACTTCTAGATAAAAACATACTGACAGAGCCAAACTACAAAGATTGGCTCAAGAATGTCAAGATGGCAATCACTTACGACAAGCTGGGTATCTTCTTACTACCAAAGCTCCCCCTGTCCTAGGTCCCAAAACCAGCGTCGCGGATAAGGAAATCTGTAAGACCTGGGAAATCGATTGCGCGAAGGCCAAGTGCCTCGTGCTTGCCTCTATGGACAACGAACATCAGAGGAGGCACGAGAATATGGACCTCGAGTCCATATTTCTCCATACAAAAGAACTGTATGGAGAGCAATCTCGTATCGCAAGATACGAAGTGTCGAAGGAATTATTTTCGGCAAGATTGGCCGTCGGATCATCGGTAGCGGAACACGTGCTTAAGATGATTGGCTACATTGAAGAGACCGCGGACTTTGGGACCACGTTGGAGAATGAGCTCTATACGGACTTGATTCTCCAGTCCCTTCCTTCCACTTACGCCCAGTTTATACTGAACTTCAACTTATAAGAAAAGGAAGTTGAACTTTCAGAACTCCTCAACATGCTGAGGAGCGCAGAGGGCACCCTACAGAAAGGTAGGGAAACATCCATTTTGTTTGTAGGAGGATCTTCCTCTTCTAAGTCCAAGGCGAAAGCCAAGGGAAAGAAGAAGAAAGCCCCCGCCAAACCAAGGGGCGGTGTTAGTAAAGTAGATATGAAGGGAAAGGCAAAAGCAACAAAGAAAGTGGGAAAACTTGTGGATAAAGAGGAATGCTTCTATTGTCATAAGAAGGGACACTGGAACAATGATTGCAAGGCTTGGAAAGCCAGAACACAGGAACTGAAGCAGGTTGCGGCTTCAGCTTCAGGTGTGTATGTTATTGATAACTGTCTTTCAATAAACTCTACTTCCTGGATATTGGATACCGGATCAGGATCTCATATCTGTAATTCTTTGCAGGCGTTGAGAAACCGTAGGTTTTTGAAGGCAGGTGACATGACCCTCAAAGTTGCAAACGGAGCTAGCATAGATGCTAAGGCCGTGGGGGACTATCACCTGGGAATGTCAGATGGACATGTTTTGGTTTTACGTAATTGCTTTTTTGTACCCAACGCAACTTGTAATATCATTTCTGTACCTTTGGTTTCTAAAGAAGGTTATGAATTTGCGTTTGTAAGTAATGTTGTAAACATTCACCTAAATCAAGTCTTGATTGGGTCAGGTACATTGAGCAATGGTATATACATATTAAACCAACCACAGATTTTCAATGTCCAGAATACACACAAAAGAAAGTCTCCAGAAATCAATCAGACTTTCTTATGGCATTGTAGACTGGGTCACATCAATGAGAGAAGGTTGACAAAGTTACATACAGAAGGATATTTGAATCCGTTCGAATATCAATCGTATGCCACTTATCAATCCTGTCTCAAAGGAAAGAAGACAAAGACTCCGTTCACTGGACACGGAGTAAGAGCGAGCGAGCTCTTGGGACTCGTACACAGCGACGTGTGCGGTCCAATGTCTACACATGCGCGAAGCGGTTATTCTTACTTCATTAATTTTACGGATGACTTTTCAAGGTACGGTTATGTCTTCTTAATGAAACATAAGTCTGAAGCCTTTGGAAAATTCCAGGAATATAAGAATGAAGTAGAAAAACAAACCGGCTAAAGTATCAAGATTCTAAGATCGAATCGAGGTGGTGAATACTTGAGTGCCGAGTTCCTGGACTATTTAAAAGAGAACGGAATTCTCTCTCAGCTTACTCCTCCATACACTCCGCAACATAACGGTGTATCGGAGAGACGGAACCGAACCCTATTGGATATGGTACGGTCCATGATGAGTAACGCTGAGTTACCGCGATCATTCTGGGGGTATGCGCTAGAATCAGCTGCATACCTTTTGAACCGAGTTCCAACTAAAACTGTGCCTACCACACCATATGAGATGTGGTGTGGGAAGAGACCCTATCTTAATCACATTAAGACATGGGGAAGTCCATCTTTTGTCAAAAAGCAGCATGCGGACAAGCTCGAGGTACGCTCAGTACAGTGCAAGTTTGTGGGATATCCAAAGAACTCCAAGGGATATTTCTTCTACTGCGAAGAGGAACAAAAGGTTTTTGTTTCTCGGCATGCCCACTTTCTAGAGCACCAGTTCTTGGAAAAGGAAATTAGTGGGAGCGCAGTAGAACTGGAAGAAATTCCAGAACCACAGACTGTTACTGAAAGCTTAGTGGAACCAGAGGGTTCAAAAGAACAGGACATTCCTACGCCGCTCCGCAGGAGTAGTAGGCAGTCTCATCCGCCCGAGAGATACTACGGTTTTCTCATAGACGGGGATAGAGAGGATTGCATCATAGATTATGATGAGCCTACTAGCTTCCAGCAGGTCGTTCAGAGCGTTGACTCGGTAAAATGGCTGGATGCAATGCGGACCGAAATGGAGTCCATGTACACCAACAAAGTATGGACGTTGGACATTGCTCCAGACGGGGTAAAACCCGTAGGATGCAAGTGGATCTTCAAAAGGAAGATTGGTGTAGATGGACAGGTTGAGACCTATAAAGCTAGACTTGTTGCAAAGGGTTTTCATCAAAGACCTGGTTTGGACTATGACGAAACCTTTTCTCCAGTGGATATGCTGAAATCCATTCAGATCCTTCTTGCCATTGCTGCCTTCCACGATTATGAGATTTGGCAGATGGATGTAAAGACCGCTTTTCTAAATGGAAATTTAGAGGAGTGTGTCTATATGGACCAGCCAGAGGGTTTCATTCAGAGTGGGAGCAGCGGAAAGGTGTGCAAGTTGCTTAAGTCCATCTATGGACTAAAGCAGGCATCGCGGAGTTGGAACATCTGCTTTGATGAGACGGTCAAAGAATTTGGCTTTATCAAAAATCCAGATGAACCATGCATCTATAGTAGATTTGTAGCGAGAACTGTAGTATTCCTTGTTTTGTACGTGGATGACATTCTCTTAATAGGAAATGGCATTCCTATGCTACAATCTGTCAAGGGGTTCTTGTCACACAGGTTCTCCATGAAAGACCTGGGTGATGCCTCATACATCCTGGGGATCCGGATCCATCGTGATAGATCCAAGAGGATATTAGGACTTTCACAGTCCAGGTACATCGACACCATACTGAAAAGATTCAGTATGGAAGATTCCAAGCGCGGTAACCTACCGGCTTGTCACGGGATCACCCTCTCTAAAGAGATGTCTCCCAAGACTGATTTGGAAAGGGATCGCATGTCTATTATACCCTACGCTTCTGCGGTAGGCTCTATAATGTATGCGATGTTGTGTACCAGACCGGATGTAGCTTATGCACTTAGTGTAGTAAGCCGGTATCAGTCAAACCCCGGGGAGAAACACTGGATAGCGGTAAAGAACATTCTCAAGTACCTAAGAAGGACTAAGAAGATGTTCTTGGTGTATGGCGGAAAAGACCTCCAGATCGAGGCCTTTGCTGACTCCAGCTTCCAAAGTGACAAGGATGATTCCAAGTCCATGTCGGGTTTTGTCTTTACCCTCAATGGAGGGGCGGTGTGTTGGAAGAGTTCCAAACAGGAAACCGTTGCAGACTCGACGATGGAAGCGGAATACATCGCTGCATCTGATGCCGCAAAAGAAGCTGTCTGGATGAGAAAGTTCTTGAAAGAACTTCAGGTGGTTCCGTCCATTATTGATCCAATACCTCTGTATTGCGACAACAACGGGGCTATAGCTTTAGTGAAGGAACCCAGGTCCCATCAGAGATCCAGACACATCTTGAGGCGGTATCACCTGATCAGGGAGATCGTGGATCGCCAGGAGATCGAGGTTCGGAGGGTTGCTTCAGAAGATAACACTGCAGATCCATTCACCAAGGCCTTGCCCCAGACTCAGTTCGAGCGGCTGATCGAGATGATAGGTCTTCGATACGCCAGTACATGGCCTTAGTGCAAGTGGGAGATTGTTAGTGTATATGCCCTAGAGGCCATTACTGTATCATACTGGTTTGTATATTACTTAATGGAAGCTTGGGATATTCACCTTGTATATACAATCTTTCTTAAAATAGTAGTATGCTACTTGGTTTGTTTCTACTTCAATGTGTACATGTGTTTATTTTATTATATCACCTAAACGCATTAGTGGAGCCCTTAGGATCTTTGCTTGATTACCAGCGTTGTGATGGCAGTCACACTAGTGGGCTGGATAATCTATAAGCACATCCTTATGCAGGTCCCTAGTCGCAGGACTATCGAGACAGGGCATCGATACTCCGGAGTAGACTAGCGCATGCTCTTCTCATCCCAGAGTGGGAGATGGTCTGTCCCACATCCATCAGTACGTCGTACTGGAGATAGTATGCGGGTGCTCGTTAGGTTACGAGTACACTGGACAGGACTCGTCGGGAACTGACCGGTTGGTATTATACCTATCGTCAGTTATCAGTTCCCAGGTGACATGAGTACAGCTTAGTCCGCTGACTTGACACTGTCACTTCGCCTCGAGTGTGTTCCCACTGTACTTTGATTACTACCCTACCACGGCTCAAATGAGACGTGCAAACATGTGGTAGTTGGGTGCAGTCCCGAAGCACTTGGAGGCAGTGACGGTTAGACAGGATTCGTCTCTCCCGGTATTGGGGGTTGACATCGCGCTGTGTCTAGGAGAGCCATTACACGAGTAGTCCCTGGCCAGGGCAAGCGAGACATACTGGTAGGCTTCCAGTATTATCTCAGGGTGTTTTGGGCTTCACTCCGGCACGACTTGTACCGCTATTAGGGGACTGACGTTTACCGCCCCCTAGGCCCGCCATGCGATGTATCAGACGAACAAACCGGACTGTACGGAGACTGTCACATTCAGGCTCAGTAGGAGTTCAGATGGGTTTCACCTCGTCAGTCTTCTTGTCGGCATCTACTTAGGGACCGTTACGTACAGCTAGTGCCGCTTGCGGGCTGTGGTTAAACCCACTGCCAGCGAAGTGTCGAGTCTTTAGAGTCCCACACAGAAAGCTATTCGCCTTTAGGCAAAAGAGTAGAGGTCGCATGGTTTTGCGACAGGGTTCGGTCACATCCATGCACTTGTGCACGTACAGTGTCCGGACAGTTAACACTAGCGGGCTTTGGTTTAAGCCAGATCCTAGTGTACGTTTTGGGATTGATTTTATCTCGTTTGTATTCGTGTACCTCGGAACACGGATGTGGGTGTGTATGCACAGTTGACAGAGAGACAGAGGCAGAGTATTCTCATTTGGGTTGTTGACTGTTGACTGTTGACAGTTGACTGTTGACCATTGACTTTTGCTTAACCCTAATGAGAATAAGATATATGATTAACATTAATATTAATTAAGTATTATAGTGACATGGTTGTTGAGGGGTTGACTTTGTTGACTTGTTGACTTTGTTGACCGGTTGACTAGGTTGGACTAGTTGACCATCATCATGACAATGGCTATCATTCCATGGCAAAGTCTTTTGCTTGCTTGTTTATTTATGCAAAATGAGTGCATGAAATGATATAGCCATTTTGACTTAAACCATTTACACAATAGTTGATTACTATTTTTGTTATGATGGCTTTTGGATTATGAGAGGTGAGAATGAGAAGAGTATGGTTCATTCTATCATTTGCTTTCTCTCTCTTGAGCTCTCTCATTCTCAAGCTCTCCCTCTTCCTCTTGCTCTCTCTACCTCAAGGCAAACCATTCTCATGTGTTGAGACTCATTGCCTTAGAGATAAAAAAGACACCAAAACATTCCTCTACTCATTCTAGTTCACAAGGCCTAGCAAGCTAAGTGATCTAGTTTCTTCAAAGTTCGAAGAAGAAGCCAAAGGTAGAAGCTTCGGGTGGATCCATCTTCGGCGCAAGGAGACGACGAGATGAGGCCGATCCGTACACCGGAAGGAGTCGAAGACGAAGGAGTTCAAGAAAGGTATAGCCCCCTAACCGAGTAGGTAAACTCTTGTTAGGTTGTTTGTTAGTAGTTTAACAAAGATCCGGTTTTGAGTCCATGTTACCGCCTCTAGAAAATTGGTTTTCATCAAATTCCGCATGCCCGAAAGTACCGGGAGAGGTAGCATGGACTTACACCCACGACTAGGGACTTCGAAGGATGTACTTATGGACTACCATGTTCCCACTAGTGTGATCCGCATCATAGTCCAGGTAGTCAAGTACACATCCTAAGGGCTTTACCAACATGTAACAGAGAGACAATCAGTGTACACGTTAAGGTAAAGAGTAACCAGATAGCATACTATCATGTCGAGCAAGAAAGTCCTCCCTATATATGTCCAAGCATCCACTACAATATACATCCTATGTATAGTAATGGCCTCTAGGGCATACATATAACTAACAGATAAAGGAGAAGAATACTTGGGCATGGAGTTCCTTGATTATTTAAAGGAGAATGTGATTATCTCTCAGCTTACTCTTTCGAATACACCACAGCACAACGGTGTATCGGGGCGGAGGTATCGCACCCTATTAGATATGGTGTGCTCTATGATGAGTACTGCTGAGTTACCTATTTCCTTTTGGTGTTATGCACATGAGAAGATGCATACATATTGAATAGGGTTCCAACCAAATCAGTGTCTACCACTACATATGAGATATGGAATGGAAAGAGACCATGTCTTAAATGAGTTAAGATATGGGGTTGTCCGGCCTATGTTGAAAAGCAAAATCCGGACAAGCTCGAGGCAAGGTCAGTTCTGTAAGTTTGTAGGATATCCCAAACGTTTGCGAGGGTATATCTTCTACATAACTGAGGAGCAAAAGGTGTTTTGTCTCTCAGCATGCTACCTTTTTAGAAAAGGAATTTCTTGTGAAGAAATTAGTGGACATGAGGTAGAACTGGAAGTTGTTCCAGCTTGACAAACTAACAGCTGATGATTAGGTGAAACCAAAGGATTCAATAGTCTCCAACAAAACTCAGCCTCTCCGGGAATCCGGTAGGGCTCCTCATCCACTTAAGAGATACTACGGTTTTCTCAATGATAGTGGGAGCGAGGATTGCATCATGGTAGATGATGGCCCAACTAGGTTCAGTCAGGCCATCACGAGTAGAGACTCTGTGAAATGGCTGGAAGCTATGCGATCAAAGATGGAATCCATGTACACCAACAAAGTATGACTTTGCATGTTGCACCTGAAGGGGTAAAACCCATTGGGAGCAAATGATCTTGAGAAGATTCTTAGTGTAAATGGAAAAGTTGAGACTTTCAAAGCTATGCTTAAGTCTATCAGGATCAATGCAAGCATCGCGGAGATGGAACATCTGTTTTGATGTGGCAGTCAAAGAGTTTTGACTTCATCAAAATGGTAGATGAACCTTGTATACACAAGAAGGTTGAAGAGAGTAAGGCGGTCTTCCACGTATTGTACGTAGATGACATACTCCTGATAGGAAATGGTTTCCTATGCTACACTCGGTCAAGCTCCTCTTATCACGATGATTCTCCATAGAAGATCTGGATGATGCCTCCTACATCTTAGGGATTAAGATCTATAGAGATAGATCTAAACGGATACTGGGATTGTCCCAATCCAGGTACATAGACACCGTACTAAAGAGGTTTAGTATGGAATAGTCCAAGCGTGGGAATGTACCCATGATCTCTGGACCCACTCTCTCCAAAGAGATGTCTCCCAAGACTGATTTAGAGATAACTCGCGTGCAAGGGATACCCTATGCTTCGGTAGTAGGCTCTGTCATGTATGCGATGTTATGCACCAGACTAGATGTAGTTGACTCACTAGGAGTAGTGATTAGGAATCAATCAGATCTTGGCAGAATCACTGGACAGTTGTGGAGGACATTCTTAAGTACTTGAGAAGCACTAAAAAGAATGTTCTTGGTTCAAGCTTCCAGAGTGATAAGGTCGACTGAAAGTCGGTCACAGGCATTGTATTTACCCTCAGTGGAGGGCGGTATGTTGGAAGAGTTCCAAGCTAGATACCGTGACATACTAGACGATAAAGGCCAATTATATCGCTACCAACGATGCTACCAAAGAGGTTGTCTGGATGAATAGGGTTCATATGATGAACCTGGTTCCTACCATTGGGCATCCAATACCTGTGTATTGGGATGACAATGGAGATGTGGCTTTGGCATAGGAACCCTGGTCTCGTCAGTGATCCAGACACATTCTTAGATAGTATCACCTGATCAGGGAGATAGTTGATCTCCGGGAGATCGAGGTCGGGAGAGTTGACACAGAGGATAACACAGCGGATCCACTCACCGAGGCAATACCCAGATGCTATTCGAGAGACTTTTGGGACGTTGGGTATGATATACTACAACAACTGGCCTCAGTGCAAGTGGGAGATTGTTAGTTATATGTATGCCCTAGAGGCCATTATTGTACATATGATGTATATTACAGTGGATGCTTGGATATATATATATAGATGACTTTCTTGCTCGACATGATAGTATGCTATCTGGTTACCTTTATCTTAACATGTGGACTTGTATTGTGATACTGTCGTGCCCTCACGTGTTGATAAAACCCTTAGGATATGTACTTGACTACCAGGACTATGATGTAGATCATACTAGTGGGGCCAGGATAGTTCACAAGTACATCCTTCAATTGTTCCTAGTCGAGGGAATATCGAGACATGGCATCGATATTCCAGAGTAGACTAGCGTATACGCTTCTTGACCCATATGATAGGCGATGGATGATCCCACATCCATTGGTGTTTGACATCAGAGATGGTATACAGGTGCTCAGTGGAGACTGGGTACACTGAACAAGACTCGCCGAGGACTCCTATGTGGTAGTACACCTATCGTCAGATTGCAGTCCTCTGGTGACACCGGTACAGGTTAGTCTGTAGACCCGAGACCGTCATAGAGTTTTGTGCGGCTCCCACTGTGCTTTGATTTCCTCCCTACCATGCTCAAAGGAGACGTGCAAACAGGTGGATTTTAGGTACAGTCCCGAGTCGTATGGAGGCAATGAGCGATAGGAGGGGTTTCGTCTCTCCCGGTATTGGGCGTTGATGTTGCGCTATGTTCGATTGGCTATAACTGGAAGTCCGTGGCCAGAGTTGCTGCCGAGATATACTGATAAGTATTATCAGTAGTTTCTAGAACCGTCATAGGCCAGACATCGACATGACTTATCATGTTACTGGGTTCTGACGATTTTCACCCCTAGACATGATATGCGACATATTAGACGAAGAGACCGGACTGTACGGGAGTGTTACTGATAGGCTTCATGGAGACTGTGGACAGGCTTGCTTGTTGATCTTCATATCGCTCAATACCCGGGTAGCCGTTACGTCCAGCTAGTACCGCTGACGGCTTGTAGGTGACTGATATGATCATCACCTACTGCCGGCGTATTGACGAGTCTTTAGAGTCCTACACAGAAGTTCCCTGGTTTAAGCGAAACGAAGTAGGACACATATGTGATATGTGTAGGCCTGATTAAATACGAGTATGTGATACCGTATTGTAATCTGGCAGTCATCTGTTATCGGTACGGTTATATGTGATATAACCAGATTGTCGAATCAAGTGTTGATTCGATAATGTGATGTACAGATAAATGATATTAGTCGGTCATATATAATATAACCGGATTATTAGATCAAGTGTTGATTTAATAATGTAATATAAATTATATGTGATATAATTATATATTAACTAATATTATTAGCTCACTAATTAATCTTCATTAAATATATATTAATATATATGATATATATATATATATATATATATATATATATATATTATAATGAAGCATGGCATTTTCTTTTCTATTTTGTGAAAATAGAAATGAGGTGTAAAAGTTGAAGCATGGTTGCAAGCATGGTGTTTTATCTTCTTTATTCATTCTTGACTCACTATTCAAGCATGGTTGCAATTTAATATTGCATAATTCCATGCTTGAATGAGTGAGGGGTCAAGACTTATCATTGATTCTTGTTCATTCCAAAAAAAGACTTAGCCATTTTTGCTCTCATGCTTACTCTTGCTTCTTTTTCCTCCTCTTTCTTTTCCTCAAGCTTCAACCCTCACATGTGATGTGAATCATGAAGCTTGAGCATAAATTAGTGAGCTCTTAACATCCCCTACTTCATCATCTCACACCATTTTAGCAAATTAGTGTGATGTGTTTCATACACTAAAGGGTTTAGTGTAGTGGTAGCTTGAACTAGTAGGAGTTTCGAGGTGGATCATCTTTGGCGCGAAGGCAACGAAGGAAGCTTGTTCAAAGTCTTAAGAGAAGCCTTGTGGAGTCGCGGGACTACTACACGGAGCATATTGAAGAGAAGGACTTGGTTCTACCAAGGTATAAATATCTTTCCTTCTCTCTAGTTTACATATCATCTAAAGAAAACCCTAATAATCTAGTTAAAGATCTTGTTAGTCAGCTTAGCACCAAGAAAAATTTGAATTTGCCATGGTAGATACTTCTATAACCTCATCATGGTGCTAAGGTAGTCCTTCATACATAACTCGTTTATGTGGTACATTATCTAAAGATTCATTGGGTGGATTCTCAAAATCTTGATCCGTGACAATCAATTGGCCTATGTCACTTTTTTCAAACATCTAGATAGGCGGTGCAGAATAGTTTGGATCCCTGGTGCGTTCAATAGATGGACTGAGACGTGTTATCGCGAGATCTTCATCATCTCTTTCATCTTCAGAGCCATTCAACGTCGGCACGTTATAATAATCTCTCGATTTCCAACGACGAACAACATCCCAGTCAACCTTCTGCAAGTCCCGAGAATAATATATTTGTGTTGAATTTGTAGGAAAGATAAAGCTGTCGTATTTTGGTAACATCCGTTTAGTGTTTACTAAAGTCAGACCGAATTTATCGACCTTCATAGCCCGGTCAGTCTTGGTATCGTACCATCTGTATTGGAATATATGAAATAGGACAGTCTATGCTGGTATGAGACCGCTATAACTTCCTCAAGAATACCGTAGTAGGGATTTCCATTCTCATCGACGGTTGCGATGCCGCTATTTTGCGTAGCCCTAATACGTTCCGTATTTTCTTCCTCAAATTTATATTTGGATACCCTGTACCCATTGTAAAACCTAGCAATAATCTTTGGACCATTTAAAAGATCGTGGACCTCTCTATCAACATGCTCTCCACGATTCAATTGTTCGTTCACTTCTTTTATAGACCAAGCGGCGAAAGAGCGCCTATGTTCTTCTTCGATCCTATCATTCGACCATGTCCTAGGATTCGATCTCATGAGTATATCTTTGTGCGCTCTGTTTGTTAATATACAGTTATATTAATTAGATGAAATTTAATTTCAAACGTTTAAAACGATGAAATAATAAACACTTACTCTACATATTTAGCAAAACAATCGTTGTTTATCAAGATATACGCATGTACACTGGCCGCAAGATCGTAAGACATATTCTTTAGCCTTCCTGCTCCAATTGGACCGTCAGGAACACTCTGCAGTTTTTTCAGCTTCATCCTGACATTGTCGTTCAGGAAACGTCCACAGAAAGACATGACTTTTTCCAAGAGATAACCTTAAGCAATCAAACCTTCAGGACGATGCTTGTTGTGGATATAGTGTTTTAAAGTTAATAGATATCTGTTGAAAATGAAATAAATTAATAATTCATAATAATTCTTTACAATTTAAATGATAAATAATAAACGTCAATAATACCTCTTGATTTGATACATCCAACGGTAATGGACCGGACCGCCAATCCTGACCTCTATTGCTAGATGGACAGACAAGTGAACAATAATGTCAAAAAAGGAAAGTGAAAAGATAGTTTCGAGCTTGCATAGGATCAAACAAATGTCTTTTTTGAGCTCTGCTATCTCATTGACGTCCACGATTTTAGAACACAATTGGCAAAAATACGTGCAAAAGTCGTTAAGCACGACCAACTTCTGGTTTTACCGATGCTCTGAGGCATAAGGAAGAAGATGCTGCATCAATATGTGGTAATCGTGACTTTTGAATCCTACGATTTTTCCGTTTTCTATCTGCACCTGTTTGGAAATGTTTGATGAGAAACTATCTGGAACTTTCAATTCTTTCAACACAAGCAAGAACCGCCGCTTCTCCTCTTTGTTCATGTTATAGATTGCCAGTGGGATCTCGTAATAATCTGGTTTACCAGCCACAAGCCGAGGTTGCAATTCTTCTCTAATGGACAAACCATCTAAATTCATCAAATCACGATGAGCGTTGAGATTATCCTTCATTTTTCCATCTTTACACAACAGAAGATTGATGATGTGCTCGGAGACGCCCTTCTCGATATGCATGACATATAAATTGTGGTGCAGCGATAGATTGAACAAGTACGGAAGATGAAATAAACCACTAAGCTTCTTCAAGCCAGATGGGAATGGCATTGCATATTTGTTCTGTTTCTTTCCGAATGTGATATTCTGATAACCTCTTTATTGTTGCAGATGTCGTTACCGGAGAATGATTCAAGCGGCATATCAGTCTCTGTCTTGCCATTGAATATTTTTTTATTCTTTATGAATCTGTGAGTTATAGGCAAGAATCGTCGGTGACCTATAAACGACTCTTTCTCGCTAAACTTCAAGCGTACGCTGCTCGTATGAATATAACAACCAGGGTAGGCAAGCTTACCTTGATTTGTCCACCCTAAAAGTATGCTGTAGGCAGGTAAATCATTAATCATCCACAATAAAGCAACACGCATCTGAAAAAATTGTTTACCATCTATGTCATAGGTTCTCACACCAGGTTCCCACAGCAACTTTAACTCATCGATCAAGGGTTGAAGGTACACGTCGATATTTTTCCCAGGAGACAAGGGACCGTTGATTAAAAGCGCCAACGTAAAATAAAACTGCGTCATAGACCTCCATGGCGGCAGGTTGTATATAGTCACCACAACGGGTCAAGTACTGTGAGTACGCCCGCCGCGAACCATCCCAAATGGAATGAAACCGTCACATGCAATCCCCAGCCTCACGTTATGAAGGTCTACACTAAACAAAGGATGTTTTTCATCTAAAACTTTCTACGATATCGAATCTCTAGGATGACTTATTTGTCCCTCTTCAGGGGGCGCTTTATGGTGCCACTGCATTTCGGACGCCGTCTCCTCACAAATAAATAACCGTTGCAGCTTCGGTATTAACGGAAAATAACAAAGAATCTTCATAGGCACATCACTCGAACAGGAGTTTTTCTTAGGCTTGTATCGGCTTTTCCCGCACACTAGGCAGCTTTTTAGTGTGGCGTGTTCTTTCCGGAACAAAACGAAGTCATTCTCGCATGCATGTATCTTCTCACACTTTAGACCGATATTTGTGATAATCTTCTGTGCCTCGTACCAGCTCGGTGGCACTTCATTTCCGTTGGGAATATCTTCCTTCAGTAATACTAGGAGATCGGTGAAAGACTGGTCACTCTATGTGTTCTTGCATTTGATCTGGAAGAGACATACGAAAAAGGATAGTATCAAAAACCCTTTACAATTTGGATATAGAGGGATTCTCGAGAAAGCCTTGTACTTCTCTAATAACGTGGGTCCAGTGCTTTCCGTATCATAAGGAAGTCCAGCGGCATTTATAAGCCCCTCCATTTCATTGACCGGCGCGAACACAGCATCATCGTCTTCGACGGCTTCGACTTCTTTAAACTGCCATTCTTCCTCTTCATCTACTATCCATTGCCACTCTTCGGTTTCCACTTCAATAAATTCGTTTTCCGTCTCTTACACTGGCCCTCCATCATCCTTTTCTCCATGAATATCCCACTTAGTGTAATCTCTAACGAAACCATTTTTCATAATGTGTAACTCAACATCCGACTTCTTCTGCAATCGCGTGTTCATACACTTATAGAAAAGACAATATATTTCATGCTCTTTCGGTATCCCAAGATGTGTGTAGACAAAATTGGAGAAAAAGTAAACACCATTAAAGAAAAAATCAGTGGCTCTCGAGGAAACGTCAACGTACATCCAACTCTTGTCGTGGAGGTACGGGAATGCCATATTGGAAGAAAATGGAACGTAGCAAGGTTCCTATAGATAAGAGTCATGGAATTAAAATTTTATGACAAATACGAGATAGACGGATAATAAGAAGCGTTAGTGTTAGGTTTAATTGACGTCTTCGTTAAGTTTGGTTTCAATTGTTATTGGATTGGGCTCTCCTTAAACTCCTATTGAGAACTTTCTCCTTCTATTCTCAAAAATCAAGGGTTGGATTCTTCTTCCAAGAAAGATGATGATAATATTAAATGTTCTTTATTGGATGTCGAGGGTAACGGCTATAGGGGTAAGACACTTATTCCATTAAGAATGTATAAAGCATACACCCATTCACTTATGCTTTCATCCGTTTCGAGAAAATTTCGGCAGCACCTCCCCGCCGTTCTCCGAGTACACTGTAACAGAACAGATAATTGTTTCAATGCTGTGAAATATTATTGAAACGAACATCTAATCTATCATTATACATGGAGAACCAGCGGAAAGGTACCGACAAAATATCCCGAAACGAATGAAAAACACAAGTGAATGCAGGTGTTTGCTTTATTTATTCCTAACTTGTCTACACGGGACAAATCTATCAGTTATTATATGATTGAATATTAATTCTCGTCATATAGACTACACGACAGTTGTTAGAAACCGAACGATAACGTCTGGTGTTTAACAACCTTCGTGTAGTTTTATGTCACGACGAACACCGAACGTATGTTAACCAATAAACGGGAACTAAGTCACGTTTTCATGTTCACATATGATTAATTATCGATGAGAATATGAAATTTTCATATTATCATCAAAAATCATACACTTAGTTTAGGATTTGATTTCAATTAGTTTTATGTTTACATTTCAAATACAAGGTTTTGAAGTTCTAAGCTTAGGGTAATTTTTTTTTTAAAGATCAGGGTTTTCTTAATCGAGTTTAAGATTTTGGATTTAGGGTTGGTTTTAAGGTAGGATTTGACAAGAGTTTAATGTAGAAGAGAACGATGATGAATTAAGGTTTGGCATTGTTTGTGTGTGTGTGTGTGTACACGCACGCGCTTGTGTGTGTATGTTTGTGTGTATGTGCATATGTACACACAAGCGTATGCACCCCCCTTAAGCAACCTATTTCTTCCATTTTACTAAATTACACTGAAATACCCTTAACTATTCTTGTGTTTTCAGTAACTACCTTAAATTAAATAAATTACTATGAATTCCACTAAAATACCCTTAACTATTGTTGTTTTTCATTAAACTACCTTTAAAATTTAATTAAACGACTCATCTTAGTAAATTAACTAAATTAACATAGATTTCACTAAAATATACTTAAATTTTCTTGTTTTCACTAAACTATCATTAATTTTTTTAATAAAAAAAACCCTATTTGATCAATGTTACTTATTTATACTAAAATACCTTTAACTATTGTTGTTTTCCATTAAAATACCCTTAACTATTATTGCTTTTCATTAAATTACCTACAAAAATTCGCTAAATTACCCTAACACAAACCCTAGCCTATCCTTAACCCTAACCCTAACCCTAACCCTAACTCAATCCCTAACCCTAACCTTTTCCTTATCCCTAATCCCTAACCCAACCCAAATCCTAACTCTCCCCCAATACCAACATCAACAACTACAACACCACCACCAACAATAACATCATCAACAATAACAGCAACAACTACAACACCACCACCAACAATAACATCATCAACCATAACAGCAGCAGCAACATCAGCAACAACAAACAGCAGGGGAAAAATTGGGTAAGCTGGAAAAAATAAGAATTAAACCAAAAAAATCTAAAATTTACCTCTTGACAACGATGACGACGACGGTGATGACCTAGGGTTTCGATCAGATACGACGACGACTTAGGGAAAAAATTAAAATTAAACCAAAACAATTCAAAATTCCTCTAATCCTAATCAATTTTACTTACCTCTAGACGACGGCGAGCTTCGACAACGACCGAGTATCGACGACGGCGATGACGAGCTTAAATGACAAGCTCGATCGGGTCTGGGCCTTCGACGACGAACTCGACCAGGGAGGCTTTGTCTTCTAAGGGGCCGAGCCTCGAATACGGAGGCGAGGCGGCGCAGGAGGCGAGGGGCAGGAGAATTGGGAACGATGGGGGGGATTTGGGAAAGGGAAAATCACTACTACAATAATGGGTTGCCATTACGGATTTAGCCGTAGGGGCAAATTACTGCCCCTACGGAGATATCCGTAGGGACATAAAACTCAACCGTAGGTCCAAAGGCCGCAGGTGCAAGTCTTCGCCCCGAACATGCTCCTACGGAGTAATAATTGCCCCTACGTTTTACTCCGTAGGGGCATTTATCCCTACGAATTACTCTGTAGGGACATTGTTCTCCGCCGAAAACCGGGAAGACAAACATCTTGCCTGAATTTTGGGGGCAGATGCTATTTAGTTTTATCCGTCCACCTCTCTAAAGATGCCAAGTTGATTTATGACACCGTGTATCGGAGGTTTAAACGGATGCGGCCGTTGTAGCAGACTTCGTCAGATTCCCCCTCATTTGAGGAGTTTTTGACTGTGGGGACTCTCTTCCCTGCAGACGCAAGCCCCTGCAGTTAATTATACTACCATATCGCGGCAACAACTTTCTCCTTCTTCAGATGGTCACTTCGTGTCGTGTGTGTTTGTTTTGTTTTTGATTGCCCGTGGATTGTATACGGAGACTAATCTATGTTGTCTCCCGTAGGGCATGGATTAGTCCAAATCCGTATTTTCTTATATTTGGGTTTGGGTTGGGTTTAAGGATCGTTAGTCTTGTTTTAGACTAAGATCAACTCAAACGTTTGTTGAGGATACGTTAGTCTAATTTTAGACTAAGATCTACTCAACAGGATCATTTAGATCCAACAAAAGAGCATTTTGGCACTATTGTTTTAGTTTAGGGACATTGCGGTCCCTTGGGTTTAAGGACATCATAGTCCAGTTTAAAGACATCATAGTCTGTAAAGTTTAAAGACATCATAGTCTATGAGTTTAAGGACCTCACAGTCAATGGTAGTTTAGAGACATCATAGTCTGTAAAGTTTAAGGACATCATAGTCCATGGGTTTAAGGACCCCACAGTCCGTAAAGTTTAAGGACATCATAGTCCATGAGTTTAAGGACCCCACAGTCCGTAAAGTTTAAGGACATCATAGTCCAGTTTAAAGACGTCATAGTCTGTGTAGTTTTGGTTCAACCATTTGGGGATGCACCAAAAGTTATTGGTTATTGGGACCCTCCATCTCTCTGAAGACGTTGAGGAATTACAATAACATATATCAGAGGTATGAAGAGATGTACCCTTGAACCAATGTTGATTGGGAGATCTATAGTCAAGTTTGGGACTAAGATCGATTAAAAAGATTTATGAGCATATGGGCTCAATTAATCTACATTAGGGATCTATGGCCAACTTGGGCTCGGCTGATTGATGACCAAAAAAGGGTTTTGGCTTCAGGAGACTTGGTTAATTTGGGCTAATGTTGGCCACTCATAGTGTTAAACACTAGTGTATGATCAGCGCTCACGTGTTCCTACATGAGGCGCTTGAAATAGTGTTAAACACTAAGAATTTGAGGCGCTCACGTAGGATAACGTGGGGCGCTTGAAGTAGTGTTAAACACTAAGAATTTGATGCGCTCACGTGGGGTCACGTGAGACACTTGAAGTAGTGTTAAACACTAAGAATTTGATGCGCTCACGTGGGGTCACGTGAGACGCTTGAAGTAGTGTTAAACACTAAGAATTTGATGCGCTCACATGGGGTCACGTGAGACGCTTAAAGTAGTGTTAAACACTAAGAATTTGATGCGCTCACGTAGGGGTCACGTGAGGCGCTTAAAGTTGGCGCTACTCCTTTGGGTTTATTCCCTTGTTTCTTTTCTGGATGCTAAGCACTATTGGGTCACGTGGGATCACATGAAGCGCCCCAAGAATGGAAGCTGCCCTTTAATTTATTCCCTTTCTGCTTTATAAAAGTTAAGCACTGCTTGGGGGTCACGTGGGGCCACGTGAAGCGCCACAAAAAAATAGGGCTTATTCCCTTTTCTCTTTTATAAGTGCTGAGCACTTCTCAGGGGTCACGTGGAATCACGTGAGGCGCCCCAAGAATGGATACCACCCTTTGATTTATTCACTTTTCTCTTTTATAAGTGATGAGCACTTCTCAGGGGTCACGTGGGATCACGTGAGGCGCCCCAAGAATGGAAACTGCCATTTTATTTATTCTCTTTTCTCTTTTATAAGTGCTGAGCACTTCTTAGGGGTCACGTGGGGTCACGTGACTAGATCTCATTCTTTCCCTCTTTGTTCCTCAAAGGTGCTCATGTGGGATCATGTGAGCTTTTATGTAGCGTCTGAATGTGTCACGTCCCGAAAGATGGAACATGACCGGCACTTAAACTACGAAACGTCTCGAGGCGTACGTAATCTAAGTAAGCCGAAAACCCAGAAATCCAAACCAAAAAAGGTAGTAGAGTGAAGGAAAACCAATTTAAAATAAGTAGTTTTAATAGCATAAGCCGAATTATGCGTTTTTAAAAACATCAAATATTTCCTGAAAATTTCGGCAGAGTCTCCTTTGTAAATACTGGCTCCCAAACGGGATACAACATGAATAGTATACGAAATCAATAAAAATGCATCCCTAAACGGGAGCTAGCTCTTCGTCAATCGACGGTCACAACCACACAAGCAATATAATATACAACGCCAACGGCGAGGATCAAAATTCAAAAGGAAACTCAAAACCACAAGAAAACCGCAGAAATATAAAGCGCGACTCTAAGGTCGAAGGAATAACATCACTGGTCTCTATCTCAAAATAAATACATGTTTGGTTGATGGAACTTCTAGATACAACAGAATAATAATATACAAGATATATAATGGGGGTACGATACAAGTAAACCCACCTACTAGCAAATCACCCGAAGGAAACTATGCCCGCAAGCCGTAATGAAACCTGTACGGCAAACCTGCAAGAAACTGGGGCACAACGGGGGTGAGTTGCCAACTCGTGAATAGAAAAACATCTACGCACAGAAATCGCATAAATAACGCAACCTAGGTCAATGATCATAATATATCCTCAATTATATATATAACATGCAACCTATAACAAGGCTAGGGTAAATATCTAACCCGAGTGTAATCTCATGTGCCCGTATCAGTGCCTCAGGTAGCAATATATCATATGAATGAGGTATGAATGCATGAAAACAGAATACATGTAAATGAAGAACTGTTTTCATAATTTAGTGAGATTTCCTTATATTTTTAAAATGAGGTATCATAATGAAATCAGCATAAAACAGTGCCTAGCATCGGCACAAAACGTAATCCCAATATCTCGATATCTCTGTATCACAGTCTCTGTACCTCAATATCTCGAAATCTCAATGTCTCGATCACAATATCTAGGGGGCCGTTAGTCCAGATCGGCCCCTACCATCCATCTCAAGACCACGACGGTATCCTCCGGATATCCGACGCGTCGGGTAAAATCACCGGTAGGTAGTGCTCCCCTGCCAGGCTCACATCGTCATCATCACGCACTTCTTGCCCCGAGGGATCTTACCGGGTCCACCATGTACCCGAAACGGTTCATCCGTCTCCTCGAATCGGGTCTCGAAATCCATCAGCAAACTCATGGTGGACGACTCATACATCATGAGAAAAACCGCACTTTTTATTTTAAAAGAGAGAAAAGGTTTATTTATGTTTTTGCGGTTTTCCTCCAAATCCAGAAAATCTCATGGAAATCCGAATCCAAAACCTCAATAACACGTAAAATAGTGAATATATGCATGAGAATCCATGAATGCGGCATAACAATGAATAACAGTATGCATGAAGTAGCAGGTAATAACTACAATGTCTAAACTAACATATAAGGCAAGTACGCTATGTCAGGCAATAATATTTTCTAAGGTGTACGTGACATGGCAATTACCGATGAAGATGTGTGTGAGCCGGCAAGTAAGTGTACATGGTACATACGCATCATCGGTAATGGTGCTGGTGTCCTAACAATATGATATCAACATTGCAATAAGAAATTATAGCATAAGTATGCGATGCGAGGCGAACCATAATAATAAGTGGGAGCTGAATACTAGATGCAACTGTAACTAACCTGCATTAATCTAATATAAGTCCTACAAATGGTGCCTTTTGAAATAACACGAATCATGGGGTTTTGAAAATAGGGGCTACGGTGTTTTATGAAAAGATACGTCTTTTGAAATATCCGTAGGATCCCTTGGGCTGTCTTTTAAAATACCCACGATTCGTTAGTTTTTGAAATAGGTAAGAATCGAATCTAATCTAACAACTAAACTAAACTAAAGGGCTAAGCTAACAAGTGGACTACAGGTAAGGAAACCGCCTAACATCTGAGTCGATCCATATACATACCTGTATATAGATTAGTCGGTGATCCCGCCTCAATAATATCATATCTGATACCATATCTACAATCAGACATCCTAAGTCAAGAGTGCGGATCAATCATCAAGATATAGCTCGTACGTAAATCCGTCGTACGGCATCCCCAAATCTGGGTACGGGTCAATATCATATTCCTCACACCATTCCTCTGGTACCCTCTTTATTCAAGATCATAGTCTAGGGTACTGACCTATGTCTAGTACAATACTAATATCCTCAATATACTCATGATCTGACTACAGATCGACAATCTCGTACAAACCGATACCGTCAGCACATAGCATCATCAAGGGTATACATCGCCTGATACGGCCTAATATCAATATCCTAGCATATCATGCCTCATATCACGATCACATGTCGACCATTTTATTTATAACACTATTCACCCGTATCGCCGCCCCAAGATCCACTATAACACCAGGGCGTACCTTAAGTACGAATCCTGCCATATCACCGATATCACAACTACAAAACAAATCTCATCGACTCAGCTCAATCCCAAGTATCATCCTCAAATCCGTATGTGAACACATAGTCCAATACCCATGTGATCACATAACTGTAAAGAATCCCATGAGCATATATAAAAAGGAATGTACGCAAGTATGTATGTGTGTATGTGTAGTGCAACACTACCCTAGAGTTCGCAACACTAAAATAATCCAACACATCAATATCCATCCTAAACATGGTTATTAATCCTAAATAACATATAATAATTGTCGGTGTGTATACGCATCCGTATACACCACCACGGACTGCAGGGGTGCTATACGCCATCCACCCGACTTCTCCCCGTAGATATAAATCTACTCACCTGGTCCTCGCTCGCCGGTGCCGACGTCGCCACGCACTTGCTTGTCATCTCGAAGTCCACATGGGTACCTACATATCAAAACGCACCATACCGCATTAAAACCCGACTCATGACCAAAACAACGCACGAATCCCACGTAGGTCAAAACCTATGGTTGCTCTCACAAACCAACCCAAAAACCCTCGACGTCGGCATGCAAACGCCCGACCATCGAGAAAACCCCAAGTACACTCATTTGCACATTCACGAATACTAATTTAAATATAGAATAGGTTAAAATTCACAAAAACCTCAAACTCACTTTAAAAGCTATTTTTCCGAAAATCTAGCAAGCAAAATTTACCCGTTTTTGTACAAAACATGATATTTTAACAAAACTAATGGCCATAAGGCTCACTAACCATCTTAATTAAGTCATATAAATTATTTCCATAATTTAATTTCACCAAACCATATATGTTCAAAAAAACTAGTTTGCAAAAATACCGATTTTAACTCTTTTTAAAGCAAAATTCACAATTTAACAATTAAGCTTGGTTTTGCATGATCCAAAGTCATTAAACCACTCATTATAATATTAATAATGACATGAAACCATAATTATATTTTAATCTAAAGCATTTAACAATTTTCCGAAACTCTAGTTAGCAAAATAACTTAATTAGGGCATTTTATAAGTAATGGTTTGGAATTAACAACTAAATTAGCTTTCTATAAAACTTAAGATATTAATCCACAACACAAAACCATGCACAATTTATCATAACCCATTTCCACAACAAAACCCTAACTTGAAATCTTTAATCATGCAATTAAACTCATCAAAACCTAATTAAGCACTTAGTTAATTTAGATTAAAGCAACTAGATAACAAATTTTAACAAAAGCATGAGATTATACCTCCCATGATGAGATCAAGCTCAAGATCTAGCCTCCTAAAATGCCATTTTGATCCCTAGATCCATGCTAGAAAGGCTAATGAGAAATGGGTAGGAGTTGGATTTGGATTTTGGGATTTATTTGATGGGTTTTGAGGCAATTTTTAAGCATTTTGGAAGAGGAATGAGAGGAGAAAAAAGGGGGAGGGGGCTGCTGTTGGAAGGGCCGGCCACAAGCATATGGGGGAGAGGAGAGAGGGGGTGTGGTGTGAGGTATGGTGAGGGAAAAGTCCAAGTCAACAAAAGGTCAACTCTTTTATCCATTTTCTTTTCTTTTCTTTCATTTCTTTTCTTTTGCAAAAAAAGTGGGGACAAGAGAGGGGGGCTGCTGAATTCAGCCAAGGGGGAGGGAAAATGGGGGTGTGTGAGTGTGGGTATGGGTATGGGGTGATGGAAAATGACAAATACAATACCCCAAACATCCATTTACACTAAAAAAAGCCTTTTTCTTCGATATTTTCTAAACCGTTTTGGCAAACGATTTCGTTTCAAAACCCACATGATAAAATTTTATTTAATGTATTATGATGCACAAAATTTATTTCAACTCATTCCAATTTGTAATTTTCCCTAATTAAATATATTAGTGACGGCTTAAAATAATATTAAAATAATTATTTTCGGAAAAAATTTCAGAAAATTTGAAATTTCACCAGTGGGTCAATAAACACCAAATACTAGTAATTACATAGCTAGAATATGTATATTTAATTTTTATAATAAGATATTTGTATTTTGACTTTTTACAGAAAACCCCCTTATTTTACCATTTTTTTTGAAATTTCATCGAAACGATTTTCAAAACGTTACAGAATGCTAATGAATCATCAGGTTGTTCTTCTATGGTTCCGAGGGATCAAGTTCTACTTTTTTTCTTTGTAGGGATTAAATTCTTTTTAAAGAGTTAAACCCTAGTTTTAAAGGAATTAAATTCCTATATGTTTTGTAAGAGTTAAACTCTTTTGAATTCAGTTCTTTCCCCTAGGTTTTGAATCTGCATGACAGAATCTCCCCGATGAGAATTAAATTCTCAACTTGTGGGGAGATCCGCTTCTGCAGATCTTAACCAGAGGAAGAACTTAGTTCTTTTAGAAGAGTTAAACTCTTGGTTTGATAATTAAATTCTCTTTTTGTGGGAGCTTTTGGGAGGGGCTCTCCTTCTTTAGAGAATTAAATTCACTCTCTATTTTTCTTCCCCTTTCCCTCTGTGTCTGTCCTTTTTCCTCCTCTCCTTGCTCCTATTTATATAAGAAGAAAAAGAATCAATTTGTTAAGAAAATCCCTCATTAAGAGATCATGATTGATTCCATTATCTTTTAGATCAATTGGTGAATTTTATTAACCGTTGGATTTTTAATCCAAAGGCTCTCTGTTTAACAGAGAAGATTTCTTGTTTGTTTAACAAGATTATGAATATCTTATTAGTTTTAACAAGATTAGAATTTTATTTTATCATATCTTTTTAGTTTAACAAGATCAGAAATATATTTTCTTAATATGGATATCTTGTTAACATAGAATTTTATTCTTGTTATAAGATTAGGAAAATATTTTCCTATGATAGATTTTTTATTCTATCAAATGATCACCGCTGGATCATTGATCCAAGGGTTCTCTGTTTAACAGAGAAGATCTTTCTAGTTTAAGGAAGATTAAAAAAATATTTCCCAAATAGAATTTAATTCTAGAATTTGATAGGAACATTTTAAATTAAGGTGCTCACATGCTTTGCATGTGATTGGCAAAAGCACTCACGTGTTTAACACGTGACCCCTAGTGTGGGTTTTAGCCTGTGTATGTTCAGATCGCTCACGTGTGTAACACGTGAGGCATGTTTGGCCCTTGGTTATTGTAAGTCTACGGTAGCGCCCCGGCCATCTGTCCGAGGCCAAAACGCGGAATCAAGAACTTTTTCAAACTAGAAAACCGGCGCTACCGCGGGCTTAAAACCCGGATCGGACCATTAACCTACTAGCTAACAAGAGAAAGGGTAGAAAGCTATACCGAGCGATCCGTGTCCTTCGGTCTTCGGCCACTATCCCGATCTCCTCGCGGAATCTCCGGTCTCGATCTCCTCGTCGGAAAGGGCACCACATCATCGATTCCTTTTACGGGCTCCCGCTTCATCCGAAGCAACTCGGGCACGAAGTGTGCTAACCGACGTGTCCAAGATTGTTGTAGACCAAGTGTAGAAATAGTTTACCTCAAGGGTTTATGAAGTTGCCATTTGTAGTGAGGAGAAGAAGATATGAACTTTTGTGATGGGTAAGAGATTTTGTTGCAAGCAAAAATGAGATGAATAATTTTTCACACCAAAAGAATCCCATGCCAATCTAGTGACCGGCCAAGTCCAAAGGAGGAAGGAAAATGATGGATTAAAGCAAGTAGGGGAAATGTGTGATAATGAGAAAAATATGTCACCCTCATTTCCTATCCAAATCCCATCTCATTTAATGCAAACCATGATGAACAAAAAGGAATCTAAATGTGATAGAATTATCATGAAGCCTCACATCATAAATAACACCCTCCACTTTGCTAATTTGCACATTTGCAAATAAGCCCCTCCCATCAATTTTCAGCCAAAGAAAGAAAGAAAGAAAGACTGGCTGAAACGGAATGCAAACTGACAACTTCAAAAAGACGATCCCGTAATAAATTACAGGAAAACACCGCGACCGTATATACATACCCGCATTTATATTCCGACCGAATACAAATGCAATGAGACAAAATCTACACTGTACAATACTAGGATCCGGCTAAAACTAAAGCCCGCTAGTATTATCCGTCCGATCATGATCCGTGCAATACCGCACGTATACGATCGAACCCTGCCATATAACCATACGGCCTCTACAACGTTTCGCCCGAAACTTGAGAAACTGTCTATGGGGGACTCTAAAGACTCGTCAATACTTTGGCTATGGATTTAACCACTAGCACGTCAGAGGTATTAGCCATACGTAACGGGCTACCAGGTATTGACCAAAAGGGAGGTCGATGAGCGAACTCATCCTAACACCCTACTGAGCCTGTTAGTGACAATATCCGTACCGTCCGGTCCGTTCGTCTATGAGCATCGCATGGCGGGCCTAGGGGGTTGGTAAAAGTCAGACCCCCAAAAGTGGTACAAGTCGTGTCGGAGTGAAGCCCAGAACACCCTGAGATACTACTGGAATACCTACCAGTAAATCTCTTGCCTTGGCCAAGGACTTCGTGTAATGGCTCTCCTAGACACAGCGTGACCTCACCCCCAATACCGGGAGAGACGAACCCCTGCAGATCCGCTCACTGCCTCCATGTGGCTCGGGACTGTACCCAACTAAAACCTGTTTGCACGACTCCTTTGAGCCGTGGTAGGGTAGTAATCAAAGCACGGTGGGAACTCACATGAGACAAATGACGATCTCAGGTCGATGAACTAACCTGTACACGTATCACCAGGGAACTACTATCTGACGTCAGGTATAATACCAACTAGCATGTTCCCGGCGAGTCATGTCCGGTGTACTCATAACCCAATGAGCACCTGTATACATCTTAGGTGAACCAACTGACACCAGTGGCTTGTGAGACTGGCCACTACCCTTCGTCGGGGTCTCGACTGTATACACTAGTCTACTCTGGAGTATCGATGCCCTGTCTCGAAACTCCCACGACTAGTGACCTTTTAAGGATGTGCTTATAGACCCCAACTCCCACGTATATGATCGCCATCATACTGCTGGCCGTCAAGCAAGAATCTTAAGGGCTCTATTAACGTGTAATAGCCACCTGTAAGGTCACCTAAAGCAGTACACGATGATAAAGATAAACCAGATAGCATACTATTATCTTGAGTAAGACTGTTCTACCGGCATGGGTCCTCCCTCAATCATTGCAATCACGTGCCTGTGATCCAATAATTGACTCTAAGGGCACTATATCCAACAATCTTCCACTTGCACTCAAGGCTAATTATTGCGATGTCGCATACTCACAACCCGTATGATACCGAACACCCAACTCCTCTACTAATCAGTCTCACAAAGCACGTTTGCGAAACTATTGCGTTCGAGGAATAGCCTCAGTGAGTCCGCCCTGATGTTTCTTTCTATGTCTCTCTTTATCTCAAGTTCGCGGATAAAGCCATCTCCCGAAATGAGCAATACCTGTCTTAGAATATGTTTGGATATCTGATGGGACCTAGTTCATAAATGAACTCCAAATCCAAACTTCTTAGACTGTATCGTCAACTGAAACCAATCAGTATTCTGCGCCATGCCTCCCTCAGTATCCGCTTGGACCACCTGTCCAAAATACTGCCCCTCGTTAGAGGGAAAACTATAACTCTGACAGTCACTCTGTCATCCAGGTCACCTTGGAAGCCTGGAATGATAATCGTCTCTTAAAAGAGGCTGTTGTTATCATATCCCTAAAACATCCACTTATGTTCTAAAACTGCTTCCGATCGTTTCTCCGGGATTGGATCAATATCAATATATTGCATCTAGTGCAAAAAACAACATCTGGTGTGGTACTTGACATCTCATGATTGACTCAATTGCCTAAGCAAGTGATCTGCCAATCATGCACATCCCTCTCCCCTTTAGTCTGTAAGACACCTTTAGAGAGGGTGACTCCATCACCTGCAGGTACACTACCGTGCCAGGAGTCGTCCATTCTAAAACACCTGTAGAATGCTGTCTAAGTACCCAGATTGGGATACTACCCAAATCCATATCTAAAACCATAGATGTAGTAACCAGAATATATGATATAATATCCATATCCTATGTGGAGAAAACACTGTATGACAACCAAAGTATAACCGATCGTAGTATAGGAACTTCACTTCCTACTCTGTGTATGTCATCCAAATACCAGGACATCACACCCTACTACCTTCTTAACAGATCCATCCCCTATTCTGATGAAGTCAAACCTATGACTGTCACATCAGAAATAGATGATCTATCTCCACTATATCTGCTTTAGTCTATAAATAGACATAAGCCACTTGTCCACTATGCTTCCGCTGCTCCCACTGACTACGACAACCCTCTGGCAAAATCATATACACGTGCACTTCTAAAGCTTGTTTAGAATGACGCTATACTCATCCTCCTGCCGGGTCTCATAGCCTGGAACAACAGTAGTGTCAAGTCTGGGTAAACAAGAACCTCCCTGTCACCGTCTTTGAGCATACCGGAGTACCTCTCGGGTGCCTGAGGTTACCCACCATATCTGCGGAGTGGCCAATGGAATGTCAAACCAGATTGAATCTTTAGGTTCTTATCAAATTTTCAGTAATCGTTTGCGGTTCTGGAATCACTTCCTGTTCTACCATACTCCCACTACTGTTTTCTGAAAAAATCCATTTTTATCAAAACTGTGGCGAGTCAAGAACAATATCACTATTGATCTTCCAGATGGTAGAAAGTCAACCCTCGTCATAGCCCGGGTCAACCCACAAATAGCCATTACAGAAACGTGCCTTGAGTTATCCAGAGTCTGGTTTTAAGCATAAGCCGGACAACTCCCCGTACCTTAACATCGTTAAGATATGAACTATTATATATCCAATACAGAAATAGAGGCACTGATTTAATTGAACCAGATTCAAATCATGCATCTGTCTCCAGTGCATGTCAACTAAATGGAGAGAGGCCGATCAACATTACTCAACTTAGGAATATTTCCAATTATGAGTAACCTGAAAGAGAAGTAAGTTATCATAATCATTACTATCAACTGAATACCATACACAAGTATCTACATTTTCGATCACCTTGAAGAATCCTGATACTTGCAACACCTGGTTCTCTACTTTATTCTTATACCTATAACTTCTTAAAACTCAGACCTTGCATTTCTACGAAACACATGTTTAAGAACTAGAGAAGTCACAAGTAAATAGAATATAGTACGAGTACCAACCCCTCTGTCCTCATAGACACTGGACAACATACAATACTCTGTATAAGTCCCCTGAGTCTAATAACTCATTCCCCGTGTGTCGTAGGTTGAAAACTGTACTTATGGTTAAGAAGAATTTGTAAGTGCACTGCGGCGCCCCGGTCGTCAATCCGACAGCCAAATGCGGAAGCGGTGATAAACTTTAATTTTGCGAACTTAGCAAACCGGCACCACCGCGCACTAAACCCCGGATCGGGCCATTAAACTAGATCTAGCTAACTAACAAGATAGGGAAGAGATATACCCAGTGATCCGAATCCTCCGGTCTTCTCGTCATCGTCCCGATCTCCCGCGGAAACTCCGGTCGTCGCCTCTTTGCCGGAAGGGCACCACATCGTCTGTATCTTTTACGGGCTCCCACCTCAATGCCGAGGCAACTCGGGCACGAAGCTGGCAAGTCGACGTGCCCAAGATGTGCTGTATAATATAGTGTAGATGATGCTTATCTCTTTGGGGTTATGTTGCCTTGATGGAGGAATGGATTGGAACTTTCAAGTGGAACTCTCATATGTCAAGCATGGAATGAGATGATGAATTTTCCTCACCAAAAATGAAACCTCTCATTTTTCCTCATCTCATCTAAATGTGGCCGGCCCTCTTTTTGTAAGAATGGTGGAGGAAAGAATTTGTAGCATGAAGGGAGGTGATGGTAGGAGAAGAGAAAGGGTGACCATAAACAAAACATCATGATTACAAACTCACATCAAACCCATACCCTCTCTCACCTCAATTAATGCAAGTGATGGTGCATCAAAAGAAAAGATGGAAAGGGAATCTAAAGATGCTATCATAATCTCTCATCTCACAAATAAACCCTCCACAAAATGTTATTTGCAAACTTGCAAATAACCCCCTCCATCGGAAAAGTCCGGCCGGGAAAGAACAAAGGAAAACCGGCTGGAACGGAATGCAAACTGGCAACTCTAGAAAACAGGTCCCGTAATAAATTACAGGAAAACCCACATACTGTGCATACACACCCGCATCTGTATTCCGTCCGGATACAAATGCAATGAGACAAAATCTACACTGTACTATACTAGGATCCGGCTTAAACCAAAGCCGGCTAGTAATATCCGTCCGATCCTGATCCGTGCAATACCGCACGTATCTGATCGAACCCTGCCATATCTCCATACGGCCTCTACAGCGTTTCGCCCGAAAGCTGAGTAACTGAATGTGTGGTGGACTCTAAAGACTCGTCAATACTATGGCTGTGGATTTAACCACTAGCACGTCAGAGGTATAAGCCAATACGTAACGGGCCACCAGCTATTGACCAAAAGGGACGTCGATGAGCGAACTCATCCTGACACCCTACTGAGCCTGTCAGTGACAATATCCGTATAGTCCGGTCCGTTCGTCTATGAGCATCGCATGGCGAGCCTAGGGGGTGGGTAAAAGTCAGACCCCCAAAAGCGGTACAAGTCGTGTCGGAGTGTAGCCCAGAACACCCTGAGATACTACTGGAATACTTACCAGTAAATCTCCTGCCTTGGCCAAGGACTTCGTGTAATGGCTCTCCTAGACACAGCGCGACCTCACCCCCAATACCGGGAGAGACGAACCCCCGAAGATCCGCTCACTGCCTCCATGTGGCTCGGGACTGTACCCAACTAAAACCTGTTTGCACGACTCCTTTGAGCCGTGGTAGGGTAGTAATCAAAGCACAGTGGGAACTCACACGAGACAAATGACGATCCCCAGGTCGATGAACTAACCTGTACACATGTCACCTGGGAACTGCTATCTGACATGAGGTATAAGACCAACTAGCATGTTCCCAGCGAGTCCTGTCCGGTGTACTCATAACCCAATGAGCACCTGTATACATCTTAGGTGAACCAACTGACACCAGTGGCCTGTGAGACCGGCCACCGCCCCTCGTCGGGGTCTCGACTGTATACACTAGTCTACTTTGGAGAATCGATGCCCTGTCTCGAATCTCCCACGACTAGGGACCTTTTAAGGATGTGCTTATAGACCCCAGCTCCCACTTATATGATCGCCCTCATACTGCTGGTGGTCAAGCAAGAATCCTAGGGGCTCTACCAACGTGTAATAGCGACTTGTCAGGTCACCTGAAGCAGTACACGATGATAAAGGTAAACCAGATAGCATACTATCATCTCGAGTAAGACTGTCCTACCGGGATAGGTCCTCCCTCAATCATTGCAATCACGTGCCTGTGATCCAATAATTGACTCTGAGGGCACTATCTCCAACAATCTCCCACTTGCACTCAAGGCTAATTATTGCGATATCGCATACTCACAGCCTGTGTGATACCGAACACCCAACTCCTCTACTGGTCAGTCTCACAAATCCTGTTTGCGAAACTCTCGCGATCGAGGAATAGCCTCAGTGAGTGGATCCGCCTTGAAGTTTCTTTCTATGTCTCTCTATATCTCAAGTTCGCGGAGAAAGCCATCTCCCGAAATGAGCAATACCTGTCTTAGAATGTGTCTGGATGTCTGATGGGACTTAGCTCATTAATGAACTCCAAATCCAAACTTCTTAGACTGTATCGTCAACTGAACTTAATCAGTATCCTGCGCCATGCCACCCTCAGTATTGCCTTGGACCACCTGTCCAAAACACTGCCCCTCGTCAGAAGGAAAACTATAACTCTGACAACCTCCTTGTCGTCCATGTCACCTTGGAAGCCTGGAATGATAACTGTCTCCCAAATGAGGCTGTCGTTATCATATCCCTAGAACATCCACTTATGTTCTAAAACTGCTTCCGACTGTTTCTCCAGGATTGGGTCAATGTCAACTTATTGCATCTAGTGCAAGAACAACATCTGGTGTGGTACTTGACATCTCATGATTGACTCAATTGCCTAAGCAAGTGATCTGCCAATCATGCACATCCCTCTCCGCTTTAGTCTGTTAGACACCTTTAGAGAGGGTGACTCCATCACCTGCAGGTACACTACCGTGCCAGGAGTCGTCCATTCTAAATACTCTTAGAATGCTGTCAAGGTACCCTGATTGGGAAACCACCCAAATCTAGATCTAAAACTATAGATCCAGTAACCAGTATGTCTGATATAATGTCCAAGTCCTTTGTGGAGAAACCACTGTGTGACAACCAAAGAATAACCGATCGTAGTATAGGAATATCACTTCCTACTTTGTGTATGTCATCCAAAACCCGGATATCACACCCTACTACCTACTCAACAGATCCATCCCCTATTCTGATGAAGTCAAACCTATGACTGTCACATCAGAAATAGGTGATCTATCTCCGCTACATCTGCTTTAGTCTATAAATAGACATAAGCCTGATGTCCACCAATGCTTCCGCTGCTCCCACTGACTACGACAACCCTCTGGCAGAGTCATATAGATGTGCACTTCTAAAGCTAGTTTAGAACGACGCTATACTCATCCTCCTGCCGGGTCTCGCAGCCTGGAACAACAACAATGGCAAGTGTGGGTAAACAAGAACTTCCCTGTCACCGTCCTTAAGGCTACCGGAGTACCTCTCGGGTGCCTGAAGTTACCTACCGTATCTGCGGAGTGGCCAATGGAATGTCAAATCAGATTGAATCTTCAGGTTCCTTATCAAATCTTCAGTAATCGTTTGCGGTTCTGGAATCACTTCCAGTTCTACCATACTCCCACTACTGTCTTTGAAAAAATCCATTTTTAATAAAACTGTGGCGAGTTTAGAACAATATTACTATTGATCTCCCAGATGGTAGAAAGTCAACCCTCGTCATAGCCTGGGTCAACCCACAAACAGCCATTACAGAAACGTGCCTTGAGTTATCCAGAGTCTGGTTTTAATCATAAGCCGGACAACTCCCCGTACCTTAACAATGTTAAGATATGAACTGTACTATATCCAATATAGAACCAGAGGCACTGATTTAATTTAACCAGATTCAAATCATGCAGCTGTCTCCAGTGCATGTCAACTAAATAGAGAGAGGCCGATCGGCGTTACTCAACTTAGGAATGCTTCCAATTATGAGTAACCTGAAAGAGAAGCAATTTCTCTTTATCATTACTATCAACTGAATACCATACACAAGTATCTACATCTTCGATCACTTTGAAGAATCCCGATACTTGCTACACCTGGTTCTCTACTCTATTCAAATACCTATAACTCCTCAAAACTTAGACCCTGTGTTTCTACGAAACACATGTCTAAGAACTAGAGAAGTTAAAAGTAAACAGAATATAGTATGAGGACCAACCCCTCTGTCCTAATGGACACTGGACAACATACAATACTCTGTATAAGTCCGCTGAGTCTAACAACTCTTTCACTGTATGTCGTAGGTTGAAAACTGTACTTATGGTTAAGAAGAATTACACCGCTGTTTAATGCTCCTTACCTAACCATCCACTGATATAGGTAAATGTCATCGACATAATATCAAAAGGTATATCTCACTCTATGAAAATAGACGTACAGATATATCAATTTGAAATTGGTGCACAACAGCGGATATTCAAAACCAAATATTTGCCGACCGGCAAACAGCCCAGATGATCTCCTCAAATATCACCGATTACAACGAATCTCGATATAATGAGGATGATTACCCTATTCCCAATAACTTACTCCCACTCATCATCTGTAAAACCATACAGATGTGAGAATCAAAACTGGTAAATACATACCCTGGAGTAAGTGTCTAATCAGGAAATCAGTTTTCTTTTAACAGTACACAGTTGAACTGAAATATTGAAATGTTTCGATGGGGTATCCTGGTATTCCTAGTAATGCCTCTTCCAGATTCACGACTGTAACCGTATAGTTCTTTGCCACCTCTCCAAATCCCTTTATTATGTCTTTAGTCTTTACCTTCTGCACACCCCTTTAGGCCAATTGGTTTTCTTCCTTCCCTACCGTTCGGCACCAGCCTATGGTTTGGAAGAAGACTATCCAATAAGCATAATGGGTGTACTGTCCTAATCCTAGGAGCACTCGCAATGCGAGAGAAGGTGAGGATAAAAGACACCTGAATAAACCTTATTCCTATTTCTCCTGAACCAGAATCCATCCCCGAACTGGAACAAGTTCCTTTCGAGTTCGTATATAACCATACGATGGAGTATCCAAATAAACTGTGGATTTTCGTAGTGATACGAAGTGTCCTGGAGAAATACAAAGGTGATTTAGGATTGGCGAAGGAATACTTGGTTTGGTCGTGAATATCAGTCGTAATTTACTTTGCCCTCTTACTAATCCCTTTCTTTGTCTGAACTTAATACCTTCTGTACACCGTTTAGACTAATTTGCTTTCTTCATTCCCTACCGGTCGGCACCTGCCTATGGTTTGGAAGAAGACTATCCAATTTGCGTAATAGGTGTACTATCTCCTAAACCAAGGAGTACTCGCAACCTGAGAGAAGGTAAAAGGAAAAGACAACTGAATAGTCCTATCTGTTTCCTCCAGAACCAGAAACCATCCTCGAATAAATTCTTTCGAGTTCGTATATAACCATACGATGGTTTTGTCCAATGGAAGTGGACGTTCGTAGTAATACGGGGTTTCCTGGAGAAAAGGGTAAAAGTAGGAGTGGCAATGAGGTCTGCAACTCTGACAATCCAAAAGCCAGTGTTAAGAAGGTTCGGTCAACTTGGTCACTGAGTCATAGTCTTGGGTCGGGTCAATGGTCGCTGCCAAAGAGAGAGAGAAAATAAACACTCAGCGTGCACTCTAACCTAGATCAGAATGGTTACCAATTTATCTAATCTGGAAACCTCCCACTGTACCTCAAATTCTCCTCCAAACCTAAAAGAAGAATTAATCGGGGATACCCGAGGAGTAAACTAACTCATCAGTGGGAATCGGGATCCAACTATCATCGCATGATAACGTGACGGAATCCGCTCACGGTATCACACTCCAGAAGGTATGCGCATATCTGGCAAGTTTCAGTTCATTTGAAACTCCCGATGTGGATTTCTACCCCATGCTCTTATGACCTTGACTTTGGCCAACATATCATAAGTCACATGTCAAGTTCAACCCGTCATTCTCCAGGTTAATTTGAGCCCAACCGTACATACCCTTGACTTTGGCCAAAATGGTAGTACGACTGCCCCAAACCAACACATCTATCTATGCTGCATATGAATAACCAACAGCTACCAAACACTGTGCCTTGACTTTGGCCAACAAACACAGCTTGAATACTATTGACTACCCATATGAAACGACGGAGGGCTACGAATGGTTTCTGGCAAAAACCTTTAACGTAATGAACTTGATATCGTTGAAGGAACGGATAGCTTTTTAGAAAATATAGTAACGAAAACCTTCGCTAAAGAGGTCACTCCCGGTGAAGGGATCTCGGCTCTTTCCCCGTAGATTGGGGTGCAGGATATTCCAAATGAATACCACGATGCAAAGCAAAAGTAATCGGCTATAGTGAAGTTAATGCCCTGACGCAAACTTCTGTCCAAGGGGTCACTCCCGGTGAAGGGATCTCGGCCCTTGCCTCGTCGACTGAGGTGCTGGATATTCATAACCGAATATCACTATGCAAAACAAAAGAGAACGTCCTTACAGTAACAGCTTTTTGAAAAGTGTTCCAACAACATCAGATTAGGTTTGTTTATCTTGCATTGATCCGAATCAATGCAGTCCCATCAATTGATCACACCATAAAGAACGAAAATATACTGACGTACGTATATGCCATCCGCATTCGCCACTGGGTCCTGTCATCACCTGTTAGGTTAGCTAACTAACGGCAGAGCGGGGACTGGACTAGCGCGGATGAAAAACATATACAACATCTACTAATATATATACCAATATATTATATTTCGCTCAAGGCGTGAATAAAATGCAACAGCACAGAAATGTACAGCATCACAGAACAATACAGATATCTGGGATCCCCGGGTTTCACAGAGCCGCTACTGAAACCCGACGTTCCCCTGGTCGTGTGGATAGCCTGTGCAATGAAATCCTAGACCCCTACGGGCGCGGCAAATTACCCGCCGAAACCTGAAGCGAGGCAGCCCCTTTTAGCGCCGTGAATGGACCACCCAGCACTTCACGGAATCCGGTAACTTGGGCACCCCTCCTGGGTCAACCTGTACCCCCTACGAGTGCGGCGAATAGCCTGCCAATCCTAGAGTGAAGCCCCCTCCGTCTCAATGCCATGAGATGCGGGCTTGTTGCCCTCTAGAACCCGGCTATCCGTGCACCCCTCCGCGGGGCAGTCCTAGTACAGAAAGTAAAATATACATACACCGGGTACATCGACCGCAACCTGGTCATGCCCCAAAAAAATAATACAAACAGGCAGTGACGGCAGTCCACATGTCGGACGCTCGCCCCGCAATATCAAATGTACATAATACAACAAAACTGTACTAGCATTGCATCCAGGCTATCCCCCATGACCGATCCGCAACATCACAGCAAAAACACAGAACATCAACGTGAAAGTCATGTTCGCAAATCCGCCTAACCGGGCTATAGCAGTTAGACAGGATTTACCGATCAAATGACATTCACGGTCGCAGATATAATGTAAATACTGTGAAATAATGTGTTTAAAATATCCGATCAATCAAAAATTAACAAGTGGGCCCCCAAGCAATACTATAGCACTCACATAAATTCTGGGCCCAATTTTAATATTCCAAAACCCCTATTTTTAGCCCAAAAGCCCACTGCAAAAAAACGATGACATGATCCCTCATTCCTGCGGCGGAACCGCGGCCTAAAGAGTGGTTATGGCCGCGGTTCCGCGGTCGTACGGAGGGATCGTGTTGTCGAATTTTTCCAGTGTTCTTAGAACTCCCTGCACATCATTCTGAGACAACCTGAAAAATTTTTGGACTTCAAAAAATTTCGACAGAAAACTGATGTAAAGAAAAACGCGGGTTTTTGGAATTTTGGTCGATCGGAAATGCAAACACATCAAACAAAGCTAGACGAAGTTAATGGCGAGGCTCTGATACCACTGTAAGTGCACTGCGGCGCCCCGGTCGTCAATCCGACGGCCAAATGCGGAAACGGTGATAAACTTTAATTTTGCGAACTTAGCAAACCGGCACCACCGCGCACTAAACCCCGGATCGGGCCATTAAACTAGATCTAGCTAACTAACAAGATAGGGAAGAGATATACCGAGTGATCCGAGTCCTCCGGTCTTCTCGTCATCGTCCCGATCTCCCGCGGAAACTCCGGTCGTCGCCTCCTTGCCGGAAGGGCACCACATCGTCTGTATCTTTTACGGGCTCCCACCTCAATGCCGAGGCAACTCGGGCACGAAGCTGGCAAGTCGACGTGCCCAAGATGTGCTGTATAATGTAGTGTAGATGATGCTTGTCTCTTTGGGGTTATGTTGCCTTGATGGAGGAATGGATTGGAACTTTCAAGTGGAACTCTCATTTGTCAAGCATGGAATGAGATGATGAATTTTCCTCACCAAAAATGAAACCTCTCATTTTTCCTCATCTCATCTAAATGTGGCCGGCCCTCTTTTTGTATGAATGGTGGAGGAAAGAATTTGTAGCATGAAGGGAGGTGATGGTAGGAGAAGAGAAAGGGTGACCATAAACAAAACATCATGATTACAAACTCACATCAAACCCATACCCTCTCTCACATCAATTAATGCAAGTGATGGTGCATCAAAAGAAAAGATGGAAAGGGAATCTAAAGATGCTATCATAATCTCTCATCTCACAAATAAACCCTCCACAAAATGTTATTTGCAAACTTGCAAATAACCCCCTCCATCGGAAAAGTCCGGCCGGGAAAGAACAAAGGAAAACCGGCTGGAACGGAATGCAAACTGGCAACTCCAGAAAACAAGTCCCGTAATAAATTACAGGAAAACCCCCATACTGTGCATACACACCCGCATCTGTATTCCGTCCGGTTACAAATGCAATGAGACAAAATCTACACTGTACTATACTAGGATCTGGCTTAAACCAAAGCCGGCTAGTAATATCCGTTCGATCCTGATCCGTGCATTACCGCACGTATCTGATCGAACCTTGCCATATCTCCATACGGCCTCTACAGCGTTTCGCCCGAAAGCTGAGTAACTGAATGTGTGGTGGACTCTAAAGACTCGTCAATACTATGGCTGTGGATTTAACCACTAGCACGTCAGAGGTATAAGCCAATACGTAACGGGCCACCAGCTATTGACCAAAAGGGACGTCGATGAGCGAACTCATCCTGACACCCTACTGAGCCTGTCAGTGACAATATCCGTACAGTCCAGTCCGTTCGTCTATGAGCATCGCATGGCGGGCCTAGGGGGTGGGTAAAAGTCAGACCCCCAAAAGCGGTACAAGTCATGTCGGAGTGTAGCCCAGAACACCCTGAGATACTACTGGAATACTTACCAGTAAATCTCCTGCCTTGGCCAAGGACTTCGTGTAATGGCTCTCCTAGACACAGCGCGACCTCACCCCCAATACCGGGAGAGACGAACCCCCGAAGATCCGCTCACTGCCTCCATGTGGCTCGGGACTGTACCCAACTAAAACCTGTTTGCACGACTCCTTTGAGCCGTGGTAGGGTAGTAATCAAAGCACAGTGGGAACTCACACGAGACAAATGACGATCCCCAGGTCGATGAACTAACCTGTACACATGTCACCTGGGAACTGCTATCTGACATGAGGTATAAGACCAACTAGCATGTTCCCGGCGAGTCCTGTCCGGTGTACTCATAACCCAATGAGCACCTGTATACATCTTAGGTGAACCAACTGACACCAGTGGCCTGTGAGACCGGCCACCGCCCCTCGTCGGGGTCTCGACTGTATACACTAGTCTACTTTGGAGAATCGATGCCCTGTCTCGAATCTCCCACGACTAGGGACCTTTTAAGGATGTGCTTATAGACCCTAGCTCCCACTTATATGATCGCCCTCATACTGCTGGTGGTCAAGCAAGAATCCTAGGGGCTCTACCAACGTGTAATAGCGACTTGTCAGGTCACCTGAAGCAGTACACGATGATAAAGGTAAACCAGATAGCATACTATCATCTCGAGTAAGACTGTCCTACCGGGATAGGTCCTCCCTCAATCATTGCAATCACGTGCCTGTGATCCAATAATTGACTCTGTGGGCACTATCTCCAACAGAATTACACCGCTGTTTAATGCTCCTTACCTAACCTTCCACTGATATAGGTAAATGTCATGGACATAATTTCAAAAAGGTATATCTCACTCTATAAAAATAGACGTACAGATATATCAATTTGAAATTGGCGCATAACAACGGATATTCAAAACCAAATATTTGCCGTCCGGCAAACAACCCAGGTGGTTTCCTCAAATATCACCAATTACAACGAATTTCGATATAATGAGGATGATCACCTAATACCCAATAACTTACTCCCACTCATCATCTGTAAAACCATACAGATGTGAGAATCATACCTGGTAAATACATACCCTGGAGCAAGTGC
The DNA here is from genome assembly GCA_030015575.1 of Agapanthus africanus. Taxonomy (NCBI): domain Eukaryota; kingdom Viridiplantae; phylum Streptophyta; class Magnoliopsida; order Asparagales; family Amaryllidaceae; genus Agapanthus; species Agapanthus africanus. The sequence goes on from CM057343.1 coordinate 133,326,067, forward strand.
TAATTGGGAAATCAGTTTTCTATTAACAATGCACAGTGAAACTGAAACATGAATATGTTTCGAAAGGGTATCCGGGTATTCCTAGTAATGCCTCTTCCATTATCCAGATTCACACCTATAACCGTATATTTATTTGCCATCTCTCCAAATCTCTTCATATGTCTTTAGTCATTACCTTCTGTACACCCTCTTAGGCTAAATGGTTTTCTCCCTTCCCTACCTTTCGGCACCAGCCTATGGTTTGGAAGAAGACTATCCAATAAGCGTAACAGGTGTACTGTCCTAATCCAAGGAGCACTCGCAACCTGAGAGAAGGTAAAAGGAAAAGAAAACTGAATAGTCCTATTCGTTTTCTCCAGAACCAGAAACCATCCTCGAATAAATTCCTTCGAGTTCATATATAACCATACGATGGTTTTATCCAATGGAAGTGGACGTTCGTAATAATACGGGGTGTCCTGGAGAAAAGGGTAAAAGAAGGAGTGGCAATGAGGTATGCAACTCTGACAATCCAAAAGCCAGTGTTATAAGAAGGTTCGGTCAACTTGGTCACTGAGTCATAGTCAAGAGTCGGGTCATGGTCGCTGCCAAAGAGAGAGAGAGAGAAAAGAAACACTCAGCGTGCACTCTAACCTAGATCAGAATGGTTATCACTTTATCTAATCAGGAAACCTCCCACTGTACCATCAAATTCTCCTCCAAACCTGAAAGAAGAATTAATCGGGATCACCCGAGGAGTAAACCAACTCATCAGTGGTAATCGGGATCCAACTATCATCGCATGATAACGTGATGGAATCCACTCACGTTATCACACTCCAGAAGGTATGCGCATATCTGGCAGGTTTCAGTTTCTTTAGAAACTCCCGATGTGATTTTTACCCCATGCTCTTATGACCTTGACGAAGGTCAACAAATCATAAGTCACATGTCAAGTTCTTCCAGTCATTGTCCAGGTTAATTTGAACCCACCCGTACAAGCCCTTGACGAAGGTCAACAAAACTATACGACTGTCCCAAACCAACGCATCTATCTATGCAGCAGAAAGGTAACAAGCAGCTACCATTCACTATGCCTTGACGAAGGTCAACAAACATAGCATGAATACTACGTGCTACCCGTCTGAAATGACGGAGGGCTACGAATGGTTTTTGGTGAAAAACCTTTAACGTAATGAACTTGATATCGTTGAAGGAACCGGATAGCTTTTTATAAAAATATAGTGGCGAAAACCCTTTGCTAAAGAGGTCACTCCCGGTGAAGGGATCTCGGCTCTTTCCCCGTAGAATGAGGTGCAGGATATTCCAACTGAATACCACGATGCAAAGCAAAAGTAATCAAGTATAGTGAAGTTATTGCCCTAACGCAAACTTCTGTCCAAGAGGTCACTCCCGGTGAAGGGATCTCGGCCCTTGCCTCGTCGACTGAGGTGCTGGATATTCATAACCGAATACCGCTGTGCAAAACAAAAGAGAACGCCCTTGCAATAACAACTTTTTGAAAAATGTTCCAACAACATCAGAATAGGTTTGTTTAGCTTGCATTGATCCGAATCAATGCAGTCCCATCAATTGATCACACCACAAAAGAACGAAAATAATGATGTACGTATATGCCATCCGCATTCGCCACTGGGTCCCGTCATCACCCGTTAGGTTACTTAACTAACGACAGAGTGGGGACTGGACTAGCGCGGGTGCAAAACATATACAACATCTACTAGTATATATATCAATATATAATATTCGCTCAAGACGTGATAAAATGCAACATCACAGAAATGTAATAAACATCACAGAATAATACAGATAACTGGAATCCCCGGGTTTCATAGAGCCGCTACTGAAACCCGACGTTCTCCTGGTCGTGTGGATAGCCTGTGCAATGAAATCCTAGACCCCTATAGGCGCGGCAAGTTACCCACCAAAACCTAAAGCGAGGCATCCCTTTTCAACAACGTGAATGGACCACCCAGCACTTCACGAAATCCGGTAACTTGAGCACCCCTCCTTAGGTCAACCTATACCCCTACGAGTGCGGTGAATAGCCCGCCAATTCTAGAATGAAGCCCCCTCCGTCTCAACGCCATGAGATGCGGGCCCGTTTCCCTCTAGAACCCGGCTACCCGTGCACCCCTCCGTGGGGTAATCCTAGTACAGAAAGTAAAATATACAACGGGTGCATCGACCTCAGCCCGGTCGTGCCCCAAAAGAATAATATACAAACAGGCAGTGATGGCAGTCCACATGCCGGACGCTCGCCCCGCAATATCAAATGTACAAATACAACCAAACTGTACTACCATTGCAACCAGGCTATCCACCACGACAAATCCGCAACATCACAGCACAACACAGAACATCAACGTGAATGTCACATTCGCAAATCCGTCTAAAAGAACTATAGCAATTAGACAGGATTTACCGATTAAATGACATTCACGGTCGCAGATATAATGTAAATACTGTGAACTAACATGTTTAAAATTTTCGATCGACAAAAATTTCCCGAAGTGGGCCCCAAATACAACTGCAGCACTCAAAATAATCTGGGCCCAAACAGAATATACCAAAAAGCCCAATTCCAACACAGAGACCTACTGATGAAATTTGGTGCACTGTGGCTACAATACGGCGGTGGATCCGCAGCCAAACCGTGGTTACGGCCGCGGATCCGCCGCGCTACAGTGAAATCAGCCGACCAAATTTCTTCAGTTCTCTTGAAAAAGCCTGCACATATTTCTTCAATGTACCAAATAATTTTTCGAGCACAAATAAAATTCGACAGAAAGTGCATATTTGAAACTGTGGTTTTTGGAATTTTCGTTTGATCGAAGTTCTAAACACGTTAGAGCAAGCTAGTAAAGGTTAATGGTGTGGCTCTGATACCATGTAAGTCTACGGTAGCGCCCCGGCCGTCTGTCCGAGGCCAAAACGCAGAATCGAGAACTTTTTCAAACTAGAAAACCGGCGCTACCGCAGGCTTAAAACCCAGATCAGACCATTAACCCACTACTAGCTAACAAGAGAAAGGGTAGAAAGCTATACCGAGCGATCCGTGTCCTTCGGTCTTCGGCCACCATCCCGATCTCCTCGCGGAATCTCCGGTCTCGATCTCCTCGTCGGAAAGGGCACCACATCATCGATTCCTTTTACGGGCTCCCGCTTCATCCGAAGCAACTCGGACACGAAGTGTGCTAGCCGATGTGTCCAAGAATGTTGTAGACCAAGTGTAGAAACGGTTTGCCTCAAGGGTTTATGAAGTTGCCATTTATAGTGAGGAGAAGAAGATATGAACTTTTGTGATGGGTAAAAGATTTTGTTGCAAGCAAAAATGAGATGAATAATTTTTCACACCAAAAGAATCCCATGCCAATCTAGTGGCCGGCCAAGTCTAAAGGAGGAGGGAAAATGATGGATTAAAGCAAGTGGGGAAAATGTGTGATAATGAGAAAAATATGTCACCCTCATTTCCTATCCAAATCCCATCTCATTTAATGCAAACCATGATGAACAAAAAAGAATCTAAATGTGATAGAATTATCATGAAGCCTCATATCACAAATAACACCCTCCAGTTTTCTAATTTGCACATTTGCAAATAAGCCCCTCCCATCAATTTTCAGCCAAAGATAGGAAGAATGAAAGACTGGCTAAAACGGAATGCAAACTGGCAACTTCAAAAAGACGATCCCGTAATAAATTACAGGAAAACCCCGCGACCGTATATACATACCCGCATTTATATTCTGACCGAATACAAATGCAATGAGACAAAATCTACACTGTACAATACTAGGATCCGGCTAAAACCAAAGCCCGCTAGTATTATCCGTCCGATCATGTTCCGTACAATACCGCACGTATATGATCGAACCCTGCCATATAACCATACGAAATCTACAACGTTTCGCCCGAAACTTGAGAAACTGTCTGTGGGGGACTCTAAAGACTCGTCAATACTTTGGCTGTGGATTTAACTACTAGCACGTCAGAGGTATTAGCCATACGTAACGGGCTACCAGGTATTGACCAAAAGGGACGTCGATGAGCGAACTCATCCTAACACCCTACTGAGCCTGTCAGTGACAATATACGTACAGTCCGGTCCGTTCGTCTATGAGCATCGCATGGCTGGCCTAGGGGGTTGGTAAAAGTCAGACCGCCAAAAGCGGTACAAGTCGTGTCGGAGTGAAGCCCAGAACACCCTGAGATACTACTGGAATACCTACCAGTAAATCTCCTGCCTTGTCCAAGGACTTCGTGTAATGGCTCTCCTAGACACAGCGTGACCTCACCCCTAATACCGAGAGAAACGAACCCCTGCAGATCCGCTCACTGCCTCCATGTGGCTCAGAACTGTACCCAACTAAAACCTGTTTGCACGACTCCTTTGAGCCATGGTAGGGTAGTAATCAAAGCACAGTGGGAACTCACACGAGACAAATGACGATCTCAGGTCAATGAACTAACATGTACACATGTCACCAGGGAACTACTATCTGACGTCAGGTATAATACCAACTAGCATATTCCCGGCGAGTCCTGTCCGGTGTACTCATAACCCAATGAGCACCTGTATACATCTTAGGTGAACCAACTGACACCAGTGGCTTGTGAGACCGACCACTGCCCCTCGTTGGGGTCTCGACTGTATACACTAGTCTACTCTGGAGTATCGATGCCCTGTCTCGAAAACTCCCACGACTAGGGACCTTTTAAGGATGTGCTTATAGACCCCAGCTTCCACGTATATGATCGCCATCATACTGCTGGCCGTCAAGCAAGAATCCTAAGGGCTCTATCAACGTGTAATAGCGACCTGTAAGTTACCTAAAGCAGTACACGATGATAAAGATAAACCAGATAGCATACTATCATCTTGAGTAAGACTGTTCTACCGGCATAGGTCCTCCCTCAATCATTGCAATCACGTGCCTGTGATCCAATAATTGACTCTGAAGGCACTATATCCAACATTTATTTATGTTCAGCGCTCATATGCTTTGCATATGAGCGCTCACGTATTTTACACGTGATGCTTGTTTGTCCCTTGGATATTTATGTTCAGCGCTCATATGCTTTGCATATGTGCGCCCATGTGTTTTACACGTGATGCCTATTTTTTGAGGATTCTCTCCCTTTTTTGTAAGGGAACAAGTAGCTCTTGGCCGAAAATTTTGGCGGGAACAAATGCCCCCCATGTCACTACCCGGAAAGTACGGAACATGACCGGCACTTAAATTACGAAACGTCTCGAGGTGTACGTAATCTAAGTAAGCCAAAACCCAGAAATCAAAACCAGTTAAAGCAGTAGAGTGAAGGAAAAACAAATTTAAAGAAAGTAGTTTTAATCAACATAGGCCGAAGTATGTATTTTTAAAATCTCAAGTATTTTCTGAAAATTTCGGCAGAGTCTCCTTTGTAAATACTGGCCCCAAACGGGATACAACATGAATAGTATACGAAATGAAAAAAAAAAGGCATCCCCAAGCGGGAGCTAGCTCTTCGTCAATCGACGGTCACAACCACGCAAGCAATATAATATACAACGCCAAATGGCGAGGATCAAAACTCAAAAGAAACTCAAAACATCAAGAAAACCCAAGAATAATACAACGCGCAACTCTAAGGTCGAAAGAATAACAAATATGGTCTTCTAACTCTCTCAAATATACAATCTGGTTGATGGAGTTTCTAGATAAAACTGAAATAATGAATAACTAAAGGTGGTCCTGATGCAAAGAACCCACCTACCAAAACAATCACCCGGAAGGAACAGTGCGCCAGTAAGCCACAACGAAACCTGTACGGCAAAACCTGCAAGGAACTGTGGCACAACGGGGGTGAGTTACCAACTCGTGAGTAGAAAACATCTACGAGAAGAAATCGCATATATGACTCAATCCTAGGTCATACGATCATAATATATCCTCAAAATATATAACCTGAAGCATATAGTAATGGCTAGGGTATACATCTAAACAATTGTAATACCAAGTGCTCGTGTCAATGCCTCAGGTAGCAACATATCCTGTGTATGATGTATGAATGCATGAAAACATAACGCATCAAATGAGAAAACTGTTTTTCTTATCTCTGTGAGATATATGTATAATAATTGAAATATCATCAGTGAAATCAACAGGAAATCAGTGTCCAGCATCGACACAATATCTCAAACCTCAAGTCTCAATATCTCAATATCTCAATATCTGGGGCTCCGGCTTTCCGGACTCCCAACTCCGATCGGTAACCTCCGGATATCCGTCGAGTCAAAATGAAGTCGGTCGGTAGTGCTCCCCTGCCAGGCTCAACGCCATCATCTGCGACCTTCTCGCCCCAGGGTACCGCACCGGGTCCACCATGCACCCACAGACGGTTCCTCCTCCTCCTTGAATCGGGTGTATCATATCGCTCAAGAGCCGAGAAAACTCATAGTGGACTCCTCTAAAATCATACCATGAGAAAACCGCAACTTTCCTTTTAAATGATAATAAGTTTATAAAATCCTTGCGGTCTCTCCAAATCCAGAAATCTCATGGAATCCAAAATCTCAAAATCAAAGATCAATAATAAATACTGGGCTCCGGCAATCCGGACTGGCCCTAAATAATAATGCATAACAATGAATAAATAATTATGCATGAAGTATCACAGTAATGAATGCAATATCAAAACTAGCGCAGTAATGAATGCAATATCTAAACTGTCAGCTAACAAGCGATATCAATAAGGTAACATTCTCTAAAGTGCGTGTGACATGGCAATTACCGATGTGATGTGTGTGAGCTGGCAAGTAAGTGTACGTGGAACATACGCATCATCGGTAATGGTGCTGGTGTCCTGACAGCATGATATCTAAAATGGTATATGAAATCACAATATAAGCATGCGATGCGAAGCGAACAACAATAATGTGCGGGAGCTGAATGATAAACTAATCTGCATTTAATATAAATATAAGTCATACAGTGGTGCCATTTGAAATAACACGAATCGTGGTGTTTTGAAAATAAGGGCTACGGTGTTTTTAAGAAAAGATACGTCCTTTGAAATATCCATAGAATCCATCGGCCTGTCTTTTTAAAATACCCACGATTCGTTAGTTTTTGAAATAAGTAGGAATTGAATCTAGTCTAACAACTACACTAAACTATAGGGCTGAGCTAATAGGCTAAACGAAAGGTAAAGAAACCGCCTAACATCTGAGTCGATACATATATATATATATATACATATATATATATATAATAGTCGGTGATCCCGCCTCAATAGTATCACATACGATACAATATCTATAATATGACATCATCAAGTCAAGAGTGCGGATCTATCATCAATATATAGCTCGTACGTAAATCCGTCGTACGGCATCCCAAATCTGGGTACTGGTCAAATATCATATTCATCACATTATTCATCTGGTATCCTCTTTATCAAAGATCATAATCCGGGGTACTGATCTACGTCTAGTACAATACTGATACCAATCTAAGTAAATGCATGCGTGTGTATGAAAACACCATGTTAAAGGACCCGCTAAAACATCATGTCGTACCTCAAATACGAACCCTGTCATATCACTGATCTCATGGCCTCAAATCCAATCTCATCGACTCATCTCCAATCCCAAGTACTATTATCATAATCCAGTATATGTACACATAGTCCCATACCAATGTGAATACATATACACATATCCCCATATACGCACATGTAAAAGAATGAATGTAAGCAAGTGTGTGTGCGTGTGTGGGTGCAACAACTACTCTCGGGTTTCGCAAGTAACACTACAAATCCATGAACACATAACCATATCCTGAATATCATCCACGTATCATAAACCACATATATATATCCATTATATAAGCTATATTACGAACTGCGGGGGTGCTATACGCCATCCACCCGACTTCTCCCCGTAGATATAAATCTACTCACCTGGTCCTCGCTCGCCGGTGCCGACGTCGCCACGCGCTTGCTTGTCATCTTGAAGTCCATATGGGGGTACCTACATGTCACAACGTATCGTGTCGCATAAAAACCCAATTCGAAATCGAAACGGCATACGAAAACCAAATCGGCACGCTCATCACGTATAGGTCAAAACCTATCGCCTACGCATGCAAGAATAGCCAAACCAACCCTCGATGTCGATGTACAAACATCAACCCATCAAGAAAAACCCAAACGTACCCATTTGCACATTTACAAACACTCATTATAATATGAAATAGGTTAAAATTCACAAAAACCTCAAACTCACTTTAAAAGCTATTTTTCCGAAAATATAGCAAGAAAAATTAACCGTTTTAGTACAAAACTCGACGTTTAAACAAATCTAACGGCCACAATATCCACTCAATATCATAACCAAGTCATATAAATCATTTCAATAATTTATTCTCATCAAGATTACATTTTACATAACATTGGCATGATATCTTACTCATTAAAACCACAATCCTATGATAAAAACCCTAATGATGTAGTAAAACCCTAACTAGAATTTTAGAAACCTTTCTCTTGAAGGTTAAACCTTTCAATAAAAACTATATTTAACATCAAATTTAGTTGAATTAAAGTAATAACAAACAATTTAATAAAAAGGTCAAGATTTTTAATCCTCACAACCCATTGATCCAACATGAAATCTAGCCTCTCAAATTGCCATCTTGTTCTCTAGATCCATACTAGAATGGCCAAGTAAAAATGGGTAGGGATTAGATTTTGATTTTGTGGGATTTTTGAAGCATTTTGGATGATTTTTTTGATGGAATTTTGTGATGAAATGAGAGGGGATTTGGGAGGGGGCTGCTGCTGGATAGGGAAGAGGGGGTTTCGGCCACATGGTGAGGAGGGGGGAGAGAGTGAGGGTTGAAAAAGTAGCCCAAGTCAACACAAGTCAAAGCCCACTCATTTCTTTATAAATTCCTTATTTCCTTTGTTTTCCTTTTCTTTCAAAACCCTTTTCAAGTGGGGAAAATTTTGGGAATGGGGCAGCTTGGGCTGCTGATTTGGGGAGAGGAGAGAGGGTGTGGGTGAGTGTGGGTGAGAGAAAAATGATAAATGTTATACCCCAATATCTATTTACACTAATTTCACTATTTAAGCATTTTTCTTCGATATTTTCTAAAACCGTTTGGCAGCTTCATTTCATTTCAAAAACAATATGTTAAAATTTTGTTTAATGTGTTATGATGCACAAAATTTGTTTCAACTCATTCCAATTTATAATTTTCCCTAATTAAATATATTAGTGACGGCTTAAAATAATATTAAAATAATTAATTTCGGAAAATTTTTCAGAAAATTAGAAATTTTACCAGTGGCTCAATAAACACCAAATACTAACAATTATATAGCTAGAATATGTATATTTAATTTTATATTAAAAGATATTTATATTTTGACTTTTTACGGAAAACCCCCTTATTTTACCGATTTTCCGAAATTTCACCGAAACGATATTCAAAACGTTATACCCCACTACTTTGCTCACGTAAGCATGTACGTGGGTGAAGTAGTGCAGAGTTACGCATGGCAATAGAATTGAGGGCTTAGGGGACAAGTTTAGAGTCCTTGTTAGCCTAAGACTTTTGTCGAGACGAGTCGAGAAGTTCTCGTAGGAACATTATTTTCCCTACGAGTCGAAACGAATCGAGAAGTTCTCGTAAGGACACTAATTTCCTCACGAGTTGAGACGAATCGAGAAGTTCTCACAAGGATACTAATTTCCTTATGAGTCGAGACGAATAGATAATTTCTCGTAAAGACACTAATTTCCTTACGAGTCGAAACGAATCGAGAAGCGATGGCTTAGGAAACAGGTTCAAATCTGCCGCCTAAGACTTTTCAATTTTATGAACCGTGTTGGTATCATAAAAGACTTTTCTCCCTACGAGTTGAGAGGATCCCGTAGGTGTATTTTCTCCTTAGGAGTCGTGAAGACTCCTAAGTGTGTTTTCTCTTGAGAGTCATAAAGATCTCATAAGAGAATTTTCTCCCTTACAAGTCGAGAGGACTTGTAAGTGGTTGTTTCCCTTCTTTTCGATGTTCAACTTCGGAGAGTGTGGCCCATAGATAGTCCATCTTGACCTTTTTGCAGGGCAGTGATGGCTTAGGAGATAGGGTTATGATTTGTCACCTAAGACTTTTCAACTTTATGAGCCATGAGGGTCTCATAAAGACTTTTCTCCCTACGAGTCGAGAGGATCCCGTAGGTGTATTTTCTCCTAAGGAATCGTGAGGACTCCTAAGTGTGTTTTCTCTTGAGGATCGTAGGGATCTCACAAGAGAATTTTTCCACTTACAAGTCGAGAGGACTCGTAGGTGGTTGTTTCCCTCCTTGTCGTTGTTCGGCTTCGGAGAGTGTGGCCTGTGAATAGTATGCAAGCGCCCATCTTAGACTAACTTGCAGGGCCCCAGTGCTTAGGAAACATGTTTTTTAATCCCCACTGCCTAAGGCATTTCCCTACGAGTCGAGACGAATCGAGAAGTTCTCCCAAGGAAACTAATTTCCTCATGAGTCGAGACGAATCGAGAAGTTCTCGCAAGAATGTCCTAACGTCACAGTTAACCTCTGCTCTTTACGACAGAGGTCTGTTAGGGTCTGTGATACTAGGGTTTTGTCCGTCGTACCGTCGCGTTGGCTGATGTGTTCCTCGATAGGCAATCTTGCTGTTCGAGTAGCCTTGCGACTGTCGTGTCTCTGATCCCTTCGGGGGCTGGACAAGACGTCTTCAAGCAATCTTCCAGGTAGTATTACCGTCGAAAGAGCAAGCGTTAGGGATATTCCATGTCGCTTTTTACTAGAGGTTAGGCTCAGTTTGGGAGCCCCGATGAGTCATGTTCCCTGATTAAAAATCAGGAATGAGGTATCACGTGCTCACACGTAACCAATGGTCACGTGTTCACACGTGATAGTTAAAGAAGAAACATAAATAAGCGGCTGAGAAAATGACCCAATTGGGGATCACGTGCCAGCACGTGCCAGGCTTTGAAAGCCTTACAGTTTAATAGAATAAAAATTCTAAAATTTTCTAAATCTTTCCAAACAAAAAAGGTTTATGGGGGACCGTTGGATTAAAAATCCAAAAGTTCCCTAATTAAAAATCAGGAATGTGGTATCACGTGCTCACACGTGACCAATGGTCACGTGTTGATACGTGATAGTTAAAGCAGAAACATAAATAAGCGGCTGAGAAAAGGACCCAATTGGGGGTCACGTGCTCACACGTGACCAAGGGTCACGTGCCAGCACGTGATAGGCTTTGAAAGCCTTACAGTTTAATAGAATTAAAATTCTAAAAGTTTCTAAATCTTTCCAAACAAAAAAGGTTTATGGGGGACCGTTGGATTAAAAATCCAAGGGTGATAAAAATCACCAATTTATGGAAAAATCTTAGACAAAGAAAGATTTCCCATAAATCTCACCGAAAATAATAAATAGAATATTTTTGGATTTAAAATCCAACGGTGAATAAAATTCACTGAATGATCTAAAGGATCATATTAATTATAAAAACAAACAAAATCTTTCAATGAAAGATTTACTAAACAAATTGATTCTTTTCCTTCTCCTATAAATAGGAGCCAAGAGAAGAGAAAAAGATATAGAGTTTTGCAATCTTGAAATTTCAGAGAGAAAAAAGGAGAATTTGATTCTCAATAAAGAAAACCCTAAGTAAGAAAAGAAAGGGGATCAAAACTTCAAACAGAGAATTTAATTCTCAAAATCCAAGAGTTTAACTCTTCTGCAAAAAGAACTTAGTTCTTCCTCTGGTTGAAAATCTGCAGAAGCAAATCTCCCCACAGGTTGAGAATTTAATTCTTATCGGGTTGAGATTTTGCCATGCAGATCCAAGACTTAGAGGGAGGGTTGAGTTCAGAGAATTTAATTCTCCCAATTTATAGGAATTTAATTCCTCCAAGATATATTAGGGTTTGAACCCTATCTGAGAATTTAATTCTCTCAAGATTCACAGGAATTTAATTCCTTCAAGATATGAAATTAGGGTTTAAACCTTATATGAGAATTCAATTCTCCTAAAATTACAGGAATTTAATTCCTTCAAGATGGACAAAACTAGGGTTTAACCCTAATTGAGAATTTAATTCTCTCAAATTCACAGGAACTTGATTTCTCCTAAAATGAAATTAGAGTTTCACCCTATACAAGAATTTAATTCTTTTACATATATGAGAATTTAATTCCTCCAAAATCATAATTAGGGTTTAACCCTACATAAGAATTTAATTCTTTCACAATAGGAATTTAATTCCTCCAAAATCATAATTAGGGTTTAACCCTACAAAGAATTTAATTCTAAAAATATGGAGATATAAAAGATCTCCATGCATGCAAAGAACTAAGGTCACGTGGCCCCACGTGACCCCTGAAAAAATCCCCAAAAATGAGAAGGAAAAAAGCTTTGAGGCAATGCCTCACGTGCTCCCACGTAACCTCCAAAACACAGAGAGTAAAAGCAAAGGAAATGTAGGCTTTGGACGCTCTCATGGGTTACCACGTGACCCCTTAGCAAATACTTTAATAATCAGCGCATGAATCTCCATCATGTGTCAACACGTGATCCTCAAAAATAAAAATAATAAAAAAGTGTTTAACACTTATCTGTAAAGCAAAGTAAAGGGGATCTGGTCCCACCTTTGGGTGCCCTCACGTGGCCCCACGTGACCCATTCCTATTAAGTGTTTAACACTAATTTAAAGGACTTATTTCCATTGTTTAACACTATTGTTTTCTAGTGTTTAACACTAATCTGAAAGTTTTACTTCCAGTGTTGAACACTGTTACCTTCTAATGTTTAACACTAATTTGAGAATCCTATTTCTAGTATTTAAACACTAATTTGAGAACTTTACCTTTAGTGTTTAACACTAATTTGAAAACCTTATTTTCAGTATTTAACACTGATTATCTCCTGGTGTTTAACACTAATTTGGGGATTATACTTCCAGTTTTTAACACTGTTACCTTCTAGTGTTTAACACTAACTTGAGAGCTTTAACACTGTTGTTATCTAGTGTTTAACACTAGTTTTAACCAAATTGGTTAATCTTCTAGAGGCAAAACCTCCCATTCAAAATTGAGTAAAAATCAGAGCTCTAATGTCTACTGCTCAATCACAGATAAAAATGTTACCAAAGCCCTCAAACTTTTGTTTAGCATTGCTAAATAATGTGAGCTGAAACCAGACAAATGTCTAATGGTTCAACAAAGGGCCAACATTTTGAATCTAATTGGACATAGCCCAAGTTGGTCATAAGTCCTCAATTCAGACTTAACTAAGCCAATGTGCTCATAATATAATTAATTGATCTTAGTTCCAAATTGGACTACAGATCACTTAATCCACCTTGGTTCAAGGGTACATCTCTTCACTCCTTTGATATCTGTCATTGTAATCCTTCAACGTCTTCAGAGAGGTGACGGGTCCCGACAACCACACATTTTATAGACTATGACGTCCTTAACATTGGACTGTGGGGTCCTTAAACCCATGGACTATGATGTCCTTAACCTCGACCGTGATGTCTTTAAACTAACAACGGACTGTGGGGTCCTTAAACCCACGGACTACGATGTCCTTAACCTCGACCGTGATGTCTTTAAACTAACATTGGACTGTGGGGTCCTTAAACTCACGAACTATGATGTCCTTAACCTCGACCGTGATGTCTTTAAACAAACTACGGACTATAGGGTCCTTAAACCCACGGACTACAATGTCATTAATCTCGACCGTAATGTCTTTAAACTAACAACGGACTGTGGGGTCCTTAAACCCATGGACTACGATGTCCTTAACCTCGACCGTGATGTCTTTAAACTAACATTGGACTGTGGGGTCCCTAAACCCATGGACTATGATGTCCTTAATCTCGACCGTGATGTCTTTAAACTAACAATGGACCGAGATGTCCTTAAACTACCAACGGACCGTAATGTCCTTAAACTAATCGACCGCAATGTCCATAAACTAAATAATAGAGTCCAAATGCTCTCTTGTTGGATCTAAACAATCCTGTTAAGTTGATCTTAGTCTAAAATTAGACTAACGTATCCTTAACAAACGTTTAAGTTGATTTTAGTCTAAAATGAGACTAACGTATCCTTAAACCCAAACCCCAAACCCAAATCTAAGAAAATACGGATTTGGACTAGTCCACGCCCTACGGGCGACAACATAACTTAGTCTCAGTATACAATCCACGGGCAACCAAACACAAAATAAACACCCACAACACGAAGTGACCATATGGAGAAGGAGAAAGTTTTTACCGCGATGCGGTAGCGTAATTAACTGCATGGGATTGCGCCTGCAGGGAAAAGCTTTCCCACAATCAAAAACCCCTCAAACGAGGGGGAATCTGACGAAGTCTGCTACATTGGCCGTATCCGTTTAAACCTTCGATACACGGTGCCATAAATCAACTTGGCATCTTTGGAGAGGTGGACGGATAGCACCAATTAGCATCTGCCCCGAATTTCAGGCAAGACGGACCTACGCGGTCGCGTCTCCATGATTCGGAGGGGAACAGATTCTGGCACGCCTGGTGGGATCTTTTCCTCTTTCCACTCCACACTTCGTGTGTCGTGTTCGCAAACAAATTGCGGTTTGCTAATGGTTGCCCTTGGGTTTGAGATACTAAGATTTGGCGTCTTACTTGATGCAGAAAGCGATGGATCAATGGCATCTACTTGCGCAAAGTGTTTCAACTGCAACTGCAATTCACGTTCCGCCTCGTCCGGAGGCATAGCTTATGGGCCCCAAGCGGCTTCTCTGTTCACGATGCCGGTGGACCAGGTGACTCAGGCCACCACCGGATTGTTTTTCAGGACTATGATCCCACCGATGAGCTTCAGCACTCCCGTACCAACACCAGAAGCTACCAAGAAGTCGGTCTTTGATCGGCTTACAACTAACGCGGCCCCCCTCAATGGGTCGTCCGGCTCCAACGCTTCAGTCTTCGCCAGATTGGGCCAGAGTTCCTGTAGGCCCATGATGAAGCCTGCAGCTCAAGAAAAGGTTGCTCCAAAGAGAATAACCAACCCTGCTCCCGAAGTCGTCAAGGCGGCTTCTCCTACCAAAAGGTCAGTTTTTACAAGACTGACTGTTCCGGTTCATATTACGGTTCCTGTCCCTGCTCAGAAGTCTGTTTTTGACCAGTTGGATACCACTTCTCAACGGACATCAGTCTTCAACAGGTTGACGCCAGCAGCAGCCCCTCACCTGGATAGGAGGCAAGACAAAGCCATCCCCATCACCAAACCAACACCATCGGCTCGACATGCTCGACGTCACCATTGGCGCCGAGTGAGGAAGGCTGGGGGCAACTCCCCCTCTGGGCTAACTCCACCAGCCCCAACGGTGGAAATCAATAATGCCGTTCCAACCGGGAACAGTTTTGAGCTGCTGAAGTGTTAGTGTATATGCCCTAGAGGCCATTACTGTATCATACTAGCTTGTATATTACTTAATGGAAGCTTGGGATATTCACAGTTGTATTGACAGTCTTGCTCAAAATGGTAGTATGCACCTTGGTTTGTCTCTACTTCAATATGTGCATGTGTTTCTTTTAGCATATCGCTTATATACATATTAGTAGAGCCCTTAGGATCTTTGCTTGATTACCAGCGTTGTGATAGCAGTCATACTCGTGGGGGCTAGGTAATCCATAAGCACATCCTTATACAGGTCCCTAGTCGTAGGACTATCGAGACAGGGCATCGATACTCCGGAGTAGACTAGCATATGCGCTTCTCATCCCAGCGGGGGAGACGGTCTGTCCCACAGCCGTCAGTACGTCGTACTTGAGATAGTATGCGGGTGCTCGTTAGGTTATGAGTATACTGGACAGGACTCGTCGGGAACTGTTGGTTGGTATTATACCTATCATCAGTTATCAGTTCCCAGGTGACATGAGTACAGCTTAGTCCGCCGACTTGACACTGTCACTTCGCCTCGAGTGTGTTCCCACTGTACTTAGATTACTACCCTACCACGGCTCAAAGGAGTCGTGCAAACAGGTAGTAGTTGGGTGCAGTCCTGAAGCACTTGGAGGCAGTGACGGTTAGACAGGATTCGTCTCTCCCGGTATTGGGGGTTGACATCGCGCTGTGTCTAGGAGAGCCATTACACGAGTAGTCCCTGGCCAGGGCAAGCGAGATATACTGGTAGGTTTCCAGCGTTATCTCAGGGTGTTCTGGGCTTCACTTCGACACGACTTGTACCGCTATTAAGGGACTGACATTTACCGCCCCTAGGCCCGCCAGGCGATGTATCAGACGAACAGACCGGACTGTACGGAGATTGTCACATACAGGCTCAGTAGGAGTTCGGATGGGTTTACCTCATCGGCCTTCTTATCGACATCTACCTGGGGACCGTTACGTACAGCTAGTGCCGCTTGCGGTCTGTGGTTAAACCCACTGCCAGCGTAGTGTCGAGTCTTTAGAGCCCCACACAGAGAGTTTCCCTGCACTGAGCGAAACGTGTAGAGGTCGTATGGTTTTACGGCAGGGCTACGATCACTTACGTGCACTTGTGTGCGTATGCTGTTCGGGCAGGCAATACTAGTGGGCTTTGGTTTAAGCCAGATCCTAGTATTGCACAGATGGATTTGTTTTGTCTTCTGTGTATTCGCATTCTACGGAATACGGATGCGGGTGTGTATGCACAGTTTTGAGGAGCGATGACGGAGGAGGTGCCCCATTGGGGTTTTGGCAGTTGGTTCGGCCAAAACAGTAATGTGGCAGGCTCATTAGGGTTTTGTCAATTCGTTTGGTCAAAACCATTATGAGCCGGAGACATTGTTTACTAATCCTTTTAGTGATAGTTTAGTGATGGATAACTGCATTGACCATTTGACCACCTTGACCTCTCTTGACTTTGTTGTAGGGTTCCTAGGCACTCCCAAGAGGTCTCACAAGGCATCAACCATGCCAATTTCAAATTTTACGGGTGCCGAGAAACCCTAATACGGATCGTTAACTAGAATTTTAGGCAAATAAGCAACTAGTAAACTACTTTACTAAGAGAATACGGAAATACAACCTTTGTAGATCCGGTCCTCCACCTCCACGGCTCTGTGATGAAGTCCTCTCTACTGTCCAAATCAAATCCCGGGCTCTAGCGTCGGCTTCATCGGAGAAAGAGCGGGCTAGGTCATCGACGACGATGCCGAAGATGATCTACGTCGAGGCATCACTAGATCAAGCTCCAACTTCACCAAGTCAAGAAAACTTGTGAAGGAAACACCCTATACTACTTGGCAAGAGGTAGAGGATGAAGAAATAGGAGGTGGGTTCACTTTAGAATTGGATTTCTCACTCTTTTTCATCAATCACCATTGATGGTCAAGCTTTTTCTTCATGAAGTGAAGAAGAAGAAGAAGATAATGAATATGATAAGTATTATAATAAGAATAATAAAATCATTCTTATCATAATCATGAACCATGGTCAAGTGTAGAGAACTAACTAAGGTTTAAGTGAATGGTTAGGGTTAAACATGAGACAAAATGGTCACTTGAGTCAAAGCTTTATGAAGCTTCAAAGATAAAACAAATTAAGCCACCATTTTCCTTTATGCTTAATATTTTTCCAAAAAGAATAAATAGAGAAATAAATGAAAAAGATCAAAACCCTAACCATTAACATGTAACCATGTTTTGATCTTTACACAAAAACCCTAGCAAACATGTATCATCAAACATGATACAATCATTTGCACAAAAAGTATATCACATATACAACTTGTACATCCAAGTGAGAAAATCCATTTAAAGTGAACCAATACTAGTTAATGCAAAGTAATATATTAAATATATAATTATACATTAAATCATTAAATCAACACTTGATTTAACGATCCGGTCATATCGCATATCACCGACTAGTATCCAATGTATCGGCTTATCGAATCAATCCTTGAATCGATAATTAGGTTATATCGCATACAACCAATCGATACATTCATCGTGAGAATGGAATACGGTATCACATACACGCATTATTCTCGGTCCCGCACATATCTCATATGCGCTCCTATTTCGTTTCGCTTGAGCCAGGAAACCTCTGTGTAGGACTCTAAAGACTCGTCAATACGCCGGCAGCGGATGATGATCATATCAAACATCCACAAGCCGCAAGCGGTCTGCTAAACGTAACGGCCACCCGGGTATTGAGCGATCAGAAGATCGACGAGCAAGCCCGCTCACACTCCAGTGAATCCAACCAGTAACACTACCGTACAGTCCGGTCTCGCCGTCTGATATGTCGCATATCTTGCCTAGGGGTGGTAAACGTCAGACCCCAATAGCTCGATAAGTCGTGTCGATATGAGGTCTATAACAGTTCGAGAAACTACTGGTAACACTTACCAGTATATCTCAGCAACCCTGGCCAGGGATTTCCGGTTATAGCCAATCGAACACAGCGCAACATCAACTCCCTATACCGGGAGAGACGAATCCCCTCCTATCGCTGATTGACTCCATGTGACTCGGGACTGTACCCAAAAACCACCGTTTTGCACGCCCTCTTGGACGTGGTAAGGTGGAAATCAAAGCACAGTGGGAACCACACAAGACTCTATGACGATCTCGGGTCAACAGACTACTCTGTACCAGTGTCACCAGAGAACTGCCATCTGACGTAAGGTATAATACCATCTGGGAGTTCTCGGCGAGTCCGTCCAGTGTACCCAGTCTCCACTGAGCACCCGTATATCATCTCTGATGTCAAACACCAATGGATATGGGATCATCCATCGCCCATCTGTATGGGTCGAGAAGGTATACTCTAGTCTACTCTGGTATATCGATGCCCCGTCTCGATACACCCACGACTAGGGACCTTGAAGGATGTACTTATGGACTACCATGTCCCCACTAGTATGATCCGCATCATAGTCCAGGTAGTCAAGTACACATCCTAAGGGCTTTACCAACATGTAACAGAGAGACAATCAGTGTACACGTTAAGGTAAAGAGCAACCAGATAGCATACTATCATGTCGAGCAAGAAAGTCCTCCCTATATACGTCCTAGCATCCACTACAACATACATCATATGTACAGTAATGGCCTCTAGGGCATACATATAACTAACAATCTCCCACTTGCACTAGGGCCATCTGTAGCAGTGGTTGTAGTATCTCATACTCAACCATCCCATAAAAGTCTCTCTCTGGGAATAGGCCTTCATGAGTGGATCCGCCGTGTTATCCTCTGAGTCTGCTCTCCTAACCTCGATCACCCTGGAGATCAACCATCTCCATGATCAGGTGATACTGCCTTAGAATATGTCTGGATCACTGATGGGACCGGCGTTCCTTGGCATAAGCCACAACTCCATTGTCACACAATGGGAGGAACGTAGTTCATCTCATGAACCAATATACACCCAAACAGCCTCTTTGGTAGCATCTTAAGTAGCGATGTATCCTGCCTTTATCGTCTAGTTAGCCACGATATCTAGTTTGGAACTCTTCCAACATACCGTCCCTTTACTGAGGGTAAAGACAATGCCTGTGACTGACATTCAGTCGTCCTTATCATCTTGGAACACTTCCAGTGATTCTCCCCAGGATCGATTGATACCAACTCACTACAGCTAGTGAGTAGCCTAACATCCATTTAGATCTATCTCATAGATCCAAAATCCAGGATTTAGTAGGTATCACTTTGATCCTATGTGGAGAATCATTGTGATAAGCGGAGATTGATCGAGCGTAGCATAGGAAACTCCTTCCCTATCAAGAGTATGTCATCCACGTACTCTACGAGGATCGTCACCATACTCCCTACTACCTTTTTGTTTATACAAGTTTCATCTACCATTTTGATGATGTCAACTTCTTTGACTAATCCATCAAAACAGATGTTCCAACTCCGCGATGCCTGCTTTTTCCTATAAAGCATCTTGCACACGTTTCCGCTGCTCCCACTGTCTACGAGGCCTTCTGGCTTTGTACTTATAGACGCACTCTTCTAAAACATTATTTAGAAAAGCAGTCATGACACCCAACCGCCAGATATCGTAGTCATGGTATGTAGCCGTGGCAAGTAGTATCTGGATGGACTTAAGCATAGGTACTGGAAAAGGTTTTATCATTATCCACGCCTGGTCGATGACGAAAACCTTTAACAAGTCTAGCTTTGAAAGTCTCAACTTTTCCATCTACACCAAGTAATCTTCTCAAGATATACTTGCTCCTGATGGGGATTTAACCCTTCAGATATAGCAACTAAAGTCCATACTTTGTTGGTGTATTAGGATTCCATCTCAGATCGCTAAGCATCCAGCCATTCTTACAGAGTCTTACTCCTGATGGCCAGCTCGAAGCTAGTTGGGTCATCATCTCATGATGCAATCCTCGCTCCCACTGTCATAGAGAAACCGAAGTATCCCTCAGGTGGGTGAGGAACCCTACTAGATCGGCGGAGAGGCTGAGGTTCGTTGGAATCTACTGAATCCTTTGGTTCTACCAAATCATCTTTTGTAGTTTGTATAGCTGAAACACTTCCAGTTCTACATAACTGACCTTGCCTCGAGCTTGTCCGGATTTTGCTTTCAGACATAGGCCGGTCAACCCCAAATCTTAACTAGCTTAAGATATGGACTCTTCCCTTTCCATATCACATATGAAATAGTAGGCAACTGATTTGATTGGAACCCTATTCAATAGGTATGCAGCTTCTCAAGTGCATAACCCCCAATAGGTAGCTCAGTAGTACTCATCATAGAGCACACCTTATCATATAGGGTGTTATTGCTCCGCCCCGATACACCATCGTGCTATGGTGTATACATTGGAGTAATGCTGAGAGAGAATCTCATTCTCCTTTAGAATAATCCAGGAATTCCGTGCTCAAGTATTCTCCTCCTTGATCACATCAAAGGACATAATACTTTTACCCGTATTTTGGTTCTCTATTTCTAACTTATATTCTGTGAATATCTCAAAAGGTTCGGACTTGTGTTTCAACAGGAACATAGGTCTGAATCTCGAAAGATCATCAGAGAATGTAATGAAGTACAAAGAACCAGTCTTGGCATGTGTAGACAGGGGACCTACATACATCAACATGTATCATCCCAAGAGTTCACTAACTCTTTCTCTGTTTCCAATAAACAGAGCTGGTGTCATTATATCTTGGTGACATGACTGGCGAGTTTCACAAGATGTAAATTCAAACTGATTTAAATATGCATCTATATGTAACTTCAGCTAGTCGGGTCGCATTGATATGACCTAGTCTACAATACCTCAAGAAGGATCCGTTCATTTCTGAACTCTTCCTCTTTTGTGTGATCCATATACTAAGAACTGTAGTTTGATTTAGAACATCAATGCTTTTAGATAACGTGCCTGAACCGATCAAAATGTTCAAAACATTATCCAACAATACAAAATTATATCCTTTCTTTACTAATAAAGAGACTGATATGATTTTGTATATCAGGTTCGGTATCTAATAACATTCGTTCAGAATCAATGTATTGATAATACAGGGTGACAGTGACCAACAGACTTGGCTGCAACACTTGCCCCGTTTTCTGCCTCATGAAACTTATCACCCGTTCTCAGTTTTCTACCTTTCTGTAGCCCTATGTAACAGATTACATATCTGGGATCCTGATCTGGTATCACATACCCAGGATGTAAAGGATACTGAGAAACAGTTCTGTATAATGAACATACCCGAAGATGATGCATCATCATGCACTCTCCTCGTTTGGGCGGCACGGGAATTCTGGTAATCCCCAGTTTCCTGCTCTGTCTTATAACAATTATAAGTTGGAGCGGGACCAACGTTCCCCAGCTCAGTATAACAAGCGGGTTCGGTCAAATATCCATATTATTATCTTGTTTAAGGCGTGATATGGTCGCTACCTGGAGAGAGAGAGAAGAAAACACTCAGCGTGCGCTCTTACAAGAATAGATTGGTTATTATTTTATCTAATCAGGATGGCTCCCACTGCTTTTTATCAAATCTTCCTTCAAACCCTAAAAGGAAAGACTAGCCGGGATTAATTACACACTACAAGTTCGCCAATCTTTCAGCCAGGCCAGTGTCGGTACTTTGAGGGAGGTCCCCCGTGCTTTCGCACGAACCTAATTAATGTAAACCTCATTTTCCCAGAGGCGTAACCTCGTTAACACCTTTCTAGACACCTACTTGATCGGCTAATTGTAATGTGTAAAACTCTCCCAGGAGTAACTCTTACTCGCAGCGGGTATCGGGATCCAACTATCTCATAGAAGGTATGCAATCTCATTGCAAATTTCAACATTTGAAATTCCCGATATTATTTTGCC
Organism: Agapanthus africanus; assembly: GCA_030015575.1. NCBI lineage: Eukaryota > Viridiplantae > Streptophyta > Magnoliopsida > Asparagales > Amaryllidaceae > Agapanthus > Agapanthus africanus. The sequence continues at coordinate 133,348,422 of CM057343.1, forward strand.
CCTAACGTGCTATGACCTTGACGCAGGCCAAGAAACCATAGTGCGCTAGTCAAGTTCAACCCGTCATTTCCTGATTGAATTAAACCCACCCGCACGACCCTTGACGCAGGCCAACAAAGTCGCATGACTACCCTAATCCAATCTGCATCATATGCATAAGCAGATAAATACCAGTTAGCTACCGCACACTACGCCTTGACGCAGGCCAACAAACGTAGCACGAATACTAACTACTACTTATCTGAAATGACGGAGGGCTACGACAGGTTTTTCTGAAAACCTATTGCGTAATGAACTTGATATCGTTGTAGGATCGAATGATTTTAAAATGGAGTGCTTTTGAGGCTTTTCTAGTTTTGCTAAAGGAGTCACTCCCGGTGAAGGGATCGTCAGTCCTTTCCTCGTCGAATGAGATGCGGGATATATCATATATATCACTGTGCAAAGAAAAAACTCTTAAAAGCAATCAAAAGACAAACCGAGTGTGTAGCATCTGCCAGTTATTGCTAAAGGAGTCACTCCCGGTGAAGGGATCTCGGTCCTTTCCTCATCGAATAAGGTGCAGGATATATCACATATACCTCTGTGCAAAGCAAGAACTGTAGCTACCCTTTTTATTTTGAAATTCGATTCTACAACATCTTAGGTTTCTTTTTACTTTCATTAATCACATTAATGAAGTCCCATCATTTAAGTACCTAAACATCACAGATAAATACGACGTACACTTATGCCATCCGCATTCGCCTCGATGTCCCCTCGTGCACCGTTATGTTAGGTAACTAACGGCAGAGCGGGGCAGGACTAGCGCGGGTGTAAAACATAAGTAACATCTATATAATATATCATATATACTATATATAGTATCTATCACAGAACATCACATGATCACATCACAGATATCGCAGCAGAAGAATCATATGAAATATTGGATATACTAGGACGTCCATGTTTTCAATACGAGCCAGTATAAAACACGGATTCCACGGTCGTGATGAATAGCCAAACCCACACCCCTAGACCCCTACGAGAGCGGCAAGCAACCCTACCAATTCTTGAGTTAGGAGACCCGGACTCGACTCCTCGAGTTGGTCTCCCACTGGACTCCAGAACCCGGTTACTTGTGCTCCCCTCCTTGGGTCTATCCTAGTGTGGAAAAGTAAATAATATATAAAGGGTGACAACTTCCGCAACCTGGAAGTGCCCCAATAAAAGAATATTACATACAAGTTTTTACATGAATGAAAATGAAAAACACTCATCTCACATAAAAAAAAACCCGGCTATTCAAACACGACGATCCAATATAACATATCTAGCAACACATAACATCACATGTCATCAACGTAAGTAAATATGCGCATCCCAATTGTCGTTGACATATAGCAACGAAACCGGCAATATCACACATTACACTTACGGTCACAGAAAAGAAACTGTAAAACTAACAGTTGGAATCCGCAACCTCTTTAGACATCGCATGCCTAATCAAATGAATACCTTAGACATCGCATGCCTAACTATTATAAACCCCGCATTTTAGTCTCAAAATCGAAAACTCTTTTCAATATCAAGTCGGGCAATTCAACAAGATTCCCGACAATTTGATCGAATGCTCGTCGCAAACTTCAGTAGACGGCTGCACCCCCGATACCGTCGACGAAGTGCACCAAGGCAGAACACCGCTACCGCAAGCACCCGGACGGATGCTTTCAGCGACGGGGTTCTCCTACAGTCACTTGGTCGGGGCTATGGAGTGAGGCTGTCTATTAAGTTTACCCGGCGAGTATCCGTGTACGCTACGTGATTGCGACGGACTTTTGATCACATCAAAATTCCGTAGCAACCGATCAAGTGAAACTAAACTGCTATGTTTATAATATTCATTCAGTTATCTCATAACTTATTGTGAATTCCAATTATTGTATCCCATTCCAGATAATTAGAAAATGTTAAACTTTCCGATCGAACAATCGAACACCCAAGTTTTCCCGATACAGCTCAACACATGAAATAAGTCTAACAACATTCAGTTCGTGCCTCAGTACCAACGGTCCAGCCGTAGAAGGGTCAAGCCAACGCCTCACATGTGGCACGCCGTACTGCCCCAAACCCTAAGGTTCAAAGGGCAGTTCAAGACGGTCACATAATCGAGTTAAGGTTTGTTGTCTTCTAGAGGGTCCATCGCGTTACTTGCACTACTTAGAACGTCGTTAAACTACGGAAAAATCCAACACTTGGAAATTTCCCGACAGGGGAAAAATTGGGTATTTATATCCGGTCGAACTTTTTAACATATTCTAAAATTTATCCGGAAAGCCACATAGACAAAATTTGATACTCCGATCGAAACACCGAATCCCCAAAACAACCCCAGAAAATTCAACTCTTGAATAAAATATTAAAATTATCCAGAAAACACAGGAGACAAATATTACAATTACTGTGCAAACAAAAGTCAAAGATTCAACATAACGGCCGCGGAACCACCGCGCCACGTGGGGTAAGGCCGCGGTTCCGCGGTGAGTTGATGGAGTTAGGGCTCCGTTTTGCACAGTAATTCATAAAAAACCCTGCTTAATTTTCTGCATATTTTTAATATGGAAAAACTCCAGATTTTAGAAAAAGTCCAAAGAGCATTAAATTTTAGGGTTTCGATGTTCATTCGGGTTTCAAACGACGTCTACGCGTCGCCTAAGGCTCTAGCTAGGCTCTGATACCACTGTAGGGTTCCTAGGCACTCCCAAGAGGTCTCACAAGGCATCAACCATGCCAATTTCAAATTTTACGGGTGCCGAGAAACCCTAATACGGATCGTTAACTAGAATTTTAGGCGAATAAGCAACTAGTAAACTACTTTACTAAGAGAATACGGAAATACAACCTTTGTAGATCCGGTCCTTCACCTCCACGGCTCCGTGATGAAGTCCTCTCCGCTGTCCAAATCAAATCCCGGGCTCTAGCATCGGCTTCATCGGAGAAAGAGCGGGCTAGGTCATCGACGACGATGCCGAAGATGATCTACGTCGAGGCATCACTAGATCAAGCTCCAACTTCACCAAGTCAAGAAAACTTGTGAAGGAAACACCCTATACTACTTGGCAAGAGGTAGAGGATGAAGAAATAGGAGGTGGGTTCACTTTAGAATTGGATTTCTCACTCTTTTTCATCAATCACCATTGATGGTCAAGCTTTTTCTTCATGAAGTGAAGAAGAAGAAGATAATGAATATGATAAGTATTATAATAAGAATAATAAAATCATTCTTATCATAATCATGAACCATGGTCAAGTGTAGAGAACTAACTAAGGTTTAAGTGAATGGTTAGGGTTAAGCATGAAACAAAATGGTCACTTTAGTCAAAGCTTCATGAAGCTTCAAAGATAAAACAAATTAAGCCACCATTTTCCTTTATGCTTAATATTTTTCCAAAAAGAATAAATAGAGAAATAAATGAAAAAGATCAAAACCCTAACCATTAACATGTAACCATGGTTTGATCTTTACACAAAAACCCTAGCAAACATGTATCATCAAACATGATACAATCATTTGCACAAAAAGTATATCACATATACAACTTGTACATCCAAGTGAGAAAATCTATTTAAAGTGAACCAATACTAGTTAATGCAAAGTAATATATCAAATATATAATTATACATTAAATCATTAAATCAACACTTGATTTAACGATCCGGTCATATCGCATATAACCGACTAGTATCCTATGTATCGGCTTACCGAATCAATCTTTGATTCGATAACTAGGTTATATCGCATACAACCATTCGATACATTTATCGCGAGAATAGAATACGGTATCACATACACGCATTATTCTCGGTCCCGCACATATCTCATATGCGCTCCTATTTCGTTTCGCTTGAGCCAGGAAACCTCTGTATAGGACTCTAAAGACTCGTCAATACGCCGGCAGTAGATGATGATCATATCAAACACCCACAAGCCGCAAGCGGTCTGCTAAACGTAACGGCCACCCGGGTATTGAGCGATCAGAAGATCGACGAGCAAGCCCGCTCACACTCCTGTGAATCCAACCAGTAACACTACCGTACAGTCCGGTCTCGCCGTCTGATATGTCGCATATCTTGCCTAGGGGTGGTAAACGTCAGACCCCAATAGCTCGATAAGTCGTGTCGATATGAGGTCTATAACAGTTCGAGAAACTACTGGTAACACTTACCAGTATATCTCAGCAACCCTGGCCAGGGATTTCCGGTTATAGCCAATCGAACACAGCGCAACATCAACTCCCTATACCGGGAGAGACGAATCCCCTCCTATCGCTCATTGCATCCATGTGACTCGGGACTGTACCCAAAAACCACCGTTTTGCACGCCCTCTTGGACGTGGTAAGGTGGAAATCAAAGCACAGTGGGAACCACACAAGACTCTATGACGATCTCGGGTCAACAGACTACTCTGTACCAGTGTCACCAGAGAACTGCCATCTGACGTAAGGTATAATACCATCTGGGAGTTCTCGGCGAGTCCGTCCAGTGTACCCAGTCTCCACTGAGCACCCGTATATCATCTCTGATGTCAAACACCAATGGATATGGGATCATCCATCGCCCATCTGTATGGGTCGAGAAGGTATACGCTAGTCTACTCTGGTATATCGATGCCCCGTCTCGATACACCCACGACTAGGGACCTTGAAGGATGTACTTATGGACTACCATGTCCCCACTAGTATGATCCGCATCATAGTCCAGGTAGTCAAGTACACATCCTAAGGGCTTTACCAACATGTAACAGAGAGACAATCAGTGTACACGTTAAGGTAAAGAGCAACCAGATAGCATACTATCATGTCGAGCAAGAAAGTCCTCCCTATATACGTCCTAGCATCCACTACAACATACATCATATGTACAGTAATGGCCTCTAGGGCATACATATAACTAACATTTGTTGACCCGTTGACCGTGTTGACCCTTGACCTTCAAGAGAGGTCTACACTCTTCTTTGATTTTCTTTTTAATTTTTGCTTATGATAATGGTCAATTCAATGTGCCATCAACTTTATCATGATAGGATTAGTAATGATGATTTTAGTGTATTATTGCAACCATGGTTCATTTTATTTGGGTTAATCTTTTCATTATTCTCTTCTCATTCTCGCTCTTGAAGTGAGAAGAATAAGAAAAGCTCCATGGTTGCTAAGTTTTCTCCTTCATCTTCCTCCTCTTGATCTCATCTTTTGATCTCATGTGTTGAGAGAAAAAGATCTCACAAAGACAAACACATCCATACATCTCATCTACACATCCTAGGGCTTCTTGACTAGCAATCTCTTTGCCCTAATTGCCTCGGCTCGAGGTGGAGCTCGGTGTACATCTCTCGGGTGGATCGTCTTCGACTTGGACTTAAGAAGGCCGCGGAGGTGCCCAAGGTCCGAATCGACGCTTTAAGCTTGGATGGACGAGCGGGACAGCGGAATGAACACCCGAAGGACCGGTTTCGTGAGGTATACTTTCTACAGCATAGTAGTTAAAACCTCTAGTAGTTTACTAGTTTCTAGTTTAGCAAAGATCCTTGCTTTTGAGTCCATGTTGCCTTGCACCAAATTATTGTTTTTCACCGTTTCCGCCTCCCCGTAAGAACCGGGGTGAGCAACGTGGACTTACATGAACAAGGTACGCAGGAACTCGCCTACTGCCGTACTGAAAAGGTCTCCGCCACCAGTGGAGACTGTCACAGAAATAAAGCCGGAGCAGTCCCCTCAACGGCTGTCTTCCAAAGTTTACAAAATCTGGCGACAAGTCCGAGAGTCAGTGGTGGATCAAGACTATTCCCGCCGGCAGAAGAAGCTGAAGGTCCGACAGGAAGAAAACCGTCATGTTAAGCCACAGAAGGCGACGGCCACCTGGGTGCCCACTGCAACGGCCCCCTCAACGTCAACCACTCAGAAAAGAGGGAGGACATAAAAAGCCCCTATAACTACAGCAGATCGCAAAGACGCCGAGACTAAACGCCCCAAGTCTGGGGGCATAACGGTCCATACTATTTATATGGCATCCGGGAAAGAGGATAGCTGCGCTTCTACGGGCCACCAAACACTCACCCGATCTATCACAAGAGCTCAGGAACAACAGCAGCAGAAGCTTCAGGAAATGCTGACTGCGATGGCCGCACTCACCGGGCCAAAAGAAAGACCGGAGGCATCATCAGAACAGCGCCACGAACAAGAAACTGATGCTGACTTCCTTCGCAGAGTCCTCGAAAAGAAGGACAAAGAAGCCGCAGAGCAAACGGATAACATAAAGCGAATGGCACTTCTCTTCTAAGACATGGTTGGGATAATGTTACAGCCGGATCCTCCAGCCGAAGATCCTCCGGTCATTATTGAAGACGACAGAGGAGAGACATCAGATCCCCCTCCGGCTCTTTCTGTAGCCAAAGAGGAAACTATTTCCAAGGCCGCTCTGGATGACTATATTGCTCAGCAAATACGAGTTCACCAGGCAAATAAAGCGGCCGGCCAAGTCGTCAAAACTGGGCGACCGTATCCAGGCTGGTATGATCAGATAAAGTACCCGCCGAGCTACACGATCCCCAAGTTTCATGTATATAAAGGGACAAGAAATCCGCACCAACATGTCGCCCAGTTCAGGGCTCTATGTGGTAATACTGGGGGTGATGATAAGCTTTTTCTCCGCCAATTCGTCGGCAGCTTGTCGGAGACGGCATTTGAGTGGTATTCCGAACTTCCAAACGACTCCGTCAAGACTTTCGTAGAAATGGAGTTGTTATTCACCCAGCGATTTGCGAGTGCTAGTGAACGCACCCCAATAACAACATTGATCAATGCAAGGGTGAAGCCGGGCGAAACTTGGGTTCAATACACAATCCGATGGCGGAATCTGTGGTCAAAATGTGAGCAGCGCATCAAGGAAGCGCAGGCAGTGTGTAGGGTTACTAGGCACTCTAATAAGGTTTTACAATGCATCAACCATGCCCGTTTAAAATTTTAGCCGTGCCGAATAATCCTAAACAAGATCGTTGCTAGAAAATTAGGGTTTCATATGCTTGTAAACTACGTTTACGACTAAGTGAATACGAAATACAACCTTTGTAGATCGGTCCTTCACTTCTTTAGCTCCTTGTTGAAGTCCCTTCACTGCGATCGTGGTTCTCCCGGGCTCTTGCATGGCTTCACGAGGCTAAAGAGCGTCCTTGCTTGAAGTCTTCGAGGCCGAAGATGATCTACGTCGAGGGGATGCCAACTCAAGCTTCTACTTCACTAACTAGAGAATTAGTGAAGCAAACACCCTAAACTAAAGTGCTAGTCTAGTAGAGGATGGAGAAATAGGAAGTGGGTTCTCTTTAGATTTTTATTTCTCACAATCTTTCTCACTTTGGATCAAACCCTAGCAAGCTTTTTCTTTAGAACAAAGAAGAAGAAGATGAACAAAAGAAAGAGATGAGGATAATGATCAAGTGAGAAAGTTAACCATGGTGAGTGAGTATCATATACTAACTCATGTAGAGACTTAACCCATGTTTAATCCTTATGGTTGGGTTAACAAATATCCATAGTAAAAACAAACTCAAGTGGACTTAGTCAATGCATCTACAAGCTTCCACAAGCTTCATGCATTTTGCTAATCCTCCACTAATTTTGTAATTACTTTAAATATTAAAACCCAACATAATAAATAGCATGGTGTAAGTCTCATACACCCAAGTCATGTATATCATCAACCATGATACAAAAAGAAAACACATTTTAATATATATCACATATATATTGAAGTTTTGTTCATGTGAGAAAATTCCATAAGTGAACAAGTGTTAGTAAATGTAAACTAGTATATCAAATATACAATTATACAATAAATTATTAAATCAACACTTGACTTAATAATCCGGTCATATCACATATAACCGACTAACATCCAATGTATCGACTTATCGAATTAACACTTGATTCGATAACCCGGCTATATCATATATAACCGACCGATACATAAAGTCATGAGAATAGAATACGGTATCACATACACGCATTATTCTCGGTCCCGCACATATCACATATGCGCTCCTATTTCGTTTTGCCTGAACCAGTAAAACCTCTATGTAGGACTCTAAAGACTCGTCAATACGCCGGCAGTAGGTGATGATCACATCACGCACCCACAAGCCGTCAGCGGTACTAGATGGACGTAACGGCTACCCGGGTATTGAGCGATCAGAAGATCAGCAAGCAAGCCCGCTCCAACTCCTGTAAAAGCCTGCCGGTAACACTTCCCGTACAGTCCAGTCTCCTCGTCTGATATGTCGCATATCAAGTCTAAGGGTGGTAAACATCAGACCCCAATAACCGATAAGTCATGCCGATGTGAGGCTCATAACGGGTCGAGAAACTACTGGTAACACTTACTAGTAAATCTCTAACTCAACCCTGGCCAGGGACTTCCCTGTTATGGCCAATCGAGCACAGCGCAACATCAACCCCCAATACCGGGAAAGACGAAACCCCTCCTATCGCTCATTGCCTCCATGTGACTCGGGACTGTACCCAAAAACCACCGTTTTGCACGCCCTCATGGACGTGGTAAGGTGGAAATCAAAGCACAATGGGAATCACACAAGACTCTATGACGATCTCGGGTCTACAGACTAACCTGCACAAGTGTCACCAGAGAACTGCCATCTGACGTGAGGTATAATACCATCTGGGAGTTCTCGGCGAGTCCGACCAGTGTACCCAGTCTCCACTGAGCACCCGTATACCATCTCTGATGTCAAACACCAATTGATATGGGATCATCCATCGCCCATCTCATGGGTCGAGAAGCGTATACGCTAGTCTACTCTGGTATATCGATGCCCTGTCTCGATACACCCATGACTAGGAACATTAAAGGATGTACTTATGGGCTACCATGGCCCCACTAGTATGATCTACATCATAGTCCAGGTAGTCAAGTACACATCCTAAGGGCTTTATCAACATGTAGCTATAAGACAGTATCAAGAGACAAGTATACATGTTAAGATAAAGAGCAACCAGATAGCATACTATCATATCGAGCAAGAAAGTCCTCTCTATATATGTCCAAGCATCCAATATAATATACATCATCTGTACAATACTGGCCTCTAGGGCATACATACAACTAACAATCTCCCACTTGCACTACGGCCAGCTGCTGTAGTATCGCATACCTAGCATCCCGAAGAGTCTCTCCAACTGTATCTGGGGAATGGCCTTCGTGAGTGGATCCGCAGTGTTGTTTTTCGTGTCAACCCTCCTGACCTCGATCTCCCGGCGATCAACTATCTCCCGGATCAGGTGATACCGCCTCAGAATATGCCTGGATCGCGGATGGGACCTGGGTTCCTTGGCTAAAGCCACCGCTCTATTGTTATCGCAATACAAAGGTATTGGATGCTCAATGGACGGAACCACTCCAAGTTCAGTAATGAACTTCTTGATCCAGACAGCCTCTTTGGCAGCATCGTTGGTAGCGATGTATTCAGCCTCCATCGTCGAGTCTGCCACAGTTTCCTGCTTGGAACTCTTCCAGCTAACCGCCCCTCCGTAGAGGGAATAGACAAATCCCGAGTGCGACTTAGAGTCGTCCTTATCACTCTGGAAGCTCAAATCGGTAAAGGACTCCACTTGGAGTTCTCCGTTACCATACACCAAGAGCATCTCCTTAGTCCTTCGTAAGTACTTGAGAATGCTCTTCACAGCTGTCCAGTGACTCTATCCAGGATCAGCTTGATACCTACTCACTACACTTAGTGAGTATGCTACATCGTGTCTGGTACATAGCATCGCGTACATGATAGAGCCTACTGCCGAAGCATAGGGTATCCCTTGCATGCGAGCTCTCTCCAAATCAGTCTTGGGAGACATCTTTTTGGAGAGAGTGACTCCAGAGATCGTGGGTAAGTTCCCACGCTTGGATTCTTCCATACTAAACCTCTTTAGTATGGTGTCAATGTACCTGGATTGGGACAATCCCAATATCCTTTTAGATCTATCTCTATAGATCATAATTCCCAATATGCAGGAGGCATCACCAAGATCTTTCATTGAGAATCTTTGTGATAAGAAGAGCTTGACCGATTGCAGCAAAGGAATGTCATTTCCTATCAAGAGTATGTCGTCCACGTACAATACGAGGAAGACAACCTTACTCTCTGCCACCTTCTTGTAGATACAAGGTTCATCTATGTTTTTGACGAAATCAAACTCTTTGATGACGACATCAAAGCAGATGTTCCAACTCCGCGATGCTTACTTTAATCCATAAATGGATTTAAGCAGCTTGCACACCTTCCCGCTGCTCCCACTATCTACGAAGCCCTCTGGTTGAGTCATGTACACGCACTCTTCTAAATCACCATTTAGAAAGGCGGTCTTAACATCCATTTGCCAGATTTCGTAGTCATGATATGCAGCGATGGCAAGCTTGATCCGGATGGATTTAAGCATAGCCACTGGAGAAAATGTTTCGTCATAGTCCACACCTGGTCTTTGACGAAAACCTTTTGCAACAATTCTAGCTTTGAAAGTCTCCACTTTCCCATCTACACCAAGTTTTTTCTTGAAGATCCACTTGCTCCCAATGGGTTTTACCCCTTCAGGAGCAACTTCCAAAGTCCATACTTTGTTGGTGTACATGGATTCTATCTCGGACCGCATTGCATCCAGCCATTTCACTGAGTCCCTACTCGTGATGGCCTGCTCGAAGCTGGTTGGGTCATCATCAACCATGATGCAATCCTCGCTCCCACCATCCATGAAAAAACCGTAGTATCTCTCAGGTGAGTGAGGAACCCTACTAGATCGGCGGAGTGGCTGGGGTTCATCAGGAACTACCGAATCCTCCGGTTCCACTAAATCTTCAGTTGCAGTTTGTGTATCTGGAACCTCTTCCAGCTCTACAACTTTGCCACTAATTTCTTTTACAAGAAATTCCTTTTCTAAAAAGGTAGCATGTTGAGCAACAAACACCTTTTGTTCCTCACTGTGGTAGAAAAAATACCCATATGAGTTCTTTGGATATCCCACAAACTTGCAAAGAACTGACCGTGCCTCGAGTTTGTCCGGATTTTGTCTTTTGACATAGGCCGGACAACCCCATATCTTAACTCGTTTAAGATATGGTCTCTTCCCACTCCATATCTCATATGGTGTGGTAGGTACAGGTTTAGATGGAACTTGATTCAATAGGTATGCTACTGTCTATAGCGCATACCCCCAGAAGGAAATAGGTAACTCAGCTGTGCTCATCATAGAGCGCACCATATCTAATAGGGTGCGGTTCCTCCGTTCTGATACACCGTTGTGCTGTGGTGTATATGGAGGGGTCAGCTGAGAGAGAATCCCATTCTCTTTTAGGAAGTCCAGGAATTCATTGATTAAGTATTCACCTCCTCGATCAGATCGAAGGATTTTAATACTTTTTCCGGTTTGGTTCTCGACTTCTTGTTTATATTCTCTAAATTTCTCAAAAGCTTCTGATTTGTGTTTCATCAGGAACACATATCCGAACCTAGAGAGATCGTCAGTGAATGTAATGAAGTACGAAGAACCATTCCTGACATGTGTAGACATGGGGCCGCATACATCACTATGTACCAGTCCCAAGAGTTCCGTAACTATCTCTCCGTGTCCCGTAAACGGAGTTTTGGTCATCTTGCCTTTGAGACATGACTGGCAAGTGTCATAAGATGAAAATTCAAACGGATTTAAATATCCATCCTTATGCAACTTAGCTAGTCGTGTCGCATTGATGTGACCCAGTCTACAATGCCACAAGAAAGATTCGTTCAGTTCTGAACTCTTCCTCTTGTGTGTGTTTGTTATGCTCAGAACTGTTGATTGATTTAGAACATAAATGCCATTGCACATCGTGCATGATCCAACCAACTTTTGGTTAAGAAAAATGTTCATAACATTATCCTGTAATACAAAATTATATCCTTCTTTACTCAACAAAGAAACCGATATAATGTTGCATATCAGGTTCGGCAAGAAATAGCATTCGTTCAGAATCAATGTATTACCAGTTGGCAATACAAGGTGATATTCCCCGACGGTTTTTGTTAGGTCCACGTTACCTCTCCCGGTACTTTCGGGGTTGCGGAAACGGTAAAACAAAATTTTTTCTAGACTTGGTAACATGGACCGTAAAAGCCAGATCTTTGCTAAACTAGAAACTAGCAAACTAAAAGAGGTGCTAACTACTATGCCACAGAAGTTATACCTCACGATACCGGTCCTTCGGGTCTTCACTCCGTTGCGCCGTCTGTCCATCCATGCTCCGAGGGTTGATCCGGACTTTGGTCACCTCCGCGGCCTTCTTGAGTCAAAGACGATCCACCCGAGAGATGTACACCGAGCTCCACCTCGAGCCAAGGTAACTAGGGCAACAAGATTGCTAGTCTTGGTACCCTAGGTTGTGTAGAAGAGAAAGATGGAGGTGTTTGTCTATGTGGATTCTTTTTCTCTCAACACATGAGATCAAAAGAATGAATCAAGAGGAGGAAGAAGGAGGAGCTAGCAACCATGGAGCATTTCTTTTCTTCTCGTGAGAAAGAGCAAGAGAGAGAATGAGAAAAGAATTATGAAAAGATTAACTCAAGAAAATGAACCATGGTTGCAATAATACACCAAAACCATCATTAGTAATCCTATCATAATAAAGTTGATGCTACATTGAATTGACCATTATCATAAGCAAAAATTAAAAAGAAAATCAAAGAAGAGTGTAGACCTCTCTTGAAGGTCAAGGGTCAACACGGTCAACGGGTCAACAAAGTCAAAAGAGGTAAAGGTGGTCAAATGGTCAATGCAATTATCCATCACTAAACTATCACTAAAAGGATTAGTAAACAATGTCTCCGGCTCATAATGGTTTTGACCAAACGAATTGACAAAACCCTAATGAGCCTGCCACATTACGGTTTTGGCCGAACCAACTGCCAAAACCCCAATAGGGCACCTCCTCCGTCATCGCTCCTCAAAACTGTGCATACACACCCGCATCCGTATTCCGTAGAATGAGAATGCACAGAAGACAAAACAAATCCATCTGTGCAATACTAGGATCTGGCTTAAACCAAAGCCCACTAGTATTGCTTGCCCGAACAGCATACGCACACAAGTGCACGTAAGTGATCATAGCCCTGCCGTAAAACCATACGGCCTCTACACGTTTCGGTCAGTGCAGGGAAACTCTCTGTGTGGGACTCTAAAGACTCGACACTACGCTGGCAGTGGGTTTAACCATAGACCGCAAGCGGCACTAGCTGTACGTAACGGTCCCCAGGTAGATGTCGATAAGAAGGCCGATGAGGTAAACCCATCCGAACTCCTACTGAGCCTGTATGTGACAATCTCCGTACAGTCCGGTCTGTTCGTCTGATACATCGCATGGCGGGCCTAGGGGGCGGTAAACGTCAGTCCCTTAATAGCGGTACAAGTCGTGTCGAAATGAAGCCCAGAACACCCTGAGATAACACTGGAAACCTACCAGTATATCTCGCTTGCCCTGGCCAGGGACTACTCGTGTAATGGCTCTCTTAGACACAGCGCGATGTCAACCCCCAATACCGGGAGAGACGAATCCTGTCTAACCGTCACTGCCTCCAAGTACTTCGGGACTGCACCCAACTACTACCTGTTTGCACGACTCAGTAGAGCCGTGGTAGGGTAGTAATCAAAGAACAGTGGGAACACACTCGAAGCGAAGTGACAGTGTCAAGTCAGCGGACTAAGCTGTACTCATGTCACCTGGGAACTGATAACTGACGATAGGTATAATACCAACCATCAGTTCCCGACGAGTCCTGTCCAGTGTACTCGTAACCTAACGAGCACCCGCATACTATCTCAAGTACGACGTACTGACGGCTGTGGGACAGACCGTCTCCCGTGCTGGGATGAGAATCGCATACGCTAGTCTACTCCGGAGTATCGATGCCCTGTCTCGATAATCCCACGACTAGGGACGTGAATAAGGATGTGCTTGTGGATTACCCAGCCCCCACGAGTGTGATCGCCATCACAACGCCGGTAATCAAGCAAAGATCCTAAGGGCTCTACTAATGCGTATAGGTGATATAATAAAGAAACACACATGTACATATTAAAGCAGAGACAAACCAAGTAGCATACTACTATATCGAGCAAGATTGTCTATACAACTGTGAATATCCCAAGCTTCCATCAAGTAATATACATACTAGTATGATACAGTAATGGCCTCTAGGGCATATACACTAACAATCTCCCACTTGCTCTAAGGCCATGTACTGGCGTATCGAAGACCTATCATCTCGATCATCCGCTCGAACTAAGTCTGGGGCAAGGCCTTCGTGAATGGGTCCGCTGTGTTGTCCTTTGTGTCCACTCTCCGCACCTCGATCTCCTGGCGATCAATGATCTCCCTGATCTGGTGATACCGCCTTAAGATGTGCCTGGATTTCTGATGGGACCTTGGTTCCTTCGCTAAAGCTATAGCCCCATTTTATCGCAATACAAAGGTATTGGGTCAACAATGGACGGAACCACCTGAAGTTCACTAATGAACTTCTTCATCCAGACCGCCTCTTTTGCGGCATCGCTTGCAGCAATGTATTCAGCCTCCATCGTCGAGTCTACGACGGTATCCTGTTTGGAACTCCTCCAACATACCGCCCCTCCGTTGAGGGTAAAAACAAAACCCGAAACAGACTTGCTGTCATCTTTGTCACTCTGGAAGCTTGAATCGGTAAAGGACTCGACCCTGAGGTCTCCATTACCGTAAACCAGGAACATCTCCTTAGTCCTTCTCAGGTACTTGAGAATGTTCTTCACTGCTGTCCAGTGGTCCTCACCTGGGTCTGACTGATACCGGCTTACCGCGCTCAGCGCGTAAACTACATCTGGTCTTGTATATAGCATCGCATACATTATAGATCCTACCGCTGAAGCGTAGGGTATAGTGCTCATGCGAACCCTCTCCTCGTCAGTCTTAGGAGACAGCTTCTTGGAGAGGGTAATTCCGTGCAATGCGGGTAGGTTACCGCGCTTGGAATCCTCCATACTAAATCTCTTTAGTACGGTCTCTATGTACCTGGACTGCGAATGTCCCAGTAGTCTCTTGGATCTATCTCTATAGATCTTGATCCCCAGAATGTACGAGGCATCACCCAGGTCCTTCATGGAGAACCGTTGTGACAAAAATAGATTGACCGATTGTAGCATAGGAATATCATTTCCTATCAAAAGAATGTCGTCCACGTACAAGACTAGGAATACGACAGTTCGTCCTACAATCTTCTTATAGACACAGGGTTCATCTTCGTTCTTGATGAAATCAAATTCCTTGATTGCCTCATCAAAACAGATGTTCCAGTTCCGCGGTGCCTGCTTTAATCCATAAATGGATTTAAGCAACTTGCACACCTTTCCGCTGCTCCCACTGTCTACGAAACCTTCTGGCTGATCCATGTAAACGCACTCTTCCAAATAACCATTTAGGAAAGCCGTTTTAACATCCATCTGCCATATTTCATAGTCATGGAAGGAAGCAATGGCAAGTAGGATCCGAATGGATTTGAGCCACCGGAGAAAAAGTTTCGTCATAGTCCAAACCAGGTCTTTGACGAAAACCTTTTGCAATGAGTCTAGCCTTATAGGTTTCCACCTGCCCATCTACACCAAGTTTCCTTTTGTAGATCCATTTGCATCCAACGGGTTTTACCCCAGGTGGAGCAATATCCAAGGTCCACACTTTATTGGCATACATGGACTCCATTTCGGATTGCATTGCTTCCTGCCACTTATCAGAGTCCCTACTGATAATGGCCTGCCTGAAACTGGTAGGGTCATCTTCTTCCAAGATGCAATCCTCTCGATCCCCGTCTATGAGAAAACCATAGTATCTCTCGGGAGGATGAGAAATCCTACCAGATCTGCGGAGTGGCTGAGGTTCGTCTGGGGTTATTGAATCTAGTGGTTCCTCTAAATTTTTAGTTATATTTTGTGGTCGCTGAATTTCTTCCAGTTCTACGGAACTCCCACTAGTTTCTTTTGCAAGAAACTCCCTTTCTAAAAAGGTAGCGTAGTGAGATACAAACACCTTCTGTTCCTCGGTGTGGTAGAACAGATATCCTAGTGAGTCTTTAGGATATCCCACAAATTTACACAGAACTGACTGTGTCTCTAGCTTGTCCGGTTTCTGCGTTTTCACATAGGCCGGACAACCCCATATCTTAAATCGCTTAAGATACGGATTTCTCCCACTCCATATTTCATATGGAGTCTTAGGCACAGATTTGGATGAAACATAATTCAGTAGGTATGCTGCTGTCTGAAGCGCATGTCCCCAAAATGAAAGAGGCAACTCGGCACTACTCATCATGGAGCGAACCATATCCAATAGGGTACGATTCCTCCGCTCCGATACACCGTTGTGCTGTGGTGTATAAGGAGGAGTAAGCTGAGAGAGAATACCATTCTCTTTTAAGTAATCTAGGAATTCCGTGCTTAAGTACTCCCCTCCTCTATCAGACCGGAGGATCTTGATACTTTTGCCAGTCTGGTTCACTACTTCCTTTCTGAATTCCTTGAATTTCTCAAAAGCTTCAGATTTGTGTTTCATAAGATACACATATCCGAATCTAGAGAGATCGTCAGTGAATGTGATGAAGTAGGAGAACCCACCCCTTGCATGTATAGACATTGGACCACATACATCACTGTGTATGAGTCCCAAGAGCTCTGTTGCTCTTTCTCCATGTCCAGTGAACGGAGATTTGGTCATCTTCCCTTTGAGACAAGACTGACAAGTTTCATAAGATGAAAACTCGAACGCATTCAAGAGTCCATCTTTATGCAACTTACTCAGTCTTTTCTCTCCGATATGACCAAGTATACAATGCCACAAGTAGGATTCATTCGTATCTGAATTCTTCCTCTTGCGTGTGTTTTGTATATTGAGAACTGTATTCTGATTTAGAACGTAGATACCATTACACAGTGTACCCTCTGCAACCAGTACCTTATGAAGATAAATGTTCATGATATTTCTATCAAGAACAAAGTTATATCCATCTTTATCGAGTAAAGAAACTGATATGATGTTGCAAACCATGGAGGGTACATAGTAGCAATCGTTCAAAATCATAGTCTTGCCATTTGGCAATACTAGGTGATATTCACCGACGCTGCCGCATTAACTTGCGCTCCGTTCGCTACTCTGAGCGACATATCACCCGGTGCAACTTTCCTACTTTTTCTCAGTCCCTGTAATAAATTACAGATATGAGATCCTGATCCGGTATCAAGTACCCAGGAGGTAGGGCTGACCATAAAACAGTTCTCAATTACAAGAACACCTGAAGTAGATGCAAAACCATGCTTCTTCTTCAACTGGGTATCCTGGAAATCCATACAATCCCCTTTCCCTTGCTCATACTTATAACTGTTGTCACAAGTTAGAGCTGAACCAACGTTCCCCAGCCCCGAATAAGAATTCGGATCGGTCAAGCGATACATTTTATTATCTTGATTAGGGCGTGAAATGGTTGCTACCTGGAGAGAGAGAAAAGAAACACTCAGCGTGCGCTCTTGCAAGATTAGATTGGTTTATTAGTTTATCTAACCAGAATGTCTCCCACTGTTTCCTCAAATTCTTTCTTAAAACCTTTTAAAAGAAGAACTAGTCGGGATTTAATTCACGTCACAATACTTGCTTAACCTTTCAGCCAGGCTGGTGTCGGTACTTCGAGGGAGGTTTTCCAACGCTTTCACGAAGTTCCTTAATTTAAGAACCTCTTTTCCGTAGAGGCGTAGCCCCGCTAACACCTTTCTAGACACCTACTAGGTTTATAGCATTGATCGTTAAGTGAAATAATCTCCCGAGAGTAATCCAACTCATCAGTGGGATCGGGATCCAACTGTCATTGTGTGATAACCTAGATGGAATCCACTCTAGTCACCACACTCCAGAAGGTATGCTAAATCTGCAAGTTTCAGTTTCTTTAGAAACTCCCGATGTGGTTTTTGCCCCTAGGACCCAAGTGATCTTGACGGGGTCAACAAATCAAAGAGTGCTAGTCAAGTTCAACCCGTCATTATCTGGATTGCATTAAACCCACCTGCATAACCCTTGACGGAGTCAACAAGGTTAAACGACTGTCCTAATCAATCCCATATACCGATACAAACAAGCAGCACTTAGCTACCGTACACTACACCTTGACGGAGTCAACAAACGCAGCACGAATACTAAGTGTTACTTATAAGAAATGACAGAGGGCTACGGCTGGTTTTTTGGCAAAAAACCCGTTAACGTAATGAACTTGATATCGTTGAAGGAACCTAGTAATCTTTTTGAAAATATAGTGGCGAAAACTTTTTGCTAAAGAGGTCACTCCCTGTGAAGGGATCTCGTCTCTTTCCTCGTCGAGTAAGGTGCTGGGCATTCATAAGATGAATACTTCGATGCAAAGCAAGAATAATCGACTATAATGAAGTTATTACCCTGATGCAAACTTTTGTCCAAGGGGTCACTCCCGATGAGGGGATCTCGGCCCTTGCCTCGTCGAATGAGGTGCTGGGCATTCATAACCGAATACCTCGATGCAAAACAAAAATGAACGTCCTTGCAATAACAGCTTTTTGAAAAAATTGTTCCAACAATGTCTTTTAGGTTTCTTTTCTTGCATTAGTTCTTTTAATGTGTCCCATCATTTAAATCCTACCATTGCAGAAAACAACCAAAATATGACGTACGCTTATTCCATTCGCATTCGCCACGGGGCCCCGTCATCACCCGTTAGGTTACTTAACTAACGACAGAGCGGGGGCTGGGCTAGCGCGGCTGAAAAAAATAAGCAACGCCTAAATAGTTATTATATATAGATATATAGCAATGATAGCCAATCCAGATCACAGATGAACACTTTGGATATACTAGGAACCCGCGATTCGTTCGAGACTGCAACGAAAAGCGGATTACACGGTCGCGATGAATAGCCAATACCCCACCCTAGACCCCTACGGGTGCGGAAAACTACCCGCCAAGTACCCGAAGCGAAGCAACCTCCCTCAACCCGTGAGTAGGCCACTCGGCACTTCGAGATACCTGGTAGTTTGTGCACCCCACCTTGGGTCTATCCTAGGAGCAAAAACAGTAAAAAGAATTATACAATGACGGCTACAACCCCGACCCGGTTGTGCGGCCATACAAATAATATTACATCAATTTACAAATTTTTTACATAAATGAAAGAAAAAGAAACTCCCATCTCACATCCACCCCGGCTATTCATCCGCGACAATCCAACGAGTTCATATACACAAACCATCAACATTACAGATCACAGATATGTATAACCCCCACTAATCGACGTATAGCGATTAGTAGACGTTCAATACATATATCACATCACAGATACAACCCATTAGCCAAAGTCTACAGAAAATCGACCAAAAATACGGATTTTTAAGCCCCAAAAACAAATTTTGCTTTCTGGAAAATCTGGGCAGAAAAATCATATTCTAAAAATCCCAAAATACCCATATAAGAACACCACAGGAAACCGGACCCCCAACCGAGTTAACTCGGCCGCGGTTCCGCGGCATAAGCAAGCTTATGCCGCGGTTCCGCGGCGGGATCGAATTTCTCCAGTGTTCTATAAAAAGCCTGAGTCGATTTTTAGTGCATGATTTATTAATTTTTGGACAGATCTAAAAATCGGCGGAAACTTGAATTTTCCGGGGTGTTTTGCGGTTTTTCGTCCGGTCGAAATTCTAGATACTTTGCTAACTTGCTAGTTTATGTTTAGCTAGGCTCTGATACCACTGTTTGGTCCACGTTATCTCTCCCGGTACTTTCGGGGTTACGGAAACGGTAAAACAAAAAATTTTCTAGACTTGGTAACATGGACCGTAAAAGCCGGATCTTTGCTAAACTAGAAACTAGCAAACTAAAAGAGGTGTTAACTACTATGCCATAGAAGTTATACCTCACGATACCGGTCCTTCGGGTCTTCACTCCGTTGCGCCGTTTGTCCATCCATGCTCCGAGGGTTGATCTGGACTTTGGTCACCTCCGCGGCCTTCTTGAGTCAAAGACGATCCACCCGAGAGATGTACACCGAGCTCCACCTCGAGCCGAGGTAACTAGGGCAACAAGATTGCTAGTCTTGGTACCCTAGGTTGTGTAGAAGAGAAAGATGGAGGTGTTTGTCTATGTGGATTCTTTTTCTCTCAACACATGAGATCAAAAGAATGAATCAAGAGAAGGAAGAAGGAGGAGCTAGCAACCATGGAGCATTTCTTTTCTTCTCATGAGAAAGTGCAAGAGAGAGAATGAGAAAAGAATTATGAAAAGATTAACTCAAGAAAATGAACCATGGTTGCAATAATACACCAAAACCATCATTACTAATCCTATCATGATAAAGTTGATGCTACATTGAATTGACCATTATCATAAGCAAAAATTAAAAAGAAAATCAAAGAAGAGTGTAGACCTCTCTTGAAGGTCAAAGGTCAACACGGTCAACGGGTCAACAAAGTCAAGAGAGGTCAAGGTGGTCAAATGGTCAATTCAATTAGCCATCACTAAACTATCACTAAAAGGATTAGTAAACAATGTCTCCGGCTCATAATGGTTTTGACCAAACGAATTGTCAAAACCCTAATGAGCCTGCCACATTACGGTTTTGGCCGAACCAACTGCCAAAACCCCAATGGGGCACCTCCTCCTTCATCGCTCCTCAAAACTGTGCATACACACCCGCATCTGTATTCCGTAGAATGCGAATGCACAGAAGACAAAACAAATCCATCTGTGCAATACTAGGATCTGGCTTAAACCAAAGCCCACTAGTATTGCCTGCCCGAACAGCATACGCACACAAGTGCACGTAAGTGATCGTAGCTCTGCCGTAAAACCATACGGCCTCTACACGTTTCGCTCAGTGCAGGGAAACTCTCTGTGTGGGACTTTAAAGACTCGACACTACGCTGGCAGTGGGTTTAACCACAGACCGCAAGCGGCACTAGCTGTACATAACGGTCCCCAGGTAGATGTCGATAAGAAGGCCGATGAGGTAAACCCATCCGAACTCCTATTGAGCCTGTATGTGACAATCTCCGTATAGTCCGGTCTGTTCGTCTGATACATCGCATGGCGGGCCTAGGGGGTGGTAAACGTCAGTCCCCTAATAGCGGTACAAGTCGTGTCGGAGTGAAGCCCAGAACACCCTGAGATAACACTGGAAACCTACCAGTATATCTCGCTTGCCCTGGCCAGGGACTACTCGTGTAATGGCTCTCCTAGACACAGCGCGATGTCAACCCCCAATACCGGGAGAGACGAATCCTGTCTAACCGTCACTGCCTCCAAGTGCTTCGGGACTGCACCCAACTACTACCTGTTTGCACGACTCAGTAGAGCCGTGGTAGGGTAGTAATCAAAGAACAGTGGGAACACACTCGAGGCGAAGTGACAGTGTCAAGTCAGCGGACTAAGCTGTACTCATGTCACCTGGGAACTGATAACTGACGATAGATATAATACCAACCATCAGTTCCCGACGAGTCCTGTCCGGTATACTCGTAACCTAACGAGCACCCGCATACTATCTCAAGTACGACGTACTGACGGCTGTGGGACAGACCGTCTCCCGTGCTGGGATGAGAAGCGCATACGCTAGTCTACTCCGGAGTATCGATGCCCTGTCTCGATAATCCCACGACTAGGGACGTGAATAAGGATGTGCTTGTGGATTATCCAGCCCCCACAAGTGTGATCGCCATCACAACGCCGGTAATCAAGCAAAGATCCTAAGGGCTCTACTAATGCGTATAGGTGATATAATAAAGAAACACACATGTACACATTAAAGCAGAGACAAACCAAGTAGCATACTACTATATCGAGCAAGATTGTCTATACAGCTGTGAATATCCCAAGCTTCCATCAAGTAATATACATACTAGTATGATACAGTAATGGCCTCTAGGGCATATACACTAACAGTTTTAGCTGCAAAAATTGTACCATTTCCAACCCTTATGTCTTTATCACCTTCTCCAAGTTCTCTACCTTTCCTAAGCCCATGTAACTGATTACATATATGGGATCCTAACCCGGTATCTAATACCCAGGACGTAGAGCAAATGGAGAAACAGTTCTCCGTAATGAACACACCCGAAGAAAATGCATCAACATGTACTTTCTTCACACGGGTGGCATGAGAATCCTAGCATTCCCCTATATCCTGTTCAGTCCTATAACTCTTATAAGAAAGAACGGAACCAACGTTCCCCAGCACAGTATAACATGCGGGTTCGGTCAATACATCCATATTATTATCTTGATTAAGGCATGATATGGTCGCTACCTGGAGAGAGAGAGAGAAGAAAACACTTTAGCGTATGCTCTTGCAAGATCAGATTGGTTATTATTTTATCTAATCAGGATGGCTCCCACTGTTTTTTTCAAATCTTCCTTCAAACCCTAAAAGGAAAGACTAGCCGGGATTAATTACACCCTACAATTTCGCCAATCTTTCAGCCAGGCCCGTGTTGGTACTTTGAGGGAGGTTCCCCGTGCTTTCGCACGGACCTAATTAAAGTAAACCTCGTTTTCCCAGAGGCATAACCCCGTTGACACCTTTCTAGACACCTACTTGATCGTCTAATTGTCCTGTGTAAAACTCTCCCAGGAGTAACAATTACTCGCAGTGAGTATCGGGATCCAACTATCTCATAGAAGGTATGCAATCTCATTGCAAATTTCAACACTTGAAATTCCCGATAATATTTTGCCCCAAACGATCTATGACCTTGACAAGGTCACCATAAGTCAAGTTCAACCCGTCATTTCTTGATTGAATTAAACCCACCCGCACGACCCTTGACAAGGTCAACAAGGCCGTACGACTACCCTAATCCAATCTGCATTATATGCATAAACAGATAAATACTGGTCAGCTACCACACACTACGCCTTGACAAGGTCAACAAATGCAGCACGAATACTAAGCAGGACTTATCTGAAATGACGAAGGGCTACGACAGGTTTTTCTGAAAAACCTATTGCGTAATGAACTTGATATCGTTGTAGAATCAAGTGAATTTTGAAATGGAGTGATTTTGAGGCTTTCATTAGTTTTGCTAAATAGGTCACTCCTGGTGAAGGGATCTCGGCTCTTTCCTCATCGAATAAGGTGCAGGACATATCATATACATCACTATGCAAAGCAAAACTCTAAAAGCAATCAAAAGACAAACCGAGTTTTGTAGCATCTGCCAGTTTTGCTAAAGAGGTCACTCCCGGTGAAGGGATCTCGGCTCTTTCCTCATCGAATAAGGTGCAGGATATATCATATATATCGCTATGCAAAGCAAAACTGTAGCTATCCTAATTAAAAAATTTGATTCTACAACATCTTTTAGGTTTCTTTTCTTTCATTAATCACATTAATGAAGTCCTATCATTTAAGTCACCTAAACATCACAGATAAATACGACGTACACTTATGCCATCCGCATTCGCCTCGATGTCCCCTCGTGCACCATTAGGTTAGGTAACTAACGGCAGAGCGGGGCAGGGCTAGCGCGGGTGTAAAACATAAGTAACGTCTATATAATATATCATATATACTATATACAGTATTTATCACAACACATCACATGATCACATCACAGATATCGCAGCAGAAGAAACATATGAAACATTGGATATACTAGGACGTCCGTATTTCATTTTGAGCCTCTATAAAACACGGATTCTACGATCGCGATGAATAGCCAAACCCACACCCCTAGACCCCTATGAGAGCGGCAAGCAACCCTACCAATTCTAGAGTTAGGAGATCCGGACTCGACTCCTCGAGTTGGTCTCCCACTGGACTCTAGAACCCGGTTACTTATGCTCTCCTCCTTGGGTCTATCCTAGTGCGGAAAAGTAAATAATATACAAATGGTGACATCAACCTCATCCCAGAAGTTCCCCAATAAAAGAATATTACAAACATTTAATTTTACATGAATGAAAATAAAAACTCTCATCTCACATAAAAAAAAACCCCGGCTATTCAGAACGCGACGATCCAATATAACATATCCAGCAACACATAACATCACATGTCATCAACGTAAGTAAATTTGCGCATCCCAATTGTCATTGACATATAGCAACGAAACCGGCGGTATCACATATTACACTTACGGTCGCAGAAAAGAAAGTGTAAAACTACAACATTTGGAATCCACAATCTCTTTAGACATCGTAAATCCGAAATATCACATACTTCGCATTTCATGCCTAACTGTATGAATTCCACATATTGTATCACATTCCAGATAAATAGACAGTATTAAACTTTCCGATCGAATATTCAAATACCCAAGATTTCCTTAATAGCTCAACACTTGAGCGGAGTTAAAAAATTCCAGAATACGTCACAGTAGCAACAGTCCAGCCGTAGAAGGGTCAAGCCAATGCCTCACATGTGGCACGCCGTATTGCCCCAAACCCTAAGGTTCAAAAGGCAGTTCAAGACGGTCACATAACCGAGTTAAGGTTTGTTGTCTTCTAGAGGGTCCATCGCATTATTTGCACGTTTTTCCGAAAGATTCAAACCCGAGAAAAATTCAACACTTGAATGTTTTTCGTGCCGGGAAAAATTGAGTTAATGATATCCGTTCGAACATTTTAATACTTTCTAAATTATCCGGAATAACATAAAGAAATTAAATTTTCCGATCGAATCAACGATTACAAAATAAACCCCAGAACACTCAACACTTGGGTCAGAATAAAAAATACCCAGAAAATATATAAGCATCAATGGGAATTACTGTGCAAAAATGAGGGAATAAGTCCTCCGTACTGCCGCAGATCCGCGGCCCAAGCGCGGTACGGCCGCGGTTCCGCGGCGGTTTGTACAGTGTATTCTTTCATTTTTCACAAATATTCTTATATTTCCCTGTTGATTTTTTTAGGTATTTTTAATACTGAAAAAACACAGCTTTTAAAAATTATCCAGAGGGATTTAAATTATCGTATCGGGGTTCGATCAGAGTTTTAACTTCGTTAACACATCGCCTAATGTTCTAGCTAGGCTCTGATACCACTGTAGGGTTACTAAACACTCTAATAAGGTTCTACAATGCATCAACCATGCCCGTTTAAAATTTTAGCCGTGCCGAATAACCCTAAACAAGATCGTTGCTAGAAAATTAGGGTTTCATATGCTTGTAAACTACGTTTACGACTAAGTGAATATGAAATACAACCTTTGTAGATCGGTCCTTCACTTCTTTATCTCCTTGTTGAAGTCCCTTCGCTGCGATCGTGGTTCTCCCGGGCTCTTGCATGGCTTCACGAGGCTAAAGAGCGTCCTTGCTTGAAGTCTTCGAGGCCGAATATGATCTACGTCGAGGGGATGCCAACTCAAGCTTCTACTTCACTAACTAGAGAATTAGTTAAGCAAACACCCTAAACTAAAGTGCTAGTCTAGTAGTGGATGGAGAAATAGGAAGTGGGTTCTCTTTAGATT
Organism: Agapanthus africanus; assembly: GCA_030015575.1. Classification (NCBI taxonomy): domain Eukaryota; kingdom Viridiplantae; phylum Streptophyta; class Magnoliopsida; order Asparagales; family Amaryllidaceae; genus Agapanthus; species Agapanthus africanus. The sequence continues at coordinate 133,373,987 of CM057343.1, forward strand.
TTTATTTCTCACAATCTTTCTCACTTTGGATCAAACCCTAGCAAGTTTTTTCTTTAGAACAAAGAAGAAGAAGATGAACAAAAGAAAGAGATGAGAATAATGATCAAGTGAGAAAGTTAACCATGGTGAGTGAGTATCATATACTAACTCATGTAGAGACTTAACCCATGTTTAATCCTTATGGTTGGGTTAACAAATATCCATAGTAAAAACAAACTCAAGTGGACTTAGTCAATGCATCCACAAGCTTCCACAAGCTTCATGAATTTTGCTAATCCTCCACTAATTTTGTAATTACTTTAAATATTAAAACCCAACATAATAAATAGCATGGTGTAAGTCTCATACATCCAAGTCGTGTGTATCATCAACCATGATACAAAAAGAAAACACATTTTAATATATATCACATATATATTGAAGTTGTGTTCATGTGAGAAAAATCCATGAGTGAACAAGTGTTAGTAAATATAAACTAGTATATCAAATATACAATTATATAATAAATTATTAGATCAACACTTGACTTAATAATCCGGTCATATCACATATAACCGACTAACATCCAATATATCGACTTATCGAATCAACACTTGATTCGATAACCCGGCTATATCATATATAACCGACCGATACATAAAGTCGCGAGAATAGAATACGGTATCACATACACGCATTATTCTCGGTCCTGCACATATCACATATGCGCTCCTATTTCGTTTTGCCTGAGCCAGTAAAACCTCTATGTAGGACTCTAAAGACTCGTCAATACGCCGGCAGTAGGTGATGATCACATCATGCACCCATAAGCCGTCAGCGGTACTAGCTGGACGTAACGGCTACCCGGGTATTGAGAGATCAGAAGATCAGCAAGCAAGCCCGCTCCAACTCCTGTAAAAGCCTGCCGGTAACACTTCCCGTACAGTCCGGTCTCCTCGTCTGATATGTCGCATATCAAGTCTAGGGGTGGTAAACGTCAGACCCCAATAACCGATAAGTCGTGCCAATGTGAGGCTCATAACGGGTCGAGAAACTACTGGTAACACTTACTAGTAAATCTCTAACTCAGCCCTGGCCAGGGACTTCCCTGTTATGGCCAATCGAGCACAGCGCAACATCAACCCCCAATACCGGGAAAGACGAAACCCCTCCTATCGCTCATTGCCTCCATGTAACTCGGGACTGTACCCAAAAACCACCGTTTTGCACGCCCTAATGGACGTGGTAAGGTGGAAATCAAAGCACAGTGGGAATCACACAAGACTCTATGACGATCTCGGGTCTACAGACTAACCTGCACAAGTGTCACCAGAGAACTGCCATCTGACGTGAGGTATAATACCATCTGGGAGTTCTCGGCGAGTCCGTCCAGTGTACCCGGTCTCCACTGAGCACCCGTATACCATCTCTGATGTCAAATACCAATGGATATGGGATCATCCATCGCCCATCTCATGGGTCGAGAAGCGTATACGCTAGTCTACTCAGGTATATCGATACCCTGTCTCGATACACCCATGACTAGGAACATTAAAGGATGTACTTATGGACTACCATGGCCCCACTAGTATGATCTACATCACAGTCCAGGTAGTCAAGTACACATCCTAAGGACTTTATCAACATGTAGCTATAAGACAGTATCAAGAGACAAGTATACATGTTAAGATAAAGAGCAACCAGATAGCATACTATCATATCGAGCAAGAAAGTCCTCTCTATATATGTCCAAGCATCCAATATAATATACATCATCTGTACAATACTGGCCTCTAGGGCATACATACAACTAAAACAGTGGGTATGTTCGTGGGCACTCTGGACCCTCATGCAACTATTTCCCAATTCATGATGTTCTTTAAACCGACCACATTCTAAGCCTTGATCGACAAGTTGGCCCAGATAGACAAGATAGGTCATAGACCGTCTCCTCCGAAGCCAGAGCCGCGAAACGAAAAGGGTAAAGGGAAGGCGACGTTCGTTGCGAATACTCAACAATAGCCCAGTGCCCCAAAACTAACGGATCAACTGGAAGAGAGACGGCACTATTATAATAAGAAAAGGAAGCGTCCTTATTCGTTCCCTCGGGACAAAACGAAGAGACTGTTCGAATTGGCGATGCGCAACAGGCTTATCAATCTGCCAAATCCTAAGCGACTACTGCAACCCGGCAAGGCTAATAGTCCCAATTATTGCCTTTACCACCAAACGGTAAGCCATCCAATTGAAGATTGCTTCGTCTTTAAGGGTTGGATCGAGGACCAATACCAACAAGGCAAGTTTGCGCTTTCTGAGAAGTGGAAAGTAAGCCTACCACAATCGCACACTCCTAAGAAGACAGACACACCGGGGGCATCGTGCTCTTTTGTTGAGGAAGCTCCGTGGGAAATCGCTCTTTCAGCCAAAACAAAAAGAATGCTGAAGGATCTCCACACATGCCCGGCAATCAAATGGAAAAACCCGCTAGAGCCGGAGATCATCGAGGGGATGCTGAAACCGTGCCCAACTCCAAAGATTAGTGGTGATAGCCAAAGTGTTCACACCCAGCCATCGAAACCTTCGAAAAAGAAGAAGAAATCCAAAAAGCCCATGAAGCCTGACGATAGGCGCACGAACCTGCAGAAACAGATCGACGCGCTAGAAGAGTATAACCAGAAGGCGCGGACTCCGGTCACACTTCAAGAGTTTCTCAGCCACGTCCTTGATGATGAAAATGATGGAGAAGACTCATCGGATGGATCTGAAGATTATGTAGCAAGTTGCCAAGTGATCTCTCATTCATCGCTAGACAATGAAGAGGCTCCTTGCACAAAGAAACTGGGGGCAGGTCCTGAGCCAGAACTCCTGTGGCTATCAGACGAAATGAACGACGCATTCTTAAACGAAGCTCTTCTGAAAAGTAAAGCTGATCGGGAGCGTGAGGTGGCCATATTTGAAAAGGCCAAACGCCGGCGACTAGACGAAAGAGTCGAGACACTCTCGCCGAATCAAAGCACATTCCCCGTGAATAAAAGCAGGTTCAAGACGAGGAAGAGATTCGCCAAAGCCGTATCGATGGGAATGAAGCTGCCACCCTTCGAAGAGAACGCCCTTGGTGAGGCGGAAATGCATCCTAGCTACTGCTTATATCATCGAAAGATTGCACACCCCATCGAAGAGTGCAACGCTTTTAAAAGATGGTGGCAGGGGTATGTTGCTCACCGGCAACATTTTAAGCGGATGAAACGTAAAACTCGTCGGGAGCGAAAAAATGCGATTAAGGAGCGTAAAAGAACTATCGGCAATTGTTTCATGGTCAAAGCCGGGGATCGCAGGTTCTCACTTCGGGAGCGACTCTGACGAGGAAATGGCTCTTGGTCCTCTCTTTAAAGAATCCACCTTGGGGAAAGACGAAGAACCGAAGGCCTGTGAAAATATTCAGCTGCGTAACCGTACGCTTCCAGAAAAGAATCTCGGACCCACGAATAGAAAAGATAAGGGAAAAGAAAAGGTCTCTGAGGATATCACCCTAAATGACCAAGTCATGAAAGAGCTGACTGCCAAGGACCCGCCAAAGAAAAGTAAGGTAGACTATAACGTTCTGGCGCACTTGAGGAAGTTACCCTCGCAGCTCAGCATTCTCGATGCCCTTTTACTATCAAAAGAAGCAAGAGATTCATTGATCAAGGCGCTACAAGAGCCAGGACAATTCCAAGCTTTTCTCTCCGAAGAAAAGATGAAGGACGAGCTGGAAGAAGTGCACACAGCCGATATCACCTTCGGCGATGAAGATCTCCTCCTTGGGACGTGCGAGCACAACCGTCCCCTATATATCTCTGGATACTGTCACGATATAAAGATAATCAAAATCCTGGTTGACAATGGGACTTCCGTCAATCTCCTCAACGTGAGTTGAAGGAAATCTGCATGAGCGTTCAGCACCTCGCTCGCGATAAAATTACCATCTCCGGTTTCGACTCCCAGTCATCGCGGACTCTTGGGTCCATAATACTGACGCTGCGCTTCGGACTGCTTGTCACAGACATTAAATTTCACGTCATTGACGCCAAGACATGCTACAATGCTTTGCTCGGCAGGCCTTAGTTACACGAGTACAATATTATTCCTTCTACACAACATCAGTGTATGAAGTATTTCAAGGATGGTCTCGAGTATACTGTGACAGGGGAGTTGAACCCTTTCTCCGTGAACGAAGTCCGAAAATATGAAGATGCAAAATACTTCTTGCCAGATTTTGAGGACACGGAAAGATGTCACCAACCGAAGAACAAAGCTATCACCACTATTTCGGTCTTCGGGAGTGATACCGAAGAAGAAGAAGAGATAGTTTATTCGGGGCCGCCTCAACGCAACAACCCGGGGCCGTCCGCCCCCATGTTGATCTTCGGCAGCGACTCGGAAGACGAGGTTAATGCTATATTCTCCGCTTGGCCACCAATACAAGCATTCGCTGGTGATAATCAGAGTTTGCAAATTACCATGATTCCGCGGAAGCACTACAAAGATCTCGACGCACTTGAAGCTTATAGCGTGTAAGAGCTACAAACATTTTACGTCCCTCCCAGGCGAAGAGGTGAATAGGCAATCCTATTCTACTAATCCACGGAAACTAGAGTGGAGAAAGAAGTTTGGCATGGCGCCGATTCTATGCTCGACAGGCTCCAGCCCATCCGTCTGCCCAGATATTACACAGAAGGCTTGAAAAGGCTATTTAAGAGCCAAGGGGTACCTTTCAAACAGACCATTCGACAAGCTCGGTTCTACACCAGGATTTGGGATGTCCCTGGAACTCGGCGCAAGTTGCCCAATGGGAGAATGGAAACGCTCGGTCTTGGATATGTGAAATCCGGGAAACGGGAACGAGTCCATGGTAGCTACGTCATATATGACTTTGATGAAGAAGAGGACGCCCTGTCAGAAAACGCTGACCCTGAACCAAAACGAGATCCTGCAATCAAAATGCCGAGTCCGTCATTTGAAGAACGAATGGACAAGCTTATCAGGGAAGCGGGTCAAAAGATCCGAGAAGACCATAACCGTGAAATGGCCATTTACAAGAAAGCCAGGACGCAGCGCCTCCTTCAACAGGCCGCGGAGAATGACAATGCTCTTCCTTATCAACCCGTCATACTAAAGGCCCGACACAGAGGCAAAAATAAATCAAAGAGCGGGAAAGGCGTTCGACAGAAACAAAGCGGGACTAAGAAGCCACGCGATCAGGAATCGAGCAATCCGGACTCGTCTCTTATAAAGAAGATGGTTCGAGCATACTCTTTTCCTCAGAATAAAACACGGAAGATACTTGAGCTCGCCATAAAACATCACATGATTACACTTCCGGAGTCCAAACAACCCGAGCAAGCCAACGAGATCTCTCACCCAGACTATTGCTCTTATCACCAGCAATAGGACATCCTCTCGAAGACTGCTTCACTTTCAAGAACTGGGTTGAAGACCAATATCAGCTTGGCAAGTTCACTCTATCCAGCAGTTGGAGGATAACTCCTCCGCAAAAGCATGAACCAAAAGCCACACATACAGCGAGAGTAGAACCAGATCAACATCGTTCTTAGAAGCGAGCTCGTACCTGTCATATGATAACGCTATCAAAAGAAGAGCCCGAGGATATGGATGACCTCCCCTGGTGCTTCGAAAATAATGATGACAAGGTGATCTCAGAGTTTCTACCGGCGCCGAAAGAGCTGGAAGATGGAATACACACTACTGCAGATGATCTCAAGAAAATCGATTTGGGGACGGCAAGTGCCCCGCGGCAGACATTCGTCAGTGAGCTGCTGTCTGAAGAAAAGGTAGCTACACTAAAAGACGTACTTATGCAGTATAAAGATTGCTTCTCATGGAACTATTCCAAGATGCCGGGACTAGATCCAGAGATTGCTATCCACAGATTGGCGATATCTCCGGACATCAAGCCAGTCAAACAAGCGCCGAGAAGGATGCGGCTCGAGCTTGAGATGAGCATCAACGCCGAGGTCAAGAAGCTAATTGACTCCGGCTTCATCCAAAAAGTTCAGTACCCTGATTGGATTGCCAACATTGTTCCGGTGATGAAGAAAAATATGACAGTGCGCATATGTGTGGACTTTCGGGATATCAATAAAGCTTGCCCGAAGGACGATTTTCCCGTGCCAGTCACTGAACTGATGATAGATAATACATCCACTCACGAAGTCTTCTCCTTCATGGACAGCTCTTCAGGATACAATCAGATAAAGATGCATCCCGAGGACCAGAAGCATACCGCTTTCCGGACCCCTTTGGATATATTCTGCTACAAGGTGATGCCCTTCGGTCTAAAGAACACTGGCGCCACCTATCAGAGGGCCATGACGAAGATCTTCTATGACCTCATACATGAAATCGTCGAATGCTATATCAATGACCTTGTGGTGAAAAGCAAATCATACGAGGAATATCTAGAGCATCTGAAGATCGTATTTCAACGCCTTCGGCAATACAACGTGAAGATGAACCCTCTCAAGTGCGCGTTTGGAGTGTCCTCATGCAAATTCCTAGGATTCATCGTCCGACACCGAGGCATCGAGATAGATCTATCAAAGATTAAGGCAATTATGGAAATGCCTCTGCCAAAGACTCTCAAGCAACTGCGGTCTCTCCAAGGAAAGCTTGTGTATATTCGGCGATTTATAGACAATCTTTCAGGGAAATGTCGCCCTTACAGTCACCTGATGAATAAGGGAACTCCTTTCGTCTGGGATCGCAAATGCCAAAATACGCTGGACGAAATCAAGCAATACCTGCAGAATCCGCCAGTGCTGGCTGCTCCAGTCAAGGAAAAGCCTCTTATTCTGTATACAACTGCCCTTGAAGGTTCCTTAGGCGCGTTATGGGCACAAGAGAACGACCAAGGGAAAGAAAGAGCTCTCTACTACTTGAGTCGAGTTCTCCTAGGGGAAGAAAACAATTATTCTCCCATCGAAAAACACTGCCTGGCGTTGATCTTCGCGATAACGAAACTCAGGCACTATGCATTGGCGCATGAAGTCCGTCTCATATCGAAGGTGGATCCCCTCAAGTATTTGATGTCAAAGGCCATATTGACAGCGCGGCTCGCTAAATAGGCCCTGCTCTTGATAGAGTTCTCGATAACTTATCATCCTCTTAAGGCAGTGAAAGGCCAGGCCATCGCCGATTTCCTCGCGGAGCATCCGATACCTGTCGATTCTCCTTTGAATTGCGACTTCCAGATGAGCATGCGTTTGACACGATCGACGGGGGTGATACCTGGTTGGAACTTTATTTTGATGGGGCGTCTTCCATGAAGAAGCGCAAGCAAAGCACCCCTATAATCAAATCGGGGGTAGGCCTCATCTTCGTAACTCCAGGCCTCATCTTCGTAACTCCACAAGGAGGGATAATGCGCTTTGCTTTCTCCTTAACGGAGCCGACGACAAATAATGAAGCCGGGTATGAAGCTTTGATAGCGGGTCTCGAGATCACTATCGACATGGGAATTGAAAACCTCCTCATATACGGAGACTCCCAACTGGTCGTCAGTCAAGTAAATGGCGACTACCAAACGTGCAAACCAGAGTTGGTAAAGTACGGCGAGAAAGTACAGCAGCTGCTGACTCAAATTCCTTCCTACACCTTGGAAAGCATACCGCGTGCGGAAAATAGCAAAGCGGATGCGTTAGCCAAGCTGGCTAAAGAATTAGATGACGAGAACCTCGATGACGTGAGGATCGTTGGGCAAAACCGTCGGGTTCTTACACCGGCAGAAATATCTCCGGAGTCGTCCGAAGAAAAGGGAACGACCGAGCAAATGGCTCTGCAAGAAAAAGACCAGGAAAAGGTTGAGAATTGGAGAGAAGTCTTCATAGACTACTTCAAATCCTGCCGAACACCTGAAGATGCGTCCTCGAAACATCAGCTCATGAAGCGAGCCCTATCTTTTGCCTTCGTCAATGATACCCTGTACAAGAGGTCATTTGATTCCCTATGGCTAAGATGCCTAGGACCTGAAGAAGCAAAAAGAGTCGTCCAAGAAACTCACGACGGACTCTGCGGTTCTCACCAAGCCGGGCCGAAGATGAAGCTGAAGATCAAACGGATGGGTTATTATTGGCCCACGATGATTCAAGACTGCGTCGAGTATGCGAAGCAATGCTACTCGTGCTAGATCCATGGGGACTTTATCCACCAACACCCGAATCCGTTACATCCGACAGTGGCTAGCTGGCCGTTCGAAATGTGGGGAACTGACATAATCGGCCCCATCGAACCAGCATCGTCCAGAGGACATCGATTCATTTTGGCGACAACTGATTACTTCTCCAAATGGGCAGAAGCAGTACCGCTGAGGGAAGTGAAGACGGAGAATATACTCCATTTCTTCAAGACGCACGTCATTTATCGATTTGGCACTCCGCGACGGATTGTCTCCAATAACGGGCCAGCCTATAGAAGCCACAAGATCAGCCGCTTCGCACAACAACACAACATAGACTGGAGATACTCCTCAGTCTATAATCCCCGAGCTAACGGTCTAGTTGAGGCTTTCAACAAGACCTTGACGAAGATCGTGAAGAAGACGGTGTCCCAAAATAAGAAGGACTGGCACAAGAGACTACATGAAGCTCTCTGGGCGTACCGGACTACGTTCAAAACGGCCACGAACACAACCCCATACGCATTGGTATTCGGTACAGAAGCGTTACTCCCCCTCGAGATAGAGTTACCCTCTCTACGAGTGGCAGTTCATTACGAGCTAACGAACGAAGAAAATGCTCACCTTCACCTCGAGGAGCTCGATGCCCTTGATGAAACCCGGCTCATAGCGCAACAAAATCTGGAAGCTTATAAGGCAAAGATGATGCGCTCATATGAAATATTGACCAGGCCGAGAACATTCCGCCAAGGAGAACTCGTGCTAGTAGTCAAAAGACCTATGATCCCCAATCGTGCTAAACGGGGGAAATTCAAGCCAAACTATGAAGGCCCGTACATCATAGACAAAGTTTACCAGGGTGGAGCCTATCTACTCATGGACATGCATGGCGAAAGACCTTTCAGGCCAATAAATAGTCGCTTCCTAAAGAAATACTACGCCTAACGAGTCATGGCCTAGGTCAATGATAGATGACGACGACTGTGTCCGCTCGCTATCTTCCTAAGCCTAAAACTCCATAAGTAATAGCCGGCTTAACGGACCGAAACGTCCTTAAACTAACAGCGGACCGAAACGTCCTTAAACTAACAGCGGACCGAAACGTCCTTAAACTAACAGCGGACCGAAACGTCCTTAAACTAACAACGGACCACTATGTCCTAAAACTAGCCGTTGACCGAGATGTCAATAAACTACGGTGGATTGCAGCATCCCAAAGCTGATAAAAAAAAGAATAAAAAAAAGAGAGAAAACGGTATGTCCATAAGCAAAATGGGCACGGATGAAAACCCGAAAGGGCTCCATAAGTAAAAACAGCAGGGCTACCAGCGAGTGTTTGTGAAAACCCGAAAGGGCGCAACCTCGTTAAAAGACACTTGCAGGGTCCTCTCGACCTTGTGAGGAGAAACCACCCGCGTGAGATCCTTACGACTCACAAGGGAGAAACACACTTAGGGATCCCCACGATCCCTAAGGAGAAACCATACTTACGAGATCCGCACGACTCGTTGGGAGAACCCTCTTATGAGACCCTCACGGCTCATAAGATTCAAAAGTCTTAAGTTACAGAGACTCGAACCTGTTCTTAAGCGCGCCCCCAACCTCCGATACTGCCCTACAAGCGGCTCATACTGACCCTTGTATACAATCCATGGGCACGAATAAACATTTCCCTAACAAAGTTCCATCCGTGACTAGGAATATGTCTACACGGTAAACGACCCTTGTAAGTCCCCTCGACTTATAAGGAGAAAACACCCTTGTAAGATCCTTACGACTTATGAGGGAACATGCACTTAGGAATCCTCACAATTCTTAAGGAAAAAACGCACCTACGAGATCCCCACGACTCGCAGGAAGAAATACCTTTATGAGACCCTTACGGCTCATGAAGTAAAAAGCCTTAGTCGACAGAATCCTAACCCTGTCTACTAAGCCACCTTTGTTCGGTATCGACAGAGGCAAATGATGATTAGCTCCTGGCAATATCCCAATTGTTGCGGTGCTAATGCCAAAATCGGTGTCTAATCCCAAGCTTGCGGCAAAAAGCTAGCGAGCCACACATGCATACGAAATAGCCGAAATGATGGGGCAACTTGCAACAAAATCAGCAAGTAAAAATGTATGCATACAAAATAGCCGAAATGATTGGGCAACTCGCGATAAAAAATAGCGAGTAAAAATAAAATAAATAGCCGAAATGATTGGGCACTACGAAAATAGCCGAAATGATAAGGCAATCGCGACCTTCGCGATATAAAAGCTGAAATGATAGAGCATCGCGGAAAGAGATAAACTAAAATATATATAAAATGAAACTTTTTTCCCTACAGGTGATATCACATCAATCCCTGTATACAATCCAGGGGCTCAAACAAAGAGGGAATCACACCTTTCCTCCCCAGGTTTTCATCAGAAGAAGAAGCCAAACCTCGATGGCTCACAGATAGCCTGGAGATCATCTCAACATTCGTTTCATTACAACAGACACAATATCAAGCAAAGCGGAACAGCGGCAACCCCCAGTTCTATGACTCGGCGGTGCACAGATAACCAAGAGTCAAACCCCGACTCCGTGAAATGCGAATAAAGTCAAAATTCCTGGTTACGTGGAACGCGGCAATGACCCCGTGGGAAATGTCCAGAGCGGATCCTGGTCTTCACAGAGAACGGCAATGACCCCGTGTGAAGCATCCAGAGCGGAGCCTGGTCCTCGCAGAACACAGCGGTGAACCCGTGGGAAGCATCCAGAGAAAAATTCCTGTCTATGTGGAACGCGGATAATGTCAACTCTGACCCCATGAGAAACGTCCAGAGCGGATCCTGGTCCTCGCAGAGCACGGCAGTGAACCCGTGTGAAGCATCCAGAGCGGAGCCTGGTCCTCGCCGAACACGGCAGTGAACCCGTTGGAAGCATCCAGAGAAAAATTCCTAGCTACGTGGAACGCGGATAATGTCAATCCTGACCCCATGGGAAACGTCCAGAGCGGAGCCTAGTCCTCGCCGAACACGGCAGCGAACCCGTGGGAAGCATCTAGAGCGAAATTCCTGGTTACGTGGAACGCGGATAATGTCAATTCTGACCCTGTGGGAAACGTCCAGAGTTGAGCCTGGTCCTCGCAGAACACGGCAGTGAACCCGTGGGAAGCATCCAGAGCACAATTCCTGGCTACGTGAAATGCGGATAACGTCAACTCTGACCCCGTGGGAAACGTCCAGAGCGGATCCTGGTCCTCGCAGAGCACGGAAGTGAACCCGTGTGAAGCATCCAGAGCGGAGCCTGGTCCTCGCAGAACACGACAGTGAACCCGTGGGAAGCATCCAGAGCAAAATTGCTGGCTACGTAGAACGCGGATAATGTCAATCCTGACCCCGTGGGAAACGTCCAGAGCGGAGCCTAGTCCTCACCGAACACGGCAGCGAACCCATGGGAAGCATCTAGAGAAAAATTCCTGGTTACGTGGAACGCGGATAATGTCAATCCTGACCCCGTGGGAAATGTCCAGAGCGGAGCCTGGTCCTCGCCGAACACGGCAGTGAACCCGTGGGAAGCATCCAGAGAAAAATTCCTGGCTACGTGGAACGCGGATAATGTCAATCCTGACCCCGTGGGAAACGTCCAAAGCGGAGTCTAGTCCTCACCGAACACGGCAGCGAACCCATGGGAAGCATCTAGAGCAAAATTCCTAGCTACGTGGAACGCGGATAATGTCAATCCTGACCCCGTGGGAAACGTCCAGAGCGGAGCCTAGTCCTCGCCGAACACGGCAGCGAACCCGTGGGAAGCATCTAGAGAAAAATTCCTGGTTACGTGGAACGCGGATAATGTCAATTCTGACCCCATGGGAAACATCCAGAGCGGAGCCTGGTCCTCGCAGAACACGGCAATGAACCCGTGGGAAGCATCCAGAGAAAAATTCCTTGTCACGTGGAACGCGGATAATGTCAACTCTGACCCCGTGGGAAACGTCCAGAGCGAAGCCTGGTCCTTGCATAACACGGCAGTGAACCCGTGGGAAGCATCTAGAGCAACCCCTGACCCCATGAAAGCCGGATAAGGGCAACTTCACCCATCACTTGCGGGTCCTCACGACTCGTAAGGGAGCAAATTCTCTTGTGAGATCCTTACGACTTTCAAGAGAAAACACACTTATGAATCCTCACAATTCTTAAGGAGAAATTACACCTACGGGATCCTCTCGACTGGTAGGGAGAAAATTCTTTATGAGACCCTCACGGCTCATGAAGTTGAAAAGTCTTAGGAGGCATATCTTAACCCTGAATCCTAAGCCATCGTTGTCCTGCAAAGAAATCAAGATAGACTATCCACAGAATACATTCAATAAAAAGGGACACACCATTGAGAAGAAAAATATGTCTTTTATTCATGAACCAAAATGGATACATAGTACAATTCGTGAAAGAACAAAAATATACTCTCATTCAGGAGTATGTACAAAAGAAGAATAAAGAAAAAATATATGCAAGTCTTCAAGTCGGCGGGCGATTTAGCAAATTGGTCAGCTCATCCCTCTTTCGCTGGGCCACGCCTTCATGATTCAATATCATCAAAAGACAGGCCTCCGCCTGAGCTTGCTGAGCCTGGTATGAGGCAAGCCGGCCTTCGAGCTCTTTCTCAGTAGCCTTATGAGCCTCAACCCTTTCACGAGTGAACACGGCAGCTTTTTCAATGGCCACCACCTCCTTGATGGCCTCTTGAAGCACTCGCCAAAGTTCATACGCTTTGTTGGCCTTGGCTGTAAGGTTGGCTTGAAGCTCTACCAGCGCTTTCGAAGCCAGCTCCCTCTCCGAAAACTTACGGCCGAGCCTCTTCTCACACGACACCATGTTCGCCGCGCACCGCTCAATCAGACCCCGCAAGCCCGCCTTCGCCACGGCCTCCGAAGAAAGGCGGGTACACTCGAGCACGTGCAAGCAAACCTCCACCTGCCGGCAAAACTCAACCCAGACTTGCACCACTGCTTCGCTATGATAGGTGGCAAGAAAGGGGAGAGAGCCGTTAGCTTCGGCAACAAACGCTTCGGCCGTAATTACGTTGCCGGCACAAAGTTCCTCGATCAAAGATGACAAAGAGGCGAGGCCTAGCTTGGCCATCCGGTCCGAGGCACGCAGGACATAAGGGCCGAGCGGCATGGTGATGTGCGACTCCAACGCAGTAAGAACTGGCAGAGCTGTTCAGATTTAGGAACAGTCAGCTGAATGTGTAAACAAAAGAACAAATGGAACAACGTTGGGACTTTACTTACCCACAGTCATGCAAAGAGGAGCTGAAGGCTCCCCTGGCCCCTCAAGTATCTCAACCTCGTCGTCGGCCTCCAGAACTGTAAAAGACATCAATGTCATGGAACAGTAACAACGCTGTGAAAAAGGCAGACAACACTAACCTTGCCCAGAAGAAAGGACGATGCGCTGAGGAGATATTGCCTGTGGAGCAGCCATCTCCAACTGGCGCTGAAAAGACTGCCTGGGAGACAAGTAGGCAATCGAAGCCGCCAATCCGCGCAACTCTGAAAAGACAGAAGAGTTCAGATAATGGAAAGGATACTAATTTAAAATGTAGAAGGTTACCTTCGACGCTCCTCCCATTCTGAGCTGGAGGAATAGCAGCTTCAACGGCCTCCGCCGCGACCTCAGGCACAATATCAGGGACGCGGGCTGGTATAACGGCCTCTGAGGAAGGAGCAGCGGCTGCCGCTGCGGGCTCCAACGAAAGGAGGGTGGCCTTGACTACCTCCATCCCAGCCTCTAGGCCGCCCTCAGGGAGATTCATTGGAACGACCACCAAAGGTGCCTCCCTTGAAGGAGCAAGTGCTTTGGGAGCAGGAACCACCGCAGGAGGCTCTATCGCAAGAAGGACAGTTTCATCAACCCCCTCCATACTGAGCGGTGTTTCACTAGGGGTATCAACAGGCTCTACGGTCAGTAAACCCGTGGGAACCTCCCCCATCGCCGAAGTCTCTGCACAATTCACACAAGGATAAGAATACATATATACAAATGCAGACAATATGAAGCATTCCAAAGAAATACAGGAACATACCGATGCGCAAGGAAGCTTTCAATATGGCTTGCTCAAGCCGACGCCCCTTCTCAAGGAGGAGTGCTCGCTGAGGTTCAAGGGTAGACTCGTGGCCGCCAGTCCATAATGAAAGCGCATCCGCGGCGTCCTCCGAAGCAGCCTGTTTAAGGGCCCTTTCGCCCCATTCCTCCAAAGGGCCGATGAATCATCGCCGGATCCACGAAGGGTCTTCATAAAAAATGACGGCTGGGTAGGGCTTCTTCGGAATTCTTACGTTCTCCGACTCGTCTTGAGAACGTCGTATAGCCTCAGCCAATTGTGCGGCTTCCTCGGCAGTTGAACTCGGAAAAAATAAGCCAGCGTCCGATTCTTGCAGAGCCAAAGGTTCATCCTGAAGAATGGGCTCAGACTCTATTAAAGAGTCGAGCAGATTGGTAGCCGTTTTCCTCCGCCGCTTGGATCCAGAACCGACCGCTGAGGACGACCGTTTCCTCCCTCGCACCTCACCTTCAACACCCTCGTTACCGGCACCCTCGCTTGGCGGTGCTGCCGAGGACAACATGGCCATTGTCGACACCGCCGGCAGTGGTACTGCTACTGGCTCCCTTTTACCCCTTGACTGAGCCCGGGTATCCAATGGCATACCAACCGTAGGAGTAAGGTCCACCTCCGACTCCCCCAGAATGAGTGCAACACTGGTGTCCCTCAGGGGAAAGCGGACCGGCGCGCGCGGCCGCGGCGGAACTCCCATGGCCTGAACCGGAGCAGGAACACCATAGCCAAGAAGTGCTCTCTTCTCCTCAGCAATAATCGGGCTGACTCGATGAAGGTACCGGCCCGTAAAGGACCCCACGCACCGGGGAATATGGTCGGCTTCAGGGATCATGAAGCGGGAACCAGTATTCAGCCTCACGAAATGATGAGCAGCATCACGAACAGCTTCGGGTGAAGGGATCGGCGCGACTGTAAATGCCTCGAAAGGAACGCCCTGATCATATCCAAGCTGCCAGGCGAAGCGATGCGGATTATACCGCATAAAGAGAGCCGCACTGTTCTGACGGAACACCAGATAACCTGGTCTGATCGTGTACAAGTGCGTGGCCTCCGGGGCTTCAAAGAAGGCACATCATCTTTCGACTAATCGCAGAGCTGTTAAACTGGACCTGAAGGAGAAGATAAGGCTTGGTTAATGAATACCAATCCGCCCGTGCTGGCGTAAGGAGCGATCAACGCGCGAATGGCCCCAAATTGAGTCGGGTCAGGGGCAAAAGCATCCACTAGCCGCATGAGCCGCGGGAAAGTATAAGCGTCGTAAAATGCAGGTCTCTGGTGCGCAGCAAAAGCCCCCAACACTTGCATCTCAATCCAAGATGTGAAGTAATGAAGGGAGAAGTTTACTACGTCCACACCGGGAGTTAAGGTATTGGCCGGGCGCCCAACCCATGATAGAGATGCGCTAGCGCCGGGATGCCTACGGCTAGCCGCGTCCCCTCAGCGATACGATGAGCCGGATAGACAACCGAGACTCTCATGAAGCGGCGATGCATGGGGATGACGAACCAGCTGAGCCAGACACCAATAAAACCCACGAAGAATGTCTCCTCGTCTATGCCGGGAGCTGCAATCAATTCGAAAGATACCGGCGATATAATAGGAATGTAGTACTGCGGTAAATCCGATTCCTTAGTCGGCCGCCTATTCAAACCAAACCCAAAGGGGTCATTGATGTTTGCAAACTTCGGAGCCACCTTCGATAGGACGCCCTCGCGAAGGAAACAAGTGATGAAGCTCTTAAAGGTGACGCCCTGTTCCTCCGACTCTGTGAACAGTTTGTTAAAGATGCCTAGGGCCTTGATCAAACTCGGGCGCTTGTGGCGGACGGCATTCTCAGTAGACAAGCCGTCGAGCATTGCGGGCTCAGTTTCAAAGACGTACTCGTCAGAAGGCAACAGTTCCTCATAAAGTGTCCCTCTGATTGGCAGCCCCGAGATCTCGCGAAGGTCTTCCAAAGAAATCGAAACTTCACGGTCCCCTAGGAGGAAAGTGTTGGTGGGGAGATTCCACTGGTTCAGGAAGGCCTTAACCCACCAGACGTGAGGAGACGGGTAGTGGAAGAGCGAGGCATATATTTCCTGATAAAGTCCGACCCTCCACAGTCACGCGCGATGGGCGGACAGGATGTAGCGAGCCCAAAGAAGATAACCCGTGGGGTGTCGAGGGGTGAGCCCTATTTTGTAAATCTGCCCCTACGGTTGGGCCTCGCCCTGGCAAATACGGCGTCCCAGAATATCTATGGCCGGGATAGGATGATTCGGGATGCCCGTCGTCGAAGGCTCAAGTCGTCCCATCGGAGTCCAATTGGGCATCCCCACAACAAAGACTGTCCTTGGAGGATCCATCGGCAGGAACAGAAAGGTAGGCTCCGTCGGTACTTCGCAAAGAAAACTCCGGCGACCCCGGATGATGTGACTGTACCAGGTCCCCCACAGAAGTAAATTGGTGTGATTCGGGTCGTGAGCCCTGATCATTGCTATCACCTCCTCGTCAGATGGCGATTGGGGAAAAGCAGCTTCCGAGCGGGTGAAAAGGAAATATGGAACAGACGTCATTGTGCCTGAAATAAAATAAGGGGAAACTGTTAAAGCGAAGCCAACAGTGATTATAGATATATATATATATATAAAAGACAGCGATAGAGGACTCATTTTATGGGACCATTGGTTACAAAACACATGGGTCCCACAAAATCAAGATGGCGGCTGGCTAATGATGAGGCAAATCA
This sequence comes from Agapanthus africanus, assembly GCA_030015575.1. Classification (NCBI taxonomy): domain Eukaryota; kingdom Viridiplantae; phylum Streptophyta; class Magnoliopsida; order Asparagales; family Amaryllidaceae; genus Agapanthus; species Agapanthus africanus. The sequence goes on from CM057343.1 coordinate 133,390,961, forward strand.
ATGATAATGAGACAAAAGGAAGATTCTCATTAAATAAACAGTGGATTTCAAATGACCCTACACATTCCCCTAAGAGAAATCCATCTTGGACTCTATAACAAATCAAACAGAATCAAGGGAATTAAATTCCCAGAAAGCACCACTGCAAACTTCTTCTTCTTGGTTGCAGAGAGACAACTCAGGACAAGAAAACCCCAAGAAGCACTCTGGGAAGAACTAATTTCTTCATAGGAATTAAATTCCTTTTTTGAAAAAGGGGAATTAAATTCCCAGAGACATTTTTGAGATGGAATTAAATTCTATGGAAAAGACAAACACCACCACCGATCCGTAAAGATCAGAGAAACCTTAAGAGAACTATTGTTTGAGGATTAAATGGTTTTCTGTTTTTTTTTTCTTAAGAGCTTAAAAAAATGGGTTCTTGATTAAAGGAAAAAACCCTGGGTCTGGATTTAAAATCCAATGGGGATTTCTGCAAGAGTTCTTCGATCGTTCAAAGATCATTACCTGAAGAAAGGGTCTTTCTTGAACAGAGTTAAACTCTGGAAAAATTTTGAGGCAGAGAACTAAGCTCCGGAAAGGAGAATTAAATTCTCAAAAGGAAAAAGTTTGCAAGGAGGAAGATGAGCAAAGTGGAGGCGCTTCTGAAGGGACACTGGCATTTATAGGATGTGATGGAAAACGTTTCATCTCCCATATTCCCTAGATGGATCCAACGGTCACAAAAGTGACAGCGTTGCACTCACGTGCAGACACGTGAGAGCAACGCTGTGGGGGCATTTGTTCCCTGATTAAAAATCAGAAATGAGGTATCACGTGCTCATACATGACCAATGGTCACGTGTTGACACGTGATAGTTAAAGCAGAAACATAAATAAGCGGCTGAGAAAAGGACCCAATTGGGGGTCACGTGCTCACACGTGACCAAGGGTCACATGCCAGCACGTGACAGGCATTGAAAGCCTTACAGTTTAATAGAATTAAAATTCTAAAATTTTCTAAATATTTCCAAACAAAAAAGATTTATGGGGGACCGTTGGATTAAAAATCCAAGGGTTCCCTGAATTAAAATCAGGAATGAGGTATCGCGTGCTCACACGTGACCAATGGTCACCTGTTGACACGTGATAGTTAAAGCAAAAACATAAATAAGCGGCTGAGAAAAGGACCCAATTGGGGGTCACGTGCCAGCACGTGACAGGCTTTGAAAGCCTTACAGTTTAATAGAATTAAAATTCTAAAATTTTCTAAATCTTTCCAAATAAAAAAGGTTTATGGAGGACCGTTGGATTAAAAATCCAAGGGTGATAAAAGTCACCAATTTATGAAAAAATCTTAGACAAGGAAAGATTTCCCCGAAATCTCACCGAAAATAACAAACAGAATATCTTTGGATTTAAAATCCAACGGTGAATAAAATTCACTGAATGATCTAAAGAATCATATTAATTATGAAAACAAACAAAATCTTTCAATGAAAGATTTACTAAACAAATTGATTCTTTTCCTTCTCCTATAAATAGGAGCCAAGAGAAGAGAAAAAGATATAGAGTTTTGGAATCTTGAAATTTCATAGAGAAAAAAAAAGGAGAATTTGATTCTCAATAAAGAAAACCCTAGGTAAGAAAAGAAAGGGGATCAAAACTTCAAACAAAGAATTTAATTCTCAAAATCCAAGAGTTTAACTCTTCAGCAAAAAGAACTTAGTTCTTCCTCTGGTTGAAAATCTGCAGAAGCAAATCTCCCCACAGGTTGAGAATTTAATTTTCATCGGGTTGAGATTTTGCCATGCAGATCCAAGACTTAGAGGGAGGGTTGAGTTCAGAGAATTTAATTCTCCCAATTTATAGGAATTTAATTCCTCCAAGATATATTAGGGTTTGAACCCTATCTGAGAATTTAATTCTCTCAAGATTCACAGGAATTTAATTCCTTCAAGATATGAAATTAGGGTTTAAACCCTATATGAGAATTCAATTCTCGTAAAATTACAGGAATTTAATTCCTTAAAGATGGACAAAACTAGGGTTTAACCCTAATTGAGAATTTAATTCTCTCAAATTCACAGGAACTTGATTTCTCCTAAAATGAAATTAGGGTTTCAACCTATACAAGAATTTAATTCTTTTACATATATGGGAATTTAATTCCTCCAAAATCATAATTAGGGTTTAACCCTACATAAGAATTTAATTCTTTCACAATAGGAATTTAATTCCTCCAAAATCATAATTAGGGTTTAACCCTACAAAGAATTTAATTCTAAAAATAAGGAGACTTAAATAATCTCCATGCATGCAAAGAACTAAGGTCACGTGGCCCCACGTGACCCCTGAAAAAATCCCTAAAAATGAGAAGGAAAAAAGCTTTGAGGCAATGCCTCACGTGCTCCCACGTGACCTCCAAAACACAGAGGGTAAAAGCAAAGGAAATGTAAGTTTTGGGCGCTCTCACGTGTTACCACGTGACCCCTTAGCAAATACTTTAATAATCAGCGCATGAATCTCCATCACGTGTCAACACGTGATCCTCAAAAATAAAAATAATAAAAAAGTGTTTAACACTTATCTGTAAAGCAAAGTAAAGGGGATCTGGTCCCACCTTTGGGTGCCCTCACGTGGCCCCACGTGACCCATTCCTATTAAGTGTTTAACACTAATTTAAAGGACTTATTTCCATTGTTTAACACTATTGTTTTCTAGTGTTTAACACTAATCTGAAAGTTTTACTTCCACTGTTGAACACTGTTACCTTCTAGTGTTTAACACTAATTTGAGAATCCTATTTCTAGTGTTTAAACACTAATTTGATAACTTTACCTTTAGTGTTTAACACTAATTTGAAAACATTATTTTCAGTATTTAACATTGATTATCTCTTGGTGTTTAACATTAATTTGGGGATTATATTTCCAGTGTTTAACACTGTTACCTTCTAGTGTTTAACACTAACTTGAGAGCTTTAACACTGTTGTTATCTAGCGTTTAACACTAGTTTTAACCAAATTGGTTAATCTTCCAGAGGCAAAGCCTCCCATTCAAAATTGAGTAAAAATCAGAGCTCTAATGTCTACTGCTCAATCACAGATAAAAATATTACCAAAGCCCTCAAACTTTTGTTTAGCATTGCTAAATAATGTGAGCTGAAACCAGACAAATGTCTAATGGTCCAACAAAGGGCTAACATTTTGAATCTAATTGGACTTAGCCCAAGTTGGTCATAAGCCCTCAATTCAAACTTAACTAAGCCAATGTGCTCATAATAGAATTAATTGATCTTAGTTCTAAATTGGACTACAGATCACTTAATCCACCTTGGTTCAAGGGTACATCTCTTCACTCCTTTGATATCTGTCGTTGTAATCCTTCAACGTTTTCAGAGAGGTGACAGGTCCCGACAACCACACATTTCATAGACTATGACGTCCTTAACATTGGACTGTGGAGTCCTTAAACCCATGGACTATGATATCCTTAACCTCGACCGTGATGTCTTTAAACTAACAACGGACTGAGGGGTCCTTAAACCCACGGACTACGATGTCCTTAACCTCGACCGTGATGTCTTTAAACTAACATTGGACTGTGGGATCCTTAAACTCACGGACTATGACGTCCTTAACCTCGACTGTGATGTCTTTAAACTAACAACGGACTGTAGGGTCCTTAAACCCACGGACTACGATGTCATTAACCTCGACCGTGATGTCTTTAAACTAACAACGGACTGTGGGGTCCTTAAACCCACGGACTACGATGTCCTTAATCTCGACCGTGATGTCTTTAAACTAACATTGGACTGTGGGGTCCCTAAACCCATGGACTATGATGTCCTTAACCTCGACCGTGATGTCTTTAAACTAACAATGGACCGAGATGTCCTTAAACTACCAACGAACCGTAATGTCCTTAAACTAATCGACCGCAATGTCCATAAACTAAACAATAGAGTCCAAATGCTCTCTTGTTGGATCTAAACGATCCCGTTAAGTTGATCTTAGTCTAAAATTAGACTAACGTATCCTTAACAAAAGTTTAAGTTGATCTTAGTCTAAAATGTGACTAACGTATCCTTAAACTCAAACCCCAAACCCAAATCTAAGAAAATACGAATTTGGACTAGTCCACGCCCTACGGGCGACAACATAACTTAGTCTCCATATACAATCCACGGGCAACCAAACACATAACAAATACCCACAACACGAAGTGACCATCTGGAGAAGGAGAAAGTTGTTACCGCGATGCGGTAGCGTAATTAACTGCATGGGCTTGCGCCTGCAGGGAAGAGCGTCCCCATAATCAAAAACCCCTCAAACGAGGGGGAATCTGACGAAGTCTGCTACATCGGTCGTATCCGTTTAAACCTTCGATACACGGTGCCATAAATCAACTTGGCATCTTCGAAGAGGTGGACGGATAGCACCAACTAGCATCTGCCCCGAATTTCAGGCAAGACGGACCTACGCGGTCGCGTCTCTGTGATTCGGAGGGGAACAAGTCATAACCACTCCGCGCTGGTGTGGGATGATTTTCGATAGTCTTTCAGGTTTTATTTGAGTTTCCGTCAAGACCCTGAAGCTAGGGATTTTCCTTTGCTTCGTTTGCTGGCATTGCATCTGCTGTAACGAGACGAATGTCGCGGTTGTCTCTAGGTTGCCTATGAACCGTCTAGGCTTGGAACTAGGGTTTTGCCATGGCTCCGTTGTTTTGACCCTGGGGTCAGTTGTTGACGTTGCATATGCATCTAGCTGGAGTTGAGAAGGAACGCCGCTGTTGATCTCTAGGTTGCCTGTGAACCGTCGAGATTTGGAACTAGGGACTCTGCCATGGCTCCGAGGTAGTTTCTAGGTTGTTTGTGAACCGTCGAGATTTGGAACTAGGGGACTTTTCCATGGCTCCGTTTGTTGACGTCGTATATTCCTGCAAAGACATTGATTTCTCTACGGGCCAACACGAATCGAGATGCTCTCATTAAGGACGTTGATTTCCCTGAATCGAGGTTTTTGCCAAGGACGCTGATTTCCTCGGAGTTGAGACGAATCGAGAGATTCCTGCAAAGACACCAATTTCCTTGCGCGAATCGAGATGCTCTCGTCAAGGACGCTGATTTCCCTGAATCAAGGTTTATGCCAAGGACACTGATTTCCTCGGAGTTGAGACGAATCGAGGTATTCCTGCAAAGACACTGATTTCCTTGTGGGTCGACGCGAATCGAGAGGTTCTCGTCAAGGACGCAGATTTCCCTTAATCGAGATCTTTGTCAAGGACACTGATTTCCTTGGGGTTGAAACGAATTGAGGTATTCCTGCAAAGACACTGATTTCCTTGCGGGTCGACGCGAATCGAGAGGTTCTCGTCAAGGACGCTGATTTCCCTGAATCGAGATATTTGTCAAGGACACTGATTTCCTTGGGGTTGAAACGAATCGAGGTATTCCTGCAAAGACACTGATTTCCTTGCTGGTCGACGTGAATCGAGAGGTTCTCGTCAAGGACGCCGATTTCCCTGAATCGAGATCTTTGTCAAGGACACTGATTTCCTTGGGGTTGAAACGAATCGAGGTATTCCTGCAAAGACACTGATTTCCTTATGGGTCGACGCGAATCGAGAGGTTCTCGTCAAGGACGCTGATTTCCCTTAATCGAGATCTTTGTCAAGGACACTGATTTCCTTGGGGTTGAAACGAATCGAGGTATTCCTGCAAAGACACTGATTTCCTTGCGGGTCGACGCGAATCGAGAGGTTCTCATCAAGGACGCTGATTTCCCTGAATCGAGATCTTTGTCAAGGACACTGATTTCCTTAGGGTTGAAACGAATCGAGGTATTCCTGCAAAGACACTAATTTCCTCACAGGTCGACACGAATCGAGTGGTTCTCGTCAAGGACGCTGATTTCCCTGAATCGAGATATTTGTCAAGGACACTGATTTCCTTGGGGTTGAAATAAATCGAGGTATTCCTGCAAAGACACTGATTTTCTTGCGGGTCGACGCGAATCGAGAGGTTCTCATCAAGGACGCTAATTTCCCTGAATCGAGATCTTTGTCAAGGACACTGATTTCCTTGGGGTTGAAACGAATCGAGGTATTCCTGCAAAGACACTGATTTCCTTGTGAGTCGACGCGAATCGAGAGGTTCTCGTCAAGGACGCTGATTTCCCTTAATCGAGATCTTTGTCAAGGACACTGATTTCCTTGGGGTTGAAACGAATTGAGGTATTCCTGCAAAGACACTGATTTCCTTGCGGGTCGACGCGAATCGAGAGGTTCTCGTCAAGGACGTTGATTTCCCTGAATCGAGATCTTTGTCAAGGACACTGATTTCCTTGGGGTTGAAATGAATCGAGGTATTCCTGCAAAGACACTGATTTCCTCGTAGGTCGACGTGAATCGAGAGGTTCTCGTCAAGGACGCTGATTTCCCTGAATCGAGATATTTGTCTAGGACACTGATTTCCTTGGGGTTGAAACGAATCGAGGTATTCCTGCAAAGACACTGATTTCCTTATGGGTCGACGCGAATCGAGAGGTTCTCGTCAAGGATGTTGATTTCCCTGAATCGAGATCTTTGTCAAGGACACTGATTTCCTTGGGGTTAAAACGAATCGAGGTATTCCTGCAAAGACACTGATTTCCTTGCGGGTCGACGCGAATCGAGAGGTTCTCGTCAAGGACGTTGATTTCCTTTAATCGAGATCTTTGTCAAGGACACTGATTTCCTTGGGGTTGAAACGAATCGAGGTATTCCTGCAAAGACACTGATTTCCTTGCGGGTCGACACGAATCGAGAGGTTCTCTTCAAGGACGCTGATTTCTCTGAATCAAGATCTTTGTCAAGGACACTGATTTCTTTGGGGTTGAAACAAATCGAGGTATTCCTGCAAAGACACTGATTTCCTTGTGGGTCGACGCGAATCGAGAGGTTCTCGTCAAGGACGCTGATTTCCCTGAATCGAGATCTTTGTCAAGAACACTGATTTTCTTGGGGTTGAAACGAATAGAGGTATTCCTGCAATGACACTGATTTCCTCGCAGGTCGACGCAAATCGAGAGGTTCTCATCAAGGACGCTGATTTCTCTTAATCGAGATATTTGTCAAGGACACTGATTTCCTTGGGGGTCGTTTGTTGACGTCGCATTTGCATCCTGCTGGAGTGAGGAGAAGCGCCGTTGGTGATCTCTAGGCTGTCTGTGAACCGTCGAGATTTGGAACTAGGGGACTTTGCCATGGCTCCGCTTCATTGCGACCTTGAGGTCGGTTGTTGACGTTGTGTCTGCATCCTGCTGGAGTTGAGAAGGAACGTCGTGTTAGTCTTCTGGTATGCAGATATTGCCGCTGAGACCCGACTCTCCCTTTGGTAGAGTTTGTTGGGACATGTGGTTCCCTCTTCGTTTATGCCCATGGATTGTATACAGGGGTCAGTATGGACTCGCCTGTAGGGAAAAAGTTTCATTCTTTCATCATTTTTTTTATTTCTTTCCGCGATGCTCTATCATTTCAGCTTTTTATATCGCGAAAGTCGCGATTGCCCAATCATTTCGGCTATTTTTCGCGGTGCCCAATCATTTCTTCTATTTTCCATTTTTACTCGCTGCTTTTTATTGCGAGTTGCCCAATCATTTGGGCTATTTTGTATGCATATATTTTACTCGCTGATTTTTATTGCGAGTTGTCCAAACATTTCGGCTATTTCATATGCATTTTTTTTAGTATGGAACTCATGGTCTGATACCAATCTTGCATCAGTATCGCTGCGACTGGAATGTTGTCAGGAGCGAATCATCATTTTCCATGAAAGGACTTGGAATTTGACACCGATTTAGGCATCAGTATCGCTACAACTGGGATATGGCTAGGAGAGAATCATCATTTGCCTTTGTTGGTTCGAACAAAGATGGCTTAGCAAACAGGGTTATGGTCCTGTCGACTAAAGCTTTTGACTTCATGAGCCGTAAGGGTCTCATAAAGGTATTTCTCCCTACAAGTCGTGAGGATCTTGTAGGTGCGATTTCTCTTTAGGAATCGTGAGGATTCTTAAGTGTATGTTCTCTTGTAAGTCGTAAAGATCTTGCAAGAGTGTTTTCTCCTTATAAGTCGAGAGGACTTACAACGGTCGTTCACCATGCGATGATATCACTCATTGCTGGTGGGACTCTGTTGAGGAAATGTTTATTCGTGCTCGTGGATTGTATACAAGGGTCAATATTGAACCGCTTGCAGGGCATTCTGTAAGTCCACGTTACCCTTCCCCGGTTCTTTGGGGTTGCAGAAATAGTGAAAAAACAATTTTTCTAGAGGTGGTAACATGGACTCAAAATACGGATCTTTATTAAACAACTACCTAACAACCTAACTAGGAGTTTTACCTACTCGGTTAGGGGGTTATACCTTTCTTGAACTCCTTCGTCTTCGACTCTTTGTGATGTACGGATCGGCTTCACCCGATCATCTCCTCGCGCCGAAGATGGATCCACCCGAAAGTTTCTACCTTTTGGCTTCTTCTTCGAACTTGAAGAAACTAGAACACTTGGCTTGCTAAGCCTTGTGAACTAGAATGAGTAGAGAATTGTTTTGGTGTTTTTATCTCTAAGACAATAGTTCTCAACTCATGAGAGGGGTTTGCCTTGAGCTAGAGAGAGCAAGAGGAAGAGGGAGAGCTTGAGCAAGAGATGGCAAGAGAGAGAAATGAAATGAGAGAATGAGCAAATCTTTTGCCATCCAAGCTCTCATAATCCAAAAACATCATAACAAATAATAATAATTGAGTATAATGTAATGGTTGTTATCATGACAAATGACAATATCATTTCTTGCATTAAATGCAAATGGTGAACAAAACAAGCAAGCACAAGTCAATGCAAACAAATGATAGCCATTATCATGCTGGTGGTCAACAAGTCCAACCTAGTCAACCGGTCAACAAAAGTCAACAAGTCAACAAGGTCAACCTTTCAACCCTAACCATGTCACTATAATACTCAATTAATATTATTGTTAATCATATTTCTAATTCTCATTAGGGTTAAGCAAAAGTCAACAGTCAACAACCCTAATGAGAATTCTCTGCCTCTGTCTCTGTCAACTGTGCATACACACCCGCATCCGCGTTCCGGGGAACACGAATACAAACGAGATAAAATCAATCCCAAAACGTATACTAAGATCTGGCTTAAACCAAAGCCCGCTAGTATTAACCGCCCGGTCACTAAACGTGCACAAGTGCACGGATGTGACCGAACCCTGTCGCAAAACCATGTGACCGGTCGCAAAACCATGCGACCTCTACTCTTTTACCTAAAGGCGAATAGCTCTCTGTGTGGGACTCTAAAGACTCGACACTACGCTGGCAGTGGGTTTAACCACAGACCGCCAGCGGCACTAGCTGTGCGTAACGGCCCCCTAAGTAGATGCCGATAAGAAGACGGACGAGGTGAAACCCATCTGAACTCCTACTGAGCCTGAATGTGACAATCTCCGTACAGTCCGGTGTGTTCGTCTGAGTACATCGCATGGCGAGCCTAGAGGGGTGGTAAACGTCAGTCCCCTAATAGCGGTACAAGTCGTGTCGGAGTGTAGCCCAGAACACCCTGAGATAACACTGGAAACCTATCAGTATATCTCGCTTGCCCTGGCCAGGGACTACTTGTGTAATGGCTCTCCTAGACACAACGCGATGTCAACCCCCAATACCGGGAGAGACGAATCCTGTCTAACCGTCACTGCCTCCAAGTGCTTCGGGACTGCAACCAACTACTACCTTTTCGCACGACTCCTTTAAGCCGTGGTAAGGTAGTAATGAAAGTACAGTGGGAACACACTTGAGGCAAAGTGACAGTGTCAAGTCAGCGGACTAAGCTGTACTTATGTCACCTGGGAACTGACAACTGACGATAGGTATAGTACCAACCAATCAGTTCCCGACGAGTCCTGTCCAGTGTACTCGTAACCTAACGAGCACCCGCATACTATCTCAAGTACGACGTACTGACGGCTGTGGGACAGACCGTCTCCCCTGCTGGGATGAGAAGCGCATACGCTAGTCTACTCCGGAGTATCGATGCCCTGTCTCGATACTCCAATGACTAGGGACCTGTATAAGGATGTGCTTGTAGAAACGAGTGTGACTGCCATCACAACGCTGGTAATCAAGCAAAGATCCTAAGGGCTCTACTAATATGTATAAGAAATATGCTAAAAGAAACACATGCACATATTGAAGTAGAAACAAATCAAGTAGCATACTACCATTTTGAGCAAGATTGTCTATACAAGGTGAATATCCCAAGCTTCCATTAAGTAATATACAAACTAGTATGATACAGTAATGGCCTCTAGGGCATATACACTAACAATCTCCCACTTGCACTAAGGCCATGTACTGGCGTATCGAAGACCTATCATCTCGATCAGCCGCTCGAACTGAGTCTGGGGTAAGGCCTTCGTGAGTGGATCAGCAGTGTTATCTTCCGTAGCAACCCTCCGAACCTTGATCTCCTGGCGATCCACGAACTCCCTGATCAGGTGATACCGTCTCAAGATGTGTCTGGACTTCTGATGGGACCTGGGTTCCTTCGCTAATTTATAGCCCCGTTGTTGTCGCAATACAGAGGTATTGGATCAACAATGGACGGAACCACCTGAAGTTCTGTTAAGAACTTCCTCATCCAGATAGCTTCCTTTGCGGCATTAGCAGCAGCGATGTATTCCGCTTCCATCGTCGAGTCAGCAACGGTTTCCTGTTTGGAACTCTTCCAACACACCGCCCCTCCATTGAGGGTAAAGACAAAACCTAACATGGACTTGGAATCATCCTTGTCACTTTGGAAGCTGGAGTCAGCAAAGGCCTCAATCTGGAGGTCTTTTCCGCTGTACACCAAGAACATCTTCTTAGTCCTTCTCAGGTACTTGAGAATGTTCTTTACCGCTATCCAGTGTTTCTCCCCAGGGTTTGACTGATACCGGCTTACCACACTCAGTGCATAAGCTACATCTGGTCTGGTACACAACATCGCATACATTATAAAGCCTACTGTTCACACCATAATATTGCATTATTGTATTCCCCATTCTTATTATTTTTATAAATAAATATGTACTTTTGACGCATGTCTGCTACATGTTACAGGTTACAGGTTCTTGGACAGGAAACAGTGAAAACGATGTAAAGACGATGAAAATATGGACTTTTGACCGACAAATAGGAGGATCTTAGTCAAGCCTACATCGAAAGACAGTTCAAAATTAACAAGGCAACGCAAGATCCCAAAATGTCAAGGCAAACGGTTAAAAAGCCATTGCAAATTGTTCACTGAAGATCTGGAACCAACCTGGAAGCCCAAATGGAAAAGGACATATAGAAACAGGAAGACAAAGTCACCAGAAGACAACAAAGAAAATTACAGGATCCAAGGCTTCTTGTTGACCGCGGAACCGCGGCCAAACAGGGCCTCGGGCCGCGGTTCCGCGGCCAGATTAAGGAAATAAAAAAATAGATTTTTGCCATATTGTGTTGGCGGCGTTGACTAGTCAACCTAGGGCTATTTTTGTAAATTTAGACATGCGGTTCAAGATGTAACCTAGGGTTTCTATTTCCTATAAATAGAACTCTAAAGCTTGTAATTTCTTATGCCTCCCTTTACTGAATAAAATTTAGAAATCTTTTGGAGAGCATCGGTGTTTCTTCTCCATTCAGAAATTCAGATCTGACAACCCTGCATGGATGATTGGAGGGACGCATCTGTAAGTGATTTAATTTCTTGCCTTAGTGTAGATTTAAATTCCTTGCCCTAGGTAGATTTAATTTCATGCCCTAGGAACTTGTTTAGGGTTTAGCTTTTGGGAAGGATTTTGAGAGATGAGATCTCTCATCCCTTTCTTACCCACAAAATATTTACAATAGGACTCCATGCATACATGCACATACCGCTCCCTACGGCACTCTATCCCTCGAGGTAGCGGTGATACCGTAGTATAAAGGCCCGGGTGTGATGTTTTCCATGGAGGTTAGGGTAAGGATCTCTAAAGAAAGGACAAGAACCTAGAGGAAGGAACACCTTCCCGAACGGATCTAATCCACTTTATTGATAATTACCATAACTCCTCATAGATCTTCATTCGGGTATTGAAAGCGGTGAGATTTAATTACATTTCTAAACCATCCCTAAATCTAGCCCTAGCAAGAGTAGATCTAGATAATTGCCCTAGGTTAATTAGATTTTTAGATTTAATAATTAATCCGAACACCCTTCGGAATTAACTCGTAAGAACGAATCGGAAATTCACAAAATCCCTGTGGACCGACCCGTACTCACCGGCTAGCTTCATGCGACGCCGTTCTTGATTGCGGTTACAAATATTTTTGATCTATCTTTTAGAAAGCGCAAGTACGCTGAATCACTACAATCAAATGGCGCCGTTGCCGGGGATGGCGTAGAATTTTCTTTTCGCAATTTCGGGTTAATCATAAAATTTAAAAATTCATAAAAATCTGAAAAAAATCAAAAAAATATAAAAATATATATAATTTATTATTTTTGGAAGGGATACTTTGTGGTTGAATTTTTTGCAGGATATACAGAATCGGATCTGGAAAATTCCAGAAAGCTAAACATAAAAAGGGGTATCGGAACAGAAGGGATTTTAACTAACAGAAGAGCACAAAAATTTTGGAGTCTTGAACCGCCCATCCGACCGCGATCCCGCGGCCAAAACCCACCTTAGGCCTCGGAACCGCGGCCATCTTGTCGATTTGTCGCACCAAAAAATTTCTGGGGCACTGTGCAGTTAATGTGACCGCGAAATCGCGGTGGGAGCCACGTTTTGCCGCGGAAGGGCGGTGGAATAGTGACATCATCAGACCAACTTTGCTCTGTAAGATCTTCTGTTCATCCTCTGTAATTTTTGAAATATATTTTCTGAAAAATTCCTGCAGGATTTTGTGCACATTAAAAATATATTCCCTTCCAAATAACGATCTTGTGCAGGATTTTTGGGCCCCGCTTGAAATGAAATTAGATTGCAAGTAATATTTTGTTGTTGCATATCTTTTCTATAAAATATTTTGCTGTTGCATATCTTTTCTCTAAAATATTTTGCAACAAAATTTTTCCAAATAAAGAGAAAGAAAAAAATCAATGAAAAATGAAAATAAAAAGGACAAATATTTTATAGAACTTGCAAAATTTTTTTTAGCCCCAAATAAATCCTTGCACTACCCAACCTTCCTTCTTGTCACCTTTCTTCTTCCAACATGGGTACCCCACATAATAAATCATTAGCCGAACTTTGGTATCCCGAACCTAATTTTGAGTCTTACGTCAATTTGTTCGGTCAATTTAAAAACGATCCTTCCTTGCCAAAAATTTCGTTGAAAGATCAAATAGAGGCGTCTAGGAGAAACAGTTTGACTTTTCAACCCACTTTGTGTCGACCAAGTCCATCTTTACCACCTACATATGTTGACACCACTTTTCCAAGTCCTGCTGTAACTTCTAAGCCAATGTCCATTGCTGAGCACATTGCTCAATCTCGCAGCCGATCTTTCACCCCTCTCCACTCATACAGTTCTAGGGATCAACACGACTATTCACCTTTTTATCCATATGTTGACCCTACCCCTGCCCAACCACCCACTTCCTACCAGTCTTACCCGACTTTCCCACCGTCACTAGACCCTGTTTCTACACAGCCTTTTGGGGGTTTCACATATCCAAACAATTTTGAATCTTTTACCGAAACCCCCTCACCACCCAAGTCTAGTTTGGAAGAGTCGTTGGAGGCTTATATTGCTGCAATAAACAAAATGGTGAGGAATGTGGAAACATCCATGGCCGCGCTTATGCAACCGAGTGAACCGGTAGCTAGTTTCCAACTAGCTCCAAATTTTCCAATGTATGAGGAGGCGGTTGGACAGAGAGAGAATGTGAGAGGATTTCCAAATCAAACCTACCCATACCCAATTGAATCCAACAACTCCAATTTTCAAACATGTGTCCAAAATGATGAGTTCTGGGACTTGGTAGTGCTTGATTTGCCAAATTGTGAGGAACCCCTTTCGAGTGAAACCGCACCTAATCCTTTCGATCTTTACACCTCCACTCTAGAACCTAAATCGATAAATATCCATGCTTTTGATGGGGTGTCTAAAGAAATTGATTTTCACTTGATTGAGGATATAGACGCCGGGAATATTTCGGATGATGAACCTGTCGATTTGCTTGAAATTTTATGTTCAAATCATCATCCTGAGTTATTAAATGTTTCTCCGGAATCTCATATGCGTCTAGATTTTGATGATAATGGCATGGATGAGTTGAATATTGAGGATAGTATCGAGGAGAGTCTTGAGGATAATATTGAGGTTGAACCATTTTTATTTGATGTGTCTGATTTTCCAATTCATCCTCCTGAATCTTTGACTGTTATATCACCCTCCCTCCTTCCCATCGTTCCGACCCCGCTTGAAGACTGTGAGCTTGAAACCTTTTCCTTTGAATCTGACACAATTCTCACAGACGATGACACCTACGAGTGTTTCACTTTTTCGGACGATGTTGATGATTCACCGCCCGAGTTTGAGTCCTTTACATTTTCAGATGAGCCATCAGACTCGGTTGATTATAGTAGTTTCGAACCATTGATGGAATCTTTCAAGTTCGAAACAGTTTACTACGGTGAGAAAGATACTATCCCTAATTCACTCCCTTTCATCCGTTCTATCTTTCCGACCGTACAAATGACCGTTACGCTTTCATCTCCTATACCAAGTTCGGCGTACCCATGTTTTCTTGCGAATCTTGATGGATTTGATCCCATTTCTCGATGAGTAGATAGGTTAGCGCAATCGCTTATAACATATCGGTCATCACATATTGCGCTAATTTATTTACTAAATTTACACCCTCAAGATCGTACTCCACTTCCTTCTTCTTTTCGCCATTCTTCTCCCCCACCGAGACCGTATTCTACCATTCTTCTTTCCACACGGTCTCGCGTGCTTCTCATTTTCTTGCACCAACTATACCATTTCCACGATAAGATTTTTGAATGGTTGGTGCTAACCTTTGGCTTGTGTAAGGCCAAGCTTAAGTTTGGGGGGGATTCTTGTTGTATATATGTATATATCTTTTTGTTTTCTTTTTTCTATAAAAAAAATTCAAAAAAATTCAAAAAAATAAAAACAAAAAAAAAATTTATAAATAAATAAACAGGGGAGTGCCAGTATTTTGACCCTCTTGGTTTAGTATGACAGTGAGAACAATGTCAAGTTCAAGTTTGGGGGTATGCTCGGTACGTCTTCTTCCTTCGCATTCATTTGTACATATTTTTGCATGTGCATATTTATTTGAAAACCCATAAAAATTTGAAAAATTTCAAAAATTATAAAAATAATTGTATTCAACTTTGGCCATATTTGACTTAAGTTTGACAAATAGGTTAACTGGCTAGGAACAACTAGATCTTAGACTTAGTGAATTAAAAACCCTAAAGATAACCTTCTTTAAAAGTTTAACGGTAGAGAGTATATGCCTTGTAGTTTATTTAGAAATAGGCAAATTTTGGGTTCACTTCTTGGGCTAAGTCAAAATGAGGGAAGAGTATTGATGTTCTTATTAGAGTATAAGTTTGAAAAATAGTTCCTAGCTTAAGTCTAGATTCTGAAAACGATATACCCTACAATTTGCACAATCACGCACCTTGAAACTTGGAATAGTAGAAGAGACCTTGAAATGCTCTTGTCTAAAGTCCTTAGTGCAATGAAAATAAAAATATATATATCAGTGTGAATAAAGAATAAAAAAATGGGCACTGGTTCTTGTGATTACTTAAGGCTGTAAAAATAGAAAAATATTTAGCGAGGGTGCTTCATCACCTAGTGCCTTAAACCAACTGGTTTGGGAGTCACTGCTAAAAGCCTTAGGTGTTGCAAGACTAGAAAGTACGCTTTAATGTGCAAACACATCTTGTAATCGGTCGTTGGTACCTCAAGAAGTATTAACGGTCGCATGAAGGATGTGTAAGCAAAATTCAATTAAAAATTCACTAATTAATAAGTGCTTTGGACAATGGACGAGAGTATGATTGCTTGATTTGAATTTCCAAGTGTAGGGGTGATTTATACACACACGTGGGGATATGTGATTGGAGTTTAGATGAGAGAAAGGAATGAAAAATAGAACTTGTATCTTTAGTAAGGGTTGATAAAAATTCCTAAGTGGAGATGAAACCCTAGAAGGAAAACTTAAGAAATGCCGAAAGCTAAGTAAGTCTATAGGATATATATAATCTTAAGTTAGATGATGAGGAAGTGTGAAGAATGTGGGTGGATAATTTACGGGTCGAAGATAATAGAATTCCTTGTTAGAAGACCTAATTGGAGAACTAAAATTAATGGGACGAATTGATAGGATTTTGTGGGTGTAATCCACTGAAAACCCTCAGGAGACAACACTCCTCCTACTAGGGACACCTAGAGGTTTAACGGCTTGTTGCACGTGCTCAGTGCAATCGCGTTTTCCTGCGAAAGTGCGGCTAGGTTAGATTTTTATCGAGAATAAATAAAATAATAAGTTTGCTCGAGGGCGAGCAAAAGATAAGTTTGGGGGTATTTGTTCACACCATAATATTGCATTATTATATTCCCCATTCTTATTCTTTTTATAAATAAACATGTACTTTTGACGCATGTCTGCTACATGTTACAGGTTACAGGTTCTTGGACAGGAAACAGTGAAAACGATGTAAAGACGATGAAAATATGGACTTTTGACCGACAAATAGGAGGATCTTAGTCAAGCCTACATCGAAAGACAGTTCAAAATTAACAAGGCAACGCAAGATCCCAAAATGTCAAGGCAAACGGTTAAAAAGCCATTGCAAATTGTTCACTGAAGATCTGGAACCAACCTGGAAGCCCAAATGGAAAAGGACATATAGAAACAGGAAGACAAAGTCACCAGAAGACAACACAAAAAATTACAGGATCCAAGGCTTCTTGTTGACCGCGGAACCGCGGCCAAACAGGGCCTCGGGCCGCGGTTCCGCGGCCAGATTAAGGAAATAAAAAAATAGATTTTTGCCATATTGTGTTGGCGGCGTTGACTAGTCAACCTAGGGCTATTTTTGTAAATTTAGACATGCGGTTCAAGATGTAACCTAGGGTTTCTATTTCCTATAAATAGAACTCTAAAGCTTGTAATTTCTTATGCCTCCCTTTAATGAAAAAAATTTAGAAATCTTTTGGAGAGCATCGGTGTTTCTTCTCCATTCAGAAATTCAGATCTGACAACCCTGCATGGATGATTGGAGGGACGCATCTGTAAGTGATTTAATTTCTTGCCTTAGTGTAGATTTAAATTCCTTACCCTAGGTAGATTTAATTTCATGCCCTAGGAACTTGTTTAGGGTTTAGCTTTTGGGAAGGATTTTGAAAGATGAGATCTCTCATCCCTTTCTTACCCACCAAATATTTACAATAGGACTCTATGCATACATGCACATACCGCTCCCTACGGCACTCTATCCCTCGAGGTAGCGGTGATACCGTAGTATAAAGACCCGGGTGTGATGTTTTCCATGGAGGTTAGGGTAAGGATCTCTAAAGGAAGGACAAGAACCTAGAGGAAGGAACACCTTCCCGAATGGATCTAATCCACTTTATTGATAATTACCATAACTCCTCATAGATCTTCATTCGGGTATTGAAAGCGGTGAGATTTAATTACATTTCCAAACCATCCCTAAACATAACCCTAGCAAGAGTAGATCTAGATAATTGCCCTAGGTTAATTAGATTTTTAGATTTAATAATTAATCCGAACACCCTTCGGAATTAACTCGTAAGAACGAATCGGAAATTCACAAAATCCCTGTGGACCGACCCGTACTCACCGGCTAGCTTCATGCGACGCCGTTCTTGATTGCGGTTACAAATATTTTTGATCTATCTTTTAGAAAGCGCAAGTACGCTGAATCACTACAATCACCTACCGCAGAAGCGTAGGGTATAATAGACATGCGATCCCTTTCCAAATCAGTCTTGGGAGACATCTCTTTGGAGAGGGTGATCCCGTAACAAGCCGGTAGGTTACCGCGCTTGGAATCTTCCATACTGAATCTTTTCAGTATGGTGTCGATGTACCTGGACTGCGAAAGTCCTAACATCCTCTTGGATTTATCACAATGGATCCGGATCCCCAGAATGTACGTGGCATCACCCAGGTCTTTCATGGAGAACCTGTGTGACAAGAACCCCTTGACAGATTGTAGCATAGGAATGTCATTTCCTATCAAAAGAATGTCATCCACGTATAGTACGAAGAATACGACAGTTCTTGCTATAAATCTACTGTAGATGCATGGTTCATCTGGATTTTTGATAAAGCCAAATTCCTTGACTGTCTCATCAAAGCAGATGTTCCAACTCCGCGATGCCTGCTTTAGTCCATAGATGGACTTAAGCAACTTGCACACCTTTCCGCTGCTCCCACTCTGAATGAAACCCTCTGGCTGGTCCATATAGACACACTCCTCTAAATTTCCATTTAGAAAAGCGGTCTTTACGTCCATCTGCCAAATCTCATAATCGTGGAAGGCAGCAATGGCAAGAAGGATCCGAATGGATTTCAGCATAGCCACTGGAGAAAAGGTTTTGTCATAGTCCAAACCAGGTCTTTGACGAAAACCCTTTGCAACAAGTCTAGCCTTATAGGTCTCAACCTGTCTATCTACACCAATCTTTCTTTTGAAGATCCATTTGCATCCTATGGGTTTTACCCCGTCTGGAGCAACGTCCAAAATCCATACTTTGTTGGTATACATGGACTCCATTTCGGTCCGCATTGCATCCAGCCATTTTACCGAGTCAACGCTCTGAACGGCCTGCTGGAAGCTAGTAGGCTCATCATAATCAATGATGCAATCCTCTCTATCCCCGTCTATGAGAAAACCGTAGTATCTCTCGAGCGGATGAGACTGCCTACTACTCCTGCGGAGCGGCGTAGGAATGTCCTGTTCTTTCGAACCCTCTGGTTCTACTAAGCTTTCAGTAATAGTCCGTGGTTCTGGATTTTCTTCCAGTTCTACTGCGCTCCCACTTATCTGATTTTCCAAAAATTCAGTTTCCAAGAAGCAGGCATGACGAGAAACAAAAACCTTTTGTTCCTCTTCGCAATAGAAGAAATATCCCTTGGAGTTCTTTGGATATCCCACAAACTTGCACTGTACTGAGCGTGCCTCGAGTTTGTCCGCATGCTGCTTTTTAACAAAAGCTGGACATCCCCATGCCTTAATGTGCTTAAGATAGGGTTTCTTTCCACACCACATCTGATATGGTGTGGTAGGCACAGTCTTAGTTGGAACTCGGTTCAAAAGATATGCAGCTGATTCCAGTGCATATCCCCAGAATGATCGCGGTAACTCAGCGTTACTCATCATGGAACGTACCATATCCAATAGGGTCCGGTTCCGTCTCTCCGATACACCGTTGTGTTGCGGAGTGTATGGAGGAGTAAGCTGAGAGAGAATACCATTCTCTTTTAGGTAATCCAGGAACTCGGCACTCAAGTATTCACCACCTCGATCAGATCTCAGTGTCTTGATACTTTTGCCGGTTTGTTTTTCTACCTCATTCTTATATTCCTGGAATTTTCCAAAGGCTTCGCATTTATGTTTCATTAAGAAGACATATATGTACCTTGAAAAGTCATCCGTACAAGTAATGAAGTAAGAAAAACCGCTTCGCGCATGTGTAGACATTGGACCGCACACGTCGCTGTGTACGAGTCCCAAGAGTTCGCTCGCTCTTACTCCGTGTCCAGTGAACAGAGTCTTTGTCATCTTTCCTTTGAGACAGGATTGACAAGTTGCATATGATTGATATTGGAACGGATCCAAATATCCTTCTGTATGTAACTTAGTCAATCTTCTCTTATTGATGTGACCCAGTCTACAATGCCATAAGAAAGCCTGATTAGTTTTCGGAGACTTTCTTTTGTGTGTATTCTGGACATTGAAAATCTGTGGTTGGTTTAATACGTATATACCATTGCTTAATGTACCTGACCCAATCAGAACTTGATTAAGGTGAATGTTCACAACATTACTTACAAATGCAAATTCATAACCTTCTTTACATAATAAAGATACAGAAATGATATTACAAGTTGCATTGGGTACAAAATAGCAATTACGTAAAACCAAAACGTGTTCATATGACAAGCCTAGGTGATAGTACCCCACGGACTCAGCATCCATGCCAGCTCCGTTTGCAACTCTGAGGGTCATATCACCTGCCTTCAAAACCCTACGCTTTCTCAGTGCCTGCAAAGAATTACAGATATGAGATCCTGATCCGGTATCCAATACCCAGGAAGTAGAGTTTATTGAAAGACGGTTTTCAATAACATACACACCTGAAGCCGAAGCCGCAACTTGCTTTGGATCCTGGTTTCTGGCCTTCCAAGCCCTGCAATCTTTCTTCCAGTGCCCCTTCTTATGACAATAGAAGCATTCTTCCTTACCCACAAGCTGCCCCGCTATCTTTGTTGCCTTTGCTTTTCCCTTCGTATCCACTTTACTAACACCGCCCCTTGGTTTAGCGGGGGCTTTCTTCTTCTTTCCCTTGGCTTTCATCTTGGACTTAGAAGAGGAAGATCCTCCAACAAACAAAGTGGATATTTCCCTACCTTTCTGTAGGGTGCCCTCTGCACTCCTCAGCATGTTGAGGAGCTCCGGAAGTTCAACTTCTTTTCCTTGCAAGTTGAAGTTCTGGATAAACTGGGCGTAAGTGGAAGGAAGGGACTGGAGAATCAAGTCCGTGTAGAGCTCTTTCTCTAACATGGTCCCAAGGTCCGCGAGCTCCTCAATGAAGCCAATCATCTTAAGCACGTGTTCCGCTACCGATGATCCGATGGCCAACCTTGCCGAAAACAACTTCTTCGACACTTCGTATCTTGCGATACGAGATTGCTCTCCATACAGTTCTTTTGTATGGAGAAATATGGATTCTAGGTCCATATTCTCATGCCTCCTCTGATGTTCATTGTCCATAGAGGCAAGCACGAGGCACTTGGCCTTCGCGCAATCGATCTCCCAGGTCTTACGGATTTCCCTATCCGCAACGCTGGAGGTGGGACCTGGGACAGGGGGAGCTTTGGTGGTAAGAAGATACCCCAGCTTGTCGTAAGTGATTGCCATTTTGACATTCCTGAGTCAATCATTGTAGTTTGGCCTTGTCAGTATATTTTTATCTAGAAGTAACTTAAGTCTGGTCATGTCGATTGGTCGCTGCAATTAGGAGAAAGAGAAGAAACACTCAGCATGATACTCTTGCAAGTTTAGAGTGGTTTTTAGTTTGTCTAAACAGGATGGCTCCCACTGTATCTCGAATTCCTCCTCAAACCAAAAAGGAAGAATTAGTCAGAATCAATCTCACCGTACAATACTTGCTTAACCGTTCAGCCAGACCAGTGTTGGTACTTCGAGGGAGGTTTTCCAACGCTTTCGCGAAGTTCCTTAATTAAATAACCTCTTTTCCCTGGGGGCGTAGCCCCGCTAACACCTTTCTAGACACCTACTTGGTTTATAGCATTGATCGTTAAGTGAGAAATTTTCCGAGGAGTAGCATATACACACAGTAGGATCGGGATCCAAATATCATCGCGTGACAAAACTGAAGGAATCCTACCAGAATCATCACACTCCAAATGGTATGCAGCGCTAGCAAGTTTCAGGTTCTTTTGAAACTCCCGATGTGGATTTTTGCCCCATGCTCTTATGACCTTGACTTTGGCCAACAAATCATAAGTCACATGTCAAGTTCTACCCGTTATTCTCCAGGTTAATTTGAACCCACTCGTACCTACCCTTGACTTTAGCCAACAAGGCGGTACGACTGTCCCAAACCAACGCATCTATCTATGCTGCACATGAATACCCAATAGCTACCAATCACTATACCTTGACTTTGGCCAACAAACATAGCTTGAATACTATTGACTATTCATGTGAAACGACGGAGGGCTACGAATGGTTTTGGCGAAACCGTGAACGTAGTGAACTTGATATAATCGATGGAACGAGATAGCTTTTAAAAGGAGTGGCTCAAGCTCCGCATTTAAAAGTTGGTTTTTGAAAAGAACCAAGTGGTTTTGAAAGTGTTCCAATGACTTTACTTTGGTTTATTTTCTTGCATTAATTCTTTTTAATGCGTCCCATCATTTAATCCTACCATTGCAGAAAACAACCAAAATATGACGTACGCTTATGCCATCCGCATTCGCCACGGGGCCCCGTCATTACCCGTTAGGTTACTTAACTAACGACAGAGCGGGGGCTGGACTAGCGCGGATGCAAAACATAAGCAACGCCTAAATAGTTATCATATATAGATATATTGCAATGATAGCCAATCCAGATCATAGATGAACACATTGGATATACTAGGAATCCGCAATTCGTACGAGCCTGTAACGAAAAGCGGATTACACGGTCGCGGTGAATAGCCAATACCCCGCCCAAGACCCCTACGGGTGCGGCAAACTACCCGCCAAATACCCGAAGCGAAGCAACCTCCCTCAACTCGTGAGTAGGCCACTTGGCACTTCGAGGTACCCGGTAGTTTGTGCACCCCCTCCATGGGTCTATCCTAGGAGCAAAAACAGTAAAAGAAATTATACAATGACGGCTACAACCTCACCCCGGTTGTGCGGCCAAATAAATAATATTACATCAATTACAAATTTACATGAATTGAAAGAAAAGAAAAACTCTCATCTCACAACCCCCCGGCTATTCACCCGCAACAATCTAATGAATTCATATACACATACCATCAATATTACATATCACAAATATGTATAACCCCCACTAATCGACGTATAGCGATTAGCAGACGTTCAATACATATATCACATCACAGAAATAAACCCGTTAGCTTAAGCCTTTAGAAGTTCGATCAAAATACGGATTTTTGAGCCCCAAAAACAAATTTTGCTTTCTGGAAAATCTGGGCTGAAAAAACATATTGTAAAAATCCTAAAACACCCCTATGACCACACTGCAAGGAAAATCGTCCACGGCCGAGTCAACTCGGCCGCGGATCCGCGGCGGGAGCAAGCTCCTGCCGCGGTTCCGCGGCGCTTTGATTGGCTCTCTGGACCATTTTCCTACAGTGTGCTCTAAAAACCCTGAGTCGAATTTTAAGGTAAGATTTATTATTTTTGGAACAGAGGAAAAACTCGACAGAAAGTATGCAACCCGGGCGTGTTTCGCGACTTTTCTCCGATCGAACTTCTACTTACTTTGCTAACATATTAGATAGTGTTTAACTAGGCTCTGATACCACTATAAGTCCACGTTACCCTTCCCCGGTTCTTTGGGGTTGCGGAAATAGTGAAAAAATAATTTTTCTAGAGGTGGTAACATGGACTCAAAATACGGATCTTTGTTAAACAACTACCTAACAACCTGACTGGGAGTTTTACCTACTCGGTAAGGGGGTTATACCTTTCTTGAACTCCTTCGTCTTCGACTCTTTGTGATGTACGGATCAGCTTCACCTCGTCGTCTCCTCGCGCCGAAGATGGATCCACCCGAAAGTTTCTACCTTTTGGCTTCTTCTTCGAACTTGAAGAAACTAGAACACTTGGCTTGCTAAGCCTTATAAACTAGAATGAGTAAAGGATTGTTTTGGTGTTTTTATCTCTAAGGCAATGGTTCTCAACTCATGAGAGGGGTTTGCCTTGAGCTAGAGAGAGCAAGAGGAAGAGGGAGAGCTTGAGCAAGAGATGGCAAGAGAGAGAAATGAAATGAGAGAATGAGCAAACATTTTGCCATCCAAGCTCTCATAATCCAAAAACATCATAACAAGTAATAATAATTGAGTATAATGTAATGGTTGTTATCATGACAAATGACAATATCATTTCTTGTATTAAATGCAAATGGTGAACAAAACAAGCAAGCACAAGTCAATGCAAACAAATGATAGCCATTGTCATGATGGTGGTCAACAAGTCCAACCTAGTCAACCGGTCAACAAAAGTCAACAAGTCAACAAGGTCAATCTTTCAACCCTAACCATGTCACTATAATACTCAATTAATATTATTGTTAATCATATTTCTAATTCTCATTAGGGTTAAGCAAAAGTCAACAGTCAACAACCCTAATGAGAATCCTCTGCCTCTGTCTCTGTCAACTGTGCATACACACCCGCATCCGCGTTTCGGGGAACACGAATACAAACGAGATAAAATCAATCCCAAAACGTATACTAGGATCTGGCTTAAACCAAAGCCCGCTAGTATTAACCGCCCGGTCACTAAACGTGCACAAGTGCACGGATGTGACCGAACCCTGTCGCAAAACCATGCGACCTGTCGCAAAACCATGCGAGCTCTACTCTTTTGCCTAAAGGAAAATAGCTCTCTGTGTGGGACTCTAAAGACTCGACACTACGCTGGCAGTGGGTTTAACCACAGACCGCCAACGGCACTAGCTGTGCGTAACGGCCCCCTAAGTAGATGCCGATAAGAAGACGGACGAGGTGAAACCCATCTAAACTCCTACTGAGCCTGAATGTGACAATCTCCGTACAGTCCGGTCTGTTCGTCTGAGTACATCGCATGGCGGGCTTAGGGGGATGGTAAACGTCAGTCCCCTAATAGCGGTACAAGTCGTGTCGGAGTGTAGCCCAGAACACCCTGAGATAACACTGGAAACCTACCAGTATATCTTGCTTGCCCTAGCCAGGGACTACTTGTGTAATGGCTCTCCTAGACACAGCGCGATGTCAACCCCCAATACCGGGAGAGACGAATCCTGTCTAACCGTCACTGCCTCCAAGTGCTTCGGGACTGCACTCAACTACTACCTTTTTGCACGACTCCTTTGAGCCATGGTAGGGTAGTAATCAAAGTACAGTGGGAACACACTCGAGGCGAAGTGATAGTGTCAAGTCAGCAGACTAAGCTGTACTCATGTCACCTGGGAACTGACAACTGACGATAGGTATAGTACCAACCAATCAGTTCCCGACGAGTCATGTCTAGTGTACTCGTAACCTAACGAGCACCCTCATACTATCTCAAGTACAACGTACTGACGGCTGTGGGACAGACCGTCTCCCCTGCTGGGATGAGAAGCGCATACGCTAGTCTACTCCGGAGTATCGATGCCCTGTCTCGATACTCCAACGACTAGGGACCTGCATAAGGATGTGCTTGTGGATTACCCAGCCCCCACGAGTGTGACTGCCATCACAACGCTGGTAATCAAGCAAAGATCCTAAGGGCTCTACTAATATGTATAACCAATATGCTAAAAGAAACACATGCACATATTGAAGTAGAAACAAATCAAGTAGCATACTACCATTTTGAGCAAGATTGTTTATACAAGGTGAATATCCCAAGCTTCCATTAAGTAATATACAAACTAGTATGATACAGTAATGGCCTCTAGGGCATATACACTAACACATTCTGGGAAAGGATATGGCTTAAGAACAGGTTCAGATCCCTGTAGCTTAAGGCTTTTGAATCTTATGAGCCGTGAGGGTCTCGTAAGAGGGTTCTCCTTACGAGTCGTGGGGATCTCGTAAGTGTAATTTCTCCTTAAGAATCGTGGGGATCCCTAAGTGCGTTGCTCCTTTGCGAGTCGTAAGGATCTCACGTAGGTAGTTTTCTCCTTACAAGGTCGAGAGGACCTTGCAGGTATCTTTTAACGAGATTGCGCCCTTTCGGGTGTTCACAAACTCGCCGGTAGCCCTGCTGTTTTTACTCACGGAGCCCTTTCAGGTTTTCATCCGTGCCCATTTTGCTTGTGGAAATACATCCGTTTTTTTTAACGAGTCTGCGCCCTTTCGGGTTTTCACAAACTCACCGATAGCCCTGCTGTTTTTACTCACGGCGCCCTTTTGGGTTTTCATCCGTGCCCATTTTGCTTATGGACATACCGTTTTTTTTTGGTTCAAGTGGGATATTCCACTTGACTGCAGGACTCGTTTGTAAGCCCCTTGATATCCTTTCTATTCTTTGAGAAGAAAGGACCATCTTACGTAGAGATTCTTCCTCCAGTGAGAAATATGCCCCCTGTGTATACCTCCGGGAGAGCGAGTACCCACACCGTCGCTATTTTGGTGACAGGTTGTTTCAAAGTCGCTCATTTTTTTTGTTGAGCGTCGGCGACAAATACCACCTTACCTTCACTTTTCATTCATCTTCATCAGATGATGAAGGGTCTTAACTCAGCTGATCCAATCGAGTCATTTTATCCATGAGCACTTCGAAGGTTGTCGGCTTGAAGAGGGCCATATACGAGGACGCCTTCGAATTTGGGTTAAGGGTGGCTATGAGCATTCCCATGGCTGCAACTTCATCAATGCGTTGCTTGTATTTGACCAGAGATTTCGCCATCGAGTAACACATTGTACCCAAGTCTCATTCGGTCTAACCCTTTCGTTGACCAGTGCCGTCACAGTAGTGCATTTATTCACACTAGCGAATCTGTGACACGAGGGCATCTCCATTTTGTCGAAGGTATTCATGGAGTCATTCGGGAGTTCCACATACCGTTCGAAGACAATGCCCGCCAGACAGCCGATGAACTATTAGAGGAGAAGTATATCAGTATCGCCGCACATGGGTTCAAATCACGCAATGTGCCGGCGAGAATTCTCAGTTCCTTTGTACATGTGGCACATTGGAAGTGTGTACTCTGGCGGGTACTGTATTTGATTGTGCCATGTCGGATACGGTCGACCAATCTTGATTGATCTATTTACGGCTTCACTGGCGTAGTGAGCTTCGATTTGCTGAGCGATATATTCGTTCAGCTTTGCTTTTAGGAATCATTTCCTCCTCAGCCCTTGATGAGCTTTACAGAGGATTTGAAATGTCATCCTTATCTTTAAGACCGACTACCGGCAGTTCATCTGCCACTGGTTCTGATTGAACCATCATTCCAGCCATATTTTGAATCAGAAGGGCCATCTGGTTCATTTTAGTGGACATTTCTTTCGCTTCTGCATCTCCCTTTTTCAGAGCGTGCTTTAGGAAATCAATATCTGACTCCTTCTCTATTCTTTCTCCAGGTGCGTCTTCGGGATTTTCCTTAGACGATGGATTAGCGAGTGGTGCCGCCTGAGCAAGCATCTCCTGCAGCTTTTCACGTTGCAGTTGAACTTTTGTTAAGGACCGAGTTTGAGGTCGGTGACTAGTAGAAGCTCGAACTTCGTCTTTGGAATTCACCACATAGACCATGTGAACTACCATGCCCCCAGGCTTTGAGTGTTTGGAGTTTTGGCCTTTGGAGTTTGCTTCGGGTACTTGAGCTTTATTGGGCCTCCTTTTTTGTGAAAAGCCGCTTTGGTTTTAGGAGGAACCGTTGTATCAGGAACCGTCTTGGGATGAGTCCCCTTGTATTTGAAAGAGGATTTGTCAGAATTTGGCTGACGTCTAGGGAAAAAGCCGCGGTTGACGACAGAGACCTTCACTTGCTTCTGCACTTTATATATAGATGAGGAAAGTTGCTTTAGGGAGTGAACTGGTTTCTGCTCTCGTGGGATCTCCATGGGCTGCGGAGATTTCTTCAATATTGCGGTAGGAGAATTTTGTCTGACCCTTCATAACAATTTGAAGCTGTTCCCGGTTGGAACAATATTCACAACTGGGGTTGAAACAGGACCATACGGAGAACTTCCCCCAGCTCATTTTGTATGATGCCGATATCGATGTCGACCATTTATTACGGCCGGGATTTGATTAGCCTGAGGATTTTACCGAGCCTGCCCCCTATTTCTTATGAGAGCTTGAATATTTTGCCCCCTGCGTCGACCTTGGTCCTTGGCATGTGCCAGTTGTTTGAGGACTAATTCCGTCGGCAAAGTTGTTGTTTGGGGAACCAGCCTGTAGAAGACAGACTTCCTCTGGGATTCCACCATCGGCGTTGAGGCACCGAGGGTGGGAGGTGGGAGTATCGGTCCAAAAAGAAGCCCATTGATTTCTTGAAGAGCCGGATCGCAGAGATTTGAGCATGCAAGTGGCCCGTACTTGACTCCACCAGATATGACAGAGCCTGAGTTGCTAAGGTGGGAGAAAACGCCATTCTTTATAGAGACGAAACGCCGGCTTCAGTATCCCCTCCCCTAAGGGCAACCACAAACATATATACCGCGATTATTTGATCGCGGAAAAACACGACACACGAAATATGGAGTGGAAAGAGGAAAATGTCCTACCGGGCATGCCAGAATCTGTTCTCCACCGAAAACCGGAAAGACAAATGTCTTGCCTAAATTTTGGGGGCAGATGCTATTTGGTTTTATCCTTCCACCTCTCCGAAGATGCCAAGTTGATTTATAACACCGTGTATCGGAGGTTCAGACAGATGTGGCCATTGTAGCAGACTTCATCAGTGTCCCCCTCGTTTGAGGGGGTTTTGATAGTGGGGACGCTCTTCCCTGCAGGCGCAACCCTCTGCAGTTAATTACACTACCGCATCGCGGCAACAACTTTCTCCTTCTCCAGATGGTCACTTCATGTCGTGTAAGTTTGTTTTGTTTTTGGTTGCCCGTGGATTGTATACGGAGACTAATCTATATTGTCGCCCGTAGGGTGTGGATTAGTCCAAATCCGTATTTTCTTATATTTGGGTTTGGGTTGGGTTTAAGGATCGTTAGTCTTGTTTTAGACTAAGATCAACTCAAACGTTTGTTGAGGATACGTTAGTCTAATTTTAGACTAAGATCTACTCAACAGGATCATTTAGATCCAACAAAAGAGCATTCGGGCTCTATTGTTTTAGTTTAGGGACATTGCGGTCCCTTGGGTTTAAGGACATCATAATCCAGTTTAAAGACATCATAGTCTGTAAAGTTTAAAGACATCATAGTCTATGAGTTTAAGGACCTCACAATCCATGGTAGTTTAGAGACATCATAGTCTGTAAAGTTTAAGGACATCATAGTCCATGAGTTTAAGGACCCCATAGTCCGTAAAGTTTAAGGACATCATAGTCCATGAGTTTAAGGACCCCACGGTCCGTAAAGTTTAAGGACATCATAGTCCAGTTTAAAGACGTCATAGTCTGTGTGGTTTTGGTTCAACCGTTTGGGGATGCACCAAAAGTTATTGGTTATTGGAACCCTCCATCTCTCTTAAGACGTTGAGGAATTACAACGACATATATCAGAGATATGAAGAAATGTACCCTTGAACCAATGTTGGTTGAGAGATCTGTAGTCAAGTTTGGGACTAAGATCAGTTAAAAAGATTTATGAGCATATGGGCTCAATTAATCTACATTAGGGATCTGTGGCCAACTTAGGCTCGGCTGATTGATAACCAAAAAAGGGTTTTGGCTTCAGGAGACTTGGTTAATTTGGGCTAATGTTGGCCTCTCATAGTGTTAAACACTAGTGTATGATCAACGCTCACGTGTTCCCATATGAGGCGCTTGAAATAGTGTTAAACACTAAGAATTTAAGGCACTCACGTGGGATCACGTGGGGCGCTTGAAGTAGAGTTAAGAACTAAGAATTTGATGCGCTCACGTGGGGTCACATGAGACGCTTGAAGTAGTGTTAAACACTAAGAATTTGATGCGCTCACATGGGGTCACGTGAGACGCTTGAAGTAGTGTTAAACACTAAGAATTTGATGCGCTCACGTAGGGTCACGTGAGACGCTTGAAGTAGTGTTAAACACTAAGAATTTGATGCGCTCACGTGGGGGTTACGTGAGGCGCTTGAAGTTGGCGCTGCTCCTTTGGGTTTATTCCCTTGTTTCTTTTCTGAATACTAAGCATTATTGGGTCACGTGGGATCACGTGAGGCGCCCCAAGAATGGAAACTGCCCTTTGATTTATTCCTTTTCTGCTTTATAAAAGTTAAGCACTGCTTGAGGGTCACGTGGGGCCACGTGAGGCACCCCAAAAAATAGGGTTTATTCCTTTTTCTCTTTTATAAGTGCTGAGCACTTCTCAGGGGTCACGTGGGATCACGTGATGCGCCCCAAGAATGGAAACTGCCCTTTGATTTATTCCCTTTTCTCTTTTATAAGTGCTGAGCACTTCTCAGGGGTCACATGGGATCACGTGAGGCGCCCCAAGAATGGAAACTACCCTCTGATTTATTCCCTTTTCTCTTTTATAAGTGCTGAGCACTTCTCAGGGGTCACGTGACTAGATCTCATTCTTTCCCTCTTTGTTCCTCAAAGGTGCTCACATGGGATCACGTGAGCTTTTATGTAGCATCTGAATGCTAATGAATCATCAGGATGTTCTTCTATGGTTCCGAGGAATCAAGTTCTCCTTTTGTTCTTTGTAGGGATTAAATTCTTTTTAAAGAGTTAAAACCTAGTTTTAGAGGAATTAAATTCCTATATGTTTTGTAAGAGTTAAACTCTTTTGGATTCAGTTCTTTCCCCTAGGTTTTGAATCTGCATGACAGAATCTTCCCGATGAGAATTAAATTCTCAACTTGTAGGGAGATCCGCTTCTGCAGATCTTAACCAGAGGAAGAACTAAGTTCTTTTAGAAGAGTTAAACTCTTGGTTTGAGAATTAAATTCTCTTTTTGTGGGAGCTTTTGGGAGAAGTTCTCCTTCTTTAGAGAATTAAATTCTCTCTCTATTTTTCTTCCTCTCTCCCTCTGTGTCTGTCCATTTTCCTCCTCTCCTTGCTCATATTTATATGAGAAGAAAAAGAATCAATTTGTTAAGAAAATCCCTCATTGAGAGATCATGATTGATTCCATGATCTTTTAGATCAATTGGTGAATTTTATTCACTGTTGGATTTTTAATCCAAAGTCTCTCTGTTTAACAGAGAATATTTCTTGTTTATTTAACAAGATTATGAATATCTTGTTAGTTTTAACAAGATTAGAATTTTATTCTATCATATCTTTTTAGTTTAACAAGATTAGAAATATATTTTCTTAATATGGATATCTTGTTAACATAGAATTTTATTCTTGTAATAAGATTAGGAAAATATTTTCCTATGATAGATTTTTTATTCTATCAAATGATCACCGTTGGATCTTTGATCCAAGGGTCCTCTGTTTAACAGAGAAGATCTTTCTAGTTTAAGGAAGATTAGGAAAATATTTCCCAAATAGAATTTAATTCTAGAATTTGATAGGAACATTTTAAATTAAGGTGCTCACATGCTTTGCATGTGATTGGCAAAAGCACTCACGTGTTTAACACGTGACCCCTAGTGTGGGTTTTAGCCTGTGTATATTCAGAGCGCTCACGTGTGTAACACGTGAGGCATGTTTGGCCCTTGGTTATTTATGTTCAGCGCTCATATGCTTTGTATATGAGCGCCCACGTGTTTTACACGTGATGCCTGTTTGTCCCTTGGTTATTTATGTTCAGCGCTCATATGCTTTGCATATGTACGCCCACGTGTTTTACACGTGATGCCTGTTTTTTGAGGATTCTCCCCCCTTTTTTGTAAGGGGACAAGTAGCTCTTGGCCGAAAATTTTGGCGGGAACAGACATAATCTTTATTTAATTTATTGGTTTGTAAAATAAAATACTTGCCTCTACGCATTTATCCGTAGGGCCTGATAGATTTCCCGATGGATTTATCCGTAGGGGTAAGTTTTACCCCTGTTACTGAGTCCATAGAGACAAAATATCAGGTATCCTGATATTTTGTCCCTACGGCTAACTGTGTAGGGGCAAACATTGCACCTACGGATGAATCCATAGGTGCAATAGATGGCTCTACGAATTATTCCGTAAGGACAAAATATTAGGTTTTTTTAAAAATGGGCTTCCTGTTTTTTTCCCTCCCTATGCACAATAATATATACATCATATAATAAGATACAGAAATATTCATAATCAACATCTCACGCATAATATATAAAAGAAATAAACAAACAGAATACGATATCAATCCAAATTATCGTGAACAAGCAAACAACCCCCAATATCGTCCAAAATATATACAATATGTATTAGATAAGTACATACATCCTCAAAAATATATAAAAAAAAAACTACCTTAGCTCGGCCCAACTCCTCGTCGTAATCTGGCGCATCTGCTCCTCGGTACACCCCTGAATCGTCAAAAACTCGACTAATGAAGGAGCAGACTGTGCTAGAGTCTGAGCGGGCTGTGGAGCTGCAGGAGTGGTCTGAGCAACCGCAACCGAGGTAGTGGCTTGCCGAGCCGCCACCGAAGGAGATGCATGTGGAGCTACAGCCGAAGTAGCCTGTCGCATCTGTTAAATTTTGTGTGTAATAAATGAGTAAGAACGGTGTATTAGATTTTAGTCGAATTCGTATCATTATCAGGTTATTGCGAAACCCCAATCTAAGAATACTTAGAGACTTAGGCCTCGTTTGGGTATCTAGTTTGGAAACCGTAGTTTATTTTAATTAGATAGTTTTATGTAAGTATGATTAATCAAAACTAAGTCTACAACCAAATAAGCTCAGGCTACTAATATTGCATATTTTACTATTTATAATATGATATAATATTTTACTAGTAATATACGTACCAACATCTTCTTCAACTCCTCGACGGTGGTCTTCAAGGCGGCAACATCATGCTTCAAACGTCGCTCACGGGGGTAGGGGAAGTAACCGCCGGAGTGGAGACTAACCTCATATGGGCCCTGCTAAGACCCAGTCCCTGGCCTCTCTCCTAACTTCCGTGGTGCCCTCCGTGTGTGGCGTCTAGGACTGGGGTCAGTAGCATCGGATCGGTCTGTCCACTAAAATCGATCCCCAATGTTTCCTCCTGCTCCACCACCCGCTCCTACACCTGCATTAACCATTAAAATATAAGTATATCATTTAAATTTGAACTTATCAAAACAAAAATTTCATTCGAATAAGAATAAATATTAACACATACGCAATACTCCTGGGTAGCGGTGTCGGGGAATCGAAGCTCGCCCGTGTCGGGGAAGCGATATATACCTCCGGCGACAGCAGCACGACCCTGGGCCCGGGCAGCAGCATGAGTGGGATGATAGTTCCTACGGTGAGGAACGGTCGGTGACCCGGATGTGGACGCATCCCCTTTAACTAGAAAATAAACATTGACGATAAAATTACATGAAGTTTATGTTTATTCTTAGAGGATATGTAAAATGAATAAATATTTTATATTTATTCATACTAACCTGCAGACTGAGCGGAGGGTACGGAAGTGGCAGGAGCGACCTCTGCGCCAGATGTGGATGCATGATTGGTAGAGATTCTGCGTGTTCAAGTTTAGTTAATTACCGCAATCAAGACGGTTTCGCTTGTAGCTAGCCGGTTGAGTACGGGTCGTCCGCAGGGAGATGGGAATCTTTTTCTATGTGCTTTAACGAGTTAAGTCCAGTTTTCCAGATTTGTTTGTGATTATCTAAGTGTTAAAATGATATGTAAAGAGAGTGTTTCGCCCAATCAGAGCAAAGCTCTATTTGAATTCAAAATTTAAATTTTTGAAGCAACGCTTCAGATCCTTTGCGCTGCGCCATGTGTCCAGCGCAGATACATTAGCGCAGCGCACCCAATCAGAGCAAAGCTCTGTTTAAAGGAAGCAACGCTTCAGATCCTTTGCGCTAGCGCTCTGCGCCACGTGTCCAGCGCAGATACATTAGCGCAGCGCACCCAATCAGAGCAAAGCTCTGTTTAAAGGAAGCAACGCTTCAGATCCTTTGCGCTAGCGCTCTGCGCCACGTGTCCAGCGCAGATACATTAGCGCAGCGCACCCAATCAGAGCAAAGCTCTGTTTAAAGGAAGCAACGCTTCAGATCCTCTGCGCTAGCGCTCTGCGTCACGTGTCCAGCGCAGATACATTAGCGCAGCGCGCCCAATTAGAGCAAAGCTCTGTTAAAGGAAGCGCCGCGCTGCGCTCTGCGCTGTGCGACACGTGGCAACACAGTTGCGCTGCGCGACACGTGTCAGCACAGATGCGCTAGCGCAGAAAAAGGGGCTAAGTGCCAAAGGCAATTTAGCCATGCAAAATTACATGCACTTGATAACAACAAATTAAAATACGATGCACAAACGCAACAAAGAGTTCAAATAAAGGAACACTCAACGGATAATAGAATACTTAATCAAAACATTTATTTATTATTAAATTTAAAAAAGATCACCGAATACGGGATCAGAGAGACAAGGGTTCACAAAAAGAAAAAGAAAATTATTCAGCTCCCTCTCCGCCTTCTCCATCGCGTCGAAGCGGCGATCTTCCCGAGGAGTAGCCATCCAACGGTCGACGCCGCATTCCTGGGAGAGAGTGGCGATAACGACTCGACGAGCCCGTATCTGGCTCAGCAAGTGGAAAGAGCAGTCCCTCAAAGGTTTGGTGATCAAGTGCGCTTCGAGAAAGCACTCGATCTTATCTTCGGCGGCATCCAGCATTGCTGAAGACATCTCTGCTGGAGGAAGGGGAATGTCGGCAAGCGCCGAGGCAAAGATCATCCGAAGCCAAATGGAATTCGGAGGAAGAGGAGACCCCACACGAGTCAAAAGCTCGTGCATTGCAGCGTCGCATTGCTCGTCCGAGAGAGAAGGGTCCACCAGACGTGCAGCAAAACGAGGAACGATGTCCCGGATCGGCACCTCCCATGGTTGTCGGCAGGCATGAGGGCGGTTGCAAGCCATGATCGAAGAAGTTCTCTGAAAATGAGAGAAGAAAAGGCTCAGCCTTGAGTTATATATATAGACCCAAGCATAGAAAATTCTGTGCACAATGAAATCGTTGCCAAGGCCCGGGAAATCAGAATTTTGGGAATACAAGTTTGACTTGAAAAGAGGAGATGAAGCGGCGCTTCTGATTCTCAAAAAAAAAAAAAATTTAATAAATGAAGCAACGCTTCAGATCCTCTGCGCTGAGCGCAACGCGCCACGTGTCAGGCGCAGATGTATCAGCGCTGCGCCCAAGAAGACGCGCCCAATCAGAGCAGAGCTCTATTTGCCTGAAGCAACGCTTCAGTTGCGCTGCGCTCTGCGCTGCGTGACACGTGTCGGCGCAGATGCGCTAGCGCAGTTGCGCTACGCTCTGCGCTGCGCGACACGTGTCGGCGCAGATGCGCTAGCGCAGTTGCGCTGCGCTTTGCGCTACATGACACGCGTCACGCGCTGGGGCATCTGCGCCAAATTAAATTAAGATTCTTAAGAAATCTTTTCTGTTCTTGTTGAAACAAGAAGATTTTCTTCTGCAAAGCAGAAGCCCTTGGATCAAAGATCCAACGGTAGGGAAAATCCCCCAAATCACTCAGAGGATGATCTCTTTAACAAATTTAACTAATTTGTGAGCACTATAAAAAGGACCTTAAGCCTCAATTCAAGGGGAGGAACATTTTTTTTTCTGGAGAACTCAAGAACTTTAAACAGAGAGAGAGCTCTGAAGATTTCAAAAAAAAAAAGGTAAAGAACCTTCATGGATTAGAAGAAATTCCTTCTAATAGACCATTAGTCTAAAAAAAAAATTGTAAGATCAATGATCTTTATATAAAAAAGAAAACAGTGCTTTGCACTTCTTGTGAACCTTTGGTTCTTTAAAAACAAGGTAAAAAAATATATATATATATATATAATAATAAAAAAATAGTGCTTTGCACTTTTGTGAACCTCTGGTCCTTCGAATAAAGAAGAAATTTATTTTTCTTTGATCTGATCTAGATCAAGAACTTAAACAGTGCTTCGCACTTCCTTTCTGGAATCTAAAAAGATTTTTAGTGCTTTGCACTTCCAAACTGCACTGTTGCGCTCCTGAGAGAACGCCACGTGTCAGCTGCAGAACAACTTGCGCTACGCGCCTTGAAATAGAGCTTCGCTCTCTGGAACGGGCGCAACTCACCAGAGCGCGCCACGTGTCAGCAGCGCAACAGCACAGCGCACTAGCGCAGCGCACTGCGCTGTTGCGCTTGCACTCCCCAGAGCATGACACGTGTCACCACCTTATGAGCTTGCGCTCAGTGATTGGCGCAAAGCGCCTGACAAATGCAATGCATTTCACTTCCTGAAGGGCCAAGCCCAATTAAAAGGCTTAACAAGCCTAATAAATAAAATGCTGCGCATTATTTGGAAGGGCAGAGCCCAATTGAAAGGTCCAATGGACCAAAATAAATGATCTGCACCATAATAAAAAGGGCAGATCCCAATCAAAATGGGCATAAATGGCCTGAAGTAATGCAATGCATTATTTAAGTATGGGCAAAGCCCTAGCACAGGTCTAATAAAAAAATAAATGATGGTGTTGAACATTTTCAACTGGACTTAGCCCAATTTTGGCCGTAAGTCCTTAAATTAAATTGACTGAGCAAAATGGCTCTCCTAAATCAATTTACGTCCGGTTCGAGGGTACATCTCCGAACTCCTTTGACATCCATCGTTGTAATTCCTCAACGACGTCAAAGAGGTGACGGGTCCCAACGACCACACATCGATATGGACTGCGGGGTCCTTAAACTCGTGGACCGAGATGTCCCTAAACTAATATCGGACCGAAATGTCCCTAAACTAATATCGGACCGAAACGTCCTTAAACTAATATCGGACCGAGACGTCCTTAAACTAATGATGGACCACTACGTCCCTAAACTGGCATCGGACCGAAATGTCCCTAAACTAATGACGGACCACCACGTCCCTAAACTGGCGACGGACCGAAACGTCCTTAAACTAATGATGGACCGAGATGTCCCTAAACTAATATCGGACCGAAATGTCCCTAAACTAATATCGGACCGAAATGTCCCTAAACTAATATCGGACCGAAACGTCCTTAAACTAATATCGGACCGAGACGTCCTTAAACTAATGATGGACCACTACGTCCCTAAACTGGCATCGGACCGAAATGTCCCTAAACTAATGACGGACCACCACGTCCCTAAACCGGCGACGGACCGAAACGTCCTTAAACTAATGATGGACCGAGATGTCCCTAAACTAATATCGGACCGAAATGTCCCTAAACTAATATCGGACCGAAACGTCCTTAAACTAATATTGGACCGAGACGTCCTTAAACTAATATCGGACCGAGACGTCCTTAAACTAATGATGGACCACTACGTCCCTAAACTGGCATCGGACCGAAATGTCCCTAAACTAATGACGGACCACCACGTCCCTAAACTGGCGACGGACCGAAACGTCCTTAAACTAATGATGGACCACTACGTCCCTAAACTGGCATCGGACCGAAACGTCCCTAAACTAATAATGGACCACTACGTCCTTAAACTGGTATCGGACCGAGACGTCCCTAAACTAATAAGGGACCACTACGTCCCTAAACTGGAACAATAGAGCCAATTGCTCTTTTGTCGGATCTAGACGGTCCTGTCTAAGTTGATCTTAACCCCAAATACGGTCAACGTGTCCTTAGACATCTAAATAAACAATAAAATCCCAAACCAACTTTGGTTCAAGGGTACATCTCGGAACTCCTCAGACGTATGTCGTTGTAATCCTTCAACGACGTCAGAGAGGTGACGAGTCCCGACGGCCGGATAATTAAATCAATCACTACGTCAGGTCGATCTTAGTCCAAAACAGGACTAGCGTATCCTTGATGAATGTTTAAGTTGATCCTAGTCGCAACGCGACTAATGCATCCTTAAACTAAAAACATCAAACCCAAATCTAAGCAAATACGGATTTGGACTAATCCACGCCCTACGGGCGACGGTATTACTCAGTCTCCGTATACAATCCACGGGCAACCACAAACAAAACAAACACACACGACACGAAGTGAAATTCTGGAGAAGGAGAAAGTTGTTATCGCGATGCGGTAGCGTAATTAACTGCAGGGGCTTGCGCCTGCAGGGAAGAGTGTCCCCACAATCAAAAAACCCCTCACCCTGAGGGGGAATCTGACGAAGTCTGCTACAACGGCCGCATCCGTCTAAACCTTCGATACACGGTGCCATAAATCAACTTGAAATCTTCGAAGAGGTGGACGGATAAAAACCAAATAGCATCTGCCCCGAACCCCAGGTTACGTGACGTCCCAACGTCGCAGGCCGTCGTTCGGAGGGGAACAGATTCTGGCACGCCCGGTGGGACCTTTTCCTCTTTCCACTCCACACTTCGTGTGTCGTCTTCGCGAACCAATCGCGGTTTGTTAAATGGTTGTCCTCGGATTTCAAGTTGCTAAGATTTGGTCTTTTGTCTGGTGC
Organism: Agapanthus africanus; assembly: GCA_030015575.1. NCBI lineage: Eukaryota > Viridiplantae > Streptophyta > Magnoliopsida > Asparagales > Amaryllidaceae > Agapanthus > Agapanthus africanus. The sequence continues at coordinate 133,429,124 of CM057343.1, forward strand.
AGAACTCAAGCATTCAATGGCCACCAATTGCACCAACTGCTCGAAATGCCAGTGCAACGGACGTTCCACCTCACCAAGAGGTGTATCATATGGGCCCCAGGCGGCTTCCTTCCTGACTCTGCCGGTAGGCCAAATGACTCAGGCCACCACCGGCTTGTTCTTCGGGACTATGGTCCCACCTACCAACTTCTCTGTGCCGATCTCTGCACCTGAAGCAAACAAGAAGTCGGTGTTCGACCGGCTCGCTGCTGCCCCGACCCTCGTCAACGGGTCTCCCATTGCTAAACCGACGGCCGCCGTTTTTACCAGGCTGGGTCAGAATTACAAAGTGGCTATCCCAAAGAGGGCAACGGCCGCTGCTTCGGAAGTCGTTAAAGCGGCTTCTCCCATTAGAAAGTCAGTCTTCACAAGATTGACGGTTCCCACTCCTCCCCCAACTGGTCAGAAGGCGTCAGTCTTCGACAGACTGACATCAGCAGTTCCCCCACACTCAAATGGGGGGCAACAAGAAGCTACCTCGGTTTCCGAGCCAATCCCAATGGCTCGTCGTGCACGACGTCGTCATTGGCAACGAATAAGGAAAGCAGGGGGCAGCTCCCCCTCAGGACTAACCCCACCTGCTCCAGTGGCGGAGATCGATGCTGCTGTTCCAACTGGGAACAGCTTCGAATTGCTGAGGAAGGTGAGGAAGAACTCTCCGGTTGCTACCTTAAAAAAATCTCCTCCGCCTGTGGAAAAAGCTCCGGAGGCAAAACAGGAACAACCCTCTCAACGGCTGTCGTCGAAGATTTATAAAGTTTGGCGGAGGGTTCAAGACTCCGTGATCGACTCAGACCACTTCCGTCGCCAGAAAAGGGCAAAAGTGGAAAAAGACAAGAACCGCCCCATTAAACAGCAGGGGGCAACAAATGCCAAGATGCCCGCTTCAATGACCCCTTCCACCTCAATGGTCCATAAAAGAAAGAGGCCAGGGAAAGCTCCAGTAACGCTGACAAAATCCAAGAGCGGTGAACCTAAACGCCCCAGGTCAGGGGGCATCACAGTTCATACGGTCTATATGGCTTCAGGGAAGCAAGAAAGTCGTACTTCTACGGGTCACCGACCGCTTACCCGGTCAGTAACCAAGTCTCAGGAGCAACAACAAAAGCTCCATGAGATGATGACCACAATGGCCGCACTCACGGGACCCAAAGAGAATCCTGAAACATCCTTAGATGAACGTCAAGAGGAGGAGACTGACGCCGAGTTCCTTCGCCGAATGCTTGAAAAGAGGGACAAGGAGGCTGCTGAACAAGCAGCCAATATACAACGTATGGGCCTCCTCTTCCAGGACATGATTGGAATAATGCTACAACCAGAGCCCCCGATTGAAGAACCCCCGACCGTCCTTGGGGATGATGGGGGAGAAACATCAAACCCTCAGCCTGTTTTATCAACGGCCAAAGAAGATGCAATCTCCAAAACCGATCTGGACGAATACATAGCCCAGCAGATAAAAGTTCATCACGCGGCCGAAGCAGCCGGCCACGTTGTAAAAACGGGGCGGCCATATCCGGGCTGGTATGACCAAATCAGGTACCCGCCAGGTTACACAATTCCTAAGTTTCATGTCTACAAGGGGACCGGCAACCCCCATCAACATGTTGCCCAATTCAGGGCGCTTTGTGGTAACACTGGAGGCGACGACAAGCTCTTGCTGCGCCAGTTCGTTGGAAGCTTATCAGATACGGCTTTCGAGTGGTATTCCGAGCTCCCCAACGACTCTATTAAAACCTTTGCAGAGATGGAGCTTCTCTTCACCCAACGCTTTGCGAGCGCCAGCGAGCGTACTCCGATGACGGCGCTGATTAACGCCAGGGTAAAGCCCGGCGAGACATGGGTCCAGTACGCTATACGGTGGCGTAATTTATGGTCTAAATGTGAACAGCGTATAGAAGAAGCCCCTGCGGTGGGAATGTTTGTTGGAACCCTCGATCCACAAGCAACCATTTCGCAGTTTATGATGTTCTTCAAGCCGACTTCTTTCCAGGCTTTGATCGACAAGTTGGCGCAGATGGACCAGATGGGCCATAAACCCCCTCTTCCGAAGCCGGATTCTCGAAACGATAAAGGAAAGGGAAAAGCGATTATCGTCGCTAATACCCAACAACAGCCTAATGACTCGAAGCCGGTTGCTCGTCCAAGTAATACGCGCCCATACGTACCCCTTGAAGACAGGATGGGACGTGCTTACTCCTTCCCCCGTGATAAAACAAGGAGGCTATTCGAGCTGGCATTGCGCAATAGGCTCATAAACCTGCCGGATCCAAAACGTCCATCGCAACCAAGTGACGCCAACGATCCTAATTACTGTCCTTATCATAGAGTGCTGGGACATCCAATCGAAGACTGTTACGTCTTCAAAAACTGGCTTGAAAACCAGTACCGTCAGGGCAAGTTTGCGCTATCTGACAAATGGAAGGTGAACCCTCCGCAGCCCCATACCTATAAGGGGACGAATACGCCGGGGGCAATATGCTCCGTCATTGAAGAAGCTCCCTGGGGGGTTGTATTATCAGCCAAAACGAGGAGAATGCTAAATGATCTTCAGACCTGTCCAGCGGTCAAGTGGAAGAACCCCTTGGAGCCGCAGGTTATAGAAGGGATGTTGAAACCACGTCCGACTCCGAAGGCCGAGGGTGGTAGTTCAAGCGTTCGTAACCAGCCGTCAAAATCTTCGAAAAAAAAGAAGAAGAAATCTAAGAAGCCCGTGAAGCCTGGCGACAAGCGCACGGACTTACAAAAGCAAATCGATGCGCTGGATGAATATAACCAAAAGGCTCGGACCCCCATTACGCTCCAAGATTTCCTCGATCACGTCTTTCAAAAAGAAGGTGAAGGAGAAAGTTCATCGGATGAGTCTGACGAATATGTAGCAAGCTGTCATATGATCTCCCATTCGATCACGAACGATGAAGGAACTTCTGGCACTGAAACGCTGGGGGCAAATGCCGAATCAAAAACCCCAGGGTTACCAGTTGAAATGATTAGCGCGTTTCTTAATGAAGCTCGGTTGAAAAGTAAGGCTGATCGAGAACGCGAGACGGCTATATTCGAAAGGGCCAAGCGTCAGCGACTTGAGGAAGGAGCTGAAACGATCACGTTAGAGCAAAATGCCTCCACCGCTGACAAAAGCCTACTCAAGATAAAAAAAGAAGTTTGCTAAGGCCATATCGATGGGCATGAAGCTACCACCCTCTGAAGAAGAAGTTACTGGCGCGGTAGAAATGCACCCTTCTTATTGCTTATACCATCAGAAGGTCTCGCATTCCACCCAAGATTGCAAAGCTTTCAATGGATGGTGGCAAGGATACGTCGCTAATCGACAACGATTTAAACGGGAAAAACGTAAAATTCGCCGAGAGCGAAGAAATACGACTAAAGAACTTGAAAGAACTGCCGGCAATTGTCACATGGTTAACACTACCGGGTCACAAGTGCCTACGTTTGGGAGCGACTCCGATGAAGAGCTAGAGCTTGGTCCCCTCTTCGAAGAATCCACTTCGGGAAAAGAAAAAGAACCAAAGGCCTGCGAGAATATACAGCTGCGCAATCGAACATTACCCGAAAAGAACCTCGGACCCTTGAATAAGAAAAACAAAGGGAAAGAGAAGGTCTCTGAAGACATCGCTTTGGATGACCAAGTTGCGGAAGAGTTAACCGCCAAGAATCCCCCAAAAAGGAATAAAGTAGATTACAATGTCTTGGCGCATCTGAGAAAGCTACCCTCACAACTCAGCATTCTCGATGCCCTATTGCTATCAAAAGAGGCGAGGGATTCTTTGGTTAAGGCCCTACAAGATCCGGACCAGTTCCAAGCTTTCCTAGCCGAACAAAAGATGAGGGATGAATTGGAAGAGGTGCATACAGCCGACGTTGCTTTTGGTGATGAAGACCTTCTCCTCGGAACGTGTGAACACAATCGCCCACTTTATGTCTCAGGATACTGCCATGACATAAAGATAGGAAAAATCTTGGTCGATAACGGATCGTCTGTCAATTTACTCAATGTGCGAGTGTTAAAGGAGATTTGCATGAGTGTCCAACACCTCGCCCGGGACAAAATCACCATCTCCGGTTTCGACTCTCAATCCTCAAAGACTCTTGGATCTGTGATATTGACGCTACGCTTCGGGGTGCTCGTCACAGACATCAAATTCCATGTTATAGACGCCAAGACGTGCTACAATGCTCTGCTCGGCCGACCATGGCTACACGAATACAATATCATCCCTTCTACACAGCATCAGTGCATGAAGTATTCTAGGGACGGCCTCGAGTACACAGTGGCAGGAGAGTTGAATCCATTTTCCGTGAACGAAGTTCGCAAGTATGAAGATGCCAAATACTTCCTACCGAGTTTCGAAGACACGGAAAGATGTCACAAACCGGAGAACAAAACTAACGCAACCATCCCTGTCTTCGGCAGTGGCACCGAGGAGGAGGAGGATATAATTTATTCAGGTCCGTCCCAGTCCACCAGGCCAGGACCATCTGTTCCTTCATTGATCTTCGGTAGTGACTCAGAGGATGAAGTTCATGCTGTATTCCCCGCTCGGCCTTCAATACAGATTTCCACTGATGAAGAGCGAAGTCTGCAGATAACCATGGTGCCGCTTGAACATTACAAAGAACTGGATGCACTCGACACCAACAGCGTAGAAGAATTGCAGACATTCTATATCCCTCCCGGAAGAAAAGGCGAGAAGGCAATCCTATTCTACCGTTCTGAAGAAAACAAGGTGGAAAAAGAAATTTGGCATGGCGCGGATCCCACGCTCGACAAGCTTCAGCCTATCCGTCTTCCCAGATATTATACCGAAGGTTTGAAGAAACTGCTGAAACGCCAAGGGATGTCCTTCACACAGACCATCAGAAAAGCCAAATTCTATGACAAGGTCTGGAACGTTCCCGGAACTCAATGCAAACTGCCTAACGGGAGAACGGAAACAAAAGGGCTCGGGTACATTCGGCCAAAGAAACGGGAGTTAATAAACAGCTGTTATGCCATGTATGACTTTGATGAAGAAGCGGACGCTCAATGGGAGGATGCTAATCCCGAATCAGCAAAAGTTCCTGACACAAAGCCGCCCAGTCCATCGTCTAAAGACCCGGTGAGCAAATTTATAAAGGATGCGAGTCAAAAAGCCCGAGATGATCACGATCGTGAAATGGAAATCTATGAGAAAGCCAAGACACAACGCCTCCTTCGACAGGCAGTAAAGAACGAAGATGTCGCCCCAAGTCAGCCTGCTACAAAAAGGGTTCGACGCGAAAGCAAAAACAAGTCGAGGGGCCGAAAAGGTGCTCGACAACCGCAAGACAGAGCTAAGAAGCCACGCATACGAGAGTCGAGCGTTATTGACCTAGCCCTTATGAAGAAAATGGGTCGAGCATACTCGTTTCCTCGGAACAAAACAAGGAAAATACTTGATCTTGCTCTAAAACATCAAATGCTTACTCTGCCAGAGTCTAAACACCCTGAGCAAGCAGGCGAAGTCTCCAACCCAAATTATTGCTCTTACCATCGAGTAGTAGGGCATCCGCTTGAAGATTGTTTCACCTTTAAGAATTGGGTTGAGGACCAATATCAGTTAGGCAAATTCGCGCTTTCTGACAACTGGAGGGTAGCACCACCACAGAAGCACGAACCCGAGGCTGCAAAAGAAAAACCAACTCCGCATTGGGATTGGCAGAAAATTCGCACTTGCCACGTGGTAACAATATTAAAAGAAGAATCCGAGGACATGAACGACTTCCCTTGGTGCTTTGAAAACAGCAGCGATGAAGTAATCTCAGAATTTCCCCCAGCTCCGAAAGAACTGGAGGATGGAATCCACACCACTGCAGATAATCTCAAGAAAATTGAGTTGGGGACGGAAAATGACCCGCGACCAACATTCATCAGCGAGCTGTTATCTGAAGAAAGGGTGACTGCGTTGAAGGATGTGCTTCTACAACACAAAGATTGCTTCGCGTGGAACTATTCCGAAATGCCGGGACTAGATCCAGAAATTGCTGTACATAAATTGGCGATATCTCCGGACATCAAGCCCGTCAAACAAGCGCCGAGGAGAATGCGACTCGAGCTTGAGATGAGCATCAACGCCGAAGTCAAAAAGCTTATAGACTCTGGCTTCATCCAGGAAGTTCAATACCCTGAATGGATCGCTAACATTGTCCCGGTGATGAAGAAAAATGGGACGGTGCGTATATGCGTAGATTTCCGGGATCTTAATAAAGCCTGCCCAAAAGATGATTTCCCAGTACCAGTCACCGAGCTGATGATAGACAACACGTCTACTCATGAAGTTTTCTCCTTCATGGACGGCTCATCGGGGTATAATCAAATAAAAATGCATCCTGAAGATCAGAAACACACAGCTTTCAGGACCCCTCTTGGGATATTTTGTTATAAAGTGATGCCCTTCGGTTTGAAGAACGCCGGTGCTACTTATCAGAGAGCCATGACAAAAATCTTCGACGACCTCATACATGAAATCGTTGAATGCTATATCGACGATCTTGTGGTTAAAAGCAAATCATACGAGGAACATCTCGAGCATTTGAAGATCGTGTTTCAACGCCTTCGGCAATACAACTTGAAGATGAATCCTCTTAAATGTGCGTTCGGGGTTTCCTCGGGCAAATTCCTGGGATTCGTTGTTCGACACCGAGGTATTGAAATAGATCCGTCAAAGATTAAAGCAATCATGGAAATGCCTCCGCCGAGGACTCTCAAACAGCTGCGGTCTCTCCAAGGGAAACTCGCATACATACGGCGATTTATAGCCAACCTCTCAGGAAAATGCCGGCCGTATAGTCACCTGATGAAGAAAGGAACCCCATTCGTTTGGGATCAAAAATGCCAAGGCGCACTAGACGAGATCAAGCAGTACCTGCAGAACCCGCCGGTGTTGGCTGCCCCGGTTAAGGGGAAGCCTCTCATTCTTTATACAACCGCCCTCGAAGGTTCCTTAGGCGCATTATGGGCACAAGAAAACGATCAAGGGAAAGAGAGGGCGCTCTACTACTTAAGTCGAGTGCTGCTGGGGGCAGAAAGCAACTATTCTCCCATTGAAAAACACTGCTTGGCATTGATCTTCGCAATAACAAAGCTTAGGCACTATGCGTTGGCGCACGAGGTCCGTCTGATTTCAAAAGTGGACCCTCTCAAATATTTAATGTCAAAAGCCATATTGACAGGACGACTCGCTAAATGGGCCCTGCTCTTGATGGAATTTTCGATAACATATCAACCTCTCAAGGCGGTAAAAGGCCAGGCCATCGCCGACTTCCTCGCTGAGCATCCCATACCTGCCGACTCTCCTTTAAATTGCGATTTGCCAGACAGACACGCGTTTGACACAATCGACAGTGGTGATAGCCGTTGGGAGCTTTACTTCGATGGAGCGTCCTCTATGAAAAAGCACAAACAAAGTATGCCAACGATCAAATCGGGGGTAGGACTCATCTTTGTGACTCCCCAAGGAGGAATAATGCGCTTCGCCTTCTTCTTAACGGAGCCGAGAACGAATAATGAAGCTGAATATGAAGCTTTGATAGCAGGCCTCGAGATCGCCATCGATATGGGAATTGAGAGCCTCCTCATATATGGGGACTCCCAACTAGTCGTCAGTCAAGTGAACGGCGATTACCAAACGTGCAAACAGGAATTGGTAAAATACGGTGAAAAAGTGCAGCAACTGCTAACCCAAATTCCCTCCTACACTTTGGAGAGCATACCGCGAGCGGAAAACAGCAAAGCGGACGCACTAGCCAAACTTGCTAAAGAACTGGCTGACGAGAACCTCGACGACGTTAGAATCGTGGTACAAAGCCGACGAGTGCTTGCCCCAGCAGAAGTATCTCCAGAATCGTCTGAAGAAAAAGGAGCGAACGAGGAGACGACCCTACAAATAAAAGACCATGGGAAGACCGAAGACTGGAGAGAAGTTTTCATAGATTACTTCAAGTTCCGCCGAATACCTGAAGAAGCGTCCACAAGACATCAGCTCATGAAACGAGCTCTGTCTTTCGCCTTCGTCAATAATACTTTGTACAAGAGGTCATTCGATTCTCTGTGGTTGAGATGCTTAGGACCTGATGAAGCGAGAAGGGTCATCCAAGAAGTTCACGACGGACTCTGCGGTTCCCACCAAGCAGGCCCTAAGATGAAGTTGAAGATAAAGCGGATGGGCTATTACTGGCCCACGATGATGCAGGATTGCCTCGAATATGCGAGGCAATGTCATTCATGTCAAATTCATGGGGACTTTATCCATCAGCATCCCAATCCACTGCATCCAACAGTGGCTAGTTGGCCATTTGAAATGTGGGGAACTGACATAGTCGGTCCCATCGAACCAGCATCGTCAAAGGGACATCGTTTCATCTTGGCGACGACTGATTACTTCTCCAAATGGGCAGAAGCGGTACCGTTGAGGGAAGTAAAAACGGAGAACATCCTCCATTTCTTCAAAACGCATGTCATATACCGGTTTGGAACCCCAAGAAGGATTATCTCTGACAATGGACCAGCCTACCGAAGTCATAAGATTAGCCGCTTCGCACAGCAGCACAATATAGACTGGAGATATTCCTCAGTTTATAACCCCCGAGCTAACGGTCTAGCTGAGGCCTTCAACAAGACCTTGACGAAGATCATGAAGAAAACGGTGTCACGAAATAAGAGAGATTGGCACGAAAGATTGCAAGAGGCGCTTTGGGCGTATCGAACTACATTTAAAACGGCCACAAACACAACGCCGTACGCGTTGGTATTTGGGACGGAAGCAGTACTCCCCCTCGAGATAGAATTACCCTCTCTACGAGTGGCAGTCCATTACGAGTTGACAGACGAAGAAAATGCTCACCTTCGGTTTGAAGAGCTTGACGCCCTTGATGAAATCCGGCTTCTAGCACAGCAAAATTTGGAAGCTTATAAAGCAAAGATGACGCGCTCATATGAAAGATTGAGCCGCCCGAGGACATTCCACCAAGGCGAACTCGTGCTAGTCGTCAAAAGGCCCATGGTCCCCAATCGCGCCAAGCGGGGAAAATTTGAGCCAAATTATGAAGGACCGTACATCATTGATAAGGTCTACCAGGGCGGAGCCTATCTACTCATGGACATACACGGTGAAAGGCCTTTCAGGCCAATAAACGGTCGCTTCCTAAAGAAATACTACGCTTAACGAGCCTTAGTTTAGGTCAATGATAGATGACGACGACTATGTCCGCTCGCTATCTTCCTAAGCTCAGGCTTTATAAATAGTAGCCAGCCCTCTCAACGGCGGACCGAAATGTCCTTAAACTAATAGCAGACCAAGACGTCTTGAAACTACTAGCGCAGCACCTCTAGGCTGACGAGATGTAAAAAAAATATATAAAAAAAAATAAAATAAAATAAAACGGTATGTCCATAAGCAAAAAGGGCACGGATGAAAACCCGAAAGGGCTCCGTGAGTAAAAACAGCAGGGCTACCGGCGAGTGTTTGTGAAAACCCGAAAGGGCGCAACCTCGTTAAAAGACACTTATGGGGTCCTCTCGACCCTGTAAGGAGAAACTACCCGCGTGAGATCCTTACGACTCACAAGGGAGCAACACACTTAGGGATCCCCATGATTCCTAAGGAGAAAATACGCTTGCGAGATCCTCACGACTCGTAGGGAGAACTCTCTTATGGGACCCTCACGGCTCATGAGATTTGAAAGTCTTAAGTTACAGAAACCTAAACCTGTGCTTAAGCAAGCCCCCACAAACTTCCAATATGGCCCTACAAGTGGCTCAATATTGACCCTTGTATACAATCCACGGGCGCGAATAAACATTTCCCTAATCAAGTCTCATCCGAGACTGGGGATATGTTCGCATGATGAACAACCCTTATAAGTCCTCTCGACTTACAAGGAGAAAACCCTCTTGTAGGATCCTTACGACTTACAGAGGAAACGAACACTTAGGAATCCTCACGAGTCCTAAGAAGAAAATACACCTACAAGATCCTCACGACTTGTAGGGAGAAATAACTTCGTGAAACCCTTACGGCTCATGAAGTCAAAAGCCTTAGCCGACAGGACCCTAACCCTAGTCGCTAAGCCTCCTTTGCTCGACAACGACAGAGGCAAATGATGATTCGCTCCTGGCAATATTCCAGTTGCAGCGGTGCTGATGCCGAAGTCGGTGCCCAATTTCGGGTTTATGGCGAAAGCCAGTAGGCCGTTCATGCATACAAAATAGCCGAAATGATAAGGCAACTTGCAATAAAAAGCAGCAAGTAAAATGTATGCATGCAAAATAGCCGAAATGATCGGGCAACTCGTAATAAAAAGCAACGAGTAAAGATAAAATAAAAAAGCCGAAATGATTGGGCACCGCGCAAAATAGCCGAAATGATTGGGCAATCGCGACCTTCGCGATATAAAAGCTGAAATGATAGAGCATCGCGGAAATAAAAGAAAACAAAAATAAGAAATGATGAAACTTCGGCCCTACAGTTAAGATCACATCGATCCCTGTATACAATCCAAGGGCGCAAACAAAGAGGAAACCATACTTCCCCAACGGATTCCGTCGAATGACGAAGCCAAACCTCAACGGTTCATTTCAACCGAAGAAGCCAGCAAATTCCTCGACTCACGGATACAAACACTCCTTGACGAGAGCTTCCTGATCCGCGTCGACCCGCAGAGCCACCAGTGCCTCCGTAGGAACCATCGACTCGTTTCAAACCCCAGGGACACAAATAATCCTTGGCGCTTGGGAAACAAATAATCCCTCGCAAAACTTCTCAACTCACGGATACAAACACTCCTTGACGAGAGCTTCCTGATCCGCGTCGACCCGCGGAGCCACCAGCGCCCCCGTGGGAACCATAGACTCGTTTCAAACCCCAAGGACACAAATAATCCTTGGCGCTTGGGAAACAAATAATCCCTCGCAAAACTTCTCAACTCACTGATACAAACACTCCTTGACGAGAGCTTCCTGATCCGCGTCGACCCGCGGAGCCACCAGCGCCTCCGTGGGAACCATAGACTCGTTTCAAACCCCAAGGACACAAATAATCCTTGGCGCTTGGGAAACAAATAATCCCAGCAATTTCCTCGACTCACGGATACAAACACTCCTTGACGAGAGCCTTCTGATCCACGTCGACTCGCAGAGCCACCAGCGCCTCCGTGGGAACCATCGACTCGTTTCAAACCCCAAGGACACAAATAATCCTTGGCGCTTGGGAAACAAATAATCCCTCGCAAAACTTCTCAACTCACGGATACAAACACTCCGTGACGAGAGCTTTTCTGACTCACATCTCGGGCAGTAAGGATTCAAAAACCTGCTTCCTGAAAAATGGGACCCTGCAAGTCAATCCTAAATGGTCTCTTGCATACTATTCACGGGTCTCACTCTCTGAAGTCGATTCTCGACAAAGAGGGAAACAACCGCTTACGAGCCCTCTCGACTCGTAAGAAGGGCAATGGGATCCTGCAGGTCAATCCTAAATGGTCTCTTGCATACTATTCACGGGTCTCACTCTCTGAAGTCGATTCTCGACAAAGAGGGAAACAACCGCTTACGAGCCCTCTCGACTCGTAAGAAGGGCAATGGGATCCTGCAGGTCAATCCTAAATGGTCTCTTGCATACTATTCACGGGTCTCACTCTCTGAAGTCGATTCTCGACAAAGAGGGAAACAACCGCTTACGAGCCCTCTCGACTCGTAAGAGGGAGAAATTCTCTCATAAGATCCTTTCGACCTATGAGAGAAAACCACACTTAGGAATCCTCACGATTCCTAAGGAGAAAATCCACCTATGAGATCCTCTCGATCCGTAGGGAGAAAAATCTCTATGAGACCCTTACGGCTCATAGAATTGAAAAGTCTTAGGCGGCAGATCTGAACCTGCGGCCTAAGCCATCGTTGCCTCTTGGAGAAATTAAGTTGTATGCCAATCAAGTTCATCGACAACATTATGGTGTAAAGGCAGAAAACAAAAGAACGTACAAGATATTGCAAAAGAAAGTGTGTATCTTTATTCATTGACCTCAATCAAATACATGGTGAATCATACAAAAGAGCGAAGAGAGGGTACACGTTACTCAGAAAAGAAAATTTTTACAAATACATTGATACAAAGGCAGCTATTGGGAAGGAAGCGTCTTAAATAGCTCTATCAGTTGTTCGTACACCTCCTTCCATGCCTTTTCCCGATTGGATGCGATTATCAGCTCCGCCTCCACCTGGGCCCGTTGCTGTGCGACGGAGGCAAGCTGATCCCTAACGGCTTGATAAGCAGCTTCACGGCCTGGAGTGTCATGCTCGGCGACATCAAGTGCCCGCTTTAGTCTCAGCCCATTCGACATGCGCTCCAGAAGACCCTCGAACACGGTCTTTACCTCAGCAGCGTTCGCCTCAACTTCGACACGCAAGCGAGCAGTTCTGCTCGAAGAATCTTGGCACTCCTTCAGCCTCAAAGCCACTTCTTGTTCCAGATGACGGAAACGAGAAGCGCTTTGCTCGAGCCATGCTCCCCATTGAGTACTCAAGGCCAAAGTCTCGGGGGACGGGCGCATTGACTCCAGCTGATAAAGGCGAGCCTCGACCTCCCGACAATAGTTAACCCAGGAGGCAACAATACTCTCGTCATGGAAAGTGGCGAATATCGCCAACATTGGGTTAACCGTCGTGGCGAAGTCCTCAGCAGATACAGGAGCCTCGATGTCGAGTTCCTCAATATAGTCGCTCAACATGCGCAAACTATTCGCAGCACCTTTTGAGGACGGACGCCGCTGGGAAGGGCCGCCCGGTATTGTAATGCGAGACTCGAAAGGCACCGAGACTGGAACGACGGCTGGAAAAAGACGAAACGCGATTAGATGATGATTCAATAGATATGAAGGAAGTCATTGATAAGATGGTTTACTATACCAGTGGAGACAGGTGGCAAGTCCGGAAGGGCTGGTGGCACAGCCAATCTTCCTGCTCCCCCTTCGATTTGCAACGCTGCAGTCACAACAAGAGAGAGTTGGAAATAATTCTACCGCTAAAAAGACAAAGCTACCAATCGGGAACAAGTACTCACCAGCGCCACCAGACGGGGAGGCGAATTCAGATGGGAAGGAGAAGTGTGGGAGCAACACTTGATAGAGATGATCAAAAAGCACTCCTGAAAGATACAACAGTGTGACTTCAGTACATAAACTGTATATCTCAAAAATAGGATTAATAAGTTATAAGCCCATACCTTCCAACATCTTTGACGGCGTAAGAGAAGGCTGAGGGGTAACCATCGCCAAGGCAGTCGTGGAAGGAGCTCCCTCAAGTAGTGGGACATCAACACTAGCTGCACCTGCATTACGAAAAATGAACTTGTCAGAAAAGATTGTAGAGCAAATAAAAAAAAAAAAAAAAAAAAAACAACTTAAGGTGTACCTGAGGAGCTCCCGGCGGAAACAGAGACGACTCCCTCCTCTATCGACATGAGACCACCGCCTGTGGTCTCATCGCCCGATTCAATAGGGACCGTCGTCGTGCTCGCGAGCCCGGGAGACGGCGGAGGACCGTAGACGGGAAGAGCTATGACTGGAGTATTGCCAGATTCCAGAGAAGGAGCGGTTGGCTCGTCTTCAGGAATCATGGCCACCTCGCCCACTACCATATCAGGCTCAATAGTGGCGGTTATATCGTCCACCATCGCCGGAGGATCACCGATCTCGAGCGCCTCATTCACCGCCACTCTGGGCTCAGTTATAATGATCACGTCATCTGCCACCACTTCGGGTTCGGCATCCGTGACCTTATCGGCTGCAGGCCCCTCAACCTCTACCCCAAGCTCCAAAGCCACAACGACGTTGCCCACCGTCGGCTCGAGTTCGGCAGGTACTGCCCCCTCTGTCCCTTCGAGATTGACGGTTTCCGCCTCCCCTTCGATCGGACTTGGTCCTGCAAGATGAGAGATGTAAGGACAAACGACATTAAGATACTTATAATAAAAACTCCAAGAGAAACATTACCTGAGGCGGATTTACCGTTCGCGCTCCGAGCTGCACGTGCCACCCCTCTGCGGGCAGTGGACAGGGCGACAGGGGCCTCTTCAGAGGGAGTATCAGCTCGAGGAACGGTGCTAGGGCCCGCTCCCATAGCCAAGGCAGCCCTACGCGCCTTCGCCTCACGCCTCAACCGTTTCCTCTCCTCCCGAGCGGTCATGAGGGACCTCCGTGATGCCTCCTTCAAAGCATCATCATCTTCATTCAGGGATGCCTCCAAAGCCTTTAAGGCATCTCTCATCGGTTCTCCGAGATGAGCCTCCTGCGGTGTCCCAGAGGAAACAGGAACATCGGCTGCTGGTAGAACATCTACGTCACTAGGAGGGAGCGGCATTGAAGTCCCTGCAAGTAAGACGGAAAGGTTAGATCGACCATAACGCAAGGAAAATGAAAAATTCGATGAATCGAAACTTACTCAGACCCATAGATTCTCTGAGACGTTCCTCCTCCTGGAAAGTCTTCAGAGAAGCGGCAATGGCTTCTTCATCGGTAATGCCTGTTGAAAGAAAAGAAAGAAAAAGCGTTAGTTAAAAAGTAAATATATATATAATGAAATGACGAAGAAAATACGTTGCAATAAAGAAAAAGTGACTACTAGTTACCTGATTGCGCAAGCTTAGCCAGCCACGCATCACGCTTCACCAGCCATGCTGAAGCTCTGAGAGCAGCTTCCAAGTCTGTATCGTCCGGCAGCGGCATCAATAATCCCGCGTTAGTCCCATATTCGAGCAGACCCTCGGAATAAGGAGCGTGGGGTTCCTGGCCGAACGCAGCGTCCGCTGCAAAGAGCGACTTCTTTTTCTTTTGCCCTCCGACCCTGGGCCCGCGAGGGATCGACTTCCGTTTAGCAGCTGCTCTGGGACGACGAGTCCCGATGTCCGCACCCATGCCAGACTCCGGTGAGGGTACAACCACTGCTTCCACCTGAGCACAGGGTGCAGGAGGTACTTCCGCGATATCAGGAGGTGATAGTTCACGTGGAGGACTTTGCGCGCGTGATGGTCTGCCCCCGGCATCTTTTAAGGGAGCGATTACTGGGGTCCTAGGAACCAAGGGAGCGTTGCGATCGGTACCTGGAGGTGCACCCTTACGATCAACCAACAGTCGCCTTTCCTCCTTTATGACTGCCCCTGTCGCATGATTGTACCAGTCTTTGTACACATTGAGGAGTCTCGGAGCGTAAGTCGGCGCATTAATAAAAAAACGAGAGGTCGTATTCACGCGCATGAAATGGTGCAAGGCGTTCTCCATCCCCTCTTCAGTGGCAACTGGTTCCACCAAAAAGGCTTCCAAGGGGACCCCTTGATCGTAGCCCAGTTGTTGAGCAAAACGATGTGGGTTATACCTCATAAAAATTGCCACATCATTCTGCCTAAAAACTAAAAAGCCCGGTCTAATGGAATATAGGTGGAGGGTCTCCCGGGCCGTTAAAACAGAAGCTCCGTCCTTAAAGATATCCTGTAATGGCCGCGTCACGGTGGTAGACACCTTTCCGACGGTCAACACCTTATCGACAAAGGACATCCCGGCTTCGACGGTATGAGGGCGAAGGAGCAAGCCCCTAGCGTTCCGTTGTGAAGGGTTTACAATTGATGCACCGATCAGTTGTATAATGCGAGGAAAACCGCTCTTGTCAAAGAACGAGGGCCTCTTATGCATCCCGAAGACACCCGCTGTGTGTAACTCGAGCCACGACGCGAAGTAATGCATCGGGAAGACCACATGCAAAACCCCGGGCTCACTGGCATCCGCCGCTCGACTGAGACCGTGGTATAAGTGTGCCAGGCCGGCGATCCCAACAGCTACCTTCACCCCGATGACCATCCGATGTGCTGGATAAAAGACAGAGGGTCGCATTCGATGAGAGTGCATCGGGATAGCGAACCAACTCAACCATAACCCGAGAAACCCCAAGAAAAAGGTCTCCCCATCCATCCCAGGGGCCGCTACTTCTGCAAGAGACACGGTTGGAAAGTTAGGAAGAAAAAAATCCTTTTGACCTATTTCGCTCGCCGGCAGGTTATCCAAACCTAAACCGAAAGGATCCTCAAGGGTGGCAGACTTGGCAGTGGCCGCAGAGAGGGCGTTGGGATGAAGGAACCGAGCAATGAAATCCTCAAAGTTAACTCCTCGACTCCCATGTTCAACGAAGAGAGACTCATATATGTTCAACACGTTAATTAAGCTTGGGAACTGGTGTTGAACAGCAGTATCCGGAGTGACCCCCCTTACCATTGGCCTAGCTCCGAAAACGTACACGTCTGTTGGGAGCAGCTCCTCGTAATGTTCCCCCATCACCGGTAAGCCGGATACCTCCGCAAATTCCTCCAGAGAAATTGACACTTCCCGATCCATGGCAAGGAAAGTGTGGGTGGGAATATTCCATTGCTCCAAGAAGGCCTTGAGCCACCAGGTGGGGAGCGTAGGATATTGGAAGAGAGAGACGTAGACTGCGGTGTACAATCCTAGTCTTATCAACTGCGACTTCTTCGTCGACAGGATATACCGGGCCCACGGCAGATAGCCAATCGGGTGGCGGGGAATCAGACCAAGGTTATACGATTGCCCCCAAGGCCGCGCTTCACCTTGACAGATACGACGTCCTAGGATGTCCAAAACCATAGGACGCTGAACCGGTATCGCATCTATAGCGGGATGTAGAAAACCTTTTGATGTCCAGTCGGCCAGCTCCACGGCATACTGCACCGAGGGTGGGGTAGCATAATGAATCGCCGTTATGGGTTCCGACGGCACCGCGCATGTAAAGCTCCGTCGGCCCATAATGATCTGATTGTACCACGACCCCCAAAGGTGGAGACTCTTATGCTCAGGGTCGTATGCCTTGATCATAGTCAGGACCTCACGGTCCAAAGGCGCCTCTGGGAATCCTTCCTCCGAGCGGACAAACGGGAATGAAGTGTCTTCAGACATGATCGCTGCAAAAAGAGCAATGTAGCCGTCAGTATTATAATCCCAACGTTTCACATTTAAAAAAAAAAAAAAAAAAAAAAAAGAAGAAAATGCATTAATTAGATTAAAATCAAAATTAATTACACCGCACCCCAGTGCAGTGAGTAGGGGACTAAAGAGGGACCCACAAAATCTAAATGATAATACGTCAATTAAGGAGACAAACTCATCATTGGATGAGATTGTCAGTTGGCCCTTAGGGGGAACATTCCCATAATAAAAAGGGGGAAAGAATCCCTAGAGACAAGGAGAGAATCTCCTCTTTCAGAGCAAAGCTTTGTCACAGAGTGACACTTGTCAAAATCTGGTCTCAAAAGAATTAAAATTCCTTAAGAAAGAGCTTAGCTCTATAATATTCCATCAAAAAGAAAGTCTTTGAAAAGAAATTTAAAATTAAAATTTCTGAAATAAAAAAGAAAGAAGATCCATGAAAGCTTATAGAAAAATTCTTCATTTGTTTCAGATCTAAAAAATCTACATTTGATTCAAAGAGCAAAGCTCTGTTCATGGGTTAGAACCCATGAATAAGATCTCTGTAGATCTATGAATTTGTGAGAGCAAAGCTCTGTTAATGAAACCCTAAAGGGAATTTCTTCAGATCAAAAGATCCATGAGAGCAGAGCTCTATTGGTTAAAATTAATTTAAATTAACTTAACTTAATTTTAAAATTAATTATTACCTAAAGTTTTCTAAACTTTGGGAAATAAGAGCAAAGCTCTAGAGTTCTGAAAACAAGAGCAAAGCTCTGAAATTCTTAAATAAGAGCAGAGCTCTGAAAATCTAAACCCAAGAGAAATGGTGAGATTTTCTAAGGGTTAAAAGGCCCTATTTATAAGGCGCTTGCGCCTCTTGGAATTCCCCCTCAATCCAACGGTCAGGAGGGGTTGCCACCGTTGCACTCACGTGTGCGCCACGTGAGCGCAACGGCGGGGGGGCATTTGTTTCGCCCAATCAGAGCAAAGCTCTATTTGAATTCAAAATTTAAATTTTTGAAGCAACGCTTCAGATCCTTTGCGCTGCGCCATGTGTCCAGCGCAGATACATTAGCGCAGCGCACCCAATCAGAGCAAAGCTCTGTTTAAAGGAAGCAACGCTTCAGATCCTTTGCGCTAGCGCTCTGCGCCACGTGTCCAGCGCAGATACATTAGCGCAGCACACCCAATCAGAGCAAAGCTCTGTTTAAAGGAAGCAACGCTTCAGATCCTTTGCGCTAGCGCTCTGCGCCACGTGTCCAGCGCAGATACATTAGCGCAGCGCACCCAATCAGAGCAAAGCTCTGTTTAAAGGAAGCAACGCTTCAGATCCTCTGCGCTAGCGCTCTGCGTCACGTGTCCAGCGCAGATACATTAGCGCAGCGCGCCCAATTAGAGCAAAGCTCTGTTAAAGGAAGCGCCGCGCTGCGCTCTGCGCTGTGCGACACGTGGCAACACAGTTGCGCTGCGCGACACGTGTCAGCACAGATGCGCTAGCGCAGAAAAAGGGGCTAAGTGCCAAAGGCAATTTAGCCATGCAAAATTACATGCACTTGATAACAACAAATTAAAATACGATGCACAAACGCAACAAAGAGTTCAAATAAAGGAACACTCAACGGATAATAGAATACTTAATCAAAACATTTATTTATTATTAAATTTAAAAAAGATCACCGAATACGGGATCAGAGAGACAAGGGTTCACAAAAAGAAAAAGAAAATTATTCAGCTCCCTCTCCGCCTTCTCCATCACGTCGAAGCGGCGATCTTCCCGAGGAGTAGCCATCCAACGGTCGACGCCGCATTCCTGGGAGAGAGTGGCGATAACGACTCGACGAGCCCGTATCTGGCTCAGCAAGTGGAAAGAGCAGTCCCTCAAAGGTTTGGTGATCAAGTGCGCTTCGAGAAAGCACTCGATCTTATCTTCGGCGGCATCCAGCATTGCTGAAGACATCTCTGCTGGAGGAAGGGGAATGTCGGCAAGCGCCGAGGCAAAGATCATCCGAAGCCAAATGGAATTCGGAGGGAGAGGAGACCCCACACGAGTCAAAAGCTCATGCATTGCAGCGTCGCATTGCTCGTCCGAGAGAGAAGGGTCCACCAGACGTGCAGCAAAACGAGGAACGATGTCCCGGATCGGCACCTCCCATGGTTGTCGGCAGGCATGAGGGCGGTTGCAAGCCATGATCGAAGAAGTTCTCTGAAAATGAGAGAAGAAAAGGCTCAGCCTTGAGTTATATATATAGACCCAAGCATAGAAAATTCTGTGCACAATGAAATCGTTGCCAAGGCCCGGGAAATCAGAATTTTGGGAATACAAGTTTGACTTGAAAAGAGGAGATGAAGCGGCGCTTCTGATTCTCAAAAAAAAAAAAAATTTAATAAATGAAGCAACGCTTCAGATCCTCTGCGCTGAGCGCAACGCGCCACGTGTCAGGCGCAGATGTATCAGCGCTGCGCCCAAGAAGACGCGCCCAATCAGAGCAGAGCTCTATTTGCCTGAAGCAACGCTTCAGTTGCGCTGCGCTCTGCGCTGCGTGACACGTGTCGGCGCAGATGCGCTAGCGCAGTTGCGCTACGCTCTGCGCTGCGCGACACGTGTCGGCGCAGATGCGCTAGCGCAGTTGCGCTGCGCTTTGCGCTACATGACACGCGTCACGCGCTGGGGCATCTGCGCCAAATTAAATTAAGATTCTTAAGAAATCTTTTCTGTTCTTGTTGAAACAAGAAGATTTTCTTCTGCAAAGCAGAAGCCCTTGGATCAAAGATCCAACGGTAGGGAAAATCCCCCAAATCACTCAGAGGATGATCTCTTTAACAAATTTAACTAATTTGTGAGCACTATAAAAAGGACCTTAAGCCTCAATTCAAGGGGAGGAACATTTTTTTTTCTGGAGAACTCAAGAACTTTAAACAGAGAGAGAGCTCTGAAGATTTCAAAAAAAAAAAGGTAAAGAACCTTCATGGATTAGAAGAAATTCCTTCTAATAGACCATTAGTCTAAAAAAAAAATTGTAAGATCAATGATCTTTATTTAAAAAAGAAAACAGTGCTTTGCACTTCTTGTGAACCTTTGGTTCTTTAAAAACAAGGTAAAAAAAAAAAAAAAAAAATATAATAATAAAAGAATAGTGCTTTGCACTTTTGTGAACCTCTGGTCCTTCGAATAAAGAAGAAATTTATTTTTCTTTGATCTGATCTAGATCAAGAACTTAAACAGTGCTTCGCACTTCCTTTCTGGAATCTAAAAAGATTTTTAGTGCTTTGCACTTCCAAACTGCACTGTTGCGCTCCTGAGAGAACGCCACGTGTCAGCTGCAGAACAACTTGCGCTACGCGCCTTGAAATAGAGCTTCGCTCTCTGGAACGGGCGCAACTCACCAGAGCGCGCCACGTGTCAGCAGCGCAACAGCACAGCGCACTAGCGCAGCGCACTGCGCTGTTGCGCTTGCACTCCCCAGAGCATGACACGTGTCACCACCTTATGAGCTTGCGCTCAGTGATTGGCGCAAAGCGCCTGACAAATGCAATGCATTTCACTTCCTGAAGGGCCAAGCCCAATTAAAAGGCTTAACAAGCCTAATAAATAAAATGCTGCGCATTATTTGGAAGGGCAGAGCCCAATTGAAAGGTCCAATGGACCAAAATAAATTATCTGCACCATAATAAAAAGGGCAGATCCCAATCAAAATGGGCATAAATGGCCTGAAGTAATGCAATGCATTATTTAAGTATGGGCAAAGCCCTAGCACAGGTCTAATAAAAAAATAAATGATGGTGTTGAACATTTTCAACTGGACTTAGCCCAATTTTGGCCGTAAGTCCTTAAATTAAATTGACTGAGCAAAATGGCTCTCCTAAATCAATTTACGTCCGGTTCGAGGGTACATCTCCGAACTCCTTTGACATCCATCGTTGTAATTCCTCAACGACGTCAAAGAGGTGACGGGTCCCAACGACCACACATCGATATGGACTGCGGGGTCCTTAAACTCGTGGACCGAGATGTCCCTAAACTAATATCGGACCGAAATGTCCCTAAACTAATATCGGACCGAAACGTCCTTAAACTAATATTGGACCGAGACGTCCTTAAACTAATATCGGACCGAGACGTCCTTAAACTAATGATGGACCACTACGTCCCTAAACTGGCATCGGACCGAAATGTCCCTAAACTAATGACGGACCACCACGTCCCTAAACTGGCGACGGACCGAAACGTCCTTAAACTAATGATGGACCGAGATGTCCCTAAACTAATATCGGACCGAAATGTCCCTAAACTAATATCAGACCGAAACGTCCTTAAACTAATATTGGACCGAGACGTCCTTAAACTAATATCGGACCGAGACGTCCTTAAACTAATGATGGACCACTACGTCCCTAAACTGGCATCGGACCGAAATGTCCCTAAACTAATGACGGACCACCACGTCCCTAAACCGGCGACGGACCGAAACGTCCTTAAACTAATGATGGACCGAGATGTCCCTAAACTAATATCGGACCGAAATGTCCCTAAACTAATATTGGACCGAGACGTCCTTAAACTAATATCGGACCGAGACGTCCTTAAACTAATGATGGACCACTACGTCCCTAAACTGGCATCGGACCGAAATGTCCCTAAACTAATGACGGACCACCACGTCCCTAAACTGGCGACGGACCGAAACGTCCTTAAACTAATGATGGACCACTACGTCCCTAAACTGGCATCGGACCGAAACGTCCCTAAACTAATAATGGACCACTACGTCCTTAAACTGGTATCGGACCGAGACGTCCCTAAACTAATAAGGGACCACTACGTCCCTAAACTGGAACAATAGAGCCAATTGCTCTTTTGTCGGATCTAGACGGTCCTGTCTAAGTTGATCTTAACCCCAAATACGGTCAACGTGTCCTTAGACATCTAAATAAACAATAAAATCCCAAACCAACTTTGGTTCAAGGGTACATCTCGGAACTCCTCAGACGTATGTCGTTGTAATCCTTCAACGACGTCAGAGAGGTGACGAGTCCCGACGGCCGGATAATTAAATCAATCACTACGTCAGGTCGATCTTAGTCCAAAACAGGACTAGCGTATCCTTGATGAATGTTTAAGTTGATCCTAGTCGCAACGCGACTAATGCATCCTTAAACTAAAAACATCAAACCCAAATCTAAGCAAATACGGATTTGGACTAATCCACGCCCTACGGGCGACGGTATTACTCAGTCTCCGTATATAATCCACGGGCAACCACAAACAAAACAAACACACACGACACGAAGTGAAATTCTGGAGAAGGAGAAAGTTGTTATCGCGATGCGGTAGCGTAATTAACTGCAGGGGCTTGCGCCTGCAGGGAAGAGTGTCCCCACAATCAAAAAACCCCTCACCCTGAGGGGGAATCTGACGAAGTCTGCTACAACGGCCGCATCCGTCTAAACCTTCGATACACGGTGCCATAAATCAACTTGGCATCTTCGAAGAGGTGGACGGATAAAAACCAAATAGCATCTGCCCCGAACCCCAGGTTACGTGACGTCCCAACGTCGCAGGCCGCCGTTCGGAGGGGAACAGAGAGCTTGTTAGGGTTAGGATTAGGTTAGTTTGAGTTAGGAGTCCCTCACTTCTTTCATTGCCACTCTTAATATCGGTGTTACGGTAATCGGCAACAACGGGGATTAGCACGACTAGGAAGGAACTTGCGAGTATAAGCTAGGCTTTCTAACGCATAAGTTCTTCCTTTTGGTGCTTGTCCGTCCGTTCTTGGCTCTTAGCCATAACCTCCGGTTAATTCAACCACAACCGGTCTCACTACGGAATCACCGCTATCATGTAGGATAGGGTGCCGTAAGGAGCGGATTGTGGTTCAATTAACGGGAATTGATTTAAGATGTTGGGCAAGGAACGAGTGAGAGAGATTTCCTTCTCTCAAACTTCCCTTATCCTACCCTAACAAGTATGGAAACTACTCACCCATAATACGGAAAAATAAAACAAAAGAGGAAGATAGAAAGAAGAAGATTAGAAGATAACAACTAGCTATTTGCGACCTCACCTTGGCAAGGATCAAGCGTAAGCATCATGGTTGTTTTAAGGATAAAGGAAAAGAGAGAAGAAAGAAACAACAAGAAATAACAACAACTAAGTTAACAAATGAAAATTACAACAATTAACAAGTTAACTAAAGAACAAGACAAGCATGATAAGTAAATGGTTCTTCTTTATTCATCATTCTTCACTCACAAAAGCTCACTACAAGATTTTCAATGGAGAAGAGATGAGAAGAGGAAGAAGAAACAAGTATTCTAAACCTAGAAAAATACAAGATTATGCACCCCCTTGGCTTCACAAGTTCTGGACTATTTATAGACAGGAAACTGAAAATATAGGGCAACCATCAGAACACAAATGAAAAGACCAATCTACCCCTGAAGTTCCATCGCGTGAGGCACCAGTACGGCCGCGGATCCACGGCCTATACCCCCTATTGGCCGCGGATCCGCGGCCCTATGGTGGAGTCAGGGCGTGGGCTTTCCTGTACTGCCCTGGTCTGCTGTCCCCTTTTGTCTGGTACATGTATTTTCTGATAATATTTCCACATTTCTTCCAGAATTCTAGTGGATCAAAAGGTGATTGGACATGGATCTTTTGTCATGATTTTCTTGAGCTCCGCGTAGATTTCTTAGATCTTGTGTTGCCATTGAGCCTTGTGCATGAAGGTGACAATCGATTTGCCATTTTGTCTCCTAAACTGGTGTGTGGCAACAGACGGATAAAGAGCGGAGACCCGTGTTTTATCTGTGGTTGGCAGGAACCCGGATTTTGTCGTGTTTTTCCATGGATTTCACCGTTTAGAGCCGAGAACCTGTATCCTGCAATTGACTAGCAAACACGGCTCAAGAGTACCTACCGATATGCAATGTGATAAAAATTGGGCGGTATGAAAATGCAAAAATCTGATATGAACAATGCACCACCTATAATTAGAAAATTAAAATAGATTATATAAGTAATTGCAAAAGGAATGTGTATATCAATAATATAACATTCTAAATCAATATGCATGCAATATAGGATATATAAACATACCCGCAGGTGCAGTGGTGGCCTCTGCCCGAGATGTGGAGGCACCACCTACAGCTAGACAATCAAAAAATGATTATCTAAGTAAAAGCAAAAAGAATGTGTGTATATTTATTAGATAACATTCTAAATCAATATGCATGCACTATAGGATATATAAATACCTGCAGGTGCGGTTGTAGCCTCTGCCTCTGATGTGGACGCACCACCAACAACTAGACAATTAAATATTGACTATATAAGTAATTTTGAAATAAATATGCATGTATATCTATAATATTATATTCAAAATGAATATGCGTGCAATATACCTGGAGGTGTGGCAAAGTCCACACGGAAGGAGTCATCCGAAGGGGATACCGATCGGGGTGCAAGACCGGTCCTCTGAATCTCCTTACACAGCTCTCCGAGCGGCAAAATCGCTCTGCCTCTACCTTTGCCGCTGCCACGGCTGGTGCTCCTGCTGCCCCTCGCTTCTCCGGTCGTCGTCATCAAACCTAGATAAGAGTACAATAATTATATATGCATGCAATATATGTATAGATCGTAGAAATGTGAAGTAATAATATAAAATTACTGATAACCTTTTTCGTTTCGTAGATACATTAAACATATCTACTTGGATTTCATCATCGATATCATTTCTAACCCACGTAACTTCACGATCAGTCAAAGACAACCCATCTTTTGAAACAGACAGTCGGAGCACTCTATGTCTTCTATCTTCTTCATCCTCATTGTTGTCCTCCATACGATCCTCGAATTCTGGGACATCGTAAACATCTCTGGGTTTCCAACGGCATACGACACTCCATCCCGGATGTTTCAAGCACTGTGAGTAGTATACTTGAAACACTTGGCTCGGAAAGATAAATGGATCGTCCTGACCGTAAAATTGAAGTTTGTTCACACCAGTCAATCCATATTCATCTTTCCAAGTCCCGATATTGTTTCTCCACTTATCCATATCGGTTCGTGTATCATACCAAATACACTCAAATATATAAAACGGTTCTGATCGTCCAGCATATTGAATGCCAAGTATGCAATTTATGTATCCATAATAAATCACACCATCCGATCCTACCATCGCAATCCCACTATTCTGAGTGGTTCGAAATGTTTCTATGTCTTTAACTTCAAATTTGTATTCAAGGACACAGAATCTTTTATAATATGCAACCTCCATATTAGGAAACTGAGTTAAACATCTTGAATCTCTCTCTAATAATGCAAACAAGTTTGGATCGTGGATCTGACAAAACAAATTTTACGGCAAATACATAATGATATAAGTTTAGATTAAGACTGGTAGCAATACATATTATTCGAACAACTTACATGATCTGCAACCCAATCGCAAAAACTATCCTGATGATATTTTTCCAATCGTTCATCATTCTAATCAGGATTCCCATCACGTACCTCATTAATATGAATTATGTTCTCAACAATAAATTATGACATTAATATTATATCATTTCATGCACACACAAATACAAATATAACAATTAATCCAAAAAAACTTACTCTCTAATTTCTTCAAGACATACGCTATTGAAGAGGATAAACCGATATATCTTGTTGATAAACAGTGTCTACTATCTTATAATCAGCTTTATCATATGGCCCATCCTGAATTCTCCGAGGCCGGTTAAGTTTCGTCTCAATGTTCTCGTCCAGATAACGGGAACAAAATGTGGTTACTTCATCTAGAAAATAACCTTGCATGATAGAACCCTCTGGTCGATTTCAATTGCGTATATACTTTTTTAGAGTGTAGAGCTACCTAAAGAAAAATATGTTAAATAAATAAATACGGGCATATAGAACAACAATAATTTTACAAATTGCGTGAAACAAAAAATTTCACGTACCTTTCGACGGGATACATCCATCGATATTATATAGGTCCGACTAATTTAGCCTCGTTTGCAAGATGAACCGTCAGGTATATTATGATATCAAAGAATGACAGTGAGAAAATACGCTCAAGCTTGCAAAGTGTCAATGAAATAGAATTTTCTAGATTCTCCAGCGTCATAATATCCAGGGTTTTAGCGCACAATTCTCTAAAAAAGCAACAAAGGTCATTGATTACTAGACCAACCGATTCGGGAAGGGAAGTCCTGAGGGCTAATGGGAGAAGGTGCTCCATAATAACATGTTGATCATAACTTTTCGGCCCATCGATCTTGCCTTTCACAATTTTTATCTTCTTGCTAAATGATCCTGAGAAACCTGTGGGAACTTTCAAATCATGCAACACCTGTAGGAACCTTTTTTTCTCCGGTTGTGACATATGATACGCGGTATTGGGAAGTACAAACTTGCCTGGTTTACCCGCTATCAGTTTAAGATGCAATTTATTTCTAATTTCCCAGTCCTGAAGATCCATCCGAGCACGGAGGTTGTCTTTCGATTTTCCGTCGTTATAAAGAAGCAAGTTGAGTATGTGCCCGGATACTCCCTTATGTATGTGCATGACGTCCAGACAATGGCGCACTAAATTTGTTGACCAGTACGGAAGCTCGTAGAAAATGCTTAACTTGTTCCAGTAGGGTGGTTTGACCTGTTTTGCCGGATCTATCCCGAAAGTCACATTATTGTAACCATCCTACTGAGCAGTCACGTGCTCTTCGGACAATGAGGCTGGAGGCCCAAGAAGCTCCTGATGACCATTAAAGTGAGCAGCGTCTAACCTGTAAGGATGGTCTAGTGGCAGGAAACGCCGATGACCGCAATAACAAACCTTCCTATTAAAATTCAACTATTTCAATGTTGTATATTGATGGCAATAAGGGCATGTTTTGTGACCATGTACGGACCTGATAGAATTCCATACACAGGAAAGTCATTAATTGTCCACATTAAAGCTGCATGCATTGTGAAGGTTGTATCTATGTTTGCATCGTAAGTCTCTACACCATCAATGAATAAAGATTTTAACTCATTGATCAGAGGTCGGAGATAGACGTCGATATTGTTTACCGGTGAGTTTGGTCCATCAATAAGAAGAGCCATCATAAAGTAGGATTGATCCATAGCCAACCAAGACGATAAATTATAAAATATCATTACAACGGGCCATGTGTTGTGCCTTCCAGCCATATAGTTGAATGGGCAGAAGCCATCACTAGCGAGTCCGAGCCTGACATTGCGAGGATCACTACTGAATATTTCATGCCTCCTATCGAAATCCTTCCATGCCGGTGAATCTCTTGGATGACTCATTTTTCCATCTTCACTCGGAGCAGCACGGTGATGCCAAATCATTGCCTCGGTTGTTTTCTTGCACTTGAATAGCCTCTACAGTCTATGTGTTATGGGAAAGTATCATGCTATTTTGACAGGTATATCGAGCTTCTTATCAGATTCTTTCGGTTTATACCTGGCCTCTCCGCATGTTGGACACTCTTTCAAATCTGAATTCTCTTTCCGGTACAACAAGCAATCTTTAGGACATGCATGAATCTTCTCACACTTCAGACCCAAATCAGACATCACTTCTGGGCTTCGTACCAGCTGTCGGGCACGTTATTTCTTGGGGGCATAGAATCTTTCAGGAACTTCAGAAGTATCGTGAATACCTTGTTGCTCCATCCATTTAGGCACTTAATCTGGAAAAGTTGGACGAACCATGATAGGGTGGAATACTTTACATTCTTATAAATTGGTCTTCTAGCATCATTCATGAACTTTTCATACTTATCCGCACGCGGTCCTTGACCGGAAGGAATGTCATATTCGGTAGGAATACTATCACCTAGGGCAACCTCTACCATATCCTCCATTTCTTCTCCTGGAAAAAAGTTATTGTCTTCTTCTTCTGCCGCATTACCGTCTTCTCCTTCTTCTTCTGCCGCATTACCGTCTTCTTCTTCTCATTTCCCGTGATATAGCCAAGTTGTATAAAATCTAGTAAAACCATGTTTAACGATGTGAAGCTCTACGATTTCTACCTTCTTCCAGAACTTATTCCCACATCTATCGCACGGGCAGAGAATCTTCTCTAACACGATCTTATTATGTGCGCGTGCAAATTCAATAAAAGCAGCAACTCCTGCAACAAACTTAG
This sequence comes from Agapanthus africanus, assembly GCA_030015575.1. Classification (NCBI taxonomy): domain Eukaryota; kingdom Viridiplantae; phylum Streptophyta; class Magnoliopsida; order Asparagales; family Amaryllidaceae; genus Agapanthus; species Agapanthus africanus. Next base: position 133,457,326 of record CM057343.1, read on the forward strand.
ATTGCATGTGTTGTTGCCAATCCACGTACATCCAGTCCTTAACTCTGATATACTCATGGGCCATGTTAGACTGTATAACATATAAATTGTAGGTTATGGTGACTATATTGAGAAATCTAAGAACGGGATGGTTACTGACAAAGAAGAAAATCCGTAGAGGCAATTTTATCGTTGAAAAGAATAAATTATCGATAAAAAAAGTTAGATTTGAAGATACCAAAGTATGAGTTGTATTCTGTATATGTGTGTTTCAATTTATGATTTTGCTTAAGTGTAGGGTTGTTAGTGTGTATGTGCTTTATGTGTGCGTTTGTTGTGTATTCGTGGTGTATGTGTATATTTCGGCTGTCGGGGGTAAGGCTTTTATCCCATTAAGAATGTATAGAGCAGACACTCATTCGCTTGTGCTTTCATCCGTTTCAAGTAAATTTCAGCAGCACCTCCCCGCTATTCTCCAAGTACACTGTAATAGAATAGATAATCATTTCAATGCTGTGAAACAACGTTGAAATGAACATCTAATCTATCATTGTACACTGAGGACCAGCGGAAAAGTACCAACGAAATAACTCAAAACGAATGAAAACACAAGTGAATGCAGGTGTTTGCTTTATACATTCCTAACTAGTCCATACTGGACAAATCTATCGGTTATCATACAATTGAATCTTCTCGTTACATAAACTACACGACGGTTGTTAGCACCGAACTATACCGTCCGATATTTAACAACCTTCGTATAGTTCTACATCACGACGAACATCGAACGTATGTTAACCGATAGACGGGGACTAGGTCGCGCTTTGATTTTCACATATGAATATCGATGAGAATATGAAAGTTTCATATTATCATCGAGTATAATATATTGGTTTTAACTTGAACATTTAACTTGAATAGCTTTTACGTTTACGTTTCGTTTTTAAGGGTTTGAAGTTTTTAGTTTAGGGTATGGTTTTCTTACGCTTACGGTGAAGTTTTACGTTTACGTTATCATCGAGTATCCCACTGAAAGAACTAGTGCACCTTAAACCCTCCCTACTTAACCCAAATTAACCTAATTAACCCAAATTAACCCTAATTATCACCCTAACTCAAATTATCCTTAATTAACCCAAAATTAAGCTAATTAAACCAAATTAACCCTAATCAGCACTCTAACCCTATTTTACCTAATTAACCCAAATTAACCATAATCATCACCCAAACCCTAACCCAAATTAACCCTAGCCCAAACCAAAATTAACCCTAATTAATCTAATTAAGCCTAACCCTAACCCTAATCATCACCAATTCTATTTTACCTAATTAACCAAAATTAACCCTAACCCTAATCATCACCCAAACCCTAACTCTAACCCTATTTTACCTAATTAACCCTAACCTTAACTCTAATCATCACCCAAAGCCTAACCCTAACCCAAATTAACCTCCAATTAACCCGACCCTATAACCCTAACCCAAATTAACCTCCAATTAACCCGACCCTATAACCCTAACCCTATTTTACCTAATTAACCCTAACCCTACCCCTAATCATCATCCAAAACCTACCCCAAACCCAAATTAACCCCAATTATCTCGGCCTGGTAACCCTAACCCTAACCCTAAAATCAATAACAATAATACCAATTTAAAACAACAAAATTATAAATTAAAATCAAAATTAACTCACCTCTACCGACGAGTAAAGTTCCTCGAGGAGGTGGAGAGCAAGGCTTCGACGAGCTGGAGGAGACCGGGAAGATAGAGCTCGAAGTGGTGGAGGAGACGACGATGACGAGGTCGATTGGCGGCGACTAGGCACTCCACGACGAGCTTGATCGACGGTGATGGAGGAGGAACTTGGCGACGAGGAAGTCGGTGACGAGGAAAGCGGTGACGATGGGCGAGGATGCCTGTAGCACGGGTTGGTGGGAAATTTTAGGGAACAGTGGGAAAATTCTTAACTTTATTTTTTTTTTAAATAACCCTTTTTGCCTCTACGGATTAATCCGTAGGTTTTTCTTTTGCGGCACCGTAGGGCCAAATAAAGACATTGCATTTTAATATTTTTTAATTTATTTATGCCCCTACGGATTTAGCCGTAGGGGAAAACAATGCCCCTACGGAGTAAACCGTATGGGCAATAAAAAGTTGCCTCAACGAATTCTTCTATCCGTAGAGGCAAGCCCTCATTGTAGTAGTGAATAAGTGATCGGGGGGAATTTTGGGGGTATGGTGTTTTATGGTTCCAGGGTTGTGGGGCTCGCTTTATTTTTGGTTTAGTCACGGATATAACTGTGAACATATCTTTTGAAACCGTGACTCAAAATATGTCACGGTGGTAACCATGACCACATCTCCGTTAATATTAGTCATATCTGTAGTAGTGATTCAATGGTGAAAAAGTGGTGGAATAACATGAAATTTGGTGTATCCACATCGTACATGATAAAGATGATGATGGTAGATGCTAAATGCCGGATAAACTGGTGGAGGGCGTAGTTTTTTGACAACAACTAACAAAAATGCCTCCTAGGCCTCTTTTCTCTGTTATATATAAAGGCTCAGGGGCCTCTTTTCTCCATTAATTATATATATATATATATATATATATATATATATATGGAGAAAAGAGGCCCTAGGAGCCTTGTCTCGTTAAGTGGCGGTAAAAAAAATACACTCTCCATCATTTTATTTGACGATCGGTACCGTCCATTTTGATCTTTATCGTCTAATATGTCGATACACGAAATTTCATGTGATTCTAACACCTTTTTACCGTTGATTTAGTGAGTGCAAAATTAACGGTTTATCGACAATAGAACTTTTTACTTTTGCTAAATCAACGGTGAAAATGTGTTAGAATTACATGAAATTTGCTGCATCGACGTATTAGACGATAAAGATCAAGATGGTCGATGCCGACCGTCGAATAAAATGGTGGAGTATTTTTTTGCCGCCGCATGAAGGAAAAGACCTCCTAGGACCTCTTTCCACCACGCGCACACACGATGGGGAAAAAAATCCACCATTATAAAAAGAAAAAGAAAAAGAAAAAGAAATTGATAAGGAAAAGTGCATTGTAAACATTCTTTGGCCCAGATGAACTTTAGCCTCTGAAGGAAGGAAACAAGAATCTCTTAGGCCTGAGCTAAGCTATTCCTTTCTTCCAATTTCTTTAACCTTCCTTCTCCACAAAGATTAGGACCTAGAAGTCTCTTATAAGGGCTCCTTTTTTTCAAACTACTACGCACCAATCTCAATTCATTCAAAACGAAACTAGAAATTACTAAACCATACAAGCCATGCCGAAGTTAATCTACGACACCAACGAACCACCACCATCGACCTCTGGAACCCACGGTCGACGCCAGAGGCCTCTCCACAGCGTCTTCGGCGGAGGAAGAGGCCCTGCAATCTCCTTTTCTTGATTTCTTTTGAGCGCATTTATGATGTTTTTAATTATCAAATTGAAAGAATACATAATTTAAATTTTGCAGTGGCTGATGTACTGCTATGGAGAAATAAGCATTTCTCAGCTGGGATTCTAGCTGAGGTCACATTGGTGTGGTTTCTGTTTGAGGTGGTGGAATATCACTTCCTTACTCTTTTGTGCCACCTCTCCATCATCACCATGCTTGGGGTCTTCATTTGGTCAAATGCTGCCCCTCTTCTCGATAGGTAATTCATTTTCTTTGCGACTCCTCTCTTCTTATACTGTGACACGATAGAAATTATTAATATGAATGAATTGAGATAACATACAAAACAAAGTTTGTTTTTTTGAAACAGCAGAATTTAATAACAAATTTCCCTAGGTTTCTACATATTTAGATTCAGAAATATATGGAACGGATGCAGAGATGAAAAATAAGCTATTACATAATGAATAAATGAAGAGTTATATCAACAATGTTGGATCAAATATTAGATATATCGTATAGGAACCCCTCGCCGTATGGTAGAGCCAGTATATAGGTCGTAAATGATATAAGGAAAAAAAAACATATCTGATATGATTATGGTATCTGCTTTTAACCAATTAATAATTAAAGCCTTGGTCAACCATGCTCATTTTATGTGGTTTAGATGCAATTTATGGAAACAGAAATCAGTAAACTATCAAAATAATGGGCTATGTTGAGCTTGATTGACAAAATAGAAATAAAACTGATCAGGGATACATGATATATCTCATATATAGAAGTGTAAAAACAAAGTTATCCAAGATGATCATTATATTATAAACCAAATGAGAGAGCAAAGTTTGTCCCAAAACAGCAAATAATGAGATCAAAAATTCATCTTGTAGTTTCTCATAGACTTAAGTATTAAACTACTGAAATCGCTGAAATTGCAATAAATGAATTTTTGATGTCAAAACCATATGTACTGAGAGAAAATATAGAAACCAGATGTTGTACAGCCAATCGCTAACATATCTTCCGCATTCCAACTAAAAGGATCACATACAGAAAATATATTACCATATATATAAGTTTCGATGTTTTCATTTCACTATGTTGCTTCCTCTTAAGATCAGCTAAAACTTATTTCATATTTTACAGGGATCCTCCTAGGATTCCCGAAGTCATCTTATCCGAGCGCGCATTCAAACAAATCGCTCTATCTTTCCATGCCAAATTCAATCAATTCATGTCGATCCTCCATGACATTGCTTGTGGAAAAGATCTCAAAATGTTCCTCTTGGTACAGAAGTTACAATTTTCTCTCTTTTATTAAACCTTGTTAACATGTAATCTACCATTCTTAGATAACATTCTGATACAACAATTATTATCTAGGCAATTGTTTCTCTGTGGATAATAGCAGTGATAGGAAGTTATTGCAGCACGCTAAGTCTCTTATACTTCGGTAAGAACTAGCCTATTTGTCTTTGTACCGTATGAATGATCTATTGCATGAAAACTTTATACATAGTAATTTTCTTTTTGCTTCTTCTTCTTCTTCTTCTTCTTCTTCTTTCCCCTTGTAGTTTTCTTGTGCCTTTTCACCCTGCCAGTATTGTACGAACAATATGAGAGCGACGTCAATCTACTTGCCACCAGGGGAAGGCAAGATCTAAAGAAAATCCTCAAAAAGATCGATTCTAAAGTTCTCAACAAGATCCCAAGGGCTCCAGCAAAGGACAAAAGGGTTCATTAAACCGATATTTGCAAGTCATGGGCATAACAAAGTGTGTAGAGGCATTCAAGGCAGTTTCTTCAAGGAAAATCGTTGATGTGTGAATTGAAGGGGAACCCTTATACAAAATGTAATCGACTGTAATAACATCAGTGAATCTGACATGTAATGTATCAAAGATAAGGAAAAATAAAAAGTTCGTATAATCTATTAATAACTACTTTCTGCGATATCAAACAAGAGAACGTACTTTCAAGTCTATTACAATATATACTGCCTAAAATTACGTCATTAATTATCCTAAGATGAAAACACACACACACACTTCAGGTTTGTTTTATGGTATCAGTTCAAGAATAGATGCACAAAAATGACTGATATAATTTTACAAAGAAAGTGATGGTGACAATGGTGGTAAATTCTAATTGAAAAAGGACAAGTTGTTAGAAGAATGTAATCTTGGAAGAAGCTTGTCGATAAACTTCTTTGTTGCATTTATCATACATTATGATGGTATTCCCTTTGCTAGTTGGAAAACTAGTCGATATGTCCATATTCTCCTCTATAAACAATATGAAGTATAATGATTATTTTCTTTTGTTAAATCTTTATCATAAGAGAAATCATTATGGTGCAATGCACCTAAGAAGATAAAGATAGAAACAAAACTATTTCTGCATCATTCATAAAGAATTGTATATCCAAAAGTTGTATTTGATTTTCGGGTGCAATGAGGGTGCGCTCAACCGCAGCAAATTCATCGCAGTGCACACTGCCAATTAAGGAAGAATGCGCGAGGGAAGGGGCAATGGGATTTTAACATAACTCCATTTATGAGCTCCTCACCCGCAGCAAATTCGTTGCAGGGAAACTCAGACACATATTTCCCGTATATATAATCAAGTATAAATTGTTGCCAGAAAAATTTGCAGCCATTGAGCGTAGACTCTAGTGTACCGATAGTGTTACCACTAAAATAATATATACAATTTAAAATAATTAATAATTCAGAAATAGAGAAAACAGAATCTCATCAACCACCGGAGGATTTTTGCTCTTACGGCGGTCAAAACATCCACTTTTTGCATTTGGGATGGATGATCAACACTCTTCATGTTGATTTACATGTCCTGAGATCTATATGCACCAAAATATGTTATCATTTACATGAATGTAATTCTGATAAGATGGTTTGGAAAGTATCAAAAATTTACATCTCACTATAACAAAACATTTTATACATTTATATCCATAAGCAAATCTCTTAGAAATAACAAAAAGTTATGGATACCCAGTGACCGATCCTGGACCTTTTGCCTATTTTTCTGAATTTACTTAAATAAAATTGACACAAAAATGATTTATTATTTAAGAGTTAGAAATATTTCATATTAAAATTTACTTAAATGATGAGTATTAGAAATTGATCCTTATTTTTTTATTTTAGATTAATTAGATAATTTGAAGTTGCAATTATGAAATATAAAGTTCTAACCAACATATTGATGTGAAAAGTTATCGAAAACAAATTATGATGATTAATAGGTTATATGCATATACAAAAACATAGTTGTTTAGAGAGACTATAACAAAAAGTACCCCAACAGTGGAGTAGAATGATCATATTAGTATATTGTTAGTGTTAAATACAAAATTCTAAGCAAAATATTAATGTGAAAAGATATTTGCAAAAATATAAGATAACTTAAGGGCGTATATAGTAATTTACATATTACATAGTTTAGATAATAGAGAGCCTATTGCTGTAAACACCAAAAATATAATAGAGTTAAAGATCCAAAATCTGTTGAGTTTCAAGAAATCCTCAACCAACATGACCCATTAAGATATAGTTACAATTTAAGCTCCGATTTTATTATATATATATATATATAGAGAGAGAGAGAGAGAGAGAGAGAGAGAGAGAGGCCCTAGGAGGCTTTTTAGAACCTCTCCACCATTTTTTCCGATGATCGGCACCCATCGGATACACCAAATTTCATACAATTCTATCACTTTTTCACCTTTGAATTAGCAGTGTAAAAAGTTCTATTGTCAGTAAACCGTTAATTTTGCACCCACTAAATCAACGGTAAAAAAATTGTAGAATCACATGAAATTTATTGTATCTACATCTTAAATGATAACGATGGAAATGATGGGTGTCGATCATCGAAAAAAATAATGGAGCGTGTATTTTTTCGACGCCATAGAAAGAAATTTCATCCTATGTCACCCTTACTCCATTATGTGTGTGTGTGTGTGTGTGTGTGTGTATATATGAGAATAATAGAGGAAAGAGGCCATAGGAGGGAATTTCCTTCTATGGCGTCGAAAAAATACGCCATCCATCGTGTTTTCCGACGATCGGAATCCATCATCTTCATCGTTATCATCTAAGATGTGGGTACGTCAAATTTCATGTAATTCTACAACCTTTTCACCATTGATTTAGCAATGTAAAAAGTTCTATTGTCGGTAAAACGTTAATTTTGAACCCACTGATTCAATGGTGAAAAGGTTGTAGAATCACATTAAATTTGGCGTACCCACATCTTAGATGATAACGATGAAGATGATGAATTCCGATTGTCGGAAAACACGATGGAGGGTGTATTTTTTCGACGTCATAGGAGGAAATTCCCTCCTATGGCATCTTTCCTCCATTATTCTCTCTCTCTCTATATATATATATATATGAGAAATATGTCTCTACATCTAGCCATAAAGAACTTTTATGACTCTAATACAAATCGCATGGGAAAATATTTGGTCCCCAACGCAAGTGCATTGGACCCACGCAGTTTCCCATGTGATTTGGCCTTGAGCCATAGAGAAGTTCTCTACATCCGAATATAGATACATTTTCCTCTAAGAGACATATGTATGTGTGTGTGTGTGTGAAAGAGGCCTTAGAAGGCTTTTTCGTCAGGTGGCGTCAAAAAACTATACCCTCCAATATCTTATTCGACGATCGGCATCCACCGTCATTTTTATCATCTAAGATATGGAAATGCCAAATTTCATGTGATTCTCTCACTTTTCGAACGTTGAATTAGTAATGTAAAAAGTTCTGCTGTCTTGTCGATAAACCGTTAATTTTGCATCCACTAAATCAACGGTGAAAAGTGGTAGAATCACATGAAATTTGGTGTATCCACATCCTTATACAGGTCCCTAGTCGTAGGACTATCGAGACAAGGCATCGATACTCCGGAGTAGACCAGCGTATGCGCTTCTCATCCCAGCAAGGGAGACGGTCTGTCCCACAGCCGTCAGTACGTCGTACTTGAGATAGTATGCGGGTGCTCGTTAGGTTACGAGTACACTGGACAGGACTCGTCGGGAACTGTTGGTTGGTACTATACCTATCGTAAGTTATCAGTTCCCAGGTGACATGAGTACAGCTTAGTCCGCTGACTTGACACTGTCACTTCGCCTCGAGTGTGTTCCCACTGTACTTTGATTACAACCCTACCACGGCTCAAAGGAGTCGTGCAGACAGGTAGTAGTTGGGTGCAGTCCCGAAGTACTTGGAGGTAGTGACGGTTAGACAGGATTCGTCTCTCCCGGTATTGGGAGTTGATATCGCGCTGTGTCAAGGAGAGCCATTACGCATAGTCGTCCCTGGCCAGGGCAAGCGAGATATACTGGTAGGTTTCCAGTGTTATCTCAGGGTGTTCTGGGCTACACTCCGACACGACTTGTACCGCTATTAGGGGAATGACGTTTACCGCCCCCTAGGCCCGCCATGCGATATTCTCAGACGAACACACCGGACTGTACGGAGATTGTCACATTCAGGCTCAATAGGATTTCAGATGGGTTTCACCTCGTCAGTCTTCTTATCGGCATCTACCTGGGGGCCGTTACGCACAGCTAGTGCCGCTTGCGGTCTGTGGTTAAACCCACTGCCAGCGTAGTGTCGAGTCTTTAGAGTCCCACACAGAGAGCTATTCGCCTTTAGGCAAAAGAGTAGAGGTCGCATGGTTTTGCGACAGGGTTCGGTCACATCTGCGCACTTATGCACGTTTGGTGTCCGGGCAGTTATTACTAGCGGGCTTTGGTTTAAGCCAGATCCTAGTATACGTTTTGGGATTGGTTTTATCTCGTTTGTATTCGTGTTCCTCGGAACGCGGATGCGGGTGTGTATGCACAGTTGACAGAGGCAGAGGCAGAGGATTCTCATTAGGATTGTTGACTGTTGCTTTTTTCTAAACCCTAATGAGAATAAGAAATATGATTAATAATAATATTAATTAAGTATCATTGTGCCATGGTTGGGTTGAAAAGTTAACTTTGTTGACTTTGTTGACCGGTTGACTAGGTTGGACTTGTTGACCATCATCATGACAATGGCTATCATTTCATGGCTAAGACTTTTTGCTTGCTTGTTATTCTTTACAAAATGAGTGCATGAAATGATAAAACCATTGATATGAACCATCACAAGAAGCTTAATTATTGTTATTGTTATGATTATTTTGGATTATGAAGAGGATGGTCAAAAAAGTCTTGCTCATTCTATCATTTGCTTTCTCTCTCATGAAAGCTCTCCTCTTCCTCTTGCTCTCCCTCTTCCTCTAACTCAAAGGAAAAAATCTCTCATGTGTTGAGAACCATTTGCCTTAGAGATAAAACCCAAAACACTTCTCTACTCATCCTAGTGTACAAGGTCTACCAAGCCAAGTATTCTAGTTTCCTCTAGATTGAGGTTGGAGCCAAAGGTAGAACCTTTCGGGTGGATCCATTTTCGGCACAAGGAGACGACGAGGTGAGGCCGATCCGACCACCACAAGGAGTTGAAGAGAATGAGTTCAAGATTAGGTATAATCCCTAACATAGTAGCTAAACTCTTAGCTAGGTTGTTAGATAGTTTGTTTAGCAAAGATCCGGTTTTTGAGTCCATATTACCTCCACCGAAAAAATCGTTTTTCACCATTTCCGCAACCCCAAAGAACCGGGGAAGGGTAACGTGGACTTACAGTGGTATCAGAGCCTAGCTAAACACAATCTAGCATGTTTGCAAAGTAACTAGAAGTTCGATCGGAGAAAAAACCACAAAACACCCCGAAGATATCAACTTTCTGCCGATTTTGTTTTCTGTTCAAAAAATAATAAATCATACACTAAAAATCGGCTCAGGGTTTTTAAAGCACACCCAAGAAAAATGGTCCAGCGACTCGGTCAAAGCGCCGCGGAACCGCGGCAGGAGCGTGCTTCCGCCGCGGATCCGCGGCCGAGTTGACTCGGTCGTGGACAATTTTTCCTGCAGTGTGTTCAGTGGGGTATTTTGGGATTTTTACAATATGTTTTTTCTGCCCAGATTTTCCAGAAAGCAAAATTTGTTTTTGGGGTGGTTAAAAATCCGTATTTTGATCGAACTTCTAAAGACTTTAGCTAACGGGTTATATCTGTGATGTGATATATGTATTGAACGTCTGCTAATCGCTATACGTCGATTAGTGAGGGTTATACATATCTGTGATCTGTAATGTTGATGGTATGTGTATATGAATTCGTTAGATTGTCGCGGATGAATAGCCGGGTGTTGTGAGATGAGAGTTTTCTTTATCTTTCAATTCATGTAATTTGTAATTGATGTAATATTATTTATATGGCCGCACATCCGGGATGAGGTTGTAGCCGCCATTGTATAATTTCTTTTACAGTTTTTGCTCCTAAGATAGACCCAAGGTGGGGTGCACAAACTACCGGGTACCTCGAAGTGCCGAGTGGCCTACTCACGTTGTTGAGGGAGGTTGCTTCACTTCGGGTATTTGGCGGATAGTTTGCCGCACCCGTAGGGGTCTAGGGTGGGGTATTGGCTATTCATTGCGATCGTGTAATCCGCTTTTCGTTACAGGCTCGTACGAAATGCGGATTCCTAGTATATCCAATGTGTTCATCTGTGATCTGGAATGGCTATCATTGCATCTGACGAATGTATATATCTATATATGATATCTATTTAGGCGTTGCTTATATTTTGCATCCGCGCTAGTCCAGCCCCCGCTCTGTCGTTAGTTTAGTAACCTAACGGGTAATGACGAAGCCACGTGGCGAATGCGGATGGCATAAGCGTACGTCATATTTTCGTTGTTTTCTGCAATGGTAGGATTAAATGATAGGACGCATTAAAATTAATGCAAGAAAATAAACCAAAGTAAAAGTCATTGGAACAATTTGAAAACCATTCGGTTTCTTTTCAAAAACAACTTTTAAATGCGGAGTTTAAGCTACTCCTTTTAAAAGCTATCAAGGTTCCATCAATTATATCAAGTTCACTACGTTCACAGTTTCGCCAAAACCATTCGTAGCCCTCCGTCATTTCAGTTAAATATTCAGTAGTATTCAAGCTATGTATTTTGACCTTCGCCAAGGCATAGTGATTGGTAGCTGCTGAATATTTATCTGTAGCATAGATAAATGCGTTGGTTTGGGACAGTCGTACTACTATTTTGGCCTTCGTCAAGAGTATGTACGGGTGGGTTCAAATTAACCTGGATAATGACGGGTAGAACTTGACATGTGACTTATGATATGTTGGCCTTCGTCAAGGTCATAAGAGCATGGGGCAAAAATCCACATCGGGAGTTTCTAAAGAAACTGAAACTTGCTAGCGCTGAATACCACTTGGAGTGTGATGATTCTGGTAGGATTCCTTCAGTTTTATCACACGATGATATTTGGATCCCGATCCTACTGTGAGTATATGCTACTCCTCGGGAACTTTCTCACTTAACGATCAATGCTATAAACCAAGTAGGTGTCTAGAAAGGTGTTAACGGGGCTACGCCCCCAGGGAAAAGAGGTTATTTAATTAAGGAACTTCGCGAAAGCGTTGGAAAACCTCCCTCGAAGTACCGACACTGGCCTGCCTGAACGGTTAAGCAAGTATTGTACGGTGAGATTGATCCCGACTAATTCTTCCTTTTTGGTTTGAGGAGAGATTCGAGAAGCAGTGGGAGCCATCCTGTTTAGATAAAATTAAAAACCAATCTAAACTTACAAGAGCATCATGCTGAATGTTTTCTTCTCTCTCTCTTAATTGCAGCGACCCAGTGACCACACATAGGTTGCATCTAGATAATAAAATGACTGAATCTGACTGTTATGATTGACAAAGGTCTATCCAGATATCTATTGCCCCTGACAAGCTGGGACACCTCTTAACTAATCAAACCCCTGCCGTCTCAGGACCAGTTTCCCCTGTCATGGATATTGATATCCGTAAGACATCGGAAAAAGACTGTACGAAAGCCAAGTGCCTCGTGTTGGCCTCAGTTGATGGTGCATACCAGAGGCAGCACGAGAAGATGGACTTAGTTTCTATCTTCCTCCATAACAAAGATTTATATGGAGAGCAATCTCGTATCGCAAGATATGAGACCTCGAACGAATTGCTTCAAGCGAGGTTGGCTATCGGGTCATCTGTAGGGGGCAACGTCCTTACAGAGACCAGCTATTTTGAGCTCACGGACCTGAAGACCGCGTTGAAGAACGGGTCAGATGCTAACTTGATTCTACAGTCTCTACCTTCTACCCTGAAGGAAACCAGGGAAGAAGAAGGAAAGGGAAGGGCAAAAGTTTCGGGGCTGGATGTAGTAAAAGAAGGACGTTCCTATTGTTACGGGAATGAACATTGGCAGAAGGATTGCAGGGCTAGCAAAGCCAGTAGCCAGGATTCGAAGCATGTTGTGGCTTCGGCTTCGGGTGTGTTTGTAATAGAGAACTGTATGTCAGTTAACCCTACTTCCTGGGTATTGGATACCGGATCAGGATCTCACATCTGTAATTCGTTACAGGCTCTGAGAAACCGCAGGGTTATCAAGATAGGTGATATGACTCTCAGGGTTGCTAACGGAATGAGCATGAACGCTGAATCCATAGGGGAATATCATCTTGGACTGACAACTGGGCAGATATTGATTCTGCGTAACTGTTTGTATGTACCAGGTGCGACTTGTAATATCATATCTGTATCCTTACTTTCTAAGGAAGGATATGATTTTACTTTTGTAAGCGATGTGGTCTAAATCCACCTAAATCAAGTTCTGATTGGGTCAGGTACATTAGAAAACGGGATATACGTATTGAACCAAGCTCGGATTTTCAGTATCCAGAACATACTTAAAAGAAAGTCTCCGGAATTAAATCAGGCTTTCTTATGGCATTGTAGACTGGATCACATCAATGAGACACGGTTAACAAAGTTACATAAAGAGGGATACTTGAATCCGTTCGGGTATCATTCTTATGCCACTTGTGAATCTTGTCTCATGGGAAAGATGACAAAGACTCCGTTCACTGGACACGGAGTAAGAGCAAGCGAGCTCTTAGGACTCATACACAGTGACGTGTGTGGTCCAATGTCTACACATGCGCGAAATGGTTATTCATACTTCATTACTTTCACAGATGATTTCTCTAGGTATGGACATGTCTTCTTGATGAAGCACAAATCCGAGACCTTTGAGAAATTTCGGGAATACAAGAATGAAGTTGAAAAACAAACAGGCAAAAGTATCAAGACACTGAGATCTGATCGAGGTGGAGAATACTTGAGTGCCGAGTTTCTGGACTACTTAAAAGAGAATGGAATTCTCTCGCAGCTTACTCCTCCATACACACCACAACACAACGGTGTATCGGAAAGACGGAATCGAACCCTATTGGATATGGTTCGTTCCATGATGAGTAAGGCTGAGTTACTGCGATCCTTCTGGGGTTATGCACTAGAATCAGCTGCATATCTTTTGAAAAAGGTTCCCTCCAAGACCGTGCCTACCACACCATATCAGATGTGGTATGGGAAGAAACCCCATCTTCAATATCTGAAGATATGGGGATGTCCAGCTTTTGTTAAAAAGCAGCATGCGGACAAACTCGAGGCACGCTCATGTTAGTTATATGTATGCCCTAGAGGCCATTACTGTACATATGATGTATATTGTAGTGGATGCTAGGATGTATATAGGGAGGACTTTCTTGCTCGACATGATAGTATGCTATCTGGTTGATCTTTACCTTAACGTGTATGCTGATTGTCTCTCTGTTACATGTTGGTAAAGCCCTTAGGATCTGTACTTGACTACCTGGACTATGATGCGGATCATACTAGTGGGGATATGGTAGTCCATAAGTACATCCTTCAAAGTCCCTAGTCGTGGGTATATCGAGACGGGGCATCGATATACCAGAGTAGACTAGCGTATACCTTCTCGACCCATACAGATGGGCGATGGATGATCCCATATACATCGGTGTTTGACATCAGAGATGATATACGGGTGCTCAGTAGAGACTGGGTACACTGGACGGACTCGCCGAGAACTCCCAGATGGTACTATACCTCACGTCAGATGGCAGTTCTCTGGTGACACTGGTACAGAGTAGTCTGTTGACCCGAGATCGTCATAGAGTCTTGTGTGGTTCCCACTGTGCTTTGATTTCCATCTTACCACGTCCAAGAGGGCGTGCAAAACGGTGGTTTTTGGGTACAGTCCCGAGTCACATGGAGGCAATGAGCGATAGGAGGGGATTCGTCTCTCCCGGTATAGGGGGTTGATGTTGCGCTGTGTTCGATTAGCTATAACAATTCGTGGGTATATCGAGACGGGGCATCGATATACCAGAGTAGACTAGCGTATACCTTCTCGACCCATACAGATGGGCGATGGATGATCCCATATCCATCGGTGTTTGACATCAGAGATGATATACGGGTGCTCAGTAGAGACTGGGTACACTGGACGGACTCGCCGAGAACTCCCATCTGACGTGAGGTATAGTACCATCAGCTCAGTACTGTGTAAGTTTATGGGATACCCAAAGAACTCCAGGGGGTATCTTTTCTATTACGCAGAGGAACAAAAGGTTTTTGTTTCTCGTCATGCCTACTTTCTGGAACATCAGTTTTTAGAAAAAGGAATAAATGGGAGCGCAATAGAACTGGAAGAAATTCCAGAATTACAAGCTATTACTGAAAGCTTGGAAGAACCAGAAGTTTCAGGAGAACCGGACATTCCTGCGCCGCTCCGCAGGAGTAGTAGGCAGTCTCATCTGTCCGAGAGATACTACGGTTTTCTCATAGACGGGGATAGAGAGGATTGCACTGTTGATTATGATGAGCCTACTAGCTTCCAGCAACCCATTCAAAGCGGTGACTCAGTAAAATGGCTGGATGCAATGCGGACCGAGATGGAGTCCATGTACACCAACAAAGTTTGGACTTTGGACTTTGCTCCAGAAGGGTAAAACCCGTAGGCTGCAAATGGATCTTCAGAAAGAAGATTGGTGTAGATGGGCAGGTTGAAACCTATAAAACTAGACTTGTTGCAAAGGGTTTTCGTCAAAGACCTGGTTTGGACTATGACGAGACTTTTTCTCCAGTGGCTATGCTCAAATCCATTCGGATCCTTCTTGCCATTGCTGCCTTCCACGATTATGAGATCTGGCAGATGGACGTAAAGACGGCTTTCCTAAATGGAAATTTGGAAGAGTGCGTCTATATGGATCAGCCGGAAGGATTCATTCAGAGTGGGAGCAGCGGTAAAGTGTGCAAGTTGCTCAAGTCCATCTATGGACTGAAGCAGGCATCGCGGAGTTGGAACATCTGCTTTGATGATACTGTCAAAGAATTCGACTTTATCAAAAACCCAGATGAACCATGCATTTACAATAAGATTGTAGGGAGAACTGTAGTATTCCTCGTCTTGTACGTGGATGACATTCTCCTAATAGGAAATGATATTCCTATGTTACAGTCAGTCAAAGGATTCTTGTCACAGAGGTTCTCCATGAAGGACCTGGGCGATGCCAACTACATTCTGGGGATCCAGATCTATCGTGATAGATCTAAGAGGATGTTGAGACTTTCACAGTCCAGGTACATAGACACCATACTGAAACGATTCAGTATGGAAGATTCCAAACGTGGTAATCTGCCGGCTTTTCACGGAATCACCCTCTCCAAAGAGATGTCTCCCAAGACTGATTTGGAAAGGGCTCGCATGTCATCAATACCCTACGCATCTCCGGTAGGCTCTATAATGTATGCGATGTTGTGTACCAGACCAGATGTAGCATACGCATTGAGCGTTGTAAGCCGGTATCAGTCAGACCCAGGGGAGAAACACTGGATAGCAGTAAAGAACATTCTCAAGTACCTGAGAAGGACTAAGGAGATGTTCTTGGTGTATGACGGAAAAGACCTCCAGATCGAGGCCTTTGCTGACTCCAGCTTCCAGAGTGACAAGGATGACTCCAAGTCCATGTCGGGTTATGTCTTTACCCTCAATGGAGGGGCGGTTTGCTGGAAGAGTTCCAAGCAGGAGACCGTTGCTGACTCAACTATGGAAGCGGAGTACATAGCTGCTTGCGATGCCGCAAAGGAAGCTGTCTGGATGAAGAAGTTCCTCACGGAGCTTCAGGTAGTTCCTACCATTGTTGATCCAATACCGCTGTATTGTGACAACAATGGCGCTATAGCTTTAGCGAAGGAACCCAGGTCCCATCAGAAGTCCAGGCACATTTTGAGGCGGTACCACCTGATCAGGGAGATCGTAGATCGCCGGGAGATCGTAGATCGCCGGGAGATCGAGGTGAAGAGAGTAAATTCAGAAGATAACACTGCAGATCCACTCACGAAGGCCTTACCCCAGACTCAGTTCGAGCGGCTGATCAAGATGATAGGTCTTCGATACGCCAGTATATGGCCTTAGTGCAAGTGGGAGATTGTTAGTGTATATGCCCTAGAGACCATTACTGTATCATACTAGATTGTATATTACTTGATAGAAGCTTGGGATATTCACAGTTGTATAGACAATCTTGCTCAAAATGGTAGTATGCTACTTGGTTTGTTTCTACTTCAATATGTGCATGTGTTTCTTTTAGCATATTGCTTATACATATTAGTGGAGCCCTTAGGATCTTTGCTTGATTACAAGCGTTGTGATGGCAGTCACACTCGTGGGGGCTGGGTAATCTACAAGAAAATCCTTATATAGGTCCCTAGTCGTAGGACTATCGAGACAGGGCATCGATACTCCGGAGTAGACTAGCGTATGCGCTTCTCATCCCAGCAGGGGAGACGGTCTGTCCCACAGTCGTCAGTACGTCGTACTTGAGATAGTATGCGGGTGTTCGTTAGGTTACGAGTACACAAGACAGGACTCGTCGGGAACTGTGTGTTGGTACTATACCTATCGTCAGTTATCAATTCCCAGGTGACATGAGTACAGCTTAGTCCGCTGACTTGACACTGTCACTTCGCCTCGAGTGTGTTCCCACTGTACTTTGATTACTACCCTACCACGGCTCAAAGGAGTCGTGCAAGCAGGTAGTAGTTGGGTGCAGTCCCGAAGCATTTGGAGGCAGTGACGGTTAGACAGGATTCGTCTATCCCGGTATTGGGAGTTGATATCGCGCTGTGTCAAGGAGAGCCATTACACATAGTCGTCCCTAGCCAAGGCAAGCGAGATATACTGGTAGGTTTCCAGTGTTATCTCAGGGTGTTCTGGGCTACACTCCGACACGACTTGTACCGCTATTAAGGGACTGACGTTTACCGCCCCCTAGGCCCGCCATGCGATATTCTCAGACGAACAGACCGGACTGTACGGAGATTGTCACATTCAGGCTCGGTAGGAGTTCAGATGGGTTTCACCTCGTCAGTCTTCTTATCGGCATCTACCTGGGGGCCGTTACGCACAGCTAGTGCCGCTTGCGGTCTGTGGTTAAACCCACTGCCAGCGTAGTGTCGAGTCTTTAGAGTCCCATACAGAGAGCTATTCGCCTTTAGGCAAAAGAGTGGAGGTCGCATGGTTTTGCGATAGGGTTCGGTCACATCCGCGCACTTGTGTACGTTTGGTGTCCGGGCAGTTATTACTAGCGGGTTTTGGTTTAAGCCAGATCCTAGTATACGTTTTGGGATTGGTTTTATCTCATTTATATTCGTGTTTCTTGGAACGCAGATGCGGGTGTGTATGCACAGTTGACAGAGGCAGAGGCAGAGGATTCTCATTAGGGTTGTTGACAGTTGACTTTTTCTAAACCCTAATGAGATTAAGAAATATGATTAATAATAATATTAATTAAGTATCATTGTGCCATGGTTGGGTTGAAAGGTTGACTTTGTTGACTTGTTGACTTTGTTGACCGGTTGACTAGGTTGGACTTGTTGACCATCATCATGACAATGGCTATCATTTCATGGCTAAGACTTTTTGCTTGCTTGTTATTCTTTACAAAATGAGTGCATGAAATGATAAAGCCATTGACATGAACCATCACAAGAGGCTTAATTATTGTTATTGTTATGATTATTTTGGATTATGAAGAGGATGGTGAAAAAAGTCTTGCTCATTTTATCATTTGCTTTCTCTCTCATGAAAGCTCTGCTCTTCCTCTTGCTCTCCCTCTTCCTCTAGCTCAAAGGCAAAAATCTCTCATGTGTTGAGAACCATTTGCCTTAGAGATAAAACCCAAAACACTTCTCTACTCATCCTAGTGTATAAGGTCTAGCAAGCCAAGTATTCTAGTTTCCTCTAGATTGAGGTTGGAGCCAAAGGTAGAAGCTTTCGGGTGGATCCATCTTCGGCACAAGGAGACGACGAGGTGAGGCCGATCCGACCACCACAAGGAGTTGAAGAGAAAGAGTTCAAGATTAGGTATAACCCCTAACATAGTAGCTAAACTCTTAGCTAGGTTGTTAGATAGTTTGTTTAGCAAAGATCCGGTTTTTGAGTCCATATTACCTCCACCGAAAAAATCGTTTTTCACCATTTTCGCAACCCCAAAGAACCGGGGAAGGGTAACGTGGACTTACATTTCTGTATAAAGAGAACGATGCCATTATGCAAAGTTCCTACTAACGAAAAACCATTTATGAATGGAATATTGATGGGTTTACTAATAAGAAAATTCATGATACTTTATATCGAATAGTGTTTGCTACTGTGACTAAATAACATGGTAATACTTATGCTGAAGTAGCAAGATTTATATCCTTTGGTTTCACTGGCACTTTAAAAGGCTGGTGGGATCATTGTCATTCTCCTGCCCAAAGATTAGAAATTTTGGTGCACTAAAACTTGAGAATAATACTCAAGTTCCAGATGCAATTTATATTTTGATTCTTACAATTCTCGATCATTACATAGGGGATGTAAGTAATTAAAGGGAAAAGGTTAGGACTCTTCATCAAAACCTTCGATGTCCAACTTTAACCCATTTTAGATAGTATAAAGATACATTTCTTAGCAGAGTAATGCAACTCGAAAAAGCTAATGATCTTCATTGGAAAGCCAAATTTGTTGATGGCTTACCTAATCCTTTTTGCAGAAAAAGTTCGTAAAAATTTACGAAGTCAACATGATGGTATTATTCCTTATAACCTGTATACATATGGTCACTTAATAAGCACTCGTGTTCAAGAAGGATTAACTTTATGTAATGACATAAAATTGAAAAACCAACTAAAGGACCAGAAACTAACTAGAAGAAAAAAGTTGGGTGATTTTGGTAGCCAATTCGTTTTGGATCCCCTTAGAGAGAGAAGAAAAAAGGGAAAAGAAAAGATCCTCATCCTCCTTTTCATAAATGGAATTTCAGAAAAATATGTTCTTTTAAGAAAGCTCAAGAACGTAATAAAGAAAAGCCTAATAAAAGGCGTTTTGACAAGTCTAAATCTAAGACTTCTGTGACATGCTACAAATGTGGGAAGATTGGCTACTTTATTAATAAATGTTATACTAAAATGAAAATTAATGAGATTGCTACAAATCTAAGACTTCTGTCCCAAATACTATCACCGGTAGGTAGTAGTCCCTCTGCCAGGCTTACCGTCTACTATACAGCGATCCGTTCTCGTCCCGGGGTACCATACCGGGTCCACCATGTACCCGCAATCGGCATCATCCGCCTCCTCAAATCGGGTTTCACATGTCACTCTCAGCACCGAGAAAACACATGGTGGACGCACTGAAATATCATATCAAGGGTAACCTGGTTTTTAAAACAATTACATACTCTCTTTTGAAATATCCACGGTTCCCAAATCCAGAAATATCATGGAAACAACATATCTCAGTGCGTATAATCAAAAGCATAATGTATGCGACATGTAAAAGAAATGCAAGCATATCTGTATATCATGCAACATGGAATAGTAATATGCATATACTGAGGGAAACCGCTCTTTTAAAATAAATCAGTTTTAAAGAGTATCTGGCGGTTCCCAAACCTCTAATCAAGCCAGAATCATCTATGTATGTGCGAATACGTATGTGAGTACAACAGGTACACAAGTATGCCATGCAAGGGTCATAACCTGAATGCAACAGTACTACAGTGTATGTTAGTTATATGTATGCCCTAGAGGCCATTACTGTACATTGGATGTATATTGTAGTGGATGCTGGGACATATATAGGGAGGACTTTCTCGCTCGACATGATAGTATACTATCTGGTTACTCTTTACCTTAACGTGTACACTACTTGTCTCTCTGTTACATGTTGGTAAAGCCCTTAGGATGTGTACTTGACTACCTGGACTGTGATGCGGATCATACTAGTGGGGACATGGTAGTCCATAAGTACATCCTTCAAAGTCCCTAGTTGTGGGTATATCGAGTCGGGGCATCGATATACCAGAGTAAACTAGCGTATACCTTCTCGACCCATACAGATGGGCGATGGATGATCCCATATCCATTGGTGTTTGACATCAGAGATGATATACGGGTGCTCAGTGGAGACTGGGTACACTGGACGGACTCGCCGAGAACTCCCAGATGGTATTATACCTTACGTCAGATGGCAGTTCTCTGGTGACACTGGTACAGAGTAGTCTGTTGACCCGAGATCGTCATAGAGTCTTGTGTGGTTCCCACTGTGCTTTGATTTCCACCTTACCACGTCCAAGAGGGCATGCAAAACGGTGGTTTTTGGGTACAGTCCCGAATCACATGGAGGCAATGAGCGATAGGAGGGGATTCGTCTCTCCCGGTATAGGGAGTTGATGTTGCGCTGTGTTCGATTGGCTATAACCGGAAATCCCTGGCCAGGGTTGCTGAGATTTACTGGTAAGTGTTACCAGTAGTTTCTCGAACTGTTATAGGCCTCATATCGACACGACTTATCGAGCTATTGGGGTCTGACGTTTACCACCCCTAGGCGAGATATGCGACATATCAGACGATGAGACCGGGCTGTACGGTAAGTGTTACTGGTTGGATTCACAGGAGTATGAGCGGGCTTGCTCGTCGATCTTCTGATCGCTCAATACCCGGGTGGCCGTTACGTTTAGCAGACCGCTTGCGGCTTGTGGGTGTTTGATATGATCATCACCTGCTGCCGGCGTATTGACGAGTCTTTAGAGTCCTACACAGAGGTTTCCTGGCTCAAGCGAAACGAAATAGGAGCGCATATGAGATATGTGCGGGACCGAGAATAATGCGTGTATGTGATACCGTATTCCATTCTCGCGATGAATGTATCGAATGGTTGTATGTGATATAACCTAGTTATCGAATCAACGATTGATTCGATAAGCCGATACATTGAATATTAGTCGGTTATATGCGATATGACCGGGTCGTTAAATCAAGTGTTGATTTAATGATTTAATGCATAATTATATATTTGATATATTACTTTGCATTAACTAGTATTGGTTCACTTTAAAATGGATTTTCTCACTTGAAGTTCACAAGTTGTATATGTGATATACTTTTGTGCACTTGATTGTATCATGTTTGATGATACATGTTAACTTGAGTTTGTGTAAAGATTAAACCATGGTTATTTAAATGGTTAGGGTTTTGTTTTTCATGTCTATTTATTCATTTATTTATTTATTTCTTTTTGGCAAAAGAAAAGAAAAATGGTGGCTTTATTTGGATGCATGTTGAAGCTTCATGAAGCTTTGACTAAGTCCCCATTTTTGTCTTCATGCTTAACCCTAACCATTGACCTAACCCTAGTTTATTCTCTGCACTTGACCATGGTTTGATTATGATAAGTATTCATTTTAATTTCTTTTTGAGATATATTTATCATAACATTTTTCATCATCTTCTTCTTCTTCTTCAAGAAGAAAACCTTGCTCCATCAATGGCAACTTGAGCAAATGAGTGAGAAATCCAATTCTAAAGTGAACCCACTTTCTATTTCTTCATCCTCTACCACTTGCCAAGTAGTATAGGGTGTTTTCTTCACAAGTTTCATGACTTGGTGAAGTGGGAGCTTGATCTTGTGATGCCTCGACGTAGATCATCTTCGGCACGAAGCCGACGACCTTGCCCGCCCATTTCTCCGATGAAGCCGACGCTAGAGCCCGGGATTCGATTTGGACAGCGAGGAGACTTCATTGCGGAGCTATGGAGGTGGAGGACCGGATCTACAAAGGTTGTATTTCCGTTCTTGTAGTTAAGTTGTTAACTAGTTTCATTTTTCGCCTAAAATCTAGTTAACGATCCGTATTAGGGTTTCTCGGCACCCGTAAAATTTGAAATTGGCATGGTTGATGCCTTATGAGACCTCCTTAGTGTGCCTAGGAACCCTACAGTGTAGTGACATGGCAATTATCGATGATGAAGTGTGTGAGCCGGCAAGCAAGTGTACGTGAAACATATGCATCATCGATAATGGTGCCGGTGTCCTAACAGCATGGTTTTAGTATAGCAATAAACACGTTTACACATGCAATGCGATGCGAATATCATGAATATGCGGAATCGAATAATCAACGCAACAGTGAAGAATCTACATCAATATGTATATGTCATACAGTTATGCCATTTGAAATAAGACGAATCGGGGTTTTTAGTAAAATAAGGGCTACGGTGTTTTTAAGAAAAGATGCGTCTTTTAAAAATATCCGTAGAATCCCTTTGCCTGTCTTTAAGATACTCTCGATTCGTTAGTTTTTGAAATAGGTATGACTCGGGTCTAGTCTAACATCTACTATGCAAACTACAGATCTATGTATCAAGTCAATCGAGAGGGGTATGGAAACCACCTAAATCTGAGTCGATATATATAAATATAAATATAATAGTCGGTGATCCAGCCTCAATAGTATCGCGTACGATACAGTATATCATATGACATCCTCGAGTCATGAGTGCGGATCTATCATCAATATAAAACTCGCACGGTAAATCGTCGTACGGCATCCCAATAGCTGGGTACGGGTCAATATCACATTTATCTCATCAATTATCTGGTATCCTTATCATCATATCACATAATCTGGGGTACTGATCTAAGTCTAGTACAAATCGATACCGTCTATATAAGTATGAATGCGTGTGTGAAACACACGTCCAAAGGCCCGCTAAAAATCACATGTCGTATCCCAAATACGAATCACATCATATCACCGATCTCATGGCACTATGCCCAATATCATCGACTCATCTCCAATGTCATCCACTATCCTCATCATCACAGTATAAGTATAGCAAATAAGCATGTGTGTGCGTGTGGGTGTAAACCTATTCTAGGGTTCGCGACTAGGAACTACACTAGTTTACTTCTAACCCTAATCTATCCATAGTACTGTAGGGTTCCTAGGCACTCTCAAGAGGTCTCACAAGGCATCAACCATGCCAATTTTAAATTTTACGGTGCCGAGAAACCCTAGACTAGATCGTTAACTAGAATTTTAGGCGACAAAGGAAACTAGTTAACTACTTAACTAAAAGAAAGAGGCTACAACCTTTGTAGATCCGGTTCTCCACTTCCTTAGCTCCATGTAGACTTCCTCTCGCTGTCCGTCTCGAATCCCGGACTCAAGCATCGGCTTCATCGGAGAAATGGGCGGGCAAGGTCGTCGGCTTCGTGCCGAAGATGATCTACGTCGAGGTTACACAAGATCAAGCTCCAACTTCACCAAGTTGTGAAACTTGTGAAGAAAACACCCTATACTACTTGGCAAGAGGTAGAGGGTGAAGAAATAGGAGGTGGGTTCACTTTAGAATTGGATTTCTCACACTTTTGCTCAAGATGCCATTGATGGTGGCAAGTTTTCTTTCTTGAAGAAGAAGATGAAGAAGAAGAAAGAATATGATAAGTCCTTTAAAATCAAAAAGAAAATGAATACTTATCATAAAGTAAACCATGGTTAGGTGTAGAGAGTTGACTAAGGTTAGATGAATGGTTAGGGTTAAGCATGAAGACAAAATGGTCACTTTGGTCAAAGCTTCATGAAGCTTCAACAAGTTTCAAGAATGAAAGCAACCCTTTTGTTTTCTTTTGCCATTTCTTTTTAATCCAAATTAAAAAGAAAGATAAAAGAATGAATAAATAAAAACCCTTACCATTTATTCAACCAAGGTTTAATTCTTTACACTTAACCAAATGAGCAAGCATCATCAAACATGATACAAACATGTGCATAAAAGTATATCACATATACAACTTGCACATCAAGTGAGAAAATCCATTTAAAGTGAACCAATACTAGTTAATGCAAAGTAATATATCAAATATATAATTATACATTAAATCATTAAATCAACACTTGATTCAATGATCCGGTCATGTCGCACATAACCGACTAGTATCCAATGTATCGACTTATCGAATCAATCTTTGATTCGATAACTAGGTTATATCACATACAACCAATCGAAACATTCATCGCGAGAATGGAATACGTTATCACATACACGCATTATTCTCGGTTCTGCACATATCTCATATGCGCTCCTATTTTGTTTCGCTTGAGCCAGGAAACCTCTGTGTAGGACTCTAAAGACTCGTCAATACGCCGGCAGCAGATGATGATCATATCAAGCACCCACAAGCTGCAAGCGGTCTGATAAACGTAACGGCCATCCGGGTATTGAGCGATCAGAAGATCGACGAGCTAGCCTGCTCACACTCCTGTGAATCCAACCAGTAACACTTAACGTACAGTCCGGTCTGTTCGTCTGATATGTCGCATATCAAGTCTAAGGGTGGTAAACGTCAGACCCCAATAACCGATAAGTCGTGCTGATGTGAGGCTCATAACGGGTCGAGAAACTACTGGTAACACTTACCAGCAAATCTCTGATCAGCCCTGGCCAGGGACTTCCCTGTTACGGCCAATCGAGCACAGCGCAACATCAACCCCCAATACCGGGAGAGACGAAACCCCTCCTATCGCTCATTGTCTCCATGTGACTCGGGACTGTACCCAAAGACCACCGTTTTGCACGCCCTCATGGACGTGGTAAGGTGGAGTTCAAAGCACAGTGGGAATCATACAAGACTCTATGACGATCTCGGGTCTACAGACTAACCTGTACAAGTGTCACCTGAGAACTGCCATCTGACGTGAGGTATAATACCATCTGGGAGTTCTCGGTGAGTCCGTCCAGTGTACCCAGTCTCCACTGAGCACCCGTATACCATCTCTGATGTCAAACACCAATGGATATGGGATCATCCATCGCCCATCTCATGGGTCGAGAAGCGTATACACTAGTCTACACTGGTATATCGATGCCCCGTCTCGATACACCCACGACTAGGGACCATGAAGGATGTACTTATGGACTACCATGTCCCCACTAGTATGATCTGCATCATAGTCCAGGCAGTCAAGTACTCATCCTAAGGGCTTTATCAACATGTAACTATAAGACAGTTTAAAGAGACAAGTGTACATGTTAAGATAAAGAGCAACCAGATAGCATACTATCATATCGAGCAAGAAAGGCATCTCTATATATGTCCAAGCATCCAATATAATATACATCATCTGTACAATACTGGCCTCTAGGGCATACATACAACTAACAATCTCCCACTTGCACTAGGGCCAGCTGCTGTAGTATCGCATACCGAGCATCCCGAAGAGTCTCTCAAACTGTATCTGGGGAATGGCCTTCGTGAGTGGATCCGCCGTGTTGTTCTTCGTGTCAACTCTCCTGACCTCGATCTCCCGGCGATCAACTATCTCCCGGATCAGGTGATACCGCCTCAGAATATGCCTGGATCGTTGATGGGACCTGGGTTCCTTGGCCAAAGCCACCGCTCCATTGTTATCGCAATACAAAGGTATTGGATGCTCAATGGATGGAACCACTCCAAGTTCAGTAATGAACTTCTTGATCCAGACAGCCTCTTTGGCAGCATCGTTAGCAGCGATGTATTCAACCTCCATCGTCGAGTCTGCCACGGTTTCCTGCTTGGAACTCTTCCAGGTAATCGCCCCTCCGTAAAGGGTAAAGACAAATCCCGACTGCGACTTAGAGTCGTCCTTATCACTCTGGAAGCTCGAATCGGTAAAGGACTCTATTTGGAGTTCTCCATTACCATACACCAAGAGCATCTCTTTAGTCCTTCGCAAGTACTTGAGAATGCTCTTCACAGCTGTCCAGTGACTCTCTCCAGGATCAGCTTGATACCTGCTCACTACACTTAGTGAGTATGCTACATCGGGTCTGGTACATAGCATCGCATACATGATAGAGCCTACAGCCGAAGCATAGGGTATCCCTTGCATGCGAGCTCTCTCCAAATCAGTCTTGGGAGACATCTTTTTGGAGAGAGTGACTCCAGAGATCGTGGGCAAGTTCCCACGCTTGGATTCTTCCATACTAAACCTCTTTAGTATGGTGTCAATGTACCTGGATTGGGACAATCCCAATATTCGTTTGGATCTATCTCTATAAATCCTAATTCCCAATATGCAGGAGACATCACCAAGATCTTTCATTGAGAATCTTTGTGATAAGAAGAGCTTGACCGATTGCAGCATAGGAATATCATTTCCTATCAAGAGTATGTCATCCACGTACAATACGAGGAAGACAACCTTACTCTCTGCCACCTTCTTGTAGATACAAGGTTCATCTGGATTTTTGATGAAATCAAACTCTTTGATAACGACGTCAAAGCAGATGTTCCAACTCCGCGATGCTTGCTTTAATCCATAAATGGATTTAAGCAGCTTGCACACCTTCCCGCTGCTCCCACTATCTACGAAGCCCTCTGGCTGAGTCATGTACACGCACTCTTCTAAATCACCGTTTAGAAAGGCGGTCTTAACATCCATTTGCCAGATTTCGTAATCATGATATGCAGCGATGGCAAGCATGATCCGGATGGATTTAAGCATAGCCACTGGAGAAAAGGTTTCGTCATAGTCCACACCTGGTCTTTGACGAAAACCCTTTGCAATAAGTCTAGCTTTGAAAGTCTCCACTTTCCCATCTACACCAAGTTTTTTCTTGAAGATCCACTTGCTCCCAATGGGTTTTACCCTTTCAGGAGCAACTTCCAAAGTCCATACTTTGTTGGTGTACATGGATTCCATCTCGGACCGCATAGCATCCAGCCATTTCACCGAGTCCCTACTCGTGATGGCCTGCTCGAAGCTAGTTGGGTCATCATCCTCCATGTTGCAATCCTCGCTCCCACCATCCATGAGAAAACCGTAGCATCTCTCAGGTTGGCGAGGAACCCTACTAGATCGGCGGAGTGGCTGGGGTTCATTGGGAACTATTGAATCCTCTGGTTCCACCATATCTTCTGTTGTAGCTTCTGTAGCTGGAACTTCTTCCAGTTCTACCTCATGACCACTAATCTCTTTTTCAAGAAATTCCTTTTCTAAAAAGGTGGCATGCCGAGAAACAAACACTCTTTGTTCCTCAGGGTGGTAGAAAATATACCCTTGTGAATTCTTGGGATATCCTATAAATTTGCATAAAACAGACCGTGCCTCGAGTTTGTCCGGATTTTGTCGTTTGACATAGGCTGGACAACCCCATATCTTAACATAGTTAAGACATGGTCTCTTTCCTTTCCATATCTCATATGGAGTTGTAGGCACAGATTTGGTGGGGACCATATTCAATAGATGTATGGCTGTCTCAAGCGCATACCCCCAGAAGGAAATAGGTAACTCAGCTGTGCTCATCATAGAGCGCACCATATCTAATAGGGTGCGGTTCCTCCGTTCTGATACACCATTGTGCTGTGGTGTATATGGAGGAGTCAGCTGAGAGAGAATCCCATTCTCTTTTAGGAAGTCCAGAAATTCATTGCTCAAGTATTCACCTCCTCGATCAGATCGAAGGATTTTAATACTTTTTCCGGTTTGGTTCTCGACTTCTTGTTTATATTCTCTAAATTTCTCAAAAGCTTCAGACTTGTGTCTTATCAAGTACACATGTCCGTATCTTGAGAGATCGTCAGTGAATGTAATGAAGTACGAAGAACCATCCCTGGCATGTGTAGACATGGGACCGCATACATCACTATGTATTAGTCCCAAGAGTTCGGTAACTCTTTCTCCGTGTCCCGTAAACGGAGTTTGGTCATCTTGCCTTTGAGACATGACTGGCAAGTGTCATATGTTAGTTATATGTATGCCCTAGAGGCCATTACTGTACATTGGATGCATATTGTAATGGATGCTGGGACATATATAGGAAGGACTTTCTTGCTCGACATGATAGTACGCTATCTGGTTGCTCTTTATCTTAACGTGTATACTTTTCGTCTCTCTGTTACATGTTGATAAAGCCCTTAGGATATGTACTCGACTTCCAGGACTATGATGCAGATCATACTAGCGGGGCCTGGATAGTCCATGAGTACATCCTTGAAATGTTCCTAGTCGAGGGAATATCGAGACGGGGCATCGATATTCCAGAGTAGACTAGCGTATATCTTCTCGACCCATGCGATAGGCGATGGATGATCCCATATCCATTGGTGTTTGACATCGGAGATGGTATGCGGGTGCTCAGTAGAGACTGGATACACTGAACGGACTCGCCGAGAACTCCCAGATGGTATTATACCTTACGTCAGATGGCAGTTCTCTGGTGACACTGGTACAGCTTAGTCTGTTGACCCGAGATCGTCATAGAGTCTTGTGTGTCTCCCACTGTGCTTTGATTTCCACCCTACCACGGCTCTACTGAGTCGTGCAAACAGGTGGTTTTTGGGTACAGTCCCGATTCACATGGAGGCAATGAGCGATAGGAGGGGATTCGTCTCTCCCGGTATTGGGGGTTGATGTTGCGCAATGCACGACTGGCCATAACAGGAAATCCCTGGCCAGGGTTGCAGTGATATACTGGTAAGAGTTATCAGTAGTTTCACGAATGTTATGGACCTCAAGTCGGCATGACTTATCGAGCTATTGGGGTCTGACGTTTACCACCCCTAGGCGAGATATGCGACATATCAGACGAACAGACCGGACTGTACGGTAAGTGTTACTGGTTGGATTCACAGGAGTGTGAGCGGGCTTGCTCGTCGATCTTCTGATCGCTCAATACCCGGGTGGCCGTTACGTTTAGCAGACCGCTTGCGGCTTGTGGGTGCTTGATATGATCATCATCCGCTACCGGCGTATTGACGAGTCTTTAGAGTCCTACACAGAGGTTTCCTGGCTCAAGCGAAACGAAATAGGAGCGCATATGAGATATGTGCGGGACCGAGAATAATGCGTGTATGTGATACCGTATTTCATTCTCGTGATGAATGTGTCGAATGGTTGTATGCGATATAACCTAGTTATCGAATCAAGGATTGATTCGATAAGCCGATACATTGGATACTAGCCGGTTATATGCGACATGACCGGATCATTGAATCAAGTGTTGATTTAATGATTTAATGTATAATTATATATTTGATATATTACTTTGCATTAACTAGTATTGGTTCACTTTAAATGGATTTACTCACTTGGTTTGTGCACATTGCATATGTGATATATTTTGTGCACATGATTGTATCATGTTTGATGATACATGCAAGCTAGGGTTAGTGTAAAGAATTAAACCATGGTTAAGATTATGATTAGGGTTTTCTTTTTTCTTATTTATTTATTTATTTATTTTGGAAAAAGATAAGAAAAGAATGGTTGCTAATTTTGTTTGCTAGTTGAAGATTTTTGAAGCTTTGAATTAGTCCACCATTCTTGTCTCATCCTTAACCCTAACCATTCAAGTTAACCATGGTCCATTCTCTACAACTAACCAAGAGTTAGTAAATGATAAGTATTGATTTATTTATCATTTACTAAATACTAATCATATCTTTTTCATCTTCTTCTTCATGAGCAAGAAGAAGAAAAGCTTTCTACATCAATGGTGATTGATGAAAAAGTGAGGGAAATCCAAAACTAAAGTCTACCCAATTCCTATTTCTTCATCCTCTACCTCTTGCCAAGTAGTATAGGGTGTTTCCTTCACAAGTTTTTCAAGACTTGGTGAAGTTGGAGCTTGATCTAGCGATGCCTCGACGTAGATCATCTTCGGCATCGAACCGACGATCAAGCCCGCCCATTCTTCGATGATGCCAATGCTAGAGTCAAAGGTTCGATTTGGACAGTGGAGGGAGATCGTCGTGGAGCTTAGGACGTGGTGGACCGGATCTACAAAGGTTGTAGCCCTTTCCCTTTAGCTGTATTTCCGTATACTTGCTTGCTTCGCCTATATATCTAGTTAACGATCCGTTCTAGGTTTTCTTGGCACTAGGAATTTTTGATTTGTGCATGTTTGATCACTTGGGAGACTCCATTAGAGTGCCTAGGATCCCTACAGTGGTATCAGAGCCTAGCTAGAGCCTTAGACGAAGTCCCGACGGAGTTAGAAGTCCGATCGACCCGAAACCCCGATTTTAACATGCTCTCTGGACTTTTCTGTAAAATGTGGTTTTTTTCGAAATTAAAAATATGCAGAAAAATCAGCAGGTAATCCTAAGACTTACTGTGAAATTCGAGAGCACGATTCCTCTAATGCGCGGCGGAACCGCGGCACGAGCATTGCTCGTGCGGCGGTTCCGCGGCCGACTAGTCACATCAGCATTTTTCTTTTCCACAGTAACTCCTAGTTTTTAGTGCTGGTTTTCCTGGGAATATTTTAATATTTATTCCAGAGTTGTATTTTCTGGGTTGTATTAGGGACTCGGTGTATTCGATCGGACTGTCTAATTTTTGTCGGTATGCTTTTCCGGGTATTTTTAGAATATGTTAAAAAGTTCGACCGGATATAAATACCCACTTTTTCCCCTGCCGGAAAATTTCCAATTGTTGGATTTTTCCGTAGTTTAACGACGTTCTAAGTAGTGCAAGTAACGCGATGGACCCTCTAGAAGACAACAAACCTTAACTCGATTATGTGACCGTCTTGAACTGCCCTTTGAACCTTCGGGTTTGGGGCAGTACGGCGTGCCACATGTGAGGCGTTGGCTTGACCCTTCTACGGCTGGACCGTTGGTACTGAGGCACAAACTGAATGTTGTTAGACTTATTTCATGTGTTGTGCTGTATCGGGAAAACTTGGGTGTTCGATTGTTCGATCGAAAAGTTTAGCATTTTCTATTTATCCGGAATGTGATACAATAATTGGAATTCGCAAATAGTTATGAGATAACGGAATGAATATTATAAACATAGCAGTTTAGTCTCACTTGATTGGTTGCCACGGAATTTTGATGTGATCAAAAGTCCGTTGCAATCATGTAGTGTACGCGGATACTCGCCGGGTAAACTTAATAGACAGCCTCACTCCATAGCCCCGACCAAGTGACTGTAGGAGAACCCCGTCGCCGAAAGCATCCGTTTGGATGCTCGCGGTAGCGGTGTTCCGCCTTGGTGCACTTCGTCGACGGTTTCGGGGGTGCGGCCGCCTACTAAAGTTTGCGACGAGCATTCGATCAGAATGTCGGGAATCTTGTTGAATTGCCCGACTTGATATTGAAAAGAGTTTTCGATAATGAGACTAAAATGCGGGGTTTATAATTGTTAGGCATGCGATGTCTAAGTATTTCATTTGGTCAGGCATGCGATGTCTGAGGAGGTTGCTGTTAGTTATATGTATGCCCTAGAGGCCATTACTGTACATGGGATGTATATTGTAGTGGATGCTGGGACGTATATAGGGAGGACTTTCTTGCTCGACATGATAGTATGCTATCTGGTTGAACTTTACCTTAACGTGTATACTGATTGTCTCTCTGTTACATGTTGGTAAAGCCCTTAGGATCTGTACTTGACTACCTGGACTATGATGTGGATCATACTAGTGGGGACATGGTAGTCCATAAGTACATCCTTCAAAGTCCCTAGTCGTGGGTGTATCGAGACGGGGCATCGATATACCAGAGTAGACTAGCGTATACCTTCTCGACCCATACAGATGGGCGATGGATGATCCCATATCTATTGGTGTTTGACATCGGAGATGATATACGGGTGCTCAGTAGAGACTGGGTACACTGGACGGACTCGCCGAGAACTCCCAGATGGTATTATACCTCACGTCAGATGGCAGTTCTCTGGTGACACTGGTACAGAGTAGTCTGTTGACCCGAGATCGTCATAGAGTCTTGTGTGGTTCCCACTGTGCTTTGATTTCCATCTTACCACGTCCAAGAGGGCGTGCAAAACGGTGGTTTTTGGGTACAGTCCCGAGTCACATGGAGGCAATGAGCGATAGGAGGGGATTCGTCTCTCCCGGTATAGGGGGTTGATGTTGCGCTGTGTTCGATTGGCTATAACAGGAAATCCCTGGCCAGGGTTGCTGAGATTTACTGGTAAGTGTTACCAGTAGTTTCTCGAATTGTTATAGACCTCATATCGACACGACTTATCGAGCTATTGGGGTCTGACGTTTACCACCCCTAGGCGGGATATGCGACATATCAGACGATCAGACCGGACTGTACGGTAGTGTTACTGGTTGGATTCACTGGAGTGTGAGAGGGCTTGCTCGTCGATCTTCAGATCGCTCAATACCCGGGTGGCCGTTACGTTTAGCAGACCGCTTGCGTCTTGTGGATGTTTGATATGATCATCATCCGCTGCCGGCGTATTGACGAGTCTTTAGAGTCCTACACAGAGGTTTCCTGGCTCAAGCGAAACGAAATAGGAGCGCATATGAGATATGTGCGGGACCGAGAATAATACCAGTATGTGATACTGTATTCAATTCTCGCGATGTGACATTGATCGGTTATATGCGATATAGCCGGGTTATCGGATCAAGTGTTGATTCGATAAGATGTTACTAATGGTACCAGTCGGTTATGTGCGTCATGACCGGATCGTTAAATCAAGCGTTGATTTAATGATTTAATGCATAATTATATATTTGATATATTACTTTGCATTAACTAGTATCGGTTCACTTTAAATGGATTTTCTCGCTCGGTTGTGCGCATTGCATATGCGATATGATTTTGTGCACTTGTTTGTATCATATTTGATGATACATGCAAATTAGGGTTTGTGTAAAGAATTAAACCTTGGTTAAAGAAATGGTTAGGGTTTTTATTTGATTATTCATTTATTCATTTGTTTTTATTTTTGGAAAATAAAATTGCATAAAATAGAATGGTGGCTTCTTTTGTTTTCTTTCATGAAGCTTCATGAACTTTTGACTTAGTCACCATTTTGTCTCATGCTTAACCCTAACCAATTCAATTAACTCAAGTTAATTCTCTACACCTAACCATGGTGAGAATTATGATAAGAATGGATTTTTATTTATTCTTTTATTCTTATCATAATACTTATCTTCTTCTTGCTCTTCTTCTTCTTCATTCTTCTTTGAAGAAAACCAAGCTCCATCAATGGTGATTGTTGGAAAAGAGTGAGAAATCCAAAACTAAAGTTAACCCACTTCCTATTTCTTCATCCTCTACCTCTTGCCAAGTAGTAGAGTGTGTTTTCTTCACAAGTTTCTTGACTTGGTGAAGTCGGAGCTTGATTTAGCGATGCCTCGACGTAGATCATCTTCGGCATGGACATCGACGACCTAGCTTGCCCATTCTCCGACGAAGCCGACGCTAGAGCCCGGATTTGATTTGGACAGCGGAGAGGACTTCGTTGCGGAGCTATGGAGGTGGAGCACCGGATCTACAAAGGTTGTATTTCCGCATTCCCTTAGTTAAGTGTTAACTAGTTTATGTTTTCGCCTAGATTTCTAGCAAACGATCCGTAGTCGGGTTTCTCGGCACCGTTACAATTTTAATTTGGCATGATCGATGCCTTGTGAGACCTCTTGAGAGTGCCTAGGAACCCTACAGTGGTATCAGAGCCTAGCTAGAGCCTTAGGCGAAGTCTAGACGGAATTTGAAACCCGAACGAATCCGAAACCCAACTCAAAATAGCTCTCTGGACAATTTTCAAAATCGTGATTTTTTCCAGATTAAAAATATTCAGAAATATCAGCAAGAAGATATAAGGTTAACTGCAAATTTCGAGCGCGTGATTCCTCAAAGGGGGCGCGGATCCGCGGCCTTACAAGAGGCTCACGCGGCGGATCCGCGGCCCATTTATCGTTTTGTGCTTCGAAATTTGCACCTTAATTCTTAGTTTTCAGTTCTGGTTTTCCTGGGAATTTTTAATATTTTTTCCAGAGTGTTATTTTCTGAGTTGTTTTAGGGATTCGAATGTTCGGTCGGATTATCAAATTTTGTCTGTGTGTCTTTCCGGATAAATTTTAGAATATGTTAAAAAGTTCGACCGGATATAAATACCCAACTTTTCCCCTGTCGGGAAATTTCCAAGTGTTGGATCTTTCCGTAGTTTAACGACGTTCTAAGTAGTGCAAGTAACGCGATGGACCCTCTAGAAGACAACAAACCTTAACTCGATTATGTGACCGTCTTGAACTGCCCTTTGAACCTTCGGGTTTGGGGCAGTACGGCGTGCCACATGTGAGGCGTTGGCTTGACCCTTCTACGGCTGGACCGTTGGTACTGAGGCATGAACGGAATGTTGTTAGACTTGTTTCATGTGTTGATCTGTATCGGGAAAACTTGGGTGTTCGAATGTTCAATCGGAAAGTTTAACATTTTCTAATTATCTGGAATGGGATACAATAATTGGAATTCACAAATAGTTATGAGATAACTAAATGAATGTTATAAACATAGCAGTTTAGTCTCACTTGATCGGTTGCCACGGAATTTTGATGTGATCAAAAGTCCATCGCAATCACGTAGCGTACGCGGATACTCGCCGATAAACTTAATAGACAGCCTCGCTCCATAGCCCCGACCAAGTGACTGTAGGAGAACCCCGTCGCCGAAAGCATCCGTTCGGGTGCTCACGGCAGCGGTGTTCCGCCTTGGTGCACTTCGTCGACGGTATCGGGGGTGTGGCCGCCTACTGAAGTTTGCGACGAGCATTCGATCAGCATGCCGGGAATCTTGTTGAATTGCCCGACTTGATATTGAAAAGAGTTTTCGATAATGAGACTAAAATGCGGGGTTTATAATTGTTAGGCATGCGATGTCTAAGTAATTCATTTGATTAGGCATGCGATGTCTATGCAGGTTGCGGATTCCAACTGTTGTAGTTTTACACTTTCTTTTCTGTGACCGTAAGTGTAATATGTGATATCGCCGGTTTCGTTGCTATATGTCAACGACAATTGGGATGGACATATTTACTTACGTTGATGACATGTGATGTTATGTGTTGCTGGATATGTTATATTGGATCGTCGTGTTTGAATAGCCGGGGGTTTTTATGTGAGATGAGTGTTTTTCATTTTCATTCATGTAAAAACTTGTATGTAATATTCTTTTATTGGGGCGCTTCCAGGTTGCGGAAGTTGTCACCCGTTGTATATTATTTACTTTTCCGCACTAGGATAGACCCAAGGAGGAGGGCACAAGTAACCGGGTTCTGGAGTCCAGTGGGAGACCAACTCGAGGAGTCGAGTCCGGGTCTCCTAACTCCAGAATTGGTAGGGTTGCTTGCCGCTCTCGTAGGGGTCTAGGGGTGTGGGTTTGGCTATTCATCACGACCGTGGAATCCGTGTTTTATACTGGCTCGTATTGAAAACACGGACGTCCTAGTATATCCAATATTTCATATGTTTCTTCTGCTGCGATATCTGTGATGTGATCATGTGATGTTCTGTGATAGATACATTATATAGTATATATGATATATTATATAGACGTTACTTATGTTTTACACCCGTGCTAGCCCTGCCCTGCTCTGCCGTTAGTTACCTAACCTAACGGTGCACGAGGGGACATCGAGGCGAATGCGGATGGCATAAGTGTACGTCGTATTTATCTGTGATGTTTAGGTACTTAAATGATGGGACTTCATTAATGTAATTAATGAAATAAAAGAAACCTAAGATGTTGTAGAATCGAATTTCAAAATAAAACAGGTAGCTACAGTTCTTGCTTTGCACAGAGGTATATATGATATATCCTGCACCTTATTCGATAAGGAAAGGACCGAGATCCTTTCACCGGGAGTGACTCCTTTAGCAATAACTGGCAGATGCTACACACTCGGTTTGTCTTTTGATTGCTTTTAAGTGTTTTTGCTTTGCACAGTGATATATATGATATATCCCGCACCTCATTCGACGAGGAAAGGACCGACGATCCCTTCACCGGGAGTGACTCCTTTAGCAAAACTAGAAAAGCCTCAAAAACACTCCATTTTAAAATCATTCGATCCTACAACGATATCAAGTTCATTACGCAATAGGTTTTCAGAAAAACCTGTCGTAGCCCTCCGTCATTTCAGATAAGTTGTATATAGTATTCGTGCTGCATTTGTTGGCTTTCGTCAAGGTGCAGTGTGCGGTAGCTATATGCTGCTTATCTGCTAGCATACGATGCAATTGGATTAGGGTAGTCTTGCGGCTTTGTTGGCTTTCGTCAAGGGTCGTGCGGGTGGGTTTAATTCGATCAAGAAATGTACGGGTTGAACTTGACTAGCGGGCTATGGTTTGTTGGCTTTCGTCAAGGTCATAGCACGTTAGGGGCAAAATATTATCGGGAATTTCAAGTGTTGAAATTTGCAATGAGATTGCATACCTTCTATGAGATAGTTGGATCCCGATACCCGCTGCGAGTAAGAGTTACTCCTGGGAGAGTTTTATACATTACAATTAGCCGATCAAGTAGGTGTCTAGAAAGGTGTCAACGGGGTTACGCCTCTGGGAAAACGAGGTTTACATTAATTAGGTTCGTGCGAAAGCACGGGGGACCTCCCTCAAAGTACCGACACTGGCCTGGCTGAAAGATTGGCGAACTTGTAGTGTGTAATTAATCCCGGCTAGTCTTTCCTTTTAGGGTTTGAAGGAAGATTTGATAAAAAGCAGTGGGAGCCATCCTGATTAGATAAAATAATAACCAATCTATTCTTGACAGAG
This sequence comes from Agapanthus africanus, assembly GCA_030015575.1. NCBI lineage: Eukaryota > Viridiplantae > Streptophyta > Magnoliopsida > Asparagales > Amaryllidaceae > Agapanthus > Agapanthus africanus. Next base: position 133,494,620 of record CM057343.1, read on the forward strand.
CGCACGCTGAGTGTTTTCTTCTCTCTCTCCAGGTAGCGACCATATCACGCCTTAATCAAGATAATAATACGGATTATTGACCGAACCCGCTTGTTATACTGAGCTGGGGAACGTTGGTCCCGCTCCAACTTATAATTGTTATAAGACAGAGCAGGAAATTGGGGAATACCAGAATTCCCGTGCCGCCCAAACGAAGAGAGTGCATGCTGATGCATCATCTTCGGGTGTGTTCATTACAAAGAACTGTTTCTCTGTATCCTCTACGTCCTGGGTATGTGATACCATATCAGGATCCCAGATATGTAATCTGTTACATAGGGCTACAGATAGGTAGAGAACTGAGAACGGGTGATAAGTTTCATGAGGCAGAAAACGGGGCAAGTGTTGCAGCCAAGTCTGTTGGTCACTGTCACCCTGTATTACAATACATTGATTCTCAACGAATGTTATTAGATACCGAACCTGATATACAAAATCATATCTGTCTCTTTATTAGTAAAGAAACGGTAAAATTTTGTATTGTTGGATAATGTTTTGAACATTTCCTATATCAAAAGTTGATCGGTTCAGGCACGTTATCTAAAAGCGTTGATGTTCTAAATCAAACTACAGTTCTTAGTATACGGAACACACACAAGAGGAAGAGTTCAGAAATGAACGAATCCTTCTTGAGGCATTGTAGACTAGGTCATATCAATGCGACCCGACTAGCTGAAGTTACATGTAGATGCATATTTAAATCAGTTTGAATTTACATCTTGTGAAACTCGCCAGTCATGTCACAAAGATAAGATGACCACAGCTCTGTTTATTGGTAACAGAGAAAGAGTTAGTGAACTCTTGAGATGATACATGTTGATGTATGTTAGGTCCCCTGTCTACACATGCCAGGACCGGTTCTTTGTACTTCATTACATTCTCTGATGATCTTTCGAGATTCAGACCTATGTTCCTGTTGAAACACAAGTCCGAACCTTTTGAGATATTCACAGAATATAAGTGAGAAGTAGAGAACCAAAATACGGGTATAAGTATTATGTCCTTTGTGTAAGTGCACGGCGGCGCCCCGGCCGACAACCCGACGGCCAAATGCGGAAGCGGTGAAAAACTTTAATTTTGCAGACTTAGCAAACCGGCACCACCGCGCACTAAACCCCGGATCAGGCCATTAAACTAGATCTAGCTAACTACAAGACGGGTTAGAGATATACCGAGTGATCCGAGTCCTCCGGTCTTCTCGTCGTCGTCCCGATCTCCCGCGGATCCTCCGGTCGTCGCCTCCTTGCCGGAAGGGCACCACATTGCCAAAATCTTTTACGGGCTCCCACCTCAATGCCGAGGCAACTCGGGCGCGAAGTTGGCTGGCCGACGCGTCCAAGATTTGCTGTAGGATAGTGTAGTAGCCATGTCTCTTTGGGTTTACGAGGTTGCCATTTATGGAGGAATTTTGCACAATGATATTCATGGATGCTTGAGGGAATAATGGAGCATGCTTGAAAAAAAATGAGCTCGGCCAATGTCTTTTTGCTCACTGGAAGAATGAAAATTAAGCAAGCTCACAAATGAATGAATGTGTGAATGAATTAATACCAAAAGAAAAATTCTTCTCTGCACACACAAATGGAAGGGGGTCCACCAAATTAAGCATGAAAGAAAATCTCCACCAAAATAATCCTCACTCCATACCCAACAGTGGCCGGCCCATTTATCCATCACAAATGCACAACCAAAACCCATACCCATCCTTACCTTAATTAATGCAAGTGATGGAGCATTAAAAGAAAAGAAGGAAAAGAAATCTAAAGAAGCTATCATAATCTCTCATCTCACAAATAAACCCTCCACAAAAAGTTATTTGCAAACTTGCAAATAACCCCCTCCAACGTAAAGTACGGCCGTGAAGGAACAATGAAAAACCGGCCGGAACGGAATGCAAACTGGCAACCCCAGAAAACTGGTCCCATAATAAATTACAGGAAAACCCCGATACTGTGCATACACACCCGCATTTGTATTCTGACCGGATACAAATGCAATGAGACAAAACTACACTATCAAATACCAGGATCCGGCTTAAGCCAAAGCCGGCTAGTAAAAACCGTCCGATCACCATCCGTGCAATATCGCACGTATCTGATCGAACCCTGCTATATCTCCATACGGCCTCTATAGCGTTTCGCCCGAAAGCTTGAGTAACTAAAAGTGTGGTGGACTCTAAAGACTCGTCAATACTATGGTTGTGGATTTAACCACTAGCACGTCAGAGGTATAAGCCAATACGTAACGGGCCACCAGCTATTGACTAAAAGGGACGTCGATGAGCGAACTCATCCTGACACCCTACTGAGCCTATCAGTGACAATATCCGTACAGTCCGGTCCGTTCGTCTATGAGCATCGCATGTCGGGCCTAGGGGGTTGATAAAAATCAGACCCCCAAAAGCGGTACAAGTCGTGTCGGAGTGCAGACCAGAACACCCTGAGATACTACTGGAATACCTACCAGTAAATCTCCTGTCTTGGCCAAGGACTTCGTGTAATGGCTCTCCTAGACACAGCGCGACCTCACCCCCAATACCGGGAGAGACGAACCCCCGAAGATCCGCTCACTGCCTCCATGTGGCTCGGGACTGTACCCAACTAAAACCTGTTTGCACGACTCTTTTGAGCCGTGGTAGGGTAGTAATCAAAGTACTGTGGGAACTCACACGAGACAAATGACAATCCCCAGGTCGATGAACTAACCTGTACACATGTCACCTGGGAACTGCTATCTGACGTCAGGTATAAGACCAACTAGCATGTTCCCGGCGAGTCCTGTCCGGTGTACTCATAACCCAATGAGCACCTGTATACATCTTAGGTGATCCAACTGACACCAGTGGCTTGTGAGACCGGCCACCGCCCCTCGTCGGGGTCTCGACTGTATACACTAGTCTACTCTGGAGAATCGATGCCCTGTCTCGAAACTCCCACGACTAGGGACCTTTTAAGGATATGCTTATAGACCCCAGCTCTCACGTATATGATCGCCCTCATACTGCTGGTGGTTAAGCAAGAATCCTAGGGGCTCTATCAACGTGCAATAGTGACCTGTCAGGTCACCTAAAGCAGTACACGATGATAAAGATAAACCTGATAGCATACTATCATCTCGAGTAAGACTGTCGTACCGAGATAGGTCCTCCCTCAATCATTGCAATCACGTGCCTGTGATCCAATAATTGACTCTGAGGGCACTACCTCCAACAATCTCCCACTTGCACTCAAGGATAATTATTGCGATGTCGCATACTCACAGCCCGTGTGATACCGAACACCCAACTCCTCTACTGGTCAGTCTCACAAAGCCTGTTTGCGAAACTCTTGCGTTCGAGGAATAGCCTCAGTGAGTGGATCCGCCATGCTGTTTCTTTCTCTGTCTCTCTATATCTCAAGTTCGCGGAGAAAACCATCTCCCGAAATGAGCAATACCTGTCTTAGAGTGTCTGGATGTCTGATGGGACCGAGCTCATAAATGAACTCCAAATCCAAACTTCTTAGACTGTATCGTCAACTGAACTTAATCAGTATCCTGCGCCATGCCACCCTCAGTATTTCCTTGGACCACCTGTCCAAAATACTGCCCCTCGTCAGAAGGAAAACTATAACTCTGACAACCTCCTTGTCGTCCATGTCACCTTGGAAGCCTGGAATGATAACTGTCTCCCAAATGAGGCTGTCGTTATCATATCCCTAGAACATCCACTTATGTTCTATAACTGCTTCCGACTGTTTCTCCAGGATTGGATCAATATCAACTTATTGCATCTAGTGCAAGAACAACATCTGGTGTGGTACTTGACATCTCATGATTGACTCAATTGCCTAAGCAAGTGATCTGCCAATCATGCACATCCCTCTCTACTTTAGTCTATAATACACCTTTAGAGAGGGTGACTCCATCACCTGCAGGTACACTACCGTGCCAGGAGTCGTCCATTCTAAATACTCTTAGAATGCTGTCAAAGTACCCTGATTGGGAAACCACCCAAATCTAGATCTAAAACCATAGATCTAGTAACCAGTATGTCAGATATGATGTCCAAATCCCATGTGGAGAAACCACTGTGTGACGACCAAAATATAACCGATCGTAGTATAGGAATATCACTTCCTACTACCTTGTGTATGTCATCCAAATACCATGACATCATACCCTACTACCTTCTCAACAGATCCATCCCCTATTCTGATGACGTCAAACCCATGACTGTCACATCAAAAATAGATGATCTATCTCCGCTATATCTGCTTAAGTCTATAAAATAGACATAAGCCTGATGTCCACCAATGCTTTCGCTGCTCCCACTGACCACGACAACCCTCTGGCAGAGTCATATAGACGTGCACTTCTAAAGCTAGTTTAGAACGACGCTATACTCATCCTCCTGCCAGGTCTCGCAGTATGGAACAACAACAATGGCAAGTGTGGGTAAACAAGAACTTCCCTGTCACCGTCCTTGAGGCTACCGGAGTACCTCTCGGGTGCCTGAAGTTACCCACCTTATCTGCGGAGTGGCCAATGGAATGTCAAATCAGATTGAATCTTTAGGTTCCTTATCAAATCTTCAGTAATCGTTTGCGGTTCTGGAATCGCATCCAGTTCTACCATACTCCCACTACTGTTTTCTGAAAAATAACCATTTCTTTTAAAATGTGGCGAGTTAAGAACAATATCACTATTGATCTTCCAGATGGTAGAAAATCAACCCTCGTCATAGCCTGGGTCAACCCACAAACAGCCATTACAGAAACGTGCCTTGAGTTGTCCAGTGTCTGGTTTTAATCATAATCCGGACAACTCCCCGTACCTTAACATCGTTAAGATATGAACTGTTCTATATCCAATATAGAACCAGAGGCACTGATTTAATTGAACCAGATTCAAATCATGCAGCTGTCTCCAGTGCATGTCAACTAAATGGAGAGAGGCCGATCAGCGTTACTCAACTTAGGAATGCTTCCAATTATGAGTAACCTGAAAGAGAAGCAATTTCTCTTTATCATTACTATCAACTGAATACCATACACAAGTATCTACATCTTCGATTACTTTGAAGAATCCCGATACTTGCTACACCTGGTTCTCTACTCTATTCAAATACCTATAACTCCTCAAAACTTAGACCCTGTGTTTCTACGAAACACATGTCTAAGAACTAGAGAAGTTAAAAGTAAACAGAATATAGTATGAGGACCAACCCCTCTGTCCTAATGGACACTGGACAATATACAATACTCTGTATAAGTCCGCTGAGTCTAACAACTCTTTCACTGTGTGTCGTAGGTTGAAAACTGTACTTATGGTTAAGAAGAATTACACCGCTGTTTAATGCTCCTTACCTAACCATCCACTGATATAGGTAAATGTCATGGACATAATATCAAAAGGTATATCTCACTCTATGAAAATAGACGTACAGATATATCAATTTGAAATTGGTGCACAACAGCGGATATTCAAAACCAAATATTTGCCGACCGGCAAACATCCCAGGTGATCTCCTTAAATATCACCGATTACAACGAATCCCGATATAATGAGGATGGTCACCTAATTCCCAATAATTTACTCCCACTCATCATCTGTAAAACCATACAGATGTGAGAATCAAACCTGGTAAATACATACCCTGGAGCAAGTGTCTAATCGGGAAATCAGTTTTTCTTTTAACAGTACACAGTTGAACTGAAACATTGAAATGTTTCGTTGGGGTATCCCGGTATTCCTAGTAATGCCTCTTCCAGATTCACGACTGTAACCGTATAGTTCTTTGCCACCTCTCTAAATCCCTTTATTATGTCTTTAGTCATTACCTTCTGCACACCCCTTTAAGCCAATTGGTTTTCTTCCTTCCCTACCGTTCGGCACCAGCCTATGGTTTGGAAGAAGACTATCCAATAAGCATAATGGGTGTACTGTCCTAATCCTAGGAGCACTCGCAATGCGAGAGAAGGTGAAGACAAAAGACAACCGAATAAACCTTATTCCTATTTCTCCTGGACCAAAATCCATCCCCGAACTGGAACAAGTTCCTTTCGAGTTCGTATATAACCATACGATGGAGTATCCAATAAACTGTGGATCTTCGTAGTGATACGGAGTGTCCTGGAGAAATACAAAGGTGATTTAGGATTGGCGAAGAAATACTTGGTTTGGTCGTGAATATCAGTCGCATTTTACTTTGCCCTCTTACTAATCCCTTGCTTTGTCTTAATCTTAATACCTTCTGCACACCGTTTAGGCTAATTGGTTTTCTTCATTCCCTACCGGTCGGTACCAGCCTAAGGTTTGGAAGAAGACTATCCAATTTGCGTAATAGGTGTACTATCTCCTAAACCAAGGAGTACTCGCAACCTGAGAGAAGGAAAAAAAGGAAAAGACAACTGAATAGTCCTATTCTTTTTCTCCAGAACCAGAAACCATCCTCGAATAAATTCCTTCGAGTTCGTATTTAACCATACGATGGTTTTGTCCAATGGAAGTGGACGTTCGTAGTAATACGGGGTGTCCTGGAGAAAAGGGTAAAGGTAGGAGTGGCAATGAGGTCTGCAACTCTGACAATCCAAAAGCCAGTGTTAAGAAGGTTCGGTCAACTTGGTCACTGAGTCATAGTCTTAGGGTCGGGTCAATGGTCGCTGCCAAGAGAGAGAGAAAAGAAACACTCAGCGTGCACTCAAACCAAGATCAGAATGGTTACCAATTTATCTAATCTGGAAACCTCCCACTGTACCTCAAATTCTCCTCCAAACCTGAAAGAAGAATTAGTCGGGGTCACCCGAGGAGTAAACCAACTCATCAGTGGGAATCGGGATCCAACTATCATCGCATGATAACGTGACGGAATCCGCTCACGCTATCACACTCCAGAAGGTATGCGCATATCTGGCAAGTTTCAGTTCTTTTGAAACTCCCGATGTGGATTTTTACCCCATGCTCTTATGACCTTGACTATGGCCAACAAATCATAAGTCACATGTCAAGTTCTACCCGTCATTATCCAGGTTGATTTGAACCCACCCGTACAAGCCCTTGACTAGGGCCAACAAGGCTATACGACTGTCCCAAACCAACGCATCTATCTATGCTGCATGTGAATAACCAACAGCTACCAAACACTGTGCCTTGACTATGGCCAACAAACACAGCTTGAATACTATTGACTATCCATATGAAACGACGGAGGGCTACGAATGGTTTCTGGCGAAAACCTTTAACGTAATGAACTTGATATCGTTGAAGGAACGGATAGCTTTTTAGAAAATATAGTAACGAAAAACCTTCGCTAAAGAGGTCACTCCCGGTGAAGGGATCTCGACTCTTTCCCCGTAGGATGGGGTGCAGGATATTCCAACTGAATACCACGATGCAAAGCAAAAGCAATCGGCTATAGTGAAGTTAATGCCCTGACGCAAACTTCTGTCCAAGGGGTCACTCCCGGTGAAGGGATCTCGGCCCTTGCCTCGTCGACTGAGGTGCTGGATATTCATAACCGAATATCACTGTGCAAAACAAAAGTGAACGTCCTTGCAATAACAGCTTTTTGAAAAGTGTTCCAACAACATCAGATTAGGTTTGTTTTAACTTGCATTGATCCAAATCAATACAGTCCTATCAATTGATCACACCACAAAGAACGAAAATATACTGACGTACGTATATGCCATCCGCATTCGCCACTGGGTCCCGTCATCACCCGTTAGGTTAGCTAACTAACGGCAGAGCGGGGACTGGACTAGCGCGGATGAAAAACATATACAACATCTACTAATATATATACCAATATATAGTATTTCGCTCAAGGCGTGAATAAAATGCAACATCACAGAAATGTACAGCATCACAGAACAATACAGATATCTGGGATCTCCGGGTTTCACAGAGCCACTACTGAAACCCGACGTTTCCCTGGTCGTGTGGATAGCCTGTGCAATGAAAACCTAGACCCCTACGGGCGCGGCAAGTCACCCGCCAAAACCTGAAGCGAGGCAGCCCCCTTCAGCGCCGTGAATGGACCACCCAGCACTTCACGGAATCCGGTAACTTGGGCACCCCTCCTGGGTCAACCTGTACCCCCTACGAGTGCGGCGAATAGCCCGCCAATTCCAGACTGAAGCCCCCTCCGTCTCAATACCCTGAGATGCGGGCCCGTTGCCCTCTAGAACCCGGCTATCCGTGCACCCCTCCTGGGGTAACCCTAGTACAGAAAGTAAAATATACATACAACGGGTATATCGACCGCAACCTGGTCGTGCCCCAAAAGAATAATACAAACAGGCAGTGACGGCAGTCCACATGTCGGACGCTCGTCCCGCAATATCAAATGTACATAATACAACAAAACTGTACTAGCATTGCATCCAGGCTATCCCCCACGACCGATCCACAACATCACAGCAAAAACACAGAACATCAACGTGAAAGTCACGTTCGCAAATCCGTCTAACCGGGCTATAGCAGTTAGACCGGATTTACTGATCGAGTGACATTCACGGTCGCAGATATAATGTAAATACTGTGAAATAGTGTGTTTAAAATATCCGATCGATCAAAAATTAACAAGTGGGCCCCCAAACAATATTGTAGCACTCACAGAAAATCTGGGCCCAATATTAATATTCCAAAACCCCTAAAATAAGCCCAGAAGCCCACTGGAAAAATATGATGCAGTGAGGATACAAATGTGCGGCGGAACCGCGGCCCAAGGGGGGGTTTGGCCGCGGTTCCGCGCTCCAGGTGTCGACTCACTGTGTCGAACTTTTCCAGTATGCTTAGAATTTCTTGTACATCAGTTTTCTACAACCTGAAAAATTTTAGGAGACCAAAAAATTTCAACAGAAAACTGTCGTGAACTAAAATTGGGTTTTTGGAATTTTGGTCGATCGGAACTGAAAAACACATCAAACGAAGCTAGACGAAGTTAATGGCGAGGCTCTGATACCACTGTAAGTGCACGGCGGCGCCCCGGCCGACAACCCGACGGCCAAATGCGGAAGCGGTGAAAAACTTTAATTTTGCGGACTTAGCAAACCGGCACCACCGCGCACTAAACCCCGGATCGGGCCATTAAACTAGATCTAGCTAACTACAAGACGGGTTAGAGATATACCGAGTGATCCGAATCCTCCGGTCTTCTCGTCGTCGTCCCGATCTCCCGCGGATCCTCCGGTCGTCGCCTCCTTGCCGGAAGGGCACCACATTGCCAAAATCTTTTACGGGCTCCCACCTCAATGCCGAGGCAACTCGGGCGCGAAGTTGGCTGGCCGACGCGTCCAAGATTTTCTGTAGGATAGTGTAGTAGCCATGTCTCTTTGGGTTTATGAGGTTGCCATTTATGGAGGAATTTTGCACAATGATATTCATGGATGCTTGAGGGAATAATGGAGCATGCTTGAAAAAAAATGAGCTCGGCCAATGTCTTTTTGCTCACTGGAAGAATGAAAATTAAGCAAGCTCACAAATGAATGAATGTGTGAATGAATTAATACCAAAAGAAAAATTCTTCTCTGCACACACAAATGGAAGGGGGTCCACCAAATTAAGCATGAAAGAAAATCTCCACCAAAATAATCCTCACTCCATACCCAACAGTGGCCGGCCCATTTATCCATCACAAATGCACAACCAAAACCCATACCCATCCTTACCTTAATTAATGCAAGTGATGGAGCATTAAAAGAAAAGAAGGAAAAGAAATCTAAAGAAGCTATCATAATCTCTCATCTCACAAATAAACCCTCCACAAAAAGTTATTTGCAAACTTGCAAATAACCCCCTCCAACGTAAAGTCCGGCCGTGAAGGAACAATGAAAAACCGGCCGGAACGGAATGCAAACTGGCAACCCCAGAAAACTGGTCCCATAATAAATTACAGGAAAATCCCGATACTGTGCATACACACCCGCATTTGTATTCCGACCGGATACAAATGCAATGAGACAAAACTACACTATCAAATACCAGGATCCGGCTTAAGCCAAAGTCGGCTAGTAAAAACCGTCCGATCACCATCCGTACAATATCGCACGTATCTGATCGAACCCTGCTATATCTCCATACGGCCTCTACAGCGTTTCGCCCGAAAGCTTGAGTAACTAAAAGTGTGGTGGACTCTAAAGACTCGTCAATACTATGGTTGTGGATTTAACCACTAGCACGTCAGAGGTATAAGCCAATACGTAACGGGCCACCAGCTATTGACTAAAAGGGACGTCGATGAGCGAACTCATCCTGACACCCTACTGAGCCTATCAGTGACAATATCCGTACAGTCCGGTCCGTTCGTCTATGAGCATCGCATGTCGGGCCTAGGGGGTTGGTAAAAATCAGACCCCCAAAAGCGGTACAAGTCGTGTCGGAGTGCAGCCCAGAACACCCTGAGATACTACTGGAATACCTACCAGTAAATCTCCTGCCTTGGCCAAGGACTTCGTGTAATGGCTCTCCTAGACACAGCGCGACCTCACCCCCAATACCGGGAGAGACAAACCCCCGAAGATCCGCTCACTGCCTCCATGTGGCTCGGGACTGTACCCAACTAAAACCTGTTTGCACGACTCCTTTGAGCCGTGGTAGGGTAGTAATCAAAGTACTGTGGGAACTCACACGAGACAAATAACGATCCCCAGGTCGATGAACTAACCTGTACACATGTCACCTGGGAACTGCTATCTGACGTCAGGTATAAGACCAACTAGCATGTTCCCGGCGAGTCCTGTCCGGTGTACTCATAACCCAATGAGCACCTGTATACATCTTAGGTGATCCAACTGACACCAGTGGCTTGTGAGACCGGCCACCGCCCCTCGTCGGGGTCTCGACTGTATACACTAGTCTACTCTGGAGAATTGATGCCCTGTCTCGAAACTCCCACGACTAGGGACCTTTTAAGGATATGCTTGTAGACCCCAGCTCTCACGTATATGATCGCCCTCATACTGCTGGTGGTTAAGCATGAATCCTAGGGGCTCTATCAACGTGCAATAGTGACCTGTCAGGTCACCTAAAGCAGTACACGATGATAAAGATAAACCTGATAGCATACTATCATCTCGAGTAAGACTGTCGTACCGGGATAGGTCCTCCCTCAATCATTGCAATCACGTGCCTGTGATCCAATAATTGACTCTGAGGGCACTACCTCCAACACTTTGATGAGATCAAGGAGGAGAATACTTGAGCACGGAATTCCTGGACTATTCTAAAGGAGAATGAGATTCTCTCTCAGCATTACTCCTCTGTATACACCATAGCACGATGGTATATCAGGGCGGAGCAATCACACCCTATATGATAAGGTGTGCTCTATGATGAGTACTACTGAGTCACCTGTTTCCTATTGGGGGTTATGCACTTATGAAGTTGCATACCTATTGAATGGGGTTCCAATCAAATCAGTTGCCTACCACTCCATATGTGATATGGAAAGGAAAGAGCCCATATCTTAAGTTAGTTAAGATTTGGGGTTGTCCGGCCTATGTCTAAAAACAAAATCCGGACAAGCTCGAGGCAAGGTCTGTAATGTAGAACTGGAAAGGTTCCAGCTATACAAACTGCAGCTGATGATTTGAAAGAACCAAAGGATTCAATAGTTACCAACGAACCTCAGCCTCTCCGCCGATCTAGTAGGGTTCCTCACCCACCTGAGAGATACTTCGGTTTCTCTATGACAGTGGGAGCGAGGATTGCATCATGAGATGATGACCCAACTAGTTTCGAGCTGGCCATCAAGAGTGAGACTCTGTAAGAATGGCTGGATGTTCATCGATCTGAGATGGAATCCTTATACACCAACAAAGTATGGACTTTGGTTGCTATATCTGAAGGGTTAAATCCCCATCAGGAGCAGGTATATCTTGAGAAGATTACTTGGTGTACATGGAAAAGTTGAGACTTTCAAAACTAGACTTGTTAAAAGTTTGCATCATTGACCAGGTGTGGATAATGATGAAACCTTTTCAAGTAGCTATGCTTAAGTCCATCCAGATCCTACTTGCCACGGCTACATACCATGACTACGATATCTGGCGGTTGGGTGCCATGACTGCTTTTCTAAAATGATGTTTTGGAAGAGAGCGTCTATAAGTACACAGCCAGAGGGCTTCGTAGACAGTGGGAGCAGCGGAAACGTGTGCAAGATGCTTTATAGGATAAAGCAGGCATCGCGGAGTTGGAAAATCTGTTTTGATGGATAAGTCAAAGAGTTTGACATCATCAAAATGGTAGATGAACCTTGTATAAACAAAAAGGTAGTAGGGAGTATGGTGACGATCCTCGTAGAGTACGTAGATGACATACTCTTGATGGGGAAGGAGTTTCCTATGCTACGCTCGATCAATCTCCGCTTATCACGATGATTCTCCATATAGGATCAAAATGATACCTCCTAAATCCTAAGTTTTGGATCTATGAGATAGATCTAACTGGATGTTAGGAATCTCACTAGTTGTAGTGAGACGGTATCAACCGATCCTGGGGAGAATCACTGGAAGGGTTCCAGGGTGATAAAGACGACTGAATGTCAGTCGCAGGCATTGTCTTTACCCTCAGTAAAGGGACGGTATGTTGGAAGAGTTCCAAGCTAGATACCGTGACATACTAGACGATAAAGGCAGGAGACATCGCTACTTAAGATGCTACCAAAGTCGCTGTCTGGGTGTATATTGGTTCATGAGATGAACTTAGTTCCTCCCATTGTGTGACAATGGAGTTGTGGCTTATGCCAAGGAACGCCCGTCCCATCAGTGATCCAGACATATTCTAAGACAGTATCACTTGATCATGGAGATGGTTGATCTCCAGGGTGATCGAGGTTTGGAGAGTAGACTCAGAGGACAACACAGCGGATCCACTCACAAAGGCCTGTTCCCAGAGAGAGACTTTTATGGGATGGTTGAGTATGAGATACTACAACCACTGCTATCAGATGGCCCTAGTGCAAGTGGGAGATTGTTAGTTATATGTATGCCCTAGAGGCCATTACTGTACATAGGATGTATATTGTAGTGGATGCTGGGACGTATATAGGGAGGACTTTCTTGCTCGACATGATAGTATGCTATCTGGTTGAACTTTACCTTAACGTGTATACTGATTGTCTCTCTGTTACATGTTGGTAAAGCCCTTAGGATCTGTACTTGACTACCTGGACTATGATGCGGATCATACTAGTGGGGACATGGTAGTCCATAAGTACATCCTTCAAAGTCCCTAGTCGTGGGTGTATCGAGACGGGGCATCGATATACCAGAGTAGACTAGCGTATACCTTCTCGACCCATACAGATGGGCGATGGATGATCCCATATCCATTGGTGTTTGACATCGGAGATGATATACGGGTGCTCAGTAGAGACTGGGTACACTGGACGGACTCGCTGAGAACTCCCAGATGGTATTATACCTCACGTCAGATGGCAGTTCTCTGGTGACACTGGTACAGAGTAGTCTGTTGACCCGAGATCGTCATAGAGTCTTGTGTGGTTCCCACTGTGCTTTGATTTCCATCTTACCACGTCCAAGAGGGCGTGCAAAACGGTGGTTTTTGGGTACAGTCCCGAGTCACATGGAGGCAATGAGCGATAGGAGGGGATTCGTCTCTCCCGGTATAGGGGGTTGATGTTGCGCTGTGTTCGATTGGCTATAACAGGAAATCCCTGGCCAGGGTTGCTGAGATTTACTGGTAAGTGTTACCAGTAGTTTCTCGAATTGTTATAGACCTCATATCGACACGACTTATCGAGCTATTGGGGTCTGACGTTTACCACCCCTAGGCGGGATATGCGACATATCAGACGATCAGACCGGACTGTACGGTAGTGTTACTGGTTGGATTCACTGGAGTGTGAGAGGGCTTGCTCGTCGATCTTCAGATCGCTCAATACCCGGGTGGCCGTTACGTTTAGCAGACCGCTTGCGGCTTGTGGATGTTTGATATGACCATCATCCGCTGCCGGCGTATTGACGAGTCTTTAGAGTCCTACACAGAGGTTTCCTGGCTCAAGCGAAACGAAATAGGAGCGCATATGAGATATGTACGGGACCGAGAATAATACCAGTATGTGATACTGTATTCAATTCTCGCGATGTGACATTGATCGGTTATATGCGATATAGCCGGGTTATCGGATCAAGTGTTGATTCGATAAGATGTTACTAATGGTACCAGTCGGTTATGTGCGTCATGACCGGATCGTTAAATCAAGCGTTGATTTAATGATTTAATGCATAATTATATATTTGATATATTACTTTGCATTAACTAGTATCGGTTCACTTTAAATGGATTTTCTCGCTCGGTTGTGCGCATTGCATATGCGATATGATTTTGTGCACTTGTTTGTATCATATTTGATGATACATGCAAATTAGGGTTTGTGTAAAGAATTAAACCTTGGTTAAAGAAATGGTTAGGGTTTTTATTTGATTATTCATTTATTCATTTGTTTTTATTTTTGGAAAATAAAATTGCATAAAATAGAATGGTGGCTTCTTTTGTTTTCTTTCATGAAGCTTCATGAACTTTTGACTTAGTCACCATTTTGTCTCATGCTTAACCCTAACCAATTCAATTAACTCAAGTTAATTCTCTACACCTAACCATGGTGAGAATTATGATAAGAATGGATTTTTATTTATTCTTTTATTCTTATCATAATACTTATCTTCTTCTTGCTCTTCTTCTTCTTCATTCTTCTTTGAAGAAAACCAAGCTCCATCAATGGTGATTGTTGGAAAAGAGTGAGAAATCCAAAACTAAAGTTAACCCACTTCCTATTTCTTCATCCTCTACCTCTTGCCAAGTAGTAGAGTGTGTTTTCTTCATAAGTTTCTTGACTTGGTGAAGTCGGAGCTTGATTTAGCGATGCCTCGACGTAGATTATCTTCGGCATGGACATCGACGACCTAGCTTGCCCATTCTCCGACGAAGCCGACGCTAGAGCCCGGATTTGATTTGGACAGCGGAGAGGACTTCGTTGCGGAGCTATGGAGGTGGAGCACCGGATCTACAAAGGTTGTATTTCCGCATTCCCTTAGTTAAGTGTTAACTAGTTTATGTTTTCGCCTAGATTTCTAGCAAACGATCCGTAGTCGGGTTTCTCGGCACCGTTACAATTTTAATTTGGCATCCTAAGGTTGCGGATTCCAACTGTTGTAGTTTTACACTTTCTTTTCTGTGACCGTAAGTGTAATATGTGATATCGCCAGTTTCGTTGCTATATGTCAACGACAATTGGGATGCACATATTTACTTACGTTGATGACATGTGATGTTATAGGTTGCTGGATATGTTATATTGGATCGTCGTGTTTGAATAGCCGGCGGGTTTTTATGTGAGATGAGTGTTTTTTCATTTTCATTCATGTAAAAACTTGTATGTAATATTCTTTTATTGGGGCACTTCCAGGTTGCGGAAGTTGTCACCGTTGATGTATATTATTTACTTTTCTGCACTAGGATAGACCCAAGGAGGGGAGCACAAGTAACCGGGTTCTAGGGTCCAGTGGGAGACCAACTCGAGGAGTCTAGTCCGGGTCTCCTAACCCTAGAATTGGTAGGGTTGCTTGCCGCTCTCGTAGGGGTCTTGGGGTGTGGGATTGGCTATTCATCACGACCGTGGAATCCGTGTTTTATACTGGCTCGTATTGAAAACACGGACGTCCTAATATATCCAATATTTCATATGTTTCTTCTGCTGTGTTTTATCTGTGATGTGATCATATGATGTTCTGTGACAGGTATTATATATAGTATATATGATATATTATATAGACGTTGCTTATGTTTTACACCCGCGCTAGCCCTGCCTCGCTCTGGCGTTAGTTACCTAACCTAACGGTGCAAACGGGACATCGAGGCGAATGCGGATGGCATAAGCGTACGTTATATTTATCTGTGATCGTTAGGTGGACTTAAATGATGGGATATTCATTAATGAGATTAATGAAAGAAAATAAACCTAATTGATGTTGTGGAATCGAATTTCAAAATAAAACAGGTAGCTACAGTTCTTGCTTTGCATCGCGGTGTTCATTATAGAACATCCTGCACCTTATTCGATGAGGAAAGGACCGAGATCCCTTCACCGGGAGTGACTCCTTTAGCAATAACTGGCAGATGCTACAACCCTCGGTTTGTCTTTGATCGCTTCTATAGTTTCCGCTTTGCACAGTGATATATATGATATATCCCGCACCTCATTCTACGAGGAAAGGGCCGACGATCCCTTCACCGGGAGTGACCCCTTTAGCTAAACTAGAAAAGCCTCAAAAACATTCCAATTAAAAACCATTTGATTCCGCAACGAGATCAAGTTCAAAGCGTTAAAGGTTTTCACAAAAACCATTCGCAACCCTCCGTCATTTTAGAAAGTAGAGTACTTAGTATTCGTGCTGTGTTTGTTGACTATAGTCAAGGCACAGTGTACGGTAGCTAAGTGATGTCTTCCTACACCGCATATGATGCGATTAGTTAGGACAGTCGCGTGACTTTGTTGACCTTAGTTAAGGGTCATGTGGGTGGGTCTAATTAATCACGAAATGACGGGTAGAACTTGACTAGTACTTATGATTTGTTGACCATAGTTAAGGTCATAGGTGCTAGGGGTAAAAACCTTTATCGGGAGTTTCAAGTGTTGAAATTTGCAATGAGATTGCATACCTTCTATATGATAGTTGGATCCCGATACCCACTGCGAGTAATTGTTACTCCTGGGAGAGTTTTGCACTTTACAATTAGCCGATCAAGTAGGTTTCTAGAAAGGTGTCAACGGGGTTACGCCTCTGGGAAAACGAGGTTTACAGTAATTAGGTCCGTGCGAAAGCACGGGGAACCTCCCTCAAAGTACCGACACTGGCCTGGCTGAAAGATTGGCGAACTTGTAGAGTGTAATTAATCCCGACTAGTCTTTCCTTTTAAGGTTTGAAGGAAGATTTGATAAAAACAGTGGGAGCCATCCTGATTAGATAAAATATATAACCAGTCTGATCTTGCAAGAGCGCACGCTGAGTGTTTTCTTCTCTCTCTCTCCAGGTAGCGATCATATCACGCCTTAATCAAGATAATAATATGGATGTATTGACCGAACCCGCTTGTTATACTGAGCTAGGGAACGTTGGTCCCGCTCCAACTTATAATTGTTATAAGACAGAGCAGGAAATTGGGGAATACCAGAATTCCTATGCCGCCCAAACGAAGAAAGTGCATATGATGCATCTCCTTCGGGTGTGTTCATTACAAAGAACTGTTTCTCAGTATCCTCTGCATCCTGGGTATATGATACCGGATCAGGATCCCAGATATGTAATCTGTTACATAGGGCTACAAAAGGTAGAAAAACTGAGAACGGGTGATAAGTTTCATGAGACAGAAAACGGGGCAAGTGTTGCAGCCAAGTCTGTTGGTCACTGTCACCCTGTATTACGAATACATTGATTCTGAACAAATGCTATTAGATACCGAACCTGATATACAAAATCATATCAGTTTCTTTATTAGTAAAGAAAGGATATAATTTTGTATTGATGGATAATGTTTTGAACACTTCCTATATCAAAAGTTGATCGGTTCAGGCACGCTATCTAAAAGCATTAACGTTCTAAATCAAACTACAGTTCCTAGTATATTGAACACACACAAGAAGAAGAGTTCAGAAATGAACGAATTCTTCTTGAGACATTATAGACTAGGTCATATCAATAAGACCCGACTGGCTGAAGTTACATTTAGATATATATTTAAATCAGTTTGAATTTACATCTTGTGAAACTTACCAGTCATGTCACAAAGATAATATGACCATAGCTCTGTTTATTGGAAACAGAGAAAGAGTTAATGAACTCTTGGGACTGATGCATGATGATGTATGTAAGGTCTCCTGTCTACACATGCCAGGACTGGTTCTTTATACTTCATTATATTCTCTGATAATCTCTCAAGATTCAGTCATATATTCCTGTTGAAACATAAGTCCGAACCTTTTGAGATATTCACAGAATATAAGTTAGAAGTAGAGAACCAAAATACGGGTATAAGTATTATGTCCTATGATAAGATCAGGGAGGAGAATACTTGTGCATAGAATTCCTGGACTATTCTAAAGGAGAATGAGATTTTCTCTTAGTGTTACTCCTCTGAATACACCACAGCACAACGGTGTATCAGGGCGGAGCAATTGCACAATATTAGATATGGTGTGCTCTATGATGAGTATTACTGAGTTACCTGTTTCCTTTTGGGGTTATGCACTTGAGAAGTTGCATACCTATTGAATTAGGTTTGAATCAAATCAGTGCCTACCACTCCATATGAGATATGGTATGGGAAGAACCCATCTCTTAAGTAAGTTAAGATTTGGGATTGTCCGGCCTATGTCAAAAGCAAAATCCGGACAAAATCAAGACAAGGTCAGTTCTGTAGAACTGGAAAGGTTCCAGCTATACGAAACTACAGCTGAAGATTTGACAGAACCAAAGGATTCTATAGTCCCCGACGAACCTCAGCCTCTCCGCCGATCTGGTAGGGTTCCTCGCCTGCCTGAGAGATACCTCGGTTTCTCGATGACAGTGGGAGCGAGGATTGCATCATGAGATGATGAACCAACTAGATTCGAGCAGGCCATCAAGAGTAGGGACTCTGTAAGAATGGCTGGATGCTTAGCGGTCTGAGATGGAATCTATATACACCAACAAAGTATGGACTTTGGTTGCTATATCTGAAGGGTTAAATCCCCATCAGGAGCAAGTATATCTTGAGAAAATTACTTGGTGTAGATGGAAAAGTTGAGACTTTCAAAACTAGACTTGTTAAGGGTTTTCGTCATCGACCAGGCGTGGATAATGATGAAACCTTTTTCCAGTAGCTATGCTTAAGTCTATCCAGATCCTACTTACCACGGCTACATACCATGACTACGATATCTGGCGGTTGGGTGCCATGACTGCTTTTTTAAATACCGATTTAGAAGAGAACGTCTATAAGAATACAGCCAGAGGTCTTCGTAAAACAGTGGGAGCAGCGGAAACGTGTGCAAGTTGCTTTACATAATGAAGCAGGCATCGCGGAGTTGGAACGTCTGTTTTGATGTGATAGTCAAAGTGTTTGACTTCATCAAAATGGTAGACGAACCTTGTATATTGTTCATATCAGATTTTTGCATTTTCATACCGCCCAATTTTTATCACATTGCATATCGGTAGATACTCTTGAGCCGTGTTTGCTAGTCAATTGCAGGATACAGGTTCCCGGTTCTCAATCGGAGAAATTCATGGAAAACACGACAAAATCCGGTTCCTGCCAACCACAGATAAAAACACGGTCTCCGCTCTTCATCCGTATGCTGCCAGTTACCAGTTTAGGAAGACAAAGTGTCAAATCAACGTCATTCTCATGCAAAAGGCTCAATGGTAGCACAAAATCCAAGAGATCTACGCGGAGCTCGAGGCAATCATCCACAAAAAAGTCCTCCTTTGCTCAATAGAAATTCTGGAAGAAATGGGAAAGAATTATCAGAAAATACCCATACCAGACAAGAGGGGACAGGAGACCAGGAAAACACTCAGAAGCCCACACCCTAAACCCACAGTAGGGGCGCGGATCCGCGGCCATAGGGGGCTATAGGCGGCGGATCCGCGGCCGTACAGGCAGTTCAGGCAGAGACTTTTGGGGGGGCAGTTTGGTCATTGCATCAGGGTTCTGGTGGTTGCCCTAGGGTTTCATTTCTTGGCCTATAAATTGCCCAGAATTTTGTGAAGGAATGGTCAATTTTTTTATTCTCATTTTTTGCCTAGTTTTAGTATTGTTCTTCTTCCTCTTCTCACCTCTTCTCCATTAAACTTGTAGTGAGCTTTTGAGTGAAGAGTGATGAATAAAGAAGACCATTTTTATCATGCTTGTCTCTTTCTTTACTTGTTGTAATGTGTTGTAATTTTAATTGTTAAGTAGTTGTTGTTATTTGCTTGATTGTTTCTTTCTTCTCTCTTTTTCTTTATCATTCATACGACAATGATACTTACGCTCTATCCTCGCCAAGGTGAGGTCGCAAATAGTTAGTCGTATTCTTCTAATCTTCTTCTTTCTATCTTCCTCTTTGTTTTGTTTTTCCTTATCATGAAGTGTGAGTAGTTTTATACTTGTTAGGGTAGGATAAGGGAAGTTTGAGAGAAGGAAATCTCTCTCACTCTTTCCTTGCCCAACAACTTAAATCGACTCCCGTTAATTAAACCACAATCCGCTCCTTACGGCACCCTATCCTACATGATAGCGGTGATTCCGTAGTGAGACCGGTTGTGGTTGAATTAACCGGAGGTTATGGATAAGAGCCAAGAACGGACGGACAAGCACCAAAAGGAATGACTATGCGTTGGAAAGCCTAGCTTATACTCGCAAGTACCTTCCTAGTCGTGCTAATCCCCGTTGTTGCCGATTACTGTAACACCGATATTAAGTGGGGCAACGAAAGATGTGGAGACTCCTAACTCAAACTAACCTAATCCTCACCCTAACAAGCTCTCTTTAAATATCAACTTACACTTAGATAACCACAACAAAATCTGAAAACAGGACTTAACTCGTCGAAAAACACATAGAAAAAGATTCCCATCTCCCTGCGGACGACCCGTACTCAACCGGCTAGCTACAAGCGAAACCGTCTTGATTGCGGTATTTAAACTAGAACTTGAACACGCACGTATCCTACCAATCATATATACAAAAGGGTAGTAGAGAGTAAGGTGGTCATCTTCGTATTGTACGTAGACAACATACTCTTGATAGGAAAAGAGTTTCCTATACTACGATCGGTCAATCTCCTATTATCACAAGGATTCTCCAAATAGGATAAAGATGATACCTCCTAAATCCTGAGATTTGGACCTATGAGATAGATCTAAAGGGATATTAGGGTTCTCACTAGGTATAGTGAGATTGAATCAATCGATCCTGGGGAGAATCACTGGAAGTGTTCCAGGGTGATAAAGATGACTTAATGTCAGTCACAGGCACTGTCTTTACCCTCAGTAAAGGGACGGTATGTTGGAAGAGTTCCAAGCTAGATACCGTGGCAAACTAGATGATAAAGGCTGGTAACATCGCTATTGAAGATACTACCAAAGAGGAAGTTTGGGTGTATATTGGTTCATAAGATGAACTAGGTTCCTGCCATTGTATGACAATGGAAGTGTGGCTTTAGCCCTGGAACCCTGGTCCCATCAGTGACCCAGACAAATTCTGAGGAAGCATCACCTGATCATGGAGATAGTTGATCTCCGGGGTGATCGAGGTTAAGGAGAGTAGACTCAGAGGACAACACGGCGGATCCACTCACGAAGGCCTTTTTCCCAAAGAGAGACTTTTAGGGGATGGTTGAGTATGTGATACTGCAACCACTGCTACAGATGGCCCTAGTGCAAGTGGGAGATTGTTAGTTATATGTATGCCCTAGAGGCCATTACTGTACATTGGATGCATATTGTAATGGATGCTGGGACATATATAGGAAGGACTTTCTTGCTCGACATGATAGTACGCTATCTGGTTGCTCTTTATCTTAACGTGTATACTTTTCGTCTCTCTGTTACATGTTGATAAAGCCCTTAGGATGTGTACTCGACTTCCAGGACTATGATGCAGATTATACTAGCGGGGCCTGGATAGTCCATGAGTACATCCTTGAAATGTTCCTAGTCGAGGGAATATCGAGACGGGGCATCGATATTCCAGAGTAGACTAGCGTATATCTTCTCGACCCATGCAATGGGCGATGGATGATCCCATATCCATTGGTGTTTGACATCGGAGATGGTATGCGGGTGCTCAGTAGAGACTGGGTACACTGAACGGACTCGCCGAGAACTCCCAGATGGTATTATACCTCACGTCAGATGGCAGTTCTCTGGTGACACTGGTACAGCTTAGTCTGTTGACCCGAGATCGTCATAGAGTCTTGTGTGTCTCCCACTGTGCTTTGATTTCCACCCTACCACGGCTCTACTGAGTAGTGCAAACAGGTGGTTTTTGGGTACAGTCCCGATTCACATGGAGGCAATGAGCGATAGGAGGGGATTCGTCTCTCCCGGTATTGGGGGTTGATGTTGCGCAATGCACGACTGGCCATAACAGGAAATCCCTGGCCAGGGTTGCAGTGATATACTGGTAAGAGTTATCAGTAGTTTCACGAATGTTATGGACCTCAAGTCGGCATGACTTATCGAGCTATTGGGGTCTGACGTTTACCACCCCAGGCGAGATATGCGACATATCAGACGAACAGACCGGACTGTACGGTAAGTGTTACTGGTTGGATTCACAGGAGTGTGAGCGGGCTTGCTCGTCGATCTTCTGATCGCTCAATACCCGGGTGGCCGTTACGTTTAGCAGACCGCTTGCGGCTTGTGGGTGCTTGATATGATCATCATCCGCTACCGGCGTATTGACGAGTCTTTAGAGTCCTACACAGAGGTTTCCTGGCTCAAGCGAAACGAAATAGGAGCGCATATGAGATATGTGCGGGACCGAGAATAATGCATGTATGTGATACCGTATTTCATTCTCGCGATGAATGTGTCGAATGGTTGTATGCGATATAACCTAGTTATCGAATCAAGGATTGATTCGATAAGACGATACATTGGATACTAGCCGGTTATATGCGACATGATCGGATCATTGAATCAAGTGTTGTTTTAACGATTTAATGTATAATTATATATTTGATATATTACTTTGCATTAACTAGTATTGGTTCACTTTAAATGGATTTACTCACTTGGTTTGTGCACATTGCATATGTGATATATTTTGTGCACATGATTGTATCATGTTTGATGATACATGCAAGCTAGGGTTAGTGTAAAGAATTAGACCATGGTTAAGATTATGATTAAGGTTTTCTTTTTTCTTATTTATTTATTTATTTATTTTGGAAAAAGATGAGAAAAGAATGGTTGCTAATTTTGTTTGCTAGTTGAAGATTCTTGAAGCTTTGAATTAGTCCACCATTCTTGTCTCATCCTTAACCCTAACCATTCAAGTTAACCATGGTCCATTCTCTACAACTAACCAAGAGTTAGTAAATGATAAGTATTGATTTATTTATCATTTACTAAATACTAATCATATCTTTTTCATCTTCTTCTTCATGAGCAAGAAGAAGAAAAGCTTTCTACATCAATGGTGATTGATGAAAAAGTGAGGGAAATCCAAAACTAAAGTCTACCCAATTCCTATTTCTTCATCCTCTACCTCTTGCCAAGTAGTATAGGGTGTTTCCTTCACAAGTTTTTCAAGACTTGGTGAAGTTGGAGCTTGATCTAGCGATGCCTCGACGTAGATCATCTTCGGCATCGAACCGACGATCAAGCCCGCCCATTCTTCGATGATGCCAATGATAGAGTCAAAGGTTCGATTTGGACAGCGGAGGGAGATCGTCGCGAAGCTTAGGACGTGGTGGACCGGATCTACAAAGGTTGTAGCCCTTTCCCTTTAGCTGTATTTCCGTATACTTGCTTGCTTCGCCTATATATCTAGTTAACGATCCGTTCTAGGTTTTCTCGGCACTAGGAATTTTTGATTTGTGCATGTTTGATCACTTGGGAGACTCCATTAGAGTGCCTAGGATCCCTACATCATAAGATGAAAATTCGAATGGTTTCAAATATCCATCCTTATGCAACTTAGCCAGTCGTGTCGCATTGATGTGACCCAGTCTACAATGCCACAAGAAGGATTCGTTCAGTTCTGAACTCTTCCTCTTGTGTGTGTTTGTTATGCTCAGAACTGTTGATTGGTTTAGAACATAAATGCCATTGCACAACGTGCCTGATCCAACCAACTTTCGGTTACGGAAAATGTTCATAACATTGTCCTGTAATACAAAATTATATCCCTCTTTGCTTAACAAAGAAACCGATATAATGTTGCATATCAGGTTCGGCATGTAATAACATTCGTTCAGAACCAATGTATTACCAGTTGGTAATACAAGGTGATATTCCCCGATAGTCTTAGCTGCAACAATTGCACCATTTCCAACTCTAATGTCTTTATCACCTTCTCCAAGTTCTCTACCTTTCCTAAGCCCATGTAACTGATTACATATATGGGATCCTGACCCGGTATCTAATACCCAGGACGTAGAGCAAATGGAGAAACAGTTCTTTGTAACGAACACACCCGAAGAAAATGCATCATCATGTACTTTCTTTATTCGGGTGGCATGGGAATTCTGCTATTCCCCTATATCATGTTCAGTCCTATAACTCTTATAGGTAAGAACGGAACCAACGTTCCCCAGCACAGTATAACATGCGGGTTCGGTCAATACATCCATATTATTATCTTTATTAGGGCATGAAATGGTCGCTACCTGGAGAGAGAGAGAGAAGAAAACACTTTAGCGTAAGCTCGTGCAAGATCATATTGGTTATTATCTTATCTAATCAGGATGGCTACCACTGGTTTTTATCAAATCTTCCTTCAAACCCTAAAAGGAAAGACTAGCCGGGATTAATTACACACTACAAGTTCACCAATCTTTCAGCCAGGCCAGTGTCGGTACTTTGAGGGAGGTCCCCCGTGCTTTCGCACGAACCTAATTAATGTAAACCTCGTTTTCCCAGAGACGTAACCCCGTTGACACCTTTGTAGGGTTCCTAGGCATTCTAATGAAGTCTCACAAGGCATCAACCATGCCAATTTCAAATTTTACGGGTGCCGAGAAACCCTAATACGGATCGTTGACTAGAAGTTTAGGCGAAATACGAATCTAGTTAACAACTTAACTAAAGATAAGAAGCTACAACCTTTGTAGATCCGGATATCCACTTCCTTAGCTCCACGTAGACGTCCTCTCACTGTCCATCTCGAATCCCGAACTCAATCGTCGGCTTCATCGGAGAAAAGGGCGGACTAGGTCGTCGGCTTCGTGCCGAAGATGATCTACGTCGATGCATCACAAGTTCAAGCTCCAACTTCACCAAGTTGTGAAACTTGTGAAGAAAACACCCAAAACAACTTGGCAAGAAGTAGAGGATGAAGAAATAGGAGGTGGATTCACTTTAGAATTGGATTTCTCACACTTTTGCTCAAGTTGCCATTGATGGCATCAAGCTTTTTCTTTTGAAGATGAAGAAGAAGATGAAGCTAGAATATGATAAGTGTTGAGTTAAAATGAATAATAAATGAATACTTATCATAAACTAACTAGGGTAGAGTGTAGAGAATAGACCATGGTTACTTGGATGGGTTAGGGTTAAGCATGAAGACAAGAATGGTTAAGAAGTCAAAGCTTCATGAAGCTTCAACTAGAAACAAACATAGCCACCATTCTTATCTAAATCTTTTCCAAATAAATAAACAAATAAATAAATGAAAAAGCAAAACCCTAATCATCTCTTAACCATGGTTTAATTCTTTACACTTAACCAAATGATCAAGTATCATCAAACACGATACAAATATGTGCACAAAAGTATATCACATATACTTCTTGCACATCAAGTGAGAAAATCCATTTAAAGTGAACCAATACTAGTTAATGCAAAGTAATATATCAAATATATAATTATACATTAAATCATTAAATCAACACTTGATTTAACGATCCGGTCATATCGCATATAACCGACTAGTATCCTATGTATCGGCTTATCGAATCAATCCTTGATTCGATATCTAGGTTATATCGAATATAACCAATCGATACATCCATCGTGAGAATGGAATACGGTATCACATACACGCATCATTCTCGGTCCTGCACATATCTCATATGCACTCCTATTTCGTTTCGCTTGAGCCAGGAAACCTCTGTGCAGGACTCTAAAGACTCGTCAATACACCGGTAGCAGATGATGATCATATCAAGCACCCACGAGCCGCAAGCGGTCTGCTAAATGTAACGGCCATCCGGGTATTGAGCGATCAGAAGATCGACGAGCTAGCCCGCTCACACTCCTGTGAATCCAACCAGTAACACTTACCGTACATTCCGGTCTGTTCGTCTGATATGTCGCATATCAAGTCTAGGGGTGGTATACGTCAGACCCCAATAACCAATAAGTCGTGCCGATGTGAGGCTCATAACGGGTCGAGAAACTTCTGGTAACACTTACCAGCAAATCTCAGATCAGCCCTGGCCAGGGACTTCCCTGTTATGGCCAATCGAGCACAGCGCAACATCAACCCCCAATACCGGGAGAGACGAAACCCCTCCTATCGCTCATTGCCTCCATGTGACTCGGGACTGTACCCAAATACCACCGTTTTGCATGCCCTCATGGACGTGGTAAGGTGGAGATCAAAGCACAGTGGGAATCACACGAGACTCTATGACGATCTCGGGTCTACAGACTAACCTGTACAAGTGTCACCTGAGAACTTCCATCTGACGTGAGGTATAATACCATCTGGGAGTTCTCGGCGAGTCCGTCCAGTGTACCCAGTCTCCACTGAGCACCCGTATACCATCTCTGATGTCAAACACCAATGGATATGGGATCATCCATCGCCCATCTCATGGGTCGAGAAGCGTATACGCTAGTCTACACTGGTATATCGATGCCCTGTCTCGATACACCAACGACTAGGGACCTTTAAGGATGTACTTATGGACTACCATGTCCCCACAAGTATGATCTGCATCATAGTCCAGGCAGTCAAGTACACATACAACTAACAATCTCCCACTTGCACTAGGGCATACATACAACTAACAATCTCCTACTTGCACTAGGGCCAGCTGCTGTAGTATCGCATACCGAGCATCCCGAAGAGTCTCTCAAACTGTATCTGGGGAATGGCCTTCGTGAGTGGATCCGCCGTGTTGTTCTTCGTGTCAACCCTCCTGACCTCGATCTCCCGGCAATCAACTATCTCCCGGATCTGGTGATACCGCCTCAGAATATGCCTGGATCGCTGATGGGACCTGGGTTCCTTGGCCAAAGCCACCGCTCCATTGTTATCGCAATACAAAGGTATTGGATGCTCAATGGATGGAACCACTCCAAGTTCAGTAATGAACTTCTTGATCCAGACAGCCTCTTTCGCAGCATCGTTGGCAGCGATGTATTCAGCCTACATCGTCGAGTCTGCCACGGTTTCCTGCTTGGAACTCTTCCAGCTAACCGCCCCTCCGTAAAGGGTAAAGACAAATCCCGATTGCGACTTAGAGTCGTCCTTATCACTCTGGAAGCTCGAATCGGTAAAGGACTCCACTTGGAGTTCTCCATTACCATACACCAAGAGCATCTCTTTAGTCCTTCGCAAGTACTTGAGAATGCTCTTCACAGCTGTCCAGTGACTCTCTCCAGGATCAGCTTGATACCTGCTCACTACACTTAGTGAGTATGCTACATCGGGTCTGGTACATAGCATCGCATACATGATAGAGCCTACAGCCGAAGCATAGGGTATCCCTTGCATGCGAGCTCTCTCCAAATCAGTCTTGGGAGACATCTCTTTGGAGAGAGTGACTCCAGAGATCGTGGGCAAGTTCCCACGCTTTGATTCTTCCATACTAAACCTCTTTAGTATGGTGTCAATGTACCTGGATTGGGACAATCCCAAAATCCGTTTGGACCTATCTCTATAGATCCTAATTCCCAATATGCAGGAGGCATCACCAAGATCTTTCATTGAGAATCTTTGTGATAAGAAGAGCTTGACCGATTGCAGCATAGGAATATCATTTCCTATCAAGAGTATGTCGTCCACGTACAATACGAGGAAGACAACCTTACTCTCTGCCACCTTCTTGTAAATAAAATTCATCTGGGTTTTTAATGAAATCAAACTCTTTGATAATGACATCAAAGCAGATGTTCCAACTCCGCGATTCTTGCTTTAATCCATAAATGGATTTAAGCAGCTTGCACACCTTCCCGCTGCTCCCACTGTCTACGAAGCCCTCTGGCTGAGTCATGTACACGCACTCTTCTAAATCACCATTTAGAAAGGCGGTCTTAACATCCATTTGCCAGATTTCGTAATCATGATATGCAGCGATGGCAAGCATGATCCGGATGGATTTAAGCATAGCCACTGGAGAAAAGGTTTCGTCATAGTCCACACCTGGTCTTTGACGAAAACCTTTTGCAACAAGTCTAGCTTTGAAAGTCTCCACTTTCCCATCTACACCAAGTTTTTTCTTGAAGATCCACTTGCTCCCGATGGGTTTTACCCCTTCAGGAGTAACTTCCAAAGTCCATACTTTGTTGGTGTACATGGATTCCATCTCGGACCGCATAGCATCCAGCCATTTCACTGAGTCCCTACTCATGATGGCCTGCTCAAAGCTAGTTGGGTCATCATCCTCCATGATGCAATCCTCGCTCCCTCCATCCATGAGAAAACCGTAGTATCTCTCAGGCTGGCGAGGAACCCTACTAGATCGGCGGAGAGGCTGAGGTTCATTGGGAGCTACTGAATCTTCTGGTTCCACTAAATCTTCAGTTACGGTTTGTGTATCTGGAACTTCTTCCAGCTCTACCACTTTGCCACTAATTTCTTTTTCAAGGAATTCCTTTTCTAAAAAGGTGGCATGTTGAGCAACAAACACTTTTTGTTCCTCACTGTGGTAGAAAAAATACCCATATGAGTTCTTTGGATATCCCACAAACTTGCAAAGAACTGACCGTGCCTCGATCTTGTCCGGATTTTGTCTTTTGACATAGGCTGGACAACCCCATATCTTAACTCGTTTAAGATATGGCCTCTTCCCACTCCATATCTCATATGGTGTGGTAGGTACAGATTTAGATGGAACTTGATTCAATAGGTATGCTGCTGTCTCCAGTGCATATCCTCAGAAGGAAATAGGTAACTCAGCTGTGCTCATCATAGAGCGCACCATATCCAATAGGGTGCGGTTCCTCCGTTCAGATACACCGTTGTGCTGTGGTGTATATAGAGGAGTCAGCTGGGAGAGAATCCCATTCTCTTTTAGGAAGTCCAGGAATTCATTGCTCAAGTATTCACCTCCTCGATCAGATCGAAGGATTTTAATACTTTTTCCGGTTTGGTTCTCGACTTCTTATTTATATTCTCTAAATTTCTCAAAAGCTTCTGATTTGTGTTTCATCAGGAACACATATCCGAATCTAGAGAGATCGTCAGAGAATGTAATGAAGTATGAAGAACCATCCCTGGCATGTGTAGACATGGGACCGCATACATCACTATGTATCAGTCCCAAGAGTTCGGTAACTCTTTCTCCGTGTCCCGTAAACGGAGTTTTGGTCATCTTGCCTTTGAGACATGACTGGCAAGTGTCATAAGATGAAAATTCGAATGGTTTCAAATATCCATCCTTATGCAACTTAGCCAGTCGTGTCGCATTGATGTGACCCAGTCTACAATGCCACAAGAAGGATTCGTTCAGTTCTGAACTCTTCCTCTTGTGTGTGTTTGTTATACTCAGAACTGTTGATTGGTTTAGAACATAAATGCCATTGCACAACGTGCCTGATCCAACCAACTTTTGGTTACGGAAAATGTTCATAACATTATTCTGTAATACAAAATTATATCCCACTTTACTCAATAAAGAAACCGATATAATGTTGCATATCAGGTTCGGCATGTAATAACATTCGTTCAGAACCAATGTATTACCAGTTGGTAATATAAGGTGATATTCCCCAACAGTCTTAGCTGCAACAATTGCACCATTTCCAACTCTAATGTCTTTATCACCTTCTCCAAGTTCTCTACCTTTCCTAAGCCCATGTAACTGATTACATATATGGGATCCTGACCCGGTATCTAATACCCAGGACGTGGAGCAAATGGAGAAACAGTTCTCTGTAACGAACACACCCGAAGAAAATGCATCAACATGTACTTTCTTCATTCGGGTGGCATGGGAATCCTGGTATTCCCCTATATCCTGTTCAGTCCTATAACTCTTATAGGAAAGAACGGAACCAACGTTCCCCAGCATAGTATAACATGCGGGTTCGGTCAATACATCCATATTATTATCTTTATTAAGGCATGAAATGGTCGCTACCTAGAGAGAGAGAGAAGAAAACACTTTAGCGTAAGCTCGTGCAAGATCAGATTGGTTATTATCTTATCTAATCAGGATGGCTCCCACTGTTTTTATCAAATCTTCCTTCAAACCCTAAAAGGAAAGACTAGCCGGGATTAATTACACACTACAAGTTCGCCAATCTTTCAGCCAGGCCAGTGTCGGTACTTTAAGAGAGGTCCCCCGTGCTTTTGCACGAACCTAATTACTGTAAACCTCGTTTTCCCAGAGGCGTAACCCCGTTGACACCTTTCTAGACACCTACTTGATTGGATAATTGTAATGTGTAAAACTCTCCCAGGAGTAACTCTTACTCGCAGTGGGTATCGGGATCCAACTATCTCATAGAAGGTATGCAATCTCATTGCAAATTTCAACACTTGAAATTCCCGATAATGCTTTTGCCCCAAACGATCTATGACCTTGACAAGGTCAACAAACCATAGACCGTAAGTCAAGTTCAACCCGTCATTTCTTGATTGAATTAAACCCACCCGCACGACCCTTGACAAGGTCAACAAGGCCGTACGACTACCCTAACTCAATCTGCATCTTATGCATAAGCAGATAAATACTGGTTAGCTACCGCACACTGCGCCTTGACAAGGTCAACAAACGCAGCACGAATACTAAACAGGACTTATCTGAAATGACGGAGGGCTACGACAGGTTTTTCTGAAAACCTATTGCGTAATGAACTTGATATCGTTGTAGAATCAAATGAAGTTTTGAAATGGAGTGATTTTGAGGCTTTTCTAGTTTTGCTAAAGGGGTCACTCCCGGTGAAGGGATCGTCAGCCCTTTCCTCGTCGAATGAGGTGCGGGATATATCATATATATCGCTGTGCAAAGCAGAAACTATAGAAGCAATCAAAAACAAACCGAGTGTGTAGCATCTGCCAGTTATTGCTAAAGGAGTCACTCCCGGTGAAGGGATCTCGGTCCTTTCCTCATCGAATAAGGTGCAGGGTATATCATATATACCGCTATGCAAAGCAAGAACTGTAGCTACCTGTTTTATTTAAAATTTGATTCTACAACATCTTTTGGTTTCTTTTATTTCATTAATCACATTAATGAAGTCCCATCATTTAAATACCTAAACATCACAGATAAATACGACGTACACTTATGCCATCCGTATTCGCCTCGATGTCCCCTCGTGCACCGTTAGGTTAGGTAACTAACGACATAGCAGGGCAGGGCTAGTGCGGGTGCAAAACATAAGTAACGTCTATATAATATATCACATATACTATATACTGTATCTATCACAGAACATCACATGATCACATCACAGATATTGCAGCAGAAGAAACATATGAAACATTGGATATACTAGGACGTCCGTGTTTTCAATACGAGCCAGTATAAAACACGGATTCCACGGTCGTGATGAATAGCCAATCCCACACCCCTAGACCCCTACGAGAGCGGCAAGCAACCCTACCAATTCTAGGGTTAAGAGACCCGGACTCGACTCCTCGAGATGGTCTCCCACTGGACCCTAGAACCCGGTTACTTGTGCTCCCCTCCTTGGGTCTATCCTAATGCGGAAAAGTAAATAATATACAAAAGGTGACAACTTCCGCAACCTGGAAGTGCCCTAAATAAAACAATATATTACATACAAGTTTTTACATGAATGAAAATGAAAAACACTCATCTCACATAAAAACCCCCGGCTATTCGAACACGACAATCCAATATAACATATCCAGCAACACACAACATCACATGTCATCAACGTAAGTAAATATGCGCATCCCAATTGTCGTTGACATATAGCAACGAAACCGGCGATATCACATATTACACTTACGGTCACAGAAAAGAAAGTGTAAAACTACAACAGTTGGAATCCGCAACCTCTTTAGACATCACATGCCTAATCAAAATGAAATACTTAGACATCACATGCCTAACAGTTATAAACCCCGCATTTTAGTCTCATTATCGAAAACTCTTTTCAATATCAAGTGAAACTAAACCGCTAGATTTATAACATTCATTCAGTTATCTCATAACTGTTTGTGAATTCCAATTATTGTATCCCATTCCGGATAAATAGAATATATTAAACTTTCCGATCGAACATTCGAACACCCAAGTTTTCCCAAAACCGTTCAACACATGAAATAGGTTCAAAGACATTCACTTCATGCCTCAGTACCAACGGTCCAGCCGTAGAAGGGTCAAGCCAACGCCTCACATGTGGCACGCCGTACTGCCCCAAACCCGAAGGTTCAAAGGGCAGTTCAAGACGGTCACATAATCGAGTTAAGGTTTGTTGTCTTCTAGAGGGACCATCACGTTACTTGCACTACTCAGAACGTCCTTAAACCACAGAAAAATCCAACACTTGGAAATTTTCCGGCAGGGGAAAAGTTGGGTATTTATATCCGGTCGAACTTTTTAACATATTCTAAAGTTATCCGGAAAGCCACATAGACAAGATTTGATAATCCGATCGAATCGTCGATTCCCAATACAACCCCAGAACACTCAACTCTTGAGTCAAATTAAAAATTCCCAGAAAATTCAGCATAATAAAATAGTAATTACTGTGCAAAATAGGAGTGATGATGTCATCATATTGCCGCGGAACCGCTGCATAAGCCAGGCTTCTGCCGCGGTTCCGCCGCACTCTTTACTGTTCATGGGATAAATTTTGCATCGTAATTCTTAGATTTCCCTGCTGAATTTTTTAAGCATTTTTAATATGGAAAAATCCCAGATTTTAGAAAAAGTCCAAAGAGCACTTGGGTTTTAGGGTTTCGGGTTCGTTCGGGTTTCAAACGTCGTCTAGACTTCACCTAAGGCTCTAGCTAGGCTCTGATACCACTGTAGGGTTCCTAGGCACGCTAATGAAGTCTCACAAGGCATCAACCATGCCAATTTCAAATTTTACGGGTGCCGAGAAACCCTAATACGGATCGTTGACTAGAAGTTTAGGCGAAATACGAATCTAGTTAACAACTTAACTAAAGATAAGAAGCTACAACCTTTGTAGATCCGGATATCCATTTCCTTAGCTCCACGTAGACGTCCTCTCCCTGTCCGTCTCGAATCCCGAACTCAATCGTCGGCTTCATCGGAGAAAAGGGCGGACTAGGTCGTCGGCTTCGTGCCGAAGATGATCTACGTCGAGGCATCACAAGTTCAAGCTCCAACTTCACCGAGTTGTGAAACTTGTGAAGAAAACACCCAAAACAACTTGGCAAGAAGTAGAGGATGAAGAAATAGGAGGTGGGTTCACTTTAGAATTGGATTTCTCACATTTTTACTCAAGTTGCCATTGATGGCATCAAGCTTTTTCTTTTGAAGATGAAGAAGAAGATGAAGCTAGAATATGATAAGTGTTCAGTTAAAATGAATAATAAATGAATACTTATCATAAACTAACTAGGGTAGAGTGTAGAGAATAGACCATAGTTACTTGGATGGGTTAGGGTTAAGCATGAAGACAAGAATGGTTAAGAAGTCAAAGCTTCATGAAGCTTCAACTAGAAACAAACATAGCCACCATTCTTATCTAAATCTTTTCCAAATAAATAAACAAATAAATAAATGAAAAAGCAAAACCCTAATCATCTCTTAACCATGGTTTAATTCTTTACACTTAACCAAATGATCAAGTATCATCAAACATGATACAAATATGTGCACAAAAGTATATCACATATACTTCTTGCACATCAAGTGAGAAAATCCATTTAAAGTGAACCAATACTAGTTAATACAAAGTAATATATCAAATATATAATTATACATTAAATCATTAAATCAACACTTGATTTAACGATCCGGTCATATCGCATATAACCGACTAGTATCCTATGTATCGGCTTATCGAATCAATCCTTGATTCGATATCTAGGTTATATCGAATATAACCAATCGATACATCCATCGCGAGAATGGAATACGGTATCACATACACGCATCATTCTCGGTCCTGCACATATCTCATATGCACTCCTATTTCGTTTCGCTTGAGCCAGGAAACCTCTGTGTAGGACTCTAAAGACTCGTCAATAAACCGGTAGCAGATGATGATCATATCAAGCACCCACGAGCCGCAAGCGGTCTGCTAAACGTAACGGCCATCCGGGTATTGAGCGATCAGAAGATCGACGAGCTAGCCCGCTCACACTCCTGTGAATCCAACCAGTAACACTTACCGTACAGTCCGGTCTGTTCGTCTGATATGTCGCATATCAAGTCTAGGGGTGGTATACGTCAGACCCCAATAACCGATAAGTCGTGCCGATGTGAGGCTCATAACGGGTCGAGAAACTACTGGTAACACTTACCAGCAAATCTCAGATCAGCCCTGGCCAGGGACTTCCCTATTACGGCCAATCGAGCACAGCGCAACATCAACCCCCAATACCGGGAGAGACGAAACCCCTCCTATCGCTCATTGCCTCCATGTGACTCGGGACTTTACCCAAAGACCACCGTTTTGCACGCCCTCATGGACGTGGTAAGGTGGAGATCAAAGCACAGTGGGAATCACACAAGACTCTATGACGATCTCGGGTCTACAGACTAACCTGTACAAGTGTCACCTGAGAACTGCCATCTGACGTGAGGTATAATACCATCTGGGAGTTCTCAGCGAGTCCGTCCAGTATACCCAATCTCCATTGAGCACCCGTATACCATCTCTGATGTCAAACACCAATGGATATGGGATCATCCATCGCCCATCTCATGGGTCGAGAAGCGTATACGCTAGTCTACACTGGTATATCGATGCCCTGTCTCGATACACCCACGACTAGGGACCTTGAAGGATGTACTTATGGACTACCATGTCCCTACTAGTATGATCTGCATCATAGTCCAGGCAGTCAAGTACACATCCTAAGGGCTTTATCAACATGTAACTATAAGACAGTTTAAAGAGGCAAGTGTACATGTTAAGATAAAGAGCAACCAGATAGCATACTATCATATCGAGCAAGAAAGTCATCTCTATATATGTCCAAGCATCCAATATAATATACATCATCTGTACAATACTGGCCTCTAGGGCATACATACAACTAACAACCTTTCTAGACACCTACTTGATCGGCTAATTGTAATGTGTAAAACTCTCCCAGGAGTAACTCTTACTCGCAGTGGGTATCGGGATCCAACTATCTCATAGAAGGTATGTAATCTCATTGCAAATTTCAACACTTGAAATTCCCGATAATTCTTTTGCCCCTAGCGTGCTATGACCTTGACGAAAGCCAACAAACCACAGCCCGCTAGTCAAGTTCAACCCGTACATTTCTAGACTGAATTATACCCACCCGCACGACCCTTGACGAAAGCCAACAAAGCCGTATGACTACCCTAATCCAGTCGCATCATATGCAGCAGATAAGCAGCATATAGCTACCGCACACTACACCTTGACGAAAGCCAACAAATGTAGCACGATACTATATGCAACTTATCTGAAATGACGGAGGGCTACGTCAGGTTTTTCTGAAAACCTATTGCGTAATGAACTTGATATCGTTGTAGAATCAAATGAAGTTTTGAAATGGAGTGATTTTGAGGCTTTTCTAGTTTTGCTAAAGGGGTCACTCCCGGTGAAGGGATCGTCGGCCCTTTCCTCGTCGAATGAGGTGCAGGATATATCATATATATCACTGTGCAAAGCAGAAACTATAGAAGCAATCAAAAGCAGTCCGAGTATGTAGCATCTGCCAGTTATTGCTAAAGGAGTCACTCCCGGTGAAGGGATCTCGGTCCTTTCCTCATCGAATAAGGTGCAGGGTATATCATATATACCGCTATGCAAAACAAGAACTGTAGCTACCTGTTTTATTTAAAATTTGATTCTACAACATTATTTGGTTTCTTTTATTTCATTAATCACATTAATGAAGTCCCATCATTTAAATACCTAAACATCACAGATAAATACGACGTACACTTATGCCATCCGCATTCGCCTGGATGTCCCCTCATGCACCGTTAGGTTAGGTAACTAACGGCAGAGCAGGGCAGGGCTAGTGCGGGTGCAAAACATAAGTAACGTCTATATAATATATCATATATACTATATACTGTATCTATCACAGAACATCACATGATCACATCACAGATATCGCAGCAGAAGAAACATATGAAACATTGGATATACTAGGACGTCCGTGCTTTCAATACGAGCCAGTATAAAACATGGATTCCACGGTCGTGATGAATAGTCAATCCCACACCCCTAGACCCCTACGAAAGCGGCAAGCAACCCTACCAATTCTAGGGTTAGGAGACCCGGAATCGACTCCTCGAGATGGTCTCCCACTGGACCCTAGAACCCGATTACTTGTGCTCCCCTCCTTGGGTCTATCCTAATGCGGAAAAGTAAATAATATACAAAGGTTGACATCTTCTGCAACCTGGAAGTGTCCCAATAAAAGAATATTACATACAAGTTTTTACATGAATGAAAATGAAAAACACTCATCTCACATAAAAAACCCCGGCTATTCAATCACGACAATCCAATATAACATATCGAGCAACACATAACATCACATGTCATCAGCGTAAGTAAATATGCGCATCCCAATTGTCGTTGACATATAGCAACGAAACCGGCGATATCACATATTACACTCACGGTCACAAAAAAGAAAGTGTAAAACTACAACAGTTGGAATCCGCAATCTCTTTAGACATCACATGCCTAATCAAACGAAATACTTAGACATCACATGTCTAATAGTTATAAACCCCGCATTTTAGTATCATTATCGAAAACTCTTTTCAATATCAAATGAAACTAAACCGCTAGATTTATAACATTCATTCAGTTATCTCATAACTGTTTGTAAATTCCAATTATTGTATCCCATTCCGGATGAATAGAAAATATTAAACTTTCCGATCGAACATTCGAACACCCAAGTTTTCCCGAAACCGTTCAACACATGAAATAGGTTCAAAGACATTCACTTCATGCCTCAGTACCAACGGTCCAGCCGTAGAAGGGTCAAGCCAACGCCTCACATGTGGCACGCCGTACTGCCCCAAACCCGAAGGTTCAAAGGGCAGTTCAAGACGGTCACAAAATCGAGTTAAGGTTTGTTGTCTTCTAGAGGGACCATCGCATTACCTGCACTACTTAGAACGTCCTTAAACCACAGAAAAATCCAACACTTGGAAATTTTCCGGCGGGGAAAAGTTGGGTATTTATATCCGGTCGAACCTTTTAACATATTCTAAAATATCCGGAAAGCCACATAGACAAGGTTTGATAATCCGATCGAATCGTCGATTCCCAATACAACCTCAGAACACTCAACTCTTGAGTCAAATTAAAAATTCCCAGAAAATTCAGCATAATAAAATAGGAATTACTGTGCAAAAAAGGACAAATGATGTCATCAGATGGCCGCGGAACCGCCGCAGAAGCCAGGCTTCTGCCGCGGTTCCGCCGCGCCCTTAGCAGATCATGGGATAAATTTTGCATCGTAATCCTTAGAATTCCCTGCTGAATTTTTTAAGCATTTTTAATATGGAAAAATCCCAGATTTTAGAAAAAGTCCAGAGAGCATATCGGGAATTAGGGTTTCGGTTCGATCGGGTTTCAAACGTCGTCTAGACTTCGCCTAAGGCTCTAGCTTGGCTCTGATACCACTGTAGGGTTCCTAGGCACTCTCAAGAGGTCTCACAAGGCATCAACCATGCCAATTTCAAATTTTACGGTGCCGAGAAACCCTAGACTAGATCGTTAACTAGAATTTTAGGCGACAAAGGAAACTAGTTAACTACTTAACTAAAAAAAAGAGGCTACAACCTTTGTAGATCCGGTTCTCCACTTCCTTAGCTCCGCGTAGACTTCCTCTCGCTGTCCGTCATGAGTGCGGATCTATCATCAATATAAAGCTCGCACGGTAAATCGTCGTACGGCATCCCAATAGCTGGGTACGGGTCAATATCACATTTATCTGGTATCCTTATCATCATATCACATAATCTGGGGTACTGATCTAAGTCTAGTACAAATCGATACCGTCTATATAAGTATGAATGCGTGTGTGAAACACACGTCCAAAGGCCCGCTAAAAATCACATGTCGTATCCCAAATACGAATCACATCATATCACCGATCTCATGGCACTATGCCCAATATCATCGACTCATCTCCAATGTCATCCACTATCCTCATCATCACAGTATAAGTATAGCAAATAAGCATCTGTGTGCGTATGGGTGTAAACCTATTCTAGGGGTCGCGAGTAGGAACTACACTAGTTTACTTCTAACCCTAATCTATCCATAGTACACCTAACACATCCTAAATATTCATGACACACAATAAGCTATCATATATATATAGTATATATAGTATACTAGACATCGAACTGCGGGGGTGCTATACGCCATCCACCCGACTTCCCCCGTAGATATAATCTACTCACCTGATCTTCGTTTGTCGATGTCGACGTTGCCACGCGCTTGGTTGTCATCCCGAAGTCTTCATGGGGTACCTACACATCAACGTATCGTAAATGCGTATTACAACCAAAACGATACACAAAAGCCAAAACGATACGCTAAGGCCTATAGGTTAGAACCTATGGACTACGCTTTCAAAACCATCAACAATCCTCGATATCGTCGTATAAACGCCAAGTATTCGAGGTAAAACACAGATACACAATTCCAGAATTCAAAATACGAAATACGGAAACACGAATCAAAACAGCAACTTAAGAAAAGGGTCCCAGATTTCACCCTAGGTTAAAATCAACAATTTTGCACATGCCAGGGGTCTAAATTACTGGAGATGGGCCTACAGAACCAAAACGAGACAAATCCAACCTGGTCTGGCCACAAATTGCGGCCAGAGGGAATAAATTGGCGGCCAGAAAAAGGAGATAGGGTTTGGGGTTTTGGTGGTAGCTTCCTGGGTGCCTACACATCTCACTGTCAATCCAAAAAAAAATTCAGAGTCTCGGGGTGATAGAAGATCTCATATAACCTTCATAGAAATCACAGTTTTTCCGATATCAGTTTCTAAATCCGTATTCCGGGTTTCAAGTCTCAGGTTTGGGTCTTAATTCTAGCACTAGAGTGTTTGTATGGCCTCTACTGAGCTCAATTGCTCACCACAACTCACAAATTCCCTTAACCGTAATAAGAATTTCCCAAGTCCACAAAATCACACGATATCGGTTCTAATCTTACATGGGGGTATAAGCAACGCAAAAACTAAGCTAATGGTTCACAAAATACCTCATTTGGCAACTCAAGAATTTTCTTTAGTTGCCCCAAGTGGCCAAAATCCTTGCTTTCTTGGTCCAATGTGCTTGTCTTGAGCTTGTGCATCTTTTTTGTGAAATGGGAGTGGGGTTTTGAGTTGCTTTCCATGGTGATTTGAGAAGGTGAAGAAGGGAGGGAGAAGGAGCAGCAGCAGCAGCAGGGAGTTGAGGGAGAGGGAGAGGAAATGAAGGAGGAATGCCAAGGTCAAAGGTAACCCCTTTCTCTCTCTCACCCATACTTCATAGAATAATCCTTTCTCTTTTTCTTTTCTTTTCTTTTCTCCTCTCTAAAAATCCAACAACCATGAAATAACACATGTATGAAAGCCATAAGAATATGTAACAAATGTAAAAATGATATGTGCATGTTTTGCACAAAAATGCTAAAAAACCGATTAGCGATTTTTAATCGCGATTAGCACTAAATTAGTATCAAACTAATCATAAAAACTTAAAAATGGCATAATTGCATAAAATACCCTATTTTATAATTTTCCATAATTTTACAAATTTTTTCCCAATTTATCGGGATTTAATTATACCGAAATATTAAAATATTCATTAAAATAATATTAATTTATAAAAATTCCCAAAAATAATATTTTATTTTTTTTGAAATGTTACAATCTTCCCCCCTTAAAGAAATTCGGTCCCTGAATTTAAATTTAAACCCCTCAAATACTAAAACATTTCAATAGAAAGTCCAAGTCGTCGGGGCTCCGAAATTATCAATACATAAAACACATCATAGCGCAATGCATGTGCATGAACAATAAGCAGATAACTCAAAATCAAATCTCTGTCAAGCATCCCGCAATCATCGGAATCAAGGTAAAGACACAAATATCAAATCCAAAATAAAACCAATATGATATAAATCAGAACTATACATGTAGATATCAAATCTATACATGTAAATAGCTGAAGTAAATGCATGCCAAATCTTTTTAAGTCGCTGTGCGATACGCATAACACTACACAGTGGCGGACGTCTATTATAATAAAATAACCATATACGTATATATCCTTTGTCTAATATATACGTTCCTCCTTTTTGAAAACAATTTAGAAAGGTTTCCTTGTTTTAAACGTTACGTGTCATATCAGACACGTAGGTAAATACTGAGACTATAGCTCTCTTTTTGGAAATCCTTTCGATAACTACCAATGCAAGAAAAGTATATCCAGGCACTGTCCTCTGACTAGTCCTGCTCAGTACGAAAACAAATAGCAAATATCATAAAAACGTACTGGTCCATAAGGAATAAATCCCAAAAATGTATATAAGAATACCATGTGCATCTTGTGCGCACGGAAATCAAAATCCATATATGTGCCATACATATGCACAAAAACATCATCTAGGTGCAAAGGGTGTGCACGAAACATCTGCCAAGGGCAACAGGCGTGCCTGACAGCAAAATCAGGTGCATCTGACATGCACGAAGAATCCCGATTTAGTGCATCTGGTGTGCACCAAAATCGTATCTCGAAACATACGCTCATCACGCGCGAAAATCCAAATCAAATGCACGGAGTGCAAGAAATCAACATCAATATCAGAATCAAAATCGACGGTATACTATACGGCTCAATCCAAATCAGGTATACCGCGGTGTATAAGCTCACAATCATGTGCATCAGCGTGCACAAATCAAATCAAAACACTAAAAGTGCATGAAAACTATACTGGAAGCGTAAATCAAATCACCGGCATAAAATAGGCATTAAATAACAATCAATACCTCAAGCGTAATAACTATGCGCAAAATATCAATACCCAGTAGGTGCAACCATGGTGCACAAAAACAGAAATCACGGAACTCAGCCATCAATTCTAAATCATGCGAACAGATCTTCCAAAATACCGAAATCCAAGGTGACGGATACGTGATAATCGAATCACAAAATCACAAATCATAAATACCATCATCGATATATCCTCCTTCAAAGTCAGGAAGGTGTCGGTGCATCCAATGCCAGCAGCGCAAGGTCTCTACTTGCCTCTTGCTCACGGTCTGGTGTCCTCTGTCTCTAGGTCCTTATCTTCTCTGTGGATTACCTATCTCACAATCAATCGGCTCATCGGCCCTGTCAGGTGTGCTAACGGGGACGATTCCATTCTAGCACTTCTCTGGTCATCTGTGTCCTCAGCACAGCATATTCCTCGGAAACTGGTCGCATCCCAACGCCTCTGCAGACATATCTGACCTTTGATCTTAACGGGGAGTAACAACAGCTCGTCAGCATCTCGCATGAACCTCTTGTCCCACTTTGTTCCAATGTCGACTGATTCGGAATCGTCTTCTCGTGGCTGCATGGACTGCGCTCCAACGGCTATACTCGT
This sequence comes from Agapanthus africanus, assembly GCA_030015575.1. NCBI lineage: Eukaryota > Viridiplantae > Streptophyta > Magnoliopsida > Asparagales > Amaryllidaceae > Agapanthus > Agapanthus africanus. The sequence continues at coordinate 133,536,313 of CM057343.1, forward strand.
ATCTGGAGTCTCCCAAGTAATGTGTCCCATCACATGATATCCGAATGATGTCGAATCATCCGATCGATTTGTCAAAACCTCATAATCCTCCAAGAGCTCAACATCTTGGGTACAGTTTAATAGTATCGTGTACATACCACAGCATCGGTGGTCCAGCCGTAGAAGGGCAAACCCAAGCCTCACTAATGGCGCCGCGGAACTGCCGCAAACCCTAAGGTTCAAAGGCTTTCACACGGTCATTATGTCGAGTTAGGGTTTCATTCTTCTAGAGGGTCCATAGAATCGCTTGCATGTCTTTCCGAATACTTTAAACTTGGAAAATGGGCTCCTGACATTCGATCGTCTCTATCGACTCTCAACGAATCTGCGTGAAGTCGTCTCTAGCTGGAATCAATCTATCTGATGACCTCACATCAGGGTAAGAGAACGAACCATATATCCTAGTCATTCATTCTCGGGTGACTAGCGACTCGCCATCATATCTCTGAGTATATGCTCAAGCTGCAATAGCTCCAATCATCTGGGCGATATCTCGTCATTCGCAGCAGCAACTTGCTCATTTGTCTGTACGCTGAACAGCATCTCAATCATCATGAATAGGCGATACTTCAATGGTCATCACATCTGGCTGGCCTCTAGCAATAACCTGATCCTCTGGTACCGATCAGCACATCCAAGAAATCTCGTGGAAGCGATCTGTCAAACGCTCATGGCGCGAAAACACAATAAGACGACGCCTCTACATGCAATCGTACGTCTCTGGAATCACGCCCTGGTCAGTCCTTGTCTGTGATGAGCTCATGCTGACGCAACTCTAGCCGTAGCTCTTTCTGCCCGTGTAATCGTAGCAGCAAAATCATAACCAGTATCGATGAGGATAGATCATAGGAAGGAATATAATACTGTGCAAGGAAATTTACATCCTAAGGTTTCTTAAGCGGAGTAGCATATCGTAAATATGCCGTGGAACATACGTACGGTACGTCACTCTACTCAAGCTACCTACTCCATCAACCAAGGGTCATCCTACGCGGTGAAAGTTCGGGAATAATACCCCCTTGACTAAGTCTAAGTTCCGTAAGGTAAAGCCTAAGTTCCATATATATATATAAACGCCCTAGGCTCCGCATAGTAAAACTTAGACTCGAACCAAGGTTAACCTAGCGTTCTGATACCAACTTTGTCACGACCCGAAATAGCCCATGACTGGCACTTGAATCATATGAAATCTATAGGACCCCATCTAATCCAAGTAAGCCAAAAGCTCAGAAATCTAAAACCATTTTAAGGAGTAAATAAAGAAAACTGGTTTTTAAGAAGTAAAGAAAACATGTTTTGAAATCAAGGTTTTTAAATAAGTAAGCCGAATTTGCATTTTTAAAATGTATAGTCTTTTTTGAAAATTTCGGCAGAGTTTCCTTTATAAATACTGGCCCCGAACGGGGTACAACAGGATATAATATATATGCAATGATAAAAGGCATCCCCAAGCAGGAGCTAACTCTTCGTCAATCGACGGTCATAACCACGCAAGTAATATAATATACAACGCCGAAGGGCGAGGATAAAAAATCAAAAGAAATATCAAAATCAACATGAAAACCAATATACTACAACGCGCGACTCTAAGGTCGAAATAATACATAACTGGTTTTCTAAGTCTGAAACAATATACAAGTTTTTGGTTGATGGAATTACTAGATACAACTGAATAAAATAATACAAGCGTGGTCACGATGCGAGTGAACCCACCTACCAAATGCAATCACCCAGAAAGGGAGCAGTGTGCCAGAAAAGCCGCAATGAAACTTGTACGGCAAAACCTGCAAGAACTGTGGCACAACGGGGGTGAGTTGCCATCTCGTGAATAGAAAACATCACAGAGCAGAAATCGTATGCATGACATAATCCTAGGTCAAAACGATCGGATATATATATAAATCTCAAATGAATAAGTCTGAAGCATGATAAGATGGCAATGTAACATCTATACATGAGTGTAGTGCTCGTGCCAGTGCCTCAGGTAATAACATGTCATAAATATGAGGTATGATCAATGTAATCAATGTCCACTATATCAGGAAGTCTATGAGTATGTGGATGTCATCCAACTAGATGATCAATATCTGTATGTATGTGGATCTTGTCCACGTGTCACCCAATGACAATAAGCATCATGCATGTAAATATCATAAAGCATGTGCATGGAAGTATGAGGATGTAAATCAACATGCGTCGCTCGCGACATATCAAAATCATGGAACCTGAGTGTCTAGCATCGACACTCGAAAACATCATGAAAACCGTTCCCATCATCGGCACGTAAATCTTCATATACCTCAGGCGCCGCACACCCTGGTCGGCCCTCATATCCATCTCATGACTCCGGTCGGTATCCTCCGGATAACCGACGGGTCCCAAATACTATCACCGGTAGGTAGTAGTCCCTCTGCCAGGCTTACCGTCTACTACACAGCGATCCGTTCTCGTCCCGGGGTACCATACCGGGTCCACCATGTACCCGCAATCGGCATCATCCGCCTCCTCGAATCGGGTTTCACATGTCACTCTCAGCACCGAGAAAACACATGGTGGACGCACTGAAATATCATATCAAGGGTAACCTGGTTTTTAAAACAATTACATACTCTCTTTTGAAATATCCACGGTTCCCAAATCCAGAAATATCATGGAAACAACATATCTCAGTGCGTATAATCAAAAGCATAATGTATGCGACATGTAAAAGAAATGCAAGCATATCTGTATATCATGCAACATGGAATAGTAATATGCAAATACTGAGGAAAACCGCTCTTTTAAAATAAATCAGTTTTAAAGAGTATCTGGTGGTTCCCAAACCTCTAATCAAGCCAGAATCATCTATGTATGTGCGAATACGTATGTGAGAACAATAGGTACACAAGTATGCCATGCAAGGGTCATAACCTGAATGCAACAGTACTACAGTGTAGTGACATGGCAATTATCGATGATGAAGTGTGTGAGCCGGCAAGCAAGTGTACGTGAAACATATGCATCATCGATAATGGTGCCGGTGTCCTAACAGCATGGTTTTAGTATAGCAATAAACACGTTTACACATGCAATGCGATGCGAATATCATGAATATGCGGAATCGAATAATCAACGCAACAGTGAAGAATCTACATCAATATGTATATGTCATGCAGTTATGCCATTTGAAATAAGACGAATCGGGGTTTTTAGTAAAATAAGGGCTACGGTGTTTTTAAGAAAAGATGCGTCTTTTGAAAATATCCGTAGAATCCCTTTGCCTGTCTTTAAGATACTCCCAATTCGTTAGTTTTTGAAATAGGTATGACTCGGGTATAGTCTAACATCTACTATGCAAACTACAGATCTATGTATCAAGTCAATCGAGAGGGGTATAGAAACCACCTAAATCTGAGTCGATATATATAAATATAAATATAATAGTCGGTGATCCAGCCTCAATAGTATCGCGTACGATACAGTATATCATATGACATCCTCGAGTCATGAGTGCGGATCTATCATCAATATAAAGCTCACACGGTAAATCGTCGTACGGCATCCCAATAGCTGGGTACGGGTCAATATCACATTTATCTCATCAATTATCTGGTATCCTTATCATCATATCACATAATCTGGGGTACTGATCTAAGTCTAGTACAAATCGATACCGTCTATATAAGTATGAATGCGTGTGTGAAACACACGTCCAAAGGCCCGCTAAAAATCACATGTCGTATCCCAAATACGAATCACATCATATCACCGATCTCATGGCACTATGCCCAATATCATCGACTCATCTCCAATGTCATCCACTATCCTCATCATCACAGTATAAGTATAGCAAATAAGCATTTGTGTGCGTGTGGGTGTAAACCTATTCTAGGGGTCGCGAGTAGGAACTACACTAGTTTACTTCTAACCCTAATCTATACATAGTACACCTAACACATCCTAAATATTCATGACACACAATAAGCTATCATATATATATAGTATATATAGTATACTAGACATCGAACTGCGGGGGTGCTATACGCCATCCACCCGACTTCCCCCGTAGATATAATCTACTCACCTGATCTTCGTTTGTCGATGTCGACGTTGCCACGCGCTTGGTTGTCATCCCGAAGTCTTCATGGGGTACCTACACATCAACGTATCGTAAATGCGTATTACAACCAAAACGATACACAAAAGCCAAAACGATACGCTAAGGCCTATAGGTTAGAACCTATGGACTACGCTTTCAAAACCATCAACAATCCTCGATATCGTCGTATAAACGCCAAGTATTCGAGGTAAAACACAGATACACAATTCCAGAATTCAAAATACGAAATACGGAAACACGAATCAAAACAGCAACTTAAGAAAAGGGTCCCAGATTTCACCCTAGGTTAAAATCAACAATTTTGCACATGCCAGGGGTCTAAATTACTGGAGATGGGCCTACAGAACCAAAACGAGACAAATCCAACCTGGTCTGGCCACAAATTGCGGCCAGAGGGAATAAATTGGCGGCCAGAAAAAGGAGATAGGGTTTGGGGTTTTGGTGGTAGCTTCCTGGGTGCCTACACATCTCACTGTCAATCCAAATTTTTTTTCAGAGTCTCGGGGTGATAACAGATCTCATATAACCTTCACAGAAATCACAGTTTTTCCGATATCGGTTTCTAAATCCGTATTCCGGGTTTCAAGTCTCAGGTTTGGGTCTTAATTCTAGCACTAGAGTGTTTGTATGGCCTCTACTGAGCTCAATTGCTCACCACAACTCACAAATTCCCTTAACCCTAATAAGAATTTCCCAAGTCCACAAAATCACACGATATCGGTTCCAATCTAGCATGGGGGTATAAGCAACGCAAAAACTAAGCTAATGGTCCACAAAATACCTCATTTGGCAACTCAAGAATTTTCTTTAGTTGCCCCAAGTGGCCAAAATCCTTGCTTTCTTGGTCCAATGTGCTTGTCTTGAGCTTGTGCATCTTTTTTGTGAAATGGGAGTGGGGTTTTGAGTTGCTTTCCATGGTGATTTGAGGAGGTGAAGAAGGGAGGGAGAAGGAGCAGCAGCAGCAGCAGGGAGTTGAGGGAGAGGGAGAGGAAATGAAGGAGGAATGCCAAGGTCAAAGGTAACCCCTTTCTCTCTCTCTCACCCATACTTCATAGAATAATCCTTTCTCTTTTTCTTTTCTTTTCTTTTCTCCTCTCTAAAAATCCAACAACCATGAAATAAAACATGTATGAAAGTCATAAGAATATGTAACAAGTGTAAAAATGATATGTGCATGTTTTGTACAAAAATGCTAAAAAACCGATTAGCGATTTTTAATCGCGATTTGCACTAAATTAGTGTCAAACTAATCATAAAAACTTAAAAATGGCATAATTGCATAAAATACCCTATTTTATAATTTTCCATAATTTTCCAAATTTTTTCCCAATTTATCGGGATTTAATTATACCGAAATATTAAAATATTCATTAAAATAATATTAATTTATAAAAATTCCCAAAAATAATATTTTATTTTTTTTGAAATGTTACAAATAATGATCAGCATTTTAAACATGTTAATACTTTTAAACATCTTAATATAAAAAATATGTTAGTAATATCAGCCCTTAAAATGAAATTGTTCCATACTGTAATCAGATTTTTGGGACATAATATTGATAATGGTATCATTATACCTATTGATAGAAATATAGAATTTGCTTCTAAATTTCCAAATGATATTCTGGATACAAAACTACAAAGATTTTTAGGTGATTTGAATTATATAACAGATTATTATAAAGATCTTACTATCGATTCTGCTATCTTACATAATAGACTTCGGAAAAATCCTTCTTCTTGAACAGCTGAGCAAACTAAAGCTGTACAGAAAATTAAGCAAATGGTCAAAAATCTACCTTGCTTACATATAGCCAATCCAACTTGGCAGAAAATTGTTGAGACTGCTCATTTGATATGGAGGTATTCTTAAACAAATTGATCCTAATAATAATAAGGAAATACTTATTCATTTTTCCTCTAGAAAATGGAATCCAGCACAATTTAATTATTCAACTATAAAGAAAGTAATCTTTTCAATTATAAAATGTATTTATAAATTTCAATATGATTTGCTAAATCAAAAAATTTTGCTACGAATAGATTGTAGTGCTTCTAACTCAGTCATACAAAAAGACGTAAAAAAAACTTAGCTTCAAAGTAGATTTTTTCGAGATTGCAAACTGAACTTTCTATCTTTGATTTTGATATAGAATATATTAAAGGCACTAATAACTGTCTTTCTGATTTCTTATCCAGGGAATTTCTACAAGACTCCGATGCAGAGTCCAGGGAGGGACCTAGGAAGGGGTCGAGGACGAGGAAGGAGTAATAGCTCCTTCTTCCATAATTCCAACTGGCTGACAATGCAGAACCCAAGGCCAATGATGAATATTGAAACTGCATCCCAAGCATCATATGCCCCAATGGAATCATATGCCCCGTCTGAATGGAGAACTCCAAAAAAGAGTGTTGATAGCACTAAAGGCCAGAGTTACATAATCTTGGACGAATCGTCTAGCTCTAATAATAATTCTGATAAGACAGCCTTTTAAAAGGGCTGCTATAGTACTTGAAGAAAATTATTATCAGAAGACTATTTCTGAAACTATTATCTGCTTAGAAAGGAATGATATTCCCAAAATGAATAATCCATGGTCTCTAAAAGATAAATATATTGACACTAACTCATATGCCTCCATGGAAAGGAAATCCCGCCAAGTTATGAAAGCTTTATTAACTATGTTTAACTCAGTGGAAATCAAGTATTTTTATCCGAGTGGAAAAGTGCCTGGAAGTATTATAAATTTCAGTAAAGTTATAATGACGAAAATATATCAGCCCCATGAATGGGCTCTACTCCCTAATAAGGCCAGATCTTTTACTTTGGCTGATACTCAGCATAATTGCAACTACTGAGATTATATCCATACTTTTAATAATTTCATGTACTATGACAACCAAAATAAAAAACATTCGTGGTTCATCATGATCTGACCTGAGGTAATAAAATCAGAAATGCCTAACTGGTTTTTACACTGATGGAGGAAATTTGGTGCGGAGTTAAAAATCGTGCCAATATAAGTTTTTAATTTATTCATGTCTTGGATGGAATCTCGTCCGTTGTTCCATAATATGGATGAGCAGATGATAAAAGAGGGTGAAAGCACGTTATACTATTTCATCGAAAACAAAGTCTCTTATATTTTAAAAAAGGACTTTGTTGGCTGAATTTGATGAGAGGAATATCCCAATCTTCTCCAGAAAGTTTTTAATCAAATGGTGGTCTGGAATAGAGGAGGAAGACACGATGGCTGAAATAAAAGCAGCCATAAAAATAATAATAAAATCTTGGATAACAAGATTACCGAAGAATTAGCAACGGAAAATCCTTAACAGAAATTAAAGAATTATTTTCAGAGAAAACTTTCTAACATCTCTGAGGAAGAATTAATGAAGAAGTGTTTAAAACAAATGAAAAGACAGCTCGAGAAAACTTTTGACAGTTCAGACAATGTCTCAATTTCATCTACAAAGACATCTAGATCGGTAGAAATGAAGGAGAATCTTCCTCAAGAAGGCCAAGAACTAGAAGAAGACTTAGGATCTGCTGACCAAATCTGGGACGATATAATAGGCCTAGATAAAGCTAAAGGGCTAGAAAAATAAAAGCCAAGTTATAATATTAATGGCAGATTGAGCCTTAGGGAATTATTTGTCTATTTATAATAAAAATATTCCCTTTTCTTATCTCGCTAAACCAACCGACTGCAATCTGTCAGCACCCGACTTTGGTAGGACCTACTGTCCGCAATAATTCAAAAAAGGACAAGGGAATCTTACAACGCTTATTGAGGGCTAAGAATTGTTTTAATAAAGATAAACCTTTAATAATGGTTGATGCGACCTGTCAGGGAATCAAACAGAAGAAGACCCTAGAGCACCTTCTCCCTCTATAAAAGAGGCTTCTCCTCAGAAGGACACACTGGATTGTACACTCTCTCTTCTTTCTCTCTCGTTGTATTCTCTTGACCCCTTGGCGATCAAAGCAGCAAGCAAAAGGTCTTTGGAAACTATTACACCAAGGGGTCAAGAGAATACAACGAGAGAGAAAGAAGAGAGAGTGTACAATCCAGCGTATCCTTCTGAGGAGAAGCCTCTTTTATAAAGGGAGAAGGTGCTCTAGGGTCTTCATCTTTTGTTTGATTTCCCGACATGTCACATCAACCTTTATTAAAGGTTTGTCTTTATAAAAGCAATTCTTATCCCTCAGTAAGCGCTGTAAGATTCCCTTGTCCTTTTCTGAATTATTGCGGACAGTGGGTCCCACCAAAAGTCGTGTGCTGGCAAATTGCAGTCGATTGGTTTAGCCGGATAATGAAAGGGAATATTTTTATTAATAATAGACAGATGGTTCCCCGAGGCTTAATTTGCCATTAATATTATAACTGGGCTTTTATTTTGCTAGCCCTTTACCTTTATCCAGGCCCGTTATATCGTCCTAGATCCGGTCAGCGGAGCCTAAGTCTTCTTCTGGGTCTTGGCCTTCTTGAGGAAAATTCTCTTTCATTTCTACCGATCTAGACGTCTTTGTAAATGAAATTGAGACAGTGTCTAAACTGTCAAAAGTTTGCCCGAACTGCTTTTTCATGTGAACACTTCTTCATTAATTCTTCTTCAGAGATGTTAGGAAATTTTCTCTGAAAAGAATTCTTTAATTTCTTCAAAGGATTTTCCGTTACTAATTCTTCGATAATCTTGTTATCCAAGATTTTATTATTATTTCACTACTACAAATAGGGGTTGCCCCTACGGATTTATCCGTAGGAGCAAACCACTGCCCCTACGGATATATCCGTAGGTGTAAGAAATACCCCTGTAGGTGCAAATGCCGTAGGTGAAAGTCTTAGCCTTGAACATGCCCCTACGGCGTACTGTGTAGGTCTATATGTCCCTACGGATTAGGCTGTAGGGACAAAAAAGTTATTTAATTTATCGGTTTAAAAAATAAAATAGTTTTCCCTACGGATATATCCGTAGGGCTAAATGTCTGCCCCTACGGATACATGCATAGGTCCAGATGTGTAGGGGCAAAATATCAGGTATCCTGATATTTTATCCCTACGGATATCTGTGTAGGGGCATGTTTAAGCCTCTACGGACAAAACCGTAGGGACAAGTATAACCCCCTCTTACTGAGATCATAGGTGCAAAATATCAGGTATCCTGATATTTTGCCCCTACGGATAAATCTGTAGGGGGAAAGTAGGACCCTACGGATTAATCCGTAGGGGCAAAGGTAGGCCCCACGGATTAATCCGTAGGGACATCTTATCAGGCTTTTTTTTAAAAAGGACCGCCTGTTTTTTTCTCACCCTGTGCACAATAATATATACATCATATATAAAATTAATCAACACGCAGAATATATACCGCAGTATTCATAATCACATCTCACGCAATCAACAAGCAGAATACAATATCAATATAAACACGCAAACATCACCAATATCAATATCGTCCAAAATATATACAATATGTATCATATAAATAAATACATGTTTAAAATATAAGAACCAAAAAGCTACCCTAGCACAGTCCAGCCCCACCTCTGATAAACGCCGTAATCTGGCGCGCCTGCTCCTCGGATATACCCTGAGTCAACATCTCGAGCAATGCGGAGTGTACGGGAGTCTGAGCGGGCTGTGGAGCTGTAGGAGTGGTCTGCGCAACCGCCGCCGAGGTTGTGGCTTGCGGAGCCGCGACTGCGGGGGTCTGAGCGGGCAGTGGAGCTATAGGAGTTGTCTGCGGAACTGCGGCCGAGGTAGTGGCTTGCGGAGCCGCAGCCAAAGGAGATGCATGTGGAGGCTCGGCCGATGTACCCTGCTGCGTCTGGACCTACGTGTGTAATAAACGAGTAAGAACTGTGTATTAGTCGAATTCGTATCATTATCAAGTTATTGTGAAACCCCAATCTATATATACTTAGGGACTTAGGCATCGTTTGGATATCTAGTTTAGAAAACCGTAGTTTATTTTAATTAGATATGTATGTATGATTAATCAAAGCTAAGTCTACAACCAAATAAGCTCAGGCTACGTACTAATATTCGATATGTTGCTATCTATAATATGACATAATATTTTACTATTAAGTAGTATACATACCAACATCTCCTTCAACTCCTGAACGGTGGCCTTCAAGCTGTCCAGTTCTTGCTGGAAACGTCGCTCACTGGAGACGGAGGAAGTAACCGCCGGAGTGGAGTCCAACCTCATATGGGCCCTGCTAGGACCCAGTGCCCGGCCTCTCTCCCAACCTCCGTAGTGCCCTCCGTGTGCGGCGTCTAGGACTGGGGTCAGCAGCATCAGATCATTCTATCCAGTAAAATCGATCCCCGATGCCTCCGCCTGCTCAACCACCCGCTCCTACACCCACATTAACCAGTAAAATATAAGTATATCATTTAAATTTGAACCTTTCAAAACAAAAATTTCAAATAGGGGTTGAATAAATATTAACACTTACGCAATACTCCTGGGTAGCAGTGTCGGGGTATCGAAGCTTGCCCGTGGCGGGATCTGTTGAGGTGCCGTGGACGGCAAGATACGCGGACAGCACACTCGGTGTACCACTCTGCGCCAGGGTCTGAGCTCTCTGCAATATTAGAAAACAACTCTTAATATTAGATATATTAGAAAATAACTCTTAATATTACATTATATCACAAAGGCTGGTCTATTGTAATTTACCGATAACTCCATGGCACGAGTAATATTCCTCGAGCCACCTGTATAAGTGGGGCGACCCTTCTTCGCCGACTTCCTATTCTCTTTATTTTGATCGGCATGTTTCTGCACAACACATTCAATTTAGTTTTCTAATTAAGCAACACAAAAAAATAAATTATATACTAAACAATGAATTACATTTAAAATACATACCTGTTTGTGATGAGAGTCGAAATATTGGCACAATAGAGGCCATGTATCTACGTCGACTCTCGCAAAGGCCGGAGTAGATAGGAGGGCCGCTCTCTCTGCCTTGGGGGTCTCCATCCACAGGGAATAGCAGTCGGTCTTCAGCTCATTCCTGTTGTATCGAACCTTCGTCTGCATGTTCTTCATCAGGCCATTGTACAGTGTGAAGATCGAGCACCCTTCCAGGGTGATCAGGGTCGGGTACAGGCTGAAAATCGTAATCCAACTGAAAATACAAAAAAAACATTGTTATTAGATTGCAACTGTTAATAATAAATATATTGGATAAATCAAATGAAAATATATATTAATACCCGAGCCTGATCCCAGAAGAGGGCGAATGAGCGCCGGTGCTGGTCGCCCCACTCAACGTGAAGTGGATAGTTCTTCACGAGCCGGCTCTCATCCCTCATATACCGGCCGAACCTCTCGGCATGATTGCCGGTATAGCGATAATCGGTGGTAAAAAAGAGGGGAATGCTGCCTCCCCCTAGCTCCTGTAAGTCTACGGTAGCGTCCCGTCCGTCTAACAGACGCCAAATGCGGAACAAAAACTTTTAACTGTCGCTATCGTATACTGTAACCCGGATATGCCATTATTGCTAAGCAAACAAACTGTAAAGAGGGTAGAAAGGTTATACCAAACGATCCGAGTCCTTCATTCTTTAACCATCATCCCACGCTTTGTTGCGGCTGCTCCGATCTCGTCGATCTCCGATCTGCTCGTCCAGGTGGCACCACGTCAACGGAACTTTAAACGGGCTCCCGCCTCTGACTCGAGGCAATTCGGTCGTCAAGTTTGCCAAAAGAGACGACCAAAATTGATGTAGAGAATGAGTAGAATTGTAACATTTCCAAATAATAAAATATTATTTTTAGGATTTTTTATGATTTAATATTATTTTATTGATTATTTTAATATTAAATTAATAATTAAATGCAAATAAATGGAGAAAAATTATGGAAAATTCTAAAATGGGTTATTTATTGGAATTATGCCATTTTTAAGTGTTTGTGATCATTTATATGCTAATTTAGTGCTAATCGCGATTAAAAATCGCTAATCGGATTTTTGGCTTTTTGTGCAAAATTGTGCACATATCATTTTGGACTTGTGTTACATTTTTCTAGCCATGGTTTTATTTTGGGATCACTATTGATGTGAGAAGGTTTGGATTTAAGAAAAGAAAAGGAAAAGAAAAGAAAAGAAAAGAAAAGAGAAAAGAATGTGGTTGGTGAGAGAGAGGTATGGGTTGGACCATGTGACCATTGACCTTTTCCCTCTTGCCATTACTTGCACTGTGGGGGATGGGGGCTGCCGAGCACTGTGCATGCTTCATTTATGAGGCATGGTTTTTTTTGTGTTTTTTTTTGGGTGTTGGCTGAGTTTGGGGGGCTGGGGTTTCTCTGCAATTATGGGGGCTGCCCCAAAACGTGAGGGGTTTTGGTGTGGTGTGGGGCTGGGGAGCTTAGGATGGTGAGGTTTTATGTTGAGGGGTTGGTTGGAATTTCTTTGGATTAATTAATCATTCACTTCACCACAATTATCTTCTCTCTCCAATTTGAAAATTCCACAGAGCACCACTTTAGATTACAACTCCAACTCTAAGAAATCTCCAGAGCATGTTGCTGTGGCCGAGCCTCACAATGATTTCCTTGACTTGCAATTTTCCTTTGCTCACATTTCTCCTTCACCAAGTGGCAACTCCAATTCACCTCCACCCAATAGTTTGGATGCCTCGAGACAAGATATCCTACATTCTTGGACATGTCGACTAGCAAACTTCATGTCCGAGTTGCCTCGGTTCGAGGCGGGAGCCCGTATAAAGATTCCTTGATGTGATGCCCTTCCGACGAGGAGATCGGAGAGCGGATTTCACCGGGACAGCCGCAACAAGCCATGGGAGCGGATTGAAGACCGAAGGACACGGATCGATCGGTACCCCGTGACGATCCGAGGCGATGCAGAAGATGACGGTGATATCGACACCGACACGCAGGATACAGGTGAGTAGATTTATATCTACGGGGAGAAGTCGGGTGGATGGCGTATAGCACCCCCGCAGTCCGTGGTGTTGTATACGAATACGTATACACACGTATATTTATTATGTGTGGATAGGATCATTGATAATGGTATTTTGATGCTAAGATTGTTGGTGTAGTATAGTGCGAACCCTAGGGTAGCGATTGCACTCATACTTACATTTACACATTTACTTACACACATTCTTGCATTCATTCTCTCATTTGTTGGTGTGTATATCTACACATGGGTATGGGACTATGTGTTTATATACGGGATTTGAGGATGATACGTGGGTTTGAGGTGTCACTTGATGTGAGGCTGTGAGATCGGCGGTGTGACACAGTCGCCTTTTGAGGTGCGATATGATAGTTTTAGCGGGCCTTTGGACATGTGCTTTACCCGCATTCATACTTGATAGATGGTATCGTTTTATACTAGACTTAGAGTAGTACCCCAGATTGTGCGATCTGATGATAGTGATACCTGTTATGTGATGAGATTGGGTGACATTGACCCCTAACCAGCTATTGGGATGCCGTACGACGATCTACCGTACGAGCCGATATTGATGATAGATCCGCACTCATAACTCGAGGATATCTTACGATATGTTATTGAGGCGAGATCACCGACTATCATATCTATATATATATACCGACTCAGATTTAGGTGGTTTCATACCCCTCCTATCTAGATTACTTGGTAGACATTAGACTAGACCGAGTCATACCTATTTCAAAACTAACGAATCGGGGATATTTTAAAGATAAGCAGAAGGGTTATACGGATATTTTCAAATGATGCATCTTTTCTTAAAACACCGTAGCCCTTACTTTACCAAAAGCCCTGATTCGTCTTATTTCAAAAGGCAAGGTTGCATGACATATCTATTGGGGCAGGTTATGTGCTTTTGCGTTGATTATTCGTTTCCGCATATTCCTGCTATTTGCATCGCATGCTTATATTATGTTTCATACTCCATTATTGATGTTATGCTGTTAGGACACCAGCACCATTACCGATGATGCGTATGTACCACGTACACTTACTTGCCGGCTCACTCACATCTTCATCGGTAATTGTCATGTCACGTACACCTTAGAAAATATTATTGCATCGACATAGGTTGTTAGCTAATAATTTAGACATGATATTAGTGTACTTGTCTTATATGCTAGATTAGACATTGTAATTATTACTTGTTACATCATGCATGTTATTATTCATGGATTTTTATGCCTATATGCACTGTTTACATGCTATTGAGGATTGGATTCGGATTTCCATGAGATTTTCTGGATTTGGGGGAAAACCGCAAAACTTATATAAACTTCCTTTCTCTCTTTAAAATAAAAAGTGCGGTTTTCCCATGATGTATGAGTCGTCCACCATGAGTTTGCTGATGGATTTGGAAACCCGATTCGAGGAGACGGATGAACCGTTTCGGGTACATGGTGGACCCGGTGCGGTACCCCGGGGCAAGAGGAATGTGGTGATGACGTTGAGCCTGGCAGGGGAGCACTACCTACCGGTGATTTTACCCGACGCGTCGGATATCCGGAGGATACCGTCGTGGTCTTGAGATGGATGGTAGGGGCCGATCTGGACTGACGGCGCCCTAGATTTTGTGATTGAGACATTGAGATTTCGAGATACAGAGGTATCGAGATACTTAGACTTATGTTTTGTGCCGATGCTGGGCACAGTTTTCATGATGTTTTCGAGTGCCGATGCTGGGCACTCCGGTTCCATGATATTGATGTGTCGTGAGGGACACGGGTGGATTATATCCTCATATTTCCATGCACAGGTTTTATGATATATACTTGCATGATGGTTATTGTCAGTAGGTGACGAGTGGACGGGATCCACGTGTGTGCAGATTTGATGACATTGTTTATATCTCATATTCATGACATACTATTACCTGAGGCACTAGCACGAGCACTTGGCACTACACTCATGTATAGAGGTTATATTGCCAGATTAGCATGCTTCAACTTTATTCATTTTGGGGTTTATTTATATCTGATCGTATTGACCTAGGATGGGTCATGCATTCGATTCCTGCTTGTAGATATCTTTCTATTCACGAGTTGGCAACTCACCCCCGTTGTGCCCCAGTTCTTGCAGGTTTTTGCCGTACAGATTCCATAGCGGCATTTCTGGCACACTGCTTCATATGGATGACTTGCTTGGTTAGGTGGGTTCTTTTGTATCAGAACCGCTATTGTATTTGTATTATTCATTGTATCTAGAATTGTCCATCAACCAAAACTTGTTTATTGTTCAGACTTAGAGACAGTGTTGTATTATTTCGACCTTAGAGTCGCGCTAGTGGTATTGCGGTTTCTGGCTGTTTTTGAGTTTCTTTTCAGTTTAGATCCTCGCCCTTTGGCGTTGTATATTATTATTGCTTGTGTGGTTGTGACCGTCGTTTGACGAAGAGCTAGCTCCCTCTTGGGGATGCCTTTTATCATGTTATATATATATTGTTTCTTGTTGTACCCCGTTCGGGCCAGTTTTTATAAAAGAAACTCTGCCGAAATTTTTAGGAAAAATTACACATTTTAAAAATTCATATTCGGCTTAGTTATTTAAAAACTCGATTTTTAAACATGTTTTCCTTTACCTCTTAAAACCAGTTTCTTTAATTATTCTTAAAAATGGTTTTAGATTTCTGGGCTTTTGGCTTACTTGGATCAGATGAAGTCCTGTAGACTTCATAGGATTCAAGGGCCAGTCACGTGCTCTTTCGGGTCGTGACAAGAATACTTTGTCTCGTTACGTCCAAAGCTATAGACGAACGGTTAATGAAGTTGCCTTTTGGATCGATATGAAAATGAGATATGAATATGTTAATTTCCATACATCCAAAACTCTATCTTTTTTCCAACAACCATAATTCTCAAGAGGAGGGGAGGGCCGACCATCATATAGGAGGGGGGTGAGTGTAGGAGAGGGGGAGGTGACAACAAGAGAAAGCTTATCATAACAATCACTCACTAAGACAATAAATGCAAAACAATGATTCACTAACCTAGTCATCCTAGCATTAATGAATCATTAAACGCACCCAATGAAACATCAACACCACTCTAACCTAGTCACCTCTTCTAGAAACTTCTAGAACCTTCCACACTCATCTCAAGAAAAAATAAATCTGTCTTTAACCGAATGTTAAAAGACGGGCAATAGAAAACTGGAAACTGGCAACTTCCAAAAGCGATCCTGAAACGAATTTCAGGACAACCCCGTAACAGTATAAACATACCCGTATTTGTATTACGACCGAATACAAATGCAACTGAGACAAAAATATTATATCTACACAGTATAATACTCGGATCCGGCTTAAACCAAAGCCCACCAGTATTATCTGTCCGAAAAATGACACGTGCGAAAACGCACGTGCATTTTCCGAACCCTGCCATAAAACCATACGGCCTCTACAACGTTTCGCCCGAACTTGGGAAATTGTCTGTGGGGGACTCTAATGACTCGTCAGTACCCTGGCAGTGGGTTTAACCACAAGCCGTCAGCGGCACTAGCTGTGCGTAACGGCTGCCCATGCACTGACCTCAAGGGAGACCGATGAGCGAACTCATCCGGAAACCCTACTAAGCCTAACAGTGACAATGTATATACAGTCCGGTCCGTTCGTCTATGAGTATCGCATATCTGCCTAGGGGCTAGTAACGTTAGACCCCCAATAGCAGTATAAGTCGTGTCGGAGTGTAGCCCAAAAACACCCTGAGATACTACTGGAGTACCTACCAGTAAATCTCCTGCCACGGCCGTGGGCTTTGTGTAATGGCTCTCCTAGACACAGCACGATCTCACCCCCAATACCGGGAGAGACGAATCCCCTTCCGATCCGCTCACGTGCCTTCATGTGGCTCGGGACTGTACCCAAAAACTACCTGTTTGCACGACTCCTTTGAGCCGTGGTAGGGTAGAAATCAAAGCATAGTGGGAACTCACACGAGACAAATGACGACCTCAGGTCGATGAACTAACCTGTACACATGTCACCAGGGAACTGCTATCTGACGATATGTATAATACCAACTAGCAGGTTCCCGGCGAGTCCTGTCCGGTGTACTCATAACCCAATGAGTACATGTATACATCTTAGGTGATCCAACTGACACCAATGGCTTGTGAGACCGGCCACCGCCCCTCGTCGGGGTCTCGACTGTATACACTAGTCTACTCCGGAGTATCGATGCCCTGTCTCGAAACTCCCACGACTAGGGACCACAATTAAGGATATGCATATAAACCACCCAACTCTCACGTATATGATCACCATCATACTGTTGGTAGTAAAGCAAGATCCTAAGGGCTCTATCAAAGTGTAACAGTGATCAGTCACCTGAACTTGTACACGACTGATAAAGGCAAACCAGATAGCATACTATCATCTCGAGTAAGACTGTCCTACCGGTATAGGTCCTCCACAATCATTGCAATCACGTGCCTGCGATCCAATAATTGACTATGAGGGCACTATATCCAACAATCTCCCACTTGCACTTAAGGCTAATTATTGCGATGTCGACTACTCACAGCCCGTGTGAAACCGAACATCTAACTCCTCTACTAATCAGTTTCACAAAGCCCGTTTGTAAAACTATTGTGTTCGAGAAATAGCCTCAGTGAGTGAATCCGCCCTGATGTTTCTTTCTATGTCTCTCTTAATCTCAAGTTCGCGGAGAAAACCATCTCTCGAATTGAGTAATACCTATCTTAGAATATGTCTGGATATCTGATGGGACCTAGTTCATAAATGAACTCCAAATCCAAACTTCTTAGACTGTATCGATTACTGAACCTAATCAGTATCCTGCACCATGCCTCCCACAGTATCCTCTTGGACCACCTGTCCATAATACTGTCCCTCGTCAGAGGGAAAACTATAACTCTGACAATCACTCTGTCATCCATGTCACCTTTGAAGCCTAAAATGATAACCGTCACCCGAAGGAGGCTACCGTCATCAAATCCGTAGAACATGCACTTATGTTCTAAAACTGCTTCCTTATGTTTCTCCAGGATTGGATTAATACAAACTTATTGCATCTAGTGCAAAAACAACATCTGGTGTGGTACTTGACATCCCATGATTGACTCAATTGCCTAAGCAAGTGATCTGCCAATCATGCACATCCCTCTCCCCTTTAGTCTATAAGACACCTTTAGAGAGGGTGACTCCATTACCTGCAGGTACACCACCATGCCAGGAGTCATCTATTCTAAAAACCATTAGAATACTTTCAAAGTACCCACATTGGGAAACTACCCAAATCTAGATCTAAAACCATAGATCTAGAAACCAGAATGTCTGATATTATATCCATATCCTGTCTGGAGAAACAACTGTGTGACGACCACAGTACAACCGATCGTAGTATAGGAATTTTACTTCCTACTCTGTGTATGTCATCCAAATATCATGACATCACACCCTACTACCTTCTTAACAGATCCATCCCCTATTCTGATGAAGTCAAACCCATGACTGTCACATCAAAATTAGATGATCTATCTCCGCTATAACTGCTCAAGTCTATAAATAGACATAAGCTACTTGCCCACTATGCTTCCGCTGCTCCCACTGACTACGACAACCTTCTGGCAGAATAATATATACGTGCACTTCTAAAGCTAGTTTAGAACGACGCTATACTTATCCTCCTGCCGGGTCTCATAGTCTAGAACAACAGTAGTGTCAAGTCTGGGTAAACAAGAACCTTCCTGTCACCGTCCTTGAGGCTACCGAAGTACCTCTCGGGTGTCTGAGGTTACCCACCATATCTGTGGAGTGGCTAATGGAATGTCAAACCTGATTGAATCTTTAGGTCCTATTAAATTTTCCGTAATCGTTTGCGGTTCTGGAATCACTTCCAGTTCTACCATACTCCCACTACTGTTTTCTGAAAAAATCCATTTTACTAAAACTGTGGCGAGTCAAGAACAATATCACTATTGATCTTCCAGATGGTAGAAAGTCAACCCTCGACATAGCCCAGGTCAACCCACAAACTGCCATTACAGAAACGTGCCTTGAGTTATCCAGAGTCTGGTTTTAAGCATAAGCCGGACAAGATCCCCGTACCTTAACATCGTTAAGATATGAACCATTCTATATCCAATATAGAAACTTTGGCACTTATTTAATTAGAACCATATTCAATCATGCAGCTGTCTCCAGTGCATATCAACTTAATAGAAAGAGGCTAATCGGCATTACTCAACTTAGGAATCCATCCAATTATGAGTAACCCGAAAGAGAAACAAGTTTCTCAAAACTATTACTATCATCTGAATACCAATCACAAGAATCTACATCTTCGATCTCTTTGAAGAATCCTGATACTTGTGACACCTGGTTCTCTACTTTATTCTTATA
This sequence comes from Agapanthus africanus, assembly GCA_030015575.1. Taxonomy (NCBI): domain Eukaryota; kingdom Viridiplantae; phylum Streptophyta; class Magnoliopsida; order Asparagales; family Amaryllidaceae; genus Agapanthus; species Agapanthus africanus. Next base: position 133,555,818 of record CM057343.1, read on the forward strand.
CCCACAACTTCTCAAAACTTAGACCTTGTATTTCTACGAAACACTTGTCTAAAAACTAGAGAAGTCATAAGTAAACAGAACATAGTACGAGGACCTACCCCTTTATCCTGATGGACACTGGACAGTATACAATACTCTGTACAAGTCCGCTGAGTTGAACAACTCAAAACCTGTGCGTCGTAGGTTGAAAACTGTACCCTGGCGATTTACTCAAATATCACCAATTACAACGAATTCCGATATAATGAGGTTGATCACCTAATTCCCAATAACTTACTCCCACTCATCATCTGAAAAACCATATAGATATGAGAATGAAACCTGGTAAATACATACCCTTGGAGTAAGTATCTTAATCGGGAAAACAGTATTCCTTTAACAATGCACTGAAACATGAAAATGTTTCGTAGGGGTATCCTGGTATTCCTAGTAATGCCTCTTCCATAATCCAATTCATGACTATAACCGTATATTTCTTTGCCATCTCTTCAAATCCCTTTATTTGTCTTTAGTCGTTACCTTCTGTACACCATCGTTAGGCTAAATGGTTTTCTTCCTTCCCTACCGTTCGGCACCAGCCTATGGTTTGGAAGAAGACTATCCAGTAAGTATAATAGGTTTACCCTCCTAAACCAAGGAGTACTCGCAACTTGAGAGAAGGTGATGATAAAAGACAACTGAATAATACCTTATTCTATTTCTCCCGAACTGGGGAAAAAACAAAGGTGAAATAGGAGTGGCGATGAAGTACGCGGTTTGGTCGTGAATGATGATAGTCACAATTTACTTTGCTCTCTTTCTAATCCCTTTATTTTGTCTTTAGTTATTTCCTTCTGCACAACCTACTTAGGCTAATTGGTTTTCTTCATTCCCTACCTTTCGGCACCAGCCTATGGTTTGGAATAAGACTATCCAATAAGCGTAATAGGTGTACTCTCCTAAACCAAGGAGCCCTCGCAACCTGAGAGAATGTGATAATAAAAGACAACTGAATAATACAATTCTATTTCTCCTGAACCTGGATCCATCCTCGAAGATGTCCCTTCGAGTTCGTATATAACCATACGATGGATCTATCCAATGGAAGTGGATGTCCGTAGTAATACGGGGTGTTCTGAGAAATTCAAAGGGTAAAAGAAAGAGTGGCAATGACTTATGCAACTTAGACAATCCAAAAGCCAGTATTTTAATAAGGTTCGGTCAACTTGGTCACTGAGTCATAGTCTAGGGTCGGTCAAAGGTCGCTGCCAAAGAGAGAGAGAAAAGAAACACTCTGCGTGCACTCTAACCTGGATCAGAATGGTTATCACTTTATCTGATCCGGAAACCTCCCACTGTCCTGTCAAATTCTCCTCTAAACCTGAAAGAAGAATCAATCGGGATCACTCAAAGAGTAAACCAACTCATTAGTGAGAATCGGGATCCAACTCTCATCGCATGATAACGTGACGGAATCCACTCACGTTATCACACTCCAGAAGGTATGCGCATACTTGGCAAGTTTCAGTTTCTTTAGAAACTCCCGATATGATTTTTGCCCCATGCTCTTATGACCATGACGTTAGGTCAAAATGTCATAAGTCACATGCCAAGTTCAACCCATCATTATCTTGTTGATTTGAACCCACCCGCACATGCCCTTGGCGTTAGGTCAAAATGGCAGAACGGCTGTCCCAAACCAACTCATCTATCTATACAACAAATAAATACCCAGCAGCTACCAAACATTATGCCTTGGCGTTAGGTCAAAATACATAGCTTGAATACTACTGAATACCCAAAAGAAATGACGGAGGGCTACGGCTGGTTTTTGGCGAAAAACCTTTAACGTAATGAACTTGATCTCGTTGAAGGAACCTGATAGCTTTTTATAAAAATATAGTGACTAAAACCTTTTGCTAAAGAGGTCACTCCCGGTGAAGGGATCTCGGCTCTTTCCTCGTGGAATGAGGTGCAGGATATTCCAACTGAATACCGCGATGCAAAGCAACTTGTAATCGACTATAGTGAAGTTATTACCCTGACGCAAACTTCTGCCCAAGGGGTCATTCCCGGTGAAGGGATATCGGGCCTTGCCTCGTCGAATGAGGTGCAGGATATTCACATCGAATACCGCTATGCAAAACAAAAGGAAACGTCTTTGTAATAACACTTTTTAAAATTGTTCCAACAACTCCAAATAGGTTTGTTTTCCTTTGCATTGATCAGAATCAACACAGTCCCATCATCAATCACACCAAAAAAGAACGAAAATAAAATGTACGTATATGCCATCTGCATTCGTCACTGGGTCCCGTCATCATCTGTTAGGTTACATAACTAACGACAGAGCGGGGACTGGACTAGCGCGGGTGCAAAACATATACAACATCTAATAGTATATATACCAATATACAATAATCGCTCCAGGCATGATAATATGCAACATTACAGAAAAGTAATAAGCATCACAGAACAATACAGATAATCTGGGATCCCCGGGTTTCACAGAGCCGCTGCTGAAACCCGACGTTCCCCTGGTCGTGTGGATAACCTGTGCAATGAAACCTAGACCCCTACGGGTGCGGCAAGTTACCCGCCAAAACCTAAAGCGAGGCAGCCCCCTACAGCAAAGTGAATGGTCCACCCAGCACTTCACGGAATCCGGTAACTTGAGCACCCCTCCTTGGGCCAACCTGTACCCCCTACGAGTGCGGCGAATAGTCTGCCAATTCTAGAGTGAGGCCCCTCTGCCTCTCAAAGCCATGAGATGCGGACCCGTTTCCCTCCAGAACCCGGCTATCCGTGCACCCCGTAGCGGGGTAAATCTAGTACAGAAATAAATAATATGTACAACAGGTACATCGACCTCAACCTGGTCGTGCCCCAAAAGAATATTATACAATAGGCAGTGACGGCAGTCCACAAGTTGGACGCTCGCCCCGCAATATCAAATGTACAAATAAATCCAAACTGCACTACCATTGCACACTGCTATCCACCACGACATATCCGCAACATCACAGCACAACACAGAACATCAACGCGAATGTCACGTTCGCAAACCCGTCTAAAAGAACTATAGCAATCAGACGCGGTTTACCGATCAAATGACATTCACGGTCGGAGATATAATGTAAGTACTGTAAACTAACATGTTTAAATTTCGATCGACTAAATATCACGAAGTGGGCCCCACGAACATCTGTTGTACAGTAACAAAATCTGGGCCCAAATGATATATACCAAAAACCACAATTTCCAGAGAATAAGCCCCTGTGCAAATTTGGAACAGTGATCACATAGACTGGCCGCGGATGCGTGGTCAAACCCTAGGTTTGACCGCGATTCCGCGGCGGTCTTGTTGAGTCACGTGCCCAAATTTGTACCACGTGCTTAGAAAACCCTGCTGAATTTTCTGTGATATGTAAAATTATTTTTAGACCGTTTTAAAAATCGACAGAAACTCAGAACTGGAAAAATGTAGTTTTTGATATCCGGTTCGATCGATATTTTAAACGTGTTAGCACAAGTTAGTAAAGCATAATGGTGAGGCTCTGATACCACTGTAAGTCTACGGTAGCGCCCCGGCCATCTAACAGACGCCAAATGCGGAACAAAAACTTTTAATTGGCGCTATCGTATACTGTAACCCGGATCTGCCATTATTGCTAAACCAACAGACTGTAAAGAGGGTAGAAAGGTTATACCGAACGATCCGAGTCCTTCGTTCTTTAACCATCATCCCACGCTTTGTTGCGGCTGCTCCGATCTCGTCGATCTCCGATCTGTTCGTCTAGGTGGCACCACGTCAACGGATCTTTAAACGGGCTCTCGCCTCTGACTCGAGGCAACTCGGTCGTCAAGTTTGCCAAAAGAGACGACCAAGATTGATGTAGAGAATGAGTAGAATACTTTGTCTCGTTACATCCAAAGCTATGGACGAACGGTTAATGAAGTTGCCTTTTGGATCGATATGAAAATGAGATATGAATATGTTAATTTCCATACATCCAAAACTCTATCTTTTTTCCAACAACCATAATTCTCAAGAGGAGAGGAGGGCCGGCCATCATATAGGAGGGGGGTGAGTGTAGGAGAGGGGGAGGTGACAACAAGAGAAAGCTTATCATAATAATGACTCACTAAGACAATAAATGCAAAACAATGATTCACTAACCTTGTCATCCTAGCATTAATGAATCATTAAATGCACCCAATGAAACATCAACACCACTCTAACCTAGTCACCTCTTCTAGAAACTTCTAGAACCTTCCACACTCATCTCAAGAAAAGATAAATCCGTCTTTAACCGAATGTTAAAAGACGGGCGATAGAAAACTGGAAACTGGCAACTTCCAAAAGCGATCCTGAAATGAATTTCAGGACAACCCCGTAACAGTATAAACATACCCGTATTTGTATTACGACCGAATACAAATGCAACTGAGACAAAGATATTATATCTACACAGTATAATACTCGGATCCGGCTTAAACCAAAGCCCACCAGTATTATCTGCCCGAAAAATGACACGTGCCAAAACGCGCTTGCATTTTCCGAACCCTGCCATAAAACCATACGGCCTCTACAACGTTTCGCCCGAACTTGGGAAACTGTCTGTGGGGGACTCTAATGACTCGTCAGTACCTTGGCAGTGGGTTTAACCACAAGCTGTCAGCGGCACTAGCTGTGCGTAACGGCTGCCCATGCACTGACCTCAAGGGAGGCCGATGAGCGAACTCATCCGGAAACCCTACTGAGCCTAACAGTGACAATGTTTATACAGTCCGATCCGTTCATCTATGAGTATCGCATATCTGCCTAGGGGCTTGTAACGTCAGACACCCAATAGCAGTATAAGTCGTGTCGGGGTGTAGCCAAAAAACACCCTGAGATACTACTGGAGTACCTACCAGTAAATCTCCTGCCACGGCCGTGGGCTTTGTGTAATGGTTCTCTTAGACACAGCGCGATCTCACCCCCAATATCGGGAGAGACGAATCCCCTGTCGATCCGCTCGCATGCCTCCATGTGGCTCGGGACTGTACCCAAAAACTACATGTTTGCACGACTCCTTTGAGCTGTGGTAGGGTAGAAATCAAAGCACAGTGGGAACTCACATGAGATAAATAACGACTTCAGGTCGATGAACTAACCTGTGTTAGTTATATGTATGCCCTAGAGGCCATTACTGTACATTGGATGTATATTGTAGTGGATGCTGGGACATATATAGGGAGGACTTTCTTGCTCGACATGATAGTATGCTATCTGGTTGCTCTTTACCTTAACGTGTACACTGATTGTCTCTCTGTTACATGTTGGTAAAGCCCTTAGGATGTGTGCTTGACTACCTGGACTATGATGCGGATCATACTAGTGGGGACATGGTAGTCCATAAGTACATCCTTGAAAGTCCCTAGTCGTGGGTGTATCGAGATGGGGCATCGATATACCAGAGTAGACTAGCGTATACCTTCTCGACCCATACAGATGGGCGATGGATGATCCCATATCCATTGGTGTTTGACATCGGAGATGATATACGGGTGCTCAGTAGAGACTGGGTACACTGGACGGACTCGCCGAGAACTCCCAGATGGTATTATACCTCACGTCAGATGGCAGTTCTCTGGTGACACTGGTACAGAGTAGTCTGTTGACCCGAGATCGTCATAGAGTCTTGTGTGGTTCCCACTGTGCTTTGATTTCCATCTTACCACGTCCAAGAGGGCATGCAAAACGGTGGTTTTTGGGTACAGTCCCGAGTCACATGGAGGCAATGAGCGATAGGAGGGGATTCGTCTCTCCCGGTATAGGGCGTTGATGTTGCGCTGTGTTCGATTGGCTATAACAGGAAATCCCTGGCCAGGGTTGCTGAGATTTACTGGTAAGTGTTACCAGTAGTTTCTCGAATAGTTATAGACCTCATATCGACACGATTTATCGAGCTATTGGGGTCTGACGTTTACCACCCCTAGGCGAGATATGCGACATATCAGACGATCAGACCGGACTGTACGGTAGTGTTACTGGTTGGATTCACTGGAGCGTGAGCGGGCTTGCTCGTCGATCTTCTGATCGCTCAATACCCGGGTGGCCGTTACGTTTAGCAGACCGCTTGCGGCTTGTGGATGTTTGATATGATCATCATCCGCTGCCGGCGTATTGACGAGTCTTTAGAGTCCTACACAGAGGTTTCCTGGCTCAAGCGAAACGAAATAGGAGCGCATATGAGATATGTGCGGGACCGAGAATAATACGTGTATGTGATACCGCATTCCATTCTCGCGATAAATGTATCGATTGGTTGTATGCGATATAACCTAGTTATCGAATCAAGTATTGATTCGATAAGCCGATACATTGAATACTAGTCGGTTGTGTGCGACATGACCGGATCATTGAATCAAGTGTTGATTTAATGATTTAATGCATAATTATATATTTGATATATTACTTTGCACTAACTAGTATTGGTTCACTTTAAACGGATTTTCTCACTTGGTTTGTGCACATTGTATATGTGATATACTTTTGTACACTTGTATGTATCATGTTTGATGATGCATGATAACTTGTGTTTTGTGTAAAGTTTAAACCATGGTTATGTAATGGTTAGGGTTTTCATTTTCATATCTATTTATTTATTTGTTTATTCATTTTGGAAAATGATAAGCATATTGCAAAATGGTGGCTTTATTTGGAAGCTTGTTGAAGCTTCATGAAGACTTTGACCATTTTGTATTTTAGCTTAACCCTAACCATTGCATTGAACCATGATTAATTCTCTACACATAACCATAGTTAGGATTATGATAAGTTTGGATATTCTTTTCATTTTTAAATAACTTATCATAACTTATCATCTTCTTCCTCTTCTTCTTCTCCATGAAGAAACCTTACTTCATCAATGGTGGATTGATGAAACAAGTGAGAAATCCAATTCTAAAGTCTACCCACTTCCTATTTCTTCATCCTCTACCTCTTGCCAAGTAGTAGAGTGTGTTCTCTTCACAAGTTTTTGGACTTGGTGAAGTCGGAGCTTGATTTAACGATGCCTCGACGTAGATCATCTTCGGCACGTCGTCGATGACCTAGCCCGCTTCTTCTCCGATGAAGCCGACGCAAGAGATCGGATTTCGGATTTGTACAGCGTAGATGACTTCTTCATGGAGCTATGGAGGTGGACAAACGGATCTACAAAGGTTGTATATCTGTATCCCTTAGTTAAGTGTTAACTAGTTAGCTTTTTCGCCTAGTTTTCTAGCAAACGATCCATATACTAGGGTTTCTCGGCACCATAATTTTTGAAATTGGCATGGTTGATGCCTTGTGAGACCTCTTGAGAGTGCCTAGGAACCCTACACTGGTATCAGAGCCTAGCTAGAGCCTTAGGCGAAGTCTAGACGACGTTTGAATCCCGATCGAACCCGAAACCCCATATTTCCCATGCTCTCTGTCCTTTTTTCAAAACAGTGCATTTTTACACATTAAAAATATGCAGAAAATCAAGCAGGGTTTTATATGAATTACTGTGAAATACTGGGGCCTAATTCGAATAAACCACCGCGGAACCGCGGCACTAGTTCGGCACGTGCGGCGGTTCCGCGGCCGACTGGTCTCCCCTTGCGTTGGCTTTTGCACAGTAATTTATATTTAACAGTGATGTGTTCTCTGGATATTTTTAATATTTATTCAAGTGTTGAATAATCTGGGATGTTTTGGAGCTTCGATGATTCGATCGGGTTTATCAAATTTTGTCTGTTTGGCTTTCCGGATAAATTTTAGAATATGTTAAAAAGTTCGACCGGATATAAATACCCAATTTTTCCCCTGTCGGGAAATTTCCAAGTGTTGGATTTTTCCGTAGTTTAACGACGTTCTAAGTAGTGCAAGTAACGCGATGGACCCTCTAGAAGACAACAAACCTTAACTCGATTATGTGACCGTCTTGAACTGCCCTTTGAACCTTCGAGTTTGGGGCAGTACGGCGTGCCACATGTGAGGCGTTGGCTTGACCCTTCTACGGCTGGACCGTTGGTACTGAGGTACGAACTGAATGTTGTTAGACTTATTTCATGTGTTGAGCTGTATCGGGAAAACTTGGGTGTTCGATTGTTCGATCGGAAAGTTTAACATTTTCTAATTATCTGGAATGTGATACAATAATTGGAATTCACAAGTAGTTATGAGATAACTGAATGAATGTTATAAATCTAGCAATTTAGTCTCACTTGATCGGTTGCCATGGAATTTTGATGCGATCAAAAGTCCGTCGCAATCACGTAGCGTACGCGGATACTCGCCGGGTAAACTTAATAGACAGCCTCGCTCCATAGCCCCGACCAAGTGACTGTAGGAGAACCCCGTCGCCGAAAGCATCCGTTAGGGTGCTCGCGGTAGCGGTGTTCCGCCTTGGTGCACTTCGTCGACGGTATCGGGGGTGCAGCTGTCTATTGAAGTTTGCGACGAGCATTCGATCAGAATGTCAGGAATCCTGTTGAATTGCCCGACTTGATATTGAAAAGAGTTTTCGATTTTGAGACTAAAATGCGGGGTTTATAATCGTTAGGCATGCGATGTCTAAGTAATTCATTTGGTCAGGCATGCGATGTCTGAGGTGATTGCGGATTCCAACTGTTGTAGTTTTACACTTTCTTTTCTGTGACCGTAAGTGTAATATGTGATATCGCCGGTTTCGTTGCTATATGTCAACGACAATTGGGATGCGCATATTTACTTACGTTGATGACATGTGATGTTATGTGTTGCTGGATATGTTATATTGGATCGTCGTGTACGAATAGCCGGGGTTTTTTATGTGAGATGAGTGTTTTTTCATTTTCATTCATGTAAAAACTTGTATGTAATATTCTTTTATTGGGGCGCTTCCAGGTTGCGGAAGTTGTCACCCGTTGTATATTATTTACTTTTCCGCACTAGGAAAGACCCAAGGAGGAGGGCACAAGTAACCGGGTTCTGGAGTCCAGTGGGAGACCAACTCGAGGAGTCGAGTCCGGGTCTCCTAACTCTAGAATTGGTAGGGTTGCTTGCCGCTCTCGTAGGGGTCTTGGGGTGTGGGTTTGGCTATTCATCACGACCGTGGAATCCGTGTTTTATACTGGCTCGTATTGAAAACACGGACGTCCTAGTATATCCAATATTTCATATGATTCTTCTGCTGCGATATCTGTGATGTGATCATGTGATGTTCTGTGATAGATACAGTATATAGTATATATGATATATTATATAGACGTTACTTATGTTTTACACCCGTGCTAGCCCTGCCCTGCTCTGCCGTTAGTTACCTAACCTAACGGTGCACGAGGGGACATCGAGGCGAATGCGGATGGCATAAGTGTACGTCGTATTTATCTGTCATGTTTAGGTACTTAAATGATGGGACTTCATTAATGTGATTAATGAAATAAAAGAAACCTAAGATATTGTAGAATCGAATTTCAAAATAAAACAGGTAGCTACAGTTCTTTCTTTGCACAGCGGTATATGTGATATATCCTGCACCTTATTCGATGAGGAAAGGACCGAGATCCCTTCACCGGGAGTGACTCCTTTAGCAATAACTGGCAGATGCTACACACTCGGTTTGTCTTTTGATTGCTTTTAAGAGTTTTTGCTTTGCACAGTGATATATATGATATATCCTGCACCTCATTCGACGAGGAAAGGACCGACGATCCCTTCACCGGGAGTGACTCCTTTAGCAAAACTAGAAAAGCCTCAAAAGCACTCCATTTTTAAAATCATTTGATTCTACAACGATATCAAGTTCATTACGCAATAGGTTTTCAGAAAAACCTGTCGTAGCCCTCCATCATTTCAGATAAGTGCTAGTTAGTATTCGTGCTACGTTTGTTGGCCTGCGTCAAGGCGTAGTGTGCGGTAGCTAACTAGTCTTTATCTGCTTATGCATATGATGCAGATTGGATTAGGGTAGTCGTGCGACTTTGTTGGCCTGCGTCAAGGGTCGTGCGGGTGGGTTTAATTCAATCAGGAAATGACGGGTTGAACTTGACTAGCGCACTATGGTTTGTTGTCCTGCGTCAAGGTCATAGGACGCTAGGGGCAAAATATTATCGGGAATTTCAAGTGTTGAAATTTGCAATGAGATTGCATACCTTCTATGAGATAGTTGGATCCCGATACCCGCTGCGAGTAAGAGTTACTCCTGGGAGAGTTTTACACATTGCAATTAGCCGATCAAGTAGGTGTCTAGAAAGGTGTTAACGAGGTTACGCCTCTGGGAAAACGAGGTTTACATTAATTAGGTTCGTGCGAAAGCACGGGGGACCTCCCTCAAAGTACCGACACTGGCCTGGCTGAAAGATTGGCGAACTTGTAGTGTGTAATTAATCCCGGCTAGTCTTTCCTTTTAGGGTTTGAAGGAAGATTTGATAAAAAGCAGTGGGAGCCATCCTGATTAGATAAAATAATAACCAATCTATTCTTGCAAGAGCGCACGCTGAGTGTTTTCTTCTCTCTCTCTCCTGGTAGCGACCATATCACGCCTTAATCAAGATAATAATACGGAATATTGACCGAACCCGCTTGTTATACTGAGCTGGGGAACGTTGGTCCCGCTCCAACTTATAATTGTTATAAGACAGAGCAGGAAATTGGGGATTACCAGAATTCCCGTGCCGCCCAAACGAAGAGAGTGCATGTTGATGCATCATCTTCGGGTGTGTTCATTACAGAGAACTGTTTCTCAGTATCCTCTACGTCCTGGGTATGTGATACCAGATCAGGATCCCAGATATGTAATCTGTTACATAGGGCTACAGATAGGTAGAGAACTGAGAACGGGTGATAAGTTTCATGAGGCAGAAACGGGGCAAGAGTTGCAGCCAAGTCTGTTGGTCACTGTCATCCTGTATTACAATACATTGATTCTGAACGAATGTCATTAGATACCGAACCTGATATACAAAATCTTATCAGTCTCTTTATTAGTAAAGAAACGATAAAATTTTGTATTGTTGGATAATGTTTTGAACATTTCCTATATCAAAAGTTGATCGGTTCAGGCACGTTATCTAAAAGCATTGATGTTCTAAATCAAACTACAGTTCTTAGTATACGGATCACACACAAGAGGAAGAGTTCAGAAATGAACGAATTCTTCTTGAGGCATTGTAGACTAGGTCAGATCAATGTGACCCGACTAGCTAGAGTTACATAAAGATGCATATTTAAATCAGTTTGAATTTACATCTTGTGAAACTCGCCAGTCATGTCACAGAGATAAGATGACCATAGCTCTGTTTACTGGAAACAGAGAAAGAGTTAGTGAACTCTTGGGATGATACATGTTGATGTATGTAAGGTCCCCTGTCTACATATGCCAGGACTGGTTCTTTGTATTTCGTTACATTCTCTGATAATCTCTCAAGATTCAGACATATGTTCCTGTTGAAACACAAGTCTGAACCTTTTGAGATATTCACAGAATATAAGTTAGAAGTAGAGAACCAATGAGGGTACAAGTATTATGTCCTTTGTTGAGATCAAGGAGGAGAATACTTGAGCACGGAATTCCTGGATTATTCTAAAGAAGAATGAGATTCTCTCTCAGCATTACTCCTCCGTATACACCATTGCACGATGGTATGTCGGGGCGGAGCAGATACACCCTATCTGATATGGTGTGCTCTATGATGAGTACTACTGAGTTACCTATTTCCTTTTGGGAGTTATGCACTTAAGAAGCTGCATACCTATTGAATAGGGTTCCAATCAAATGAGTTGCCTACCGCTTTATATATGATATGGAATGGGAGAAGAACCCATGTCTTAAGTTAGTTAATATTTGGGGGTTGTCCGGCCTATGTCTAAAAACAAAATCCGGACAAGCTCGAGCAAGGTCTGTAATGTAGAACTGGAAAGGTTCCAGCTATACAAACTACAGCAGATGATTTGATAGAGCCAAAGGATTCAGTAGATTCCAATGAACCTCAGCCTCTCCGCCGATCTAGTAGGGTTCCTCACCCGCCTGAGAGATACTTCGGTTTCTCTATGACAGTGGGAGAAAGGATTGCATCATGAGATGATGACCCAACTAGCATCGATCTGGCTATCAGGAGTAAGACTCTGTAAGAATGGCTGGATGCTTAGTGATCTGAGATGGAATCCATGTACACCAACAAAGTATGGACTTTGGTTGTTATATTTGAAGGGTTAAATCCCCATCAGGAGCAAGTATATCTTGAGAAGATTACTTGGTGTAGATGGAAAAGTTGAGACTTTCAAAGCTAGACTTGTTAAAGGTTTTTCGTCATCGACCAGGTGTTGATAATGATGAAACCTTTTCAAGTAGCTATGCTTAAGTCCATCAGATCCTACTTGTCACGGCGACATACCATGACTACGATATCTAGTGGTTGGGTGTCATGACTGCTTTTCTTAATGATGTTTTTAGAAGAGTGCGTCTATAAGTACACAGCCAGAGGGCTTCGTAGACAGTGGGAGCAGCGGAAACGTGTACAAGATGCTTTATAGGATTAAAGCAGGCATCGCGGAGTTGGAACATCTGTTTTGATGGAATAGTCAAAGAGTTTGACATCATCAAAATGGTAGATGAACCTTGTATAAACAAAAAGGTAGCAGGGAGTATGGTGGTGATCCTCGTAGAGTACGTGGATGACATACTCTTGATAAGAAAAGAGTTTCTTATGCTACGCTCGATCAATCTCCGTTTATCACAATGATTCTCCGTGTAGGATCAAAATGATACCTCCTAAATCCTGAGTTTTAGATCTATGAGATAGATTTAATTGGATGTTAGGATACTCACTAGTTGTTGTGAGATGGTATCAATCGATCTGGGGAGAATCACTGGAAAGGTTCCAGAGTGATAATGACGACTGAGTATCAGTCACAGGCATTGTCTTTACCCTCAGTAAGGGACGGTATGTTGGAAGAGTTCCAAGCTAGATACCGTGACATACTTGACGATAAAGGCAGGATACATCGCTACTTAAGATGCTACCAAAGTGGCTGTCTGGGTGTATATTGGTACATGAGATGAACTTAGTTCCTCCCATTGTGTGACAATGGAGTTGTGGCTTATGCCAAGGAACGCCGGTCCCATCAGTGATCCAGACATATTCTAAGGCAGTATCACCTGATCATGGAGATGGTTGATCTCCAGGGAGATCGAGAGTTAGGAGAGTAGACTCAGAGGAAAACACAGCGATCCACTCACAAAGGCCTGTTCCCAGAGAGAGACTTTTATGGGATGGTTGAGTATGAGATACTACAACCACTGCTACAGATGGACCTAGTGCAAGTGGGAGATTGTTAGTTATATGTATGCCCTAGAGGCCATTACTGTACATTGGATGTATATTGTAGTGGATGCTGGGACATATATAGGGAGGACTTTCTTGCTCGAACATGATAGTATGCTATCTGGTTGCTCTTTACCTTAACGTGTACACTGATTGTCTCTCTGTTACATGTTGGTAAAGCCCTTAGGATGTGTGCTTGACTACCTGGACTATGATGCGGATCATACTAGTGGGGACATGGTAGTCCATAAGTACATCCTTGAAAGTCCCTAGTCGTGGGTGTATCGACATGGGGCATCGATATACCAGAGTAGACTAGCGTATACCTTCTCGACCCATATAGATGGGCGATGGATGATCCCATATCCATTGGTGTTTGACATCGGAGATGATATACGGGTGCTCAGTAGAGACTGGGTACACTGGACGGACTCGCCGAGAACTCCCAGATGGTATTATACCTCACGTCAGATGGCAGTTCTCTGGTGACACTGGTACAGAGTAGTCTGTTGACCCGAGATCGTCATAGAGTCTTGTGTGGTTCCCACTGTGCTTTGATTTCCATCTTACACGTCCAAGAGGGCGTGCAAAATGGTGGTTTTTGGGTACAGTCCCGAGTCACATGGAGGCAATGAGCGATAGGAGGGGATTCGTCTCTCCCGGTATAGGGGGTTGATGTTGCGCTGTGTTCGATTGGCTATAACAGGAAATCCTGGACAGGGTTGCTGAGATTTACTGGTAAGTGTTACCAGTAGTTTCTCGAATAGTTATAGACCTCATATCGACACGACTTATCGAGCTATTGGGGTCTGACGTTTACCACCCCTAGGCGAGATATGCGACATATCAGACGATCAGACCGGACTGTACGGTAGTGTTACTGGTTGGATATCACTGGAGTGTGAGCGGGCTTGCTCGATCTATGATCTGCTGCTCAATACCCGGGGTGGCCGTTACGTTTAGCAGACCGCTTGCGGCTTGTGGATGTTTGATATGATCATCATCCGCTGCCGGCGTATTGACGAGTCTTTAGAGTCCTACACAGAGGTTTCCTGGCTCAAGCGAAACGAAATAGGAGCGCATATGAGATATGTGCGGGACCGAGAATAATACGTGTATGTGATACCGCATTCCATTCTCGTGATAAATGTATCGATTGGTTGTATGCGATATAACCTAGTTATCGAATCAAGTATTGATTCGATAAGCCGATACATTGAATACTAGTCGGTTGTGTGCGACATGACCGGATCATTGAATCAAGTGTTGATTTAATGATTTAATGCATAATTATATATTTGATATATTACTTTGCACTAACTAGTATTGGTTCACTTTAAACGGATTTTCCTCACTTGGTTTGTGCACATTGTATATGTGATATACTTTTGTACACTTGTATATCATGTTTGATGATGCATGCTAACTTGTGTTTTGTGTAAAGTTTAAACCATGGTTATGTAATGGTTAGGGTTTTCATTTTCATATCTATTTATTTATTTGTTTATTCATTTGGAAAATGATAAGCATAATGCAAAATGGTGGCTTTATTTGGAAGCTTGTTGAAGCTTCCATGAAGACTTTGACCATTTTGTATTTTAGCTTAACCCTAACCATTGCATTGACCATGATTAATTCTCTACACATAACCATAGTTAGGATTATGATAAGTTTGGATATTCTTTTCATTTTTAAATAACTTATCATAACTTATCATCTTCTTCCTCTTCTTCTTCTCCATGAAGAAACCTTACTTCATCAATGGTGGATTGATGAAACAAGTGAGAAATCCAATTCTAAAGTCTACCCACTTCCTATTTCTTCATCCTCTACCTCTTTCCAAGTAGTAGAGTGTGTTCTCTTCACAAGTTTTTGGACTTGGTGAAGTCGGAGCTTGATTTAGCGATGCCTCGACGTAGATCATCTTCGGCACGTCGTCGATGACCTAGCCCGCTTCTTCTCCGATGAAGCCGACGCAAGAGCCCGGATTTCGGATTTGTACAGCGTAGATGACTTCTTCATGGAGCTATGAAGGTGGACAAACGGATCTACAAAGGTTGTATATCTGTATCCCTTAGTTAAGTGTTAACTAGTTAGCTTTTTCGCCTAGTTTTCTAGCAAACGATCCATACACTAGGGTTTCTCGGCACCATAATTTTTGAAATTGGCATGGTTGATGCCTTGTGAGATCTCTTGAGAGTGCCTAGGAACCCTACAACCTGTACACATGTCACCAGAGAACTGCTATCTGACGATATGTATAATACCAACTAGCAGGTTCCCGGTGAGTCCTGTCCGGTGTACTCATATCCCCCAATGAGCACCAGTATACATTTTAGGTGATCCAACTGACACCAGTGGCTTGTGAGACCGGCCAACCGCCCCTCGTCGGGGTCTCGACTGTATACACTAGTCTACTCCGGAGTATCGATGCCCTATCTCGAAACTCCCACGACTAGGGACCACAATTAAGGATATGCATATAAACCACCCAACTCTCACATATATGATCGCCATCATACTGTTGTAGTAAAGCAAGATCCTAAGGGCTCTATCAAAGTGTAACAGTGATCGGTCACCTGAACCTGTACACGACTGATAAAGGCAAACAGATAGCATACTATCATCTCGAGTAAGACTGTCCTACGGTATAGGTCCTCCGCAATCATTGCAAATCACGTGCCTACGATCCAATAATTGAATCTGAGGGAACTATATCCAACAGCTCTGTCGGGCTTCAGCCTGTGGGACTGATTCGTGGCCTCGAGTCCCCCTCTCGGGATGGGGAGGCCCTGCGTCTACAAGAAATATCATGACAATCAATATTAAGACAAAGTTGTATTGAAAAATCAAGGTTTAACGAAAATTGAAGTGTGATATATACCTCCGGCGACTAAAGCACGAGCCTGGGCCCGGGCAGCAGCACGAGCGGGGACGATAGTTCCTCCGGTGAGGAACAACCGGTGACCCGGATGTGGACGCATCTCCAACTAGAAAATAAACATCGATAAAATTACATGAAGTTCATGTTTATTCTTAAAGGATATGTAAAATGAATAAATATATATTTATTCAAACAAACCTGCAAACTGAGCGGAGGGTATGGAAGTGACGGGAGTGGCCCCTGCACCCGACGAGGACGCACCACCTATAATTAGACAATCAAGTATCAGATATATAAGTAATTGCAAAAAGAATGCGTATATCAATAATATAACATTCTAAATCAACATGTATACACTATAGGATATATAAACATACCCGCAGGTATATGATATATAACATACCTGGAGATGCGGGAGTGGCCTCTGTCCCTGATGTAAGTACGTAAGAGAAAAAAGAATGTATGTATATTTATGATATAGCATTCTAAATCAATATACATGCACTATATAATATATAAACATACCTGGAGGTGCGGGAGTGGCCTATGTCCCTGATGTGGACGCATCACCAACAGCTAGACAATCAAACATTGACAATATAAGTAATTTTGACATGAACATGCATGTATATTTATAATATTACATTCAAAATGAATATGCGTACAAATATACCTGGGAGGTGTGGCAAAGTCCACACGGAAGGAAGTATCCGAAAGGGTCTCCGATCGGGGTGCAAGACGGCCCTCTGAAGCTCCCTACGCAGCTCTCCGGGCGGCAGAACCGCTCTGCCTTTGCCTCTGCCTCTGCCGGTGGCCGCGGCTGGAGCTCCTGCTGCCCCTCGCTGCTCCAGTCATCGTCATCAAATCTAGATAAACGGTTCGTGGACGCATTAGACAATCATTACAAGTGTTGACTATATATGTATAGATCGTAAAATGTGAAGTAATTGAGCTAAACATCTTGAATCTGTCACGCCCCACCTCCAATACAGAGAGTATTGTCCGCTCTGGCCGAAGCCGCACGGTTTTGTCCTTCAGGGCGAACCGGACCCGGCCAGGGGCCACTTCCCAGAAGGTCACCCATCCAGAACTTCCCTGGCTCGAGTGCCGGTTCACTTAAAAGGCGCCTCTGTATTGAAGAGTGGTATCATTCCATTTATAGTACAGGTCTGCCCTCTTTCGGAATGTATTCCGAAGAGTCCCCATTGTTCTACAGTGGGTCCCACGGACTCAAGAGGTGGCCCCCGCCCACTTAACACGACACTTGGCGTGGCACTTTGTTCCGTGTGGCACTTTGCTCCGTGAGCAAGAACCGGGTTCCCGACATTCTCCCCACCTTTGAACAACGGTTCGTCCTCGAACCACAGACCTACTATTGAGAGACCAGCTCTGATACCATTCTGTCACGCCCCACCTCCAATACAGAGAGTATTGTCACTCTGGCCGAAGCCGCACGGTTTTGTCCTTCAGGGCGAACCGGACCCGGCCAGGGGCCACTTCCCAGAAGGTCACCCATCCCAGAACTTTCCTGGCTCGAGCACACTTAACTACGGAGTTCTCAAGCTCCTTTGTAGTGCCGGTTCACTTAAAAGGCGCCTCTGTATTGAAGAGTGGTATCATTCCATTTATAATACAGGTCTGCCCCTCTTTCGGAATGTATTCGAAGAGTCCCCATTGTTCTAACAGTGGGTCCCACGGACTCAAGAGGTGGCCCCCACGGATTCAAGAGGTGGCCCCCGCCCACTTAACACGACACTTAGCGTGGCACTTTGTTCCGTGTGGCACTTTGCTCCGTAAGCAAGAACCGGGTCCCGACAATTCTCCCCACCTTGAACAACGGTTCTGTCCTCGAACCACAGACCTACTATTGAGATACCAGCTCTGATACCATTCTGTCACGCCCCACCTCCAATACAGAGAGTATTGTCCGCTCTGGCCGAAGCCGCACGGTTTTGTCCTTAAGGGCGAACCGGACCCGGCCAGGGGCCACTTCCCAGAAGTCACCCCATCCCAGAACTTCCCTGGCTCGAGCACGCTTAACTACGAGTTCTCAAGCATCCTGTAGTGCCAGGTTCACTTAAAAGGCGCCTCTGTATTGAAGAGTGGTATCATTCCATTATAGTACAGGTCTGCCCTCTTTCGGAATGTATTCCGAAGAGTCCCATTGTTCTACAGTGGGTCCCACGGACTCAAGAGGTGGCCCCCACGGATTCAAGAGGTGGCCCCCGCCCACTTAACACGACACTTGGCGTGGCACTTTGTTCCGTGTGGTACTTACTCCGTGAGCAAGAACCGGGGTCCCGACAGAATCACTCTCTAATGATGCAGACAAGTTCGGATCGTGGATCTAACAAAATAAATTTTACGATAAATACATAACAATATAAGTTTAGATTAAAACTGATAGCATAACATGTTATTCAAATAACTTACATGATCTGCAACCCAATCGCAAAAATTATCTTGATGATATTTTTCCAATCGTTCATCGTTCAATCAGGATGCCCCTCACGTACATGTTAGTTATATGTATGCCCTAGAGGCCATTACTATATATAGGATGTATATTGTAGTGGATGCTTGGACATATATAGTGAGGACTTTCTTGCTCGACATGATAGTATGCTATCTGGTTGCTCTTTACCTTAACGTGTATACTGATTGTCTCTATGTTACATGCTGGTAAAGCCCTTAGGATGTGTACTTGACTACCTGGACTATGATGCGGATCATACTAGTGGGGACATGGTAGTCCATAAGTACATCCTTCAAAGTCCCTAGTCGTGGGTGTATCGAGACGGGGCATCGATATACCAGAGTAGACTAGCGTTATACCTTCTCGACCCATACAGATGGGCGATGGATGATCCCATATCCATTGGTGTTTGACATCAGAGATGATATAACGGGTGCTCAGTGGAGACTGGGTACACTGGACGGACTCGCCGAGAACTCCCAGATGGTATTATACCTTACGGTCAGATGGCAGTTCTCTGGTGACACTGGTACAGAGTAGTCTGTTGACCCCGAGATCGTCATAGAGTCTTGTGTGATTCCCACTGTGCTTTGATTTCCATCCTACCACGTCCAAAGAGGGCGTGCAAACGGTGGTTTTTGGGTACAGTCCCGATTCACATGGAGGCAATGAGCGATAGGAGGAGATTCGTCTCTCCCGGTATAGGGAGTTGATGTTTGCGCTGTGTTCGATTGGCTATAACCGAAATTCCCTGGCCAGGGTTGCTGAGATTTACTGTAAGAGTTACCAGTAGTTTCTCGAAGTGTTATAGACCTCATATCGACACGACTTATCGAGCTATTGGGGTCTGACGTTTACCACCCCTAGGCGAGATATGTGACATATCAGACGATCAGACCGGACTATACGGTAAGTGTTACTGGTTGGATTCACAGGAGTGTGAGCGGGCTTGCTCGTCAATCTTCTGATCGCTCAATACCCGGGTGGCCGTTACGTTTAGCAGACCGCTTGCGGCTTGTGGGTGTTTGATATGATCATCACCTGCTGCTGGCGTATTGACGAGTCTTTAGAGTCCTACACAGAGGTTTCCTGGCTCAAGCGAAACGAAATAGGAGCGCATATGAGATATTGCGGGACCTGAGAATTATACCAGTATGTGATACTGTATTCTATTTGTAGGGTTCCTAGGCACCCTAATGAGGTCTCACAAGGCATCGACCATCGCCAAATTAAAATTTTAACGGTGCCGAGAAAACCCGACTACGGATCGTTTGCTAGAAAACTAGGCGAAAAGATAACTAGTTAACACTTAACTAAAAGTTTAACGGAAATACAACCTTTGTAGATCCGTGTGCTTCCACCTCCATAGCTCCGCAACGAAGTCCTCTCCGCTGTCCAAATCAAATCGGGCTCTAACGTCGGCTTCGTCGGAGAATGGGCAAGCTAGGTCGTCGATGTCCATGCCGAAGATGATCTACGTCGAGCATCGCTAAATCAAGCTCGACTTCACCAAGTCAAGAAACTTGTGAAGAAACATACTCTACTACTTGGCAAGAGGTAGAGGATGAAGAAATAGGAAGTGGGTTAACTTTAGTTTTGGATTTCTCACTCTTTTCCAACAATCACCATTGATCGGAGCTTGGTTTTCTTCAAAGAAGAATGAAAAAGAATAAGAGCAAGAAGAGATAAGTATTATGATAAGTTAATTAGAAAATAGAAAATCAAAGAATACTTATCATCAACAACCATTGTCAAGTGTAGAGATTAAACTAGGTTAATGGAGTGGTTAGGGTTAAACATGAGACAAAATGGTCACTTTGGTCAAAGTCTTCATGAAGCTTCAACAAGCTTCCAAATAAAGCCACCATTTTGCTTTATGTTTATCATTTTCCAAAAATAAAAACAAATGAATAAATGAATAATCCTAACCATTACATAACCATGGTTTAAACTTTACACAAAACACAAGTTAGCATGCATCATCAAACATGATACATACAAGTGCACAAAAATATATCACATATACAATGTGCACAATCCAAGTGAGAAATCCGTTTAAAGTGAACCAATACTAGTTAGTGCAAAGTACATATCAAATAAATAATTATGCATTAAATCATTAAATCAACACTTGATTCAATGATCCGGTCATGTCGCACACAACCGACTAGTATTCAATGTATCGGCTTATCGAATCAACGCTTGAATCGATAACTAGGTTATATCGCATACAACCTTTCCGATACATTCATCGCAAGAATGGAATGCGGTATCACATACACGCATCATTCTCGGTCCCGCACATATCTCATATGCGCTCCTATTTCGTTTCGCTTGAGCCAGGAAACCTCTGTGTAGGACTCTAAAGACTCGTCAATACGCCGGCAGCAGATGATGATCATATCAAACACCCACAAGCCGCAAGCGGTCTGCTAAACGTAACGGCCACCCGGGTATTGAGCGATCTGAAGATCGACGAGCAAGCCCGCTCACACTCCAGTGAATCCGACCAGTAACACTTCCGTACAGTCCGGTCTGATCGTCTGATATGTCGCATATCTCGCCTAGGGGTGGTAAACGTCAGACCCCAATAGCTCGATAAGTCGTGTCGATATGAGGTCTATAACACTTCGAGAAACTACTGGTAACACTTACCAGTAAATCTCAGCAACCCTGGCCAGGGATTTCCTGTTATAGCCAATCGAACACAGCGCAACATCAATCCCCTATACCGGGAGAGACGAATCCCCTCCTATCGCTCATTGCCTCCATGTGACTCGGGACTGTACCCAAAAACCACCGTTTTGCACGCCCTCTTGGACGTGGTAAGATGGAAATCAAAGCACAGTGGGAACCACACAAGACTCTATGACGATCTCGGGTCAACAGACTACTCTGTACCAGTGTCACCAAAGAACTGCCATCTGACGTGTGAGGTATTATACCATCTGGGAGTTCTCGGCGAGTCCGTCCAGTGTACCCAGTCTCTACTGAGCACGCCGTATATCATCTCTGATGTCAAACACCAATGGATATGGGATCATCCATCGCCCATCTGTATGGGTCGAGAAGGTACACGCTAGTCTACTCTGGTATATCGATGCCCCGTCTCGATATACCCACGACTAGGAACTTTGAAGGATGTACTTATAGACTACCATGTCCCTACTAGTATGATCCGCATCATAGTCCAGGTAGTCAAGTACAGATCCTAAGGGATTTACAACATGTAACAGAGAGTTAAACAGTATACACGTTAAGGTAAGTTCAACCAGATAGCATACTATCATGTCGAGCAAGAAAGTCCTCCCTATATATGTCCCAGCATCCACTACAATATACATCCTATGTACAGTAATGGCCTCTAGGGCATACATATAACTAACAATCTCCCACTGCACTAGGGCCATCTGTAGCAGTGGTTGTAGTATCTCATACTCAACCATCCCATAAAAGTCTCTCTCTGGGAACAGGCCTTTGTGAGTGGATCCGCTGTGTTTTCCTCTGAGTCTACTCTCCTAACCTCGATCTCCCTGGAGATCAACCATCTCCATGATCAAGTGATTACTGCCTTAGTATATGTCTGGATCACTGATGGAGACCGGCGTTCCTTGGCATAAGCCACAACTCCATTGTCACACAATGGAAGGAACATAGTTCATCTCATGAACCAATATACACCCAAACCAGCCTCTTTGGTAGCATCTTAAGTAGCGATGTATCCTGCCTTTATCGTCTAGTATGCCACGGTATCTAGCTTGGAACTCTTCCAACATACCGTCCCTTTACTGAGGGTAAAGACAATGCCTGCGACTGACATTCAGTCGTCTTTATCACCCTGGAACCATTCCAGTGATTCTCCCCAGGATCGATTGATACCATCTCACTACAACTAGTGAGTTTCCTAACATCCAATTAGATCTATCTCATGGATCCAAATACCAGGATTTAGGAGGTATCACTTTGATCCTATATGAGAATCTTTGTGATATACGGAGATTGACCGAGCGTAGCATAGGAAACTCTTTCCTTATCAAGAGTATGTCATCCACGTACTCTACGAGGATCAGCACCATACTCCCTACTACCTTTTTGTTTATACAAGGTTCATCTACCATTTTGATGACGTCAACTTCTTTGACTAATCCATCAAAACAGATGTTCCAACTCCCGCGATGCCTGCTTTATCTATAAAGCATCTTGCACACGTTTCCGCTGCTCCCACTGTCTACGAAGCCCTATGGCTGTGTACTTATAGACACTCTCTTCTAAATCATCATTTAGAAAAGCAGTCAAGACACCCAACCACCAGATATCGTAGTCATGGTATGTAGCCGTGGACAAGTAGGATCTGGATGGACTTAAGCATAGGTACGGGAAAAGGTTTCATCATTATCCACGCCTGGTCAATGACGAAAACCTTTAACAAGTCTAGCTTTGAAAGTTCCAACTTTTCCATGTACACCAAGTAATCTTCTCAAGATATACTTGCTCCTGATGGGGATTTAACCCTTCAGATATAGCAACTAAAGTCCATACTTTGTCGGTGTATAAGGATTCCATCTCAGATCGATAAACATCCAGCCATTCTTACAGAGTCTCACTCCTGATGGCCAGCTCAAAACTAGTTGGGTCATCATCTCATGAGGCAATCCTCGCTCCCACTGTCATAGAGAACCGAAGTATCTCTCAGGTGGGTGAGGAACCCTACTAGATCGGCGTAGAGGTTGAGGTTCGTTGGTAACTATTGAATCCTTTGGTTGTTTCAAATCATCTTCTGTAGTTTGCATAGCTGGAACCTTTCCAGTTGTACATAACAGACCTTGCCTCGAGCTTGTCCGGATTTTGCTTTTAAACATAGGCCGGACAACCCCAAATCTTAACTAACTTAAGACATGGTTCTTCCCTTTCCATATCTCATATGGAGTGGTAGGCAACTGATTTGATTCGAACCTATTCAATAGGTATGCAGCTTCTCAAGTGCATAACCCCTAAAAGGAAATAGGTGACTCAGTAATACTCATCATAGAGCACATCATATCATATAGGGTGTGATTGCTCCGCCCCGATTATACCATCGTGCCATGGTGTATACGGAGGAGTAATGCTGAGAGACAATCTCATTCTCCTTTAGAATAGTCCCAGGATTTCCGTGCTCAAGTATTCTTCTCATTGATCACATCAAAGGACATAATACTTATACCCGTATTTTGGTTCTCTACTTCTAACTTATATATCTTTGAATATCTCAAAAGGTTCGTACTTGTGTTTCAACAGGAACATATGTCTGAATCTAAAGAGATCATCAGAGAATGTAATGAAGTACAAAGAACCGGTCTCGGCATGTGTAGACTGGGGACCTTTATACATCAACATGTATCATTCCAAGAGTTTACTAACTCTTTCTCTGTTTCAAATAAACAGAGCTAGTGTCATTATATCTTTGTGACATGACTGGCGAGTTTCACAAGATGTAAATTTAAACTAATTTAATATGCATCTTAATGTAACTCTAGCCAGTCGGGTCGCATTGATCTGACCTAGTCTACAATGCCTCAAGAAGAATTCGTTCATTTCTGAACTCTTCCTCTTGTGTGTGTTCTGTATACTAAGAACTGTAGTTTGATTTAGAACATCAATGCTTTTAGATAACGTGCCTGAACCGATCAACTTTTGATATAGGAAATGTTCAAAACATTATCCACAATACAAAATTTTATCGTTTCTTTACTAATAAAGAGACTGATATGATTTTGTATATCAGGTTCGGTATCTAATAACATTCGTTCAGAATCAATGTATTGGTAATACAGGGTGACAGTGACCAACAGACTTGGCTGCAACTCTTGCCCCGTTTTCTGCCTCATGAAACTTATCACCCGTTCTCAGTTCTCTACCTTTCTGTAGCCCTATGTAACAGATTACATATCTGGGATCCTGATCTGGGGGATCCTGATCTGGTATCACATACCCAGGACGGAAAGGATACTGAGAAACAGTTCTGTATAATGAACACACCCGAAGATGATGCATCATCATGCACTCTTTTCGTTTGGGCGGCACGGGAAATCTGGTATTCCCCAATTTCCTGCTCTGTCTTATAACAATTATAAGTTGGAGCGGGACCCAACGTTCCCCAGCTCAGTATAACAAGCGGGTTCGGTCAATATTCCGTATTATTATCTTGATTAAGGCGTGATGCGGTCGCTACCTGGAGAGAGAGAGAAGAAAACACTCAGCGTGCGCTCTGTCAAGAATAGATTGGTTATTATTTTATCTAATCAGGATGGCTCCCACTGCTTTTTATCAATCTTCCTTCAAACCCTAAATGGAAAGACTAGCCGGGATTAATTACACATTACAAGTTCGCCAATCTTTCAGCCAGGCCAGTTCGGTACTTTGAGGGAGGTCCCCCGTGCTTTTGCACGAACCTAATTAATGTAAACCTCGTTTTCCCAGAGGCGTAACCCCGTTGACACTTTTCTAGACACCTACTTGATCGGCTAATTGTAATGTATAAAACTCTCCCAGGAGTAACACTTACTCGCAGCGGGTACGGGATCCAACTATCTCATAGAAGGTATGCAATCTCATTGCAAATTTCAAACACTTGAAATTCCCGATAATATTTTGCCCCTAGCGTCCTATGACCTTGACGCAGGCCAACAAACCATAGTCCGCTAGTCAAGTTCAACCCGTCATTTCCTGATTGAATTAAACCCACCCGCACGACCTTTGACGCAGGCCACAAAGTCGCACGACTACCCTAATCCAATCACATCATATGCTTATTGCAGATAAGCACCAGTTAGCTACCGCAACACTACGCCTTGACGCAGGCCAACAAACGTAGCACGAATACTAACTACTACTTATCTGAAATGACGGAGGGCTAAGACAGGTTTTTCTGAAAACCTATTGCGTAATGAACTTGATATCGTTGTAGGATCGAATGAATTTTTGAAATGGAGTGTTTTTTAGGCTTTTCTAGTTTTACTAAAGGAGTCACTCCGGTGTAGGGATCGTCGGTCCTTTCCTCATCGAATAAGGTGCAGGATATATCACATATACCGCTGTGCAAAGTAAAAACTCTTAAAAGCAATCAAAAGACAAACCGAGTGTGTAGCATCTGCCAGTTATTGCTAAAGGAGTCACTCCCGGTGAAGGGATCTCGGTCCTTTCCTCATCGAATAAGGTGCAGGATATATCACATATACCGTTGTGCAAAGCAAGAACTGTAGCTACCTGTTTTATTTGAAATTCGATTCTACAACATCTTAGGTTTCTTATCTTTCATTAATCACATTAATGAAGTCCCATCATTTAAAATACCTAAACATCACAGATAGATATGACGTACACTTATGCCATCCGCATTCGCCTCGATGTCCTCTCGTGCACCGTTAGGTTAGGTAACTAACGACAGAGCAGGGCAGGGCTAGCGCGGGGTGTAAAACATAAGTAACGTTCTATATAATATATCATATATACTATATATTATATCCATCACAGAAACACATCACAGATATCGCAGCAGAATAAACATATGAAATATTGGATATACTAGGACGTCCGTGTTTTAATACGAGCCAGTATAAAACACGGATTCCACGGTCGTGATGAATAGCCAATCCCACACCCCTAGACCCCTACGAGAGCGGCAAGCAACCCTGCCAATTCTAGGGTTAGGAGACCCGGACTCGACTCCTCGAGTTGGTCTCCCACTGGACCCCAGAACCCGGTTACTTGTGCTCCCTCCTTGGGTCTATCCTAGTGCGGAAAAGTAAATAATATACAAGAGGTGACAACTTCCGCAACCTGGAAGCGCCCCAAATAAAAGAATATTACATACAAGTTTTTACATGAATGAAAATGAAAAACACTCATCTCACATAAAAACCCCCGGCTATTCAAAACACGACGATCCAATATAACATATCCAGCAACACATAACATCACATGTCATCAACGTAAGTAAATATGCGCATCCCAATTGTCGTTGACATATAGCAACGAAACCGGCGATATCACATATTACACTTACGGTCACAGAAAAGAAAGTGTAAAACTACAACAGTTGGAATCCGCAATCTGCATAGACATCGCATGCCTAATCAAAGGAATACCTTAGACATCACATGCCTAACAATTATAAACCCACGCATTTTAGTCTCTTTATCGAAAACACTTTTCAATACCAAGTCGGGCAATTCAACAAGATTCCCGACATCCTGATCGAATGCTCGTCGCAAACTTTAGTAGGCGGCCGCACCCCCGATATCGTCGACGAAGTGCACCAAGGCGGAACACCGCTACCGCGAGCACCCGGACGGATGCTTTCGGCGACGGGGTTCTCCTACAGTCACTTGGTCGGGGCTATGGAGTGAGGCTGTCTATTAAGTTTACCCGGCGAGTATCCGCGTACGCTACGTGATTGCGACGGACTTTTGATCACATCAAAATTCCGTGGCAACCGATCAAGTGAGACTAAGAGTGCTATGTTTATAACATTCATTCAGTTATCTCATAACTTTTTTTGAATTCCAATTATTGTATCACATTCCGGATAAATAGAAAATGTTAAACTTTCCGATCGTACAATCGAACACCCAAGTTTTCCCGATACAGATCAACACATGGAAATAAGTCTAGCAACATCAGTTCGTGCTCAGTACCAACGGTCCAGCCGTAAAAGGGTCAAGCCAAACGCCTCACATGTGGCACGCCGTACTGCCCCCAAACCCGAAGGTTCAAAGGGCAGTTCAAGACGGTCACATAATCGAGTTAAGGTTTGTTGTCTTCTAGAGGGACCATCGCGTTACTTGCACTACTTAGAACGTCGTTAAACTACGGAAAAATCCAACACTTGGAAATTTCCCGACAGGGGAAAAATTGGGTATTTATATCCGGTCGAACTTTTTAACATATTCTAAAATTTATCCGGAAAGCCACATAGACAAAATTTGATACCCCGATCGAAACACCGAATCCCCAAATCAACTCCAGAAAATTCAACTCTTGAAAAAATATTAAAAATTCCCAGAAGACTCAGCACTACAAGACATGAGTTACTGTGGAAGACACGTGCTGTAATTCAATACAGTGGCCGCGGAACCGCCGCGCATCCCATGGTGGGGGCCGCGGTTCCACGCCTCTGTTGTCGAATTACCATTACGTGCTTCACAGTTTCTCATGTAATTCCCTGCTGAATTTTTTGGAAATTTTTAATATGGAAAAATCCACTGTTTTCAAAAAAGTACAGAGAGCATAATCGGAATTGGGTTTCGGGTTCGTTCGGACTTCAAATTCCGTCTAGACTTTGCCTAAGGCTCTAGCTAGTCTCTGATACCACTGTAGGGTTCCTAGGCACCCTAATGAGGTCTCACAAGGCATCGACCATGCCAAATTAAAATTTTAACGGTGCCAAGAAACCCGACTACGGATCGTTTGCTAGAAAACTAGGCGAAAAGATAACTAGTTAACACTTAACTAAAAGTTTAACGGAAATACAAGCTTTGTAGATCCGGTGCTCCACCTCCATAGCTCCGCAACGAAGTCCTCTCCGCTGTCCAAATCAAATCCGGGCTCTAACGTCGGCTTCGTCGGAGAATGGGCAAGCTAGGTCGTCGATGTCCATGCCGAAGATGATCTACGTCGAGGCATCGCTAAATCAAGCTCCGACTTCACCAAGTCAAGAAACTTGTGAAGAAAACATACTCTACTACTTGGCAAGAGGTAGAGGATGAAGAAATAGGAAGTGGGTTAACTTTAGTTTTGGATTTCTCACTCTTTTCCAACAATCACCATTGATGGAGCTTGGTTTTCTTCAAAGAAGAATGAAGAAGAATAAGAGCAAGAAGAAGATAAGTATTATGATAAGTTAATTAGAAAATAGAAAATCAAAGAATACTTATCATCAACAACCATGGTCAAGTGTAGAGATTAAACTAGGGTTAATGGAGTGGTTAGGGTTAAACATGAGACAAAATGGTCACTTTGGTCAAAGTCTTCATGAAGCTTCAACAAGCTTCCAAATAAAGCCACCATTTTGCTTTATGTTTATCATTTTCCAAAATAAAAACAAATGAATAAATGAATAATCCTAACCATTACATAACCATGGTTTAAACTTTACACAAAACACAAGTTAGCATGCATCATCAAACATGATACATACAAGTGCACAAAAATATATCACATATACAATGTGCACAATCCAAGTGAGAAAATCCGTTTAAAGTGAACCAATACTAGTTAGTGCAAAGTAACATATCAAATATATAATTATGCATTAAATCATTAAATCAACACTTGATTCAATGATCCGGTCATGTCGCACACAACCGACTAGTATTCAATGTATCGGCTTATCGAATCAACGCTTGAATCGATAACTAGGTTATATCGCATACAACCTTTCCGATACATTCATCACAAGAATGGAATGCGGTATCACATACACGCATCATTCTCGGTCCCGCACATATCTCATATGCGCTCCTATTTCGTTTCGCTTGAGCCAGGAAACCTCTGTGTAGGACTCTAAAGACTCGTCAATACGCCGGCAGCAGATGATGATCATATCAAACACCCACAAGCCGCAAGCGGTCTGCTAAACGTAACGGCCATCCGGGTATTGAGCGATCTGAAGATCGACGAGCAAGCCCGCTCACACTCCAGTGAATCCGACCAGTAACACTTCCGTACAGTCCGGTCTGATCGTCTGATATGTCGCATATCTCGCCTAGGGGTGGTAAACGTCAGACCCCAATAGCTCGATAAGTCGTGTCGATATGAGGTCTATAACACTTCAAGAAACTACTGGTAACACTTACCAGTAAATCTCAGCAACCCTGGCTAGGGATTTCCTGTTATAGCCAATCGAACACAGCGCAACATCAACCCCCTATACCGGGAGAGACGAATCCCCTCCTATCGCTCATTGCCTCCATGTGACTCGGGACTGTACCCAAAAACCACCGTTTTGCACGCCCTCTTG
This sequence comes from Agapanthus africanus, assembly GCA_030015575.1. NCBI lineage: Eukaryota > Viridiplantae > Streptophyta > Magnoliopsida > Asparagales > Amaryllidaceae > Agapanthus > Agapanthus africanus. Next base: position 133,585,476 of record CM057343.1, read on the forward strand.
GACGTGGTAAGATGGAAATCAAAGCACAGTGGGAACCACACAAGACTCTATGACGATCTCGGGTCAACAGACTACTCTGTACCAGTGTCACCAGAGAACTGCTATCTGACGTGAGGTATAATACCATCTGGGAGTTCTCGGCGAGTCCGTCCAGTGTACCCAGTCTCTACTGAGCACCCGTATATCATCTCTGATGTCAAACACCAATGGATATGGGATCATCCATCGCCCATCTGTATGGGTCGAGAAGGTACACGCTAGTCTACTCTGGTATATCGATGCCCCGTCTCGATATACCCACGACTAGGGACTTTGAAGGATGTACTTATAGACTACCATGTCCCCACTAGTATGATCCGCATCATAGTCCAGGTAGTCAAGTACAGATCCTAAGGGCTTTACCAACATGTAACAGAGAGATAAACAGTATACACGTTAAGGTAAAGTTCAACCAGATAGCATACTATCATGTCGAGCAAGAAAGTCCTTCCTATATATGTCCCAGCATCCACTACAATATACATCCTATGTACAGTAATGGCCTCTAGGGCATACATATAACTAACACTATTCTCGCGATTTGTATCATTGGTCGGTTATATGTGATATAGCCGGGTTACCGAATCAAGTGTTGATTCGATACATTGATACACTTGATATTAGTCGGTTATATGCGATATGACCGGATCGTTAAATCAAGTGTTGATTTAATGATTTAATGTATAATTATATATATTTGATATATTACTTTGCATTAACTAGTATCTTTTCACTTTAAATGGATTTTCTCACTTGAAATACACAAGTTGTATATGTGATATACTTTTGTGCACTTGTTTGTATCATGTTTGATGATACATGCTAACTTGGGTTTGTGTAAAGACTTAAACCATGTTTAGTGAATAGTTAGGGTTTCATTTCACTTATTTATTTATCTATTCATTTTGGTTAAAAGATAAAAGAAAACAAAATGGTTTCTTTCATACATGAAGCTTCTTGATGCTTCATACATCTTTGACTAAAGTGACCATTTTGTCTTCATCTCCTAAACCTAACCATTCTACTAAACCTTAGTTAGTTCTCTACACTAAACCATGGTTGAAAATATGATAAGTATCATTTTATTTTCTATTTTAGATATACTTGTCATATTATCTTCTTCTTCTTCTTCTTCTTCAACAATGAAGAAAAGCTTGCTACCATTAATGGCAACTTGAGAAAACGAGTGAGAAATCCAATTCTAAAGCGAATCCACTTCCTATTTCTTCATCCTCTACCACTTGCCAAGTAGTATAGGGTGTTTTCTTCACAAGTTTCTTGACTTGGTGAAGTTGGAGCTTGATCTTGTGTTGCCTCGACGTAGATCATCTTCGGCATCGAAGTCGACGACCTAGCCCGATTATTTCTTCGATGAAACCACCGCGAGAGTCCGAGATCCGATGGGTACAGCGGAGGGACTTCATCACGGAGCTATGGAGGTGGAGGACCGGATCTACAAAGGTTGTATTTCTGTTCACTTAATAGTTAAGTTGTTAACTAGCGTATATTATCGCCTAATCTCTAGTCAACAATCCGTATTAGGGTTTGTAGGCACCGGAAATTTTTGAATTTGGCATGGTTGATGCCTTGTGAGACCTCATTAGTGTGCCTAGGAACCCTACAGTGGTATCAGAGCCTAGCTAGAGCTTTAGACGATGTGTTAACGAAGTTAAAACTCCGAACGAACCCGAAACATCCAAGTTTACCCCCTCTCTGTACATTTTTTCAAAACTCAATATTTTCTGAATTAAAAATACCTGAAAATAGAGCAGGGAAATATAAGAATTATGGTGCAAAACGAGCACCTAACTCTTCCAAACTGCCGCGGAACCGCGGCCATAGCATGCTTGGGCCGCGGATCCGCGGCCATAAAGAGAGATTGGGTAGTTATGTTTGCACAGTAATTCCTATATATAAAATTGCTATTTTATGGGTATTTTTAATCTGACTCAAGTGTTGAGTGTTCTGGGGTTTATTTGGTAATCGTCGATTCGATCGGGAATTTTAAATTCGTTATTGTTTTTCCGGGTAAATTTTAGAACATGTTAAAAAGTTCAACCGGATATAAATACCCACCTTTTCCCCTGTCGGGAAATTTCCAAGTGTTGGATCTTTCCATGGTTTAATAACGTTCTAAGTAGTGCAAGTAACGCGATGGACCCTCTAGAAGACAACAAACCTTAACTCGATTATGTGACCGTCTTCAACTGCCCTTTGAACCTTCGGGTTTGGGGCAGTACGGCGTGCCACATGTGAGGCGTTGGCTTGACCCTTCTACGGCTGGATCGTTGGTACTGAGGCATGAACTGGATGTTTTTAAACTTGTTTCATGTGTTGATCTGTTTTGGGAAAACTTGGGTGTTTGATTGTTCGATCGGAAAGTTTAACATTTTCTATTTATCTGGAATGGGATACAATACTTGGAATCCACAAGCAGTTATGAGATAACTGATATGAATGTTATAAACATAGCACTTTAGTCTCACTTGATCGGTTGCCACGGAATTTTGATGCGATCAAAAGTCCGTCGCAATCACGTAGCGTACACGGATACTCGCCGGGTAAACTTAATAGACAGCTGCACCCCTTAGCCTCGACCAAGTGACTGTAGGAGAACCCCGTCGCCGAAAGCATCCGTTCGGGTGCTCGCGGCAGCGGTGTTCCGCCTTGATGCACTTCGTCGATGGTATCGGGGGTGCGGCCGTCTACTAAAGTTTGCGACGAGCATTCGATCAGTTTTTCGGGAATCTTATTGAATTGCCCGACTTGATATTGAAAAGAGTTTTCGATAATGAGACTAAAATGCGGGGTTTATAATTGTTGGGCATGTGATGTCTAAGGAATTCATTTGGTCAGGCATGCGATGTCTGAGGAGGTTGCGGATTCCAACTGTTGTAGTTTTACACTTTCTTTTCTGTGACCGTAAGTGTAATATGTGATATCGCCGGTTTCGTTGCTATATGTCAACGACAATTAGGATGCGCATATTTACTTACGTTGATGACATGTGATGTTATGTGTTGCTGGATATGTTATATTGGATCGTCGTGTTTGAATAGCCGGGGGGTTTTATGTGAGATGAGTGTTTTTCATTTTCATTCATGTAAAAACTTGTATGTAATATTCTTTTATTGAGGCACTTCCAGGTTGCGGAAGATTTCACCCTTTTGTATATTATTTACTTTTCCGCACTAGGATAGACCCAAGGAGAAGGGCACAAGTAACCGGGTTCTGAAGTCCAGTGGGAGACCAACTCAAGGAGTCGAGTCCGGGTCTCCTAACTCTAGAATTGGTAGGGTTGCTTGCCGCTCTCGTAGGGGTCTAGGGATGTGGGTTTGGCTATTAATCGCGACCGTGGAATCCGTGTTTTATACTGGCTCGTATTGAAAACACGGACGTCCTAGTAGATCCAATATTTCATATGTTTCTTCTGCTGCGATATCTGTGATGTGATCATGTGATGTTCTGTGATAAATACTGTATATAGTATATATGATATATTATATAGGCGTTACTTATGTTTTATAACCGCGCTAGCCCTGCCCTGCTCTACCGTTAGTTACCTAACCTAACGGTGCACGAGGGGACATCGAGGCGAATGCGGATGGCATAAGTGTACGTCGTATTTATCTGTGATGTTTAGGTACTTAAATGATGGGACTTCATTAATATGATTAATGAAAGTAAAAGAAACCTAAGATGTTGTGGAATCGAATTTCAAAAATAAAACAGGTAGCTACAGTTCTTGCTTTGCACAGCGGTATATATGATATATCCTGCACCTTATACGATGAGGAAAGGGCCGATGATCCCTTCACCGGGAGTGACCCCTTTAGCAATAACTGGAAGATGCTACACACTCGGTTTTTCTTTTGATAGCTTCTTTAGTTTCTGCTTTGCACAGTGATATATATGATATATCCCGCACCTCATTCGATGAGGAAAGGGCCGACGATCCCTTCACCGGTAGTGACCCCTTTAGCAAAACTAGAAAAGCCTAAAAAACACTCCATTTTAAAATCATTTGATTCTACAACGATATCAAGTTCATTACGCAATAGGTTTTCAGAAAAACCTGTCGTAGCCCTCCGTCATTTCAGATAAGTCCTACTTAGTATTCGTGCTACGTTTGTTGACCTCCGTCAAGGCGTAGTGTGCGGTAGCTAACTAGTATTTATCTGCTTATGCATATGATGCAGATTGGATTAGGGTAGTCGTGCGGCCTTGTTGACCTCCGTCAAGGGTCGTGCGGGTGGGTTTAATTCGATCAAGAAATGACGGGTTGAACTTGACTAGTGGCCTATGGTTTGTTGACCTCCGTCAAGGTCATAGGACACTAGGGGCAAAATATTATCGGGAATTTCAAGTGTTGAAATTTGCAATGAGATTGCATACCTTCTAAGAGATAGTTGAATCCCGATACCCGCTGCGAGTAAGAGTTACTCCTGGGAGAGTTTTACACATTACAATTAGCCGATCAACTAGGTGTCTAGAAAGGTGTTAACGAGGTTACGTCTCTGGAAAAACGAGGTTTACATTAATTAGGTTCGTACGAAAGCACGGGGGACCTCCCTCAAAGTACCGACACTGGCCTGGCTGAAAGATTGGCGAACTTGTAGTGTGTAATTAATCCCGGCTAGTCTTTCCTTTTAGGGTTTGAAGGAAGATTTGATAAAAACAGTGGGAGCCATCCTGATTAGATAAAATAATAACCAATCTATTCTTGCAAGAGCGCACGCTGAGTGTTTTCTTCTCTCTCTCTCTCTCCAGGTAGCGACCTATCACGTCTTAATCAAGATAATAATATGGATATATTGACCGAACCCGCTTGTTATACCGAGCTGGGGAATGTTGGTCCCGCTCCCACTTATAATTGTTATAAGACAGAGCAGGAAATTGGGGAATACCAGAATTCCCGTGCCACCCAAACGAAGAAAGTGCATATGATGCATCTCCTTCGGGTGTGTTCATTACATAGAACTGTTTCTCTGTATTCTCTACGTCCTGGGTATTTAATACCAGATCAGGATCCCAGATATGTAATCTATTACATAGGGCTACAGAAAGGTAGAGAACTGAGAACGTGTGATAAGTTTCATGAGACAGAAAACGGGGCAAGTGTTGCAGCCAAGTCTGTTGGTCACTGTCACCCTGTATTACCAATACATTGATTCTGAACGAATGTTATTAGATACCGAACCTGATATACAAAATCATATCAGTCTCTTTATTAGCAAAGAAATGATATAATTTTGTATTGTTGGATAATGTTTTGAACATTTCTTATATCAAAAGTTGATCGGTTCAGGCACGTTATCTAAAAGCATTGATGTTCTAAATCAAACTACAGTTCTGAGTATACAGAACACACACAAGAGGAAGAGTTCAGAAATGAACGGATCCTTCTTGAGGTATTGTAGACTAGGTCATATCAATGCGACCCGACTAGCTGAAGTTACATTTAGATGCATATTTAAATCAGTTTGAATTTACATCTTGTGAAACTTGCCAGTCATGTCACAAAGATATAATGACACCAGCTCCGTTTACTGGAAACAGAGAAAGAGTTAGTGAACTCTTGGGATTGATACATGTTGATGTATAAAGGTCCCCAGTCTACACATGCCAAGACCGGTTCTTTGTACTTCATTACATTCTCTGATGATCTCTTTAGATTCAGACATATGTTCCCGTTGAAACACAAGTCCGAAACTTTTGAGATATTCACAGAATATAAGTTAGAAGTAGAGAACCAAAATGAGGGTATAAGTATTATGTCCTTTGATGCGATCAGGGAGGAGAATACTTGAGCACGGAATTCCTGGACTATTCTAAAGGAGAATGAGATTCTCTCTCAGTATTAATCCTCCGAATACACCATTGCACGATGGTATATCGGGGCGGAGCAGATACACCCTATTTGATATGGTGTGCTCTATGATGAGTACTACTGAGTTACCTTTTTTCCTTTTTGGGGGTTATGCACTTGGGAAGTTGCATACCTATTGAATAGGGTTCAAATCAAATCAGTTGCCTACCACTTCATATGTGATATGGAAAGGGAAGAGCCCATATCTTAAGTTAGTTAAGATTTGGGGTTGTCCAGCCTATGTCTGAAAAGCAAAATCCGGACAAACTCGAGGCAAGATCTGTTATGTACAACTGGAAAGGTTCCAGCTATGCAAACTACAACAGATGATTTGGTAGAACCAAAGGATTCAATAGATACCAACGAACCTCAGCCTCTCCGCCAATCTAGTAGGGTTTCTCACCCACCTGAGAGATACTTATGTTTCTCTATGACAGTGGGAGCGAGAATTGCATCATGAGATGATGACCCAACTAGTTTCGAGCAGGCCATCGAGAGTAGTGACTCTGTAAGAATGGCTGGATGCTTAGCGATCTGAGATGGAATCCATGTACACCAACAAAGTATGGACTTTGGTTGCTATATCTGAAGGGTTAAATCCCCCTCAGGAGCAAGTATATCTTGAGAAGATTACTTGGTGTACTTGGAAAAGTTGAGACTTTCAAAGCTAGACTTGTTAAAGGTTTGCATCATTGACCAGGTATGGATTTTGTTGAAACCTTTTCTAAGTAGCTATGCTTAAGTCCATCCGGATCCTACTTGCCACGGCTACATACCATGACTACGATATCTGGCGGTTGGGTGTCATGACTGCTTTTCTAAATGATGTTTTAGAAGAGAGAGTCTATAAGTACACAGTCAGAGGGCTTCGTAAACAGTGAAAGCAGCGGAAACGTGTACAAGATGCTTTATAGGATAAAGCAGGCATCGCGGAGTTGGAACATCTGTTTTGATGTAGTAGTCAAATAGTTTGACTTCATCAAAATGGTAGATGAACCTTGTATATACAAAAAGGTAGTAGGGAGTATGGTGATGATCCTCGTAGAGTACGTGGATGACATACTCTTGATAGGGAAGGAGTTTCCTATGCTACGCTCGATCAATCTCCGCTTATCACTATGATTCTCCACATAGGATCAAACTGATACCTATTAAATCCTAAGTTTTGGATCTATGAGATAGATCTAAATGGATGTTAGGATTCTCACTAGTTGTAGTAAGATGGTATCAATTGGTCCTGGGGAGAATCACTGGAAGTGTTCCAGGGTGATAAGGACGACTGAAAGTCAGTCACAGGCATTGTCTTTACCCTCAGTAAAAGGACGGTATGTTAGAAGAGTTCCAAGCTAGATACCGTGGCTAACTAGACGATAAAGGCAGGATACATCGCTACTTAAGATGCTACCAAAGAGGATGTTTGGGTGTATATTAGTTCATGAGATGAACTACGTTCCTACCATTGTGAGACAATGGAGTTGTGGCTTATGCCAAGGAACGCCGGTCCCATCAGTGATCCAGACATATTCTAAGGCAGTGTCACCTGATCATGGAGATGGTTGATCTCCAAGGGATCAAGGTCAGGAGAGTAGACTCAGAGGACAACACGGCGGATACACTCACAAAGGCCTTTTCCCAGAGAGAGACTTTCATGGGATGGTTGAGTATGAGATACTACAACCACTGCTATAAGATGGCCCTAGTGCAAGTAGGAGATTGTTAGTTATATGTATGCCCTAGAGGCCATTACTATACATAGGATGTATATTGTAGTGGATGCTTGGACATATATAGGGAGGACTTTCTTGCTCGACATGATAGTATGCTATCTGGTTGCTCTTTACCTTAACGTGTATACTGATTGTCTCTCTGTTACATACTAGTGGGGACATGGTAGTCCATAAGTACATCCTTCAAAGTCCCTAGTCGTAGGTGTATCGAGACGGGGCATCGATATACCAGAGTAGACTAGCGTATACCTTCTCGACCCATACAGATGGGTGATGGATGATCCCATATCCATTGGTGTTTGACATCAGAGATGATATACGGGTGCTCAGTGGAGACTGGGTACACTGGACGAACTCGCCGAGAACTCCCAGATGGTATTATACCTTACGTCAAATGGCAGTTCTCTGGTGACACTGGTACAGAGTAGTCTGTTGACCCGAGATCGTCATAGAGTCTTGTGTGATTCCCACTGTGCTTTGATTTCCATCCTACCACGTCCAAGAGGGCGTGCAAAACGGTGGTTTTTGGGTACAGTCCCGATTCACATGGAGGCAATGAGCGATAGGAGGGGATTCGTCTCTCCCGGTATAGGGAGTTGATGTTGCGCTGTGTTCGATTGGCTATAACCGGAAATCCCTGGCCAGGGTTGCTGAGATTTACTGGTAAGTGTTACCAGTAGTTTCTCGAACTGTTATAGACCTCATATCGACACGACTTATCGAGCTATTGGGGTCTAACGTTTACCACCCGTAGGCGAGATATGCGACATATCAGACGATCAGACCGGACTGTACGGTAAGTGTCACTGGTTGGATTCAGAGGAGTGTGAGCGGGCTTGCTCGTCGATCTTCTGATCGCTCAATACCCGGGTGGCCGTTACATTTAGCAGACCGCTTGCGGCTTGTGGGTGTTTGATATGATCATCACCTGCTGCCGGCGTATTGACGAGTCTTTAGAGTCCTACACAGAGGTTTCCTGGCTCAATAGGAGCGCATATGAGATATGTGCGGGACCGAGAATTATACCAGTATGTGATACTGTATTCTATTCTCGCGATTTGTATCATTGGTCGGTTATATGTGATATAGCCGGGTTACCGAATCAAGTGTTGATTCGATACATTGATACACTTGATATTAGTCGGTTATATGCGATATGACCGGATCGTTAAATCAAGTGTTGATTTAATGATTTAATATATAATTATATATATTTGATATATTACTTTGCATTAAATAGTATTTGTTCACTTTAAATGGATTTTCTCACTTGAAATACACAAGTTGTATATGTGATATACTTTTGTGCACTTGTTTGTATCATGTTTGATGATACATGCTAACTTGGGTTTGTGTAAAGACTTAAACCATGTTTAGTGAATGGTTAGGGTTTCATTTCACTTATTTATTTATCTATTCATTTTGGTTAAAAGATAAAAGAAAACAAAATGGTTGCTTTCATACATGAAGATTCTTGATGCTTCATACATCTTTGACTAAAGTGACCATTTTGTCTTCATCTCCTAAACCTAACCATTCTACTAAACCTTAGTTAGTTCTCTACACTAAACCATGGTTGAAAATATGATAAGTATCATTTTATTTTCTATTTTAGATGTACTTATCATATTATCTTCTTCTTCTTCTTCTTCTTCAACAATGAAGAAAAGCTTGCTACCATTAATGGCAACTTGAGAAAAAGAGTGAGAAATCCAATTCTAAAGCGAACCCACTTCCTATTTCTTCATCCTCTACCACTTGCCAAGTAGTATAGGGTGTTTTCTTCACAAGTTTCTTGACTTGGTGAAGTTGGAGCTTGATCTTGTGTTGCCTCGACGTAGATCATCTTCGGCATCGAAGTCGACGACCTAGCCCGATCATTTCTTCGATGAAACCACCGCGAGAGTCCGGGATCCGATGGGTACAGCGGAGGGACTTCATCACGGAGCTATGGAGGTGAAGGACTTGATCTACAAAGGTTGTATTTCCATTCACTTAATAGTTAAGTTGTTAACTAGCTTATATTATCGCCTAATCTCTAGTCAACGATCCGTATTAAGGTTTGTAGGCACCGGAAATTTTTGAATTTGGCATGGTTGATGCCTTGTGAGACCTCATTAGTGTGCCTAGGAACCCTACAGTACCTCGTTTAAAATGAATTCTGTTTTCGACAATAAATTATGACATTAATATTATATCATTTCATACACACACAAACACAAATATAACAATTAATCCAAAAAAAACTTACTTTCTAATTTTTTCAAGACATGCGCAATTAAGCAAGATAAACCGGTATATCTTGTTGATAAACATAGTGTCTACCCTTTTATAATCGGATTTATCATATGGCCCGTCTTGAATTCTTCGAGGCCGGTTAAGTCTCGTCTTAATGTTCTCATCCAGATAGCGGGAACAAAATATGGTTACTTCATCAAGAAGATAACCTTGCATGATAGAACTCTCTGGTCAATTTCTATTGCGTACATACTTTTTAAGAGTGTAGAGGTACCTAAAGAAAATATGTTGAATAAATAAATACGGGCATACAGGACAACAATAATTTTAAAAATTGCGTGAAACGAAAAATTCCGCGTACCTCTCGACGGGATATATCCATCGATATTGTACCGGTCCGGCTAACTTAGCCTCAGTTGCAAGATGAACCGTCAGGTGTATTATGATATCGAAGAATGACGGTGGGAAAATACGCTCAAACTTGCAAAGTATCAACGCAATAGAATTTTCTAGTTTATCCAGCGTTACAACATCCAGTGTTTTAGTGCATAACTCTCTGAAAAAACAACATAGCTCGTTGATTACTAGACCAACCGATTCGGGGAGAAAAGTCCTGAGGACTAATGGAAGAAGGTGCTCCATGATAACATGGTGATCATGACTTTTCAGCCCATCAATCTTACCTTTCACAATTTTTATCTTCTTGCTGAATGATCCTGAGAAACCTGTGGGAACTCTCAAATCATGCAACACCTGCAGAAATCTTTTCCTCTCCGGTTGTGACATATGATAAGCGGCATTGGGAAGTACAAACTTTTCTGGTTTACCCGCTACCGGTTTAGGATGCAATTCATTTCTTATTTCCCAGTCCTGTAGATCCATCCGAGTATTGAGGTTGTCTTTCGATTTCCCGTCTTTACAAAGAAGCAAGTTGAGTATGTTCTCGGATACTCCCTTCTCTATATGCATGACGTCCAGACAATGACGCACTAAATTTGTTGACCAGTACAGAAGCTCGAAGAAAATACTTAACTTGATCCAGAATGGTGGTTTGACCTGTTTTGTCGGATCCATCCCGAAGGTCACATTATTGTAACCATCCCACTGAGCAGTCACGTCCTCTCCGGACAATGGGGTTGGAGGTCCAAGAAGCTCCTGATGACCATCAAAGTGAACAGCGTCTAACCTGTAGGGGTGGTCTAGAGGCAGGAAACGTCGATGGCCGCAATAACAAACCTTTCTGCTAAAATTCAAGAATTTCGATGTTGTGTGTTGATGGCAATGAGGACATGCTTTGTGACCATGTACAGACCAACCTGATAGCATTCCATACGCAGGAAACTCATTAATTATCCACATTAAAGCCGCACGCAGTATGAAGGTTGTATTTGTGTTTGCATCGTAAGTCTCTACACCATCAATGAACAAAGATTTTAACTCCTCGATCAGAGGTCGGAGATAGACGTCGATATTGTTTCCCGGTGAGTTTGGTCCGTCGATAAGAAGAGGCATCATAAAGTATGATTGGTCCATAGCCAACCAAGACGACAGATTATAAATTATCATTACAACGGGCCATGTGCTGTGGCTTCCAGCCATATAGTTGAATGGGCAGAAGTCATCACTAGCCAGTCCGAGCCTGACATTGCGAGGATCGCTACTGAATATTGCATGCATCCTATCGAAATCCTTCCATGCCGGTGAATCTCTTGGATGGCTCATTTTTCCATCTTCACTTGGAGGAGCACGGTGATGCCAAATCATTGCCTCGGCTGTTTTCTTGCACCTGAATAGCCTCTGCAGCCTCTGTGTTATGGGAAAGTATCGTGCTATCTTGACAGGTATATCGGGCTTCTTATCAGAATCTTTCGGCTTATACCTGGCCTCTCCGCATGTTGGATACTCTTTCAAATCTGAATTCTCTTTCTGGTACAACACGCAATTTTAGGACATGCTTGAATCTTCACACACTTCAGACCTAAATCAGACATCATCTTTTGGGCTCCATACCAGCTGTCGGGCATGTTATTTCCCAGGGGCATAGAATCTTTAAAGAACGAAAGAAGCATTGTGAATTACTTGTTGATCCATCCATTTAGGCACTTAATCTGGAAAAGTTGGACGAACCATGAGAGGGTGGAATACTTTGCATTCTCATAAATTGGATTTCTAGCATCATTCATGAAATTTTCATATTTATCCGCACGCGGTCCTTGACCGAAATGAATGTCATCTTCGGTACGAATAGATTCACCTAGGGCAGCCTCTACCATATCCTCCATTTCTTCTGATGGAAAGAAATTACTGTCTTCTTCTTCTGCCGCATTACCGTCTTCTCCTTCTTCTCCTGCCGCATTATTGTCTTCTCCTTCTTCTTCTGCCGCATTACTGTGTTCTTCTCCTTCCCCGTGATATAGCCAAGTTGTATAAAGTCTAGTAAAACCATATTTTACGATATGAAGCTCTGCCAATTCTACCTTCTGCCAGTACTTATTCCCACATCTATCACACGGGCAGAGAATATTCTCTATCACGATCTTATTATGTGCGCGTGCAAATTCAATAAAAGCCGCAACTCCTGCGACAAACTTAGGTTGCAAACGTTGTTGCCAATCCACATACATCCAATCCTTAACTCTGACGTACTCATGGACCATGTTAGACTGTATAACATATAAATTATAGGTTATGATGACTATATTGAGAAATCTAAGAACAGGAGGGTTACTGACAAAGGAGAAAATCTGTGTATATGCTTTGTGTGTGCGTTTGTCGTTGAAAAGAATAAATTATCGATAATCAAAGTTAGATTTGAGGATACTCATGTATGAGAATATGAAAGTTTCATATTATCATCGAGTATCATATATTGGTTTTAACTTGAACATCTTGAATCACTCTCTAATGATGCGTTTGTTGTGTATTCATGTTGTATGTGTGTGTTTCGGCTGTCGGGGGTAAGGCTTCTATCCCATTAAGAATGTATAGAGCGAACACACATTCACTTGTGATTTCAACCGTTTCGAGTAAATTTCCGCAGCACCTTCCCGCTATTCTCCGAGTACACTGTAATAGAATAGATAATCATTTCAAAGCTGTGAAACAACGTTGAAATGAACATCTAATCTGTCTTTGTACATGGAGAACCAGCGGAAAGGTACCGACGAAATATCTCGAAACGGATGAAAACACAAGTGAATGAAGGTGTTTGCTTTATACATTCCTAACTTGTCCACACGGGACAAATCTATCAGTTATCATACGATTGAATCTTCTCGTCACATAGACTACACGACGGTTGTTAGTATCGAGCTATACCGTCCGATATTTAACAACCTTCGTATAGTTATATGTCACGACGAACATCGAACGTATGTTAACCGATAGACGGGGACTAAGTGGCGCTTTGAGTCTCATATATGAGTATCGACGAGAATATGAAAGTTTCATATTATCATCGAGTATCATATATTGGTTTTAACTTGAACATCTTGAATCACTCTCTAATGATGCGTTTGTTGTGCATTCTTGTTGTATGTGTGCGTTTCGGCTGTCAGGGGTAAGGTTTCTATCCCATTAAGAATGTATAGAGCGAACACCCATTCGCTTGTGCTTTCAACCGTTTCGAGTAAATTTCGGCAGCACCTCCCCGCTGTTCTCCGAGTACACTGTAATAGAATAGATAATCATTTCAAAGCTGTGAAACAACGTTGAAATGAACATCTAATCTATCTTTCTACATGGAGAACCAGCGGAAAAGTACCGACGAAATATCTCGAAACGGATGAAAACACAAGTGAATGAAGGTGTTTGCTTTATACATTCCTAACTTGTCCACACGGGAGAAATCTATCGGTTATCATACGATTGAATCTTCTCGCTACATAGACTACACGACGGTTGTTAGTATCGAGCTATACCGTCCGATATTTAACAACCTTCGTATAGTTCTATGTCACGACGAACATCGAACGTATGTTAACCGATAGACGGGGACTAAGTGGCGTTTTGAGTTTCATATATGAGTATCGATGAGAATATGAAAGTTTCATATTATCATCGAGTATCATATATTGGTTTTAACTTGAACATCTTGAATCACTCTCTAATGATGCGTTTGTTGTGTATTCTTGTTGTATGTGTATGTTTCGGCTGTCGGGGGTAAGTCTTCTATCCCATTAAGAATGTATAGAGCGAACACCCATTCTCTTGTGCTTTCAACCGTTTCGAGTAAATTTCGGCAGCACATCCCCGCTGTTCTCCGAGTACACTATAATAGAATAGATAATCATTTCAAAGCTGTGAAACAACGTTGAAATGAACATCTAATCTATCTTTGTACATGGAGAACCAGCGGAAAAGTACCGACGAAATGTCTTAAAACGGATGAAAACACAAGTGAATGAAGGTGTTTGCTTTATACATTCCTAACTTGTCCACACGGGACAACTCTATCGGTTATCATACGATTGAATATTCTCGTCACATAAACTACACGACGGTTGTTAGTATCGAGCTATACCGTCCGATATTTAACAACCTTCGTATAGTTCTATGTCACGATGAATATCGAACATATGTTAACCGATAGACGGGGATTAAGTGGCGCTTTGAGTTTCATATATGAGTATCGATGAGAATATGAAAGTTTCATATTATCATCGAATATCATATATTGGTTTTAACTTGAAAAACGTGCCGTTGAAACAAATTATTGTTCTCCACCTTGCACTCTCTTAACAATGGTACATGCATTAAATAACATGTAAGAGCTATCTATAACAACTCTAAATTTTCACCTGTTAGGTTCAACAAAAAGGTTTTTGATGTAACAAACACAACCTTCCTCAATTTTTTTGAAGACATAAATCAAGGATAAAATAGATTTCAGATGGTGATAAAAATACTAAATTCTTTCATTGTTGGGTTAATGTCAGAAGATGTCAAAACAGAATTACAAAGTTGCAAAATGTAGAAGGCATTTGTTTTGAAGAGCATAAACAGATTGTTCATATGGCAACTTCTCATTTTGAAAAAGCTTTTACTTCACAAAATATAAATGCAGAATTTGATTGCAGACATATCATTTCTAATATGATTTCAGATGTTGAAAATAAAATACTTAATGATATTCCTTTTATTGAAGAGCTACACAGTTGTATTAAGAATATGGATCCAAATAGTGCTCTTGGTCCTGATGGGTGCTCTGATAAGTTCTATTTGGCTGCATGGCAGATTATTAGTGAAGATCTTTTAGAAGCTGGGAAATATTATTTCAAACATAAAGAGGTGACCAAGGTTGTTAATTCTACTCTCGTTTGTCTTATTCCCAAAAAGGCAAATTGTCGCTCCATCATCAATTATGGACCTATAAACCTTTGTAATTTTCTATACAAAATTTTCATTATCCCCAACCCTAGCCCCAGCCTAGCCCCAGCCGAACCCCAATCCTAACCCTAATCCTAACCCCAACCCCAGCCCCAGCCCCAGCCAAACCCCAACCCTAACCCTAACCCCATCCGAACCCCAACCCCCACACCAAACCCCAACCGAACCCTAACCCTAACCCCAACCGATGCCTAACCCTAACCCTCATCGGTACCCAAACCCTGAACCCTAGCCCTAAAATCATCAAAATTATGTTTAATTGGAGATTTACTAACCTGTAGGCGGTGGAAGAGACGTCGGAGAAGCTCGATCGGTGGTCGACGACACGCGCAATCGGCGACGAGGAAGAACGAGGGCGGTGGCGACGACGAGAAAACTGCAGACGCGCGAATGAGAATTTTGGGAACGCGCGAGGGAGATCGAGGCGTAGGGAATTTCTGTGCCTTTTTTTATTAAATTCCCATTTAGATGCCCCTACGGATTAGTCCGTAGGTCATTGGTTTGCGGCTCCATAGGGCCAAACAACAAATTACGATTTAATATTTTTAAATTAAAACGTCGGGTACCGTAGGGACAACCATTGGGCCCTACGGATTAGTCCATAGGGGAAACAAACATCTGCCCCTACGGATTCCATTATCCGTAGGGGCATCCCCATATTGTAGTAGTGTTTTTTATAGCTGCTTTTATTTCAGCCATCTTGTCTTCCTTCTCTATTCTAGACCACCATTTGATTAAAAACTTTCTGGTGAGGATCGGGATATTCCCCTCATCAAATTCAGCCGCCAAAGTCCATTATAAAATATAGGGAACTTCGTTTTCGATGAAATAGTATAACATGCATTCATCCTTTTTTATCATCTGCGCATCCATATTATGGAACAACGGATGAGATTCCATTCAAGACATGAATAACTTAAAAACTTCTGTTGGCAAGATTTTTAACTCCACACCAAATTTCCTCCACTAGTGTAAAAACCAGGTAGGCATTCCTGATTTTATTATCCCAGGTCTGATCATGATGAACCACAAATATTTTTTATTCGGGTTTTCATAGCACATGAAATTATTAAAGGCATGGATATAACCCAAGACCCGAAAATATTCGCTCGTGATCAGCACTTAAATCACGCCGCGTCTAAAGGCGTAACGTAAAATAAGTAAGCCGAAGCCCAGAAAATATAAACCTTTTTAAAGAAAATAAAAGAGGTGAAGTTTTGAAATAAAGGTATAATGAAATCAATGTTTTCTTAAATGCATAGATAATGGAACATGAAAAATGCAAGTGGATTTACTAGTTGAAAAACATGTTTCGTCTTTTAAAAATTTGGGCAGCACCACCTTTGTATATTTTGATCTAAAACCACATATACATAACAACAATAAAGGCATCCCCAAGTGGGAGCTAGCTCTTCGCCAACCGGCGGATTCACAACCACGCAAGTCATAAAACAGGTATACGACGCCCAACGGCGAAGATCAACACAAAATATAATGAAATAAGCAAGACATCAACTCACCAAGCGAACATATAACCCATCGCTCTAAGTCTCGCAACCACAGTCTTTCTAAGTCTTACTACATATACAAATACTAGTTTTGATTGATGGAGTTAACTAGATACAACAGAATAGTAAATACAAGAGGGGTACGATCCAACATGTACCACCTACCAAAACAAATCACCCGAAAGCAAGCTGTGTGCCAGCAATGCCGCTACTGATCCATGCGACCTGCAAGAACTGTGGCACAACGGGGGTGAGTTTCCAACTCGTGAGTAGAAAACATCATCAGGTAGAAATCGAAATAAACAACGATTACTATGTCAACTATATCGTAAAGGTAATACTATGATATCTAGGGTGACTGTATCTGCATCTACGCCAACAATAATCAATGCCTATAAGCATGTGGATATCATCCAACTATATAATCAATGCCTGTATGCATGTGGATCTCGTCCACGTGTTCAACAACATCATGCATGCAAATATCATGAAAGCATATGCATGTAAATATGAGGATATCAATCAATGTGTGTCCATCAACGACACATCTAAATCATGGAAACTGAGTGTCCAACATTGACACTCGAAACATCATGAAACTCGTGTCGAACATCGATACGTAAACCCTCATATCTCGGGCTCCGTCAGTCCGGATCGGCCTACGGGCTCCGTCTGGGGGATTGGCCCTTGGGCTCCGGCAGAAAGGATCGGCCCATATCCATCTCTCGACTCCGGTCGGTATCCTCCGGATAACCGCCGGGTCCAACCAATCACCGGTAGGTAGTAGTCCCTCTGCCAGGCTCATTGTCTACTGCACAACCTTCCATTCTTGCCCCGGAGTACCATACCGGGTCCACCATGAACCCGCAAACGGATCATCCAACACCTCGAATCGGGTTTCACATATCACACGTCTCAGAATCGAGAAAACGCATGGTGGACTTTCTGAAATATCATATCAAGTGAAACCGGGTTTTTAAAACAATACATACTTTCTTTTGAAATAACCACGGTTCTCAAATCCAGAAATCTCATGAAAACAACATATCTCAATGCGTATAATCATAAAGCATGATGTATGCGACATATAACAGAATGTAAACATATCCGTATATCATGCAACATGGAACAGTGATGTGAGTATGGGCATATCATCATAATGTGAGCATAGCAATATAATAGCATGATGTAGCAATTCTACTGTGGGAGTGACATAGCAATTATCGATGATGAAGTGTGTGAGCCGGCCAATCTATGTAAGTGTAACATACGCATCATCGATAATGGTGTAGGTGTACTAGCACAGTTATATATAATGCAAATGAGAATGACATGAACGTAGCCTAAGGTACATTGTAAACGAAATGCTATAAGCATACGCATCTAATCTAACATCTATACACGAACCATACGATCAGTTTTTAAAGATGCGAATCGTAGTTTTGAAAGTAGGGGCTATGGTGTTTTTAAGGAAAAGACATCATTTGAAAATCTGTAACGTCCCTCAAGGTATCTATTTAAGAGATGCATACGATTCTTCAGTTTGGAAATATGTATGGTTTGGATGACACATTTACGTCGGCTATTTAGTCTAATAATATCCAATACAGCAATATCATCGAAAATCATCCTCAAATCACGAGCGCGGATCATCCATCCGATAACTCACATCGCGTACGGTAATCCTTCATACGGTGACATTTAACGAATATAGGGATCTATCGACCTATACGACAATGAGGGTACGAATCTCAAGTCTCGTACGGCATATCACTCATTTTTCTCATAAAATGGATATATCTCAAGCCACATCCGTATCAAATCTCATATCCTGTTATTTTGCATAAATGTCATATCTTATTGTATATAACGTTCTCATAACATGCCACTATAATTCTTATATCAATCGTATCCGCTCGTATCATCTTATATCATCATATTGATATCTCAAATCTCGTCATCACATATTAATCATATCATATCACTTCTAACTATCTTTTTAACAATATCCCTAGTTTCCTAATATAGGTTTCCTTAACCATATCCTATATATCGGTTTCCATCAAAATTTGCGGGGGTGCTATACGTCATCCACCCTACTTCTCCCGTAGATATAGATCTACTCACCTTGATCCTTACTTGCCGAAGTCGATGACGCTATGCTCCATCGTCTCGGAATCTACGTGAAGGTGCCTACAAAAAAATACATAGTCGCAATGCTACTAACATCAAGTCCGGAAAACCAATACGGCATACGGTGCGCTTATAGGTTAGAACCTATAGCCTACGCATGCAAAAACAACCAACAATTCCTTGTTGTTGACGTACAAACGCTCAACAATAAAATACAAATCCAAATATCAAAACCAAGCATTCAAAACTCGGAAAACATAGCCAAAAACACCCCAATATACTCCCAGATTTTTCTCATTTTACATTGGGACAAAACTACTAAGTATAGAGAGTTGTATATGGAGTATGTGAGCTACTGGACCAACCTAGACACCAGATACCAAAATTTGGCCGGCCACACTGCCTAAAAATCCGGCCAGCTCGGCCTAACCTTCTCTGTTGGTGTTCGTCTCCTCAGGGTGGTCTCCTAGTGTCTTAAATAGGTCTCTGGTATTGTTTGTTTTTCTCAAAAACTTCCCGGGTTGCTCCAGATTCCCTGTAGGCCACTAAATGTCATAAAACCGACATGGGTAATTTCCTAAGTCCGTATTTTGGGTTCTATACTCATTTCCAGGTCTTGAAATAAATCCTTAAGATCTTAAAACATTCACTACACCTCATGATTCTACACAAACACCTAAACCCTTCTCTTGAATTTTCCAAACATCATATATCCTAACCAAATCACATTCTAAACTAACCTAGGGTGCAAGAAACTAAAACTAATCTAAATGAAAGGAATTATAACTCATTTGGTCAACTCAAGAAAAACCCTAGCTTCCCAAAGTCTTCAAAATCTAACTTTGCTTGGTCCAATGTGTTGAGGATGAGGTGGGGATCAACTTTTGTGAAGGGAGTATATGGTTTTGATGAAGATTTTGAGATGGGTCATGAAGGTAGAATGAGGGAGCTTGAAGATGAAGAAGGAGAAGAAAAATGATGGGGGAAAATGAATGAGGCAGCCCTCTCTCTCTCTCTCTCTCTCTTCTTATTCTCACCCTCTCACACTCATGTCTCACTCTCTCTCTCTCTCCAATCATTCTCCTTTTAACCCCTTTCTCCTTTTCTCACAAAAATACACATAATACCCATAAAACAACACAAATGCAACAATATGCAACAAAATGCAACATGATATGGTGCACTAGCCATGGGAAAAAGTAGAAACACGGATTTGGCCTAATCGCGATTAGTAGTGCACTAATCAAGTTTTTATTTAAACTATATATAATTAATTATAAAAATGCCAAATCCATTAAATATATTTTTAAATGAATAAATCATTTTAATCTCCAATTATTTCACAATTATTGGTATATATTTATACCATTTTACGAAAACCCCAATTTCGCAAATCGGGTAGTTTTCGCGAAATATATTATTTTAATATTAAATTCCAAAAATGATATTTTATATTTTCTGAAATGTTACATGATTGGGTGTGAATTTTATCACCCTTCCTAGGCCCCAAAATTCACAAACTGAGCATAAGCATTCACCTTTCATTAACTAAAAAAGATCTAGACTAAAGAACCCTAAAGACATTCACACTCAATTAGGATAAGAGAAGGTCGCAGGTATTCTATCGTTTATCCACATAATCTTGGGGTGTCTAGGCAAGCGTTTAGAGACAAAAGTCTCGCAAAGTGAGAAAGTTCTTTGTAATTAAGGAACTTGGCGAAAGCCTTGGAAAACCTCCTTTCCTCACTTGCACTTACCTGGCCACTTAGTAAAGAGACAGTAGAGCATTTATCCCGCAACTTGTCCCTTGAAAGTCTAAGAGTGGGTCTAGTATCGGACTTAGGTGACCCTAGTTTTAGAGATTGCTTGTGCATTTTTTATTATGATTGGTTGAGTCGAGTCCGTTCTTCCCGTTCTTTTCAAAACCAAAAAATTATTTTAAAAAGTTATTATTTTCCACCCATTTTCCACCTCACCCTACATTCTCAATTGACGTTTTCTTACCCTTACCTTCTAAACGTGCTTTGACTACACTATACTCATTTAGTGTATGCCCGTTTGGGCTAGGGACACTAGTGTCTATTTAGTCCATGTCATCTTGATCACTGCCGACGATACGATCAACTCCGACGTCGATGGTTCGTCAACTCCACAAACCCTGCTGTTGCCAGTCAACTCCGACATTGACCATGATTCTATCCACACAACTTCACCATCCACCGTGCATTATTCATCTTTTGAAATGTTAGACACTCCGCCGAATTTCAACCAAAATAACCCCACCATTCCTAACATCACGATGCCACCACCTATTGGTGCGCAAAATCCACTACCTCCCGCCGAAGCATCACCTCGCATCGCATTGCAGGACCAATACTATCCAACTCGTGCACCTCTTCCCACTTGTCATTCACTTCCACCGGCTAATGGAGACAATTTTGAAATTAAGCCCTACTTCATCAACATGTTGCCCAAATTCCATGGCTGGAATTCAAAGATGACAATATTTTCATAAACAAATTCCAAAATGTTTGTTCCATGATGCGTACAACCCAATGTCCGACGATACGATTCGGCTTCGTGTTCTCCAGTTCACCCTTTTTGCTCTAACGGAGAAATGGCTTTATAGCACCGCTTTGCATTCCATCACTAGTTGGGGCGAGTTTGTGAAAGCCTTCCTAAGAAATTCTATACAAACCATAAAACCGCATACATCCGAAACAAAATCAATCAATTCACCCAGCTTCCCAATGAACCTTTCTGGAAATATTTTGACTGATCCAAGGACCTTCTTGTCCAATGCCATCATTGCTGATTTGAAAAATGGCAACTTTGCCAAATTTCATATGAAGGCACTAATCCATCAACTAAACATATGCTAGAATCAATCTGTCTATGTCATTTCCTATCTAAATCCGATGAGGAGGTATGGCAATTCTTAGAAGATATCGCCGAACAAACGTTACAACGGAAGAGCACAAGACCATCATCTTCTTCTTCTTCGTCTACGTCTAGGGCAGGAGTTCACCAACTTGACGCTTCGATCGCAATGAAAACCGAGATGGCTACAATACAGAAAAAACTCAAAGTGATTGAAAGCAAATTCTCATCAGCCTCCCTAAACCAAATTTCTTTCCCCAAAAATGTGTGTGCTTGTTGTTTCTATCCTTTACATTTGACCGAAGAGTACCCTTTGAATCCTTCTTCCCAGGGTTAAAAGCAAACCGATACTGCTTTTCAGCAACGACCCAGAAATGATCTGTATTCTTCAACGTATAATCCGAGATGGAGGAGTCATCCTAATTTATCTTGGAACGAAAACCCGAACCTGAACCAAAACCAGTTCCAAGGTCAAAACAGTTTTCAAAAGCCTCCTCCTCAGCAGCAACAACCACAGCCATAATTTCAGCAACCCTTCCAACCGCAACAATTCCAAAACCCGGCGAACAACTTTGCTCCATATAACAATTCGTTCCCTCAAAACAACAACGTTGTTCCACCGGGTAACGATAAGGTCTCCGCTCTTGAAAGAAGCCTTGATGCTTTTCTTAAGAAATCCACTCAAACGACCGCAAACATCTAATCTTCGATCCAAACTCTTGTGCAACATACCGCTTTCTACGGCCAGAGCATAAAATCCATCGAGGTCCAGATTGCACAGCTAACCGTGGCGATGAGCGAGAGAGAGAGAAAGAAAAGCTTCCATCCCGATCACCCACATAATGCACATGTTGTTGTTAAACAACAGAATCATAATGTGAGTACAGTGACTGTGTTGAGATCGGAAAAAATGTTGAACAACAACATTGGCACTCCAATCGACAATAATGATGATACCCCAGTAGACACTTCTTCTCTTATTCCAACTTCTTCTGAGCCCGTTCTCCATTCTCTATTAGGCTCTAATTCTCCTTCTACTTCTGTGAACAGACCCATTTCTCACTCCACTTGAACACCTATTTCGGGATTTGTTCCGTCTCCACAACCAACTCCACAAACATTGGAACCAACCTCTTTTAACAAAGATCCATTTCCAAACCGGTTGAGGCTTAATAAATAAAGTCCACAAATGGAGAAGGTTGTGGAGCTCTTTAAGCAAGTAAATATCAACATCACTTTCTTGGATGCGATCCAACAAGTCCCCTCTTACGCAAAAATTCTCAAGAACTTATGCACTAAGAAAAGAAAATCTCAGGTGCCGAAGAAAGTTTTTCTTGCCAGCAACGTGAGTGGTGCTCTTACATACGATTTACTCAAAAAATGTAAGGACCCCGGTTGTCCTACGATTTCGATCACTATTGGGGATAAGAAAATCAATCACGCTCTTCTCAATCTCGGTGCCAGCGTTAACTTGCTCCCATATTCGGTATATGAACAACTCAGTGGAGAGTTGAAGCCTGCACATTGTACACTTCAGATGGCTGACCGTTCTATCACTCATCCTAGGGGAGAGCTAGAGGATGTATTAATAAAAGTTAGGGAATTCATATTTCCCATGGACTTCATAGTCTTGGATACACAGCCTGTCGCTAACCCCCAGAATCAAATTCTGGTGATTCTCAGTCACCCATTATTAGCAACCTCTAATGTTGTGATCAATTGTCGAAATGGTTCCATGAACCTATCTTTCGGCAAAATGAAAATTAAACTCAACATTTTCAGGTTAGGGAATAAACCAACTGAACCGATTGCTCATATACTGGATATTTGTTCCATCCAAGAGTGATCTCTTGAAAGCTGTGAGTTTGAGGAGTTCATTTTTTATTACGACGATGATGACACCACGAGTGCATTCTTGTTCGATCCAACTGCTTCCAACACCGATCGAGATACGACTGTTTCACTTTTGGTGACGATCTTGATAAGTCACAATCTGAGTTTGAATCCTTTATGTTTGCGGATGAGTTAACTGAACCATCTGATTCTGTTGCGTACACCCATTTCAAACCTCTCCTGGAATCCTTCGAGTTCGAGCTTCGGTCCCCTGTCTTGCGTTCAATTGTTTCTCCACCGACACTCGAACTAAAGCCTCTGCCGTCTCACATCAAGTATGCATACTTGGGTGAGAACGAAACGCTTCCTATGATCATTTCAGCTTCTCTATCTTTAGAGCAAGAGGAAGCCTTTCTTTCTGTCTTGCGATCCAATCGGCAAGCTTTTGGTTGGACTATGGAGGACATCAAAGGGATTAGTCCCTTAATTGTTGAACATCATATAAATCTGATGGATGATGCTAAGCCATCCCGGGACCCACAAAGACGGTTAAATCCCGTCATGAAGGAAGCTGTGAAAAAAGAGATCGTCAAATGTTTGGAAAACGGTATCATTTGCCCGATATCCGACAGCCAGTAGGTAAGTCCAATACATGTTGTTCCTAAGAAGTCTGGCATTACGGTCATCACAAACGAGACAAATGAGTAAGTTCCAACTCGCACCCAAACTGGGTGGAGAGTTTGTATTGATTACCGGAATCAATGCCGCAATAAGGAAGGAACACTTCCCTCTTCCTTTCAATGACCAGATGTTATAACGCTTAGCTGGGCATGAGTACTACAGCTTTTTGGACAGTTACTCAGGCTACAACTAGGTTCCCATCGCCGACAAGGATCAGAACAAGACCACTTTCACTTGTCCATTCGGCATGTTCGCTTATAGACGCATGCCCTTTGGGTTATGCAATGCTCCCGCTACCTTTCAGCTGTGTATGATGGGAATATTCTCCGACACGGTCGAAGAATTTCTGAAGATATTCATGGACGACTTCTCCATCTTTGGAGATTCCTTTAAAAAATGTTTACGCAATCTTGACAATGTTCTTACCAGATGTAAGGACTAGAATCTCACGTTCAATTGGAAAAAATGCCACTTCATGGCCCGGAAGGTATTGTCTTAGGACATATCATTTCAAGAAATGGCATGGAAGTTGACAAAGCAAATATTGACGTCATTTCCAACATCCCTCCTCTCTCTTGCGTCAAAGATATAATATCTTTTCTTGGCCATGCCGGTTTCTGTTGGATATAGTACCCTCAAAGTCAATTATTGGATCGCAGGCACGTGATTGCAATGATTGAGGGAGGACCTATACCGGTAGGACAGTCTTACTCGAGATGATAGTATGCTATCTGGTTTGTCTTTATTATCGTGTACATGCTTTAGGTGACATTACAGATCACTATTACATGTTGATAGAGCCCTTAGGATTCTTTCTTGACTACCAGCAGTATGATGGCGATCATATACGTGAGAGTTGGGTAGTCTATAAGCACATCCTTAAAGTGTCCCTAGTCGTGGGGGTTTCGAGACTGGGCATCAATACTCCAGGAGTAGACTAGTGTATACGGATCGAGACCCCGACGAGGGGCGATGGCCGGTCTCACAAACCATTGGTGTCAGTTGGTTCACCTAAGATTGTATACAAGTGCTCATTGGGTTATGAGTACACCGGACGGACTCGCCAGGAACATGCTAGTTAGAAATTATACCTATCGTCAGATAGCAGTTCTTTGGTGGCATGTGTACAGGTTAGTCTATCGACCTGAGATCGTCATTTGTCTCATGTGAGTTCCCACTGTGCTTTGATTACTACCCTACCACGGCTCAAAGGAGTCGTGAAAACAGGTTTTAGTTGGGTACAGTCCCGAGCCACATGGAGGCAGTGAGCGGATCGACAGGGGATTCGTCTCTCCCGGTATTGGGGGTGAGATCGCGCTGTGTTTAGGAGATCCATTACACAAAGTACCTGGCCAGGGCAAGCGAGATTTACGGGTAGGTATTCCAGTAGTTTCTCAGGGTGTTCTGGGCTACACTCCGACATGACTTATACCGCTGTTGGGAGTCTGACGTTTACCAGCCCCTAGGCTCGATATGCGATACTCATTGACGAACGGACCGGACTGTATGGATATTGTCACTGACAGGCTCAGTAGGGTTTCAGGATGAGTTCGCTCATTGGTCTACCTTTCGCTCAATACCTGGGTAGCCGTTACATACAGCTAGTGCCACTAACGTGCTTGTGGTTAAACCCACTGTCAGCGTATTGACGAGTCTTTAGAGTCCCCCACAGAAAGTTTTCCAAGTTCGGGCGAAACGTTGTAGAGGCCATATGGTTTTATGGCAGGGTTCGATCATATACGTGCACTCGTGCACGGATCATGTGTTAGTTATATGTATGCCCTAGAGGCCATTACTGTACATTGGATGTATATTGTAGTGGATGCTGGGACATATATAGGTAGGACTTTCTTGCTCGACATGATAGTACGCTATCTGGTTGCTCTTTATCTTAACGTGTATACTTTCTGTCTCTCTGTTGCATGTTGATAAAGCCCTTAGGATGTGTACTCAACTTCCAGGGCTGTGATGCAGATCATACTAGTGGGGCCTGGATAGTCCATGAGTACATCCTTCAATATTCCTAGTCGAGGGAATATCGAGACGGGGCATCGATATTCCAGAGTAGACTAGCGTATATCTTCTCGACCCATGCGATGGGCGATGGATGATCCCATATCCATTGGTGTTTGACATCAGAGATGGTATACGGGTGCTCAGTGGAGACTGGGTACACTGAACGGACTCGCCGAGAACTCCCAGATGGTATTATACCTCACGTCAGATAGCAGTTCTCTGGTGACACTGGTACAGCTTAGTCTGTTGACCCGAGATCGTCATAGAGTCTTGTTGTCTCCCACTGTGCTTTGATTTCCACCCTACCACGGCTCTACTGAGTCGTGCAAACAGGTGGTTTTTGGGTACAGTCCCGATTCACATGGAGGCAATGAGCGATAGGAGGGGATTCGTCTCTCCCGGTATTGGGGGTTGATGTTGCGCTATGCTCGACTGGCCATAACAGGAAATCCCTGGCCAGGGTTGCAGTGACCTACTGGTAAGTGTTATCAGTAGTTTCACACATGTCATGGACTTCACGTCGGCATGACTTATCGAGCTACTGGGGTCTGACGTTTACCACCCCTAGGCGAGATATGCGACATATCAGACGAACAGACCGGACTGTACGGTAAGTGTTACTGGTTGGATTCACAGGAGTGTGAGCGGGCTTGCTTGTCGATCTTCTGATCGCTCAATACCCGGGTGGCCGTTACGTTTAGCAGACCGCTTGCGGCTTGTGGGTGCTTGATATGATCATCATCTGCTGCCGGCGTATTGACGAGTCTTTAGAGTCCTACACAGAGGTTTCCTGGCTCAAGCGAAACGAAATAGGAGCGCATATGAGATATGTGCAGGACCGAGAATAATGCGTGTATGTGATACCGTATTTCATTCTCGCGATGAATGTGTCGAATGGTTGTATGCGATATAACCTAAATATCGAATCAAGGATTGATTCGATAAGCCGATACATAGGATACTAGTCGGTTATATGCGATATGACCGGATCGTTAAATCAAGTGTTGATTTAATGATTTAATGTGTAATTATATATTTGATATATTACTTTGCATTAACTAGTATTGGTTCACTTTAAATAGATTTTCTCACTTGATGTGCAAGTTGTATATGTGATATACTTTTGTGCACATGATTGTATCATGTTTGATGATACATGTTTACTTGGTTAAGTGTAAAGAATTAAATCATGGTTAAATTATTGATTAGGGTTTCATTTCACTTACTTATTCATTTATCTATTTATTTATCTTTTTCTTTTTGGAAAAGAGAAAGATAAATGGTGGACTTGTTTTGTTTTTAGTTGAAGCTTCTTGAAACCTTGACTAAGTCACCATTCTTGTCTTATACTTAACCCTAACCATTCAAGTTAACCATGGTCCATTCTCTACAATTAACCAAGGGTTAATATATGATAAGTATTGATTTATTTATCTAATTATTCAACACTTATCATATTATTTTTTCCTTCATCATCTTCTTCTTCCATGAAGAAAAGCTTGCTACTCCAATGGCAAGTGATGAAATTGAGTGAGAAATCCAATTCTAAAGTCAACCCACCTCCTATTTCTTCATCCTCTACCTCTTGCCAAGTAGTATAGGGTGTTTCCTTCACAAGTTTTCAAGGCTTGGTGAAGTTGGAGCTTGATCTTGTGATGCCTCGACGTAGATCATCTTCGGCATCGAACCGACGACCAAGCCCGCCCATTTCTCCGATGAAGCCGATGCTAGAGTCATGATTTGATTTGGACAGTGGAGGGACCTCATCACGGAGCCTAGGACGTGGAGGACCGGATCTACAAAGGTTGTAGCCTCTTTCCTTTAGTTAAAAGTCGTTAACTTGCATCGCATAGCCTATATATCTAGTTAACGATCCGTATTAGGGTTTGTAGGCACTTGTAAAATTTGAATTAGTCATGTTTGATCACTTGTGAGACTTTATTAGTGTGCCTAGGAACCCTACAGTGGTATCAGAGCCTAGCTAGAGCCTTAGGCGATGCGTAGACGGAATTAGAAGTCCGATCGAACCGAAACCCAAACCCTAAAATGCTCTTTGTACATTTTTGAAATTCGTGGATTTTTGAGAATTAAAAATATGCAGAAAAATCAGCAGGAGAATTTAAGAATTACTGTGAAATTCGAGCGACCAATTCCTCTTAACTTCGGAGGAACCGCGGCAATAGCATGGCTATTGCGGCGGTTCCGCGTCCAAGTAGTCACATCAGGTCTTACTTTTTGCACAGTAATTCCTATAATGTGGTCCTGTATTTTCTGGGAATTTTTAATTTAATTTCTAGAGTTGAATTTTCTTGGTTGTATTGGGGATTCGGTGTATCGATCGGATTGTCTAATTTTGTCAGTGTGTTTTTCCAGGTAGTTTTAGAATATGTTAAAAAGTTCGACCGGATATAAATACCCAAGTTTTCCACTGTTGGGAAATTTCCAATTGTTGGACTTTTCCAGGGTTTAAAGACGTTCTAAGTAGTGCAAGAAACGCGATGGACCCTCTAGAAGACAACAAACCTTAACTCGATTATGTGACCGTCTTGAACTGCCCTTTGAACCTTCGGGTTTGGGGCAGTACGGCGTGCCACATGTGAGGCGTTGGCTTGACCCTTCTACGGCTGGACCGTTGGTACTGAGGCACGAACTGAATGTCTTTAGACTTATTTCATGTGTTGGACTGTATCGGGAATACTTGGGTGTTCGATTGTTCGATCGGAAAGTTTAACATTTTCTGTCTTATCCGGAATGTGATACAACATTTGGAATTCACAAGTAGTTATGAGATAACTGAATGAATGTTATAAATCTAGTAGTTTAGTCTCACTTGATCGGTTGCCACGGAATTTTGATGTGATCAAAAGTCCGTCACAATCACGTAGCGTACGCGGATACTCGCCGGGTAAACTTAATAGACAGCCTCACTCCATTGCCCCGACCAAGTGACTGTAGGAGAACCCCGTCGCCGAAAGCATCCGTTCGGGTGCTCGCGGCAGCGGTGTTCCGCCTTAGTGCACTTCGTCGACGGTATCGGGGGTGCGGCCGCCTACTAAAGTTTGCGACGAGCATTCGATCTGAATGTCGGGAATCCTGTTGAATTGCCCGACTTTTATATTGAAAAGTGTTTTCGATTTTGAGACTAAAATGCGGGGTTTATAATTGTTAGGCATGCGATGTCTAAGGAATTCATTTGATTAGGCATGCGATGTCTAAAGAGGTTGCGGATTCCAACTGTTGTAGTTTTACACTTTCTTTTCTGTGACCGTAAGTGTAATATGTGATACGCCGGTTTCGTTGCTATATGTCAATGACAATTGGGATGCGCATATTTACTTACGTTGATGACATGTGATGTTATGTGTTGCTGGATATGTTATATTGGATCGTCGTGTTTGAATAGCCGGGGGGTTTTATGTGAGATGAGTGTTTTTTTTCATTTTCATTCATGTAAAAACATGTATGTAATATTCTTTTATTGGGGCACTTCCAGGTTGCGGAAGATGTCACCTTTTGTATATTATTTACTTTTCCGCATTAGGATAGACCCAAGGAGGGGAGCACAAGTAACCGGGTTCTGGGGTCCAGTGGGAGACCAACTCGAGGAGTCGATTCCGGGTCTCCTAACCCTAGAATTGGTAGGGTTTCTTGCCGCTCTCGTAGGGGTCTAGGGGTGTGGGATTGGCTATTCATCACGACCGTGGAATCCGTGTTTTATACTGGCTCGTATTGAAAACACGGACGTCCTAGTATATCCAATATTTCATATGTTTCTTCTACTGTGATTTATCTGTGATGTGATCATGTGATGTTCTGTGACAGATATTATATATAGTATATATGATATATTATATAGACGTTGCTTATGTTTTACACCCGCGCTAGCCCTGCCTCGCTCTGGCGTTAGTTACCTAACCTAACGGTGCAGACGGGACATCGAGGCGAATGCGGATGGCATAAGCGTACGTTATATTTATCTGTGATGTTTAGGTGGACTTAAATGATGGGATATTCATTAATGAGATTAATGAAAGAAAATAAACCTAATTGATGTTGTGGAATTGAATTTCAAAATAAAACAGGTAGCTACAGTTCTTGCTTTGCATCGTGGTGTTCCTTGTAGAACATCATGCACCTTATTCGATGAGGAAAGGACCGAGATCCCTTCACCGGGAGTGACTCCTTTAGCAATAACTGGCAGATACTACAACCCTCAGTTTGTCATTTGATTGCTTCTATAGTTTCTGCTTTGCACAGTGATATATATGATATATCCCGCACCTCATTCGACGAGGAAAGGGCCGACGATCCCTTCACCGGGAGTGACCCCTTTAGCAAAACTAGAAAAGCCTCAAAAACATTCCATTTAAAAACCATTTGATTCCGCAACGAGATCAAGTTCAAAGCGTTAAAGGTTTTCTTAAAAACCATTCGCAACCCTCCGTCATTTTAGGAAGTAGAGTACTTAGTATTCGTGCTAGTTTGTCGACCATAGCCGAGGTGTAGTGTGCGGTAGCTAAGTGATGTCTTCCTACACAGCATATGATGCGATTAGTTAGGACAGTCATGTGGCTTTGTTGACCTTAGCCAAGGGTCATGTGGGTGGGTCTAATTAATCACGAAATGACGGGTAGAACTTGACTAGTGCTTATGATTTGTTGACCTTAGCCAAGGTCATAGGTGCTAGGGGTAAAAATCCAAATCGGGAGTTTCAAGTGTTGAAATTTGCAATGAGATTGCATACCTTCTATGTGATAGTTGGATCCCGATACCCACTGCGAGTAATTGTTACTCCTGGGAGAGCTTTGAACTTTACAATTAGCCGATCAAGTAGGTGTCTAGAAAGGTGTCAACGAGGTTACGCCTCTGGGAAAACGAGGTTTACTGTAATTAGGTCCGTGCGAAAGCACGGGGAACCTCCCTCAAAGTACCGACACTGGCCTGGCTGAAAGATTGGCGAACTTGTAGAGTATAATTAATCCCGGCTAGTCTTTCCTTTTAAGGTTTGAAGGAAGATTTGATAAAAACAGTGGGAGGCATCCTGATTAGATAAAATATATAACCAATCTAATCTTGCAAGAGCGCACGCAGAGTGTTTTCTTCTCTCTCTCCTGGTAGCGACCATATCAAGCCTTAATCAAGATAATAATACGGATATTGACCGAACCCGCTTGTTATACTGAGCTGGGGAACGTTGGTCCCGCTCCAACTTATAATTGTTATAAGACAGAGCCGGAATTAGGGGAATACCAGAATTCCTATGCCGCCCAAACGAAGAAAGTGCATATGATGCATCTCCTTCGGGTGTGTTCATTATACAGAACTGTTTTCTCAGTATCCTCTGCATCCTGGGTATTTGATACAGGATCAGGATCCCAGATATGTAATCTGTTACATAGGGCTACAAAAGGGTAGAAAAACTGAGAACGGGTGATAAGTTTCATGAGACAGAAAACGGGGCAAGTGTTGCAGCCAAGTCTGTTGGTCACTGTCACCCTGTATTACCAATACATTGATTCTGAACGAATGTTATTAGATACCAAACCTGATATACAAAATCATATCTGTCACGACCCGAAAGAGCACGTGACTGGACCTTGAACCATATGAAGTCTATAGGACCCCATCTGATCCAAGTAAGCCAAAAGCCCAGCAATCTAAAACCATTTAAAGAGTAAATAAGGAAAAACTGTTTTTGAAAAGTAAGGAAATCATGTTTGGAGATCAAAGTTTTTAAATAACTAAGCCGAATATGCATTTTTTTAAAATGTGTAACCTTTCCTGAAAATTTCGGCAGAGTTTCCTTTGTAAAAACTGGCCCGGAACGGGGTACAACAAGAATAATATATATGAAATGATAAAAGGCATCCCCAAGCGGGAGCTAGCTCTTCGTCCATCGACGGTCACAACCACGCAAGCAATAATAATATACAACGCCAAAGGGCGAGGATCAAAACCCAAAAAAAAGAAACTCAAAACAGCCAGAAAACCGTAATACTACTAGCGCGACTCTAAGGTCGAAATAAAACAACACTGTTTTCTAAGTCTGAAACAATATACAAGTTTTGGGTTGATGGAAATTCTAGATACAATAAATGATACATGAACAATGGCGGTTCTGATACAAAAGAACCCACATATCCAAGCAAGTCACCCATAAGGAAGCAGTGTGCCAGAAATGCCGCTATGGAATCTGTACGGCAAAAACCTGCAAGGACTGAGGCACAACGGGGGTGAGTTGCCAACTCGTGAATAGAAAATATCTACAAGCAGAGATCGAATGCATGACCCATCCTAGGTCAATACGATCAGATATAAATAAACCTCAATATGAATAAAGCTGAAGCATGCTAAACTGGCAATGTAATCTCTATATGAGTGTAATGCCAAGTGCTAGTGCTAGTGCCTCAGGTAATAGCATGTCATGAATATGAGGTATGATCAATGTAATCAAATCTGCACACACGTGGATCCCGTCCACTCGTCACCCAATGACAACAACCATCATGCAAGTAAATATCATGAAACCTGTGCATGGAAATATGAAGATATAACCCACCCGTGTCCCTCGCGACACGTCAAAATCATGGAACCGGAGTGCCCAGCATCGGCACTCGAAAACATCATGAAAACTGTGCCCAGCATCGGCACATAAATCCTCATATATCGGGCTCCGTCAGTCCGGATCGGCCCGCGGGCTCTGTCTGCGGTATCGGCCCTCGGCCCCGGCAGTATGCCCAAAACATCTATCGACTCTGGTCGGTATCCTCCGGATAACCGCCAGGTCCAACCAATCACCGGTAGGTACTCGCCCGCCTCCAGGCTCAATCGGCAAAGCTCATCGATCATCTTGCCGAGAGGAACCATACCGGGTCCACCATGTACCCGCAATCGGCTCATCCACTCCTCGATTCGGGTCTCACATGTCGCTCTCAGCACCGAGAAAACACATGGTGGACGCACTGAAATATCATATCAAGGGTAACCGGGTTTTTAAAGCAATGACATATTCTCTTTTGAAACACTCTCGGTTCCCAAATCCAGAAATATCATAGAAACAACATATCTCAATGCGTATAGTCAAAAGCATGAAGTATGCGACATGTAAAGGAAGGTATGCACATCATCATGTCATGCAAGGATCATATACTGAATGCAATAGTACTACAGTGTAGTGACATGGCAATTATCGATGATGAGTGTGTGAGCCGGCAACAAGTGTACGTGGAACATATGCATCATCGATAATGGTGCTGGTGTCCTAGCAGCATGACTGAAATATAACCACAGTACAAGCGATGCAATGCAAATAGCATGAATATGCGGAATCGAATAATCAACGCAAAAGTAAAGAATCTACACCAATCTGTACAAGTCATGCAGGGGTGCTATTTGAAATAAGACGAATCAGGGCTTTTGGAAAAACAAAGGCTACGGTGTTTTAAGAAAAGATACATCATTTGAAAATATCCGTATGACCCTTCTGCCTATCTTTAAAATATCCCCGATTCGTTAGTTTGAAATAGGTATGACTCGGTCTAGTCTAATGTCTACTAAGTAATGTAGACATGAGGGGTATGAAACCACCTAATCTGAGTTAATATATATAGATATGATAGTCGGTGATCCCGCCTCAATAACATATCGTAAGATATCCTCGAGTCATGAGTGCAGATCTATCATCAATATCGGCTCGTACGGTAGATCGTCGTACGGCATCCCAATAGCTGGGTAGGGGTCAATATCACTCATCACATATCAGGTATCACTATCATCAGATCGCATAATCTGGGGTACTACTCTAAGTCTAGTACAAATCGATACCATTTATAAAAATATGAATGCGGGTAAAGCACATGTCCAAAGGCCCGCTAAAACTATCATATCGCACCTCGAAGACAAGCTATGTCACATCGCCGATCTCACGGCCTCACATCAAGTATCATCTCAAACCACGTATCATCCTCAAATCCCGTATATAAACACATAGTCCCATACCCATGTGTAGATATACGCACCATCATATGCACTCTAATAAATGAAAGAATGAATGCAAGTATGTGTGTAAATGTATGTGTGAGTGCAACCACTACTCTAGGGTTCGCACTATACTAAACCAATATATTCTTATCATCAAAATATCATTATTACCATCAATAACCCTAAACAACACAATATAAATATTCGTGTGTATACGTATTCGTATACATCACCACGGACTGCGGGGGTGCTATACGCCATCCACCCGACTTCTCCCCGTAGATATAAATCTACTCACCTTGCTTCTCGTGTGCCAAAGCCGATGTCGCTATCTTCACCTCCTTTGCCTCAACATCACGCGGGGTACCTACAAGTATATCACAATGCTAAAGCACATGAAAATCACATCGGAAACCAAAATAGCACACGCTACCCGCATAGGTAAAAACCTATCGACTCGCATGTAAACACAATCAAAATCCACTTGTCGTTGACGTCCAAACGCCACCCGACAGGAATGAATCACCAAATACCAAAATCCATGCTAAAACAAGTCCCAAATTATACACCAACATAAGAAAATCAACCCAGATTTCACCCTAGATGGAATCAGTCAAAACTAGACATACTCAGGGTCAAAACTAGAGGAAATGGGGGCATGCACAGAAAACGAGGCAATTCCTTAAAATACCTTATTTTAGAATTTTCCATAATTTTTCCCCATTTATCTGTATTTAATTATACCAGAATATTAAAATATTCATTAAAATAATATTAAATTATAAAATTTCCCAAAAATCATATTTTATTATTTTGAAGACGTTACAATATCACTCTCTTTACAAGTAAAGAAATGATAAAATTTTGTATTGTTGGATAATGTTTTGAACATTTCCTATATCAAAAGTTGATCGGTTCAGGCACGTTATCTAAAAGCATTGATATTCTAAATCAAACTACAGTTCCTAGTATACGGAACACACACAAGAGGAAGAGTTCATAAATGAACGAATCATTCTTGAGGCATTGTAGACTAGGTCATATCAATGCGACCTGACTGGCTGAAGTTACATTTTAGATGCATATTTAAATCAGTTTGAATTTACATCTTGTGAAACTTGCCAGTCATGTCACAAAGATAAGATGACCATAGCTCTGTTTGTTGGAAACAGAGAAAGAGTTAGTAAACTCTTGGGACTGATACATTATGATGTATGTAAGGTCTCCTGTCTACACATGCCAGGACTGGTTCTTTATACTTCATTACGTTCTCTGATGATCTCTCAAGATTCTAACATATGTTCCTGTTGAAAAACAAGTCCGAACCTTTTGAGATATTCACAGAATATAAGTTAGAAGTAGAGAACCAACAACCGGGTATAAGTATTATGTCCTATGATAAGATCAGGGAGGAGAATACTTGTGCATGGCATTCCTGGACTATTCTAAAGGAGAATGAGATTCTCTCTCAGCATTACTCCTCCGTATACACCATAGTACGATGGTATATCGGGGCGGAGCAATCGCACCCTATATGATATGGTGCGCTCTGTGATAAGTACTACTGAGTTTCCTATAAGGGAGTTATGCACTTATGAAGTTGCATACCTATTGAATAGAGTTCGAATCAAATCAGTGCCTACCACTCCATATGAGATATGGTGTGGGAAGGGCCTATCTCTTAAGTAAGTTAAGATTTGGGATTGTCCGGCCTATGTCAAAAGCAAAATCCGGACAAGATCGAGGCAAGATCAGTTCTGTAGAACTGGAAAGGTTCCAGCTGTACAAAACTGCTAATGATTTGACAGAACCAAAGGATTCAATAATTTCCGACGAACCTCAGCCTCTCCGCCGATCTGGTAGGGTTCCTCATCTGCCTGAGAGATACCTCGGTTTCTCGATGACAGTGGGAGCGAGGAATGCATCATGAGATGATGACCCAACTAGTTTCGAGCAGGCCATCGAGAGTAGGGACTCTGTAAGAATGGCTGGATGCTTAGCGATCTGAGATGGAATCCTTATACACCAACAAAGTATGGACTTTGGTTGCTATATCTGAAGGGTTAAATCCCCATCAGGAGCAAGTATATCTTGAGAAGATTACTTGGTGTAGATGGAAAAGTTGAGACTTTCAAAGCTAGACTTGTTAAAGGTTTTAGTCATCAACCAGGTGTGGATAATGATGAAACCTTTTCTAGGGACTATGCTTAAGTCCATCTAGATCCTACTTGCCATTGCTACATACCATGACTACGATATCTGGTGGTTGGGTGCCATGACTACTTTTCTAAATATTGATTTAGAAGAGAACGTCTATAAGAACACAGCCAGAGGGCTTCGTAAACAGTGGGAGCAGCGGAAACGTGCGCAAGTTGCTTTAGATAATGAAGCAGGCATCGCGGAGTTGGAACGTCTGTTTTGATGTGATAGTCAAAGTGTTTGACTTCATCAAAATGGTAGATGAACCTTGTATATACAAAAAGGGCAGTAGGGAGTATGGTGGTGATCTTCGTATTGTACGTAGACAACATACTCTAGATAGGAAAAGAGTTTCCTATACTACGATCGGTCAATCTCCTATTATCACATGGATTCTCCAAATAGAATAAAGGTGATACCTTCTCGATCCTGGGGAGAATTGCTGGAAAAGTTCCAGAGTGATAAGGACGACTGAATGTCAGTCGCAGGCATTGTCTTTACCCTCAGTAAAGGGACGGTATGTTGGAAGATATCCAAGCTAGATACCGTGGCAAACTAGACGATAAAGGCTGGTAATATCGCTATTAAAGATACTACCAAAGAGGCAATTTGGGTGTATATTGGTTCATAAGATGAACTAGGTTCCTACCATTGTATGACAATGGAACTGTGGCTTTGGCCTAGGAACCCTGGTCCCATCAGTGACCCAGACATATTCTGAGGCAGCATCACCTGATCATGGAAATAGATGATCTCCGGGGTGATCGAGATTAGGAGAGTAAACTAAGAGGACAACACGGCGGATCCACTCACGAAGGCTTTTTCTCAGAGAGAGACTTATATGGGATGGTTGAGTATGTGATACTGCAACCACTGCTACAGATGGCCCTAGTGCAAGTGGGAGATTGTTAGTTATACGTATGCCCTAGAGGCCATTACTGTACATTGGATGTATATTGTAGTGGATGCTGGGACATATATAGGTAGGACTTTCTTGCTCGACATGATAGTACGCTATCTGGTTGCTCTTTATCTTAACATGTATACTTTCTGTCTCTCTGTTACATGTTGATAAAGCCCTTAGGATGTGTACTCGACTTCCAGGACTGTGATGCAGATCATACTAGTGGGGCCTGGATAGTCCATGAGTACATCCTTCAATGTTCCTAGTC
Organism: Agapanthus africanus; assembly: GCA_030015575.1. NCBI lineage: Eukaryota > Viridiplantae > Streptophyta > Magnoliopsida > Asparagales > Amaryllidaceae > Agapanthus > Agapanthus africanus. The sequence goes on from CM057343.1 coordinate 133,623,139, forward strand.
GAGGGAATATCGAGACGGGGCATCGATATTCCAGAGTAGACTAGCGTATATCTTCTCGACCCATGCGATGGGCGATGGATGATCCCATATCCATTGGTGTTTGACATTAGAGATGGTATACGGGTGCTCAGTGGAGACTGGGTACACTGAACGGACTCGCCGAGAACTCCCAGATGGTATTATACCTCACGTCAGATGGCAGTTCTCTGGTGACACTGGTACAGCTTAGTCTGTTGACCCGAGATCGTCATAGAGTCTTGTGTGTCTCCCACTGTGCTTTGATTTCCACCCTACCACGGCTCTACTGAGTCGTGCAAACAGGTGGTTTTTGGGTACAGTCCCGATTCACATGGAGGCAATGAGCGATAGGAGGGGATTCGTCTCTCCCGGTATTGGGGGTTGATGTTGCGCTATGCTCGACTGGCCATAACAGGAAATCCCTGGCCAGGGTTGCAGTGACCTACTGGTAAGTGTTATCAGTAGTTTCACACATGTCATGGACTTCACGTCGGCATGACTTATCGAGCTACTGGGGTCTGACGTTTACCACCCCTAGGCGAGATATGCGACATATCAGACGAACAGACCGGACTGTACGGTAAGTGTTACTGGTTGGATTCACAGGAGTGTGAGCGGGCTTGCTCGTCGATCTTCTGATCGCTCAATACCCGGGTGGCCGTTACGTTTAGCAGACCGCTTGCGGCTTGTGGGTGCTTGATATGATCATCATCTGCTGCCGGCGTATTGACGAGTCTTTAGAGTCCTACACAGAGGTTTCCTGGCTCAAGCGAAACGAAATAGGAGCGCATATGAGATATGTGCAGGACCGAGAATAATGCGTGTATGTGATACCGTATTTCATTCTCGCGATGAATGTGTCGAATGGTTGTATGCGATATAACCTAAATATCGAATCAAGAATTGATTCGATAAGCCGATACATAGGATACTAGTCGGTTATATGCGATATGACCGGATCGTTAAATCAAGTGTTGATTTAATGATTTAATGTGTAATTATATATTTGATATATTACTTTGCATTAACTAGTATTGGTTCACTTTAAATAGATTTTCTCACTTGATGTGCAAGTTGTATATGTGATATACTTTTGTGCACATGATTGTATCATGTTTGATGATACATGTTTACTTGGTTAAGTGTAAAGAATTAAACCATGGTTAAGTTAATGATTAGGGTTTCATTTCACTTACTTATTCATTTATCTATTTATTTATCTTTTTCTTTTTGGAAAAGAGAAAGATAAATGGTAGACTTGTTTTGTTTTTAGTTGAAGCTTCTTGAAACCTTGACTAAGTCACCACTCTTGTCTTATAGTTAACCCTAACCAATCAAGTTAACCATGGTCCATTCTCTACAATTAACCAAGGGTTAATATATAATAAGTATTGATTTATTTATCTAATTATTCAACACTTATCATATTCTTTTTTCCTTCATCATCTTCTTCTTCCATGAAGAAAAGCTTGCTACTCCAATGGCAAGTGATGAAATTGAGTGAGAAATCCAATTCTAAAGTGAACCCACCTCCTATTTCTTCATCCTCTACCTCTTGCCAAGTAGTATAGGGTGTTTCCTTCACAAGTTTTCAAGGCTTGGTGAAGTTGGAGCTTGATCTTGTGATGCCTCGACGTAGATCATCTTCGGCATCGAACCGACGACCAAGCCCGCCCATTTCTCCGATGAAGCCGATGCTAGAGTCATGGATTTGATTTGGACAGCGGAGGGACCTCATCACGGAGCCTAGGACGTGGAGGACCGGATCTACAAAGGTTGTAGCTTCTTTCCTTTAGTTAAAAGTCGTTAACTTGCATCGCATAGCCTATATATCTAGTTAACGATCCGTATTAGGGTTTGTAGGCACTTGTAAAATTTGAATTAGTCATGTTTGATCACTTGTGAGACTTCATTAGTGTGCCTAGGAACCCTACATCATGATCGGACGGATCATACTAGTGGGCTTTGGTTTAAGCTGAATCCTAGTATTAGATTGTTGGATTACTTTCGTCTCGTTGTATTCGTATTCAGTCGGAATACGGATGCAGGTATGTATAGACGGATGAGGGGTATTCTTGTAATTCGTTACAAGATTACTTTAGTTGATGCCATTTTCTTTTTGTGGATTTAATATTTTAGTTTAAATGTTAAATGTGGAAATTGTGACTCATTCTTGGCATGGCATGGTTTTTGTCATGGAAAAAGATATCTGTGCTAGATATTTTTGTGTTTTGTTTTTGGTGAGATATTTTGTAAAGGCTTGTGAGATATTTTTGGTGGGGTTTTTTCTTTTATTGCCATTACAATATCTTATAAAACAACACACAAAAAGGAAAGGGCAGCCAACACATTTTTTGAGCCATCTCACTTTTCTTTTGCTTGGATTGCTCTCTAGCTTTTTTCTTGAGCTCACATCTTTCACCAAGGGCATCTTCTTCAACCTCCACTCTATCCCTCTCATGTTGAGAATCCTAGAGTGTATTGAGACAAAGTAATCACACACTATCTCTACTTCACCTTGGACATGTCGGCTAGCAAACTTCATGTCCGAGTTGCTTCGGTTTGAAGCGGAAGCCCGTATAAAGAATCCTCGACGTGGAGCCACTTCGAAGAGCGAGATCGGAGAGCGAACTTCGTTGAGGAAGCGGCGAGGAGCTTGGCGCAGAGATTGAAGACTGAAGGACACAGATCGATTGGTATAATCTCTCCAAACTCTTTTACAGTTTACTAGTTTACGGTTAATGGCACGATCCGGGTTTTACGGTTACGTTAGCGCCATTTTGAAAAGTTTTCATTCCGCATTTGGCCTCGGATTGACAGCCGGGGCGCTGCCGTAGACTTACATGGTATCAGAGCCAAACTATTAACCGCATACTAGTTGGTTTAGACGATGTTAAAGTATCGAAATCGAAACGGACCCAAAACATCACCCGATACATTGCAGTTTCTGTCGATTTTGAAAGTGTCTTATAAAATTATTTAAACAACTGCAGAAGACTACTTAGATGACCACTAGAACACACTACAAATACGTGCCCCGGATTCAAAATTTGGACCGGCAACATTGGGCAAAAATCCGAGGAGGCCGGCCTTAGTTTGAGCTTTGGACTTGAATTTGGTAGTGTGGTTTAGTCTCTGGAATGTTGGTGCAGTGGTGTTGTTTGTTTAGCCCAGTTTGGATATGGTTTTATCTAGTTGTTTGGGGCTATTCAGGGGTTATTTCGAAATTGATACTGTCTAACATTGTTTAAAGTTTGCAGTACTTACATTACTATCTGCGACCGTGAATGTCATTCGAGAGGTACAACTTGTCTAATCGCTATAGTTATTTTAGACGGGTTTGCGAACGTAATATTCACGTTGATGTTCTGTGTTGTGCTGTGTTTGTTGTGGATTTGTCGTGATGGATAGCTTGCGTGCAATGGTAGTACAGTTTGGTTATATTTGTACATTTGATATCACGGGGCGAGCGTCCGACATGTGGACTGCCGTCACTTCGTGTTTGTATATTATTCTTTTGGGGCACGACCGGGTTGAGGTCGATGTCACCGTTGTACATATTTTCTTTTCTGCACTAGGATTACCCCGCGATGGAGTGCACGGATAGCTGGGTTCTGGAGGGCAACGGGCCCGCATCTCATGGCTTTGAGACGGAGGGGGCTTCACTCTAGAATTGGAAAGCTATTCGCCGCACTCGTAGGGGGTACAGGTTGACCCAAGGTGGGGTGCTCAAGTTACCGGATTCCGTGAAGTATTGGGTGGTCCATTCACTTTGCTGAAGGGGGCTGCCTCGCTTCTGGATTTGGTAGGTAACTTGCCGCACTCGTAGGGGTCTAGGTTTTCATTGCACAGGCTATCCACACAACCAGGGGAACGTCGGGTTTTAGTTGCGGCTCAAAGGAAACCCGGGGCTCCCAGATTATCTGTATTGTTCTGTGATGCTTATTACTTTTCTGTGATGTTGCATTTATCACGCCTGGAGCGATTATTATATATTGATATATATACTGGTAGATGTTGTATAAGTTTTACACCCTCACTAGTCCAGTCCCCGCTCTGTCGTTAGTTAAGTAACCTAACGGGTGATGATGGGACCCGGTGGGGAATGCGGATGGCATATACGTATATCATATTTTTGTTCTTTTCTGGTGTGATTAATTGATGGGACTGCGTTGATTCAGATCAATGCAAGGAAAACAAACATATTCGATGTTGTTGGAACATTTTTCAAAAAGCTATTATTGCAAGGACGTTTTTCTTTTGTTTTGCACAGAGGTATTCGGTTATGAATATCCAGCACCTCATTCGACGAGGCAAGGGCCGAGATCCCTTCATCGGGAGTGACCCCTTGGGCAGAAGTTTGCGTCAGGGTAATAACTTCACTATAGTCGATTACTTCTGCTTTGCATCGCGGTATTCAGTTGGAATATCCTGCACCTCATTCTACGGGGAAAGAGCCGAGATCCCTTCACCGGGAGTGACCTCTTTAGCAAAGGTTTTCGCCACTATATTTCTGTAAAAAGCTATCCGGTTCCTTCAATGATATCAAGTTCATTACGTTAAAGGTTTTTCGCCAAAAACCATTCGTAGCCCTCCGTCATTTCAGACGGGTAGCACTTAGTATTCATGCTATGTTTGTTGGCCTTAGTCAAGGCATAGTGTATGGTAGTTATTTGTTACTTTTCTGTTGCATAGATAGATGCGTTGGTTTGGGACAGTCGTACAGCCTTGTTGGCCTTACTCAAGGGCGAGTACGGGTCGGTTCAAATTAACCTGGACAATAACTGGTGGAACTTGACATGTGACTTATGATTTGTTGGCCTTAGTCAAGATCATAAGAGCATGGGGTAAAAATCACGTCGGGGGTTTCAAACTTACAGGAAACTTGCGAGGCATGCGCTGTTAGTTGTATGTATGCCCTAGAGGCCATTACTGTACATTGGATGTATATTGTAGTGGATGCTGGGACATATATAGGGAGGACTTTCTTGCTCGACATGATAGTATGCTATCTGGTTACTCTTTACCTCTGATTGTCTCTCAGTTATATGTTGGTAAAGCCCTTAGGATTTGTACTTGACTACCTGGACTATGATGCAGATCATACTAGTGGGGACATGGTAGTCCATAAGTACATCCTTCAAGGTCCCTAGTCGTGGGTGTATCGAGACGGGGCATCGATATACCAGTGTAGACTAGCGTATACGCTTCTCGACCCATGTGATGGGCGATGGATGATCCCATATCCATTGGTGTTTGACATCAGAGATGGTATACGGGTGCTCAGTGGAGACTGAGTACACTGGACGGACTCGCCGAGAACTCCCAGATGGTATTATACCTCACGTCAGATGGCAGTTCTCAGGTGACACTTGTACAGGTTAGTCTGTAGACCCGAGATCGTCATAGAGTCATGTGTGATTCCCACTGTGCTTTGATCTCCACCTTACCACGTCCATGAGGGCATGCAAAACGGTGGTCTTTGGGTACAGTCCCGAGTCATATGGAGGCAATGAGCGATAGGAGGGGTTTCGTCTCTCCCGGTATTGGGAGTTGATGTTGCGCTGTGCTCGATTGGCCGTAACAGGGAAGTCCCTGGCCAGGGCTGATCAGAGATTTGCTGGTAAGTGTTACCAGTAGTTTCTCGACCCGTTATGAGCCTCACATCGGCACGACTTATCGGTTATTGGGGTCTGACGTATACCACCCCTAGACTTGATATGCGACGTATCAGACGAACAGACCGGACTGTACGGTAAGTGTTACTGGTTGGATTCACAGGAGTGTGAGCAGGCTAGCTCATTGATCTTCTGATCGCTCAATACCCGGATGGCCGTTACGTTTAGCAGACCGCTTGCGGCTTGTGGGTGCTTGATATGATCATCATCTGCTACCGGCGTATTGACGAGTCTTTAGAGTCCTACACAGAGGTTTCCTGGCTCAAGCGAAACGAAATAGGAGTGCATATGAGATATGTGCGGGAGCGAGAATAATGCGTGTATGTGATACCGCATTTCATTCTCGCGATAAATGTTTCGATTGGTTATATTCGATATGACCTAGTTATCGAATCATTGATTCGATAAATCGATACATTGAATACTAGTCGGTTATGTGCGACATGACCGGATCATTGAATCAAATGTTGATTTAATGATTTAATGTATAATTATATATTTGATATATTACTTTGCATTAACTAGTATTGGTTCACTTTATACGGATTTTCTCACTTGATGTGCAAGTTGTATATGTGATATACTTTTATGCACATATATGTATCATGTTTGATGATACTTGATCGTTTAGTTAAGTGTATGGGAATAAACCATGATTAATTTGATAATTAGGGTTTTGCATATCCATTTATTTATTTATTTGTTTATTTATTTATTTGGAAATGATTATGATAAGAATGGTGGCTTTCTTTGTCTTTTAGTTGAAGCTTCATGAAGCTTTGACTTCTTAACCATTCTTGTCATCATGCTTAACCCTAACCCATCCATTAACCATGGTCTATTCTCTACACTTAACCCTAGTTGGAATTATGATAAGTATTCCTTTTTCTTTTCATTTTAAAAAGACTCATCATAATTCTAGCTCTTCTTCTTCTTCATCTTCAAGTTTGAAACCTTAAGGCCATCAATGGCAACTTGAGCTTGAGAGTGAGAAATCCAATTCTAAAGAGAACCCACCTCCTATTTCTTCATCCTCTACCTCTTGCCAAGTAGTAGAGTGCGTTTTCTTCACAAGTTTCATCACTTTGTGAAGTGGGAGCTTGATCTAGCGATGCCTCGACGTAGATCATCTTCGGCATCGTCGTCGATGACCAAGCCCGTTCATTCTCCGATGAAGCCGACGCTGGAGCCCGGAGTTCGACTTGGACAGCGAGGAGACTTCGTTGCGGAGCCGTGGAGGTGGATATCCGGATCTACAAAGGTTGTAATTCCCATATCCTAGTAGTTAAGTGTTAACTAGTTTACTTTTCGCCTAGATTTCTAGCAACGATCCGTTAACTAGGGTTTCTCGACACCATATTTTTGTAAAATGGCATGGTTGATGCCTTGTGAGACCTCTTGAGAGTGCCTAGGAACCCTAAAGTGGTATCAGAGCCTAGCTAGAGCCTTAGGCGAAGTCTAGACGGAGTTTGAAACCCGGACGAACCGAAAACCCAACCCCAAAATAGCTCTCTGGAAATTTTTCAAATTTGTGGTTTTTTGTCAATTAAAAATGCTTAAAAAATTCAGAAATAAAATCTAAGAATTACTGTGCGAAACGTTTCCAGTGAACAGTACAAAGTGCGGCGGAACCGCGGCAGAAGCTAGGCTTCTGCGGCGGTTCCGCGGCTAAATAGTGACGTCAGCCCTTGGTTTTTGCACAGTAATTCCTGATTAATTGTTCTGAGTTTTCTGGGAATTTTAATTTGACTCCAGAGTTGAGTATTCTGGGGTTGTATAGGGAATCGACGATTCGATCGGATTATCGAAATTTGTCTAAGTGTTTTCCGGATAATTTTTTGAATATGTTAAAAAGTTCGACCGGATATAAATACCCAATCTTTCCCCTGCCAAAAATATCCAAGTGTTGGATTATTGAGTGGTTTAAGGACGTTCTGAGTAGTGCAAGTAACGCGATGGTCCCTCTAGAAGACAACAAACCTTAACTCGATTATGTGACCGTCTTGAACTGCCCTTTGAACCTTCGGGTTTGGGGCAGTACGGCGTGCCACATGTGAGGCGTTGGCTTGACCCTTCTACGGCTGGACCGTTGGTACTGAGGCATGAAACGAATGTCTTTGAACCTATTTCATGTGTTGGATGGTTTCGGGAAAACTTGGGTGTTCGAATGTTCGATCGGAAAGTTTAAAATATTCTATTTATCTGGAATGGGATACAATAATTGGAATTCACAAACAGTTATGTGATAACTGAATGAATGTTATAAATCTAGCGGTTTAGTTTCACTTTATATTGAAAAGTGTTTTCGATAATGAGACTAAAATGCGGGATTTATAACTGTTAGGCATGTGATGTCTAAGTATTTCATTTGATTAGGCATGTGATGTCTAAAGAAGTTGCGGATTCCAATTGTTGTAGTTTTACACTTTCTTTTCTGTGACCGTAAGTGTAATATGTGATATCGCCGGTTTCGTTGCTATATGTCAACGACAATTGGGATGCGCATATTTACTTACGTTGATGACATGTGATGTTATGTGTTGCTGGATATGTTATATTGGATCGTCGTGTTCGAATAGCCGGGGGTTTTTATGTGAGATGAGTGTTTTTCATTTTCATTCATGTAAAAACTTGTATGTAATATTCTTTTATTTGGGGCACTTCCAGGTAGCGGAAGTTGTCACCCCTTTGTTGTTATTTACTTTTCCGTATTAGGATAGACCCAAGGAGGAGAGCACAAGTAACCGGGTTCTGGGGTCCAGTGGGAGACCAACTCGAGGAGTCGAGTCCGGGTCTCCTAACCCTAGAATTGGCAGGGTTGCTTGCCGCTCTCGTAGGGGTCTAGGGGTGTGGGATTGGCTATTCATCACGACCGTGGAATCCGTATTTTATATTGGCTCGTATTGAAAACACGGACATCCTAGTATATCCAATATTTCATATGTTGATTCTGCTGCGATATCTGTGTTGTGATTCTGTGATGGATATAGTATATAGTATATATGATATATTATATAGACGTTACTTATGTTTTACACCCGCGCTAGCCCTGCCCTGCTCTGTCGTTAGTTACCTAACCTAACGGTGCACGAGGGGACATCGAGGCGAATGCGGATGGCATAAGTGTACGTCATATCTATCTGTGATGTTTAGGTATTTAAATGATGGGACTTCATTAATGTGATTAATGAAAGATAAGAAACCTAAGATGTTGTGGAATCGAATTTTAAAATAAAACAGGTAGCTACAGTTCTTGCTTTGCATAGCGGTATATATGATATACCCTGCACCTTATTCGATAAGGAAAGGACCGAGATCCCTTCACCGGGAGTGACTCCTTTAGCAATAACTGGCAGATGCTACACACTCGGTTTGTCTTTTGATTGCTTTTAAGAGTTCTGCTTTGCACAGTGATATATATGATATATCCCGCACCTCATTCGACGAGGAAAGGACCGACGATCCCTTCACCGGGAGTGACTCCTTTAGCAAAACTAGAAAAGCCTCAAAAACACTCCATTTTAAAATCATTTGATTCTACAACGATATCAAGTTCATTACGCAATAGGTTTTCAGAAAAACCTGGCGTAGCCCTCCGTCATTTCAGATAAGTACTAGTTAGTATTCGTGCTACGTTTGTTGACTATGTTAAGGCGTAGTGTGCGGTAGCTAATTAGTGCTTATCTGCATAAGCATATGATGTGATTGGATTAGGGTAGTCATGCGACTTTGTTGACTATGTTAAGGGTCGTGCGGGTGGGTTTAATTCAATCGGGAAATGACGGGTTGAACTTGACTAGCACTTATGATTTGTTGACTATGTTAAGGTCATATAGCTGCTAGGGGCAAAATATTATCGGGAATTTCAAGTGTTGAAATTTGCAATGAGATTGCATACCTTCTATGAGATAGTTGGATCCCGATACCCGCTGCGAGTAAGAGTTACTCCTGGGAGAGTTTTATACATTACAATTAGCCGATCAAGTAGGTGTCTAGAAAGGTGTCAACGGGGTTACGCCTCTGGGAAAACGAGGTTTACATTAATTAGGTTCGTGCGAAAGCACGGGGGACCTCCCTCAAAGTACCGACACTGGCCTGGCTGAAAGATTGGCGAACTTGTAGTGTGTAATTAATCCCGGCTAGTCTTTCCTTTTAGGGTTTGAAGGAAGATTTGATAAAAAGCAGTGGGAGCCATCCTGATTAGATAAAATAATAACCAATCTATTCTTGCAAGAGCGCACGCTGAGTGTTTTCTTCTCTCTCTCTCCAGGTAGCGACCATATCACGCCTTAATCAAGATAATAATACGGATATTTGACCGAACCCGCTTGTTATACTGAGCTGGGGAACGTTGGTCCCGCTCCAACTTATAATTGTTATAAGTCAGAGCAGGAAATTGGGGATTACCAGAATTCCCGTGCCGCCCAAACGAAGAGAGTGCATGATGATGCATCATCTTCGGGTGTGTTCATTATACAGAACTGTTTCTCAGTATTCTCTACGTCCTGGGTATGTGATACCAGATCAGGAACCCAGATATATAATCTGTTACATAGGGCTACAGAAAGGTAGAGAACTGAGAACGGGTGATAAGTTTCATGAGGCAGAAAACGGGGCAAGAGTTGCAGCCAAGTCTGTTGGTCACTGTCACCCTGTATTACCAATACATTGATTCTGAACGAATGTTGTTAGATACCGAACCTGATATACAAAATCATATCAATCTCTTTATTAGTAAAGAAATGATAAAATTTTGTATTGATGGATAATGTTTTGAACATTTCCTATATCAAAAGTTGATCGGTTCAGGCACGTTATCTAAAAGCATTAATGTTCTAAATCAAACTACAGTTCTTAGTATACGGAACACACATAAGAGGAAGAGTTCAGAAATGAACGAATCCTTCTTGAGGCATTGTAGACTAGGTCATATCTATGCGACCCGACTGGCTAGAGTTACATAAAGATGCATATTTAAATTAGTTTGAATTTACATCTTGTGAAACTCGCCAGTCATGTCACAAAGATAAAATGATCATAGCTCTATTTACTGGAAACAGAGAAAGAGTTAGTAAACTCTTGGGATGATACATGTTGATGTGTGTAAGGTCCCCTGTCTGCATATGCCAGGACTAGTTCTTTGTACTTCGTTACATTCTCTGATAATCTCTCAAGATTCAGACATATGTTCCTGTTGAAACACAAGTCCGAACCTTTTGAGATATTCACAGAATATAAGTTAGAAGTAGAGAACCAAAATACGGGTAAAAGTATTATGTCCTTTGATGTGATCAAGGAGGAGAATACTTGAGCACGGAATTCCTGGACTATTCTAAAGGAGAATGAGATTCTCTCTCGGCATTACTCCTCCGAATACACCATAGCACGATGGTATATCGGGGCGGAGCAATCACACCCTATATGATAAGGTGTGCTCTATGATGAGTACTACTGAGTTACCTATTTCCTTTTGGGAGTTATGCACTTGAGAAGCTGCATACCTATTGAATAGGGTTCAAATCAAATCCGTTGCCTACCACTTCATATTTGATATGATAAGGGAAGAGCCCATATCTTAAGTTAGTTAAGATTTGTGGTTGTCCGGGCTATGTTTAAAAGCAAAATCCGGACAAGCTCGAGGCAAGGTCTGTTATGTACAACTGGAAAGGTTCCAGCTATACAAATTACAGCAGATGACTTTGTAGAACCAAAAGATTCAATAGTAACCAACGAACCTCAACCTCTCCGCCGATCTAGTAGGGCTCCTCACCCACCTGAGAGATACTTCGGTTTCTCTATGACAGTGGGAGCGAGGATTGCATCATGAGATGATGACCCAACTAGTTTCGAGCTGGCCATCAGGAGTGGGACTCTGTAAGAATGGCTGGATGCTTAGCGATCTGAGATGGAATCCTTATACACCAACAAAGTATGGACTTTGGTTGCGATATCTGAAGGGTTAAATCCCCATCAGGAGCAAGTATATCTTGAGAAGATTACTTGGTGTAGATGAAAAAGTTGAGATTTTCAAAGCTAGACTTGTTAAAGCTTTTCGTCATCGACCAGGCGTGGATTATGATGAAACCTTTTTCTAAGGAGCTATGCTTAAGTCCATCCAGATCCTACTTACCACGGATACATACCATGACTACGATCTCTGGTGGTTGGGTGTCTTGACTGCTTTTCTAAATGATGATTTGGAAGAGAGCGTCTATAAGTACACAGCCAGAGGGCTTCATAGACAGTGGGAGCAGCGGAAACGTGTGCAAGATGTTTTATAGGATAAAGCAGGCATCGCGGAGTTGGAACATCTGTTTTGATGGATAAGTCAAAGAGTTTGACATCATCAAAATGGTAGATGAAACTTGTATAAACAAAAAGGTAGTAGGGAGTATGGTGGTGATCCTCGTAGAGTACGTGGATGTCATGCTCTTGATAGGGAAGGAGTTTCCTATGCTACGCTCGGTCAATCTCCGCTTATCACAATGATTCTCCATATAGGATCAAAGTGATACCTCCTAAATCCTGGGTTTTGGATCTATAAGATAGATCTAATTGGATGTTAGGATTCTCACTAGTTGTAGCGAGATGGTATCAATCGATCCTGGGGAGAATCACTGGAAGGGTTCCAGGGTGATAAAGACGACTGAATGTCAGTCACAGGCATTGTCTATACCCTCAGTAAAGGGACGGTATGTTGGAAGAGTTCCAAGCTAGATACCGTGGCATACTAGACGATAAAGGCAGGATACATCGCTACTTAAGATGCTACCGAAGAGGCTGTTTGGGTGTATATTGGTTCATGAGATGAACTACGTTCCTACCATTGTGAGACAATGGAGTTGTGGCTTATGCCGAGGAACGCCGGTCCCGTCAGTGATCCAGACATATTCTAAGGCAGTATCACCTGATCATGGAGATGGTTGATCTCCAGGGGATCGAGGTAAGGAGAGTAGACTCAGAGGACAACACAGCGGATCCACTCACAAAGGCTTGTTCCCAGAGAGAGACTTTTATGGGATGGTTGAGTATGAGATACTACAACCACTGCTACAGATGGCCCTAGTGCAAGTGGGAGATTGTTAGTTGTATGTATGCCCTAGAGGCCATTACTGTACATTGGATGTATATTGTAGTGGATGCTGGGACATATATAGGGAGGACTTTCTTGCTTGACATGATAGTATGCTATCTGGTTACTCTTTACCTTAATGTGTATACTGATTGTCTCTCAGTTACATGTTGGTAAAGCCCTTAGGATTTGTACTTGACTACCTGGACTATGATGCAGATCATACTAGTGGGGACATGGTAGTCCATAAGTACATCCTTCAAGGTCCCTAGTCGTGGGTGTATCGAGACGGGGCATCGATATACCAGTGTAGACTAGCGTATACGCTTCTCGACCCATGTGATGGGCGATGGATGATCCCATATCCATTGGTGTTTGACATTAGAGATGGTATACGGGTGCTCAGTGGAGACTGAGTACACTGGACGGACTCGCTGAGAACTCCCAGATGGTATTATACCTCACGTCAGATGGCAGTTCTCAGGTGACACTTGTACAGGTTAGTCTGTAGACCCGAGATCGTCATAGAGTCTTGTGTGATTCCCACTGTGCTTTGATCTCCACCTTACCACGTCCATGAGGGCGTGCAAAACGGTGGTCTTTGGGTACAGTCCCGAGTCACATGGAGGTAATGAGCGATAGGAGGGGTTTCGTCTCTCCCGGTATTGGGAGTTGATGTTGCGCTGTGCTCGATTGGCCGTAACAGGGAAGTCCCTGGCCAGGGCTGATCAGAGATTTGCTGGTAAGTGTTACCAGTAGTTTCTCGACCCGTTATGAGCCTCACATCGACACGACTTATCGGTTATTGGGGTCTGACGTATACCACCCCTAGACTTGATATGCGACGTATCAGACGAACAGACCGGACTGTACGGTAAGTGTTACTGGTTGGATTCACAGGAGTGTGAGCATGCTAGCTCGTCGATCTTCTGATCGCTCAATACCCGGATGGCCGTTACGTTTAGCAGACCGCTTGCGGCTTGTGGGTGCTTGATATGATCATCATCTGCTACCGGCGTATTGACGAGTCTTTAGAGTCCTACACAGAGGTTTCCTGGCTCAAGCGAAACGAAATAGGAGTGCATATGAGATATGTGCGGGAGCGAGAATAATGCGTGTATGTGATACCGCATTTCATTCTCGCGATAAATGTTTCGATTGGTTATATTCGATATGACCTAGTTATCGAATCATTGATTCGATAAATCGATACATTGAATACTAGTCGGTTATGTGCGACATGACCGGATCATTGAATCAAATGTTGATTTAATGATTTAATGTATAATTATATATTTGATATATTACTTTGCATTAACTAGTATTGGTTCACTTTATACGGATTTTCTCACTTGATGTGCAAGTTGTATATGTGATATACTTTTATGCACATATATGTATCATGTTTGATGATACTTGATCGTTTAGTTAAGTGTATGGGAATAAACCATGATTAATTTGATAATTAGGGTTTTGCATATCCATTTATTTATTTATTTGTTTATTTATTTATTTGGAAATGATTATGATAAGAATGGTGGCTTTCTTTGTCTTTTAGTTGAAGCTTCATGAAGCTTTGACTTCTTAACCATTCTTGTCATCATGCTTAACCCTAACCCATCCATTAACCATGGTCTATTCTCTACACTTAACCCTAGTTGGAATTATGATAAGTATTCCTTTTTCTTTTCATTTTAAAAAGACTCATCATAATTCTAGCTCTTCTTCTTCTTCATCTTCAAGTTTGAAACCTTAAGGCCATCAATGGCAACTTGAGCTTGAGAGTGAGAAATCCAATTCTAAAGAGAACCCACCTCCTATTTCTTCATCCTCTACCTCTTGCCAAGTAGTAGAGTGCGTTTTCTTCACAAGTTTCATCACTTTGTGAAGTGGGAGCTTGATCTAGCGATGCCTCGACGTAGATCATCTTCGGCATCGTCGTCGATGACCAAGCCCGTTCATTCTCCGATGAAGCCGACGCTGGAGCCCGGAGTTCGACTTGGACAGCGAGGAGACTTCGTTGCGGAGCCGTGGAGGTGGATATCCGGATCTACAAAGGTTGTAATTCCCATATCCTAGTAGTTAAGTGTTAACTAGTTTACTTTTCGTCTAGATTTCTAGCAACGATCCGTTAACTAGGGTTTCTCGGCACCATATTTTTGTAAAATGGCATGGTTGATGCCTTGTGAGACCTCTTGAGAGTGCCTAGGAACCCTACATGCGCATACCTTCTGGAGTGTGATAACGTGAGTGGATTCCATCAGGTTATCATGCGATGATAGTTGGATCTCGATACCCACTGATGAGTTGGTTTACTTCTCGGGTGATCCCCGACTAATTCTTCTTTCAGGTTTGGAGGAGAATTTGAGGTTACAGTGGGAGACATCGTGATTAGATAAAGTGATTAACCATTCTGATCTAGGTTAGAGTGCACGCAGAGTGTTTCTTTTCTCTCTCTCTTTGGCAGCGACCATGACCGACCCTAGACTATGACTCATTGACCAAGTTAACCGGACTTTCTTAAAACACCGACTTTTGGATTGTCTGAGTTGCATACATCATTGACACTCCTTCTTTTACCTTTTGCATTTCTCTAGAACACCCCGTATCATTACGAACATCCACTTCCATTGGATAAATCCATCGTATAGTTACATACGAACTCGAAGGAACTTGTTCCAGATTCGAGGATGAATTCTGGTTCTGGAGAGATTGAATAGGATTATTCGGTTGTCTTTTCCCTTTACCTTCTCTCAGGTTGTGAGGGCTCCTAGGATTAGGAGACAGTACACCTATTACGCTTATTGGATTATCTTCTTCCAAACCACAGGCAGGTGCTGAAAGGTAGGGAATGAAGAAAACCAATTAGCTTAAGTGTGGTGTACAGAAGGTAATAAGTAAAGACAAATAAAGTGATTAAAAAGAGGGCAAAGTAAATTGCAACTGCCATCATTCACGACCAAACTAAGTATTTCATTGCCACTCCTATTTCACCTTTGTATTTCTCCAGGACACCCCGTATCACTACGAACATCCACTTCCATTGGATAAATCCATAATATGGTTATATACGAACGCGAAGGAACTTGTTCCAGTTCGAGGATGGATTCTGGTTCAGGAGAAATAGGAATAAGGTTTATTCAATTGTCTTTTATATTTACCTTCTCTCAGGTTGCGAGGGCTAATAGGATTAGGAGAGTACACCTGTTACGCTTATTGGATAGTCTTCTTCCAAACCATAGGCTGGTGCCGAACGGTAAGGAAGGAAGAAAACCATTTAGCCTAAGGGGGTGTACAGAAAGCAATGAGTAAAGACAAATAAAGGGATTTGGAGAGATGGCAACGAAATATACGGTTACAGTCATGAATCTGATAATGGAAGAGGCATTACTAGGAATACCCGGATACCCCTTCGAAACATATTCATGTTTCAGTTTCACTGTGCATTGTTAATAGAAAACTGATTACCCAATTAGACCTTGCTCCAGGATATGTATTTACCAGGTTTGATTCTTACATCTTTATGGTTTTACAGATGATGAGTGGGAGTAAGTTATTGGGAATTAGGTGATCATCCTCATTATATCGGAATTCGTTGTAATTAGTGATATTTGAGGAAATCGCCTGGGTTTTTGCCGGACGGCAAATATTTGGTTTTGAATATCCGTTGTTATGCACCAATTTCAAACTGATATATCTATACGGTTATTTTATAAAGTGAGATATAACTTTTTGAAATTATGTCCATGACATTTACCTATATCAGTTGATGGTTAGGTAAGGAGCATTCAACAGTGGTGTAATTCTTCATAACTATAGTACAGTTTTCAACCTACGACGCACAGGGTTTAAGTTATTCAACTCAGGGGACTTATACAAAGTATTGTATGTTGTCCAGTGTCCATTAGGACAGAAGGGTTGGTCCTCGTACTATATTCTGTTTACTTGTGATTTCTCCAGTTTTAGACATGTGTTTCGTAGAAATACAAGGTCTAAGTTTTGAGAAGTTATAGGTACAAGAATAAAGTAGAAAACCAGGTGTCGCAAATATCGGGATTCTTCAAGGTGATCGAAGATGTAGATACTTGTGTGAGATATTCAGTTGAGAGTAATGGTTTTGAGAAACTTGTTTCTCTTTCAGGTTACTCATAATTGGATGCACTCCTAAATTGAGTAATGCTGATCGGCCTCTCTCCATTTAGTTGGCATGCACTGGAGACAACTGCATGATTTGAATCTGGTTCCAATTAAATTAGTAACTCTGTTTCTATATTGTATATAGAATGGATCATATCTTAACGGTGTTAAGGTATATGGAGTTGTCCGGCTTATGCTTGAAACCAAACACTGGATAACTCAAGGCACGTTTCTGTAATGGCAGTTTGTGGGTTAACCCGGGCTATGACGAGGGTTAACTTTCTACCATCTGGAAGATCAATAATGATATTGTTCTTGACTCGCCACAGTTTTAGTAAAATGGACTTTTTCAGAAAACAGTAGTGGGAGTATGGTAAAACTGGAACTGATTCCAGAACTGCAAACGATTACTGAAAATTTAATAGGACCTAAAGATTCAATCGGGTTTGACATTCCATTAGCCACTCCGCAGATATGGTGGGTAACCTCAGGCGCCCGAGAGGTACTTCGGTATGCTCAAAGATGGTGACAGTGAGGTTCTTGTTTACTCAGACTTGCCATTACCACTGTTCTAGACTATGAGACCCGGCAGGAGGATGAGTATAGCGTCGTTCTAAACTAGCTTTAGAAGTGTACGTATATATGACTCTGCCAGAGGGTTGTTGTGGTCAGCGGAAGCATAGTGGACAAGTAGCTTGTGTCTATTTATAGACTAAAGCAGATATACCGGAGATAGATCATCTATTTTTGATGTGACAGTCATGGGCTTTGACTTCATCAGAATAGGGGATGGATCTGTTAAGAAGGTAGTAGGGTGTGATGTCCTGGTATTTTGATGACATACACATAGTAGGAAGTGAAATTCCTATACTACGATCGGTTATAATGTAGTTGTCACACAGTGGTTTCTCCACATAGGATATGGATATTATATCAGGTATTCTGGTTACTAGATCTATAGTTTTAGATCTAGATTTAGGTAGTTTCCCAATCTAGGTACTTAGACAGCATTCTAAAGGTGTTTTAGAATGGACGACTCCTGGCATGGTGGTGTACCTGCAGGTGCTGGAGTCACCCTCTCTAAACATGTCTTACAGACTAAAGGGGAGAGGGGTGTGCATGATTGGCATATCACTTGCTTAGGTAATTGAGTCAATCATGAGATGTCAAGTACCACACCAGATGTTTTTGCACTAGATGCAATAAGTTGATATATTGATCCAATTCTGGAGAAACGTTCGGAAGCAGTTTTAGAACATAAGTGGATGTTCTAGGGATATGATAACAACAGCCTCCTTCAGGAGACAGTTATCATTCCAGGCTTAAAAGGTGACCTGGATGACAGAGTGACTGTCAGAGTTATATTTTTCTTTCTGACAAGGGGAAGTAGTTTGGACAGGTGGTCCAAGCGGATATTGATGGAGGCATGGCGCAGGATACTGATTAAATTCAGTTGACGATACAGTCTAAGAAGTTTACTGGATTTGTAGTTCATTTGTGAACTAGGTCCCATCAGATATCCAGACATATTCTAAGACAGGTATTGCTCATTTCGGGAGATGGCTTTCTCCGTGAACTTGAGATTGAGAGAGACATAGAAAGAAACATCAGAGCGGATCCACTCACTGAGACTATTTCTCGAATGCAAGAGTTTCAAAAACAGGCTTTGTGAGACTGATCAGTAGAGAAGTTGGGTGTTCGGTATCAACACGGGCTGTGAGTATGCGACATCGCAATAATTAGCCTTAAGTGCAAGTGGGAGCTTGTTGGATATAGTGCCCTCAAAGTCAATTATTGGATCGCAGGCACGTGATTACAATGATTGAGGGAGGACCTATACCGGTAGGACAGTCTTACTCGAGATGATAGTATGCTATCTGGTTTGTCTTTATCATCATGTACATGCTTTAGGTGACATTACAGATCACTATTACACATTGATAGAGCCCTTAGGATTCTTGCTTGACTACCAGCAGTATGATGGCGATCATATACATGAGAGTTGGGTAGTCTATAAGCACATCCTTAAAGTGTCCCTAGTCGTGGGAGTTTCGAGACTGGGCATCGATACTCCATGAGTAGACTAGTGTATACGGATTGAGACCCCGACGAGGGGCGAGGGCCAGTCTTACAAGCCATCGGTGTCAATTGGTTCACCTAAGATTGTATACAGGTGCTCATTGGGTTATAAGTACACCGGACGGACTCGCCGGGAACATGCTAGTTGGAAATTATACCTATTGTCAGATAGCAGTTCCCTGGTGACATGTGTACAGGTTAGTCTATCGACCTGAGATCGTCATTTGTCTCGTGTGAGTTCCCACTGTGCTTTGATTACTACCCTACCACGGCTCAAAGGAGTCGTGCAAACAGGTTTTAGTTGGGTACAGTTCCGAGCCACATGGTGGCAGTGAGCAAATCGGCAGGGGATTTGTCTCTCCGGTATTAGGGGTGAGATTGAGCTGTGTTTAGGAGAGCCATTACATAAAGTCCCTATCTAGGGCAAACGAGATTTACTGGTAGGTATTCCAGTAGTTTCGCAGGGTGTTCTGGGCTACACTCTGACACGACTTATACCACTATTGGGGGTCTGACGTTTACCAGCCCCCTAGGCCCGATATGCGATACTCATTGAAGAACGGACCGGACTGTACGTATATTGTCACTGACAGGCTCAGTAGGGTTTCAGGATGAGTTCGCTCATCGGTCTCCCTTTCGCTCAATACCTGGGTAGCCGTTACGTACAGCCAGTACCACTGACGTGCATGTGGTTAAACCCACTGCCAGCGTATTGACGAGTCTTTAGAGTCCCCCACAGAAAGTTTCCCAAGTTCGGGCGAAACGTTATAGAGGCCGTATGGTTTTATGGCAGGGTTCGATCATATACGTATACTCGTGCACGGATCATGATCGGACGGATCATACTAGTGGGCCTTGGTTTAAGCCGGATCCTAGTATTAGATTGTTGGATTACTTTCGTCTCGTTGTATTCGTATTCAGTCGGAATACGGATGCAGGTATGTATATACGGATGAGGGGTATTCTTGTAATTCGTTACAAGATTACTTTAGTTGATGCCATTTTCTTTTTGTGGATTTAACATTTTAGTTTAAATGTTAAATGTGGAAATTTTGGCTCATTCTTGGCATGGCATGGTTTTTGTCATGGAAAAAGATATTTGTGCTAGATATTTTTATGTTTTGTTTTTGGTGAGATATTTTGTAAAGGCTTGTGATATATTTTTTGTGGGGTTTTTTATTTTATTGCCATTACAATATCTCATAAAACAACACACAAAAAGGAAAGGGCAGCCAACACATTTTTTGAGCCATCTCATTTTTCTTTTGCTTGGCTTGCTCTCTAGTTTTTTTCTTTAGCTCACATCTTTCACCAAGGGCATCTTCTTCAACCTCCACTCTATCCCTTTCATGTGTTGAGAATCCTAGAGTGTATTGAGACAAAGTAATCACACACTATCTCTACTTCACCTTGGACATGTCGGCTAGCAAACTTCATGTCCGAGTTGCTTCAGTTTGAAGCGGGAGCCCATATAAAGAATTCTCGACGTGGAGCCACTTCGACGAGCGAGATCGGAGAGCGAATTTCGTTTGGGCAGCCGCGAGGAGCTTGGCACAGAGATTGAAAATCGAAGGACACGGATCGATCGGTATAATCGCTCCAAACTCTTTTACAGTTACTAGTTTACGGTTAATGGAACGATCCGGGTTTTTGGGTTACGTTAGCGCCATATTGAAAAGTTTTTATTCCGCATTTAGCCTCGGATTGACGGCCGGGACGCTGCCGTAGACTTACAGTTTCTACAAACGATTCGTCAAGGACTTAAGCAAGATTGTTAAACCCTTGACTCTTCTCATGGCCAAGGACACTACTTTCAACTTCAACTCGGAATGCTTGGCTGCTTTTCAATCTCTGAAACAGTCTCTCACGATTGCTCTGGTTCTGTCTTTTCCCAACTGGAATCACCCTTTTGAAATTATGTGTAATGCTTTTGAATTTGCAATTAGAGCGGTCTCAGGACGGCATATTGAATAGAAGCCATATGTAATTTACTATGCAAGCCGAACCTTGAATGGAGCGCAAATGAACTACACAACCGAGAAGGAATTCTTGGCTATTATATTCGCTTTGGAGAAATGTATGTCCTGTTTCATTGGCTCCCCAGTCATTGGATCATTCTGTTCTGAGGTATCTTTTTGCGAAAAAGGATGCCAAATCCTGGCTTATACATTGGACCCTTAGTACAAGAATTTGACCTTTTCATTAAGGACAAAAGCGGATATAAAAACGTTGTTGCCGATCATCTTTCACGACTTCCTTCTTCGCCGATGCTTCCTCTTCCGATAAACGATACTTTTCCAGATGAACAATTCCTAATTGTATCTTGAGAACCATGGTTTGCGGATATTGTGAACTATTTAGTGACAGGAATTGTATCAAGCGAATGGTCGAGTCAGGACAAACTTAATTTTTATCCCAAGTAAAACACCTTTACTGGGATGAACCCTACTGTTCAAGTATTATCCAAACCAAATCATTCGCCGGTGTGTCCCAGACAATGATTTCAAGAGTGTGTTATCATTCTGCCACGATCAAGCATGTGGCGGTCATTTTGGCCTAAGGAAAACAACAAAGAAAGTCTTTCAGTGCGGATTTTATTGCCTAAACTTTTCAAAGATACATATGATTACTGCAAGACTTATTCCCGGTGCTAACATTTGGGCCGAATCTCCAGAAATAATGAAATGCCACTCCAACCATTTCTAGTTGTTGAGATTTTTGATGTTTGGGGGATAAGATTTCATGGGCTCATTTCCCAACTCTTTTAGGAATCTTTATATTCTGCTAGTGGTTGATTGTGTCTCTAAATAGGTCGAGGCAATACCAAGCCGGACGAACGACAACAAGGTTTTCGTTAATTTTCTTAAAGAAAACATATTTTCCAGGTTTGGATATCCTCGTGCGATTATAAGCGACAATGGTACACATTTTTGCAATCGGTCTTTCGAGGCCCTGATGCGAAAATGCGCAATCAACCACAAGCTATCCATACCCTATCATCCCCAAACAAGCGGGCAAGCCGAAGTTTTTAATCAGCAAATCAAGCAGATTTTAGAGAAAACGGTTTCAAAAAAAACCGTAAAGATTGGTTGCATAATTTGACTGATGCTCTGTGGGCATTCCACATAGCATACAAAACTGATCTCGGCATGTCTCCATATTTTCTAGTGTTTGGTAAAGCTTGCCACCTCCCAGTCGAGATAGAACATCACGCCATGTGGACGATCAAAGAACTAAACTTTGACCTCAAGCAAGCAGGCAGCTATCGAAAGCTGCAGTTGAACAAATTGAACGAGTTTCAGGATGAAGCTTACGAAAATGTGGTTATCGTAAAGAACCGAACGAAGGTGTTTCATGATAAACATCTTATGCGCAAAACATTCATGTCTGGATAGCAGGTACTTCTTTACGATGCCAAACTCTGTTTCCTTCCTGGTAAGCTACGATCTCGTTGGACGGGACCTTTCTTGGTGCGCTGTGTGTACCCGCATGGTGTGGTGGATTTGGAAAATCCAAATGACAGTTCACTTTTAAAGTGAATGGATATTGACTGAAACCGTTCCTTTCCGCTGAGCCGTCGAAGGAGCTCCTGTTGTTACAGGAGCCAGTTTATCACGAATAATATCCAGCTATAAACGGTAGGGATACTGTTTCCAATAAGTGTGGGGGGTATGCATATATTTTTTTCATTTTTTTCCATATGTGTTCTTACCTGATGAATACTCATTTCTTGTATATATTTCATGAACGTTCTTGTCTGGTGAATGTTCATTTCTTCATGAGTGCTCTTACCTGGTGAGTATTCATTTCTTTAAAGAAAAATTGTGAGTGATGCAGAATTAATTTTGTTGTAAATGTCAAATTGGTTTTTTTTGTATAATGACAACCCATTTGTAACCCCCCACTGTTAGTTATATGTATGCCCTAAAGGCCATTACTATACATAGGATGTATATTGTAGTGGATGCTGGGACATATATAGGGAGGACTTTCTTGCTCGACATGATAGTATGCTATCTGGTTGCTCTTTATCTTAACGTGTACACTGATTGTCTCTCTGTTACATGTTGGTAAAGCCCTTAGGATGTGTACTTGACTACCTGGACTATGATGCGGATCATTCTAGTGGGGACATGGTAGTCCATAAGTACATCCTTCAAGGTCCCTAGTCGTGGGTGTATCGAGACGGGGCATCGATATACCAGAGTAGACTAGCGTATACCTTCTCGACCCATACAGATGGGCGATGGATGATCCCATATCCATTGGTGTTTGACATCAGAGATGATATACGGGTGCTCAGTGGAGACTGGGTACACTGGACGGACTCGCCGAGAACTCCCAGATGGTATTATACCATACGTCAGATGCCAGTTCTCTGGTGACACTGGTACAGGTTAGTCTGTAGACCCGAGATCGTCATAAAGTCTTGTGTGATTCCCACTGTGCTTTGATTTCCACCTTACCACGTCCAAGAGGGCGTGCAAAATGGTGGTTTTTGGATACAGTCCCGATTCATATGGAGGCAATAAGCGATAGGAGGGGATTCGTCTCTCCCGGTATAGGGAGTTGATGTTGTGCTGTGTTCGATTGGCTATAACCGGAAATCCCTTGCCAGGGTTGCTGAGATTTACTGGTAAGTGTTACCAGTAGTTTCTTGAACTGTTATAGACCTCATATCGACACGACTTATCGAGCTATTGAGGTCTGACGTTTACCACCCCTAGGCGAGATATGCGACATATCAGACGACGAGATCGGACTGTACGGTAAGTGTTACTGGATGGATTCACAGGAGTGTGAGCGGGCTTGCTCGTTGATCTTCTGATCGCTCAATACCCGGGTGGCCGTTACGTTTAGCAGACCGCTTGCGGCTTGTGGGTGTTTGATATGATCACCACCTGCTGCCGGCGTATTGACGAGTCTTTAGAGTCCTACACAGAGGTTTCCTGGCTCAAACGAAACGAAATAGGAGTGCATATGAGATATGTGCGGGACCAAGAATAATACAAGTATGTGATACTGAATTCTATTCTCACTATTTGTATCATTGGACGGTTATATGAGATATAGCCGGGTTACCGAATCAAGTGTTGATTCGATACATTGATACACTTGATATTAGTCGGTTATATGCGATATGACCGGATCATTAAATCAAGTGTTGATTTAATGATTTAATGTATAATTATATATTTGATATATTACTTTACATTAACTACTATTTGTTCACTTAAGATGGATTTTCTCACTTGATGTGCACAAGTAGTATATGTGATATATTTTTGTGCACTTGTTTGTATCATGTTTGATGATACATGCAAACTTGGGTGTGTGTATGCTATACACCATTGTTTAGGTTAATGGTTAGTGTTTTATTTATTCTTTTTATTTATTTTGATTAAACAAAATGGTGGTTTTTCTTGTTCTTTACTTGAAGCTTCATGAAGCTTTGAAAAGTTTAGCCATTTTGTTTTATACCTTAACCTAACCATTACACCTAAACCCTAGTTTATTCTCTACATGAGTTTACTTCACCCATGGTTGCATTATGATAACTCTTGACTTGATTTTTCATTTTTAAAATAATTTATATTCTTTTCTTCTTCTTCTTCTTCTTGAGGAAGAAAAGAAAACCTTGCTAGAAAATTTCAAGTGATGAAATCAAGTGAGAAATCCAAATCCAAAGTGAACCCACTTCCTATTTCTTCATCCTTTACCACTTGCCATGTTGTATTGGGTTTTTTCTTCACAAGTTTCATGACCTAGTGAAGATGGAGCTTGAGTTAGAGTTGCCTCGACGTAGATCATCTTCGGCATCGAAGTCAACGACCTAGCCCGCTCATTTCCCCGACGAAACCATCGCTAGAGTCCGGGATCCCGGTGATCGCAGTGAAGGGACGTCATCACGGAGCTAAAGAAGTGGTGGACTGGATCTACAAAGGTTGTATTTCTATTCACTTAGTAGCAAAGTTGTTTGCTTGCTTACTTTTCGCCTAATCTCTAGTTAACGATCTCAAATTAGGGTTTCACGGCACATGTAAAATTTGAATTTGGCATGGTTGATGCCTTGTGGAACCTCTTGAGTGTGCCTAGGAACCCTACACCCACTTCTTCCCAACAATTCAAGACCTTTTTCTTCAACCGCGCAAGTAATTCAAGACGACATCGGCAGCAGTGAGGACACCGCTGCAAATAAGTTTGGGGGAGGTTTGTATATAGTTTTTATTTGCTTTCCGCATGCATTCGCACGTCTATTTCTTGTATTAAAAAAATGAAAAATGAAAAATCCAAAAATATTCTCTTTCTTTGGATAATTCTGCAGTGTAAAAAATATATAAATAAATAAAACCATAAAAATTGACTTTTTTCCAAAAATATAAAAACTTTATCGTCAAGTTGGCTATTTAGAATCGAGTTCGATGGGTTAGTTTGATAGGTTAGAATAACTAAATTCTAGGTTTAGAAATGAGAAACCCAAAAGACAACCTTCCTGAATCTCAACATAAGCTCTTATACGTTTTTGCAACACATTACATGCGTCGTCAATTTCGAAATTTAAATAATGAGCCCTATAAGAAAGGATAAAGAAAGAAAATGTTGGGCTACACTAACGCCCTGACTATCAACCGTGGCGGTTTGCGGAACAAAAATTTTTCTACGAGTTTAAAAACGGCGCTAGAATAACCCAATAAACCGGATCTTACCATAAACCTAACTAGCTAAACTAAAAGAGTTGTCTACTATGATAAGACAGCCTCACCAAAAGATCTGTGTCCTTCGGTCTTCGTTCCTCATCATACGCTCCAAGTGACCACCATGATCGCGCTTGATCTTCTTTGCTTGCTCTTTCGGTTCTCCGAGATCGGTCTTGCTCGTCGGTCCTCCTTTGTCATAGATGATCCACCCGAGAGATGTGATCCATGGCTCTAGCTCCTAACTATGTATCAAAAGGAGCAACTAGAGAACTTGGGATGCTAATCCAAGAACTCTAGAATGTAGTATGAGGTCCTAAGTGTTTTACTATCTTTATCTTACATCCTCTCTTATTTCTCAACACATGAAAGTATAGAGAGGAGGAAGATGATGAAGGTGGTAAAGCTCAAGAGAAGGAGAGGAGGGTGAAGCAAAATGGTGAGAGCAAGAAAATAATGAGCAATCATATGAGAGAAAATAGCTCACATTGGTTTTGTATAACAATATCTAATAATAAACAATATCAACCATACTTCAATAGTTGCCACAAATGAATAAATAATTCATTTGTCAACTATTGAAGCCATGGCTCTCACCATACCCACCTCTCCTTCAATTTACACCTCATTTCCATTTTAATGAATAAATGGAAAAAGACTAATGAGGTGTTCACCTTCTAGAATGTTATCCGTAATAAAATATGGATTACAGTTTACTGTATATACATACCTGCATTCGGATAAAAACACGAATGCCCAAAGAGATAGAATAACACGAAGAACATAATACTAGAATATACATATCGAAATAAATATATGCAAATTATTAAATCAATACCTGATTTAATAATCCGGCTCAAACCCGAGCCGGCTAGTATTATCAACTTTCCGATCGATAGTCCGGGTATAAAGTACATCAATCGATCGGAATCCTGCACGTATCTAATACGGCTACTACATCATTTCGCGTGAACCAGGGAAACCCTTTGTGTGGGACTCTAAAGACTCGACAGTACGCCGGCAATGAGTTACTGGATAAATCTATAACCACAAGCACTTAGCGGCACTAGCTGTACGTAACGGCTACCCGGGTACCTATCGAAAAGGAAGGCCGATGAGCAAACTCATCCGGATCCCTACTGAGCCTATCCGTGACAATCTCCGTACAGTCCGGTCTCTTCGTCTAAGAGTATCGCATACCGGGTCTAGAGGGTGGTAAACGTCAGACCTTAATAACCCGATAATTCGTGTTAATTTGGATCAAGACCAATCCGGGAAACTACTGATCAGCCTATCAGTAAATCCTAATTGCCTTGGCCAAAGTCTTATGGTCTTGACCAATCAAACACAGTGCGATATCGACTCCCTATACCGGGAGAGACGAATCCCCGACAATCGCTCACTGCCTCCATGTGGCTCGGGACTGTACCCAACCAAAACCTGTTTGCACGACCCAGTAGAGCCGTGGTAGGGTAGAGATCAAAGCACGGTGGGAACTCACACGAGACAAATGACGATCTCAGGTCTAAAGATTAACCTGTACTCATGTCACCTGAGAACTTCCATCTGACGATAGGTATAGTACTATCTAGAAGTTCTTGGCGAGTCCGTCCGGTGTACTCACACCCAGTGAGCACCTGCATACGATCTTAGGTGCGAAAGATCAATGGTTGCGGGACCATACCATCGCCCCTTGCCAGGGTTTAGAAACGTATACACTAGTCTACTCTGGAATATCGATGCCCAGTCTCGATACTCCCATGACTAGGGATCTTTTAAGGATGTGCATACCGACTACCCAGCTCCCACAGGTATGATCGCCATCACAACGCAGTTAGTCTAGCAATGATCCTACGGGCTTTATCAACATGTATGAATGATACGTAATAGCAAGTAAAACATATGAACATGTTAAAATAAAGACAAACCAGATACCATACTATCATATCGAGCAAGACTGTCCTGTACGTATATTTGTCCAAGCATCCATATGTATAAATATACAATAATGGCCTTTAGGACATACATATCCAAAAATCTTGTAGGGTTCCTAGGCACACTAATGAGGTCTCACAAGGCATCAACCATGCCAATTTCAAATTTTACGGGTGCCGAGAAACTCTAATACGGATCGTTAACTAGATATATAGGCGAACACATGCAACTAGTAAACTACTTTACTAAGAGAACGGAAATACAACCTTTGTAGATCCGGTCCTCCAACTCCATAGCTCCGCAATGAAGTCTCCTCGCTGTCCAAATGGAAACCCGGGCTCTAGCGTCGGCTTCATCGGAGAAATGGGCGGGCAAGGTCGTCGGCTTCGTGCCGAAGATGATCTACGTCGAGGCATCACTAGATCAAGCTCCCACTTCACTAAGTCATGAAACTTGTGAAGAGAACACCCTATACTACTTGGCAAGAGGTAGAGGATGAAGAAATAGGAAGTGGGTTCACTTTAGAATTGGATTTCTCACTCTTTTCATCAAGTTGCCATTGATGGAGGCAAGCTTCTTCATGTGAATAAGAAGAAGAAGAAGATGAAAAATTATGATAAGTTAATTAGAACAGAAAAGAAAAAGAATACTTATCATAATATTAACTATAGTTATGTGTAGAGAATTGACCAAGGTTAAAGGAATGGTTAGGGTTAAGGAGAAGAAGACAAAATGGTTACTTTGGTCAAAACCTTCATGAAGCTTCAACAAGCTTCTCCATTGAACGCAACCATTTTGTATTATTCTTTTATCTTTTCCAATAAACAAAAAGATAAATGAATGAATAAATAAATATAAACCCTAACCATTTACTTAACCAAGGTTTAACTCTTTACACAAAACCTAGCATTCATGCATCATCAAACATGATACAACCATTTGCACAAAAAGTATATCACATATACAACTTGTACATCCAAGTGAGAAAATCCATTTAAAGTGAACCAATACTAGTTAATGCAAAGTAATATATCAAATATATAATTATGCATTAAATCATTTGTTGGTTGTATGTATGCTCTAGAGGCCAGTATTGTACAGATGATGTATATTATATTGGATGCTTGGACATATATAGAGATGACTTTCTTGCTCGATATGATAGTATGCTATCTGGTTACTCTTTATCTTAACATGTACACTAGTCTCTTTAAACTGTCTTATGGTTACATGTTGGTAAAGCCCTTAGGATGTGTACTTGACTATCTGGACTATGATGCAGATCATACTAGTAGGGACATGGTAGTCCATAAGTACATCCTTCAAGGTCCCTAGTCGTGGGTGTATCGAGACGGGGCATCGATATACCAGAGTAGACTAGCGTATACGCTTCTCGACCCATGAGATGGGCGATGGATGATCCCATATCCATTGGTGTTTGACATCAGAGATGGTATACGGGTGCTCAGTGGAGACTGGGTACACTGGACGGACTCGCCGAGAACTCCCAGATGGTATTATACCTCACGTCAGATGGCAGTTCTCAGGTGACACTTGTGCAGGTTAGTCTGTAGACCCGAGATCGTCATAGAGTCTTGTGTGATTCCCATTGTGCTTTGATCTCCACCTTACCACGTCCATGAGGGCGTGCAAAACGGTGGTCTTTGGGTACAGTCCCGAGTCACATAGAGGCAATGAGCGATAGGAGGGGTTTCGTCTCTCCCGGTATTGGGGGTTGATGTTGCGCTGTGCTCGATTGGCCGTAACAGGGAAGTCCCTGGCCAGGGCTGATCAGAGATTTGCTGGTAAGTGTTACCAGTAGTTTCTTGACCCGTTATAAGCCTCATATCGACACGACTTATCGAGCTATTGGGGTCTGACGTTTACCACCCCTAGGTGAGATATGCGACATATCAGACGATCAGACCGGACTGTACGGTAAGTGTTACTGGTTGGATTCACAGGAGTGTGAGCGGGCTAGCTCGTCGATCTTCTGATCGCTCAATACCCGGATGGCCGTTACGTTTAGCAAACCGCTTGCGGCTTGTGGGTGCTTGATATGATCATCATCTGCTACCGGCGTATTGACGAGTCTTTAGAGTCCTACACAGAGGTTTCCTGGCTCAAGCGAAACGAAATAGGAGCGCGTATGAGATATGCGCGGGACCGAGAATAATACCAGTATGCGATACTGTATTCGATTATCGCGATTTGTAACATTGATCGGTTATATGCGTTATAGCCGGGTTATCGAATCAAGTGTTGATTCGGTAAGTTGTTACTATTGATATTAGTCGGTTATATGCGATATGACCTGGTCGTTAAATCAAGTGTTGATTTAATGATTTAATGTATAATTATATATTTGATATATTACTTTACATTAACTAATATAGGTTCACTTTAAATGGATTTTCTCACTTGATGTGCATGATGTATATGTGATATACTTTTGTGCACTTGTATGTATCATATTTGATGATGCATGTTTATATGGTTAAGTATAAAGAATAAAACCATGGTTAAGTAGATAATTAGGGTTTTGTTTTAATCACTCATTTATTTATCCATTCCTTTTTATTTAAATAATTTTATGAAAACAAAATGGTTTTCTTTTTGTCATGAAGCTTGATGAAGCTTCATGAAGGTTTGACTCAAAGACCATTTTGTCTTCATGCTAAACCCTAACTATTCCCACTTACCATGGTTTGCTCTCTACACTTAACCTTAGTTTGATTATGATAAGTATTGTTTTTCTTTTCATTTTAAAAGAGACTTATCATAATTCTAGCTTATCTTCTTCTTTATCTTCAAGTTTGAAACCTTGAGGCCATCAATGGCAACTTGAGCTTGAGAGTGAGAAATCCAATTCTAAAAAGAACCCACCTCCTATTTCTTCATCCTCTACCTCTTGCCAAGTAGTAGAGTGTGTTTTCTTCACAAGTTTCATCACTTTGTGAAGTGGGAGCTTGATCTAGCGATGCCTCGACGTAGATCATCTTCGGCATCGTCGTCGATGACCAAGCCCGTTCATTCTCCGATGAAGCCGACGCTAGAGCCCGGGGTTCGACTTGGACAGCGAGGAGACTTCGTTGCGGAGCCGTGGAGGTGGATATCCGGATCTACAAAGGTTGTAATTTCCAGATTCTAGTAGTTAAGTGTTAACTAGTTTACTTTTCGCCTAGATTTCTAGCAACGATCCGTTAACTAGGGTTTCTCGGCACCATAATTTTGAAAAATGGCATGGTTGATGCCTTGTGAGACCTCTACTGTGTGCCTAGGAACCCTACAGTGGTATCAGAGCCAAGCTAGAGCCTTAGGCGAAGTCTAGATGGCGTTTGAAGCCCGAACGAACCCGAAACCCCAAACCAAACATGCTCTCTGTCCTTTTTCTAAAATCGGGGATTTTTCCACATTAAAAATATGCAGAAAAATCAGCAGGCTAATCTAAGAGTTACTGTGAATTTCGATGGACTAATTCCATCAAAGAGCCGCGGATCCGCGGCACGTGCATAGCTCGTGCGGCGGATACGCGGCGCTTTTGTCGTTTTGTGCATTTTAATTTTCACAGTAATTCTAATTTTTCTGTGGTGGTTTTCCTGGGAATTTTTAATATTCATTCAAGAGTTGAATTTTCCAGGGTTGTTTTGTGGATTCGGTATTTCGATCGGATTATCAAATTTCGTCTTTTGTGTTTTTCCGGATAATTTTCAGAATATGTTAAAAAGTTCGACCGGATATAAATACCCAATTTTTCCCCTGTCGAGAAATTTCCAAGTGTTGGATTTTTCCGTAGTTTAACGACGTTCTAAGTAGTGCAAGTAACGCGATGGACCCTCTAGAAGACAACAAACCTTAACTCGATTATGTGACCGTCTTGAACTGCCCTTTGAACCTTCGGGTTTGGGGCAGTACGGCGTGCCACATGTGAGGCGTTGGCTTGACCCTTCTACGGCTGGACCGTCGGTACTGAGGCACGAACTGAATGTTGTTAGACTTATTTCATGTGTTGGACTGTATCGGGAAAACTTGGGTATTCGACTGTTCGATCGGAAAGTTTAACATTTTCTATTTATCTGGAATGTGATACAATAATTGGAATTCACAAACAGTTATGAGATAACTGAATGAATGTTATAAATCTAGCAGTTTAGTTTCACTTTATATTGAAAAGAGTTTTCGATAATGAGACTAAAATGCGGGATTTATATCTATTAGGCATGTGATGTCTAAGTATTTCATTTGATTAGGCATGCGATGTCTAAAGAAGTTGCGGATTCCAATTGTTGTAGTTTTACACTTTCTTTTCTGTGACCGTAAGTGTAGTATGTTCATATCGCCGGTTTCATTGCTATATGTCAAAGACAATTGGGGTATGCATACTTACTTACGTTGATGACATGTGATGTTATGTGTTGCTGGATATGTTATATTGGATCGTCGTATTTGAATAGCCGGGGTTTTTTTATGTAAGATGAGTGTCTTTCATTTTCATTCATGTAAAAACTTGTATGTAATATTCTTTTATTTGGGGCACTTCCAGGTAGCGGAAGTTGTCACCTTTTGTATATTATTTACTTTTCCGCATTAGGATAGACCCAAGGAGGGGAGCACAAGTAACCGGGTTCTGGGGTCCAATGGGAGACCAACTCGAGGGGTCGAGTCCGGGTCTGCTAACCCTAGAATTGGCAGGGTTGCTTGCCGCTCTCTTAGGGGTCTAAGTGTGTGGGATTGGCTATTCATCACGACCGTGGAATCCGTGTTTTATACTGGCTCGTATTGAAAACACGGACGTCCTAGTATATCCAATATTTCATATGTTTATTCTGCTGCGATATCTGTGTTGTGACTCTGTGATGGATATAGTATATAGTATATATGATATATTATATAGACGTTACTTATGTTTTACACCCACGCTAGCCCTGCCCTGCTCTGTCGTTAGTTACCTAACCTAACGGTGCACGAGGGGACATCGAGGCGAATGCGGATGGCATAAGTGTACGTCATATCTATCTGTGATGTTTAGGTATTTAAATGATGGGACTTCATTAATGTGATTAATGAAAGATAAGAAACCTAAGATGTTGTGGAATCGAATTTTAAAACAGGTAGCTACAGTTTTTGCTTTGCACAGCGGTATATATGATATACCCTGCACCTTATTCGATAAGGAAAGGACCGAGATCCCTTCACCGGGAGTGACTCCTTTAGCAATAACTGGCAGATGCTACACACTCGGTTTACTTTTGACTGCTTTTGGGTTTTTTGCTTTGCACAACGATATATATGATATATCCCGCACCTCATTCGACGAGGAAAGGACCGAGATCCCTTCACCGGGAGTGACTCCTTTAGCAAAACTAGAAAAGCCTCAAAATCACTCCATTTCAAAACTTTATTTGATTCTACAACGATATCAAGTTCATTACGCTCATGGTTTTCAGAAAAACCTGGCGTAGCCCTCCGTCATTTCAGATGAGTAGTAGTTAGTATTCGTGCTACGTTTGTTGGCCTGCGTCAAGGCGTAGTGTGCGGTAGCTAACTGGTATTTATCTGCTTATGCATATGATGCAGATTGGATTAGGGTAGTCGTGCGACTTTGTTGGCCAGCGTCAAGGGTCGTACGGGTGGGTTTAATTCAATCAGGAAATGACGGGTTGAACTTGACTAGCGCACTATGGTTTGTTGGCTTGCGTCAAGGTCATAGCACGCTAGGGGAAAAATATTATCGGGAATTTCAAGTGTTGAAATTTGCAATGAGATTGCATACCTTCTATGAGATAGTTGGATCCCGATACCCACTGCGAGTAAGAGTTACTCCTGGGAGAGTTTTACACATTGCAATTAGCTGATCAAGTAGGTGTCTAGAAAGGTGTTTACGAGGTTACGCCTCTGGAAAAACGAGGTTTACATTAATTAGGTTCGTGCGAAAGCACGGGGGACCTCCCTCAAAGTACCGACACTGGCCTGGCTGAAAGATTGGCGAACTTGTAGTGTGTAATTAATCCCGGCTAGTCTTTCCTTTTAGGGTTTGGAGGAAGATTTGATAAAAAGCAGTGGGAGCCATCCTGATTAGATAAGATAATAACCAATCTGATCTTGCACGAGCATACGCTAAAGTGTTTTCTTCTCTCTCTCCAGGTAGCGACCATTTCATGCCCTAATAAAGATAATAATATGGATGTATTGACCGAACCCGCATATTATACTGTGCTGGGGAACGTTGGTTCCGTTCTTTCTTATAAGAGTTATAGGAATGAACAGGATATAGGGGAATGCCAGGATTCCCATGCCACCCGAATGAAGAAAGTACATGTTGATGCATTTTCTTCGGGTGTGTTCGTTACTGAGAACTGTTTCTCCATTTGCTCTACGTCCTGGGTATTAGATACCGGGTCAGGATCCCATATATGTAATCAGTTACATGGGCTAAGAAAAGGTAGAGAACTTGGAGAAGGTGATAAAGACATTAGAGTTGGAAATGGTGCAATTGTTGCAGCTAAGACTGTCGGGGAATATCACCTTGTATTACCAACTGGTAATACATTGGTTCTGAACGAATGCTATTACATGCCGAACCTGATATGCAACATTATATCGGTTTCTTTATTAAGTAAAGAGGGATATAATTTTGTATTACAGGACAATGTTATGAACATTTTCCGTAACCAAAAGTTGGTTGGATCAGGCACGTTGTGCAATGGCATTTATGTTCTAAATCAATCAACAGTTCTGAGCATAACAAACACACACAAGAGGAAGAGTTCAGAACTGAACGAATCCTTCTTGTGGCATTGTAGACTGGGTCACATCAATGTGACACGACTAGCTAAGTTACATAAAGATGGATATTTAAATCCGTTTGAATTTTCATCTTATGACACTTGCCAGTCATGTCTCAAAGGCAAGATGACCAAAACTCCGTTTACGGGACACGGAGAAAGAGTTACCGAACTCTTGGGACTGATACATAGTGATGTATGCGGTCCCATGTCTACACATGCCAGGGATGGTTCTTCATACTTCATTACATTCACTGACGATCTCTCTAGGTTCGGGTATGTGTTCCTGATGAAACACAAATCAGAAGCTTTTGAGAAATTTAGGGAATATAAGCAAGAAGTTGAGAACCAAACCGGAAAAAGTATTAAAATCCTACGATCTGATCGAGGAGGAGAATACTTAAGCAATGAATTCCTGGACTTCCTAAAAGAGAATGGGATTCTCTCTCAGCTGACTCCTCCATATACACCACAGCACAATGGTGTATCAGAACGGAGGAACCGCACCCTATTAGATATGGTGCGCTCTATGATGAGCACAGCTGAGTTACCTATTTCCTTCTGGGGATATGCACTGGAAACAGCTGCAGACCTATTGAATATGGTTCCCACCAAAACCGTGCCGACCACTCCATATGAGATATGGAAAGGAAAGAGACCATGTCTTAATTATGTTAAGATATGGGGTTGTCCGGCCTATGTAAAAACGCAAAATCCGGACAAACTCGCGGCAAGGTCCATTCTGTGTAAGTTTATTGGATATCCCAAACATTCGTGAGGGTATATCTTCTACCACCCTGAGGAACAAAGAGTGTTTGTTTCTCGGCATGCCACCTTTTTAGAAAAGGAATTTCTTGAAAAAGAGATTAGTGGTCATGAGGTAGAACTGGAAGAGGTTCCAGCTGCAGAAGCTACAACAGAAGATCTGGTGGAACCAGAGGATTCCGTAGTTCCCGATGAACCCCAGCCACTCCGCCGATCTAGTAGGGTTCCTCGCCAACCTGAGAGATACTACGGTTTTCTCATGGACGGTGGGAGCGAGGATTGCATCATGGAGGATGATGACCCAACTAGCTTCGAGCAGGCCATCACGAGTGGGGACTCAGTGAAATGGCTGGATGCTGTGCGGTCCGAGATGGAATCCATGTACACCAACAAAGTATGGACTTTGGACGTTGCTCCTGAAGGGGTAAAACCCATTGGGAGCAAGTGGATCTTCAAGAAGAAACTTGGTGTAGATGGGAAAGTGGAGACTTTCAAAGCTAGACTTGTAGCAAAGGGTTTTCGTCAAAGACCAGGTGTGGACTATGACGAGACCTTTTCTCCAGTAGCTATGCTTAAATCCATCCGGATCATGCTTGCCATCGCTGCATATCATGATTACGAAATCTGGCAAATGGATGTTAAGACCGCCTTTCTAAACGGTGATTTAGAAGAGTGCGTGTACATGACTCAGCCAGAGGGCTTCGTAGACAGTGGGAGCAGCGGAAAGGTGTGCAAGCTGCTTAAATCCATTTATGGATTAAAGCAAGCATCGCGGAGTTGGAACATCTGCTTTGACGTCGTTATCAAAGAGTTTGATTTCGTCAAAAATCCAGATGAACCTTGTATCTACAAGAAGGTGGCAGAGAGTAAGGTTGTCTTCCTCGTATTGTACGTGGACGACATACTCTTGATAGGAAATGATATTCCTATGCTGCAATCGGTCAAGCTCTTCTTATCACAAAGATTCTCAATGAAAGATCTTGGTGATGCCTCCTGCATATTGGGAATTAGGATCTATAGAGATAGATCCAAACGGATTTTGGGATTGTCCCAATCCAGGTACATTGACACCATACTAAAGAGGTTTAGTATGGAAGAGTCCAAGCGTGGGAACTTGCCCACGATCTCTGGAGTCACTCTCTCCAAAGAGATGTCTCCCAAGACTGATTTGGAGAGAGCTCGCATGCAAGGGATACCCTATGCGTCGGCAGTAGGCTCTATCATGTATGCGATGCTATGTACCAGACCCGATGTAGCATACTCACTAAGTGTAGTGAGCAGGTATCAAGCTGATCATGGAGAGAGTCACTGGACAGCTGTGAAGAGCATTCTCAAGTACTTACGAAGGACTAGAGATATGTTCTTGGTGTATGGTAACGGAGAGCTCCAAGTGGAGTCCTTTATCGATTCGAGCTTCCAGAGTGATAAGGACGACTCTAAGTCGCAGTCGGGCTTTGTCTTTACCCTTTACGGAGGGGCGGTTAGCTGGAAGAGTTCTAAGCAGGAAACCGTGGCAGACTCGACGATGGAGGCTGAATACATCGCTGCCAATGATGCTGCCAAAGAGGCTGTCTGGATCAAGAAGTTCATTACTGAACTTGGAGTGGTTCCATCCATTGAGCGTCCAATACCTTTGTATTGCGATAACAATGGAGCGGTGGCTTTGGCCAAGGAACCCAGGTCCCATCAGCGGTCCAGGCATATTCTGAGGCGGTATCACCTGATCCGGGAGATAGTTGATCGCCGGGAGATCGAGGTTAGGAGGGTTGACACGAAGAACAACACGGCGGATCCACTCACGAAAGCCATTCCCCAGATACAGTTTGAGAGACTCTTCGGGATGCTCGGTATGCGATACTACAGCAGCTGGCCCTAGTGCAAGTGGGAGATTGTTGGTTGTATGTATGCCCTAGAGGCCAGTATTGTACAGATGATGTATATTATATTGGATGCTTGGACATATATAGAGATGACTTTCTTGCTCGATATGATAGTATGCTATCTGGTTACTCTTTATCTTAACATGTACACTAGTCTCTTTAAACTGTCTTATGGTTACATGTTGGTAAAGCCCTTAGGATGTGTACTTGACTATCTGGACTATGATGCAGATCATACTAGTAGGGACATGGTAGTCCATAAGTACATCCTTCAAGGTCCCTAGTCGTGGGTGTATCGAGACGGGGCATCGATATACCAGAGTAGACTAGCGTATACGCTTCTCGACCCATGAGATGGGCGATGGATGATCCCATATCCATTGGTGTTTGACATCAGAGATGGTATACGGGTGCTCAGTGGAGACTGGGTACACTGGACGGACTCGCCGAGAACTCCCAGATGGTATTATACCTCACGTCAGATGGCAGTTCTCAGGTGACACTTGTGCAGGTTAGTCTGTAGACCCGAGATCGTCATAGAGTCTTGTGTGATTCCCACTGTGCTTTGATCTCCACCTTACCACGTCCATGAGGGCGTGCAAAACGGTGGTCTTTGGGTACAGTCCCGAGTCACATAGAGGCAATGAGCGATAGGAGGGGTTTCGTCTCTCCCGGTATTGGGGGTTGATGTTGCGCTGTGCTCGATTGGCCGTAACAGGGAAGTCCCTGGCCAGGGCTGATCAGAGATTTGCTGGTAAGTGTTACCAGTAGTTTCTTGACCCGTTATGAGCCTCATATCGACACGACTTATCGAGCTATTGGGGTCTGACGTTTACCACCCCTAGGTGAGATATGCGACATATCAGACGATCAGACCGGACTGT
This sequence comes from Agapanthus africanus, assembly GCA_030015575.1. Classification (NCBI taxonomy): domain Eukaryota; kingdom Viridiplantae; phylum Streptophyta; class Magnoliopsida; order Asparagales; family Amaryllidaceae; genus Agapanthus; species Agapanthus africanus. The sequence goes on from CM057343.1 coordinate 133,661,067, forward strand.
ACGGTAAGTGTTACTGGTTGGATTCACAGGAGTGTGAGCGGGCTAGCTCGTCGATCTTCTGATCGCTCAATACCCGGATGGCCGTTACGTTTAGCAGACCGCTTGCGGCTTGTGGGTGCTTGATATGATCATCATCTGCTACCGGCGTATTGACGAGTCTTTAGAGTCCTACACAGAGGTTTCCTGGCTCAAGCGAAACGAAATAGGAGCGCGTATGAGATATGCGCGGGACCGAGAATAATACCAGTATGCGATACTGTATTCGATTATCGCGATTTGTAACATTGATCGGTTATATGCGTTATAGCCGGGTTATCGGATCAAGTGTTGATTCGGTAAGTTGTTACTATTGATATTAGTCGGTTATATGCGATATGACCGGGTCGTTAAATCAAGTGTTGATTTAATGATTTAATGTATAATTATATATTTGATATATTACTTTACATTAACTAATATAGGTTCACTTTAAATGGATTTTCTCACTTGATGTGCATGATGTATATGTGATATACTTTTGTGCACTTGTATGTATCATATTTGATGATGCATGTTTATATGGTTAAGTATAAAGAATAAAACCATGGTTAAGTAGATAATTAGGGTTTTGTTTTAATCACTCATTTATTTATCCATTCCTTTTTATTTAAATAATTTTATGAAAACAAAATGGTTTTCTTTTTGTCTTGAAGCTTGATGAAGCTTCATGAAGGTTTGACTCAAAGACCATTTTGTCTTCATGCTAAACCCTAACTATTCCCACTTACCATGGTTTGCTCTCTACACTTAACCTTAGTTTGATTATGATAAGTATTGTTTTTCTTTTCATTTTAAAAGAGACTTATCATAATTCTAGCTCATCTTCTTCTTTATCTTCAAGTTTGAAACCTTGAGGCCATCAATGGCAACTTGAGCTTGAGAGTGAGAAATCCAATTCTAAAAAGAACCCACCTCCTATTTCTTCATCCTCTACCTCTTGCCAAGTAGTAGAGTGTGTTTTCTTCACAAGTTTCATCACTTTGTGAAGTGGGAGCTTGATCTAGCGATGCCTCGACGTAGATCATCTTCGGCATCGTTGTCGATGACTAAGCCCGTTCATTCTCCGATGAAGCCGACGCTAGAGCCCGGGGTTCAACTTGGACAGCGAGGAGACTTCGTTGCGGAGCCGTGGAGGTGGATATCCGGATCTACAAAGGTTGTAATTTCCAGATTCTAGTAGTTAAGTGTTAACTAGTTTACTTTTCGCCTAGATTTCTAGCAACGATCCGTTAACTAGGGTTTCTCGGCACCATAATTTTGAAAAATGGCATGGTTGATGCCTTGTGAGACCTCTACTGTGTGACTAGGAACCCTACATCATTAAATCAACACTTGATTCAATGATCCGGTCATGTCGCACACAACCGACTAGTATACAATGTATCGATTTATCGAATCAATCCTTGATTCGATAACTAGGTTATATCGAATACAACCATTCAACACATTCATCGCGAGAATGAAATACGGTATCACATACACGCATCATTCTCGGTCCTGCACATATCTCATATGCACTCCTATTTCGTTTCGCTTGAGCCAGGAAACCTCTGTGTATGACTCTAAAGACTCGTCAATACGCCGGCAGCAGGTGATGATCATATCAAACACCCACAAGCCGCAAGCGGTCTGCTAAACGTAACGGCCACCCGGGTATTGAGCGATCAGAAGATCGACGAGCAAGCCCGCTCACACTCCTGTGAATCCAACCAGTAACACTTACCGTACAGTCCAGTCTCGTCGTCTGATATGTCGCATATCTCACCTAGGGGTGGTAAACGTCAGACCCCAATAGCTCGATAAGTTGTGTCGATATGAGATCTATAAAAGTTCGAGAAACTACAGGTAACACTTACCAGAAAATCTCAGCAACCCTGGCCAGGGATTTCCGGTTATAGCCAATCGAACACAGCGCAACATCAACTCCCTATACCGGGAGAGACGAATCCCCTCCTATCGCTCATTGCCTCCATGTGATTCGGGACTGTACCCAAAAGCCACCGTTTTGCACGCCCTCTTGGACGTGGTAAGGTGGAAATCAAAGCACAGTGGGAACCACACAAGACTCTATGATGATCTCGGGTCAACAGACTACTCTGTACCAGTGTCACCAGAGAACTGCCATCTGACGTAAGGTATAATACCATCTGGGAGTTCTCGGCGAGTCCGTCCAGTGTATCCAGTCTCCACTGAGCACCCGTATATCATCTCTGATGTCAAACACCAATGGATATGGGATCATCCATCGCCCATCTGTATGGGTCGAGAAGGTATACGATAGTCTACTCTGGTATATCGATGCCCCGTCTCGATACACCCACGACTAGGGACCTTGAAGGATGTACTTATGGACTACCATGTCCCCACTAGTATGATCCGCATCATAGTCCAGGTAGTCAAGTACATATCCTAAGGGCTTTACCAACATGTAACAGAGAGACAATTAGTATACACGTCAAGGTAAAGAGTAACCAGATAGCATACTATCATGTCGAGCAAGAAAGTCCTCCCTATATATGTCCAAGCATCCACTACAATATACATCCTATGTATAGTAATGGCCTCTAGGGCATACATATAACTAACAATCTCCCACTTGCACTAGGGCCATCTGATAGCAGTGGTTGAAGTATCTCATACTCAACTATCCCATAATAGTCTCTCTCTGGAAAAAGGCCTTTGTGAGTGGATCCGCCGTGTTGTCCTCTGAGTCTACTCTCCTAACCTTGATCCCTTGGAAATCAACCATCTTCATGATCAGGTGACACTGCCTTAGAATATGTCTGGATCACTGATGGGACCGGCGTTCCTTAGCATAAGCCACAACTCCATTATCTCACAATGGTTGGAACGAAGTTCATCTCATGAACTAATATACACCCAGACTGCCTCTTTGGTAGCATCTTAAGTAGCGATGTATCCAGTCTTTATCGTCTAGTATGCCACGGTATCTAGCTTGGAACTCTTCCAACATACTGTCCCTTTACTGAGGGTAAAGACAATGCATGTGACTGACATTCAGTCGTCCTTATCACTCTGGAACCTTTCCAGTGATTCTCCCCAGAATCAATTGATACAATCTCACTACAACTAGTGAGAATCCTAACATCCAATTAGATCTATCTCATAGATCCAAAACCCAGGATTTAGGAGGTATCACTTTGATCCTTTATGGAGAATCATTGTGATAAGCGGAGATTGACCGAGCGTAGCATAGGAAACTCCTTTCTTATCAAGAGTATGTCATCCACGTACTCTACGAGGATCATCACCATACTCCCTACTACCTTTTTGTATATACAAGGTTCATCTACCATTTTGATGACGTCAAACTGTTTGACTACTACATCAAAACAGATGTTCCAACTCCGCGATACCTGCTTTATCCTATAAAGCATCTTGTACACGTGTCCGCTGCTCCCACTGTCTACGAAGCCCTCTGGCTGTGTACTTATAGACGTTCTCTTCTAAAACATCATTTAGAAAAGCAGTCATGGTACCCAACCGCCAGATATCGCAGTCATGGTATGTAGCCGTGGCAAGTAGGATCTGGATGGACTTAAGCATAGCCACTTGAAAATGTTTCATCATTATCCACGCCTGGTTGATGACGAAAACCTTTAACAAGTCTAGCTTTGAAAGTCTCAACTTTTCCATCTACACCAAGTAATCTTCTCAAGATATACTTGCTCCTGATGGGGATTTAACCCTTCATATATAGCATCCAAAGTCCATACTTTGTTGGTGTATAAGGATTCCATCTCAGATCACTAAGTATCCAGCCATTCTTATAGAGTCTTACTCCTGATGGCCAGCTCGAAACTAGTTGGGTCATCATCTCATGATGCAATCCTCGCTCCCACTGTCATAGGGAAACAGAAGTATCTCTCAGGTGGGTGAGAAACCCTACTAGATCGGCGGAGAGGCTGAGGTTCGTTAGTAACTATTGAATCCTTTGGTTTTATCAAATCATCTGCTGTAGTTTGTATAGCTGGAACATTTCCAGTTCTACATAACCGACCTTGCCTCGAGCTTGTCCGGATTTTGCTTTTAGACATAGCCCGGACAACCCCAAATCTTAACTAGCTTAAGACATGGGCTCTTCCCATTCCATATCTTATATGGATTGGTAGGCGGTGATCTGATTCGAACCCTATTCAATAGGTATGCAGCTTCTCAAGCGCATAACTCCCAAAAGGAAATAGGTAACTCGGTAGTACTCATCATAGAGCACACCTTATCATATAGGGTGAGATAGCTCCGCCCCGATATACCATCGTGCTATGGTGTATACGGAGGAGTAATGCTGAGAGAGAATCTCATTCTCCTTTGGAATAATCCAGGATTTTCGTGCTCAAGTATTCTCCTCCTCGATCACATCAAAGGACATAATACTTATACCCGTGTTTTGGTTCTCTACTTCTAACTTATATTCTGTGAATATCTCAAAAGGTTCGGACTTGTGTTTCAACAAGAACATATGTCTGAATCTAAAGAGATTATCAGAGAATGTAATGAAGTACAAAGAACCGGTCTTGGCATGTGTAGACAGGGGACCTTACATACATCAACATGTATCATCCCAAGAGTTCACTAACTCTTTCTCTGTTTCCAATAAACAGAGCTGAGGTCATTTTATCTTTGTGACATGACTCGCAAGTTTCATAAGATGTAAATTCAAACTAATTTAAATATGCATCTAAATGTAACTTCAGCCAGTCGGGTCGCATTGATATGACCTAGTCTATAATGCCTCAAGAAGGATCCGTTCATTTCTGAACTCTTCCTCTTTTGTGTGTTCTGTATACTAAGAACTGTAGTTTGATTTAGAACATCAATGCTTTTAGATAACGTGCCTGAACCGATCAACTTTTGATATAGGAAATGTTCAAAACATTATCCAACAATACAAAATTATATCCTTTCTTTACTAATAAAGAGACTGATATGATTTTGTATATCAGGTTCGGTATCTAATAACATTCGTTCAGAATCAATGTATCATAATACAGGGTGACAGTGACCAACAGACTTGGCTGCAACACTTGCCCCGTTTTCTGTCTCATGAAACTTATCACCCGTTCTCAGTTCTCTATCTTTCTGTAGCCCTATGTAACAGATTACATATCTGGGATCCTGATCTGGTATCACATACCCAGGACTTAGAGGATACAGAGAAACAGTTCTCTATAATGAACACACCCGAAGATGATGCATCAGCATGCACTCTCTCTTCGTTTGGGCGGCACGGGAATTCTGGTAATCCCCAATTTCTTGCTCAGTCTTATAACAATTATAAGTTGGAGCGGGACCAACGTTCCCCAGCTCAGTATAACAAGCGGGTTCGGTCAATAAATCCGTATTATTATCTTGATTAAGGCGTGATATGGTCGCTACCTGGAGAGAGAGAGAAGAAAACACTCAGCGTGCGCTCTTGCAAGAATGGATTGGTTATTATTTTATCTAATCAGGATGGCTCCCACTGTTTTTATCAAATCTTCCTTCAAACCCTAAAAGGAAAGACTAGCCGGGATTAATTACACACTACAAGTTCGCCTATCTTTCAGCCAGGCCAGTGTCGGTACTTTGAGGGAGGTCCCCCGTGCTTTCGTACGAACCTAATTAATGTAAACCTCATTTTCCCAGAGGCATAACCCCGTTGACACCTTTCTAGACACCTACTTGATCGGCTAATTGTAATGTGTAAAACTCTCCCAGGAGTAACAATTACTCGCAGTGGGTATCGGGATCCAACTATCTCATAGAAGGTATGCAATCTCATTGCAAATTTCAACACTTGAAATTCCCGATAATTTTTCCCCTAGCGTCCTATGACCTTGACGGAGGACAAACTACCCATAGTCCGCTAGTCAAGTTCAACCCGTCATTTCCTGATTGAATCAAACCCACCCGCACGACCCTTGACGGAGGCCAAACAACGCCGTACGAATACCCTAATCCAATCGCATCATATGCTAGCAGATAAGCACTAGTTAGCTACCGTACACTACGCCTTGACGGAGGCCAAACTACCGCAGCACGAATACTAACTAGTACTTATCTGAAATGACGGAGGGCTACGATAGGTTTTTCTGAAAACCTATTGCGTAATGAACTTGATATCGTTGTAGAATCAAATGATTTTAAAATGGAGTGTTTTTTAGGCTTTTCTAGTTTTGCTAAAGGGGTCACTCCCGGTGAAGGGATCGTCGGCCCTTTCCTCGTCGAATGAGGTGCGGGATATATCATATATATCACTGTGCAAAGCAAAAACTCTTAAAAGAAATCAGAAGACAAACCGAGTGTGTAGCATCTGCCAGTTATTGCTAAAGGAGTCACTCCCGGTAAAGGGATCTCGGTCCTTTCCTCATCGAATAAGGTGCAGGATATATCACATATACCGCTGTGCAAAGCAAGAACTGTAGCTACCTGTTTTATTTTTTTTGAAATTCGATTCTACAACATCTTTAGGTTTCTTTTTACTTTCATTAAACTCATTAATGAAGTCCCATTATTTAAGTTACCTAAACATCACAGATAAATACGACGTACACTTATGCCATCCGCATTCGCCTCGATGTCCCCTCGTGCACCGTTAGGTTAGGTAACTAACGGCAGAGCGGGGCAGGGCTAGCACGGGTGTAAAACATAAGTAACGTCTATATAATATATCATATATACTATATACAGTATCCATCACAGAACATATCACATGATCACATCACAGATATCGCAGCAGAAGAATCATATGAAATATTGGATATACTAGGACGTCCGTGTTTTCAATACGAGCCAGTATAAAACACGGATTCCATGTTCGTGATGAATAGCCAAACCCACACCCCTAGACCCCTACGAGAGCGGCAAGCAACCCTACCAATTCTAGAGTTAGGAGACCTGGACTCGACTCCTCGAGTTGGTCTCCCACTGGACTCCAGAACCCGGTTACTTGTGCTCCCCTCCTTGGGTCTATCCTAGTGCAGAAAAGTAAATAATATACAAACGGTGACATCTTCCGCAACCTGGAAGTGCCCCAATAAAAGAATATTACATACAAGTTTTTACATGAATGAAAATGAAAAACACTCATCTCACATAAAAACCCCCGGCTATTCAAACACGACGATCCAATATAACATATCCAGCAACACATAACATCACATGTCATCAACGTAAGTAAATATGCGCATCCCAATTGTCGTTGACATATAGCAACGAAACCGGCGATATCACATATTACACTTACGGTCACAGAAAAGAAAGTGTAAAACTACAACAGTTGGAATCCGCAAGCTCTTTAGACATCGCATGCCTAATCAAATGAATTCCTTAGACATCGCATGCCTAACAATTATAAACCCCGCATTTTAGTCTCATTATCGAAAACTCTTTTCAATGTTAAGTCGGGCAATTCAACAAGATTCCCGACATTTTGATCGAATGCTCGTCGCAAACTTTATTAGGCGGCCGCACCCCCGATGCCGTCGATGAAGTGCACCAAGGCGGAACACCGCTGCCGCGAGCACCTGAACGGATGCTTTCGGCGACGGGGTTCTCCTACAGTCACTTGGTCGGGGCTATGGGGTGTAGCTGTCTATTAAGTTTACCCGGCGAGTATCCGCGTACATTACGTGATTGCGACGGACTTTTGATCACATCAAAATCCCGTGGCAACCGATCAAGTGAGACTAAAGTGCTATGTTTATAACATTCATTTCAGTTATCTCATAACTACTTGTGAATTCCAATTATTGTATCACATTCCGGATAAATAGAAAATGTTAAACTTTCCGATCGAACATTCAAACACCCAAGTTTTCCCGAAACAGCTCAACACATGAAACAAGTTTAAAAACATTCACTTCATGCCTCAGTACCAACGGTCCAGCCGTAGAAGGGTCAAGCCAACGCCTCACATGTGGCACGCCGTACTGCCCCAAACCCTAATGTTCAAAGAGCAGTTCAAGATGGTCACATAATCGAGTTAAGGTTTGTTGTCTTCTAGAGGGACCATCGCGTTACTTGCACTACTTAGAATGTCATTAAACTACGGAAAGATCCAACACTTGGAAATTTCCCGACAGGGGAAAAAGTGGGTATTTATATCCGGTCGAACTTTTTAATATATTCAAAAATTATCCGGAAAACACATAGACAAGATTAAACAATCCGATCGAATCTACGAACTCCCAATACAACCCAGAATATTCAACTCTTGAATAAATATTAAAAAAAACCCAGAAAATACAGCAAACAAAATAAGACATTACTGTGCAAACATTATTTCAAGAAGAGATATTTTGGCCGCGGAACCGCCGCAGAAGCCAGGCTTCTGCCGCGGTTCCACCGCGCTTTAGCAGTAACTTTTAATAATTTTTGCACCGTAATTCTTAGAATTTCCTGCTGAATTTTTTAAGAATTTTTAATATGGAAAACACCCAGTTTTTGAAAAAAGTCCAGAGAGCATTTTGGAATTGGGGTTTCGGGTCGATCGGACTTCTAACTCCGTCTACGCATCGCCTAAGGCTCTAGCTAGGCTCTGATACCATTGTAGAGTTCCTAAGCACACTAATGAGGTCTCACAAGGCATCAACCATGCCAATTTCAAATTTTACGGGTGCCGAGAAACTCTAATACGGATCGTTAACTAGATATATAGGCGAACACATGCAACTAGTAAACTACTTTACTAAGAGAACGGAAATACAACCTTTGTAGATCCGGTCCTCCAACTCCATAGCTCCGCAATGAAGTCTCCTCGCTGTCCAAATGGAAACCCGGGCTCTAGCGTCGGCTTCATCGGAGAAATGGGCGGGCAAGGTCGTCGGCTTCGTGCCGAAGATGATCTACGTCGAGGCATCACTAGATCAAGCTCCCACTTCACCAAGTCATGAAACTTGTGAAAAGAACACCCTATACTACTTGGCAAGAGGTAGAGGATGAAGAAATAGGAAGTGGGTTCACTTTAGAATTGGATTTCTCACTCTTTTCATCAAGTTGCCATTGATGGAGGCAAGCTTCTTCATATGAAGAAGAAGAAGAAGAAGATGAAAAATTATGATAAGTTAATTAGAATAGAAAAGAAAAAGAATACTTATCATAATATTAACTATAGTTATGTGTAGAGAATTGACCAAGGTTAAAGGAATGGTTAGGGTTAAGGAGAAGAAGACAAAATGGTTACTTTGGTCAAAACCTTTATGAAGCTTCAACAAGCTTCTCCATTGAAAGCAACCATTTTGTATTATTCTTTTATCTTTTCCAATAAACAAAAAGATAAATGAATGAATAAATAAATATAAACCCTAACCATTTACTTAACCAAGGTTTAACTCTTTACACAAAACCTAGCATTCATGCATCATCAAACAGGATACAACCATTTGCACAAAAAGTATATCACATATACAACTTGTACATCCAAGTGAGAAAATCCATTTAAAGTGAACCAATACTAGTTAATGCAAAGTAATATATCAAATATATAATTATGCATTAAATCATTAAATCAACACTTGATTCAATGATCCGGTCATGTCGCACACAACCGACTAGTATACAATGTATCGATTTATCGAATCAATCCTTGATTCGATAACTAGGTTATATCGCATACAACCATTCGACACATTCATCGCGAGAATGAAATACGGTATCACATACATGCATTATTCTCGGTCCCGCACATATCTCATACGCGCTCCTATTTCGTTTCGCTTGAGCCAGGAAACCTCTCTGTAGGACTCTAAAGACTCGTCAATACGCCGGCAGCAGGTGATGATCATATCAAACACCCACAAGCCGCAAGCGGTCTGCTAAACGTAACGGCCACCCGGGTATTGAGCGATCAGAAGATCGACGAGCAAGCCCGCTCACACTCCTGTGAATCCAACCAGTAACTCTTACCGTACAGTCCGGTCTCGTCGTCTGATATGTCGCATATCTCGCCTGGGGGTGGTAAACGTCAGACCCCAATAGCTCGATAAGTCGTGTCGATATGAGGTCTATAACAGTTCGAGAAACTACAGGTAACACTTACCAGTAAATCTCAGCAACCCTGGCCAGGGATTTCCGGTTATAGCCAATCAAACACAGCGCAACATCAACTCCCTATACCGGGAGAGACGAATCCCCTCCTATCGCTCATTGCCTCCATGTGATTCGGGACTGTACCCAAAAGCCACCGTTTTGCACGGCCTCTTGGACATGGTAAGGTGGAAATTAAAGCACAGTGGGAACCACACAAGACTCTATGACGATCTCGGGTCAACAGACTACTCTGTACCAGTGTCACCAGAGAACTGCCATCTGACGTAAGGTATAATACCATCTGGGAGTTCTCGGCGAGTCCGTCCAGTGTACCCAGTCGCCACTGAGCACCCGTATATCATCTCTGATGTCAAACACCAATGGATATGGGATCATCCATCACCCATCTGTATGGGTCGAGAAGGTATACGCTAGTCTACTCTGGTATATCGATGCCCCGTCTCGATACACCCATGACTAGGGACCTTGAAGGATGTACTTATGGACTACCATGTCCCCACTAGTATGATCCGCATCATAGTCCAGGTAGTCAAGTACATATCCTAAGGGCTTTACCAACATGTAACAGAGAGACAATTAGTATACACGTCAAGGTAAAGAGTAACCAGATAGCATACTATCATGTCGAGCAAGAAAGTCCTCCCTATATATGTCCAAGCATCCACTACAATATGCATCCTATGTATAGTAATGGCCTCTAGGGCATACATATAACTAACAAATCTCCCACTTGCACTAAGGCCATATATATTGGCGTACCGAATACCCAACTTCTGTTCTAAGGCCAGCTGTTGGCGTACCGCATACCCAACATCTCAAAAAGTCTCTCAAACTGTGCTTGAGGAAGGGCCTTGGTGAATGGATCCACCGTGTTGTCCTTTGTGTCCACTCTTCGTACCTCGATCTCCCGGCGATCAACGATCTCCCTGATCAGGTGATATCGCATCAAGATGTGCCTGGATTTCTGATAGGACCGTGGTTCCTTCGCTAAAGCCATAGCTCCATTTAATGTCGCAATACAAAGGTATTAGGTTAATAATGGATGGAACTACCTGAAGTTTAGTAATGAACTTCTTAATCCAGACAGCTTCTTTTGCGACATCGTTGGCAGCAATGTATTCAGCCTCCATCGTTGAGTCTGCGACGGTGTCCTTCTTGGAACTCTTCCAACAGACCGCCCCTCCGTGGTAGGTAAACACAAAACTCGAAACATAATTGCTGTCATCCTTGTCACTCTGGAAGCTCGAATCGGTAAAAGACTCCACCTGGAGGTCCCCATTCCCGAATACCAGGAACAGTTCATTAGTCCTCCCCAGGTACTTAAGAATGTTCTTAACAGCTATCCAATGGTTCTCACCTGGGTTAGACCGATACCGTCTCACCACGCTAAGCCCGTAAGCTACATCTGGTCGGGTATATAGCATCGCATACATTATAGATCCTACCGCTGAAGCGTAGGGTATAGTTTTCATGCGAACCCTCTCCTCATTAGTCTTAGGAGACATCTCTTTGGAGAGGGTGATTCCGTGCAATGCGGGTATGTTACTGCGCTTGGAATCTTCCATACTAAATCTCTTTAGTACGGACTTTATATACCTGGACTGTGAAAGTCCCAGTAATCTCTTGGATCTATCTCTGTAAATCTTAATCCCCAGAATGTACGAGGCATCACCCAGGTCCTTCATGGAGAACCTTTGTGACAAGAACAACTTGACTGATTGTAGCATAGGAATGTCATTTCCTATAAAAAGAATGTCGTCCACATACAAGATTAGGAATACGACGGTTCGTCCTACAATCTTCTTATATATACAAGGCTCATCCTCATTCTTGATGAAGTCAAATTCCTTGACTGTTTCATCAAAACAGATGGTCCAGCTCCACGATGCTTGCTTTAATCTATAAATGGATTTAAGCAACTTGCACACCTTCCGCTGCTCCCACTGGCTACAAAACCTTCCGGCTGATCCATATAAACGCACTCTTCCAAACTTTCGTTTAGAAAATCCGTTTTTACGTCCATCTGCTAGATCTCATAGTCATGGAAAGCAGCAATGGAAAATAGGATCCGAATGGATTTGAGCATAGCCACTGGAGAAAAGGTTTCGTCATAGTCCACACCTGGTCTTTGACGAAAACCTTTTGCAACAAGTCTATCCTTATAGGTTTCCACCTGCCCATCTACACCAAGTTTCCTTTTGTAGATCCATTTGCATCCAACGGGTTTTACCCCAGGTGGAGCAATATCCAAGGTCCATACTTTATTGGTGTACATGGACTCCATTTCGGATCGCATGGCATCCAGCCATTTATCAGAGTCCCTACTGATAATGTCCTGCCTGAAACTAGTAGGATCATCTTCTTCCAAGATACAATCTTCTCGATCCCCGTTTATGTGAAAACCGTAGTATCTCTCCGGCGGATGAGAAATCCTACTAGATTTGCGGAGTGGCTGAGGTTCGACTGGGACTTCTAAATCTTGAAGTTCTACCAAATCTTCAATTACATTTTGTGGTTCAGAAATTTCTTCCAGTTCTACCGTACTCCCATTAACTTCTTTTGCGAGAAGTTCCCTTTCTAAAAGGTGGCGTGGCGAGATACAAACACCTTCTGTTCCTCACTGTGGTAGAATAGATATCCTAGTGAATTCTTAGGATATCCCATAAATTTGCATAGAACTGACCGTGCCTCAAGTTTGTCCGGTTTCTGTGTTTTTACATAGGCCGGACAACCCCACGTCTTAATGAATTTAAGACATGGTTTCTTACCACTCCATATTTCATATGGAGTCTTAGGCACAGATTTGTAAGGAACCTGATTCAAAAGGTATGCTGCTGTTTGTAGCGTATGTCCCCAGAATGAAAGAGGCAACTCAGTACTACTTATCATGGAGCGAACCATATCCAAAAGGGTACGATTCCTCCGCTCTGACACACCGTTGTGCTGTGGTGTATATGGAGGAGTAAGCTAAGAGAGAATTCCATTCTTTTTTAGGTATTCTAGGAATTCCGTGCTTAAGTACTCCCCTCCTCTATCAGATCGGATGATCTTGATACTTTTTCCGGTCTGGTTCTCTACTTCGTTTCTGTATTCTTTGAATTTCTCAAAAGCTTCAGAGTTGTGTTTCATGAGATACACATATCCGAACCTAGAGAGATCGTCAGTGAATGTGATGAAGTACGAGAACCCAGCCCTTGTATGTATAGACATTAGACAACATACATCACTGTGTATGAGTCCCAAGAGCTCTGCTGCTCTTTCTCCGTGTCTGGTGACCGAAGATTTAGTCATTTTTCCCTTGAGACAAGACTAACAAGTTTATAAGATGAAAATTCGAACGTGTTCAAAAATCCATCTTTGTGTAACATACTTAGTTTTCTCTCTTCGATATGACCAAGTCTACAATGCCACAAGTAGGATTCGTTCATTTCCGAATTCTTCCTCTTGCGTGTGTTTTGTATATTGAAAACTGCGTTTTGATTAAGAACATAGATACCATTACACAGTGTACCTTCTGCAACCAATACCCGATTAAGGTAAATGTTCAAGATATTTCTATCAAGAACAAACTTATATCCATATTTATCAAGTAAAGAAACTGATATGATATTGCAAACCATGGAAGGTATATAGTTGCAATTGTTCAAAATCATAGTATTGCCATTTGGCAATGCTAGGTGATATTCACCGACGGCAGAAGCATCAACTTGTGTTCTGTTCCCTACTCTGAGTGACATATCACCAGGTCCAACCATCCTACTTTTTTTCAGCCCCCGTAATAAATTACGGATATGAGATCCTGATCCGGTATCTAGTACCCAGGAGGTAGGACTGACCGAAAAGCAGTTCTCAATAACAAGAACACCTAAAGGAGACGCATTGGTATGCTTCTTTTTCGATAGGGTCATCAAGGAATTCATGTAATCCTCTTTTCCTTGCTCATACTCATGACAATTGTCATAAGTCAGAGCCAAACCGACGTTTTCCAACCCCGAATAAGAATTCGGATCGGTCAAGCGATACATTTTATTATCTTGATTAGGACGTGAATCGAAGGTGTAGATACTTATGCTAGGTATTCCGTCGTAAGTAATATATTTGAGAACTTGCTTCTCTCTCAGGTTACTCATCCGTGGGTACGTTCCTCGATGAATAATGCTGCTTGGTTTTCTTCCATTTAGTAAATATGCACTGGAAACAGCTGCATGTATTTTGAATTTAGTTCAAATTAAATTAGTGATTTTGTTTCTATATTGGATATATATAATACCCAGTTTCTTTGGTACTCCATTATCCGTATTCTAATAATAAATTTTCCTATTGTTCTATTTAATTTAATTTATTCCATCCAAATATTTTCCCTAACTTTTTACTACCAAACTTAAGGCTTAAAACCATAAGCCCAAGTCTGTTTAATCCCACTCTTTTTCTTTCTAAATTTTCTTGAGCCCATGCCAACTCATTTTTCCCTCCCCTCTATATTTTTCCCAAGTCCAAGGCCCGGCCCACATCTTTTCCCAAGCCCAAACAATTATCCCTTCTCATTTCTTTTTAAATTTCCCACAAATCCAAACCCAAATCTCCTCCATAATTTCCTATTAAACAACCAAATTAATGCCTCTTTAATCCCAATTAATTTCCTTCATTAATCCTTTTTTTAAAATCCTTTTAATCACTACTAAATTCTTATTCATATTAATTCTTCATTACTCTCCTTTATTATCCTTTCAAAATTTTAATTAAATCCATCCCATAACGTTTCTCTCACTCTATCTTACCCCAGTTCTCTCTCACTCTCTCTCTCTCTTTCACACCCTCTCTCTCTCCTCTCTTAACTCTCTCTCTCTCTCCCACGTTCTCTCTCTCTCTCTCTCTCTTCCTTTCTCCCATTTTCCCCTCCTTTCCCGCTCCCTCTCTCGAACCCACACCCACGCCCACGCCCACGCCGCACTCGCCCCGTTGTCGTCGCCGCCGCCACCGGCATCACCTCCGGCCTTTCTCCCTCTCCCCTCTCTCCTCTCTCCAAAGCCTCGGGTCCCTCCTCCCTACCTCACCTGCACACCTGACCGCTGCCCTCCTCCTCCGAGCTTCGAGCTCCTTCCCGACGACCCAACTCCGGCCACCTCCCTCCATCATCCGCGACAACCCCACCTTCTCTCCCGAGCACCTCGTCGGTGCAACCCACCTAGCCGACCTCCCTTCACAGCAACCTCCACAACATCAAACCCAACAGCGTCACCCTCGCCTCCTCCTCAAACCCTCGACCACCTAAACACCCGAGCACCTTCGCCTGCACACCGACCGCCTCTCCCCAACAGCCTCACCTTCTTCCTCCTCCACTTCTCTACATCCCCGACTCTACAACCTCAAACCCACTGCACCCCCGCCGAGCTCCTCCTCTGTCGCAGGAGACCACCTCAGCCACCCCGGTTTCCTCGCCATCGAGCGCCGACAACAGCGACCACGACCATCCTCGCCGTCAAGACCCCAGCAACCAAGCCACCGCTGCCGAGAGCTTGAGCTCGAGCCAAGTCGAGTTGCAGTGCCACGTTTGCGTCGCGATCGCGCCGTTGCCGCTGCCGTACCGTCGTTGATACGTCGTCAGGCAAGTATAATGCTTGCTTCATGCTATTATTACCTATTCAATTCAATTACCAATCAATTTCATATATACTTTTCGTGCGAACCAATGTAATACAAGTGTTCGATGCAAAACCCGAATTGAAAACCCCTGTTAAATTGATGGAAACTAATCACATAGGATGGCCCGAGTGATAACGAACGTTGTGTTATGATTTGGCTGGAAAATACGGTCCTTAATGACGTGATAGGTCTTTCCATTTTGACCCGTTAAAACTGAAATTTTGCCGTACCTGAACCTTGTAAAAATCAAAGTTAATTGGTTACAAATCATAATGTTGAGTTCGAGGGATCATATCGAATCCGACTCGATGACCTAGAACACCATAGAAATTTTAATCTGTTTATATGCTAAAAAGGTGACGGAAACTGGTTCGGAGTGCGACTCTGGACTGCAGTCCAGAGCAGCACTGGCTGTCGATTCTCGATTTGTAATACTTTCACCCTACTGTATGAAAATTTTATGATGAAGAACCCTATACCATAGAGAAGATAAATATGTTAGCTAACCATTGAAAGTGGTTTCATTTGTTTTTACTGTCATTTACTATTTTAATTATATTTTAAATCAACAGAACATATAGCAGTCCCAAACAGGGACAGAACGTATACCTCTTTATTGTAAAATACATAACTCCCTGTACACCATGGATATTATCGATCCGTCTAATGAGTTGGAAACCTAACTAATAAACCTAAATTTTGTTCAACTATAGCATCACCTAATTTTGATCCCAACAGGGTGAAAACTATGTTACGAAATGGACTTTCAGTTCAGGAACTGAATTTCCAGCAGCGAACACTTAAAATGAAACGACTGTAACTTGCGAACCCGAAACCCGATTGACTTGAAATAAATTTTTTTGAACTTACGACTAAGTTTACTTATTACCGCTTTTGTATCTTTTGCTTAATTCTGAACTCATGATTTAATACGAATTTTCTATGTTCATAAGATGCATAACGACTTGTACTGCACATAAACTGTTTAGCGGCATGATTCACAGTTTTACCCGACTACAAAACCTCTAGTGATAGTCAACATTCGTGTTAATTCTCAGTGTATATTGCATTGTCGAATGTGTACAGTATCGATGTGGTTGAATAGTGATTGATTTGTGACAATGAATCATACAGTGAACAGTGAACAAAATCGTGTTATTGATGCGTACTTG
Source organism: Agapanthus africanus (assembly GCA_030015575.1). Taxonomy (NCBI): domain Eukaryota; kingdom Viridiplantae; phylum Streptophyta; class Magnoliopsida; order Asparagales; family Amaryllidaceae; genus Agapanthus; species Agapanthus africanus. The sequence goes on from CM057343.1 coordinate 133,677,971, forward strand.
TACACAACTAGCCCATACTCATGAATAGTAAAACCTGAGGAAAAAGGGGAAATCGAAGTGGAAAGGAAATTGTATTTAGCGAGGTCAGTGATTTTAGAGGATGATCATTCGAACAACGACTCTTATATATATTAGGTTGGACCTAGCGGTCCGGCTGACAGGGTTATGTCCCGGACAACAGCGGGTCGTAGTCTCGGGTACGTACGAGACCCTCGTTAAACATGATCACTCCTTTCCACAACTCGATTTCAAAAGTGACTTAGAGACCGATCGGAACACAGATCATACATTGCATCAGTTAGTGACATATTGATTACCTGCATTTTATCTCCACCGTTATTACTTTCATTTTCTTGCCTTTTGTTATTATTATAATATTGTTATTGTGTCGCTCTGTCGACCTGAGTATGCATGCTCAGTGATAGAGGTGGATTTGTCTGATCTCGAGAAGACCGTGAAGATCCAGACCAGTGAACCAGTTATAATTCTCCATTGATATTCCTGGTTAGTTGCTCTCTTGTTTACTTCTATTGAGCTCAAATTTCTTTATATCCTATAGTTTTAGTGACTGCGTTCTCTTTACCTGTATTGTATTTTACTGATTACCATATAATACTAGAAGCCGAAATGTGACTACGACAGGATTTTTCCTTGATCGTAGGAGCATGGTTGGCCTTGTCAACCTTGTATTCCATATTTTGGAAAGCGGGGCGTGACATGGTTTTGTTGGTATCAGAGCGTCGGGTTTAGAATAAGATTGCAATTCAATTTAGGGGTCTCTTGAATCATACTTTATTTCCTTGCTTTCACTTTCATATACTACTTGTGCATCACCACTCAAGTTCATGTTTTGAATCTTATCTACTTTATCTTTTCCTCGTGTTCCGCATCATCAATCGTTATTTTCCTTCGTGTTCCACTATCTGGTCGCGACCTTTACTTTTCAGGCCATGGCCAACCCTGGGGCAGCACCGCTCCTCAATGAGGACACTCGGTCTTGTGTTTCCTTCGACTGTATATTAGTGAGTTCAGATGACGAGGTCGATGGCCCACGGGTCATTTTCGACGACAGCGAATCCGAGGATGAGGGAGTCAATGTCGCAGCTCCAGAGATCAATATAATTAATGATTCTGACGATGAAGAAGAAGACCCAGAAGAAGAGGATCCCGAAGAAGACCCAATAGAAGAGGATCCACAGGAAAATGCGGTAGAGGAGGAACCAGATGAGGATCCTGAAGAGGAGAGTCCTGAGGAAGTCCCTATGGAAGAGGATCCAGAAAGGGACTCGGAAGAGGCATAACATATGGTAGAGGATTCCGATGAGGAAGCTCCCGCCGAAGCGGAAGAGCTAGGAGAAGAAAACCCTATATGGGAGGAATCTGGAGACGAAGCTCCAGCCGAGGAGGAATCAGAGGATGAAATCTCAAGTGAAGAGGAACTTGAGGCTGAAGAACCTCAAGCAGATATCCCGGCAAGGTATTATGGGAATGGACGCCCCCATCTTAGCGCGAGAACTTATCGCAACTTGGTGAACTTCCACAATCGCGACTGACGCGGCTTATTTTCTTTTCTTAGGGCCAAATAAAGACGATGTATAGCTTAGGGCCACGTGTATCTCTCAACTGTACCCTGTCAAGATTTTTTGAATAATAAAGTTCTGGTTCAATCGAAACTTTTCCTGAAGTATTGTACCTTTAAGCCCGCTTGATTCATAAATTGATCCTTCTTACAACATTTCTTTCCCTTATTACCAGGAATTATTTTATCTCATCCTTGAACCTTGTAATCACCTGACCCCCCAATTTAGCTGACTTAGAAAGAAGTGCCTTATTTATGGACAGAGAAATGTACTCAGGCTTTTGAGATACTGAAACAGAAATTGACCACGGCACCTATTCTTACAGTGCCAGACGATTCAGACGATTTGGTGATACACAACGATGCTTCGAGGGAAAGGTTTAAGTTGCGTCCTGATGCAGCCGGTCGGGTAGTTGCCTATGCCTCAAGGCAGCTGAAGAATCACGAGGGGGAACTACCCAATACACGACTTGGAGTTAACCGCAGTGGTTTTCACATTAAAAATCTGGAGACATTACTTACTGGGCAAAAAGGTGGAGGTGTACATGGATCACAAGAGTCTGAAATGCATGTTCACTCATAGAGAATTGAATATGAGACAACGCCAATGGCTATAACGAAGGGCGGGTTGCGACTTGGAATTTCAGTACCATCAGGAAAAAGTAAATGTCATACCCGACGCTCTTAGTCGCAAGCCAGCGGTCATGATGTTGACCAGTCAGAGGGGCATCATTGAGGATTTTCAGAAGCTCGAACTAGAGGTTGTTACACCGAGTGCAATCAGGCGATTTTGGCAGTTACAGGTGCAGTTGTCTCTCGTAGATCGTATTAAGGCTGCGCAATCTGACAATCCTCGACTGCAGAAGTTCAGAGAGCAGGTGAAAGCCGGACTAAGAACAAACTTACTCATGCATCGAGACGGTTCTTTGAGATTCGGTAGCAGACTCTGCATTCCCAAGGGAGATGTTAGAGAAGAAATACTAGCTGAGGCTCACAGTTCAGCTTATTCTGTACATCCGGGAGTCACGAAAATGTATTGAGATCTGAGGCAAGACTATTGATGGAACAGGATGAAGCGAGAGATTGCATGGTTTGTATCCAAGTGCTTTGTATGTCAGCAAGTAAAGGCTGAACACCAGAGAACGGCTGGACTGTTGCATCCGCTTCCAATACCAGAATAGAAATAGGAGCACATCACTATGGATCTTATGACTGCTTTACCACGGATCCCAAGAGGCAACAACACTTTTTGGGCTATCGTCGACCATCTTACGAAAGCAGCACACTTTATACCCTTTCGGGTAGGACAATCGACCGAGTCGCTTGCGAAGAAATACATGCAAGAGGTAGTGCGACTTCACGGAGTTGCGGTAAGTATAGTATCAGATCGGGACACTAGATTCATTTCGCACTTTTGGGAAGAGCTTACAGGAGAGTCTGGGTACACGTCTCAAGTTGACGTTGGACAGGGCCCAGATGACCAGACAGCGCAATAAGACGGCACAAGACAGACAGAAGAGTTGGGCAGATACCAACAGGAGAGCACTAGAATTCGAGGTCGGAGATAATGCATTTCTGAAGATTTCACTTACCCACGATGTTATCAGGTTTAGAAGTCGCAGTTCCCATAACTTTTCGAGTAGCCGTTGCATCGTTACCTTCCGGTTTTCGTTCTTTTAATTTCGAGGACGAAATTTTTTGTAAGGGTGGTAAGATATAATACCCAGTTTCTTTGGTACTCCATTATCCGTATTCTAATAATAAATTTTCCTATTGTTCTATTTAATTTAATTTATTCCATCCAAATATTTTCCCTAACTTTTTACTACCAAACATAAGGCTTAAAACCATAAGCCCAAGTCTATTTAATCCCACTCTTTTTCTTTCTAAATTTTCTTGAGCCCATGCCAACTCATTTTTCCCTCCCCTCTATATTTTTCCCAAGTTCAAGGCCCGGCCCACATCTTTTCCCAAACCCAAACAATTATCCCTTCTCATTTCTTTTTAAATTTCCCACAAATCCAAACCCAAATCTCCTCCATAATTTCCTATTAAACAACCAAATTAATGCCTCTTTAATCCCAATTAATTTCCCTCATTAATCCTTTCTTTTAAAATCCTTTTAATCACTACTAAATTATTATTCATATTAATTCTTCATTACTCTCCTCTATTATCCTTTCAAAATTTTAATTAAATCCATCCCATAACGTTTCTCTCACTCTCTCTCTCTTACCCCAGTTCTCTCACCCCCTCTCTCTCTTTTCACACCCCCTCTCTCTCCTCTCGTAACTCTCTCTCTCTCCCCCCCCCCACGTTCTCTCTCTCTCTATCTTCCTTTCTCCCATTTTCCCTCCTTTCCTACTCCCTCTCTCGAACCCACACCTACGCCCACGCCCACGCCGCGCTCGCCCCGTCACCGTCGCTACCACCGCCGGCATCACCTCTGGCCTTCCTCCCTCTCCCATCTCTCCAAAGCCCTGGGTCCCTCCTCCCCACCTCACCTGCACACCCGACCACTGCCCTCCTTCTCCGAGCTTCGAGCTCCTTCCCGATGACCCAACTCCGGCCACCTCCCTCCATCATCCGCGACAACCCCACCTCCTCTCCCGGGCACCTCGTCGGTGCAACCCACCTAGTTGACCTCCCCTCACAGCAACCTCCACAACATCAAACCCAACAGCCTCACCCTCGCCTCCTCCTCAAACCCTCAACCACCTCAACACCCAAGCACCTTTGCCTGCACACCGACCGCCTCTCCCCAACAGCCTCACCCTCTTCCTCCTCCACTTCTTTCCATCCCCCGACTGCACAACCTCAAACCCACTGCACCCCCGCCGAGCTCCTCCTCTGTCGCCGGCGACCACCTCAGCCACCCCGGTTGCCTCTCCATCGAGCGCCGACAACAGCGACCACCACCACCCTCGCCGTCAAGACCACAGCAACCAAGCCGCCGCTACCGAGAACTCGAGCTCGAGCCAAGTCGAGTTGTCGTGCCACGCTTGCGTCACGATCGCGCCATTGCCGTACCGTCGTCGATACGTCATCAGGCAAGTATAATGCTTGCTTCATGCTATTATTACCTATTCAATTCAATTACCAATCAATTTCATATATACTTTTCGTGCGAACCAATGTAATACAAGTGTTCGATGCAAAACCCGAATTGAAAACCCCTGTTAAATTGATGGAAACTAATCACATAGGATGGCCCGAGTGATAACGAACGTTGTGTTATGATTTGGCTTGAAAATACGGTCTTTAATGACGTGATAGGTCTTTCCATTTAGACCCGTTAAAACTGAAATTTTCCCGTACCTGAACCTTGTAAAAATCACAGTTAATTGGTTACAAATTGGAATGTTGCGTTCGAGGGCTCATATCGAACCTGACTCGACGACCTAGAAGTCCACAGAAGTTTTAATCTGTTTCTATGATAAAAAGGTGACGGAAACTGGTTCGGAGCGCGGCTCTGGACTGCAGTCCAGAGCAGCACTGGCTGTCGATTATCTATTTGTAATACTTTCAACCTACTGTATGAAAGTGTTATGATGCGTAACCCTATACCATAGTGAAGATAAATCTTTTAGATAACCATTGAAAGTGGTTTCATTCGTTTTTACTGTCGTTTACTATTTTAATTATATTTTAAATCAACAGAACATATAGCAGTCCTAAACAGGGACAGAACGTATACCCCTTTAGTGTACAATGCATAACTCCCAGTACACCATGGATATTATTGATCTGTCTGGTGCGTTAGAAACCTAACTGATAAACCTAAATTTTGTTCAACTATAGCGTCACCTAATTTTGATCCCAACAGGGTGAAAACTATGTTACGAAATGAACTTTCAGTTCAGGAACTGAATTTCCAGCAGCGAACACTTAAAATGAAACAACTGTAACTTGCGAACCCGAAACCCGATTGACTTGAAATAATTTTTTTTGAACTGCCGACTGAATTTACTTATTACCTCTTTGTTTCTTTTGCTTAATTCTGAACGCATGATTTAATACGAATTTTCTATGTTCATAAGATGCATAACGACTTGTACTGCACATAAACTGTTTAGCGGCATGATTCACAGTTTTACCGGACTACAAAACCTCTAGTGATAGTGAACATTCATGTTAATTCTCAGTGTATATTGGATTATCGAACGTGTACAGTATCGGTGTGGTTGTGTCAAGTATGCCAGTGAATAGTGAGTGATTTGTGACAATGAACTGTAAGTCCACGTTACCCACCCCGGTGCTTTCGGGGAGGCGGAATAGGTAAAAAACGGTTTTTTAACACAAGGTAATATGGACTAGAACTAGAGGATCTTTGCTAAATATAAACTAACAAACTAACTACAAGTTTTAGCTACTCGGTTAGAAGGTTATACCTAGGTCTTGAACTCCTTCTCTTCTTGTAGTGGTCCTCCTTCTTGCTTGCTCCTTGGAGTGGTGTAGACGGCTCCTCCTCGTTGTCTTCTCTTTGCCGAAGAAAGATCCATCCGAAGACCTCTACCTTGAGCTCCTACCTCAACCAAGAGGTAACTAGAGTGTTTGGCTTGCTAAACCTAGAATCCTAGAATGGGTAGAGAGAAGTCTTGATGGTTTTATCTCACAAGCTCATGGTTCTCAACACATGAGAGATGAGAGCTTTGAGAGAGGAAGAGGATGAGCTAAAACATGAGAGAGAAAGAGCAAGAGAGAATGATAGAAAAATAACAACCATCTCTCATATGAGAGAAAATGATGATGATAATAATAATTAAAAGAAATTGTGATGGTTAGTTTGGAATGACCATTATCATTTCACATTAAATGAAATTTGCAAGAATCAAGAAGTATCTTGCAAATGAAATGATGATGGTCAAAAGGTCAACAAAGGTCAAAAGGTCAACAAGAGTCAAATGGTTAACCCAACCATAACCATAGCACAATTATCCTTAATTAATATTATTAATCATTTTCTCATTCTCATTAGGGTTTAGAAAAAGTCAACGGTCAACAACCCTAATGAGATTCCTCTGCCTCTGTCAACTGTGCATACACACCCGCATCCGTGTTCCGAAGAACACAAATACAATGAGACAAAACCAATTCCAAAACAAATACTAGGATCTGGCTTAAACCAAAGCCCGCTAGTAATAACTGCCCGAACACCAAACGTGCACAAGTGCGCGGATGTGAACAAACCCCGTCGCAAAACCATGCGACGTCTACTCTGTTTTGCCCAAAGGCGAATAACCCTCTGTGTGGGACTCTAAAGACTCGACACTACGCTGGCAGTGGGTTTAACCACAGGCCGCAAGCGGTATTAGCTGTACGTAACGGTCCCCAGATAGATGCCGATAAGAAGACTGATGAGGTGAACCCATCCGAACTCCTACTGAGCCTGAATGTGACAATCTCCGTACAGTCCGGTCTGTTCGTCTGAGAGTATCGCATGGCGGGCCTAGGGGGCGGTAAACGTCAGTCCCCTAATAGCGGTACAAGTCATGTCGGAGTGTAGCCCAGAACACCTTGAGATAACACTGGAAACACTACCAGTATATCTCGCTTGCCCTGGCCAGGGACTTTGTGTAATGTCTCTCCTAGACACAGCGCGATATCAACCCCCAATACTGGGAGAGACGAATACTGTCTAACCGTCACTGCCTCCAAGTGCTTCGGGACTGCACCCAACTACTACTGTTTGCACGACTCCTTTGAGCCGTGGTAGGGTAGTAATCAAAGAACAATGGGAACACACTCGAGGCGAAGTGACAGTGTCAAGTCAACGGACTAAGCTGTACTCATGTCACCTGGGAATTGATAACTGATGATAGGCATAATACCAACCAACAGTTCCCAGCGAGTCCTGTCCAGTGTACTCGTAACCTAACGAGCACCCGCATTCTATCTCAAGTACGACGTACTAATGGCTGTGGGACAGACCATCTCCCCTGCTGGGATGAGAAGCGCATACGCTAGTCTACTCTGGAGTATCGATGCCCCGTCTCGATAATCCTATGACTCGGGACCTGTATAAGGATGTGGTTGTAGATTACGCATCCCCCACTAGTGTGACTGCCATCACAACGCTGGTAATCAAGCAAAGATCCTAAGGGCTCCACTAATGTGTATAGGCGATATGCTAAAAGAAACACATGCACACATTAAAGTAGAAACAAACCAAGTAGCATACTACCATTTTGAGCAAGATTGTCTATACAACTGTGAATATCCCAAGCTTCCATTAAGTAATATACAAACTAGTATGATACAGTAATGATCTCTAGGGCATATACACTAACAATCTCCCACTTTCACTAAGGCCATGTACTGGCGTATCGAAGACCTATCATCTCGATCAGCCGCTCGAACTGAGTCTAGGGTATGGCCTTCGTGAATGGATCTGCTGTGTTATCTTCTGTAGCAACCCTCCGAACCTCGATCTCCCGGCGATCCACGATCTCCCTGATCAGGTGATACCGTCTCAAGATGTGTCTGGACTTCTGATGGGACCTGGGTTCCTTTGCTAAAGCTATAGCCCCGTTGTTGTCACAATACAGAGGTATTGGATCAACAATGGATGGAACCACCTGAAGTTCTGTCAAGAACTTTCTCATCCAGACGGCTTCTTTTGCGGCATCAGATGCAGCGATATATTCCGCTTCCATCGTCGAGTCAGCAACGGCTTCTTGTTTGGAACTCTTCCAACACACCGCCCCTCCATTGAGGGTAAAGACATAACCTGACATGGATTTGGAGTCATCCTTGTCACTCTGGAAGCTGGAGTCAGCAAAGGCCTCCATCTTGAGGTCTTTTCCGCCGTAAACTAAAAACATATCCTTAGTCCTTCTCAGGTACTTCAGAATGTTCTTTACCGCTATCCAGTGCTTCTCCCCAGGGTTTGACTGATACCGGCTTACCACACTCAGTGCATAAGCTACATCTGGTCTGGTACACAACATCGCATACATTATAGAGCCTACCGCAGAGGCGTAGGGTATAATAGACATGCGATCCCTTTCCAAATCAGTCTTGGGAGACATCTCTTTGGAGAGGGTGGTCCCGTGACAAGCCGGTAAATTATAGCGCTTGAAATCTTCCATACTGAATCTTTTCAGTATGGTATCGATGTATCTAGACTGTGAAAGTCCTAATATCCTCTTGGACCTATCACGATGGATCCTGATCCCCAGAATGTAAGAGGCATCACCCAGGTCTTTCATGGAGAACCTGTGTGACAAGAACCCTTTGACAGATTGTAGCATAGAAATATCATTTCCTATCAAGAGAATGTCATCCATGTATAAAATGAGGAATACGACAGTTCGTGCTACAATTTTACTATAAATGCATGGTTCATCTGGATTTTTGATAAAACCAAATTGTTTGACCGTCTCATCAAAACAGATGTTCCAACTCCGCGATGCCTGTTTCAGTCCATAAATGGACTTAAGAAACTTGCACACCTTCCCGCTGCTCCCACTCTGAATGGAAACCCTCTGGCTGGTCCATATAGACACACTCCTCTAAATTTCCATTTAAAAAAGTAGTCTTTACGTACATCTTCCAAATTTCATAATCGTGGAAGGCAGCAATGGCAAGAAGGATCCGAATGGATTTGAGCATAGCCACTGGAGAAAAAGTTTCGTCATAGTCCAAACCAGGTCTTTGACGAAAACCCTTTGCAACAAGTCTAGCCTTATAGGTCTCAACCTGTCCATCTACACCAATCTTCCTTTTGAAGATCCATTTGCAGCCTACGGGTTTTACCCCTTCTGGAGCAACGTCCAAAGTCCATACTTTGTTGGTGTACATGGACTCCATTTCGGTCCCCATTGCATCCAACCATTTTACCGAGTCAGTGCTCTGAATGGCCTGCTGGAAGCTAGTCGGCTCATCATTATCAATGATGCAATCCTCTCTATCCCCGTCTATGAGAAAACCATAGTATCTCCCGGGCGGATGAGACTGCCTACTACTCCTGCGGAGTGGCGCAGAAATGTCCTGTTCTTTCGAACCCTGTGGTTCTACTAAGCTTTCAGTAATAGCTTGTGGTTCTGGAATTTCTTCCAGTTCTATTACGCTCCCACTTATCTGATTTTCCAAAAATTCAGTTTCCAAGAAGCAGGCATGACGAGAAACAAAAACCTTTTGTTCCTCTACGTAATAGAAGAGATATCCCTTGGAGTTCTTTGGATATCCCACAAATTTGCACTGTACTGAGCGTGCCTCGAGTTTGTCTGCATGCTGCTTTTTGACAAAAGCTGGACATCCCCATGTCATAATGTGTTTAAGATATGGTTTCTTCCCACTCCACATCTGATATAGTGTGGTAGGCACTGTCTTAGTTGGAACTTGGTTCAAAAGATATGCAGCTGATTCTAGTGCATATCCCCAGAAAGATCACGGCAACTCAGCGTTACTCATCTTGGAACGTACCATATCCAATAGGGTTCGGTTCCGTCTCTCCGATACACCATTGTGTTGTGGGGTGTATGGAGGAGTAAGTTGAGAGAGAATTCCATTCTCTTTTAAGTAACCCAGGAACTCGGCACTCAAGTATTCACCACCTCGATCAGATCTCAGTGTCTTGATACTTTTGCCTGTTTGTTTTTCTACTTCATTCTTGTATTTCTGGAATTTTTCAAAGGCTTCAGATTTATGCTTCATTAAGAAGACATGCCCATACCTTGAAAAATCATCCGTAAAAGTAATGAAGTAAGAATAACCACTTCGCGCATGTGTAGACATTGGACCGCATACATCGCTGTGTACGAGTCCCAAGAGCTCGCTCGCTCTTACTCCGTGTCCAGTGAACGGAGTCTTTATCATCTTTCCTTGAGACATGATTGACAAGTTGCATATGATTGATATTCGAACGGATCCAAATATCCTTCTTTATGCAACTTAGTTAACCTTATCTCATTGATGTGACCCAGTCCACAATGACATAAGAAAGCATGATTTATTTCTGGAGACTTTCTTTTGTGTGTATTCTGGACATTGAAAATCTGTGGTTGGTTCAATACGTATATACCTGTTCTTAATGTACCCGACCCAATCAGAACATGATTAAGGTGAATGTTTACAACATTGCTTACAAATGCAAAATCATAACCTTCTTTAGACATTAAAGATACAGTTATGATATTACAAGTCGAACTGGGTACAAAATAACAGTCACGCAAAACCAAAACATGTCCATCTGACAATCCCAAGTGATAGTCCCCCACGGACTCAGCATCCATGCTAGCTCCGTTTGCAACTCTGAGGGTCATATCACCTGCCTTCAAAACCCTACGCTTTCTCAGTGCCTGCAAAGAATTACAGATATGAGATCCTGATCCGGTATCCAATACCCAGGTTGTAGAGTTTATTGATAGACAGTTTTCAATAACATACACACCTGAAGTCGAAGCCACAACTTGCTTCGGGTCCTGGTTTTTGGCCTTCCAAGCCATGCAATCTTTCTTCCAGTGTCTTTTCTTATGACAATAAAAGCACTCTTCCTTCCCCACAAGCTATCCCGTAACCTTTGCTACCTTTGCATTTCCCTTGGCTTCCACTTTACTAACACCGCCCCTTGGTTTGGTGGGGGCCTTCTTCTTCTTTCCTTTGGCTTTCGCCTTGGACCTAGAAGAGGAAGCTTCTCCAACAAACAAAGTGGATATTTTCCTTACTTTCTGTAGGGTGCCATCTGCACTCCTCAACATGTTGAGGAGTTCCGGAAGTTCAACTTCTTTTTCTTGCATGTTGAAGTTCAGGATAAACTGGGCGTAAGTGGAAGGAAGGGACTGGAGAATCAAGTCAGTGTAGAGCTCGTTCTCTAACGTGGTCCCGAGGTCCGCAAGCTCTTCAATGTAGCCAATCATCTTAAGCACGTATTCCGCTACAGATGATCCGACGGCCAATCTCGCCGAAAACAAGTTTTTCGAGACTTCGTATCTGGCGATACGGGATTGCTCTCCATATAGTTCCTTAGTATGGAGAAATATGGATTCAAGGTCCATATTCTCCTGCCTCCTCTAATGTTCATTGTCCATAGAGGCAAGCACGAGGCACTTGGCCTTCGCGCAATCAATCTCCCAGGTCTTACGGATTTCCTTATCCGCGACGCTGGATTGAGGACCTGGGACAGCGGGGGCTTTGGTGGTAAGGAGATACCCCAACTTGTCATAAGTGATTGCCATTTTGATATTCCTGAGCCAATCTTTGCAGTTTCGCCCTGTCAGTATATTTTTATCTAGTAGTAACTTAAGGCCAGTCATGATGTTTGGTCGCTGCAATTAGGAGAGAGAGAAGAAACACTTTAGCATGATGCTCTTGCAAGTTTAGAGTGGTTTTTAGTTTGTCTAAACAAGATGGCTCCCACTGTTTCTCGAATCCTTCCTCAAACCATAAAAGAAGAATTAGTCGGGATCAATCTCACCGTAAAATACTTGCTTAACCGTTCAGCCAGGCCAGTGTTGGTACTTCGAGGGAGGTTTTACGAAGCTTTCGCGAAGTTCCTTAATTAAATAACCTCTTTTCCCTGTGGGCGTAGCCCCGCTAACACCTTTCTAGACACCTACTTGGTTTATAGTATTGATCGTTAAGTGAGAAAGTTTCCCGAGGAGTAGCATATACTCACAGTAGGATCGGGATCCAAATATCATCGTGTGATAAAGCTGAAGGAATCCTACCAAAATCATCACACTCTAAATGGTATGCAGCACTGGCAAGTTTCAGTTTCTTTAGAAACTCCCGATGTGGATTTTTGCCCCATGCTCTTATGACCTTGACTCTGGCCAACAAATCATAAGTCACATGTCAAGTTCTACCCGTCATTTTCCAGGTTAATTTGAACCCACCCGTACCAACTCTTGACTTTGGCCAACAAGGCAGTATGACTGTCCCAAACCAACGCATCTATCTATGCTACATATGAATACCCAATAGCTACCAATCACTATGCCTTGACTTTGGCCAACAAACATAGCTTGAATACTATTGACTATCCATATGAAATTACGGAGGGATACGAATGGTTTTGGCGAAACCGTGAACGTAGTGAACTTGATATAATCGAAGGAACATGATAGCTTTTAAAAGGAGTGGTTCAAGCTCCGCGTTTTAAAAGTTTTCTGTTTTGAAAAGAAACCGAGTGGTTTTGAAATTGTTCCAACGACTTAACTTTGGTTTATTTTCTTGCATTAATTTAATGCGTCCCATTAATTAATCCTACCATTGTAGAAAATAACGAAAATATAACGTACGCTTATGCCATCCGCATTTGCCATGGGGCCCCATCATCACCGTTAGGTTACTTAACTAACGACAGAGCGGGGGCTGGACTAGCGCGGATGCAAAACATAAGCAACGCCTACTAGGTATCATATATAGATATATACATTCGTCAGATGCAATGATAGCCATTCCAGATCACAGATGAACACATTGGATATGCTAGGAATCCGCGTTTCGTTCGAGTCTGCAACGAAAGACGGATTACACGGTCGCGATGAATAGTCAAACCCCCCTAGACCCCTACGGGTGCGGCAAACTACCCGCCAAGTACCCGAAGTGAAGCAACCTCCCTCAACAACGTGAGTAGGCCACTCGGCACTTCAAAGTACCCGGTAGTTTGTGCACCCCTCCTTGGGTCTATCCTAGGAGCAAAAACAGTAAAAGAAATAATATACAATGGCAACCTCATCCCGGATGTGTGGCCATAAAAATAATATTACATCAATTTACATGTTACATCAAATAAAAGATAAAGAAACTCTCATCTCACAAACCCCGGCTATTCATCCGCGAAAATCCAACAAGTTCATATACACAATCCAACAACACAGATCACAGATATGTACAACCCCCACTAATTGGCGTATAGCGATTAGTCGACGTTCAGTACATATATCACATTACAGATATAACCCATTAGCTAAAGTTTATAGAATTTCGATCAATATATCATTTTGAAACTACCCCAAAGACAATACTGTTCTCTGAAGAATCTGGGCAGAAACAAATCATCTTAAAAATCACAAAACAACAAACTGAGAACACTGCAGGAAAAACGAGTCGCGGCCGAGTCAACTCGGCCGCGGATCTGCGGCAAAACACTTGATTTCGCCGCGCTTCCGCGGCGCTTTGATCGATTCATAGGCTCGTTTTTCTTGCCTGTTCCTAAAATACCCTGCACGAATTTTTAAGGTGTGTGGAAATATTTTTAGGGCTGTTTTAAAAATCGGCAGAAAGTATGAGATTTTGACATGTTTTGCGATTTTTTTCCGGATCGAAGTTCTAAACACTTTGCTAACATGCTAGTTGTTGTTTAGCTGGGCTCTGATACCACTGTAAGTCCACGTTACCCACCCCGGTGCTTACGGGGAGGCGTAATAGGTAAAAAACGGTTTTTTAACACAAGGTAACATGGACTAGAACTAGAGGATCTTTGCTAAACAAAAACTAACAAACTAACTACAAGTTTTAGCTACTCGGTTAGAAGGTTATACCAAGGTCATGAACTCCTTCTCTTCTTGTAGTGGTCCTCCTTCTTGCTTGCTCCTTGGAGTGGTGTAGACGGCTCCTCCTCGTCGTCTTCTCTTTGCCGAAGAAAGATCCACCCGAAGGCCTCTACCTTGAGCTCCTACCTCAACCAAGAGGTAACTAGAGTGCTTGGCTTGCTAAACCTAGAACCCTAGAGTCAGTAGAGAGAAGTCTTGATGGTTTTATCTCATAAGCTCATGGTTCTCAACACATGAGAGATGAGAGCTTTGAGAGAGGAAGAGGATGAGCTAAAACATGAGAAAGAAAGAGCAAGAGAGAATGATAGAAAAATAACAACCATCTCTCATATGAGAGAAAATGATAATAATAATAATAATTAAAAGAAATTGTGATGGTTAGTTTGGAATGACCATTATCATTTCACATTAAATGAAATTTGCAAGAATAAGAAGTATCTTGCAAATGAAATGATGATGGTCAAAAGGTCAACAAAGGTCAAAAGGTCAACAAGAGTCAAATGGTCAACCCAACCCTAACCATGGCACAATTATCCTTAATTAATATTATTAATCATTTTCTCATTCTCATTAGAGTTTAGAAAAAGTCAACGGTCAATAACCCTAATGAGATTCCTCTGCCTCTGTCAACTGTGCATACACACCCGCATCCGTGTTCCGAGGAACATAAATACAATGAGACAAAACCAATCCCAAAACAAATACTAGGATCTGGCTTAAACCAAAGCCCGCTAGTAATAACTGCCCGGACATCAAACGTGCACAAGTGCGCGGATGTGAACGAACCCCGTCGCAAAATCATGCGACCTCTACTCTGTTTTGCCCAAAGGCGAATAACCCTCTGTGTGGGACTCTAAAGACTCGACACTACGCTGGTAGTGGGTTTAACCACAGGCCACAAGCGGTACTAGCTGTACGTAACGGTCCCCAGGTAGATACCGATAAGAAGACTGATGAGGTGAACCCATGCGAACTCCTACTTAGCCTGAATGTGACAATCTCCGTACAGTCCGGTCTGTTCGTCTGAGAGTATCGCATGGCGGGCCTAGAGGGGCGGTATACGTCAGTCCCCTAATAGCGGTACAAGTCGTGTCGGAGTGTAGCCCAGAACACCCTGAGATAACACTGGAAACGCTACCAGTATATCTCGCTTGCCCTGACCAGGGACTTTGTGTAATGGCTCTCCTAGACACAGCGCGATATCAACCCCCAATACAGGGAGAGACGAATCCTGTCTAACCGTCACTGCCTCCAAGTGCTTCGGGACTGCACCCAACTACTACCTGTTTGCACGACTCCTTTGAGCCATGGTAGGGTAGTAATCAAAGAACAGTAGGAACACACTCGAGGCGAAGTGACAGTGTCAAGTCAACGGACTAAGCTATACTCATGTCACCTGGGAACTGATAACTGACGATAGGCATAATACCAACCAACAGTTCCCAGCGAGTCCTGTCCAGTGTACTCGTAACCTAATAAGCACCCGCATACTATCTCAAGTACGACGTACTAATGGCTGTGGGACAGACCATCTCCCCTGCTGGGATGAGAAGTGCATATGCTAGTCTACTCCGGAGTATCGATGCCCCGTCTCGATAATCCTACGACTAGGGACCTGTATAAGGATGTGCTTGTAGATTACCGAGGCCCCACTAGTGTGACTGCCATCACAACGCTAGTAATCAAGCAAAGATCCTAAGGGCCCCACTAATGTGTATAGGCGATATGCTAAAAGAAACACATGCACACATTAAAGTAGAAACAAACCAAGTACCATACTACCATTTTGAGCAAGATTGTCTATACAACTGTGAATATCCCAAGCTTCCATTAAGTAATATACAAACTAGTATGATACAGTAATGGCCTCTAGGGCATATACACTAACATGAACCATACAGTGAACAGTGAATAAAATCGTGTTATTGATGCGTACTTGTACACAACTAGCCCATACTCATGAATAGTGAAACCTGGGGAAAAGGGGAAATCGAAGTGGAAAAGAAATTGTATTTAGCGAGGTCAGTGATTTTAGAGGATGATCATTCGAACAACGACTCTTATATATATTAGGTTGGACCTAGCGGTCCGGCTGACAGGGTTATGTCCCGGGAAATAGCGGGCCATAGTCTCGGGTACGTACGAGACCCTCGTTAAACATGATCACTCCTTTGCACAACTCGATTTCAAAAGTGACTTAGAGACCGATCGGGACACAGATCATACATTGCATCAGTTAGTGACATATTAATTACCTGCATTTTATCTCCACCATTATTACTTTCATTTTCTTGCCTTTTGTTATTATTATAATATTGCTATTGTGTCGCTCTGACGACCTGAGTATGCATACTCAGTGATAGAGGTGGATTTGTCTGATCTCGAGAAGACCGTAAAGATCCAGACCAGTGAACCAGTTATAATTCTCCATTGATGTTCCCGGTTAGTTGTTCTCTTATTTACTTCCATTGAGCTCAGATTTCTTTATATCCTATAGTTTTAGTGACTGCATTCTCTTTACCCGTATTGTATTTTACCGATTACCATATAATGCTAGAAGCCGAAATATGACTACGACAGGATTTTCCCTTGATTGTAGGAGCATGGCTGGCCTTGTCACCCTTGTATTCCGTATTTTGGGAAGTAGGGCGTGACAATATAGAATGGATTCATATCTTAACGAAGTTAAGGTGTATGGAGTAGTCCGGCTTATGCTTAAAACCAGAATCTGGATAAACTCAAGGCACATTTCAGTAATGGCAGTTTGTGGGTTATCCCGGGCTTTGATGAGGGTTAAAATTCTACCATTTGGAGGATCAATAATTATAGTATTCGTGACTCGCCACCTCTTTAATAAAATGAGTTCTTTTCAGAAAACACAAGTCGGAGTATGGTAAAACTGGAAGTGATTCCAGAACCACAAACGATTACTGAAAATTTAGTAGAATCTAAACATTCAATTGGATTCGACAATCCATTAGCCACTCCGCAGATTTGGTGGGTAACCTCAGCCACCCGAGAGGTACTTCGGTTTCCTAAAAACGGTGATAGGGAAGTTTTGATGACCCAAACTTGCCACTACTGCTATCCTAGACTATAACATCTGGCAGGTGGATGAATATAACGCCGTTCTAAATTAGTTTTAGAAGTGCACGTGTATATGACTCTACCAGAAGGTTGTTGTAGTCAGTGGGAGCAGCGGAAGCGTAGTAGGCCAGTAGCTTATGTCTATTTATAGACTAAAGCATGTATAGCGGAGATAGATCGTCTATTTTTGATGTGACAGTCATAGAGCTTGACTTCATCAGAACAATAGATGGACTTGGTAAGAAGATAGTACGGAGTGATGTCCTGGTATTTGGATGACGTACTCCTTATAGGAAGTGATATTCCTATACTACGATCGGTTATACTGTGGTTGTCAAAAGGTGTTTATCCACATAGGAATCTCGATAAAATATCAGGGATTCTGGTCACTAGATCTATGGTTTTAGATCTAAATTTGGGAAGTGTCCCAATTTGGGTACTTTGACACTATTCTAAAGTGTTTTAGAATGGACGACTCCTGGCGTGGTGGTGTACCTGCAGATGTTGGAGTCACCATCTTTAAAGAGATGTCTTCTAGACTGATGAGGAGAAGGATTTGCATAATTGACATATCATTTGCTTAGGCAATTAAGTCAATCATTAGATATCAAGTATCACACCAGATATTTCCTTTTGCACTAGCTGCAATAAGCATATATTAGTCTAATCCTGGAGAAACATTTAGGAAGCAGTTGTGAACATAAGTGGATGTTCTTGGTATATGGTAACGGCAGCCTCCTTCGAAAGGCGGTTATCATTTCAGGCTTCCAAAGTGACCTGGATGATAGAGTGGCAGTCAGAGTTAATAGTTTTTCCTCTTTTGAGGAGCAGTATGTTGGACAGGTGGTCCACGAGGATACTGAGGAAGGCATGGCGCGGGATACTGATCAAATTCAATGGAAGATACGGTCTAAGAAGTTTGTTGGATTTGGAGTTCATTTGTGAACTTGGTCCCATCAGATATCCAGACAAATTTTAAGACATGCATCGCTCATTTCGGGAGATAGTCTTTCCCCGCGAAGTTAAGATATAGAGAGATAAAGATAGAAATATTAGAGCAGATCAACTCACTGAGGTTATTTCTCGAACGTGATAGTTTCACAAACGTGCTTTGTGAAACTGATTAGTAGAGAAGTTGGGTGTTCGGTGTCACACGGGCTGTGAGTATGCAACACCGCAATAATTAGCCTTAAGTGCAAGTGGGAGATTGTTGGATATAGTGCCCTCAAGTCAATTATTGTAATCACAGGCAGGCGATTGTGATCATTGGGGGAGGACCTATACGGGTAGAACAGTCTTACTCGAGATGATAGTATGCTATCTGGTTTGTCTTTATCATCATGTAATGCATTATGTGGTATTACAGATCACTATTACATGTTGATAAACCCCGTAGGATTATTGCTTGACTACTAGCGTTATGATGGTGATCATACATGTGGGGGCTGGGTAGTCCATAAGCACATCCTTAAATGTCCCTAGTCGTGGGAGTATAGAGACTGGACATCGATATTTCGGAGTAGATTGGTGTATATGTTTCTAGACCCCGACGAGGAGCGATAGTTGGTCCCACAGCCATTGGTCTTTCGCACCTAAGATCGTATACATATGCTCACTAAGAGTGAGTACACTAGAAGGACTCACCGAGAACATGCTACTTGGTATTATACCTATTGTCATGTAGCAGTTCTCAAGTGACATGAGTACAGGTTAGTCCTTCGACCTGAGATCATCATTTGTCTCGTGTGAGTCCCCACTGTGCTTTGATTACTACCCTACCACGGCTCAAAGGAATCGTGCAAACAGGTTTTATTTGGGTACAGTCCCGAGCCACATGGAGGCAGTGAGCGGATCGTCGGGGATTCGTCTCTCTCGGTATTGGGGGTTGATGTCGCGCTGTGCACGGGTGGGTATCACCAGAAATCCTTGGCCAAGGTGGACGAGAATTACTGATTTGGATCAACAGTTTCTCAGTGGGTGATTGGCTTCACACCGACACAAAATATTGCGTTATTAGGGGTCTAACTTTATCCACCTCCTAGACTCGATATACGATACTCTTAGAAGAAGAGACCAAACTATAGGGAGATTGTCACAGATAGGGTCAGTAGGGATCCGGATGAGTTTTCTCGTCGGCCTTCCTTTTCGACAGGTACCCGGGTAGCCGTTACGTACAGCTAGTGCCGCTGACGTGCTTGTGGTTATGCATTTATCCAGTAACTCACTGCCGGCGTACTGTCGAGTCTTTAGTGTCCCGCATAGAAGGTTTTCCTGGTTCAGGAGAAATGATTTAGTAGCCGTATTTTGATACGTGCAGGGTTCCGATCTAATGATTGTACTAGTTACCCGGACTTTCGATCGAACGGTTGATAATACTAGCCGGCTTAGGATTGAGCCGGATTATTAAACCAAGTATTGATTTAATAATTTACGTATATATATATATATATATATATATATATTTCGATATGTATATTCTAGTATTGTGTTATTCTATCTCTTTGTGTATTCGTATTTTGATACTAATACGGGTATATATATACAGTTGAGTGTATTATGTATTTATACGGAAAATATTCTAGAAGGTGGACACCTCATTTTAGTTTATCCATTTATTAATTTAAATGGAAAATGAGGTGTAAAGGTAGTGAGGTGAGAATGGTAAGAACCATGCTTGAATAGTGTTGACAAATGAATTGTAAATTTATTTGTGCAAACTATTCAAGTATGGTTGCTATATTGTTATTGGAAAATGATGTTTTACAAAACCATACTTCATGGTTTTCTCTCACATGGTTGGTTGGATGAAATCATTCTCACCATTTTTTTGCTCATCTCTCTTTTCTAGCCTTTCTTGGGTTCCTCCTTCTTGATCTTCTACCCTACCATCTCATGTGTTGAGAATCAAGGATGGATGAGAGATAGAAATACACTAAGAACAACTCACTACATCACTAGATACTCTAGATTGCTTAGATTAGCAATCTAGAGCCCCTAATTGCTCCACTAGATTTTTAGTGTAGAGCTAGAGCCATGAATCATATCTCTCAGGTGGATCATCTTCGATGGAGGAAAACCTGCGGCCAAGCTCGATCAAGGAGACCTCAAGGAGCTAAGGAAGAGGGTAGAAGACCGAAGGACACAGATTTTTTGGTAAAACAACTCTATCACAGTAGATAACCTCTTCGTAGCTTGGTAGTTTCATGTTTGGTTTCGATTCTAGGTAGTTGTTTCTAGTGCCAACGTTTTTAAACCCAAAATTTTTTGTTCCGCAACAGCCGTGGTCGACTGCCAGGGCGCTAGGAACCCCAACAGGATGACCCGTACTTATCGCGGCTAACTACAAGTGACACCGTCCTGATTGCGGTATGTAGAACTTCATAGAACACACGATTACAGATCAATCAACCCCTCTCCACTCTCTCTCTCTCTCTCTCTCTCTCTATATATATATATATATATATATATATATAGAGAGAGAGAGAGCTGATCCTATAAGGTCCATCCTTATTTCTTATTTTGAGATCCACTTTTCAAACACAAAATATGTCGTGTTTTTCACCGATCAGTACAGATCATTGTGATCTACACATGTTAGATAAGTTATGTATCAAATTTTACAAGATTTGAAGTCCTCTAATTAATCCATCAGATAGAATAAAAAATCGCCGGTTTTACGATGCATGAAAAACAAGATCGCTGGATGGATGTGTTAGAGATCTCCAAATTTAATGAAACTTTATACATAACCTATTTAATACAAGTAGATCAAAGTGAACGATACGGATCGGTGAAAAATACGGAGGTTGTTTTTAAAAGTTTGACTTCAAAATAAGAAATAAGAACCGGCCTCATATGATCAGCTCCATCCTATAGCGTTTTTCCTTCAATATATATATATATATATATATATATAATGGAGGAAATAGGCTATAGGAGGGAATTTCCTCCTATGGCGCTGAGAAAATACACCATCCATGATTTTTTTCGATGATCAGCACCCATTATCATCCTCTTTATCATCTAAGATATGAATACACCAAATTTTATAAGATTCTACCACTTTTTCACCGTTGGATTAGCAATGTAAGAAGTTCTATTGTCGGTAAACCGTTAATTTTGCACCCGCTAAATTAACGATGAAAAAATGGTAGAATCATATAAAATTTTACGTATCCACATCTTAGATGATAAAGATGAGGACTATGAGTGCCAATTGTCGGAAATAATCGAGAGTGTATTTTTTCGACGTTATAGAAGGAAATTCGCTCCTATGGAAACAGAGAGAGAGACTACACCCACTACCATTTTATTCGACGATCGACACCGTTATCTTCATTTTTATCATTTAAGATGTGGATACACCGAATTTCATGTGATTCTACCTCTTTTTCAGCGTTGAATTAGCAATGTAAAACATGCTGTTGTCGGAAAACTGTTAATTTTGCACCCACTAAATCAACAGTGAAAAAATGGTCGAACCATATAAAATTTGGTGTATCCACATCTTAAATGATAAAGACGATGATGATAAATGCCCATCGTCGAAAAAATCATGTAGAGTGGGTTTTTTCGACGCCATAAGAGGAAATTCCCTCGACCGTCTATCCTCTTCCCTTAAAAGGATTTTTCACTATATATACCTAGTCTTTAACCATGATCATCGATATAGACATCGTTGACAAAGTTGATTCTTTTGATTGTCGTTAAAGAAATTTTCTCCTAAAGAAGCAGAGAAACAATTACCGTCTAAATGTTTAAGCTAAATTGTAAGTAAATACCAAAAATTTCACGCGTTTGACAGATAAATACTAGCAGTTTGATCACTAACGAAGGTAACGACAGATGCAAAATTACCGTTATCCCCTCCTTATATGTCAGACGTTGACTGACCAAATAGCATTAAAAACCCAAAAAATCTCTCTCATGCGACGTCTCTCTTTCTCTCATGCGATCTGTTCTCCCCATAACTCTAATTACTTCTCAGATCTGGAGGAAGTCGAAATCGATTTCAAATTTTGAAGGTTAGGGAGGCACGTACTGCATAAGAGAAACCCTAGTCGATTTCGAATTTTGAGGGCTTCGATGGCGATCTAGAAATTAGAGGAACTTCGTCAACTTCAACGGTAAGAGAATCTATCCCTGGTATGAAAGTTGAAATCAGTGATTTGGTTAAAATTTTGCGCATTCATTTAATTTTGGTTTCAGTTACAAAAATTTGGGCATGAATGATTGGGTTGAATTTTGCTCATAATGGGTTTTGAATTAGTATGATGGTTTAGGAGGAAATTCGGGTTAGGGAATTAGGGCTTAAACAAATTCAGTTTCAGCCATATTTTTCAATTTATTTTTTATATTTATGATATGTTAAATTACCTATGTATTATGAAATTTGTTTTATATCATGTATCTGGTTCTACACTTCAAAGTTATATTGATGGGGCTATGTGATGTGAGTCAAGATGCGGGACTTATAATAAACAAAGCTGCTGGACTTTACAATCTTTTCATTTTCAAACATTTGGTTGCCTTGAATAAATTGTTGATGAATAATTGTAAACTTAATCTTAATATTGTTGATGGAGTCTATGTTTCATGAATTTTATGTACTAAATCATGGCTATGTTTAATGATAGTAATGTATTGATTTAAACATAAAACTGTTATGTCTGAGATGATGGGTACTCCTAATGTATTGGCATATCCTAAATACCGCTAATGTGTATTATTATGATTCTGAAATTGTCTGGTTACTAAATTTGCATCCTCTTTTATTACCAAGGTTCTTGAATTTTGCTTCACCCGTACTGAATTTTGCATTATGTATTAACTTAAACATAATGCTGCTAATGAGTATTAACATATGGTTGTTAGCTATATTGATGTCTTTTATTTGCAACTAAATTGATGTCTATTATCCATATTAAGTCTTATTCATTATTTTTTGAATTTTATGTTCTTAAGCATCAAGCTACTTTGTTACTGGAATATGATCATTCTGGCTGCTAAATATATGAAACAAATACAACTATCAAGTTTATGGTATAAATATTGTTGGTAGTTGTGTGTCAAACTGATCTAAAATATGGGGCTGTTTGCATTTCCAACACCAAGAAATTTAGAAGTAAATTTGGTTGCATCACCACAACCATAGAAATTCACTTTTCATTGCTTCCAACACAGACCAAGAACACAACAACCATCCAATAAAGAACACAAACAAGAACACAGAAATTAACATAAACAAGAACACAGTAACAACCACATAATTCATACCAACATTCCTTTAAATTAAGATCACAACAATATCGATTACATAGCACAACCAAAATTACCTTATTCTTTCAGAAATTGCAAAAGTAAGTAAATTACAACTAAAAATAAAACAAAAGCAACAAACATGGAAATCCAAGAGATTCACATATACTTTTTCTCACTCCGCCTCTCAATTGCAGATTTCATCTTCTTTTCTTAAGCAACAACTTCTTCTCTTTCTACCCAGCTTGATCCTGCAAAACACCATAATCACCACAATTCTGCTTGGCCTCATCGGCTTCATGTTTATGTTTATCACCATCCGCTAGAAGTTTTAGAATGATTACCTTTGCTTGGTAGGGGAAGTGGTCGACAACCCACTCCCACCTCATGCATTTATCATCGTCTCAAGGTAAGTGTCGATTGGGGCAAGCTTTGAATCTCCTTCCATAGTTCAAAATAGTTCATACGGTCTTCACCTTGAATTTAAGCTTGCAGTCGCAGAAATTGGGACCTTTAAAGCCGCTTGAGTGGGATTTTGATGAGATTCGAGAGGAAGAAGAGGCCATATTGTAGTAGTTAAGCTTGAAGATTCAAGAGGGGTAGGGGTAGGTTTGGAGATATCAATTAAAACTGAGAAGTAGAGAGGAAGAAACAAATAGGGCTAGGGTGAGGGTTAGGGATCTGTGTTTATTTTGAGAAGAAAAGATGTAAATAGGGCTAGGGTTAGGTTAATTTTTTAAAAGGGTAATAAATCCATTGAAAACCGTTGCAAGGGTAAAATGGTCCTAAATATATCACATGCAAGGCACATGGGCATCAGAAAAGAAATTTTGATGGATTGCTAACGGCAGGTAGTTAAGTGCTAACGGAATAAAACGTTAGGTATTTATGTGTCACTCGCAGAAACTTAGGTGTTTATCTGTCAAACATATGAAACTTTGGGTATTTACTTGCAATTTAGCCAAATGTTTACATTAAAGCAAAAACCGGTATAGCCAATAAGCAAATACTAATATTGTCACAATAAAAAATCTCTACCATTAAAACAAGAACTGGAAATAGAACTCAAGAGGTCGAATGTGTCTTCTTTTAACTTTTCTCAAAGAAAATTAAAAAAGGTGAGAAAATTTCATCCTTTCAAGTACTCCCCATCTATTTAGGGAAGGAGTTGTTCAGCTGTGGCTGAGTAAATGATCCATGAGGAAGATTACTAACATCTATCCTAATGTTGATGCCCTTTGGATGGGGAACCCGAACACTAGAGTTCACCGTGTTTACAGACGGGGAAGAGAATCTACCCGCCAAGATGTTAACCAATTGGTCAACACTCCTCTGGGTGTTGGCATTTGAATCCTGTATAGGTTTCAATGCTCGAGCCAATGCGTTGGGCAAGGCCCGAAAGGATTTCTGATTAGTTTCTATTAGTTTTTGCGCGAGTTGCTTTACTATTAAGTTCATTCGGACCATGATTGGTTGAATGGTCTCGACCATTGTAGGCTCTTTCAGATTCGTCGTTATTTTGCGGCGATGCGGGTTGGTTGTTGTCACGCTCCGTTTCCTAAAATACGGAATACGGGGGGTGACTAGACCAGTCATACTCCTACGGTCAAGAAATAAACCCGTCGTAGTCACACTTCGGCTTCTAATATTACATGGTAATCAGTAAACACAGCGCTGGAATAAAGAAAATCACAGTTCACAACTTTATTACATTAACATAACAGAGTTCAGGATACATTTATTTACATGAAAGAAATAACTAACCAAAGAAATGTCAGTGTTCTTATAGCAAGCAAAAAGGCGACGGTGATGATGTCATGGTCTAAACCTCCGCGATTTCGAATGGCAGATTCTGCTCCTGAGCTGGGTCCACTTCGTCCTCTGAGCATGCACACTCAGATCGTCAGGACGACACATATAGCAGTAAATATAGTGTGTACTATGTTATTAAACCCGAAATGTGCGACAGAATGCAGTAACACGAGAATAAGAAATATCAAGTGAATATGAACAGTACGGTATATGTATCATGTCAGTAATCCACGCAATATGTATGTCATCACCTATCAGTCGCTAAGTCCAATAAAATCAATCGGTGGAAAGGATGCTCGTGTTTAATAAGGGTCTCGTGCATGCTCGAGACAACGGTCCACTGTTGCCCGGGACATAACCCTGCAGTCGTACCGCTAGATCCACAACCTAATATATATATATATATATATATATATATATATATCGAATGATCATCCTCTAAGTCACTGTACCTCGCTAAATTCGAGTTCGATTCCACCTTGATTTCCCCATATCCCCAGGTTACAATAACTATATGTATATGACTAATTGTATACGAGCACGCGCTAAATCACGGTCTTGTTCACTTTTCACTACACTGTTCACTTTCACGAATCAATCACTTATCACTGGCGTACTTGATACAACTAATCCAACACCACTCATGCTCGACAATGCAAAGTTCGCTATAAATCACTATGAACCTTCGCTACCACTAAAGGTATCGTGGTCGGGTAAAATACGGGAATGATGCAATATAGCAAGTTATGTATGATGTGAAACACAATGTACGTTACAAGTTTAGAAAAACATATTAATTCGTATGATCGTAATTAGACAAAATGCTACAAAAGAGGCTATAAGTAAACTCAAACAGTGATCCAACAAAATTAGTTTCAGGTCAATCGGGTGTCAGGTTTGCGAGTTACGGGCATTTCATTTTAACCGTTCATCGCTGGAAATTCAGTTCCTGAACTGAAAGACCATTTCGTAACACATTTTAATCCCTATTGGGATCATAATTAGGCGACACTACAGTTAGGTAAAATTTAGATCTATCAATTACGTTTCCAACGCACCATACGGATCGACAATATCCGCTGTGTGCTGGGAGTTATGTCCTGCCTAAGGTTAGGGTATACAATCTGTCCCTGTGCTAATCTGCAATACACCTCGACGGTTTAAAATGTAATTGAAATATCAGACGACGGTAAAATTGAACGAAACCAAAACTTATAGTTAGCTAACAGGATTATCTTTACAACGATATAGGGTTACGCATAATTCCATATTCATACAGCGCTACACATTTATTTAGAATCAAGTGTCAATATGGAATGCTGCTGTGGACTGCAGTCCAGAGCAGCATTCCTAATCAGTTTTCGTTGCTGTGATATATCAGTATCGAAAGATAAACTACAGGGGGTTCTGGCTTATCGAGTCGGCTTCAATATGAGCCGTATAACATTACATTCCAGTTTGTATCTAAATTTATATCAATTTAATATAGGGTTCTCTAGGGCGGCAGCAAGGTTTCGGGAGGCATCTTCCATGCCAATTTCAAATTTTTGCCGTTCTAAAGAACCCTAACCCTAGAATCTTAACTAGAGATTTAAACAATACAACATGCAAACAACTTTGCATACAAATGAATGAGGAATACAATCTTTGTAGACCGGCCCTTCACTTCTAAAGCTCAGTGTAGTAGTCCCTTCGCTCCAAGTAGTAAACACCCGAGGGTTCACTTGAAGAAATGAACAAGCTTGCTCAATGTCTTCGAGGCCGAAGATGATCTACGTCGAGGAGACTCAAGCTCTCTTCACTAATATGGAATTCGTGAAGCAAACACCCTAAACTAAATGGCTAATAGTAGAGCATGCTGAAGTAGGAATTTTGCTCACTTTAGATTTATTTTTCTCGCAATTTTTCATCACTTTTTCAAAAGCAAGAGAGCTTCAAGGAGATGAAGAAGAAGAAGAAGATGAAGTGGAGATGAGAATGAAACACTTGAGGTGAGAATAGCAACCATGGGTGAGTTAGTGTCATACACTAACTCATGTAGAGAATAAACCATGGCTAAACAATAATGGTTAGGTTAATAAATATCTACAAGTAAAACAAAATTAGTGGACTTGGTCAAAAGTTCCACAAGCTTTTACAAGCTTCAACCATGTGACTTAATTCCATTTAATTTTGATTAACTTTAAATAAATAAAACCATTCATTATATCAAGCATGGTGTGAGTCTCATACACCCATGAAGCATGTGGCATCAAGCATGACACAAAAAATGTACATTAATATATATCACATATATACTATATGCACATAAGTGAGAAAAAAATGTTTAAGTGAGCTAATATTAGTTAATGTAGTTCAATGTATCAAATATATAATTATACATTAAATTATTAAATCAACACTTGATTTAATAATCCGGCTACATCACATACAACCGGCTAATATTAAATGTAACAATCTATCGAATCAACATTTGATCCGATAACCCGGCTATATCATATATAACCGGCCGATATCACATACCGCGAGAATAGAATGCGGTATCACATACGTTCATTAATCTCGGTCCCGCACATATCACATATGCGCTCCTACTTCGTTTCGCATGAACCAGGAAACCTCTGTGTAGGACTCTAAAAACTCGTCAATACGCCGGCAGTAGGTGATGATCATATCAAACACCCACAAGCCGCAAGCAGTCTGCTAAACGTAACGGCCACCCGGGTATTGAGCGATCAGAAGATCAACAAGCAAGCCTGCTCATACTCCTGCGAATCCAATCAGTAACACTACCGTACAGTCCGGTCTTTTCGTCAGATATGTCGCATATCGCAGCCTGGGTGGTATAACGTCAGACCCCAATAGCCTGATAAGTCATGCTGATGCAAGGTCCATAACGGTTCGAGAAACTACTGATAACACTTACCAGTAAATCTCAGCAACCCTGGCCAGGGATTTCCTGTAATGGCCAATTGAGCATAGCGCAACATCAACCCCCAATATCAGGAGGGACGAATCCCCTCCTATCGCTTATTGTCTCCATGTGACTCGGGACTGTACCCAAAAACTACCGTTTTGCACGATCTCTTGAACGTGGTAAGGTGAAAATCAAAACACGGTGGGAATCACACAAGACTCTATGACGATCTCGGGTCGACAGACTAATCTGTACCAGTGTCACAAGAGAACTGCTATCCGACGATAGGTATAATACCATCTAGGAGTTCTCAGCGAGTCCGTTCAGTGTACCCAGTCTCCTTTGAGCACCCGTATACCTTCTCTGAAGTTAAACACCAATGGATGTGGGATCATCCATCGCCCATCATATGGGTCAAGAAGCGTATACGCTAGTCTACTGTGGAGTATCGATGCACCGTCTCGATACTCCCACGACTATGAACACTTGAAGGATGTACTTACCGACTACCTCTGCCCCACTAGTATGATCTGCATCATAGTCCTGGTAGTCAAGTACCCATCCTAAGGGCTTTATCAACATGTAATAGAGAGACAATAAGTGTACATGTTAAGATAAAGAGCAAGCAGATAGCATACTATCATGTCGAGCAAGAAAGTCCTCCCTATATATGTCCAAGTATCCACTATAATATACATCACATGTACAGTAATGGCCTCTAGGGCATACATATAACTAACAATCTCCCACTTGCACTAAGGCTATTTGTTGCAGTATCTCATACTCAACGTCCTATAGAAGTCTTTCTAGGGAAAGGCTTTTGTGAGTGGATCCGCCGTGTTATCCTTCGCGTCAACTCTCATGACCTCGATCCCTTGGAGATCAACCATCTCCCTGATCAGGTGGTACTTGCTTCAGAATATGTCTGGATCGCTGATGGGATCGGCGTTCCTAGGCCAAAACCACAACTCCATTTGTTGTCACAATAACAGTTATTGGACGCTCAATGGTAGAAACCATGTTTATCTCATGAACATGAAATGCCCAGACAGCCACTTTGGCAGCATCGTTGGTAGCAATGTATTCAGCCTTTATCGTTTAATATACCACGGTATCTAGTTTGGAACTCTTCCAACATACCGTCCCTCCACTGAGGGTAAAGACAAAGCCTATGACTGACTTTCAGTCGACCTTATCACTCTGGAAGCTCCAATTGGTAAAGGATTCCCACTGGAGTTCACCGTTACCAAAACCCCAAGAACATCTCTTTAGTGCTTCTCAAGTACTTAAGAATGTCCTACACGGCTGTCCAGTGATTCTCCCAAGATCCGATTGATTCCTGATCACTACACCTAGTGAGTCATCTACATCTGGTCTGGTACATAACATCGCATACATGATAGAGCCTACTGCCGAAGCATAGGGTATCTCTTATACGCAAGCTCTCTCTAAATCAGTCTCGGGGGACATCTTTTTGGAGAGAGTGATTCATGAGTAAGTGGGCGAACCACCACGCTTAGAATCTTCCATACTAAACCCCTTTAGTATGGTGTTAATGTACCTGGATTTGGGACAATCCCAACATCCACTTAGATCTATCACCATAGATCATAATCCACAAGATGTAGTAGGTATCATCCAGATCTTCTATTGAGAATCTTCGTGATAAGAGGAGCTTGACCGAGTGTAGCATAAGAAACCATTTCCTATCAAGAGTATGTCATCTACGTACAATACGTGTAAGACAATCTCTCTCTATGTCATCTACGTACAATACGTGTAAGACAATCTCTCTCTACAACTTTCTTGTATATACAAGGTTCATCTATCTTTTTGATGAAGTCAAACACTTTGACTGCCACATCAAAACAGATGTTCCAACTCCGCGATGCCTACTTTAATCCTGATGGACTTAAGCACAGTTTTGAAAGTCTCAACTTTTCCATCTACACCAAGAATCTTCTCAAGATCCACTTGCTCCTAATGGGTTTTACCCCTTTATGTGCAAGCAATAATCAAAGTCATATTTTTTTGGTGTACATGGATTCTTTCTTTGATTGCATAACATCCATCCATTTCATAAAGTCTCCACTTGTGATGGTCTGTCTGAACCTAGTTAGGCCATCATCTACCATGATGCAATTCTCGCTCCCACTGTCACCGAGAAGACCGTAGTATCTCTCAAGTGGATGAGGAACCCTACCAGATTCGTGGAGAGGCTGAGATTCGTTGGAGACTATTGAATCCTTTGGTTTCACCAAATCATCAGCTGTTAGTTTGTCTAGCTGGAACTCCTTCAATTTCTACCTCATGACCACAAATTTCTTCACAAGAAATTTCTTTTCTAAAAAGGTGGCATGCTGAGAAACAAAACACATTTTGCTCCTCAGTTAGGTAGAAAATATACCCTCGCAAATGTATGGGATATCCAACAAACTTATACAGAACTGACCTTGCCTCGAGTTTGTCCGGATTTTGCTTTTCAACATAGGCCGGATAACCCCATATCTTAACTCGTTTAAAACATGGTCTCTTCCCATACCATATCTCATATAGAGTGGTAGACACTGATTTGGATGGAACCCCATTCAATAGGTATGCAGCTTCTCAAGTTCATAACACCAAAAGATAACAGGTAACTCAGCATTACTCATCATAGAGCGCACCATATCTTATAGGGTGCGATACCTCCACCCCGATACACCGTTGTGTTGTGGTGTACACGAAGGAGTAAGCTGAGAGAGAATCACATTCTCCTTTGTGCAAGTATTCTCCTCCTCGATCACATCGTATGACTGTAATACTTCTACCCGTCTGGTTCTTAACTTCAAGCTTACATTTCTTGAATTTCTCAAAAGTTTCA
Organism: Agapanthus africanus; assembly: GCA_030015575.1. Lineage (NCBI taxonomy): Eukaryota > Viridiplantae > Streptophyta > Magnoliopsida > Asparagales > Amaryllidaceae > Agapanthus > Agapanthus africanus. Next base: position 133,708,987 of record CM057343.1, read on the forward strand.
GACTTGTGTTTCAACAGGAACACATGTCCGAATCTTGAGAGATCGTCGATGAATGTAATGAAGTGCTAAGAACCAACCCTGGTATTTGTAGACATAGGACCGTATACATCATCATGTATCTGTCCCAAGAGTTCAATAACTCTTTCTCTGTTTCCAGTAAACGGAGTATTGGTCATTTTACCTTTGTGACAAGACTGGCAAGTATTATAAGATGAAAATTCGAACAAATTCTCATATTCATCCTTATATAACTTAGCTGGTCATGTCGCATTGATATGACCTAATCTACAATGCCATAAGAAGGATTCGTTCATTTCTGAATTACTCCTTTTGTGTGTGTTCTACATACTCTGAACTGTGGTTTGATTTAGAACGTATATCTTATTATATAACGTGCCTGATCCAATCAACTTTTGATCAAGAAAAATGTTCACAACATTATTCTCCAATACATAATTATATTCTTCTTTAACTTAATAAAGAATCTGATGTAATTTTGTATATCAGGTTCGATATGTAACAACATTCGTTCAGAATCAATGTATTTACCATTTGGTAATACAAGGTGATATTTGCCAACTGACTTGGTTGCAACAATTGCACCATTCTCGAACACTTAGAGACATATCACCCAATCTCAGTTCTCTACTTTTCTATAGCCCATGTAACAGATTACATATATGGGATCTTGATCCGGTATCTCATACCTAGGACGTAGAGGATACTGAAAAACAGTTCTCGGTAACAAACACATCCGAAGAAAATGCATCAACATGCACATTCCACGATTGGGTCGCGTGGAAATCCGAATATTCCCCTATTTCCTGCTCGGACTTATAACAATTATAAGATAGAGAGGAACCAACGTTCTCCAGCTCAGTATAATAAACAGGTTCGGTCAATGCATCCATATTATTATCTTGGTTAAGGCGTGACATTGTTGCTACCAGGAGAGAGAGAAGAAAACACTCTGCGTGCGCTCTTTCAAGATCAGATTGGTTATTATTTTATCTAATCAGGATGACTCCCACTGTTTTTATCAAATCTTCCTTCAAACCCTAAAAGGTAAGACTAGCCGGGAATAATTACACCCTACAAGTTTGCCAATCTTTTGGCCAGGCCAGTATCGGTACTTTGAGGGAGGTTCCCCGTGCTTTCGTACGGACCTAATTAAAATAAACCTCGTTTTTCCATGGGCGTAACCCCGTTAACACCTTTCTAGACACCTACTTGATCGGCTAATTGTAATGTGCAAAACTCTCCCAGGAGTAACTCTTACTCGCAGTGGGTATCGGGATCCAACTATCTCATAGAAGGTATGCAATCTCATTACAAATTTCAACACTTGAAATTCCCGATAATATTTTATCCCAAGCGATTTATGACCTTGACAAGGTCAATAAACCATAGACCGCAAGTCAAGTTCAATCCGTCATTTCCTCATTGAATTAAACCCACCCGCACGACCCTTGACGCAGGCCAACAAAGTCGCACGACTATCCTAATCCAATCGCATCGTATGCAGCAGATAAGCACTAGTTAGCTACCGCACACTACGCTTTGACGTAGGCCAACAAACGCAACACGAATACTAAATAGTACTCATCTGAAATGACGGAGGGCTACGACAGGTTTTTAAGAAAACCTTTTGCGTAATGAACTTGATCTCGTTGTAGAATCGAGTGATTTTGAAAAGGAGTCTTTTAGGCTTTTACTAGTTTTGCTAAAGAGGTCAGTCCCGGTGAAGAGATCTCGGCTCTTTCCTTATCCAATAAGGTGCAGGATATTTCACAAATACCATTATGCAAAGCAAAAACTATAGAAGCAATCAAAAGACAAACCTAGTGGGTTGTAGCATCTGCCAGTTTCACTAAAGAGGTTACTCCCGGTGAAGGGATCTTGACTCTTTCCTTATCGAATAAGGTGCTGGATATTCTACAAGGAATACCGCTATGCAAAGCAAGAACTAGAGCTACCAGTTTTCGAGACAAGTTTCTACAATATTTTTAGGTTTCCTTTTCTTTTATTAATCTCATTAATGAAGTCCCATCAATTATGCTTCTTAAGTATCACATAAGAAACGAAAGGATCAATATTTATTATATCTCATATATATAATATAAGCAATCGTCTCAACATATCAAGTGATCACATTACAGAATATCAGCAGCAAAAGAACACATATGAAATATTGGATATACTAGGAATTCCGTGTTTTAAATTAAGCCAGTATAAAACACGGATTCCACGGTCGCGATGAATAGCCAAACCCACATTCTTAGACCCCTACGAGAGCGGCAAGCAACCCTACCAATTCTAGAGTTAGGAGACCCGGTCTCGACTCCTCGAGATGGTCTTCCACTGGACCCTAGAACCCGGTTATTTGTGCTCTCCACCTTGGATCTATCCTAATGCGGAAAAGTAAATAATATACATCAATGGTGACATCATCTTCAACCCGGAAGTGCCCCAATAAAACAATATTACATACAAGCTTTTACATGAATGAAAATGAAAAACTATCATCTCATATAAAAAAAAAACCCGGCTATTCAAAACACGACGATCCAATATAACATATCACAACACATAACATCACATGTCATCAACGTAAGTAAATATGCGTATCCCAATTGTCGTTAACGTATAGCAACGAAACCGGCGATGCACCACATATTTCACTTACGGTACTAGAAAAGAAAGTGAAAAACTACAACAATTAGAATCCGCAACCACCTTAGACATCATAAATCCAATGTATCACATACTTTGGATTTCATGCCTAACCAAATGAATTCCTTAGACATCACATGCCTTATAAACCCCGTATTTTAGTCTCGATATTGAAAACACTTTCCAATAACCTGTCGGGTAATTCAAAAAGATTCCCGATAACCTGATCGAATGCTCGTCGGAAACTTTAGTAGAAGGCCGCACCCCCGATGCCGTCGACGGAGTGCACTAAGGCGGAACACCGCGGCCGCGAGCACCCGAACGGATGTTTTTGGCGATGGGGTTCTCCTACAGTCACTTGGTCGGGGCTATGGGGCGTGGCTATCTAGTAAGGTTACCCGGCGAGTATCCGCGTACACTACGTAATTGCGACGGACTTTTGATCCACATCAAAATTCCGTGGCAACCGATCAAATGAGACTGAACTGCTAGATTTATAAAATTCAAACTAGTTATCACATAACTAAATTTGTGGTCCAAATATTGTATCACAATCACATATTGCTAGACGATGTTAAACTTTTCGATCGAATAAACAAACACCCAAAATTTCCCAAAAAGCTCAACACTTGAGCGGAGTTCAAAAAGTACCCAGAACATGCCACAGCTCCTATGAACCATCCGTAGAAGGGCCGACCCTTACCTCACTCATGTCGCCATGGAACTGCCGCAAAACCTAGGGTATGCCCGCGGTTTCGCGATCCAAAAAGTCGAGTTTGGGTATCGTTCTTCTAGAGGGTTCACAAAATCGCTTGCATGATTTTCTGAAGATTTTAAACTTGCAAAAATCCAACTCTTGGAAAATTTCCAGCGAGGGAAAATATGGGTTATTGATATCCGTTCGAACTTTTTAACGTCGTCTAAATAACCCGAATAGATGTTAGAATTACGATTACGAAACACTCCGAATTGCCTTTACACAAAGATAACATCACATGCAAATTTAGCAAAAACAAGCAACACCTGAAATACGAAAACCCAGACCCTGGAACACTGAAAAAATTTGAAGCCAGAACACTTGAACAGGGCCATCCTGCTCGGTTTTTGGGGTGATGTGGCCGGCCAAAAACCTGCCAAATTGCTTCAAATTTTCATAGTGTTCATTTTATATCACATACAACATTTTACAGTTGCTAAAAAAAATTTTAGAGGCCATTTAAAATTCGACGGAAACTAGGATTATGTTTCATGTGTTTCGGAGTTGTTTCGGTTTCGTAATCTAACAAACATCATTTAAATTTTTAGCTTGGCTCTGATACCACTGTAGGGTTCCCTAGGGCGGCAGCAAGGTTTCGGGAGGCATCGTCCATGCCAATTTCAAATTTTTGATGTTCTAAAAAACCCTAACCCTAGAATCTTAACCAGAGATTTAAACAATACAACATGCAAACTTTGCATACAAATGAATGAGGAATACAACCTTTATAGACCAGTACTTCACTTCTAAACCTCCGTGTAGTCCCTTCGCTCCAAGTAGTGAACACCCGGACTCTAGTAAGGATTCACTTGAAGAAATGAGCATGCTTGCTCAATGTCTTCGAGACCGAAGATGCTCTACGTCGAGAAAACTCAAGCTCATGCTATCTTTTCACTAATATGGAATTCGTGAAGCAAACACCCTAAACTAAATGGCTGATAGTAGAGCATGATGAAGTAGGAATTTTGCTCACTTTAGATTTATTTTTCTCACAATTTTTCATCACTTTTTCAAAAGCAAGAGAGCTTCAAGAAGATAAAGAAGAAGATGATGAAGTGGAGATGAGAATGGAACTCTTGAGGTGAGAATAGTAACCATGAGTGAGTTAATGTCATACACTAACTCATATAGAGAATAAACCATGGCTAAACAATAATGGTTAGGTTAATAAATATCTACAAGTAAAACAAAATTAGTGGACTTGGTCAATGGTTCCACAAGCTTCTACAAGTTTCAACCATGTGATTTAATTCCATTTAATTTTGATTAACTTTAAATAAATAAAACCATTCATTATATCAAGTATGGTGTGAGTCTCATACACCCATGAAGCATGTGACATCAAGCATGACATAAAAAATGTACATTAATATATATCACATATATACTTTATGCACACAAGTGAGAAAAAAATGTTTAGGTGAGCTAATATTAGTTAATGTAGTTCAATATATCAAATATATAATTATACATTAAATTATTAAATCAACACTTGATTTAATAATCCGGCTATATCACATACAACCGGCTAATATTAAATGTAACAATATATCGAATCAACACTTGATCCGATAACCCGGCTATATCATATATAACCGGCCGATATCACATATCGCAAGAATAGAATGCGGTATCACATACGCGCATTAATCTCGGTCCCGCACATATCACATATGCGCTTCTACTTCGTTTCGCATGAACCAGGAAACCTCTGTGTAGGACTCTAAAAACTCGCCAATACGCCGGCAGTAGGTGATGATCATATCAAACACCCACAAGCCGCAAGCAGTCTGCTAAACGTAACGGCCACTCGGGTATTGAGCGATCAGAAGATCAACAAGCAAGCCTGCTCATACTCCTGCGAATCCAATCAGTAACACTACCGTACAGTCCGGTCTCTTCGTCAGATATGTCGCATATCGCAGCCTGGGGTGGTATAACGTCAGACCCCAATAGCCTGATAAGTCATGCCGATGCAAGGTCCATAACGGTTCGAGAAACTACTGATAACACTTACCAGTAAATCTCAGCAATCCTGGCCAGGGATTTCCTGTAATGGCCAATCGAGCATAGCACAACATCAACCCCCAATATCAGGAGGGACGAATCCCCTCCTATCGCTCATTGTCTCCATGTGACTCGGGACTGTACCTAAAAACCACCGTTTTGCACGATCTCTTGAACGTGGTAAGGTGGAGATCAAAGCACAGTGAGAATCACACAAGACTCTATGACGATCTCGGATCGACATACTAACCTGTACCAGTGTCACAAGAGAACTGTTATCTGACGATATGTATAATACCATTTAGGAGTTCTCGACGAGTCCGTTCAGTATATCCAGTCTCCACTAAGCACCCGTATATCTTCTCTGATGGATGTGGGATCATCCATCGCCCATCATATGAGTCAAGAAGCGTATACGCTAGTTTACTGTGGAGTATCGATGCCCTGTCTCGATACTCCCACGATTAGGAACACTTGAAGGATGTACTTACCGACTGCCTCTGCCCCACTAGTATGATCTGCATCATAGTCCTGGCAGTCAAGTATTCATCCTAAGGGCTTTATCAACATGTAATAGAGAGACAATAAGTGTACATGTTAAGATAAAGAGCAACCAGATAGAATACTATCATGTCGAGCAAGAAAGTCCTCCCTATATATGTCCAAGCATCCACTACAATATACATCACATGTACAATAATGGCCTCTAGGGCATACATATAACTAACATTTAATATCTCGACATGTACAGTAAAACCAGAATTGACATCGCATCTCTGGGGCATCGTTACATGTGCGATACTTCGTCATTTTGAGTTCAGTTTTCCTCACGACATTCATAAGTAGCAAAAGGAATTATGGGTAAATGATTTGAGCATGATCGACGGGGTTTTAGTTCAGTTCTCCACATCGAACTATCAGCACACAATTTCGAGAATTATCGAATTAAAGTTGGTTTTGTCTAACACGTGGAAATGGCATCAAACGCTTACAATTCTACATGTTATTAACGTGATGTTCAAATCTAGTTTCGCTCAAGCTAATCACCCTAGATTACTATGGTTTTACATGAAGATACGATGATAACTTGCTAATGATGTGTGATAGTAAACTAACACGAACTCGCAACAATCTATTTAGTATACGTTTAACCCGAGTCTATAGTTATAAGTATGTAGCATGTAGAAGCAAATGAGATTTCGCTTGCCTGTGACGACGGCACAACGACGACGATCGCACGGATACGAACACGGCAAAGGCACGACCACAAGCACGACACGTCCGTGGCTACGACAACGACCAACTTGGCTCGGCTACGGGTTCTGAAGAGGAGGGTGCCGGGCTCCGGCTCTGGGGAAGGTCGACGGCGAGGTCGGCGGCTGAAGGTGCTCGTCGCGGCGATTGCAGTGGCTGGGTTGCAGTGAGAGGAGACGAAGACGCGGTGGATGCAGATTGGTGGAGGGCTCGGGCGTTGTGGTGGTGGAGACGAGGACAATGGGTTTGTTGACGTCGATGGCGGCTGCTCGATGGTCGGAGGTGGCTCCGGTGAGGTGAGCTTAGTGTGGGCTGAGATGCTGGAGGCGGTAGCTGGGCTCGGAGCGGGGAGTTGGGCTGTGATGGTTACGGGAGTAGATGGCCGACGGTGGTGCTGGGTTGAGGTAAAAGGGACGAGGAGATGGAAGGGGAGGCTCGTCGGCGGGGTAAGCTTGGTTGCAAAAGAAGTAGGGTCGGTGAGGTGGTTGTCGGCGAGATAGTGATCGCGCAGTGGTGTCGGGGGATGGATTCTTGAGAGGGGGAGGTGTGCGAGAGGGGAAGGGATATTCGGTGGTCGAAGAGGAGCTCGTCGGCGACGAGCGCGGTGGTGAGTAGGTAGTAGAGAAAGTGTGAGAGAGAACGAGAACAAGAGATAGCTTTGAAGAGGGGGAGAGCTTGGGGTGAGAGATCATGAGAGAGGATTCGAAGGAAGCGATCTCGGAGGTTAGTTGGGAGTTAACGGAAAATTTATTGGGACCAAAATTTTAAATACAAGATGTACCATGAAACTGGGGATTTACAGTTGTCGCTTTTGGAATAGGCTGGCTGGGATCGATCGATAGATTGAGTTGAGACTGATTAGGCCGACTAGAGTCGGCTGACAGATTAAGACTAAACCCACTAAGCTATTAACCAATTGGTCAACACTTTTCTGGGTGTTGGCATTTGAATCCTGTATAGTTTTAAATGCTTGAGCTAATGCGTTAGGGAAGGCCCGAAAAGATTTTTGATTAGTTTCTATAAGTTCATGTGTGAGCTGCTTTACCATTAAGTTCATTCGGACCATGATCTGTTGAATGGACTCAACCATTGTAGGCTCTCTGAGACTCGTCATTGTTTTGCGGCAATGGGGGTTGGTTGTCGCTCCCGGAATAGGCTGACTGGGATCGGCCGATTGATTTGAGATTAGACTAATTAGGTCGACTAGAGTCGGCCGACGGATTAGGACTAGACTGACCGGGGTTCCCGTCGGTCATTCTCTCCAAGTGTAGTTCTTTTTCTAAATGATTGACTGCTCGTCGACTTTCTGTTAAACGTTACCTATACCGAGTTTCTACTACCATATAACAGCAAGAGTCTCACCAGACGTGCCAGAAAAAAGTGTTTGCCGAATTTTATGCGCTGCATCAACAACTGAGCCTTTTATCCCAAACATATGAGGTAGGCTATATGAACCAAAATGAGAATCACACCGGATCTAGCACATGAATCCTCCGCCTCCACTCACTCCTATCGAACAATATACTTTCATTAAGGCCTTTGGCATCCATATCTTTTAGTATCGCCTCCATCCACGTTTTTTCGGTCTCCCTTTTGATCTTTTGACATGGCATAAATCGATAATATCCATTCGTCGAACCGATGCCCCGTAGGTCTGTGTCGCACATGACCAAACCATAACTGATGTTTCCGTAGATCTGCATCGCACATGACCATCTTTCGTAGGTCTGTTATTTATGCGCGGCATCGGTTAACCATTAATAAGCACAAACGTGTCTCCCTTGATGGATGTGCTATTATTGAAGGAAAAGAAATGAATTCGATCCCTTAAATTGTACAAGTAGCAAAAAGAACAAAAAGGAAATGTAGAAGCAGAAATCGACAGCTTTATTAACAATTTGATGTAAAATAGGCAAATACAAAAGTGACGCAAAACAACACTTCATCAACCATCAACCGCAACTCAATCTAAATCCCCGAGCGCAAACGCAGGGCTGGATATCTGGATCGTTTGTGACACGAACTTTAAATCAAGTTCGACTTTGATAGTTTCGGTACAGAAGCTACAGTTAGTATCATGCTTACCCTACTTCGGGGTAGTCGAGACATGATAAAATCCCGTTATGTGAATTCAAGGCTGGATATCTAGATCATCCACACAAACGACCTTAAAAACGGTATAGACAACTTCGCCTGGCTGAATTTGGTTAATTTTGTCGTATGAGCGCAGTACCGAACATCTAGATTACTCGGTCGCACGTTCTTGGACCACCCAAGTCGACTATATCATCTCAGCCGAGACCGGATCTAAACCTACCGTACGAACACATGGCTGCACATCTGGATTGTTCGCACAAGCGGCCTTAAATCCAGTCTGGTCGATGACATCCTCGGCCTTTTTCTGATAGGCATACAAATCCATTAAGGGTTGTACGCCGATGGTTCGGCCGAGGGAATATTCTCTTTGCTTAGTTGTCGATGATGGTAGTTGGAGAACACAACGAAGGCATTACCCGCACGATAAGGGCTGAATGTCACTGAATTTGCAAGGCCTCAAAAGCATAGGCATTGATCGCCGGAATAACCTAAGATATCATAAAACGAGCTAAAGAGTTTTAGACAAAAAGCAGTAGTTCTAACTGTGATTGTACATCCTCCCGATGATGTTATGAGCTCTTCTATTATAGGGTTTAGTGAGCGCTTACAAATGGTGATCAATTCTGCAATTCTCGTCTCTATGATCCCCATAAATGAGCACATTCATGCAGAAGATATGCTCATGACCGTTTAATTTTGTAACCATCAGTCCCAATGATTTCAACCGAGGACCTTAGTAATTTGTCGGTCCGTCTGTTCGGCCGAATTATTATTGGCCCGACTTTCTTCGGGAATTCCCACGTTTATTTGGTCGCTAACTAACCACATGTTTTGACCTATTGACCGAATTACTGTTCGGCCGAGTCGTCATTCGGTCACTGGTTGACCTAATATTGGTCTTATTGATCGAAAATTATCTTATTTTTTTACAAACGGTAAGAAAAGAACCTATATAACAACCTCCAAAGTTTAACTTCCAAAGTTTAAGTTTATAAGATCCAAAGTTTATGTTTATAAGATCCCGATGTAGGCGCATATGACCAAGACCTGGACCGAATAGGAGAAGCAAGAGTCGATTCGGCATAAGCGGTTTTAGGAAGATTGCGAGAAGATTTTGTAGAAGATTCAGGATTTAATTGAAGATTTGGTTGAGATTTGGAAAGATTCGACAAAAGATTCGTTGCAATTTAAATTAAGATTTAATTCAATTTAAATTGTTATTTATTTAGATTAGATTGATTTAATTAATATCTTTAGTTAAGATTTATTTCTTTAGAGTTAATATTTCTATCTCCTATTTAAAGGGATGAGAATTATTGTATTAAGGATTGATTATTGAATAAAGATTGCTGGTTAACAAAGGAAAAAATGCGGCCTTTATGTTTAAGGAAAGGTGATCATAACTCGTCCTTTGATTATTTTGGGTTTTGATCTTGTAATCTCTTTTGAGAGTTAGAGATCATGTTGAGCATCGAGCCTCTGTAGGCCGATCCTCATCAGTTGGTATCAGAGCGTAGACGTCGTCGCATTCTTAGTGAAACACGAAAAACCGACGGGACACCATGGGTGTGGGTGTGGTGCACAACGCGAGCGAGAACTACAACATATCGAGATCGAAGAACTTTGGAGATAAGTTCAATGACTAACGACGACTATCTAGTCTGCAAATCTTCGGAGGCCAGATTATGACAGTTTGGGGTCCGAAAATGAAAATCATTTTCACAGTTTGAGATCCGACGATGAAAGGAGTATTAGGCGTAGAGATTGGTACCCAACTTACCGCTACATAGGATCTGATATGAAGGTGGAGTTACCAGAGTTTTTAAGTAGGATCAATCCGGATGCTTTCATCGACTAGTTGCATACCGTCGAGCGAGTTTTCGACTACAAGGAGATGTCTGAGGAAAGAAAAGTGAAGGCGACCGCACTCAAGTTGAAGGGTCACGCTTAATTTGGTGGGGGAATCTTAAGATCAAACGCGTCCGAAGCAGGAAGTCGAAGTTCGCTTCTTAAGAAAAGATGGAAAAGAAGCTTCACGAAAAATATCTACCGGAGGATTATGTGCAACAAACCTACATGCAATTGCATACCCTTCGTTAAGGAGACCGATCCGTCGAAGTGTACACCGAGGAGTTCGATCTATTGATGATGAGATGCGAAGTCACCAAGGCCGAGCAGCAAACAATTGCTCGATACTTAGACGGGTTTCGCGCCGAGATCAAAGATATTCTCGAACTTCAACGGTATGTTTCCTACAATAATTTGTACAAGTTGACAGTCAAAGTAGAAAGACAATTGAAGGCCAAAAAGTGACCGAGGACGAATCATGAATCCGGTCGAGGAGATTCCTTATTGGAAGGAAGTGACCGATCAGAAACGGTCGATAAGTGAAAAATCGAGCGAGGTGCAGAGTCCGAGACCAATACTCCGAATTCGGCCAAGGAGTTGCAAACAAAGGCCGATACAACTTCGGTCAAGGAAACACCAGCGATTTCAAACAAACCGAGTGGTGTAAAGGGAAAGATGGTCCCATACCACAAGTGCCAAGGTTTTGGTCATTACCAAATCAACTGTCCAAATCGACGAACAATAACGATCATTGATGGAAATTTTGTCAAAGAAGTCACTAATTTATGATAAATACGAAGATGAGGCTAACAAAATTACTTATGGTGATCATGGAGTCTCTTTTTATTTGGCTAAATATGAATGATCGAGAGAACGAGAATGAAGATGGTTGGCCAAAACTCAAAGAAGAGGACGACAGTAATTTGGCTTATAATAATTTTCTGAATCATGCTGAATTCATTGAATCGGCCGAAAAAAATTGTAAGATGGGTACTTTGAAGACGGAGGATAATAAGGGAACTTCACCGAACTAGGAGATTCTACATGAGAAGTTTTCTGATAGCATGCCAATATTGCAGCCTAACCTATTTCCGCATGACCGAGATATTCAACAAATTCAAGCCAAGTCAGAGAAGCCGAACGAAATGATCAACGCAGCAGCGTATAAGCAAAGAAGATCGACCGTGTTTGCAGTTAGCCGACAAGAGGTATTGTTTGTAGTGCAGTTCAAGAGCACTACGTTTAGGACATCAAAGAACTTGTACCAAAAAGATCCGTACTTTTACAAGACATGATCTCGAAACGTGGATGAATTTTATAAAGGAATAAGGTTTCGTGACAAGGCTTTTTTCAACAAAAGGCAACATTATATACTTGAATTATCGCTTTATTTATGCATCATTCAAAAGAACGATAGTGGAGGCATGATAGGTCAATTTGATCGTGATAAAACCATAAGCGTGCTAGAGAAGTCAAATCGCAAAAATAAAGCCGAAGCTGACAAATGTAGAAAGCTAACAGAGTTTCAAGAAAGAGATACGTCAAGAATCAAGATAAGCCGAACTCATGGTTGAGTTCTTTCCAACCAGAGGAGTCTGATGCAGGAGCATATGACCGAGTATGTGGCTAAGACCTAGAGCGAATAGAAGTAAGAATCGATTCGGCATGAGCGGTTTTGGGAAGATTGCGAGAAGATTTTGCAGAAGATTCGAGATTTAATTGAAGATTTGGTTGAGACTTGGAAATATTTGACAAAAGATAAGTTGCAATTTAAATAGTTATTTATTTAGATTATATTAGATTTAATTAATATCTTTTATATCTTTTTATACTTTTAGTCAAGATTTATTTCTTCAGGGTTAATATGTCTATCTCCTATTTAATCTCCTATTTAAAGAGATGAAAACTATTGTATTAGGAAGTTGAATTGATTGTTGAATAAAGGTTGCTTATTAGCAAAGGAAAAGTTGCGGATTTTATGTTTAAGGAGAGGCGATCACACATCGTCCTTGATTATTTCGGGTTTTGATCTTGTAATTTCTCTTGAGAGTTAGAGATCGTATTGAGCATCGGGCCTTCGTAGGCCGATCCTCATCAAATCGAAAAAAGGTTTTTGGAAAGAAATTTTTGAATGATCAACATCTTTCATATTGATTTCCATTGCCCAATGCACACCCTAACTTTCAGTGTTTTAAAAAGCGGCCGCTTAAACGGCCGAGCGGAGTTCGTCGCTCCGCTTTATCCCACTTAAGCGGGTGATATTGCATAACCTATTTAATTGATGCAATAAGTGTTATAAAAGGTATATAAGTATTGCTATTGGAGTAAGAATACACGAATACCAATTAATACCGCATTCCATCTTTTCTTTTTCTCTTTTTTCATATTGTGTCTATTCTTCATGCTCGACTCGATAAATCCCACAGTTGTTGAGCCGGTTTTGAGACACTTCAGGATTTGGGTTTCAAAACTCTAAATTTTAGGTTTATCAACTTCAAGAAGTCGAGATCTAAATTGATTTCGAGCAATTCTTGAGTTTTCTATTTCGATTTCGAGTATTTTTTGAATTTCGATCTAGAAATTCCAATTCGATTTTACTCCATCTTGTTTCGAGCTACAATCTTTTAGATACTTTTTAAATAATTTTCTAAAGTATTTTTACCGATTTGAGCTATGATGCTTGATGCTGGGCATAAGCATTATATAAGCTAATAAATTATAAGAAAATTTCAATTTTGTATTGAATTATTTGAGCATATTTTAGCAAATAATATATTGTCTAAGCAAATTTGTTAAATTTTGGGTTAAATTTACAAATACAAAAGCAACATAATAATAGTTAGAACGTAATGAGAACCATTATTTATTGACAAGAAAAGAAATATTGATGAAACACCACTGTTCTGATTTCTAAACGGCCTGAGCGGCCGCTTAAGCTGCTAACTTTAATGTGATTTCAAACTTGTTGATCACAAATACAGAGGAGTGAGATGTTTAATAGTTGAGCAACCGTTGATTTTGCAACCTCTGATACGACGGTAAAAAGTATGGAAACATATAAAAATTGGATTACACATGCATTAGGCAGCAGATCAACTTAAATGGTGCCAATCATAAAAATATATATAAATAAAAGAATTGCGTTATTATGTTGTTCTCAGGAAATTTTCTTTCTCTAGGAACATCCTCAGGTTCATTTTCCTCTCAAATCCTATCGTTCTCCCTAAATAGACCCTCGATCTTGATGAACATGCTTTGTCAACTTGATTAATTTAATTTCTTAATTGTGAGGTTCTAGTAAAATTACAAATTAAACAGGCTCCATACCTTACAGAGAATAACTGGTACAATTAAAAGCCCAAATGTCATATGTGTTGGGCTCATCTCCATAGCCCGCACGGGTGTACTATATAGTCTAGATTAGTCTTCGTTATGCTGCTAAAGATTTTAAAGCAATCTAAACCATCAGATAAATTTGTTAAAGCAAATGCCATTATAGCCTAGTGCTAAGTCCATTTTGCAGAGCAAGACAAGAGGTCTAGGGTTCAACCTTGTCTGCATCATGTTACATCCTAAAACTCCATGACTTCTCAATGTTCCTAGGTAACACAACAATTCAAAAAAATACCATGAAACTAGAGTTTTCTTTTTAAAAGACACCACAAGCTTTTGTACCGCCAATCTGACGCTTCGTCAGATCAGACCTTCTTTATGATGTCTCCGCCGATCCGACTTGACACCACGTCTACCGCCATCTTGCGAACTCGAAACTTCGATTGGACACCATAACCTTTCGAGCATGCAAGACGGCAAACCATAAAAAGAAGCGAACACCGGGTTTAACCTGGTTCAATCAATCTCGGCCTACATCCATGAGGCAAACATGAGGATTCGTTCAATTTATTACCGTTTATTGTTTACTGGGTCCTCCCTACCTCTACACACCTTCATGCTATTTAACAACAAGGTGTATATATTAAACTGAAACAGGCAATGATCAAGTTCATGGAACTTATATAAGGTGTACAAAGTATATGCATTTATCTAAAAATGCTGATAGGTCATGGTATTTTAGTGGAATTTCGGCCTAAAAAGAACGAAGAAAGTTCAGTATCTTACTGAGTCCTAATGGTATAGCTGCGCATTGCTTCTGATACTTAGATCCTTGCACGGGTGCATGAACTCTTTCTGCAACTGATTCCCTCTGAGAACAAATAATTACTCACCACAACTAAAAATAGAATCAAAATTTATGAACAGTAGTAGATACAATGAACCAAATCCATTTTCTCAAAATAATATAACCAAATTGGAGTTCAGATGCACTGGTCACCGTGATAAATGGAGGAAGAATTTAATAAGGTAAGCATGTGCAACTTAGCTCTGAAACTTAGCTTTCCCTTATATTCTAAGTTCAAATTGTGTTCAGATTGGCATTTGATTGGTGAAAATGGGTGGTGGTTGCTGCAGCTTATGATTGGAGATCTCTATGATTGGATGGTTCAAGATTGAACCAAAAAATACTGTTTTCTGGTTGTTGAGGATTTTTTTTTATTGATATTTGATGCTGCAAATGGTTAGTGAGGAAATCTCTCCGCTGAAAATTGCAATACAAAAGTTCCAAAATATTCAACCACCAAATTTTGTACTTGCTGAAACCTATAGATTGTGTTCCTACTCTCTAACTACCAATTCCTGCACCACCTTCAAATTGTCAATGCTCCACAGTTTCTACCAAAATGTGATATTTGTTGCATGCAACATTCGCATTTGCTGTAGGGACATGAGCTCCAGATCGATCGCTTAAATGTTCACAACTTTGTTTAGGATTTCCACTTTTTGTGCAAATCCAATGTTTGGAGGAAAAATTGCTAGTACATTGCAGCTTTTATTGTAGTTGACATAGCAGCCCTTCATTATTTTCTACAACGTTGCTATTGTTCAGGATTTTGCAGCTCCATTTACAAATCTTATTAACATGTCGCTGATCAAACATGAGAAAGTTTCTACGCTTTTTGCAGGAAATGCTAGGCTGGCTCTATTTTTATAAGAACCAAGCAGCCCCTAAATCCATGAGAGCCCCTATTTAGGACAGCTTGATCCACAAAAATCATAACAACATTTTAATCATCAGCTCTTGCACCAACCAAGTTTAGTGTTGATAATTTAAATTTTGGCATTATTATGTCTGCAAGTGTATTCAAAATATGTGAGCTACGATTGTTTGAACAAGTCATGAGAATTTGCTGTGGTTGGCATGACACACCTGATAGCTTATGTGAGATCAAGGAAACATTTTAGATCAAAGTCAATAACAAAAGGTCAAGGCTCAAGATAACCGAGCTTAACTGATTTTATTTAACAACGTATGCTCGAGACCATGAATCATCACTGAGGCATTGATTAATGGAGAACATAAGTTTTAAAAAAGAATCAATGGCCCCAATCAAGGAGACTAAGATTGTGAACTAGATTTGTCCTGAATATGCGAAAGAAGTAAGATGTTGGCTAACAACAAAGTTTTATGTGACATACAGCATATGGGTCATATAAGTTTCTTTCATGTGCAACATGCATAAGATGAATAATATAATCAAATTTAACAATTTCCAAGAAAAAAGTTACTTATTTTATTTCTATATTTTGAGAAAGGGTCCCATACCTTTGTGATCTTCAGAAATTAATGGCAAATGAGGCTAGCTCTCTGAATACTGACATTTCACTCTGACAAGTTAACTTTGAAATGAGGCATGACCAAGTTGTAAGCCAAATGCATGTGCAACTGCAATACCTAACATGGAAAGAAATACAGTTAGAAGATTATAAAAGTGATATATAGAATATAAAGTAAAATTTTCGAGGTTCGAAGTGCTTAATTATAGAGTTTGCATTAGTTAAAACCATTAGTAGTACATAATATTCCTTAACCGTGCTTTAAGTTGAAAGGGTCGTGTGAACGTGCTGTTCCGAATATCATTAAATTTATTAACCCTAGATATCGGCCACAAAACTTCACATGCTTGAATATGGTCTTACCCTTTCGGGTGTTAATTAACCATTCTTCTCGATGAACTAACAATATCATATGTTATCGGTGTCATCAATGCATCTTGATTTAGATAAACAAAAAATGACCCATAAATCAAATTGTACAATGCTCAGCACCGGCTAAAAGCTTGACCAGAGTATAAGTCAAATCTATTTTATTTTACTTTGCCAGTGGTAGCTTAGATGTACTTTCTTATTTCTTTTCTCAGTTATAACTTTCAAATATGAAGATACAAAGATGTACTCTACAGAATGTGGACATACAATCTACCTCGTGAGAGAGTCGACCATGATGTTAAATTGGCCAAAAATCACACAAACATATGCGAGGAGTAGGCACCATATACAGTAGATTGAATTTATAACAGTTAAAAGTCAATTCTCCATTATCCATTTTTGATAGCTAGTTGACTAAATAGTATGGATTCAGATACATATATGAGAAATGATACAAGTCGGATTTGCTGATTCGCAGCTTCTCAAAACTCTACAATCTAAACTACACACATGCACAATAACAAAATTTTTATGTTTTGGAAATGGAAAAATCTAAACTAAGCATACACAAAATTCAGATACATATATACATAATGCAGACAGCAGTATGTTGAAATTGTCTAAGTTATTGATGCATGTTCGAGAAATTAGCAAACAATATAAATTTTAGGCTATGTCAAAAAGTGTCCCTCAAGTAATATTGATGAATCCTGATGAAGCCGATAGCAATATGAATCCAATACGAATTCGTCAAGTTGACGATGAATCTATGCAACATATCTACTGGCGTCATCTCCATGGCCTAAACATGCTTGCACCAAAATTCATGTGACTTTTTTTAACTCTTTGCCCTTTGGTCATGGATGAAAATATCTTATTATTGATAAGCTTTCAATTTTTCCCATCGATTTGGTTTTAGAATACTCATATCCGATATTATGTGCTTGAAAGATTTATACTATGTATTTGTAGACTGACATAACTTGAGCTTAATTTCTCGGAACTCTGTGATTGCTCTTTTATTATTCTGCTCCAGAAAAGTCAATTGTTGAAAGTTATTTTAATAACAAGAATCATATCAACAAAAGAAACGCAATGCTGCTAATATTATGTTAATCTTAATCATAATAAAGTTAAATGTATGAATCCGTATGATTGGGTGGGAAATTTGAGGTGAACCTTCTGCAAGTCAAAATTCATATGAACTTCCAATCGATGTGCCAATGTGGTAAGATAAATGTTGCTGCCCACTGGATAAGAGTTCGTAATTATAAAACTAGTTCTACAATAACAAAGTGCATATTAAAACCAAGCACATAGCTTTAATTAGAAACTTCCTTACCATTCCATCGATGAAATGTTAAATTTGACATATTCATTTCAAACATCAATGTCTAACCGCTACTCTTCACAATCATAACTTTCAGCAGAAAACAAATCACTTCCTTAAACTAATTAGGTCAATGCACTGTTGCAACCTAACTTAGGGTTATCATATTCTGTTTGAATGAAAATAGAATTCCTAAAAGGGGGCAGACATTTTAACTAACCATTATCGATGATTGAAACCTTCCTCAGAGCATTATAGCTCCATTTTCATCTAAGCATGTTATTTGATATGCATAATTGTTGCATTAATTTTAAACACCATTAAGCTGGACCACAAAATGAAGAGCCAACGATGGAGAACTTGCCCGAAAAAAATGATGAGCCATGAACCAATGAATATCTTATTTGCTTACATGTTCTCCCAAGAACCCAAATCTGCTAACAATCAGAACAATCAAAAAATCTAATAAATTAAAAGCACATATATAAAACAAAAATGATACTATTCTCAGATCCAATAGCGCCTAAAAAATTCAGTCTAAAGTATTTTAAACATAAACCAATTGTCACTATCTTGAATCATAAGACAATTGGTAACAATAACTGCACTAATAAATGCAAAAAATAGTTTAAAATTTTTATTATAATAAAATTTAATTTAATAAACAGAAAACAAGGGACCCTAGCTTGTATAAATTCCAATCGCCAACTTCAACATCACCAAAACGATTCGTGGAGTCTAAGAAGGGAAACAACAAGATCACAGATACAGTTAGGCTGCAGCAAATGCTGAAGAAATGGAAGAAGCTTGCCATTCAACCAAAGAGCAATAGCAAGAGCATCAAATTCCTCAAAAGAACCCTTTCTCTTTCTAAAACTTCTTCAGCCGTCTACAACACAACTACGGTGCCAAAAGGGTACCTTGCGTTGTATGTAGGAGAGGAGATGAAGAGGTTCGTGATACCAATGGAGTATTTGAGCCACAGGAACTTTGAAATTCTTCTGCGCGAAGCAGAAGAGGAGTTTGGCTTCGAGCAGGAGTTTTGAGGATTCCTTGTAACGTGTCAGTGTTTGAGAATATTTTAGAAATGGTAGAGAAGGACAAGGAACGGTTTTGTTGTTGCTCGGTGGAGACCGAGATTCCTCAACACTACAACTCTCATGAACCAATGTGCAGATGATCGGTGTTTCCCTTGCTTATTTTGTCTCCATTTTTATTTTTATTTTCTTTTTTTATGAAAGAGGCGGCGAGGTGTAATAATGTCGAGAGTTTTTGAACTGGTAGTATCGATACAACTCTGTATTGTCTCAGAAATTAAACTGTCTATGACTCATTAAATGTTCACCTTTTTGAACTGGTAGTATCCATCTAAACTATTCATCGATCAGTAGCAATCACAGAGTAAAGCTCTGACTCTATGCTATATTCAGTTCTTTATGCTTTGTTGGTCAAAACTTATTTCATTTCATGTGCTAGGAGATCCTATTGAGGAGCCTGGCATAACATTAATCATGTGAATGCTTTATCTAGCACATTAACAAGTTCAATATATAGCTAACTTAATACAACTTCACTCTAATGTGCATATAATTGCACTCCATAAAGTTTCGCGGTGCAGTACAAGTTGTTAACATTAGATTGACAAGTTAGCTGTGGTTCCCTAGAATTTGGCAGTTAGGCAAAGCGTGTTCACATTAGATCTAATTGATGAATCTATCCATAGGCTTCTTCTTAACAGAAGTTTTGCTCCACAACTGACCCTGTTTTCGCTATGTAGACGGAGTTCACTGAGCAGAATCGTAATAGGCACGGCTTGAACGGTTTTGATGAATGGCTTGTATATAAATGTGATTGGCAACAAATAGAATGGAGGATTACAAACAAGAGCATCGTAGGAGGTTTGGTTAAACTATGAATTTATGATAATCTTGAGAAAATAGGGACACTATGAGGAGTAACTAAGAGATAGTCCGGAGTATCAAGGTATAATACAATGGTTTAGGAGAGAATCATGATAATATTGGACAATAAATATCATCAGAGGCTGAAGCAATCAAGGGTAGCCTTGATGTTGGAATCTAAATATCATAACGAAACTTATGATTTCTAGCAGGAATGCATAACTTCTTAATTTTTACTACATGACTAAACATAAATTTTCATTTAGTTTCCATATCATTAGCTCATATGTTGGATGATTGAAAAACTAAAGTTTTTTTCACAATAGTACATTTTACATCCCTGCCACCTTGATTCCATGGTCTAAAACATAAAAACACAAATTTTCATGTGATTTCCAAATTATTTCTGGATGGTTAAAAAATAAGCTGTTTTTAGACAATCGAATATTTACAGCCTAGATAAATAGCAAAGCTTATTATCACATGAAAATTAGTGTGTCCATGTTTCCTGACAAGTAGATAATAGATAAGATTAACAATATCGGATCATTTAAGCAAGTGATAGTGTAAGGTGTTTTTCGTCAACCCTATTGAGATAGGAATGCACTTGCTTGTCAGGCGTATACAGATTCCCCCTGCCCAGGATAGACTGTGGTTTATTGATTGTGGAGGTCCGAATCTCCGGCAGCCGCGGACTAAACTGCCTTTAATTACTCCTCGCCTTTGGAGCGAGAGAACCTCCAATTGACGGGTCAAACTGGTCAAACTCAATGTGCAGTGTGCGTGTGTTGTGTTTTGGACGTATCGGGAGCTTTGCAGAGTTTAGGGAGGTCCCGCTGCTCGGACAGCGGGTTGAGGTCAAGAAGGCTAGCAGCCCCCTTACGGGGTGCGGAGCAGCGCTCCGTTAGAAATTTTTTCTAACATGGTATGTTGAGTGTGGAGCATGTAGGAAGAAGAGGGGTGACGAGCGTCCTATGGACGCGTGACATAGCGTGTGGGAGCTGAGCGTTCACGGTCACAGGCCCTGCAAGCGGACGCTGGGCGTCTGCGGAAAAAGGGACTTAACCCTTGGACTGGAAGTTGAACTCTCGAGAGACTTTGGAGTTAAACTCTTAAAAGAAAAAAGATTTTTATTTAGAGTTAAACTTCTAAAACATTTGTGTTTGGAGTTAAACTCTTTTAAGAATTTGAATCTTGGACTTGGAGTTGAACTACTCAAAAATTGACTTGGAGTTAAACTCCGAAACGATTTTGATCTTGGATGTTGAAAAGAGGCCATTTTCTTCTTCTTCAGGCCTTGAACTTCCCTTAAATGGGTTCTTTTGAGATGGGTTCCTTCTTCCCCTTTTTTTGTTGGATCTTGAAGAAAAGGGACGGTGAGATTTAAGATCTCTCTTTTAGAAATTTGATGGTAGATTTAAACTCTCATTCGAGAGTTTTATGGTGAAAAGCTATTCTTTTTAGGGAAAAGAAAAATTAAACACTTGATTTAATTCAAAAAAGGAAGGCTTAGAATTTTGAGGAAGGAGGACGCACAGAACCCTAATTTTGAGGGAAATGAATTTTTTTTTCATTTCATCATCATGTTGTCTTATATAGACTTACAAGTTTACATATAGCCCCTTAGGCTGTACAAAATGGCATTTTGCTCATTACATACCTCATGTGCTTATTTTTTTTGCACATAAGCCATGGACTCTACAAAAATTTGGCTTTATACCCATTTATTTTACATTCATGCATGAAAATTATATTAACCTTATTTATTACGTAATTTTCTTCTTGGCATAGGGGAGGGCCGGTCTCTTCACGTTCGAGCTCGACTTGGACATGGGCCCACTTGACCTGGGCTTGGGTCTGCTTGCTTGAACTTGGGTTCGAGCTTGGGCCCACTTGATTTGGATTCGGGTTTGGGCCCCGGGCCTCCTTTTCCGGCCTTGATTTTAACTTATTAACTTGTTAATCTCGACCGTGGGGTGTAATTTGACCCCAACAAAGCCTCCCGATCAATGAATTCACACTGCGTACATGGGACATGTGCATGAAATTGATGGATCTTCTCTCATGGAGAGTTTGACTTCGAGATGGAACATCATTCCGGGGGCGGAGCATCATTTTGAGGATCGGAGCATAATTCCGGGAGTATAATTTCGGGGATCGGAGCATAATTCCGGGGTGTGGAGCATAATTATGGGGGTCAGATATATCCTGAGACGAAGTATAATTTCGATACAGAGGTCAATTCTAAGTCGAAGCATAATTCCGACAGGGAACGCAGATATTCCGAGGCGAAACATGATTCCGACACGGAGTACATATTCTGAGACGAAGCATAATTCTGACGCAGAGGTTAATTCCGAGTCGAAACATAAATCCTACCAGGAAGGCAGATACTCTGTGGTGAAACTTGATTCCGACGCAGGGTATATTCTGAGACGAAATATGATTCCGACGCAGAGGTAGACATTATGAACGAAATATATTTCCGATGCAGAGGTTGATTCATAGGCGAAACATAATTCCGGTAGATACTCCGAGACGAAATATGATTTTGACGCGGGGAATATAAAACGAAAGATGGTTCCGACGCAGAAGTAGACATTATGAACGAAGCATAGTTCCGATACAGAGGTTGATTCCAAGACGAAAAATAATTCCGACAGGAAAGATAGATACTCCGGGACAAAGCATAATTCCGACGCGGGGCATATATTATGAGACTAAACATAATTCCGACGCAGAGATTGTTGGTTGACTTGATTCCGAGACGGAGCTTGATTCCGACGGGAAGGTCGTTGGTTGACTTGATTCTGACGGGGGCTCGTTGGTTGACTTGTTGATTTGATTTAATTTGGAGTTTCTTATCCGTCCAGCAGGGCTTTGAGCCTGGGACTTAGAATTTGGGTTTCTTGTATCAGTATCGCTACACTGGAATATGGTACCAGGAGCGAATCATCATTTGCCGTGGAGAACTTGGAATTTGGGTTGACATCAGTATCGTTACACTGGAATATAGTACCAGGAGCAAATCATCATTTGCCATGAGAGGATTTGAGAATTTTGGTTTTGGTTTGGGATCAGCATCGCTATACTGGAATATGGTACCATGAGCAAGTTCAATTATACAAATTTCTGTTGATGTATGTGTTGTTTGTGGTGTTTAGTTCAATTACCGTGTTTGGATGCGAATGGTAGTTTATTTTACGTTCGACCCGCTTGCTTGAGCTTGTTGTTTCATAGTTATAGAATTCCCTAACATCACGTATTTTGCATATAACAATTTAAGTCACGTAAAATAATTTAAAAATACATGGCATTGACTGCATGATACCCCTAACCCTGTGGTAGCGTCCTTGCATCGTGTTCTCGTCCCGTTCAGTGAAACGGACGTATTTGGATGGTTACGTGCACGTACGTGCGTCCGTTCTTGGGGGTATGCATTTCTGTTACATAATTTTTCATTTTAAATTTTGGAACTTACTAATAATTTTCATATTTCAAATCCAAAATTTTGGACCCGACCCGGACGCATTTCTGAATTATTTTATATCCCGCTAAAATTCAATTGTTTGAATTTTAAATTTAATTTCTAAATATTTTTTCAGTTCAGCATATTTTCCTAAAACGATTTTTAAATCTTTTAAAATTTATTTGTAACCAAGCAGATTCTATCTCTTTCTCTTTTATTTCCCACAACCAATCAGAAACTTTCCTTTTAATTCACCGGGCCCCACATGTTCCCCTCTCTTCTTTCCTTTTCTCTTTCTCTCTCTTCTCGGCAGCTCTTTCTCTCTCCTCTCGCGCCCTCTCTCTCTCTTCTCGCGATTACTGTGCCCTTCTCGACTCCCGTCACCGCCTTCAGTTATCGTCACCTCCCTCTTAAAAATTCCTCCTTCCTTTTAAAAAACACCCGAGCGCCTTTACGAGAACCCTAACCCCTCATCGCCTCCAGCAACCCTAACCCTATTTTCCTCCGCTCCTCAACCCTCGTCGACACCCTTCT
The DNA here is from genome assembly GCA_030015575.1 of Agapanthus africanus. NCBI lineage: Eukaryota > Viridiplantae > Streptophyta > Magnoliopsida > Asparagales > Amaryllidaceae > Agapanthus > Agapanthus africanus. Next base: position 133,732,902 of record CM057343.1, read on the forward strand.
CGCCTCCTCGTCACCCTCATCTTCATTGCCTCCTTCTTCTTTCTCCCTCGAGCAAACTCATTACACCCAAGAAAACCCGAGAACCCTTCTCCACCACTACCACCCGCGCATGTCGCCGACCATCTCCCATCGCCATCGCCATCTCCTCCCTCTCCTCTGCTCTTCCTCCTGCACCAAAACCCTGCACTTAAAACCCCACCAAACATCAAACCGAGCCCAAACCCTAACCAAACCCTAGCTCTTCAAAACCCCTTCACCGGCGCCCCTCATCGCCGTTGGTCTCGCCGCCACCACTAGCTCACCCTTCTGCAACCCAATCGCCGGAGTTGGCCGCGACATCGACGATCCCGACGACCCAGCGAGGATATCTGACCTGTGTGATTCCATCGTGCGTTGTTTGGACTCATTCCGTGTACCGTGCGCGCGTCGCGACTTTTCCCGCCGACGCGTGACGTTCCGTATACCGTTTCGCGATCCGTCGAGGCAAGTAAAACTTGCTACATGCTATCTATATGATTTTATTACTATTTATTTGAATATTAAACCTATAGATCGAATTTAAAGTCACGTGTTCCAATTTAACAGTTCGATGTTCCGTTTATATCTTTTAGATTCAGAACTTGAAACATACCCGTTGCATTTTAGTTTACCATACATAGTTCCAACATCCGTGTTTAAATTACTTAATAATTATCTGCATAGCCCATAGTACCTTTAAATAGTTTTACCCCACCGGACACCCGTTTGCATTCATGTAACCTATTTTAGATATAATTGCATCTCCGGATCATTTAACCCATAATAACGAGATTTTAATATTCCATATCCATTTAAGTGTATGATACTTAATGTCGGAACCATAACCCTGACTCTAATCGATAACCGTACATCCATATAGTTTAATCTGTAGCTATTTGCATATCATATTACATGTTCTAGTTTATTGTGCTATTAGTACCGATACTTGTTCTGTATACCCATGCTTACGTTAGTTGATTATGAGCACCCATATGACATCTTGTGCATCCTGACATGACTTGTTGCACTTTTTACTTGACACGACATGATACCGTGCAACTCTTAACATGACATGACACCTATATACATTACTTGATTTGACCTGATGTACCATGCTTTACCTATTACCTGATCTTGTGACTAATGCCAATAAACCTGACCTGTTGTCCTTACGAACAGTTCCTGTTGTCTATCCAGACAAACCTGTACCTGTCTGATCCTGTGTTGGCATTAGTTCCAGATTATTTAATACCTGACTTGAATACTTATAACCTGAGGGTATGGGGAAATCAATGATGAAATCTGACTTGTAACTCGACAGTTCGCTTCCTTTACTGATCAGTTTTAGAGACTAGGCCAGCATTGGGATGATGTTACTGACATCATCCATCGTTATCCACTACCTTTTAGAGGTTGGGCCAGCCTTGGGATGATGCTGCAGACATCATTCATCATTACCCTTTTCTTTTAGTGCCTAGCAGCATGTCTCGGTTTTAGCCCGAGAATCTTCACCGTGATCCTGGGCACGCACGGGATACTATTGAGTTACATCGATAATTCATAAAATTGATTTCAAGACTTGAGAGTAGTTAACCCAATAGACCAGTTTAGATTACTCACTGCACACTACCTTTCACTGCCCTAATTTATATTTGCTGTTACACCTGCTTTACCATTTATGATCATACTTGCATGTCTTGCTACTCTGTTTATATATTATTGCTTGATGTTATGACGCGCTGACGTCTGGGTTTGGCATGGCCCACAGATTCCTTACCCTTGCTGCAGTCCGAGCGGGATTACTTCAGTCAGCAGGCTGAGCAGTGAGGACTCGCTAGTAGTTAGTTCATTTACTTTCAGTATTATTTCATTTCTGATGTGAGCCCGCATTATGGGACATACATTCCAGTTATTCTTGTATTGGATCTTTCGCTTCCGCATTATTTTATTCTTGACTCATTTATTTCTGGCTTATGGATATGTGTTAGATAGTTTATTATTATTCTTGATATCTCTACAGCCGTAATGTGACTGTGGATGGATATTTCCTATCCACAGGTAGCATGGTTGGCTATGTCATGTGCCTATTTTAGCGTACTCTGGGAAGCGGGGCGTGACAAAAGTAGTAACAAAACCATCCGGTATGCTCGCGTACCAGTCGAAAGTAACATCGGTTAGGGTATTAACGAACTAACAAATGAGAAGCGCATCATTGCCCCCGTATTCCCGCATGAGACTTTAAAGTGGGCGATGTGCTAATTCGCATTTTCCGTCCCATCGAATCTTCCGAATTTGGGGATGATATTACCATTAGGAAATTCTACCAGATTATACCGAGCAGGATATGGTCTCCTGTTACTAGTGACATCTTTTTGCGCTTCGGTTTCGGCTACCAATGTTTTGACTTTGTTAGCGACCAAATCCATGATTTGATCTTACGTTAGCGGGTTGCTGTTATCGGTAGTCAAGACATTTCCCGAGATAGGATACGGCCAATTTTCATACAGTTCTTTTGGACTTTGGGGGATAGGCATTGGCTACTTCGGGTCGTTATCATCCGGCTTATGAGTAGAGACTTACCTTGATTAAAGGTTGCCCGAGCAATTTAAGCAGTGAGCTGCACCACAATATTCATCAAGTCGTCAATTTTTTAGTAAAATTAGGCCATCTCCTTGTCTTTACTTCTGAGCTGTTTCCGGAGCTCTTGAAGTAGCTTCTGTTCTGCTGTCCTGCGGCGGAAAGTCGGCTCCTCCTCGTTGTCCGAACTAGATTCCACATGGACTGAGGGGTCTTGCTTATTGGCCTCATCGAAGGGATTTTCATTATCCTGCGGAGATGGGCTTAAGATGTGGTGGCCCCGTCCTTTCTCTTGCTGCACGTGCCGGCCATAGAAACAGTGTGGACCACATATCCAGTTATCTCTTTATCTTTGGTGGCTGATTTCTCGGATCGTCGTCGTGCCCCTTCCTCTTCAGGAAAGGACAAACGACTGAAGACAGTTGGCCTAGATAGGTCCTTAGGTGACGCTCGCACTCATTTTCTGGCTTTGCCCCGCTGCTTTTGCGCTGCACGAAGTGCTTGGTAGACTTCTGAAGAGAGCGTGCCACGCTTTTTGTGTTGGAGCGTGGACACATCTCTCCATAACACATTTTGAATTGCAGCCTTCTTCATCTTGGCAAACATCGCGTTCTTTTGGACCCACTTTAAGGGTTCGAAAGAATTGCGTGTTTTCACGGCTGACACGGCTATGGTCACGGAGCAGTCCGGGCTTTGAAACTTCATAAAATTTAGCTTGGCTGGAGCCCTAGCCCTTTTGTTGACTCTATATCTGAGCCGCTTCCGTCTCAGCTTCTCTGTATTGAGTGCCTAGCAGGCTTCTGCTTTTTGGGAAGCCGTCGTGGGTCGGCAGGTAGAGAGCTTTGAAAAGACATCTGGTCGCGCACTCGTCGAAGGCACCGCCTAAGCTTGCCCGTGACGTCAGGCGACTTCTTTTGGTCCAACGGCTTTTCCTCCAGCTGGGGCCAAGGAAAACCGTTCAAACACCGACTTGTGTTTAGGTTGTGGTGCCCTCGAGATCACCACATTTGGCCTCCTGCATTTTGAGGCCGGTCTGTCTGTTACCGAAGCTTGAGGAGCTAGGATGGCGTTAGCTGGCACGAACAGAATAGAACCAAACGGTAGCGGCGGCTCCTCCCACTGTTGCCCGAGACTGGCCGGGAGGATCGTCCTGGCGTCCATTTTCATCGTACAGGAGATGCGAGTTGTGTTGAGAGCTGAGCTTGTCTTCGAAGACATTTTTACCGTTTCCGAAAATTGCAATTGAAAACTGTTAACCTACACAAAGAAGCATGATTTCAGTACAAGCGATCGATATATATATTGATTGAGTTCGCATGAATATTTAACCTAAAATATGGGAGGAGAGAAAAGGTTCCACCGGACGGGCCAGAACTGATAAGGTGTTTTTCGTCACCCTATTGAGATAGGAATGTGCGCGCTTGTCAGACGTATACAGATTCCCCTTTCCAGGATAGGCCGGGGTTTATTGATTGTGGGGATCCGAATCTCCGGCAACCGTGGACTAAACTGTCGTTAATTATCCCTTTCTTTTGGAGCGAGAGAACCTCCGATTGACGGGTCAAACTGGTCATGCTAACTCAATGTGCAATGTGCGTGTGTTGTGGTTTGGATGTATCGGTGCCTCGCAGAGTTTACGGGGGTCCCGCTACTCGGATAGTGGGTTAGGGATTAAAAGGACTAGCAGCCCCTTTACGGGCTACAGGGCAACGTTCCGTTAGAAATTTTTTCTAACGGGGAATGCGTTTTGAGTGTGGAGCGTGTAGGAAGAAGAGGGGTGAGGAGCGTCCTAAGGACGCATGATATGGCACATGGGCGCTGGGCGCTGGACGCCGACGGGTCATGTGCGTGGCATGTGGGCGCTGGGCGCCAGAGCGCCACGAGCTCGGCACATAGCCGCTGGGCACCGGCAGGAAAAGCGGTTTAGCCCCTAGATTGGGAGTTGAACTTCCGAAAGACTTTGGAGTTAAACTCTTAGAAAAAAAAATATTTTTATTTAGAATTAAACTCCTAAAAGATTTTTGTTTGGAGTTATACTCCTTTGAGGATTTGGATCTTAGACTTGGAGTTGAACTCCTTGAAGATTGACTTGGAGTTAAACTCTCGAAGGATTTTGATCTTGGGTGTTGAAAAGAGACATTTTTTCTTTTTCTTCAAGCTTTAGACTTTCCTTAAATGGGTTCTTTTGAGATAGGTTCCTTCTTCCCCCTTTCTTTTTGTTGGATCTTGGAGAAAAGGGGACGATGAGATTTAAGATCTCACTTTTAGAGATTTAATGATAGATTTGAACTCCTCTTTGAGGGTTTTATGGTGAAAAGCTATTCTTTTCTGGAAAAAAAAGTTAAACTTTTAATTTAATTCAAAAAAAATAAGAAGGTTTAGAACTTTAAGGAAGGAGAATGAGGCACAGAATCCTAATTTTGAGGGGAATGAATTCTTTTTCATTTCATCATCATGTTGCCTTATATAGACTTACAAGTTTACACATAGCCCCTTAGGCTTTACAAAATGACATTTTGACTATCTTATGCCTCATGTGCTTATTTCTTTTGCACACGAGTCATGGACTTTACAAAAATTTGGCTTTATGCCCATTTATTTTACATTAATGAATGAAAATTTTATCAAACTTATTTATTACGTAATTTTCTTATTGGCATGGGGAAGGGCTGGCCTCTTCATGTTCGGGCTCGACTTGGGCATGGGCCCACTTGACCTACGCTTGGGTCCGCTTGCTTGGACTTGGGTTCGGGCTTGAGCCCACTTGACTTGGATTCGGGCTTGGGCCCCGGGCCTACTTTTCGGACCTTGATTTTGACTTATTGAGTTGTTGATATCGACCGTGGGATGTAATTTTTGACCCCAACAGATAGCCGATTAAATTCTTAATTGTCCAACTAAGAAGAGTGACATTGTATACCATCTTTCTTTCTTTCTTTTTTTACCTATTTTCCAGCAAGTCACAAGTTCTTACAATTGTTTTAGGAAAAATTACCAAAGAGCACCTTTAAAAAGTTTGCAAACTTTTCTTAGATGGTTGACATTGTCCATCTTAATTGTTGTATTAAGTAATAATTGTTCCAGAATATACTATCAATTATAAATCTTAAGATATCTTTACAGCAGAATAAAATGCCTAAAACAACGCCTTGTGCGAAAAATAGGATTGAAACGACGCTTCAAAGTTCTTTCCTCATATAGAAACTCTAGGAAGGAGAGACATAGTACCTTCCTAAAACCAGTCATATTATGGCTAGAGCCTTGGGGGTGCGTTTTGGAGGCAGAATCTAGTAGGCAATCCTAGATTCCTACGAAATACTACCAAGCTTGTTTTCATATTAAAAAATTCCCGGGAATATAGAATTACCATTGTAATCTAATGCTCCAAAATCATGAGAATCCTACTCCCTCCCAGATTGGTGTCTATCTGAGACTACCCACAAGTATCCTGCCTGACATAAAATGTGCCACAATTGTACGGTGCCCTCCCATCACAGCCCAGCCATCGGTCAGCAATCCGTCATCCGTCCGGCCAGCTGCAGCCGACCTCTACCAGCCGCCGCCGCCGGCCGCCCGTCGACTGTCCGCCAAGCCTCCCCCCTTATCGGCCTTCACCAGCCGTCGGTATCCCCACGCCCCTCCGCCGATGGTGTAATTAATAAAATAAATAAATAAACATAGAATGTCACCTTCCAATGATATTTATTATATATATGAAGCAAGGTAATCTAAGATTTCTATGAATGTATAAAGTACACCAAGCATGGTAATGTGCGATCCCTGAGAATCAGATGCCTGATAACCACATTCCCAGGATTGTTGGGATTCGCAATAATCTTCCATTCTACGTACCTATCACACCCTTGTTTCCCTCCTATAAAGGAAGCTTACCAAGTTAAAGTCAAAGAGCAACTTAAAGTGATTGACCTCCTAAAGATAAGGGTTGCCCCTCGTCTATCTTAGAGATACCCAGTAACATAGAAGACTAGATATGCATATGCTTTTTCAAGAATCATGAGAACGACTTCCTTTGGCAACTGGTCATCGAGGAACTTATGTTTTTCTAAACTCATTCAGAAATAAGGGCTATGAGAGAGATTTTAATTGAGCGGCTCATAACCAGTGCATCAAGGCATTAATTACTTTTCTGTTTCAACTCATTCAGAATGATCTAGTTAGAAATGGGGTAAAATTAACCAAGTAAATCAAGGAAGTGGTTATAAATTCAAGAATATTGTTTTCCATATTTTCTGAAGCAAGGAACTTCATCGGATCCTTTGAATTTCACGGTCAAGGAAAAGCCCCCATTGCCCACAATCGCCCAACCGACCATACCAATCAAGTATCAAATTAATTGTTCGTGTCATCGATTAACACTCACACCATACGCTCATGGCTCACATCAATAACTTGACTCCGGTGCGACTCGCTCGCGGTTGTCCTAATGAATGTGCCAAACTTTCTCTTCTTTTTTTTTTGGTGAAATCAACCACTTCTAGGATTGAAGTTGCGACTCTCATATTGGATAGGAAATTGGTACAAACTAAGTTAAGCCGGGTTGGCCAAAAAAAATAAATTTGCAAGCAAACATAACCATACACAAGCATGCACATTTTACATTTTGCAAAGATTCACAACCCAAATTCAGCATATTTTCAAAATTTCCAACACAATTATGTTCCTGAATTTCTCAATAAACAACAAAGCAGAAGAAACATTCTGAAAAATTACGAAATAAATCACTAAATCATACAAAATCGTGAGAAATTTTTTATCTGAAACAAATTATAAGTTTCTTATGAATTTAAAACGTTCAGAAAATTAGGGTTTGAGAGGCGGGCGGTAAGTTCACCTAGGGTTTTTGGAGCGGATCGCCACCCGATTCGTCTCCGCGATCTGCGCTTCGTTTTCCACCGCGCCTTGTTTGTGCAAATGGGTGTTATAATCGGGTTCAATTGTGGTCGAGCCAATAATAGCTCCTCTTTTTTATTAAGCTTCTGTTTATAAAGAAGAAAATCCTTTTTTTTCCTTTAAAAAGAAAATAGACCGAAATACTTTAAAAGGTAAATTAAGAAAGCACTCCGTTGATCATGTTGAGCTAAGAAACAAAAAAATGGATGGGCGGCTTCCACCATGCAAGCCCTTGCATAGTAGCTTTTTTCATAAGAAGCACAGACTCATGGTCATAGAAAAGAAAGTCTAAATTGTACAAATATACCCATCAACTTTCACGTTTTTTGTAGTTGATAACATGAACTTTAATAATTAGATATCGGTATCATGAACTATTTTTTTTGACATAACTATAGTTTGACGTTAACTTTTGTGTCTTAATGGACCAATATACCCCTCAAAATTTTAGGGGGTGACAAAGAACAAAAAGGGTAAAATAGGAAAAACAATTCAAATATTGATGACATGGCAATCGAATATAACGCACGGAAGAAAAGTTAATGGTATTTAATTGCGATCTGAGGTGATAGTTCATGATATTTGTTTGTAATTAAGTTAGTTCATGGTATCAATCGCAAAAAACGTGAAAATTAATGGGTACATTTGTACAATTTAGCAAAGAAAAAATTATCATTTGTGGATACCGTGGGAATGGGTGCATTAACAAACCACCTGTCGCATCAAAACTTCCACTAGGATCAGGTCAAGATCCCTTGATGCATTGTCGACGAAGTCCATCAACAGAACAATTGCGATCTGAAGCTTCGGTGGCACTGAATATGAGGTGGAGGAATGAGACGCACTTGCATGTAGTTAGCCAACAAATTCTACCGATACCGAGAAAGAGGGAACCTCACCCTCCCAGGATAACCAGTCATCCACTTCCGAGAGACGGACTTGGAAAATTGTCGTTCTGATAGGATGCAATAAGAAGTGAAAACGTTGTTGATTCAGAGTCTATAACGTTGAAATCTATCATGGTATCGTCATTGATTTACACTCCCAACGTAAGCCCATCGTTAAAAAAAAGGATAAGGGACAGTCAAGTATCCATCAGCCATTCCATAAGGGGCACTGCTACATACAGTCACTATTAGAGACCGTATGGAACGGTCTTCAAAAAATAATGAACGGTCCCTAATGTATATTAGCGACCGTTTATATTTTAAACGGTCGCTAAAAACGGTTGCTGATTGGGTGGTCACTGATATATATATTAGCGGCCACTAATGAACGGTTTTTAATAAGAACGGACACTAATAGATGTATCAGGGACCGTTTCCACCAGTCGCTAAAAAGAAGATGCGTGGATATCTCAACGAATTTACCTGTTTTCTAATATCAGCGAACGGTCGCTGATGAGGTATCAACGACCGTTCCCGTAATTATTTTTCCTGGAAAAAAAATTACAGAAAAATACTATATTCAATACAATAATACACAATATCACAATATATTACGCCACAATAGCGTTTCGCATACAAATCAATATATATGCACAATCCACAACATATCCAACAAGATCAACAACAAATACGAACACATACGCATACAAACCAACATATAAACATTATTCACAATATATCCACCAATATCAACAACTCAATTAAACACATATGAACTAAATTTTTAATAAACAAGTATGCATAAACTAAATTGTTTTCAATACGAACAACACAATACATACGCTATATATATGTCCAACAATACGAAAAAATCTCCAAATCACTCGCAATCGCAGCTCACTCAACCCCGTGAATCGAAATAAATAAATATATAAATATATGAACTCAAATCATAATTTTCGAAACAATGTTAGCTATACTAACACATATATATGCTTACCTCACTAACTCTCGCCACTTCCATCGTCAAAACATAATCATTTCGCCATTAACTTATAAGAACCCTACGAATATACAACATGAATTTTAAACATCAAAACTCAACACAGTTTAATTGTATGCTTAAATTTTTGTAAATAACAACTATACGTACCTCACTAACTCCCACCGCTAATATCGCCACTAGAAGCTTGCCTTGAATAGTATCGATTCACATCGTCGAAGTCCTCCTGCGAAAAAAAGTTACCTAATAACCCTCCCTGTGGGGTCGGCTGATCAGGGTTTACGGTTCCTGTGGCGGAGGGTTAGAGTAATAAGGATCTTGTGGTGGAGGCAGAGGCCGAGGATAGTACCCTCATTGTGATTGTGGTGGCGGTGGGTAAGGATAGTACGGCGTTCCCAGTGATGGGGGAGGGTAATACGGTCGCTGCGTCGGAGGAGGGTAATATGTCGGCTGCGGCGAGAATGGACCCTGTGCTGACCAAGATTGCGGAGGTGGAACGTATTGTTGCGAGAATTGTTCCAACCATGTCTCCATTTGAGCTCTCCAATCCGCTTCATCTTCCGCCCTCTTCTTATCTGCTTCATCCCTCCTCCTGAGCTGCTCCTCTAGCTTATTGATCCATTGTGCCTCAGCCGATTGTTGGTTGAAGCGAGCGGTCGACGCAATTGATGTACTTCTAGAACCGGACCGCGAAAGGGATCACCGTATAGGGAATACGACAGTGTCCCCTCGGCTGAGAGAAAAGCCGCTCTATAATAGATACCTCGGCCTCTATAGGAAGAAGATCGTCGGCCGGATATTCGGAATTTGATTCCCGATAGCTCCTTTCCGCCTCCTCGAAATCCTCCTTCAATAAATAAAACAATAATTAATTTTCTTTACAAAGTTAACAAGTGTAATTAATTTACTTTAAAAAATTGAAAAGTGCAAGCTTACAACATGTTGAGTGGCTATATCCATCCTTTCTTCTGACATGCCCTCTCTCATATGCAATGCCTCCAAAGTCTTAGGGAGGCTTGGCTTTTTCTCAGCCTTCTCCTGTAAGGGATATTTGATTTATTTATACGTGAAGATATGTAATGATGAAATTGAAAAATCGAACATTTATATAATTAAAGATAAGCTAACCAAAGTAGCTTTATACTGATCAGCAGGAACCGATCCACCATAATAGTCATCTGTGACTTTCCCTCGGTTCTACTTATTCCTGCTTATTCAGAAGATAATATCTCTAAATGTAATTTAATCTAAATTCGGTATTCAAATTATTTAAGTATATTTTTAATTACCTTTGCTTCGGGTGTATTCCAAAGCAATAGGAGAAACGCAAACTGATCTCTAAGGATGATAGAAGGAAGAGGGGCAAAACATTCCCAATCATCCGTAAATTTCTCCGACTGTTTGAATTTTTTCTTTAATCTTTGGCGCCATCTCTTGAATATTTGTAGTATCTCATACCGGACATGCGTCCAATGTCCGTCTATATCATCTTCTAAGACGAAATGTTTCTATAATGCAGATTAATAAATATATTATTTAATAAATTTATAATATATAACATGTATGCATGTAATGTTGAAATATAGTTGAGTTATGCATTACTAAGAGTGAGCGCCAACTCCATACGTATGCTTCTTAGGGGTTATCTGCAAATGTGAAGTCCGCGTTTCAGAAGTCGATGTTGCGGATGAGAATACCGATATAACCGTAGAAATGTATAGCCCACATACCCGGATCTACGGGCTTCCCTCCTACCCATTGCAGAATTGCCTTTTTTCCACGCATATCGTATTTCGTAATTTCATTTGCAACACCTCTTGTGTGATGTTCAAACCGGGCTTAGATTATCCTCCGCAGCCCGTGCCTCATCAATACTCGTGTCTGCTGCCTCTATCATCATATCAATTTGAGGTCGAGCAGCAGCTCACCTAGCCATTGCCTTCGCATTATCCCTACCGCGATACGGTTTTTCATTTTGTAAATCACGAGGAAGAGGCAATGCATGAATCCACTCATAGGTGACGGGATCCGAGAACGCCCCAGTTGCCCTACTCAAGTCCGTGCGCTGCTCATCTAGATGTGCATACGGATCATGCTGTACTGATGGAGCTGCATCCTCCTGATCAGATGTACCTACACATTTTAATTTATTATAATCAATGCAATAGTTATTTGAATAAAATAATGCGGTCGATGATTATTTAAAACTCGTAATATATACCTCTACTTTCAGTATTAGACTGTGTCGAGGATTCAGTATCTCGATCTCTTTTTTCTTTGAAGAAAATGCTTTGGCAAATTTTTCGAATATGCTTTTTCGTCTCATCTGTTTCATGCAAGAATAATGACGATACAAAATATATAACATGCATAAATCATTAAGCTAACAAATCAATACATTACAAGTGATTAGAACTGTTAGGTTTTTCATATATCATTTACATGCAAGTGATTATAAGTTTTTACAACTGCAAAGTTTATAACATATATCAATTGATTACAATTGTTTACAACTGCAGAGTTTTTCATATGTTAACCGGATCTATTTCATCAAGGTCAATCTCGTCGATAGAACTATTGAAAAAGGATTTAGAAGGTGCCAGCAATGCAATCCAAGTTTCTTCACGATTATGATGTTTGATATAGAAACACTGCTCAGCTTGTGAAGCTAACATGAACTTATCATCTCGATAAATTTCTTAATTGAGATTGACAAGCTGAAAGCCATACTCATCGATCTAGAACGAACTTTCAACTCAGCTGAACCCTCACAGATTTTTCTTTGGGTGGCTTGTCATATCGGAGGTACTCTATGAAGGGCCCTCTCCAATCGGGCTCGTCTTGAATGATCAGAACTTTTTCGGCAGAATTGCTTTTTTGTTCTGCGCTTTTTTCTTCTCGTAAAGAGACTGGGGGCAGAATTTGCCGGCTCCTAACTGTGATCAGAATTTCATCCATGTCGGGATCAGCCAGCTCTTTTGCTAAGCGAGCGAGTATGTCGGTTTTTCCGTTCAACGCCCTAGAGACTCTCATTAGTTTAATATGAGTGAACTGTTTCGAGAGCTCCACCACCCGGCTTCTGTATCAAGCTAGTTCCCCTCATGCGGATCCAATCGGCGGAAGCGACGCCTCACAATCCGCCATCCGATTACGGCCATGTGGCTTGATATCAACGGCTCGAACAGGTGAAGTGACGTTTCTATTATGGTATCGCCCTCTCAGTGATCCGCTGACGTCATCGGGGGTACGCGCAAAAATCAAGACGCACGATAAACGCCACGTGGACTCGGAGATCGAAGAGACACAACCGCCGAACGCATGTCGTTCCCAGACAACCCATCATGAAGAATTCTCAGCACCAGGCTGAACAGTGAAAACTGAGCAGACCACCCTCAACCCGACCCATAAATGGGTCGGAACGAAAATAGGGGGCTAATGATGATACTCATAAATGGGAATTCCCCAGATCACGACACGTAGCAGATGACGTGTCGTTCATGTAAGCCTACTATATTCTTAGGCGCTATGGAGCTGGAATAAGTATGATACATTAAGGACAATTCTCGGCGCCTCGCCTCCGAAGTTGTACCTGGCCTTTTGGAGACCCCCCGGAGTACGTTTCCTTTTCGGCTAACCGCCAGCCAATAGCTCGTTTCCGAGCTATTTTATAACTGAGATTCCTCGATTCAACTTGCTCATCTCCTAGCTGTCCCATAGCTGAGATTCCTCAACGTCCCTATTTAGTCGGGAGCAGGGGCACAAGCGCCCTGTAACGGTTCCGTGTATCTCGTCGCGAGAGATCTCCGCCGCTCCACATCCCGCATCTCCCTCTAGCATATCTCGTCATTAATGGACGTATCCCGCCATCAACGCGACCATGACGCAGAAACGAAACGGACGGCGAGAATCTCGCATCGGCTCGCTCCAATGCGACCCCTGTATAAATCTCTCCTCCAGAAGATTCAAGTAACGCGAACACGACCCAATACGCCGCTACTTTGCCCAATTATTTTTCGGTACTTACTTGATCGTCGAAAGGTCCTACAGCGGTTTCCCACCTTGGGAGTTCTTTTGCAGGTAGCTCAGCGTCAACAACCTATTGAGATCCACATTCAACCTTCACCGTTCAACCCCGCTGGCCATAAAATCGACGGAGGACGACATTTGAGAGAGATTCCGACCTCCATCATAACTCCTCTCAGATATTATAAGGACCGTCCCTGGAACAAGCTTCTTCACCTTCTTTCTAGTGAGAGCTGATGAAAGGAAAAACCAGCGCACAATATTCGAACATATTTGTGCTCTTACCGAATTTACAGGCTTCTTTAAAAACAAAAAAGATAAATGAAATCACGTCACGTAAAGACTAATTAACTAATAAAATACGCCACCATGCGGATTTGGTAGCAAGCTTTTGTCATGAGAAACAAGTGTATCACGGTGAAAAAAATTCTCTTTTGAATAGAATTTAGGACAATTAAAATATTTAGCATGGAAACACTCTGGTAGCTCTTTCAATCTACATGCACCAGCAAAATGTAAAAAAAATGTTTCAAAGATATCTAATCTTTTCTCTCGAGCAAAAAACATAACGTTACATTTGTATCTGAATATGGGAGCATCTCTTTTTAACATCTAGTTTTCCCACTAATTTCGGGAGGATGGAACCCATAAGCATTATCTCTGACCTATTGATGACTTTTACAGGTTTCACTCCTATTGATGCCCTAGCTAAGTTCTACAAATAAACCTGTTGAGCTCACATAAACCATTATTGCCTTGGAACTTAATGCTAACATGCATTTTAACTAAACATATATACATTCTTCTTCAAACTTAAGCAGGATGTCAACTGTAGGATATGGATGGTAGAACTGGCACCAACTCCCCAGAAATAGGAGGCCTAATTGAGCAGCAAGTCACCCACAAAGCTCTCAAAATAACCAATGTTTAATTACCCTAACAATTAATAGCCAACTGCCGCTATGGGGTAGGGATTTGGTCACGGTTGTAACCATGACCAAAAACCCATATGGTCATGGTTAAAACCGTTAGAAAACCCCCGTCACTGGAAATCTGGTCACGGTTATAACCGTTAAACCGTGACCAATTTGATGCATTGTGGAAAAAAATAAAATCCCCTGCTCATCCCTCCAGCAACCACTGCTCTCTCTCTCTCCCCATCTTCTTCAACTTCTTTTTCTTCATGTTCTTCATCAAGTCTCATCAAAGAATCAAAATATATCAACAATTATAATTTCAAGTATAAGTTCTTACTCGATCGAGTTGAAGATCCTTCACAAGGTATCCAACGAAACCCTAGCCTGCAAAATCATTCATAAAAAAATAAATTTGATGAGATTTTTGAGGGTAGAGATGGAACCTAAGAGATGCGAAGCCTTCCATGATCGATCGCTGTCGAAGGTTTTCTTGGCTTGACTTCGATCCCTGCGAGAGGAACAACAACAGGATTCATCATCAAGAATCGAAAACTTAAGCAAGAGATCATTAAAATATGAGAAATTTTACCCCAAAACAAGAAAACCGCCAAATCTTTTCCACCGCCACACAAAAATAATCTCAGAAGACCGACGGGGAACTGGAGCCCGGCCTTGCTTCTCCTCGACGCCGCCTTCTTCGCCGCTGTCGACCGTACAGCAACAGCAGCAGCAGTAACACCAACAACAACATCAACACCACCACCAACAGCAATAACAACATCAACAGCAGAGCAGCAGCAACAATTTCTAGGATCGAGCAAAAAATTAAAATTTCACCGGTTTATACTTACCTCTTGACTGGTGACAAGCAAACATCGACCAGCGGCGAGCTTCGAGGGGCCAGGGCTTCGATCGCGGCTCAGGGCTTCGCGCCGGGCTCGACCATTGAGGAGATGCGGTGAGGGCTTCGAAGGGGGACAGGCCACAGAGGCGACGGAGGAGGCCGCGGCGGAGGAGCCTGAGTATGAATTTATAAACCTTTTTATAAATTTATAGAAATTTATATAACTTTTTATAAATTTCTATATAAACCCTGCTACTCTTCCCCTGACTGCTCAAGCACAATGGGGTATGAAGCCAGCTATGTTCTTGTTAGTTGTTGTAGCACTTGCTACAATATCTGCTTACATTGCATATCCACCCACTGAACCACCAACTCTTCCCTTGTCGCCACCATTTTCAACAACCGGGCCTCCATTTTCTTATGTAGGCCACCCTTCTCCTCCTCCCATTTCTCCAGCGGCGCTAAGCGATCCACAAGCGCCTTCAGATGAGCTGCGTCCATATATACCCAGTTATTCCTTGGATTCCGCTTCCGCTTCCACTTATGCCTCTACCTCTGCCTCCGCCTGTGCCTGCGTCGTCGGTGCTGCTGCCACCCGTGAGTACATGCCCACAATCTCCATTAGATCCTATGGATCCACCATCCGTGGATACCACCCCAGTGACCCCACGACCACCAATTGTGTCGTTTCCATCACCACCTCCACCAATTAAGTACCTATTTCCCATTTCCACCCAGGCGCCACCGCCTTCGCCCCTTAAAAACAATTCTAGCTTCATTCGAATTTAGATCTACCGCCTCACCATTGGGCGCCCCACCGCTGTATGCGCAGGAACAGATTCTAGAGAAGCACCCACGCTCACGTTTAGGGTCAAATTCGACTCATCTGCCAAATCTACCCCTTATAAGGCTATCTGTACAAAGGCACTGATGTCATATTTCACCAACAGGGAACAATCTTTAGATTGCAGGGAAATCCTTTAAAGTTGGTTTTTGTTCAGCTTACTAATCATGATGATTATAAATACCTAGTGTCTCAAAGCCATCAGGCTCACCCTTCAGATCATACATCTGACCACGACGACAGACGTCTGGCTCTTCCAGATCAGACGTATGGAATTGGTTAATACGCTAACTGATAGAGGTTTGGATCTCCTTCAGATGTTGTCCTCCGTCGATCTATCGCGAGCGTTGATGAAAGATTGAGATTGGTGTTGAGGGTTGTCTCCTTGAGCGTGTGGATCTCAGGAGGCTTGTTTTGAGATGAAGCCGAGCTATCTGCAAAAGAACTCCCGGAGTGGTTGCACCACCGTGGACCCTCCGACGATCAAGTTAGCCGAGAAATTTGAGCAGAGTAGCGGCTTAGTGGATTAGAATTGCGTTACCTGAGTCGTATGGGAGAGGGGTTTTTATAGTGGTCGCATGGAGCGAGCTGGCGCGAGATCTTCGCCTTCAGTTACGCCCTTGACGTTACGCCTACGTGAATGACGAGATCCCTCCATTGATGACGAGATACGCTCGTTAATAGGGGATACGACGGCGTGGAATGCGGGATTGTTGGATGGCGGATATCTCGCTTCTGGCGAGATACACGAAGCCGTGGCAGAGGCGCTCGGGCTCTGCGTTCATGGTTGCTCGGTACAACCGGGGAGGCTTAACTCGGCGAGAGGCTCGGAGACAAGCGGGAGCCCGAGGAAGCTTGGTTCTGTGATAGCTCGGAGGCGAGCTGGGAGGCTGAGGAAGCTCAGCGTGTAGGAAGGCCCGGAGGCGAGCCGATGGTTAATTGTAAGACGAACATAGGAGTATTCTGGGAGGCCATCGAAGGTCGGTTCACTCCTCAGGGCGGAGGCCCGGGGAATGTCTCCAAAGTATCATGTTTGCTCTTATCCTGCAAGCCTCGGGACACGTCATCTACCACGTGTCATGATCTGGGGAATTCCCACTTATGAGTATCATCACTAACAGAGCACAGCCAGACGTCTGCACCTTTAAGGGACAGACATCTGAATTTGGCTTATGCTCTATCAGAATGTAGCTAGACGCATGTCCTTGTGCGAGTGAGACGTCTCGCCCTGCATGACTCTGAATTGTTTGGAAATATTTGTTTGGAAATTTGGTTGTGAGATTTAGTTGTAACATAATATTTGAGAGATTGATTTGGTTAAAACAAAAGATATACATGAATAATATAAAATAAAAGCTTCTTTTTCCTTCAATATTTTCTTATTCCTCTGTCTCTTGCTATTTTTTTATGGTATCAGAGCCATAAAGGCTAACGCCATTAAAATTTGTCTGCTCTATATTTTTACTACAATGACAACCAACCCAGATCAATTCTCTGTCTCATCAATTCCGCTTCTCGTCCCAACACCAATTCTTAACCCTAATGCATCATCGACCTCTTCAACACATGGACTGAATATCATGTCACTTTTCCACATCAGACTTACCCGCGACAACTACCTCGACTGGAAAATGCAGTTTGAATCCGACATCAAGTCGTAAGAGTACATGGGCATCGTCGACGGCACCGAAAAGTGCCCGCCCATGACTGTTCGTGATGAACAAAATCCAGTTGTTCCAGCATACAATCCGGCATATATTGCATGGATCGAAAAGGATAAATTGATCGTGAGTTGGATATTAGCATCTCCGACTAAATTCCTAGTTCCCTTGGTGGTTGGTAAAACTACGGCACATGCGGTATGGGAGATACTTTCCAGAGCCTTCGCATCGCACTCTCGCGCTCGCATCCTTCAACTGAAGACACAACTTTAGAATATCAAACGAGGGTCCGCCTCCATCACAGAGTACATTCAAAACATCAAGACTATTTTCAACAATCTTGCAGTCATTAGGCATAGAATTTCTGATACCGATCTTGTCATGCATGTTTTGGCCAGCCTGAGATTCGCCTATGAATCCTTTGTTCTTGCTATCACAACCGGTATAGAATATGTCTCGCTTGAAGATATGCATGGCATGCTACTTGCACACAAGAGCCTTTGTCAGCAACAAGATAAGTCTCTTAATACTACTCCCTTTCCATCTGTCAACACCGCAACCATGGGCCGTGGAGGTTCCTCTTCAGATTCTTATAAGCATGGATATAACACTGAGCGCGGCGGTCATGGTGGTCGCAACGGCCGGGGTCGCGGCCTAGGCCGCAGTTGTGGTCCTCGATGCTAAATTTGCATGACAACTGGCCACTATGGCAATAGCTGCCCACAGCGCGTTAATCAGACTTTTTCTAGCGGTCCTGTCATGACCCGGAAATGGTACGTGACCAGCACTTGAACTATGTGAAGTATAGGACCTCACTGTAACCCAAGTAAGCCGAAAAACCAGGAATCTAAACCTTTTTAGAAAATAGTGGAGGTGAAATTTGGAAAAAGTGTATAAATAAAATCAAGTTTCTCATTCTAAAGTATAAGTAAAATTCATTGAAATTCAAGTATGTTATATACTAAAGTTTGAAAACATTTTCGTCATTTAAAATTTGGGCACCATTTCCTTTATAAATTTTGATAAAAACCAGTATATATACAATAATAATATCAGCATCTCCATTCGGGAGCTATCTCATCGCCAATCGATGGAAACACAACCACGCAGTATATACGATGCCCAAGGCGAAGATCAACACAAGAAAAAGTAAAGAAATACTAAAAGTATCAACAACTCACTATATCCAAATCGACATATAAAAGAATACATACAAGTCTCGGCCCTAAGTCCAAAAGAATATATAAGTCTCTAAGTCCACAAAATATACATATAAGTCTGATTGATGGAGTTTTAAACTAGATTACAAGCGAATAAAAATACACAAACGGTGGTTCCGATCTGCAGTATAACCCACCTACCAAGCAATCACCTGAAGAAGAAGTGTCCTAGTAAGCCGCTATTGATCCGAGCGGTCGGTCCTATTAGGAATACGTATGCTCTAGAGACCATTATTGTATGATATAGTGGATGCTTGGACATATATATAGAGCACTTTCTTGCTCGACATGATAGTATGCTATCTGGTTACTCTTTATCTTAACATGTACGCTTGTATTATTATACCGTCTCTCTATTATATGTTGATAAATCCCTTAGGATGTTGGCTTGACTATCAGGACTATGATGTAATACTAGTGGGGCTTGTGTAGTCCACAAGCACATCCTTTAACAATTCCTAGTCGAGAGAATATCGAGACATGGCATCGATATTTCAGAGTAACTAGTGTGTACATTTCTTGACCCTGTATGGGGCGATGGTTGATCCCATAACCATTAGCGTTTGACATCAAAGATTGTACACAGGTGCTCATTAGAGAATGGTTACACCGAACAGGACTCGTCGAGAACTCCTAGATGGTACCATACCTATCTTCAGATGGTAGTTCTCTGATAACACTTGTACAGGTTAGTCTGTAGACCCGAGATCGTCATAGTGTCTTGTGTAGTTCCTACTATGCTTTAATTTCCTCCCTACCACGGCTTAAAGGAGTCGTGCAAACAGGTGGATTTTGGGTCAGTCCCGAGTCACATGGAGGCAGTGAGCGATAGGAGGGGTTTCGTCTCTCCCCGTATTGGGAGTTGATGTTGCACTATGCTCGATTGGCTATAACAGCAAGTCCCTGGCCAGGGCTGATGAGATTTATTAGTAAGCATTATCAGTAGTTTCTCGAAAGGTTATAGGCCACACATCGGCATGACCTATCAAGTTACTGGGGTCTGACGATTCCACCCCCACACTCGATTTGCGACATATCGGACGAAGAGAACAGACTGTATGGTAAGTGTTACTTATAGGCTTTGCGGGAATTCGGACAAGCTTGCTTGTTGATCTTCTATTCGTTTAATACCAGGTAGCCGTTATGTTCAGCTAGTACCGCTGATGGCTTGTGGGTATCTGATGTGATCATTACCTACTGCTGGCGTATTGACGAGTCTTTAGAGTCCCACACAGAGGTTTCCTAGCTCAAGCGAAACGAAGTAGGGCACATATGGTGATATGTGCAGGAGCTTGATTAAATACGAGTATGTGATACCGTATTCTAATCTCGATATATTTGATATCGGTTAGGTTATATGTGATATAACCGGATTATTGAATCAAGTGTTGATTCAATGATTTGTTATATGTATATATATTTGATATTGGCCGGTTATATATGATATAACCTGATTATTGAATCAAGTGTTGATTTAATATCTAGTATTGAATATTGTCGGTTATATGTGATATAACCGGATTATTGAATCAATTGTTGATTTGATAATTTGATATATATATATATATATATATGATATTACTCGGTTATATAAAATATAACCGGATTATTGAATCAAGTGTTGATTTAATAATTTGATATATATTTATATTTGATATATTTATATATTAACTAATATTAATGCTCACTAATGATTTTCTTCTCTTGATATATAATTGTATGTATATGTATGTGTGTGTGTGTGTGTGTGTGTATAATTGAATTGTATCATGGTTGATGATACATTGAATATGGATGTATGAGACTCACACTAGAGCTAAGAATAATTTGGGGTGATTTATTTTTTAAGTAAAATGACAAAGAGTAGATAATGAGTCGTGGTTTGGATGCTTGGAGAAGTATTGAGAAGTCATGACTCATCTTCTCTTTTTGTTTTATTCTTAGATATTTATTCATCCCAACCTTATCTCTAGTTCATGGTTCATTCTCTTATTGACATACACTCGCATACCCAAGTTCATCTTCTTCCTCAAGAGCTCTCTAGGGTTTTTCTTGAGTTAGAAAAAGAAAGAAAAATATTTCTAAAGTGAGCAAAAATTTTACTTCATCAACCTACACTATCCTAGTCCTTTAGTATAGCTTGTTTGCTTCACTAATACTTTGATTAGTGAAGAGTAAGCTTGAGTTAGAAAGACTTCAAAGTGGATCATCTTCGGCTTCGAAGACTACAAAGCAAGCTCGATCCTTTCTTCAACTAGAGCCAAGAAGAGTTCTAAGGACTATTACTTGGAGGTTTAGAAGTGAAGGACTTGGTCTAGAAAGGTTGTAACCCTCTTCACTTAGTTTAGAAATTGTTTTCTTCCTTACAAACCCTAATTCTTTAGTTCGATTCTAGGTTAGTATAGCTTAGACCTTTAGATTTTTTAAAATTGCATACTTGTTGCTTGTATAAACCTAGTAAAGGTGCTAAGATATACTTTCATGGTATCAGAGCCAGGTTAGAGACTTAGACGAAGTCTAAACGGCGTTAAAGTGTTCGATCGAAATTTCAAGACCGGATTTTACTAGTTTCTGTCCATTTTTCCAAACGTTGGATTTTTCACAATTAAAAATTCTCAGAAAATCATGTAGGTAAAATTACGAAGGCTCGAGAAATACGAGAATGTAACTCCATAACTTGGCGGTGGAACCGCCGCAAATACCATGTATTTGCGGCGCTTCCGCCGCGCAATAGTGGAGTTAGGGTCTTGATTTTCTTGTGCTGCTTCATTTTCATATTTTGGACTTTCTGGGTATTTTTTATGAGGCTCAAGTTGTTGATGTCTCTGTGAAATGTTATTGCTTAAAATATCGATTGAAATGTTTAACATCATCTAGATTATTATAGTTATGTGATACAATTTTTGGAATCCGCATTGATTAGTTTTGCGAAAACTAGTTTGCTTTTTGTAAATCCAACGTTTTAGTCTCATTTGATGGATTGCCACGGAGTTTCGATTCGGATCAAAAGTCCGTCACAATCTCGTATCGTACGTGAATACCCACCGGGAAACATTACTAGACAGCCACGCCACAAGCCCTAACCAAGTGACTATAGGAGAACCCCGTGGCCAAAACCATCCACTCGGGTGCTCGCGACTGCGGTGTTCCGCCCAACTGCACTTCGTTGACGGCATCGGGGGTGCGGCCATCTACTAAAGTTCCCGACGAGCATTCGATCATTTAATCGGGAATCTTGTTGAATTACCCGACCGGATTTTGAAATGTGTTTTCAATTCGAGACTTAAATGCAAGGTTTATAGGGTTAGGCATGAAATCCGGAGTATGTGATATTTCGGGTTTATGATATCTAAGGATGATGCGGATTCTAATTATTGTAGTTTTCATTTCTTTTCTGCGATCGTAAGTGTAATATGTGGGCTATCTCCGATCTCGTTTCTATATGTCAATGATATTAGGGATACGCATCTTTACTTACGTTGATGACATGTGATGTTATTGTGTTGCTGGTTGATATGTGATATTGGATCGTCGTGAATGAATAGCTGAGGGTTTGTGCGTGAGATGGGAGCTTTTCATTTTTCATTCATGTAAAATTTGTATGTAATATTCTTTTATTGGGATACTTTCGGGTTGAGATTGTTGTCTCCATTGATGTATATTATTTACTTTTCCGCATTAGAATAGACCCAAGGTGGGAAGCACAAGCAACCGGGTTCTAGAGTCCAGTGGGAGGCTATCTCGAGAAGTCGAGACCGGCTCGCCTAACTCTAGAATTGGTAGGGTTGCTTGCCACCCTCGTAGGGGTCTAGGGATGTGGGTTTGGCTATTCATCACGACTGTGGAATCCATGTTTTTCATTACTGGCTTAATCTAAAACACGGATCTCCTAGCATATCCTATATTTCACATGTTTGCTTCTGCTGACTTTGTGTATGATGTGATTATATAATCTGCGTAAGACGAATGCTACTTATATATATGATATACTAGTAGACACTATATATGTTTTGCATCAATGCTAGTCCTAACCCCGCCCTGCCGTAACTTAAGTAACCTTATGGTGAAGACCCGGGTCCCTGTGGCGAATGTGGATGGCATATATGTGTGTTTTATTTTCGTTTCTTCTGTGATGTTTAGGAAACATAAATGATGGGACGTCATTAATGAGATTAATGAAAAGAAAATAAACCTAAAGTTGTTGTAGAATCAAATTTTTCAAAAAGATAACTCTAGTTCTTGCTTTGCATAGCGGTATTCCATTATGAATATCCAGCGCCTCATTCGATGAGGAAAGAGCCTAGATCCCTTCACCGGGAATGACCTCTTTAGCAAACTAGCATATGCTACAACCCACTCGGTTTGTTTTGAAAACTACTCGATTTTAAAAGCGGAGTTTAAACCACTCCTTTTCAAATCACTAGATTCTACAACGATATCAAGTTCATTACGTTAAAGGTTTTCTTCAAAACCAGTCGTAGCCCTCCATCATTTCATATAAGTGCTATTTAGTATTTGTGCTGCGTTTGTTGACCATAGTCAACGCGTAGTCTGTGGTAGTTGATTAGTGCTTATCTGCCATATATGTTGCGATTGGATTAGGGTAGTCATACGGCATTGTTGAACATAGCCAAGGGTTGTACGGGTGGGTTTAATTCAATCACGAAATGACAGGTTGAACTTGACTAGCATTTATGATTTGTTGACCATAACCAAGGTCATAAGTCGCTACAGGTAAAAACAGATGTTGGGAATTTCAAGTGTTGAAATTTGCAATGAGATTGCATACCTTCTATATGATAGTTGGATCCCGATACCCACACTACTACAATAAGGGTTTTCCCCTACGGCTACAGTACTCCATAGGGGCAACTTTTTATTGCCCCTACGGATTAATCCGTAGGGCCATCCGATTGTCCCTACGGTGCCCTACGGATTACTTTAAAAATATTTAAATGTACTCTTTTATTTGGCCCTACGGAGCCGCAAAAGAAGGCCCAACGGATTAATCCGTAGGGACAAAGGTGGGTAATTTATAAAAAAAAAGCCTCTGAAATTTCCTCATCTCCCCCAATTTTTCCCACCAACTTCCCCACACGCGTCGTCCCCTCAGTCTCATCACCCGCCGGACTTCTCGTCGCCAAAACTTCTCGTCGTCGTCATCTCAGTCTCCGCCACCACCTCGTTGAGCTCCTCCACCTCAGTCTCGCCACAGTCTCAAAATTTCCCGCTCGTCGCCATCTTGCCGCCGCCACCTCGTCGAGCTCTATCCCCGGCCTCCTCCACCTCGTCGAGCTCCATCCGCCGGCAAAACTACAAGTGAGGTGAGTTAATTTCCATTTTGAAGTATGAATTATTCTTAATTTGTGTTATTGTTGATTTTAGGGTTAGGGTTAGTTCCGGGTTAATTAGGGGTTAATTAGGGTTAGGGTGAGGGTTAGGGTTCGATTAGAGGTTAGGGTTAGGTTTCGGTTTAGGGTTAGGGTTCGGTTTGGAGTTAGGGCTAGGGTTAGGATTAATTAGGTAGGGTTAGGGTTAGGGTTAGTTAGGGTTAATTAGGTAAAATTGGGTTGGTGATGATTAAGGTTAGGGTTAATTAGATTAATTAGGGTTAATTTTGGTTTGGGGTAGAGTTAATTTGGGTTGGGGTTTGGGTGATGATTAGGGTTAGGTTGATTTGGGTTAGGGTTTGGGCTAGGGTTAATTTGGGTTAATTAAGTAAAATAGAGTGTAATTGTGTTAGGGTGTTGATTAGGGTTTATTTGGGTTAATTTTGGGTTGATTAGGGTTTATTTGGGTTAGGGTGATGATTAGGGTTAATTTGGGTTAGTTAGGTTAATTTGGGTTAATTAGGTTAATTTAGGTTAATTTTGGATTAATTAGGGATAATTTGAGTTAGGGTGATGATTTGGATTTAATTTTAGGTTAATTAGGGATAATTTGGATTAATTAGGGTCAGGGTTTAAGGTTCACTAGTTCCTTCAGTAGGATACTCGATGATAACATAAACGGACAACTTTATCGTAAAGTTAACCCTTCATATAAGAACTTAGTTATTTCTCTGGTTGAGATTTGCAGAAGCAAATCTCCCCACAAGTTAAGAATTTAATTCTCATCAAGGAGATTTTGTTCTGCAGATTCAAAACTTAGGAGAAAAGAACTAAGTTAAAAAGAAATAACAGAGACATATGGGAATTTAATTTCTCCAAAAATTAGGGTTAGGGTTTAGTGTCACGACCCGAATGTGGCACGTGACCGGCACTTAAATCACGTGACATCTAAAGACGTCGACGCGGTCCAAGTAAGCCAAAACCCGGAATCTAAACCCTTTTTGAAAATATTGGAGGTGAAGTTTAAAATAATCATCAGATGGAATTAGTTTAAAATAAACATTGAAGTTTAACTAAGTATGTTTGAAAAAGCATTTATGACGTTTAGAAATTCGACAACACCTCCTTTGTAAATTTGAATAAAACCCGCTACAACATAAAAATAAATATAGCATCCCAACGGGAGCTAACTTCCACGCCCAAACGGCGGAGCAACCAAGCAAACGATATACGACATACAATGGCGAAGAAAAGAAAAGCGAAACAAAATCAACAATATAAAAAAGGTTGACTCCAATGAGTACGACGCCCACAACACAAAATTCTAAGTCTCGTTTTTAAGTCCACAATATACCAGTTCAAAGTCGATGGAGTTTTATTAGATACAAAGAGATATGAATATACAAGTGTGAGTATGATACAACAATAACCCACCTAACAAAGCAATCACTGAAAGGAGTGTATGTCCCAAGCCGCTGATAATCCAAGCGGTAACACCTGCAAGAAACTGTGGCACAACGGGGGTGAGTTGCCAACTCAGTGAATAAAAGTACATCACAAGGTAGGAATCAAAATGCACAACGATACTTAGGTCATAAGTATAATACTATCATATCCTGCATTAATATAATATATGATATGCATATGTATCATAAATGTAACTCTATCCATCACATGAACCCAAACTAGAATATATCATATGCAAATGACCCGTGTCTAGGTATAAGCCCATAAGTAGCTGAAAAAATATATATAAAACCTCGTCTTTAAAAATAGCCGCGGAATACATATGTCACAGCATAAAAACAGACGTGATAGTATGAAATATAATAAGTATCTTATTTAAGATATACGTCTTGCTGTTTTAGTGAAGAGTGTTAAGAGATTTATGATTTAAAAGATCCCAGTGTCATATCAGACACGTCAAAATAATGAGACTATAGCTCTATTTTGAAATCCTTTTTATATGCAATAACCCGTGAAAGATGTACAGTAACTGTCCCCCGGATCAGTCCTAGTCGGCTACAATAACTCATAACATAACTGTATACCTCATAAGATAGCAACATATCAATATCTGGATGTCCAACATCGACACCCGAAATCAGAAGTCCCTCGTGTCTATCACCGACACGCAAATCCTCAAATCTCTCGTGTCCATCACCGACACACAAATGCAGATATCATTGACACCATCTCAACAGATGATCGCCACCCGATATCCCTGGCCCCGGTCAGTACCCCCTGGATATCCGCCGTGCTCAAATCTAACCCCGGT
Organism: Agapanthus africanus; assembly: GCA_030015575.1. Classification (NCBI taxonomy): domain Eukaryota; kingdom Viridiplantae; phylum Streptophyta; class Magnoliopsida; order Asparagales; family Amaryllidaceae; genus Agapanthus; species Agapanthus africanus. The sequence goes on from CM057343.1 coordinate 133,759,415, forward strand.
CAGTATCCCATAGATATCTGCCATGCTCATCTTTATCTCCGGTATCGAGTGTCCTCGCTAGGCTCCCCGCCTCTAATGCGGCTTTTCTGCCCCTTGGTCTCGACCGGGTCCACCATGTATCCGTCTATATACTCCCGCACTCAGGCCGGATAAGTAGCAAGTCCAAAATCGTATATCTCCCCCACACGGTTCGGAATAAAACAATCAAAAAACATCAAACTCATGGTGGACGTCAACTCATCGTATCCAGAAATATCAAATAAAGAATAAGAATACTTGCATAGATCATTCTGATGATATATTATATATATACATATATAACAGCGTCCCATACCACTGATATATATCATCAAAAGTAAAACATCCTGAAAACTCATAAGAATCAAGTATGAATACCCATGGTACTGGTATTCGCAATGCTTAATGTTTAATAAAGGTAAAGTATGTAAATAAGTCATACAAGCAAATAAACGTATCAATTCTACTGTGTTATGGCAATACTAATGATGTGTAGTGTAGCATACGTGTCTGTGCTCGTGCAGCATGGCAATCATTAGTATTTGTGCTAGTGTTCTATAAGTGTATAAATCACACTTGTATCGATGTCTACATACGTATTAAGTAGTATAGCGGTCCTACAGCGACATGACAGTACCAATGAGGTGTAGTGTAATATATGCGTATGTGCTTGTGCAACATAATACTCATTGTTAGTTGTGCAGTGGTTTATTAGAGTGTTCATGTAACACCCGAGTTCACTTATACCAATTCCAGTTCCGCATTTATTTATCCGGGGTCTTTCTTGTTTTGGCGTGTTTGGGTGCGAATGGTATTTCTACATATTACTTTGCATTCGACCCGACTCGCTTAATTGAACCTGCAAGACTCTTATTTATAGTTTACCTTGACTGGTTGCATGGGCTATTGCATCTCATAATTTAGTGTATACTGGAATTTTATCTTGTATCGCATCTGTTGCATATAACAGTTTATATCACATAAAATAAATTAAAAATACGTATCATGGCCTGCTCGATACCCCTAACCCTGTTGTAGCGTCCTCGCATCGTGTTCTCGTCCCGTTCAGTGAAACAGACATGTTTGGATGGCTACGCGCCCGTACGTGCGTCCGTTCTTGGGGGTATGCTTTTTAATTATAAAATGCTTCATTTTAATTTTTGGAACCCGCCAATAATTTTCATTTTTCAAATTCAAATTTTTGGACCCGACCCGGGTGCAATTCTGAAGTATTTTGTACTTTTCGCCAAATCCTATTTTTCTAATTTTGAAAATCAGCCAAAGTGTTTAGCTAGACTGTTATCAAATTTTAAACTAATAAAATTATTCAAATAATATGTACGCTGAAGATCTCTTTTCCTACTGTTCCCAGATTTGAAAATCTTTTATAAAATTTTTTCCTATAACCATTTTTACTCCGAGCCAATCATATCCTTACCCTTTGATCTCCGGCCCCACCATTATTTTTCCCCTCTCTCATCTCCAGCGAATCAGAGTTCATTCCTGTTCTCCGTGGGCCTTACCGTTTCTCTCTCTCTCCCCCTTCCCTTACTCTTTCTCTCTCTCCTCTCGCGTTCTCTCTCTCTCCTCTCGCGAACACTGTTCGCTCCTCGACTCTGGTCACCGCTTGGGGATCTGGTCACCTCCCTCTTGGAATTCTTCTTCTCCTGCTTCTTCTCTTCTTCTTTAAAACCCACACGACCACGAGAACCTTGAAACCCACCCTCTCCTCAAACCCTAACTCTTTTTCGCCCGCTATTAAGCCTCGTCGACATCCCTCTCGCCTTCCTCGACCTCCTTTCTCTCTCCTTCTCTTCTCCTCTTTCCTTCATCCCCGACCGAGCTTGCACCCATCACACGACCCCTCAACCTAGAACCCTAACCCTCATCGCCGGAGCTCCGATCACCGACGATTGCTTACCTTCATCATCGACACCTTCACCTTCACCCTCTTCAGTCCTCAACAACCACCATTCTTCTTCTTTTCAAACCCTAGCAGCCTCGTACCTGCACACCAGACCTAGAACCCTAGCCTCGCCGGCAATCCTCGTCGGCCTCCCCTCGTCATCTACATCCTCAACTCCTCCTCGACCACCTCCTCTCCATCTCCCTCACTGCAACCCTGAAGCCTCGCTGCATGAATCGCGCACCCAATCCTTGGTGATCTGGAAACCCTCTGCCACCGCCGGAAAACCCATCGTCGTCGCCCCGGCCAACTCCTCTGACCCCTTGGCGACTCCAGTGCACCCAGGGGGTAATTCCCTTCGTCTTCCCAATCTCTTATCCTCTCTTCATTCCTTTTCTTCTGCTTTCTTTTCTTGTAAACTCTTATTCACGTTTTTGTTGTTCCGGTTCGTCGGAAACCGGCGTGCCGTCGACCATCCCGACGACCCAACGAGCGTACCTGACCCGTGTGATCACACTGGGCATGGTTTGGATCCGTTCCGTGTACCGTGCGCGCATCGTGACGTTTTCCGCCGACGTGAGAAGTTCCGCATTCCCGTTCCTGATCCGTCCAGGCAAGTGAAACTTGCTACGTGCTATTTTAAACTATTCGTATGCTAATTATTTATTTCCTGTTAAATCTCTAAATAGAATCGAAAGAAATGGATTTCGAGCTAACCGTATAAAGTTCCGATACACATTTTATGATCCCGAACTTGAAACTTAAATTTTCATCTAATTATTTATACCTAGTAATCATCTGTAAATGATAGACTACATGATCACATTTGTTTATAGCCATGATACCCCCTTTATCCAGTTTTAACCTATCGGACATCCATATGCATCTTTAACCGGTTAATTACAACTGCATCCATTGAACAGTTTGTATATGTCATCGCATCCATAGATTACTCCATACTGATTAACCTGTTTTTTTAGCATTCACATCTATCATACTGTGTTCGTATAATGTTGACACCATCTGATAAACACAACTGATAACTGTACGGCTAATTGATTAAATCTGCTTTATTGCTTAGATTGTATTATTGATAACCATGCTTGATTATTTATAACCATGATTATGTTAGTTGATTATGAGCACCCACACGATATCTTTTACACCTGACATGACTTGTTACGCACATATTACTTGACCCGATATGGTACCGTACACCACTTGACCTGACCTGATGTACCATGGCTTGACCTGCTACCTGATCTTGTGTCTAATGCCAACAAACCTGACATGTAGTCCTCACGGACCGTTCCTGTTGTCTATCCAGACAAACCTGCTCTTACCTGATCTTGTGTTGGCATTAGTTCTTGATTACTGAATACCTGACTTAAACACCTATAACTTAGGGGCATGGGGAAATCAATGATGAAATCCTGACTTGTAACTCGACAGTTGCTCGCTTATACTGATCAGTTTTAGAGGTTAGGCCCGCCTCGTGACGATGCTGCTGACATCGTTGGTCTGTATTCCTTTCCTGTTAGTGCCTAGCGGCACGTCTCGGTTTCAGCCCGAGAGTCTGTAGACCGTGGTCCCGGGCATGCACGGGGTACTATTGAGTTACATCGATGATTCATCAAATTGATTTCAAAGACTTTAGAATAGAAAACCCAATAGAACAGTTTAGTTTACTCACTGCACACTACCCTTCACTGCCCTGATTTACATTACTGTTATATCTGCTTTACCATTCATGATTATATTTGCATTGCTTGTTACCCTATTTATATTTTATTGCTTGATGACATGACGCACTGACGTCTGGGTTTGCATGGCCCAGATTCTTCTACCTTGTTGCAGACTGATCAGGAGTATTGCCGCTGTTAGACTGAGCGGTGAAGTTCCTGTCGGTATGTAGTCTTACTTCCAGGTTTCATTATTGTACCTCTTGGCTTCCGCACATTGTTATTTCTTGACTCTTTTGCTATGGCTTATGGACATGTACTAGATAGTTGGTTTACTTTCCTGTTCTTGATATCTCTATAGCCGTAATGTGACTGTGGATGGATTTTCCCTATCCACAGGTAGCATGGTTGGCTATGTCACGTGCCTATCTTAGCGTACTCTGGGAAGCGATGCGTGACATGGTTCTTTTGGTATCAGAGCCATAGGATATAGGTTAATTGGGTTTGATTCTTTGTAGTTGGGTATTAGACCCAATACACGAATCAGAATACTCATGATTAGGAACATGTCCTGCCACCTTGTTATCGTGATTGTTGAATCATATCCTTCCCTTGATCCTTTGTTTGGGCGATATGCAAACCACTTTGCATTTCGACCTGAAATATTTTGGTTCTCTATTGTTTCTCCCTGTTTCTTGATTCTGATACTAGGATCTGGACGACTTGGGTGGAGTTAGGTAATTGTACTCATGAACTGCAGCATGGTTACAATGCGGTACTCTATTTAAGTAACTTGGAGTCCTGGTCTTGATTCACTTCCATGTTCCATGATCATTATACTACCTTGTTCCTCTCAGTTTCATTGCTTACCAGTTATTGTTTCATCGCTAGTTTGAATCATGTTTACCGCGGTTAACCCTCTTCAGTATCTTGACTTCGGATAAAGTCATCTCGATATCTTACTTGTTCTTGTTTTCCCCGCATTAGGACTATTCAATCCTAGTGCGTTCCCTTGTTTGTTGTTGTCTTGGGAATGGATTTTCGCGGCACTTTCCATGATCATATTGATTGTAAGGAAGGAAAGTGATTCTCCAGATTCCCGGACATTCGGAAGTTGTTTTGCTGAGGAAGCGGTTCTGTCGGGCCAGTTGAGTTAGGGCTAGGCCGCCAAACAAGGTTCTTTCGTCAATGGCAGTGGATAAGGAAGAAGCGCCGGCTATATTTGAGAGTTTCATGGTCGGATTTGAAGACATATCAGGTGTACCGCCGAAGCAAGACGTGGAGTTCGCAATTGATCTTATTCCTGGTGCAGCGCCAATTTCTAAAGCGTATTATCCAATGGCACCAGTGGAGTTGGAAGAAGTCATGAAGCAGGTTACTAAATTGCTTGAGAAGGGTTGGATTCGAAGCAGTAACTCGCCTTGGGGAGCTCTGGTTCTTCCAGTAAAGAAGAAGATGGCACAGGGAAGACTGCACCGACTATCGAGAATTAAACCGGGTGACTATTAAGAACGAGTACCCGATCTCTCGCATTGGCAAAGTATTTGAGCAGCTGAGTGGCGCGAGGGAATTCTCGAAGCTGGATTTGCGGTTCGGACATCATCAGATTCGAGCTTAGTCCGAAGATATTTGCAAGACTGCGTTCCGAACTCAGTATGGACATTACGAGTATTAGTGATGCCCGTAAGAGTAACGAATACACCGGCAATATTTATGGACTTGATGAACCGAATCTTTTCACCATTCTTGGACCAGTTTATAGTGGTATTCATTGAAGATATTCTGGTCTACTCAGGGAGCAAGAAAGAGCGTGCAGAATACTTGAAGATCGCACTGCAGACATTGAGGCAAGGAAGATTGTATGCGAAGATGAGCAAGTGCGAGCTTTGGCTGGAAGAAGTAAAGTTTTGGGACATATCGTAGCTGGAAATGAAATCGCAGTTTACCCAGGGAAGATTGCAGCAGTTCAAGACTGGCTGTTTCCGAAGAATGTTATAAAGATCAGAAGTTTCTTGGACTTGTAGGATACTATAGAAGGTTCGTGAAGAATTTTGCTCGTTTGGCTGAGCCTCTGACCAAGTTTACGCACAAGAAGGTACCATTTGTGTGGACGAATAAGTGTGCGTCAGCCTTTGAGGCGTTGGAGCAAGGTTTGATAACCGCTTTTGTTTTGACCGTACCAGACAGTTCCGGAGAACTGGTGTTTCACAACAACGCATCTGGGAAAGGATTGAGATGTTGTTGATGTAGCATAGGAAGGCTGTAGCTTACGTGTCGAGACAGTTGAAGACCCAAGAAAAGTATTACCCAACTTCTGACTTGGAGCTAGCAGCTGTAGTGTTCACTTTGAAGATTGGAGACACTACTTATTGGGCGAAAGGGGTCGAAGTTTTCACCAATCACAAAGGCCTCAAGTACGTGTTCACATAGAAGGAGCTTAGTATGAGGCAGCGTAGATGGTTGGAGCCAATGGTTGACTATGATCTGGAGCTCAACTACCATCCGGGAAAAGTTAGTGTAGTACCGGATGCGCTTAGTCGGTTGCCAGCAATTCAGATGTTGACTACGCAGAAGGAACTAGTTGAAGAATTTCGAAGATTTGATTTGGAGGTTGTGCTACCGCATTCCACGGGACAGTTGATGCAGCTGCAAGTACATTCGTCGTTGATCGAGAATATTAAAGCAGCGCAATCGCAGGACCCTAGATTGCAAAAGTTTCGAGAACAGGTTGAAGCTGGATTTCGAACAGATTTGTTGATCCACGAAGATGGTTCGTTGAGGTATGGTAGCCGCTTGTGTGTGCCAAAGGGAGATATTCGCGAAGAGCTTATGAAGGAGGCACACAGTTCAGCTTATTCCGTACATCCAGGAGGCACAAAGATGTACCGAGATCTACGGCAGTATTTCTGGTGGAAGGCATGAACCGGGAGATTGCCCGCTTTGTGGCAAAGTGCTTGGTGTGTCAGCAAGTTAAGGCTGAACATCAAAAGGTTGCTGGTTTATTGCAACCACTTCTGATCAGTGGAAGTGGGAACATATAACCATGGATTTCGTGACGGCTCTACCAAGGAGTCCGAAAGGCAACAATGTAGTTGGGTGATCGTTGACGGTTTGACCAAGGCAGGTCATTCATCCCTTTCAAGTTGGTCAATCAACAGAAGTTTCGGCAGAACGGTACGAGCAGGGGGATTGCAAGATTGCGTGGTATGTCGGTGAGCATCGTGTCCGATCATGACACTCGGTTCTTATCACACTTCTGGAGGAGTTTACAGGAAAGTTTAGGGACTCGATTGAAGTTTAGCACAGCTTATCACCCTCAAACTGATGGTCAGTCGGAGAGAACGATCCAAACTCTTGAAGATATGTTGAGAGCATGCATGTTGGACTTCAAGGGTTCTTGGGAGGATCATCTACATTTGGTGGAGTTTTCTTACAACAACAGTTTCCATGCAACTATTCAGATGACTCCATTTGAAGCTTTATACTATCGCAAATGTCGTTCACCTGTTTGTTGGGATGATGTCGGTGAACGAATATTGTTGGGACCAGATTTGGTTGTGCAGACAGTTGAGAAAGTTAACACTATCAGAAATCTTATGAAAGCAGCACAAGACCGACAGAAGAGTTGGGCTGATACATCGAGGAGACCTCTAGGGTTCGCCGTGGGTGATTTGGTATTCTTGATGATATCACCGACTAGAGGGGTGATTCGTTTTGGAAGTCGAGGAAAGCTCGGTCCTCGATTTGTTGGACCCTTTGAGATCTTGGAGCGTGTTGGTGAGGTAGCGTATCGTTTGGCGTTACCGCAGTCCTTGGTGAATGTGCACGATGTGTTCCACGTATCTCAACTCTGTAAGTATATTCGGGATGAAACGCATGTATTGGATCATTCGGAGCTGACGGTACGAGAAGACTTGACTTTTGAGGAGCGACCAGTTGAAATTGTGGGTCGAAGGGAAAAGGTTCTTAAGAACAAGCTTATCACTCTTGTACTTGTTTCTTGGAGAAATCGCTCGTATGGAGAACCAACTTGGGAACAAGAAGATGAAATCTGGCAGAAGTTTCCACATCCGTTCTTGAAATTTCTTGGTTGTTGATCCTTTCTTGTTCTTGGAATTTCGAGGACGAAATTCTTTTGTAGTTGGGTATAATGTAACACCCGAGTTCACTTATACCAATTCCAGTTCCGCATTTATTTATCCGGGGTCTTTCTTGTTTTGGCGTGTTTGGGTGCGAATGGTATTTCTACATATTACTTTGCATTCGACTCGACCCGCTTAATTGAACCAGCGTGACTCTTATTTATAGTTTACCTTGACTAGTTGCATGGGCTATTGCATCTCATAATTTAGTGTATACTGGCATTTTATTTTGTATCGCATCTGTTGCATATAACAGTTTATATCACATAAAATAAATTAAAAATACGTATCATGGCCTGCTCGATACCCCTAACCCTGTTGTAGCGTCCTCGCATCGTGTTCTCGTCCCGTTCAGTGAAACGGACATGTTTGGACGGCTACGCGCACGTACGTGCATCCGTTCTTGGGGGTATGCTTTTTAATTATAAATCCTTCATTTTAATTTTTAGAACCCGCCAATAATTTTCATTTTTCAAATTCAAATTTTTGGACCCGACCCGGGCGCAATCCTGAAGTATTTTGTACTTTTCGCCAAATCCTATTTTTCTAATTTTTAAAATCAGCCAAAGTGTTTAGTTAGACTGTTATCAAATTTTAAACTAATAAAATTATTCAAATAATATGTACGCTGAAGATCTCTTTTCCTACTGTTCCCAGATTTGAAAATCTTTTATAAATTTTTTTCCTATAACCATTTTTACTCCGAGCCAATCATATCCTTACCCTTTGATCTCCGGCCCCACCATTATTTTTCCCCTCTCTCTCCAGCGAATCAGAGTTCATTCTTGTTCTCAGTGGGCCCCACCGTTTCTCTCTCTCTCTCCCTTCCCTTTCTCTTTCTTTCTCTCTTCTCTTTCTCTCTCCTCTCGCGTTCTCTCTCTCTCCTCTCGCGAACACTGTTCGCTCCTCGACTCTGGTCACCGCTTGGGGATCTGGTCACTTCCCTCTTGGAATTCTTCTTCTCCTGCTTCTTCTCTTCTTCTTTAAAACCCACATGACCACGAGAACCTTGAAACCCACTGCTCTCCTCAAACCCTAACTCTTTTTCCCCCGCTATTAAGCCTCGTCGACATCCCTCTCACCTTCCTCGACCTCCTTTCTCTCTCCTTCTCTTCTCCCCTTTCCTTCATCCCCGACCGAGCTTGCACCCATCACACGACCCCTCAACCTAGAACCGTAACCCTCATCGACGGAGCTCCGATCACCGACGATTGCTTACCTTCATCACCGACACCTTCACCTTCACCCTCTTCAGTCCTCAACAACCACCATTCTTCTTCTTTTCAAACCCTAGCACCCTCGTACCTGCACACTAGACGTCGAACCCAAGCCTCGCCGGCAATCCTCGTCGGCCTCCCCTCGTCATTTACATCCTCAACTCCTCCTCGACCACCTCCTCTCCATCTCCCTCACTGCAACCCTGAAGCCTCGCTGCATGAATCGCGCACCCAATCCTTGGTGATCTGGAAACCCTCTGCCACCGCCGGAAAACCCATCGTCGTCACCCCGGCCAACTCTTCTAACCCCTTGGCGACCCCAGTGCACCCAGGGGGTAATTCCCTTCGTCTTCCCAATCTCTTATCCTCTCTTCGTTCCTTTTCTTCTTCTTTCTTTTCTTGTAAACTCTTATTCACGTTTTTGTTGTTCCGGTTCGTCGGAAACCGGCGTGCCGTCGACGATCCCTACGACCCAACGAGCGTACCTGACCCGTGTGATCATACTGTGCATGGTTTGGATCCGTTCCGTGTACCGTGCGCGCATCGTGACGTTTTCCGCCGACGTGAGAAGTTCCGCATTCCCGTTCCTGATCCGTCCAGGCAAGTGAAACTTGCTACATGCTATTTTAAACTATTCGTATGCTAATTATTTATTTTCTGTTAAATCTCTAAATAGAATCGAAAGAAATGGATTTTGAGCTAACCGTATAAAGTTCCGATACACATTTTATGATCCCGAACTTGAAACTTAAATTTTCATCTAATTATTTATACCTAGTAATCATCTGTAAATGATAGACTACATGATCACATTTGTTTATAGCCATGATACCCCCTTTATCCAGTTTTAACCTATCGGACATCCATGTGCATCTTTAACCGGTTAATTACAACTGCATCCATTGAACAGTTTGTACATGTCATCGCATCCATAGATTACTCCATACTGATTAACCTGTTTTTTAGCATTCACATCTATCATACTGTGTTCGTATAATGTTGACACCATCTGATAAACACAACTGATAACTGTACCGCTAATTGATTAAATCTGCTTTATTGCTTAACTTATTGCTTAGATTGTATTGTTGATAACCATGCTTGATTATTTATAACCATGATTATGTTAGTTGATTATGAGCACCCACACGATATCTTTTACACCTCACATGACTTGTTACACACATATTACTTGACCCGACATGGTACCGTACACTACTTGACTTGACCTGATATACCATGGGTTGACCTGCTACCTGATCTTGTGTCTAATGCTAACAAACCTGACATGTAGTCCTCACGGACCGTTCCTGTTGTCTATCCAGACAAACCTGCTCTTACCTGATCTTGTGTTGGCATTAGTTCTTGATTACTGAATACCTGACTTGAACACCTATAAGTTGGGGGCATGGGGAAATCAATGATGAAATCCTAACTTATAACTCGACAGTTGCTCGCTTATACTGATCAGTTTTAGAGGCTAGGCCCGCCTCGTGACGATGCTGCTGACATCGTTGGTCTGTATTCCTTTCCTGTTAGTGCCTAGCGGCACGTCTCGATTTCAGCCCGAGAGTCTGTAGACCGTGGTCCCGGGCATGCACGGGATACTATTGATTTACATCGATGATTCATCAAATTGATTTCAAAGACTTTAGAATAGAAAACCCAATAGAACAGTTTAGTTTACTCACTGCACACTACCCTTCACTGCCCTGATTTACATTACTGTTACATCTGCTTTACCATTCATGATTATATTTGCATTGCTTGTTACCCTGTTTATATTTTATTTCTTGATGACATGACGCGCTGACGTCTGGGTTTTGCATGGCCCAGATTCTTCTACCTTGTTGCAGACTGATCAGGAGTATTGCCGCTGTTAGACTGAGCGGTGAAGTTCCTGTCGGTATGTAGTCTTACTTCCAGGTTTCATTATTGTACCTCTTGGCTTCCGCACATTGTTATTTCTTGACTCTTTTGCTATGGCTTATGGACATGTACTAGATAGTTGGTTTACTTTCCTGTTCTTGATATCTCTACAGCCGTAATGTGACTGTGGAGGGATTTTCCCTATCCACAGGTTGCATGGTTGACTATGTCACGTGCCCATCTTAGCGTATTCTGGGAAGTGGGGCGTGGCAGTTCATATCACGGAAACGTATAACATCAATAAGTATATCGCGAACATGTAAAGTAAATCTTAGCGTAATTATTAAATGTACTATTTGCTATGAACTATACCATTATCTTTGAAAAATGGAACGAAACGTTGGTTTTGAAATAAGGAAGCTGCCCTAGGTTAAAAATAGATATTCGTTTTGGAAATTGGCATCGCATCCTTGTCTTTTATCATTAAAAAGGGAAACGAATCGTTATTTTTTAAAAGAGTAGAGCTCACTCAAGTATTACGTTCTAAAATGAAATAAAACGTGACTCTACGAGTCTAAAGGAAACTTGGCCATTATTCGGCATGCTAATCACGTCATCACAAGTACGGTATGATTCCTCGTACAATATCCACATTAACACAATATCCAATTTAGCTTAAGTACGGCATGATCCCTCGTACAAGTCCATCAAACCATGAATAAAACTATATGCACAAGAAAACCATGCTAGATGCAATATAACCGTAATGCCAATAACTTGAATTAATCATTCAGAACTAACTAAATATCATAACTATCTTAGCTATAAGGTTGCGGGGGTGCTATACGCCATCCACCCGACTTCCCTCGTAGATGTAGATCTACTCATCAACTTATCGAGCTTGTTAAATCCACTATTGCTATGTTCGTCAACTCCATCTCGGAAACCTTCGCGATCGTACCTATAATCGTAGTTATGAAATATCGTCGTAAATATCATATCAAAATCAAAATAATGAGCTAAGCATCCATAGGTTAGAACCTATAGCTTACTTACTCCAGAAACGATCAATTTCACCTGAATTTAATGTATGAACGTTAACGTTTCAGTCGCAGTACAGAAATACGAAAAACCACATCGAAATGTCGGAAACTTTAACAAAACCCAAACTAAAATATTCCCAGATTTCTCTGTATGAAAACTGGGACAAATCAAACAATACAGTAACTTATAAAATACCCAAATAAAGCTACAGACGAAAAATCAATGCCAAACCCTACCAATGACCCGGCGATATCGGTAAAATTGAAGTTTTTGCCGGTCGGAATTTGGAGATAGGGTCTTGGGCTTTAGGTGAAGTCTCCTAGTGGTCTCAGCATACTACTGTCTTATTAGTTTTTCTAGTGGTATTACCTAATGGTTCCAGATTCAATTATACCTTCACAGATATCACAAAAGTTCATGTTTTTGATACTGCACCTAAAAACAGATATTGAACAGATTTGATATTTGAAAAGAAAGAAAGAATTATACCTATAGAGATGATTCACAAGAGAACACCAGCTCAATATTTGTATGATGGAAGCTCTTAGGGTTTTTAGTGGCTTCTAAGTTGATGGTGTGAACAAAATTGATGAAGGAAATCATGGCTTTCTCCATTGATATGAAGAACACATGGAAATTTAGTGTTGGAGTTTGAAAAGAGTTCAGTTTGAGGAAGCTAAAGAATTTCTATATGTGTGAGTAGAGAAAGCATAAGGTGGAGGGTTGTGAGGTGCATATGTCATGGTGGAAGGAGGAGGTGTAAAGTTAGAAGAAGGAGGTGGAGGATTGTGAGCATGGGTGAGGTGTGTTGAGGGTGAGAGTTTAGCCTAGGTTATAATATAACCAACCATACAACAATTAAAACCTTTTCCTTTAATTAAAATCCCTTTATGTAAAAATCTAAATTCATATGAAAAAAGAATGAAATACTTATTCTAAGACTTAATTATCATTATCTTAATGTAAATACAATGTCATGTTAAAATAATTAAAAATATCGTTTTTATGATATCACACACTTTTCTTCATAGTTACTAAAATAATTACATTTTTACGGATATAATTCTGATACCCAATTTCATAAGCGATATCATTTTTGTAAACTCATTATATTCATATTTAAAATTATAAATTAAAATTTATAATTTTCCAAAATGTTACATTTAGAGTGCACTAGTTCCTTAAGTAGGATACTCGATGATAACGTAAACACACAACTTTACCGTAAACTTAACCCTTCATATAAGAACTTAGTTCTTTCTCTGGTTGAGATTTGCAGAAGCAAATCTCCCCACAAGTTGAGAATTTAATTCTCATCGGGAAGATTTTGTTCTGCAGATTCAAAACTTAGGGGGAAAAGAACTAATTTAAAAAGAAATAACATGGACATATGGGAATTTAATTCCTCCAAAAATTAGGGTTAGGGTATAGGGTGCGCTAGTTCCTTCAGTAGGATATTCGATGATAACGTAAACGCACAACTTTACCGTAAACTTAACCCTTCATATAAGAACTTAGTTCTTCCTCTGGTCGAGATTTGCAGAAGCAAATCTCCCCACAAGTTGAGAATTTAATTCTCATCGGGGAGATTTTGATCTGCAGATTCAAAACTTAGGGGAAAAGAACTAAGTTAAAAAGAAATAACATGGACATATGGGAATTAAATTTCTCAAAAAATTAGGGTTAGGGTTTAGGGTGCACTAGTTCCTTCAGTAGGATACTCGATGATAACGTAAACGCACAACTTTACCGTAAACTTAACCCTTCATATAAGAACTTAGTTCTTCCTCTGGTTGAGATTTGCATAAGCAAATCTCCCCACAAGTTGAGATTTTAATTCTCATCGGGGAGATTTTGTTCTGCAGATTCAAAACTTAGGGGAAAAGAACTAAGTTAAAAAGAAATAACAGGGACATCTGGGAATTTAATTCCTTCAAAAATTAGGGTTAGGGTTTAGGGTGCATTAGTTCCTTTAGTAGGATGCTCGATGATAACGCAAACGCACAACTTTATCGTAAACTTAACCCTTCATATAAGAACTTAGTTTTTCCTTTGGTTGAGATTTGCAGAAGCAAATCTTACCACAAGTTGAGAATTTAATTCTCATCGGGAAGATTTTGTTCTGCAGATTCAAAATTTAGGGGAAAAGAACTAAGTTAAAAAGAAATAACAGGGATATATGGGAATTTAATTCATCCAAAAATTAGGGTTAGGGTTTAGGGTGCGCTAGTTCTTTCAGTAGGATACTCGATGATAACGTAAACGCACAATTTTACCGTAAACTTAACCTTTCATATAAGAACTTAGTTCTTCCTCCGGTTGAGAATTGCATAAGCAAATCTCCCAACAAGTTGAGAATTTAATTCTCATCGGGGAGATTTTGTTCTGCAGATTCAAAACTTAGGGGAAAAGAACCATGTTAAAAAGAAATAACAGGGACATATGTGAATTTAATTCCTCCAAAAATTAGGGTTAGGGTTTAGGGTGCGCTAGTTCCTTCAGTAGGATACTCAATGATGACGTAAACGCATAACTTTACCGTAAACTTAACTCTTCATATAAGAACTTAGTTCTTCCTCTGGCTGAGATTTGCATAAGCAAATCTCCCCACAAGTTGAGAATTTAATTCTCATCGGGGAGATTTTGTTTTGCAGATTCAAAACTTAGGAGAAAAGTACTAAGTTAAAAAGAAATAACAGGGACATATAGGAATTTAATTCCTCCAAAAATTAGGGTTAGGGTTTAGGGTGCACTAGTTCCTTCAGTAGGATACTCGATGATAACGTAAACGCATAACTTTACCGTAAACTTAACCCTTCATATAAGAACTTAGTTCTTCCTCTAGCTGAGATTTGCAGAAGCAAATCTCCCCACAAGTTGAGAATTTAATTCTCATCGGAAAGATTTTGTTCTGCAGATTCAAAACTTAGAAGAAAAGAACTAAGTTAAAAAGAAATAACAGGGACATATGGGAATTTAATTCCTCCGAAAATTAGGGTTAGGGTTTAGGGTGCACTAGTTCCTTCAGTAGGATACTCGATGATAACGTAAACGCACAACTTTACCGTAAACTTAACCTTTCATATAAGAACTTAGTTTTTTCTTTGGTTGAGATTTGCAGAAGCAAATCTCCCCACAAGTTGAGAATTTAATTCTCATCGGGGAGATTTTGTTCTGCAGATTCAAAACTTAGGGGAAAAGAACTAAGTTAAAAAGAAATAATAGGGACATATGGGAATTTAATTCCTCAAAATATTAGGATTAGGGTTTAGGGTGCACTAGTTCCTTCAGTAGGATACTCGATGATAACGTAAACGCATAATTTTACCGTAAACTTAACCCTTCATATAAGAACTTAGTTCTTTCTCTGGTTGAGATTTGCAGAAGCAAATCTCTCCACAAGTTGAGAATTTAATTCTCATCGGGAAGATTTTGTTCTGCAGATTCAAAACTTAGGGGAAAAGAACTAAGTTAAAAAGAAATAACAGAGAAATATGGCAATTTAATTCCTCCAAAAATTAGGGTTAGGGTTTAGGGTGCACTAGTTCCTTCAGTAGGATACCCGATGATGACGTAAACGTACAACTTTACTGTAAACTTAACCCTTCTATAAGAACTTAGTTCTTCCTCTGGTTGAGAATTGCATAAGCAAATCTCCCCACAAGTTGAGAATTTAATTCTCATCGGTGAGATTTTGTTCTGCAGATTCAAAACTTAGAGGAAAAGAACTAACTTAAAAAGAAATAACACGAACATATGGGAAATTAATTCCTCTAAAAATTAGGGTTTAACCCTATATAAAGAACTTAGTTTTTCAAAAAATAATGATGATCCAAGATCCTCAAAACTGAAATCTTGATGATCATCAATTACTAAAAATGTCATTAACAGGAGATCAATATCTCTAAGAAAAAACAAGAATAGCTTGGTGACTCATTAGTGCTTAGCACTATTTTGAAGCCTAACGTGTTTCCCACGTAAGTGCTTCAAACGAACAAAAAGAAATAACATGAACATATGGGAATTTAATTCCTCCAAAAATATAAAGAACTTAGTTCTTCAAAAAAATTATGATTCATTCTTTTCAACTCTACATAAAGCACATACACACTAACAACCATAAACTTAAGCGAAATCATAATTTGAAACACAGATACACAGAATACAACTCATACTTGGGTATCTTCAAATATAACTTTGTTTATCGATAATTTATTCATTTCAACGACAAACTTGTATCTACGGATTTTCTTCTTTGTCGGTAACCATTCCGTTCTTAGATTTCTCAATATAGTAATCATAACCTACAATTTATGTTATACAGTCTAACATGGCCCATGAGTACATCAGAGTTAAGGACTGGATGTACATGGATTGGCAACAACGTATGCAACCTAAGTTTGTCGCAGGAGTTGTTGCTTTCATTGAATTTGCACGCGCACATTATAAGATCGTGTTAGAGAAGATTCTCTGCCTGTGCGATAGATGTGGGAATAAGTACTGGCAGAAGACAGAATGCGTAGAGCTTCATATCGTTAAACATGGTTTTACTAGACTATGTATAACTTGGTTATATCACGGGGAAGGAGAAGAAGATGGAGAAGACGGTAATGTGGCAAAAGAAGAAGACGGTAATTTCTTTCCAGGAGAAAAAATGGAGGATATGGTAAAGCCTGCCCTAGGTGATAGTATTCGTACTGAAGATGACATTCCTTCCGGTCAAGGACCGCGTGCGGATAAGTATGAAAAGTTCATAAATGATGCTAGAAGACCAATTTATGATAATACAAAGTATTCCACCCTATCATGGTTCATCCAACTTTTCCAGATTAAGTGCCTAAATGGATAGAGCAACAAGTCATTCACGATACTTCTGAAGTTCTTGAAAGATTCTATGCCCCCAGAAAATAACGTGCCCGACAGCTGGTACGGAGCTCAGAAGATGATGTCTGATTTGGGTCTGAAGTGTGAGAAGATTCAAGCATGTTCCAAAAATTGCGTGTTGTACCGGAAAGAGAATTCAGATTTGAAAGAGTGTCCAACATGCAGAGAGGCCAGGTATAAGCCGAAAGATTCTGATAAGAAGCCCGATATACCTGTCAAGATAGCACGATACTTTCCCATAATACAGAGGCTGCAGAGGCCATTCAGGTGGAAGAAAACAGCCGAGGCAATAATTTGGCATCACCGTGCACCTCCAAGTGAAGATGAAAAAATGAGTCATTCAAGAGATTCACCGGTATGGAAGGATTTTGATAGGAAGCACGAAATATTTAGTAGTGATCCTCGCAATGTCAGGCTGGGACTCGCTAGTGATGGCTTCTGCCCATTCAACTATATGGTTGGAAGCCACAGCACATGGCCCGTTATAATGATAGTTTATAATCTGTCGTCTTGGTTGGCTATGGATTAATCCTACTTTATGATGCCTCTTCTTATCGACATACCAAACTCACCGGGAAACAATATCGACGTCTATCTCCGACCTCTGATTGATGAGTTAAAATCTTTATTCATTGATGGTGTAGAGACTTATGATGCAAACACAGATACAATCTTCACACTGAGTGCAGTTTTAATGTGGAAAATTAATGACTTTCTTGTGTATAGAATGCTATCAGGTTGGTCCGTACATGGTCACAAATCATGCCCTTATTGCCATCAATATACAACATCGAAATTCTTGAATTTTAGCAGGAATGTTTATTATTGCGGTCATCGGCGTTTCCTGCCCCTAGACTATCCCTACAGGTTAGACGCTGCTCACTTTGATGGTCATCAGGAGCTTCTTGGGCCTCCAGCCTCATTGTCCGGAGAGGACGTGATTGCTCAGTGGGATGTTTACAATAATGTGACTTTCGGGATAGATCCGGTAAAACAGGTGAAACCACCCTACTGGAACAAGTTAAGCATTTTCTTCGAGCTTCCGTATTGGTCAACAAATTTAGTGCGTTATTATCTGGACGTCATGCACATAGAGAATGAAGTATCTGAGCACGTACTCAACTTGCTTCTTTGTAAAGATGGAAAATCGAAAGACAACCTCCGTGCTTGGATGGATCTTCAGGACTGGGAAATTAGAAGTGAATTGCATCCTAAACCGATCGCGGGTAAACCAGGCAAGTTTGTACTTCCCAATGCCGCATATCATATGTCATAACCGGAGAAGAAAAGATTCCTGCAGGTGTTGCATGATTTTAAAGTTCCTACAGGCTTCTCAGGATTATTTAGCAAGAAGATAAAATTTATGAAAGACAAGATCGATGGGCTGAAAAGTCATGATCACCATGTTATTATGGAGCACCTTTTTCCATTAGTCCTCAGAACTTCCTTTCCCGAATCGGTTGGTCTAGTAATCAATGACTTTTGTTGCTTTTTTAGAGAATTGTGTGCTAAAACCCTTGATGTTATGACGCTGAAGAATCTAGAAAATTCTATTTCGTTGATACTTTGCAAACTTGAGCGTATTTTCCCACCGTCATTCTTCGATATCATAATACACCTGATGGTTCATCTGGCAACTGAGGCTAAGTTAGCCGGACCGGTACAATCTCGATGGATATATCCCGTCGAAAGGTACGTGGAATTTTTTGTTTCACGCAATTTTTAAAATTATTGTTGTCCTATATGCCATATTTATTTATTTAACATATTTTTCTTTAGGTACCTTTACACTCTAAAAAAGTATATACACAATAGAAATCGACCAGAGGGGTCTATCATGCAAGGTTATCTTCTAGATGAAGCAACCACATTTTGTTCCTGGTATCTAGACGAGAACATTGAGACGAAGCTTAACCGGCCTCGGAGAATTCAGGACAGGCCATATGGTAAAGCTGATTATAAGAGAGTAGACACTATGTTTATTAACAAGATATATCGATTTATCCTCCTCAATAGCGCATGTCTTGAAGAAATTAGAGAGTAAGTTTTTTGGATTAATTGTTATATTTGTGTTTGTGTATGTATGAAACGATATAATAATAATGTCATAATTTATTGATGAGAACAGAAATCATTTTAACGAGATACGTGAGGGGCATCTTGATTGGAATGATGAACGATTGGAAAAATATCATCAGGATAATTTTTGCGATTGGGTTGCAGATCATGTAAGTTCGAATAATATGTTATTGCTACCAGTATTAATCTAAACATCTATCGTTATTTATTTGTCGTAAAATTTGTTTTGTCAGATCCACGATCCGATCTTGTCTGCATCATTAGAGAGTGATTCAAGATGTTTAGCTCAGTTTCCTAGTATGGATGTTGAATATTATAAAGGATTCGGTGTCCTTGGTTCCAAATTTGAAGTTAAGGACATAGAAACATCTCGAACCGCTCAGAATAGTAAGATTGCGACGGTAGGATCGGATAGTGTGATTTATTATGGATACTTAAATTGCATACTTGGCATCCAATATCCCGGACGATCAGAACCGTTTTATGTATTTCAATGTACTTGGTATGATACATGAACCGATACGGATAAGTGGAGAAACAATCTCGGGATTTGGAAAGATGAATATGGATTGACTAGTGTGAACATATTTCGATTTTACGGTCAGGACAATCCATTTATCTTTTCGGACCAAGCGATCCAAGTATACTACTCACAGTGCTTGAAGCATCCAGGATGGAGTGTCGTATTCCATTGGAAACCCATGGATGTTTATGATGTCCCAGAATTCGAGGATCGTATGGAGGACAGCGATGAGGACGAAGAAGAGAGAAGACTTAGAGTGCTCCGACCGTCTGTTTCAAAAGATGGGTTGTCTTCGGCTGATCGTGACACTATTGAAAATAAGGGTTGCCCCTACGGATTTATCCGTAGGAGCAAACCACTGCCCCTACGGATATATCCGTAGGGACAAGAAAATACCCCGTAGGTACAAACGCCATAGGTGCAAGTCGAAGCCCTGAACTTGCCCATACGGACTAAAATTTGCCCCTACGGAGTTATGTGTAGGTCCAGTTTGCCTTACGGAATAGGCCGTAGGGGCAAAAAATTTATTTTATTTACGGTTTTATAAAATAGATTATGTGTACCTACGGATGTATCCGTAGGGCCAAGTAGTGGCCCCTACGGATAAGTGTGTAGGTACATATCCGTAGGGGCAAAATATCAGGATTCCTGATATTTTGCCCCTATGGATAACTGTGTAGGGGCATTTGTTTGCCCCTATGGATATATCCGTAGGGGCAAGCTTAACCCCTGATACTGAGATCATAGGGGAAAAATATCAGTTATCCTGATATTTTGCCCCTACGGATTAATCCGTAGGGGCAACGTTGGGCCCTACGGATTAATCCGTAGGTACATATTATCAGGTTTTTTTTAAAAAAGGGCTGCCTGTTTTTTTCTCGCCCTGTGCACAATAATATATACATCGATCAAATATAAAATTAATCATCATACAGAACATATATCGCAGTATTCATAACATCTCACGCATATAATATACAAAAGAAACCAAAAAGCAGAATATGATATAAATATAAACACGCAAACACCACCAATATCAATATCGTCCAAAATGTAGTACAATATTATCATATAAATAAATACATGTTTAAAATATAAGAATCAAAAAGCTACCCTAGCTCGGTCCAGCTCCACCTCTGATAAACGCCAGAATCTGGCGCGCCTGCTCCTCGGTCAATAAATCATGCAATGCGGAGCGTACGGGAGTCTGAGCGGGCTGTGGAGCTGGCGATGTGGTCTGCGCAGCCGCCGTCGAGGTAGTGGCTTGCGGAGCCGTGGCTGCGGGAGTCTGAGCGGGCGGTGGAGCTATAGGAGCTGTCTGCGGAACCGCAGCCGATGTAGTGGCTTGCGGAGCCGCAGCCGAAGGAGATGCATGTGGAGGCTCGGCCGATGTACCCTATCGCGTCTGGACCTAACGTGTGTAGTAAGCGAGTAAGAACTGTGTATTATTCGAATTCGTATCATTATCAAGTTATTTTGAAACCCCATTTGGATATCTAGTTTGGAAAACCGTAGTTTATTTTAATTAGATATGTATGTATGATTAATCAAAGCTAAGTCTACAACCAAATAAGCTCAGGCTACGTACTAATATTGGATATGTTGATATCTATAATATGACATGATATTTTACTATTAAGTAGTATACATACCGGCATCTCCTTCAACTCCTGAACGGTGGCCTTCAAGCTCTCCAGTTCCTGCTAGACACGTCGCTCACTGGAGACGGAGGAAGTAACCGCCGGGGTGGAGTCCAACCTCATATGGTCCTTGCTAGGGCCCAATCCCTGGCCTCTCTCCCAACCTCCGTGGTGCCCTCGGTGTGCGGCGCCCAGGACTGGGGTCAGCAGCCTCGGATCGCTCTGTTCGGTAAAATCGATCCCCGATGTCTCGGCCTGCTCAACCACCCGCTCCGACACCCACATTAACCAGTAAAATATAAGTATATCATTTAAATTTGAACCTTCCAAAACTAAAATTTCAAATAGGGGTTGAATAAATATTAACACTTACGCAATACTCCTGGGTAGCGACGTCGGGGTATCGAAGCTTGCCCGTGGCGGGATCTGTCGAGGTGCCATGGACGACAAGATATGCGGATAGCACGCTTAGTGTACCACCTTGCGCCAGGGTCTGAGCTGTCTGCAATATTAGAAAATAACTCTTAATATTAGATATATTAGAAAATAACTCTTAATATTGCATTATATCACAAAGGCCGGTCTATTGTAATTTACCGATAACTCCATGGCTCGAGTAATATTCCTCGAGCCACCTGTATAAGTGGGGCGACCCCTCTTCGCCGACTTCCTATTCTCTATATTTTGAGCGGCCTGTTTCTGCACAACACATTCACATTTAGTTTTCTAATTAAGGAACACAAAAATATAAATTATATACTAAACAATGAATTACATTTAAAATACATACCTGTTTGCGTTGAGAGTCATATTTGCACAATAGAGGCAATGTCTTTACGTCGACTCTCGCAAAGGCCGGAGTAGATAGGAGGGCCGCTCTCTGCCTCGGGGGGTTGCCATCCACAGGGAGTAGCAGTCGGCCTTCAGCTCATTCCTGTTGTATCGGACCTTGGTCTGTATGTTCTTCATCAGGCCATTGTACAGAGCATGAAGGTCGAGCACCCTCCCAGGGTGATCAGGGTCGGGTACAGGCTGAAATCGTAATCTACCTGAAAATACAAAAAAAAAACATTGTTATTAGATTGCAAGTGTTAATAATAAATATATTGGATAAATCAAATGAAAATATATATTAATACCCGAGCCTGATCAAAGAAGAGGGCGAATGAGCGCCGGTGCTGGTCGCCCCACTCAACGTGAAGTGGATAGTTCTTCACGAGCCGGATTTCATCCCCCATATACCGGCCGAACCTCTCGGCATGAGGACCGGTTTAGCGATAATCAAGGGTAAAAAAGAGGGGGAATGTTGCCTCCCCCCTAGCTCTGTCAGGCCTCAGCCTATGGGACTGATTCGGGCCTCGAGTCCCCCTCTGGGGATGGGGAGGCCCTGTGTTTGCAAGAAATATTAAGACAATCAATATTAAGACAAAGTTGTATTAAGAAATCAAGGTTAAACGAAAATTGAAGTGTGATATATACCTCCGGTGATTAAAGCACGAGCCTGGGCCCGGGCAGCAGCACGAGTGGAACAATAGTTCCTCCGGTGAGGAACAGCCGGTGTCCCGGATGTGGACGCATCCCCTCCAACTAGAAAATAAACTTTGAAGCTAAATTTCCATGAAGTTCATATTTATTGTATAGAGGATATGTAAAATGAATAAATATTTTATATTTATTCATACTAACCTACAGATGATGCGGAGGGTACGGAAGTGGCAGGAGTGGCCCCTGCGTCAGATGTGGACGCACCACCTATAATTAGACAATTAAAAATAGATTATATAAGTAATTGCAAAAAGAATGTGTAGATCAATAATATAACATTCTAAATAAATATGCATGCACTATAGGATATATAAATATACCTGCAGGTGTGGTGGTGTCACCACCTGCAGCTAGACAATAATAAAAATTACTATCTAAGTAAGAGCAAAAGGAATGTGTGTATATTTATGATATAGCATTCTAAATCAATATACATGCACTATATGATATATAAACATACCTGGAGGAGCGGGAGTGGCCTCTGTCCCTGATGTGGACGCATCACCAACAACTAGACAATCAAACATTGACAATATAAGTATTTTGACATAAACAGGCATGAATATCTATAATATTACATTCAAAATGGATATGCGTGCAATATACCTGGAGGTGTGGCAAAGTCCACACAGAAGGAGGCATCCGAAGGGGTCTCCGATCTGGGTGCAAGATCGGCCCTCTGAAGCTCCCTACGCAGCTCTCCGGACGGCAGAACCGCTCTGCCTCTGCCGGTGCCGCGGCTGGAGCTCCTGCCGCCCCTCGCTGCTCCCGTCATCGTCATCAAATCTAGATAAACGGTTCGTGGACGCATTAGACAATCATTAAAAGTATTGACTATATATGTATAAATCGTAAAATGTGAAGTAATAATATAACATTCTTGATAACCTTTTTCGTTTCGTGGGCTCATTATACATATCTACTTGGATTTCATCGTCGATGTCATTTCTAACCCACGTAACTTCATGATCGGCCGAAGACAACCCGTCCTTCGAAACAGATGGTCGGAGCACTCTAAGCCTTCTCTCTTCTTCATCCATATCGCTGTCCTCGAATTCTGGGACATCGTAGACATCCCTGGGTTTCCAACGGCATACAACACTCCATCCCAGATGCTTCAAACACTGTGAGTAGTATACTTGGTTCGGAAAGATAAATGGATCTTCCTGACCGTAAAATCGAAGTGTGTTCACACTGGTCAATCCATATTCATCTTTCCAAGTCCCAAGATTGCTTCTCCACTTATCCGTATCGGTTCGCATATCGTACCAAGTACACTGGAATATATAAAAGGGTTCTGATCGTCCGGGATAGTGGATGCTGAGTATATAATTTAAGTACCCATAATAAATCACATCGTCCGATCCTACCGTCGCAATCCCACTATTCTGAGTGGTTCTAGATGTTTCTATGTCCTTAACTTCGAATTTGTATCCAAGGACACCAAATCCTTTGTAATATGCAACCTCCATATTAGGAAATTGAGCTAAATATCTTGAAGCACTCTCAAATGATGTAGACAAGTTCGGATCGTGGATCTAACAAAACAAATTTTACGACAAATACATAACGATACAAGTTTAGATTAAAACTAATAGCAATAAAATGTTATTCGAATAACTTACATGATCTGTGACCCAATCATAAAAATTATCCTGATGATATTTTTCCAATCGTTCTTCGTTCCAATCAGGATGCTCCTCACGTACCTCGTTAAAATGAATTCTGTTTTCGACAAATAATGGTGACATTAATATTATATCATTTCATACACGCACAAACACAAATATAACAATTAATCCAAAAAACTTACTCTCTAATTTGTTCAAGACATGCGCAATTAAGCAAGATAAACCAGTATATCTTGTTGATAAACATAGTGTCTACCCTCTTATAAACGGCTTTACCATATGGCCCGTCTTGAATTCTTCGAGGCCGGTTAAGTCTCGTCTCAATGTTCTCGTCCAGATAGCGGGAACAAAATGTGGTTGCTTCATCAAGAAGATAACCTTGCATGATAGAACCCTCTGGTCGATTTTTATTGCGTATATACCTTTTAAGAGTGTAGAGGTACCTAATGAAAATATGTTGAATAAATAAATACGGGCATACATGACAACAATAATTTTAAAAATTGCGCGAAACGAAAAATTACACGTACATCTCGACGGGATATATCCATCGATATTGTACCGGTCCGGCTAACTTAGCCTCAGTTGTAAGATGAACCGTCAAGTGTATTATGATATCGATGAATGACGGTGGGAAAATACGCTCAAACTTGCAAAGTATCAAAGCAATAGAATTTTCTAGTTTATCCAGCGTCACAACCTCCAGTGTTTTGGCACACAACTCTCTGAAAAACAACATAGGTCATTGATTACTAGACCAACAGATTCGGGGAGAGAAGTCCTGAGGGCTAATGGAAGAAGGTGCTCCATGATAACATGGTGATCATGACTTTTCAGCCCATCGATCTTGCCTTTCATAATTTTTATTTTCTTGCTGAATGATCATGAGAAACCTGTGGGAACTTTCAAATCATGCAACACCTGTAAGAATCTTTTCTTCTCCGGTTGTGACATATGATAAGCGGCATTGGGAAGTACAAACTTGCCTGGTTTACTCACTACTGGTCTAGGGTGCAATTCACTTCTTATTCCCCACTCCTGTAGATCCATCTGAGCATTCAGGTTGTCTTTCGATTTCCCGTCTTTACAAAGAAGCAAGTTGAGTATGTGCTCTGATACTCCCTTCTCTATATGCATGACGTCCAGACAATGACACACTAAATTTGTTGACCAGTACGGAAGCTCGAAGAAAATGCTTAACTTGTTCCAAAATGGTGGTTTGACCTGTTTT
The DNA here is from genome assembly GCA_030015575.1 of Agapanthus africanus. Taxonomy (NCBI): domain Eukaryota; kingdom Viridiplantae; phylum Streptophyta; class Magnoliopsida; order Asparagales; family Amaryllidaceae; genus Agapanthus; species Agapanthus africanus. Next base: position 133,784,826 of record CM057343.1, read on the forward strand.
GTCGGATCCATCCCGAAGGTCACATTATTGTAACCATCCCATTGAGCAGTCACGTCCTCTCCGGGCAATGGGGATGGAGGTCCAAGAAGCTCCTGATGACCATCAAAGTGAACTGTGTCTAACCTATAGGGGTATTCTGGAGGCAGGAAACGTCGATGGCCGCAATAACAAACCTTCCTGCCAAAATTCAAGAATTTCGATGTTGTGTACTGATGGCAATGAGAACATGCTTTGTGACCATGTACGGACCAACCTGATAGCATTCCATATGCAGAAAAGTCATTAATTGTACACATTAAAGCCGCACACAGTATGAAGGTTGTATTTGTGTTTGCATCGTATGTCTCTACACCATCAATGAACAAAGATTTCAACTCCTCGATCAGAGGTCGGAGATAGACGTCGATATTGTTTTCCGGTGAGTTTGGTCCGTCGATAAGAAGAGGCATCATAAAGTATGATTGGTCCATAGCCAACCAAGGCGACAGATTATAAATTATCATTACAACGGGCCATGTGCTGTGACTTCCAGCCCTATAGTTGAATGGGCAGAAGCCATCACTAGCCAGTCCGAGCCGGACATTGCGAGGATCGCTACTGAATATTGTGTGCCTCCTATCGAAATCCTTCCATGCCGGTGAATCTCTTGGATGGCTCATTTTTCCATCTTCACTTGGAGGAGCACGGTGATGCCAAATCATTGCCTCGTCTGTTTTCTTGCACCTGAATAGCCTCTGTAGCCTCTGTGTTATGGGAAAGTATCGTGCTATTTTGACAGGTATATCAGGCTTCTTATCAGAATCTTTCGGCTTATACCTGGCCTCTCCATATGTTGGACACTCTTTCAAATCTGAATTCTCTTTCCGGTACAACACGCAATTTTTAGGACATGCTTGAATCTTCTCGCACTTTAGACCCAAATCAGACATCATCTTCTGGGCTCCGTACCAGTTGTCGGGCATGTTATTTCCCGGGGGCATAAAATCTTTCAAGAACGGAAGAAGTATTGTGAATGACTTCTTGCTCCATCCCTTTAGGCACTTAATCTGGAAAAGTTGGACGAACCATGAGAGGGTGGAATACTTCGCATTCTCATAAATTGGTTTTCTAGCATCATTCATGAAATTTTCATATTTATCCCCACGCGGTCCTTGACCGGAAGGAATGTCATCTTCGGTACGAATAGATTCACCTAGGGCAGCCTCTACCATATCCTCCATTTCTTCTGATAGAAATAAATTACCGTCTTCTCCTTCTGCCGCATTACCGAATTCTCCTTCTTCTCCTGCCGCATTATCGTGTTCTCCTTCTTCTTCTGCCGCATTGCTGCGTTCTTCTCCTTCCCCATGATATTTCCAAATTGTATAAAGTCTAGTAAACCCATATTTTACAATATGAGGCTCTGCCAATTCTACCTTCTGCCAGTACTTATTGCCACATCTATTGCATGGGCAGAGAATTTTCTCTATTATGATCTTATTATGTGCGCGTGAAAATTCAATAAAAGCAGCAACTCCCGCGACAAACTTAGATTGCATACGTTGTTGTCAATCCACATACATCCAGTCCTTAACTCTGACGTACTCATGGGCTATGTTAGACTGTATAACATATAAATTGTAGGTTATGGTGACTATATTGAGAAATCTAAGAACGGGATAGTCACTGACAAAGGAGAAAATCCATGTATATGCTTTGTCTGTGCGTTTGTAGTTGAATAGAATAAATTATCGAACGTATGTTAACCGATAGATGGGGACTAAGGGGCGCTTTTAGTTTCATATATGAGTATCGATGAGAATATGAAGGTTTCATATTATCATCGAGTATCATATATTGGTTTTAACTTGAACATCTTTAATCACTCTCTAATTATGCGTTTGTTGTGTATTCTTCTTGTATGTGTGTGTTCCGGCTGTCGGGGGTAAGGCTTCTATCCCATTAAGAATGTATAGAGCGAACATCCATTCGCTTATGCTTTCAACCGTTTCGAGTAAATTTCGGCAGCACCTTCCCGCTATTCTCCGAGTACACTGTAATAGAATAGATAATCATTTCAAAGCTATGAAACAACGTTGAAATGAACATCTAATCTATCTTTGTACATGGAGAACCAGCGGAAAGGTACCGACGAAATATCTCGAAATGGATGAAAACACAAGTGAATGAAGGTGTTTGCTTTATACATTCCTAACTTGTCCACACGGGACAAATCTATCGGTTATCATACGATTGAATCTTCTCGTCACATAGACTATACGACGGTTGTTAGTATCAAGCTATACCGTTCGATATTTAACAACCTTCATATAGTTCTATGTCACGACGAAAACGTATGTTAACCGATAGACGGGGACTAAGTGGCGCTTTTAGTTTCATATATGAGTATTGATGAGAATATGAAGGTTTCATATTATTATCGAGTATCATATATTGGTTTTAACTTGAACATCTTGAATCATTCTCTAATTATGCGTTTGTTGTGTATTCTTGTTGTATGTGTGTGTTCCGGCTGTCGGGGGTAAGGCTTCTATCCCATTAAGAATGTATAGAGCGAGCACCCATTCACTCGTGCTTTCAACCATTTCGAGTAAATTTCGGTAGCACCTCCCCGCTGTTCTCCGAGTACACTGTAATAGAATAGATAATCATTTCAAAGCTATGAAACAACGTTGAAATGAACATCTAACCTATCTTTGTACACGGAGAACCAGCGGAAAGGTACCGACGAAATATCTCGAAACGGATGAAAACACAATTGAATGAAGGTGTTTTCTTTATACATTCCTAACTTCTCCACACGGGACAAATCTATCGATTATCATACGATTGAATCTTCTCGTCACATAGACTATACGACAGTTGTTAGTATCGAGCTATACCGTCCGATATTTAACAACCTTCATATAGTTCTATGTCACGACGAACATCGAACGTATGTTAACCGATAGACGGAGACTAAGTGGCGCTTTTAGTTTCATATATGAGTATCGACGAGAATATGAAGGTTTCATATTATCATTGAGTATTATATATTGGTTTTAACTTGAACATCTTGAATCACTCTCTAATTATGCGTTTGTTGTGTATTCTTATTGTATGTGTGTGTTCCGGCTGTCAGGGGTAAGGCTTCTATCCCATTAAGAATGTATAGAGCGAACACCCATTTGCTTGTGCTTTCAACCGTTTCGAGTAAATTTCGGCAGCACCTCCCCGCTGTTCTCCGAGTACACTGTAATAGAATAGATAATCATTTCAAAGCTATGAAACAACGTTGAAATGAACATCTAATCTATCTTTGTACACGGAGAACCAGCGGAAAGGTACCGACGAAATATCTCGAAACGGATAAAAACACAAGTGAATGAAGGTGTTTGCTTTATACATTCCTAACTTGTCCACACGGGACAAATCTATCGATTATCATACGATTGAATCTTCTCATCACATAGACTATATGACGGTTGTTAGTATCGAGCTATACCGTCTGATATTTAACAACCTTCGTATAGTTCTATGTCACGACGAACTTCGAACGTATGTTAACTGATAGACGGGGACTAAGTGGCGCTTTTAGTTTCATATATGAGTATCGATGAGAATATGAAGGTTTCATATTATCATCGAGTATCATATATTGGTTTTAACTTGAACATCTTGAATCACTCTCTAATTATGCGTTTGTTGTGTATTCTTGTTGTATGTATGTGTTCCGGCTGTCGGGGGTAAGGCTTCTATCCCATTAAGAATGTATAGAGCGAACACCCATTCACTTGTGCTTTCAACCGTTTCGAGTAAATTTCGGCAGCACCTCCCCGCTGTTATCCGAGTAAACTGTAATAGAATATATAATCATTTTAAAGCTGTGAAACAATGTTGAAATGAACATCTAATCTATCTTTGTACACGGAGAACCAGTGGAAAGGTACCGACGAAATATCTCGAAACGGATGAAAACACAAGTGAATGAAGGTGTTTGCTTTATACATTCCTAACTTGTCCACACGGGACAAATCTATCGGTTATTATACGATTGAATCTTCTCGTCACATAGACTATACGGCGGTTGTTAGTATCGAGCTATACCGTCCGATATTTAACAACCTTCGTATAGTTCTATGTCACGACGAACATCGAACGTATGTTAACCGATAGACGGGGACTAAGTGGCGCTTTCAGTTTCATATATGAGTATCGATGAGAATATGAAGGTTTCATATTATCATCGAGTATCATATATTTGTTTTAACTTGAACATCTTAAATCACTCTCTAATGATGCGTTTGTTGTGTATTTTTGTTGTATGTGTAACATGGTTTTAAACCATTGAGATCAAGATTGATAGAACTGATCATCCACAAAGAGATTAAGGATTGACTTTTGACAGCCATATGAAGGAAAATTTTCTCCTATGGCAACCTAATAATATACCCATTATCCTCATATATACATATATTCAGGAAGGCATGGATACATACATGCAAATATTTGAAAAATTAATATATCAACCAAAAACTATTATTGCAATGGCATTCATCTATAACAATCAATAATTAAAACTATAAATGTAGGATACTGATATTATAAAGCGTTATACTCAACATATGAATTCACATGACTGAAACACGCATAAAAAAACATGTTCATCCAAAAGAAAGGCCACTGTCAACAAATATAGACAAATACGTCATTAAAACAGTAACTAACAAGTTGATTAGCATCTGGATCAAGAAAATGATAGGAAAAACAATTGACTATGATTTATAATGACAAGTCTATTATCATGACTCTCGACTAACAAAGGTGGCTTTTCGCCCTCGGTATCTTGATAATTGGGATTTCATGGCGAATAAAAATATGCATATGCCGTTTGACCGGGAACTTCAATAGGAAACTCAATGAGGTCGGGTGTACTGAAGTACGCTTTGTATTTCGCTATATCAGGTTATGAAGCCCAAGCCCCAGCCCCAGCCCCAGCCCCACCCTAACCGAACCCTAGCCCCAGCCCTAGCCCAGCCCAGCCCCAACCCCAACCGAACCCTAGCCCCAGCCCCAGCCCAGCCCCAGCCCCAGCCCAGCCCCAACCGAACCCTAGCCCCAGCCCCAGCCCAGCCCCAACCCCAACCGAGCCCTAGCCCCAGCCCCAGCCCAGCCCTAGCCCCAACCCAACCCCAACCCCAACCCCAACCGAACCCCAACCCCAACCGAACCCTAACCCTAACCTAAACCGAACCCGATGCCGATGCCTAACCCTCACCTCTACCCGAACCCTGAACCCTATACCTAACATCATCAAAATTATAAATAATTTGAGATTTAATTACTAACCGGACGGTGGAGGAGACTACAGAAATCGGTGGTCGACGACGATCGGTGACGAGTCGCGGACGGTGGTGACGAGGAAGTCGACGAGGAAGTTTTGGGAACGACCGACAAAGGTGGCGACGAGGCAAGGAGCACGGTGGCGACGAGGCGCGGAGTGCGGTGGCGATCGAGGCGCGTGAGAGTGAGAGAGAGAATTTTTGGGAACGATGAATGACTTTTCTGTGCTTTTTTATTAATAACCTATTTATGTGCCCTTACGGACATAACCGTAGATCCACTGTTTGCGGCTCCGTAGGGCCAAACAACAAATTAGAACGTAAGGCACCATAGGGACAACGATGGGGACTTACGGATAAATCCGAAAGGGAAAGAAATAGTTTCCCCTACGGATTCCTGAGTCCGTAGGGGCAACCCCATATTCTAGTAGTGTGAAGTTACGTGGGATAGAAATGATATTGAGGATGAAATCCAAGTAGATATGTATAACGCATCCACGAAACGAAAAAGGTTATCAGTAATATTATATTATTACTTCACATTTTTATGATCTATACATATATTGCATGTAAGTCCATATTGCGACCCCCGGTGCTTACGGGGAGGCGGAAACGGTATAAAAAACAAATTTTTATCGCAAGAGGCAACATGGACTAAACAAGGTCGGGATCGTGTCTAAACTAAACTAGCAAACAAGCTAAAGAAAGTTAGCTACTCGGATGAGGATGGTTATACCTAAATTTGAACTCCTTCTTCTTCAAACTTTTGTAGAGGTTGATGGTTCTCTTCTTGTCGCCTTCTTCCGTCGAAGATGGATCCACCTCGAAGGTTCGACCTTTGGGCTCTTCCTCGATCTTTGAGTGAACTAGGGTTTCCGGCTTGCTAAACCTTGAACCTAGAATGAGTAGAGAGAGTCTAAGGGGTGCTTTTCTTTTTAAAAAGAGAAGGATTCTCAACACATGAGAAGGTTTCTCTTTAGCTAGAGGAAGAAGAAGATGAAGTGAAGAGAGAGAATGAATATGATAGAATGAGCTATCCTTTTTCTTTCTTGCAACCATAATGCAAAAGAAAAAGAATTATCAATAATAATAATAATGAAAATGAAAAGGTTGATGGAAAGTTTTAGAATGACCATTATCATTTCAAACATTAAATGAATTTGCTAGAATCAAAGAGCATCTTTCTTTTGTAATGATGATGGTCAAAACTTCAACCATGGTCAACAAGTCAACCATGGTCAACAAGTCAACAAAAACCAACCATAACACAATTTCATTTTATTATATATTATTAATTGATATAATACAAATCCATTAGGGTTTGGAAAAGGACGACTGTCAACTGTGCATACGCACCCGTTCCGAAACCCTAATGAAAGTCATCTTCCTCCTCCTCAAAAACTGTGCATACACACCTGCATTCTTGTTCCGAGGAACATGAATACTGAGAGATAAAAGCAACCCCAAAACATATACCGGTATCTGACTCAAACCAGAGCCAGCCAGTAATATCCGTCCGGACTCCAAACGTGCACAAGTGCGCGGATGAGAACGAACTCTGTCGCAAAACCATGCGACCTCTACTCTGTTTTGCCCATAGGCGAATACCCTCTGTGTGGGACTCTAAAGACTCGACACTACGCTGGCAGTGGGTTTAACCACAGACCGCAAGCGGCACTAGCTGTGCGTAACGGTCCCCAGGTAGATGCCGACAAGAAGGCTGACGAGGTGAAACCCCATCTGAACTCCTACTGAGTCTGAATGTGACAGTCTCCGTACAGTCCGGTCTGTTCATCTGATACATCGCATGTCGGGCCTAGGGGGCGGTAAAACGTCAGTCCCCCAATAGCGGTACAAGTCGTGTCGGAGTGAAGCCCAAAACACCCTGAGATAACACTGGAAGCCTACCAGTATATCTCGCTTGCCCTGGCCAGGGACTACTCGTGTAATGGCTCTCCTAGACACAGCGCGATGTCAACCCCCAATACCGGGAGAGACGAATCCTGTCTAACCGTCACTGCCTCCAAGTGCTTCGGGACTGCACCCAACCACCACCTGTTTGCACGACTCTTTTGAGCCGTGGTAGGGTAGTGATCAAAGTGCAGTGGGAACACACTCGAGGCGAAGTGTCAGTGTCAAGTCAGCGGACTAAGCTGTACTCATGTCACCTGGGAACTGATAACTGACGATAGGTATAATACCAACCTGTCAGTTCCCGACGAGTCCTGTCCAGTGTACCCGTAACCTAACGAGCACCCGTATACTATCTCCAGTACGACGTACTGATGGCTGTGGGACAGACCATCTCCCACACTGGGATGAGAAGCGCATACGCTAGTCTACTCCGGAGTATCGATGCCCTGTCTCGATATTCCTGCGACTAGGGACCTGTATAAGGATGTGCTTATAGATTACCCAGCCCCCACTAGTGTGACTGCCATCACAACGCTGGTAATCAAGAAAGATCCTAAGGGCTCCACTAATGCGTATGGGTGATATCGCAATATAAACACATGTACACATTGAAGTAGAAACAAACCAAGTAGCATACTACTATTTTGAGCAAGATTGTTTATACAAGGTGAATATCCCAAGCTTCCATCAAGTAATATACAAACTAGTATGATACAGTAATGGCCTCTAGGGCATATACACTAACAATGCATGCATATGTAATGATTGTACTCTTGTCTAGATTTGATGACGACGACCGAAGCAGCGAGGGGCAGCAAGAGCACCAGCCGCGGTAGAGGCAGAGGCAGAGTAGTTATGCCGCCTGGAGAGCTGCGTAGGGAGCATCAGAGGGCCGGTCTTGCACCCCGATCGGAGACCCGTTCGGATGACTCCTTCCGTGTGGACTTTGCCACACCTATAGGTATATTGCATGCATATTCATTTTGAATGTATTATTATAGATATACACGCATATTTTTTTTTCAAAATTGCTTCTATAGTCGATGTCTGATTGTCTAGTTGTTGGTAGTGCATCCATATCAGAGGCAGAGGCCACTCCCGCACCTCCAGGTATGTTTATATATCCTATAGTTCATGCATATTGATTTAGAATGTTATATCATAAATATACACACATTCTTTTTGCTCTTAGATAATCATTTTTTTATTGTCTAGCTGTATGTGGTGCCTCCACATCTCGGCAGAGGCCACCACCGCACCTGCGGATATGTTTATATATCCTATAGTGCATGCATATTTATTTAGAATGTTATATTATTGATCTACACGTTCTTTTTGCAATTACTTATATAATCTATTTTTAATTGTCTAATTATAGGTGGCGCGTCCACATCTGGCGCAGGGGCCACTCCTGCCACTTCCGTACCCTCCGCTCAGTCTGCAGGTCAGTATGAATAAATATAAAATATTTATTAATTTTACATATCCTCTAAGAATAAACACGAACTTCATGTAATTTTATCGTCAATGTTTATTTTCTAGTTGGAGGGGATGCGTCCACATCCGGGTCACTGGCTGTTCCTCACCGGAAGAACTATCGTCCCGCTCGTGCTGCTGCCCGGGCCCAGGCTCATGCCGCTGTCACCGGAGGTATATATTGCACTTTAATTTTCGTTAAACCTTAGATTTCTTAATACCACTTTGTCTTAATATTGATTGTCTTGATATTTCTTGTAGATGTAGGGCAGCCCCATCCCGAGAGGGGGACTTGAGGTTCGAATCAGTCCTACAGGCTGAAGCCCGACAGAGCTAGGGGGCAGCATTCCCCCTCTTCTTTACCCCCGACTATCGCTATACCGGCGATTATGCCTAGAGGTTCGGTCAGTATATGGGGGATGAGAGCCGCCTCGTGAAGAAGTATTCACTTCACGTTGAGTGGGGCGATCAGCACCGGTACTCATTTGCCCTTTTCTGGGATCATGCTCGGGTATTAATATATATTTTCATTTGACTTATCCAATATATTTATTATTATTTAACACTTGCAATTTAAATACATTATTTTTTTGTATTTACAGTTGGATTACGACTTTCAGCCTGTACCCGACCCTGATCATCCTGAGAGAGTGCTCGATCTTCACGCTCTGTACAATAGCATGATGAAGAACATGCAATCAAAGGTCCGATACAATAGGAACAAGCTGAAGATCGACTACTATTCCCTGTGGATGGCGACCCCCAAGGTAGAGAGAGCGGCTCTCCTACATACTCCGGCCTTTGCGAAAGTCGACGTAGATACATGGCCTCTCTTGTGCCAATATTTCGACTCTCAACGCAAACAGGTTTGTAATTTAAATGTAATTCATTGTTTAGTATATAATTTATTTTTTTTGTTGCTTAATTAGAAAACTAAATCTGAATGTATTGTGCAGAAACAGGCCGATCAAAATAAAGAGAATAGGAAGTCGGCGAAGAGGGGTCGCCCCACTTATACAGGTGGCTCGAGAAACATTACTCGTGCCATGGAGGCATCGGTAAATTACAATAGATTTATTTTGATATAATGTAATATTAAGAGTTATTTTATAATATATGTAATTTTTTGTTAATTGCAGAGAGCTCAGACCCTGGCGAAGGGTAGTATACTGAGCGTGCTGACCGCGTATCTTGCCGTCCACGGTACCTCGACAGATTCCGCCACGGGCGAGCTTCGATTCCCCAACACCGCTACCCAGGAGTATTGCGTATGTGTTATTATTTATTCCAACAAGTTTGAAATTTTTTTTTGAAAAGTTCAAATTTAAATGATATACTTATATTTTAATGGTTAATGTGGGTGTAGGAGCGGGTGGTGAAGCAGGCGGAGGTATCGGGGATCGATTTTACTGGACAGACTGATCCGATGCTGCTGACCCCACTACTAGACGCCGCACACGGAGGGCACCACGGAGGTTGGGAGAGAGGCCGGGGAATGGGTCCTAGCAGGGCTCATATGAGGTTGGACTCCACTCCGGCCGTTACTTCCCCTACCCACCATGAGCGACGTCTAGAGCACGATGTTGCTACCTTGAAGACCACCGTCAACGAGTTGAAGGAGATGGTACGTATACTACTTAATAGTAAAATATTATATCACATTATAGATAGTAACATATGCAATATTAGTAGCCTGAATTTATTTGGTTGTAGACTTAGCTTTGATTAATCATACTTACATAAAACTATTTAATTAAAATAAACTACAGCTTTCCAAACTAGATACCCAAACAAGGCCTAAGTCCTTAAGTATTCTTAGATTGGGGTTTCACAATAATCTGATAATGATACGAACTCGACTAAAATCTAATACACCGTTCTTACTCGTTTATTACATACAAAATTTAACAGGTGCGACATGTTTCTTCGACCGCGGCTCTACATGCATCTCCTTCAGCTGCGGCTATGCAAGCCACTACCTTAGCTGCGATTGCGCAGATCGCTCCTGTAGCTCCACAGCCCGCTCAGACTCCCACACAGCCCGCTCCTTCATTAGTCGAGTTTTTGACGACTCAGGGCTGCACCGAGGAGCCGATGCGCCGGATTACGGCGATTATCAGAGGTGGAGGAGCTGGACCGAGCTAGGGTAGCTTTATTTATATTTTTGAGGATGTATATACTTATCTGATACATATTGTATAAATTTTGGGCGATATTGGTGGTTGTTTGCTTGTTCACGATGATTTAGTTTGATATCGTATTCTGTTTGTCTATTTCTTTTATATATTATGCATGAGATGTTGATTATAAATATTTCTGTATTTGGTTATATGATGTATATATTATTGAGCACAGAGCGGGAAAAAAACAGGAAGCCCTTTTTTAAAAAAAAAATCTGATATTTTATCCTAACAGATTAATCCGTAGGGCCATCTGTTGCACCTACGGATTAATCCGTAGGTGCAAAGTTTGCCCCTACACAGTTAGCCATAGGGACAAAATATCAAGATACCTGATATTTTGTCCCTATGGACTCAGTAAAACTTGCCCCTACGAATTTATCCGTAGGGGAATTTATCTGGATCTACGGATGTATCCGTAGGAGCAACTATCTGGCCCTACGGATACATCCATAGGGGCAAGTATTTTATTTTATAAACCAATAAATTAAAATATTTATCAACCCCTACGGAGTAATCCGTAGGGATAAATGTCCCTACGGATTACGGCGTAGGGGCAATTATTACTCCGTAGGGGCATGTTCAGGGCGAAGACTTGCACATGCGGTCTTTGCACCTACGGGTTTTTTTTGCCCCTACGGATATATCCGTAAGGGCGGTGCTTTGCACATACGGATTAATCCGTAGGGGCAACCCCTTATTGTAGTAGTGCCGCTGCGAGTAAGAGCTACTCCTGTGAGAGTTTTCCACTTTACAATTAGTTGATCCAGTAGGTGTCTGAGAAAGGTGTTAACAGGATTATGCCCCTGCGGAAACGAGTTTATTTAATTAGTTCCATGCGAAAGCATGGGGAGACTCCCTCAGAATACCATTACCTACATGGCTGACCAATTGGCGAACTTATAGGGTGTAATTAATCCTGGCAAATCTTACCTTATACGGTTTGAAGGAAGATTTGATAAAAACAGTGGGAGCCATCCTAATTAGATAAAATAATAGCCAATCTAATCTTGCAAGAGCGCCCGCTAAAGTGTTTTCTTCTCTCTCTCCAGATAGCGACCATGTCACGCCTTAATCAAGATAATAATATAGATGTATTGATCGAACCCGCTTATTATACTGAGCTGGGGAACGTTGGTTCCACTCTATCTTATGACTGTCATAAGTCTGAGCAAGGGATAGGGGAATACACGGATTCCTATGCAACCCGAACGAAGAAAGAGCATCCCGGTGCATCTTCTTCGGGTGTGTTTGTTATTGAGAACTGTTTCCCGGTCTGCTCTACGTCCTGGGTATTAGATACCGGATCATGATCCCATATTTGTAATCAGTTACAAGGGTTAAGAAGAAGTAGAGAACTGGAAAAGAGTGATATGTCCCTCAGAGTTGGGAACGGAGCAATTGTTGCTGTCGAAGCTGTCGACGAATATCACCTAGTATTACCAAATGGTAATACATTGATTTTGAACGACTGTTATTACGCACCATCGATGATGTGCACTATAATATCTGTTTCTTTATTAGATAAATAAGGATATAATTTTGCATTAAAGAAAAATGTTATGAACATTTTCCTGAATCAAGTGTTGATTAGGTTTGGTACGTTATGTAATGGTATATACGTTCTAAATCAAAATACAGTTCTTAATATACAAAACACACACAAGAGGAAAAGTTCAGAAACGAACGAAGTCTTCTTGTGGCATTGTAGACTTGGTCATATCAATGCAACAAGACTAGCTAAGTTGCATAAAGATGGATATTTGAATCCGTTTGAATTTACATCTTATGAAACTTTCCAGTCATGTCTCAAAGGCAAGATGACCAAAACTCTGTTTACTGGACATGGAGAAAGAGCTACTGAACTCTTGGGACTGATACATAGTGATGTATGCGGCCCTATGTCTACACATGCTAGGAATGGTTCCTCGTACTTCGTTACATTCACCGATGATCTCTTAAGATTCGGACATGTGTTCCTGTTGAAATACAAATCTGAAGCTTTTGAGAAATTCAAGAAATATAAGAACGAAGTAGAGAACCAGACGGGTAAAAGTATTAAAATCCTTCGATCTGATCGAGGAGGAGAATACTTAAGCATGGAATTCTGAGATTATCTAAAAGAGAATGGGATTCTCTTTCAGCTTACTCCTCCGTATACACCACAGCATAATGGAGTTTTGGAGCGGAGGAATCGCACCCTATTAGATATGGTGCGCTCTATGATGAGTATTGCTGAGTTGCCTATTTCCTTTTGGGTTATGCACTTGAGACAGCTGCATATCTATTGAATAGGATTCTGACCAAATCCGTGCCTACCACTCCATATGAGATATGGTATAGGAAGAGACCATCTCTTAAACGAGTTAAGATATGGGGTTGTCTGGCCTATGTTAAAAAGCAAAATCCGGACAAGCTCGAGGCAATGTCTGTTCTGTGCATGTTTGTGGGATATCCAAAGAATTCATATGGATATATCTTTTACCACACTGAGGAACAAAAAGTGTTTGTTGCTCAATATGCCACCTTTTTAGAAAAGGAATTTCTTGTGAAAGAAATTAGTGGTAATGAGGTAGAACTGGAAGAAGTTCCAGCTACACAAACTACAACTGATGATTTGGTAGAACCGGAGGATTCGATAGTCCCCGACGAACCTCAGCCACTCCGCAGATCTAGTAGGGTTCCTCATCCACCTGAGAGAAACTACGGTTTCATAAACGGTAGGAGCGAGGATTGCATCATGGAAGATGATGACCTAACTAGTTTCGAGCAGGCCATCACAAGTGGGGACTCTATGAAATGGCTGGATGCTATGCGATCTGAGATGGAATCCATATACACCAACAAAGTAGGGACTTTGGAAGTTGCTCCTGAAGGGGTAAAACCCATTGGGAGCAAATAGATCTTTAAGAAGAAACTTGGTGTAGATGGAAAGGTTGAGACCTTCAAAGTTAGACTTGTAGCAAAAGGTTTTCTTCAACGATCAGGTGTCGATTATGATGAAACCTTTTCTCCAGTGGCTATTCTTAAGTCCATCAAGATACTACTTGCCATTGCTGCATACCATGACTATGAAATCCGGCAGATGGACGTCAAGGCCGCTTTTCTAAATGGTGATTAGAAGAGAGCATGTACATGACACAGCCAGAGGGCTTCGTAGATAATAGGAGTAGCGGAAAGGTGTGCAAGCTGCTTAAATCAATCTACGGATTAAAGTAGGCATTGCAGAGTTGGAACATCTGTTTTGATGTGGCAGTCAAAGAGTTTGACTTCATCAAAAACGTAGATGAACCTTGTATATATAAAAAGGTTGTAGAGAGTAAGGTTGTCTTCCTCATATTGTACTTGAATGATATACTCTTGATAGGAAATGATGTTCCTATGCTGCACTCGGTCAAACTCTTCCTATCACAGAAGTTCCCCATGAAAGATCTGGGTGATGCCTTTTACATCCTGGGGATTAAGATCTATAGGGATAGATCTAAAAGGATATTGGGATTGTCCCAATCCAGGTACATTGACACCATACTAAAGAGGTTTAGTATGGAAGAATCTAATCATGGTAATTTACACGCTTGTTCAGGAATCACTCTCCCCAAAGAGATGTCTCCCAAGAGTGATTTGGAGAGGGCTCACATGACCGTGATACCCTATGCTTATGCAGTTGATTCTATCATGTACGCGATATTATATACCAGACTGGATTTAGCTGACGCACTTAGTGCGGTAAGTAGGTATCAATCAGACCCAGGGGAGAAGCACTGGACAGCTGTGAAGAACATTCTTAAGTACTTGAGGAGGACTAAAGAAATGTTCTTGGTGTATGGTAACGGAGAACTCCAGGTGGAGTCCTTTACCGATTCGAGCTTCCAGAGTGATAAGGACGACAGCAAGTCGATCTTGGGTTTTGTCTTCACCCTCAATAGAGAGGCGGTATGTTGGAAGAGTTTCAAGCAAGATACCATAGCAGACTCGACGATGGAGGCTGAATACATCGTTGCTAACGATGCTGCCAAAGAGGCTGTCTGGATGAAGAAGTTCATTACTGAACTTGGTATAGTTCTATTCATTGACAATCCAATACCCTTGTATTGTGATAACAATGGAGCTGTGGCTTTGGCCAAGGAACCTCGGTCCCATCAGCGATCCAGACATATTTTGAGGCGGTATCACCTGATCCAGGGGATAGTTGATAGTCGGGAGATCGAGGTCAGGAGAGTTGACACGAAGAATAATACAGCGGATCCACCCACGAAGGCCCTCCCTCAGACGCAGTTTGAAAGACTTTTTGGGATGCTGGGTATGAGATACTACAACAACTGGCCTTAGTGAAAGTGGGAGATTGTTAGGAATATGTATTCCCTAGAGGCTATTATTGTATGATATAGTTGATGCTTAGACATATATATAGAGGACATTCTTGCTCGACATGATAGTATGCTATCTGGTTACTTTTTATCTCAACATGTACGCTTGTATTATTATACTGTCTTTCCGTTACATGTTGATAAAGCCCTTAGGATATTGGCTTGACTACAAGGACTATGATGCAGATCATACTAGTGGGGCTTGTGTAGACCACAAGTATATTCATTAACAGCTCCTAGTAAAGAGAATATCGAGACATGGCATCGATATTCCAGAGTAGTCTAGTGTGTACGTTTCTTGACCCTGTATGGGGCGATGTTTGATCCCACAACCATTGGTGTTTGACATCAAAGATTGTACATAGGTGCTCATTAGAGAATGGGTACACCGAACAGGACTCGCCGAGAACTCCTAAATGGTACCATACCTATAGTCAGATAGCAGTTCTCTGGTGACACTTGTACATGTTAGTCTGAAGACCCGAGATCATCATAGTGTCTTGTATGGTTCCCACTGTACTTTGATTTCCTCCCGACCACGGCTCAAAGGAGTCATGTAAACAGGTGGATTTTGGGTACAGTCCCGAGCCACATGGAGGCAGTGAGCGATAGGAGGGGTTTCGTCTCTCCCGGTATTGGGAGTTGATGTTGCGCTATGCTCGATTGGCTATAACAGCAAGTCTTTGCCCAGGGCTGATGAGATTTACTGGTAAGTGTTATCAGTAGTTTCTCGAAAGGTTATAGGCCATACATCGGCATGCCTTATCAAGTTTCTGGGGTCTGACGATTCCACCCATAGACTCGATATGCGACATATCAGACAAAGAGACAGGACGGTATAGTAATTGTTGCTTATAGGCTTTGCAGGAGTTTGGACAAGTTTGCTTGTTGATCTTCTATTCGTTCAATACATGGATAGCCGTTATGTCCAGCTAGTACCGCTGACAGCATATGGGTATCTGATGTGATCATTACCTACTGCTGGTGTATTAACGAGTCTTTAGAGTCCCACACAGAGATTTCCTAGCTCAAGCGAAACGAATTAGGGCACATATGGTGATATGTGCGGGGGTTTGATTAAATACGAGTATGTGATATTATATTCTAATCTCGCGATATTTGATATCGGTTAGCTTATATGTGATATAACCTGTAACATTTCAAAAAAATAAAATATTATTTTTGGGAATTTTTATAATTTAATAATAAAATATTGAATATTTTAATAAGGCGGTATAATTAAATACCGATAAATTGGGAAAATTTTTGGACAATTATGGAAATTTCTAAAAAGATGGTGTTTTATGGAATTATGCAATTTTTAAGCTTTTATGATTAATTATACGCTAATTTAGTGCTAATCGCGATTAAAAAAAATCGCTAATCGCGCTTTAAGCGTATTTTATGCAAACATGCATCATATATTTTTATTAACACTTGTTGCATTTTACTACATGTTTTGGGTGCATGGCTTTTTTTTTGGGTTACTATTGATGAGAGAAGGAAATTAGAAAAGAAAAGAAAAGAGTATAATATATAGGTATGGGTGAGAGAGAGAAAGGGAGGGTTTACCTTTGACTTGGTCTTGAGCCATCCCCCATCATTTGTTTTCACTCATTTCTCTCCTCTCCCTCTTCCCTAGCTGCTGCCCCTCTCTCCTCCTCCACAACCCCCCCAAAACACCATGAAAAACAACTCAAAACCCAAGTCCCACTTCATTAAAAAGATGCATGAGCTCACTAGCTATCCCATGGACCAAGAAAAATCAAATTTTGGACACTTAGGGCAACTCAAGAATTTTCTTGAGTTGCCAAATGAGGTATTTTCTGAACCTTTAGCTAAGTATTTCCATTACTTTTACCCCCATGTTAGTTTAGAACCGATATTGTGTGGTTTGGGTGAACTTTGAAAATTCTAGTTTGGGTTAATGGAAATTGAGAGTTGTGATGTGAAATTGAGCTCAGTAGAGGCCTCTCAAACCCCCTAGTGCTAGAATTCAGACCTAAACCAGAGACTAGAACCCTGGATTACGGATTTAGAAAACCCGATATCGGAAAATTGTGGATTCTGTGGATGTAAAATGAAATCTACTAACACTCGAGCTACCTGAAAATTATTTTGCAAGGACAATGATACATGCAGGTGATTTGGAACATACCCTAAAAACCCTAGCCCCTACCCCTCAACCCAGGCTGCCAATTAATTCCTTCTAGCCGTAATTTGCGGCCAGACCAGTGAGGATGTGACTCGTGTTGGTTCTGTAGCTTTATCTCATGTAAACAAGACCCTTGGTATATGCAAAATTGACCAATTTGACCTAGGGTGAAATCTGGGACCATTTTCATTAGTTGCTGTTTTGATTCGGATTTCGTTTTTCGTATTTTGAATTCTGGATTCTCGTATTTGTGTTTTACCTCGATCACTTGACGTTCGTACGGCAATATCGAGGGTTGTTTGATGATTTTGAAGGCGTGGTCCGTAGGTTCTAACCTATAGGCCTTAGCGTGCCGTTTTGGTTTCCGATGTGATTTTAATATGTATTTGCGATACGTTGATGTGTAGGTACCCCCGCGAAGACTTCGGGACGACAAGCAAGCACATGGCGACGTCGGCAACGGAAGGTGAAGAGCAAGGTGAATAGATTATATCTATGGGGGAAGTCGGGTGGATGGCGTATAGCACCCCCGCAGTTCGATGATTAGTATACTATGTATATACTATATATTTATGTGTATATGATAGCGTTAGGTGTGACGTGGATATTTGAGATGAGATTATGTGTACTATGGTTAGATTAGTGTTTAGAAGTAAACTAGTATAGTTCCTAGTTGCGAACCCTAGAATAGGTTTACACCCACACGCTCACACATGCTTATTGGTTATACTTATACCTGGATGATGAAGATAGTGGACGATATTTAGAGATGAGTCGATGAGATTGGGCATAGTGCAATGAGATCGGCGATATGATGTGGTTCGTATTTGGGATGCAACATGAGACTTTAGCGGGCTTTTGGACGTGTGTTTTACACACGCATTTATATTTACATAGGTGGTATCGATTTGTACTAGACTTAGATCAGTACCCCAGATCATGTGATATGATGATAGTGAGATGAATGTGATATTGACCTGTACACAGCTTTTGGGATGCCGTACGATGATTTACCATACGAGCTTTATATTGATGATAGATCCGCACTCACGACTCGAGGATGTCATATGATATTGTATCGTACGCGGTACCTTGAGGCGGGATCGCCGACTATTATATTATATATATATATCGACTCAGATTTAGGTGGTTTCCATACCCCTCCCGATTAGCTTGTTAGTTAGATCTGTAGTTTGCTTAGTAGATGTTAGGCTAGACCGATGTCATACCTATTTCAAAAGTAACGAATCGGGAATATTTTTAAAGACAGGCAAAGGGATTCTACGGATATTTTCAAAAGACGTATTTTTTCTTAAAAGCACCGTAGCCCTTATTTTCCTAAAAACCCCGATTCGTCTTCTTTCAAATGGCAAAACAGTATGACATAGATTCATTGATGTAGATACTGCACTGTTGTATTTATTATTCATTTGCCGCATATTCTTGCTTTTCGCATCGCATTGCATGTTTAAATATGTTTATTGTCATATCAAAACCATGCTGTTAGGACACCAGCACCATTATCGATGATGCATATGTTTCACGTACACCTGCTTGCCGGCTCACACACTTCATCATCGATAATTGCCATGCCACTACACTGTAAGACTGTTGCATTCAGGATATGATCCCTTGCATGGCATGCTTGTGTACATACATACTGTACACTCATACTTGTGTACATACATACTGTACACTCATACTTATGAACATACCTACTGTACACTCATACTTGTGCACATACCTACTGTACACTCATACTTGTGTACATACATACTGTACACTCATACTTGTGCACATACCTACTGTACACTCATACTTGCGTACATACATATTGTACACCCATACGTGCACTCATACGTATTTGCACATACATAGATGATTCTGGCTTGATTTGGGGATTTGGGAACCGCAAGACATATTTTAAAACTGTATTCATTTTAAAAGAGCGGTTTCCCTCAATATGTGCATATTACTATTCCATGTTGCGTGATATACCAATATGCTTACATTTCTTTTATATGTCGCATACATCATACCTTATGATTATACGCATTGAGATATGTTATTTCCATGATATTTCTGGATTTAAGAACCGTGAGTATTTCAAAAGAGAGTATGTATTGTTTTAAAAACCCGGTTACCTTGATATGATATTTCAGTGCGTCCACCATGTGTTTTCTCGGTTCTGAGAGTGTATGTGAAACCCGATTCGAGGAGCGGTAAGCACCTTCTGCGGGTACATGGTGGACCCGGTGAGGTACCCCGGGGCATGAAGACTCGTATATATTGGACGGTGAGCCTGGCAGGGGAGTACTACCTACCGGTGATTGTATTTGAGCTCGGCGGATATTTGGGGTATACCGACCGGAGTTGAGAGATGATATGGGCCGATCCGGACTGATGGAACCCTATATATATGAGGATTTATGTGCCGATACTAGGCACAGGTTTCATGATGTTTTCGAGTGTCGATGCTTGACACTTAGGTTCCATGATTTTGATATGTCGCGAGCGACACATATTGATTTACATCCTCATATTTCCATGCATATGCTTTATGATATTTACATGCATGCTGCTTATTGTCATTGGGTGACACGTGGACGATTTCCACATACTTATAGTTGACATTGATGATATTGATCATATAGTTGGATGATATCCACATACTCATAGACTTCCTGATATAGTTGACATTTATTTCATTGATCATACCTCACATTTATGATATGTTGCTACCTGAGGCACTGGCACGAGCACTTGGTACTGCACTTATGTATAGATGTTTACCTTTGCCACCTTCTCATGCTTCAGACTTATTCATTTGAGGTTTATATATATCTGATCATATTGACCTAAGATTGTGTCATACATACGATTTCTGCTCTGTGATATTTTCTATTCACGAGTTGGCAACTCACTCCCGTTGTGCCATAGTTCTTGCAGGTTTTGCCGTACAGGTTTCATGGCGGCTTTTCTGACACACTGCTTCCTTTCTGGGTGATTGCATTGGTAGGTGGGTTCACTCGCATCGTGACCACCCTTGTATTTATTTTATTCAGTTGTATCTAGTAATTCCATCAACCAAACTTGTATATTGTTCAGACTTAGAGAACCAGTTGTGTATTATTTCGACCTTAGAGTCGCGCGTTGTAGTATTATAGTTTTCATGCTGATTTTGAGTTTTCCTTTGAGTTTTGATCCTCGCCCTTTGGCGTTGTATATTATACTTCTTGTGTGGTTGTGACCGTCGATTGATGAAGAGCTAGCTCCCGCTTGGGGATGCCTTTTATTATTGTATATATATTATTCATGTTGTACCCCGTTTGGGGCCAGTATTTACAAAGGAAACTCTGCCAAAATTTTCAGAAAAGACTAGAGATTTTAAAATGCATATTCGTCTTACTTATTTAAAAACCTTGTTTTTTTAAAACATGTTTTCTTTACCTCTTAAAAACTAGTTTTCTTATTTACTCCTTAAAATGGTTTTAGATTTCTAGGCTTTTGGCTTACTTGGATTAGATGGGGTCCTATAGACTTCATATGATTCAAGGGCCAGTCACGTGCTATTTCGGATCGTGACAAAGTTGGTATCAGAGCGCTAGGTTAACCTTGGTTCGAGTCTAAGTTTGACTATGCGGAGCCTAGAGCGTTTATATATATACGAAACTTAGGCTTGACCTTACGGAACTTAGACTTAGTCGAGGGGGTATTGTACCCGAACTTTCGTCGCGTAGGATGATCCTTGGTTGATGGAGTTGGTAGCTTGAGTAGAGTGACGTACCGTACGTATGTTCCGCGGCATACTTACGATACGCTACTCCGCTTAAGAAACCTTAGGATGTACATTTCCTTGCACGGTATTATATTCATTCCTATGATCTATCCTCATCGATATTGGTTATGATTTTGCTGCCATGATTACACGAGCAGAGAGAGCTACGGCTAGAGTTGCGTCAGCATGAGCTCGTCACAGACGAAGACTAACCAGGGCGTGATTCCAGGGACGTACGATTGCATAGAAAGGCGTCGTTTTATTGTGTTTTCGCACCATGAGCATTTGACAGATCGCTTTTACGAGATTTCTCGGACTTGCAGATCAGCACCAGAGGATTAGGCTACTGCTAGAGGCCAGCCAAAATGTGATGACCACTGATATATCGCTTATTCATGATGATTGAGACGCTGTTCAGCGTACAGACGAATGAGCCAGTTGTTGTTGCAAATAACGAGATATCGCCCAGATGATGGAGCTACTGCAGCTTGAGTATATACTTAGAGATATGATGGAAGGTCGCTAGTCACCCAAGGATGAAAGACTAGGACATGTGGTTCGTTCTCTTACCCCGATGCGAGGTCATCAGATTGATTGATTTCAGCTAGAGACGACTTCACGCAGATTCGTTGAGAGTCGATAGAGACGATCGAATGTCAAGAACCCATTTCCAAGTTTAAAGTATTCGGAAGACAATGCAAGTAATTCTATGGACCCTCTAGAAGAATGAAACCCTAACTCGACGTAATGACCATGGAACGCCTCCGAACCTTAGGGTTTGCGGTAGTTTAGCGGTGCCATTTATGAGGCTTGGGTTTTCCCTTCTACGGTTGGTCCATAGTTGCTGTAGCATGTACTGGAATACTATTAAATTGTACTCGAGATGTTGATCTCTTGGGGGATTATAAGGTTTTGACAAATCGATCAGATGGTTCGACATCATTCGGATATCATGTGACGGGATACATTACTTGGGAGACCCCGGATACGAGTATAGCCGTTGGAGCACAGTCTATGCAGCCACGAGAAGACGAGTCCGAATCAGTCGACATTGAAACAGAGTGGAGTAAAGAGTTCGCACGAGAATTTGATGAGATGACGTTCCACTCCGCTGACATCAGAGATGCGATACGCATGCAGAGGCGTTGTATGTGGATATACCTTCCAGAAGGAGTCGCGATGAGTATGCAGCCGTTCCGGAACAAGAAACAGATATAGTAAGGGTGGTGAATTCCGGGCAGTTCGGCAGAAGCGAGATTCGAGAGAGACCTCGACAGGACCCTTCTATAATTCTGTACGAGAAGACTTGGAACCAGGAGCGGTCATATTGCGCACACCCAGCAGGCCAGAGTTCGGCATCGTCGACGAGATAGTTGACCAGGTTCGGATAGAGGACCTCACCCAAATGCGTTGTGATCATCTCATAAAACTACATTTTATTACCACTCATTCGTTATCTATTTTGCTATATTTCGGTACTATTAATCAGTGTCTGCTCAGTTAATACAGTTTATAGGTATTCGTGATACATTACTGAAAACATACCCAAAAAACACGGATACGACGTTTGGGAGCCGACATGCAAGCAGACCAGAAAATCTATCGATGTTATGTGAGCTCTTTTGGAAATAATACATGTGTACACACTTTTTATGTAGAATTGGTCCAACACACAAAGTTGCACTTGGCTAGGGGCAGCCATGATGGGATGAGTTGAGCAAAAAGAGCTTTTTATTGGTGCGATGTGCATTAATTGAGCATTTAATGCTTAAGATCTTGATGTAATTCAAAGTATCTTGTTCCCTCCAAAAATCTGAAGATGTGCCAGGTTAAATTTAACCAAGCAAACAACACCAGAGGGATCTATGAGAGCTGATATGGTCCCACATCAGACCCGACCCCCTATGGCCGGATTATGGCTGGCGGCCACCAGGAAAACTCCGGCGAGGCCGGCCCCCCATGCTCCAGTGGGCCCCATTTTCTTTTTGTCTTTCCCTTGCTGCCTAGTCACCTTATTTTTATTGTTTGTTTAATCTGTTTTGGAACCTATAAATACCAGGGCAGTGGGCAAGATAGAGACTTCTACTTTTTTGTGAGAGAAAAGAATTGTGAGATTGTAATTATTGCTTCTAGTGAGTTTAGTGTGAAATCCTTGTCTTTCTCTGGTCTTGCAACTTCTTTTGAGCTTGCAAGTTTAGATTTTGGCATTTGATTTCATTTGTCTTGTACTTGGAACCGTTTGTAATGAAGCTTCATCTTATATAAAGTATTTCTTGTATATCTTCTCTTCTTCTCTTTTCTTTTTTATTGTCAATTGATTATATGATGTGTGAGTAGTCGTTTTCTAGGCTATGGTGAGGTAGGTTGTGGAATAACTTTACTTCCAACCCCTCTCTTTTGATTCTTGCACTTTACATCTTCTTTTCTTAATATGCAATTTTATTATGTTTTGCTTGATATGGTATATCGTTTTCAATGGTTGCAAATCAACCTAAACGTATATCTTATTCTTTCTTCACATTTCATTATTGCTATATTATGAATGGAAATTGAAATGAATACGGAATTTTGTTAAGTGTCGCATTTCACTAGATAGAATATATAGCACACTTGCATATATCCTATACTTGCCAACCTCACTTAACTAGCTCCGTATGCATTTCATTCTCTTTTTCAAGTTTTTAGTTTCCATCTTACTCAATCTTGATATCGTATTCTATTTCGAAGCATGTTCGGATAGATACGGTATGCTTTTGCAATTCTAATGGAAACTAAGCACTTGAAGCTCGGATCAAAATGGAACGTTGGAGGTAAGTGTCTTATTTCACTAATACCAAACCATTAGCCTAGGTTTTCCTTAACTCCTGTCTTACTTTTAAAAATCTTACATTTTGTGACAAACTCATCATCCAACCTTTGCTTATAACTCAAATTGATGTCATGATACCCACTCCTTGTGGTTCGACCCGTACTTGCTGGCTTGCTTCAACGCACCGTGCACTTGCGGTATTTTAAAACTCGAGTCTCTCATCGTGCACCTTTTTAAACAAACGAAATAGACATATCTTAATTACAACATAACTTAACATATTGCACAAGAACGTGAGAACTCGAACAAGTTTTTGGCGCCGTTGCCGGGGAGTGGCATCATCATTAAGCATTTTGAGTTATCTTTGTAGATAAACTCCAAAACAAAACCAAAACAAAAATTCCTTGTTGCATTGTATATCCTATTCTACATTGTGCTTTGACAACCTGCTATCCTTCTGTGAGAAATTTAAATAATTAAATAAGACCAACAGGACAAATAATTATCTAGGAGAATCCATAACCAATACGAGAACCTAATTCCTAATACCGACCGGTCACATATTGCAAATTTCCGGCGTCGCCGGCCCCTTTGGGGTATTTTTGAACTTTTCTGGTTGTGGTATCTCCAGTGCACTATTTGTACTCTGTTGGTATTGTTTAATTTTTGTAATTTTTATTATGCAGGTAATTGGCCACATATATCGCTTTTCGTACTAAAATCGCCATTTTTGCGACATTTTCAGATTCTAGGAATTTGCGGATAGCGATGGTGCAAGGAAAAGGGTGCGCTCAAAACTAAGGTGATAACGGAACACAGTGCCAAAGATCCGGGTAGATTGACCCGCACAAGCGAACTTTTCGACCCATGCGGATTCAAGTCAACGGGGGTTTCTTAACCCAAAAATCTAACGGTACGTATTCCTTACCTTCTTCTCAAAATCCCGACGCGTCCACTACTCTATCTTTGCAGGATTCTTTGCAAGCATACTGCCAAAAAAAAAAAAACAGAGAACTAACCCGTATATTTTGCAGCGCCGCATTTGAACATTAACTAAAAAATGATTGTTTTATGCTTTGAACAAACTTTTTTCATTGTATTGCGCATTACATACCTTTAATACGGAATTAAGGGCAAGGAACCCCAACAAGATACGGTAAGGGATTTCATCCCCCTTCTCCGTGGCCCACAAACCACAAAGAACAAGCATTTTCACACCCTCATTAAATTTAAAAGAAATTAGACTTTCAGCCCTAAGGACTTCGCGCTCACTAGGGAAAGTTAAGTGTATTTCGAACACCGCCCATCGGTACATTGTTCAAGAAGTGTCTAGGAAAGTATGAAGGCACAACCGCCGAAAGAGAGAAGGTTTTGTAATTAAGGAACCCCGTGAAAGTGAGGGAACACCTCCCTTCCTCTCTGCACTTACCTGGATTCTCGATCAGTCTATCTTGGGCCCGTTTCACGGTACATTGTTACTTCACAAGGCAAGTTTTTTTGAGCAGGTCTAGTTGACCTAGGTGACCCTAGACTGATTAGGTGTGTGCAGTGTGTCTTGATTGTATTCTTTTTACACCTTTTCATTTGTTTTCGGTTGTGAAAATTTTGTTAAACCCACCTTTTCTTCCACTTCTTCAGTCTTTCCTTACCACTTCCGGATAGTGCATGTCAGCTTGGACTAGAGATTCATAATCTCGATTAGTCCGGTTTGTACCTGTGTCTTCCGACTCTTCTACACCTTCTGATTCTTCGGAACCCTCCGAGACCTTCTTTCCTTCTGCCTCATCGGAGCCGTCCAATTCCACACCTTCACTTTCTTCTCCTATACCACCAGCAATGACGGAGTAAACAATCGTTGAGCAACAGGAGGCGGCGTTATAGGACAGATGTTACCCACACCGATCATCCCTTCCTTCATGCATAGTGTTGCCTACCATTGCGGCAAACAACTATGAGATCAAGCCGCAATTCATACCACTACTCCCCAAATTCCACGGACTCGAGTCCGAAGATGCTTACCTGTTGATCAGTGAATTTGAAGGAGTATGTGCGACGATGAAGATTCACGGAGTAGGAGAGGATGTCGTTAAGCTCAAATTCATTCCCTTTGCGTTTAAGGATAATGCGAAAAGTTGGTTAAACAGTTTGCCAGCTAGATCAATCACGACTTGGGATGACTTTGTGAAGGTTTTTCTAAAAAAAATTTACCCTATTCATAAAACCGTGTGAATTCGCAATGAACTCCACAATTTCAAACAAAAAGAGGGTGAAATATTTTGGAAATGCTTAGAGAGGTTTAAAGATATCTTGATTAAGTGTCCCCATCACGGGTTAGAACAGTGGAGGTTATGTCAGATTGTCTATGAAGGGTTAGACTCTTGTTCCCGCATGATGCTAGAATCCATGTGCCAGTGCAAATTCCTGAGCTATGGTGCTAAGGACGCTTGGAACTTTTTAGAGGAACTGGCTGACAAAACCATCCAATGGGAGAGTGTGAGTGAGAAACCATCTGTAACTAGGAGCGGTGCACACATAGTTGACACCTCTATAGCTGCCGAAGCCAAAATCGCCGCTCTTGTACGGCGAATGGAAGCTTTAGAGGGCAAAAATTCACCGCTACCAGTCAATCACATTTCTCCGACTTTGTGCGCTAACTATCAGCATCCTAGCCACATCACGGAAGAATTTCCGTTTCTCGTTGGGTCCCAGGGACCTGAAAACGTTAATGCGCTGTATCAAAACCAGCGTCCCAGGAACGACCCCTTTGCAACAACATACAACCCCGGTTGGAAGAATCATCCCAATTTTGCTTGGAATCAGGCCCCTTTTCAAAACAACAATTCAAACCCACCTTTTCAACAATTTCAAAATTAAAATTTTCAAAACCAAAAATTAGGATATTCAACTAACCAGCCCCAGCAACCCCAACAGCCGAATTAGCACAACCCAACCTTTACACCCCCTGGGTTCGCCCAAGACGACAAAAGGGTGACATCCATCGAAAAAGGGTTGGAAGCTTTGATTAAAACTTCTGCGCAGGCTTCATCTAGTCTGGCTACCTTTATGCAAACATCCGGTCAATTGCATAGTGCTAACACTCAAGCGATAGCTAGATTAGAAATCTAAATCTGTCAGCTCAGCAGTAAATGAACGTGAGAAGGGAACATTTCCCTCTCAACCCGTGATGTACCCAAGAGAGCTGAGAAACAACAACGCTCATGTTGTTCAGACAAACAATATTGAGAATGCAAACGCCATCACCATCCTTAGATCAGGACGAACGTTTGACAACAAGGTTGTCAACCCTAGCGACTCATCCAAGCGTGTGGTTGCCAGTTTACCAGTACGTAGTTCATCTTCTGCCCCTCATTGCGATCCATCGTCATCTTCATCACCTTCTTCTTCTTCTCCTGCTTCTTCTTCGTCGTCTGCCGCACATCCTTCAAAGCAACTTAAGAATTCGCCACACGACCACACTAATGATCCAGCAAGAACATTCCCGTCTTCTGCACCTATTTCATCTGCAGCTTCTCCAAACTCAGTATTTGGACCTAAGGCTCCCTATCCTAATAGGTTGAAATCAAAGAAGCCTTCTGCAAACATGGAAAAGGTGTTAGAGGTCTTTAAACGCTGTGAGGTCAACATTCCTTTGTTGGACGTCGTTCAACAAGTTTCGGCATACGCAAAATTTCTGAAGTACTTGTGCACCCAAAAACGATGCACAAACGTCCCCAAAACCATCTTCTTAGCCGCCACTCTGAGCGATGTTTTGTCCAAGTTCATTCTTGTGAAATATAAGGACCCAGGCTATTCTATTATTTCTTGCACCATTGGGGACAAAAAAATTAATCGGGCCTTGTTAGACTTAGGGGCAAGTGTGAATCTCCTCCCCTACTCAGTTTACAAACAACTGGGATTCGGAGAACTCAAGCTGACCAGAGTGACTCTGCAACTGGCAGATCGTTCGACAAAAGTACCGAGGGGCGAAATTGATGATGTTCTAATCAAGGTCGGGGAATTCATATTCCCCGTAGACTTCATTGTGTTGGAGACAGAGCCCGTCACCAATCCCAGCGGTCAAATTCCAGTCATACTGGGACGGCCTTTCCTAGCCACATCCAACGCATTGATAAACTGTCGTAATGGGTCCATGAAACTTTCTTTTGTGAACATGATAGTGGACCTCAACATTTTCACGCTAGGAAACCAGGCGAGTGAGAAACACGATGATACTTTTAAAGTTAACGCTGTATACGATATGTCTGAGGAGGGGACATTTGACTTCAAAAATGAGTGTCTGGACGAGACTTTTGAAGAACTGTTTTCTGAGGATTTAGCTTTTCCTTTAAAAGCTAAATCCTGAATAGGTGTCCTACGCACATTGGGGGCCCCAATTTGAACCTCTCCGCAATGAACCAGCCCCTGAAGTGCGACCATCTGTGGAGGAGCCACCAAAACTTGACCTCAAAGTTCTTCCTGACTACCTCAAGTATGCGTACTTGGGAAATAATGAAACGCTTACAGTAATAATTGCAACCGACCTTGCGCCTGAGCAAGAGTCGGCCCTCATGGATGTTCTAAGAAAGAACATGGAAGCGATTGGGTGATCAATTGCTGATATCAAAGGAATCAGCCCTACTATCAGCCAGCACAGAATCCATATGACTGATGATTCCAAACCCTTCAACGATCCTCAACGCTGGCTCAACCCGGTAATGAAAGAAGTGGTAAGGAATGAAATGCTAAAGTGTCTGGACAATGGGATCATCTATCCCATATCTGATAGCAAATGGGTAAGCCCCATTCATGTGGTACCAAAGAAATCAGGACAAACAGTCATCACGAATGAAGCAAATGAGCTAATCCCAACCCGCACACAAACGGGATGGAGAGTCTGTATCGATTAGAGAAAGCTCAACGCAGCAACTCGCAAGGATCATTTCCCGCTGCCCTTCATTGATCAAATGCTTGAACGCTTAGCTGGACATGCCTACTATTGTTTTTTAGATGGGTATTCCGGCTACAATCAAATCCCGATTGATCCAGAGGATCAAGACAAAACAACCTTCACTTGTCCTTTTGGTACCTTCGCCTACCGCCGCATGCCCTTTGGGCTATGCAATGCACCCGCAACATTTCAGCGGTGCATGATAAGCATCTTCTCTGATATAGTAGAGCGATTTTTAGAGGTGTTCATGGATGATTTCTCCGTCTATGGAGATTCATTTTCTGAGTGTTTGAGGCATCTGGAGCTAGTAATGCTACGATGTAAAGAAAAACACCTCACACTCAACTGGGAGAAGTGTCATTTTATGGTCAAACACGGCATTGTGTTAGGACATATCATTTCTGAAGAAGGAATTGAAGTCGATAGGGAAAAAATCGACGTTATCTCAAGCCTCCCACCTCCACGGACTGTCCGTGACATCAGGGCATTCTTAGGCCACGCCGGGTTTTACAGGCGTTTCATCAAGGATTTTAGCAAACTGGCTAGACCCTTGACTTCTTTGCTGGCCAAAGAAACACCCATTGATTTCAGCTCTGAGTGCCTTCACGCGTTCAAGCTTCTAAAGTCGGAACTCACTTCTGCTCCGATTTTAAGCGCACCAGACTGGAGCAAACCTTTTGAACTAATGTGCGACGTGTAGGGTTCCTAGGCACTGCCACAAGGGTCTACGGGGCATCAACCATGCTCGATTTAAAAATTAGCCGTGCCGAACAACCCAAAACCGGATCTTTAAACTAAGGTTTAGGTGAAAAAAAGCAAGTTAAACTCTTTAACACTAAGTGAGAGGGATTACAACCTTTGTAGATCCGGTCCTTCACTTCTTAAGCTCCGTGTTGAATCCCTTCACTGCGATCATCGTGTTCCGGACTCTCGAGAGGTTCCACGAAGAGAAAGATGCAGTCTTGCTTTCGATCTTCGATACAAAGATGATCTACCTTGAAGTTTCGTTAACACAAGCTAACACTCATAATATGAAGTGAACACTCTCATCTAAAGGGCAAGGAGGGATGAGAATGATGAAGTAGGATTTTTGCTCTCTTTTATTATCTTTTTCTCACATATTTTCATCACATGGGAAAAAGCTAGAAAGCTTTTTCCATGGAAGAAGAAGAAGAATAGTAGTCCATTCCATTTGTGATGAATAATGAAAGGATTAATATGATGAATAATGCAATCATGGTTGACTAAACCATTGTAGAGAATTAACCAAGGGCTGGGGTTTGGGTTGGGTTAAGTATGAGTCATAGATAAATATCAACACAAATATCTTTATCATGACAAAAAGAAACCTTCTAGAATCTACTAGAAGTCTTAACCCTAATCCAAACCCTAATCATGTTTAAACTCCACTAAACATGTTGCATTAGTTATCATATCATGTTACAATATTATATATCACATATATAATATTTATCGTAACAAAATAAAATAATACAATTAACATATATCGCATATATATCAATATATTACCCGAGTGAGAAAAAGAATCTTTTAGTGAGCTAATATTAGTTAATGTAATTTAATATATCATATATATTATTATACATTAAATTATCGAATCAACACTTGATCCGACAATCCGGCTATATCGCATATAACCGACTAATATTTATCCGTACCGATTCATCGAATCAACACTTGATCCGATGACCCGGCTGATATCAAATATCGCGAGAATAGAATACGGTATCACATACCGCATTATCCTCGGTCCCGCACATATCACATATGCGCTCCTACTCCATTTTTTCCTGAGTCAAGAAACCTCTGTGTAGGACTCTAAAGAATCGTCAATACGCCGGCAGTAGGTGATGATCATATCAAACACCCACAAGCTGCAAGCGGTCAGCTAAACGTAACAGCCACCCAGGTATTGAGCGCTCAGAAGATCAACAAGCAAGCCTGTAACTTCTCCTGTGAATCCAATTAGTAACACTCCCGTACAGTCCGGTCTCGTCGTCTGATATGTCGCATATCTCGCCTAGGGGTGGTAAACGTCAGACCCCAATAGCTCGATAAGTCGTGTCGATATGAGGTCTATAACAGTTCGAGAAACTACTGATAACACTTACCAGTAAATCTCAGCAACCCTGGCCAGGGATTTCCGGTTATAGCCAATCGAACACAGCGCAACATCAACTTCCTATACCGGGAGAGACGAATCCCCTCCTATCGCTCATTGCCTCCATGTGATTCGGAACTGTACCCAAAAGCCACCTTTTTGCACGCCCTCTTGGATGTGGTATGATGGAAATCAAAGCACAGTAGGAATTACACAAGACTCTATGACGATCTCGGGTCAACAGACTACTCTGTACCAGTGTCACCGGAGAACTGCCATCTGACGTGAGGTATAATACCATTTGGGAGTTCTCGGCGAGTCCGTCCAGTGTACCCAGTCTCTACTGAGCACCCGTACACCATCCTTGATGTCAAACACCAATGGATATGGGATAATCCATCGCCCATCATATGGGTCAAGATGCGTATACGCTAGTCTACTCTGGTGTATCGATGCCCTGTCTCGATACACCCTCGACTAGGAAAAGTTATAGGATGTACTCGTCGACTACCATGGCCTCACTAGTATGATCTCATCATAGTCCCGGTAGTCGAGTACATATCCTAAGGGCTTTATCAACATGTAATATAGAGACAATCAGAGTACATGTTAAGATAAAGTACAACCAGATAGCATACTATCATGTCGAGCAAGAAAGTCCTCCCTATATATGTCCAAGCATCCATTACAATATACATCGTATATATAGTAATGGCCTCTAGGGCATACATATAACTAACAATCTCCCACTTGCACTAGAGCCATCTGTTGTGGTATCACATACCCAACAATTAGCTGTGGTCGAAGTATCTCATACTCAACCATCCTATAAAAGTCTCTACTGGGAAAAAGGACTTTGTGAGTGGATCCGCGCTGTTGTCCTCTGTGTCTATTCTCCTAACCTCGATCTCCTTAGAGATCAACCATCTCCATGATCAGGTGATACTGTCTAAGAATTATATCTGGATTTCTGATGGGACGGTAGTTCCTTGGCTAAAACCACAACTCCATTGTTACACAATGGTAGGAACAAAGTTCATCTCATGAACTTATATATATCCAGACTGCCTCTTTGGTAGCATCCTTGGTAACGATGTATCTTTCCTTTAATCGTCTAGTAAGTCACGGTATTTAGCTTGGAACTCTTCCAACATACCGTCCCTCCACTGAAGGTAAAGACAATGCCTGCGACTGACATTCAGTCGTCCTTATCATCCTGGAACCTTTCCAGTGATTCTCCCCAGGATCGATTGATACCATCTCACTACCACTAGTGAGTATCCTAACATCCAATTAGATCTATCTCATAGATCCAAAATCCAGGATTCAGGAGGTATCACTATGATCCTATATGGAGAATCCTTGTGATAAGCGGAGATTGACCGAGCGTAGCATAGGAAACTCCTTCCCTATCAAGAGTATGCCATCCACGTACTCTACGAGGATCATCACCATACTCTCTACTACCTTTTTGTATATACAAGGTTCATCTACCATTTTGATGAAGTCAAACTCTTTGACTACTACATCAAAACAGATGTTCCAACTCCGCGATGCCTGCTTTATCCTATAAAGCATCTTACACACGTTTCCGCTGCTCCCATTGTCTACGAAGCCCTCTGGCTGTGTACTTATAGACGCTCTCTTCTAAAATATCATTTAGAAAAGCTGTCATGACACCCAACCACCAGATATCGTAGTCATGGTATGCAGCCGTGGCAAGTAGGATCTGGATGAACTTAAGCATAGCTTTGAAAGTCTCAACTTTTCCATGTACACCAAGTAATCTTCTCAAGATATACTTGCTCCTGATGGGGATTTAACCCTTCAGATAAAGCAACCAAAGTCCATACTTTGTTGGTGTATAAGGATTCCATCTCAGATCACTAAGCATCCAGCCATTCTTACAGAGTCCCACTCCTGATGGCCAGCTCGAAATTAGTTGGGTCATCATCTCATGATGCAACCTTCGCTCCCACTGTCATAGAGAAACCGAAGTATCTCTCAGGTGGGTGAGGAACCTTACTAGATTGGCGGAGAGGCTGAGGTTCGTTGGTTACTATTGAATCCTTCGGTTCTACCAAATCATTTGCTGTAGTTTGTATAGCTGGAATTCTTTCCAGTTCTACCTCATGACCACTAATTTTTTTACAAGAAATTCCCTTTCACAAAGGAGGCATGTTGAGAAATAAAACACTTTTGTTTTTTTGGTTTGATAGAAGATATTCACTTGCGAATGCTTGGGATATCCAACAAACTTCCACAGATCTGACTTTACCTCGAGCTTGTCCGGATTTTGCTTTTCAGACATAGGCCGGACAACCCCAAATCTTAACATACTTAAGATATGGGCTCTTCCCATTCTATATCACATATGAAATGGTAAGCAACTGATTTGATTTGAACCCTATTCAATAGGTATGCAGCTTCTCAAGTGCATAACTCCCAAAAGGAAATAGGAAACTCCGTAGTACTCATCATAGAGCACACCATATCATATAGGGTGCAATTGCTCCGCCCCGATACACCGAGGTGCTGTGGTGTATTCGGAGGCGTAATGCTGAGAGAGAATCTCATTCTCTTTTAGAATAGTCCAGGAATTCCGTGCTCAAGTATTCTCCTCCTTGATCTCATCAAAGGACATAATACTTATACCTGTTTTTGGTTCTCTACTTCTAACTTATATTCCGTGAATATCTTAAAAGGTTCATACTTGTGTTTCAACGGGAACATATGTCCGAATCTTGAGAGATAAACAGTGAATGTAATGAAGTGTAAAGAACCGGTCTTGGCATGTGTAGACCGGGGACCTATCATACATCATCATGTATCAATCCCAAGAGTTCACTAACTCTTTCTTTGTTTCCAATAAACAGAGCCGTGGTCATCTTATCTTTGTGACATGACCAGCAAGTTTCATAAGATGTAAATTCAAACTAATTTAAATATGCATCTTTATGTAACTTCAGCTAGTCGGGTCGCATTGATATGACCAAGTCTACAATGCCTCAAGAAGGATCCGTTCATTTCTGAACTCTTCCTCTTGTGTGTGTTCTGTATACTAAGAACTGTAGTTTAATTTAGAACGTCAATGCTTTTAGATAACGTGCCTGAACCGATCAACTCTTGATATAGGAAATGTTCAAAACATTATCCAACAATACAAAATTATATCCTTCTTTACCAATAAAGAGACTGATATGATATTGTATATCAGGTTCGGTACCTAATAACATTTGTTCAGAATCAATGTATTCTGGTAATACAGGGTGATAGTGACCAACAGACTTGGGTGCAACACTTGCACCGTTTTCTGTCTCATGAAACTTATCACCCGTTCTCAGTTCTCTACCTATCTATAGCCCATGTAACAGATTACATATGCGGGATCCTGATCCGGTATCTCATACCCAGGACGTAAAGGATACTGAGAAACAGTTCTTTGTAATGAACACACCCGAAGATGATGCATCAACATGCACTTTCTTCATTTGGGCGGCACGGGAAATCTGGTATTCCCCAATTTCCTGCTCTGTCTTATAACAATTATAAGTTGGAGCGGGACCAACGTTCCCCAGCTCAGTATAACAAGCGGGTTCGGTCAAAAATATTCGTATTATTATCTTGATTAAGGCATGATATGGTCGCTACTTGGAGAGAGAGAGAGAAGAAAACACTCAGCGTATGCTCTTGCAAGATTAGATTGGTTATCTAATATATCTAATCAGGATGTCTCCCACTGTTTTAATCAAATCTTCCTTTAAACCCTAAAAGGAAAGACTAGCCGGGATTAATTACACGCTACAAGTTCGCTAATCTTTCAGCCAGGCCGGTGTCGGTACTTTGAGGGAGGTTCCCCATGCTTTCGCACGGACCTAATTAAAGTAAACCCCGTTTTTCCAGCGGCGTAACCCCGTTAACACCTTTCTAGACACCTACTTGATCGGCTAATTGTAATGTGTTAAACTCTCCCAGGAGTAACTCTTACTCGTAGCGGGTATCGGGATCCAACTATCTCATAGAAGGTATGCAATCTCATTGCAAATTTCAACACTTGAAATTCCCAATAATATTTTACCCCTAGCACTTATGACCTTAACTAAGGTTAACATATCATAAGTATTAGTCAAGTTCTACCCGTTATTTCATGATTAATCAGACCCACCCTATATGACCCTTAACTATGTTTGACATAATCACATGAATGTCCTAACTAATCTCATCATATGCTGTGTAGGAAGACATCACTTAGCTATCGTACACTACGCCTCAACTAAAGTCGACATACGCAGCACGAATACTAAGTACTCTACTTCCTAAAATGACGGAGGGCTACGCTAGGTTTTTAAGAAAACCCTTTGCGTAATGAACTTGATATCGTTGTAGGATCGAGTGATTTGAAATGGAGTGTTTTTGAGGCTTTTCTAGTTTTGCTAAAGGGGTCACTCCCGGTGAAAGGATCGTCGGCCCTTTCCTCATCGAATAAGGTGCAGGATATTTCACAAATATCACTATGCATAGCAAGAACTATAGAAGCAATCAAAAGACAGACCGAGTTTGTAGCATCTGCTAGTTTCACTAAAGAGGTCACTCCCGGTGAAGGGATCTCGGCTCTTTCCTTATCGAATAAGGTGCTGGATGTTCTACAAGGAACACCGCTATGCAAAGCAAGAACTAGAGCTACCAGTTTTTAAACAAGTTTCTACAACATCTTTAGGTTTCTTTTTAGTTTCATTAATCTCATTAATGAAGTCCCATTTTGTTATGCTTCACAAGCATCTCATTTGAAACGAAATCTGCAATATAACATATATCTCATATATATAATATAAACATTCGTCTCAGGCAGTAATATGATCTCATCACAGAACATTGCAGCAGAAGAACATATATGAAATATTGGATATACTAGGACGTCCGTGTTTTCAATACGAGCCTGTATAAAACACGGATTCCACGGTCGTGATGAATAGCCAAACCCACATCCATAGACCCCTACGAGAGCGGCAAGCAACACTGCCAATTCTAGGGTTAGGAGACCCAGTCTCGACTCCTCGAGATGGTCTCCCACTGGACCCTAGAACCCGGTTACTTATGCTCCCCGCCTTGGGTCTACCTAATGCGGAAAAGTAAATAATATACAAGGGTGACATCATCCTCAGCCCGGAAGTGCCCCAATAAAAGAATATTACATACAAATGAATTTTACAAGAATGAAAAAGAAAAAATTCTCATCTCACATAAAACCCCCGGCTATTCAAACGCGACGATCCAATACAACATATCACAGCAATACATAATATCTCATATCATCAACGTAAGCAAGTATGCGTATCCCGATTGTCGTTGATGTATAGCAACGAAGCCGGCGATACACCACATACTACGCTTACGGTCACAGAAAAGAAAGTGTAAAACTACAACAGTTGGAATCCGCAACCTCTTTAGACATCGCATGCCTAACCAAATGAATTCCTTAGACATCGCATGCCTAACAATTGTAAACCCCGCATTTTAGTCTCATTATCGAAAACACTTTTCAATATCATGTCGGGCAATTCAACAAGATTCCCGACAACCTGATCGAATGCTCGTCACAAACTTTAGTAGAAGGCCGCACCCCCGATGCTGTCGACGAAGTGCACTAAGTCGGAACACCGCTGCCGCGAGCACCCGAATGGATGCTTTTGGCGATGGGGTTCTCCTATAGTCACTTTTTCGGGGATATAGAGCATGGCTGTCTATTAAGTTTACCCGGCGAGTATCCGCGTACGCTACGTGATTGCGACGGATTTTTGATCACATCAAAATTCCGTGGCAACCGATCAATTTGAGACTGAACTGCTAGATTTACAACATTCAAATTAGTTATCTCATAACTACCTGTGGATTCCAAATATTGTATCACATTCCAGATAAATAGATAATGTTAAACTTTCCGATCGAATAATCAAACACCCAAGATTTCCCCAATATATCTCAACACTTGAAATCAGTTTAAAAACATCCATCACATGCCACAGTACCAATGGTCCAGCCGTAGAAGGGTCAAGCCAACGCCTCACATGTGGCACGCCGTACTGCCCCAAACCCTAAAGTTTTAGAAGCAGCTCGAGACGGTCACATAATCGAGTTAAGGTTTGTTGTCTTCTAGAGGGTCTACCGCGTTACTTGCACGACTTAGAACGTTCTTAAACACGAGAAAAATCCAACTTTTAAAAAATTTTCCGATCGGGGAAAAAGTGAGTTATTGATATCCGTTCGAACTTTTTAACAGTTTCTAAAATTATCCGGAAAAAACTTAAACGAAGTTAAATTGTCCGATCGAATTAACGAGTTCCCAATACAACCCAGAAAACTCAACACTTGAGTAGAATTAAAACTTCCCAGAACAGTGCATAAGAAACCAGGAATGTTACTCTGAAGTGGTGAGCCCCAATATCACTATTCCGCCGCGGAACCGTGGCCACGTGTGTGGTTTGGCCGCGGCTCCGCGGTCACGTGATAAAATCAAAGGTCCATACTTCACAGTAATTCCTATATTTCCCTGCTTAATTTTCTGAGCATTTTTAATTCACAAAAAATCACATTTTGAGAAAATTTCCAGAGAAGGGTTTATATCGGGGTTCTCGGGTTCGATCGGACTTTAAACTTCGTCTAGACTTCGCCTAAAGCTCTAGCTTGGCTCTGATACCACTGTAGGGTTTCTAGGCACTGCCTTAAGGGTCTACGGGGCATCAACCATGCCCGATTTAAAAATTAGCCGTGCCGAACAACCCAAAACGGATCTTTAAACTAGGGTTTAGGTGAAAACAAGCATGTTAAACTCTTTAACACTAAGTGAGAGGGATTACAACCTTTGTAGATCTGGTCCTTCACTTCTTAAGCTCCGTGTTGAAGTCCCTTCGCTGCGATCATCGTGTTCCGGACTCTCGAGAGGTTCCACGGAGAGAAAGATGCAGTCTTGCTTTCGATCTTCGATACAAAGATGATCTACCTTGAAGTTTCGTTAACACAAGCTATCACTCATAATATGAAGTGAACACTCTCATCTAAAGGGCAAGGATGGATGAGAATGATGAAGTAGGATTTTTGCTCTCTTTTATTATCTTTTTCTCACATATTTTCATCACATGGGAAAAAGCTAGAAAGCTTTTTCCATGGAAGAAGAAGAAGAATAGTAGTCCTTTCCATTTGTGATGAATAATGAAAGGATTAATATGATGAATAATGCAACCATGGTTGACTAAACCATTGTAGAGAATTAACCAAGGGTTAGGGTTTGGGTTGGGTTAAGTATGAGTCATAGATAAATATCAACACAAATATCTTTATCATGACAAAAAAGAAACCTTCTAGAATCTACTAGAAGTCTTAACCCTAATCCAAACCCTAATCATGTTTAAACTCCACTAAACATGTTGCATTAGTTAACATATCATGTTACAATATTATATATCACATATATAATATTTATCATAACAAAATAAAATAATACAATTAACATATATCGCATATATATCAATATATTACCCGAGTGAGAAAAAGAATCTTTTAGTGAGCTAATATTAGTTAATGTAATTTAATATATCATATATATTATTATACATTAAATTATCGAATCAACACTTGATCCGACAATCCGGCTATATCTCATATAACCGACTAATATTTATCCGTACCGATTCATCGAATCAACACTTGATCCGATGACCCGGCTGATATCAAATATCGCGAGAATAGAATACGGTATCACATACCGCATTATCCTCGGTCCCGCACATATCACATATGCGCTCCTACTCCGTTTTGCCTGAGTCAAGAAACCTCTGTGTAGGACTCTAAAGAATCGTCAATACGCCGGCAGTAGGTGATGATCATATCAAACACCCACAAGCTGCAAGCGGTCAGCTAAACGTAACAGCCACCCAGGTATTGAGCGCTCAGTAGATCAACAAGCAAGCCTGTAACTTCTCCTGTGAATCTAATCAGCAACACTCCCGTACAGTCCGGTCTTGTCGTCTGATATGTCGCATATCTCGCCTAGGGGTGGTAAACGTCAGACCCCAGTAGCTCGATAAGTCGTGTCGATATGAGGTCTATAACAGTTCGAGAAACTACTGATAACACTTACCAGTAAATATCACCAACCCTGGCAAGGGATTTCCGGTTATAGCAAATCGAACACAGCGCAACATTAACTCCCTATACCGGGAGAGACGAATCCCCTCCTATCGCTCATTACCTCCATGTGATTCAGGGCTGTACCCAAAAGCCACCTTTTTGCACGCCTTCTTAGACGTGGTATGATGGAAATCAAAGCACAGTGGGAATTACACAAGACTTTATGACGATCTCGGGTCAACAGACTACTCTGTACCAGTGTCACCGGAGAACTGCCATTTGACGTGAGGTATAATACCATCTGGGAGTTCTCGGCGAGTCCGTCCAGTGTACCCAGTCTCTACTGAGCACCCGTACACCATCCTTGATGTCAAACACCGATGGATATGGGATCATCCATCGCCCATCATATGGGTCAAAATGCATATACGCTAGTCTACTCTGGTGTATCGATGCCCTGTCTCGATACACCCTCGACTAGGAACAGTTATAGGATGTACTCGTCGACTACCGTGGCCCCACTAGTATGATCTCATCATAATCCCAGTAGTCGAGTACATATCCTAAGGGCTTTATCAACATGTAATATAGAGACAATCAGAGTACATGTTAAGATAAAGTACAACCAGATAGCATACTATCATGTCGAGCAAGAAAGTCCTCCCTATATATGTCCAAGCATCCATTACAATATACATCGTATGTACAGTAATGGCCTCAAGGGCATACATATAACTAACACGACGCTTCTGACTTTGCAATAGGAGCTGTCTTAGGACAGCGATTTGAGAAAAAGCCGCATGTTATTCATTATGCGAGCAGGACGTTAAATGACACACAGCTAAATTACACAACGACTGAAAAAGAACTCCTAGCTGTTGTGTTCGCACTTGAGAAATTCCGTCCCTACTTGATCGGAACCCACGTCACTATTTACACAGATCATTCTGCGCTTAAACACCTCTTTGCAAAAAAAGATGCCAAGGCCAAATTGATACGTTGGATCCTCCTTCTTCAGGAATTTGACTTAACCATCAAAAATAAGAAGGGGACCGACAATGTTATGGCCGATCACCTGTCTCGCATACCAAATGCATCAAATGAGGAAATTCCAATCAATGAGCATTTTCCGGACGAACAGCTTCTCTCCATATCAAGCGACCCATGGTTCGCTGATATCGTGAACTTCCTAGTCACCGGAGAAACACCATCTTTTTGGCCGAATCAGGACAAGTATAAATTTCTCTCCCAGGTCAAATTCTTTTACTAGGATGAACCATACTGTTCAAATACTGTCCTGATCAGATCATTAGACGGTGCATCTCTAACTCTGAGACAAGAAGTGTTTTGTCCTTCTGCCATGACCAAGCCTGCAGGGGCCATTTCGGACCCAGAAAAACGGCCGAAAAGGTTTTGTAGAGCGGCTTTTACTGGCCGACGCTTTTCAAGGATGCTTTTGAATACTGCAAAACCTGCAACCGATGCCAACACATGGGCAAGATTGGAAAACAGAATCAAATGCCCCTACAATCCATTCTGATTGTAGAAATTTTTGATGTCTGGGGCATCGATTTCATGGGGCCATTCCCAAACTCTTTTGGGAATTTGTACATTTTATTGGCTGTGGACTATGTGTCCAAATGGGTGGAGGCCATCCCTTGTCGAACCAACGACAACAAGGTTGTCGTAAAATTTTTAAAAGAAAACATCTTTTCACGGTTTGGTACGCTTCACACCATCATTAGTGATAATGGGATGCATTTTTGCAACCGATCCTTTGAATCACTAATGAAGAAGTATTCCATCAGCCACAAATTGTCAACGCCCTATCATCCTCAAACTTGCGGTCAGGTTGAAGTCTCCAACAGACAAATTAAACAGATTTTAGAAAATACTGTCAGCAATAACCGCAAGGATTGGTCGTTGAAGTTGAGTGACGTGCTCTGGGCATTCCGCACTGCCTTCAAAACGAACCTAGGTATGTCCCCATACCAACTCATCTTTGGAAAGGCGTGTCACTTGCCTGTTGAACTAGAGCACCGTGTGTTCTGGGCGATCAAACAGCTCAATGTCAACCTAGAAAAAGCCGATGAGGCAAGAAGACTTCAACTGAATGAGCTTGACGAGATACGCAATGATGCGTACGAGAATGCCAAACTTTACAAGGACAAAACAAAGGTTTCTCATGACAAGGCGATTCTCCGGAAGACGTTCACCAAGGGGCAAAAGGTTCTGCTCTACGACTCCCGACTTCATTTGTTTTCGGGAAAGTTAAAATCACGCTGGAAAGGTCCTTTTTTTGTATGCACTGTCTTTCCGCACGGTGCTGTTGAGATTGAAGATCAGCAATCTGGCAATATTTTCAAAGTCAATGGCCAACGTCTCAAGCCGTTTTTAGAATTGCCAGCGGAAATTGGGGAGCACATGTTTTTACATGAGCCGCGTTATGTTGATTAAATCCCTTCCCCTACAATTTTGTATGTACAAATTGTTTTTCTTTTTCTTCAAACATTTTTTTGACTCGGGTATATAGCATAACAATGAGGACATTGTCAAATTCAAGTTTGGGGGTATGCTTGGTAAGCGTTCCTCCTTCACAGTCTGTTGTATATTCTGCATGTATATATTCTGCATCTTGTAAAATATATATATGTATATATATATATAAAATAGAAAAAAATTCTCTAAAATATAAAAACTTTGTTGTCAAGTAAGCTAATAGGGTAACTCAAATTGTTTTCCGAAAGTTTGGTTGATACGTTAGAAATAACTAAATCCTAGGCATAGGAATTAAAAACCTTAAAAATAACCTTCCAGCTGTTTAAACTTGGTAAATATACGTCCTTACATTATTTTGGGAAATAGGTAATCTTGAGTTCAGTTCTTTAGTTAAGTCAAGATGAAGGGAAAGTATTGAAGTTTTACTGAAAGATAAGTCTGAAAAATAGTTTCTGTTCTTAAGTCTAAATTTAGAAAGTATATACCCTACAAACTGCACATACATGCATCTTGAAACTTGGGATAGTAGAGGATACCTAGAAATACTCTTGCCGGAAGCCTAGTATGAAAGAAAAACGATATTTAAAGCTAAACACCAAAAGAACATCATTAAAAAATATATCCGGTCTTGAAAAAGAAAAATAAAAAAATAAAAAAAAAGAAGGAAGAAAAATAAATAAAGTCAAGACCTGGAAACTGCTAATTACGCTTTAAGCTTATACATTCGGTAATCGGCCGTTAGTGCCTCAAGAAACATTAATAGTCGCATGAAAGGTGTGTGAGCAATTCCGTCCATCATTTAACGAAAAGAAGTAGTATTAGGCATTAGGGCAAGAGTACTATAGCTTGAATTGAATTCTTGAGTGTAGGAGTGCAAATACACACACACGTAGGGGTATACAATCGATATTTGGATAAAAGATAGAAATGAAGAATAAGACTTATGTTTTCTGTAAAGTTGATAAAAATCCCCGATTTAAGACCACGCTTTTAGAAGGAAAACTCAGGAGATACCAACATCTTTCTAAACTGTAAACACGTATAGGATCTGGGGTTAAATAGATAAGAGGCGTGAACATAAGGGTTGAATATTTTTTACTTAGGATGATAGAATCTCTAACGTAGATACTACGTGTAGGAGTAGAATTGACGTTAACTTATGAAACTTGCTTGACTGGATTTTGTGGGTGTAATCCGCTGAAAACCCTTAGGAGACAACACTCCTCCTATTAGGGACACCTAGAGATTTAACGGCTTGTTGCACGTACTCAGTGCAATCGCGTTCCCTGCGAAAGTGAGGCTAGGATTTTTTCTGTATTGCCCGGGACGTGCAATAGATAAGTTTGGAGGTATTTGATCATCTCATAAAACTGCATTTTATTACCACTCATTCGTTATCTATTTTGCTATATTTCGGTACTATTAATCAGTGTCTGCTCAGTTAATACAGTTTACAGGTATTCATGATACATTACTGAAAACATACCCAAAAAACACGGATACGACGTTTGGGAGCCGACATGCAAGAAGACCAGAAAATCTACCGATGCCGCGTGAGCTCTTTTGGAAATAATACATGTGTACACACTTTTTGTGTAGAATTGGTCCAACACACAAAGGTGCACTTGGCTAGGGGCAGCCATGATGGGATGAGTTGAGCAAAAAGAGCTTTTTCTTGGTGCGATGTGCATTAATTGAGCATTTAATGCTTAAGATCTTGATGTGATTCATAGCATCTTGTTCCCTCCAAAAATCTGAAGATGTGCCAGGTTAAATTTAACCAAGCAAACAACACCAGAGGGATCTATGAGAGCTGATATGGCCCCACACCAGACCCGACCCCCTATGGCCGGATTATGGCCGGCGCCCACCAGGAAAACTCTAGCGAGGCCGGCCCCCCATGCTCCAGTGGGCCCCATTTTCTTTTTGTCTTTCTCTTGCTGCCTAGTCACCTTATTTTTATTGTTTGTTTTATCTGTTTTGGAACCTATAAATACCAGGGCAGTGGGCAAGATAGAGACTACTAATTTTTTGTGAGAGAAAAGAATTGTGAGATTGTAATTATTGCTTCTAGTGAGTTTAGTGTGAAATCCTTGTCTTTCTCTGGTCTTGCAACTTCTTTTGAGCTTGCAAGATTAGATTTTGGCATTTGATTTCATTTGTCTTATACTTGGAACCGTTTGTAATGAAGCTTCATCTTATATAAAGTATTTCTTGTATATCTTCTCTTCTTCTCTTTTCTTTTTTATTGTCAATTGATTATATGATGTGTGAGTAGTCGTTTTCTAGGCTATGGTGAGGTAGGTTGTGGAATAATTTTACTTCCAACCCCTCCCTTTTGATTCTTGCACTTTACATCTTCTTTTCTTAATATGCAATTTTATTATGTTTTTCTTGATATGGTATATCGTTTTCAATGGTTGCAAATCATCCT
Organism: Agapanthus africanus; assembly: GCA_030015575.1. NCBI lineage: Eukaryota > Viridiplantae > Streptophyta > Magnoliopsida > Asparagales > Amaryllidaceae > Agapanthus > Agapanthus africanus. The sequence goes on from CM057343.1 coordinate 133,828,953, forward strand.
AAACATATATCTTATTCTTTCTTCACATTTCATTATTGCTATATTATGAATGGAAATTGAAATGAATACGGAATTTTGTTAAGTGTCGCATTGCGCTAGATAGAATATATAGCACACTTGCATATATTCTATACTTGCCAACCTCACATAACTAGCTCCGTATGCATTTCATTCTCTTTTTCAAGTTTTTAGTTTCCATCCTACTCAATCTTGATATCATATTCTATTTCGAAGCATGTTCAGATAGATACGGTATGCTTTTGCAATTCTAATGGAAACTAAACACTTGAAGCTCGGATCAAAATGGAACGTTGGAGGTAAGTGTCTTATTTCACTAATACCAAACCATTAGCCTAGGTTTTCCTAAACTCCTGTCTTCTTTTAAAAATCTTACATTTTGTGACAAACTCATCATCCAACCTTTGCTTATAACTCAAATTGATGTCGTGATACCCACTCCTTGTGGTTCGACCTGTACTTGCCGGCTTGCTTCAACGCACCGTGCACTTGCGGTATTTTAAAACTCGAGTCTCACATCGTGCACCTTTTTAAACAAACGAAACAGACATATCTTAATTACAACATAACTTAATATATTGCACAAGAACGTGAGAACTCGAACACGTTGTGAATTGATCAAGAATGGACGAGTATGGAGTATATCTCCGCAGGTCGGGATGAGTTCCTGAGGACGTGTTCGGCTAGATATCTTCCACAGAGTGATGAAGATACCGAGTTCGTGATTTCGAATCCGTGTGAGAGACTTCGGATGGACCGTTGCCGAGAACATTTGCAGTGCGCAGATAGAGACGTGACGTCGAAGTGGACGATGATACAGACAAGTGGGACAAGAAGTTCGTACGAGATGTTGACGAGCTGTTGTTACTCCCCGTTAGGATTAAAGGTCGGATTGTCTACAGAGGCGTTGGGATGCGACCAGTTTCCGAGGAAATGCTGTACTGAGGACGCAGAGTCCAGAGAGCGAGAAAAGATTATGCAAGAGTAACAGCCTCCGTACAGTTCGGTATAGGCGAGATCGGAAGAGACCTTAAGCAGGATTCCATCCAGGACACTGCTGCGATAAGATTTGCACCCAGGATTGGAAGTGTGATGTGTATTCAGAGGACCAGAGGTCGGCGCCAGTGACGTGCTGCTTTACGAGTGGTCGTGAGGATTGACCGAGAGATGACCAGAGAAGTGCCGGGACGGAATCGTCCCCGTTAGCACACCTGACAGGGCCGATGAACCGATGGATCATGAAATTGGTAATCCACAGAGAAGATAAGGGCCAAGAGACAGAGGATGCCAGACCGTGAGCAGGAGGCAAGTAGATATCTTGCGCTGCTAGTATTGGATGCACCGACACCTTCTCGACTCTGAAGGAGGATATATCAACGACGGTATTTATGATTTGTGATTTGGTGATTCGATTATCATGTATTCGTCACCTTGGATTTCGGTATTTTGGGCGACCTATTCGCATGATTTAGTCCTGATGACTGAGTTCCATGATTTCTGTTTTCGTGCACCATGGTTGCACCTACGGAGTATTTATATTTTACGCATAGTTATTACACTTGAGATATGCTTTATACATCGTTGTGTTGATTTATGATTTGTGCACAGTTATTGCACCTGATATCGTTTTCGTGCCTTGGCTGCACATGCTTATGACTTCATGGATTTCATATAGTTGAGTTGATCTTGTGCATATGATACGCACACGATTTGGTCTTTGCACTCGGTATAGTTCACATATGCTTGCAGTGCATTGATACGTATTTGTGCACCACAGTTGCACAGGACTTCAATTTGATGTCATTCGATATATTGATTTTGATTTCATGCCTATGTTATGCACGCGATTTGACTTATACTTTCGGTATAGTTTTCATGCACTTTTAGTGTTTTGATTTGATTTGTGCATGCTGATGCACATGGTTGTGAGATTATATACCGCGGTATACCTGATTTTGATTGAGTCGTATTGTATACCGTCGATTTTGAGTTTGATATTTATGTTGATCTCTTGCACTCCGTGGATTTGTTTTAGACTTGGCACATGTTCGATGCTTGATATTGGATTTCTTGATTTCGTGCATATTGAATGCGCATGATTTAGATTTTATTCGTGCATGATGGACACACCTGATTTGGATTTTCACGCGTATTGAGCGCATGTTTTGAGATACGATTTTGGTGCACACCCGATGCACTAAATCAGGATTCTTCATGCATGACAGATGCACCTGATGTTGCTGTCAGGCACGCCCGTTGCCCTTGGCAGATGTTTCGTGCACACCCGTTGCACCTAGATGTTGTTTCTGTGCACATGTATGGCGCATATACGGGTTTTGATTTCCGTGCGCACCAGACGCACATGGTATTCTTATATACATTTTGGGATTGATTCCTTATGGAGCAATACGTTTTTATGATATTTGCTATTTGTTTTCGTACTGAGCAGGACTAGTTAGAGGACAGTACCTGGATATATTTTGCATGCATTGATAGTTATCAAAGGGATTTCCAAAAAGCGAGCTATAGTCTCAGTATTTACCTACGTGTCTGATATGACACGACACATTTAGAACAAGGAAACCCTTCTAAATTGTTTTCAAAACGGCGGAACGTACATATTAAACAAAAGATATATACACATATGGTTATTTCTTACAATAGACATCCGCCACTGTGCAGTATTATGCGCATCGCACAACGACATAAAAAGGGTTGGCATGCATTTCCTTCAGTTATTTACATGTATGGATTTGATGTCTACATGTATAATTTTGATGTATATCATATTGGTTTTGTTTTGGATTTGACATTGTGTCTTTACCATGACTCCGATGATTGCGAGATACTTGACGGAGTTTTGTTTTCGAGTTATCTGCTCATTGTTCATGCATATGTATTGCGCAATGATGCGTTTTATGTATTGATGATTTCGGAGCCCCGGCGACTTGGACTTTTACTGAAATGTTTTAGTATTTTGAAGGGTTTAAATTTAAATTCGGGGACCGAATTTCTTTAAGGGGGGAAGATTGTAATATTTCAAAAAAATAAAATATTATTTTTGGGAATTTATATAATTTAATAATAAAATATTGAATATTTTAATAAGGCGGTATAATTAAATACCGATAAATTGGGAAAATTTTTCGAAAATTATGGAAATTTCTAAAAAGATGGTGTTTTATGGAATTATGCAATTTTTAAGCTTTTATGATTAATTATACGCTAATTTAGTGCTAATCGCGATTAAAAAAAATCGCTAATCGCGCTTTAAGCATATTTTGTGCAAACATGCACCATATCTTTTTATTAACACTTGTTGCATTTTACTATATGTTTTAGGTTCATGGCTTTTGTTTTTGGGGTTACTATTGATGAGAGAAGGAAATTAGAAAAGAAAAGAGTATAATATATAGGCAGGTGAGAGAGAGAGAGAGAGAGGGTTTACCTTTGACTTGGTCTTGAGCCATCCCCCATCATTTGTTTTCACTCATTTCTCTCCTCTCCCTCTTCCCTAGCTGCTGCTGCTGCTGCCCCTCTCTCCTCCTCCACAACCCCCCCAAAACACCATGAAAAACAACTCAAAACCCAAGTCCCACTTCATTAAAAAGATGCATGAGCTCACTAGCTATCCCATGGACCAAGAAAAATCAAATTTTGGACACTTTGGGCAACTCAAGAATTTTCTTGAGTTGCCAAATGAGGTATTTTCTGAATCTTTAGATAAGTATTTCCATTACTTTTACCCCTATGTTAGTTTAGAACCGATATTGTGTGGTTTGGGTGAACTTTGAAAATTCTAGTTAGGGTTAATGGAAATTGAGTTGTGATGTGAAATTGAGCTCAGTAGAGGCCTCACAAACCCCCTAGTGTTAGAATTCAGACCTAAACCAGAGACTAGAACCCAGGATTACGGATTTGGAAAACCCGATATCGGAAAATTGTGGATTCTGTGGATGTAAAATGAAATCTGCTAACACTCGGGCTACCTGAAAATTATTTTGCAAGGACAATGATACATGCAGGTTATTTGGAACATACCCTAAAAACCCTAGCCCCTACCCCTTAACCCATGCCGCCAATTAATTCATTCTGGCCGCAATTTGCGGCCAGACCAGTGAGGATGTGACTCGTGTTGGTTCTGTAGCTTTATCTCATGTAAACTGGACCCTTGGTATATGTAAAATTGACCAATTTGACCTAGGGTGAAATCTGGGACCATTTTCATTAATTGCTGTTTTGATTCGGGTTTTTTTTGCGTATTTTGAATTCCGGATTCTCGTATTTGTGTTTTACCTCGATCACTTGACGTTCGTACGACGATATCGAGGGTTGTTTGATGATTTTGAAGGCATTGTCCGTAGGTTCTAACCTATAAGCCTTAGCGTGCCGTTTTGGTTTCCGATGTGATTTTAATACGTATTTGCGATACGTTGATGTGTAGGTACCCCACGAAGACTTCGGGACGACAAGCAAGCGCATGGCGACGTTGGCAACGGAAGGCGAAGAGCAAGGTGAATTGATTATATCTATGGGGGAAGTCGGGTGGATGGCGTATAGCACCCCCGCAGTTCGATGATTAATATACTATGTATATACTATATATTTATGTGTATATGATAGAGTTAGGTGTGACGTGGATATTTGAGATGAGATTAGGTGTACTATGGTTAGATTAGGGTTTAGAAGTAAACTAGTATAGTTCCTAGTTGCGAACCCTAGAATAGGTTTACACCCACACGCACACACATGCTTATTGGTTATACTTATACCTGGATGATGAGGATAGTAGACGATATTTGGAGATGAGTCGATGAGATTGGGCATAGTGCCATGAGATCGGTGATATGATGTGGTTCGTATTTGGGATACGACATAAGACTTTAGCGGGCCTTTGGACGTGTGTTTTACACACACATTTATATTTACATAGATGGTATCGATTTGTACTAGACTTAGATCAGTACCCCAGATCATGAGATACGATGATAAGGATACCAGATAATTGATGAGATGAATGTGATATTGACCCGTACCCAGCTTTTGGGATGCCGTACGATAATTTACCATACGAGCTTTATATTAATGATAGATCCGCACTCATGACTTGAGGATGTCATATGATATTGTATCGTACGCTGTACCTTGAGGCGGGATCACCGACTATTATATTATATATATATATCGACTCAGATTTAGGTGGTTTCCATACCCTTCCGAATTAGCTTGTTAGTTAGATTTGTAGTTTGCTTAGTAGATGTTAGGCTAGACCGATGTCATACCTATTTCAAAACTAACGAATCCGGAATATTTCTAAAGACAGGCAAAGGGATTCTACGGATATTTTCAAAAGACGCATCTTTTCTTAAAAGCACCGTAGCCCTTATTTTCCTAAAAACCTCGATTCGTCTTCTTTCAAATAGCAAAACAGTATGACATAGATTCATTGATGTAGATACTGTACTGTTGTGTTTATTATTCATTTGCCGCATATTCTTGCTTTTCGCATCGCATTGCATGTTTAAATATGTTTATTGTCATATCAAAACCATGTTATTAGGACACTAGCACCATTATCGATGATGCATATGTTCTACGTACACATGCTTGCCCGCTCACACACTTCATCATCGATAATTGCCATGTCACTGCACTGTAGGACTGTTGCATTCAGGATATGATCCCTTGCAAGGTATACTTGTGTACATACATACTGTACACTCATACTTGTGCACATACATACTGTACACTCATACTTGTGCACATACCTACTGTACACTCATACTTGCACACATACGTATTTGCACATACATAGATGATTCTGACTTGATTTGGGGATTTGGGAACCGCAAGACATATTTTAAAACTGTATTCATTTTAAAAGAGCGGTTTCCCTCAATATATGCATATTACTATTCCATGCTGCATGATATACTGATATGCTTACATTTCTTTTATATGTCGCATACATCATGCCTTATGATTATACTAAGATATGTTATTTCCATGATATTTCTGGATTTGGGAACCGTGGGTATTTCAAAAGAGAGTATGCATTGTTTTAAAAACCCGGTTACCCTTGATATGATATTTCAGTGCGTCCACCATGTGTTTTCTCGGTTCTGAGAGTGCATGTGAAACCCGATTCGAGGAGCGGTGGGCACCGTCTGCGGGTACATGGTGGACCCGGTGAGGTACCCCGGGACAAGAAGACTCATATATGTTGGACGGTGAGCCTGGCAGAGGAGTACTACCTACCGGTGATTGTATTTGAACTCGACGGATATCTGGGGGATTCCGATCGGAGTTGAGAGATGATATGGGCCGATCCGGACTGACGGAGCCCTATATATATGAGAATTTACGTGCCGATGCTAGGCACATGTTTCATGATGTTTTCAAGTGTCGATGCTTGACACTCAGGTTCCATGATTTTGATATGTCGCGAGCGACACATGTTGATTTACATTCTCATACTTCCATGCATATGCTTTATGATATTTACATGCATGCTGGTTATTGTCATTGGGTGACACGTGGACGATTTCCACATACTTATAATTGACATTGATGATATTGATCACATAGTTGGATGATATCCACATACTCATAGACTTCCTGATATAGTTGACATTTATTTCATTGATCATACCTCACATTTATGATATGTTGCTTCCTGAGGCACTGGCACGAGCACTTGGTACTATACTTATGTATAGATGTTTACCTTTGTGTAGGGTTCCTAGCCACACTAGTGAAGGTTCATAGAGTATCAAACATGCCCGAATAAAATTCTACATGTGCCGAACAACCCAAAGACGGGATCTTTGCTAGATTATTAGGGTTTAGCATGCAAGATAACAACTTTTTATCTAAGTGTGAGGGATTACAACCTTTGTAGTCCGCTCCTTCGCTTCACAAGCTCCGAGTAGAAGTCCCTTCACCGCGATCTATGATCTCCCGGACTCAAGAGAGGCTCCACAACTCGAACGATCCATGCTAGCTTGAAGTGTTCCGAATCTCCAATGATCTACGTCGAAGTTGCAAAAACCCAAGCTTTCTCACTCTATAGAGATGAACACACTAATCTCATGGGCTAGATGAGATGAGGATGAGGGAGTAGTATTTATGCTTTCTTTTTAATTCACTTTCTCACAATTTATCATCACAAAAAGAATTTCTAGTAAGCTTTTTCTTTTTAACTCAAGAGAGAAGAAGATGATAATGAAAAGATAATTCCTTTTGTGATGAATAGAAAAGAAATGTATATGATTGATTATAGAACCATGGTCAAGGATGATAGGCTAAGAGTTTGCAGAGAATAAACTAGGGTTAGGGTTTGGTTAGGTTAAGGATAAGTATCAACCATAACATCTTAACCAAGACAAAAGGAAAAGCTTCTAGAATGTGCAAGAAGAAGCTAACCCTAATCAAACCCTAATCCCATTTAATCATCCTTAAACATGTTTAATAATAAATCATATCATGTTACAATAATATATATCACATATATATTATATATTTGCAACAAAAGAAAATAATACATTTAACATATATCGCATATATATCAATGTATTAATCCGGTGAGAAAATGAAATAATAAAGCGAGCCAATATTAGATAATGTAATACAATATATCATATATATTATTATACATTAAATCATCGAATCAACACTTGATCCAACGATCCGGCTATATCGAATATAACCGGCTAATATATCATGTACCGATTCATCGAATCAACACTTGATCCGATGTCCCGATTCATAACTAAATATCACGAGAATATAATACGGTATCTCATATCGCATTATCCTCGGTCCTGCACATATCACATATGTGCCTCTACTCCGTTTCGCCTGAGCCAAGAAACCTCTGTGTAGGACTCTAAAGAATCGTTAATACGCCGGTAGCAGGTGATGATCATATCAAACACCTACAAGCTGCAAGCGGTCAGCTAAACGTAACAGCCACCCAGGTATTGAGCGATCAGAAGATCGACAAGCTAGCCTGTCCGTTCTCCTGTGAATCCAATTAGTAACACTCCCGTACAGTCCGGTCTGTTCTTCTGATATGTCGCATATCAGGTCTAGGGGTGGTATACATCAGACCCCGGTAACCGATAAGTCGTGTCGATGTGAGGCTCATAACAGGTCGAGAAATTACTGGTAACACTTACCAGTATATCTTTATATCAGCCCTGGCCAGGGACTTCCAGTTATAGCCAATCGAACACAGCACAACATCAACTCCCTATACCGGGAGAGACGAATCCCCTCCTATCGCTCATTGCCTCCATGTGATTCGGGACTGTACCCAAAAGACACCGTTTTGCATGCCCTCTTGGACGTGGTAAGGTGGAAATCAAAGCACAGTGGGAATCACACAAGACTCTATGACGATCTCGGGTCTACAGACCACCCTGTACCAGTGTCACCGGAGAACTGCCATCTGACGTGTGGTATATCACCAACTGGGAGTTCTCGGCGAGTCCGTCCAGTGTACCCAGTCTCCACTGAGCACCCGTACACCATCCTTGATGTCAAACACCGATGGATATGGGATCACCCATCGCCCATCATATGGGTCAAGATGCGTATACGCTAGTCTACTCTGGTGTATCGATACCCTGTCTCGATATACCGTCGACTAAGAACATTTATAGGATGTACTCATCGACTATCGTGGCCCCACTAGTATGATCTCATCATAATCCCAGTAGTCGAGTACAGATCCTAAGGGCTTTATCAACATGTGAGAGAAAAACAGTAAACCAATACAAGTCAACATGTTAAGATAAAGTGAAACCAAATAGCATACTATCATGACGAGCAAGAAAATCCTCTCTGTATATATCCAAGCATCCATCATAATATACATCATATGTACAACAATGGCCTCTAGGGCATATACATAACTAACAATTTCCCACTTGCACTAAGGCCAGCTGCTGTAGTATCTCATACCTAGCATCCCGAATAATCTCTCAAACTGTATCTGGGGAATGGCCTTCATGAGTGGATCCGCAGTGTTGTCCTTCGTATCTACTCTCCTAACCTCGATCTCCCGGCGATCAACTATCTTCCTGATTAGGTGATACCGCCTCAGAATATGTCTGGATTTCTGATGGGATCTGGGTTCCTTGGCTAAAGCCACAGCTCCATTGTTATCGCAATACAGAGGTATTGGATGTACAATGGATGGAACCACACCAAGTTCAGTGATGAACTTCTTCATCCAGACAGCCTCTTTGGCAGCATCATTGGCAGCGATGTATTCAGCCTCCATCGTCGAGTCTGCAACGGTATCCTTCTTGGAACTCTTCCAACATACCGCCCTTCCATTGAGGGTAAAGACAAATCCCGAGTGCGACTTAAAGTCGTCCTTATCACTTTGGAAGCTGGAATCGGTAAAGGACTCCACCCGGAGTTCTCCGTTATCATACACCAAGAACATATCTCTAGTCCTTCGCAAGTACTTGAGAATGTTCTTCACAGCCGTCCAGTGACTCTCTCCAGGATCTGCTTGATACCGACTCACTACACTTAGTGAGTATGCAACATCGGGTCTGGTACATAGCATCGCATACATGATAGACCCTACTGCCGAAGCATAGGGTATCCCTTGCATGCGAGCTCTCTCTAAATCAGTCTTGGGAGACATCTCTTTGGAGAGAGTGAGTCCAGAGATCGTGGGTTGGTTCCCACGTTTGGATTCTTCCATACTAAACCTCTTTAGTATGGTGTCAATGTACTTGGATTGAGACAATCCCAGTATCCGTTTGGATCTATCTCTATAGATCCTAATTCCCAATATACAGGAGGCATCACCTAGATCTTTCATTGAGAATCTCTGTGATAAGAAGAGCTTGACTGATTGCAGCATAGGAATATCATTTCCTATCAAGAGTATGTCATCCTCGTACAATACGAGGAAGACAACCTTATTCTCTGCTACCTTCTTATAGATACAAGGTTCATCTATGTTTTTGATGAAGTCAAACTCTTTGACTACTACATCAAACCAGATGTTCCAACTCCGCGATGCTTGCTTTAACCCATAAATGGATTTAAGCAGCTTGCACACCTTTCCGCTGCTCCCACTATCTACGAAGCCCTCTGGCTGAGTCATGTACACGCACTCTTCTAAATCACCATTTAGAAAGGCGGTCTTAACATCCATTTGCCAGATTTCGTAGTCATGGTATGCAGCAATGGCAAGTAAGATCCGGATGGACTTAAGCATAGCCACTGGAGAAAAGGTTTCGTCATAATCCACACCTGGTCGTTGACGAAATCCCTTTGCTACAAGTCTAGCTTTGAAAGTCTCAACTTTTCCATCTATACCAAATTTCTTTTTAAAAATCCACTCGCTCCCAATGGGTTTTACCCCTTCAGGAGCATTTTCCAAAATCCATACTTTATTGGTGTACATGGATTCCATCTCAGATCGCATTGCATCCAGCCATTTCACAGAGTCACCACTCGTGATGGCCTGCTCGAAACTAGTTGGGTCATCATCTTCCATGATGCAATCCTCGCTTCCACCATCAATGAGAAAACCGTAGTATCTCTCAGGTGGATGAGAAACCCTACTAGATCGGCGGAGAGGCTGGGGTTCGTCGGGTACTACTGAATCTTCTGGTTCCAACAAATCATCAGTTGCGGTTTGTGGTGCTGGAACTTCTTCCAGCTCTACCTCTCTGCCACTAATTTCTTTTGCAAGAAATTCCTTTTCTAAAAAGATGGCATGTTGAGCAACAAACACTTTTTGTTCCTCAGCGTGGTAGAAAAAATATCCTTGAGAATTCTTTGGATATCCCACAAATTTGCAAAGGACTGATCGTGCCTCGAGTTTGTCCGGATTTTGTCTTTTGACATAGGCTGGACAACCCCATATCTTAACTCATTTAAAATATGGTATCTTCCCACTCTATATCTCATATGGTGTGGTAGGTACAGATTTAGATGAAACTAGATTCAATATGTATATGGCTGTCTCAAGCGCATACCCCCAGAAGGAAATAGGTAACTCAGCATCGCTCATCATAGATCGCACCATATCTAACAGGGTCCGATTCCTTCATTCCGATACACCGTTGTGCTGTGGTGTATAAGAAGGAGTAAGCTGAGAGAGAATCCCATTCTCTTTTAGATGATCCAGAAAATCATTGCTCAAGTATTCTCCTCCTCGATCAGATCGAAGGATCTTAATACTTTTGCCCGTTTGGTTCTCTACTTCGTGCTTATATTCTCTGAATTTCTCAAAATCTTCAGACTTGTGTTTCAACAGGAACACATGCCCGTATCTAGAGAGATCGTCAGTGAATGTAATAAAGTAAGAAGAACCGTTCCTGGCATGCGTAGACATGGGACCGCATACATTACTATGTACCAGTCCTAAGAGTTCGTTAACTCTTTCTCCGTGTCCACTAAACGGAGCTTTGGTCATTTTTCCTTTGAGACATGAATGACAAGTATCATAAGATGATAATTCGAACGGATTCAAATAACCATCCTTATGTAACTTAGCCAGTCGTGTCGCATTGATATGACCAAGTCTATAATGCCACAAGTAGGATTCGTTCATATCTGAACTTTTCCTCTTGTGTGTGTTTTGTATATTCAGGACTGTATTCTGGTTTAGAATGAATATGCCATTATGTAACAAGCCTGATGCAATCAACTTTTGATCTAGGAATATGTTCATAACATTATCCTTTACTACAAAATTATATCCTTCTTTACTTAATAAAGAAATTGATATAATGTTGCACATCATGTTCGGTATATAATAGCACTCATTTAGAATCAGTGTATTATGACTTGGCAATACAAAGTGATATTCGCCAACTGCTTTGGCTGCAATACTTGTACCGTTCCCTATTTGAACGGAATGATCACCTTTTCCCAGTTCTCTACCTTTACGTAGCCCATGTAACAATTTACATATGTGGAATCCTGATCCGGTATCCAATACCCAGGACGTAGGGTGAACTGAGAAACAGTTCTCAATAACTAACACACCTGAAGAAGATGCATCAACATGCATGTTCTTTTGGGCGGCGTGAGAATCTAGATATTCTTCTATTCCCTGTTCAGTCTTATAACTCTTATAAGAAAGAACGGGTCCAACGTTCCCCTGCTCAGTATAATAAGCGGGTTCAGTCAATACATCCATATTATTATCTTGATTATGGCCTGACATGGTCGCTACCTGGAGAGAGAGAGAAGAAAATACTTTAGCATATGCTCTTGCAAGATTAGATTGGTTATTATCTTATCTAATCGGGATGTCTCCCACTGTTTTTATCAAATCTACCTTCAAACCCTAAAATGTAAGATTAGCCAGGATTAATTACACCCTACAATTTCGTCAATCTTTCAGCCAGATCAGTGTCGGTACTTTGAGGGAGGTTCTCCGTGCTTTCGCACGGACCTAATTAAAGTAAACCTCGTTTTCCCAGAGGCGTAACCCCGTTAACACTTTTCTAGACATCTACTTGATCGACTAATTGTCCTGTGTAAAACTCTCCCAGGAGTAACTCTTACTCGCAGTGGGTATCGGGATCCAACTATCTCATAGAAGGTATGCAATCTCATTGCAAATTTCAACACTTGAAATTCCCGATAATGTTTTGCCCCTAGCGATCTATGACCTTGACTAAGTCAACAAACCATAAATCGCAAGTCAAGTTCAACCCGTACATTTCTCGATTGAATTAAACCCACCCGTACGACCCTTGACTGAGTCAACAAGGCCGTGCGAATACCCTAATCCAATCACATCTCATGTTTTAGCAGATAAACACCACTTAGCTACCGTACACTACGCCTTGACTAAGTCAACAAACATAGCACGAATACCAAATAATATCTATCTGAAATGACGGAGGGCTACGCAGGTTTTTTCAGAAAAACCATGAGCGTAATGAACTTGATATCGTCGTAGAATCATGTGAAATTTTGAAATGGAGTGTTTTTGAGGCTTTCATTAGTTTTGCTAAAGAGGTCACTCCCGGTGAAGGGATCTCGGCTCTTTCCTCATCGAATAAGGTGCAGGACATATCATATATATCACTGTGCAAAGCAAAACCCTAAAAGCAATCAAAAGACAAACCGAGTTTTTGTAGCATCTGCCAGTTTCTCTAAAGAGGTCACTCCCGGTGAAGGGATCTCGGCTCTTTCCTCATCGAATAAGGTGCAGGGTATATCATATATATCACTGTGCAAAGCAAAACTGCAGCTACCCTTTTTTATAAAGTTTTGATTCTACAACATCTTTAGGTTTCTTTTCTTTTTATTAATCTCATTAATAAAATCCCATCAGCTTATGCTTCCTAAGCATCACAGATAAATACGACGTACACTTATGCCATCCACATTCGCCTTGATGTCCCCTCGTGCACCGTTAGGTTAGGTAACTAACGACAGAGCAGGGCAAGGCTAGTGCGGGTGTAAAACATAAGTAACATCTATATAATATATCATATATACTATATGCTGTATCCATCAGAACATATCAAATGATCACATCACAGATATCGCAGCAGAAACATAGATATAATGTGGGATATACTAGGACGTCCGTATTTAGTATTTAGCCAACAATAGAAAATACGGATTCCACAGTCGCGATGAATAGCCAAGCCCACACCCTGGACCCCTACGAGAGCGGCAAGCGACCCTAACAATTTTGGAGTTTAGGAGACCCGGTCTCGACTCCTCGAGATGGCCTCCCACTGAACCCCAGAACCCGGTCACCTGTGCTCCCCTCCTTGGGTCCATCCTAATGCGGAAAAGTAAATAATATACAACACTGGTGGCATCAACCTCAACCTGGAAGTGCCCTAAATAAAAGAATATTACATTACATTTGAATTTATATGAATGAAAATATAAAACTCTCATCTCACATAAAACCCCGGCTATTCAATCGCGACAATCCTGCACATCATATCTCAACAACACATAATATCTCATATCATCAACGTAAGTAAGTATGCATACACCGATCATCGTCGATGTATAGCAACGAAAACCGGCAATACAACTACATACTACACTTACGGTCACAGAAAAGAAATTGTAAAACTACAATATTTGGAATCCACAATCACTTTAGACATCGTAAATCCGAAATATCACATACTTCGCATTTCATGCCTAACTCTATGAATTCCACATATTGTATCACATTCCAGATAAATAGACAGTATTAAACTTTTCGAACAGATAATCAAATACCCAGAATTTCCCAAACAGCTCAACACTTGAGCGGAGTTTAAATAATCCCAGAATATGTCACAGTACCAGTGATCCATCCGTAGAAGGGTCAAGCCAACGCCTCACATGTGGCACGCCGTACTTCCCCAAACCCGAAGGTTCAAAAGGCAGTTCAAGACGGTCACATAATCGAGTTAAGGTTTGTTGTCTTCTAGAGGGTCCACCGCTTAACTTGTACAATTTTTCCGAAAGATTTAAACCCAATAAAAATTCAACACTTGAAAGTTTGCCGTACCGGGAAACAGTGAGTTAATGATATCCGTTCAAATAGTTTAACAGTTTCTAAATATCCGGAAATAAAAACGAATTTAAATATTCCGATCGAATCTACTATTACAAAACAAACCCCAGATCACTCAACCTTTGAGTCAAAATAAAAATACCAGAAACTAAATAAGCACAAATAAAGAATTACTGTAAAAACAAAAATGTCAAATCGAACAGTACTGCCACGGAACCGCGGCCCAAGCAGGGAATGGCCGCGATTCCGCGGTCGTTTATACGGATCAATGGCTCGAATTTCACAGTAATTCTTATTTTTCTCTGCTGTATTTTTTAGGTATTTTTAATTCAGAAAAATCCCTGATTTTGAAAAATTTCCAGAGAGGGGTTTATTTTCGTCGTTTCGGGTTCGATCGGAGTTTTAACTTCGTATACACATCGCCTAATGCTCTAGCTAGGCTTTGATACCACTGTAGGGTTCCTAGGCACACTAGTGAAGGTTCATAGAGTATCAAACATGCCCGAATAAAATTCTACATGTGCCGAACAACCCAAAGACGGGATCTTTGGTAGATTATTAGTATTTAGCATGCAAGATAACAACTTTTTATCTAAGTGTGAGGGATTACAACCTTTGTGGTCCGCTCCTTCGCTTCACAAGCTCCGAGTAGAAGTCCCTTCGCCGCGATCTATGATCTTCCGGACTCAAGAGAGGCTCCACAACTCGAACGATCCATGCTAGCTTGAAGTGTTCCGAATCTCCAATGATCTACGTCAAAGTTGCAAAAACCCAAGCTTTCTCACTCTATAGAGATGAACACACTAATCTCATGGGCTAGATGAGATGAGGATGAGGGAGTAGTATTTATGCATTCTTTTTAATTCACTTTCTCACAATTTATCATCACAAAAAGAATTTCTAGTAAGCTTTTTCTTTTTAACTCAAGAGAGAAGAAGATGATAATGAAAAGATAATTTCTTTTGTGATGAATAGAAAAGAAATGTATATGATTGATTATAGAACCATGGTCAAGGATGATAGGCTAAGAGTTTGTAGAGAATAAACTAGGGTTAGGGTTTGGTTAGGTTAAGGATAAGTATCAACCATAATATCTTAACCAAGACAAAAGGAAAAGCTTCTAGAATGTGCAAGAAGAAGCTAACCCGAAGCTAACCCTAATCCCATTTAATCATCCTTAAACATGTTTAATAATAAATCATATCATGTTACAATAATATATATCACATATATATTATATATTTGCAACAAAAGAAAATAATACATTTAACATATATCGCATATATATCAATGTATTAATCCGGTGAGAAAATGAAATAATAAAGCGAGCCAATATTAGATAATGTAATACAATATATCATATATATTATTATACATTAAATTATCGAATCAACACTTGATCCAACGATCCGGCTATATCGAATATAACCGGCTAATATATCATGTACCGATTCATCGAATCAACACTTGATCCGATGTCCCGATTCATAACTAAATATCATGAGAATATAATACGGTATCTCATATCGCATTATCCTCGGTCCTGCACATATCACATATGTGCCTCTATTCCGTTTCGTCTGAGCCAAGAAACCTCTGTGTAGGATTCTAAAGAATCGTCAATACGCCGGTAGCAGGTGATGATCATATCAAACACCCACAAGCTGCAAGCGGTCAGCTAAACGTAACAGTCACCCAGGTATTGAGCGATCAGAAGATCGACAAGCTAGCCTGTCCGTTCTCCTGTGAATCCAATCAGTAACACTCTCGTACAGTCCGGTCTGTTCGTCTGATATGTCGCATATCAGGTCTAGGGGTGGTATACGTCAGACCCCAGTAACCGATAAGTCGTGTCGATGCGAGGCTCATAACAGGTCGAGAAACTACTGGTAACACTTACCAGTATATCTCTATATCAGCCCTGGCCAGGGACTTCCAGTTATAGCCAATCGAACACGGCACAACATCAACTCCCTATACCGGGAGAGACGAATCCCCTCCTATCGCTCATTGCCTCCATGTGATTCGGGACTGTACCTAAAAGCCACCGTTTTGCACGCCCTCTTGGACGTGGTAAGGTGGAAATCAAAGCACAGTGGGAATCACACAAGACTCTATGACGATCTCGGGTCTACAGACTACCCTGTACCAGTGTCACCGGAGAACTGCCATCTGACGTGTGGTATATCACCAACTGGGAGTTCTCGGCGAGTCCGTCCAGTGTACTTAGTCTCCACTGAGCACCCGTACATCATCCTTGATGTCAAACACCGATGGATATGGGATCACCCATCGCCCATCATATGGGTCAAGATGCGTATACGCTAGTCTACTCTGGTGTATCGATGCCCTGTCTCGATATACCGTCGACTAAGAACATTTATAGGATGTACTCATCGACTACCGTGGCCCCACTAGTATAATCTCATCATAATCCCAGTAGTCGAGTACAGATCCTAAGGGCTTTATCAACATGTGAGAGAAAAACAGTAAACCAATACAAGTCAACATGTTAAGATAAAGTGAAACCAAATAGCATACTATCATGACGAGCAAGAAAGTCCTCTCTGTATATATCCAAGCATCCATCATAATATACATCATATGTACAACAATGGCTTCTAGGGCATATACATAACTAACACTTTTCCACCTTCTCATGCTTCAGTATTCATTTGAGGTTTATATATATCTGATCGTATTGACCTAAGATTGTGTCATACATACGATTTCTGCTCTGTGATGTTTTCTATTCACGAGTTGGCAACTCACCCCCGTTGTGCCACAGTTCTTGCAGGTTTTGCCGTACAGGTTTCATGGCGGCTTTTCTGGCATACTGCTTCCTTTCTGGGTGATTGCATTGGTAGGTGGGTTCACTCGCATCGTGACCACCCTTGTATTTATTTTATTCAGTTGTATCTAGTAATTCCATCAACCAAACTTATATATTGTTCAGACTTAGAAAATCAGTTGTGTATTATTTCGACCTTAGAGTCGCGCGTCGTAGTATTATGGTTTTCATGCTGATTTTGAGTTTTCCTTTGAGTTTTGATCCTTGCCCTTCGGCGTTGTATATTATACTGCTTGCGTGGTTGTGATCGTCGATTGACGAAGAGCTAGCTCCCGCTTGGGGATGCCTTTTATCATTGTATATATATTATTCATGTTGTACCCGTTTGGGGCCAGTATTTACAAAAGAAACTCTGCCGAAATTTTTAGAAAAGACTAGAGATTTTAAAAATGCATATTCGGCTTACTTATTTAAAAACCTTGTTTTTTTAAAACATGTTTTCTTTACCTCTTAAAAACTAGTTTTCTTATTTACTCCTTAAAATGGTTTTAGATTTCTGGGCTTTTGGCTTACTTGGATTAGATGGGGCCCCATAGACTTCATATGATTCAAGGGCCAGTCACGTGCTATTTCGGGTCGTGACATAACCAGATTATTGAATCAAGTATTGATTCAATGATTTGTTATATGTATATATATATTTGATATTGGCCGGTTATATATGATATGACCGTATTATTGAATCAAGTGTTGATTTAATATTTAGTATTGAATATTGTCGATTATATATGATATAACCAGATTATTGAATCAAGTGTTGATTTGATAATTTGATATACTTATATATATGATATTAGTCAGTTATATATGATATAACCGGATTATTGAATCAAGTGTTGATTTAATAATTTGATATATATTTATATTTGATATATTTATATATTAACTAATATTAATGCTCACTAATGATTTTCTTCTCTTGATATATAATTGTATATATATATATATATGATATATATATATATATATATATATATATATATTTGTTTATATATAAAATTGAATTGTATCATGGTTGATGATATATTGAACATGGGTGCATGAGACTCACACTAGAGCTAAGAATAATTTGGGGTGATTTATTTTTTAAGTAAAATGAAAAGGTGTAGATAATGAGTCATGGCTTGGATGTTTGGAGAAACATTGAGAAGCCAAAACTCATCTTCTCCTTTTGTTTTATTCTCCAACCTTATCTCTAACTCATGGTTCATTCTCTCATTGACACACTCACATATCCAAGTTCATCTTCTTCCTCAGAAGCTCTCTAGGGTTTTTCTTGAGTTGGAAAAAGAGAGAGAGAAAGATTTCTAAAGTGAGCAAAATTCCTACTTCGTCAACCTACACTATCCTAGCCCTTTAGTATAGGTTGTTTGCTTCACTAATAGTTTGATTAGTGAAGAGTGAGCTTGAGTTAGAGAGACTTCAAGGTGGATTATCTTCGGCTTCGAAGACTACAAAGCAAGATCGATTCTTTCTTCAAGTGGAGCCAAGAAGAGTTCTAAGGAATACTATTTGGAGCTTTAGAAGTGAAGGACTTGGTCTACAAAGGTTGTAACCCTCTTCACTTAGTTTAGAAATTGTTTTCTTGCTTACAAACCCTAATTCTCTAGTTCAATTCTAGATTAGTATAGCTTAGACCTCTAGATTTTTTAAAATTGCATACTTGATGCTTATATAAACCTAGTAGAGATGCTAAGACATACTTTCTAGTTCTGCAAGAAAACAATGGCACAACGGGGATGAGTTGCCAACTTGTGAGTAGAAAACATAATCAGGTAGAAATCGAATGCATAACGATCTACCTAGGTCATATTGTATAATTATATCATACTATGTGGTAACAGATGTATACGTGTGTGTGTATGTATCATCCAATGAGTGTCTATTAACGACACTCGAAATCATCATAAAACATCGAGTGCCTAGCATCGACACTCGAAATCCTCATAAATCACGTGTCCAGTATTGACACGTAAATCCTCATATCTCAGGCACCGTCTCTCGGATCGGCTCTCATATCCATCTGTATCATATCACCCCGGTCGGTATCCTCCGAATATCCGTCGAGTCCCATACTATCAACGGTAGGTAGTGTTCCCAGCTAGGCTTAATGCCTTTCTATACGATCTTTTTGCCCCTGGGTATCATACTGGGTCCACCATGTATCCGCAGACGGTGAATCATCACTCCTCGAATCAGATAATAAATATAGCTCAGAACTGAGAAAACTCATGGTGGACACCGAAATATCATATCAAGAGAAAACCGCGTTTTTAAAACATTCACAAGTGTTGTAAAATTATATCTGCGTTTCTCAAATCCAGAAATCTCATGAAAATAGAATCTCATAAGAACATGAAACAACATATAAAGGCACAGAACAATAATATAATGTATGCTGATGTGAATTGAGCAGCAATCTAAAGTACTGGCAGAGATATAGCATGGCAAATGTTTTCATTTAAGCGTATTCATATAAGCAATGTAAAGAAAGTACAATATCCTAAACAGGACGCGGTGCTGGGTACTAACAGTAATCTATAATACTAGGGTATAGTGTGATAAGGGACATAGTGAGTTCTATCTGTGTACGTGGCATGGCAATTACTGATGATGTGTATGTGAGCATATGAGTATGTGTATGTGCAACTTATAAATCATCGATAATGGTGCTTGTGTCCTAGCAAACGAAGTCAAATAAAGCTAAACGTATAAACGTAGTATATAGCGTAAATGATTGAAGCACGAGCGTATGCAGAAATAAGAAATCGAAATGCAAGCGTATGCAGGATAATGAAATCGTAACATGAACAAATATTAAAATATCCAACTACATATGAACCATACAGTTATAGTTTAAAACATCATGAAACGTTGGTTTTGGAAATATGGGACTACGATGTTTTTGAAATAGATACCATTTGAAAATTCGTAATGCACCCTTAAAGTTATCATTTAAAAGTACTTAACGAATCGTTAGTTTTGGAAATAGGTACGGCTTTAAACATCTCATAATTTCCATTTTGAAAAATTAACAAGACTCCTCGAGTCGAAATAAATATCGGTGATCAATTCTCATCATATCATGTACGGAATATCCCGTGTACGATACCATTCAATCAATATAGTATGAATCTATAGTAGCGTACACCAATCTCATATCATGTCATATCATATCATGTCGTCTCATCTCATATCATGTCGTCTCATATCGTATCATATCGTCTCATATTATATCATACTATATTATGTATACTTATATCGTAAATATCCTTATATATATGGCCTAATGATAAGAAACAGAGATTAAGGGTATAATCATCTACTAAGTATACTACTATCGCATAACGTTAGACTAGGTATATAATTCTACTATATATATAGTATCCCAATCTCTACGATTGCGGGAGTGCTATACGCCATCCACCCGACTTCCTCCGTAGATATACATCTACTCACCTAAACGCCTTGTCCTAGTCGAAGCCGACAAATGCCTCACTCTTCTTCGTCGTCTCGGAAGCTCCCGTGATCGTACCTACAACCATATCGTGTCACATAAAAATCCATATAAAAAACCGATACGACGAGCGAAGCGCGCATATGCTAGAAGCTATGGTCAACGCATGCTAAATCCGATAAAATACTCCCGGCGTCGACGTACGAACGTCGAACGACCAAGTCACACATAGAAATCCGAAAACCAAATTTCAAAACTCGCAAAATATCGTTAAAAGCCAAGTATAACAACTCCAAATTTTAACTAAGGAAATTTAGGGCAAAATAGAATATAAAATAAGTTTATATATAATGTAAAATATCCACTGACCAAACCCCGACACCTAATTGCTACAGTAAACCACCAAATAATTCATTTTAACCGCAATTTGCGGTCCAATTTTGGAGTTAGGGTCTCATATTCGGGGTGGTGTCTTCTAGCGGTCTAACCAGGTCTAATATATATGCAAAATATTTTCCAGAGATCCCTAATTGCTCCAGATTTGATTTGAACATAAAAAAACTCAAAGAAACCTGACATTTGAAAATCATAACTCATGTTTAACACTTTAAAACTCTTTAAAACCAGTGATACTTAGACTAAAACACTCTCTTCTATCACTAATTAGGTGTAGTCACTCACTAATTCTCTACTATACCACTACAAGTTATATCCACCAAAAACTCATCTTAGAAAACTCAAGTCTAGAAAACATGCACTTTAAGTTCTAAAACTAACTTGTCAAGGAAAACAAACTTAAAATATGGTTAAAGGAGAGAATTTTACTTCAAGATGGGAATTAAGGAATTTTCCAAGTTTGGGAGATGGATTCAAAGTGGAGACTTGATCACCTCACCATGTGTAGAATGGGGATTGAAACATGTTTTGTGAAGGCTACCTGGTGTTGTGATGAAATTTGTGGTGTGTTTGTGGAGATTTGTGGATGAGGGTGGATGAGGTGGAGAGGAGAAAAGGAAGAAGAAGAATGATACATGATGAAATGAGATGATGAAAGATATGAAAATAATATGGTAGCCTCTCCCCCCTCCCTCTCTTGTCTATACCTCTTTAATAATATTAGCCATGCTTCCATGTCTCTTTCTCTTCATTTTCTTTTCTTTTCGTTTGAAAACATAAAACCATAACTTAAAAATACAAAATAAAATATTAAACTTCTTTAAACATGTCATGGCACTTAACATGGTTTAACAAAAATCAAACCTGGTTCAGTGTAGCAAATGGTAAAACACTAATTAATTTTAATCTAAACTTATATGGATATAATTATATATTAATTTATGAAAATCCCAATTAAATAAATGTTTTCATAAATAATAATTCATTTTAATTTCCAATTATTTTCCAAAATAGGGGTATATAATTATACCAATTTACGAAAACTTAAATCCATATTCGGTATATATCCGTAAAACTCATTATTTTATTATTTAAATTCTAAAATAATATTTTCTATTTTCTGAAATATTACAGGTCTACGAGGTGTTCCGCAATTTTTTGCACCACAGTCTCAGAATGGAAGATCATATGGGTATTATCAAGGACCTGCACCATATGCTATGCTGTCACATACACCTCCACCATATTTCTCGAGTGGTTTAAGCGTTGCCTTTTCTAACTGGTATCCGGACTTGGGGGTAACTCATCACATCACGCCAGACTACACTCAACTTCTCTCGGCAACCCCTTACAAAGGTATGGATACAGTATGCGTAGGTAATGGTACATGTTTTCGTATTCTTAACTATGGTCACACAACAATTCCATCGTCTTCTCGATCATTTCATATGAACAATATTCTTCATGTTCCTTTAAGAACGAAAAATCTCTTATATGTTCATAAGTTTACTAAAGATAACAATATTATTTTTGTATTTCACCCGTTTGATTGTTTTATGAAAGATCCGAAATCGGGGACAGTTCTATTTCAAGGCCACTTCAATAATGGACTGTACCAATTGCCTCTTCCAAATGTCTCGTCTTCTTCCGCGCTTGTTGGCGAACGCACCTCTACTTCCTCATGGTACGCTCGCTTAGGTCATCCTACCTTAAAAACTGTAGTCATGATTCTATCTCGTTTTCAATTACCAACTGTTAAGATCGTAAAGTGTCAGTTCTAGTTGCATGAAGTCCAAAAGCCATAAACTATCTTTTGAATTACATCAACAGTGTCTTCGGCACCTTTAGATTTAATTTATTCTGATATTTGGGGCCATGCTCCTATTCTATCTCATTCTGGCTTCCGTTATTATGTTACTTTTGTTGATAACTATAGAAAATTTACCTGGTTATTTTTAATGCGTAATAAGTCTGATTTATTTGATATCTTTTGTCGCTTCCAACGATATATTGAACGCTATTTCAATAGGAAAATACATATGTTTCACTTTAATTGGGATAGTGAGTATCAATCCCTTCATCGTTATCTAGTTTCGGAGGGTATCATCCATCGTGTTTCATGCCCCCACACTCCCGAACAAAACGGGGCAGTGGAACACAAACACTGTCACATTATAGAGACTGCGCATGCTCTTCTTTCTCACGCCTCCATCCCTACTCATTACTGGGATGAGGCCGTCCAAACCGCCATCTTTTTAATTGATCGTCTTTCTACACCAGTCATTCACAACGATACCCCTTTCTACTAATTATTTGGTCACTATCTTACTTATATCTTCCTATGCACATTTGGCTGTGCGTGTTATCCTTAGTTTCGTCCCTATGCTCTATATAAACTTTCTAATCGGTCTGATCGCTGTGTGTTTATGGGTTATAGTACTCAACACCATAGTTATTGTTGTCTTCACGTACAATCCGGCTGAATGTATGTGTCTAGACATGTTATTTTTGATGAAAGTTGCTTCCCCTTTTCATGTTCAGATTTTTCCACAGGCTTTCTGCAGAACACAGAGCCCCATCCAGGAGCGAGCATCCTTGACTCTGACCCTGTTTTGAGCCCAACTTTACCACTAGTGCCAGCCACCACCTTCCCTCGTGTGACTGACATCCTTAGGCTTTTCCCACGCCAGTCGCCGCTCGTCTATGGCCGCTCCTTCTCCAGTGAGCTCCCCACCATCAACTCCTTGTCCCGCTCACACTCATGCTCATCTGTCGCCACCTACAGATGAACCTGGTCTTCAATATTCAGCACAATCCTCCTTACTCCCGGACTCCCCTTCGACCACCTCACCGAGCACCTACAATGAGTCTCATATTCTTCGCATGTGCTCTTTTGCCGACATCTATACCTCTACTGACCCGGTCGCTAATTCTTCACCACCACGCGTGCTGACCAGCAGTCACGTTTATACCTACAACACTTCCTGCCAGTACTTTGGTCGAGCCTACCTGCTTTACCCAGGCATCCAAGGATCCGTCGTAGCGTGCGCCTATGTTCTCTGAATTCGATGCTTTACTTCGCAATGACACATGGTTGCTCATCCCTCGTCAATCTCATTTCAATATCGTCAGGTGTAGATGAGTGTTTAAGTTGAAATATCGTGTTGATGGTTCGATTGAGCATCACAATGCGTGGCTCGTGGCCAAGAGGTTTCGGCGACAGTCCGATAGTTGCAAGTGCGATCACAATGAGCATCACTGTTTCGACACTTTCAGTCCAGTTATCAAGATCACCACGGTTCGCCTGACTTGCAATTGCGAGCATCTCGGGTTGGCCAGTGCGACAGTTGGATATATCGAATGCATTTTTACATGGTCATCTTGAGGAAGTGGTCTATATGGACTAGCCCCTGGTCTTCACTCCACCCTCAATTTCCAAATCATGTCTATCGACTGCATCGCTTTCTTTACGGACTTCGTTAAGCTCCTCGTGCTTGGTTCAAACGTCTAAGTACTCGACTCCTTCAGCCCGGCTTCATTGGCTCCAAGACCGATACTTCACTGTTCTTTCATTGGAACCGACACTCACGAATTTATGTCTTGATTTATGTCGACGATATTCTAATTATTGGTTCCAATCAAGAGGGCATTACTGATCTTATTGCCTCTCTTCAATGGGAATTCTCCATTCATGACCTTGTAAAAAAATAGAAAGAAATAGAGGAAGAAGATGATATTGAAGGAAGAAGAAGCCTTGAGAGGTTTCTCTCTGTGGCTTTTCTTTCATATTATTCATGTATATCTTTTGTTACAATCAAATCAATCTCTCAAATATTCTGTTACAACTAAATCTCATAACTAAATCTCCAAACAAATATTTCTAATTATTTTCAGACAATTCAGAGTCGCGCAGGGCCAAGCATCTGACCCGCATAAGGGCAAACGTCTGGTTGCACTATGCTAGAGCGCAAGCTAAATCCAGAGACATCTGGTTGCGCTTTCTTAGCGCACTAACCAATTCCATACGTCTGACCAGACTGGGCCAGACGTCTGTCGGCGTGGTCAGACGTCTGACCTGAAGGGTTAAACGTTTGTCGGTCTGTCGGCATGATGGCTTTGATTCATCATTATTCTCTGGCTTTCTAAAGATGTTCTTTACAACTAAGAGTTCTTGTCAAGCTTCTTAATCATGACAATTGTATATATCTTTAGTAGTAATCAGCATGTGTGTTAATAACTTAAAGAGTTGATTCTACTTAAAGAAATGTTTGCACATTGATTACTATTTTTGGTTAATTTTTCATTCATTTTTTCATTGCGCCTAGTGGTAATATTACAGGAGTTTAATTTTGAAATTTTAACTGCTGCTTCTTTTTGTTTGAGCTAGAATAACACATTCTCTTATCAATGATTTTAATTCTAGCTAGTCGTTATTCAATCTTAACATTCAAATGATTTAATTGGCCTAAACCACATAATGCTTTCGTGCTCCTAGGGAAAACCTGCTGCACAATCTCGAAGGCTTCCACCACCTCAACATACGCAGCTGCCGCCACTTCGAGGACGAGCACCATCTAAGCATGTGAAGCCACCACTGCACTACTACTAGCCTTGGCCTCCATCGCCACCATGTGTAAGGGCACAGCTTCATCGCGTGTATTATCTACTAAGTATCACTACTATAGTTCATAAAATGGTCTGGTGGGGTGTTCAGAATTTGTCCCACTCCATGTAAGCAACATGTGTATATGCAGTGCAGTGCAATGGAATGATAGTTAAGCTTACTATTTAACCTGCAAAGAGCAAAAAAATAAACAGTGCAGAATTTATGTTACAATGCTATAATGCTCCAGATTTATCATATAAAAGAAAGTTTTATCCTAAAATTGACGAGAGTTATTAAGATATTCATAAATCTTTCATATTTTTATCTCATCCTTTTTTCTTCTTTATATTAGGGTTTATGTGTAGTATACGTATCTTATGGGCTATATATAGAAAGGCTCATTATACATTGTATTTTGATTAATTATCAATAATACGTATCTTATGGGCTATATATAGAAAGGTGCATTGTACATTGTATTTTGATTAATCATCAATAATAATATTTTACTCTCTTCTCAAATCTATGATCCGTAATATGGTATATCAAAGCTACCTAACAACGTTGATTAATCCTTGTCCATCTCCTTCATGGGCATATTTTCCGTTACAAAGTTGCACCAACTCTTGATCTCGTCGACGCCCTCTTTTCAAGATCGTTACCTCTGTTGAGAACATCTTGACTTCATCGGCCATCTCGAGATCACCGGAATCATCCAGTGATCATCTAGATTCACCGCTCGTCATTGAAGCCCTCACCGCTGTTGCCCTTGACCTCTCTCTTAAAACACCCAAAACCCTCGACCTCGCAGTCAAGCACCCAAAACCCTCGACGTTGCCGTCAAGCACTCGCCCTCGACCTCGCCGTTGAAGAACTCACCGTCGATGTCGCCCCCATCGACATCACCGCCCTCACCTTTGACGTCGCCGCCCTCGCCTTTCTGTCGTGAAGCCATTGAGAAGAAGAAATAGGTTTTATTTTAGGATCATTGATTCCCATTCGTCGGATCCCGTTCTTGGATTCTTATCCGTTTGATCGAGCCGTTCGAGCTAGTTTGAGCCGAGCCGAGCCGTTGAGCCGACCTCAGCCGAGCTCATGCCAACCTGAGCCGCCTGTGTATTAATTCAAATCAAAGTCATTTTTGAGCTCATTTTGAAGTTTTCTTTTTGAGCCGTTGTTTCTTCTGAAGCTATGGATAAGCATGGACTTTATTCCTTTCCTCCAATGGACATTATTCTTACCAAGTCCGTGGATTCTACTGGATGAGCTCTTCCTATGCAGTATAATTTTCGAGCTTTGGTGTTATGAGGCTACATTGATGCTACTCTTGTTTGTCCTCCTTCCATCATCACTACACCTACGACTGAGACTCCTTCCACCACCGGTTTCATTGATACTTCAGGCCTCTTCATTCTCACTCATGATCGTCGGATGCAGACGGATCAGCAGATTATGACATATATTGTATGTTCGATGGTGACTCCCATTCATTTGTATATTAAACGCCTTACTACATCTCGTCAGCAGTGGATTGCTCTTAGCCGTATCTTTGTGCAGACAAGTGCTTCTCGTGAGTACCAACTGCATTAGGCCCTTCAAGATACTCGACATGGGGATCATTCTGTTCAGGATTTTCACTCTCTCCTATCAGGTTATTGGGATGAATTACACTTGATGGAGGTTCAGATGCCAGCTATGTTCGATGATGTTGCGGTCGAGTACTACAAGCAACGTGATCATCAGCATAATAACATTGCTATGCGTATTCGACCAAAGTTAGAAGGACTACTTCATTGTGTTCCCTTACCTAGTCATGAGGCTGCAGTTGCCGAGTTCATCTACGAGGAGACCCGTCTCTGGATATTGAAATCTATTACTCATGATACGAGCTCATCGGTCAGTCAGATACTTCATTGTGCTCCCTTGCCCAGTCTTAAGGCTGCAGTTGCCGAGTTCATCTCCGAGGAGACCCATCTCTGGATATTGAAATCTATTTCTCATGATACGAGCTCATCAGTTACACCACCGGCTACTGTTTTGGCTGCACAAACCAGACCCGCTAGACCTACTACAAATCCACTACTGCCTTCTTCTTCTTCAACTACCGAACGAGTATGTACATACTACAAGAAACCTGGACATCATATCTCTTAGTGCTTAAGTACAAGTCAATAAATACTTAAACCCATTCATCTACTCTCTATCACAATCGCTATACAGCTGCATCTACTGCCGTGTCTTTAACAACTTCTAGTACCACATCAGCAGCCTTTATTGCAACTTCAGGCTCATTCTCCCTCTACACAGATAGCAGAGATTGCGAATATTGTTCAACAGATTCTTCGCGTCAATGGAACTTCTGCACCTTCTACCTACACTATTTCAACTGTTAATTCTGGTATTTCTATTCCTTGGATATTTGACTCAGATGCCTCACATCATATGACTTTTGATAAATCCTTTTTTACAAACTGTTCTACTATTCCTATGCCATACATACATTGTAACATTTCAAAAAAAAATAGAATATTATTTTTGGGAATTTTTATAATTTAATATTATTTTAATGAATATTTTAATATTTCGGTATTATACAGATAAATGGAAAAAATTTTGGAAAAAATTTGGAAAATTCTAAAATAGGGTATTTTAGAGAATTATGCCATTTTAAAGTTTTTATGATTAATTATATGCTAATTTAGTACTAATCGCGATTAAAAATCGCTAATCGATTTTTAGTATTTTTGTGCAAGACATGCACATATTAGTTTTCTTTACACTTGTGCATTTCTACCATGTTGTTTTGGGGGTTACTATTAGTGTGAGAAGAATTTGGGTTAAAGAAATTGGAAAAAGAAAAGAAAGGGAAAAAGGATATAATATTGAGGTATGGGTGAGAGAGAGAAAATGGGGGTTTTCCTTTGACCAAGACTTGGCCATTCTCTCATATCTCCAACACTCATTTCTCTCCCTCTCCTTCACTTGTTGCTGCTGCTGCTTCCTTCACCCCCCCCTCTTCAAGGCCTCAAATCATCTCAAAAACAACTCCAAAACCCTATCTTCATTTCACTAAAATTGTGCACAAGCTCAAGACAAACACAATGGACCAAGAAAGTAAGGATTTTGGCCACTTGGGGCAACTGAAGAAAATTCTTGAGTTTCCAAATGAGGTATTTTCTGGGCCATTAGCTTAGTTTTTGCATTACTTTTACCCCCATGCTAGATTAGAATCGATATCGTGCGATTTTGTGGACTTAGGAAAAACCTAGTTAGGGTTATGGGAATTTGAGAGTTGTGATGTGAAATTGAGCTCATTAGAGGCTACGCAAACACCCTGGTGCTTGAATTAAGACCCAAACCTGAGACTTGAAACCCGGAATACGGATTTAGAAACCGATATCGGAAAAACCGTGATTTCTGTGAGGGTTACATGAGATCTGCTATCACCCCGAGACTCTGAAAATATTTTTGGATTGACAGTGATACATGCAGGCAGCCAGGAAGCTAACCCCAGAACCCTAGCCCCTACCTCCCCAACCAGGCCGCAGATTTAATCTATTTGGCCGCAATTTGCGGCCGGGGTCCTACCAGTTTGGCTCGTTTTGGTTCTGTAGCTCCTACATCTTTAGATTAGACCTCTGGCATATGCAAAATAGTCCAATTTGACCTAGGGTAGAATCTGGAGCCTTTTTCTTTAGTTGTTGTTTTGGATTCGTGTTTTCGTTTCCTTATTTTGATATCTGGATTTATATATTAGTGTTTTACCTCGAATACTTGGCGTTTATACGAAGATATCGAGGATTGATTGATGGTTTTGAAAGCGTAGTCCATAGGTTCTAACCTATAGGCCTTAGCGTATCGTTTTGGTTTTCGTGTGTCGTTTTAGTTTTTATTTGGTTTTAATGCGATGCGATGCGATACGTGTGATATGTAGGTACCTCCACAGTGATCCGAGGCGATGAAGATGATGATGGAGACATCGACACCAACACGCAGGATTCAAGATGGGTAGATTATATCTACGGGGGAAGTCGGGTGGATGGCGTATAGCACCCTCGCAGTCCGAAGTTGGTATACTATATATGTAGATATTATATATATATGATAGCTTATAGTGTGTCGCGGATATTGTGATTAGATGTACTATGGCTAGATTAGGGCATAAAAGTAAACTAGTATAGTTCCTAATTGCGAACCCTAGAATAGGTTTACACCCACACGCACACACATACATATTTTCTATACTTATACTGTGATGATGGGGATAGTGGACGACATTGGAGATGAGTCGATGATATTGGGCATAGTGCCATGAGATCGGTGATATGATGCAATTCGTAGTTAGGATATGACATGTGATTTTTAGCGGGCCTTTGGACGTGTGTTTCACACCCGCATTCATACTTATATAGATGGTATCGATTTGTACTAGATTTAAATCAGTACCCCAGATTATGTGATATGATGATAAGGATACCAGATAATTGATGAGATGACTGTGATATTGACCCGTATCCAGATTTAGGATGCCGTACAACGGATTTACGTATGAGCTATATATTGATGATAGATCCGCACTCATGACTCGAGGACGCCAGATGATATACTGTATCGTACGCGATACTATTGAGACGGGATCACCGACTATTATATTTATATTATATATATCGACTCAGATTTAGGTGGTTTCCATACCCCTCCCGATTGACTTGATAGTTAGATATAGATTACTTAGTAGACATTAGACTAGACCCGAGTCATACCTATTTCAAAACTAACGAATCGGGAGTATTTCAAAGATAGGAAAAAGGAACTCTACGGACATTTTCAAGGACACATCTTTTCTTAAAACACCGTAGCCCTTATTTTACTAAGAACTCTGATTCGTCTTATTTCAAATGGCATAACTGCAAGATATATACATATTGATGTAGATTCTTCACTGTTGCGTTGATTATTCGATTTCCACATATTCATGCTATCCGCATCGCATTGCATGTGTAAATGAGTTTATTGTATATTAAACCAATGCAGTTAGGACACCAGCACCATTATCGATGATGTGTATGTTCCACATACACTTGCTTGCCAGCTCATACACTTCATCATCGATAATTGCCATGTCACTACACTGTAGTACTGTTGCATTTAGGATATGACCCTTGCATGGCATACTTGTGTACCTATATACTGTATATTCATATGTATTCGCACATACACAGATGATTCTGGTTTGATTAGAGACTTGGGAACTACAAGATACTCTATGAAAACTAATTCATTTTAAAAGAGCGGTTTCCCTCAGTATGTGCATATTACTACTCCATATTGCATGATATACCGATATGCTTGCATTTCTTTTACATGTCGCATGCATTATGCTTTTAATTATACGCATTGAGATATGTTGTTTCCATGATATTTCTGGATTTGGGACCGTGGATATTTCAAAAGAGAGTGTGTAATTGTTTTAAAACCCGGTTACCCTTGATATGATATTTCAGTACGTCCACCATGTGTTTTCTCGGTGCTGAGAGCGACATATGAAACCTGATTCGAGGAGCGGACGAGGCCGATTGCAGGTACATGGTGGACCCGGTATGGTACCCCGGGGCAAGAACGGATCTGCTGTTTAGCTAGACGGTGAGCCTGGCAGAGGGACCACTACCTACCAGTGATTGTATTTGAGCTCGACGAATATTCGGAGGATACCGACCGTAGTCGAGAGATGATAGGGGCCGATCCAGACTGACGGAGCCCGATATATGAGGATTTACGTGCCGATGCTAGGCACAGGTTTCATGATGTTTTCGAGTGTCGATGCTTGACGCTCAGGTTCCATGATTTGATATGTCGTGAGCGAAACATGTTGATTTATATTCTCATATTTTCATGCATATGCTTTATGATATTTACATGCATGATGTTTATTGTCATTGGGTGACACGTGGATGAGATCCACATACATACAGACATTGATCACATAGTTGGATGACATCCACATACTCATAGACTTCCTGATATAGTGGACATTGATTACATTGATCATACCTCATATTTATAATATATTATTACCTGAGGCACTGGCACGAGCACTTAGCACTACACTCATGTATAGATGTTACATTGCCATCTTATCATGCTTCAGACTTATTCATTTGAGCTTTATATATATATCTGATCGTGATCTAGGATTATGTCATGCATACGATTTCTGCTCTGTGATGTTTTTCTACTCATGAGTTGGCAACTCACCCCCGTTGTGCCACAGTTCTTGTAGGTTTTGCTGTACAGGTTCCATGGCGGCATTTCTGGCACACTGCTTCCGTTGCGGGTGATTTGCTTTGATAGGTGGGTTTTTTTGCATCAAAACCACCATTGTATATGTATTATTCATTGTATCTAGAAATTCCATCAACCAAAACTTGTATATTTGTTCAGACTTAGAAAACCAGTTATGTATTATTTCGACCTTAGAGTCGCGCGTTGTAGTATTATGGGTTTTCATGTTGATTTTGAGTTTCTTTTGAGTTTTGATCCTCGCCCTTTGGCGTTGTATATTATATGGCTTGTGTGGTTGTGACCGTCGATTGACGAAGAGCTAGCTCCAGCTTGGGGATGCCTTTTATCATTGCTTATATATTATTCTTGTTGTACCCCGTTCGGGGCCAGTATTTACAAAGAAAACTCTGCCGAAATTTTCAGAAAAGACTATAGATTTTAAAAATGCATATTCGGCTTACTTATTTGAAAACCTTGTTTTAAAAACATGTTTTCCTTACTTCTTAAAAACTAGTTTCTTATTTACTCCGTATAATGGTTTTAGATTTCTGGGCTTTTGGGTTACTTGGATTAGATGGGGTCCTATAGACTTCATACGATTCAAGTGCCAGTCACGGGCTATTTCCGGGCATGACAAAGTTGGTATCAAAGCGCTAGGTTAACCTTAGTTCGAGTCTAAGTTTGACTATGTGGAGCCTAGGGCGTTTATATATATACGGAACTTAGGCTTGACCTTACGAAACTTAGACTTAGTCGAGGGGGTATTAGACCCGAACTTGGTCGCGTAAGATGACCCTTGGTTGATGGAGTAGGTAGCTTGAGTAGAGTGACGTACCGTACGTATGTTTCGCGGCTTATTTACGATACGCTACTCCGCTTAAGAAACCTTAGCATGTACATTTCCTTGGACAGTATTATATTCATTCCTATGATCTACCCTCATCGATACTGGTTATGATTTTGCTGCCTCGATTGTGCGGGCAGAGAGAGCTACGGTTAGAGTTGCGTCAGCTTGAGCTCGTCGCAGACGAGGACTGACCAGGGCGTGATTCCAGAGACGTACGATTGCATATAGAGGCGTCGTCTTACTGTGTTTTCGCGCCATGAGCGTTTGGCGGATCGCCTTTAGGAGATTTCTCGGACGTGCCGATCGGTACCAGAGGATCAGACTGCTGCTAGAGGCCAGCTAAAGTGTGATGACCATTGATATATCGCTTATTCATGATGATTAAGGCACTTTTCAGCGTACAGACGAATGAGCCAGCGGTTGCTGCAAATGACAAGATATCGCCCAGATGTTGGAGCTACTGCAGCATGAGTATATATTTAGGGATATGATGGAAGGTCGCTAGTCACCCAATGATGAAGGACTAGGATATGTGGTTCGTTCGCTTACCCCGATGCGAGGTTCATCAGATAAATTGATTCTAGTTAGAGACGACTTCACGCAAGTTCGTTGAGAGTCGATAGAGACGATCGAATGTCAGGAGCCCATTTTCCAAGTTTAAAGTATTCGGAAAGACATGCAAGCGATTCTATGAACCCTCTAGAAGAATGAAACCCTAACTCGACATAATGACCGTGTGAAAGCCTTTGAACCTTAGGGTTTGCGGCAGTTCCGCGGCGCCATTAGTGAGGCTTGGGTTTGCCCTTCTACGGCTGGACCATTGATGATGTAGTATGTACTCGATACTATTAAATTGTACCTAAGATGTTGATCTCTTGGGGGATTATGAGGTTTTGACAAATCGATCGGATGATTCGACATCATTCGGATATCATGTGATGGGATACATTGCTTGGGAGACTCCAGATACGAGTATAGCCGTTGGAGCACAGTCCATGTAGCCACGATAAGACGAGTCCGAAGCTGTCGACAGCAGAGAAAGTGGAGTAAAGGGTTCGTAAAATATTTCAACGAGATGACGTTCCACTCCACTGACATCAGAGATGCGATACGCATACAGAGGCGTTGGGATGCGACCAGCTTCCGAGTATATGTTGTACTAAGGATGCAGATGTCCAGAGAGCAAGAAAAGATTGTGCAAGAGTACCAGCCTCCATGCAGTTCGGCTTAGGCGAGATTGGAAAAGACCTTGAGCGGGATTCCTTACAGAACACTGTTGCAATAAAATTTACACCAGGAGCAGATGTGTGATGTGCATTCAAAGGACCAAAGGTCGGTGCCAGTGACGTGCTGCTTTACGAATGGTCGTGAGGATTGACTGAGAGATGACCAGAGAAGTGCCAGAACGGAATCGTCCCCGTTAGCACACCTGACAGGACCGACGAGCCGATGGATTGCGAGATTGGTAATCCACAGAGAAGATAAGGACCCAGAGATAGAGGATGCCAGACCACGAGCAAGAGGCAAGTAGATATCTTGCGCTGCTAGTATTGGATGCACCAACACCTTCTCGACTTTGAAGGAGGGACTACCGGCGACGATATTTATGATTTGTGATTTTGTGATTCGATTATCACATATCCGTCACCTTGGATTTCGGTATTTTGGGCGATCCATTCGCATGATTTAGTTTTGATGGCTGAGCTTCATGATATTTGTTTTCATGCACCATGGTTGCACCTGCTGGGTATTTATATTTTGCTCATAGTTATTACGCTTGAGGTATTGATTGTGATTTCATGCCTATTTTATGCCGGTGATTTGATTTACGCTTCCAGCATAGTTTTTCTGCACTTTTAGTGTTTTGATTTGATTTGTGCACGCTGATGCACATGGTTATGAGCTTATATACGCGGTATACCTGATTTGGATTCAGCCGTATTGTATACCGTCGATTTCGATTCTGATATTGATATTGATTTCTTGCACTCCATGCATTTGATTTGGATTTTCGCGCGTGATGAGCGCATGTTTTGAGATACGATTTTGGTGCACACCAGATGCACTAAATCGGGATTCTTCGTGCATGTCAGATGCACCTGATTTTGCTGTCAGGCATACACGTTGCCTATGACAGATGTTTCGTGCACACCCGTTGCACCTAGATGATGTTTCTGTGCACATGTATGACACATATATGGATTTTGATTTCCGTGCGCACCAGACGCATAGGGTATTCTTATATACATTTTTGGGATTGATTCCTTATGGAGCAGTACATTTTTTTGATATTTGCTATGTGTTTTCATACTGAGTAGGATTAGTCAGAGGATAGTATCTGGATATATTGTGCATGCATTTACTTCAGCTATTTACATGTATAGATTTGATATTTACATGTATAGTTCGGATTTATATCATATTGGTTTTGCTTTGGATTTGACATTAGTGTTTTTATCATGACTCCGATGATTGCGGGATGCTTGACGGAGTTTCGATTTTGAGTTATCTGCTCATTACTTATGCGCATGCATTACGCTATGATGCGTTTTAGGCATTGATGATTTCGGAGCCCCGACGACTTGGACTTTTTATTGAAATGTTTTAGAATTTGGGGGTTTAAATTTAAATTCAGGGACCGAATTTCTTTAAGGGGGGAAGATTGTAACATTTCAAAAAAAAAATAGAATGTTATTTTTGGGAATATTTATAATTTAATATTATTTTAATGAATATTTTAATATTTCGGTATAATTAAATACAGATAAATGGGAAAAATTTTGGAAAATTCTAAAATAGGGTATTTTAGAGAATTATGTCATTTTAAAGTTTTTATGATTAATTATATGCTAATTTAGTGCTAATCGCGATTAAAAATCGCTAATCGGTTTTTTAGCATTTTTGTGCAAGACATGCACATATCATTTTTCTTTACACTTGTGCATTTCTACCATGTTGTTTTGGGGTTACTATTGGTGTGAGAAGGATTTGGGTTAAAGAAATTGGAAAAAGAAAAGAAAGGGAAAAATGATATAATATTGAGGTATGGGTGAAAGAGAGAAAGGGAGGGGTTCCTTTGACCAAGACTTGGCCATTCTCTCATGTCTCCATCACTCATTTCTCTCCCTCTCCTTCACTTGCTGCTGCTGCTTCCTTCACCTCCCTCCCCTCTTCAAGACCTCAAATCATCTCAAAAACAACTCCAAAACCCTATCTACATTTCACTAAAATTGTGCACAAGCTCAAGACAAACACAATGGACCAAGAAAGTAAGGATTTTGGCCACTTGGGGCAACTGAAGAAAATTCTTGAGTTAGCAAATTAGGTATTTTCTGGGCCATTAGCTTAGTTTTTGCATTACTTTTACCCCCATGCTAGATTAGAATTGATATCGTGTGATTTTGTGGACTTAGGAAAAACCTAGTTAGAGTTATGGGAATTTGAGAGTTGTGATGTGAAATTAAGCTCATTAGAGGCTACACAAACACCCTAGTGCTTGAATTAAGACCCAAACCTGAGACTTGAAATCTGGAATACGGATTTAGAAACCGATATCGGAAAAACTGTGATTTCTGTGAGGGTTATATGAGATCTGCTATCACCCCGAGACTCTAAAAATATTTTTGGATTGACAGTGATACATGCAGGCACCCATGAAGCTAACCCTAGAACCCTATCCTCTACCTCCCCAACCAGGCCGCAGATTTAATCTGTTTGGCCGCAATTTGCGGCCTGGGTCCCACCAGTTTGGCTCGTTTTGGTTCTGTAGCTCCTACATCTTTAGATTAGACCCCTGGCATACGCAAAATTGTCCAATTTGACCTAGGGTAGAAGCTGGAGCCTTTTTCTTTAGTTGCTGTTTTGGATTCATGTTTCCGTTTCCGTATTTTGATATATGGATTTATATATTAGTGTTTTACCTCGAATACTTGGCGTTTATACGACGATATCGAGGATTGATTGATGGTTTTGAAAGCGTAGTCCATAGGTTCTAACCTATAGGCCTTAGCATATCGTTTTGGTTTTCGTATGTCGTTTTAGTTTTGATTTGGTTTTAATGCGATGTGATACGTGTGATATGTAGATACCTCCACGGTGATCCGAGGCAATGAAGACGATGATGGCGACATCGACACCGACACGCAGGATTCAAGGTGAGTAGATTATATCTACGGGGGAAGTCGGGTGGATGGCATATAGCACCCCTGCAGTCCGAAGTTGGTATACTATATATGTAGATATTATATATATATGATAGCTTATAGTGTGTCGCGGATATTGTGATTAGATGTACTGTGGCTAGATTAGGGCGTAGAAGTAAACTAGTATAGTTCCTAGTTGCGAACCCTAGAATAGGTTTACACCCACACGCACACACATGCTTATTTGCTTTACTTATACTGTGATGATGGGGATAGTGGACGACATTGGAGATGAGTCGATGATATTGGGCATAGTGCCTTGAGATCGGTGATATGATGTGATTCGTATTTGGGATACGACATGTGATTTTTAGCCGGTCTTTGGACGTGTGTTTCACACCCGCATTCATACTTATATAGATGGTATCGATTTGTACTAGACTTAGATCAGTACCCCATATAATGTGATATGATGATAAGGATACAAGATAATTGATGAGATGACTGTGATATTGACCCGTACCCAGATTTGGGATGTCGTACGACGTATTTACGTACGAGCTATATATTGATGATAGATCCGCACTCATGACTCGAGGACGTCGGATGATATACTGTATCGTACGCGATACTATTGAAGCGGGATCACCGACTATTATATTTATATTATATATATCGACTCAGATTTAGGTGGTTTCCATACCCCTCCCGATTGACTTGATAGTTAGATGTAGATTACTTAGTAGATATTAGGCTAGACCCGAGTCATACCTATTTCAAAACTAA
The DNA here is from genome assembly GCA_030015575.1 of Agapanthus africanus. NCBI lineage: Eukaryota > Viridiplantae > Streptophyta > Magnoliopsida > Asparagales > Amaryllidaceae > Agapanthus > Agapanthus africanus. Next base: position 133,866,865 of record CM057343.1, read on the forward strand.
CGAATCGGGAGTATTTCAAAGATAGGAAAAAGGGACTCTACGGACATTTTCAAAGATGCATCTTTTCTTAAAACACCGTAGCCTTTATTTTACTAAAAACCCCGATTCGTCTTATTTCAAATGGCATAACTTCATGATATATACATATTGATGTAGATTCTTCACTGTTGCGTTGATTATTCAATTTCTGCATATTCATGCTATTCGCATCGCATTGCATGTGTAAATGAGTTTATTGTATATTAAACTCATGCTGTTAGGACACCAGCACCATTATCGATGATGCGTATGTTCTACGTACACTTGCTTGCCGGCTCACACACTTCATCATCGATAATTGCCATGTCACTACACTGTAGTACTGTTGCATTCAGGATATGACCCTTGCATAGCATACTTGTGTACCTATATACTGTATATTCATATGTATTCGCACATACACAGATGATTCTGGTTTGATTAGAGACTTGGGAACCGCAAGATACTCTTTAAAAACTAATTCATTTTAAAAGAGTAATTTCCCTCAATATGTGCATATTACTACTCCATATTGCATGATATACTGATATGCTTGCATTTCTTTTACATGTCGCATGCATCATGCTTTTGATTATACGCATTGAGATATGTTGTTTCCATAATTTTTCTGGATTTGGGAACCGTGGATATTTCAAAAGAGAGTATGTAATTGTTTTAAAACCTGGTTACCCTTGATATGATATTTCAGTGCGTCCACCATGTGTTTTCTCAGTGCTGAGAGCGACATGTGAAACCCGATTCGAGGAGCGGACGAGGCCGATTGCAGGTACACGGTGGACCCGGTATGGTATCCCGGGGCGAGAACGGATCTGCTGTGTAGCTAGACGGTGAGCCTAGCAGACGGACCACTACCTATCGGTGATTGTATTTGAGCTCGGCGGATATCCGGAGGATACCGACCGTAGTTGAGAGATGATAGGGGCCGATCCAGACTGACAGAGCCCGATATATGAGGATTTATGTGCCGATGCTAGGCACAGCTTTCATGATGTTTTCGAGTGTCGATACTTGACGCTCAGGTTCCATGATTTGATATGTCGTGAGCGACACATGTTGATTTATATCCTCATATTTCCATGCATATGCTTTATGATATTTACATGCATGATGTTTATTGTCATTGGGTGACATGTGGACGAGATCCACATACATACAAACATTGATCACATAGTTGGATGACATCCACATACTCATAGACTTCCTGATATAGTGGACATTGATTATATTGATCATACCTCATATTTATGATATGTTATTACCTGAGGCACAGGCACGAGCACTTAGCACTACACTCATGTATAGATGTTACATTGCCATCTTATCATGCTTCAGACTTATTCATTTGAGCTTTATATATATATCTGATCGTATTGACCTAATATTATGTCATGCATACGATTTCTGCTCTGTGATGTTTTCTACTCACGAGTTGGCAACTCACCCCCGTTGTGCCACAGTTCTTGCAGGTTTTGCCGTACAGGTTCCATGGCGGCATTTCTGGCACACTGCTTCCGTTGCGGGTGATTTGCTTTGGTAGGTGGGTTCTTTTGCATCAGAACCACTATTGTATATGTATTATTAATTGTATCTAGAAATTCCATCAACCAAAACTTGTATATTTCTTCAGACTTAGAAAACCAGTTATGTATTATTTCGACCTTAGAGTCGCGCGTTGTAGTATTATGGGTTTTCATGTTGATTTTGAGTTTCTTTTGAGTTTTTATCCTCGCCTTTTGGCGTTGTATATTATATGGCTTGTGTGGTTCTGACCGTCGATTGAAGAAGAGCTAGCTCCCGCTTGGGGATGCCTTTTATCATTGCTTATATATTATTCTTGCTGTACTCCGTTCGGGACCAGTATTTACAAAGAAAACTCTGCCGAAATTTTCAGAAAAGACTATAGATTTTAAAAATGCATATTCGGCTTACTTATTTAAAAACCTTGTTTTAAAAACATGTTTTCCTTACTTCTTAAAAACTAGTTTCTTACTTACTCCTTATAATGGTTTTAGATTTCTGGGCTTTTGGCTTACTTGGATTAGATGGGGTCCTATAGACTTCATATGATTCAAGTGCCAGTCACGGGCTATTTCGGGTCGTGACATACATACTGCTAATGGCTCGTCACTTGCAGTAAATCAATATGGTGACATCAAATTTAACACTCACTCTCCTAGCAATCTTACTCTTTCATTTGTACTACATATGCCTAAATTGACAATGAATCTTTTATCTGTTATTCAGATTGCTGATTCTGGCTGCACCATTACTTTCTTATCCACTTCTTGTATTATGCAGGATTCGAGCACCGATCAGAAGATTAGGGCGGGTCATAGAGTGAATGGATTGTATCAGTTGGAGCATCTTCACTTGCCTACCTTGAATAAAAATGTAGCCGGCTTAGCTACTTCCGATCTGTGGCATCGTCGTTTAGGTCATATTTCGAGTTCTCGTCTTAAGTCTTTATCTAAGTCTGGAGTCTCAGGGTCCCTTCGTGTTAGTACTTTAAATAATTATGTTAGATGTTGTTTGGCAAAACAAACTGCTTTACCTTTCATGTCTTATAATAAAATTTCATTAGAACCTTTTGATTTGATTTATTCTGATATTTGAGGACCTGCTACTGTTGTGTCCGGATTGATACGAAAAATTATCATGCTATGAAGTTCTAAAATACCGCAATCAAGACAGTGTCACACGTAGTTAGTCAAGATGAGTATGGGTCATCCGTAGGGAGAAGGTACGTATTTCATTTCTTGTTCTAACGAGTTAAGTCCAAAAGTTGGATTGTTCGTATCTATCCTATGTGATATGTTCAAAAGAAAGTTTGTTAGGGATAGAGTTAGATTGGGTTAAGTTGGAAAAATCCATACACTTTCCTTTATGCCTCTCTTGACTATTGACGTTAGGGTAATCAATAACAACATGAATTAAGGTGCTTAAGTAGGGTATTTACGATTGCGCACTAAATCTGTACTTATTGACTTTTGTCCTTTTGTTCTTGTCTCTTATCCTTCGCCTCCGGCCAAACTAAACGCAACCGGTCTCAATTAGGAGTCACTGCTATCATGTAGGATAGGATGCCTAAAGGAGCGAATTGCGTGAGTTTTGGTCGGAGTTCAATTTACAAGGTGTCGGTCAAAGAAAAAGGTGAAGAAAATCCTAACTAAAATATCACCCTTCTCTTTCCCTAGCAAATAAGGAAACTATTCACAAATCATTTCATAAAGAAAAAGAAAACACAAGATAGAACACATCAAAGGAAACATTGCACGTAAAGTAAATGTAAGAAAATATTAGGAACCAAGTGCATGAAATTGAAGCTTTATTGAAGTGCAATAAGAAGTATAATATATAAGTTCAAATACTAGAATCTAAACTTTCAAGCTCACTTAAGAGATTGCAATATCAGATAAAAGTAAAGAACTCAAACTATTACAAGCTATGAACCTAACTAGTATGTACAAGACTTAGATAAAAATTGTATTCAAGTTGCAAAAGGTAGGATCCAAAAGTAGACTCTTGCTTGCTCTCGGTTTTGATATTTATAGGGAACTCATCACAAAAAACAAACAATAAAAGTGAGGTGATGTAACAATTAGGAGTTCCCAGAAGAAAAACGAGCACAAAAGGAGCAAGGGAGGCCGCTGGTAATAAGATTTGGGTGGCCAAATAATGGCTGGTGGGTCCCATCTTTCTGGTGTTGTCTTCTAACATCAATAGCATCTCTCTGGCATTGTTTGTTTTTTGTATATCAACTTAGGTTTTAATATGGAGATTTGAAGGGAAATGCAAGCTTTTAAATATCACATCATACCTTTATCAAGTATTATAACAAGCCCACTTGCACATCCACTTGTGTTCACACATGAATCAAATCATATCATGTTGGACCATTTTGGATAAAAATGTTCTGCACACTTGTTTTGTTGCAAAAACTCATGAATATTGATTGGTTCTCCGTCCCGGTTGCAATATCGGCTCACATATGTCGTATCCGTACACGTTGAGTGTGTTTCTAGTATTTTGTCACGAATACCTGTATCCTGTACTTATTGAGCAGACACATATTAATAGCACCGATTATTCACAAAAATGATATCGAATGAGCGGTATTGAAATACAGTTTTTCATGATGAACAAATACTCCCAAACTTATTTTTTGCTCGTCCCGAGCAAAACAAAATCCTAACCTCACATTCGCAGGGAACGCAATTGCACTGAGCCAGTGCAACAAGCCGTTCAATCTCTAAGTGTCCCTAGTAAGAGAAGTGTTGTCTCCTGAGGGTTTTCAGCGGATTACACCCACAAAATCCCATCAAGCTAGTTTCGTGAGATAATGGTCGATTCTAATCTTAAGGTCCAGCATCTAAGCTAGAAATTCTATCACCCTTAGTTAGAAATATCGAACCCTTATTTTTCACACCTCACTTTTTATTTAACTTAAGATCATACACTTCTTTACGTGCATGTGCAAATAGCATCATTACATTTCAAAAACTTCGATTAGAGTCGTCATGTCACAAATATGGATCGGACAAAACTTCAAAAGGATCACGTGAGTTCGTAAAGAGTTAAGCTTTTCTCAAGTTTCATTCTCCAGCTAGGTTTCAAATTCAGAATTTCGATCAGTTTTAACAGAAAACTAAGTCTTATTCTTCACTCCTCCTTTTATTTGTTTTCATTCATACACACCTTCGTGAACGTGCAATAGTTTTTATCATCGAGTAAAAACCTTTATATCTCTGTTAAAAATATTTTTTATAATAGAACTCGTTTTAAGCCAAGATTATTCTCACACAATGAACCGTGAGGAATTTTAATTCGGAAAGAACACTTGCTTGATTTTGTTTTAAATTAGACTTTTTAGGTTTCTTAGCGAGCTTTGAGCGAATACACCTAAACCAGATGGTTTTTGGACATTAGGTGTAAAAACACCCCAGCGGACTTAATTGCCCAAGTCACTTATACCCTAAAACAAAAAGAATCATTTTATGCATGAAAATCATAAGAATTCAGTGCGAACGGAGATATAGCTAGTTTTTCATTTGTTTTTAAGATCAAAAACGTGTTTGTGTAGATCAGATGTGTAATCACTCCAATCAAGTTCCAGATAGGTTATATTTCAGACTTGGCCTCCATTAAAACATTCAATAATATCAATTTATATCCGCTTCACTTTATGAACTATTTTTGATATTACATATTATAGAACGTTTTTCGTCGCCCTATTGAGATAGAAATGCGCACGCTAGTCAGGCATGTACAGATTTCCCCTGCCTAGGATAGCCTGGGGTTTATTGATCGTAGGTATCCGAATCTCCGGCAGCTGCAGACTAAGCTGTCGTTAATTACCCCTCGCATTTGGAGCGAGAGAACCTCTGATTAACGGGTCAAACTGGTTATAAGAACTTAATGTGTGGTATGCGTGTGTTGTGTTTTGAAGGTGCTTTAGACGTATCGGAGGTGTCGCGAAGTTTACGGGGGTCCCGCTACCCGGATAGCGGGCTGGGGTCAAGAAGGCTAGTATCCCCTTGCAAAGTGTGGGGCAGCGCCCCGTTAGAAATTTTTTTCAACGGGGGATGTGTTTTGAGTGTGGAGGGTATGGGAAAAAGAGGGGTAAGGAGCATCCTATGGACGCGTGAGACAACACGTGACCGCTGGGCGCTAGCAGGTCATGTGCGCGGCGCATAGGTGCTGGGCGCCAACGGGAATGTGCCCTGAGCGTGGCCGCTGGGCACCAGCGGGTCACATGCGTTGCGTGTGGCCTCTGGGTGCCAGCGGAACGCACGCATGGCATACGACCGCTAGGCGCTAGTGGGTCACATGCGCGGCACGCAACCGCTGGAAACACCAGCGGAAAAAGGGTCTTAGCTCCTGGGCTGGGAGTTGAACTCCCAAGGGGCTTTGGAATTAAACTCCTATGGAAAGAGGGATTTTTATTTTATTTTTTTGAATTCATAGGAGTTAAACTCCTAAAGAAAAGATCGCAAATGAGGGGGAATCTGATGAAATCTGCTACAACGGCCGCATCCATCCAAACCTCCGATATACGGTTCCATAAATCAATTTGGCATCTTCGGAGAGGTGGACAGATAAATCCAAATAGCATCTGCCCCCACAATTCAGGTAGGACGATCTATCCCAGTTCGTTTCCGTTTCCGGCGATGAACAGGATCATGTTCGGACAGATAATATTAATGGGCTTTGGTTTAAGCCGGATCTTAGTATTAGATTACTGGATTCGCTTCATCTCATTGTATTCGTGTTTTTCGGAATACGAATACGGGTATGTATATACGTTGAGGGGTATTCTTGTAATTTACTCAAGAGTGCTTCTAGAAGAAAACACCTTATTACTTGTATTACCATTTATGTTAAATGGTTAATGAGGTGGAGGTATGAGATGTTATTTTGTGATAAATAAAGTATAGCTACTTGGTGACTCATGGATGACTATTGAGGCAAGGGTGGAATTAGATATTTTGTGAGATATTTTGGCATGCGTCATAGTCATCACAAGTAGACATTCATTTCATAATTATCTTAAACACTCTCTCTCCTCAAGAGCTCTCTTCTTCTTCCTCAAACCCTAATTGACTCTTGTGTTAAGAAACCTAGGGTTATTGAGACTAATCTATCCATAATCACTCTCTACATCCTCTAGGTTGCTTAGATTAGTATACTAGGTGCCCTAGTTACCTCATCTTAGAGGTAGAAGCTCAAGGTAGACACTCTTGGGTGGATCTTCTTTGACGTGAGGAGGCCGAAGAAGAGGCGTGATCCGTACACTCTTCAAGGAGCACAAGAAGAGGAGGAGGAGTACAAGAAGAAGAAGGACTTGATACTTGAGGTATAACTTTTTTACATATTAGTTAAACCTCATAGATGTTTTGTTAGTTAGGGTTTAGTATCGATCCTGGAGTTTAGTCGGTGTTGCGAAGCATATAAAAATCGTTTTTTGCAAACTCCGCCTCCCCGCAATCCCGCGGGGTACGCGACATCGACTTACAGTTGTATCAGAGACAACTAAACCCTTAAATAACAGATTAGACGACATGTAAAACTACGAAACCGAAATAACTCCGAAACATCGAAACATAGATCTAAGTTTCTGTCGAATTTTTCAAAGGCTTTAAAATTTTTTAAAACAATTCCAGAGTGCTCCTTTGCTTGTAAGATGAACACAAAACAAAAACGAGACAATTCCATCACTTTGTGGCCGACCAAACACCCAAAATGACCGGCCCCACCGGTTGAAGTATGAGGAATTGCTTTGGATTTTGTTCTGTGTTCTTGTTACTTGGATTTAGGGTTTCAGGTGGTGTTTGATTTTGTCAAGATTGCTTATATTGTTATCTTTCTGTTGTGGAAATACGGAGTATTTCAAAGTCGCGGTTTTAACGTCGTTTATAGTTTCAAGTTGTTATATGTGTTCGTAAACTTCCGCTAATTTCTATATGTCGGTTAGTTGGGGGTTGCACATGCCCGTGTTGCTGTTGTTGTTGGTTTATGGATATGGAATATTGGATCGTCGATGATGAATAACCGGGGGATGTAAGAAGAGAGTTTTCTTTATTTCATTCAATGTAAATTGTAATATTGATGTAATATTATTTTGCGGGGCACATCCGGGTTAAGGTTGTAGTCATCGTTGTATTATTTCATTTACTATTTTTTGCTCCTAGGATAGACCCAATGTGGGGTGCACAAACTACTAGGTTCTTGAAGTGCCGAGTGGCCTACTCATTTTACTGAGGGAGGTTACTTTACTTCGGGAATTTGGCGGGTAGTTTGCCACACCCCGTAGGGGTCTAGGGTGGAGTTTGGCTATTCATCACGACCGTGGAATCCGTCTTTCGTTACAGGCTTAAACGAAACGCGGAATTCCTAGTATATCCAATGTGTTCATCTATGATCTGGAATTCCTATTATTGCGTGAGACGAATGGATATATTATATATGTTATATAATAGACGTTGATTATGTTTTGCACTCGCGCTAGTCCAGCCCCCGCTCTGGCGTTAGTTAAGTAACCTAACGGTGTAAGACGGGGCTCAGTGGTGAATGCAGATGGCATAAGCGTACGTGGTATTTTCGTTTCTTTCTGCAATGGTAGGTGTAAATGATGGGACTGCATTATATGTTTAATGCAAAGCAAACAAACCAATGTTGAATCGTTGGAACAGTTTTAAAAACCACTCGGTTTTTTCAAAAAGCAACTTTTAAATGCGGAGCTTAAACCGCTCTTTTAAAAGCTATCATGGTTCCTTCGATTATATCAAGTTCATTACGTTCACGGTTTTTCCAAAACCATTCGTAACCCTCCGTCATTTCAGATGGATATTCAGTAGTATTCAAGCTATGTATTTTGACCTACGCCAAGGCATAGTGATCGGTAGCTGCTAAATATTCATATGTTGCATAGATAGATGCATTGGTTTGGGACAATCATACTACAATTTTGGCCTTCGTCAAGGGTATGTACAGGTGGGTTCAAATTAACCTGGATAATGACGGGTAGAACTTGACTTGCGACTTATGATATGTTGGCCTTCGTCAAGGTCATAAGAGCTTGGGGCAAAAATCCATATCGGGAGTTTCTGAAGAAACTGAAACTTGCTAGTGTTGCATACCATTTGGAGTGTGATAATTTTGGTAGGAAGGTTATCACATAATGATATTTAGATCCTGATCCTACTGTGAGTATCCGCTACTCCTCGGGAGAATTTTTCATTTTGCAATCAATGCTATAATCTAAGTAGGTGTCTAGAACAGTATTAGCGGGGCTACGCCTCCAGGGAAAAGAGGTTATTTAATTAAGGAATTTCGCGAAAGCGTTGTAAAACCTCCCTCGAAGTACCAACACTAGCCTGGCCAAAATGTTAAAGCAAGAATTGTAGGGTGCGATTAATCCCGACTAATTCTTCTTTTATGGTTTGAAGGAGGATTCAAGAAACAGTTGGAGCCATCCTGTTTAGATAAACTAAAAATCAATCTAAACTTACAAGAGCATCATGTTAAAGTGTTTCTTCTCTCTCTCCTAATTGCAGAGACCAAGATGACCGGCCTTAAGTTACTTTTAGATAAAAACATATTGATGGGGCCAAACTATAAAGACTGGCTCAGGAATGTCTAGATGACCATCATATATGACAAACAGGGCTATCTTCTTACTACTAAAGCCCCCGCCGTCCCAGGTCCAGATTGCAGCGTCGCAGATATTGAGATCCGTAAGACATGGGAAATTGACAGTGCGAAAACCAAGTGCCTCGTGCATGCCTCTATGGATAATGAACACCAGAGGCGATACGGGAAGATGGATCTTGAATCTATCTTCCTACATACCAAGGACTTATATAGAGAGCAATCTCGTATCTCAAGATACAAGGCCTCGAAGAAATTATTTCAAACGGGGTTGGCTATCGGGTTATCTGCAGGGGATCACATCCTTAAGATGATCAGCTTGATTGAAGAGCTCGCGGACCTAGGGACCACGTTGGAGAATGAGCTGTATACAGACTTGATTCTACAGTCCCTCCCCTCTACGTACGCCCAGTTCATCTTGAATTTTAATATTCAAGCGAAGGAAGTTACACTTCCAGAACTCCTCAATATGTTGAGGAGCGCAGAGGGCACCGTGCAGAAGTCCAGGAAGTTACACCCGCTCTGCTTGTTAGGGGATCTTCCTCTTCTAGATCATTCAGAGTGGGAGCAGTGGGAAAGTGTGCGAGTTGCTTAAGTCCATTTAGGGATTAAAGCAGGATCGCAGAGTTGGAACATCTGTTTTGATGATACGGTCAAAGAATTTAACTTTATCAAAAATCCAGATGAACCATGCATCTATAGTAAGATTGTAGCAAGAACTGTTGTATTCCTCGTCTTGTACGTGGATGATATTCTCTTGATAGGAAATGACATTCCTATGCTATAATCAGTCAAAGGATTTTTGTCACAAAGGTTCTCCATGAAAGACCTGGGTGATGCCTCTTACATTCTGCGGATCCAGATCTATCGTGATAGATCTAAGAGGATGTTGGGACTTTCACAGTCCAGGTATATCGACACCATACTGAAAAGATTCACTATGGAAGATTTAAAACGTGGTAATCTACCGGCTTGTCATGGAATCACCCTCTCCAAAGAGATGTCTCCCAAGATTGATTTGGAAATGGATCGCATGTCTAACTATACCCTACGCTTCTGCGGTAGGCTCTATAATGTATGAGATGTTGTGTAATAGACCAGATGTTGCTTACACACTAAGCGTGGTAAGCTGGTATCAGTCAAACCCTGAGGAGAAGCACTGGATAGCAGTAAAGAGCATTCTTAAGTACCTGAGAAGGACTAAGGAGATGTTCTTGGTGTACGACAGAAAAGACCTCCAGATCGAGGCCTTTGCTGACTCCAGCTTCCAGAGTGACAAGGATGACTCTAAGTCCATGTCGGGTTATGTCTTTACCCTCAATAGAGGGGCGGTCTGTTAGAAGAGCTCCATGCAGGACACCGTTGCTGACTCGGTGATGGAAGCAGAGTATATCGCCGCATGTGACGCCGTAAAAGAAGCAGTCTGGATGAGAAAGTTCTTAACAGAACTTCAGGTGGTTCTGTCTATTATTGATCCAATACCTCTGTATTGTGACAACAACGGGGCTATAGCTTTAGCGAAGGAACCCAGGTCCCATCAGAAGTCCAGGTATATTTTAAGGCGGTATCACCTAATCAGGGAGATCGTGGATCGCCGGGAGATCGAGCTACGAAGAGTTGATACGGAGAACAACACTGCAGATCCACTCACAAAGGCCATCCCTCAGACACAGTTCGAGAGGCTATTCAAGATGATAGGTCTGTAATATGCCAACACATGTCCTTAGTGCAAGTGGGATATTGTTAGTGATATATGACCTAGAGGCCATTATTGTATAGTACTAGTTTGTATATTATATTTTGGAACCATAGGATATACACGGATTTTATGACAGTCTTGATCAATATGGTAGTATGCTGCTTGATTTGTTTCTATCTTAATATATGTATATGTTTCTTTTAACGTATCGCTAATACATATTGGTAGAGCCCTTAGGATCTTTGCTTGACTGCCAGCGTTATGATGGCAGTCATACTAGTGGGGGCTGGGTAGTCTATAAGCACATCCTTATACAGGTCCCTAGTCGTAGGATTATTGAGACAGGGTATCGATACTCCAGAGTAGACTAGTGTATACGCTTCTCATCCCAGCAAGGGAGATGGTCTGTCCCACAGCCATTAGTACGTCGTACTGGAGATAGTATGCAGCTGCTCATTGGGTTATAAGTTACACTGGACGGACTCGTGGGGAACTGTTGGTTGGTACTATACCTATCGTCAGGTAGCAGTTCCCAAGTGACATGAGTACAGCGTAGTCCGTTGACTTGACACTGCTACTTCGCCTCGAATATGTTCCCACTGTTCTTAGATTACTACCCTACCACGACCCTGATGAGTCGTGCAAACAGGTAGTAGTTAGGTGCAGTCCCGAAGCATTTGGAGGCAGTGGCGGTTAGATAGGATTCGTCTCTCCCGGTATTGGGGGTTGATGTCGCGTTGTGTTCGGAAAGCCATTACACAAAGTCCCTGGCAAGGGCAAGCGAGATTTACTGGTAGGTACTCCAGTAGTTTCTTAGGGTGTTTTTGGGCTCTACTCCAGCATGACTTATTGCGCTATTAGGGGTTTGACGGCTACTGCCCCCTAGGCCCGATATGCGATACTCTTAGACAAACAGACCGGACTGTACGGAGATTGTCACAGATAGGCTCAGTAGGAGTTCGGATGAATCTGCTCATCGGCCTTCTTATCGACAGATACCTAGGTAGCCGTTACGTGCATCTAGTACCGCTGACGTGCTTGTGGTTAAACTCACTTCCAGCATACTGTCGAGTCTATAGAGTCCCATACAGAGGGTTTCCCTGCTTCGGGCGAAACGATGTAGAGGTCGTATGGTTTTACGATAGGGTTCGAACATATACGTGTACTTGTGCATGGATCATGTTCGGACGGATAATACTAGTGGGCTTTGGTTTAAGCCGGATCCTAGTATTAGATTATTGAATTCTCTTCGTCTCATTGTATTCGTGTTTTTCGGAATACGGATACGGGTATTTGTATACAGTGATGGGTATTCTTGTAATTTACTCAAGAGTGATTCTAGAAGAAGACATCTCATTACTTGTATTACCATTTATGTTAAATGGTTAATAAGGTGGAGGTATGAGATGTTATTTTGTGATAAATGAAGCATGGCTACTTCGTGACTCATGGATGACTATTGAGGCAAGGGTGGACTTAGATATTTTGTGAGATATTTTGGCATGCTTCATAGTAATCACAAGTAGCCATATTCATTTCATGATTATCTTAAACACTCTCTCTCTTTCCTCTCAAGAGCTCTCTTCTTCTTCCTAAAACCCTAATTGTCTTATGTGTTGAGAAACCGAGGGTTATTGAGACTAATCTATCCATAATCACTCTCTACATCCTCAAGGTTGCTTAGATTAGCATACTAGGTACCCTAGTTACTTCATCTTAGAGGTAGGAGTTCAAGGTATACACTCTTAGGTGGATCCTCTTTGACGTGAGGAGGCCGAAGAGGAGGCGTGATCCGTACACTCTTCAAGGAGCACAAGAAGAGGAGGAGTACAAGAAGAAGAAGGACTTGATACTTGAGGTATAACTTTCTTACATAGTAGTTAAACCTCATAGATGTTTTGTTAGTTAGGGTTTAGTTTCGATCCTGAAGTTTAGTCGGTGTTGCAAAGCATATAAAAATCGTTTTTTTTGCAAACTCTGCCTCCCCGCGAACCCGCGGGGTGCGCGACATCGACTTACACTATCCGTTTTGGGGCAACCCCTTATGGTATTACGAGCTTCTTTGCGGGCCCATTTAAGCTTTGGCTCGGTCTGTTGATTGAGAGTGATTTTACGCGTATGAATTTTAAAAGATAGATTTTGAAATCAAAGAATTAACCGCAATTAATAACGGTGTCGCTTGGTAGCTAGCCGGTTGAGTACGGGTCGGTCCACAGGGAGATGGATTCTTATTCTATGCGTTCTAACGAGTTAATCCAAAAAATGGTGTTTTTATTTTAAGATCTACGGCAGATAAAAAAATTAGAACTACGGCAGATAAAAAATTTATAACTACGGCAGATAAAAAACTTATAACTACGGTAGATAAAAAACTCAATTAGGGCAGATAAGAAATTCAAGATAAAAGAAAACTGACTTCTTTATTGATGCACTCTTTGACGATTACAATGGTATTGAAAATTTAGATAAAAAGAGGCATATCAAAAGTGGCACCCAAAGGAGGCACACCTCAAAAAAGGCTGTAGGGTTCCTATATATAAATAATAGAAACCCTAGGGTTTATATCTGATCCATATCTAGAATTTCAAAAATACCCTTAAGAAAATCTAGTCAATGCACCGACGCACCGACACGCGCTTAGCACGGCCGCGGATCCGCGGCCATAAGCATGGTTTGACCGCGGTTCCGCAGCCATTTGATGGTCTTGATGCATCATTTCTTCAGGGCTTCATTCCGTTGCTTTTTCCTTCTATTTTATTCACTTGGTTCTTCAGAATGTCTTCTAGTTTCTTCCAGATTTCCACAGTGCAGAATGTTGTGGACTTTTACCGTTCGCTTCGTGTTGAAGTCTTGAATCTTGCGCTGCCTTTGTACTTTGTGAAATTGTTCATTGATCTTCGTTTGTTCTTCAAACTGTAGGCATGATAAAAATTCTTCTATTTGTTGGTCGTAATCTCACTTTCGTAGCGTCTTTCCATCATTTTCACTGTTTTGTTCCGAGAACCTGTAACCTGCAACTATTCAACAGACATGGATCAAAAGCACCTATTTATTTGCAAAATGAATAAGAATGGGGAATATAATAATACAAAATTATGATATGAACAAATACCCCCAAACTTATCTTTTGCTCGTCCCGAGCAAAACTAGTTTTATTCTTGAAAAAGCCTAACCTTATTTTCACAGGAAAACGCGATTGCACTGAGCTCGTGCAACAAGCCGTTAAACCTCTAGGTGTCTCTAGTAGGAGGAGTGTTGTCTCCTGAGGGTTTTCAGCGGATACTACCCACAAAATCCTATCAATTTGGCCTATTGACTTTCATTTTTCAATTCAGTTTTTTAGCAAGAATTTCTATTATCTTCAACTCAGAAATTATCAACCTGTATTTTTCACGCTTCCTTATCATTTAACTTAAGATTGTCTATGTTCCGTAAATTTATTTAGCTTTTAGCATCTTTTGAGTTTTCCTTCTAAGGTTCCATCTTAACTTAGGAATTTTTATCATCTATACTAAAGATATAAGTCCTATTTTTCAGTCCTATCTCTTATCCAAACCCCAATCATATACCCCTACGTGTGTGTATGTATCACCCCTACACTTGGAAATTCAATTCAAGCTCTTATACTCTTGTCCATCATCCAAAGTACTTTTAATTGGTGAAGATAAAATTGCTCACACATCCTTCATGCGATCGTTAATATTTCTTGAGGTACTAATGTAACACCCTAGTTCATTTATACCAATTCCAGTTCTCGTATTTCTTTATTTATGCTATTTTCCTGATTTATTGTGTTTTGGGTGCGAATAGTGTATTTGACATCTGTATTTGCATCCGACCCGACCCGCTTGCTTGAAACCAGTCTTGATTCATGTTTATGATTTATCCTGACATGTTACTTGGACTCGTGCATTTTCATTTTAATTTATACATCTTGAATAATGGCATTTTATCTGGCATTTGCATTTTTACAATATAACATTTTAAGTCACATAAAATATTTTAAAAATACATTTCATGGACTGCATGATACCCCTAGCCCTATGGTAGCATCCGCGCATCTTGTTCTCGTTCCGTTCAGTGAAACGGACTTGTTTGGATGGCTACGCGCACGTACGTGCATCCGTTCTTGGGGGTATGCATTTTTCATTATCCGGACATTTATTTTTTTATTTTGATCTACATGTATGTTTTTCGTATTTTAAAACTGAATTTTAGACCCGACCCGGACATGTTTTGGACTATACTTGTATTTACCAGAATATCAAATTTTATTTATATAATATTAATTTTATAAATTGATACAAATTAAAATTTAGTTAACTAATAAAAGATTTTTTAAATTTAAATCTAAACTAATTTCCTAACAAACTAACAACCCCTTTCTCTCTCTCTCCTCTGCATATATATATTTAATTTATTTAATTTTCTTTCCTTATTTAATACACAGCCTCTTCTTCTTACTTCTTCTTCTTCTTTCTTCTTTCTTTTTCTTGATCTTGTTTCTTGATTCCGGTGATCGCCGCCGGAGCCGTGCTCGTCGCTGACGATTCGAGTGATGCAGTGAACGTACCTGACTTGCGTGATCACCCCCATGCGTTGTTTGGAACCGTTCCGTGTACCGTGCGTGCATCGCGACATTTCGCCGACGAAGGACGTTCCGTACACATTCGTTCTTGTTTCGTCTAGGCAAGTTAACCTTGCTACATGCTATATGACTCATTATATACCCATTTTAAATAAATATCACACCTGTATTTTAAATCAAGCATCCCATGTTTCATATTACAGCTTTTCAACGTTCCGTTTACATCTGTATAGTGCATTTCAGATCTAGGGCATGCAAACCAATCTTAATTACATGCTACATTACTTTAGACGCATCTATTTTAACAAATGGAATACCTGTCTTTAAAAGCATGCACCCCATGTTTAGTTTTATAACTTGTCGATGTTCCGTTTGCATCCATTCATATCATTTCAGATCTAGGTCATGAAAACTTATTTTGTTACATACTATACTATCATATACTGCATCAAATTGAATAGTTACATTTCATATTGCTTAGTTATATGTCCCGCACTTGTTAGTTTATCATTTTACGATTATGTGATACCCGTTTGCATCCATATCATTTAGAATATATATCGTTGTAATATTTCTTATTATTATCTTTAATTAGTTTACAATCTGCATTTTATAATGTTATACATTTGAAAATATTATAGTTTACGCATGAAACGTCGTCGCAAAGCGGATACGACAAATCTGAAATTTACTGTACACCTTACATTATAAAATTCATTATAAATCATAGAAAAATCATTGGTATACATTCTTTAGTTCGTTACAAAGATAACTCAGAATAATATAACTCTATGAAATATTTGCTTGCAAAATAAATTGTTTAAATAACGTAAAATGCAAATGAAAATATCTCTAAACTGCTGTCCAGGGAAATTCCAGCAGTAAACTTTCAATTTCGAATGTTCATAACTTTTTGTAGGGACAATCTGAGATGCTTATAATTATAAAAATGAAAACCTTATTGAATTATCTTTGTTTTGGTATAATACATGTCCCTTTTGGAGAACGTTTGTTATTTTTAAGCCATTTTACAAATCAGGGTGACGCTGAATTTCTGAATGGAACTTTCTTGTGCATGGTTAATCAATACCACTTTTATAGTTATTAATCGGTAATCAATACCACTTTTATAGTTATTAATCGGTTTGATTATGTTATCCATATTAATATTATTATATCAATATCTATTCAATAAATAATAGTGCTTGTGTTTTAATATTTAGCAAATTTTACCGATTTACAGTTTTATAGTATCTGTCTGTATCCGTATGGTTTATTACATATCTAGTTGCACGCCGAGACCATATTATTTCATGTTACTGTTGTATTAGTGCACCATGCATGATAATGTGCATCCTACATAGTCATGATGTAACCCCTGATCGATATTTGTGCATCCATGCTTTTATTGTACATCCGTATTTTCACCTTGATTCAATACTTGCTACAGTTTGATTATGAGCACCTACTCGACACTTGTGTACTACCTGACATGACCTGATACACTACTACTGACATGACTTGATACCTGTGCACTACTTTACATGACTTGATACATGTACACCACCTGACATGACCTGATATACCACAGCTTGACTTGTTACCTGATCTTGTTACTAATGCCGACAATCTTGACCTGTTGTGCCTATGGACATTTCCTGTTGTCTATACAGACAAACCTGTTCCTGCTTGATCCTGTGTTGGCATTGGTCTCAGATTTATAAATACCTGACTTACACACATGACTTGGGGGTATGGGGAAATCAAGAATGTAGCTGAGCGTAACTCAAAGGGCTATTACATCAGTTTACCGTGGTCCCGTGGGGAATGAACGGGACATAGACTCACAGTCTATTACATCATTTTACCGTGGTCCCGTGGGGAATGAACAGGGCATAGAACGATGGGTTACGATGAGGATTACATTAATTGATTTCGAATAACTTTAGAGTAGATAACCCTATAGCACAGTTTAGACTACTCACTGCACTTCACCTGTTTATATCATGTTCACTGATCTGTATTCATGTTACGGTTTACTTATGACTTGTTACTGTTCTACTTTTATTACTGTTCATACTTGTGCCTGCGTGTATTGCTACCCTCTGATTATATTATTGTTGATATTATGATGCACCGACATCTGGGTTTTGCATGGCCCAGATCCTCTACCTTTGTCGCAGGCTGATCAAGAGTATTTCCGCCGTCAGGCTGAGCAGTGAGGATCCTGTTAGTATCCAGGTAGTTATTTCCTTACTTTCCAGATGTTATTGTTAATTGGATTTATTTCTTCCGCATATTATTTCTTGACTCGTTTATTCTGGCTCATGGACATGTACTAGATAGTCTATTTACTTTCCTGTTCTTGATATCTCTACAGCCGTAATGTGACTGTGGAGTGATTTTTCCTATCCACAGGTAGCATGGTTGGCTCTGTCACGTGCCTATCTTAGTGCACTCTGGGAAGCGGGGCGTGACAGGGTTTGTTTGGTATCAGAGCCATAGGATTTAGGTTAATCGGGTTTGATTCTTTTATTGTTGGGTAATGGACCCAATACACGAGTCGGAAAATCCGTGATTAGGAACATGTCTTTCCATATTTTTATCATGATTCTTGAATCATATCTTTCTCTTGACCCCTGTCCTGAAGATATGCAAACAACTTTGCATCTCGAGTTGAAATTCTTTTGGTTCCCTATTGTTTCTTCCGTCCTATTGCTTTGATTTTGATACTAGGATTTGGGCGACTTAAACGGAGTTATGTGATTGTAACTATAAACTGCAGCATGGTTACAATGCGGTACTCTATTTAAGTAACTTGGAGTCCTGGTCTTGTTTCATTTCCTTGTTTCATGGTCGTTCTATTACATTGGTTCTCTCCGTTTCATTGCTTACTAGTTTATGTTTTGCAGATTTCTTAGTGACCGATACCAGCAGTTATGAAGTTGTCTTGGAAATTGATGGTCTCACTTTCTATGCTCACATTGATTGTAGGGCAAAGAAAGTGATTTTCCAGATTCCCAGACATCTGGAGTTTGTTTTGCTGGAGGTAGCAGTTCTGTCGGGCTAGTCGAGTTTAGGGCTAGGCCGACAAGCAATGTTCTTTCGTCAATGGAAGTTGATAAGGAGGAAGCGCCAGCTGTAATTTGAGAGTTCATGGACGTGTTCGAGGACATCTCGGGTTTACCGCCAAAACGAGGTGTGGAGTTCACGATCGATCTTATTTCTGGTGCAGCGCCAATCTCAAAGGCGTACTATCCGATGGCACCAGTGAAGTTGGAAGAAGTAAAGAAGCAGGTTACCGAATTGCTAGAGAAGGGTTGAATTCGCTCCAGCAATTCCCTTTGGGGAGCTCCAGTTCTTCTAGTAAAGAAGAAAGATGGCACAAGAAGGATGTGCATCGATTATCGAGAATTAAACCGGGTGACTATTAAGAACAAGTACCCGATCCCTCGCATTGGCGAATTGTTCGAGCAGCTTAGTGGCGCGAGGGTATTCTCGAAGCTGGATTTGCGGTCCGGATATCATCAGGTCCGAGTTAAATCAGAATATATTTGCAAGACTGCATTCCGAACTCGGTATGGACATTACAAGTATTTAGTGATGCCATTCGGAGTCACGAATGCACCGACGATATTTATGGACTTGATGAACCGAATCTTTTCACCGTTCTTGGACCAGTTTATAGTGGTGTTCATCGATGAGATTCTGGTCTACTCGAGGAGCATTGAAGAGCATGCGGAACACTTGAAGATTGCACTGCAGATATTGAGGCAAGAAAGATTATATGCAAAGATGAGCAAGTGCAAGTTTTGGTTTGAAGAAGTAAAGTTTTTGGGGCACGTCGTATCCGGAGATGGAATCGCCGTTGATCCCGAGAAGATTGCAGCAGTTCAAAATTGGCTGATTCCGAAGAATGTAGCAGAGATCAGAAGTTTTCTTGGACTTGCCGGCTATTACAGAAGGTTCGTGGAGAATTTTGCCCGTTTGGCTGAGCCTTTAACCAAGCTTACGCATAAGGAAGTACCGTTCGTATGGACGGATAGGTGTGCGTCAGATTTTGAGGTGTTGAAGCAGAGATTGATAACCGCTCCTATTTTGACCGTACCAGACAGTTCTGGAGGATTGGTGATTCACAGCGACGCATCTAGGAAAGATTTGGGATGTGTTTTGATGCAGCATAGAAAGGTTATAGCTTACGCATCGAGACAGTTGAAGATCCATGAGAAGAATTACCCAACTCATGATTTGGAGCTAGCAGCTGTGATTTTCGATTTGAAGATTTGGAGACACAACTTATAGGGCGAAAGCGTTGAAGTATTCACCGATCACAAAAGTCTTAAGTATGTGTTCACACAGAAAGAGCTTAACATAAGGCAGCGTAGATGGTTGGAGCTGATGGCTGACTACGATCTTGATCTTAAGTACCATCCGGGGAAAGTTAATGTTGTGCAGGATGCGCTTAGTCGGTTGCCAGCAATTCGGATGTTGACTGCACAGAAGTAGCTTATGGAAGACTTTCGGAGATTCGAGTTGGAGATCGTGCTACCGCATTCTTCAGGACAGTTGATGCAGCTGCAAGTACAGTCGTCATTGATCGAGAGTATTAAAGCAGCGCAGTCGAAGGACCCAAGATTGCAAAGGTTTCGAGAACAGGTTGAAGCTGGACTTCGAACGGACTTGTTAATTCATGAAGATGGTTCGTTGCGAGCGAAGAAGTTATGAAGGAGGCACACAGTTCCGCGTATTCCATATATTCAGGAGACACGAAGATGTACCGCGATCTAAGACAACATTTCTGGTGGAAAGGCATGAAAAGGGAGATTGCTCGCTTTGTAGCGAAGTGCTTGGTGTGTCAGCAAGTTAAGGCTGAACATCAAAGGGTTGCTGGTTTATTGCAACCACTTCCGATTCCTCAATGGAAGTGGGAACATATAACCATGGATTTCGTGACAGCTTTACCGCGTAGTCCAAAGGGCAACAATGCAGTTTGGGTGATTGTTGATCGATTGACCAAGGCAGCTCATTTCATACCATTTCGAGTTGGTCAGTCAACGGAAACGTTGGCGGAACGGTACATGCAGGAGATTGTGAGATTGCATGGAGTACCTGTGAGCATCGTATCCGACCGTCTTATCACACTTCTGGAGGAGCTTACAGGAAAGTTTGGGGACTCGATTGAAGTTTAGCACATCTTATCATCCTCAAATAGATGGCCAGTTGGAGAGAACGATCCAAACTCTTGAAGACATGTTGAGAGCTTGCAAGTTAGACTTCAAGGGTTCATGGGAGGATCATCTACACTTGGTGGAGTTTTCGTATAACAACAGCTTTCAGGCGACTATTCAGATGGCTCCATTCGAAGTATTGTATGGTCATAAGTGTCGCTCACATGTTTGTTGGGACGATGTTGGAGAACGAAGATTGTTGGGACTGGATTTGATCGTGCAAACCGTGGAGAAAGTTAATACTATCCGGAATTATATGAAGGCAGCACAAGATCGGCAGAAGTGTTGGGCCGATACAACGAGAAGACCTCTAGAGTTTGCTAATGGTGATCTGGTATTCTTGAAGATATCACCTACTAAAGGAGTGATTCGTTTTGGGAGTCGAGGAAAGCTTAGTCCTCGATTCGTGGGGCCTTTCGAGATTTTAGAGCGTGTTGGAGAAGTGGCTTATCGATTGGCGTTACCACAATCTTTGGTGAATGTTCATGACGTGTTTCATGTATCTTAACTCCGTAAGTATGTTCGAGATGAAACATACGGGCTGGATCATTTGGAGCTGATTGTAAGAGGGGATTTGAACTTTGAGGAACGACCGATGTCGATTGTTGATCGAAGAGAAAAGGTCCTTAAGAACAATATTATCCCTTTCATACTTGCTTCTTGGGGAAATCGCTCGCATAGAGAATCAACTTGGGAACGTGAAGACGAGATTCAACAGAAGTTTCCACACCTATTCTTATAGATTCTTGTTTGTTTATCTTTTTTTATTCCCAGAATTTCGAGAACGAAATTCTTTTTGCAGTTGGGTATAATGTAACACCCTAGTTCATTTATACCAATTCCAGTTCTCGTATTTCTTTATTTATGCTATTTTCCTGATTTATTGTGTTTTGGGTGCGAATAGTGTATTTAACATATGTTTTTGCATCCGACCCGACCCGCTTGCTTGAAACCAGTCTTGATTCATATTTATGATTTATCCTGACCTGTTACTTGGATTTGTGCTCTTTCATTTTAATTTATACATCTTGAATACTGGCATTTTATCTGGCATTTGCATTTTTACAATATAACATATTAAGCCACATAAAATATTTTTAAAATACATTGCATGGCCTGCATGATACCCCTAGCCCCGTGGTAGCATCCGCGCATCTTGTTCTCGTCCCGTTCAGTGAAACGGACTTGTTTGGATGGCTACGCGCACGTACGTGCATCCGTTCTTGGGGGTATGCATTTTTCGTTATCCGGACATTCATTTTTTTATTTTGATCGACATGTATATTTTTTGTATTTTAAAACTGAATTTTAGACCCGACCCGGACATGTTTTGGACTACATTTGTATTTACCAGAATATCAAATTTTCTTTATATAATATTAATTTTATAAATTGATACAAATTAAAATTTAGTTAACTAATAAAAGATTTTTTAAATTTAAATCTAAACTAATTTCCTAACAAACTAACAACCCCTTTCTCTCTCTCTCCTCTGCATATATATATATTTATATATTTTTTATTTATTTTATTTTTCTTTCCTTATTTAATACATAGCCTCTTGTTCTTACTTCTTCTTCTTTCTTCTTTCTTTTTCTTGATCTTGTTTCTTGATTCCGGTGATCACCGCCGGAGCCGTGCTCGTCACTGACGATCCGAGTGATCCAGTGAACGTACCTGACTTGCGTGATCACCCTCGTGCGTTGTTTGGAACCGTTCCGTGTACCGTGTGCGCATCGCGATATTTCGCCGATGAAGCACGTTCCGTACACATCCGTTCTTGTTCCGTCTTGGCAAGTTAATCTTACTACATGTTATATGACTCATTATATACCTATTTAAATAAATATCACACCTGTATTTTAAATCAAGTATCCCATGTTTCATATTATAGCTTTTCGACGTTCCGTTTACATCTGTATTGTGCATTTCAGATCTAGAGCATGCAAACCAATCTTAATTACATACTATATTACTTTAGACGCATCTATTTTAACAAATGGAATACCTGTATTTAAAAGCATGCACCCCATGTTTAGTTTTATAACTTGTCGATGTTCCGTTTGCATCCATTCATATCATTTCAGATCTAGGTCATGAAAACTTATTTTGTTACATACTATACTATCATATACTGCATCAAATTGAATAGTTACATTTTATATTGCTTAGTTATATGTTCCGCACTTGTTAGTTTATCATTTTACGATTATGTGATACCCGTTTGCATCCATATCATTTAGAATATATATCGTTGTAATATTTCTTATTATTATCTTTAATTATTTTATAATCTGCATTTTATAATGTTATACATTTGAAAATATTATAGTTTACGCATGAAACGTCGCTGCAAAGCGGATACAACAAATCTGAAATTTACTGTACACCTTACCTTATAAAATTCATTATAAATCATAGAAAAATTATTAGTATACGTTCTTTAGTTCGTTACAAATCTAACTCAGAATACTATAACTCTATGAAATATTTACTTGCAAAATAAATTTTTTAAATAACGTAAAATGCGAATGAAAATATCTCTAAACTTCTGTCCAGGGAAATTCCAGCAGCAAATTTCAACTTCGAATATTCATAACTTTTTGTAGGGACAACCTAAGATGCTTATACTTATAAAAATAAAAACCTTATTGAATTATCTTTGTTTTGGTATAATAAACGTCCCTTTTGGAGAACGTTTGTTATTTTTAAGCTATTTTACAAATCAGGGTGACGCTGAATTTCTCAATGGAACTTTCTTGTGCATGGTTAATCAATACTACTTTTATAGTTATTAATCGGTTTGATTATGTTATCCATATTAATATTATTATATCAATATCTATTTAATAAATAATAGTGCTTGTGTTTTAATATTCAGCAAATTTTACCGATTTACAGTTTTATAGTATCTGTCTGTATCCGTATGGTTTATTACATATCTAGTTGCACGCTGAGACCATATTATTTCATGTTACTGTTGTATTAGTGCACCATGCATGATAATGTGCATCCTACATAGTCATGATGTAACCCATGATCGATATTTGTGCATCCATGCTTTTATTGTGCATCCGTACTTTCACCTTGATTCAATACTTGCTACAGTTTGATTATGAGCACCCACTCGACACTTGTGCACTACCTGACATGACCCAATACACTACTACTGACATGACTTGATACCTGTGCACTACTTTTCATGACTTGATACATGTACACCACCTGACATGACCTGATATACCACAGATTGACATGTTATCTGATCTTGTTACTAATGCCGGCAATCTTGACCTGTTGTGCCTACGGACATTTCCTGTTGTCTATACAGACAAACCTGTTCCTGTTTGATCCTGTGTTGGCATTGGTCTCAGATTTATAAATACCTGACTTACACACATGACTTGGGGACATGGGGAAATCAAGAATGTAGCTGAACGTAACTCAAAGGGCTATTACATCATTTTACCGTGGTCCCGTGGGGAATGAACGGGACATAGACTTACAGTCTATTACATCATTTTACAGTGGTCCCGTGGAGAATGAACGGGGCATAGAACGATGGGTTACGATGAGGATTACATTAATTGATTTCGAATAACTTTAGAATAGATAACCCTATAGCACAGTTTAGACTACTCACTGCACTTCACTTATTTATATCATGTTCACTGATCTATATTCATGTTACGGTTTTCTTATGACTTGTTACTGTTCTACTTTTATTACTGTTCATACTCATGCCTGCATGTATTGCTACCCCCTGATTATATTATTGTTGATATTATGACGCACTGACATCTGGGTTTTGCATGGCCTAGATCCTCTACCTTTGTCACAGGCTGATCAAGAGTATTTTCTCTGTCAGGCCGAGCAGTGAGGATCCTGTTAGTATCCAGTTAGTTATTTCCTTACTTTCCAGATCTTATTGTCACTTGGATTTATTGCTTCTGCATATTATTTCTTGACTCGTTTATTCTGGCTCATGGACATGTATTAGATAGTCTATTTACTTTCATGTTCTTGATATCTCTACAGCCGTAATGTGACTGTTGAGGGATTTTTCCTATCCACAGGTAGCATGGTTGGCTCTGTCACGTGCCTATCTTAGTGCACTCTGGGAAGCGGGGCGTGACAACTAACGACCGATTACAAATGTGTTCGCGCATTTAAGGCGTAATTCCTCGTCTTGTAATACCTAAGGCTTTAGCAGTGACTCCCAAACCAGTTGGTCTAAGGCACTAGGTGATGAAGCACCCTCGTTATATGTTTTTTTATTTTACGCAGCCTTAAGTTATTACAAAACCAGTGTTTATTTTTTTATATCTCTTTATTCACACTTATAATTTTATTTTCCTTCATACTAAGGATTTTAGATAAGATCATTTCAACGTATCCTCTACTAGTCCAAGTTTCAAGGTGCGTGTTTGTGTGATTTGTAGGGTATATATTTTCAGAATTTAGACTTAAAGTTCGGAATTATTTTTTAGACTCACACTTCAATAAAAATTTCAATACTCTTCCCTTGTTTTGATTTAGCCCAAGAACTGAACTCAAAATTTGCCTATTTCTAAGTAAACTACAAGCACATATATTTTCTACCGTTAAATTTTAAGAAATGTTATTTTTAGGGTTTTTAATTTACTAAGTTTTGGATCTAGTTTTTCCTAGCTAGTTAACCGTCTTGTCAAACTTAAGTCAATTATGGCCAAAATTGAATCTTTCAATTTTTATAATTTTTAAAACTTTTCAATTTTTTATAGGTTTTAAAATAAGTATGCAAATGCAAAAATATACACATGAATGCGAAGGAAGAAGGCTTACCGAGCATACCCCCAAACTTAAACTGGATAGTGCCCTCACTGTCAGGCTATACCCAGAGGGTTAAAAATGTCGGCACTCCCCTGTTTATTTTTTTTATATTTTTTTTATTGTTAAAAGAAAAGGGAAAAAAAACAAAATATATATACAAAAAAAGGGTCCCCCGAAACTTAAGTAAGACAGTGTTTCCACTGTTTAAGCGTTAAAGTTCACAGTTAGGGAGGAGAAAAACACAATATCAAGCTATATAAGGCCTTACACATACCAAAGGTTAGCACCAACCATTCAAAAATTTTATTGTTATAATGATGTGGTTGGTGAAAGAATGGAGTGTAGAGAGAAGAGATGAGAAGCACACGAGACCGTGTAGAGATAGAAGCGGTATACGGTCTCGGTGGAGGAGAAGAATGACGAAGGGAAAAAGAAATGGTGGTGGTGGTTCGACTTCTTCGGGTGGAGGTTGATTAATCACAAAATCCATGTCGTTTAAGAATGAGAGTTCGTCGGAGAAAATATCTTCAAAACTTTCATCGAAGGTCCGATTGAACGTTTCAATGTCAATAAGTGTCACGCCAGAATTCAACACACTTGATTTTTCAAAAATTACAGAGGTAGGAGACTTGTACAGCTCATCTACCTTATTCTCAAAAGATTATAAATCAAGTTGTTTTTCTAAAATTATCGAACTCAAAATATTGGATTGTGATATCATTAAAGGAAGATTAGAAGAAGAACCAACGAAAGTGGGAATACGAACTTGAGGGTAGAGATAGAGTGTATAAATTAGCACAATTTGTAATGACCGATGTGTAAAAAGCGATTGTGCTAATCTATCAACCCATGGATAAATGAGATAAAATCCCTCAAGACTCGTGAGCAAACATGGATACGTCGAACTTGGTAGACCAGACATTGAAAATAAAAGTGTAACAGATTCTTGCGCGGTCGGAACGATGGGAAGGACGAAGGGGAGTGATTTAGGAAGGGTTACAGTTAAAGGTTCTGGAGGGTATACACAGTCAGTGGAAGGAACAGGATGAATTGGAAAATCCAATTCATCAAACAAAACTGGTTTATCCTCAATAATTTCCTCAATATTCTCCTCAAAATTTAGCTTATCCATGCCATTCTTATCAAAATCAAGACGCATATGAAGTTCGGGAAAAACATTTAATGATTCGGGATGATGAATTGGAGAGACAATTTCAATCAAATCTGCAGGTTCATCATCCAAAATATCCCCAGCGTCGATATCCTCGATCAAGTGAAAATAAATTTTTTAGACACCTTATCAAAAGCATGGATATCAATCAATTCAGATTCTAGAGTGGAGGTGTAGAGGTCAAAAGGATTGGTAATTGTTTCACTCAAAAAGGGCTCTTCACAATCAGGTAAATCAAACACTACAAAGTCTCACAACTCATTACACATTTTATCTTTAACTGGTGAATCATTTGGGACACTTGATTGAAAACCGGAGTTGTGGGATTCAATTGGGGATGGGCAGGTTTGATTTGGAAGTGTGTACAGCTCACTCTCACCACTTAAATTCTCACTCTGTCCAACCGCCTCATCATACATTGGAATTTTTGGAGCTAGTTGGAAACTAACTACCGGTTCACTAGGTTGTCTTGATGAATTAAGGGCGGCAATGGACGCATTCAAATTCCTCATCTGTTAGTTTGTCGCTACAATATAAGCTTACAACGACTGTTCCAGACTAGACATGGGTTGTGAAGGGGTTTCAGTAAAAGATTCAAAATTGTTTGGATTCTAGAAACCCCCAAATGGCTGTGCAGAAGCAATGCCTAGGGAAGATGCGAAAGTTGGGTAGGACTGGTAGGAATTGAATGGTTGGACAGGAGTAGGATCAACATTTGGATAAAAAGGTGAATGGACTTGTTGATCTCAAGAACTGGAAGTATTGAAAGGAGTGAAAGATCGGTTACAAGATTGTTCAATATGTTCAGCAATAGACATGTGTTTCAGAGTTACAACAGGACTCGAAAAAGGAGTATCAACGTAAGAAAGTGGTGAAGGTTGAAATGGTTGATACAAAGTGGATTGCGGAGTCCAACTGTTTCTCTTAGACGCTTCTATTCGATCTTTCAAAGAAATTTTGGGCATGGAGGGGTCGTCCGTAATTCGACCAAAACAATTCGCGTAGGAAGCAAAGTTTGGTTCAGGGTACCAAAGTTCGGCAAGAGTTTTGGGAGGTGGGGTACCCATGATGTGAGAAAGGAGAAGAAAAAGAATGTGATAAATTTTTTTTATTTATTTTTTAAAAAAATTGTTTTTGGAGTTTTGAAATTTTTGAAAGTGTGTATGTGTTTTTTTTAATTTTAGAAATAGTTTTGCAAAAATTTGTACGGAACTACGGCACAATCACAATTTATATATGCACAATCAAGCCTAGAGCTAGGGTCTCCTAAGTCAACTAGACTGCTCCTAACTGTTCCAAAGGGCAAGTTGTGAGATGCTCAAATCGCCTCTTCACCGCCAATTGTGGTCAGGTAAGCACAAGTAAAGAAAGGAGCGATTCGCTCACGAATCACCGTGAGACGGGCCTTTTAAAATTACCTTTCCTACTTGTCTAGCCTAGGCACCACAAAGTCAGGTTTAGATAAACGACTGATGTCTACAACCTTTCCTTTGTCCTACTGAGCACGACAGTCCTTAGTTGGCTGAGTCTAATATTTTTTATTTAACTCGAGGGTTGATGCAAAATGCTTTTTGTGATTTTTGGGGTCCTAAGAAGGGTAATGAAATCCCCACCCAATATGGATTGGTGTTATAGCCCCTTAAGAGTCCGTTTTAAATATGCAAAGCAATTAACACACCAAAAATCTAAAACACTTTCAAGATTTTTTTTATTTTGCAGCGCAAAGAATCCTACACAAAAACAATTTATTGGAGAGGGAGAAAAATTTTTGCGCAAAGAACCCTGCAGGAAAAAAATTTTAGTTGAGTTCAGAGGGTAGAAGAGAGGATGAAATACTCACAGAGAAGTTTTGGGATGCTGACGTCACTGGTTGACCGCGGTTCTGTAGTCAACTATATATATCCGCCGCGGTTCCGCGGTGGTTCTGTTAGTTTAGATCTCCAACAATTTTCTGTTTCTTGTTGTGATTCTCCTCTGTCTGTTCAGATTTTCTGTTTCTTGATTTGTTCACTAGGATTTTCCAGATCTGAATCTGTTCGTCTTCTTTTATGCACAATTCACACAATACCTCTCAAAAAGAACAAGATGAATTTTATTTTTATAAAAAAAAAATTGTTTTAAATTTTTCAATTTTTATAATTTTTCAATTATTTATTTTTTTATAATTTTTTTAACCCGAAATTACACAAAGAAAGAGACTACCGTCTCCCCGGTAACGGCACCATTTGATTGAGAGAGATTTATGCGCGCTTGCGCTTTTAAAAGATAAATCAAAGAATATTTAACCGCAATCAATAACGGTGTCGCTTGGTATCTAGCCGGTTGAGTACGGGTCGGTCCACAGGGAGATGGATTCCTATTCTATGTGTTCTAACGAGTTAATCCAAAAAAATGGTGTTTTTATTTGAAGATCTACGGCAGATAAAAAAATTAGAACTACGGCAGATAAAAAATTTATAACTACAGCAGATAAAAAACTTAACTAGGGCAGATAAGAAATTCAAGATAAAAGAAAACTTACTTCTTTATTGATGCACTCTTTGACGATTACAATGGTATTGAAAATTTAGATAAAAAGAAGCATCTCAAAAGAGGCACCCAAAGGAAGCACACCTCAAAAGAGGCTGTAGGGTTCCTATTTATAGATATTAGAAACCCTAGGATTTACATCTGATCCATATCTAGAATTACAAAAATACCCTTAAGAAAATCTTGTCAATGCACCGACGCGCCGACACGCGCCGACACGCGCTTAGCACGGCCGCGGATCCGCGGCCATAAGCATGGTTTAACCGCGGTTCCGCTGCCATTTGATGGTCTTGATGCATCATTTCTTCAGGGCTTCATTTTGTTGCTTTTTCCTTCTATTTTATTCACTTGGTTCTTCAGAATGTCTTCTAGTTTCTTCCAGATTTGCACAGTGCAGAATGTTGTGGACTTTTACCGTTCGCTTCGTGTTGAAGTCATGAATCTTGCGCTGCCTTTGTACTTTGTGAAATTGTTCAATGATCTTCGTTTTTTTTTTCAAACTGTAGGCATGATAAAGGTTCTTCTATTTGTTGGTCGTACTCTCACTTTTGTAGCGTCTTTTTATCATTTTCGCTGTTTTGTTCCGAGAACCTATAACCTGCAACTATTCAACAGACATGGATTAAAAACACCTATTTATTTGCAAAATGAATAAGAATGGGGAATATAATAATGCAAAATTATGATATGAACACCTGTTGAAGACTGAGACACAAGATTTGGACGGCCCGTTGAGAGGCACCGTTGTGGTCGCAAGTCGATCGAAGACCGACCTCTTGGGAGCTTCCTCTTGCGGCGCTGAGGCACCGAAACTCAGTGTTGGGAGCATGGCCCCGAAGAATAATCCAGTAGTGGCTTGCATAATTTTCCCCACCGGTATTGAAAAGATAGAGGCCGTGTTGGGCCCGTAGGTCTCCAGTTGGGGTGGAGCGAGAGTTGCTGTTGCACGAAGTGCGGTTGGAAGCCATCGATTTTCTGCACAGGAGCAAGACGCCAAATTTTAGTACTTCGAATCCAAGGGCAACCATAACGAACCACGATTTTGTTCGCGAAACACGACACACGAAATGTGGAGTGGAAAGAGGAAAAGATCCTACCGGGCGTGCTAGAATATGTTCACTGTCGAAAGACGGACTGGGATGTTGGGACGTCTGGCCTGAATTTTGGGGGCAGATGCTATTTGGATTTATCCATCCACCTCTCCGAAGATACCAAGTTGATTTATAGCACTATATATCGGAGGTTTGGATAGATGCGGCCGTTGTAGCAGACTTCATCAGGTTCCCCCTCATTTTATAAGTGGTTTTTGATTGTGGGGACGCTCTTCCCTGCAGGCGTAAGCCCCTACAGTTAATTATGTTACCGCATTGTGATAACCACTTTCTCTTGCTCCGGCAGTTCACTTTGTGTCATGTGTATGTTTTGTTTGTTTTTGGTTGCCTGTGGATTGTATACGAAGACTAGTTTATGTCGCCATCCGTAGGGCGCGGATCAGTCCAAATCCGTATTTTTTAGATTTGGGTTTGGTTTATTTAAGGACCGTTAATCTAGTTTGAGATTAAGATCAACTTAAATATATGAGCATTTGGGCTCAATTTATTTCAACTAAGGATACGTTAGTCTAATTTGAGACTAAGATCAACTTAGCAAAATTTCAGGGATCATTTTTATATTAGATCCGACAACAGAGCACTTGGGCTCAGTTGTAAGAAAACCTGAGAGACCTGGCCAATTTGGGCTTAGTCTGTTTAGTCTTTTCTTTTTTATTCAAAAGTTCTAAGTACTTATTTGGGCTCTATTTGTTCAGTCCTTTTCTTTTTATGTAAGAGTGCTAAGCGCTTATTTGA
This sequence comes from Agapanthus africanus, assembly GCA_030015575.1. Classification (NCBI taxonomy): domain Eukaryota; kingdom Viridiplantae; phylum Streptophyta; class Magnoliopsida; order Asparagales; family Amaryllidaceae; genus Agapanthus; species Agapanthus africanus. The sequence continues at coordinate 133,897,925 of CM057343.1, forward strand.
GCTTTAACGCTCACGTGTATATCATGTGAAGTATTCAGTCATGGGCGCTGCCTAATGAGTGTTGAACACCTTAGTCATTTTGACTAATCATGAAGTGCTAAGCACTTTTTATGGTATCCACGTGAGGTGCACGTGCGGCGCTGGACGCTGCCCAATCAGTGCTAAGCACTCGGCCGTTTTGGCTGCATATAAAGTGCTGGGCACTTTTCATATGGCGTCCACGTAAGGAGCACGTCGGCGCTGGGCGCTGCCTAATCGGTGCTAAGCACTCAGCCGTTTTGGCTGTATATGGAGTGCTAAGCACTTTTATTCAGCGCCCACGTGTGTTTCCCGTGAGGCGCTGGCCTTCTGTTTTGGGCGCCCGCGTGTCTTTCACGTGAGGCGCTAGGCGCTGTTAAAAAGGCGCCCACGTGGGAAGCACATGAAGCGCTAATCTTCTTTTCCTTTTTTAGAGATTAAATCTTTATTAATGGCATTTTGATCATTAATGATCACTAAGATCTTCGTTTTATAAAGATCTAGGATCAGGTTTTTTCTTTAAGAACTAAGTTCTTTTATAGGTTCTTTTTCTTTTTGTTTTTCTTTTGGACCTAGTTCTTTTCTGAATCTTTGATTTTCAAGAATAAGATCTTCCCGATGAGAATTAAATTCTCAACTTGTGGGAGACTTGTCTTGTGGATCTCTGATCCAGAGAAAAAACTATGTTTTTTAAGAAGGGTTAAACCCTTAAAATAGATAAAAAGAGATATTTTGATCTCTAAATTTCTTTTACCTAGGTTTCTTTTGAAAGGGAAGTCTTCCTATTTGATGATTGAATTCTCTATTATTTTTAGAAGCTTTCTGTATTTTTCAGAAACTTATGGGGGGTTTCTTCTATCTGAGACTTAAAGTCTAGGGTCCTTTATATAGTGGAGGCAAGTTTGTTACTTAATTTTGAGAAAATTTCTCATTGAGAGATTCCAATTGATTTAATTGGACTCAAAATTGAGTTGGAGAATTTTACCCACCATTGGATCTTTGATCAAAGGACTTCTGTTTTTATAGAATATGTTCTCTTGTGTGTAACAAGATTGGGGAAATATTTTCCAATATACAGAATTTATTCTGTAAAATGGTGATTTTTTAATCTCCAATGGATTTTTAATTCAAGGGTTCTCTGTTTTACAGAGAACAGTCTTTTTATTTGGAAAGATTGGGGGAATATATTCCCAAAAATCGAATTTTATTCTATTGTTGGATCATTGTTCTAACCGAGAGTATCTTTATTATTTAGAAAGATTTAAGAGATGTTTTTATTGGAGATAGTGCCCTCATAGTCAATTATTGGATCACAGGTACGTGATTGCAATGATTGCGGAGGATCTATACAGGTAGGACAGTCTTACTCGAGATGATAGTATGCTATCTGGTTTGCCTTTACCAGTCGTGTACATGTTCAGGTGACTGATTACATGTTACACTTTGATAGAGCCCTTAGGATCTTGCTTTACCACCAACAGTATGATGGCGATCATATACGTGAGAGTTGGGTGGTTTATACGCATATCCTTAATTGTGGTCCCTAGTCGTGGGAGTTTCGAGACAGGGCATCGATACTCCGGAGTAGACTAGTGTGTACAGTCGAGACCCCGACGAGGGGCGGTGGCCGGTCTCACAAGCCACTGGTGTCAGTTGGATCACCTAAGATGTATACAGGTGCTCATTGGGTTATGAGTACACCGGACATGACTCGCTGGGAACCTGCTAGTTGGTATTATACATATCGTCAGATAGCAGTTCCTTGGTGACATGTGTACAGGTTAGTTCATCGACCTGAGGTCGTCATTTGTCTCGTGTGAGTTCCCACTGTGCTTTGATTTCTACCCTACCACGGCTCAAAGGAGTCGTGCAAACAGGTAGTTTTTGGGTACAGTCCCGAGCCATATGGAGGCACGTGAGCGGATCGGCAGGGGATTCGTCTCTCCCGGTATTGGGGGCGAGGTCGTGCTGTGTCTAGGAGAGCCATTACACAAAGTCCATGGCCATGGCAGGAGATTTACTGGTAGGTACTCCAGTAGTATCTCAGGGTGTTATTGGGCTACACTCCGACACGACTTATACTGCTATTAGGGGTATGACGTTACTAGCCCCCTAGGTAGATATGCGATATGTAAGTCTACGTTAGCGCCCCGGCAGTCTACAGACGCCAAATGCGGAATAAAACTTTTTAACTTGGCGCTATCGTATACTTTAACCCGGATCTGCCATTATTGCTAAACTAACAAACAGTAAAGAGTGTAGAAAGGTTGTACCGACTGATCCGAGTCCTCCGGTCTTCATCTCCACTCCGATCTCCTCGCGGGATCTCCGTCCGTCTCCTCCTCGTCGGAAAGGGCACCACATCGCCTGTAGCTTTTACGGGCTCCCACCTCAATACCGAGGCAACTCGGGCGCGAAGCTGGCGAATCGACGCGTCCAAGATTTGCTGTAGGAAGTGTAGTGCTTTGTCTCTTTTTGGGGTATTGGTTGCCTCTGGATGATGGAGGGATCATGAATGGACTTTGGAAAATGAAGTGTAGAATTTTGCAAGCATGTAAGAATGATATGAACCAATCTTTTCTCAAAAATGAATTCTCTCTCTTCCTCCAAGATGTGTGGCCGGCCATATCTTTAAGAAAATGGTGGAGGTGTGATACAAAAGCAAGAAGGGAGGTTAGTGTATCAAAAAGCAATGGGTGACCACAACAAAGACATGAACCATGCTTCAAGTAAACCCACCCATACCTTCATCAAATCACAATAAATGCAAGCATGGAAGAAAGATTCAAATCCTATCATAATCAAACCATTATGCAAGAAAACCCCTCCACAAAAGTAATTTGCAAAACTGCAAATTACCCCCTCCATCGGAAAAGTCCGGCCGGGAAAGAACAAAGGAAAACCGGCCGGAACGGAATGCAAACTGGCAACTCCAGAAAACTGGTCCCGTAATAAATTACAGGAAAACCCCGACACTGTGCATACACACCCGCATCTGTATTCCGTCCGGATACAAATGCAAAGAGACAAAATCTACACTGTACTAAACTAGGACCGGCTTAAACCAAAGCCAGCTAGTAATATCCGTTCGATCCTGATCCGTGCAATACCGCACGTATCTGATCGAACCCTGCCATATACCTATACGGCTACTAGTACAAACCGTCCGATCCTGATCCGTGCAATACCGCACGTATCTGATCGGACCCTGCCATATCTCCATACGGCCTCTACAGCGTTTCGCCCGAAAACTGAGTAACTGAAAGTGTGGTAGACTCTAAAGACTCGTCAATACTATGGCTGTGGATTTAACCACTAGCACGTCAGAGGTATAAGCCAATACGTAACGGGCCACCAGCTATTGACTAAAAGGGACGTCGATGAGCGAACTCATCCTGACACCCTACTGAGCCTGTCAGTGACAATATCCGTACAGTCCGGTCCGTTCGTCTATGAGCATCGCATGGCGGGCCTAGGGGGTTGGTAAAAGTCAGACCCCCAAAAGCGGTACAAGTCGTGTCGGAGTGTAGCCCAGAACACCCTGAGATACTACTGGAATACCTACCAGTAAATCTCCTGCCTTGGCCAAGGACTTCGTGTAATGGCTCTCCTAGACACAGCGCGACCTCACCCCCCAATACCGGGAGAGACGAAACCCCCGAAGATCCGCTCACTGCCTCCATGTGGCTCGGGACTGTACCCAACTAAAACCTGTTTGCACGACTCCTTTGAGCCGTGGTAGGGTAGTAATCAAAGCACAGTGGGAACTCACACGAGACAAATAACGATCCCCAGGTCGATGAACTAACCTGTACACATGTCATCTGGGAACTGCTATCTGACATCAGGTATAAGACCAACTAGCATGTTCCCGGCGAGTCCTGTCCGGTGTACTCATAACCCAATGAGCACCTGTATACATCTTAGATGATCCAACTGACACCAGTGGCTTGTGAGACCGGCCACCGCCCCTCGTCGGGGTCTCGACTGTATACACTAGTCTACTCTGGAGAATCGATGCCCTGTCTCGAAACTCCCACGACTAGGGACCTTTTAAGGATGTGCTTGTAGACCCCAGCTCCCACGTATATGATCGCCCTCATATTGCCGGTAGTCAAGCAAGAATCCCAGGGGCTCTATCAACGTGCAATAGTGACATGTCATGTCACCTAAAGCAGTACACGATGATAAAGGTGAACCTGACAGCATACTATCATCTCGAGTAAGACTGTTCTACCGGGATAGGTCCTCCCTCAATCATTGCAATCACGTGCCTGTGATCCAATAATTGACTCTGAGGGCACTATCTCCAACAATCTCCCACTTGCACTCAAGGCTAATTATTGCGATGTCGCATACTCACAGCCCGTGTGATACCGAACACCCAACTCCTCTACTAGTCAGTCGCACAAAACCTGTTTGCGAAACTATTGCGTTCGAGGAATAGCCTCAGTGAGTGGATCCGCTCTGAAGTTTCTTTCTATATCTCTCTATATCTCAAGTTCGCGGAGAAAACCATCTCCCGAAATGAGCAATACCTGTCTTAGAATGTCTGGATGTCTGATGGGACTCAGCTCACAAATGAAATCCAAATCCAAACTTCTTAGACTGTATCGTCAACTGAACTTAATCAGTATCCTGCGCCATGCCTCCCTCAGTATTGCCTTGGATCACCTGTCCAAAATACTGCCCCTCGTTAGAAGGAAAACTGTAACTCTGACAACCTCCTTGTCGTCCATGTCACCTTGGAAGCCTGGAATGATAACTGTCTCCCAAATGAGGCTGTCGTTATCATATCCCTAGAACGTCCACTTATGTTCTAAAACTGCATCCGACTGTTCCTCCAGGATTGGATCAATATCAACTTATTGCATCTAGTGCAAGAACAACATCTGGTGTGGTACTTGACATCTCATGATTGACTCAATTGCCAAAGCAAGTGATCTGCCAATCATGCACAGCCCTCTCTACTTTAGTCTGTAAGACACCTTTAGAGAGGGTGACTCCATTACTTGCAGGTACACCACCGTGCCAGGAGTCGTCCATTCTAAATACTCTTAGAATGTTGTCAAAGTACCCTGATTGGGAAACCACCCAAATCTAGATCTAAAACCATAGATCTAGTAACCAGTATGTCTGATATTGTGTCCAAGTTCCTTGTGGAGAAACCACTGTGTGACGACCAAAGAATAACCGATTGTAGTATAGGAGTTTCTTTTCCTACTTTGTGTATGTCATCCAAAACCCGGATATCACACCCTACTACTACCTTCTCAACAGATCCATCCCCTATTCTGATGACGTCAAACCCATGACTGTCACATCAGAAATAGATGATCTATCTCCGCTACATCTGCTTTGGTCTATAAATAGAAATAAGCCTGATGTCCACCAATGCTTTCGCTGCTCCCACTGACTACGACAACCCTCTGGCAGAGTCATATACACGTACACTTCTGAAACTAGTTCAGAACGACGCTATACTCATCCCCTTGCCGGGTCTCGCAGCCTGGAACAACAGCAATGGCAAGTGTGGGTAATCAAGAACTTCCCTGTCACCGTCCTTGAGGCTACCGGAGTACCTCTCGGGTGCCTGAAGTTACCCACCGTATCTGCGGAGTGGCCAATGGAATGTCAAATCAGATTGAATCTTTAGGTTCCTTATCAAATCTTCAGTAATCGTTTGCGGTTCTGGAATCGCTTCCAGTTCTACCATACTCCCACTACTGTTTTCTGAAAAAATAACCATTTCCTTTTAAAACTGTGGCGAGTCAAGAACAATATCACTATTGATCTTTCTTATGGTAGAAAATCAACCCTCGTCATAGCCTGGGTCAACCCACAAACAGCCATTACAGAAACGTGCCTTGAGTTATCCAGAGTCTGGTTTTAATCATAAGCCGGACAACTCCCCGTACCTTAACAATGTTAAGATATGAACTGTACTATATCCAATATAGAACCAGAGGCACTGATTTAATTGAACCAGATTCAAATCATGCAGCTGTCTCCAGTGCATGTCAACTAAATGGAGAGAGGCCGATCAGCGTTACTCAACTTAGGAATGCTTCCAATTATGAGTAACCTGAAAGAGAAGCAAGTTCTCTTAATCATTACTATCAACTGAATACCATACACAAGTATCTACATCTTCGATCACTATGAAGAATCCCGATACTTGCAATACCTGGTTCTCTACTCTATTCAAATACCTATAACTCCTCAAAACTTAGACCCTGTGTTTCCACGAAGCACATGTCTAAGAACTAGAGAAGTTAAAAGTAAACAGAATATAGTATGAGGACCAACCCCTCTGTCCTAATGGACACTGGACAACATACAATACTCTGTATAAGTCCGCTGAGTCTAACAACTCTTTCACTGTGTGTCGTAGGTTGAAAACTGTATTTATAGTTAAGAAGAATTACACCGCTGTTTAATGCTCCTTACCTAACCATCCACTGATATAGGTAAATGTCATCGACATAATATCAAAAAGGTATATCTCACTCTATTCAAATAGACGTACAGATATATCAATTTGAAATTGGTGCATAACAGCGGATATTCAAAACCAAACATTTGCCGACCGGCAAACAGCCCAGGTGATCTTCTCAAATATCACCGATTACAACGAATCCCGATATAATGAGGATGATCACCCAATTCCCAATAACTTACTCCCACTCATCATCTGTAAAACCATACAGATGTGAGAATCAAACCTGGTAAATACATACCCTGGAGCAAGTATCTAATCGGGAAATCAGTTTTCTTTTAACAGTACACAGTGAACTGAAACATTGAAATGTTTCGATGGGGTATCCTGGTATTCCTAGTAATGCCTCTACCATTATCCAGATTCACAACTATAACCGCATTATTCTTTGCCATCTCTCCAAATCCCTTTATATGTCTTTAGTCGTTACCTTCTGCACATCCCTTTAGGCCAAATGGTTTTCTTCCTTCCCTACCGTTCGGCACCAGCCTATGGTTTGGAAGAAGACTATCCAATAAGCTTAATGGGTGTACTGTCCTAGTCCTAGGAGCACTCGCAATGCGAGAGAAGGTGAAGATAAAAGACAACCGAATAAACCTTATTCCTATTTCTCCTGGACCAGAATCCATCCCCGAACTGGAACAAGTTCCTTTCGAGTTCGTATATAACCATACGATGGAGTATCCAATAAACTGTGGATCTTCGTAGTGATACGGAGTGTCCTGGAGAAATACAAAGGTGATTTAGGATTGGCGAAGAAATACTTGGTTTGGTCGTGAATAGCAGTCGCAATTTACTTTGCCCTCTTACTAATCCCTTGCTTTGTCTTAATCTTAATAACTTCTGTACACCATCGTTAGGCTAATTGGTTTTCTTCATTCCCTACCGGTCGGCACCAGCCTAAGGTTTGGAAGAAGACTATCCAATTTGCATAATAGGTGTACTACTCCTAAACTAAGGAGTACTCGCAACCTGAGAGAGGGTGAAAAGAAAAGACAACTGAATAATCCTATCCGTTTTCTCCAAAACCGGAAACCATCCTCGAATAAATTCCTTCGAGTTCGTATATAACCATACGATGGTTTTGTCCAATGGAAGTGGACGTTTGTAGTAATACGGGGTGTCCTGGAGAAAAGGGTAAAAGTAGGAGTGGCAATGAGGTCTGCAACTCTGACAATCCAAAAGCCGGTGTTTAAGAAGGTTCGGTCAACTTGGTCACTGAGTCAAAGTCTTAGGGTTGGGTCAATGGTCGCTACCAAAGAGAGAGTGAAAAGAAACACTCAGCGTGCACTCTAACCTAGATCAGAATGGTCACCAATTTATCTAATCTGGAAACCTCCCACTGTACCTCAAATTCTCCTCCAAACCTGAAAGAAGAATTAGTCGGGGTCACCCGAGGAGTAAACCAACTCATCAGTGGGAATCGGGATCCAACTATCATCGCATGACAACGTGACGGAATCCGCTCACGGTATCACACTCCAGAAGGTATGCGCATATCTGGCAAGTTTCAGTTCTTTTGAAACTCCCGATGTGGATTTTTACCCCATGCTCTTATGACCTTGACTTTGGCCAACAAATCATAAGTCACATGTCAAGTTCTGCCCGTCATTCTCCAGGTTAATTTGAATCCACCCGTACATACCCTTGACTTTGGCCAACAAGGCAGTACGACTGTTCCAAACCAACGCATCTATCTATGCTGCATATGAATACCCAACAGCTACCAAACACTGTGCCTTGACTTTGGCCAACAAACACAGCTTGAATACTATTGACTACCCATATGAAACGACGGAGGGCTACGAATGGTTTCTGGCGAAAACCTTTAACGTAATGAACTTGATATCGTTGAAGGAACGGATAGCTTTTTAGAAAACATAGTGACGAAAACCTTTACTAAAGAGGTCACTCCCGGTGAAGGGATCTCGGCTCTTTCCCCGTAGGATGGGGTGCTGGATATTCATAACCGAATATCTCGATGCAAAGCAAAAGTAATCGGCTATAGTGAAGTTAATGCCCTGACGCAAACTTCTGTCCAAGGGGTCACTCCCGGTGAAGGGATCTCGGCCCTTGCCTCGTCGACTGAGGAGCAGGATATTCCAAATGAATACCACGATGCAAAACAAAAGTGAACGTCCTTGCAATAACAGCTTTTTGAAAAGTGTTCCAACAACATCAGAATAGGTTTGTTTAACTTGCATTGATCCGAATCAACGCAGTCCCATCAATTGATCACACCACAAAGAACGAAAATATACTGACGTACGTATATGCCATCCGCATTCGCCACTGGGTCCCGTCATCACCCGTTAGGTTAGCTAACTAACGGCAGAGCGGGGACTGGACTAGCGCGGATGAAAAACATATACAACATCTACTAATATATATACCAATATATAGTATTTCGCTCAAGGCGTGAAAAGAAATGCAACATCACAGAAATGTACAGCATCACAGAACAATACAGATATCTGGGATCCCCGGGTTTCACAGAGCCACTACTGAAACCCGACGTTCCCCTGGTCGTGTGGATAGCCTGTGCAATGAAAACCTAGACCCCTACGGGCGCGGCAAGTCACCCGCCAAAACCTGAAGCGAGGCAGCCCCCTTCAGTGCCGTGAATGGACCACCCATCACTTCACGGAATCCGGTAACTTGGGCACCCCTCCTGGGTCAACCTGTACCCCCTACGAGTGCGGCGAATAGCCCGCCAATTCCAGACTGAAGCCCCTCCGTCTCAATGCCCTGAGATGCGGGCCCGTTGCCCTCCAGAACCCGGCTATCCGTGCACCCCTCCGCGGGGTAACCCTAGTACAGAAAGTAAAATATACATACACCGGGTACATCGACCGCAACCAGGTCGTGCCCCAAAAGAATAATACAATCAGGCAGTGACGGCAGTCCACATATCGGACGCTCGCCCCGCAATATCAAATGTACATAATACAACAACACTGTACTAGCATTGCATCCAGGCTATCCCCCACGACCGATCCGCAACATCACAGCAAATACATAGAACATCAACGTGAAAATCACGTTCGCAAATCCGTCTAACCGGGCTATAGCAGTTAGACCGGATTTACCGATCGAGTGACATTCACGGTCGCAGATATAATGTAAATACTGTGAAAACTAACGTGTTTAAATTTCGATCGACAAAATATCAAGAAGTGGGCCCCACGACTTACTGGTGAACAGTAACAAAATCTGGGCAAAAACGATATATATCAAAAACCCCAAAATCCCACTGAGAACCAACTGACAAAATTTGGGAGCACGTGCTCCCCACGTGGCCGCGGTTGCGCGGCCAAACCATGGGTTTGGCCGCGCTTCCGCGGCAGCTTGGAGGGATCACGACCCCAAATTTTGTCGTGACTCTTAAAAGTTCCTGCTCTGATTTTTAAGACATCCAGAAATAATTTTTGAGACCGTTTAAAAACAACAGAAACTGTCTGCTTGGATTTTTGCAGTTTTCGATTTCCTGTCGGATCGAAGTTTTAAACGCGTTAGCACAAGTTAGCATAGCAAAATGGTGAGGCTCTGATACCACTGTAAGTCTACGTTAGCGCCCCGGCAGTCTACAGACGCCAAATGCGGAATAAAACTTTTTAACTTGGCGCTATCGTATACTTTAACCCGGATCTGCCATTATTGCTAAACTAACAAACAGTAAAGAGTGTAGAAAGGTTGTACCGACTGATCCGAGTCCTCCGGTCTTCATCTCCACTCCGATCTCCTCGCGGGATCTCCGTCCGTCTCCTCCTCGTCGGAAAGGGCACCACATCGCCTGTAGCTTTTACGGGCTCCCACCTCAATACCGAGGCAACTCGGGCGCGAAGCTGGCGAATCGACGCGTCCAAGATTTGCTGTAGGAAGTGTAGTGCTTTGTCTCTTTTTGGGGTATTGGTTGCCTTTGGATGATGGAGGGATCATGAATGGACTTTGGAAAATGAAGTGTAGAATTTTGCAAGCATGTAAGAATGATATGAACCAATCTTTTCTCAAAAATGAATTCTCTCTCTTCCTCCAAGATGTGTGGCCGGCCATATCTTTAAGGAAATGGTGGAGGTGTGATACAAAAGCAAGAAGGGAGGTTAGTGTATCAAAAAGCAATGGGTGACCACAACAAAGACATGAACCATGCTTCAAGTAAACCCACCCATACCTTCATCAAATCACAATAAATGCAAGCATGGAAGAAAGATTCAAATCCTATCATAATCAAACCATTATGCAAGAAAACCCCTCCACAAAAGTAATTTGCAAAACTGCAAATTACCCCCTCCATCGGAAAAGTCCGGCCGGGAAAGAACAAAGGAAAACCGGCCGGAACGGAATGCAAACTGGCAACTCCAGAAAACTGGTCCCGTAATAAATTACAGGAAAACCCCGACACTGTGCATACACACCCGCATCTGTATTCCGTCCGGATACAAATGCAAAGAGACAAAATCTACACTGTACTAAACTAGGACCGGCTTAAACCAAAGCCAGCTAGTAATATCCGTTCGATCCTGATCCGTGCAATACCGCACGTATCTGATCGAACCCTGCCATATACCTATACGGCTACTAGTACAAACCGTCCGATCCTGATCCGTGCAATACCGCACGTATCTGATCGGACCCTGCCATATCTCCATACGGCCTCTACAGCGTTTCGCCCGAAAACTGAGTAACTGAAAGTGTGGTAGACTCTAAAGACTCGTCAATACTATGGCTGTGGATTTAACCACTAGCACGTCAGAGGTATAAGCCAATACGTAACGGGCCACCAGCTATTGACTAAAAGGGACGTCGATGAGCGAACTCATCCTGACACCCTACTGAGCCTGTCAGTGACAATATCCGTACAGTCCGGTCCGTTCGTCTATGAGCATCGCATGGCGGGCCTAGGGGGTTGGTAAAAGTCAGACCCCCAAAAGCGGTACAAGTCGTGTCGGAGTGTAGCCCAGAACACCCTGAGATACTACTGGAATACCTACCAGTAAATCTCCTGCCTTGGCCAAGGACTTCGTGTAATGGCTCTCCTAGACACAGCGCGACCTCACCCCCAATACCAGGAGAGACGAAACCCCCGAAGATCCGCTCACTGCCTCCATGTGGCTCGGGACTGTACCCAACTAAAACCTGTTTGCACGACTCCTTTGAGCCGTGGTAGGGTAGTAATCAAAGCACAGTGGGAACTCATACGAGACAAATGACGATCCCCAGGTCGATGAACTAACCTGTACACATGTCACCTGGGAACTGCTATCTGACATCAGGTATAAGACCAACTAGCATGTTCCCGGCGAGTCCTGTCCGGTGTACTCATAACCCAATGAGCACCTGTATACATCTTAGGTGATCCAACTGACACCAGTGGCTTGTGAGACCGGCCACCGCCCCTCGTCGGGGTCTCGACTGTATACACTAGTCTACTCTGGAGAATCGATGCCCTGTCTCGAAACTCCCACGACTAGGGACCTTTTAAGGATGTGCTTGTAGACCCCAGCTCCCACGTATATGATCGCCCTCATACTGCCGGTAGTCAAGCAAGAATCCCAGGGGCTCTATCAACGTGCAATAGTGACATGCCATGTCACCTAAAGCAGTACACGATGATAAAGGTGAACCTGACAGCATACTATCATCTCGAGTAAGACTGTTCTACCGGGATAGGTCCTCCCTCAATCATTGCAATCACGTGCCTGTGATCCAATAATTGACTCTGAGGGCACTATCTCCAACACGATACTCATAGACGAACGGACCGGACTGTATATACATTGTCACTGTTAGGCTCAGTAGGGTTTCCGAATGAGTTCGCTCATCGGCCTCCCTTGAGGTCAGTCCATGGGCAGCCGTTACGTATAGCTAGTGCCGCTGACGGTTTGTGGTTAAACCCACTGCCAGGGTACTGACGAGTCATTAGAGTCCCCTACAGACAGTTTCCCAAGTTCGGGCGAAACGTTGTAGAGGCCGTATGGTTTTATGGCAGGGTTCGGAAAATGCACGTGCGTTTACGCACGTGTTATTTTCCGGGCAGATGATACTGGTCGGCTTTGGTTTAAGCCGAATCCGAGTATTGTATTGAGTAAATATAATATCTTTATCTCAGTTGCATTTGTATTCGGTCGTAATACAAATGCGGGTATATTTATACAGTTACGGGGTTATCCTGAAAGTTGTTTCAGGATCACTTTTGGAAGTTGCCAGTTTCCAGTTTTCTATCAGCCGTCTTTTAACATTCGGTTAAAGAAGGATTTATCTTTTCTTGGATGAGGGTGAGTCATGCTTCTAGAAGGTTCTAGAAATGGTGACTAGGGTGATGAGGTGGCGGGTGACTCATCTTTGCATTAATGAATGGATGACTAGGTTTTGTGAGTCATTCATTTCATTAATGTGTTTTGTTTTGCTTAAGGATATTTTTTCTTGTGTTCACACATGATATTTCTTTCTTATGGTCACCCTCTTCTCTCCTACACTCACCCCCCTCCCTATATATTGCCGGCCCTTCCTCTCTCTCACTCTCACTTGAGTTTTCATTTGTAAAAGATTATGATAGTTTTCGGTGTATGGAATTTCACAGCTCATTCCATTCCATCACCCGATTCCCTCGGCAACTTCATTAACCGATCGTCCACGGATTTGGACGAAGTGAGAAAAAGTCATCTACTCATTCTCTACATCATTCTTGGTCGTCTCTTTTAGCAAACTTGACGACCGAGTTGCCTCGAGTCGGAGGCGGGAGCCCGTTTAAAGAATCGTTGACGTGGTGCCACCTGGACGAGCAGATCGGAGATCGACGAGATCGGAGCAGCCGCAACGGAGCGTGGGATGATGGTTAAAGAACGAAGGACTCGGATAGTTCGGTATAACCTTTCTACACTCTTTACAGTTTGTTAGTTTAGCAATAATGGCAGATCCGGGTTAAAGTATACGATAGCGCCAGTTAAAAAGTTTTTGTTCCGCATTTGGCGTCTGTAGACGGCCGGGGCGCTACCATAGACTTACAGTGGTATCAGAGCCTCACCATTTTGCTTTACTAACTTGTGCTAACGCGTTTAAAATATCGATCGAACCGGAAATCAAAAACTGCAAAATCCAAGTTCACAGTTTCTGTCGATTTTAAATGATGTCCTAAAATTATTCGACATATCTCAGAAATCTGTGCAGGGTTTTATAAGAACACCGACCAAATTTGGGCACGTGATTCCACCAAACCGCCGCGGAAACGCAGCCAAACCCATGGTTTGGCCGCGCATCCGCGGCCATTTGGTAAGATCATGCTCCCAAATTTGTACAGTGTGTTCTCCTCTGGAAATTGGGGTTTTTGGTATATATCTTTTGGGCCCAGGTTTTGTTACTGTTCACCAGTTGTTCGTGGGGCCCACTTTATGATATTTAGTCGATCGAAATTTAAACATGTTAGTTTTCAGTACTTACATTATATCTCCGACCGGGAATGTCATTTGATCGGTAAACCGCGTCTGATTGCTATAGTTCTTTTAGACGGGTTTACGAACGTGACATTCGCGTTGATGTTCTGTGTTGTGCTGTGATGTTGCGGTTTGTTGTGGTGGATAGCAGTGTGCAATGGTAGTACAGTTTGAGTTTATTTGTACATTTGATATTGCGGAGCGAGCGTCCAACTAGTGGACTGCCGTCACTGCCAGTTGTATAATATTCTTTTGGGGCACGACCAGGTTGCGGTCGATGTACCTGTTGTACTATTTTTCATTACTGTACTAGGTTTTGCCCCGCGACGGAATGCACGGATAGCCGGGTTCTGGGGGGCAACGGGTCCGCATCTCATGGCTTTGAGAGGCAGAGGGGCCTCACTCTAGAATTGGCAGACTATTCGCCGCACTCGTAGGGGGTACAGGTTGACCCAAGGTGGGTGCTCAAGCTACCGGATTCCGTGAAGTGCTGGGTGGCCCATTCACTATACTGTAGGGGGCTGCCTCGCTTCAGGTTTTGGCGGGTAACTTGCCGCACCCGTAGGGGTCTAGGTTTCATTGCACAGGCTATCCACACGACAGGGGAACGTCAGGTTTCAGCAGCGGCTCTGTGAAACCCGGGGATCCCAGATTATCTGTATTGTTCTGTGATGCTTATTACTTTTCTGTAATGTTGCATATTATCACGCCTGGAGCGATTATTGTATATTGGTTTATATACTATTAGATGTTGTATATGTTTTACATCCGCGCTAGTCCAGTCCCCGCTCTGTCGTTAGTTAAGTAACCTAACGGGTCATGACGGGACCCAGTGACGAATGCGGATGGCATATACGTACATTTTATTTTCGTTCTTTTCTGGTGTGATTATTGATGGGACTGCATTGATTCTGATCAATGCAAAGTAAAACAAACCTGTTTGGATGTTGTTGGAACAATTTAAAAGTTGTTATTACAAAGATGTTTCCTTTTGTTATGCATAGTGGTATTCGGTTGGAATATCCTGCACCACATTCGACGGGGCAAGGGCCGATATCCCTTCACCGGGACTGACCTCTTGGGCAGAAGTTTGCGTCAGGGTAATAACTTCACTATAGTCGATTACATGTTGCTTTGCATCGTGGTATTCAGTGGAATATCCTGCACCTCATTCCATGAGGAAAGAGCCGAGATCCCTTCACCTGGAGTGACCTCTTTAGCAAAGGTTTTCGCCACTATATTTATAAAAAGCTATCAGGTTCCTTCAACGAGATCAAGTTCATTACGTTAAAGGTTTTTCGCCAAAAACCAGCCGTAGCCCTCCGTCGTTTCTTATGGATGGTCAGTAATATTCAAGCTATGTTTGTTGGCTTTCGTCAAGGCATAGTGTTTGGTAGTTGCTGGGGTATTCATTTGTTGCATAGATAGATGTGTTGGTTTGGGACAGTCGTATTACCTTGTTGGCTTTCGTCAAGGGTATGTACGGGTGGGTTCGAATTAACAAGATAATGACGGGCAGAACTTGGCATGTGACTTATGATTTGTTGGCTTTCGTCAAGGTCATAAGAACATGGGGTAAAAATTATATCGGAAGTTTCTAAAGAAACTGAAACTTGCCAGGCATGCGCATACCTTCTGGAGTGTGATAACGCGAGTGGATTCCGTCACGTTATCATGCGATGAGAGTTGGATCCCGATTCCCACTGATGAGTTGGTTTACTCTTCGGGTGATCCCGATTAATTCTTCTTTCAGGTTTGGAGGAGAATTTGACAGGACAGTGGGAGGTTTCCGGATTAGATAAAGTGATAACCATTCTGATCTAGGTTAGAGTGCACGCAGAGTGTTTCTTTTCTCTTCTCTTTGGCAGCGACCTTTGACCGACCCTAGACTATGACTCAGTGACCAAGTTGACCGAACCTTCTTAAAATACTGGCTTTTGGATTGTCTGAGTTGCATAAGTCATTGCCACTCCTTCTTTTACCCTTTGTATTTCTCAGAACACCCGTATTACTACGGACATCCACTTCCATTGGATAGATCCATCGTATGGTTATATATGAACTCGAAGGGACTTCTTCGAGGATGGATCCAGGTTCAGGAGAAATAGAATTGGTTTATTCAGTTGTCTTTTATTATCACCTTCTCTCAGGTTGCGAGGGCACCTTGGTTTAGGAGAGTACACCTATTACGCTTATTGGATAGTCTTATTCCAAACCATAGGCAGGTGCCGAAAGGTAGGGAATGAAGAAAACCAATTAGACTAAGTAGGGTGTGCAGAAGGTAATATGTAAAGACAAAATAAAGGGATTAGAAAGAGGGCAAAGTAAATTGCGACTGATATCATTCACGACCAAACCGCGTACATCATCGCCACTCCTATTTCACCTTTAAAAGAATAACGTATTATTCAGATGTCTTTTATCATCACCTTCTCTCAAGATACGAGTACTCCTTAGTTTAGGAGGGTACACCTATTATGCTTACTGGATAGTCCTCTTCCAAACCATAGGCTGGTGTCGAACGGTAGGGAAGGAAGAAAACCATTTAGCCTAACGATGGTGTACAGAAGGTAATGACTAAAGACAAATAAAGGGATTTGGAGAGATGGCAATAAAATATACGGTTGAAGTCATGAATTGATTATGGAAGAGGCATTACTATGAATACCAAGATACCCCTAGGAAACATTTTCATGTTTCAGTGCATTGTTAAAAGAAAAACTGTTTTCCCAATTAGATACTTACTCCAAGGGTATGTATTTACCAGGTTTCATTCTTATATCTGTATGGTTTTACAGATGATGAGTGGGAGTAAGTTATTGGGAATTAGGTGATCATCCTCATTATATCGGAATTCGTTGTAATTGGTGATATTTGAGAAAATCGCCAGGTTACAGTTTTCAACCTACGACGCACAGGTTATGAGTTACTTAACTCAGCGGACTTATACAGAGTATTGTATGTTGTCCAAGTGTCCATCAGGACAAAGGGGTAGGTCCTCGTACTATATTCTATTTACTTATAACTTCTCTAGTATTTAGACAAGTGTTTCGTGGAAATACAAGGTCTAAGTTTTGAGAAGTTGTGGGTATAAGAATAAAGTAGAGAACCAGGTGTCACAAGTATCGGGATTCTTCAAAGAGATCGAAGATGTAGATTCTTGTGATTGGTATTCAGATGATAGTAATGGTTTTGAGAAACTTGTTTCTCTTTTAGGTTACTCATAATTAGATGGATTCCTAAGTTGAGTAATGCTGATTAGCCTCTTTCCATTAAGTTGATATGCACTGGAGACAGCTGCATGATTTGAATCTGGTTCCAATTAAATAAGTGCCAAAGTTTCTATATTGGATATAGAATGGATCGTACCTTAAAAGATGTTAAGGTACGGGGAGTTGTCCAGCTTATGCTTAAAACCAGACTCTGGATAACTCAGGGCACGTTTCTGTAATGGCTGTTTGTGGGTTGACCCTGGCTATGACGAGGGTTGATATTCTACCATTTGGAAGATCAATAGTGATATTGTTCTTCACTAGCCACAGTTTTAGTAAAATGGATCTTTTTCAGAAAACAGTAGTGGGAGTATGGTAGAACTGGAAGTGATTCCAGAACCGCGAACGATTACGGAAAATTTAATAGGACCTATATATTCAATCAGGTTTGACATTCCATTAGCCACTCCGCAGATATGGTGGGCAACCTCAGACACCCGAGAGGTACTCCGGTAGCCTCAAGAACGGTGACAGGGAGGTTCTTATCTACCCAGACTTGACACTGTTGTTGTTCCAGGCTATGAGACCCGGTAGGAGGGTTGTCGTAGTCAGTGGGAGCATCGGAAGCATAGTGGGCAAGTAGCTTATGTCTATTTATAGACTAGAGCAGTTATAGCGGAGATAGATCATCTAATTTTGATGTGACAGTCATGGGTTTGACTTCAATCAGAATAGGGGATGGATCTGTTAAGAAGGTAGTAGGGTGTGATGTCATGGTATTTGGATGACATACACAGAGTAGGAAGTAAAATTCCTATACTACGATCGGTTGTACTGTGGTCGTCACACAGTTGTTTCTCCAGACAGGATATGGATATAATATTTGACATTCTGGTTTCTAGATCTATGGTTTTAGATCTGGATTTGGGTAGTTTCCTAATGTGGGTACTTTGACAGTATTCTAATGGTTTTTAGAATAGATGATTCCTGGCATGGTGGTGTACCAGCAGATAATGGAGTCACCCTCTCTAAAGGTGTCTTACAGACTAAAGTGGAGAGGGATGTGCATGATTGGCAAATCACTTGCTTAGGCAATTGAGTCAATCGTGAGATGTCAAGTACCACACCAGATGTTGTTTTTGCACTAGATGCAATAAGTTTGTATTAATCCAATCCTGGAGAAACATAAGGAAGCAGTTTTAGAACATAAGTACATGTTCTACGGATTTGATGACGGCAGCCTCCTTCGGGAGACTGTTATCATTCCAGGCTTCAAAGGTGACATGGATGACAGAGTGATTGTCAGAGTTATAGTTTTTCCCTCTGACGAAGAGGGACAGTATTGTGGACAGGTGGTCCAAGAGGATACTGTGGGAGGCTTGGTGCAGGATACTGATTTGGTTCAGTGATCGATACAGTCTAAGAAGTTTGGATTTGGAGTTCATTTATGAACTAGGTCCCATCAGATGTCCAGACATATTCTAAGACAGGTATTACTCGATTCGGGAGATGACTTTCTCCGCGAACTTGAGATTTAGATATAGAAAGAAACATCTAGGCGGATCCACTCACTGAGGCTATTTCTCGAACACAATAGTTTTACAAACGGGCTTTGTGAAATTGATTAGTAGGGGAGTTGGATGTTCGGTTTCACACGGGCTGTGAGTAGTCGACATCGCAATAATTAGCCTTGAGTGCAAGTGGGAGATTGTTGGAGATAGTGCCCTCATAGTCAATTATTGGATCGCAGGTACGTGATTGCAATGATTGCGGAGGACCTATACCGGTAGGACAGTCTTACTCGAGATGATAGTATGCTATCTGGTTTGCCTTTACCAGTCGTGTACATGTTCAGGTGACTGATTACATGTTACACTTTGATATAGCCCTTAGGATCTTGCTTTACCACCAACAGTATGATGGCGATCATATACGTGAGAGTTGGGTGGTTTATACGCATATCCTTAATTGTGGTCTCTAATCGTGGGAGTTTCGAGACAGGGCATTGATACTCCGGAGTAGACTAGTGTGTACAGTCGAGGCCCCGACGAGGGGCGGTGGCCGGTCTCACAAGCCACTGGTGTCAGTTGGATCACCTAAGATGTATACAGGTGCTCATTGGGTTATGAGTACACCGGACAGGACTCGCCGGGAACCTGCTAGTTGTATTATACATATCGTCAGATAGCAGTTCCCTGGTGACATGTGTACAGGTTAGTTCATCGACCTGAGGTCGTCATTTGTCTCGTGTGAGTTCCCATTGTGCTTTGATTTCTACCCTACCACGGCTCAAAGGAGTCGTGCAAACAGGTAGTTTTTGGGTACAGTCCCGAGCCATATGGAGGCACGTGAGTGGATCGGTAGGGGATTCGTCTATCCCGGTATTGGGGGCGAGGTCGTGCTGTGTCTAGGAGAGCCATTACACAAAGTCCATGGCCATGGCAGAAGATTTACTGGTAGGTACTCCAGTAGTATCTCAGGGTGTTATTGGGCTACACTCCGACACGACTTATACTGCTATTAGGGGTATGACGTTACTAGCCCCCTAGGTAGATATGCGATACTCATAGACGAACGGACCGGACTGTATATACATTGTCACTGTTAGGCTCGGTAAGGTTTCCGGATGAGTTCGCTCATCGGCCTCCCTTGAGGTCAGTCCATGGGCAGCCGTTACGCATAGCTAGTGCCGCTGACGGTTTGTGGTTAAACCCACTGCCAGGGTACTGACGAGTCATTAGAGTCCCCCACAGACAGTTTCCCAAGTTCGGGCGAAACGTTGTAGAGGCCGTATGGTTTTATGGCAGGGTTCGGAAAATGCACGTGCGTTTACGCACGTGTTATTTTTCGGGCAGATGATACTGGTCGGCTTTGGTTTAAGCCGGATCCGAGTATTGTATTGAGTAGATATAATATCTTTGTCTCAGTTGCATTTGTATTCGGTCGTAATACAAATGCGGGTATATTTATACAGTTACGGGTTATCCTGAAAGTTGTTTCAGGACCACTTTTGGAAGTTGCCAGTTTCCAGTTTTCTATCAGCCGTCTTTTAACATTCGGTTAAAGACGGATTTATCTTTTCTTGGATGAGGGTGAGTCATGCTTCTAGAAGGTTCTAGAAATGGTGACTAGGGTGATGAGGTGGCGGGTGACTCATCTTTGCATTAATGAATGGATGACTAGGTTTAGTGAGTCATTCATTTCATTAATGTGTTTTGTTTTGCTAAAGGATATTTTTTCTTGTGTTCACACATGATATTTCTTTCTTATGGTCACCCTCTTCTCTCCTACACTCACCCCCCTCCTTATATATGACCGGCCCTTCCTCTCTCTCACTCTCACTTGAGTTTTCATTTGTAAGAGATTATGATAGTTTTCGGTGTATGGAATTTCACAGCTCATTTTATTCTATCACCCGATTCCCTCGGCAACTTCATTAACCGATCGTCCACGGATTTGGACGAAGTGAGAAAAAGTCATCTACTCATTCTCTACATCATTCTTGGTCGTCTCTTTTAGCAAACTTGACGACCGAGTTGCCTCGAGTCAGAGGCGGGAGCCCGTTTAAAGAATCGTTGACGTGGTGCCACCTGGACGAGCAGATCGGAGATCGACGAGATCGGAGCAGCCGCAACGGAGCGTGGGATGATGGTTAAAGAACGAAGGACTCGGATCGTTCGGTATAACCTTTCTACACTCTTTACAGTTTGTTAGTTTAGCAATAATGGCAGATCCGGGTTAAAGTATACGATAGCGCCAGTTAAAAAGTTTTTGTTCCGCATTTGGCGTCTGTAGACGGCCGGGGCGCTACCGTAGACTTACAGTTTTCTCCTAATTATATATTTTGATGATTTATCATCTCCGTTGGATTTTTGATCCAATGGCTTTGTTTATTAGAGAGTATCCTAACTTTTTGTTAAGGAAACGTAGAATTTAATTCTACATAGACGTCAGCGCTCACGTGTTGCGCATGTGGGCGCGACTTAAGAATTTAATTCTTATGATAGTTATTTATGTGCTTTGCACATTAGCACCTGCGTATTTTTCACGTGAGGCGCTAGGCGCTGTTAAAAGGAGGCGCCCACGTGAGGAGCACGTGCGGTGCCATCTAAGAGCTTAACTCTTATGTAATAAATTCTTCTGCGCTTTACACATTAGCGCCCGCGTGTTTTTCACGTATGGCGCTAGGCGATGTTAAAGGGGGCGCCTACGTGAGGAGCATGTGTGGCGCCAACTAAGAGTTTAACTTTTATGTAATAAATTCTTCTGTGCTTTGCACATTGGCGCCCGCATGAGGAACGCGTGAGGCGCCACCATAAAATTTAATCTTATAAGATTGGCGCTGGCGCCCTCGTGGAGAGCACGTGAGACGCTGCCTCATTAAATTCAACAAAGCTTTGGTCTTTTATTAGGTTAAATATTGGGGGAACACAAAGCACAGTGGGAACTCATACGAGACAAATGATGACCTCAGGTCGACAGACTATCTGTGCTCATGTCACCTGAGAACTGCTATTTAATGTTAGGTATAATACCATCTGGCTAGTTCTCGGCGAGTCTGTCCAGTGTACTCACCCCCAGTGAGCACCTGTATACAATCTTAGGTGCATCACACCATTGGTTGCGGGAACAACCATCGCCCCTCGTCAGGGTCTAGAAATGTATACACTAGTCTACTCTGGAGTATCAATGCCCAGTCTCAATACTCACACGACTAGGGACATTTAAGGATGTGCTTATCGACTACCCAGCTCCCACAAGTATGATTGTCATCATAATGCTGGTAGTCAAGCAAGAATCCTAAGGGCTTTATCAACGTATATAAGCAATATGAAATAACAAGTAAAACATATCCCATGTTAAGATAAAGGTAAACCAAATAGCATACTATCATATTGAGCAAGATTGTCCTGTACATACATATCCCTAGCATCCTATACAATGAAGGCCTCAAGGGCATACATATCCAACAAATTCAGCCAGTCAGTGTTTGATCAATTAAATAGGGAGTTTCTTTTAAACCAATCAAGACTAACACAACCAAGTACACCTGTTCCCCTCCGAACGACGGCGCGACAGGGATGTCTTGCCTGAGATTCGGGGCAGATGCTAATCGGTGCTATCCGTCTACCTCTCCGAAGATGCCAAGTTGATTTATGGCACCGTATATCGAAGGCATAAACGGATGCGTCCGATGTAGCAGACTTCGTCAGATTCCCCCTCGCTTGAAGGGTTTTTTTATTGTGGGGACGCTCTTTCCTGTAGGCGCAAGCCCCTGTAGTTAATTACGCTACCGCACTGCGGTAACCACTTTCTCCTTCTCCAGATGGTCACTTCGTGTCGTATGTGTTTATTTTATGTTTAGTTGCCCGTGGATTGTATACAGAGACTGAGTTATGCCGTTGCCCGTAGGGCCTGGACTAGTCCAAATCCGTATTATCTTAGATTTGGGTTTGGGGGTTTGGTTTTAAGGATACGTTAGCCTAATTGGAGACTAAGATCAACTTAAACGTTTGTTAAGGATACGTTAGCCTAGTTTTTAGACTAAGATCGACTTAACGGGACCGTTTAGATCCAACAAGAGAGAAATTAAGGGAGCCCTGTTGTTTAGTTTAGTGACATCACGGTCAATAGGTAGTTTAAGGACATTGCGGTCCATAGGTAGTTTAAGGACATTGCGGTCCAATGTTAGTTTTAAGACGTTGCGGTCAAGGTTAAGGACGTCATAGTCCATGGATTTAAGGACTCCACAGTCCGAAGTTAGTTTTAAGACATCTCGGTCAAGGTTAAGGACGTCATAGTCCGTTGTTAGTTTTAAGACATTCCGGTCAAGGTTAAGGACGTCATAGTCCATGGGTTTAAGGACCCCACAGTCCGATGTTAGTTTTAAGACATCCCGGTCAAGGTTAAGGGCGTCATAGTCCATGAGTTTAAGGACCCCACAGTCCGTATCAATGTGTGGTCGTTGGGACCCGTCACCTCTTTGAAGACGTTGAGGAATTACAACGCCAAGTATCAAAGGAGTGAAGAGATGTACCCTTGAACCAAGGTAGATTAAATAGTCTTTGGCCCAATTTGGGACCAAGACCAATTAATTATGTTATGAGCCCATTAGCCCAGTTAAATTTGAATTGAGGACTTATGGCCATCTTGGGCTAAGTCCAATCATGTTTGGAATATTGGCTTTCTGTTGGTCCATTGGAGGAGAGGCTTTGCCTCTAGAACTTAGCCGATTGGGCTGAAGCTAGTGTTAAACACTAAAGGCCAACCAGCGTTGAACACTGGGAATGAGATTGACAAGTTAGTGTTTAACACTAAAAGGTGTTAAACACCAGCAACAGGGGCTTTCTCATTAGTGTGGAACACTAAAACAAATCAGTGTTAAACACTGGCAGCAGAGATCTCAAATTAGTGTTAAACACTTAAGATAATCAGTGTTAAACACTGGTGACAGAGATTTTAATTTAGTGTTGAACACTAAGAAACTTAATATTAAACCCTGTTAACAGAGGTTTAATTTAATGTTAACACTAAGAAATTCAGTGTTAAACACTGCAAATAAAGTTCTTCAATTAGTGTTGAACACTAAGGCAAATCAGTATTGAACACTGGATTCAGAGGTTCCAATTTAGTGTTAAACACTAAGGCGAGAAGGGTCACGTGGTAGCACGTGAGGGCGCCCTCCCCTGCGGAGTTTTTTCAGGGGTCACATGGTAGCACGTGACCCTGCTTCTTTGCATTTTTGTTTAAGAATTAAATTCTTCATTAAATCCCCATTTTCTTGAAGAATTATATTCTTTAGATAGAGTTGAACTCTGACTTCTTTTCTGTAGGAATTAAATTCCTCATATATGTGAAGAACTGACTTCTATCATAGGGTTAAACTCTAATGATAACTTTAGAGAAATTAAATTCCCATTACTCTTAGATAGGGTTAAACCCTAATTTATATTCTGAAGAATTAGGTTCTGTCATAGGGTGAAACCCTAATTTCTTCTTTCTTAAGGGAATTAAATTCCTGTTATTTTGATAGAATTAAGTTCTTAACTAGGGTTAAACCCTGGTTCTGTTCATTCTGAAGGAATTAAATTCCTATAACATAGGGTTAAACCCTAATTTATCTCAAAGGAATTAAATTCCTATAATTCTATGAGAATTAAATTCTCAAACTTCCATTCCCTCTCTATGCTTTGGATCTGCATGGCAGGATCTCAACCCAATGAGAATTAAATTCTCAATTCATGGGGAGATGTGCACTTTGCAAATCCTCTACTAAAGAAAGAACTAGGTTCTTCTTTTTAATATAAGAGTTAAACTCTTTTGAGAATTAAATTCTCTTTTTAGAAGCCTTCCCTTTCTTACCTAAGGTTTTCTTCTGCAGAAGATCAAAATCTTCCAAAGTCTCAAGGCTCTATTTTTCTCTTTTTCTATCTCTCTCTCTGTATATATATCTGTGTATCTCTTGGCTCCTATTTATAGGAGAAGGAGCAGAATCAATTAGTTTTGGTGAATCTTTCATTGAGAGATTTGATTTGTATTCATTCGAGATTTGATTTGCATTCATTATTCATTTGGACCTTTGGATTATTAGGTGAATTTTATTCACCATTGGATTTTAAATCCAAAGATTTTCCTTTGTTATTTCGGTTAGATTTTAAGGGGAAATCTTTCCAAGTTCAAGATTTTTCCATAAATATGTGATATTTAATCATCTTTAAATCTTTAATCCAATCGGTTCCAAATAATCATTCTCCTTTGGAAAGATTTGAATGCTGTTCAGAATTTAATTCTGTTAAATAGATAGGCTTGGAAAGCCGGTCACGTGTGGCCACGTGACCCATGGTCACGTGTAGGCACGTGACCCCCTGGAACGAGCTTTCCTCTTCTTTCTGCGCTTTGTCTTCTAGCTGCTGTTCAACCGTCACGTGCCAACACGTGACCCCTGGTCACGTGTGAGCAAGTGACCCTTTCTGGAGCCTTTTCTTTAATTTAATCAAGGAGCTGAATCTGCCTTTGCCGCTGCTTTTAAATATCGCGTGCCAACACGTGACTGCTGGTCACATGCTAGCACGTGATGCCTCCTCCGTAAACTTTCCTGATTTTAAATCAGGAAACAAATGCCCCCACAGCGTTGTTCTCACGTGTCTGCACATGAGTGCAACACTGTTACTTTTGTGACCGTTGGATCCATCTGGGAAATTGGGGAGATGAAGCGTTTTCCATCCCATCCTATAAATGCCCATGTCCTTTCAGAAGAGCCTCCACTTTGCTCATCTCCTTCCTTGCAAACTTTTTCTGAGAATTTAATTCTCTTCTTCCAGAGCTTAGTTCTCTGCCTCGAATCATATTCAGAGTTTAACTCTGTCCAAAAAAGACTCTTTTCTTTAGGTAATGCTCTTGAACAAACGATGAACTCTCACATTTCTCTGGATTTTAAATCCAAAACAAGGGTTTTTACCCTTTTTAACAGGAACCTGTTCTTCCTCTAAGCTTTTCAACCAAAATATGAAACCATTTAATCTTCAACAGTAGATCTTTGAGGGTTCAGATGATGATCCATGGAGTTTAACTCCGTCACAGAAAAAAAAATGTTTCTGGGAATTTTAATTCCCTTTTCTTAATAAGGAATTTAATTCCTATGAAGAACTAAGTTCTTCCCATGGAGGCTTCTTAGGGTCTCCTTGCCCTGGGTTGTCCTTCTCAACCGAGAGGAAGAAGTTCGTAATGAATTTTCTTGATTGTTATTTCAGGTATCATGGATGCCCATTTGTATAATCTTGACGAAATCATTTCCTATTGGAATATTCGTGTACTGGGCCACAGTCAGAACCAGGAGTTCACCAATGCTCAGTGCGCCGAGATCATGAGCCGCTTTGACGAGTACAACCATCGGCTACTCCCCCGTCGCTCTTCTCTTCTGAGGCTGATCGTGCTGGCGATCTGGGAGGCACTCCCTCTCTTTTGCACCGGCATACCGCTCGGGTCCTTGGACACTGCTGAGGATAAGGTACATTCGGTGTACCTGATGAGCTTGATCTCAAAGAGGAGGTAAGACCACCTCATTGATCTCTTGCACCAGGCCTTTCAGCAGTCAGCCATACTTGTCGCCTATCGGAGGGTGGAGGACATTCGTGAGGACCCCGACGCTTGCTACCGCGAGAGGAAGCATACCAGGATGGTTCGAAATGCCTGGAAGATCTTGGACAAAGTTACCTTCGAGTTTCTCAATCCATGCCCTGCATCTGAGGTCTTACCGTTGTAAACGCGTTCTCTTTATTTTGTATGAACTTCTTAAAGCATGAATGATAAGTTTTATTATGTCTTTCTATGTTTGCATGCATTTCTATGGGATTTTATCATTTTGTTATTGTTGTTGTTGATGCTTTTAATATGCAGGGTGCTATTCCATTTTTTAGTGCACGTCAAGTTTGGGGCTCACGTGTTCTGCACATGGGGTCCTTTGATGGGACTGTTCAAAAATTTTCCATGCCATATTTTTAGTGCAAAATATCAGATGCAGAAAAGGAGCCTTGGAAATAGTTCCATCTCCCTGATTTTCGATGCCTTTCCTTTTTTGGGCCTTGGAAACAGCTTTTACATGCAAGATTTTCTGCGCACAGCACTTAATGCACCTCTTTATATCTGGGGCAATGGCCTTCCTTTTCTCTTCACAGAGAGATTTATTCTCATTTTGGTGTGATTTATCCTGAGAAACAACTGAGCACCATGGCCTGTAATCGCCCTCATGCTCATCGACAGGCATGGGAAGTTCCTATCGAGGAGATGATCCCCCGCTTTGCTGCCCGATTGGTGGATCCACTCCTTACCGATGACGAATGCGATTCGGCAATGTATGAACTCTCGATCCGTAGGGGGTCTCCCCTCCCGATGGGGTCCCTCTGGCTCCGGACGATTCTCACGGCCGTGCTTGCCGACATCCCTCCTCACCCGGCGGAGATGACCCTGGCAATGCTTGATGCGGCTGAAGAGAAGCTCGAGGCCTTTCACGAAGCGTGCCTGATTACTCAGGATTTGAAGGATTGCTCGATTCACCTGCTGAGCCAAATAAGAGCCCGGCGAGCTATTATGTTTGCTTTCGCGGACGAACATGGCGCCAATCGATGGGGAGCGACTCCTCGCGAGAACCGTCGCTTTGATGTGCTGGAGAGAGCGGAGAGAGAGATGGAGAATTTTGTTCTTTGCTTTGTTAACCCTTGTGCTACTGATCCCGTATTTGGTGAACTTTTCCGCTAGCGTAGTATATTTAAATTAGTCTTTTTTTGTATGCTTTATGCTGAACTTCCATGTAGGCTTGGTACTCGTATGTGTGTTTTCGCTCACATAAATAAACTTTGTGTTCTTCTTATGAGAACTTTCTTTAATTATCAACACTATCATCATGTCGCATGCACATTAAAGCTTCGAATATTATTTCTTTTTCGGATGTTCATATAATTGCGAACACATGCTCGATAGGATAAACGTCGGAAATTTTCTCGTTGCTTTTCATACCAGGTGATGTGAGCGTGTTTTAGATCGACTATCGCTGTCGACTGGAAGCCCATTTATACGGTCTTGAGCGTGTATGTCCCGTTTCCAAGGTTGCGATTGCGAAAGTGAGCTTACGTGGCCTGATAGAGCGACACGTGGCGAACATATTGTCGTGCGAGAAAAGGGCTCGGCCGTAAATTTTCGGAGAGGGAGCTAGCTTCTAAGGCGCTGAGCGAGGTTCAAGCTAATCTTACCGCCAAGGCCAACAAAGCATATGAACTCTGGCGGGTGCTTTAAGAGTCCATCAAAGAGGTGGTAGCTCTCGATAAAGCTGTCACGTTCACTCGTGAAAGGGTCGAGGCCTATAAGGCCACCGAGAAAGAGCTTGAAGTTCGGCTTGCTTCATATCAGGCCCAGCAGGCTCAAGCGGAGGCTCGTCTTCAGGCGATCCTGAATCATGAATCCGTGACTCAGCAACAGAAAGATGAGCTGCTAAAATTGCTCCATCGCCCACCGGCTTGAAGACTTGTATCTTTTCCTTTCTTTTTTGTACATACTCATGGATGAGAGTATCTTCTTTTTGTTTCTTTCATGGATTGTACTTTGTATCCATTTTGGTTTATGAATAAAAGATACATTTTTCTTCTCAATGGTGTGTCTCTTTTCATTGAATGTGTTTTGTGGACAATTTATCTTGATCTCCTTGCAGGGCAGCGATGGCTTAGGATTCAGGGTTAAGATCTACTTCCTAAGACTTTTGCGCTTTATGAGCCACGAGGGTCTCATAAAGAGTTTTTCTCCCTATGGGTCAAGAGGATCCCATAGGTGTAAGTTCTTCTTAAGAATCGTGAGGATTCTTAAGCGGGTTTTCCCTTGAGAGTCGTAAGGATCTCACAAGAGAGTTTTTCTTCCTTACAGGTCGTGAGGACCTGCAAGTGCTGGATGTGGTCATCCTTATCCGTGTTTCACGGGGTCAGGGGTTGCTCAAGGCATCGTAGTTTAAAGACGTCGCGGTCAAGGTTAAGGACATCATAGTCTGTGGATTTAAAGACTCCACAGTCCGATGTTAGTTTTAAGACATCACGGTCAAGGTTAAGGACATCATAATCCGTGGATTTAAGGACTCCACAGTCCGATGTTAGTTTTAAGACATCACGGTCAAGGTTAAGGACGTCATAGTCCGTGCGTTTAAGGACTCCACAGTCCGATATTAGTTTTAAGACATCACGGTCAAGGTTAAGGATGTCATAGTCCGTGGATTTGGGGACTCCACAGTCCGATGTTAGTTTTAAGACATCACGGTCAAGGTTAAGGACGTTATAGTCCGTGGATTTAAGGACTCCATAGTCCGATATTAGTTTTAAGACATCACGGTCAAGGTTAAGGATGTCATAGTCCGTGGATTTAAGGACTCCACAGTCCGATATTAGTTTTAAGACATCACGGTCAAGGCTAAGGACGTCATAGTCCGTGGATTTCAGGACTCCATAGTCCGATATTGGTTTTAAGACATCACGGTCAAGGTTAAGGACGTTATAGTCCGTGGATTTCAGGACTCCACAGTCCGATGTGTGGTTGCGGGGACCCGTCACTTCTTTGAAGACGTTGAGGAATTACAACGCCAGGTTTCAAAGGAGTGAAGAGATGTACCCCTAAACCAAGGTGGAATCAAATCAGGGTGGTTGATCGTTAGTTTTAAGACATTACGGTCGAGGTTAAGGACATCATAGTCCGTGGATTTTAAGGACTCCACAGTCCGGTGTTTGCTCTGGATTCTTCACACGGGTTCACTGCCATGCTTGGCGAGGACCAGGCTCCGCTCTGGGCGTTTTCCGCAGGGTCAAAGAGTGACGTTATCCGCGTTCCATGTAACCAGGAATTTTGCACTAGATGCTTCACACGAGTTCACTGCCGTGTTCGGCGAGGACTAGGCTCCGCTCTGGATGCTTCACACGGGTTCACCGCCGTGCTCTGCGAGGACCAGGATCTGCTCTGGACGTTTTCCACGGGGTCAAAGAGTGACGTTATCCGCGTTCCACGTAAACAGGAATTTTGTACTAGATGCTTCACATGGGTTCACTGCCGTGTTCGGCGAGGACTAGGCTCCGCTCTGGATGCTTCACACGGGTTCACTGCCGTGCTCTGCGAGGACCAGGATCCGCTCTGGACGTTTTCCACGGGGTCAAAGAGTGACGTTATCCGCGTTCCACGTAACCAGGATTTTTTCACTAGATGCTTCACACGGATTCACTGCCGTGTTCGGCGAGAACTAGGCTCCGCTCTGGATGTTTTCCACGGGGTCAAAGAGTGACGTTATCCACGTTCCACGTAACCAGAAATTTTGCTGATTGTATCCGCATTTCACGGAATGGAGGTTTGACTGTTGGTGATATGTATATCGCCGAGCCATGGAACTAGGGGTTGCCGCTGCTCCGCTTTGTTTGAAGTTGTGTCCGTCGTTACGAGACGAGTGTTGGGATGATCTCTAGGTCGCTTGCGGTCCGTCGAGATTTAGCTTCTTTCTTTGATGAAACCTGTGGGGAAGTATGATCACTTCTTTGTTTACGCCCTTGGATTGTATACATGGTGTGATGGAACATCACCTGTAGGGCATAAAATTTATTTTTTTATTTTATTTCATTTCTTTTTCCGCGATGCTCCATCATTTCAGATTTTATATCGCGAAGGTCGCGATTGCCCTATCATTTCGGCTATTTTTCGCGGTGCCCAATCATTTCGGCTATTTTTTTATTTTTACTCGCTGCTTTTTATTGCGAGTTGCCCCATCATTTCGGCTATTTTGCGTGCATACATTTTTACTTGCTGATTTTTATTGCAAGTTGCCCCATCATTTCGGCTATTTCGTATGCACGTGCGGCCTACTGGCTTTTCTCCATAAACCTGAAATTAGACACCGATTTTGGCATCAGCACCGCTACAACTGGGATATGGCCAGGAGCGAATCATCATCTGCCTCTGTCGATGTTGAATAAAGGTGGCTTAGCAAACAGGGTTAGGGTCCTGTCGACTAAGGCTTTTGACTTCATGAGCCTTAAGGGTCCCACAAAAGGTATTTCCCCTACAAGTCGTGAGGATCTTGTAGGTGTATTTTCTCCTTAGGAATCGTGAGGATTCCTAAGTGTATGTTCCTCGGTAAGTCGTAAGGATCCTACAAGTGGGCTTTCTCCTTATAAGTCGAGAGGACTTATAAGGGTTGTTCACCATAAGGACATACCCCTAGTCACGGGTGGGACTTTGCTGAGGAAATGTTTATTCGCGCCCGTGGATTGTATACAAGGGTCAGTATGAGCCGCTTGTAGGGCATTGTCGAAGGTTGTGGGGGATTTTGCTTAAGCACAGGTTCAGGTTTCTGTAACTTAAGACTTTCAAGTCTTATGAGCCGTGAGGGTCCCATAAAAGAGTTCTCCTTGTGAGTCATGAGGATCTCGCAAGTGTCTTTTCTCCTTAGGAATCGTGAGGATCCCTAAGTGTGTTACTCCCTTATAAGTCGTAAGGATCTCACGCGGGTGGTTTCTCCTTACAGGGTCGTGAGGATCCCGCAAGTGTCCTTTAACGAGGTTGCGCCCTTTCGGGTTTTCACAAACACTTGCCGGTAGCCCTGCTGTTTTTACTCATGGAGCCCTTTTGGGTTTTCATCCGTGTCCATTTTGCTTATGGACATACCATTTTTATTTATTATTCTTTTTTTATTTTCCTCTTTTTTTTTACGAGGTCACGCCCTTTCGGGTTTTCACGAACACTCGCCGGTAGCCCTGCTGTTTTTACTCACGGAGCCCTTTCGGGTTTTCATCCGTGTCCTTTTTGCTGATGGACATACCGTTTTTATTTATTTTATTTTTTTTTCTCTTTTTTTTATCTCGTCAGCCTAAAGATGCTGCGGTATTAGTTTAAGGACGTTTCGGTCCGTCGTTAGTTTAAGGACGTTTCGGTCCGTCGTTAGTTTTAAGGACGTTTCGGTCCGTCATTAGTTTAAGGACGTTTCGGTCCGTCGTTAGTTTAAGGATGTTTCGGTCCGTCGTTAGTTTAAGGACGTTTCGGTCCGTCGTGGAGAGGGCCGGCTACTACTTATAGAGCTTGGGCTAAGGAAGATAGCGAGCGGACATAGTCGTCGTCATCTATCATTGACCTAGGCTGTGACTCCTTAAGCGTAGTATTTCTTTAGGAAGCGGCCGTTTATTGGCCTGAAAGGCCTCTCACCGTGCATATCCATGAGTAGATAGGCTCCACCCTGGTAGACTTTGTCTATGATGTACGGGCCTTCATAGTTTGGCTCGAATTTTCCCCGCTTGGCGCGATTGGGGATCATAGGCCTTTTGATCACTAGCACGAGTTCGCCTTGGCGGAATGTCCTCGGCCTGGTCAATCTTTCATACGAGCGCGTCATTTTCGCTTTGTAAGCCTCCAGATTTTGTTGCACTATGAGCCGGGTTTCATCGAGGGCGTCAAGCTCCTCAAGCCGGAGGTGAGCATTTTCTTCGTCTGTCAACTCATGGTGGACTGCCACTCGTAGAGAAGGTAGCTCTATCTTGAGGGGGAGTACTGCTTCCGTACCGAATACCAATGCGTATGGCGTCGTGTTCGTGGCCATCTTGAACGTAGTCCAATATGCCCAGAGAGCTTCTTTCAGTCTCTCGTGCCAGTCCTTCTTATTTCGGGACACCGTCTTCTTCATGATCTTTGTCAAGGTCTTGTTGAAGGCCTCAGCTAGACCGTTAGCTCGTGGATTATAAATTGAGGAGTATCTCCAGTCTATATTATGCTGTTGTGCAAAGCGGCTGATCTTATGGCTTCTGTAGGCCGGCCCGTTATCGGAGATAATCCGCCGCGGAGTTCCAAACCGATAAATGACGTGCGTCTTGAAAAAGTGGAGGATATTTTCCGTCTTCACTTCCCTCAGCGGTACTGCTTCAACCCATTTGGAGAAGTAATCAGTCGTCGCCAGGATGAAACGATGTCCCCTAGACGATTCCGGTTCGATGGGGCCGACTATGTCAGTTCCCCACATTTCGAATGGCCAGCTAGCCACCGTTGGATGTAGCGGATTCGGATGCTGGTGGATGAAATCCCCATGGATTTGGCATGAGTGGTACTGCTTCGCATATTCGAGGCAGTCCTGGATCATCGTAGGCCAGTAGTAACCCATCCGTTTAATTTTTAACTTTATCTTCGGGCCTGCTTGATGAGAACCACAGATTCCGTCATAAACTTCCTGAACGACTCTTTCTGCTTCGTCAGGTCCTAAACATCTCAGCCACAGAGAATCAAACGACCTCTTGTACAGAGTATTGTTGACGAAGGCGAAAGACAGAGCTCGTTTCATGAGCTGATGTCTTGAGGACGCTTCTTCGGGCATTCGGTGGGACTTAAAGTAGTCTATGAAGACCTCCCTCCAGTCCTCAGCCTTCTCACGGTCTTTTATTTGTACGGGCGTCTGCTCAATCGCTCCCTTTTCTTCGGATGATTCCAGGGATATTTCTGCTGGGGCGAGCACTCGACGGCTTTGCACCACGATTTTAACGTCATCAAGGTTCTCGTCACCCAGTTCTTTAGCGAGCTTGGCTAACGCGTCCGCTTTGCTATTTTCCGCACGTGATATGCTTTCTAAAGTATAGGAGGGAATTTGGGTCAACATTTGTTGCATCTTTTCACCGTACTTCACCAACTCCGGCTTGCACGTTTGGTAGTCGCCGTTTACTTGACTAACGACCAGTTGAGAATCCCCGTATATGAGGAGGTTTTCAATTCTCATATCGATGGCGATCTCGAGGCCTGCTATCAAAGCTTCGTATTCGGCTTCATTGTTCATCCTCGGTTCTGTTAAGGAGAAAGCGAAGCGCATTATCCCTCCCCGTGGAGTTACGAAGATGAGGCCTACCCCCGATTTGATCATTAGGGTACTTTGTTTGCGCTTCTTTACGGAGGACGCTCCATCGAAATAAAGTTCCCATCGGGTATCACCACTGTCGACCGCGTCAAATGCATGTCCGTCCGGCAAATCGCAATTTAGAGGAGAACCGGCAGGTACTGGATGCTCAGCAAGGAAGTCGGCGATGGCTTGGCCTTTCACTGCCTTAAGAGGCTGATAGGTTATTGAAAACTCCATCAGGAGCAGGGCCCATTTAGCGAGTCTCCCTGTCAATATGGCCTTTGACATTAGATATTTTAGGGGGTCTACCTTTGATATAAGACGGACTTCATGTGCCAATGCATAGTGCCGGAGTTTTGTTATCGCAAAGATTAACGCCAGGCAATGTTTTTCGATAGGGGAGTAATTGCTTTCTGCCCCCAGAAGAACTCGGCTTAAATAATAGAGTGCTCTCTCCTTCCCTTGGTCGTTTTCTTGCGCCCATAATGCGCCTAAAGAACCTTCTAGGACGGTTGTATAAAGAATGAGAGGCTTTCCCTTAACCGGAGCAGCCAACACTGGAGGGTTCTGCAGATACTGCTTGATCTCGTCCAGTGCGCCTTAG
The DNA here is from genome assembly GCA_030015575.1 of Agapanthus africanus. Lineage (NCBI taxonomy): Eukaryota > Viridiplantae > Streptophyta > Magnoliopsida > Asparagales > Amaryllidaceae > Agapanthus > Agapanthus africanus. Next base: position 133,932,066 of record CM057343.1, read on the forward strand.
CATTTGTGATCCCAAACGAATGGAGTTCCCTTCTTCATCAGGTGACTATAAGGACGACACTTGCCTGACAGGTTGGCGATAAACCGCCGGATGTACGCGAGCTTCCCTTGGAGAGACCGCAGCTGTTTGAGAGTCCTTGGCGGTGGCATTTCCATGATCGCCTTGATCTTAGATTGATTTATTTCGATACCTCGGTGTCGGATGATGAATCCCAGGAATTTACCCGAGGAGACTCCGAACGCGCATTTGAGGGGATTCATCTTCAAATTATATTGCCGAAGGCGTTGAAATGCGGTCTTCAGATGCTCTAAATGCTCTTCATATGACATGCTCTTCACTACGAGGCCGTCGATATAGCACTCGACGATTTCATGTATGAGATCATCAAAGATCTTTGTCATGGCCCTCTGATAGGTGGCACCGGCATTCTTTAAACCGAAGGGTATAACTTTGTAGCAGAATATACCCAAAGTAGTCCGGAAAGCGGTGTGCTTCTGGTCGTCGGGATGCATCTTTATCTGATTGTACCCTGATGAACCGTCCATGAAGGAGAAAACCTCATGAGTGGACGTATTGTCTATCATCAGTTCGGTGACCGGCACTGGAAAATCGTCTTTCGGGCAGGTTTTATTGAGATCTTGGAAGTCCACACATATGCGCACTGTCCCATTTTTCTTCATTACCGGGACGATGTTGGCGACCCAGTCAGGATACTGTACCTCCTGGATAAACCCAGAATCGATCAGCTTCTTGACTTTGGCGTTAATGCTCATCTCCAGCTCGAGCTGCATCCTTCTCGGCGCCTGTTTGACTGGCTTGATATGTAAGTACACGGCGGCGCCCCGGCCTCCATCCCGAGGCCAAAATGCGGAAGCGGTGATTAACTTAAATTTTTCATGAACCGGCACCACCGCGCACTAAAACCCGGATCGGGCCATTAACTAGTCCTAGCTATCTACAAGATGGGGAAGAGAGATATACCGAGCGATCCGTGTCCTCCGGTCTTCTCGTCGTCGTCCCGATCTCCCGCGGAATATACGGTCTCCACCTCGTCGCCGGAAGGGCACCACGTCGCCTGCTTCTTTTACGGGCTCCCGCCTCTATACCGAGGCAACTCGGGCAAGAAATTGGCGAGCCGACGTGTCCAAGGTTTGCTGTAGAATGTGTAGTGCTCTTGTCTCATTTTGGGGTTCATGGAGGTTGCCTTTTGGTGGAGGGATTGAAGTGGTCTTGTGGAGATTGAACTAGTGGGATTTTACAAAGCCAAAGGAACAAAAATCCCACCCTCACAAATTTTGGACAGCCCCTTTAAGGCTTGGCCGGCCATGGCTCTTGGGAGGAGATAGAGAATGAGAGTGAGTGAGTGATCAAAAATATGAGAGAGGCCACACCATAATCCATGAGAGAGAGAGAGAGGAATGGTTATCATGCAAAGAAATGATAGCTAGGAAAGTCCAACACTCAAACAACAATCATCACTTCCAAAAGTCATGCCATCATCAACAACCATATCATATAAAAGTCAAGCTATGATGGATGAAGAAGTCAAATGGTCAAGGGATGGTTCATCATCATGATATAAAGAAATATGCAAAGACCCCCTCCACAAATACTTATTTGCACAAATGCAAATAAGCCCTTCTCCATCAATCTTCGGCCATTGAAAGATACAAATGAAAATGGCCGAAACGGAAAGCAAACTGGCAACTCCAGAAAACTGGTCCCGTAATAAATTACAGGAAAACCCCGATACTGTGCATACACACCCGCATCTGTATTCCGACCGAAATACAAATGCAATGAGACAAAATCTACACTGTACTATACTAGGATCCGGCTTAAACCAAAGTCGGCTAGTAATATCCGTTCGATCCTGATCCGTGCAATACCGCACTATCTGATCGAACCCTGCCATATGTCCATACGGCCTCTACAGCGTTTCGCCAGAAACTTGAGTAACTGAATGTGGGGGACTCTAAAGACTCGTCAACACCTTGGTTGTGGATTTAACCACTAGTACGTCAGAGGTATAAGTCAATACTTGACGGGCCACCAGCTATTGACCAAAAGGGACGTCGATGAGCGAACTCATCCTGACACCCTACTGAGCCTGTCAGTGACAATATCCGTACAGTCCGGTCCGTTCGTCTATGAGCATCGCATGGCGGGCCTAGAGGGTTGGTAAAAGTCAGACCCCCAAAAGCGGTACAAGTTGTATCGGAGTGTAGCCCAGAACACCCTAAGATACTACTGGAATACCTACCAGTAAATCTCCTGCCTCGGCCGAGGGCTTCGTGTAATGGCTCTCCTAGACACAGCGCGACCTCACCCCCAAAACCGGGAGAGACGAACCCCTGAAGATCCGCTCACTGCCTCCATGTGGCTCGGGACTGTACCCAACTAAAACCTGTTTGCATGTCTCCTTTGAGCGTGGTAGGGTAGTAATCAAAGTACAGTGGGAACTCACACGAGACAAATGACGATACCCAGGTCGATGAACTAACCTGTACACATGTCACCAGGGAACTGCTATCTGACGTCAGGTATAAGACCAACTAGCATGTTCCCGGCGAGTCCTGTCCGGTGTACTCATAACCCAATGAGCACCTGTATACATCTTAGATGATCCAACTGACACCAGTGGCTTGTGAGACCGGCCACCGCCCCTCGTCGGGGTCTCGACTGTATACACTAGTCCACTCTGGAGTATCGATGCCCTGTCTCGAAACTCCCATGACTAGGGACCTTCTAAGGATGTGCTTATAGACCCCAGCTCCCACTTATATGATCGCTCTCATACTGCTGGTGGTCAAGCAAGAATCCTAGGGGCTCTATCAACGTGTAATAGCGACATGTCAGGTCACCTAAAGCAGTACACGATGATAAAGATAAACCAGATAGCATACTATCATCTTGAGTAAGACTGTCCTACCGGGATAGGTCCTCTATCAATCATTGCAATCACGTGCCTGTGATCCAATAATTGACTCTGAGGGCACTATCTCCAACAATCTCCCACTTGCACTCAAGGCTAATTATTGCGATGTTGCATACTCACAGCCCGTGTGATACCGAACACCCAACTCCTCTACTAGTCAGTCTCACAAAACCCGTTTACGAAACTATTGCGTTCGAGGAATAGCCTCAGTGAGTGGATCCGCTTTGATGTTTCTTTCTATGTCTCTCTATAATCTCAAGTTCGCGGAGAAACCCATCTCCCGAAATGAGCAACACCTGTCTTAGAATATGTCTGGATATCTGATGGGACCTAGCTCATAAATGAACTCCAAATCCAAACTTCTTAGACTGTATCGTCAACTGAACTTAATCAGTATCCTGCGCTATGCCTCCCTCAATATTGCCTTGGATCACCTGTCCAAAATACTGACCCTCGACAGAAGGAAAAACTATAGCTCTGACAACTTCCTTGTCGTCCATGTCACCTTGGAAGCCTGGAATGATAACTGTCTCCCGAATGAGGTTGTCGTTATCATATCCCTAGAACATCCACTTAAGTTCTAAAACTGCTTCCGACTGTTTCTCCAGGATTGGATCAATGTCAACTTATTGCATCTAGTGCAAGAACAACATTTGGTGTGGTACTTGACATCTCATGATTGACTCAATTGCCTGAGCAAGTAATCTGCCAATCATGCACATCCCTCTCCACTTTAGTCTGTAAGACACCTTTAGAGAGGGTGACTCCATCACCTGCAGGTACATTACCGTGCTAGGAGTCGTCCATTCTAAATACTCTTAGAATGCAGTCTAAGTACCCTGATTGGGAAACCACCCAAATCTAGATCTAAAACCATAGATCTAGTAACCAGTATGTCTGATATAATGTCCAAGTCTCATGTGGAGAAACTATTGTGTGACGACCAAAGTATAACCGATCGTAGTATAGGAGTTTCTTTTCCTATTCTGTGCATTTCATACAAATACTATGACATTACACCCTACTACCTTCCCAACAGATCCATCCCCTATTCTGGTGAAGTCAAACCTATGACTGTCACATCAGAAATAGATGATCTATCTCTGCTATATCTGCTTTAGTCTATAAATAGACATAAGCTACCTGTCCACCAATGCTTCCGCTGCTCCCACTGACTACGACAACCCTCTGGCAGAGTCATATAGACGTACACTTCTAAAGCTAGTTTAGAACGACGCTATAATCATCCTCCCGCCGGGTCTCGCAACCTGGAACAACAGCAATGGCAAGTGTGGGTAAACAAGAACCTTCCTGTCACCGTCCTTGAGGCAACCGGAGTACCTCTCAGGTTACCCACCTTATCTGCGGAGTGGCCAATGGAATGTCAATCCATATTGAATCTTTAGGTTCCTTATCAAATCTTCAGTAATCGTTTGCGGTTCTGGAATCACTTCCAGTTCTACCATACTCCCACTACTGTTTTTCTAAAAAAATCCATTTTCAATAAAACTGTGGCGAGTCAAGAATAATATCACTATTGATCTTTCTTATGGTAGAAAATCAACTCTCGTCATAGCCTGGGTCAACCCACAAACAGCCATTACAGAAACGTGCCTTGAGTTATCCAGAGTCTGGTTTTAAGCATAAGCCGGACAACTCCCCGTACCTTAACATCGTTAAGATATGAACTGTTCTATATCCAATATAGAACTAGAGGCACTGATTTAATTGAACCAGATTCAAATCATGCAGCTGTCCCCAGTGCATATCTACTAAATGGAAGAAGGCCGATTAGCGTTACTCAACTTAGGAATGCTTCCAATTATGAGTAACCTGAAAGAGAAGCAAGTTCTCTTAGTCATTACTATCAACTGAATACCATACATAAGTATCTACATCTTCGATCACTTTGAAGAATCCCGATACTTGCAATACCTGGTTCTCTACTTTATTCAAATACCTATAACTTCTCAAAATTCGGACCCTGTGTTTCCACGAAACAGCTGTCTAAAAACTAGAGAAGTCATAAGTAAAATGAATATAGTACGAGGACCAACCCCTCTGCCCTGATGGACCCTGGACAACATACAATACTCTGCATAGGTCCCTTGAGTCTGATAACTCATTCACTGTGTGTCGTAGGTTGAAAACTGTACTTATGGTTAAGAAGAATTACACCGCTGTTCAATGCTCCTTACCTAACCATCCACTGATATAGGTAAATGTCACAGACATAATTTCAAAAAAGATATATCTCACTCTATAAAAATAGACGTACAGATATATCAATTTGAAATTGGTGCATAACAGCGGATATTCAAAACCAAAAATTTGCCGTCCGGCAAACAACCCAGGCGATTTCCTCAAATATCACCGATTACAACGAATCCCGATATAATGAGGATGATCACCCAATTCCCAATAACTTACTCCCACTCATCATCTGTAAAACCATACAAATGTGAGAATCATTCGTGGTAAATACATACCCTGGAGTAAGTATCTAATCGGGAAATCAGTTTTCCTTTAACAGTACACAGTGAAACTGAAACATTTAAATGTTTCGATAGGGTATCCCGGTATTCCTAGTAATGCCTCTTCCATATTCACGACTGTAACCGTATAAATCTCTGCCACCTCTCCAAATCCCTTTATATGTCTTTAGTCATTACCTTCTGCACACCCCTTAGGCCAAATGGTTTTCTTCCTTCCCTACCGTTCGGCACCAGCCTATGGTTTGGAAGAAGACTATCCAATAAGCATAATGGGTGTACTGTCCTAATCCTAGGAGCACTCGCAATGCGAGAGAAGGTGAAGATAAAAGACAACTGAATGAACCTTATTCCTATTTCTCCTGAACCAGAATCCATCCCCGAACTGGAACAAGTTCCTTTCGAGTTCGTATATAACCATACGATGGAGTATCCAATAAACTGTGGATCTTCGTAGTGATACGGAGTGTCCTGGAGAAATACAAAGGTGAAGTGGGAGTGGTAATGAAATACCTGGTTTGGTCGTGAATATCAGTTGCAATTTACTTTGCCCTCTTACTAATCCCTTGCTTTGTCTTAACTTAATACCTTCTGCACACCATCGTTATGCTAATTGGTTTTCTTCATTCCCTACCGGTCGGCACCTGCCTATGGTTTGGAAGAAGACTATCCAATTTGCGTAATAGGTGTACTATCCCCTAATCTAAGGGGTACTCGCAACCTGAGAGAAGGTAGGAGGAAAAGACAACTGAATAGTCCTATCCGTTTTCTCCAGAACCTGAAACCATTCTCGAATAAATCCCTTCGAGTTCGTATATAACCATACGATGGTTTTGTCCAATGGAAGTGGACGTTCGTAGTAATACGGGGTGTCCTGGAGAAAAGGGTAAAAGTAGGAGTGGCAATGAGGTTCGCAACTCTGACAATCCAAAAGCCAGTGTTTAAGAAGGTTCGGTCAACTTGGTCACAGTGTCATAGTCTTAGGGTCGGGTCAATGGCCGCTGCCAAAGAGAGAGAGAGAAAAGAAACACTCAGCGTGCACTCTAACCTAGATCAGAATGGTTACCAATTTATCTAATCTGGAAACCTCCCACTGTTCCGTCAAATTCTCCTCCAAACCTGAAAGAAGAATTAGTCGGGGTCACCCGAGGAGTAAACTAACTCATCAGTGGGAATCGGGATCCAACTATCATCGCATGATAATGTGACGGAATCCGCTCACGTCATCACACTCCAGAAGGTATGCGCATATCTGGCAAGTTTCAGTTCTTTTGAAACTCCCGATGTGATTTTCACCCCATGCTCTTATGACCTTAACTTTGGCCAACAAATCATAAGTCACATGTCAAGTTCTACCCGTCATTCTCCAGGTTGTTTTGAATCCACCCGTACCTACCCTTGACTTTGGCCAACAAGGCAGTACGACTGTTCCAAACCAACGCATCTATCTATGCTGCATATGAATAACCAACAGCTACCAAACACTGTGCCTTGACTTTGGCCAACAAACACGGCTTGAATACTATTGACTACCCATATGAAACGACGGAGGGCTACGAATGGTTTCTGGCGAAAACCTTTAACGTAATGAACTTGATATCGTTGAAGGAACGGATAGCTTTTTAGAAAATATAGTGACGAAAACCTTTGCTAAAGAGGTCACTCCCGGTGAAGGGATCTCGGCTCTTTCCTCGTAGAATGAGGTGCAGGATATTCCAACTGAATACCACGGTGCAAAGCAAAAGTAATCGGCTATAGTGAAGTTATTGCCCTGACGCAAACTTTTTGTCCAAGGGGTCACTCCCGGTGAAGGGATCTCGGCCCTTGCCTCGTCGACTGAGGAGCAGGATATTCCAACTGAATACCACGATGCAAAACAAAAGTGAACGTCCTTGCAATAACAGCTTTTTAAAAAGTGTTCCAACAACATCAGAATAGGTTTGTTTTACTTGCATTGATCCGAATCAACGCAATCCCATCAATTGATCACACCACAAAGAACGAAATATACTGATGTACGTATATGCCATCCGCATTCGCCACTGGGTCCCGTCATTACCCGTTAGGTTAGCTAACTAACGACAGAGCGGGGACTGGACTAGCGCGGATGTAAAACATATACAACATCTACTAATATATATACCAATATATTATATTCGCTCAAGGCGTGATAAAATGCAACATCGTAGAAAAGTACAGCATCACAGAACAATACAGATATCTGGGATCCCCGGGTTTCACAGAGACACTACTGAAACCCGACGTTCCCCTGGTCGTGTGGATAGCCTGTGCAATGAAATCCTAGACCCCTACGGGCGCGGCAAGTTACCCGCCAAAACCTGAAGCGAGGCAGCCCCCTTCAGCAACGTGAATGGACCACCCGGCACTTCACGGAATCCGGTAACTTGGGCACCCTTCCTGGGTCAACCTGTACCCCCTACGAGTGCGGCGAATAGCCCGCCAATTCTAGAGTGAAGCCCCTTCCGTCCCAATGCCATGAGATGCGGGCTTGTTGCCCTCTAGAACCCAGCTATCCGTGCACCCCTCCGCGGGGTAATCATAGTACAGAAAGTAAAATATACATACAACAGCTACATCGACCGCAACCTGGTCGTGCCCCAAAATAATAATACAAACAGGCAGTGACGGCAGTCCACATGTCGGACGCTCGCCCCGCAATATCAAATGTACATAATACAACAAAAACTGTACTAGCATTGCATCCAGGCTATCCCCACGGCCAATCCGCAACATCACTGCAAAATCACAAAACATTAACGTGAATGTCACGTTCGCAAATCCATCTAACCGGGCTATAGCAGTTAGACAGGATTTACCGATCAAGTGACATTCACAATCGTAGATATAATATAAATACTGTGAACCAATGTGTTTAAAATATCCGATCGATCAAAATTATAACAAGTGGGCCCCAAGTACTACTGTAGCACATCAAGAAATTCTGGGCCCAAAAAGAATATTCCAAAACCCTTATTTTCAACACAGAAGCTCTCTGTAAATTTGGCACACTGATCTGCATATACTGCGGCGGAACCGCGGCCTAAGCAAGGGTTTGGCCGCGGTTCCGCGGTCGTATGGAGCGATCACGTGATCAAATTTCTACAGAATTCTTATAATTCCCTGCATATCATTCTGAGACAACCTGAAAAATTTTTGGAGACAAAAAAATTTCGACAGAAACTGATATGCATGAAAACGCGGGTTTTGGGATTTTTGTTCGATCGGAAATGTAAAACACATCAGACCAAGCTAGACTATGTTAATGGCGAGGCTCTGATACCACTGTAAGTGCACGGCGGCGCCCTGGCCTCCATCCCGAGGCCAAAATGCGGAAGCGGTGATTAACTTAAATTTTTCATGAACCGGCACCACCGCGCACTAAAACCCGGATCGGGCCATTAACTAGTCCTAGCTATCTACAAGATGGGGAAGAGAGATATACCGAGCGATCCGTGTCCTCCGGTCTTCTCGTCGTCGTCCCGATCTCCCGCGGAATGTCCGGTCTCCACCTCGTCGCCGGAAGGGCACCACGTCGCCTGCTTCTTTTACGGGCTCCCGCCTCTATACCGAGGCAACTCGGGCACGAAGTTGGCGAGCCGACATGCCCAAGGTTTGCTGTAGAATGTGTAGTGCTCTTGTCTCATTTTGGGGTTCATGGAGGTTGCCTTTTGGTGGAGGGATTGAAGTGGTCTTGTGGAGATTGAACTAGTGGGATTTTACAAAGTCAAAGGAACAAAAATCCCACCCTCACAAATTTTGGACAGCCCTTTCAAGGCTTGGCCGGCCATGGCTCTTGGGAGGAGATAGAGAATGAGAGTGAGCGAGTGTATCAAAAATATGAGAGAGGCCACACCATAATCCATGAGAGAGAGAGAGGAATGGTTATCATGCAAAGAAATGATAGCTAGGAAAGTCCAACACTCAAACAACAATCATCACTTCCAAAAGTCATGCCATCATCAACAACCATATCATATAAAAGTCAAGCCATGATGGATGAAGAAGTCAAATGGTCAAGGGATGGTTCATCATCATGATACAAAGAAATATGCAAAGACCCCCTCCACAAATACTTATTTGCACAAATGCAAATAAGCCCTCCTCCACCAATCTTCGGCCATTGAAAGATACAAATGAAAATGGCCGAAACGGAAAGCAAACTGGCAACTCCAGAAAACTGGTCCCGTAATAAATTACAGGAAAACCCCGATACTGTGCATACACACCCGCATCTATATTCCGACCGAAATACAAATGCAATGAGACAAAATCTACACTGTACTATACTAGGATCCGGCTTAAACCAAAGCCGGCTAGTAATATCCGTTCGATCCTGATCCGTGCAATACCGCACGTATCTGATCGAACCCTGCCATATGTCCATACGGCCTCTACAGCGTTTCGCCCGAAACTTGAGTAACTGAATGTGGGGGACTCTAAAGACTCGTCAACACCTTGGTTGAGGATTTAACCACTAGCACGTCAGAAGTATAAGCCAATACTTGACGGGCCACCAGCTATTGACCAAAAGGGACGTCGATGAGCGAACTCATCCTGACACCCTACTGAGCCTGTCAGTGACAATATCCGTACAGTCATGTCCGTTCGTCTATGAGCATCGCATGGCGGGCCTAGGGGGTTGGTAAAAGTCAGACCCCCAAAAGCGGTACAAGTCGTGTCGGAGTGTAGCCCAGAACACCCTAAGATACTACTGGAATACCTACCAGTAAATCTCCTGCCTCGGTCGAGGGCTTCGTGTAATGGCTCTCCTAGACACAACGCGACCTCACCCCCAAAACCGGGAGAGATGAACCCCTGAAGATCCGCTCACTGCCTCCATGTGGCTCGGGACTGTACCCAACTAAAACCTGTTTGCACGTCTCCTTTGAGCGTGGTAGGGTAGTAATCAAAGTACAGTGGAAACTCACACGAGACAAATGACGATCCCTAGGTCGATGAACTAACCTGTACACATGTCACCAGGGAACTGCTATCTGACGTCAGGTATAAGACCAACTAGTATGTTCTCGGCGAGTCCTGTCCGGTGTACTCATAACCCAATGAGCACCTGTATACATCTTAGGTGATCCAACTGACACCAGTGGCTTGTGAGACTGGCCACCGCCCCTCGTCGGGGTCTCGACTGTATACACTAGTCTACTTTGGAGTATCGATGCCCTGTCTCGAAACTCCCACGACTAGGGACCTTCTAAGGATGTGCTTATAGACCCCAGCTCCCACTTATATGATCGCCCTCATACTGCTGGTGGTCAAGCAAGAATCCTAGGGGCTCTATCAACGTGTAATAGCGACATGTCAGGTCACCTAAAGCAGTACACGATGATAAAGATAAACCAGATAGCATACTATCATCTCGAGTAAGACTGTCCTACCGGAATAGGTCCTCTCTCAATCATTGCAATCACGTGCCTGTGATCCAATAATTGACTCTGAGGGCACTATCTCCAACATGATATCTGGGGATATTGCTAATTTATGCACCGTAATCTCTGGATCTAATCCTGGCATCTCAGAATAGTTCCACGCGAAGCAATCTCTATGCCGTAGAAGCACGTCTTTTAACGCCGTCACCCTTTCCTCAGATAGCAGCTCGCTAACGAATGTCGGTCGTGGATCGTCTGCCGATCCCAACTCAATCTTCTTGAGGTTATCTGCAGTAGTATGTATGCCATCTTCCAGTTCTTTCGGAGCTGGTGGAAATTATGAGATCACCTTGTCATTGCTGTTCTCAAAGCACCAGGGAAGGTCATCTATCTCCTCGGGCTCTTCTTTTAATATTGTAATCATGTGACAAGTGCGAATCCGCTTCCAAGACCGATGTGGATCTGGTTCTGCTCTTGCGGCTTTGGGTTCGTGCTTTTGTGGCGGCGTTACCCTCCAGCTGCTGGATAAAGCAAATCTGCCTTGCCGGTACTGGTCTTCGACCCAGTTCTTGAAGGTGAAGCAGTCTTCGATAGGGTATCCTATGGCTCGGTGATAAGAGCAATAGCCCGGATGAGAAACTTTGTTAGCTTGCTCAGGGTGCTTAGACTCCGGAAGTGCGATCATTTGATGTTTTTGTTGGAGATAGTGCCCTCAAAGTCAATTATTGGATCGCAGGTACGCGATTGCAATGATTGAGGTAGGACCTATACCGATATGACAGTCTTACTCGAGATGATAGTATGCTATCTGGTTTGTCTTTATCATCGTATACATGCTATTGCATGATTGATAGAGCCCATAGAATTCTGCTTGACAGCCAGCAGTATGATGGTGATCATATACGTGGGAGCTGGGGTCTATAAGCACATCCTTAAAGTGTCCCTAGTCGTGGGAGTTTTCGAGACAGGGCATCGATACTCCAGAATAGACTAGTGTATACAGTCAAGACCCCGACGAGGGGCGATGGCCGGTCTTACAAGCTATTGGTGTCAGTTGGTTCACCTAAGATGTATACAGGTGCTCATTGGGTTATGAGTACACCGGACAGGACTCGCCGGGAATCTGCTAGTTGGTATTATACATATCGTCAGATAGCAATTCCCTGGTGACATGTGTACATGTTAGTTCATCGACCTGAGATCGTCGTTTGTCTCATATGAGTTCCCACTGTGCTTAGATTACTACCTTACCACGCTCAAAGGAGTTGTGCAAACAGGTTTTAGTTGGGTACAGTCCCGAGCCACATTGGAGGCAAGTGAGCGGATTTCGGGGATTCGTCTCTCTCGGTATTGGGGGTTGATGTCGCACGGTGCACGGGTGGCCATCACTAGAAACCCTCGGCCGAGGTAGTGGAGAATTACTGATTTGGATCAGTGGTTTCTCAGGTGGTGATGGGCTTCATGCCGACACGACTTATCGCATTGTTAGGGGTCTGACTTTATCCACCCCCTAGACCCGATATGCGATACTGTTTAGACGAATAGACCGGACTGTATATACACTGTCACTGTCAGGCTCAGTAGGGTTTATAGATGAGTTCGCTTTTCAGCTTCCCTTCCAATCAATACATAGGCAAACCGTTACGTACAGCTAGTACCTCTGACGTGCTAGGGGTTATACCCAGTGCCAGTGTGTTGATGGGTCATTAGATTCCCCCACAGAAACTTTCCCAAGTTCGGGCGAAACGTTGTAGAGGCCGTATGGGTTTATGGCAAGGTTCGGAAAAAGCACGTGCGTTTTCGCACGTGTCGTTTTTCGGGCAAATAATACTAGTAGGCTTTGGTTTAAGCCGGAACCCAGTATTATACTGTGTAGATATAATATCTTTGTCTCAGTTGCATTTGTATTCGGTCGTAATACAAATGCGGGTATGTTTATACTAATACGGGGTTATCCTGAAATTCGTTTCAGGATCACTTTAGGAAGTTGCCAGTTTCCAGTTTTCTATCAGCCGTCTTTTAACATTCGGTTAAAGACGGATTTATCTTTTCTTCTTGGGTGAGTCATGAGGGTGAGTCATGCTTCTAGAAGGTTCTAGAAGTGATGACAAGGTTAATGACTCATGGTTGTTTTTAATGGAGCTTTAATGTTATGATGACTAAGGGTGGTGATTCATTAGTTCATTAATGAGGTTTTGTTTGTGCTTAGATATTTTCTACTTGATCGTTTATTCTTGTGGTCACCTCCAAGCTCCTACCCTCACCTCCCTCCCTCTACTTATATGGCCGGCCCCCTCCCCTTGAGGTGATGATTTTTTTGGAAAAAAGAAAGGGTTGTTAAAATGAGAAGAGAGAGATCTTGATTCATATATTTTCATATCTCATTTCAATCCATTCCAAAAGGCAACTTCCATAACCGTTCGTCCATAGCCTTGGACGTAACGAGACAAAGTATTCTACTCATTCTCTACTTCATCTTGGTCGTCTCTTTTAGCAAACTTGACGATCGAGTTGCCTCGGTTCAGAGGCGGGAGCCCGTTTAAAGATCCGTCGACGTGGTGCCACCCAGACGAGAAGAACGAAGATTCAGGAGATCGGAGTAGCCGCAACAAGCGTGGGATGATGGTTGAAGACCTAAGGACTCGGATCATTCGGTATAACGTTTCTACCCCTTTGCAATTTGTTAGTTTAGCTTTAATGGCCGATCCGGGTTACGGTACACGATAGCGCCGGTTTCGTTAAAAGTTTTTGTTCCGCATTTGGCGTCTGTTAGACGGCCGGGGCGCTACCGTGGACTTACAGTTTTATAGCCAGCTCGAGTAACTTCTTCGTCTTGTCTCGAGGGAAGGAATACGCTCGACTCGTCTTCTTCATGGGGGACAAATCCGGACCGCGCAATGCCCGATCACATGACTCTCTAATCCTGCATCGTTGTTGTTGACTCCTTTTTCCGCTTCTTGACTTACTTCTGCCTCTGCGTCGGGCCTTTTGTACAACGGGTTGACAGGGAGGAGCATCTTCGTCTTTTGCAGCCTGTTGAAATAAACGTTGCGTTCTGGCCTTCTCGTAGATGGCCATCTCGCGATTATGGTCTTCCCGAGCTTTTTGACCCACTTTCCTGATAAGCTTGTCCATTCGTTCTTTAAACGACGGACTCGGCATTTCGATTGCGGGATCTAGTTTTGATGAGGGGTTGGCATTGCTGGACAGGGCGTTTTCCTCCTCATCGAAGTTATATACGGCGTACCTACCGTGGACTCGCTCCCGTTTACTGGATCTCACGTATCCAAGGCCGAGCGTTTCTATTCTCCCGTTGGGCAATTTGCGCTGAGTTCCAGGGATATCCCAAATCCTGTTGTAGAATCGAGCTTGTCGAACAGTCTGTTTTAAGGGTACCCCTTGGCGCTTCAATAGCCTCTTTAGTCCATTTGTGTAATATCTGGGAAAACGGATAGGTTGGAGCCTGTCGAGTGTAGAATCCGCGCCATGCCAGATTTCTTTCTCCACTCTTGTTTCCGTGGATTGGTAGAATAGGATCGCCTTTTCACCCTTTCACCTGGAAGGGACGTAAAACGTCTGCAGGTCCTGCACATTATAAGCTTGAAGTGCGTCGAGATCCTTGTAGCGTTCCCGCGGCACCATGGTGATTTGCAAACTCTGATCATCGCCAGGGGATGCTTGTATTGACGGCCGACTGGAGAACACGGCATTAACCTCATCTTCCGAGTCACTTCCGAAGATCAACATGGGGGTGGACGGTCCCGGGTTGTTGCGTCGAGACGGCCCAGCGTAAACTATCTCTTCTTCTTCTTCTTCGGTATCGCTCTCGAAGACAGGGATGGTGGCGGCGGCTTTGTTTTCCGGCTTGCGACACTTTTCTGTATCCTCGAAGTCTGGAAAAAAGTACTTTGCATCTTCGTACTTGCGGACTTCGTTCACGGAAAATGGGTTCAGCTCACCCGTTACGGTGTACTCGAAACCATCCTTAAAGTACTTCATACACTGATGTTGTGTAGAAGGGATGATGTTGTACTCGTGTAACCAAGGGCGACCGAGCAAGGCGTTGTAGCAGGTCTTGACGTCAATGACGTGAAACTTGATGTCCGTGATGAGCAGTCCGAAGCGTAATGTTAATATTACAGATCCGAGAGTCCGTGACGACTGGGAGTCGAAACCGGAGATGGTAATTTTGTCACGAGCGAGGTGCTGCACGCTCATACAGATTTCCTTCAACACCCGAACATTAAGGAGATTGACGGAGGATCCATTATCCACCAGGATCTTGCCTATCTTGATATCATGGAAGTATCCAGAGACATATAGGGGACAGTTGTGGTCGCAAGTCCCGAGGAGAAGGTCTTCGTCACCGAAAGTGATGTCGGCCGTGTGCATTTCTTCCAGTTCATCCTTCATCCTTTCTATAGTGAGGAAGGCTTGGAATTGCTCGGGTTCTTGTAACGCCTTGATTAATGAATCTCGCACTTCTTTTGATAATAGAAGGGCATCGAGAATGCTGAGCTGAGAAGGTAGCTTCCTTAGGTGCGCTAGGATGTTGTAGTCCACCTTACCCTTCCTGGGAGGGTCCTTGGCAGTCAGCTCTTTCATGACTTGGACATCTAAGGAGATATCCTCAGTGACCTTTTCCTTTCCCTTATCTTTTCTATTTGCGGGCCCGAGATTCTTTTCCGGGAGCGTGCGATTACGCAGCTGAATGTTCTCGCAGGCCTCCGGTTCTTCCTCTTTCCTTAAGACGGACTCTTTAAAGAGAGGGCCCAAAGCCATTTCCTCATCAGAGTCACTCCCAAAGGTGAGAACTTGTGATCCCCCGGCGTCGACCATGTAACAGCTGCCGGTAGTTCTTTTGTGTCTCTCGGTTGTACTTCTCTGCTCCCGACGAGTTCTGCGTTTCATGCTCTTAAAATGTTGCCGGTGAGCAACATATCCCTGCCACCATATCCTAAAAGCGTCGCACTCCTCCGTAGGGTGTGAAATTTTCCGATGATATGAGCAATAATTAGGGTGCCTCTCCGCCCCATCGAACGTGCTCTCTTCCGAGGGTGGTAGCTTCATTCCCATCGATATGGCTTTGGCAAACCTTTTCCTCGTCTTGAACACGTTTTTATTCGCATCGGATATCTTTTGATCTGGCGGGAGTGCTTCGACTCTTTCGTTTAGTCTCCTGCGTTTGGCTCCTTCCGATGCAGCCATCTCACGCTCCTGATCGGCTTTACTCTTCAAACGAATCTCGTCTAGAAAGGCGTCGATCATTTCATCTGTTGGCCATACAAGTTTTGGCTCAGGCTGTGCCCCCAGTTTCTCAGTTCCAGGAGTTTTCTCATCTTCCGAGTGGGAAATCACATGACAACTCGCCACATATCCCTCGGATTCATCCGATGAGCTCTCTCCATCATCTTCCTCCTGAAAGACGTGGTTGAGGAACTCTTGCAGTGTGAAGGGAGTCCGCGCCTTTTGATTGTACTCCTCTAGCGCGTCAATCTGTTTCTGCAAATCCGTGCGCTTGTCTCCAGGCTTCACGGGCTTTTTGGATTTTTTCTTCTTTTTCTTCGAAGATTTTGACGGTTGGGTGTGAGTACTTGGGCCATCACCGCCGATCTTTGTAGTTGGACGCGGCTTCAGCATCCCTTCAATGATTTGAGGTTCAAGCGGGTTCTTTCATTCAACCGCCGGGCACGCATGAAGATCCCTCAGCATTCTTTTAGTTTTAGTTGATAACACGACCTCCCATGGAGCTTCTTCAATAAAGGAACAGGTTGCCTCCGGTGTATCTGCTTTCTTTGGAGTATGCGGCTGTGGCGGGTTCACCTTCCACCTTTCGGGCAGTGCAAACTTTCCCTGGAGGTATTGATCTTCAATCCATCCTTTGAAAACAAAGCAATCCTCAATCGGATGGCTTACCGTTTGATGGTAAGGGCAATAGTTGGGGTTATTCACCTCAGTGGGTTGTGGCGGTCGCCTTGGATTTGGCAAGTTTATAAGTCGGTTGCGTACTGCCAGCTCGAATAACCGTTTCGTCTTGTCCCATGGGAACGAGTAAGGACGCTTCATCTTCTCATTATAGTACCTCCGTCTTTCTTCCAACTGATCCGCCAGCTTTGAGGCACTGGGTTGCTGCTGAGCATTCGCGACGAACGTTGCCTTCCCTTTACCCTTGTCACTCCGAGTCTCCGGTTTCGAGGGAGACGGTCTGTGACCCATCTGGTCCATCTGGGCCAACTTGTCGATCAAAGCCTGAAATGTGGTTGGCTTAAAGAACATCATGAACTGGGAGATAGTTGCATGAGGGTCTAGGGTACCCACGAACATGCCCACCGTGGGCGCTTCCTCAATGCGTTGCTCGCACTTCGACCATAAATTTCGCCAGCGTATAGCATACTGGACCCACGTTTCGCCTGGTTTCACCCTGGCATTAATCAATGCTGTTATTGGAGTGCGTTCACTGGCGCTTGCGAATCGCTGAGTGAATAGCAACTCCATTTCAGCGAACGTCTTGATGGAATCGTTAGGGAGTTCCGAATACCATTCGAACGCTGTTTCTGATAAGCTGCCCTCGAACTGGCGAAGCAACAGTTTATCGTCACCGCCGGTGTTACCGCAAAGGGCCCTGAACTGGGCAACATGTTGGTGGGGATTGCCGGTCCCCTTATACACGTGGAATTTCGGTATTGTATAACCTGGCGGATATTTGATTTAGTCGTACCAGCTCGGATACGGCCGTCCCGTTTTTACGACTTGACCAGCTGCCTCAGTCGCACGATGAACCCAGATCTGCTGGGCTATATAGTCGTTCAAGTCAGCCTTAGAGATTGTCTCCTCCTTGGCCGTTGAGAGAGCCGGTGGTGGATTTGACGTTTCTCCCATGTCGTCTTCAAGGACGATCGGAGGATCCTCAGCAGGTGGGTCTTGTTGGACCATCATTCCCACCATGTCCTGGAATAAGTGGGCCATTTGCTTTATATTGGCTGCTTGTTCCGCAGCCTCTTTATCTTTCTTTTCCAATATCCTCCGGAGGAACTCGGCGTCGGTTTCCTGTTCTTGTTGCTGATCCGAGGACGCTTCGGGGCTTTCTTTTGGCCTAGTAAGCGCGGCCATTGCAATCATCATTTCCTGGAGCTTTTGCTGTTGCTCCTGAGCTTTGGTCACCGACCGTGTAAGCGGTCTATGACCTGTAGACGCGCGGCTGTCTTCCTTCCCCGACGCCATGTATACAGTATGGACCATCCTACCCCCAGACTTAGGGCGTCTGGGCTCAGCGCCATTAGCTCTCGTCGCAAGCCCGGGGATTTTCTTTGGCCTATTCTTTTTATGAGCAGTGGAAGTTGAGGGGGCCGTTAAGGTGGGCACCCAGACAGCTTTTTGTGGCTTAGCCTGGTGACTAACTTCCTGTTGGATTTTCAGCTTCTTATGCTGGCGGGAGAAATTTGGATCGATCACCGAGTCTCGGGTCTGCCGCCAGACTTTATAGATTTGGGAGGACAGCCGTTGAGGAGATTGGGGATGTTCTGGCTCTACTTCTACAGCCTTTTTCAGTGGAGGGGGAGACCTCTTTAGCACCGTGGTAGGAGAATTCCTATACACCTTATTTAGCATCTCAAAGTTGTTCCCAATTGGAACAGCAGTGTTAACTTCTGCCATCGGGGCTGGAGGAGTTAGCCCAGGAGGGGAGTTGCCTCCGGCCTTCCTCACTCGGCGCCAGTAACGACGTCGAGCGCGTCGTGCTGATGGAACCGGCTTGGTGAGGGCGATAGTCTCGTCTTGCCCCCTGTGTAGGTAGGGGGTCGCTGCTAGTGTCAGCCTGTTAAAGACCGATGTCCTTTGGGTAGCAGGAGCGGGAGCTGGAGCCGTCAATCTTGTAAAGACCGACTTTTTGGCAGGGGAAGCCGCCTTGACGACTTCAGGAGCAGGGCTGGTTATTTTCTTAGGAGCAGCCTTCTCTGGGATTGTAGGCCCCATCGCGGGTCCACAGGAGCTCTGGCCCAATCTGGAGAAGACCGAGACGCTGGTGTTGGGCGACCCGTTGAGAGGGGCCGCGGTAGGTGTAAGCCGATCGAAGACCGACTTCTTGGGAGCTTCCGGTGTCAGCACAGGAGCGCTGAAGCTTGTTGGAGGGAGCATGGTCCCAAAAAACAACCCTGTGGTGGCTCGAGTGACCTGTTCCATGGGTATTGTGAATAGCGAAGCAGCTTGGGGTCCTAGGCTACACCTCCTGGCGAGGCAGAGCGCTGGTTGCAATTGCAGTTGGAGCATTTCGCACAAGTGGAAGCCATTGATTCTTTGCTTTCTGCAATAAGCAAGATGCCAAATCTTAGTACCTTGAAACCCAAGGGCAACCATTAGCGAACCGTGTTTGGTTCGCAAACACGACACATAAAGTGTGGAGTAGAAAGAGGAAAAGGTCCCATCGGGCGTGCCAGAATCTGTTCCCCTCCGAACGACGGCGTGACAGGGACGTCTCGCCTGAGATTCGGGGCAAATGCTAATTGGTGTATCCGTCTACCTCTCCGAAGATGCCAAGTTGATTTATGGCACCGTATATCGAAGGTTTAAACAGATGCGTCCGATGTAGCAGACTTCGTCAGATTCCCCCTCGCTTGAGGGGTTTTTGATTGTGGGGACGCTCTTCCCTGCAGGTGCAAGCCCCTGCAGTTAATTACGCTACCGCACTGCGGTAACCACTTTCTCTTTCTCCAGATGGTCACTTCGTGTCGTATGTGTTTATTTTGTGTTTAGTTGCCCGTGGATTGTATACGGAGACTGAGTTATGTCGTCACCCGTAGGGCGTGGACTAGTCCAAATCCGTATTATCTTAGATTTGGGTTTGGGGGTTTGGTTTTAAGGATACGTTAGCCTCATTGGAGACTAAGATCAACTTAAACGTTTGGTAAGGATACGTTAGCCTAGTTTTTAGACTAAGATCGACTTAACGGGACCGTTTAGATCCAACAAGAGAGCAATTAAGGGAGCCCTGTTGTTTAGTTTAGTAACATCACGGTCAATAGGTAGTTTAAGGGTATTGCGGTCCATAGGTAGTTTAAGGACATTGCGGTCCAATGATAGTTTTAAGACGTTGCGGTCAAGGGTAAGGACATCAAAGTCCATGGATTTAAGGACTCCACAGTCCGAAGTTAGTTTTAAGACATCTCGGTCAAGGTTAAGGACGTCATAGTCCGTTGTTAGTTTTAAGACATTCCGGTCAAGGTTAAGGACGTCATAGTCCATGGGTTTAAGGACCCCACAGTCCGATGTTAGTTTTAAGACATCCCAGTCAAGGTTAAGGACGTCATAGTCCATGAGTTTAAGGACCCCACAGTCCGTATCAATGTGTGGTCGTTGGGACCCGTCACCTCTTTGAAGACGTTGAGGAATTACAACGCCAAGTATCAAAGGAGTGAAGAGATGTACCCTTGAACCAAGGTAGATTAAATAGTCTTTGGCCCAATTTGGTACCAAGACCAATTAATTATGTTATAAGCCCATTAGCCCAGTTAAGTTTGAATTGAGGACTTATGGCCATCTTGGACTAAGTCCAATCATGTTTGGAATATTGGCTTTCTGTTGGTCCATTGGAGGAGAGGCTTTGCCTCTAGAACTTAGCCAATTGGGTTGAAACTAGTGCTAAACACTAAAAGTCAACCAGCGTTGAACACTGGGAATGAGATTGACAAGTTAGTGTTTAACACTAAAAGATGTTAAAACACCAGCAACATGGGCTTTCTCATTAGTGTGGAACACTAAAACAAATCAGTGTTAAACACTGGCAGCAGAGATCTCGAATTAGTGTTAAACACTTAAGATAATCAGTGTTAAACACTGGTAACAGAGATTTTAATTTAGTGTTGAACACTAAGAAAATTAATATTAAACCCTATTAACAGAGGTTTAATTTAATGTTAACACTAAGAAATTCAGTGTTAAACACTGCAAATAAAGTTCTTCAATTAGTGTTGAACACTAAGGCAAATCGGTGTTGAACACTGGATTCAGATGTTCCAATTTAGTGTTAAACACTAAGGCGAGAGGGGTCACGTAGTAGCACGTGAGGGCGCCCTCCCCTGCGGAGTTTTTTCAGGGGTCACGTGGTAGCACGTGACCCTGCTTCTTTGCATTTTTGTTTAAGAATTAAATTCTTCATTAAATCCCTATTTTCTTGAAGAATTATATTCTTTAGATAGAGTTGAACTCTAACTTCTTTTCTGTAGGAATTAAATTCCTCATATATGTAAAGAAATGACTTCTATCATAGGGTTAAACTCTAATGATAACTTTAGAGGAATTAAATTCCCATTACTTTTAGATAGGGTTAAACCCTAATTTATATTCTGAAGAATTAGGTTCTGTCATAGGGTGAAACCCTAATTTCTTCTTTCTTAAGGGAATTAAATTCCTGTTATTTTGACAGAATTAAGTTCTTAACTATGGTTAAACCCTGGTTCTATTCATTCTGAAGGAATTAAATTCCTATAACATAGGGTTAAACCCTAATTTATCTCAAAGGAATTAAATTCCTATAATTCTATGAGAATTAAATTCTCAAACTTCCATTCCCTCTTTATGCTTTGGATCTGCATAGCAGGATCTCAACCCAATGAGAATTAAATTCTCAATTCATGGGGAGATGTGCACTTTGCAGATCCTCTACTAAAGAGAGAATTAGGTTCTTCTTTTTAATATAAGAGTTAAACTTTTTTGAGAATTAAATTCTCTTTTTAGAAGCCTTCCCTTTCTTACCTAAGGTTTTCTTCTGCAGAAGATCAAATTCTTCCAAAGTCTCAAGGCTCTATTTTTCTCTTTTTCATCTCTCTCTCTGTATATGTATCTGTGTATCTCTTGGCTCCTATTTATAGGAGAAGGAGCAGAATCAATTATTTTGGTGAATCTTTCATTGAGAGATTTGATTTGTATTCATTCGAGATTTGATTTGCACTCATCATTCATTTGGACCTTTGGATTATTGGGTGAATTTTATT
Source organism: Agapanthus africanus (assembly GCA_030015575.1). Classification (NCBI taxonomy): domain Eukaryota; kingdom Viridiplantae; phylum Streptophyta; class Magnoliopsida; order Asparagales; family Amaryllidaceae; genus Agapanthus; species Agapanthus africanus. The sequence goes on from CM057343.1 coordinate 133,953,886, forward strand.
CACCATTGGATTTTAAATCCAAAGATTTTCCTTTGTTATTTCGGTTAGATTTTAAGGGGAAATCTTTCCAAGTTCAAGATTTTTCCATAAATAGGTGATATTTAATCACCTTTAAATCTTTAATCCAATCGGTTCCAAATAATCATTCTCCTTTGGAAAGATTTGAATGCTGTTCAGAATTTAATTCTGTTAAATAGATAGGCTTTGAAAGCCGATCACGTGTGGCCACGTGACCCTTGGTCATGTGTAGGCACGTGACCCATGGTCACGTGTAGGCACATGACCCCCTAGAACGAGCTTTCATCTCCTTTCTGCGCTCTGTCTTCTAGCCGCTGTTCAACCGTCACGTGCCAACACGTGACCCCTGGTCACGTGTGAGCACGTGACCCTTTCTGGAGCCTTTTCTTTGATTTAATCAAGGAGTTGAATCTGCCTTTGCCGCTGCTTTTAAATGTCACGTGCCAACACGTGACTGTTGGTCACTGTTCCCCTCCGAAAGACGGCGCGACAGGACGTCTTGCCTGAGATTCGGGGCAGATGCTAATTAGTGCTATCTGTCCGCCTCTTCGAAGATGCCAAGTTGATTTATGGCACCATGTATCGAAGGTTTAGACGGATGCGTCCGATGTAGCAGACTTCGTCAGATTCCCCCTCGTTTGAGGGGTTTTTGATTGTGGGGACGTTCTTCCCTGCAGGCGCAAGCCCCTGCAGTTAATTACGCTACCGCATTGCGGTAACAACTTTCTCCTTCTCCAGATGGTCACTTCGTGTCGTGGGTGTCTGTTTTGTATTTTGTTGCCCGTGGATTGTTTACGGAGACTGAGTTATGTCGTCGCCCGTAGGGCGTGGACTAGTCCAAATCCGTATTATCTTAGATTTGGGTTTGGGGGTTTGGTTTGAGGATACGTTAGCTATATTTGAGGCTAAGATCAACTCAAACGTTTGTTAAGGATACGTTAGTCTAACTTTGTGACTAAGATCAACTTAACGGGATCGTTTAGATCCGATAAAGGAGCAATTGGCTCTAAAGTTCCAGTTTAGGGACCTAGTGGTCTATGAATGTATGGCCGTCGGGACCCGTCACCTCTCTGACGACGTTGAAGGATTACAACGACGGATGTCAGAGGAGTTCAGGGATGTACCCTCGAGCCAGAGTTAATTGGGGGAATTTATAGTCCACTTTGTTTGAAGGTTTTAAGGATACGTTAGCCATCTTTGAGGCTAAGATCAACTTAAACGGGACCGTTTAGATCCAACAAAAGAGCATGCGGGGCTCTATTGTTCTAGTTTAAGGACATTGCGGTCCATGGGTAGTTTAAGGACATTGCGGTCCGTTGTTAGTTTTAAGACATCTCGGTCAAGGTTAAGGACGTCGTAGTCCATGGGTTTAAGGACCCCATAGTCCATTGTTAGTTTTAAGACATCTCGGTCAAGGTTAAGGACGTCGTAGTCCATGGGTTTAAGGACCCCATAGTCCATTGTTAGTTTTAAGACATCTCGGTCAAGGTTAAGGACGTCGTAGTCCATGGGTTTAAGGACCCCACAGTCCGGTATGTGCTCTGGATGCTTCACACGGGTTCACTGCCGTGCTTGGCGAGGACCAGGCTCCGCTCTGGACGTTTTCCACGGGGTCAAAGAGTGACATTATCCGCGTTCCACGTAACCAGGAATTTGCATTAGACATGAGTTTAAGGACCCCACAGTCCATATCAATGTGTGGTCGTCGGGACCCGTCACCTCTTTGAAGACATTGAGGGATTACAATGCCAAGTATCAAAGGAGTGACGAGATGTACCCTAGAACCGGAGTGGATTAAATAGTCCTTGGCCCAATTTGGGATCAAGACCGATTAATTATGTTATGGGTCCATTGGACCAGTTAATCACCAATTGAGGACTTATGGCCATCTTGGGCTAAGTCCAATCAGGAGAGGCTTTGCCTCTATCCATTTAGGCCAATTGGGCCGAAGCCTAGTGTTAAACACTACAGAGCAGTCAGTGTTGAACACTGGGAATGGGGTTGACAAGTTAGTGTTTAACACTAAGAGATAATTGGTGTTAAACACCAGCAACAAGGCTTTTCAGATTGGTGTTAAACACTAAAACAGATCAGTGTTGAACACTGCAAATGAAGATCTCAGATTAATGTTTAAACACTAAGGTAATCAGTGTTGAACACTGCAGATAAAGCTTTTTATTTAGTGTTGAACACTAAGGCCCAACAGTGTTTTAACACTGGGTTCGAGAGTTTTAATTTAGTGTTAAACACTAAGGCAAGAGGGGTCACGTGGCAGCACGTGAGAGCGCCCTCTCTTCATTTATTCTGAGATTATCGTGTCTTTCAGAGCATCACGTGCCATCACGTGATGGGCATTCAAATGCCTATGTATTAGAGCTTCTGTCGAGGGTCACGTGGGTCACGTGGGGTGCTGCCTCAAAGGGGCTTTCTGTAGATCTCTTGGGGGGTCACGTGATGACACGTGACCCTGCCTCCATGTATTTTGTTTAGAGGCTTTGTTAATCTTCTTTCAGGAATTAAATTCCTCGAACTGTAAATTTCAGAGGAATTAAATTCCTACTTCCTTTCGAAGACTTGTTTTCTGGAATAGAGTTTAACTCTAAATTTTCTGTAGGAATTAAATTCCTCATATACGTGAAGGGCTGAATAGGGTTAAACCCTAATAAAAGTTTTTAAGGAGTTTAAACTTCCATCCTCTGTTAAATTATGATTAAGGGAATTAAATTCCCGCTGTTTCAACAGAACTAGGTTCTTAATTAGGGTTAAACCCTGTTTCTTTTTTGTTCTGAAGGAATTAAATTCCCATGATATAGGGTCAAGCCCTACTTTTATTTTAAAGGAATTAAATTCCTATAGTTCTGTGAGAATTAAATTCTCGTGCTTGCATTCCTTCTCCATGTTTTGGATCTGCATGGCAGGATCTCAACCCATTGAGAATTAAATTCTCAACCTTAAGGGGAGATGTGCACTTTGCAAATCCTCCATCAAAGAGAGAAGAAATATGTTCTTCTGTTTTTACATTTTCAGAGTTAAACTCTGTTGAGAATTAAATTCTCTTTCTTTCAAAAGGCCTTCCCTTTCTTACCTAGGGTTTTTTGCAGAAGATCCGAGTCTTTTCAAAGTATCAAAGCTCTCCGCCTTCTCTTTTTTTTTCTGCGTATGTATCTCTCTCTATATATATCTTGGTATGTCTTGGCTCCTATTTATAGGAGAAGCAGCCGAATCAATCAGTTTTTGACGAATCTTCATGAGAGATTTGATTTGCATTCATCATTTATTTTGGACCTTTGGATTATTAGGTGAATTTTATTCACCATTGGATTTTAAATCCAGAGATTCTCCTTTGTTATTTTGGTTAGATTTAAAGGGGAAATCTTTCCAAACCCGAGATTTTCCCATAGATAGATGATATTTCATCACCTCTGAATCTTTAATTTGATTGGTTCCAGATAGTTGCTTTCCTTTGGAAAGATTTGAATTTCTCTCAGAATTTAATTCTGTTGACAAAATGGGCTTTTGAAAGCCGGTCACGTGTGACCACGTGACCCATGGTCACGTGTGGGCACGTGACCCCCTTTGGAATGAGCCTTTTCCTTTCTTTTGCGCTCTGTCTTCTGATCGTTGCTTAAGCGTCACGTGCCACCACGTGACTCCTGGTCACGTGTGAGCACGTGACCCTTGTTTGAACTCTCTTTCTCTGGTTCATCTGGAGAACGAGTATGCTGTCTTGAACGTCACGTGCCAACACGTGACCCTGGTCACGTGGCAGCACGTGACCTCTTCTGAAGCCTTTTTCTTGACTTGATCAGGGAACTGCTGTGTCTTTGACGTTTGCATTTAAATGTCACGTGTCGCCACGTGACCCTGGTCACGTGGGAACACGTGACTCTTTCTGAAGCCCATTTTCTTCAGCGTAGTCAGGAAACTGAACTTGACTTGACGATGCTTTTTAGGCGTCACGTGCCAACACGTGACCCCTTTCTGAAGCTTTTCCCAGAAGCTTTCCTGATTTTAAATCAGGAAACAGTCACGTGCTAGCACGTGATGCCTCCTCCGTAAACTTTCCTGATTTTAAATCAGGAAACAACACCGTTTATAAAATAGACGCGAATTGCCCGTGGAGGCTTCATGCATATATGTCAAAGAAATCACCGACAGGATTCTGGCAGGTAAAGAAGTATGCGGATAATCATACTTATGTGAAGAATCATGTAGTGAATTCAAATCATAAACAGTCCACTTCTAAATTTATATATAACATGATATTGCTTTTTGTGAAAGCGGATGTCTATTTGACCCTCAAAATGATTCAAGTGCTTATAAAAGATACATTATTCATTGAAATAAATTATATGAAGGCATGGAATGCGTTGTACATGGCATTGTCTAAAATATATGGAGATTGGGAAGATTCCTATGAACATTTGCCACGATATCTTGTCGCTAGTAAATCTACTAATCCCGGGACTGTCTTCAAGATAACAACCGAAGTTTCAAATACAGAAAGAATGAGAATATTTATCGGTGTATTTTGGGCATTCGGACTGGCCATTAATGATTCGCTTATTGTCGTCCCGTTCTCAGTATTGATGGGACCCACTGTAACACCCTAGTTCATTTACACCAGTTCTAGTTCATGTATTTCTTTATTATGGTATTTTCCTGATTTATTGTGTTTTGGGTGCGAATAGAATTTTAACATTTGTATTACATCCGACCCGACCCACTTGCTTGAAACCGTCTTGATTCCTGTTTATAGTTTATCCTGGCTTGTTACATGGATTCGTGCACTTTCATATTTTACACATTGCATACTCGCATTATATCTGGCATCTGCATTTTAATATAACATTTTAAGTCATCATAAAATATTTTAAAAATATATTGCATGGCCTGCATGATACCCCTTACCCGGTGGTAGCATCCGCGCATCTTGTTCTCGTCCCGTTCAGTGTAACGGTCTTATTTGGATGGCTACGCACACGTGCATGCATCCGTTCTTGGGGTATGCATTTTCGTTACCCGGACATTCAACTTTAATTTTGGTCGACGTGTATATTTTTCGTATTTTAAAACTGAATTTTAGACCCGACCCGGGCATGTTTTGGACTATATTTGTATTTACCAGAATATCAAATTTTATTTATATAATATTAATTTTATAAACTGATATAAATTAAAATTTAGTGAACTAATAAAAGATTTTTTTAATTTAAATCTAAACTAATTTCCTAACAAAGTAACAACCCCTTTTTCTCTCTCTCGTGACTCTCTCCTTCTCTCTCCTCTGCATATATATATTTATATATTTTTTATTTATTTATATTTTTCTTTTCTTATTTAATACACAATCTCTTCTTCTTACTTCTTCCTTCTTCATTCTTTTTCTTGATCTTGTTTCTTGATTCCGGTGATAACCGCCGGAGCCGTGCTCATCGCTGACGATTCGAGTGATCCAGTGAACGTACCTTGCCTGTGTAATCACCCTCTTGCCTTTCCTGAACCCGTCCCGCGTGCCGCGTGTGCGTTGCGACGATTTACTGACGTCGGACGTGCCGTGCGTATCCGTCGCGTGATTCGATCGAGACAAGTTTACAACTTGCTACATGCTATGCTTTATGTAATTTATTTATATGTTTCCGTATTATCATAGTCATCATCATCATCATACAGCTATATCTATATAATTTATGCACCGTAGTTATTTAACGTTAATCGGTTTTATAATATAAAATGTATGAAAGGTTACAACTTACGACGTGCTATAATTATATCTATAAAAATATATATCGTCATAATATTTCTTATTATTATCTTTAATTAGTTTATAATCTGCATTTTATAATGTTATAAAAAATATAGTTTGAAAATATTATAGTTTACACATGAAACGTCGTTGCAAAGCGGATACGACAAATCTGAAATTTACTGTACACCTTACCTTATAAAATTCACTAGAAATCATAGAAAAATCATTAGTATATGTTTTTTAGTTCGTTACGAAGATAACTCAGAATACTATAACTCTATAAAATATTTACTTGCAAAATAAATTTTTTAAATAACGTAAAATGCAATGAAAATATCTCTAAACTGATGTCTAGGGAAATTCCAACAGTAAACTTTCAATTTCGAAGGTTCATAAATTTTTGTACAAATAACCTGAGATACTTTAACTTATAAAAATAAAAACCTTATTGAATTATCTTTGTTTTGGTATAAGACACGTCCCTTTTGAAGAACGTTTGTTATTTTTAAGCTATTTTACAAATCAGGGTGACGCTGAATTTCTGAACGGAACTTTCTTGTGCATGGTTAATCAATACCACTTTTATAGTTATTAATCGGTTTGATATGTTATCCATGTTAATATTATTATATCAATATCTATTTAATAAATAATAGTGCTTGTGTTTTAATATTCAGCAAATTTTACCGATTTTCAGTTTTATAGTATCCGTCTGTATCCGTACGGTTTATTACATATCTAGTTGCACGCCAAGACCATATTATTTCATTTTACTATTACATTAGTATCCCATACTTGATCTTGTGCATCCTACATAGTCATGATGTAATCCCTGATAAATATTTGTGCATCCATGATTTATTTGTGCACCCGTACCGTTACAGTTTTATTATGAGCATCCGCTTGATACTTGTGCATTACTTGATACATGTATACTACTTGACATGACTTGATACACCACTACTTGACATGACTTGATACATGTATACTACCTGACATGACCTGATATATCACTACTTGACATGTTACCTGTTCCTGTTTCTAATGCCGACAATCCTGACATGTTGTCCCGATGGATATATCCTGTTGTCTGTATAGACAAACATGTTCCTGCTTGATCCTGTGTTGGCATTAGCTTCAGATTTATCAATACCTGACTTGAACACATAACTTGGGGGTATGGGAAAATTAAGAATGTAACCGAACGTAACTCAAAGGGCTACCATATTGTTTGCCATTTTTTCGGGCGTTACGGAATACCTATTGTTTGCCGTTTTTCCGGGCGTTATGGAATACCTATTGTTTGCTGTTTTTCCGGACGTTACGGAATAATCACCGATGGGTTACGATAAGAATTACATTAATTGATTTCGAAGACTTTAGAATAGATAATCCAGTAGCACAGTTTAGATTGATCACTGCACGTCACTTATACCAATATACTTCACTGTTATATATTCCTGTTGACTTGTTACTGTTCATACTGTGCCTGCATGTCCTGCTACCCTTTAATTATATTATTGTTGATATTATGATGCACTGACTTCTGGGTTTTGCATGGCCCAGATCCTCTACCCTTGTCGCAGGCTGATCAGGAGTATTTCCGCCGTCAGGCCGAGTAGTGAGGATCCTGTTAGTATCCAGTTAGTTTTCATTTTAGTTATGTTTACTTTCCAGATGTTATTTCTCATTGGATTTATTGCTTCCGCATATTATTTCTTGACTCTTTATTTCTGGCTCATGGACATGTACTAGATAGTTCTTTTATTTTCATGTTCTTGATATCTCTAGACAGCCGTAATGTGACTGTGGAGGGATGTTTTCTAGCCACAGGTAGCATGGTTGGCTCTGTCACATGCCGATCTTAGCGCACTCTGGGAAGCGGGGCGTGACATGGTTTGTTTGGTATCAGAGCCATAGGATTTAGGTTAATCGGGTTTGATTCTTTTGTAGTTGGGTATTGGACCCAATACACGAATCAGAAAATCCGTGATTAGGAACATGTCCTGCCACATTATTATCGTGATTCTTGAATCATATCTTTCTCTTAACCCTTGTCTTGACGATATGCAAACAACTTTGCATCTCGGCTTGAAACCTTTTGGTTCCCTATTGTTTCTCCCTACTTATTCTTTCGATTCTGATACTAGGATTTAGGCGACTTGGATGGAGTTATATGATTGTAGCTATGAACTGCAGCATGGTTACAATGCGGTACTCTATTTAAGTAACTTGGAGTCCTATTCTTGATTCACTTCCTTGTTTCATGGTCGTTATATTACCTTGCTTCTCTTGCTTTTCAGTTTATGTTTATCGCAAGCTTGAATCCTGTTTACCGTGCTTATCTTCTTCAGTATCTTGGCTTCAGATGAAGTTGTTTCAGGTATCCTGCTTGTTCATATTTTTTCCTGCATTAGAATTATTCGATTCTGATGTATCCCGTTGTTGTTTGATGTTGTCTTGGGAATAGATTTTCTCGGCACTTTCCATGCTCACATTGATTGTAGGGCAAAGAAAGTGATTTTCCAGATTCCCGGACATCCGGAGTTAGTTTTCACTGGAGGAAGGAGTTCTGTCGGGCCAGTCGAGTTTAGGGCTAGGCCGACAAGCAATGTTCTTTCGTCAATGGAAGTTGATAAGGAGGAAGCGTCAGCTGTAGTTCGAGAGTTTATGGACGTATTCGAGAACATCTCGTGTTTACCGCCAAAACGAGATGTGGAGTTCACGATCGATCTTGTTCCTGGTGCGGCGCCAATTTCAAAGGCGTACTATCCAATGGCACCAGTGGAGTTGGAAGAAATAAAGAAGTAGGTTACCGAATTGCTTGAGAAGGGTTGGATTCACAGCAGTAATTCACCTTGGGGGGCTTCAGTTCTTCTAGTCAAGAAGAAAGATGGCACAAGAAGAATGTGCATCGATTATCGAGAATTAAACCGGATGACTATTAAGAATAAGTACCCGATCCCTCGCATTAGAGAATTGTTCGAGCAACTCAGTGGCGCGAGGGTATTCTCGAAGCTGGATTTGCTGTCCGGATATCATCAAGTTCGAGTTAAATCAGAAGATATTTGCAAGACTGTGTTCCGAACTCGGTATGGACATTACGAGTATTTAGTGATGCCATTCGGAGTCACGAATGCACCGGCGATATTTATGGACTTGATGAACCGAATCTTTTCACCATTCTTGGACCAGTTTATAGTGGTATTTATCAAAGATATTCTGGTCTACTCGAGGAGCTTAGAAGAGTATGCAGAACACTTGAAGATCGCACTGCAGACATTGAGACGAGAAAGATTATATGCGAAGATGAGCAAGTGCGAGTTTTGGCTTGAAGAAGTGAAGTTTTTGGGGCATGTCGTATCCGGAGATGGAATCGCCGTTGATCCCGAAAAGATTGCAGCAGTTCAAGATTGGCCGATTCCGAAGAACGTAGCAGAGATCAGAAGTTTTCTTGGACTTGCCGGATATTATAGAAGGTTCGTGGAGAATTTTGCTCACTTAGCTGAGCCTTTGACCAAGCTTACGTATAAGGAAGTACCGTTCATATGGACGGATAGATGTACGTCATCTTTTGAGGCGTTGAAGCAGAGATTGATAACCGCTCCTATTTTGACCATACCAGACAGTTCCGGAGGATTGGTGATTCACAACGACGCATCTGGGAAAGGATTGGGATGTGTTTTGATGCAGCATGAGAAGGTTATAGCTTACGCATCGAGTGTTAGTTATATGTATGCCCTAGAGGCCATTACTGTACATTGGATGTATATTGTAGTGGATGCTGGGACATATATAGGGAGGACTTTCTTGCTCGACATGATAGTATGCTATCTGGTTGCTCTTTACCTTAACGTGTACACTGATTGTCTCTCTGTTACATGTTGGTAAAGCCCTTAGGATCTGTACTTGACTACCTGGACTATGATGCAGATCATACTAGTGGGGACATGGTAGTCCATAAGTACATCCTTCAAAGTCCCTAGTCGTGGGTGTATCGAGACGGGGCATCGATATACCAGAGTAGACTAGCGTATACCTTCTCGACCCATACAGATGGGCGATGGATGATCCCATATCCGTCGGTGTTTGACATCAGAGATGATATACGGGTGCTCAGTAGAGACTGGGTACACTGGACGGACTCGCCGAGAACTCCCAGATGGTATTATACCTCACGTCAGATGGCAGTTCTCTGGTAACACTGGTACAGAGTAGTCTGTTGACCCGAGATCGTCATAGAGTCTTGTGTGGTTCCCACTGTGCTTTGATTTCCATCTTACCACGTCCAAGAGGGCGTGCAAAACGGTGTTTTTTGGGTACAGTCCCGAGTCATATGGAGGCAATGAGCGATAGGAGGGGATTCGTCTCTCCCGGTATAGGGGGTTGATGTTGCGCTGTGTTCGATTGGCTATAACAGGAAATCCCTGGCCAGGGTTGCTGAGATTTACTGGTAAGTGTTACCTGTAGTTTCTCGAATAGTTATAGACCTCATATCGACACGACTTATTGAGCTATTGGGGTCCCCTAGACGAGATATGCGACATATCAGACGATCAGACCGGACTGTACGGTAGTGTTACTGGTTGGATTCACTGGAGTGTGAGCAGGCTTGCTCGTCGATCTTCAGATCGCTCAATACCCGGGTGGCCGTTACGTTTAGGAGACCGCTTGCGGCTTGTGGGTGTTTGATATGATCATCACCTGCTGCCGGCGTATTGACGAGTCTTTAGAGTCCTACACAGAGGTTTCCTGGCTCAAGCAAAACGAAATAGGAGCGCATATGAGATATGTGCGGGACCGAGAATAATACGTGTATGTGATACCGTATTCTATTCTCGCGATGAATGTGTCGTCTGGTTATATGCGATATAACCTAGTTATCGAATCGAGGGTTGATTCGATAAGCCGATACATTGGATACTAGTCGGTTATATGCGATATGACCGGATCGTTAAATCAAGTGTTGATTTAATGATTTAATGCATAATTATATATTTGATATATTACTTTGCGTTAACTAGTATTGGTTCACTTTAAATGGATTTTCTCACTCGGATTGTACACATTGTATATGTGATATACTTTTGTGCACTTCATTGTATCATGTTTGATGATACATGTTATGCTAGGGTTTTTGTGTAAAGATCAAACCATGGTTACATGATTATGGTTAGGGTTTTGTTTTATTCACTTATTTATTTATCCATTTCTTTTGGAAAATAAATGGAAAGGAGAAAAGAATGGTGGCTTAATTTGGAGTTTAGTTGAAGCTTCATGAAACTTTGATCAAGTCAACCATTCTTATCTCATCCTTAACCCTAACCATTCCCACTAACCATGATTCATTCTCTACACTTGACTAGAGTTAATATTATGATAAGTATTGTTGTTCTTTTCTTTTTTGAATAATCTTATCACAATATTCTTCTTCTTCTTCATCTTCTTTCATGAAGAAAAAGCTTTCTTCATCAATGGTGATTGATGATAAAGAGTGAGAAATCCAATTCTAAATTGAACCCACTTCCTATTTCTTCATCCTCTACCTCTTGCCAAGTAGTAGAGTGTGTTTTCTTCACAAGTTTCTTGACTTGATGAAGTCGGAGCTTGATTTAGCGATGCCTCGACGTAGATCATCTTCGGCATGGACATCGACGACCTAGCTCGCCCATTCTCCGACGAAGCCGACGCTAGAGCCCGGATTCTTTTTGGACAGCGGAGATGACTTCGTTGCGGAGCTATGGAGGTGGAGCACCGGATCTACAAAGGTTGTATTTCCATTTTCTCATTAGTTAAGTGTTAACTAGTTCTTTTTCACCTAGACATCTAGTTATTGATCCGTAGTTTAGGGTTTCTCGGCACCATAATTTTTGAAATTGCCATGGTTGATGGCTTGGGAGACCTCACTAGCGTGCCTAGGAACCCTACAGTGGTATCAGAGCCTAGCTAGAGCCTTAGGCGAAGTCCAGACGGAATTTGAAGTCCGAACGAACCCGAAACACCAAATCAATCTTGCTCTCTGTACTTTTTTGAAAACAGTGAGTTTTTCCAAATTAAAAATTGCTAAAAAATTCAGCAGGGAAAAATAAGAATTACGGTGCAAAAAGTTTCTGGTGAACAGTAAAGTTCGCGGCGGATCCACGGCAGAAGCATGGCTTCTGCGGCGGATCAGCGGCCACTTGATGACGTCAGCCCTGTTCCTTTGCACAGTAATTCCTAGTTCAAAGAGCTGAGTTTTCTGGGAATTTTTAATATTTATTCAAGAGTTAAATTTTTCTGCTGTGTTTTTGGGGATTCGGTGTTTCGATCGGAGTATCAAATTTTGTCTATGTGGCTTTCCGGATAAATTTTAGAATATGTTAAAAAGTTCGACCGGATATAAATACCCAATTTTTCCCCTGTCGGGAAATTTCCAAGTGTTGGATTTTTCCGTAGTTTAACGACGTTCTAAGTAGTGCAAGTAACGCGATGGTCCCTCTAGAAGACAAAAAACCTTAACTCGATTATGTGACCGTCTTGAACTGCCCTTTGAACCTTCGGGTTTGGGACAGTACGGCGTGCCACATGTGAGGCGTTGGCTTGACCCTTCTACGGCTGGACCGTTGGTACTGAGGCACGAACTGAATGTTGTTAGACTTGTTTCATGTGTTGATCTATATCGGGAAAACTTGGGTGTTCGATTGTTCGATCGGAATGTTTAACATTTTCTATTTATCCGGAATGAGATACAATAATTGGAATTCGCAAAAGTTATGTGATAACTGAATGAATGTTATAAACATAGCAGTTTAGTCTCACTTGATCGGTTGCCACGGAATTTTGATGTGATCAAAAGTCCGTCGCAATCACGTAGCGTACGCGGATACTCGCCGGGTAAACTTAATAGACAGCCTCACTCCATAGTCCCGACCAAGTGACTGTAGGAGAACCCCGTCGCCGAAAGCATCCGTTCGGGTGCTCGCGGCAGCGGTGTTCCGCCTTGGTGCACTTCGTCGACGGTATCGGGGGTGCAGCCGTCTACTGAAGTTTGCGACGAGTATTCGATCGGGATGTCGGGAATCTTGTTGAATTTCCCGACTTGATATTGAAAAGTGTTTTCGATTTTGAGACTAAAATGCGGGGTTTATAATTGTTAGGCATGTGATGTCTAAGTAATTCATTTGGTCAGGCATGCGATGTCTGAGGTGGTTGCGGATTCCAACTGTTGTAGTTTTACACTTTCTTTTCTGTGACCGTAAGTGTAATATGTGATATCGCCGGTTTCGTTATTATATGTCAACGACAATTGGGATGCGCATGTTTACTTACGTTGATGACATGTGATGTTATGTGTTGCTGGATATGTTATATTGGATCGTCGTGTTTGAATAGCCGGGGGATTTTATGTGAGATGAGTGTTTTTCATTTTCATTCATGTAAAAACTTGTATGTAATATTCTTTTATAGGGGCGCTTCCAGGTTGCGGAAGTTGTCACCTCTTGTATATTATTTACTTTTCCGCACTAGGATAGACCCAAGGAGGAGGGCACAAGTAACCGGGTTCTGGAGTCCAGTGGGAGACCAACTCGGGGAGTCGGGTCCGGGTCTGCTAACTCCAGAATTGGTAGGGTTGCTTGCCGCTCTCGTAGGGGTCTAGGGGTGTGGGTTTGGCTATTCATCACGACCGTAGAATCCATGTTTTATACTGGCTCGTATTGAAAACACGGATGTCCTAGTATATCCAATATTTCATATGTTTCTTCTGCTGCGATATCTGTGATGTGATCATGTGATGTTCTGTGATAGATACAGTATATAGTATATATGATATATTATATAGACGTTACTTATGTTTTACACCCGCGCTAGCCCTGCCCCGCTCTGCCGTTAGTTACCTAACCTAACGGTGCACGAGGGGACATCGAGGCGAATGCGGATGGCATAAGTGTACGTCGTATTTATCTGTGATGTTTAGGTATATTAAATGATGGGACTTCATTAATATGTTTAATGAAATAAAAGAAACCTAAGATGTTGTAGAATCGAATTTCAAAATAAAACAGGTAGCTACAGTTCTTGCTTTGCACAGCGGTATATGTGATATATCCTGCACCTTATTCGATGAGGAAAGGACCGAGATCCCTTCACCGGGAGTGACTCCTTTAGCAATAACTGGCAGATGCTACACCCTCGGTTTGTCTTTTGATTGCTTTTAAGTGTTTTTGCTTTGCACAGTGATATATGTGATATATCCCGCACCTCATTCGACGAGGAAAGGACCGACGATCCCTTCACCGGGAGTGACTCCTTTAGCAAAACTAGAAAAGCCTAAAAAACATTCCATTTTAAAATTCATTCGATCCTACAACGATATCAAGTTCATTACGCAATACGTTTTCAGAAAAACCTGTCGTAGCCCTCCGTCATTTCAGATAAGTAGTAGTTAGTATTCGTGCTGCGTTTGTTGGCCTTTGTCAAGACGCAGTGTGCGGTAGCTAACTGGTGGTTATCTGCTTATGCATATGATGCAGATTGAGTTAGGGTAGTCGTGCGACCTTGTTGGCCTTTGTCAAGGGCCGTGCGGGTGGGTTTAATTCAATCAGGAAATGACGGGTTGAACTTGACTAGCATCCTATGGTTTGTTGGCCTTTGTCAAGGTCATAGGAGGTTAGGGGCAAAATATTATCGGGAATTTCAAGTGTTGAAATTTGCAATGAGATTGCATACCTTCTATGAGATAGTTGGATCCCGATACCCGCTGCGAGTAAGAGTTACTCCTGGTAGAGTTTTACACATCACAATTAGCCGATCAAGTAGGTGTCTAGAAAGGTGTCAACGGGGTTACGCCTCTGGGAAAATGAGGTTTACATTAATTAGGTTCGTGCGAAAGCACGGGGGACCTCCCTCAAAGTACCGACACTGGCCTGGCTGAAAGATTGGCGAACTTGTAGTGTGTAATTAATCCCGGCTAGTCTTTCCTTTTAGGGTTTGAAGGAAGATTTGATAAAAAGCAGTGGGAGCCATCCTGATTAGATAAAATAATAACCAATCTATTCTTGCAAGAGCGCACGCTGAGTGTTTTCTTCTCTCTCTCTCCAGGTAGCGACCATATCACGCCTTAATCAAGATAATAATACGGATTATTGACCGAACCCGCTTGTTATACTGAGCTGGGGAACGTAGGTCCCGCTCCAACTTATAATTGTTATAAGACAGAGCAGGAAATTGGGGAATACCAGATTTCCCGTGCCGCCCAAACGAAGAGAGTGCATGCTGATGCATCATCTTCGGGTGTGTTCATTACAAAGAACTGTCTCTCTGTATCCTCTACGTCCTGGGTATGTGATACCAGATCAGGATCCCAGATATGTAATCTGTTACATAGGGCTACAGAAAGGTAGAGAACTGAGAACGGGTGATAAGTTTCATGAGGCAGAAAACGGGGCAAGTGTTGCAGCCAAGTCTGTCGGTCACTGTCACCCTGTATTGTAATACATTGATTCTGAATGAATGTTATTAGATACTGAACCTGATATACAAAATCGTATCTATCTCTTTATTAGTAAAGAAATGATAAAATTTTGTATTGTTGGATAATGTTTTGAACATTTCCTATATCAAAAGTTGATCGGTTCAGGCACGTTATCTAAAAGCATTGATGTTCTAAATCAAACTACAGTTCTTAGTATATGGAACACACACAAGAGGAAGAGTTCAGAAATGAACGAATCCTTCTTGAGGTATTGTAGACTAGGTCAGATCAATGCGACCCGACTGGCTAGAGTTACATAAAGATGCATATTTAAATTAGTTTGAACTTACATCTTGTGAAACTCGCCAGTCATGTCACAAAGATAAGATGATCACAGCTCTGTTTATTGGAAACAGAGAAAGAGTTAGTGAACTCTTGGGATGATGCATGTTGATGTATGTAGGTCCCCTGTCTACACATGCCAAAACTGGTTCTTTATACTTCATTACGTTCTCTGATGATCTCTTTAGATTCAGACATATGTTCTTATTGAAACACAAGTCCGAACCTTTTGAGATATTCACAGAATATAAGTTAGAAGTAGAGAACCAAAATACGGGTATAAGTATTATGTCCTTTGATGTGATCAAGGAGGAGAATACTTGAGCACGGAAATCCTGGACTATTCTAAAGGAGAATGAGATTCTCTTTCGGCATTACGCCTCCGAATACACCATAGCACGATGGTATATCGGGGCGGAGCAATCACACCCTATATGATATGGTGTGCTCTATGATGAGTATTACTGAGTTACCTATTTCCTTTTAGGGGTTATGCACTTGAGTAGCTGCATACCTATTGAATAGGTTCGAATCAAATCAGTTGTCTACCACTCCATATGAGATATGGAAAGGGAAGAGCCCATATCTTAAGCTAGTTAAGATTTGGGGTTGTCCAGCCTTTGTCTAAAAGCAAAATCCGGACAAGCTCAAGGCAAGGTCTGTTATGTAGAACTGGAAAGATTCCAGCTATACAAACTACAACAGATAATTTGAAAGAACCAAAGGATTCGATAGTTACCAACGAACCTCAGCCTCTCCGCCGATCTAGTAGGGTTCCTCACCCACCTGAGAGATACTTCGGTTTCTCTATGACAGTGGGAGCGAGGATTGCATCATGAGATGATGACCCAACTAGCTTCGAGCTGGCCATCAGGAGTGAGACTCTGTAAGAATGGCTGGATGTTTATTGATCTGAGATGGAATCCTTATACACCAACAAAGTATGGACTTTGGTTACTATATCTGAAGGGTTAAATCCCCATCAGGAGCAAGTAAATCTTGAGAAGATTACTTGGTGTACATGGAAAAGTTGAGACTTTCAAAGCTAGAATTGTTAAAGGTTTTCGTCACCGACCAGGCGTGGATAATGATGAAACCTTTTCCAGTAGCTATGCTTAAGTCCATCCAGATCCTACTTGTCACGGCTACATACCATGACTGCGATATCTGGTGGTTGGGTGTCTTGACTGCTTTTCTAAATGATGATTTAGAAGAGAGCGTCTATAAGTACACAGCCAGAGGGCCTCGTAGACAGTGGGAGCAGCGGAAACGTGTGCAAGATGTTTTATATGATAAAGCAGGCATCGCGGAGTTGGAACATCTGTTTTGATGAATTAGTCAAAGAAGTTGACATCATCAAAATGGTAGATGAACCTTGTATAAACAAAAAGGTAGTAGGGAGTATGGTGGTAATCCTCGTAGAAGTACGTGGATGACATACTCTTGATAAAGAAAAGAGTTTCCTCTGCTACGCTCGGTCAATCTCCGTTTATCACAATGATTCTCCATAAAGGATAATGATGATACCTACTAACTCCTGGATTTTGGATCTATGAGATAGATCTAAATGGATGTTAGGATTCTCACTTGTCGAAGTGAGATGGTATCACATGATCCTAGGGAGAATCACTGGAAGGGTTCCAGGGTGATAAGGACGACTGAATGTCAGTCGCAGGCATTGTCTTTACCCTCAGTAAAGGGATGGTATGTTGGAAGAGTTCCAAGCTAGATACCGTGGCATACTAGACGATAAAGGCAGGATACATCGCTTCTAAAGATGCTACCAAAGAGGCTGTTTGGGTGTATATTGGTTCATGAGATGAACTATGTTCCTCCCATTGTGTGACAATGGAGTTGTGGCTTATGCCAAGGAACGCCGGTCCCATCAGTGATCCAGACATATTCTAAGGCAGTATCACTTGATCATGGAGATGGTTGATCTCCAGGGAGATCAAGGTAAGGAGAGTAGACTCAGAGGACAACACAGCGGATCCACTCACAAAGGCCTGTTCCCAGAGAGAGACTTTTATGGGATGGTTGAGTATGAGATACTACAACCACTGCTACAGATGGCCCTAGTGCAAGTGGGAGATTGTTAGTTATATGTATGCCCTAGAGGCCATTACTGTACATTGGATGTATATTGTAGTGGATGCTGGGACATATATAGGGAGGACTTTCTTGCTCAACATGATAGTATGCTATCTGGTTACTTTTTACCTTAACGTGTACACTGATTGTCTCTCTGTTACATGTTGGTAAAGCCCTTAGGATCTGTACTTGACTACCTGGACTATGATGCGAATCATACTAGTGGGGACATGGTAGTCCATAAGTACATCCTTCAAAGTCCCTAGTCGTGGGTGTATCGAGACGGGGCATCGATATACCAGAGTAGACTAGCGTATACCTTCTCGACCCATACAGATGGGCGATGGATGATCCCATATCCGTCGGTGTTTGACATCAGAGATGATATACGGGTGCTCAGTAGAGACTGGGTACACTGGACGGACTCGCCGAGAACTCCCAGATGGTATTATACCTCACGTCAGATGGCAGTTCTCTGGTAACACTGGTACAGAGTAGTCTGTTGACCCGAGATCGTCATAGAGTCTTGTGTGGTTCCCACTGTGCTTTGATTTTCATCTTACCACGTCCAAGAGGGCGTGCAAAACGGTGGTTTTTGGGTACAGTCCCGAGTCACATGGAGGCAATGAGCGATAGGAGGGGATTCGTCTCTCCCGGTATAGGGGGTTGATGTTGCGCTGTGTTCGATTGGCTATAACAGAAAATCCCTGGTCAGGGTTGCTGAGATTTACTGGTAAGTGTTACCAGTAGTTTCTCGAACAGTTATAGACCTCATATCGACACGACTTATTGAGCTATTGGGGTCTGACGTTTACCACCCCTAGGCGAGATATGCGACATATCAGACGATCAGACCGGACTGTACGGTAGTGTTACTGGTTGGATTCACTGGAGTATGAGCAGGCTTGCTCGTCGATCTTCAGATCGCTCAATACCCGGGTGGCCGTTACGTTTAGCAGACCGCTTGCGGCTTGTGGGTATTTGATATGATCATCACCTGCTGCCGGCATATTGACGAGTCTTTAGAGTCCTACACAGAGGTTTCCTGGCTCAAGCGAAACGAAATAGGAGCGCATATGAGATATGTGCGGGACCGAGAATAATACGTGTATGTGATACCGTATTCTATTCTCGCGATGAATGTGTCGTATGGTTATATGCGATATAACCTAGTTATCGAATCGAGGGTTGATTCGATAAGCCGATACATTGGATACTAGTCGGTTATATACGATATGACCGGATCGTTAAATCAAGTGTTGATTTAATGATTTAATGCATAATTATATATTTGATATATTACTTTGCGTTAACTAGTATTGGTTCACTTTAAATGGATTTTCTCACTCGGATTGTACACATTGTATATGTGATATACTTTTGTGCACTTCATTGTATCATGTTTGATGATACATGTTATGCTAGGGTTTTTGTGTAAAGATCAAACCATGGTTACATGATTATGGTTAGGGTTTTGTTTTATTCACTTATTTATTTATCCATTTCTTTTGGAAAATAAATGGAAAGGAGAAAAGAATGGTGGCTTAATTTGGAGTTTAGTTGAAGCTTCATGAAACTTTGATCAAGTCAACCATTCTTATCTCATCCTTAACCCTAACCATTCCCACTAACCATGATTCATTCTCTACACTTGACTAGAGTTAATATTATGATAAGTATTGTTGTTCTTTTCTTTTTTGAATAATCTTATCACAATATTCTTCTTCTTCTTCATCTTCTTTTATGAAGAAAAAGCTTTCTTCATCAATGGTGATTGATGATAAAGAGTGAGAAATCCAATTCTAAATTGAACCCACTTCCTATTTCTTCATCCTCTACCTCTTGCCAAGTAGTAGAGTGTGTTTTCTTCACAAGTTTCTTGACTTGATGAAGTCGGAGCTTGATTTAGCGATGCCTCGACGTAGATCATCTTCGGCATGGACATCGACGACCTAGCTCGCCCATTCTCCGACGAAGCCGACGCTAGAGCCCGGATTCTTTTTGGACAGCGGAGATGACTTCGTTGCGGAGCTATGGAGGTGGAGCACCGGATCTACAAAGGTTGTATTTCCGTTTTCTCATTAGTTAAGTGTTAACTAGTTCTTTTTCGCCTAGACATCTAGTTATCGATCCGTAGTTTAGGGTTTCTCGGCACCATAATTTTTGAAATTGCCATGGTTGATGGCTTGGGAGACCTCACTAGCGTGCCTAGGAACCCTACATCGAGACAGTTGAAGATCCATGAGAAGAATTACCCAACTCATGATTTGGAGCTTGCAGCTGTGATTTTCGCTTTGAAGATTTGGAGGCACTACTTATTGGGCGAAAGGGTCGAAGTATTCACCGATCACAAAAGCCTAAAGTATTTGTTCATATAGAAAGTGCTTAACATGAGGCATCATAGATGGTTAGAGCTGATGGCTGACTACGATCTTGATCTTAAGTACCATCCGGGAAAAGTTAGTGTAGTGCCGGATGCGCTTAGTCGGTTGCCAGCAATTCGGATGTTGACTGCACAGAAGGAACTTATCGAAGATTTTCGGAGATTCGAATTGGAGATCGTGCTACCGCATTCTTCAGGACAGTTGATGCAGTTGCAAGTACAGTCGTCGTTGATCGAGAATATTAAAGCAGCACAGTCACAGGATCCAAGATTGCAAAAGTTTTGAGAACAGGTTGAAGCTGGACTTCGAACGGACTTGTTAATTCATGAAGATTGTTCGTTGCGATATGGTAGCCGTTTGTGTGTGCCGAAGGGAGATATTCGCGAAGAAGTTATGAAGGAGGCACACGGTTCCACGTATTCCGTACATCCAGGAGGCACGAAGATGTACTGTGATCTACGACAGCATTTCTGGTGGGAAGGCATGAAAAGGGAGATCGCCCGTTTTGTAGCACAGTGCTTGGTGTGTCAGCGAGTTAAGGCTGAACATCAAAGGGTAGCTGGTTTATTGCAACCACTTCCGATTCCTCAATGGAAGTGGGAACATATAACCATGGATTTCGTGACAGCTTTACCGTGGAGTCTAAAGGGCGACAATGCAGTTTGGGTGATTGTTGATCGATTGACCAAGGCAGCTCATTTCATACCATTTCGAGTTAGTCTATCAACGGAAGCGTTGGCAGAACGGTACATGCAGGAGATTGTGAGATTGCATGGAGTACCTGTGAGCATCGTGTCCGACCGTGACACCCGATTCTTATCACACTTCTGGAGGTGTTTACAGGAAAGTTTGGGGACTCGATTGAAGTTTAGTGCAGCTTATCATCCTCAGACAGATGGCCGGTCGGAGAGAACGATCCAAACTCTTAAAGACATGTTGAGAGCTTGCATGTTAGACTTCAAGGGTTCACGGGAGGATCATCTATACTTGGTGGAGTTTTAGTACAACAACAGTTTTCAGGCGACTATTCAGATGGCTCCATTCGAAGCATTGTATGGTCGCAAGTGTCATTCACCCATTTGTTGGGACGATATTGGAGAACGAAGATTGTTGGGACCGGATTTGATCATGCAAACTGTGGAGAAAGTTAATACTATCCAGAATCATATGAAGGCAGCACAAGATCGGCAGAAGAGTTGGGTCGATACTTTGAGAAGACCTCTAGAGTTTGCTGTTGGTGATCTGGTATTCTCGATGATATCACCGACTATAGGAGTGATTCGTTTTGAGAGTCGAGGTAAGCTTAATCCTCGATTCGTGAGGCCTTTCGAGATTTTGGAGCGTGTTGGAGAAGTGGCTTATCGATTGGCGTTACCATAATTTTTGGCGAATGTTCATGACGTGTTTCATGTATCTCAAATCCGTAAGTATGTTCAAGATAAAACACACGTGCTGGATCATTCGGAGTTGACTGTAAGAGAGAATTTAACCTTTGAGGAACGACCGATGTCGATTGTTGATCGAAGAGAAAAGGTCCTTAAGAACAAGGTTATCCCTCTCGTTCTTGTTTCTTGGGGAAATCGCTCGCACGGAGAATCGACTTGGGAACGAGAAGACGAGATTCGACAGAAGTTTCCACACCTATTCTTATAAATTCTTGATTGTTTATCTTTTCTTGTCTTGGGAATTTCGAGGACGAAATTCTTTTTGTAGTTGGGTATAATGTAACACCCTAGTCATTTATACCAGCTCTAGTTCATGTATTTCTTTATTATGGTATTTTCCTGATTTATTGTGTTTTGGGTGCGAATAGTGTTTTAACATTTGTATTGCATCCGGCCCGACTCGCTTGCTTGAAACCGTCTTGATTCCTGTTTATAGTTTATCCTGGCTTGTTACATGGATCCATGCACTTTCATATTTTACACATTGCATACTCGCATTATATCTGGTATCTGCATTTTAATATAACATTTTAAGTCACATAAAGTATTTTAAAAATATATTGCATGGCCTGCATGATACCCCTGACCCGGTGGTAGCATCCGCACATCTTGTTCTTGTCCCGTTCAGTGAAACGGACTTTTTTGGATGGCTACGCACACGTGCATGCATCCGTTCTTGGGGTATGCATTTTCGTTACCCGGACATTCAACTTTAATTTGGTCGACATGTATATTTTTCGTATTTTAAAACTGAATTTTAAACCAGACCCGGGCATGTTTTGGACTATGTTTGTATTTACCAGAATATCAAATTTTATTTATATAATATTAATTTTATAAACTGATATAAATTAAAATTTAGTTAATTAATAAAAGATTTTTTAAATTTAAATCTAAACTAATTTCCTAACAAACTAACAACCCCTTTCTCTCTCTCTCGTGACTCTCTCCCTCTCTCTCCTCTGCATATATATATTTATATATTTTTTATTTATTTATTTTTTCTTTCCTTATTTAATACACAGCCTCTTCTTCTTACTTCTTCTTCTTCCTTCTTCTTTCTTTTTCTTGATCTTGTTTCTTGATTCCGGTGATCACCGCCGGAGCCGTGCTCGTCGCTGACGATCCGAGTGATCCAGTGAACGTATCTTGCCTGTGTAATCACCCTCTTTCCTTGCCTGGATCCGTCCCGCGTGCCGTGTGTGCGTTGCGACGATTTACCGACGTCGGACGTGCCATGCGTATCCGTCGCGTGATTCGATCGAGGCAAGTTTACAACTTGCTACATGCTATGCTTTATGTAATTTATTTATATGTTTCCGTATCATCATCATCATACAGCTATATATATATATATATAATTTATACACCGTAGTTATTTAACGTAATCGGTTTTATAATATAAAATGTATGAAAGGTTACAACTTACGACATGCTATAATTATATCTATAAAAATATATATCGTCGTAATATTTCTTATTATTATCTTTAATTAATTTATAATCTGCATTTTATAATGTTATACAAAATATAGTTTGAAAATATTATAGTTTACACATGAAACGTCGTTGGAAAGCGGATACGACAAATCTGAAATTTACTGTACACCTTACCTTATAAAATTCATTAGAAACCATAGAAAAATCATTAGTATATGTTCTTTAGTTCGTTATGAAACTAACTCAGAATACTATAACTCTATAAAATATTTACTTGCAATATAAATTGTTTAAATAACGTAAAATGCAAATGAAAATATCTCTAAACTGCTGTCCAGGGAAATTCCAGCAGCAAACTTTCAACTTCGAAGGTTCATAGATTTTTGTAGGAACAACCTGAGATACTTCAGCTTATAAAAATGAAAACCTTATTGAATTATCTTTATTTTGGTATAAGACACGTCCCTTTTGGAGAACGTTTGTTATTTTTAAGCTATTTTACAAATCAGGATGACGCTGAATTTCTGAACGGAACTTTCTTGTGCATGGTTAATCAATACCACTTTTATAGTTATTAATCGGTTTGAATATGTTATCCATATTAATATTATTATATCAATATCTATTTAATAAATAATAGTGCTTTTGTTTTAATATTCAGCAAATTTTACCGATTTTCAGTTTTATAGTATCCGTCTGTATCCATACGGTTTATTACATATCTAGTTGCACGCCGAGACCATATTATTTCATTTTACTATTACATTAGTATCCCATACTTGATCTTGTGCATCCTACATAGTCATGATGTAATCCCTGATAAATATTTATGCATCCATGGTTTATTTGTGCACCCGTACCTGTTACAGTTTTATTATGAGCATGCGCTTGATACCTGTGCATTACTTTTGATACATGTATACTACTTGACATGACTTGATACACCACTACTTGACATGACTTGATATATGTACACTACCTGACATGACCTGATATATCACTACTTGACATGTTACCTGTTCCTGTTTCTAATGCCGACAATCCTGACATGTTGTCCTGATGGACATATCCTGTTGTCTGTATAGACAAACATGTTCCTGCTTGATCTTGTATTGGCATTAGCTTCAGATTTATCAGTACCTGACTTGAACACATAACTTGGGGGTATGGGGAAATCAAGAATGTAACCGAACGTAACTCAAAGGGCTACCATATTGTTTGCCGTTTTTCCGGGCGTTACGGAATACCTATTGTTTGCCGTTTTTCCGGGCGTTACGAAATAATCACCGATGGGTTACGATAAGGATTACATTAATTGATTTCGAAGACTTTAGAATAGATAACCCAGTAGCACGGTTTTGATTGATCATTGCACGTCACTTATACAGATATACTTCACTGTTATATATTCCTGTTGACTTGTTAATTTTCATACTCGTGCCTGCATGTCCTGCTACCCTTTGATTATATTATTGTTGATATTATGATGCACTGACGTCTGGGTTTTGCATGGCCTAGATCCTCTACCCTTGTCGCAGGCTGATCAGGAGTATTTCCGCCGTCAGGCCGAGCAGTGAGGATCATGTTAGTATCCAGTTAGTATTCAGTTTAGTTATGTTTACTTTCCAGATGTTATTGCTTATTGGATTTATTGCTTCCGCATATTATTTCTTGACTCATTATTTCTGGCTCATGGACATATACTAGATAGTTCTTTTATTTTCCTGTTCTTGATATCTCTAGACAGCCGTAATGTGACTGTGGAGGGATGTTTCTTAGCCACAGGTAGTATGGTTGGCTCTGTTGCGTGCCAATCTTAGCGCACTCTAGGAAGCGGGGTGTAACACCCACTTATACGGCAGATAGAAAGGGACTTTGCTCATTGCTACCAGTGCCGATGCAAATGATGGACTTTATCTTTTGGCATATGCTGTGGTTAGATGTGAAACCACTAAAAATTGGGAGTGGTTCATTGCTTGCATTCATCTTTACGTTCCATCCGTGCGGGGAAGGCACATTACCTTCATATCTGACCGGATGAAAGGGATTCCGACTACACTACGAAGATCATGGCCAGAACCTCATAGTCATCGTTGTTGTATGTGACATATAAGAGCCAACTTCTCAACTGATGGATTTAGTGGCAAAACCTTACAAGGTTTGTTCTCTCAAATTGCATGTGCACCAGATGACCTGACCTATACAGAGCTGAGAGAGGAACTTAAACGTATATGTCCAAGAGCAGATAGTTGGATTGAAAGTAATCTAAAAATAAGAAGAAAAAAGATGGGCTCTTTCGAAAGATGGTGGTAGGAAATTTTGCATGATGACTACAAACGCTTCAGAAAGTTTTAACGGGGTCTTAAAAGGATCTCGATCTTTGCCTCTTCAGGCCTTAATAGGACAGACTTTTTACAGGGGGAACAAATACTTCTTGCACGATGTCAGGAGGGACAAGAGTGGACGACAAAGTTATGTCCTAAGTTCGAACAATTAATAACAAAAAGGGTTACTGATGCTAGGCATGCTTGGATCGTGAGGTTCAGCCAGTCCGAATGGCAGGTGACTGACAAAGATGGAAAAAATTACGGTGTAGTCATCGATGGTAGGAATTGCAGTTGTACGTGCAATATTTCTAAGTTGCAAAAGTTTCCTTGTTCACATGTAATTTCAGCATGCATACGAGTAGAGGGTGGAGCGAACATTGCACATCACGATCTTGTTTCGAAGTGGTTTTCTATCACTCAATACAAAACTGCTTGTACCCCGTTGTTCCATCCTGTACCCAATAATCGATATTGGGAGGCATACAACGGTCTAATGATATTACCGTCTATCGGTAGGAGACAAGTAGGACGACCAAGTTCTACTCGTTTCAAAGGTGTTATGGATGATTCACGAGAAGGACGTAGGCAAAATAGATGTAGCATCTGCAATGAATATGGTCATAACAAGGCACGATGCAAAAATCCTCCAGCCCCACGTTGCCATTGGTAATCTCTGCGTATATTTTGAAATACACACACATGCATATACACACGCATACACACACATGCCCAAACACAAAAAACAAACATACATCTACACACACATATGTTCTTTGTTATACATGCTCATTTTTTCAAAGATAATATAACACGACTTTTTCATTGTGCAGATATACCTATGGATCCTGGACGTATAGATACGAGTGTTCTGTACTTCTAGGCTGACCACATGTCGTCCAACGCCACAGTAGTATAAGTAAAAAATTTTAATTTTATTTTCTTTAATTACATATGTTATTTATACGTTACTGATACAAGTCCTCTTTTTGTAATTGGCAGAGTGATCAGGTGATTACATACATTGACCACTCAGTCCAGAGCAGCCGGATCCCAGCTGGAGATGCCCGTGTGCAGGCTGAGCTGCAACAGGCAGGCTTTCATCTTCTATCCAGATTAGAGTATATACGTCCGGATAGAGAATTGATTACGGTTTTGGTAGATAGATGGAGACCAGAGACCTGCACATTTCATTTTAGAGTTGGTGAGATGACTATCACCCTTTAGGATGTTGTTGTGCTGCTTGGTCTGCCTATATACGGAGAGGTGGTTGCTGTGGAGTACGGCCACGATTGATCAGACTTGTGTCCCAGCTTATTAGGTAGGATTCCGCCTGTTGGGCAGAGGAGAGGCAGTATCATCCACTTAAGTTGGCTGCGAGAGGCATTTAGTACTGAGCTTGCCATAGATGCTACCCCGCGGCGATCGAGCGGCACGCACGAGCCTACATTTGATATCAGATTAGGGTTCGCTTGTTCCCGGATAGGAGCAAAAGCAGAGTTAGTCTTGCCTGGCTGCCTCTTTTAGCTGATCTTGACCAGTGTGCCACTTTATCGTTGGGGATTGAAGTTCCGTCATTCCTCTACAGCGAGGTAAGGATGGCTGCATTGACGTAGCAAAAGAGTTTTAGGGGTTGTTTGACGCTTCTTCAGGTATACAATACTTAAAATCAGATTCTACTAATTTTACGTAATTAAATTGATATTCAACATAAAACGTAATTCTATCATATTGTATTTCAGATATGGTCATAGACATATCTCTCTATTGGTCGCCCGACCATTACGACACAGTTCGCTTTAGATGGCCAAAAGGCCATATGGATGCCAGTAAGTAATTGAAACTATATGCATATTTCAAAATTCAAGTTTTTTTTGGAATATTAACTTGTGTGTAATCTCTATGCAGGTGGAATGTGCTCAGGTCATGCGATGTGACATCGGATCGCAGCCTTCGCTTCTACCGCAATGAGTTCGATGTCATGGAGGAGGCAGCAATTATATGGACACCGTACACACATGACTTGATGGGCACTCTACATCCATTATACTTGGAAGAGTCGGCTTCTGGCATGCGCGGACGCTGATCGTCTCCAACGATGTTATTCATATGCACGTGCCATACAGTGTGCTTCGCCGGTTCGGTTTGAGGTAGCACATACCAGGCGCGGTGGAGCAGACACCGCGACAGGGTGGAGCGCTAGTTGGGGATGCTTAGCTCATGGAGTATCAGATTTTGTGGGTCGATAGTAAGATCGGGTACACCATATAGCCATTAAGATACAGCCAGATATACCGATAGATCAGTACCTTTCTTGGTATTGGATGATTACCCGCAAATTCGTCATCACAGCCGCCCCTCCGCCCACCTTATATACGTCTCGAGGACCGATAGAGAGAGATTTGGTAAGTTTATATCAAATCTTTTAAAACTAAAATCTTATTTTTATGAAATTCATTATCTTATTTACCATCAATATAGGTTCATACCATTTACGCATTGGAGGATATAACCGATGAGGGTATTAGTGGCATTAGGGACTCGGCGAACTTCTTTATGAACATCATGTCCCTGATCAGGAGTGTGATGACGATGCACAAATTCATACGTCTACCTGTTGTTGGGTTATGCGAGCTCCCCGGCCATCCAACCGTGGCCAAATGCGGAACAAAAATTTCTTAAAACCCGACGCTACCATTACCCGATTTGCAAGATCGAAACCATTAACCCTAAAGCTAGCAAGCTAACAAAAGGAGATAGAATGGTTATACCTAATGAACCAAGTCCTTCGGGTCTTCAACCATTTCCAAGCTCCTAGTGATGCGGATCGACTTTGGTCGCCGGTCTTCCTTCATCTCCGATGATCCACCCGAGGGAAACGACACAAGCTCCAGATTCGCCAAGCGGACCAACCGACTCTCTAGGATTGCTAGTAGTGGAGAGTGGGGTTTGTAGGATAGTGTCACTAAAATTCTTTCTCTCAACCATGAGCTCAAGTGAGCAACAAGTGAAGATGAATAAGAGGTGATGAAAAGAGATGGCATAAGCTCAAAAATTGGTTAAGTCCTTTTGGGTGTGTGTATGTGATGATGAGAGAGTGAGCAAGAAAGTGTGTAAAATACCAAAATGAGCAAGTCCACCACCAAAGTGGCCGGCCCCCTCTCTCTTCACACAATAATGCACCCAAAAATCTTATCCAATTATGCATTGAACAAATCAAGGCCATACCAATCTCTACATGTGCAAAGACCATGCTTTGACCCAAAGCCCACACCCTTGCCATGTCACCTTTTCCACCTCATCTAAAACAAATGATTTTCTAAAGAAAATCAATAATGAGGTGGCATCATCTAGAAGCCATTACGTATAAATACGGAATTCTTCCCGGTATATGTATCGAAATACACATACGCGTATTCGTACGAAAATACGAATAGCCAAAGAGAGAAAATAAATAGTGAGCAATAATACTAGAATACATATATATAAATACATGTGTAAATTATTAAATCAAAACTTGATTTAACAATCTGGCTTAATCCTAAGCCGCTAGTATTATCAACCGTCCGATTAAAGTCTGTGCAGTCCGTGCATATATTTAATTGGACACCTGTATGTGTCAACATACCTCACCTACACCAAATCTCCTGAACCGTGAAAACCCTCTGTGTGGGACTCTAAAGACTCGTCAATACTCTGGCAGTGGGTTTAACCACAAGCACGTCAGCGACACTAGCTATACGTAACGGATACCCAGGTATTGAGCGAAAAGAAGGCCGACGAGCAAACTCATCTGAACCCCTACTGAGTCTGTCAGTGATAATATCCGTACAGTGCGGTCTGTCCATCTAAGAGTATCTCATATCGAGTCTAGGGGGTGGATAAAGTCAGACCCCTAACAACGCGATAATTCGTGTCGGTATGAAACCCATCACTACCCGAGAAACTATCGATTCTGGATCGGTAATTCTC
Organism: Agapanthus africanus; assembly: GCA_030015575.1. Lineage (NCBI taxonomy): Eukaryota > Viridiplantae > Streptophyta > Magnoliopsida > Asparagales > Amaryllidaceae > Agapanthus > Agapanthus africanus. The sequence goes on from CM057343.1 coordinate 133,983,102, forward strand.
ACATACCCCGGCCGAGGATTTCTAGTGATAGCCACCCGTGCATTGCGCGACATCAACCCCCAATACCGGGAGAGACGAATCCCCGACGATCCGCTCACTGCCTCCATGTGGCTCGAGACTGTACCCAACTAAAACATGTTTCCACAACTCCTTTGAGCCGTGGTAGGGTAGTAATCAAAGCACAGTGGGAACTCACACGAGACAAATGACGATCTCAGGTCGACAGACTGACCTGTACACATGTCACCAGGGAACTACTATCTGACTATAGGTATAATACCAACTAGTATGTACCCGGCGAGTCCATCCAGTGTACTCATAATCCAATGAGCACCTGCATACTATCTTAGGTGACCAACTAACACCAATGGGTTGTGAGACCGGCCACCGCCCCTCGTCAGGGTCTAGATAAGTATACACCAGTCTACACTGGAGTATCGATGCCCAGTCTCGATACTCCCACGACTAGGGACATTTAAGGATGTGCTTATAAACCCCCAGCTCCCACATATGTGATCGCCATCACAATGCTGGTAGTCAAGCAAGAGTCCTATGGGCTTTATCAACATATACATGATGATAAATACAAACCAGATAGCATACTATCATCTCGAGTAAGACTGTTTTATCGGTATAGGTCCTCCCTCAATCATCATGATCACATGCCTATGACTATGATAATTGCCTTGAGGGCACTATAGCCAACAATCTCCTACTTGCACTTAAGGTTAATTATTGCGATGTCGCATACTCACAGTCCGTGTGATGCCGAACACCCAACTCCTCTACTAATCAGTTTCACAAACCTCGTTTGTAAAACTATTGCGTTCGAGAAATAGCCTCAGTTAGTGGATCCGCTCCAGTGTTTCTTTTTATGTCTCTCTTTATCTCAATTTCGCGGAGAAAACTATCTCCCGAAATGAGCAATACCCGTCTTAGAACATTTCTGGATATCTGATGGGACCCAGTTCACAAATGAACTCCAAATCCAGCAAACTTCTTAGACTGTATCGTCTACTGAACTTAATCCGTATGATGCGCCATGCCCTCCTCAGTATCCGCTTGGACCACCTGTCCAAACTACTGCCCCTCGTCAGAAGGAAAACTAAAACTCTGACGGTCACTCTGTCATCCAGGTCACCTTGGAAGCCTGGAATGATAACTGTCTCCCAAAGAAGGCCGCCGTTATCAAATCCCTAGAACATCCACTTATGTTCATAAACTGCTTCCATTCGTTTTTCTCCAGGATTGGATTAATATATCAAATTATTGTATCTAGTGCAAAAACAACATCTGGTGTGGTACTTGACATGTCATGATTGACTTAATTGACTAAGCAAGTGATATGCCAATCATGCACACCCCTCTCCCCTTTAGTCTGTAAGACACCTTTAGAGAGGGTGACTCCATCACCTGCAGGTACACCACCATGCCAGGAGTCGTCCATTCTAAATATCTTTAGAATACTGTCTAAGTATCCAGATTGGGAAACTATCCAAATCTAGATCTAAAACTATAGATCTAGTAACCAGAATGGCCGATATAATATCCATATCTTATGTGGAGAAAACACTGTGTGACAACCATAGTATAACCGATCGTAGTATAGGAATTTTACTTCCTACTCTGTGTATGTCATCCAAATACCAGGACATCACACCCTACTACCTTCTTAACTGATTCATCCCCTATTCTGATGAAGTCAAAAACCTATGACTGTCACATTAAAAATAGATGATCTACTTCCGCTATATTTGCTTTAGTCTTTAAATAGACATAAGCTACTTGTCCACTATGCTTCCGCTGCTCCCACTGACCACAACAACCCTCTGGCAGAACAATATATACGTGCACTTCTAAAACTAGTTTAGAACGATACTATACTCATCCTCCTGCCGGGTCTCATAGTCTGGAACAAAAGTAGTGTCAAGTCTGGATAAACAAGAACCTCACTGTCACCGTTCTTGAGGCTACCGAAGTACCTCTCGGGTGCCTGAGGTAACCCACCATATCTGCGAAGTGGCTAATGGAATGTTAAACCTGATTGAATCTTTAGGTTCTTATTGAATCTTCAGTAATCGTTTGTGGTTCTGGAATCACTTTCAGTTCTACCATACTCCCACTGCTGTTTTTCTGAAAAAGTCCATTTTACTAAAACTGTGGCGAGTCAAGAACAATATCACTATTGATCTTCCAGATGGTAGAAAGTTAACCCTCGTCAAAGCCCGGGATAACCCACAAACAGCCATTACTGAAACGTGCCTTGAGTTTATCCGGATTCTGGTTTTAAGCATCAGCCAGACGACTCCCTATACCTTAACATCGTTAAGATATAAATTGATTCTATATATATCTAATATAGAAACAAAGGCACAAATTTAATTAGAACCAGATTCAAATCATACAGCTGTTTCCAGTGCATGTCAACTAAATGGAGAAAGGCCGATCAGCATTACTCAACTTAGGAGTGCATCCAATTATGAGTAACCTAAAAGAGAAACAAGTTTCTCAAAACCATCACTATTAACTGAATACCATAACACAAGCATCTAAACCTTCGATCACCTTGAAGAATCTCGATACTTGCGACACCTTGTTCTCTATTTTATTCTTGCACCTATAACTTCTCAAAACTTAGACTTTGTAATTCTACGAAACACATGTCTAAAACTGGAGAAGTCACAAGTAAATAGAATATAGTACGAGTACCAGCCCCTTTGTCCTAATGGACACTGGACAACATACAATACTTTGTATAAAGCCCTTTGAGTTGAATAACTCAAACCCTGTGCGTTGTAGGTTGAAAACAGTACCCAGGCGATTTCCTCAAATATCACCAATTACAACGAATTTCGATATAATGAGGATGATCACCTAATTCCCAATAACTTACTTCCACTCATCATCTGTAAAACCATACAGATGTGAGAATCAAACCTGGTAAATACATACCCTGGAGTAAGTATCTAATTGGGAAATCAGTTTTCTATTAACAACGCATAGTGAAACCGAAACATGAAAATGTTTCGGAGGGGTATCCTTGTAATCCTAGTAATGCCTCTTCCATTATCCAGATTCATGACTGCAACCGTATATTTCGTTTCCATCTCTTCAAATCCCTTTATTTGTCTTTAGTCATAACCTTCTGTACACCATTGTTAAGCTAAGTGGTTTTCTTCCTTCCCTACCGTTCGGCACCATCCTATGGTTTGGAAGAAGACTATCTAATAAGCATAATATGTGTACTCTCCTAATCTTAGAAGTACTCGCAACCTAAGAGAAGGTGATGATAAAAGATAACTGAATAATCCTTATTCTATTTCTCCTGAACCAGAATCCATCATCGAAAAAGTTCCTTCGAGTTCGTATATAACCATACGATGGATTTATCCAATGGAATTGGATGTTCGTAGTGATACGGGGTGTTCTCGAGAAATACAAATGTGAAGTAGGAGTGGCGATGAAATACGTGGTTTGGTCGTGAATCATAGCAGTCGCATTTTACTTTGCCCTCTTTCTAATAACTTTATTTATCTTTACTTATTACCTTCTGCACACCACACTTAGGCTAATTGGTTTTCTTCATTCCCTACCTTTCGGCACCTGCCTATGGTTTGGAAGAAGACTATCCAATAAGCATAATAGGTGTGCTGTCTCCTAATCCTAGGAGCCCTCACAACCTGAGAGAAGGTAAAAAGAAAAGACAACTGAATAGTCATATTCATTTTCTCCAGAACCAGAAACTATCCTCGAAAAGGTTCCTTCGAGTTCGTATATAACCATACGATGGTTTTATCCAATGGAAGTGGATACACGAAGTGATACGAGGTGTTCTGGAGAAAAGCAAAGAGTAAAAGAAGGAGTGGCAATGATGTATACAACTAGGACAATCCAAAAGCCAGTGTTTTTAAGAAAGTTCGGTTAACATGGTCACTGAGTTATAGTCTAGGGTCGGGTCATGGTCGCTGTCAAAGAGAGAGAAAAAAAACACTCTGCGTGCACTCTAACCTAAATGTCTCCCACTGTATCCTCAAGTTCTCCTCCAAACCTTAAAGAAGAATTAGTCGGAATCACCCGAGGAGTAAACCAACTCATCGGTGAGAATCGGGATCCAACTATCATCGCATGATAACTTGATGGAATCCACTCAAGTCACCACACTCCAGAAGGTATGCGCATTCCTGGCAAGTTTCCTGTATGTTTGAAACTCCCGATATGATTTTTACCCTTAGGATCCAAGTGTCCTTGACAAGGTCAGCAAGTCAAAGGGTCCTAGTCAAGTTCAACCCGTCATTATCTTGATTGCATTAGACCCACCAGCACAGACCCTTGACAAGGTCAACAAGGTCGAACGACTGTCCTAACTAATCCACATTTGCTTGCGACAGAAAAGTATTACAGAGCTATCGCTCACTACGCCTTGACAAGGTCAACAAACGCGGCACGAATACTAAGCAATACTAATCTGAAATGACGGAGGGCTACGGCTGGTTTTTTGGCAAAAAACCTTTAACGTAATGAACTTGATCTCGTTGAAGGAATCCAAGTGGTTTTATATAAAAAATATAGAGGCGAAAACCTTTGCTAAAGAGGTCACTCCCGGTGAAAGGATCTCGGCTCTTTCCCCATCGAATGAGGTGCAGGATATTCGAAACTGAATACCACGATGCAAAGAAAAAAGTAAACGACTATAGTGAAGTTATTACGTTGACGCAAACTTTTACTCAAGGGGTCACTCCCGATGAAGGGATCTCGGCCCTTGCCTCGTCGAATGAGGTGCAGGATATTCCAAACTGAATACCACTGTGCAAAGCAAAAGACAACGTCTGTAATGTCAGTTTTTAAAAAATCTTGGTTCCAACAACATCAAATATTTATCCTTGCATTGATAAGAATCAATGCAGTCCCATCAATTAATCACACCAGAAAAGAACGAAAATAAAATATACGTATATGCCATCTGCATTCGCCACTGGGTCTCATCATCACCCGTTAGGTTACTTAACTAACGACAGAGCGGGAACTGTGATAGCACGGGTGCAAAACATATACAACATCTACTAGTATATATGTATAAATATAACAATCGTCCCAGGCATGATAAATGCAACATCATAGAGAAGTAATAAGAATCACAGAACAATACAGATAATCTGGGATCCTCGGATTTCCTTTAAGCCACAACTGAAAACCCGATGTTCCCCTGGTCATGTGGATAGCCTGTGCAATGAACTCCTAGACCCCTACGAGCGCAGCAAATTACCCGCCAAAACCTGAAGTGAGGCAGCCCCCTTCAGCAAAGTGAATGGACCACCCAGCACTTCACGGAATCCGGTAACTTGAGAACCCCTCCTTGGGTCAACCTATATCCCCTACGAGTGCGGCGAATAGCCCGCCAATTCTAGAGTAAGGTCCCCTCCGTCTCAACGCCATGAGATGCGGATCTGTTGCCCTCTAGAATCCGGCTATCCGTGCACTCCTCCGCGGGGTAATCCTAGTACAGAAAAGAAAATAATATACAAGGGTGACAATGACCTCAACCCGGTCGTGCCCCAAAAGAATAATATACAAACAGGCAGTGACGGCAGTCCACATGTCGGACGCTCGCCCCGCAATAACAAATGTACAAATAAATCAAACTGCATTATCATTGCACGCAAGCTATCCACCACGACAATCCGCAACATCACAGCACAACACAGAACATCAACGTGAATGTCACGTTCGCAAACCCGTCTAAAAGGACTATAGCGATTAGACAAGGTTTACCGATCAAATGACATTCACGGTCATAGATAGAAATATAAATTACTGAAAAATTACACAGTTAAAATTTCGATCGACTAAATTTATCCGCATAGGCCCCAAAATCAAATCCAGTACTCAAAAGATTCTGGGCCAAAACAAAACATCACAAAAATCATTTTTCCTTGTCAGATAGCGCCAGAAAAAATTTGGAGGCATTTAGCCACAAAGAGCGGCGGAACCGCCGCCAAATGGCATGTTTTGCAGCGGTTCCTCGGCCAAAAAAATGAATCAAGTTTCTAAATTTCTTGTGGTGCCCTATATTTGCCTGCACGAATTTTTAAGCTATAAAGAAACATTTTTGGAGCACTTTCAGAAATCGACAGAAAATAGGCAAATCGGAAAATTGATTTTGAAATTTTGATCGATCGAGATTTTAAGCTTGTGCAAACTAGCTAGTTGGGTTTAATGGGTGGTTCTGATACCATGTTAGGTTATGGGAGCGCTCCGGCTATCGAACCGTGGCCAAATGTGGAACAAAAATTTCTTAAAACCCGGCGTTACCATTACCCGATTTGCAAGATCGAAACCATTAACCCTAAAGCTAGCATGCTAACAAAAAGAGATAGAATGGTTATACCTAATGAACCAAGTCCTTCGGGTCTTCAACCATTTCTAAGCTCCAAGTGATGCGGATCGACTTTGGTCGCCGGTCTTCATTCATCTCCGATGATCCACCCGAGGGAAACGGCACAAGCTCCAGATTTGCCAAGCGGACCAACCGACTCTCTAGGATTGCTAGTAGTGGAGAGTGGGGTTTGTAGGATAGTGTCACTAAAATTCTTTCTCTCAACCATGAGCTCAAGTGAGCAGCAAGTGAAGATGAAGAAGAGGTGATGAAAAGAGATGGCATAAGCTCAAAAATTGGTTAAGTCATTTTGGGTGTGTGTATGTGATGATGAGAGAGTGAGCAAGAAAGTGTGTAAAATACCAAAATGAGCAAGTCCACCACCAAAGTGGCCGGCCCCCTCTCTCTTCACACAATAATGCACCCAAAAATCTTATCCAATTATGCATTAAACAAATCAAGGCCATACCAATCTCTACATGTGCAAAGACTATGCTTTGACCCAAAGCCCATACCCTTGCCATGTCATCTTTTCCACCTCATCTAAAACAAATGATTTTCTAAAGAAAATCAATATTGAGGTGGCATCATCTAGAAGCCATTCTGTATAAATACGGAATGCTTCCCGGTATATGTATCGAAATACACATACGCGTATTCGTACGAAAATACGAATAGCCAAAGAGAGAAAATAAATAGTGAGCAATAATACTAGAATACATATATATAAATACATATGTAAATTATTAAATCAAAGCTTGATTTAACAATCTGGCTTAATCCTAAACCTCTAGTATTATCAACCGTACGATTAAAGTCTGTGCAGTCCGTGCACATATTTAATCGGACACCTGTATGTATCAACATAAGTCACCTACACCACATCGCCTGAACCGTGAAAACCCTCTGTGTAGGACTCTAAAAACTCGTCAATACTCTGGCAGTGGGTTTAACCACAAGCACGTCAGCGGCACTAGCTGTACTTAACGGCTACCCAGGTATTGAGCGAAAGGAAGGCCGAAGAGCAAACTCATCCGAACCCCTACTGAGCCTGTCAGTGACAATATCCGTACAGTCCGGTCTGTCCGTCTAAGAGTATCGCATATCGAGTCTAGGGGGTGGATAAAGTCAGACCCCTAACAACACGGTAATTCGTGTCAGTATGAAACCCATCACTACCCGAGAAACTATCGATCCTGGATCGGTAATTCTCACATACCCCGGCCGAGGATTTCTAGTGATTGCCACCCATGCACTGCGCGACATCAACCCCCAATACCGGGAGAGACGAATCCCCGACGATCCGCTCACTGCCTCCATGTGGCTCGGGACTGTACCCAACTAAAACCTGTTTGCATGACTTCTTTGAGCCGTGGTAGGGTAGTAATCAAAGCACAGTGGGAACTCACACGAGACAAATGACGATCTCAGGTCGACAGACTAATCTGTACACATGTCACCAGGGAACTACTATCTGACTATAGGTATAATACCAATTAGCATGTTCCTGGCGAGTCCATCCTGTGTACTCATAACCCAATAAGCACCTGCATACTATCTTAGGTGAACAACTAACACCGATGGCTTATGAGACCGGCCACCGCCTCTCGTCAGGGTCTAGATAAGTATACACCAGTCTACACTGGAGTATCGATGGCCAGTTTCGATACTCCCACGACTAGGGACATTTAAGGATGTGCTTATAGACCCCCAGCTCCCACGTATGTGATCGACATCACAATGCTGGTAATCAAGAAAGAATCCTATGGGCTTTATCAACATATACATGATGGTAAAGACAAACCAGATAGCATACTATCATCTCGAGTAAGTCTGTTTTATCGGTATAGGTCCTCCCTCAATCATCATGATCACATGCCTGCGACTATGATAATTTCCTTGATGGCACTATAGCCAACACCTGTAAGTCGATGTCACGCTTCCTGCGGGTTCACGGGGAGGCGGAGTTTGCAAAAAAACGATTTTTATATGCTTCACAACACCGACTAAACTCCAGGATCGATACTAAACCCTAACTAACTAAACATCTATGAGGTTTAGCTACTATGTAAGAAAGTTATACCTCCAGTATCAAGTCCTTCTTCTTCTTGTACTCCTCCTTCTCTTCTTGTGCTCCTTAAAGAGTGTACGGATCACGCCTCCTCTTCGGCCTCCTCATGTCAAAGAAGATCCACCCGAGAGTGTCTACCTTAAGATCCTACCTTTAAGATGAGGTAACTAGGGTACCTAGTATGCTAATCCAAGTAACCTAGAAGATGTAGAGAGTGATTATGGATAGATTAGTCTCAATAACCCTAGGTTTCTCAGCACATGAGACAAGGGTTTGAGGAAGAAGAAGAGAGCTTTTGAGGAGAGAGTGTGTGTTTAAGATAATAATGAAATGGATATGGCTACTTGTGATGACTATGAAGCATGCCAAAATATCTCACAAAATATCTCACAAAATATCACAAAATATCTAAGTCCACCCTTTCCTCAATAGTCATCCATGAGTCACCAAGTAGCTATGTTTCATTTATCACAAAATAACATCTCATACCTCCACCTCATTAACCATTTAACCTAAATGGTAATACAAGTAATAAGGTGTCTTCTTCTAGAAGCGCTCTTGAACAAACTACAAGAATACCCCTCACCGTATATACATACCCGTAGCCGTATTCCGAAAAAACGAATACAATGAGACGAAACGAATCCAATAATCTAATACTAGGATCCGGCTTAAACCAAATCCTATTAGTATTATCAGTCCGAACATGATCCGTGCACAAGTACACGTATATGTTTGAACCCTATCGTAAAACCATACGACCTCTACATCATTTCGCCGGAAGCAGGAAAACCCTCTGTGTGGGACTCTAAAGACTCGACAGTACGCTGACGGTGGATTTAACCATAAGCACGTCAGCAGTACTAGTTGCACGTAACGGCTACCCAGGTATCTGTCGATAAGAAGGCCAATGAGAAAACTCATCCGAACTCTTACTGAGCCTATCTATGACAATTTCCGTACAATCCGGTCTGTTCGTCTAAGAATATCGAATATCGGGCCTAGGGGCGATAGCCATCAGACACCTAATAGCGCAATAAGTCGTGCCGTAGTAGAGCTCAAAAAAACCCTGAGAAACTACTGGAGTACATACCAGTAAATCTCGCTTGTCCTGACCAGGAACTTTATGTAATGGCTTTCTAAACACAGCGCGACATCAACCCCCAATATCGGGAAAGACAAATTCTATCTAACCGCCGCTGCCTCCAAGTGATTCGGGACTGCACCCAACTACTACCCGTTTGCACGACTCATCAGAGCCGTGGTAGGGTAGTAATCTAAGAATAGTGGGAACACACTCGAGGCAAAGTAGCAGTGTCAAGTCAACAGACTACGATGTACTCATGTCACCTGGGAACTGCTACCTGCCGATAGGTATAGTACCAAACAACAGTTCCCCATGGGTCTGTCTAGTGTAACTTATAACCCGATGAGCGCCTGCATATTATCTCCAGTACGACGTACTAATGGATGTGGGACAGACCATCTCCCCTGCTGGGATGAGAAGCATATGCACTAGTCTACTCTGGAGTATCGATGCCCTGTCTGGATAATCCTACGACTAGGGACCTGTATAAAGATGTGCTTATAGATTACCCAGTCCCCACTAGTGTGATTGTCATCACAACGCTGGTAGTCAAGCAAAGATCCTAAGGGTTTTACCAATATGTATTAGCGATACGCTAAAAGAAACATATATACATATTAAGATAGAAACAAACCAAGTAGTATACTACCATATTGAGCAAGACTGTCATAAAATCCGTGTATATCCCAAACTTCCAAAATGTAATATACAAACTAGCACTATACAATAATGGCCTCTAGGGCATATATCACTAACACACCGGCCGTGCCTGCACCACCCGTGCCTGCGCCACTCGTGCCTGCACCACCCGTGCCTCCGCCGCCCGTGCATGCACCACCCGTGCCTCCACCAGCTATGTTCGCACCTGCCATTCCTATCATGTATGAACGATGTAGACGGAGATAGCCGGCGCCGTCTCAGTGTCCCGATAAGTACGAGCATGGAACATTAAAGCCAAAGCCGTTTCAGCCACCTATCGTCGACGAAGCCGGACCATCACAGCCTTGGAGTCCTGTAGCGAAGAGGAGGACACCTAGGATGGTCCGACGACTTCATTAGATTGTCATGAGTATTCATGTTGTATTGTGTTGTGATGAATTCGTTATTTTTTTTTACATTTTTTATTGTTTTCAGCACCGTTTGGGCATCGTATATTGTGCATGGATGTGTCTATGCCGTTTGGACGTTGAGTCTCCACCGTTTGAGCATTGAGTTAGCTCCGTCTGTGGATACTATTATTTTACTATGCTTGTACATGAATTTTATTCAAAATTTACAAAGGAGGTGCTGTCCGATTTCCCCCCATTATTTCTTTACAAAACAACACTTTAATTTATTTTAATTCAAATGTTGATTCTCTCTCACATAAACACGTGTTCATACATGATATATTACACACACATGGTACACCCATCCACAACATACACGAGAATGACGCAAACAAAATAGATAGAAAGAACAGTAACAACACCATAATTCATCACTAAAATTTCAAAAATAAATCCTCTACGTTACTTAGCACCGCAACAATAGAATTAATTCGCTCTGTAATTGTATCAATGGCCTCATCACCTAGCGCGGAATCTCGATTGAGTTCGAGATGGTTCAAAGTCCGACGGTGCATAAAGATGCGGTAGAGAGAGCTTGCGGAGTACTCGATATTGTACCTGAAAGAAAACCCATAGAATGAAAGAAGTGGAGACGACGATTTGCTTCACCATAGGGGTCATGGGTTACTTTTTCAGGGGGAGATGGGAGCGCATACAATACGGCTAAGTGCAAGAGCCGCAGAATTTCACGATCGATCTTCATCGGCCAGTTTATACCCCCTCATAATCGATATAGAATGCCTTCGTAATCAGAGTAGTCTATCATCGTATATGTAAATTTCACCACGGTGTAAGGGATACACCTCTTAATTTCATCGATTGATGGAAATCATATAGATGAAGATCCCGACATTGAGAGAGAGCGAGGCTACGAACTGAGAGGGAGAAAGACAAAGAATGTGATGGCGATGAGATCTGAAAGAGTGTGAGAGAGCTTGGCACAGATAGTGAGTTTCGAGATAGAGAGGAAGAGATTGAACTCTTAATATAATCAACACAATCATTCGCGGGTATGTGTTTTTTTGTTACGCAGTTTGCAACTACGCCCCAGAAAAACGCATACCCGTGTATGATTGTGTTTCCTTTTGGGGCGCACTTTCAAACTGCGCCATAGAAAAATATAGACCTGTGAATGAGTAGGTTTTTTTTGGGACGTGCTTTGCAACTGCGTCTAAAAAAAAAACAAAGTCCTTACAATGACAATGATTCATATTATTTTGATTTTATTAATTGTATGGGGCGCAGTTAGAAATCGTGCCCATAACATTTGTATGGGATGCAGTTTGAAAGGGCGTCCCATTATTTGACTAAAATTTTTAGAGGTGCAGTTTGAAACTATGCCCATAATATTTGTATGGGACACACTTTCAAACTGCGTCTCATACAAATGTAAAGGGCGCAGTTTGAAACTGTGCCCCATACAAATGTTATGGACGCAGCTTCAACTTGCGCCCCTAAATTTTTTTTATTTCACACCAGCGCCAACGCTGAGCTGGCACAAACGTAGCGCTTACGAAGCAAAAAGTGCTCTCTTTTTGTAATTATTTTTGAAAGTGGTTTTTCTTATATAATTATTATTTAAATTTGGTTTATTATAAAAAAAAATTGTCCTCGGATCGAGGGTGAGATTTTAAGATGAGGAGAGCGAGACAGTTGGAGAGAGATGGTAGAGGAATTTGATTCGGAATTATTCCTGCTCGAACGGCAACACGTGGGCGTTTTGGGAAAAGTTGCTTTTTGTTTTTCTTCAGATCCTACCATTCGCTTGGGATTATTTGAAGGGTTATTTAACAGAAACCCCCTCGTAGATTGTTGTAATATCCAGAAACCCCTCTTAGTTCCGCCGTTAGATTAAAAAACCCTGAAGTTTACAACCGTTACCCAGCAGCCCCCTGCCGTTAAATTTTATATGAAATGACTGAAATACCCTTTTTATCTTTCTCAAATTATAGTAAATACGTCTTTATATATATATATATATATATATATATATATATATATATATATATATATATATATATATATATATATATATATATCATTCTTCTCTCCCCCTCCTCCTCACACTCCGCTTCCCCTGACACATCGCGGGGACCACCGCAAAAAAGTTCTCCATGTCATTCTCCGCCCTCACCAGCCTCCTCGGCTGCGCCACCACCTCCGGCGGCGACGTCAGTCGCCGGATCCATAACCTAGTCGCTTTCGGCATCTTGTCAGCGAAATTTTCAAGAAAATGGTGGGGTTTTCTCCAAGAAAAAGAGAAGAAATTGATGAATACTCTTACTCAGAGATTTAGATCGAGAGATTGCGACGTCTGCATTGAAAATGGGGAGATGTAGGACCTTCAACGACACTGAATGTTGGACGATTAAGATAGGATCGCCCCTTGCTCTGCTTGTAATCTCTGCAAATCCCAACATTTGGATTCCCCTTCTAATCCCACATAATAATGACTCTTCCTGATGTTAGTAATATGTATGCCCTAGAAGCCATTATTGTATATTATAGTGGATGCTTGGACAAATATATATGGAGGACTTTCTTGCTCGACATGATAGTATGCTATCTGGTTGCTCTTTATCTTAATATGTACACTTATATTATTATTCTGTCTCTCTGATACATGTTGATAAAGCCCTTAGGATGCTAACTTGACTACCAGGACTATGATGCAGATCATACTAGTGGGGCTGTGTAGTCCACAAGCACATCTTTTAAACAGTTCCTAGTCGTGGGAATATCGAGAAAGGGCATCGATATTCCAAGGTAGAATAGTGTGTACGTTTCTTGACCCTGTATGGGGCGATGGTTGATCCCATAACCATTGGTGTTTGACATCAAAGATTGTGCACAGGTGCTCATTAGAGAATGAGTACACTGAACTGGACTCGCCGAGAACTCTTAGATGGTACCATACCTATCGTCAGATAGCAGTTCTCTGGTGACACTTGTACAGGTTAGTTTGTAGACCCGAAATCGTCATAGAGTCTTGTGTGGTTCCCACTGTTCTTTGATTTCCTCCCTACCACGGCTCAAACGAGTCATGCAAACAGGTAGACTTTGGGTACAGTCCCAAGTCACATGGAGACAATAAGCGATATGAGGGGTTTCGTCTCTCCCGGTATAGAGAGTTGATGTTACGCTATACTCGATTGGCTATAACAGCAATTCCCTGGCCAAGGCTGATGAGATTTACTGGTAAGTGTTATCAGTAGTTTCTCGAATGGTTATAGGCCACACATCAGCATGACTTATCAAGTTACTGGGGTCTGACGATTCCACCCTTACACTTGATATGTAATATATCAGACGAAGAGACCGGACTGTACGGTAAGTGTTGCTTATAGGCTTTGCGGGAGTTTGGACAAGCTTGCTTGTTGATCTTCTATTCGCTCAATACCTGGGTAGCCGTTACGTCTAGCTAGTACCGCTGACGGCTTGTGGGTGACTGATGTGATCATTACCTACTGCTGGCATATTGATGAGTCTTTAGATTCCCACACAGAAATTTCCTAGCTCAAGCGAAACGAAATAGGGCACATATGGTGATATGTGCGGATGCTTGATTAAATACGAGTATGTGATACCGTATTCTAATCTCGCGATATTTGATGTCGGTTAGGTTATATATGATATAACCGGATTATTGAATCAAGTGTTGATTCGATAATTTATTGTAGGTATGTGTGTGCGTGTGTGTGTGTATATATATATATTTGATACTGGCTGGTTGTATATGATATGACCAGATTATTGAGTTGATTTAATATAGTATTAAATATTAGTCGGTTGGTTATTGAATCAAGTGTTGGTTTGATAACTTGATATACATATTCATATGATATTAGTCGGCTATATATGATATAACCGGATTATTGAATCAAGTGTTGATTTAATAATTTGATATATATATATATATATATATTTGATATATTAATATATATTAACTAATATTAGCTCACTAATGAATTTCTTCTCTTTTTATATAATATATATATATATATATATATATATATATATATTTATATATAAAACTTTATTATGTCATGGTAGATGATACATAAAACATGGGTGTATGAGACTAACACCATGGCTAAAGTTAATTAGGGTAGTTATTTTTTAGAGTAAATCAAAATAAGGTGAAAATGAGCATGGCTTAAGATGCTTGTAGAAGCATATAGAAGCCATGACTCATTCCACTAATTTTGTTTTACTCTAGATATTTTCTAACCCAACCATTATCTTAAACCCATGGTTAACTTTCATTCTATCACTTAAGATATTTCCATCACCCTAGTTCATTCTCTTCCTTTCTAGCTTTTCTTGAGTTGGATAAAGAAAAAGAAAAAAGCATTTCAAAAGTGAGCAAAATTACTACTTCATCAACCCACTCTCATCTAGCCCATTAGATTAGGTTGTTTGCTTCACTAATTCTTTGATTAGTGAAGAGATAGCTTGAGTTAAAATAACTTCAAGGTGGATCATCTTCGGCCTCGAATATCCGTTAGCAAGCTCGTTCTTTTCTTCAAGTGGAGCCAAGAAGAGTTCTAGGGACCACTACTTGGAGCGTAGGGACTACTACTTGGAGCTTTAGAAATGAAGGATTTAGTCTACAAAGATTGTAATCCTCTTCATTTAGTGTAAAACTTGTTTACTTGCTTTATAGACCCTAATTGTCTAGTTAGATTCTAGGTTAGTGTACCTTAGCACTCTAGATTTTTTTAAATTGCATACTTGATACTTGCTAAAACCCAGTGATGGTGCTAAGACATACTTTCACATGAAGGTAGAGCTTGATGAAAGATGGTGCTTAGAAGGTGTTTGTGTAAATGTCTGAATGGTAGTGTGTGAAAATAATTAAGTTTTTTTCGTTCGACAAATATATATTGATGAATGATGGCGCTTAGAAGGCATTTGTGTAAATGTCTGAATGATAGTGTTTGGAATATTTTTGCTCAAGTAACTAAACGATGGTCTTTGGAAGGTGTTTGTGTAAATGCCATGATCATATTTGAAATATTTTTGTGCAAATGTTTGAATATTTGTGCTTGTAAGATGTTTGTAGAAATATCCAAATGACCATCTTTAGAATATTTTTGTCCAATTTCTTAAATGATGGAGTTTTTAAAGGTGTTTGCGTAAATACCTAATTGATCATGTATGCACACGGCATTAATATGTCGTTGGAATAAGATTTATACGTAAATGTCAATGTAAAAAATTTGTCGTGAACAATACTAGTTTATATTAAATAGGATATTTGTATAACTGCCTGAATGAAAACAACAAATAACGAACCTAAAACCTGCTCTTGGTTAACGGCTAATCGTTAGCATTGAAATTTGACAAACACGAATTGAACGTGCAAGTATAATTTGACATGCATATGCACAAAATTTAGATTTTCTTAGTCCAACAGTTTGAATTCAAGTTTAACAAAATTAAAACAAGACAGAAAAATACATTGAAGCTTAACACACATCTCTTGACATGCACAAAAGAGTGCACCATACATAACAAAATCCGGTTCAAACTCCATCGAGTTTAGGATTTCCAGAGCTTCGTCGAATCTGCCAGCTAGCCCGAGCAAGTCTACAACGCAAGTGTAGTGCTTTAATGTTGGATTGATTTGTACTCGTATCTCATGCTGTCGAAGATCTTGAGCCCGTGCTCGATTTCTCCATAATGCAAACACGCCATTAGCACAGTTAGAAAAGCTCCTTCGTCTGGCTTAATCATCGAGCATTTCATATTTTCAAAGTAATTATTGTCATTTACCATGAACAGCTCATCCCATTATCATAGCCATCCAAGCCAAATATCATGGTCTTTCATTTCATCAAATATTTATCTAGCTAAATCAATCTTCCCGCATTTTGCATACATATGATGAATTAAGGGAGCGCTATAGATCGAATTCATATTTGCTCCAACCTTTAGAAAAATGCGCACATTATCATTTGCAAAAGAAAAGAGATGAAATGCAATAAAGGTTGAAAATATAAATAAAAATGGTTTCAATACGTTCATGTGAACGCTGTTGGGAAAAAGAGAAGCCTCTACACATAGGAAAAAAAGGACAAAAACATTGCATTCATTGGCATTTTTACAAACACTTTTTGTGTCTTCACAAAAAAATTATGTCATATGCCATAAAGATTTCAAAATTACTACTACAGGGCAATGATGATAACTTTCTTCACAAAAATGATTAAAATTCAACAAACGGAAAATTGAAAATTAGGATTTTTTTAAAAAAAAAATTAAGGAAAAGGATTTTTATGATGGAGATTACCAAATCGTTTGTGAGCATTGAAGGAGAACTTTGGTGAATGAGATGGTGGAATGGCATGCAGCTGAGCCATTTACGAATCAGTGAATTTGCGATCCAGGGTTTTGTCTCCCCCCCCCCCCCCCCCCGCCCCCCCCCCCAAAAAAAAGGGAATAAAAAGCTCTCTGTTTTCCGAAAGCAAAGGCCGCAAGGTTTTATCAAAGAGGAGGAAATGGTAAGGTTTTTTGTTTGGCAAAACTGAGATTTTGTTACTCTTTTGTATTTCATTGAACAATTTCATGCCGGATCCAGATCTCCCGCTTTCACGAACCCATGCATTCAAGCAGTTCCACGACGAAATGCTTCTCTCCGACATTTCATCAAACAACTTGTGAGCAGAACCCAAGGTTCCAACTTCACAGCAAGCTTTGATTGAAACATTCCATAGCAGCAAATTTGCATTTTTATGCCATTGTGGAGTTTCATCGAACAATTTAAGAGTGAGTTCAAAAGATCTGAGCTTTACATAAGCATCAGCGATCGAGGTCCGAACAAATGGATGAAGATCGAGGCCGGGCTTTAATGCGGCGGTGTTGAGGGAAGATGTCACCGGAGAATCGCTGAGGGCGGCGGCGGAGCGGAGGGCGAAGGGGAAGGCGAGGAAGCCAGGGCGGTGCATGAGGCGGAAGTGAGCGAGTGCGACGTCTAAAAGAGAGGTAGCGGATGAGGGCATTGAAGATAGGCGCGGTGGTGGGAAAGGGGAAGTGGCAGAGGAGGGCGAGGGCATAGAGAGGGCCGGCGGCGGCGGAGATGAGGGCAGCGATGAGGTGGGACTTGTAGGAGAGCCCTCGCTCGCTGGAGGAGGTGGCCGTGGATTTGTTTGATGAGGAGATGAGGCAGGGCTCGGCGGAGAGCCCTCGCTAGTGCTAATGTAGAAGCCACTGGAGATGAGGGATTGAAAGAAACTATTTTTATAAGAAAGAAGAAGGATAAACTTAGCATTTAAAAAAATTTAATAGGTCACGGAGGTCACATAGCCACATAAAAGTGGGTTTTAACGGTCAGGGGTTGCTGGGTAATATTGTAAACTTCAGGATTTTTTCTATCTAAAAGGAGGGTTTCTAGATATTATCCTAAATTACGAGGAGGTTTCTGTTAAAGAACCTTATTTGAATGGGACGAACCAATGAGCAACCGGTGATGTATTTATAATGGACAATTTTTCAATTTAGGTTAATTTTAAATAATACCTTTAAATTTAGGTCACTTTCCAAAATAATTATAAATTTAAGCTACTTTTTACTACGTCAGTGCCAGTTTAGCGACGAAAGCTGCATTTTTATAAAAAAAAAAAGTTTAGGGGACGCACACCGAGGTGCCCCATACATTTTCAATGGGGCGCACTTGCTAAGTCGCCCCATATCCACTTCTCCCTTCTCTCCTCCTCTTCCATCTTCTTGTAATCGAGCACCGACACCGACTTCTCTTGAATCAAAGGATAAAGATTTGACATCGACGATCGAATCGAGTCCCGGCTCGGTGTCGCAACCGCTTCGATCTTCTTCTCGATCCTCCTCTTTCTCATCTTCAAAGAACAGCAAGGTGGAATCATTTTGGATCGCGATCGCGTGATCGCCGCCGATCCAAGGAAGGCGTTAGTGGATCCTAGCAAGCTCGAGAAGGCGGTAATTTCTTCAGGGTCGGAGGAAAGGGCCGTGGGGATGGGGTTGAGGATAATGAAGATGAAGGAAAAGAAAAAGAAATAGAAGCTGATGACAACGACGACGACGATGGGCGCCGTTGGAAGGAGGCGAGGGATGGCACCGGCGGAGGTGGTAGGAAAGGAGGAAGAAGAAGAGGAAGAGGACAATGATGATGGGGTTGTAGAGGAATGAGGGGAATTCGAAGGACGTGATGTGTTGTTGTATGGGACACACTTACCAAGTGCGTCCCATACTATTTCAAAAAGGTTCCTTTATGAATTGTATAGGGCGCACTTGGCAAGTGTCTCTCCTAAATGAAATTTTAAAAAACTGCAGCGTCCGTATTGAGCTGGCACTGATGTGACCAAAAATATCTAAGTTTGTAAATATTTTGAAAAGTTGCCTAAATCTAAAAATATTATTTAGAAAGTGGCCTAAATTTAAAATATCCATTTTTAATTGGGTAAATTTCGCCTATATATCATACATCAACTTCAGCCACTTTTCCTCTCAAAACCAACATGAAATTCTAAAATGACCGGAAAACTCTCTTACAGGATAAACATGGGTTAACTGAAAGTATAAAATAACCGAAATATACCATGTTTTAAAAAAAATCTAAATGAAAACAAATTTTTGCTCACTGAAAACAATATGAACCAATGAAATTTGAAAGTACAATGTGTATGGAAATTTTTAAAAAAGAATAGTTAGTTTTCTTAAACCAATATTTGTTGGGTATTTCAGTCATTTTATCTTTGTTCTTAAACTTATGTTGGCCCAATTAGGAAGTTTTCTTGTAAAAAAATTAAGTTTTTTGCAGGTTTGCTTCATTTTAGAAGTTCATGGTAGTTTTGGAGGAAAATGGCTAAATTTCATGGTATCAAATTGAAATTTAGCCTATTTAAATTTTGATGAAAATCTACTAATGCTAACATGAAGCTGTATTTAAGATCCTCTCAATTGATGGTCTTTTGATTTTAATAATGAATTCAAAAAAAAAATGATAATATTATTCTAAGGCTTAATTTCCAAAAACCAACAAAAACTTAGTAGTTATGGCAAATAACTACTAAATTCTTGTAAAATTAATAAACAATAAACTACCAAACTTGTTTAGTAAATGTTAAATAAACCACCAAACTTATTTAGTAAATATTCAATAAACTATTAAACTTGTTTACTAAATATTCAATAAATTAGCAAATTAGTTTAAGAAACTTTAAGAATGTCCACAAACTTTGATAGTTTCTGTAATTTTCAAAGAATTTGATAGTTATTTGCCACACAACCTCTAAGTTTTTGGTGGTTTTTGGGAATTAAACCTAAAAAATCTATTACTCATATGAAACCATCAAAATGTACCTCCCACTCAAATCACCAAATATTACTATATTAAAATCTCCTCCTATCATCCACGGTTCAACGTCTCCTAATGTTTAATAACTCGTCCCAAAATTCTCCTCTCCTCTCTGTTATTCGATAAACCATTGTAACCACTTGCTGACCATCCCTTATTAGTTCTCTTGACCTTAACCGAGATCAAATACTTTCCTATCCACTAATCCTCCAAAATAAAACACTCAGGGTCAACTCCTACCAAAATCCCTCTCCTAGCCCCCTCAGCACCCAAACCCTTCCGATTAGTCCCTAGATTCGACAGCAACCGACTCAACTGGTTCGAAAGTGTAGTCTCAATTAAACGCTCAATATTATTCGTACCCCAAGCTATGACCTCTCTTACCTACCTGTCCCTCTAATTTTGTGCCTTTATATTTGATTATATAAGTGATGCTTGTATGCTCATTATCTACGACTCACCAGCATAGTCATTCATAGAGACGCCCCAACCCCTACCCCGTGAGAAAAAAAAAAACCCATTTCCCCCTTTCTTTTTTATTTCTTAGCTTAAATGGATAGAGTCAATAAAGACCCTGACCCTATTCTAATAAAATATTCCATTTATATTAGGAAATGAGAAAAGTTACAAGTTAAACTGTAATAAGAATCTTCTAGGATTTTCACTCCTCCAAAAAAGACGCACAAAAGTCACAAACAGTATCTCGCTCTAGTCATGAAGTTACGTACCTAACAGATTGCTTTCTTCAAGGCATTATGATGAAGCCATGTCTGCTCGGTTTTTGTAATGTCAGGAGTGGAAAACACAGAAAAACTATAATGCATCTATTGCTACCTACAATTGCGCAAACAATTGTAGAAATCAAGCAAATTCTACAAAACCACCATTGAGGCAAATACAAAGACGCATATAAAAATGATAACACACAAACGGTTAACTCTTAGTAACTCAACTACATCTATTCCAAGACTCAAAATGAACCAAGAAACATCACCTACAAATCACAATGAAGAGATGCATGTCAAAGTTGGCTTAAGACGTGAATCTAAATATACATTATTCTTTAGTATATACTTATAGCTTATGCCATACACACCACACCTGAAAAACATATGATAAAAGGTGACCTCATAATCCCATGCTTTTCCTTATCTCTGTCGATGATATATCCATACGGAACTTGTCCTCTGGTATTGCGACAAACATATCCTTCAACTCTTCAGGTATATCAAGATCTTCAAGAACCTATAGGATCCCATAAGAAACATTTTACATTTAACTTGAGGGGAAATTCGAGAAAATGAAAGTAGAGACATACTATATGCATAAGAACTCGTCTACCTTGAAAACGCCATCAACTTTTCTACCACCAACAAGGAATGTGCAACCGGATCTTTTGCATCCGATAAGTATATCTAGCATGTGGCCACGGTCTCCACCATAATATTTCGGCTGTGTAATAAAGAGTGTTATTTTATTTTGGAAAAAAATAAAGAGCATTACTAAGTACGCATTATAATATTTTGGAAAACAAAATAATTTATTGATCCTATGAAGGAAAGAAATTTTGGTAAGTACATAAGTTTTGGCATTCTACGACTTCTGAGCGTAAGTCAGATATGAGAAGTGAATTTCACTACCTAACACCAGCCAATAAGGTGAAGTCACAAGATTGATATTATATTGCTTGACTATAAATACTTACGGGTTAAGGGGTTCTGTTCCTTTTCAACCATAAATCTAATTCAAACATCTATTGCGCAATATAAAACTGATCATTTTACAAGCCTTAAACCAAACAGTCGATTTTTGTTTCTAAGCATAAAGATGGCGTAGGTCATAATTAGCGAGTCAATATCTGTATGGGAAGGTTCATCATCAATTGTACTTTGGTAGGATCAGGTGTATATTCTAGCAAAAGCACCAAATTCTAACTCTACACCTATATCCACACGAACATATATGAACATTATGTGTACAATCACTTAATATCAAATGGAATCAGGGATCGGATGAGAGATGTAAAAGCGGGATGACCAACTATCCACTTTCAAAGTGGATGTCAATCAGTTATGGGTCCTATTTGGGATTTAAAAGTTCAGGAAGAGTGATGCTAGTATCCTTGTCATAAGAGAGAGTTCGGTCAAAAAGTCCACTTTCTACAACTAAGACACATAAAAATAGAGCGCCCTCAACATTATACATAATATAACATATATAGTTGGATTTGTAATAATTTGAAATTCCAGTATTTCTACTGGCAAGGACCATGGGTAGATCTAAACGAACATGAATAGAATCGGTTGAAAACGACATGGTAATCCTCAATTTAACTAAGGTATGACTCTTTAGAGAGTAGAATGGAAAAAACAGTTTCATATAGCCAACCCCAAAAAAAGGGGATATAGTCATGTGTGGTAATGGTGGTTGTTGTTGAGTATTTCTATTTTCAGGGCATTGTTCACAAGTATTTCTTTCAAATGATCGCAGTTCAATATTTATATCCTTTTATTGCATGCGTCAAACATAGACATTAACCACAACATTTTACTCAATTATCAAAAAACTGTAACAGCCCAACAAGAATATGATGCATAAAGATTCTCATATTTGATTAACAATAGGATTATAGTTATTCTCGCGTTCTTGATGTCACACTGAGGGCTGCGGTGCATCCAGCCGTGGTGTCAATTAACAATTGACAATCAGATATACATAGATGTACACCAGATGTGAGCAGAGATAGGTATTGGAGTAACCTATCCACCACAGTTCTTTGCTTTTTAATGAATTAAACAATGTGCCTATGTGATATCAAATTTCATTGTGTATCCAAATGATATATGTATAAAGTAGGAAGTTACCAATTTCCAATTGCTTCTCACTTATCCTTAATCTCGTTTATTTCTTCTTTCCTCATCCCATTTCCTTGCTGTTTTTCTTTTTAATAATTTTGGACAGGTTTTTAAACTGAATATGCATCACGGCGAACTTAAAATACCTACTTGTGTGCTTAAAATTATTCGGCGCATCTTTACAAATGACAACGAAAAAACTTGTCCTGTGAAGTGTTAGGTTCTCACATTTACAAGCCTTGCAGCAGTGTCTGCACCAATTACAAATGCGCTTCCAGGAAAGAGTTCTGCTTTCTTATAAAAATACGGCTGATTCGAAATAATCACAGTCTTCCCTGCAACATAGTTAAAAAAAAGTAACCGTGACCAATTTCATATGGTTACATGATATTCAAAATTGCAGGCGAAGAAACAATAATAAATATGATAAAGGCTCATTATTAAATATCAGGTTAATATTCAAAAAATTTCAAGCCGATAAATGCTTCAATAGGAGTGAGCGGAGGCGGAGGATTCATGTGCTGGACCTGGCGTGATTCTCATGTTGGTTTATGTAGCCTACCCCATATGCTTGGGATAAAAGGCTCAGTTGTTGTTGTTGATAAATGCTTCAATACTACACACACGTACACGCAGAATGGAGCAAAAGCATGTGTAATATAAAAGTTCATCCCTGAATTCATATAAGCAAACTGATAGAAGAGAATGGCTCATGTTCCTATTGGCTTCAATCATATTAATCACCTATAGCCATTAAGGATCTTATCCAAAAAATTATTATTAAAAAATACTATCAAGGATATAATTGCAGTATCCTCATAAATATCGAAAATAATAATAAAATAATTTAAAGCAATACCACAATCAAGTTGTGTAACACTGTTTCAGGGGAACATCTAGACACCCTAGCTTAACCTTTTCTTTATTGTCATCCTAAATGAATTAACATGCAGATCTCATAACAGTTCTTACAAATCTATGAAGAGAAAAATCTGTGCTTTCCTATTAACTATAATAATGAAAACATTACCTGCCTTCTTGAATTGTTCAACGCGTTTTTTAATCTCAGCCACTTCCAGCGGCGGTTTGTCTGCATTAATTGCTGAAATTTCAAAGCAAGGAATCCCGTCGCCACATAGACTGCATTAGGTAAGAAAAGTAGTCAAATACATCTAAACACATTTAATTAAGATAAAGTAAATGTGAAATGCTTGTACTTGGAAGCTACAATTACCTATAATAATGAATAAAAACTTGAAGTTTAATCCTACATGTTTTCATTCACTAGCACTTTGATAAACATGCATCATGCATGCAAGACTTGCACTAGCGGTCCACCACACACATTCATAAGCAAACATGGCTTAACTTCAGGAAATGTCTCTCACTTTTGCCCATATGGCAGGATATCACCCTCTTCTAAAACCTGCACTTTTCCCCTTATTTAAACCACGCAACATTTTTCGTCAGTTTCTTCTATTCTAAATTTACCCCTGATTTCCAGTCGTCGTTTCATTATCAGTTCATGAGAAATACTTTCATCAAGGTTTACTATGGGAATAATTTCTTTTTTTTATAACAGAAACAGGAAAAACTAAAGATCGTTTAAAATATAGGCTAAAGTGCAAACTTTAAGAGATGATGGTAGCTTGCAATGCAGGCTAAAATGAAGAGTGATTCCTACAATTCAGCGAAGAAGAAAGCATGTTAAATGATTGGAAGTTATCAGTTGGCATGAAAGTTCCTTACAACTATAAAATCAACTAATGGTTTCTAAATATGTTGAATAATCATAGTTGCTATCACTAAACTATTCAAGGAATGAATGATGTATACTACAATTTAAACATTCCATTGCTGGCATTAGGTAGATTCTTAAATATCTTGGGATCTGACATAATTTAGTTCGTCTACAACGAAGAAGGCCAAAGATATATCTATTATTTTACAGACTTGGTTTCTCTTGATACAAGAATTCATACTCAAAAGTATTACACATAGAAAGTTTCGTGCTTCCTTGTACTCAAATAAGTATACATTTACTTTACAACTTAATAATAGGTTGGAGTAACATGACTAACATCCTTCCAAACAATCTGGAGGTATGTAATTAAACAGTGACACATACTTTATGAAGAGTTCTAATATATAGGATGTCAGCTATATACAATTTTGAGACTCTAATATTGCCGATCAGTCTTCAAAAATTCGTTCTATGTGCTCGATTATGCATCCGCATAATCGTATTCAGTACTCAAGCGAACAGGATTTGCATTCTTTGCCATATTACGCAATCAAAACGAGTAGGTGGCGAACTTACTAGCCCGTTTACGCACTACTCTGCGGTATGAATATTAAAAGCAAGCCCATTAAAAATAAACCCGACCCGCTCCAGAATCTTTTTATTGAAGACAACCCGAGACCCTTCTTTTCTTTCCCGTTCTCATTTCTCACACACCCGAGACCCCTCTCCAAGCCTCAACTTCAACCATTCTTCGGCCTCGACTTCGACCATTCTCCGACCAATCGATTTGGAGTTTGACTAATAGTCTCTAGAATCCCCACTGTTCACCAAAATCTCCACTATTTTCTACTCAAAATGTATGTTTTCAAAGCTAGGGTTTTCCCTCCAATTTTTTGTTTGGGTCTTTCATTAGTATCTTTTACTGTTTTATTATGGATCTTTTGTTGTCTTTTTCGATCTTTTATTATTGAATATTTCTAACTTTCTATATGCATAGTTGCATACCAACTGTTTGTTGAAATGCCCCATATAAATTGTATTTTTTATACTTTTCATAGTGTTTATATTGTTTCATGTATGTTGCTAGGTAATTCATCATCTCATTTTGTTACATTTTTACTCGTATCGGTATTGTTTACTCTATTTGTTATTATTGTTTATTTAGAGTTTAAATGTCTTCTATGGCTTCGGATGCAAATATTGGGGAATCATCACGGGAAAGTCAATGCAATAATGTTCGAGATAAGCTGGTGAAGGCTAATGACGTCAGATGAGAGTATGTGAGGCTTGTTAAAGGATCTTATAATAAAGATAATATACAAGTTGTGTCTTAAAGAAGTCAATGGTGGAATCAATCGGCTCAAGCAACACATTGCTGGTATACGAGGGGAAGTAAAAAGCTGTCCAAAAACGATCGTTAAAAATATGGCCAAATCCAAAGAAGCCTTAGAAGAGGTTAGAAAAGTCGCGGAATATGCAAGAAGAAGAGAGGTTCAAATTTCGGAATCAAGAGAGGAAAATGAACCCTGTCTTGCTCTAATCGGCTCCAAAGGGCTGCGTGTGTGCGGAGCTTTGCATAAATTGATAGATGCAGGGAAGCTAAAGAAAATGACGCTTAAATAAGAAGAGAGAAAGCTATAGAGAGAGAAGGCATATTCATATATGGTGATGTGGGCATATGCAGCGAGAGTTCCATCCATGTGTTGGCTATTCTGGAGTTCGATTTAATGTGTGAGGCAATCGGCAACCATGTCCCGAGATATAAAGGCCTACGCAGTCCCCTTTTAAAGCTATCGTATAATAATGTCGACAAAGAATTGAAGAAGCACAAAAAAGCTTGAGAAGATTATGGTTATAGACGGATCAGAAGCATAGGAGTATCACGAACTTGTGTGTACATTGGAAAGAATGCACACGTTTTGTTAATTCAGGCGAAGATTTGGATAAAGCTCACACCAGCGACTATATATTTGAATGGGTTGATGAGAGCATTAAAAAGATTGGAGAGGCTCCATGGTGATCCCAAAAAGATTGACTTTCGCATGATGATCCCAAAATATTTGCATCCAAAGTCATAGAACACATTTAAACTCTAAATAAACAATAAAAACAAACAGAATAAACAACACCGATACAACGAATAAAATTGAAACAATATGAGATTGACAAATTATCTAGCAGCATACATGAAGCAATATAAACATTATGAAAAGTAAAACAATACAATTTCTATAGGGCATGTCCACAAACATTTGGTATGCAACTACGCATATAGCAAGTTAGAAACATTTAACAATAAAAAGATCAAAAAAGTAACAAAAGATTTATAATAAATCAGTAAAAGATACCAATGAAAGACTCGAACGAAAAACCATCATGAAAAAATTTGGGGGGGGGGACCCTAACTTTTTGAAAACCCAGATTTTGAGTAGAAAATAATGGAGATTTTGGAGAATAGTAGAGATTCTGGAGACCATTAGTCAAACTCCAAGTCGATTGGCCAGAGAATGGAGGAAGCGAGGCCGAAGAATGGAAGAAGTCGAGACTTGGAGAGGGATCTTGGGTGTGTGAGAAATGAGAATGGGAAAGAAATGAAGGGTCCCGGGTTGGCTTTAGTAAAAATATTATGGAGCGGGTCAGGTATTTTTAATGAGCTTGCTTTTGATATTGGAACCGCAAAGTAGTGGGTAAACAGGCGATTAACTGTTTTAACCGCATAATTCGCTGCCTACTCGTTTTGACCGCAAGTATGGCGAATAATGTAAATCCCATTCTCTTTAGCACCCAATACGATTAGGCGGCCGCATAATTGGGCACATAGAACGAATTTTTGAACACTGGTTTTACAACATTGTTGCTGATATCTATTTTTGAAACCAAAGGGCATTCACTTAAACCTACAATTAGACTTCAGCGTATTTGTGTTTACAACTTAATATTAGGTTTGGAAGAACATCCTTCCAAACAATATAGAGGTATGTATTTAAACATTAACACATACTTTATTAAGAGTTCTAATACATAGGATGTCGTGAGAGCATGAAAATAATTGAATACTGTATGCCATTTTTTAGACACCATTAATATTGCCGATATGTATTTTTGAAACCAAAGGGCATTCACTTAAACCTACAATTGGACTCCAGCATATTTGTGTAGATAATCAAACATTTTCTGTACCATCTGTTAGTTGAGTATGATGCACCATTAAAGATTCAACTCATCATTCAATTACAATACGGTATTAAAGAACAAGCTTCATTTCTGGCCCGAAATCGATATCTACTCATGGATTTTCCTTCGAAAGCTTATGCCAAAAAAATTATTTAAAAAAGGCCATGTAGATTATATAATGTATAGGAGGATTCAGATACCTTGCAGCAATTTCCAAAAGTTTGACATGCCCATCATGCAGTGGATTAAAGGAACCAGATAATATGATCTTCCTTTCTGAATTTGACATTTGAGTATCTGCGCATGAAAATGTACCATAAGCTTACAAAACACCAAAAAAGATTATTTATAAACGGCAATGTGATTCGCCTTTAGTTACAAGATACCACAATGACTATTCAAATGAGCAAACAATCAAATATGATAATTATGATACCGTGAGAGTAATGATAAATTTTCATGCATATTTTTCCATTGATAATTTGTTGTAGCTCTTGATCCTCATCAAATTGCTGTTCACATTCACTGGATTTCTCAGATTCATGTAATTCTGAAGTGAAGGCAGCAGAAACTTTGCAAGCATCTGCAATTGCCTAAGCAAAAGAAGTGACTACAGATTAGAATATGCTTCTTATGAAAGATAAAATGATATAGGACAATTCAAGGCACCCAATCAAGCAACTGACAGCAGCCATGGACACTCTTTTTTCTTTTTATTAGGCGTTGATAAGATATGTTGCCAGGAACAGCTTCAATAAGGCAGAACATACCGATACAAAATTTTCAATACACAAGTCTAGAACAATGATGACTCAGAAGTAAATCATGGGGCTAACCAAAGGAAGTCAGCACATCATCCGTGTCATACATCTTTTATGGATTTAACAAAATAAAAGCACAAAAAGGCATCAGAAGGCTAAATCAGCATTGATACTGTTAGAGTTTAGAGTATTTAAAAGTTGAGGGAGTGATGGGCTTTTAATGGTACACGTGGGCCTTTGATACAAGTGGGCTCCAACAATAAGACTCAAGTCTTATTGAGGTTTGGCCTATCTTATATCTTATACCCATGTGTTTCTTTTGTTGTTTCCAATGTGGGACTATCTTTAAAGTCTCATCATTTGGTTTTTTACTTTCACCACTCCCTCTCACGTGCAACCATCACTTTTTTCTTAATGTGGTTGTCATGTGGAAAGTATTTTCCTAGTGTGGTTGTCACGTGGAAAATACGAGTATAGTTATGTGCAATGTACGAGAAGAGTTACGTGTAACCATCACTTTTTCTTGATGTGGTTGTCACGTGGAGGATCGAGCCATCGGCTCTGATACCATGTTAAAGTTTTAAAGTTTATTTAAAGTTGAGAGAGTGATGAGCTTTTTAATAGGTACGCATGGACTTTTGATATAAGTGGGTTCCAACAATAAGACTCAAGCCTTATTGAGATTTATCTCATCTTATATCTTATACCCAAGTGTTTCTTTTATTGTTTCCAATGTGGGGCTATCTTTAAAGTCCCATCATTTGGTTTTTTACTTTCAACAGATATGAACATTATGATGTGCTTAGCAATTAGCATTAGACTAATTTTGATTCTACTTTATATTTTTAATGTTCCCTACCTGGTCATTCATAAATATAAGCCACCAGATTATGACTTATAATTTTGTAATTGATTGCATGATATGTGGTTCACACATATCCCTAAACTGTTGATATCCAGTTTGTATTAAATGGAAGCTATGAAGCACGGAAACGGACACGGACACAACGAAACACATCAAATTTATCAAAAGGGGGACACGGGGACACGACTGTATTACTATTTATATATTAAACAAAAAATGATAAATTACAAGAAAATACTAGTATACCTTTGACAGCAAATTAAATATTAATATTTTTTTATTAAAGACAACCGTCATGGACTGAACTTCATCATTTGTATTAATTTGGATACATACTCCTTCAAATTGTAGTCCTTTATGAAAGAGAATTGAAATCTTTGATATTTTGTATTCTTAAATGTATTAAAGTTGTTCAAACATATATTCAACAATCCTATTTTGCAACCTTCTTTGCTATATAAAAGTGTCGGGCACATCCACTATGAACGGATACGGCTTAAGTGTGTCGGACAAGTGTCGAGCGAGTGTCCAGTGGTCCAAGTGTCCGATATGTGTCGGACACAGACACGACAAGCAAATACAAGTGTCCGTGTTTCATAGAATGAAAGTAAGCATGTCAAAATCAAACTAAAAATATTATAATTTTCTTAGTAGTTACTAACAACTACACATACACATATGGGTGTTGGTCCCTACAATACCACATGTACTTCATGACAAACTTGATTAAATTTCCATGCGTGATCAATTTCTTTTGTTGTGTGAGCATAAAAGTTATCCTATATAATTGTACTATGCATCTTGTGCTACACCGCTTCCTTCCCTATAATTATGTATTCCTAAGGTGACTTCTTAGGTTGTGACCTAAGGAGTCGGCCTAAGATCTCATTGAGGTCATTCAAGTGGATTCATTCACACCATTCATCTTGATCTAGATATTCTAAAATGGTAGTTGTTTACCCTTTTTAGGACCTCCAGCGGTCGAACGTCGAAATAAAGTAAAGTTTAAACAAACAAGGTTTGGAGCTTAAAAGTTTGACCAAGAGGTTCTGGGGTTCGAGACTTCTGATAAGCGCAATCACTTACCGTTAATTACACCATATTCTCTCAGGAAATACCTAAACAGGATACCGTACTAGATTGCTTTAAATCGTATCATTTAGGTAGAGATAACATTCGCAGATATAAGATAGTTGCATGCAGAGAGTAAGACAAATAATTTTCATTGTATTTTATTCATATTTTAGAGTACAATTTGGAGACAAGTTACATCAATATTGCAAAATATACAAAATTGTATGAGAACTGTAACTTGAGAGCCTATTTCTATACTTCGGGGAATTTTAATGTCAAGTTTGACACATATGGATGAACACATCCTTTCATTTTTAAGCAAACACGGATCACTATAGGTGGGATCCACATTTTTGCAAGAAACAGAGAAGTTTCTTGGCTGCGGGGAGCCCATTTTGGGGCTTCCCGACCATAAGGAGGGGGTTCTGATTGCGGAAGCCTACTTTTAGGGCCTCATGACAACATTTTTTATAGTTCGGGAAGCTCTTTCAGGAGCTTCCCAACATCGAGAAGTCCTATTTTTAGGACTTCCAACCTTAGCAAATGCATATATTTGCATTCTTCTTTATGTTTGAGTGATTAATGGATACTTTATTTGGAGTATCATCATCAATGTTACCATTATTCGATTTTATATGAATAATGGGGAAAGCTCATTTGGCTAAGCTTTCCCGCACAAAAAAATGAGAATGATGCGTGGTAATCATTCTCAATGATCTTGTGCAAAATGAACACGTTGATTGTGTTCAAACATAGAGAACATAACCCATAGATTGTGTTCAAACATAAAGAGCATAATTTTAAGCCATGTTCTGGAGAAAGAATACAGTGCTTTAACACTATATTCCAATATGAAGATATGATTTTCATATCTCAAAAGTGAATAGGATTTTCCTATTCAAATATTTCATTAGGGGCATGGGGGTTTTGATCCATGTCCCTATTTTCTTAAAGAAATAGGATTTTATCTATTTCCAAATATATGTTTAAGAACTATGGTGGCATATTTCATTGTTATGCAAAACATGGGATGACCAATGTTCAGGTTCAGTCCATGTGAAATCATGTTCTAAGAATTGTTGTTCTCAGGGATTTGAGTTTTCCATATCCCTAAGTCTTCATTTTATTGAAGCATTGAAGAAACCCATGGCCATGGTTGCCAAATCCTTCTTGGAGAGGAAAACTTTGTATAAGTTTTAATATCAATGTCTCTTTCTTGATCAGAGCCAGAGATAGAGAGAGAGAGAGAGGCGGAGAAAGGAATGGGTATTCAATTCCCATAGAAGCTCTTACCTTCTTTTTCTTCAAAAACTGCCAAGTCTTTGATAATTTTCTCTCTTGATCTCTGTATATCTTTCTCTATTGAGAGAGAAAGGTATATATACCTCTATGGGTAGGAGTAGTTATGAAACTACTCCACGATTTCAGGGTGAGCGGGGGATCGAATCCCCCACTGCCCCCTTAAAAATAGACTAAACCGTCTGTTTTACAGGGATCCCGGCACCGCTTCATTGAGCGGGTCGGGCCACCCTATTTAGGAACCTCTCGACAGCGGGAGGTGGCATCCTGACAGCGGGATCCCTAAAAACAATTCATTTTTTGAATTGTTTGAAGGAAACCGCCCAAGGTCTGGGGTGCCGTTTGTGATGAACAAGTCTTTAACTTGTTCCTTATGTGCCTTGCATCAATTCTGGGGTTGATCTGATCATGTTATTGATCATTTGATCTTCATTGAACTAACTACTAATACAAGTATCTAGATTTTTCTTGGGAGTTAATTTTTTAACTCCAACAATAGTGTATATGCAACTTTAATACCACGCAAGCATGCATTGAGAAGTTGCAAAATGAACGATTTATCGATAATAGAACATATGACATGGTTAATAATTGTCCAAATCACATAAGCTGGTTTATACAACCATTTTAGGACACGTAGATCGCGATGAACAGTGTGGGTCATCCAATTGAACGATCCACCATGAGATATTAGACTGGTTCCTTAGGAGTCACTTCAGGAACATTTTACCCATACACGCGCGTGCACACACATACATACATATACATATACATATGGATATCCATATGTTTACATGCATATACATATGTACGGATACACACATATGCATATGGGTAAAGTGGCCTTAAGGTGACCCATAATGTAAAATACAATGGCAGGCCATTGCAATGGATGACCCACACCCTCCATTATAATCATGATCCTCCAAAATACTTGTTTACAAAAATTCAAGCATTTTTAACACCTCTAAACCATGCATCAAATTTATTAAAAAAGGAACATTTCTTCAATAATAGAACAAATAAAACCATATAATTGATGTACATTCAAATAAAACCATATAATTTATATAAATTGTGTTCAAATAACTTGATTTCCCAAACACACTTATTTTCGGGCATCAAGATCAATATCATGATGAATGATGTGGATCACTATTCATTTTAATGGCACATGAAGCATATGGTGTAATTTTAGGCCAACTTCTTAGATTGTTATCAAAGGAATCGCCTAAGAAAGACCCCCCAAAGCACACTCACATAGATGTGGTGTGTGTAGCTGATCCTACGAGGCCAGGCCTCATATTTTAATTTAAGGCCGATTCCTGAAACACACAATCCACAGAGTTTTTCACTGAAGGTCATTGTGAACTACTTGTTTTAGATAGCTTATGTAACAAAATTCACAAGATTTGAAGAGACCTCTGACGCATCTATCAAGTGGTCGTATTTTTCATGTACTGAAATGCCGTTACTTTTTTGCTCCACATATTTGATGTATTAGAGATCTCCAAATCTCATGAATTTTGAGACATAAGCTATCTAAAATACAAAGATCACGGTTACAGTACGGATAATACATACAACTATATACATACCAAGGTTTGAAATATCGAAATTAGATCGGTATCGGACCTTCGACTTTTTGGATCAGAATCGATAATATCTATTGGTCGTCTAGGATTGAAGATATCGGATTCTTTGTTTTGGTTGCTATACAAAATTATTAAAACCGGTAAAATTCTAAAACAATAGTAAAAGCATTTGAAGGGTTTTAACATAGAAATCAATAGACTTTGATAAAACTCTTTATGGTTGAGAAATATTTAAAATAAATATAATGTATTTCAATAGTTTACTATCTCCCAATCTAAAATCCACAAAACTATTAATTTAATAATAATAATAACCCAAATCTTCATTTCTTAAAGAGATAACCTAAGCCCAAATCCACCATAAAACCCATAATCAAAAAGAAAAACACTAACTATTCCCATCTATACTGCCATATTCTTTTCCTCTCGCTTGCTCTTTCCTCTGCCCGCCCACCGACACCGACACTACTCTCTCAATCTCCTGCTTCCATAGGAAAAACTTTTCTCTCCCTCCACAGTCTCTACTTTTGCTCTCTGCTTTCTCTTTTTCTTTCAAGATCGGCAAATATCAGGTGAGACAAGGACGATACAACTTGATTCTCAACAACGCCGAGCTCGATCTTTCATGTGAGTTTCGTCTCCCCCAATTCCAATCCTATCCAATTTGACTGATCCGGATCGGGATCAGACGAATTTGATACCTTGGTATATGTTAAAAGTAAAAGAGAGTTGAAAGAGATTTTATTATGTGACCAATGATCTCTTTATATAGAGATTACAATTACTTGATGCCCAATCATCATGGTACGGTATACCCTAATAACAATATACTCTAAACTATTCCAACATTCCCCATCAAACTGGAGCATAGATATCAGTGATATATAGCTTGGACAATAAATACGAATGCGGATCTTGGAAGAGATTTCGTCAGAATATTTGCAATCTGTGCATGGGTAGAAACTGTTCTCGCCTAAAATAAGGCGCACCCCACTATGAGCGCAAACTATGCAATCTTGGAGCGCACGCTCCATAGTTGCGCACTTGGCATAGAAAGTAAAGTGCCACCTGCAATGCGCCACATGCAATGCACGTGCGCAAGCGCAAGTCCTTTGTGCATTGCACAATGTGTAATGCACGTGCGCATGCACTTGTGATGCACTACGAGGCAAGTGCGTAAGCGCATCCCTCGTTGAAGCATGCGCTTCTATTGAGCCGAAGCTCTATTTGGAAGAAAATCTACCTGTTAATTATCTTAACAAAAGATATTGGGATCAACGATCCAACGTTGCCTAAGCACCCTGAATTGATATGAATTAATTCAAATATGGTATTTAGGGATTTACCCTAACTACTCATATAAAAAGAAAGAGGGGGGGGACAAAATCTCCGGAGAGGGGGAGAAAAAAAAGGATGATCATCACTTTCTTTCTCGAAAGAAAATACAGAGAACTCGTTCTCAAAAACAAGAAGACGCCTCCACAAAGAAGAAATCCTTCTTCAACCAAAACCCTAGTCGAAACTAGGTAAATAAGAGAGAAAACTCCCTCATCTCTTCCATCTTGAAGCTTCGGCTTCATTAGAGTTTCGACTCTACATCCTTCGAGCTTCGGCTATATATGAAAGATCAAAAGATCTTGGGATTTATCTACCTTCTATGAGAGTTTCAATTCTCATGAAGGTGTTGATCCCAAGATCAAAGACCTTGGGGAGAAACTCCCATTAAAAAGATGTTTAAACATATAAAAATCGAAGTTTTGGCTTCATATACATGGACAAAACCATGAGAAGAGGAGCATGTGCTCACCAAGGAATAACAAACATTAAAGGATGTATATTTGGAAGCCTCGGCTTCATTGAAAGCTTCTGCTTTATGGAAAGTTGAGACTTTCACAAAATTAGGACGCGTCCAATAAAAATGCGCACCTATGTAGCTGCGCTGCGACACATGCAAAACACGTGCGCCCATAACAGGAGCGCTCTTGGTAAAGAACCGCGATGCGCATCACGTGAAACACACGTGCGCAAGCGTTGGGCACAAGTGCCAATTTCAAGTCGCGCCTTGATACTACCATGCACCATGCAAACACATGAGCATCATGTGAAAGACATGTGCGCAGATGCCGTGCGCATCACAAGCGCGCAAGCACACATAAATACCATACAAATGCTTGAAGACTTAGCAAAATGGCTAAGTATGGAAACCTAGGCTTCATCAATGATCATATGATCAATAGAGAGCCATGCTCTCAATATATGACCAAATGTTCTAAGTTGATCTTAACTCTCAAATAAAATTAATGTGTCCTTAGACAAAACTAATGCTTCCAAAATATATGAAACTTATGGACCTCACAAACGTAAGAATTGTCACCATAATTTCATTCCCGTTGGCAAACCAAGATACCAACGTGGACCCCGTTAAACAAATGCTTGACCCAAAACATCTAAATTGAACTTAGTCTCAAATATGACTAACGACCCTTAGATAAAGCCTAAGTTTCCCTTGAGTTGATGGACCTCACAAATGTGAGAAATGCGACCAAACTTCATTCCCGTTGGCAAACCAAATTCCAATGTGGACTCAAATCATAAAAATATAAGTACGGATTTGGACTAATCCGTGCCCCACGGACGACGACAAAATTAGTCTCCGTTCACAATCCAAGGGCAACCGAAATAAAAATAAAAAACCAAAAGACACGACATATGAAGGAAAGAACCTGGAGTGCAGAAAGTTGTTATCGTTCGCGATATCGTAATTAACTGTAGGGGCCTGCAGGAAAAATACGTCCCCACAATCAATAAACCTCGTCCTGAGAGAGAATCTGAAAGTCATCTATATCGGTCGCATTCATCCAAACCTCCGATATACGGCGCTATAAATCAACTTAGTGTCTTCGGAGATGTGGATAGATCAAACCTATGCATCTGTCCCTAAATTCAAGCTATACGTTCTTTCGTCTCCAGTCCTCGTTTTCGGCGGTAAACAGTTTCTGGCACGCCCGGTGGGACGTTTTTTCTCTTTCCACTCCACACTATTTCGCGAACAAAATCATGGTGGTTTATGGTTTCTTTTGGATTTCGGGATATACTTAAGCCGATGCTATTTCTCCTATGAAGGTCTCAATGGCATTTAGCAACAACTGCAATTCAAGCACCATCCCGTCCCAGCGGAACTTCTCTGGGCAGATTATGTCCCCAATGATCGGCATCCCAACAGCCCAACTCATGCAAGAATGGAACGGGCTCCGATTCGGGCAAATGCCTCCCTTCTTCCCTACTATTGGTGCCACAACGTCAAAGAAGGATGCCTCAAAGAAATCAGTCTTCGATAGGCTGACAACAAACTCCGCATGCTCAGCCAAGAAGCCTGTGAAACCTCAAAGCTCAGTCTTCCACATGCTGAATTCAAGCTTCATGGGCCCATCGAAGAAGCCCGCAAAATTAGAAAGCTCGGTCTTTACCAGGCTGAATCCAAGCTCCGCAGGCCCTTAAGAGAAGCCTGCAAAACCAGAAAGCTCGGTCTTTAAGAAGCTGAATACAAGGTCCGTGGGCCCATCAAAGAAGCCCGCAAAATCAGAAAGTTTAGTCTCTGACAGACTGGCGACAAGCTCCGCAGGCCCTTTCGAGAAGCCCGCAAAACCAAAAAGCTCAGTTTTTAAGAGACTGAATTCAAGCTCTGTGGGCCTATCAAAGAAGCCCGTAAAACCAGAAGGCTCGGTCTTTAAGAGGCTGGTATCAAGTTCCATAGGCCCAGCAAAGAAGCCTGTGGATTCCAAAAGCTCAGTCTTTAAAAGGCTGGCTCATGCTACTCCCGAGGTGCCAAAAGGCGTTTCACCTCTAAGACAGTTTGTCTTCCACAGACTGGTGCCAAATGCTCCTGATCTGCCAAAGAAGTCAATCTTCAAGTGACTGACACCTGCTGAAGCTTCAAATCCATACAGGGGGATGTCTATGAAGCTACTGTTTCAACATGCGCTCGACGTCGTAACCGACGTCGGCAAAGACAAGCTGGGAGCATCTCCCCATTGGGCTAACTCCACCGATGCTCATTATCGATGCAGCTGTCTCGACTAAAAACAGGTTCGAGACGCTTAGAAGGGTTAGGCGGAATTCGCCTACCGCCGTTTTGAAGAAGTCACCATCACCTGTGGAGGCATCAAATGAGCAAAAGCCAATACTCAAGCCAAAACTTTCCTTGATGATCTACAAAATCCGGAAAGATGTTTGTGGCTCTGTGATCAACATCAGCTCATCTCCAAAATCTGAAAAGCTCAGGAATCCGGCAAAAACCGAAGACTCGGCTTCCAAGTCCAAAGTGGCCCTTCCTAGAAAGCAAAGGCCACAAAGATCCGCGTCGCTTAGGGTAAGTCCCAAGAGGCGAAATATCAAAAGCTCTACGCACAAAACTGAAATAGTTCACACCGTACGGATGATACATCTCAACGGAAGTGAAAATAACGCTTCCACCAGTTATCAACCCCAAACTTGGTCCTTGACTCAAGCTCAAAGACAACAACAGCTGCATGAAATGGCAGTTCAAGCAGCAGCACTCGTCGGCCCATCACCTAAGACGCATCCGGAAGACAAATAAGATCTGACAAAACAAGAGTATGATGTTGACTCTTTAAAACGAGCTCTTGACAAGAAAGAAAAAGAAATGTCGCTAATGTCTGCCAACTCGAACAAAATGGCCTTCTCCATGGAGAAGATGTGTGTGATGATGGTCCAACCGTCAGAACCGCCAGAGAAGATGCTCCAGTGGTTCAAGGGAGATGCCACAAGCTCTCTGCAAGCCTTTTCAACTTCAAAAGATGAAATGATCTCGAAGGCTCAGCTCAACGAGTACATAGCCCAACAAGTCAAACTCCTCACAGCCATCGAAGCAAACATCAAGTTGGTCAAGACCGGTCTTCCATATTCCGTATGATACGACCATAAACAATACCCTCCGTAATATATGATCCTGCAGTTCAACGTCTTCAAAGGAACGGGCAATCCCCACCGACATATCGCACAATTCAAAGTAATGTGCGGTAACACCGGAGGCGATGATAAGCTACTCCTCTAATAGTTCGTCAACAGCCTGACGGATATTGCTTTCAAATGGTACTCGAAGCTCCCAAATGACTCCGTGGAGACATTCGCTGATATGGAACTGTTCTTCTCACTGAGGTTCGTCAGTGCAAGCAAGCGCATTACTATCTCTGCTCTGATCAATGAAGAGAGGAGGTTGAATGAAACACTGGTGCAATATGCTATTCGATAGAGAAATCTTGTATCGAAGTGTGAACAACCGATCGCTGAAGCTTCAGCCGTCAGAATGTTCATAGGCACCTTAAATCCGCAATCGCAGGTTTATCCATTCCGATCTTTTGCCAAACTAAACACATAATAAGAGCCCCTTGACAAGCTGGTTCAATTGGAGTGAATCGACCTCTAAGTCGTCAAACTGAAAAAGGGCAAGTCCATAAGTAAAAAGGGCACCGATGAAAACCCGAAAGAGCTCCGTGAGTAAAAACAGCAGAACTGCCCGCGAGTTTGTGAAAACCCGTAGGGCATAAACTCGTGAAAGAAAAAGAAACAAAGTTTCAACAAAGTCCCACCAGAGACGAGCAATTCTCTCAACATGGTGAACGACACTTGTGAGTCCTCTCGACTTGCAAGGAGAAAATACTCTTGTGAGATCCTTACGATTCATAAAGGAAAAGAAACTTAGCAGTCCCCACGACTCCTAAGGGGAAAATCCATTTACGAGATCCACTCGACTCGCAAGAAGAAAATATTTTTATGAGACCCACACGGCTCATAAAAATTGGAAAGCTTTAGGTGATAGGGACCTAAACTTGTTTAGTAAGCCATCGCTGCTTTACGACCGGTCTCCAAATTGACTATTGTATACAATCTATGGGCGAATCACATTAAAGTTGCATTAAAACATTCTCCGTTGGCAAACCAAGATACCAATAGGGAGAAGACCGACTCATGTGTCCACACGACAATGAGGAAAATACTCCTGTGAGATCCTCTCGAATTGCAAAGAGAAAATACTCTTGCGAGATCCTTACGACTCACAATGAAAATTACACTTAGGGGACCACACGACTCCTGAGGAGAAAATACACCTACAAGATCCTCTCGATTCGTAGGGAGAAAACAACTTTATGAGACCCTCACGGCTCATAAAATTAACAGGGACTTAAACCTATTTTCTAAGCCATCAATGCCCTACGGCTGGTCTACAAATTGACTACCGTATACAATCTATAGGCGAATCGTAACAAAGTTGCATCCAAACATCTTCCGTTAGCAAACCAAGTCACCAACGAAAAGAAGACCCACTCATGTGTTTACACGACATATGAGGAGAAAATCCACTTACGAGATCCTTTCGACTCGTAAGAAGAAAATATTTTTATGAGACCCTTACGGCTCATAAAACTGGTCTCCAAAGTAGACTACCGTATACAATCCAAGGGCTACCCGCAACAAAATTGCTTCCAAGACCTCCTCTATTGGCCAACCAAGATACCAACAAGGGGAAAACCTACTCATGTATCTTCACGACCTACGAGGAGAACGTGCAAAAAAAACTGGTACGTTCATAAGCAAAAAGGATACGGATGAAAACCTGAAAAGGCTCTGTGAGTAAGAACAACGGGACTACCCGCGAGCTTGTGAAAACCCGAAAAGGTGCGAACTCGTGAAAAGAAAGAAACTGCCCTACAAGTAGTTCGACTCCAACTCTTGTATACAATCCACGGGCACATAAAAGTATATTTCAACAAAGTCCCGCCAAAGGCGAGCGATATCCCCAACATGGTGAACGGCTCTTATGACATCCTCTCGATTTATAAGGAGAAAACACTCTTATAAGATACTTACGACTTACAAGAGAAAACCCACTTGGGAGCCCTCACGACTCCTAAGAAGAAAACACACCTATGAGATCTCCTAGACTCATAAGGAGAAAACAATTTTGTGAGACCCTTACGGCTTACGAAGATTGAAAAAGTCTTAGATGACAGAACCTAAACCTGTCTTTTAAGCCACCATTGTCCAACAGGCAATGACAAATGATGAATCATTCTTGGCATTGTGCTTCAGTGTTAACGGTACCGATGCCGTCCAAAAATCCAAGTTCCAAGTATCCCCAGGCAGATGATGAATAGCTCCTGGCAAACGTGGTTCAGTGTTAGCAACCCTTATACCAGCCTGAAGTCCAAGATTTCGACCCCTAAGTCGTTAAACTGGGAAATAAAAAAAAAGAAGGAAAAGAAATAGCCGAAATGATTGGGCAACTCACAATAAAAATCAGCGAGTAAAAATAAAAAAATAGCCGAAATGATTGGGCAACTACGATAAAAGCCGAAATGATTGGGCAATCGTGACTTTCGCGATAAGAAAAGCTAAAATGATAGAGCAATCGCGGATGATAATAAAAAAGAAAGAAGAAAATTTTTGCCCTACAAGTAGTTCGATCGTGACTTTTGTATACAATCCACGGGTATAAACAAATGAAAGTGGGCAACATGTTCCATCATGTTTTGCCAAACAATGAAATTAGTCTTAACGGCAATATATACATCCTAAAGACTATCTCGATGTCCTTTCTACTCTAGCATAGTACGAACGTGATGCCAGCAATGTTCAAAGAACCAAAATGAAAGCGGAGTGATGCCATTTTTCTAGCTCCAAGTCTTGGCGACAATGCATTCAGCCTAAAGACTACCTCGACTCCGTCCCATGCCAGCAAAGCATAGACGTGACGCCGGCAAACCATAGACGTGACGCCGGCAAAGCTCAACGAGCCAAATATAAGTGGAGTGACGGCAAATTTCTAATTCTAGGTCTCCATGGCAGTATATACATGCCTAAAGACCACTGGATGTCATCTCATCTCAAAAGTGTGTAGTTATGACTTCCTTGGGATTCAAGAAGTCCGACCTCAAGGTCAAGTGCCACAGTGGCGCCCAACGCTGAATCTCTGATAGTAAGCTACACATACCGGCCTAAGAAAGTTACTTGAGATGTCGTGTCTCATCTCAGAAGGGATTGGAGATACGGCAAGTGCGTGGCTACTCAAACCGCGATCCGAGAAACGCAAATCGAGAAGAAGTCAACCAACGCAACGGTGCGACGGACTACACCTGGTACCA
Source organism: Agapanthus africanus (assembly GCA_030015575.1). Lineage (NCBI taxonomy): Eukaryota > Viridiplantae > Streptophyta > Magnoliopsida > Asparagales > Amaryllidaceae > Agapanthus > Agapanthus africanus. Next base: position 134,024,605 of record CM057343.1, read on the forward strand.
CAAACCTGATGACCTCTTATACTAACGAGGGTATGTTAACGTCAGTCTGAGTTTATCTATACTTAAAAGGAGGATAAACTGAACGCTCCGAGACGAGTAAATAAACTAAGTCAGGTCATTTCAGCACAAGCAAAAGCAAAATTGTAATGCCTGACACCATTCCACCCACGTGCAATACATGTACGCGCAGTAGTGGGGGGTATTTGTTCCCGCCTAAAATAGGACGCACCCCACTATGAACGCAAGCTCTGCAATTTTGGAGAGCATGCTCTATAGTTGCGCACTTGGCATAAAAAACCAAGCGCTACTTGCGATGCGCCACGTGCAATGCACGTGTGCAAGCACAAGTTCCTTGTGCACTGTACATGCAATGCACGTATGTATGCACTTGTGATGCGCTACGAGGCAAGTGCGTAAGCGTATCCTTCGTTGAAGCATGCGCTTCTATTGAGCCGAAGCTCTATTTGGAAGAAAATCTTCTAGTTAATTATCTAAACAAAAGATGTTGGGATCAACGATCCAACGGTGCCTAAACACCCTGAATTGATATGGATCAATTCAAATATGGTATTTAGGGATTTACCCTAACTACTCATGCTCATATAAAAAGGAAGAGAGGAGGAGAAAATCCCCAGAGAGGAGAAGAAAAAAAGAGAAAAACGAAGGATCATCTTCTTTTTCGAAAGAAAATACAGAGAACCCGTTCTCAAAAACAAGGAGATGCCTCCATAAAGAAGAAATCCTTTTTCAACCAAAATCCTAGTTGAAACTAAGTTAATAAAAAAGAGAAAAAACTCTATCATCTCTTCCATCTTGAAGCATCGGCTTCATTAGAGTTTCGACTCTACATCCTTAGAGCTTCGGCTCTACATGCAAGATTAAAAGATCTTGGGATTTATCTATCTTCTACGAGAGTTTTGATTCTCATGAAGGTGTTGATCACAATATCCAAGACCTTAGGGAGAAACTCCCATTAAAAAGATGTTTAGACATATAAAGATCGAAACTTTGGCTTCATATACATGGACAAAATCATGAGAATAGTGTGCTCACCAAGGAACAAATATCAAAGGATGTATATTTGGAAGCCTCGGCTTCATTGAAAGCTTCTGCTTTCTGGAAAGTTAAGACTTCCACAAAATTAGGGCGCATCCAACAAAGATGCGCACCTATGTAGCTGCGCTGCGACACGTGTGCCCATAATAGGAGCACTCTCTGTAAAGAACCGTGATGCACATCATGGTAAATACACGTGCGCAAGCGCCGGGCACAAGTGTCAATTTCAAGTCGCACCTTGATACTACCATGCACCATGCAAACACATGTGCATCACGTGAAAGACACATGCGCAGATGCCGTGCACATCATAAGTGCGCAAGCACACATGAATACCAAGCAAACGCTTGAAGACTTAGCAAAATGACCAAGTATGGAAGCCTAGGCTTCATCAATGATCATATGATCAACAGAGAGCCATGCTCTCAATACATGACCAAAAGTTCTAAGTTGACCTTAATTATCAAATGAGATTAACGTGTTCTTAGACGAAGCTAATGCTCTTTCAAAATATATGAAACCTATGGACCTCACAAACGTAAGAATTGTCACCATAATTTCATTTTCGTAGGCAAACCAAGATGCCAACGTGGCCCCGTCAGGCAAATGCTTGACCCACAACATCTAAGTTGATCTTAGTCTCAAATAAGACTAACGACTCTTAGATAAAGCCTAAGTTTCCCTTGAAGTGATGGACCTTACAAATGTAAGAAATGCGACTTAAGTTCACTCCCGTTGGCAAACTAAGATACCAACGTGGACTCAAATTATGAAAATATAAGTACGGATTTGGACTAATCTGCGCCCTACGGATGACGACAAAATTAGTCTCCGTACAATATCCAAGGGCAACCCAAATAAAAATAAAAAACCAAAAGACACGACATATGAAAGAAAGAACCTGGAGTGCAGAAAGTTATTATCATCCGCGAAAATGTAATTAACTGCAGGGGCTTGCGCCTGCAGGAAAAATGCGTCTCTACAATCAATAAATCTCATCCTGAAAGAGAATATGAAAATCAGCTATATCGGATGCCTTCATCCAAACCTTCGATATACGGCGTTAGAATTAACTTAGTGTCTTCAGAGAGGTAGATGGATCGAACCTATGCATCTGCCCCCAAATTCAGGCTAGACGTTCTCTCGTCTCCAGTCCTCGTTTTCGGCGGTAAACATAAACACGATAGAGAGACTTTCTTTTCAACAATTTTCTCCCGGATAAAGTGACAATCCACTTTGAAGTGTTTTGTGCATTCGTGAAACACTGGATTCTCTGAAATATGAATTCCAGCTTTATTGTCACATAACAAGGAAGCTGGTGTTGTAGAACTAACACCGAGATCTAGAAACAAAGTGGAGAGCCAGGTCAATTCTGAGATGGCATGGATCATAGCCCTATATTCAGCCTCGGTTGATGAGCGTACAACATGTTACTTCTTGCTGCGCCAAGTAACTAGGTTCCCTACAAAGAAAACACAATCCACTCGTGGAGCGACGGTCATCCACAGATCCGGCAAAATCGGTATCAGCATAGGCTACAAGAGACAGATTAGAACAGACATTATAGAAAAGATCTTGCCCATGTGCATGCTTCAAATAGCGGAGAATGCGCTCAATGGCCCGAAAATAGGAAATTAAGGACGTCTGCATAAACTAGCTCAGTGTGTTGATTGTAAAGGATATGTCTGGACGAGTAACCGTAAGATATATCAGCTTCCCAACTAACCGTCGATACCGACCTGGATCGAAAAATGGCTGGTTATTAAATGAGCTAACACGAGAGAGCTTTACTGTTGTATCCATGGGAGTATCAGGAAGACGACAGTCAAGAAATCCTGTTTCTTTAAGTAGACCGAGAGTATACTTTTACTCTGAGAGAAATAATGATCTCTTATTTCGAGATACATGTATACCAAGAAAGTACTGTAAAAGGACCAAGATCTTTGGTGTGAAAATGTGAGGCCAAATGAGTTGACCTTAGATATACCCTCGGAATCATTTCCAGTGATGATTATGTCATCAACATAAATAAGGAGAATGACCATTCATTCTTTCCGTCTATGTATAAAAAGAAAAAGATCTGTCGAGCTGCTTGTGAAATTTATCTTTTTTAGGACCATACTGAATTTGTCGAATCATGCCCGAGGAGATTGTTTTAGCCCATATATTATTTTTTAAGATGACATACAAGAGACTTCCCCTCACGCTCAAAGTCAGAAGGTTGCTGCATATAAACCGTTTTGGAAATATCGCCATTGAGGAAGACATTCTTGACGTATAACTAATGTAGAGGCCAATCGCGGATAACTGCAAGAGAGATCAAGACACGAACAGTTGTGAGTTTGACCACTGGAGAAAAATCTCAGTATAGTCGACACCGTATTACTGAGTATAACCTTTGGTAACAAGGCGGGCCTTCAAACAAGAGACACTGCCATCAGGATTATGTTTGATAGTAAAGACCCACCGACAACCAACTATCTTTTTATGTGAAGCGAGGTTGACCAGATTCAAAGTGTGATTAGACCTCAGTGTCTGCAACTCTTCTATCATAACTCTATGCCAATCTGGACGACTCGTAGCTTTCTGAACAGAGTTAAAAGGGAAACATCAGACAAAGAAAAGACAAATTGACATAGAGCGGGAGTAAAACAATGATACGAAATAAACGAAACAAGAGGATGAGAAGTAGTGCATGTTCGTTTACTTTTGCGAAGAGCAATTGGTAAGTCGTCGGACAAACCATCAGAAGGAGGGAAAGGTGAGGGCTTGCCAGCTTCCGGCTGCATACATGGAGGAGTAGTTTCAATATCTGCTGTCGAATTTATCACTACTCTCAGTCGACGACTATAAACACGTATAACTGGAGGATGGGGAATTTCGACGGTAGTAGATTTGGTTTGAATTGGTTGGTCATTTGGAGCTATAGAAAGTGGTGGCGGCGGCGGCGGCGGCGCGACGTGGGGACTTTCCGCTGAGGGGTAAAAGGGCTAATCCTCAACAGTGTTTTAAAAAGCGGCCGCTGAGCGGGTTTCGCCGCTCCGCTTTATCCCCTTAAGCGTGTGATATTGCATAACCTATTTTATTGATGTATACATCTCATACGTGTTATAAAGGGTATATAAGTATTGTTATTGGAGTAAGAATACGCAAATACCAATTAATACAACATTCTATCTTTTCTTTTACTCTTTTTCCACATTTCTATCTTTCGTGCCTGACTCGAAAAATCCTACGGTTGACTAGCCGACTTTGAGACACTTCAAGATTTGGATTTCAAAACTTCAAAATTTTATGTTTATCGATTCAAGAAGTCGAGATCTAAATCAATTTTGAGCAATTCTTGAGTTTTCTATTTCGATTTTGAGTAGTTTTTTAATTTTTATCATGAAATTCTAATTCGATTTTAACTCCATCTAGTTTCGAGCTATAATCTTTTAGATACTTTTTTTAATAATTTGGCAAGTATTTTTATTGATTTGAGCTATGATATTTGATGTTGGGTATCGAAAACCTTATAAGCACTATATAAGTTAATAAATTCTAAGAAAATTTCAATTTTGCATTGAATTATTTGAGCATATTTTAGCAAATAATATATTGTCTAAGCAAATTTGTTAAATTTTGGGTTAAATTTAGACATTTGCTAGTATAAAAGCAATATAAAAATAGTTAAAATGTAATCTGAATCATTATTTATTGACAAGAAAAGAAATATTGATGAAACACTGCTGTTCTGATTTCTGAGTGGCCTGAGCGGCCGCTTAAGCGTTTTGGCTCCTAAACTGCTCTGTTTTTCTTTTCCGCTTTTAAAACACCGATCCTCAAGAAATGTGACATCACAAGAGACTACGACAGTGGATGCAAAAGGAAGTAAGCAAATGCAATCGTTTTAAGTTCTAGAATAACCAACAGATATATGTTTGACAGCCCTATGATCCAATTTATCGCGAGTTAATCAATGATTATGAACGTAGCAAACACACCCAAATACTTTAGGAGGAAGGGGAAAAGGGTCTTTATTGGGAAATAAAATAGAGAATGGAGTTTGGTTTTGAAGAATCGTGGAAGGCATGCGATTAATCAAAAAACATGAAGCAACGCAAAATTCCAAAGGCGTTTTGGAACATGCGTGTTAAGCATAATAGACCGAGCAACGTCAAGCAAGTGGCGGTTTTTACTTTCAGCAATGTCATTTTGTTGTGGTGTGTATGAGCATGAAGTTTGATGAATAATCCCGCGAGATTGGCAAAGAGTTTAAAAAATACGACTCATGTATTCTTTTGCACTATCAGTTCTTAGAGTTTTAATAGACGTATTAAACTGATTAACCACTTCATTAATAAATGTTTGAAATGCGTGGTAATTCAGATCGATCACGTAAAAGAAACAACTATGTCATTCTAGAGTGGTTATCAATAAAAAAGAATATTTGTAGCTAAATATGATAGTATCCTTATAAGGACCTAAAATGTTAGAATGGACTAACTCAAATATCGAAGAACTACGTTTACTAACTGAAGGAAAAGATGGATGAAAATGTTTCTCCAAAATACATGACTCGCATAAAAAATCAGATAAAGAGAAATCGGATAACATGGTACGCAATATAGGAAGAGGTGGATGTCCAAGGCGTCGATGCCAGCAAATGAAAGAAACAGCCACAAATGCATAAGGTGGCATATCCAAATAGTACAGGCTATTAACTTCTTTACCCACACCAATCTGCTCTTTCGTCTGGTTGTCCTAGATCAAAAAGTTATTAGAAGAGAAAGTTATTGAACAGTTGCAATCATTGGTAAGGCGATGAACAGATAAAAGATTTATACGAAGTGAACGAACTAGGACATTTTAAATGGTAAGAAAGATGTCACATCAATATTGGTACGACCACGAACAGGAAGGACATCCCATTGACAATGGAAATGAATTTATGCAAAATAGAAAACACAGAGTTAGAAGTAGTACGCGTCATGTGGTCTGAAACTTCGAAGTCAAGGACCCAAGGGTTTGACTGAGATAGTAAAGATATGCGTGATTTGGTTAAGTTGACAGTAGAGAAATGAGAGAAAATATGTTGCAGGTGCTGTAAATCTTCAGGAGAGATCTGCGAGAATTATAATGCTGGCGGTTGGGTTACTGTGGATAGAGGAGCTGTACTCTGTCGGACAGTAGGAGCCTGATCCAGATAGCCATGTTTCTCCCAGCAGAATTGATCTGTATGGTTGGTACAATCGCAATAAGAGCAAGAAAGGGAACCACGACCACGTCCGAGACCCTATCCCCATGACCTCGAGTACCAATAGGAGCACGGCCACGGCCATGACCAGAGGGAGATCCTCGGCCATGGCCCTGAGCAATAAGGGCAGAAAATGGAGCCTCCACTGTAGAAGCGTCTGGTGGAAGGACACGATAAATAGCAGCGAGAATACTATTCAGGGTAGGCATACCGCCCTGAGAGAGAAGAGGGTGAACTCCATCCAAATAAGACTTCATCTTAACCAAATAAAGAGTCCCAATAAGAGCCTCACGCTGATTCTTGGTAATGGCTGGATCAGAGGAGATAGGTTAATACATGTTCCATTCTTCTAGAAGCCTCCGGAACCGGGCCCCAACAGCATGTAGATCGTCATCTAGAGTAGCAGTAATGAGTTCATTGAAGATATCATATAACCGCCGAAGGCTATCTTCTGACGAGTAAAGAGATTTAAGATGGAACCATATCTACTTCGCAGTAGGAAGATATATAATAACCCGATAACAGCTGGGCTCCATAGAGTTTGTAAGCCAAGTGCAGACTTTGCTGTCATTTTGAGACCAAGATGAATACTGCGCATCGGAGGTTGACGGAGCTTCCTGAAAGAGAGTGATGAAGGCCCATGCTTTTGAGGGCCCGTTCAATAGCGCGCGTCCATTCTAAAAAAAATTGTTATAGCTAGAAAGAGTCAAGGTAGTTAGACGGAGATCCGTTTTATAATCAGAATCAGAGAATCAATCTTGTTGTCTGTCATATTGAACGTCGCACCCAAAGAGAGCAAGAAATAGAAAGTACAGAACTTATCTCAAGATCAATTCATCACGCGACAGAGGCGTCGATTGAAGCGATCGTGGGCGATATGGAGGTGAGGTGATCGAGGACGAGGACAGAGGCGTCGATTGAGGCGATCTGGAGGCGAGGCGATCCGGAAGCGATCAATTAAGGTAATGAGGCGAGGCAGCCGAGGCAATCGAAGCGATGTGGCGAGACAGCGGAGGCAATCAAGGCGATGAAGCAAGGCTGGAAGCTATCGAGGGCCGGAGGCGAGGTCTGCAGATCTAGAGGCGGCGGTAGGAGAGAGGGAGAGAGGAGGCGAGGTTTATATATATATATATATTATTTTGAGGATTAGGGTTAAGGTTTAGGAGATCTGGTCTAATACCATGTTAAAGGTAAAAGCGAGGAGAAAGATATTTTATTATGTGACCAATAGTCTATTTATATATGGATTCCAATTACTTGATGCATAAACATCATGGTACGGTGTACCCTAATAACAATATACTCTAAACTATTCCAACAATATATAAAATATATGCACAAGCATATGCATATACATGTATGCATAAACACATAAACACAGAGAACATATATACGTACGTACTGTTATGAATATATATTTAGTTATTATATTTAGTTATGAGTTTGATTAGTTATTATATGTTTGTTAGGAGAGGTGATCTATAACTTTCTATATATAGTTGTATGAACTATCACTATTCTCTAAAGCCAATAAATTTTATTTCCTCTCAATTGTTTTCATGGTATCTCAGCACTAAAAATAATTGAGAAAAAAAATATTTTCTATATCTCTGGTCGCCTACCCCTTCACCTTTGACAGCCCAACCTCCACCATCGATCCCTTCCCAGCACCCTCGCCTGCCCTCCCTCCCTCTCCAGCAACCCTCGCCTGACATCCTTGCCTTCGCCTAAACCCCCAGCACCTTCGAAATCCCCTAGGCAACTTCTCCACCTTCGAAACCCCCTCCAGCAACCATTACAGCACTTCGAACCCTTTTGAAACCCCTGGCAACTTTCCCACCTTCGAACCTCCTCTACAACCATTGCAACTTCAAACCTCCTTCGAACCTCCTCTACACCCTTCCCAGCATCTTCGATCCTCCTCGAAACACCACCCCGGGCTTCAATTTCCTCTAGCGAACCTCCAGCGACCTCTGAGCATGGTAGTGCTTTCATCTAATTTTGAGTTGTTTGATATGTTGACAAAGTCGATGACTTGAAATTAACATTCACAGATCTCTGGTTTGGATATGTTGATTTCCTCCCCTGTTCTGGAATTTGTTGATTGCTATAAGATTTTATTGACCAACCTCTGGATTTTGTTGACTGCCTAATAGTCTCTAGCTCTGGATCAATCATATTTGAGACTGGATTGTGAACCGCCGCCTCCACCTGGATTTGGTTGATCGTGTACCTTGTTCTCGCTCTCTCGTAGTTTACCTCTGCGCCATTCTTCATGGATCTTGCTTCGGTATCCATTACTGCTTGTGCTCGTGGTTCCCATACTCGTGGTCATAGATCTGCTGGTCTTTATTGTTCTTATTGCGGTAGCACTAATCATCGTGTAGACCGGTGTTGGAAGAAGTATGGCTATCCTGATATTACACCTGCAACTCACCAGCAATCCACACCAGTTGCTACTGCCCGATCTTTCTTTTTTGCCAGATATTTACCTTTATCCAGTGCCGAGTGGGGCCAATTGTGTCATCTCCTCTCCTTTATAGCTCCTGCCAACCTTTCTACTCTATCAGGTATATTGTTCATTTCTCATTCTAATTCGTGTGTTGCTGATTCCGGTGCCTCCCATCACATGTCTCGTGATGGACCGTCTGACCTTTTTCTAGTCCTCACAAGTTGATTTTCATGGCTGATGGTTATACCGCATATTTCTGGCTCTGCTGATTTATCACTTCATTTTTAAAACTGAAAAACGCTTTAATTATGCTATCTTTAAAGCAAAACTTTCTTTCTATTCGTCAGCTTACAAATGATTCTAACTGCTCCGTAACTTTTTATCCATCTCACTTTGTTATACATGATCTTCTAACGAAACAGCAAATTGGTGGGGGCATGAACAGAATGGACGGTACTATGTTGATCACCTTTCCAGTACGTCTGCAGCGGTTTCTACTATCCAGTGGTATCGGAGACTTGGCCACCATTCTCTTTCTTCTTTACGTACTATACTGTCTTTTATTGATTTATCAGATTTCAGTTGTGAATCATGTATGTAACACCCAAGAACTATGATACGGTGTATTAATTGTATTAGTTTATTTTTTAAAATAAAATTATTATTATTTTATTATTGAAGTTTAATATTTTCTTTAAGTTAAGATAGAATATATTTATGGTTACTTTAAGTTTGTTGATTAGCTTTATTATTAGTATTTAAATTTTTATTTTACTAATTTATTAATACTTGATTTATATGCACATAATATTTTTGTCTAATATTGGATTTATAACAGTATGTATATTTTATTTGTTGGATGATAGTTTAAAATATGTTATTATAAATATTGTGATTTTAACTAGAGATATGAAAAATATTTGAAAATACTTTTTAAAATCTTTTAAAACAAAATTTGGTATTATGGGAATTATTATCTTAAACCTATACATATATATTTTTACGTATGCCTTTTTTTATCTCTCCAAATATATTTATGTATATCCTTAAAATAAATCTTTAACTAGCTTAACTAATATATATTTATCTCTAACTTATATATTTATATGTTTAACTAACCTAACTAAATTATTTTATCCTAATCAAACAATAAAACTTCTCTAACACACACACATATATATACCTATAATATTAATATTTTTCCTAACTAAAAATCTCTCTCTCTTCCCTATTAACCCAATCATTTATCCCATCATCTTCTCTATTTCTCTTCTTCTCAAAAAATACCCGGGCCCTACAATTTCTCGCCTCCTCCATCGTCGCTGTGATCGTCTTCATCGCCTTTTTCGCTGCGCACCACAGCTGCAACCCAAACCTCAAATCGAGTATCAAAGCTTGAGCTTTTCACCGTAATGTGTGATTTGATCATCTCGAGGCAAGTACTCTTGCTCGTTTTTTTAATCGATGCAACATCGGTTATCTCTTGGTTTAATACATTGTTTTAGAATCACTAGGACGTAATCTTTAATACTGAGTTTCCATATTGATATACAAGCTCTGCTTATCGCCTATATAATCGAGACCATAGAATCCAAGCAGAACCGGTAATCAATTTATTAAAGATTTATGCATGTTTCATACTCGATTAAATAAAATATATAATGTAAAAGTTCATTTTATAATTAAACCCTCACTAAAACATGTCTCACAAATATCTTAGTTAACTATTGCAATGACACGCTGAATGTTATCATTGACGTGCACGAGAACACTTTCTTTTACACGATATATATATATATATATATATATATATATATATATTCGAGACCATTATTGATTGCCGTGTATGAAAACACCTTGACATGCCATGCTTATTCAAGATCACAGTGTATTTACATTAAAATACAATTACCAATCGTAGTGCTGAATTACATGCCATTATTCGTGTTTACGTGTTTTTGCCATTCAGTGATATTATCGTGACTATGATTCATATCCAGGGCCTATCCAGTCAGTATTCATGTTTATAGTATGGTGTTGCTAAATACCAGGCTAAAACGGTAAAGTGACAGTATTGCAAAATACCGAGCTGAAACGGTAAAGATATAGTGTTGCTGATTACCGGGCTGAAACGGTAAAGAGATAGTGTTGCTGATTACCGGGCTGAAACGATAAAATGAATGAATTGCTAGGGCACCAAACTAAAACGGTAAAGTGAAATGTTTACCCATTGATTCATGTCCATGTTTTCCTTGCCTTCAGACCTTTCCAGTATAGTGACATTTAACATTCGTTATGTTACATATTCGTACTATTACCTTACTCATATTCACATGTGCATACGGGCTTCACTACACTCACATATTCATGATATCATACACGCATGCATACTGATACGTTTGAGTACTTGTTCGGATGTTCTGACATGCCTGGGACTTGTCATATCAGGTTTAGAGACCGGTTCACAGGCAGAGCAAGATCAAAGTGATTATCAGGTGGTTGTCGAAGATCAGTAACAGTTGTAGGTTTATTTCTTGTTTATTTCAGATAGTACTTATCATGTACGCCTTCGGGGGACGTTAGGTTTTTTGTCTCTTTTCAGATCTTGTTTTTATTTCGAACCTATTGTATTGGATGTTTATTTGCATCGATTATCTAGTGGACCTATTTTTAGTATTCCTTATGGTTTCGTTGCAGCATGATTATCAATATTATCTCTTCTGTTATTGGATATTATCTTTGACAGGTTTAACTAGACAGCATTTATGTGACTATGGAATGATCTTTCCTTACCGTAAGTAACACGGCTGGCTTTCATTGCTCTCCGTATTCCGTATTTTGGGAAGCAGGGCATGACAATGTATTCTTGGTAAACACCATCGCTTCTCTTTTCCTCCATGTAATAAAAGACATGATTTGCCCTTTGCGTTAGTCCACTCCGATATTTGGGCTCTTTTAAATTTCCTAGTGTGTTTAGTTATAAATATTTTGTGACTTTTATCGATGATCATTCATGAATGACTTGGTTATATTTTCTGTATAATAGGTCTGAACTTTTGTCTATCTTTAAAATCTTTGTGGCCGAAATTAGTAATCAATTTGGTGTTCCGGTATAGGTTCTCCGTTTAGATAATGCTAAGGAGTATATTAGTACGGAGTTTAATGCATTGTCACACCCATGGTATATTGCGTCAAACTTCATGCTCTTATACTCAGCAAAATGGGATTGCTAAACAGAAGGAGCGGCATTTGCTTGAGGTAGCTCGTTCTCTTGTTTTACATATGAATATCCATAAACGATTATGGAATTTTGCGGTCTTAACTGCCTATTTTTATATCAATCGCATGCCTTGTCCGGTCCTAAGCAACCAGTCTTCTTTCCTTATTTTGTTTCCACACGACAACTCTTTTTCCGTTCCTCTTAAAGTGTTTGGTTGTCTATATTATCCCCATATTGACAAGCTTTGATCCTAGAGCTATTCGTATGGTATTTGTTGGTTACTCACGATCTCAAAAAGGGTATGTATGCTTTGATCCTGCCACATCTAAAATTTGTACTTCTTGTGATGTGACTTTCTTAAAAGATCAAGCCTATTTTCCACCATCTGTTAAGGACCTCACTCTTATTCTTGTTCCTCACATACCTTCCTCCGAGCTTGATTCGTCTGTTCCACCTGTGTGCCCTAGTTTTCCGCCTGTAGCCCCTTATCCACAGGTGTATCAACGCCATAAGAAAATTGTACCCTAATGATTTTTCTAACGATTTTCCTGCAGGTACTAATATACAGTCCACTGTTCCTGATTCTCCACCGCCGCTGCCTTCATAATATCTCTCTTCCTATTGCCTTACGTAAGGGTAAATGTTCATGCACTACTGCACATTCTATTTCTAACTTTGTTTCCTATCATAAACTGACACTATCTGCTCGTCAGTTTGTTTCTTTCTTACCTGTCATTACTCTTCCTTCCTCTGTTCAGGATACTTTTCAGCATCCAGGTTGGCATACAGCTATGTTAGAAGAGATTGCCGTATTGCTCTCCAATCAGACTTCGAAATTGGTATCTCCGCCTTTATATAAAAAGATTGTTGGCCGTAGATGGGTTTTTACTGCCAAGCAAAATCCAGATGGGACGACTAACCGTCTCAAAGCTCGTTTGGTGGCCAAAGGATTTACTCAGCAGTATGGTTTGGATTATGTTGAGACTTTTTTGCAAGTTGCCAAATTAACATCGGTTCGTGTTCTCATATCCTTAGTCGTTTTTAAGGCATGGCCTCTTCATCAGTTTAATGTGAAGAATGCCTTTCTTAATGGCGATCTATCAAAGACTATTTATATGCAGCAGCCTCCGGGGTTTGAGCGACTTGAGGAGTCTATGGTTTGTCTTCTACACAAATCGTTATATGGACTGAAGCAGTCACCGCGTGCCTGGTTTGAGAAGTCCAGTACGATTTTATGACAGATTGGCTTCAAACGCAGTCGCGTCAACACATCTCTTTTTATACATAATCATTCACAAGGCAAGGTAATTGTGTTGATATATGTAGATGATATTATCATCACTAAAGATGATTCTGCTGATATCTCCAAGGTGAAAGAACATTTAGTTTCACACTTTCATACCAAGGACCTTGGGCCACTTAGATATTTTCTTGGAATTGAAATATCACGGAATTCTAATAAATTGCAGCTCTCTCTGCGCAAGTATGAATTTGATCTTCTATCCGAGACGGAATTTCAAGGATGTAAACCAGCAAACACCCTATGAATTTCTTAGTCAAACTATCTCGATTAAGCTCTCTCGGATCCTCCATTATTTGATCCAGGACGATATCGACGTTTAGTTGAGAAGCTTATTTAACTCACTGTCACTCGGCCAGACATTGCATTTACCGTTGGCACAGTGAGTCAATATATGCATAATTCTTCGACCTCTCACCTTAAGAAAGTTGAGCATATTCTCACATACATCAAGGGTTCTCCAGGACATGGTTTTCTTTACAAACCATCATCTATGTTGTCACTCACAGCTTTTGGGGATGCTGACTTTGCTGGGTCCGTTGATGATCGTCGTTCCACGAGTGGCTATTGTGTATTCTTAGGAGGGAACTTGGTTACATAGAAATGTAAGAAGACAAATGCAGTTGCTCGTTCTTTGGCAGAGGCTGAGTATAGATCTATGACGCATACAATTGCTGAGTTGGTATGGTTTATCTCCCTTTTGGCAGATCTTGGAATTTTTTCTTTTCTTCCGACTACACTATACTGTGATAATAAGGACGCAATTCATATTGCTGAGAATCCAGTTTTTCATGAGCGGACCAAACATATCAAGATATATTGTCACTTCATTCGTGACAAAGTGACAAATAAGATGGTTGCACTCCAGCATGTTTCCTCTGTAACTCAACTAGCAGATATTCTTACCAAAACTTTTTCTCGACCGGTTTCCGCTCGTCTTCTGTCCAAGCTGGCATAATTGACATCTACGCTCCAGATTGCGGGGAGTGTTATGAATATTGTTATGAATATATATTTAGTTATTATATTTAGTTGTCAGTTTGATTAGTTATTATATGTTAGGAGAGGTGATCTATAACTCTCTATATATAGTTGTATGAACTATTACTATTCTCTTAAGCCAATAAAATTTATTCTCTCAATTGTTTTCACGTACATACACATAAAGAGAGGGAAATCCAATATTTAAGTTGATACGCAGATTAAAAGCTGTTAAATATAAGCTAAAAGCATGTAAGAAAGGATGGAAACAAAGCTTGGCTCTGACAATTGAACACACAAACGTTAAACTGAAAGAAGCTTAGGCCAATATCAAGCCTGTCCTGCTAAGGCCTCTGTTTACCAGAGACTGTGACTATACAATCAAGGCTTAAGGAACTTATGTATTCAAGAAGCAACTTGTGTTAATCAAAGAGCTAAATGCAGTTGGCTGACAGATGGATTCTAAAGTCAACCTCAGTACCAGTAAGAACTATATCCGTAAACTCATTAGTAGTGATGGGACAGCTTAGACCAAGGAGCAACAATTGGATAAAACAAGAACCCATAACGCTTTTGGAATTTTTAAAGGATTTAATACCTACTAATAATAATTTGCCTTCGAGCTGGTGCAAAGCAAGAAGATCATCTCCAAATTAGAGTTAAAGTTTAAGGTAATCCATGTTTGTCATATTACATGTTGTTTTGAAAGGGATATAAAACGATATCCCATGAGCAAAGAAAGTAAAACAGAATCGAAAAAGAAAAATGGTAAAGGCACATATGTGTCTGTCAAGGGTGCACAATACTTTCTCTTAAAACCAAGACTAAAAATGTTGTTTAGTTCCAAAGAGAAAAAGGGTAATAATCTAAGGTCAACGAATCATCGTGTAGGTCCAAGAATGAGTGGAGAAATCAGTCATCATAAAGATTCTCTGACACAAAAGGATTTTTATTTAAGGCACCCAATATGTAGTCAATGTCCTCACAATGTTAGACTTGGTGTTGCTAGCGGCGAGTTTAATCCTTTCGAGCGGATGAATTGGACAACATCAATTGACTTTTCGTATTGATGCCTAGCAGTCTCTCTCTATAGTTGGTTATGGATAAATCATATTTCTTGTTGATTCTCATCGATGATTTCTGATTCACCAAGAAATTATATTGATGTTTATTTACAACAATGATGATGATATAAGCGAATTGAACTTTCTTTTACAGAGAGGCTCTTTTATAGTCTTGAAAACAATAAGGAAGTTACAAACAGATTCTGTTACAAACAGATTCTAACTAAGTATAAACATATTCTGTTACAAACAGATTCTAACTAATCTGAGAAATATCATACTGTTGGCTATTTCCAACACTCCCCCTCAAATTGGTGCGTAGATGTCCATCATGCCCAACTTGCTTATGAGTCCCTCGAACATTGCTTTGAATAGTCCCTTTGTAAAGATATCTGCAGTTTGTTCCTTTGTCGGAATGTAGAGGATACAGATGGTACCGGCATCCAGTTTTTTCTTGATGAAGTGTCGGTCGACTTCAATATGCTTCGTTCTGTCATGTTGTACGGGGTTGTGTGCTATGCTGATGGCAGCTTTGTTGTCGCAGTATAGTTTTAGTGGCTGAGTTATAGGCTGCTTTATTTTATGTAGTACCCGTTGAACCCACAGAACTTCACAAATACCGTTGGCCATGGCTCGAAATTCTGCCTCCGCACTACTCCTTGCCACGACACTTTGTTTCTTGCTCCGCCATGTAACTAGATTGCCCCACACGTACGTACAATATCCTGAAGTTGACTTCCTGTCTACGATGGAACCTGCCCAATCCGCGTCAGTGAATATTTCGACACTGCGAGTCTCACCTTTTTTGAAGAATAAAGCTCTTCCTGGTGCGCCCTTTAAATACTTCAAAACTCTATATGCTGCATCAAAGTGCTCTTCTTGAGATGAATGCATAAATTGGTTTATCATACTCACTGCAAAGGTGATATCGGGACGTGTATGTGAGAGATAGATCAATTTTCCCACCAACCTCTGGTATTGTGGAATGTCTACTGGCGGGCTCTATGTAAATTCTCCGAGCTTTTTATTCGGATCTATCGGTGTCTCCATAGGTTTGCAGTTTGTCATCCCTATTTCTTTGAGAAGATCGAGAACATACTTTCATTGAGACAAGACAATGCCTTTCTTACTTCGAGCAATTTCCATACCCAAGAAATACTTCAATTCTCCCAAGTCTTTTACTTCGAACTTCTTGGCGAGACTTCCTTTTAACTGGTTGACCTCTTCCTCGTCATCTCCTGTAACAATGATATCATCAATGTAAACAATTAGTATTGCAATTTTTCCATGTCTTGAGACTCTGTAGAACATGGTGTGATCTGCCTGAGCCTGATTGTATCCTTGCCCTTTCACAAACCGATGGAAACGTTCGAACCAAGCTCGTGGAGATTATTTAAGACCGTAAAGTGATCTTTTCAATCTGCACACTTTGGAGCCGAACCCTTTTTCAAACCCCGGCGGAAGTTCCATGTACACTTCTTCGTCCAGATCTCCATTCAAAAACACGTTCTTCACATCTAGTTGTTGAAGTCGCCAATCGAGATTTACTGCAACTGACAGCAAGATCCGGATCGTGTTTAGCTTAGCCACAGGTGTAAAAGTCTCCGTGTAGTCGATCCCGTATGTTTGAGTGAACCCTTTAGCAACGAGCCTCGCCTTATATCGTTCTAGGGTTCCATCTGCACGAAACTTTGGTGTGAATACCCATTTGCATCCTACAGTCTTCTTTCCTCTCGGCAGCTCCTCCATGTTCCAAGTCTGATTTTTCTCAAGTGCATTCATCTCCTCGAAAATCGCCTTTCTCCACTCTGGAGTTCTCAGAGCATCCTGTACAGTTTTTAGAATCTCCACAGCAGACACATTAGAGGTAAAAGCTGAAAAACTGGGTGAGAGATTATTTGAGGACACAAATTTTGACATTGGATACAAGGGACGACTAGTACATGACCTTGTGGACTTTCGGAGGGCCATGAGAAGATCCAGCTCACTGTGATCCGGTTCTGTTCTCGAGTCGGATTCTTGGTGGGGCTGGACAGAGGCGGTCTCTGCTTCTGGAGAAGGATCTATCTCAATTAAATGTTCCTGTTGCGTTTTTTCCAGACCTATTTCACGTTGTTTCCTTTTGTAAGTTTTAATTTCCACATCAGCTTCTGGTGGATTTAAATCCACGGGGCAAGTTGTTTTAGGAGTCGGTGGTGTATTCCTATTTTTATGGGATTTTTCCGGATTTCCTAATAAAGGAATCGAGTTTTCAACAGACATGTTTTCTGAGTTTTCAAGGACCGTTTTTTGAGTGTCCAGTGAATTTTCACTGGTTTGGTTTGCCAGGTGTTCAAAAGACTGGTCTAAAATGTCTTGATTTAAAAAATCTAGATCTTGTGCATTTGTATGTGGGATTAAGTTGACTATTTTTTATGAAAACCGAGTCTTCGCTATTTGTTCCCCGTGAAGAGGAGGCTTAAAAAAAGCTTTATTTTCAAAAAACAACACATCCATTGTGATAAATATTTTATTTGATAAAGAATCAAAGCATTTATACCCTCTTTGATTCGTGGCGTAGCCAATGAAAACACATTTTTTCGATTTTGGATCAAGTTTACCCCTAGTGGGGTTGTGATCGTGAACAAACATGGTACAACCAAAAATTTTCAACGGCAGATCCGAGATTGCAAGGCGGCTTTATGGGTAAAGAGATTTTAACAAGACAACATGTTTTTTAAAATTAAGAATTTTCGAGGGCGTTCTATTAATAAGATAGGTTGCTGTTAAAATTACTTCATTCCATAATATTTTTGGAACATGGTTGATGAATAATAATGCCCTAGCAATTTCAAGAATATGTTTATTTTTTCTTTCAGCCATACCGTTTTGTTGCGGTGTGTTAATGCAAGAACTTTGATGAATTATGCCTTTCTTTGCAAAAAAATCTCCCAAGGTTTCGTTAAAAAATTCTCGTCCAATGTCACTTCGAAAATTCTGAATTTTTGTGTTAAACTGTGTTTCAACCATGGCATAAAAAGTTTTGAAAACTTGTTCAACTTCTGATTTCTTCTTTAGCAAAAACACCCAAAGGACTCTAGTATGATCATCAATAAACGAAACAAACCATTTTTTTCCGAAGACGGATAAAACGCGGGATGGTCCCCAAATGTCACTATGGATTAAGGCAAACGGTGCTGAAGGTTTATAGGGTCGAGATGGATAAATTGCCCTTTTTTGTTCGGCAAAAGCACAAACTTCACATTGAAATTGAGAAGGATTTTTATTCCGAAACAACTTTGGAAACAAATACTGCATATAATGGAAACTAGGATGACCTAGACGAAAATGTAACATAATCAATTCATTGTCACGAGAAACAAACATGGACTGAAAACACAGACTAGATGCATATTTATTGAGATGTGATCCTTCTTCAAGCAAGTAGAGACCTCCACTGGTCCTAGCATTGCCAATCATCGTCCCCGAGTCCAGAACCTGAATTTCACAATGAGAGGACATGAATTTAACTTGACACTTAAGCTCTTGAGTTAGCTTTATAATGGAAATCAGATTGCAGGAAAGCTTTGGAACATGTAAAACATTAAGAGGGGTTAAGGAAGGAGAGATTGTGATGGTTCCTTGGCCGGCTATGGAAGAATATGAACCATCTGCAATTTTGACCCTTTTGTTTCCTGCATAGGGTGTGTAGGTTGAAAATAATGTGAAGCAACTGGTCATGTGATCAGTTGCTCCAGAATCAAGAATCCAAGGAAGTTGATTGTTACTGATTTGGGCTAAAGAACAGGAGGGTTTTGACGGGTCTGCTGTGGAGTTAAAGAACTTGTACAGGTGCTCCAGTTGTTCCTTTGTGAATGGAGGCGATCCTGAGTTGATTCTTGACTCCTGAGAACCATCGGACTCAATCTGCAAAGTGTAGGATACTTCAGTCTCTGTAGTGGAGGACATTATGGCTGGAAAAAAAGGAACTGGGAAAAAATTTTGGTTGAGGTAAAATGGTGATTTTTTGGAGAAAGTTTTACCGCTCTGATACCATATAAGCGAATTGAACTTTCTTTTTTCACATTAAATTCAGTATACAGAGAGGCTCTTTTATAGCCTTGAAAACAATAAGGAAGTTACAAACAGATTCTGTTACAAACAGATTCTAACTAAGTATAAACAGATTCTGTTACAAACAGATTCTAACTAATCTGAGAAATATCTTACTGTTAGCTATTTCCAACAGATGATTTCTAACTAATCTGAGAAATATCTTACTGTTGGCTATTTCCAACAGATGATTTGAAAAGTTTATTTGAAAATGGGTAGAGGTTTATGATGCAGCCACAAAGAACTTAAAATATCCGAGGAGACATTGAGAACCCTTAGTGACTTCCAAATGGCATGCCATCTGAGTCCATCAATTGACTTGTCAAATTGATGCCTTGCAGTTTATTGCCATGGTTAGTTATGGATAAATCATATTTCATGTTGATTCTCATCAATGATTTCTGTTTCACCAAGAAATGATATTGATGTTTATTTACAACAATGATGAAGATTTGAAAAGTTTATTTGAAAATGGGTAGAGGCCTATAATGCAGCCACAAAGAACTTAAATAACTGAGACGTTGAGAACCATTAGTGACTTCCATATGGCATGCTATCTGTGTAGTCTAGTCATGAATAGTGTATGTCCTGTTGCCATATGAGATAGGAACTTGGCTTCCCTGTAATAAAAAGATGCTATTGTCATTTAACACAAGACCAACTGTATCCTTTTTAGTCTTTTGAAGGATAATATTATAGATACATCATCAGGGATAATAAGCATGGCTCAGTTTCTTACTTTGCTGTTATTAACATCTTCAAACAAACTTCTAAAGTCAATAATCTTTTCTTGATGAATCAAGAGTGTCGATGAGAAAAGACAACATAAAATATGATTTATCGAAAACTAACCATGGTGGTAAATTGTGAGGCATCAATATGATAGGGTATGTAATGCAGGTCAAATTCATCTACTTAAAATAGTTAAAGCCATTGCTAGAAAGGCCAAGCCAAACAATTTGGGATCTTGACTAAATGTTGGGCACCAATCTAAATTTTCCTGTTCCAAAGAGTCTCTAGGCTCATTTCTCCACCTTTTCTTGGACAAACATGATGGTGAAATAGCATTGCCTCATGGTTTTTCTAAACATAAACAACATTTGTAGCCTTAAATTTAACTGAAAGTGTTAGATTGCCTTTACAGGCACATCTTTGCCTTTCCTTTTTTTTTTGGATTCTATATACTCTCTTTGCACATAGGGCATTTTTTGAGTTTCAAGTATACATTTTCAAAACAACACTCAATTATTACTTCAACACCTTAGACTTTTAGGCCTTTAAGGGGCATTTTTTTTCTTTTCATTTTTGTATCAACTCAAAGGCATAATATTATTTGTAGGTACTGAGTTTTTTAAGAATTCCAAAAGCATTTTCAGTTACTTATTTCTCAATAGTCCAAAGACTTGATATAGTTAAATACTTTGTATTTTGGTCATCAAGTCTTTGCACCCCTCTTATACTTTTCATGAGATCCAGCATTTTGGTCTCCTCCGAAATATATATCAAGTTTTAGTAGGGACTGACTCTATAGATTAATTGGTATTCTGAATAGCATCATCTACCAAATTTTCCATGTCGCCTCTTGCAAAAGGCACTTCATCTCAAATTTGGTCATCATTAGTTTCCCATGATATCAACTATCTTAGACAAACCCACTCCTGAAAATATGGATCGCGACATCATTCTCTATAAGACAGCAGTTGTTAAGATGGTATTTACATGGACATACTATTGCGGCAGATAACATATGAATCGCACAAAATTGCTTGTATTCTTTAACAACAATGCACTCATCTCAATGAAATGGCCATAAGAGTAGACAAGACGCCTAATGCAAGAAAATGATAAAGCGAAACTCTCAAACAGTGTTGTCAACTATAGCATGATATATGATAACCTACTATCAATGAGCACAAATGATATCTTATTCACTTGTCATAAGCCCACATGAAAAGTTCTCACCAAGTCATACACTTTGACCGTACGAAGAGCCACACTTTGACATGATCAGCTCAATCATTTTCTCAGAGCCCTGTTGCCAGATAAAGTTAACAGGACAACCATAAAAGACGTAAAAAGTTGGTGTGACGTTCATCGCAAAGAAAACCATGGTGAGTTCTCTTGGGTGGGGGGGGCTATTTATTTACTATATTCAAGAAGTTGTTCAAGGATACAATAAGTCATGAAAACAGACAACTGTCATCATAAAGTAATGCAGGCTCCTGCTATCTTTTTGGAGGGTGTGATTACCAAACGGAGAAAATAAAATTGTGAATGACCAAGTTTTATGCTTGCCACAACATGTAGCATAAAGGTATTTATAAAGGCTTATAGTATTTCTCCTTTCATACATTGAGAGTATCTTCACTGCACTTCTACTCACACATAAGTTGAGTGAATAACTAAGGAATTGCCATACTTCAATTGTAACTAGCCATGAAGATGAGATTAGGCATCCTAAAAATTAGTTTTCAATAATGTAAAAAAGAATTAGTTCATAGATATGCAGAAAAACAGCATCCACATAACTTAAACGCATGAATGATTTTACTAGAATTCTATATCAATGTACATCATACCTTAAGCATGAAATGGCTACAAACTTTATCTTCTTCTTCTCGAATTCGTAATCCCTAATAGGAATGTTATTTTAAAAAATAACTATATTTAAAGATATCAACTGAAATTCTAATGAAGGGGATAAATATAGAATTAATACCTTAGCTAAAGTTATGTGTGAGGACCAAAGACGATCATATGTCCGTGTTGACAAATATAATCTGACCGAAAAAAGAAAAGGGGGCAGTTTGAAGGAAACAAAAAGAAATAAGAATTGCAAACATTCTGATAGTCTATTTAGATTAATCAAGAAACATTATTGGAGTACATGGAAAATCTGAGAAAAAATAAGTATTTGATAATGGACAGATATTCATAACCTCTTATAGATATATTCATGTAGCCGATCCCAAAAGTTTGGGAAAAGGGCTGTTGTTGTTTGTTTGTTTGTTGTTGTTGACGACCTCTCTTCTTTATTGCCTACTTCTAGATTTTATTACCTTCTTTTTGTTAAAAGTAAAAAAACCAAATGATGGGACTTTAAAGATAGTCCCACATTAGAAACAACAAAAAAACACATGGGTATAAAATATAAAATGAGTCACACCTACTCTTCTCTAACTTTAAACTCTACTCTACTTCAAAAATAACACTAACACTTTTAATTATTTAACACCATAGGCTAAGAATAACCCTACCGATGTACCACTTCATGCCTTACACATACGCTATATGTCCCAAACGATTCGCTAGTTGGGAATAAGGAGAGTTTTTCTTTAGGTAGACAATAAGCATGTAATAATTCATCGGTGCTGTATGAAAATAAAGAGAGTGCAGCATGGTCGCTAACTTAATTAAAATGGCTTTACTTGAGCAAAATAAAAAGAAGAATTCATGTGGCCAACTCAAAATGTTTGGGATAAACACTTTGTTGTTGTGCTAAAAATAAATCATCATTGTGCTTTCTTAAACATGTAGTCGGCTGAGAAGCACATCCTAGCTTGAGAAACGGATTCATGTATCCAGCCAAAAATATAGAAATTGCTATTCCTAAACTACTAAGTACTAACTTCTAAGATAGTGTTTATTGTACTAATCCAGACCAATTAAAAATGCAAAATAATTAAACTGCAAGATGTGAAGGAACAGAAAGAGCTAGACAAACAAGGGCTCCACAGTAAGTGCCAACTTCAGGTAAGGTTGTAAACAGGGTGACAGGTAGGGATGTAATTGGGTTTGAGGAAGCAGAATACTCAGCTTTTTAAGATGCTATTCTACGAATTTTCAGAGAGCTGGATGAGCCGATCCTCAACAAAAAATTGAAGCTCATCAAAAGTACCAAGCAATTGAACAAGCTTGAGTGTAGCTGGTCTTTGGCTTGCTTTGTGACAAAGCTCAACTGAAGATATATGAACTAAACAATGATGACAAAGAACTTGGTATCTTGTCCATATATTTTATACTCACATCTTTAAAATTATAAACTATATGATATTTTCACTTGTAAACAACTTTTTTTTTGTTTAGGGAAATATTCAGGAAATTTCTATCATTAGTATCAAAGAAAGAACACTCCACAAAGAAGACATGATAAATTATTCAAAAAATCCTCGACTCTGTTGAAACCTGGAGATTGACTTCAAGCCTCCTGCCATTGGGATTGGACTCAAGTCTGAATATAGACACCAGAAATGGGCCACTGCATGGACATGGACACGGGTTGACAAATTTCTAAAAGCAGGATATGGAGACACGAATATGCCTATGTATGCATGCATGAGAGAGCGGCCCCTTTCTAAGGGACTAGAAGCCAATTCCTTCCCATTGAATGCAATTAGGATATATAATAAGTTAACTTTAAATTAAATCACTCTCATTAATTGTTATGTATTTCAAATTTGTAAAGCATGAAGTGGTGTAAGCGATGAACATGCATATGATCACTAAAACATATGATTTTTTATGGTTTTTTTAATAATTATTTTGGACCCCCAAAACTTTCGTATTTTCAAGAAGGCCACCCAAAACTTAATATTTCTTAAAAAGACAATTGATTATTCAAATCAAACTAAATTGGCCCCTCCTGTTAACTTCCATCCATTTAATATCCAATTCACATCCGGTTTTTATTAATTAGACATTAATTAGTCATTAAAATTAGCAAATGACAAATTACCCACTTAATTGCTAGTCATGCTTACCGTAGATGATGAACAAGGTGAAGGAAGAGGCCTAGGTTTGGAGAGATCGGAGTGGGGATGGGAGAGTGGAGAAAGAGAGTGATGGAGATATTTGGGTTTGGGTTTGAGAGAGGAGCGATGGAGGAAGATGGGTGAGATTCGGATTTGGGTTTGAAAGAAAATTGGATTTGCGAGAGTGGAGGAAGAAGGGTGAGATTTGAGTTTGGGTTTGAGAGAGGAGCAATGGAGAAAGAGAATGATGGTGAGATTTGAAGTTCAGTTTGAGAGAGCAATGGAAATAAAGATGGGTCTGAGAACAATGTGAAAAGGTGGGAAAATGAAAAAAGATAGACAAGAGGAGAAGAAGAGTCATGGAGATGATGAGGAGGCGGCGAGATTTGATTTACTTATGTCTATTTAGTGATGAGGAGTGTTAAGAATAACCCGTATTATACACGAGATTATTATGTAATAGATAAATAATAGGGATGTAACTGCATAATGGCTCTTGTCTATATAAAGAGGGGAATTAGAGTCTAGCCAATTTACCCATTACATTTCCCTAAAATTCTCTCTATTTCTCCTCAATAATAAAAACATGGTATCAGAGCCAAATCTGAACCGTTTAGATTTGGTGATCAAATCCTAGCCATCCATAAAAAACCTAGCCTATCTCCACTATGCCGCTGCCTCGACCAACCCCATTGACGCCTCGCCTCGACACCTCTTCCTCTCCATCGACGCCTCGCCCTCGGCATCGACGGCTCGCCTCACCATCGCTATCGCATCACCTTCGCCCTCGTCCTCACCATCGACTGCTCGTCTCAACATCGACGCCTCGCCTTGCTCGCAATCGCCATCGCCTCGCTTCACCATCGACGCCATCCCCTCACCATCACGTGTCTTCCTCCATCGATGCCTCACCCTGCTTGCAATCGCCGTCGCCTCGATGCTCGCTTGATCGATCGCAGGCCCTCGCTCGATCTCCTCATGGTTTTTCATCGCAGATCTGGACTGACTCGATGGTTCTTATTTCTTCGGCTGAGCATGGAGAGATAAGGTGATTTCTTGTTTATCTTTTTGGATGAGTTCTTGATTTCTCGAGAGTTTGTTTGGAGTTTTTTTATTTTTGATGGATTGTTGTGATAAGTATGTTGTTGAGGGGCTTGTGCTCTCGGAGATGATTATCCGAGCTTGTTGAAGGGTTTGTTGGTTTGTGTGGATCGGATCTTGAGAGATCAATCACATTCGTTTGAGTTTGATTGAGTTGGAATAATTCTTGTTACAAGGTTTGGTGATGGAAACTAAAGAAGGGGTGTCGCTCTCAACAATGAGTGTTGTAACCACTAAGATGGTGGAATTCAAACTTGATGATAACAATTTTCATAGCTGGAAGCTCATAGTTGAACGTTATATGAAAGGACGGATGAAGGGTGCACACTTGACGAAGTCTCCTCCTGACCCTGTTACCGATGATTGGGAGGCCGACGATGCACAATTGAGCCATCTTATACTGAGTTCCATGGATCGCCGTATTATGGACGGTCTCGTTCACTTAGGGTCCATGAAGGCTATTTAGGATAAACTTTATGAACTCTACTCTTCACAGCAGAGCCTCTCGAAAGCATATGATCTGGTACATCAGCTGTACAAGATCCAGCAGGGGACTCGATTGCTGCATCAGTATTATTCGGAGTTCTCGTGTCTTGCTCAGCTCGTCTCGGAGATGATCTCTATTACTAGCGATGTTGAGGAGATGAGGAGGCTATATGAGTCCTTTCTGGTGATTATCTTTATTGGGGGACTACGACAAGTCAGCTCGTCCGGCCTCGCTCAGGAAGCCAGACATCACTCTTGCCACTACCTATCATACACTCCATCAGATCTTCCCGTATGAGATCACTGATGAGCAGGGGCGGCATCTGACGAGCACAGTGCCCTGATTAGGCCAAAGAGTTCTGCTCCCGCTTCTTATCTTTCACGGGGAAGAGGGGGAGCAAATCGTTTTAGGGCAGAGCTGCGGACAGAGGCCGTGGAGAGTCTCGTTTTTGTGATTATTGTCGTCAAGAGGGACATATTCGCAGCACCTGCTGGAAACTGAATGGGAAGCCTCCTCAGCCACCTCAACCGTCTCGTCCCGCCACTCGTGCACATGTTGGGCCAACGTCTCATATATCCTCCATCACTTGACCCAGTATCATCTAAGAGTTCCACCAGAGCCTTGGAGGAGGAGAATGCTCGATTGAGGGTTGCTATCTCGTCTGTTTCTAGCAGCTCAACTGGCTCGACTACACTCTGTGCTTCCGTTGTCACTACTCTGGGGGTTACGAGAAGTAACCATACAGCTTTTATTACTCCGACGACTATACGTCGTCCTTGGGTGATTGATACGGGTGCAACCGATCATATGACAGGAGAGAGACGTATATTGTCTTCATATCGGCTACGTCCTGGGTGCACCCCAGTGACCCTAGCGAATGGCACTACCTCAACCATAGAGGGCGTGTCCTCTATTCTTGCCACATCATAGCTACCTCTCCACTGTCTGATATTTACCTGGTTTTCCATTCAATTTACTTTCAATAAGTCAATTAACTCGATATTTAAATTGTGACGCAACTTTCTTTTCTAGTGGATGCGTTTTTCATGAGCTTAGGACGAGGCAGACGATTGGCATAGGAACTGTAGTTAATGGACTGTACCATCTCGATGAGCATCCACGCTTCATAGCCTGCCCAACAATATCCGCGTCTGCTCTTGATGCTCACTGCCGGTTTGGTCATCCATATTTACAGACCTTGAATAGGATTGTTCCCTCTCTCGGTCCTTTATCTAGTTTAGAGTGTGAGTCTTATGAGCTGGGTAAGCATCATCACTCTAGCTACCCATCTCATAGTAATAAGAGAGCTGAAAAACCTTTTTTTAGTGCATTCTGATGTTTAGGGGTCATGCCCCGTTGTTGCCTAATGTGGCTTTCGCTACTTTGTGACTTTTATTGATGATTTATCTCGTGTCACATGGATTTATTTAATGAAATCTAGAACTGAAGTGTTTTCGCATTTTAAAAATTTTTGTTCAGAGGTTAAGACTCAATTTGGTGTCACTGTGAGTACGTTGCGGAGTGATAATGCCAAGGAATACTTTACAACACCTTTTAAAATATATATGACGCGGCTTGGCATTATCCATGAGTCTTCTTGTTCTTATACCCCCAACATAATGGGATGGCAGAAAGGAAGAATAGGCATTTATTAGAGATCACTCGCACACTTTTGTTTCATATACGAGTGCCTAAAACTTTCTGGAGGGATGCAGTACTTGCTGCTATTTACTTGATCAATAGAATGCCCTTTTCTGTTCTTGATGGACAGATTCCTCATTCTTTATTATTTTCATCAAAGATTTCTTTTCCTGTCCCTCCATAAATTTTTAGATGTGTGTTTTGTCCATGATCTATAACCCGGGAGTTCAAAGCTTGATCCCAAGGCCATTAAATGCATCTTCCTTGGGTATTTTCGGACTCAAAAGGGGTATCGCTGCTATAGTCCAGTTGTACGTCGTTGTTTTATTTCGGTTGACGTAACTTTTCATGAGCCCACCCCTTACTTGTCTACATCTCACACCATTGTAGACATGCATATTGATTTTCCTGTGGGCTCATATTTTTCATCCATTCCGTCAGAGTTGGTTAATTCTCCACCTTCTGTATTGGAGCTCACACATACTGTTCCTATTGAATCAACTCCCACACTTGACACCCCACTGTTAGACCCCACACCACCGGTTACCAGGGTATATGCTCGTCGAACTTGTACAGCTCCTCAGCCTCAGCCTCTTATGGTTGATCTCCCCGAGTCTCAAGCTTCGCCGGAGATTGATCTTGAGCTTCTCATTACGTTACGGAAAGGCATCCGGAACTGCACTTCTCACCTTATAGCTCACCATGTGGCCACATCTCACCTATTTTCGACATATCGAGCATTTATCTCCTCGCTCGACTCTCATGCCCTTCCCAATTCTCTTTCAGATGCTTTGTCTCGTAAAGGGTGGACAGATACTATGATTGATGAGATGTTTGCCCCCGAACTGAATCGGATATGCGATTTGGTTTCTCTTTCAACAGGCAAGAAGGATGTAGAGTGTTGTGAAGCTCAACCATGATGGGACACTCTCTCGGTTGAAGGCACGGTTGGTTGTCAAAGGGTATTCCTAAACTTATGGCATTGATTATGAGGAGACCTTCTCTCCGGTGGTCAAGATGACCTCTGTGTGTCTTCTTATGTCTTTTGCGACTACTTATCATTGGCCGCTTCTTCAGCTTGATGTGAAGAACGCCTTCCACCATGGCTCATTGGTTGAGGAGGTTTATATGGAGCAACCACCTGGTTTTGTTGCTCAGGGGGGCCTTGGTTTGGTTTTCCGTTTGAAGAAATCTTTGTATGGCTTGAAGCAGTCTGCTCGAGCGTGGTTTGGAAAATTTACCGAGGTCGTAACCTTGTTTGGACTCAAACGGTGTGCACATGATCATTCGGTGTTCTACAGCAATCAATCAAATGGCCTTCGCATTATTTTGTTGGTATATGTTGGTGATATTGTGATTACTGGTGATGATGCAGCCAGTATTGCACAGCTCAAGCACCACCTGCAAACGAAGTTTCAAACTAAGGATCTTGGGAGTCTTAAGTATTTTTTGGGCATTGAAATTGCCCGGTCGAAAGAGGGCATCTACATCTCACAGCAAAAGTATGTGCTGGATATGCTGACTGAAGCTGGAATGTTGGGATGCAAACCCATCGAGGCTCTGATGGATCCGAATACTAAACTTCTTCTGGGACAAGGGGACTCAATTGATGATCCCGGAAGATACCGACGGTTGGTCGGCAAATTGAATTACCACTATCACTCGACCGGATATCTCATATCCCGTTAGCGTTGTGAGCCAATTCATGGCTGATCCTCGAGTGACTCATTGGGATGCGGTGATTCGTATACTTCGCTACTTAAAGAATGCTCCAGAAAAAAGCCTATTGTATTCAGACCATGGTCATTTGAAAGTTGTGGGCTTTACGAATGCAGATTGAACCAGATCTCCATCTGATTGCAGATCGACTACAGGGTACTGCATATTTGTGGGAGGTAACTTGGTTTCCTGGAAAAGCAAGAACCAACGCATTGTGTTTCGTTCCAGTGCCGAGTCAGGGTACCGAACTATGGCAAATACCATCTACGAGCTTGTGTGGATTCGATTTCTACTTGAAGAGCTTGGCTTCGAGCCCGCTCTACATATTCGGTTATATTGCAATAATAAGGCTACAATTTATATCGCCTCCAATTCCGTGTTCCATGAGCAAACAAAGCATATTGAAATAGATTATCATTTTATAAGAGAGTTTTAGACGGAGTTGTTGATGCCTACTATGTTCAATCGGCACATCAACTGACAGATTTATTCACGAAGCCCCTGGAAAAGAATAGAGTGCATTTTCTTTATAACAAGCTGAGCATATTTGATATATATGCTCCAGCTTGAGGGGGTGTTAAGAATAACCCGTATTATACACGGGATTATCATGTAATAGATAAATAATAGGAATGTAACTGCATAATAGCTTTTGCTTATATAAAGAGGGGAATTAGAGCCTACTTAATTTACCCATTACATTTCCCTAAAATTCTCTCTCTGTTTCTCCTCAATAATAAAAAAACAAGGAGAAATGGTGAAAAGGAGACGTAGAAGAATATGGGTTAAGGGTAAGGAAGCAATTAAGCTACTACTCTAATCCTAGTTTACTTAAGTAACATCTTACTAACAGATGGTCTCTTTTAGTTAACGGAGAAGAATTGGATGTCTTTTTTAGAAATATGAAGTTTGGGGTGTTTTTTTGAAAATATCAAAGTTTTAGGTGGCCAAAATAAAAAAAAACTTTTTTTTTAATTTAAGATCACATTCCAAATAAAATTTAAAAAAGATCCAAAGAAATTATAATCATATAGCAAACCCAAAAAATCCTAAAAAATCTTATCCTAGAAACCTATCACAATCACAAATCGCTAGAAAATAAAAATAAAAGCAACATATGCAGCAATGTTTTAAATGTCGGCCGAAATTCGATATGTATCTCCGATATTTCGGTTTTGGTGAGTAATTGACACAAAGTTACAAAATTATTTTTTTGTCTGAAATTGAGGATATATTAGCCGAAATTTCTATGTATCGGCCGATATTTCTATGTGGGCGAAATTTTGAGATATCGGACGAAATTTAAGTTTGCTTGCCAAAACCTTTTATTATGGGGTTTTTTGGGCTCAAGTTATAAATCATTACAACTTTTCCGACCCATTTTGTAATTAGCCATATTTCTTAATCAAATCCACTAACAGACACAAATTGATTCCTCAAAAGGAGTCGGCTCGAATCTTCAGCGAAGGCGATCCTCGTCGACTCAAGCAACTTTGTCCTCGTCCTCTTCCTCTCAACTCAAGACGATCCTCGTCGATAAAGACTTCGAGTTTGCCTTCAGATCTTAAAAGGTATCGAGTTGGAATAAATTTGCTTAATATACGACCGCTCTATCATTGAGCTATTGAGAAATAAATTCATTTAATAACACTGAAAATTTATATTAAGTTATAATGATGACATTTTTGTCAAAAACATAAGTTATATCAATGGCGTTTACAATACAAATAAACAAAACTGTAGAACCGATATATAGCAAATATCACTGAAATTTCTCTGATATCCGATATCCGATATCAAAATCTTTGGACCGATACGACACCGATGTCTGATATTTAAAACGTTGATATGTAGACTAAATAAAAATGGAAAGGAAAAGGCAAGAAAAATAAATATCAAAGTTTCATTAAAAGTGTCCAACAAAGTGTCAAATCTCATTTATCGTCTGCTGAAAGCGTCCAACGTGGTGTCCGAGATGTACACGACTAGTGACAATGTATAAAATGTGTCATACGTGGGTTTGGAGACATGCCGCACCTGTCAGTGGTAGGTCTTGAGACTTGGCTCAGTCATGGCTCAGTCATGGCTCAGACCGACTTGAGATTTTAAAAAGAAAAATTAAGGTAATTTGAATGATTGAATGAACAAAAATAACATTTTGTTGTATGGAGAGCACGAAGTGACTACTAACTTAGTTATAACTTCACATATTCTATTATGTGCATAACCCAACTGGCTTCATAAGGATTGGTTCTGATACAATAATCACTTGACCTTTTACTTTTATTATGGTGTTGGTCCTGTTTCATCTTTGCGTTTTTTAAAACCTGTAAGCATGTCTTCCTGCTTGCAACTTTATGTTGTTAGAATAGCTCGACTAAAAGCAGTGCATATAGAAAACTAATTGCTCAGTGTCAATTGAAATTTCTATATAACTTGGTATCACAAGAGATCCTAAGCTTCTCCCATTATTCGCCGGGGGGGGGGGGGGATGGGTTATCGTAGTGTAGAATGAAGTTATCAGATCACAGGATCTTGCATCCAAGATATCATTATTCATTAGTCTATAATGGACTGCTGATCAGCGAAGACTTGATGAAAATAACAAAGGAATTTGTTTTTATAATGATTAAACTTGAGAAATTTTCAGCAGAACATGGTGTTTTAAATAACCCAGAAGTTTAGTATCGGAGACATATTACAAGCCAAAACTTAATATTTCTGATAGAAGAAAGGAAAATAAAAGATACCTATGGTCACCATGTTTTGGACATGTGCTGGCCAAAGATCCAGTAAATCCTACACCTAAAACTGGAAAACCTGTTTGTAGAGAAAATTGGATCAGTTGTCATAGATTTTTATTGAGCAGCTGCCCTAATAAAAAATTGGCAGTCAGTAGGTTTCATAAACATTACAGTTAATTATAACATGGACAATTTTTTATAGCAAACCAAATTTAAATAATAACTATATAAAAAAAACACTTTCAAAAATAATTACAAAAAGCGACCCATTTTTGCCTCGTAGGCGCCACGTCAACGCCAGCTCGGCGCTGGCGTGAAATAAAAAAAAAGTTTGGGCACAGCTTGAAACCGCGCCCCATACGAATGTTATGGGCGCAGTTTCAAACTACGCCCCTAAAAAATTTAGTCAAAAATAATAGGACGCACTTTCAAAATGCGCCCATTCTCCTACTTAAAACGTCCTACGCTACCTTTTCTCTTTCCTCACTTCACTCTCATCTCTCTGGTACTCGATCTCTCTCTCTCGATCTCTCTCTGCTCTCTTTCCCCCTTCCTCTCTTGATCTCTCTCTCTCTGCTCTCTCCCTCTCTCCCCCGAGGCCAATTTTTGCCCGACCCACCTCCCAACTCCAACCTCCCACAAGCCTCCTTTGGATTCTCTCTCATCTCTCTTCCTCTGTCTCTCTCATTTTCCTCGCTCGCTCAGATTTCTCGATCTCACAGCCTCTCGTTTGTGCAGATTTAGGTGGAAATTCATGGACGAACAATCGCCTTCATTCTCGCCATCGTCATCATCACTGTGAGCATCTCGAAAGTTAGCTAAACCCTAATTTTATTTAAAAATAATTCAAAAAAATTGATTAAAATTTCGTATTGGGTAAGCAATTCGAACAAATTGGGTATATATTAGGGGTTTTCCCTGATTTTACTTGTGACAGATCAATTAATAGGATACAAGTTCTTGCAACTTGTTACATGTTATAAATATGGATTTTATTGTAATTTTATGTAATTAGTTGAGTATAATTGTGAAGATAAATAAGTAGGTTATTTGATAAGAACTCTCAAATTGTGTCAATATTTCTGACAGGTAGAAAAATGATGGATAATTACATCCATCTAATTTGCTATTTCGGTGATCAATTAATGATTGGAAAAAATAATATTCCTGAATATGTTAATGGAAAAACTAAGATGACGAGAGTCAAGTCTAGCACATACAACGAGCTGTGTCAAGTAGTGTATGAAGCTACCAAAATCAATCTGTTAGAGTTCAATATCTCCTTAATATGTAAATGACCGACGGAGCATGAATATACTGTGTCACGCCCCACCCCCAATACCGAGTATTGTCCACTCTGGCCAAAGCCGCACGGTTTTGTCCTTCGGGGCGAACCGTACCCGAGCAGGGGCCACTTCCCAGGAGGTCACCCATCTCAGAACTTCCCTGGTTCGAGCACGCTTAACTACGAAGTTCTCAAGCTCCTATAGTGTCGGTTCACTTAAAAGCGCCTCTATATTGAAGAGTGGTATCATTCCATTTATAGTACAAATCTGCCCTCTTTCGGAATGTATTCCGAAGATTCCCCATTGTTACAGACTCAAGAAGTAGCCCCCACGGATTCAAGAGGTGGCCCCCGCCAACTTAAACATGACACTTGGCATGGCACTTTGTTCCGTGTAGCACTTTGTTCCGTGAGCAAGAACCGGATCCCGACATTCTCCCCACCTTTAAGCAATGGTTCCGTCCTCGAACCACAGACCTACTATTGAGGGACCAGCTCTGATACCATTTTGTCATGCCCCACCCCCAATACAGAGAGTATTGTCCACTCTGGCCAAAGCCGCATGGTTTTGTCCTTCGGGACGAACCGGACCCGAGCACGGGCCACTTCCCAGGAGGTCACCCATCCCAAAACTTCCCTGGCTCGAGCACGCTTAACTACGGAATTCTCAAGCTCCTGTAGTGCTGGTTCACTTAAAAGACGCCTCTGTATTGAAGAGTGGTATCATTCCATTTATAGTACCGATCTGCCCTCTTTCGAAATGTATTCCGAAGATTCCCCATTGTTCTACAGTGGGTCCTACGGACTCAAGTGGTGGCCCCCACGGATTCAAGAGGTGGCCCCCGCCCACTTAAACATGACACTTGGCGTGGCACTTTATTCCGTGTAGCACTTTGTTCCGTGAGCAAGAACCGGGTCCCGACATACTGCCATTGAAGTATCCGATGATGAGGATACACAAGTCATGCTTGCATCGGAATCGAAATCGATCGAGCTGTTTATAAAGAAGCAGATATTGATATCCGCTCAACTCCCGAACCTTATTCTGAAGCGTCTGATCATTCTTTTCGAGCATCCGAGCAATACCCACAAGGAGAAATGATACACATGCTCAATATGAATGCTGATTCTACCAGATTTGTCTCCCACCAATGATAAACATCATATAGATCAAAATTACGTAGGTAAAAGCACATCAAGCGGGACGCCGGTGAATTGGCAGTTTACGAAGTATTACCTTGCATATCTTTATACTGCATATACATTTAGCGGATCACTGTTTATTGATAGTGGAGGTATGCTATAATTACTAAGTATTTATAAATTTGTATGCAGTTCTTATATACCGCCGCCCGATTATAATTTCATGTCACCGCCAAGTTTCAGTTTTAATTGCATGCCAACACCAAGTTTCGGCTTCAATATTATGCCCCAAAAT
Source organism: Agapanthus africanus (assembly GCA_030015575.1). Taxonomy (NCBI): domain Eukaryota; kingdom Viridiplantae; phylum Streptophyta; class Magnoliopsida; order Asparagales; family Amaryllidaceae; genus Agapanthus; species Agapanthus africanus. The sequence continues at coordinate 134,059,175 of CM057343.1, forward strand.
ACCGAGTGCATGCAGTCATACAATACAGAATACAATACGGGATGGACACCGTTTACAAACGATATGTCGGGATTTCGTCGGTATGAAACCGGAACATCAAGTACCATGCAAGTTCCCAATGTTGGTTCCGCACATCCAACTGATGTACCTGCTACGGATCCAGCGGTGTTGGAACATAATAGAGATGAGAGTGATGATGATGATGATGCTAGTGATGAGGACGAGACTCAAGCACAAGATAACATGCAAATTGCACATGTCCTTACTGATGAGAATGATAGGAAGTGGATTACTAATTCATGTGTTAACAATAACTTCGTTGAGTTTGAAGATCCAATTGCCGATAACATGACAGATGCTCACATGCTATCTACATCGGTAATGAAGAATATCAACTTTCGTGCGGATAAACTTTCGGCAGTCGATATTGAAAGTGGGTTGAAGGTCGGCGATTTGTTCGAGAATAAAGAGAAATTAATTCAGAAAGTCAGCGTTTGGTCAATTAAATATGGAGTTTCTTGTAAACCAATCAAGACTAACACGACCAAATACACCGTCATTTGTAAAACAGACGCGAACTTCCCGTGGAGGCTTCATGCATATATCTCAAAGAAACACCGACAGGAATTTGGCAGATAAAGAAGTATGCGGGTAATCATACTTGTGTGAATTTTGTAGTGAATTCAAATCATAAACATACCATTTCTACATTCATATGTAACAAGATATTGCCTTTTGTGAAAGCGGATGTCGATTTGACCCCCAAAACGATTCAAGTGCTTATAAAAGATACATTATTTATTGAAATAAATTATATGAAGGCATGTAATGCGTTGAACAGAGCATTGTCTAAAATATACGGAGATTGGGAAGATTTGTATGAACATTTGCCACGATATCTTGCCGCCATCAAATCTACTAATTCCGGGACTGTCTTCAAGATAACAACCGACGTTTCAAATACAGAAAGAATAGGAATATTTATCGGTGTATTTTGGGCATTCGGACCGGCCATTGATAGTTTCGCTTATTGTCGTCCCATTCTCAGTATTGATGGGACCCACTTATACAGAAAATATAAAGGGGCTTTGCTCATTACTACCGGTGCCGATGCAAATGATGGTCTTTATCCTTTGGCATATGCTGTAGTTGGAGGTGAAACCACTGAAAATTGGGAGTGGTTCATTACTTACCTTCATCTTTACATTCCATCCATGCGGGAAAGGCACATTACCTTTATATCTGACCGGATGAAAAGGATCCCGACTGCACTATGAAGATCATGGCCAGAACCTCATAGTCATTGTTATTGTATTCGACATATCAGAGCCAACTTCTCAACTGCTGGATTTAATGGCAAAACCTTGCAGAGTTTGTTCTCTCAAATTGCATGTGCACCAGATGACCTGACCTATACAGAGCTGAGAGAGGAATTTAAACGTATATGTCCAAAAGCAAATACTTGGATTGAAAATAGTCCATAAAATGAAGGAAAAAATAGGCTCTTTCGAAAGATGGTAGTAGGCGATTTTGCATGATGACTACGAATACTTCAGAAAGTTTTAACGGGGTCTTAAAATGATCTCGATCTTTGCCTATTCAGCTCTTAGTAGGACGGACTTTTTACAGAACGAACAAATACTTCTTTGCACGACGTCAGGAGGGACAAGAGTGGACGACAAAGTTATGTCTTAAGTTCAAACAATTAATAACAAAAAGGGCTACTGATTCTAGACATGCTTGGATCGTGAGGTTCAGCCAGTCTGAATAGCAGGTGACTGACAAAGATAGGAAAAATTACGACGTAGTTATCGATGGTAGGAACTGCGGTTGTACGTGCAATATTCCTAAGTTGCAAAAGTTGCCTTGTTCACATTTAATTTCAGCATGCACACGAGCAGAGGATGGGGGAACATTGCACATCACGATCTTGTTTCGAAGTGGTATTCTGTCCCCAAATACAAAATTGCTTATGCCCCGTTGTTCCATCATGTACTCGATAACCGATATTGGGAGGCATACAACGGTCCAATGATATTACCGCCTATCGATGGGAGAAATGCAGGAAGACCACATTCTACTCGTATCAAAGGTGTTATGGACGATTCACGAGAAGGACGTAGGCAAAATAGATGCAGCATCTGCAATGAGTATGGTCATAACAAGACACGATGCAAAAATCCTCCAGCTCCACGTCGCCATTGGTAATCTCTGCATATATTTTGAAACACACATTCATACACACACATACGCACACGTCCAAACACAAAACAAACATACATCTACACACACATACACGCACACATATGTTCTTAGTTATACATGCTCATTTTTTCAAAGATAATATAACTCGACTTTTTCATTGTGCAGATATACTTATGGATCTTGAACCTATAAATACGAGTGTTCTGTTCTTGCCGGCTGACCACAGGTTGGCCAACGCCGCAGTAGTACAGGTAAAACTTTGTAATTTTATTTTCTTTAATTACATATGTTATTTATACGTTACTGATACAAGTCCTCTTTTTGTAATTGGCAGAGCGATCAGGTGATTACATACGTTGACCATTCAGTCCAGAGCAGCCGGATCCCAGCGGGAGATACCCGTGTGCAGGTTGAGCTGCAACAGGCAGGCTTTCATCTTCTATCCAGATTAAAGTACATACGTCTGGATAGAGGCTTGATTATGGCTTTGGTAGATAGATGGAGACCAAAGACCTACACATTTCATTTTATAGTTGGTGAGATAACTATCACCCTTCAAGATGTCGATGTACTGCTTGGTCTGCCTATAGACGGAGAGGTGGTTGCTGTGGAGTACGGCCACGATTGGTCAGATTTGTATCCCAGCTTGTAGGGTAGGATTCCGTCTGTTGGACAAAGGAAAGGCAATAGCATCCATTTGAGTTGGCTGCGAGAGGCATTTAGTGTTGAGCCTGCCATGAATGCTACCCCGCGGCGATCGAGCAGCGCGCACGAGCCTACATTTTACATCAGATTGGAGTTTGCTTGTTCTCGGATAGGAGCAAGAGCGGAGTTAGTCTTTCCTGGCTGCCTCTTTTAGCTGATCTCGACCAGTGTGCCAATTTATCGTGGGGGGTGCAGTTCTGTCATTCCTCTACAGCGAGCTAAGCATGGCTGCATTGATAGAGCAGAAGAGTTTTGGGGGCTGTTTGACGCTTCTTCAGGTATACAATACTTAAAACCGCATTCTACTAATTTTGCATAATTAAATTGATATTCAACGTAAAACGTAATTCTATAATATTGTATTTTAGATATGGTCATGTGGACATATCTCTCTATTGGTCGCCCGACCATTACGACAGTTCGCTTTAGATAGCCAAAGGCCATATGGATGCCAGTAAGTAATTGAAACTATACGCATATTTCAAATTTCAAGTTTTTTTTTAATATCAACTTCTATGTAATCTCTATGCAGGTGAAATGTGCGCAGGTCATGGGATGTAACACCAGATCGCAGCCCACGCTTCTACCGCAATGAGTTCGATATCAAGGAGGAGGCAACAGTTACGTGGACATCGTACACACATGACCTGATGGGCACTCTACATCCATTATGCTTGGCAGGCACCGGCCTCTGGCGTGTGCGGACGCCGATCGTCTGCAACGATGTTATTCAGATGTACGTGCCAGACCGTGTGCTTCGCCAGTTTAGTTTGAGGCAGCATATACCAAGCGCGGTGGAGTAGACACCGCAACACAGGGTGGAACGCTAGTTAGGGATGCTTGGCTCGTGGAGTATCAGATTTGGGTGGGTCAATGGGGTACACCACATAGCCGATGAGATACAGCCAGGTATAACGACAGATCAATACCTTTTCTGGTATTGGATGATTGCCTGCGGATTCTGTTGGATATAGTGTCTTCAAGGCAATTATTATGATTGCAAGTAGGCGATTATGATAATTGAGAGAGTACCATACAGGTATAGCAGTCTTACTCGAGATTATAGTATGCTATCTGGTTTGTCTTCATTTTTTATGAAACCCGTAGGATTGTTGCTTGACAACCAGTATTATGATGGCAACATATATGTGGGAGCTGGGTTGTCCATAAGCACATCCTTAAATGTCCCTAGTCGTGGAAGTATGGAGACTGGACATCGATATTCCGGAATAGACTAGTGTATACGCTTCTAGACCCCGACGAGGGATGGTGGCCGGTCTCACAAGCCATTGGTGTTGTGTCACCTAAGATAATATACAAGTGCTCACTGGATGTGAGTACACCAGAAGGACTCGCCGAGAACTTCTAGATGGTATTATATCTATCGTCAGATGGAAGTTCTCAGGTGGCATGAGTACATGTTAATCCTTTGACCTGAAATCGTCATTTATCTCGTGTGAGTTCCCACTGTACTTTGATTACTACCCTACCACGGCTCAAAGGAATCTTGCAAACAGGTTTTAGTTGGGTACAGTCCCGAGCCACATAGAGGCAGTGGTCGACTGTCAGGGATTCGTCTCTCCTGGTATTAAGAGTCGATATCGCGCTGTATTCAGTTGGCTATTACCATAAATCCGTAGCCACGGTGGATGAGATTTACTGATAGTTGATCGGTAGTATCTCTCTTGGTGATGAGCTTAACCCAGACACGACTTATCGGGTTACTAAGGGTCTGACGTTATCCACCCCTAGACCCGATATACGATACTCTTTGACAAAGAGACCGGACTGTACGGAGATTATCACATTCAGGCTCAGTAGGGTAAAGAACGTACTTGATTGTCGACCCCCTCTTTCGACAAGTGCCTGGGTAGCCGTTACGTACAGCTAGTGCCGCTGACGTGCTTGTGGTTAAACCCACTGTCAGCGTATTGTCGAGTCTTTAGAGTCCCACACAGAAGTTTTTCCGGTTCAGGCGATAGATGTAAAAGCCGTACGTTGGTACGTGCAGGGGTCCGATTAAGTACGTGTACGGGATACATGGACTTTAATCGGGCGGTTGATAATACTAGCCGGCTTAGGATTAAGCCGGATTATTAAATCAGGTTTTGATTTAATAATTTATATATTTATTTCGATACATATATTTTTGTATTATTGTTCACTATTTATTTTCTCTCTGTGGTGCTATCCGTATTTTTTATGCGGATATGCGTATATGTAGTGATACATATACCAGGTGAAATATTCCATATTTATAATTGAATACTTCTAGAAGGACACCTCATATTTGATTTTCCTTTTTAGAAAACCAAATAGAAAAATGAAATGGAAAGTGGGGTTTTAATGAAGTAGTATGGTGATGAGGAATGGCTTGTATTTATTATATGCATTTATTGGTGCACTATTGCACCATGGTTGCAAGTTTATGTAGCCATTCCTTCTTTCATTTTGTTTTTGATGATTTTTCTTGAAGTGAGCTTCATGCTTCATCCTCTTCTCCTTCTTCTTCTTGCTCTCACTTGAGCATGAATTCTAGAGAGAAATATTTAGTGAAATATTCCTACATCACCGACCATCCACCTAGCAAGTCTGGATCATCGGTTAGAGCCTCCTCCAGTTTCCCTCGGATGGATCGTCTTCGGCGAGAGTGGTCGATTTTCAAGCGCGATCCCGGCGGCAACAAGCTTGGAAGGGTCTTCCATAATTGGGTGGACACATGACAAAGGTTGCACTTTCTCAACCCTTGCACTTTAGTTAGCTAGTTTAGGTTATTGGACCGTATCTTGGTTTTTACGGACGTTTGGTGCTCGCTAAAGTTTTTGTTTTCGCTTCCGTCTCGGCCGCAGCTCGGCTTCCGCGGCGCGGGCACCGAAACCCAACATGGTATCAGAGCCACTCCATAAATCTTAACTAGCTAGTTTGCACTTATTTAGAGTTTCGATCGACGGTTTTTTCCGAATCGCATTTCCAAATGCATGCCCGTTGTTCGAATTTTAAAGTTGTTCAAAAAATTGTTCAGATTGTCTTTAAATTTATGTGCAGGCGATACTAGAGACCACAAAGAAATTGGAGGATAAGATCCCTAACATTTGGCTACGGAACCGCCGCCTAACATGGCATTTGGCCGCGGTTCCGTGGTCAACTTGGGGCCGTTGTGCCCCAATTTCTTTAGGTGCTCTACTATATGGAAATGTGATTTTTGAGATATTTGGTTTTAGTCCAGATTTGTTTGAGTACTGGTTTATACTTGGGGCCAATGCGGAAAGTTTTAATCGATCGAAGTTTTGAATTCGTGGTTTTCAGTGCGTTTATTAGCTTCTGCGACCGTGAATATTATAGCGCGGTACAATCCGACTGGTTGTTATATGTACAATCAGACGGGTTTACGAACATGATATTCACGTTGATGTTCTGTGTTGCACTGATGTTATAGACGGATTGTCGCAATGGATAGCCTTGTGTGCGATGTTAGATGTACAGTTCATATTTATTTGTATATTGATTATTGCAGGCGAGCGTCCGACATGTGGACTGCCGTTTCTGCCAGTTTGTATATTCTTTTGTTGGGGCACGACCGGGTTGAGGTCAATATCACTGTTGTATATATATTTTTCTTACCAGAATTAGCCCGCGGAGGAGTGCTCGAATAGCCGGGTTCTAGAGGGCAACGGACCCGCATCTCATGGCGTTGAGATCGAGGGCCTTACTCTCGAATTGACAGGCTGTTCGCCGCACTCGTAGCGGTATAGGTTGATCCACGGAGGGGTGCTCAAGTTATCGGATTTCGTAAAGTGCTGGGTAGCCCATTCACTTTGTTGATTAGGGTTGCCTCACTTCCGGGATTGACGGGTAACTTGCCACACTCGTAGGGGTCTAAGATCTTCATTGCACTGGCTATCCACACGACCGGAAAACGTCGCGTCTTATTTATGGCTCAAATGAAATGCGGGGCTCCTAGATTATCTGTTATTCCATATATTGCTCACATGCTTGTGATGATTTTTATCTGCCTGTGATGACTATTATCAACATGCGATGTTGATATTTATATATGTATATATTATATATTTAGTAGATACTTCTATATATTTTGCATCCGCGCTAGTCCTGCCCCCGCTCTGCCGTTAGTTAAGTAAGCTAACGGTGCATGACGGGCCCTATGGCGAATGCGGATGGCATATAAAAAGCATGTTATTTTAGTTGTTTCTTTTGTGGCTTGGAAACTTAAAATAATGGGAACGCATTATCTGAATAATGCAAGGAAAAATAAACCTAAATGATGTCGGAACAAATTTTAAAACTACCCGGTTTTCTTCAAAACTCGTAGTCGTATTCTTTTGCTTTGCATAGAGGTATTCGATTAGGAATATCCCGCACCTCACTCTATAAAGGAAAAGCCTTGATCCCTTCACTGGGAGTTCGCTCTTAAGCAAAAGTTTATGTTACTAGTTTTAAAAAGCGGAGCTTAAACCACTCCATTTCAAAGCCACTCGATTTCGTTCAACGATATCAAGTTCATTACGTTAAAGGTTTTTCACCAAAAACCAGCCGTAGCCCTCCGTCATTTTAAATTAATATTACTTAGTATTCGTGTTACGTGTTTTGACCTTGTTAAGACGTAGTGTTCGGTAGCTATGCAATACTTTTCTGTTGCATAGTGATGCGATTATTTAGAACAGTCGCACGGTCATTTTGACCTTGTCAAGGGCACGTGCTGGTGGGTTTAGATTAATCCAGGATAATGACGGGTTGAACTTGACTTGCGACTTATGACATTTTGATCTTGTTAAGGTCATAAGACGCTTGGGGCAAAAACCATATCGGGAGTTTCAAACATACGGGAAACTTGCCAGGCATGTGCAAACCTTCTGGAATGTGATAACTTAAGTGGATTCCGTCAAGTTATCACATCATGATAGCTAGGTCCTGATTCCCACTGATGAGTATGTATTACTCTTCGGGAGATTTTTCACTTCACAATTAGCTAATCCATTAGGTGTCTAGAAAGTGTTAACGAGCTTACGCCTCCCTCGGAGTACCAACACTGGCCTGGCTGAACGGTTAGCGAATTTGTAAAGTGTAAATGATTCCGACTAGTTCTCCTTTTAGGGTTTAAAGGAGGATTCGAGGAAACAGTGGGAGCCATCCTGATTAAATAAAGTGAAAACCAATCTAATCTTGATAGAGTGTACGCTGGGTGTTTCTTTTCTCTCTCTGGTACAGCGACCCATGACTTACCTTAAAAAAACTCATGAACCAAGTTAACCGAACCTTCTTACACACTTGGGCTTTAGATTGTCATGATTCACGATAAAATCGCACATATCCATGCCACTCCTACTCTACCCTTTGCATTTCTTCAGAATACGTCGTATCAATACGATGATCCATATTGCTTGGAACGGCCATCGTATAGTTACATATGAACTTAAAGAAGTTACTTCAGTCAAGAATAGCTACAGGTTCTGAAGAAATTGAATAGAAATATTCGGTTGTCTCATCCATTTACCTTCTCTCAGGTTGCGAGAGCTCCTTACATTAGAAGAGTACACCTATTACGCTTATTGGATAGTCTTCTTCCAAACCTCAGGCTGGTGCTGAAATGTTGGATGTATATGCCCTAGAGGCCAGTATTGTATATGTATACATATGGATACTGGGGATATGTATGTACAAAACAATCTTGCTCAGTTTTATAGTATATTATTCGACTTATCTTTGTAAGGATATGTGTATTTATTTCTGTTGTTATATCTAGCTTGCACATATTAATGAAGACTCGATACGGTAGTATACTATTATGGTTTGTCTTTATCTTAACATGGCATATGCCATACTCGTTATTACATATTGCAGTTACATGTTGATAAAACCCCTAGGATCTTGCTTGAGTACCTGCGTTGTGATGGCAATCATACTTGTGGGAGCAGGGTAGTCCACAAGCACATCCTTGAATAGTCCATAGTCGCATGAGTATCGAGACTGGGCATTGATACTCCAGAGTAGACTAGTGTATACGTTTCTACCCCCATCGGGGGATGGTTGGTCCTGCAGCCATTGGTCTGATGTACCCAAGATCGTATACAGGTGCTCACTGGGGTGAGTACACTGGACGGACTCGCCGAGAACTTCCATATGGTACTATACCTATCGTCAGATGGAAGTTCTCAGGTGACATGTGTACAGGTTAGTCTTTGGACCCGAGATCGGCATTTGTCTCGTGTAAGTTCCCACTGAACTTTGATCACTACCCTACCACGGCTCTACTGAGTCGTGCAAACAGGATTTGGTTGGATTCAGTCCCGAGCCCATGGAGGCAGTGAGCGATTGTCGGGGATTCGTCTCTCCCGGTATAGGGAGTCGATATCGCACTGTGATTCGATTGGTCAGGACCATAAGACCTTGGCCAAGGCAGCTGGGATTTACTGATAGGTTGATCAGTAGTTTCTCGGATTGGTCCCGAGCCACATCGGCACGACATATTAGGCTATTAGGGTCTGACGTTCACCATCCCCTAGACCCGGTATGCGATACTCCTTGACGAAGAGACCGGACTGTAAGGATATTGTCACGGATAGGCTCAGTAGGAGATCCGGATGAGTTTGCTCATCGGCCTTCCTTTCGACGGGTACCTGGGTAGCCGTTACGTACAGCTAGTGCCGCTGACGTGCTTGTGGTTAAACCCACTGCCAGAGTACTGTCGAGTCTTTAGAGTCCCACACAGAGGGTTTCCCTGATTCAGGCGAAATGATGTAGTAGCCGTATTGGATACGTGCAGGGTTCGATCGATTGATGTACTTTGTACTCGGATTTACGATCGGACAGTTGGTAATACTAGCCGGCTCGGGTTTGAGCCGGATTATTAAATCAGGTATTGATTTAATAATTTACGTATATGTATTTCGATATATATATTCTAGTATTACGTTCTTCGTGTTATTCTATCTCTTTGGGCGTTCGGATTTATATCTGATTGCCGGTATATATGTACAGTAGACTGAAATCCATATTTATTACAGATTTCCTTCTAGAAGATGGCCACCTCATTTTGGATTTTCCATTTATTTGATAAATGGAAATGAGGTGTAAAGTGAGAGGTGGGGGAGGTATGGAGTTGACCATGCTTCAATGGTTTACAAATGAATTTATAATTCATTTTGGGTTTACTATTGAAGTATGGTTGCTATTGTTTAATGAAAGAAATGAACATACAAAACTCTTGTGTGTGAATTTCTCTCTCATGCTTGATCATTATTTTCTTGAGCTCCATTTTCTCTCCAAGCTCCTCCCTCCTCTTGCTTTCCTCCATCTTCATCTTCTTCCTCTTCACTAACATTCTCATGTGTTGAGAAACAAATGAAGAGGTTAGAAAAGAGATAGCAAACACTTAGACATCCAAACTACATCCTAGATTACTTGGACTAGCATCCCAAGTTCTCTAGTTGCTCTTTTGACACTTAGCAAAGAGCTAGAGTCATGGATCATATTCCCCGGGTGGATCATCAAGGATCAAGGAAGGCCGGAGAACAAGTTCGATCCCGGAGGACCGACGGAGCAATGAAAGAAGATCAAGCAAGTTCAAGGTGGCTAGTAGGAGCTAAGGATGAAGAACGAAGAACGAAGGACTTGGTTCGTTTGGTAAGAATTCCTCATCATAGTAGATAGCTCTCCTTGTGTAGCTAGTTAGTTTTATAGAAAGATCCGGGTTTAGAGTTAAACTAGTGCCAAGTTTTTGTTCGTTAGAAAAATTTTGTTCCGCATTTGGCCACGAAAGTTAGCCGGGGCACTAGGGTAACCCTTCATTGTATCAGAGCCACCCATAAAACTTACACTAGCTAGCTCTAACATGTTTAAAATAACGATCGACCGGATTTTTCAAAAACTGCATTTCAAATCATGGGTTTTCTGTCGATTTTAAAAGTGCTCGAAAAATCAATTTTATGCTCTCAGAAAATCATGCAGGCTTTTTTAAGACCCCTGAAGAAATTTGGTCACGTGATCCTTCCAAACCGCCGCGGAACCGCCGCGTAAACCCTCTATTGGCGGCGGTTCCGCGGCCATTTTGGGGCCCACGTGAACCAAATTTCTTCTGGGCCTCTTATATTTGAAATTGTGGTTTCTGGAATAATTATTTTTGGGCCCAGATTTGTTACAGTGTTGGTTTAAATTCTTGGGGCCCACTTGGAAAGTTTAGTCGATCGTAATTTTAAGATACGTGTTTTGTTAACAGTACATTCACTTTTATCTGCGACCGGGAATGTCACTCGATCGGTAAAACTCGTCTGATTGCTATATGTTCTTTTAGACGGGTTTTGCGAACGTGATATTCGCGTTGATGTTGTGTGCTTGTGCTGTGATTGTGGTTGGATTGTCGTGGTAGATAGCATGTGGTGCAATGTTAGAATACAGTTTTATATTCATCTGTACATTTGTTATTGCGAGGCGAGCGTCTGACATGTGGACTGCCGTATTTGCCGGATTGTATATTATTTTGTGGCACGACCGGGATGAGGTCGATGTCACCGGTTGTATATATTTTTTTAATATTCTGTACTAGGATTGCCCCACGGCGGAGTGCACGGATAGCCGGGTTTTAGAAGGCAACAAGCCCGCATCTCATGGCGTCGAGATGGAGGAGGCTTCATTCTCATGGCGTTGAGACGGAGGGGGCTTCATTCTAGGATCGGCGGGCTATTCGCTGCACTTGTAGGGGGTACAGGTTATCGTTGCACAGGCTATCCACACGACCGGGAACGTCGGGTTTTATTTGCGGCTCAAATGAAACCCGGGGCTCCAAGACTATCCACCATTCTGTAATGTTATCTGTGATGTTGTTTATTATCATGCCTGGGACGAATGTTATATATACTTATATATATACTAGTAGATATTGTATATGTTTTGCACCCGCGCTAGTCCAGTCCCAGCTCTGTCGTTAGTTAAGTAACCTAACGGGTGATGACGGGGCCCAGTGGCGAATGCGGATGACATATACGTACATCGTATTTTCGTTCTTTTCTGGTGTGATAGGTTACAAAATGATGGGACAACATTAATTTTGATTAATGCAAGATAATAAACCTAAAAGATGTTGGAACCAGATTTTAAAAACTGACATTACAGACGTTCTTTTTTGCTTTGCACAGTGGTATTCAGTTTGGAATATCCAGCACCTCATTCGACGAGGCAAGGGCCGAGATCCATTCACCGGGAGTGACCTCTTGAGTAAAGGTTTGCGTCAGGGTAATAATTTCACTATAGTCGATTATTTTTGCTTTGCATCGTGGTATTCGGTTTGGAATATGCTGCACCTCATTCGACGAGGAAAGAGCCGAGATCCCTTCACAGGGAGTGACCTCTTTAGCAAAAGTTTTCGCCACTATATATTTACAAAAACTACTCAGGTTCCATCAACGATATCAAGTTCATTACGTTAACGGGTTTTTCGCCAAAAACCCAGTCGTAGCCCTCTGTCATTTCTTACAAGTATTGCTTAGTATTCGTGCTGCGTATTTTGACCTAGTCAAGGCGTAGTGTTCGATAGTTAAGTAATGCTTGTTTGTAGCATGTATTGCGATTATTTAGGACAACCGTATGACCATTTTGACCTAGTCAAGGGTATATACGGATATGTCTAAGTTAATCCAGGATAATGACGGGTTGAACTTGACTAGCGGCTTATGATATGTTGACCTAGTCAAGGTCATAAACCACTAGGGGTAAAAACTACATCGGGAGTTTCAAACATACAGGAAACTTGCAGATTTAGCATACCTTCTGAAGTGTGGTGACTAGAGTGGATTCCATCTAGTGCATCACACAATGATAGTTGGATCCCGATCCCACTGATGAGTAGGATTACTCTTGGAAGATTTTTTCACTTAACAATCAATGCTATAAATCAAGTAGGTGTCTAGAACGGTGTTAGCGGGGCTACGCCTCCAGGGAAAAAAGGTTATGTAATTAAGGAACTTCGCGAAAGCGTTGGAAAACCTCCCTCGAAGTACCAACACCAGCCTGGCTGAAAGGTTAAGCAAGTATTGTGACGTGCGATTAATCCTGACTAGTTCTTCTTTTAGGGTTTGAAGAAGAATTTGAGGAAACAGTGGGAGCCATCCTGGTTAGATAAATTAATAACCAATCTAATCTTGCAAGAACACACGCTGAGTGTTTTCCCTCTCTCTCTCCAGGTAGCAACCATTTCACGCCCTAATCAAGATAATAAAATGTATCGCTTGACCGATCCGAATTCTTATTCGGGGCTGAGGAACGTCGGTTCGACTCTAACTTATGACAACAGTCATGAGTATGAGCAAGGGAAAGAGGTAAGTTTGAATTCCTTGATAAACCCATCGAAGAAGAAACATACTGTTGCGTCTTCTTCAGGTGTTCTTGTTATTGAGAACTGTTTTTCGGTCAGTCCTACCTCCTGGGTACTAGATACCGGATCAGGATCTCATATCCGTAATTTATTACAGGGACTGAGAAAAAGTAGGATAGTTGCACCTGGTGATATGTCCCTCAGAGTAGGAAACGGAGCACAAGTTAATACTGCGGCCGTCGGTGAATATCACCTAGTGTTGTCAAATGGCAATACTATGATTTTGAACAATTGTTACTATGTACCTTCCATGGTTTGCAACATAATATCAGTTTCTTTACTTGATAAAGATGGATATAACTTTGTTCTTGATAGAAATATCATGAACATTTACCTTGATAAGATATTGGTTGCAGAAGGTACACTGTGTAATGGTATCTATGTTCTAAATCAGAATACAGTTCTCAATTTACAAAACACACGCAAGAGGAAGAGTTCAGATACGAACGAATCCTACTTGTGGCATTGTAGACTTGGTTATATCGAAGAGAAAAGACTGAGTAAGTTACATAAAGATGGACTCTTGAATACGTTCGAATTTTCATCTTATGAAACTTGTCAGTCTTGTCTAAAAGGAAAGATGACCAAATCTCCGTTCACCGGACATGGAGAAAGAGCAGCAGAGCTCTTGGGACTCATACACAGTGATGTGTATGGTCCGATGTCTATACATGCAAGGGGTGGATTCTCGTACTTCATCACATTCACTGACGATCTCTCTAGATTCGGATATGTGTATCTTATGAAACACAAATCTGAAGTTTTTGAGAAATTCAAAGAATTCAGGAACAAAGTAGAGAACCAGATTGGCAAAAGTATTAAGATCCTCCGATCTAATAGAGGAGGGGAGTATTTAAGCACGGAATTCCTAGAATACTCAAAAGAGAATGAAATTCTCTCTCAGCTTACTCCCCCTTATACACCACAGCACAACGGTGTATCGGAGCGGAGGAATCGTACCCTATTGGATATGGTTCGCTCCATGATGAGTAATGCCGAGTTGCCTCTTTCATTTTGGGGACATGCGCTTTTAACAGCGGCATATCTGTTGAATGATGTTCCATCCAAATCCGTGCCTAAGACACCATTCGAGATGTGGAATGGAAAAAGGCCGTATCTTAAAAGATTTAAGATATGGGGTTGTCCCGCTTATGTTAAAAAGCACAATCCGAATAAACCGGAGGCACGGTCAGTTTTGTGTAAGTTTGTGGGATATCCTAAGAACAGTTATGGATATCAGTTCTACCACACCGAGGAACAGAAGGTGTTTGTTGCTCAGCACGCCACTTTTTTAGAGTGGCAATTTCTTGAAAAAGAAATTAGTAGGAGTACGGTAGAACTGGAAGAAATTCCAGAGGGACAAACTGTAACTGAAAATTTGGTGGAATCTCAGGAATCAATAACCCCGGACGAACCTCAGCCACTCCGCAGATCTAGTAGGATTTCTCATCCGCCCGAGAGATACTACGGTTTTCTCATAGATGGGGATCGAGAGGATTGCATGTTGGAAGAAGATGATCCTACTAGTTTCAGACAGGCCATTATCAGTAGGGACTTTGATAAGTGGCTGGATACTATGCAATCTGAACTGGAGTCCATGTACACCAATAAAGTGTGGACCCTGGATGTTGCTCCACCTGGGGTAAAACCCGTTGGATGCAAATGGATCTACAAGAAGAAACTTGGTGTAGATGGGTAGGTGGAAACCTATAAAGCTAGACTCGTTGCAAAAGGTTTTCGTCAAAGACCAGGAGTGGACTATGACGAAACCTTTTCTCCAGTGGCTATGCTCAAATCCATTAGGATCCTGCTTGCCATTGCTGCCTTCCATGACTATGAGATCTGACAGATGGACGTAAAAACGGCTTTTCTAAACGGAAGTTTAGAAGAGTGCGTTTATATGGATCAAGCAGAAGGTTTTGTAGACAGTGGGAGCAGCGGGAAGGTGTGTAAGCTGCTCAAATCCATTTATGGATTGAAGCAAGCATCGCGGAGCTGGAACATCTGTTTTGATGAAACAGTCCAGGATTTTGACTTCATCAAGAACGAAGATGAGCCATGTATTTATAAGAAAATTGTAGGACGAACTGTCGTGTTCCTAGTCTTATACATGGACGACAATCTTTTGATAGGAAATGACATTCCTATGCTACAATCGGTCAAGCTATTCTTATCACAAAGGTTCTCTATGAAAGACCTAGGTGATGCCTCGTATATTCTGGGGATCAAGATCTACAGAGATAGATCCAAAAGATTACTGGGACTTTCACAGTCCAAGTATATAGAGACCGTACTAAAGAGATTTAGTATGGAAGATTCCAAGCGCGGTAACATACCCGCATTGCACGGAATCACCCTCTCCAAGGAGATGTCTCCCAACACTGACGAGGAGAGGGTTCGCATGAGCATTATACCCTACGCTTCGGCGGTAGGATCTATAATGTATGCGATGCTATGTACGAGACCAGATGTAGCTTACGCGCTGAGCGTGGTGAGCCGGTATCAGTCAGACCCAGGTGAGAACCACTGGACAGCAGTAAAGAACATTCTCAAGTACCTGAGAAGGACTAAGGAGATGTTCCTGGTTTACGGTAATGGAGATCTCAGGGTCGAGTCCTTTACCGACTCAAGCTTCCAGAGTGACAAGGATGACAGCAAGTCTGTCTCGGGTTTTGTATTTACCCTCAACGGAGGGGCGGTATGTTAGAAGAGCTCCAAACAGGATACCGTTGCAGACTCGATGATGGAGGCTGAATACATTGCTGCAAGCGATGCCGCAAAAGAGGCGGTCTGGATGAAGAAGTTCATAGCTGAACTTCAGGTAGTTCCGTCCATTGTTGACCCAATACCTGTGTATTGCGATAACAATGGGGCTATAGCTTTAGCGAAGGAACCACGGTCCCATCAGAAATCCAGGCACATCTTAAGGCGGTATCACCTGATCAGGGAGATCGTAGATCGCCAAGAGATCGAGGTCCGGAGAGTGGATACGAAAGACAACACTGCGGATCCATTTACAAAGGCCCTCCCTCAAGCACAGTTTGAGCGACTTTTTGGAATGTTGGGTATGCGGTATGCCAGCAGCTGGCCATAGAGCAGACGTTGGGTATTCGGTACGCCAATCACTGGCCTTTAGTGCAAGTGGGAGATTGTTGGATGTATATGCCCTAGAGGCCAGCATTGTATATGTATACATATGGATACTAGGGATATGTATGTACAAAACAATCTTGCTCAGTTTTATAGTATATTATTCGACTTGTCTTTGTCAGGATATGTGTATTTATTTCTGTTGTTGTTATATCTAGCTTGCACATATTGATGAAGACTCGATACGGTAGTATACTATTATGGTTTGTCTTTATCTTAACATGGCATATGTCATACTCGTTATTACATATTGCGGTTACATGTTGATAAAGCCCCTAGAATCTTGCTTGACTACCTGCGTTGTGATGGCGATCATACTTGTAGGAGCAGGGTAGTCCACAAGCACATCCTTGAATAGTCTTTAGTTGCGTGAGTATCGAGACTGGGCATTGATACTCCAGAATAGACTAGTGTATACGTTTCTACCCCCATCAGTGGATGGTTGGTCCCGCAGCCATTGGTCTGATGTACCCAAGATCGTATACAGATGCTCACTGGGGTGAATACACTGGACGGACTCGCCGAGAACTTCCATACGGTACTATACCTATCGTCAGATAGAAGTTCTCAGGTGACATGTGTACAGGTTAGTCTTTGGACCCGAGATCGGCATTTGTCTCGTGTGAGTTCCCACTGAACTTTGATCACTACCCTACCACAGCTCTACTGAGTCGTGCAAACAGGTTTTGGTTGGGTTCAGTCCCAAGCCACATGGAGGCAGTGAGCGATTGTCGGGGATTCGTCTCTCCCGGTATAGGAAGTTGATATCGCACTGTGATTCGATTGGTCAGGACCATAAGACCTTGGCCAAGGCAGCTGGGATTTACTGATAGGTTGATCAGTAGTTTCTCGGATTGGTCCTGAGCCACATCGGCACGACCTATTAGGTTATTAGGGTCTGACGTTCACCATCCCCTAGACCCGGTATGCAATACTCCTTGACGAAGAGACCGGACTGTACGGATATTGTAACGGATAGGCTCAGTAGGAGATCCGGATGAGTTTGCTCATCGGCCTTCCTTTCGACAAGTACCTGGGTAGCCGTTACGTACAGCTAGTGCCGCTGACGTGCTTGTGGTTAAACACACTGCCAGAGTACTGTCGAGTTTTTAGAGTCCCACACAGAGGGTTTCCCTGATTCAGGCGAAATGATGTAGTAGCCGTATTGGATACGTGCAGGGTTCGATCGATTGATGTACTTTGTACTCGGATTTACGATCGGACAGTTGGTAATACTAGCCGGCTCGGGTTTGAGCCGGATTATTAAATCAGGTATTGATTTAATAATTTACGTATATGTATTTTGATATATATATTCTAGTATTACGTTCTTCGTGTTATTCTATCTCTTTGGGCGTTCGGATTTTTATCTGATTGCCGGTATATATGTACAGTAGACTGAAATCCGTATTTATTACAGATTTCCTTCTAGAAGATGGCCACCTCATTTTGGATTTTCCATTTATTTGATAAATGGAAATGAGGTGTAAAGTAAGAGGTGAGGGAGGTATGGAGTTGACCATACTTCAATAGTTTACAAATGAATTTATAATTCATTTTGGGTTTACTATTGAAGCATGGTTGCTATTGTTTAATGAAAGAAATGAACATACAAAACTCTTGTGTGTGAATTTCTCTCATGCTTGATCATTATTTTCTTGAGCTCCATTTTCTCTCCAAACTCCTCCCTCCTCTTGCTTTCCTCCATCTTCATCTTCTTCCTCTTCACTAACATTCTCATGTGTTGAGAAACAAGTGAAGAGGTTAGAAAAGAGATAGCAAACACTTAGACATCCAAACTACATCCTAGATTACTTGGACTAGCATCCCAAGTTCTC
This sequence comes from Agapanthus africanus, assembly GCA_030015575.1. NCBI lineage: Eukaryota > Viridiplantae > Streptophyta > Magnoliopsida > Asparagales > Amaryllidaceae > Agapanthus > Agapanthus africanus. The sequence continues at coordinate 134,077,457 of CM057343.1, forward strand.
TAGTTGCTCTTTTGACACTTAGCAAAGAGCTAGAGCCATGGATCATATTCCCCGGGTGGATCATCAAGGACCAAGGAAGGTCGGAGAACAAGCTCGATCCCGGAGGACCGACGGAGCAATGAAAGAAGATCAAGCAGGTTCAAGGTGGCTAATAGGAGCTAAGGATGAAGAACGAAGACCGAAGGACTTGATTCGTTTGGTAAGAATTCCTCATCATAGTAGATAACTCTCCTTATGTAGCTAGTTAGTTTTATGGAAAGATACGGGTTTAGAGTTAAACTAGTGCCAAGTTTTTGTTCGTTAGAAAATTTTTGTTCCGTATTTGGCTACGAAAGTCGGCCGGGGCACTAGGGTAACCCTTCACGAAAGGTAGGGAAGGAAGAAAACCAGTTAGCGCAGGCACGATGTGCATAAGGTAAAATGCAGAGACATATAAAAGGGATTGAAATAAGAGCAACGGAAATTGCGACTACTGTTATGAATCTGGATAATGGAAAAGGCATTACTAGGAATGCCTGGCCACCCCTATGAAACATTTTCATATTTTAGATTTTCGGCGTAGTTGTAAAAAAGAACTGTTTTCCTAATTAATTCTGACTCCAGGGTATGTATTTACCAGATTTAAATCACATCTGTACGGTATTACAGATACTGAGTAAGAGTAGAATATTAGAAAATGGACTATTTGATCCTCAATATCGGAATTCGTTGCAATTGATGATGTTGAATTAAATCGTCTGGCTTTGCTTAATGGCAAATTTTTGGTTTCGAATAACCTCAAGAGCAACTTAGCCGAGTTCCTAATCAGTAGAACCCCGTCATTATGCACCAAATTTTAAAATGAAATATATGTACCTTTATTTTATAAAGTGAGATATACATTTTGAAAATTGTGTTGTAAACATTTATCTTTATCAATTGAGGATAAGATAAGGTGTATTGAATAACGGTGTAGAAAATTCTCGACCAAAATACAGTCTTCAACTTACAATACACAGAATTTGAGTTGGTATACTTTTGGGACTTATACAAGAAAATGTATGTTGTCCAGTGTCCTTGGGGACAACGGGTTGGTACTCTTACTTCATTCACGATTACCTATGAGTTCTCTGGTTTTAGACATGCATTCGTTGTAATACAAAGTCAAAGATTTTGATAAATTTACAGGTATAAGAATAAAGTAAAGAACCATATGTTGGAAGTATCAGAATTCTTCGAGGTGATCGAAAATGTAGATACTTATACAAGGTATTCCATCATAGTAATATTGAGAACTTGATTCTCTTGCAGGTTGCTCATTCGTGGATGCGCTCCTTGAAGAGTAATGTTGTGTAGGGTTCCGTAGCGCGGCAGCAAGGTTTCGGAAGGCATCGTCCATGCCAATTTCAAATTTTTGCCGTACTAAAGAACCCTAACCCTAGAATCTTAACTAGAGATTTGAACAATACAACATGCAAAAAACTTTGCATACAAAGTGAATGAGGAATACAACCTTTGTAGGCCGGTCCTTCACTTCTAAAGCTCCGTGTAGTAGTCCTTTCGCTCCAAGTAGTGAACATCCGAACTTTAGTAAGGGTTCACATGAAGAAATGAATAAGCTTGCTCGAAATCTTCGAGGCCGAAAATGATCTACGTCGAGGAGACTCAAGCTCATGCTACCTCTTCACTAATGGTAGATTAGTAAAGCAAACACCCTAAACTAAATGGCTAATATAGTAGATGATGATGAAGTAGGAATTGGGCTCACTTTAGATTTATTTTTCTCATAATATTTCTTCACCATTTCAAAAGCTAGCAAGCTTTCTCATGAGGAAGAAGAAGATGAAGTGAAGATAAGAAATGAAACTCATGAGGTGAGAATAGCAACCATGGATGAGTTAGTGTCATACACTAACTAATGTAGAGACTTAACTATGGCTATGGATAATTGTTAAGTTAATAAATATCTCAAGCAAAACAAAACTAGTAGACTTAGTCAATGGTTCCACAAGCTTCTCCAAGCTTCAACCATTAAACCAATTTCCATCAATTTTGAATTACTTGGATAAATAAAAAAAAACCTCATTATATCAAGCATGGTGTGAGTGTCATACATCCATGTTGCATGTGGCATCAAGCATGACACAAATAAAATGTACATTAATATATATCACATATATACTATATGCACACAAGTGAGAAAAAGAAATGTTAAGTGAGCAAATATTAGTTAATGTAAGTTAATATATCAAATATATAATTATACATTAAATTATTAAATCAACACTTGATTTAATAATCCGGCTATATCGCATACAACCGACTAATATCAAATGTAACATCTTATCGAATCAACACTTGATCCGATAATCCCGCTATATCACATATAACCGACCGATATCACATATCGCGAGAATAGAATGCGGTATCACATACGCGTATTAATCTCGGTCCCACACATATCACATATGTGATCCTACTTCGTTTCGCATAAACCAGGAAACCTCTGTGTAGGACTCTAAAGACTCGCCAATACGCCGGCAGTAGGTGATGATCATATCAAACACCCACAAGCCGCAAGCGGTCTGCTAAACGTAACGGCCACCCGGGTATTGAGCGATCAGACGATCAACAAGCAAGCATGCTCATACTCCTGCGAATCCAATCAGTAACACTACCGTACAGTCCGGTCTCTTCGTCAGATATGTTGCATATCACAGCCTGGGGGTGATATAACGTCAGACCCCAATAGCCTGATAAGTCATGCCGATGCAAGGTTCATAACGGTTCGAGAAACTACTGATAACACTTACCAGTAGATCTCAGCAACCCTGGCCAAGGATTTTCTGTTATGGCCAATCGAGCATAGCGCAACATCAACTCCCAATACCGGGAGAGACGAATCCCCTCCTATTGCTCATTGCCTCTATGTGACTCGAGACTGTACCCAAAAACCACCTTTTTGCACGATCTCTTAACCGTGGTATGGTGGAAATCAAAGCACAGTGGGAATCACACAAGACTCTATAACGATCTCAGGTCGACAGATTAATCTGTACCAGTGTCACCAGAGAACTGCTATCTGACGATAGGTATAATACCATCTACGAGTTCTCGGCGAGTCCGTTCAGTGTACCCAGTCTCCACTGAGAACCCGTATACCTTCTCTGATGTCAAACACCAATGGATGTGGGATCATCCATCGCCCATCATATGGGTCGAGAAGCGTATACGCTAGTCTACTCTGGAGTATCGATGCCCTGTCTCGATACTCTCACGACTAGGAACATTTGAAGGATGTACTTACCGACTACTCTGTCCCCACCAGTATGATCTGCATCATAATCCTGATAGTTATGTACTCATCCTAAGGGCTTTATCAACATATAATAGAGAGACGATAGGTGTGCATGTTAAGATAAAGAGCAAGCGGATAGCATACTATCATGTCGAGCAAGAAAGTCCTCCCTATATATGTCCAAGCATCCACTACAATATACATCACATGTACAGAAATGGCCTCCAGGGCATACATATAACTAACAATCTCCCACTTGCACTAAGGTCATTTGTTGCGGTATCCCATACTCAACGTCCTATAGAAGTCTCTCTAGCAAAAGGCCTTTGTGAGTGGATCCGCCGTGTTATCCTTCGCGTCAACTCTCCTAACCTCGATCCCTTGGAGATCAACCATCTCCCTGATCAGGTGATACTTGCCTCAGAATATGTCTAGATCGCTGATGGGACCGGTGTTCCTAGGCTAAAACCACAACTCCATTATTGTCACAATAACAATTATTGGAGTCTCAATGGTAGGAACCATGTTCATCTCATGAACAAGAATTGTCCAGACAGCCACTTTGGCAGCATCGTTGGTAGCGATGTATTCAGCCTTCGTCGTCTAGTATGTCACGGTATCTAGCTTGGAACTCTTCCAACATACCGTCCCTCTACTGAGGGTAAAGACAATGCCTGTGACTGACTTTCAGTCATCCTTATCACTCTGGAAGCTCGAACCAAGAACTTTCTTTTAGTGCTTCTCAAGTACTTAAGAATGTACTCCACAGCTTTCCAGTGATTCTCCCAAGATCCGATTGATTCCTGATCACTACACCTAGTGAGTCATCTACATCTGGTCTGGTACATAACATTGCATATATGATAGAGCCTACTGCCGAAGCATAGGGTATCCCTTGCACGCGAGCTCTCTCTAAATCAGTCTTGGAAGACTTCATTTTGGAGAGAGTGATTCCTGAGTAAATGGACGAACCACCACACTTAGAATCTTCGATACTAAACCCCCTTTAATACGGTGTTAATGTACCTGGATTTGGGACACTCCCAACATCCACTTAGATCTATCATCATAGATCATAATCCACAAGATGTAGCAAGTATCATCCAGATCTTCCATTGAGAATCCTTGTGATAAGAGGAGCTTGACCGAGTGTAGCATAGGAAACCATTTCCTATCAAGAGTATGTCATCTATGTACAATACGTGGAAGACAACCTAACTCTCTACTACCTTCTTGTATATACAAGGTCCATCTACCTTTTTGATGAAGTCAAACTCTTTGACTGCCACATCAAAACAGATGCTCCAACTCCGCAATGCGCGCATTGATCCTAATGGACTTAAGCATAGCTTTGAAAGTCTCAATTTTTCCATCTACACCAAGAATCTTCTCAAGATCCATTTGCTCCCAATGGGTTTTACCCCTTCAGGTGCAATAATCAAAGTCATACTTTGTTGGTGTACATGAATTCCATCTTTGATCGTATAGCATCCAGCCTTTTCACAGAGTCGCCGCTCGTGATGGCCTGCCTGAACCTAGTTGGGCCATCATCTACCATGATGCATTCCTTGCTCCCACTGTCACCGAGAAGACCGTAGTATCTCTCAAGTGGATGAGGAACCCTACCAGATTCGTGGAGAGGCTGAGGTTCGTCGGAAACTATTGAATCCTTTGGTTTCACCAAATCATCAGCTGTTAGTTTGTCTAACTGGAACTCATTCCAGTTCTACCTCATGACCACAAATTTCTTCACAAGAAATTCCTTTTGTAAAAAGATGGCATGCTGAGAAACAAAACACCTTTTGCTTCTCGGTGTGGTAGAAGATATTCCCTCACGAATGTTCGGGATATCCAACAAACTTATACAGAACTGACCTTGCCTCGAGCTTGTCCGGATTTTGCTTTTCAACATAGGCCGGACAACCCCATATCTTAACTCGTTTAAGACCTGGTCTCTTCCCATTCCATATCTCATATGGGGTGGTAGGCATTGATTTGGATGGAACCCCATTCAATAGGTATGCAGCTTCTTAAGTGCATAACTCTAAAAGGAAACAGGTAACTCAGCAATACTCATCATAGAGCGCGCCATATCTCATAGAGTGCGATACCTCCGCCCCGATACACCGTTGTGTTGTGGTGTATACGAAGGAGTAAGCTGAGAGAGAATCTCATTCTCCTTTTGGAAACTCTAGGAACTCCATGCGCAAGTGTTTTCCTCCTCGATCACATCGAAGGACTTTAATACTTCTACCCTTCTGGTTCTCAACTTCAACTTATATTCCTTGAATTTCTCAAAAGTTTCAGATTTGTGTTTCAACGGGAACATATGTTCGAATCTTGAGAGATGATCAATGAATATAATGAAGTATAAAAAACCAGCCTTGGCAGGACCGTATACATTATCATGTATCTGTCCCAAGAGTTCACTAACTCTTTCTCTGTTTCCAGTAAACGGAGTATTGGTCATTTTACCTTTGAGACAAGACTGGCAAGTAGCATAAGATGAAAATTCGAACATATTCTAATATTCATCCTTATGTAACTTAGTCGGTCGTGTCGCATTGATATGACCTAGTCTACAATGCTTCAAGAAGGATTTGTTCATTTCTGAACTACTCCTCTTGTGTGTTCTATATACTTTGAATCGTGGTTTGATTTAGAACGTATATGCTATTATATAACGTGCCTGATCGAATCAACTCTTGATTCAGGAAAATGGTCACAGCATTATCCTCTAATACAGAATTATATCCTTCTTTAACTTAATAAAGAAACTGATGTAATGTTGTATATCAGGTTCGGTATGTAATAACACTTGTTCAGAATCAATGTATTAATACAAGATGATATTTGCCAACTGATTTGGCTGCAACACTTGCATCATTCTCCAACACTTAGAGATATATCACCCATTCTCAGTTCTCTACCTTTCTTTAGCCCATGTAACAAATTACATATGTGGGATCCTAATCCGGTATCTCATACCTAGGACGTAGAGGATACTGAGAAACGGTTCTTGGTAATGAACACACCCGAAGAATATGCATCAACATGCTTATTCCTCGTTTGGGTTGCGTGGAATCCGGATATTCCCCTATATGCTGCTCGGACTTATAACAATTATAAAATAGAGCGGAACCAACGTTTCCTAGCACAGTATAATAAGCAGGTTCGGTCAATACATCCATATTATTATCTTGATTAAGACGTGACATGGTCGCTACCTGGAGAGAGAAGAAAATACTCTGTATGCGCTCTTGCAAGATCAGATTGGCTATTATTTTATCTAATCAGAATGGCTCCCACTGTTTTTAACAAATCTTCCTTCAAACCCTAAAAGGTAAGACTAACCGTGATTAATTGCACCCTACAAGTTCGCCAATCTTTCGGCCATGCCAGTGTCGGTACTATGAGGGTAGGTGGTTCCCCGTGCTTTCGCACGGACCTAATTAAAATAAACCTTGTTTTCCCAGGGGCGTAATCCCGTTAACACCTTTCTAGACACCTACTTGATCGACTAATTGTAATATGTAAAACTCTCCCAGGAGTAACTCTTACTCGCAGTGGGTATCGGGATCCAACTATCTCATAGAAGGTACGCAATTTCATTGCAAATTTCAACACTTGAAATTCCCGATAATATTTTGCCCCTGGTAACTTATGACCTTAACAAGGTCAACAAATCGTAAGCGCTGGCCAAGTTCAACCCGTCATTTCCTGATTGAATTAAACTCATCCGCACGACCCTTAACAAGGTCAACAAAGTCGTACGACTAGCCTAATCCAATCGCATCATATGCTTAAGCAGATATGCACTAATCAGCTACCGCACACTACGCCTTAGCAAGGTCAACAAACGTAGCACGAATACTAAGTAGCACTTATCTCAAATGACGAAGAGCTACGACAGGTTTTTAAAAAAACCTTTTGCGTAATGAACTTGATATCGTTGTAGAATCGAGTGATTTTGAAAAGGAGTGTTTTTTAGGCTTTTACTAGTTTTGCTAAAAAGGTCACTCCCGGTGAAGGGATCTCGGCTCTTTGCTTATCGAATAAGGTGTTGGATATTTCACAAATACCACTATGCAAAGCAGAAACTATAGAAGCAATCAAAAGACAAACCGAGTGGGTTGTAGTATCTGCCAGTTTCGCTAAAGAGGTCACTCCCGGTGAAGGGATCCCGGCTCTTTCCTTATCGAATAAGGTGCTGGATATTCTACAAGGAATACCGCTATGCAAAGCAAGAACTAGAGCTACCAGTTTTTAAAACAAGTTTCTACAACATCTTTAGGTTTCTTTTTCTTTCATTAATCTCATTAATGAAGTCACATCATTTATGCTTCCTAAGCATCACAGAAGAAACGAAAGCAGCAATATTTATTATATCTCATATATAATATAAGCAATCGTCTCAACATATCAAGTGATCACATCACAGAATATTAGCAGCAGAAGAACATATATGAAATATTGGATATACTAGGAATTCCGTGTTTTAAATTAAGCCAGTATAAAACACGGATTCCACGGTCGTGATGAATAGCCAAACCTATATCCTTAGACCCCTACGAGAGCGACAAGCAACCCTACCAATTCTAGAGTTAGGAGACCCGGTCTCGACTCCTCGAAATGGTCTCCCACTGGACCCTAGAACCCGGTTACTTGTGCTCTCCTCCTTGGGTCTATCCTAATGCGGAAAAGTAAATAATATACATCAATGGTGACATCATCCTCAACCCGGAAGTGCCCCAATAAAAGAATATTACATACAAGCTTTTACATGAATGAAAATGAAAAACTCTCATCTCACATAAAAAAAACCCGGCTATTCAAAACACGACGATCCAATATAACATATCACAGCAACACATAACATCACATGTCATCAACGTAAGTAAATATGCGTATCCCAATTATCGTTGACATATAGCAACGAAACCGGCGATACACCATATATTACACTTACGGTCGCAGAAAAGAAAGTGAAAAACTACAACAATTGGAATCCGCAACCACCTTAGACATCATAAACCCAATGTATCACAAACTTTGGATTTCATGCCCAACCAAATGAATTCCTTAGACATCGCATGCCTAACAATTAAAAACCCCGCATTTTAGTCTTGATATTGAAAAACACTTTCCAATAACCTGTCGGGTAATTCAACAAGATTCCCGATAACCTGATCGAATGCTCGTCGGAAACTTTAGTAGACGGCCGCACCCCCGATGCCGTCGACGAAATGCACTAAGGCGGAACACTGCGGCCGCGAGCACCCGAACGGATGCTTTTGGCGACGGGATTCTCCTACAATCACTTGGCCGGGGCTATGGGACGTGGCTATCTAGTAAGCTTACCCGGCGAGTATCCGCGTACACTACGTAATTGCGACGGAGTTTTGAGCCACATCAAAATTTCGTGGCAACCAATCAAATGAGACTAAACTGCTAGATTTATAAAATTCAAACTAGTTATCACATAACTAATTTTGTGGATTCCAAATATTATATCACAATCACAGATAGCTAGACGATGTTAAACTTTTCGATCGAATAAACAAACACCCAAAATTTCCCAAAGAGCTCAACATTTGAGCGGAGTTCAAAAAGAACCCAGAACATGCTACAGCTCCTATGAACCATCCGTAGAAGGGCCGACCCATGACTCACTCATGTCGCCACGGAACTGCCGCAAACCCTAGGGTATGACCGCGGTTCCGCGATCCAAAAAGTCGAGTTTGGGTATCGTTCTAGAGGATCCACAGAATCGCTTACATGATTTTTTGAAGATTTTAAACTTGGAAAAAATCCAACTCTTGGAAAATTTTCAGCGAGGGAAAATATGAGTTATTGATATCCGTTCGAACATTTTAACGTCGTCTAAATAACCCGAATAGATGTTAGAATTACGACTACGAAACACTCCGAATTGCCTTTACAGAAAGTTAACATCTCATACAATTTCAGCAAAAACAAGCAACACCTGAAACACCAAAACTCAGAGACTGAAACACCCTAAAAATTTGAAGCCAAAAAGCCCAGAATGACCCGGTGAGCTCGGATTTTGTAGTGATGTGGCCGGCCAAAAACCGGCCAAATTGCTTCAAATTTTGATAGTGTTTATGTTATATCGCATACAACATTCTGCAGCTGCTAAAAAAAATTTTAAAGGCCAATTAAAATTCGACAGACACTGGATTTCGTTGTTTTAAGTTTCGAAGTAGTTTCGGTTTCGTAATCTAACAAATATCGTCTAATTCTCTAGCATGGCTTTGATACCACTGTAGGAATCCGTAGCGCAGCAGCAAGGTTTCGGGAGGTATCGTCCATGCCAATTTCAAATTTTTGCCGTACTAAAGAAGCCTAACCCTAGAATCTTAACTAGAGATTTAAACAATACAACATGCAAACAACTTTGCATACAAAGTGAATGAGGAATACAACCTTTGTAGACCGGTCCTTCACTTCTAAACCTCCGTGTAGTAGTCCTTTCGCTCCAAGTAGTGAACATCCGAACACTACTAAGGGTTCACATGAAGAAATGAACAAGCTTACTCGAAATCTTCGAGACCGAAGATGGCCTACGTCGAGGAGACTCAAGCTCATGCTATCTCTTCACTAATGGTAGATTAGTAAAGCAAACACCCTAAACTAAATGGCTAATATAGTAGAGAATGATGAAGTAGAAATTGGGCTCACTTTAGATTTATTATTCTCACAATATTTCTTCACCATTTCAAAAGCTAGCAAGCTTTCTCATGAGGAAGAAGAAGATGAAGTGAAGATGAGAAATGAAACTCATGAGGTGAGAATAGCAACCATGGGTGAGTTAGTATCATACACTAACTCATGTAGAGACTTAACTATGGCTATGGATAATGGGTAGGTTAATAAATATCTCAAGCAAAACAAAACTAGCGGACTTAGTCAATGGTTCCACAAGCTTCTCCAAGCTTCAACCATTAAACCAATTTCCATCAATTTTGAATTATTTGGATAAATAAAAAACCCTCATTATATCAAGCATGGTGTGAGTCTCATACACCCATGTTGCATGTGGCATCAAGCATGACACAAATAAAATGTACATTAATATATATCACATATATACTACATGCACACAAGTGAGAAAAAGAAATGTTAAGTGAGCAAATATTAGTTAATGTAAGTTGATATATCAAATATATAATTATACATTAAATTATTAAATCAACACTTGATTTAATAATCCGGATATATCACATACAACCGACTAATATCAAATGTAACATCTTATCGAATCAACACTTGATCCGATAACCCCGCTATATCACATATAATCGACCAATATCACATATCGCGAGAATAGAATGCGATATCACATGCGCGCATTAATCTGGGTCCCGCACATATCACATATGTGATCCTACTTCGTTTCGCATGAACCAGGAAACCTCTGTGTAGGACTCTAAAGACTCGTCAATACGCCGGCAGTAGGTGATGATCATATCAAACACTCACAAGTCGCAAGCGGTCTGCTAAACGTAACGGCCACCCGGGTATTGAGCGATCAGAAGATCAACAAGCAAGCATGCTCATACTCCTGCGAATCCAATCAGTAACACTACCGTACAGTCCGGTCTCTTCGTCAGATATGTCGCATATCACAGCCTGGGGTGGTATAACGTCAGACCCCAATAGCCTGACAAGTCATGCCGATGCAAGGTCCATAACGGTTCGAGAAACTACTGATAACACTTACCAGTAGATCTCAGTAACCCTGGCCAGGGATTTCCTGTTATGGCCAATCGAGCATAGCGCAACATCAACTCCCAATACCGGGAGAAACGAACCCCCTCCTATCGCTCATTGCCTCCATGTAACTCGGGACTGTACCCAAAAATCACATTTTTTGCACGATCTCTTGACCGTGGTATGGTGGAAATCAAAGCACAGTGGGAATCACACAAGACTCTATGACGATCTCAGGTCGACAGACTAACCTGTACCAGTGTCACCAGAGAACTGCTATCTGACGATAAATATAATACCATCTAGGAGTTCTCGGCGAGTCCGTTCAGTGTACCCAGTCTCCACTGAGAACCCGTATACCTTCTCTGATGTCAAACACCAATGGATGTGGGATCATTCATCGCCCATCATATGGGTCGAGAAGCGTATACGCTAGTTTACTCTGGAGGATCGATGCCCTGTCTCGATACTCCCACAACTAGGAACATTTGAAGGATGTACTTTCCGACTACCATGTCCCCACTAGTATGATCTGCATCATAATCCTGGTAGTCATGTATTCATCCTAAGGGCTTTATCAACATGTAATAGAGAGACAATAAGTGTACATGTTAAGATAAAGAGCAACCATATAGCATACTATCATGTCGAGCAAGAAAGTCCTCCCTATATATGTCTAAGCATCCACTACAATATACATCACATGTACAGTAATGGCCTCTAGGGCATACATATAACTAATAGTATTGGCCCTTTTCCATTAGGTAAAATACACTGGAAACAGCTGCATGACATTTGAATCTGGTTTCATCTAAATTAATACATTGATTCTATATGGATATAGAATGGTTACATATTTTGAGGTTGTTAGGTATGGAGTTATCTGGTTTCTGTTTAAAAGCAGAATCCGGACAAACTCGAGACACGCTTCGGTATTGGCTGTTTGTGGATTATCCCAAGCGTTCGCTAGGATTCTGTTTTCTACCATTTTCAAGACCAATAGTTATATTGTTCTTCACTCGCCATCTTTTTTATAAAAAGAATTTTTTTGCAAAAGAAATTAGTGGGAGTATGGTAGAATTGGAAGTGATTTCAGAACCACAAACGGTTACCAAAAATTTAGTAGAATCTAAGAATTCAATTGGACTTGATAAACCGTTAGCCACTCCGCGGATTTTAGTAGGTGACCTCAGACATCCGAAAGGTACTTCGGTTTTCTCATAGACGGTGATAGGGAGGTCAGCATCATGGTAATGATGGTCTACTAGTTGTCAGTAGGTCATAGGAAGTGGTAGCTTTCAGGTGACCAGATACTTCATATCCAAGATGGACTCCACGCACTTCAGCAAATTATGGATTATGGATTTTGCTGTATGCTCCTGAAGGCGTAAAACCCACTAGGAGCAAGTAGATCTTTCGAGATTTATGCAAGTGGAAAGGTGCTAACCTCATAAGCCTGGACTTGTATAAAGTATTCATCAAATACCCGTTGTGGATTGTGATGAGACTTTTACTTCAGTGTATATGCTGAAGTCCGTACGGATATGACTTGACACTGTTGTTCCCCTACTTGTTATCAGCAGGTCATAAGAAGTGGTAACTTCCAGGTGATCAGATATTTCATATCCAAGATGGACTCCACGCACTTCAGCAAATCATGGATTTTAGACTTTTCTGGATGCTCCTGAAGGGGTAAAACCCATTAGGAACAAGTAGATCTTTCGAGATGTGTGCATGTGGAAAAGTACTAACCTAATAAGGCTAGAATTGTTGTAAAGAGTTTTCATCAAATACTCATTATGGATTGTGATGTGACTTCAGTGTCTATGCTGAAATCCATATGGATATGATTTGGAGCTGATGCAGTTCATGGGTATGATATCTGGCAGATAGATGATTATAACGTCTTTCCAAATGGAATTTGGAAGTGTACGTGTATACGACTCTGCCAGAGGGTTATCGTAGTCAGTGGGAGCAGCGGAAGGTGTGCAAGTTGCTTATGTCTATTCGTAGACTGAACCATGGATAGCGGAGACGGAGCATCTGTTTTGATGTAACAATTAAGGTGAATGACTTCATCAAAACAATAGATGAACCTACTAAGAAGGATGCATGGAGTACTGTCCTGGATGTGAATAATATACTCCAGATAAGAAGTGCTGTTCCTATACTACAATCGGTCAAACTTTGGTTGTCATATAGTGTTTTCTCCACGTTGGATATGGATAGTATATCAGGAATTCTGATGACTAGATCTTGATTTGGGAAGTTTCCCAAATCGGATACTTAGACATCATTCTAAAAGTATTTTAGAATGGATGACTCCTGGCATGGTAGTGTACCGGCAGGTGATGGAGGCACCCTCTCTAAAGAGATGTCTTCTAGACTGATGAGGAAAAGGACTGGCATGAATGACATATCATTTACTTAGGCAATTAAGTCAATCATGCAATGTCTTGTACAAAACCAGATGGATAATGTATCAGGGATTCTGGTTTTAGATCTAGATTTGGAAAGTTTCTCAATCGGGTACTTGGACAACATTTTAAAAGTATTTTTAGAATGGACGACTCCTAGCGTGGTGGTATACCTGCAGGTAATGGAGTCATCCTCTCTGAAAAGGATGTCTTCTAGACTGATGAAGAGAATGGCTGGCATGAATGACATATCATTTGCTTAGACAATTGAGTCAATCATGCAATGTCTTGTACAACACCAGATATTTCTTTTTACACTAGTTGCAATAAGCATATATTAATCCAATTCTTAAAAAACAATGGGATGCGGTAATGAACATAAGAGGATGTTCTTCGTATAGGGTAACGGCAGCCTCCTTTGAGAGGCGGTTATCCGTTCATGCTTCCAAGATGGCCTGGATGACAGAGATGCTGTCAGAGTTTTGAATTTAGCCTCTTCTGAGGATCAGTGTATTGGATAGTGTTCTAATAGGGATACTGAGGTAATCATGGTGCAGGATACTGGTTATGACTCAAGAGAGAATACAGCCCAAGAAGTTTGTTGGATATGAGTTGTTCATTGATGAACTTGGTCCGATCAAGTATCTAGACAAATTTTTGATGCGGGGTATCGCTCAGTTTAGGGGATTGTTAATCTCCGCAAAGTTGAGATATAGAGAGATGAAGTTGGAACATTGTAGCGGATCCACTCACTGAGGCTATTTCTCGAACAAATTATGTTTTACCTACATAGTTTGTGAAACTGATTACTAGAGAAGTTGGGTATTCGGTAACACACGAGTTGTGGGTATGCGATACCGCAATAATTAGTCTTAAGTGCAAGTGGGAGATTGTTGGATATAGTGCTCTCTAGGCAATTATTATGATTGCAAGTAGGCGATTAAGATAATTGAGGAAGGACCTATACATGTATAAGAGTCTTACTCGAGATGATAGTATGCTATCTGGTTTGTCTTCATCATTGATGAAGCCCGTAGGATAGTTGCTTAACAACCAGCATTATGATGGCGATCATATATGTGGAAGCTGGGTTGTCCATAAGCACATTCTTAAATGTCCCTAGTCGTGTGAGTATCGAGACTGGGTATCGATATTCCGGAGTAGACAGGTGTATACGCTTCTAGACCCCGACGAGGGACGATGGCCGGTCTCACAAGTCATTGGTGTTGTGTCACCTAAGATAGTATACAGGTGCTCACTGGAGGTGAGTACACCGGACGGACTCGCCGAGAACTTCTAGATGGTATTATATCTATCGTCAGATGGAAGTTCTCAGGTGGCATGAGTACAAGTTAGTCCTCTGACCAGAAGTCGTCATTTGTCTCGTGTGAGTTCCCACTGTACTTTGATTACTACCCTACCACGGCTCAAAGAAGTCGTGCAAACAGGTTTTAGTTTGGTACAGTCCCGAACCATATGGAGGCAGTGGTCGACTGTCAGGGATTCATCTCTCCTCGTATTAGGAGTCGATGTCGCGCCGTGTTCAGTTGGCTATCACCAGAAATCCGTGGCCACTGTGGATGAGGTTTACTGATAGTTGATCAATAGTATCTCTGTTGGTAATGAGCTTAACTCAGACATGACTTATCGGGTTAGTAGGGATTTGACGTTATCCATCCCCTAAACCCGATATGCGGTTCTCTTTGACGAAGAGACCGGACTGTACGGAGATTGTCACATTCAGGCTCAGTAGGGTAAGGACATACTTGATTGCCGACCCCCCTTTCGACAAGTACCTGAGTAGCCGTTACGTACAGCTAGTGTCGCTGACGTGCTTGTGGTTAAACCTACTGTCAGCATATTGTCGAGTCTTTAGAGTCCCACATGGAGGGTTTTACCGGTTCAGACGATAGATGTAGGAGCCGTACGTTAGTACGTGCAGGGGTCCGATTAAATACGTGTACGGGATACACGGACTTTAATCGAGCGGTTGATAATACTGGCCGGCTTAGGATTAAGCCGGATTATTAAATCGGGTTTTGATTTAATAATTTATATATGTATTTTGATACATATATTTTTGTATTATTGTTCACTATTTATTTTCTCTCTCTGGTGCTATCCGTACTTTTATGCGGATACGCATATATATAGTGATACATATACCAGGTGAAATATTCCGTATTTATACGAGAATACTTCTAGAAGAATGACACCTCATATTTGGTTTTTCTTTTGGAAAATCAAATAGGAAAATGAGGTGGAAAGTGAGGTTTTAATGAAGCATGATAATGAGGAATGGCTTGCATTTATTGGTGCACTATTGCACCATGGTTGCAAGTTTATGTAGCCATTCTCCCTCTTTCATTTTGTTTTTGATGATTTTTCTTGAAGTGAGCTTCATGCTTCATGGTTGCTTCATCCTTTTCTCCTTCTTCTTGCTCTCATTTGAGCATGAATTCTAGAGAGATATTTAGTGAAATATTCCTACATCACCGACCATCTACACCTGGCAAGTCTAGATTATCGGTTTAAGCCTCCTCCGGTTTCCCTCGGGTGGATCGTTTTCGGCAAGTGTAGTCGATTTTCAAGAACGATCCCGGCGGCTACGAGCTTGAAGGGGTCTTCCACAATTGGATGGACACACGACAAAAATTGTACTTTCTCAACCCTTGCACTTTAGTTAGCTAGTTTAGATTATTGGACCGTATCCTGGTTTTTACGGGCGTTCGGTGCTGCTAAATTTTTTGTTTTTGCTTCCGCCTCGGCCGCGGCTTCCGTAGCGCGGGCACCGAAACCCAACAGATTCGTCATCACAGCCGCGCCTCCGCCCACCTTATATACGTCTCGAGAACCGATAGAGAGAGATTTGGTAAATTTATACCAAACCTTTTAAAACTAAAATCTTATTTTTATGAAATTCATTATCTTATTTACCATCAATATAGGTCCATACCGTTTACGCGTTAGAGGATATAGCTGATGAGGGTATTAGTGGCACCAGGGACTCAGCGATCTGATTTATGAACATCAAATCCCTGATCAGGAGTATGATGACGAGGCACAGATTCACATGTCCATCGGCCGTGCCTGCCCCACCCGTTTCTCCACCATCCGTGCCTGCACCACCCGTGCCTCCGCCAGCTGTGTCCGTACCTGCCATTCCTATCACGTATGTACAACGTAGACGGAGACAGTCGGCGCCGTCTCAGCATCCCGATGAGTACGAGCATGGACCATCACAGCCAGAGCCGTCTCAGCCACCTGCCGCCGACGAAGACAGACCATCATAGACTCGACGTCCTGTAGCGAAGAGGAGGACATCTGGGATGGTACGAGGACTTCGTTAGATTGTCATGAGTGTTCGTGTTGTATTGCGTTGCGATGAATTCGTTATTTATTTTACATTGTTTATTGTTTTCAGCTTATTGTTCTTCGCCGTTTGCACATCGTATATTGTGCGTGGATTATTTCTCCGCCGTTTAGGCGTTGAGTTAGCTCTGTCTGTGGATACTATTATTTTATTATGCTTGTACATGAATTTTATTCAAAATTTACAAAGGAGGTACTGTCCGATTTTCCTCCATTATTTCTTTACAAAACAACACTTTAATTCATTTTAATTCAAACGTTGATTCTCTCTCACACAAACACATGTTCATACACTATATATTACACACATATGGTACACCCATCCACAACATATACGAGAATGACGTAAACAAAATATATAAAAAGAACAGTAACAACACTATAATTCATCACTAAAATTTCAAAAATAAATCTACGTTACTTAGCTCCGCAGCAACAGAATTAATTCGCTATGTAATTGAATCAATGGCCTCATCATCTAGCATGGAATCTCGAATGAGTTCGAGATGGTTCAAGTCCGACGGTGCATAAAGATGCGGTAGAGAAAGCTTGCGGAGTACTCGATATTGCGACCTGGATGAAAACCCATAGAATAAAAGAAGTGGAGACGACGATTTGCTTCCCCATAGTGATCATGGGTTACTTCTTCTGGGGAAGACGGGAGCGCGTCCAATACGGCTAAGTGCAAGAGCCGTAGGATTGCACGATCAATCTTCATCGGCCAGTTCATACCCCTCGTAATCAATTGAGAATGCCTTCGTAACCAGAGTAGTCTATCATCGTATATACATATTTCACCACGGTGTAAGGGATGCACCTCTTAATTTCATCGATTGATTACAATCCTGCAGATGAAAATCCCGACATTGAGAGAGAGGGAGAAAGACAGAGAATGTGATGGAGATGAGATCTGAGAGAGTGTGTGAGAGCTCAGCACAAATAGTGAGATTCGAGATAGAGAGGAAGAGATTGAACTCTTAATATAATGAACATAATCATTCATGGGTATGTTTTTTTGAGGCGCGGTTTGCAACTGCGCCCCAGAAAAACACATATCCGTGAATAGTTGTGTTTCCTTTTGGACCGCACCTTCAAACTGCACCATAGAAAAAACACAGACCCATGGATGAGTATGTTTCTTTTTTGGGGCGTAGTTTGCAATTGTGCCCCAGAAAAAACATATCCATGAATGATTGTGTTTTCTTTTGGGGCGCACTTTCAAACTGCGTCATAGAAAGACCCGTGAATGAGTAGAGTTTTTTTTGGGACGCAGTTTGCAACTGCGCCCAAAAAAAACAAAGTCCTTACAATGATAATGATGCATATTATTTTGATTTTATTAATTGTATGGGGCGCAGTTTCAAAACATTTGTATGGGGCGCAGTTTGAAACTACGTCCATAACATTTGCATGGGGCGCAGTTTCAAACTGCGCCCTTCAAAATAATAAACTGCGCCACATACAAATGTTATGAAACTGTGCCCCATAAATTAATAAAATCAAAATAATATGAATCATAAAATATGCCCCATGCAAATGTTATGGACGCAGTTTGAAGCCGCGCTCCATGCAAATGTTATGGGCGCAGTTTCAAATTGCGCCTCTAATTTTTTTTTTATTTCACGCTAGTGCTAGCGCTGAGCTGGCGCTGACGTAGCGCCTACAAGGCAAAAATGGTCTCTTTTTTTAATTATTTTTGAAAGAGGTTTTTTTATATAATTATTATTTAAATTTTGTTTACTATAAAAAAATTGTCCTTATAACATTTGTATAGAAGGTTTGATTGACATAATGCAAAGGCGGATCATGGTTGTATCTTCTTGGAACTTCAGCAGAAATGCAGCTTTCTTACTAAAAAAATGCAGCCTTCTTATTAAAAAAATGCAGCCTTCTATGGGGGTCTACAGTTATAAACAAACAGGAAAAGTTCAAATTTCTTCAAACTTCTTCCATTCATTACATGTGTATTCAATTTCTTATTATTTCCCTGACCCAACAAAAAGGTCAGAATTCATTTGACAGCTGCCACTGACCCTGATTTAATGGAAATAGGATTGACTAAGCAAGACGATGAAAGGTAAGAGGATCCAAAATTCGAAAACCAAGGGAGAATTGTAGGACTGGTAGCTAACCTCCATGACATCAATAAAAAGGTGCAGCGATAGAGGAAGGGTGGAAGGACGGCGGGAGGGACATGCACTCAACCTACTCCTTTCCTACTAAGATTCTAACTACGTCATGTTCCATATCTTCAATTATACTGCGTGTGTTATAATCTTGGATTGTTACTATCTTAAAATGCCAACTACTGATCAGCTTGAAGATTCAGAAAATATTGTGAAAACATAACCTATATGAAGGCCAAACCATCGGTAAGAATTTTTAACTCTAGTTGTGAAATGACAGGCTTTCCATATTTCCTGTTTAAAGTAAACGACGCTAAAAAATCAATGAGTTTTGAACTCATGATAGAGTAACAGGATTAAAAAATTTACAAAAGAATGTTAAACCTGGTTTTGAGAGCTTCAATGCACGATTATAGGCTAATAGTGCCAATTCCTCCACAGTTTGTTGACTGGTAAATTGTGCAGGAACCTGAATGGCACAGAAGAATACGATAAATTGAGATGTTCAACAAATGTTTGCAATATTATAATTCATTAGAGGTGAAGATTATAATTAATCTGTTGAACAAATCAAGTAAACAAACCAATGAATAGTTTGCGTGAAAAATTCACAAATATAGTTTTCGAAGTCAGAAAGCTCAAGAAAGGGGTATGAGAAGAAAGATAGAAGACTGAGATGCAAAGGAAGTATAAATTGAAGCCGTAGTTACTATCACACAATTTCCCAGCACACAATTTCCTAGCAGCCAAGCTGCAGATCATGAAACCAAAGTTTGTTGCTATATTGATGAGTAGCAGACTATAAATAGTTGGGCATTTTCCAGAAAGTGAGTTTCTTAATACAGAAAATTTTGAAAAAGAAATGCAAAATAATGAAAAGAAAAGACCCCGACTAATACAGGTATAAAACTAACTTTAAGATATCACATGCATGCAACAAAATTATGTATTCACAAAGATTAAATAAATTAAATTTCAAGAAGGTTAAGGAATAGCAGCTTAGCAACAACCCTATCCCTGTCTATATGGGTGAATGGATGGATGGGTCAAAGTATGATAAAAATATACAGAAGTTTTGTGGCCGACTTGTCATTTAAACACTATCAGTATGTGTATATGTAATTCACATTAATCATTTATTATGATCTACGCATCCTAAAATAATCAAAAATCTAGTAATATATGATATGGAAACCTTTACCCAAGCCATTGGAGAATGTCCATTGGAGCATTGGAGCAAAGTATAATCCATCAAAATTTGCATCTTTAAATTGTTCTGAGACAGGCTCTTGTTGTTTTACACATCTTAAGAAATTAAAATTCCAACAATGTGTGATTAGAACACCACATACTTGGTAAGAATCTCTTGGATCACCTTCAAGGTTTGGCTCTTCTCTTCTGATGAACAAGCACTTCGAAAGCCATTTTCAGTCAGTTCATGGTTATTTAACTCTGGGCCTAATTACCTATGCTAAGATATTGGAGGGGAGGGAGAAAATCTATGTAAGTGAAAAGGACCAAAAAAAATGTCTCTTACTTTCTTTGCCTAAAGTATCATAAAACCTGATGCAGGAGCATTCACACTTGAACTCCAAAAAATACAATGAACATGAAATAATTGGATGAAGCCGAATTAATATATGCTTCTCGGCTGTAATCCATGCAGTCAAAATTGAGCCATGGTTTAAGAA
The DNA here is from genome assembly GCA_030015575.1 of Agapanthus africanus. Lineage (NCBI taxonomy): Eukaryota > Viridiplantae > Streptophyta > Magnoliopsida > Asparagales > Amaryllidaceae > Agapanthus > Agapanthus africanus. The sequence goes on from CM057343.1 coordinate 134,098,074, forward strand.
CTCGCCTGATACCCATGAAAATCGGTAGTTTCGGACTGGTAGCAGCGGAACCGGTCCGAATTTGGAATATAGATACCGGCTGATACGACAAGGTATCGGCCAATATTTACAGGATCGGCTGAAACTTGTAAATGTTGGATGAGGATACTTTGTCGTATAAGCCAGGTTCGGCCGGATTCCTGCCGATACTGGTCCGAAACTGCCGGTTTTCATGGGTATCAGGCAAGTTCTCAAACCATGCTACTAATATCACCAGCAAAAGTGAAAGTGAGAACCATCATCATATGTTATTTCAAAAATTAACATCCCCCCCCCCCTCCTTGCTCTCCAACCAAACTCAAACAACAAGAATCGCTATCATAAATAACGGTGGAATGTGATCCGCAAAGAAATTTTGACACAAACCACATAATTCCTCAAACCGAAGAGGGGAAGGCCCATGAGCATCAACTGTTTGTTAAAATGCCAAAGAGAAACTTCCAAAGGAGAAGACAAACCTTCCCGAGCAATTGAATCATGGAGGTCTTCGAATAAGGAACGACAACTTCAAGGATGGAATTAGAAGCTCCAGGCACAGACAACAGCCACCCAATCGCCTGTCAAATCCATTACAATTACACTCACAAATTACTTAAAAACTTATCTCAATATAAACGAGAGAGAGAGAGAGACCTGAGAGGCTCCGCCTGCTAAATAGATTACAGTTTGAGTGCGGCTCGAATGGATGGCCTCGACGAGAGCGCGTATCGATGCTTCCATCATCGTCTTGGTTTTTGTGTTTGTCTGTTTTTTGCCAAGAATTCGAACCTAAATTGGATAAGTGAGGTAGTCGGCGCATACGATTCAAGGATTCTTTGTATTATTTTCCTTGTTTTTGATCTTAGCCTCACATCATAAAATCAAAGTAAATCAAATCTGTAAACCATTTGTTTTACTCTGACTCTTACAGTGCATGTAACAGCAAGAGATAGCAGCAGCATCTAGATAGAGCTCGAACCATGAACCAGACCAGGATTGAGATCGGACTTTGTACATGAAGCCCAATTTTACCAAGAGTGACTAAATCCATTCGAATATATGTAAACTAGCTTTTTGCACGTAGAGTGAGAAAAAACTTGATAGAAAAACCATATGAATTAATTTACCTTTTGAGAGTGTAGAAACCCGTTGAAAGAATTTTTGGAGTAAATCAATATGGTTATTTTTCCATTTTTTAAAGGTTTTTTTAGAGGAGTCCATCATATGATGTAGATTTAGCAGGGTGCATGTGAGCTTGCATTATAAGAGCATGGATATGAGTTCGACCTTTGAGATCCAGGTAGATTAGATTTTGGTATTCGGCCAAAATACAAATACATAACATTAAACTTAATAAGACGAAAATCGTATCAGGCTATCTGTGTGATAAATCTATACATAATCTTATAGATGTACTCTAGTCAATTTAATAGCAAGATAAGTTAGTAAATGAGGGATGAGTGTAATGCATGGCTGACTTAATAGTTCCCGTTTATTTTTTCAATTTTTGTTAGTTATAAATTTAAAGAATAGTTGATGGGGACCTGGATGCGGTCAAAATAAGGGCTTGTTTGGTTGCGAGTTTTTGGAGTGGATTTGAGAATATGGGGGGACAAAGTACTGTCGCTAGCAAGTACAGATTACTTCCAAGTTTTTAAATCCTTGTTTGGTTGCAAGTATCTGGAATGTTTTAGATTTGTAGTAAACTTGGATTTCAAAGTTGGGGGTTTTGGAATGAAACTTTATGAATTTGGATGTCATATCATCGTTTAAATTAATAAAAAAATATACTTATCTTTTTCTCTCTCTATAATTCCCATCTAAAATCCATATTTTACCTAATCACGGACCAAACAAAGGATTGAGTATGCAAAGACAAATTCATAACAATTCTTTGCATCCAAACAAACCTTTTTATCTTTTTGGATTATAAAACAGTCAGAGTTTGATACATTCCAACTCCAAATTTTTTTGGATTTGCAACCAAACAGCCCCTAATAAGATTCTAAAGCCAATTGCATATAACAAAGCAAATGACGAACTTATTGAAGCACCTGGTTTTGCATATAAGTAACTCAAGGTTTGCGAGGTTGCCTCTAGATTTGGAAATAATAGCAAACAAAAGGGTAGTCGTTCGAAAATTCAATTCCGGAATTTGAAAATTCATGTTAGTATTCAAAATTTCCTGATTTGTAGTACCAAGTTATTTAAAATTGGAATTTGCTTAATAGTATTTGCCGAAACTAGTATTTTAGAATGTTAGAATTTATCATTCAACTTATGGACAAAATTTGGGATTTAGTAAGTTTTTAGAACTAATTAGGGGTTTAGATAGGTTTTAAAACTATTTAAGGAAATAGCAAGTTTGGGTCAAATCGATGACACCTAAACGCAACATACGAATGACAATTGAGGTTTGGGGCGTGTCTTAATCCGCACTTTGAAAATGCTACCTGTAACGTGGTCTGGGTCATACCCAACTATAATCCGTACTTGCAAAGTGCGGATTATAACATGGCTTTCTTGTACAACCATGTTATAATCCGCACTTTCAAAGCGCGGAATATAACCTGGCTTTCTTGTACAACCAAGTTATAATCCGCACTTTCAAAATGCGGGTTATAACGTGGCTCTATAAGGGAGGCAAGTTATAATCCGCACTTTCAAAGTGCGGATTAAAATTGAATGAACTACTACTGAAATATTATTCAGCCACCTTGCTAAAAGTATATTTCAGTAACAATTCATTCACTTCTGCTGAAATATAACTCCACTTACGTCCCTTGGTAAATTTTGAAACCCATAACCACTCAATAACACTAATTGAAGCCTTAGATAATCCAAAACGAATTTACAAACAGACGACACCCCTTTTGGAAATTTTGACTAAAATTCCTGTACAATATCAATAAAATAAACGCATCTCCACACGAGAGCTAACTCGACGCTCATACGGCGGAGACACAATCCACGCAAAATATACGACGCCTAAACGCGAAGAACAACGAACGGAAAGCAATAAACACTACATATAAATAAAGCGAGGCCAAATCCACACGAGTTGGACACCCAAATATATACATCTCATATCTCTAAGTCAAGAAATATACAAGTGTCTAGATGAAGTAATGACTAGATACGATAAAAACAAGTACAAAACAGAGCGTCAAAGCAAGCATGAAAACGCGTGTGGAATTCTAGATCTACCGTGACGGCGCTGCGATAGACCAGATATATCCTCCGGTTGTGTAGCTGGCTGCGAGGGTCCAGGTTGGTCCGTAGTTCTAGAAGATCTAGGTTGGTCCGTAGTTCTAGAAAGTCCAGCCTCGTCATCTCTAGGTCGGCGATGTTGATAAGTCATGGTAACCGGCCGCGGAGGAAGAGGAGGAGGATTTGGACATCTTTATGGACGCCGGTGGAAGAAACTACTGACCGATTTCCATTTGGTCTCAATCCCACTAGCCGATATCCTATGTCCACGTATTACACTCTCCGCGACATCATAGACCTGAAACAATTCTCCGACCTGTAACATATATAAGTAAATATCTCAAATATATAATTTTAAGAAAGCCGACAAAAATAGAAATTAATAACAAAGTTTACCATTTCACGCTCAACGAGTCGCTGAGGCTCATATGTCACCTGTGGAGGACATGCCGTCTGAATGTACCGGTGTGTTATCCTCCAGTACCAGCACTGGTAATTCGCTATCGGTAAAGGCGGTTCTTTCTGGTGTTCGACAAGCAGAGCACGTGCATTCCATCGAACGATGTAGATTTGTTGAACAATCCTCCGGTCTACAGCTGATCTCTCTCTCCGCCTGACCTGATCAATCTGCCCTACCGGATCTGGGATGTTCTTTACAAGTCCGAACTGCCGTAATACACGGTCAGGTACATGATATGTGACGATACCGAAACATATAATAAGTGTCCGGGCACGCTAGATATTGGACCATGTTGGATTTGTATGCCCTAGAGGCCTGTATTGAATAGGATGCTAGGGATATATATATGTACATGACAATCTTGCTCAGTTATATAGTATACTATTTGGGTTGTCTTTATCTAAACATGTGTATTTGTTTTTTATGTTACTTTATATTGCTTATACATGTTGATAAAGCCTCGATACAGTAGTATACTATTTTGATTTGTCTTTGTCACGCCCCGCTTCCCAAGCTACGTGACCACGGCACGTGACAGAGCCAATCATGCTACATGTGGTTAGGAATCATCCCTCCACAGTCACATTACGGCTGTCAAGAGGATATCAAGAACAGTAAAAATATAATATAGCTAACACATGTCCATCTGCTACAGTAAATAGAATCAAGAAAATACATAAAGCGGAAACGAATCAAGATCCAATAAACAATATCTGAATCATGTCCCAATATGGGCTCACATCAATAAAAATAAAACTGCGGAAATAAATAAACTAGACATCTCTAACAATACACGTTCAACTCCTCATTGCTCGGCTTGATTGCTAAAGTACTCTTGATCTGCCTGCGATAAAGGTTGAGGAACTGGGCCATGCAAAACCCAGACGTCAGTGCGTCATACTATCAAAAGCTTAGCAATAACCAGGATATGATAATGTGATTAAACATGCATGTAAATAATAAATACAGATATAAAACAGTGAGATATATGTATGTGATGTGTATCCTAAAGTCTGTACTTCTAGGTTATCTATTCTACAAGTCTTTGAAATCAATTTAATAGAATCGTCGATATAACTCAATAGTATCCCGTGCATGCCCGGGACCACAGTCAAGACTCTCGAGCTGAATCCGAGACGTGCCGCTAAGCAGTAAACAGGTAACATGTACAGACGAATGATGTCGGTAGCATCATTCCGGGGCTGGCCGAGCTCGTAAAGACTGATCAGCATAAGCATTGAACTGTTGAGTTACAAGACGGGTTTCATTATTGATTTCCCCTTACTCCCCAGGTTTTGTGTTCAAGTCAGGTATTGATGATGTAAATCTAATGCCAACACAGGATCAAGCAGGTATAGGTTTTGTCTATACAAACAACAAGTCACGTCCGTCAGGATAACAATCAGGATTGTTGTCATTAGTGATAATATCCAAGTAACAAGTCTGGTAATATGTCGTGAACATGTCATGTAATGTATATTACCCAAAATAGGTACCAAATGTAAAACTGTAATCAATATCGGAACATGGTAAACACAACTGATGCCGGGATGCATATGTATCTATCTGTAATATCCATTATACGTCCATTACCATGTATGATGCAATCTAGATAACATATTAAACTGATATAGTAGTATAATAATATCATGATGTTCCGGCATGCAACTAGATAAACTATTATCGGTACGGATACAGACGGATACTGTAAAACTGTAAATCGGTAATATTTGCTGAATAATAAAACACAGGCACTATAGTTTATTAAATAAATATTGATATAGTAACATAGCATGTTGCAAGTTTAAAAACTTGCCTGATCGGATCTCACATCGAGATACGGATGTCACATCCGACGTCGAAATAACGTCGTGATGCAAACTTATATGCGCAGGATTGGACCTGGCTGAGCAATAACGTGACGTGGGACTGGGCTGGGCGACGACGGTGGCTGGGTCATCTGGATAATCGGCGATGCGCGCAACTCCGGCGAGACGGCCGGAATCATGAAAAGAAAAGAAAAGAAAGAAAATAAATGAAGAAGAAGAGTAGGGTGGCTGCTGCAGTTGGGTTCTGGGGTGTGTATGAGTACAGAGGAGAAGGTAGGCGACGAAGCGATGGCGATGATGGCCGACGGCGAGGCGGCGGGGTGTGGCGGTGAACCTTGAAGGTGATCGAGGAAGTGTGTGTAGGGGGTCGTTGGGTTTTTGGTTTGAGTCGTCTGGGAGAGGAGATGGAGGTGAGGAGGAGGAGATGATGGGGATGAAGGTAATGACGAGGGGCGAGGTCGACAGCGACGAGGGTTGCTGGCGGGTTAGGGTGTTGGGTTTCTTGGTGTTGGGGAAGTGCAGGGTGGTGCTCGGGAACAGGAGAAGAGGAGAGGAGATGGAGGTGGAGATGACGACGGGAGAGGGTGGTGATGGGGAGGACGAGGTCGAGAAGGTGAACGGCGGCGACGAGGGAGCGGGTTTTGGGTTTCGGGTTTTGCTCACGGGGAAGAAGAATGAGAGGAAAAGAGAGAGAGAGAGAGTAAGGTTTGGTTTTAAATAATATATTATATAATATATTTATATATATATCAGAGAGAGAGAGAGAAACAGAGAGTGACAGAGAGACGTGAGCAGGAAAAAGAGAGAGAGATTTGTTAATAATTAATTTAATTAATATATAATATATGTTTAACAGTATAGTTATATAGAATATTTTATATATATATTGGGATTTTATAGCTAATACCAGATTGCTCCGAGTATTACTCGTAACCATCCAAAAAACTAGATTTTCAATATGGAGAATATACGTAAAAGTTTAAACCATAATGTGATATCCAGTCAATAAAAATGTATATCGCCAAGTACGGATTTTACGTAATATACGTAGCGATAAAAAATGAGTCTGTTTTAACAATTAGGGTATGAACATGATATATGAGTGCAACCACATGATATGGGGTACGATGACATGCAAAGCTAGATAACAAAATATATTATTTTGATTTTTATTTTGTATTATAAAAGATATGCGGATACTAAAATATATCATATATGTTTACAAAATATCGATTTGTATGGATACTCTGTACCAGCAAATATTTGATGTAATCTTGAATCATGATAGGTTTCAACCATGCAAGCCGGGTCGGATAATAACCATAACTGCTCATTGCACTATCCGCAACCCAAAAGCAATTATAATAAAAAATTTTGCCGCGTGATTTGAAATACCCAAAATAAATAGTATGCACTAGGGTGTTACAGTCTTTATCTTAACATGTGCATATATTTTACTTAATATCATATATGACTGATACATGTTGATAAAGTCCATAGGATTTGTTTTGACTACCAGCGTTATGTGTAGGGTTATTAGGCACTCTCACAAGGTTCTACAAGGTATCAACCATGTCCGATTTAAATTTTAGACGTGCCGAACAACCCTAACCAAGATCTTAGACTAGAGATTAGGCGAAACAAATAGCAAGTAAACAACTTTACTTCTAAGAGTTAGGGATTACAACCTTTGTAGTCCGTTCCTTCACTTCTAAAACTCCGTGTTGAGGTCCCTTCACTGCGATCATCGAGTATCCGGACTCTAGAGAGGCTCCATAAAAGAAAGATGCAAGCTTACTTCCGATCTTCGATAACTAAGATGATCTACCTTGAAGAAACTCAAACCCAAGCTCTTGCTTTGCTAATCAAGTATTAGCAAAGCAAACACCCTAATCTAAACGGTTAGAATAGATGAGAATGATGAAGTAGGAATTTAGCTCTCATTTATTTTCTATTTCTCACTCATTTTCATCACTTTTGAAAAAACTAGAAAGCTTTTCATCAAAGAGGAAGAAAAAGAAGAAGCAAAACCATTTGTGATGAATAATGAAAACTCAAGTGTGAGGTTAGAAATGCAACCATGGGTTAAGTATGAAGACTTAACCCATGTAGAGAAACAACTATGGTTAAAGGGTTGGGTTGGGTTAAGGAAATATCTATGCAAAATATCAAGGTCAAAGTCAAAGCTTCAAGAAGCTTCTTGAAAGCTTCATGAAAGCTTAACCCTAATCCAAACCCTAACCACGTTTATTCTCCACAAAACATGTTGCATTTATAACCCTAACACGTTATAATATTATATATCACATATACAATATTTATTGTAACAAAATAAAATAATACAATTAACATATATCACATATATATCAATGTATTACCCGAGTGAGAAAAAGAATCTTTAAGTGAGCTTATATTAGTTAATGTAATTTAATATATCAAATATATAATTATACATTAAATTATCGAATCAACACTTGATCCGATAATCCGGCTATTTCACAAATAACCGACTAATATAATCTGTATCAGTTCATCGAATCAACACTTGATCCGATGACCCGGCTATATCACATATACCCAGACGATATCACATATCGCGAGAATCTAATACGGTATCGCATACACGTATTATTCTCGGTCCCGCACATATCACATATGTGCTCCTACTCCGTTTTGCCTGAGCCAGGAAATCTCTGTGTAGGACTCTAAAGAATCGTCAATACGCCGGCAGTAGGTGATGATTATATCAGTCACCCACAAGCTGCAAGCGGTCAGCTAAACGTAACAGCCACCCAGGTATTGAGCAATCAGAAGATCAACAAGCAAGCCTGTACATTCTCCTGTGAATCCAATCAGTAACACTCCCGTACAGTTCGGTCTCTTCGTCTGATATGTCGCATATCTCGCTTAGGGGTGGTAAACGTCAGACCCCAGTAGCTTGATAAGTCGTGTCGATATGAGGTCTATAACAGTTCGAGAAACTACTGATCATAGTCATAAATTCGTCGTTCGGGAATAATTCGGCGAGGTCGAAAATTCGGATTCGGCGATCTATTCGGAAAAAATCGGCAGGTATTCGGGAAAGATTCGGTAAGTGTTCGGGAAATGTTCGGGAAGGATTTCGAGCAAGAAATTAATATATGAGACGCTAGGTTTTGATTTTGTGAATTATTTGCTGTTTTTTTGAATTATTCGATATTTTATCACATAATTCGGGAATAATTCGCGAATTATTCCCGAATAATTCGCGAATTATTCGGCCCGCCGATTAATTCGGCGATTAAGTCGGCTGGTAAAAAATTCGCGAATTATTCGCGAATTCGGCGAATAATTCACGAATTATGTGACTATGCTACTGATAACACTTACCAGTAAATCTCAACAACCCTGGCCAGGGATTTCCAGTTATAGCCAATCGAACACAGCGCAACATCAACTCCCTATACCGGGAGAGACGAAACCCCTCCTATCGCTAATTGCCTCCATGTGATTCGGGACTGTACCCAAAAGCCACCTTTTTGCACGCCCTCTTGGACGTGGTATGATGGAAATCAAAGCACAGTGGGAATCACACAAGACTCTATGACGATCTCGGGTCTACAGACTAACCTGTACCAGTTTCACCAGAGAACTGCCATCTGACATGAGGTATAATACCATCTGGGAGTTCTCGGCGAGTCCGTCCAGTGTACCCAGTCTCTACTGAGCACCCGTATACCTTCTCTGATGTCAAACACCAATGGATATGGGATCATCCATCGCCCATCATATGGGTCAAGAAGTGCATACGCTAGTCTACTCTGGAGTATCGATGCCCTGTCTCAGTACTCCCACGACTAGGAACATTTGAAGGATGTACTTGGCGACTACACTGTCCCCACTAGTATGATCCGCATCATAGTCCTGGTAGTCAAGTACTCATCCTAAGGGCTTTATCAACATGTAACATAGAGACAATCAGAGTACATGTTAAGATAAAGAGCAACCAGATAGCGTACTATCATGTCGAGCAAGAAAGTCCTCCCTATATATGTCCAAGCATCCACTACAATATACATCGTATGTACAGTAATGGCCTCTAGGGAATACATATAACTAACAATCTCCCACTTGTACTAGCGCCATCTATTGTGGTATCACATACCCAACAATCAGCTGTGGTTGAAGTATATCATACTCAATCATCCTATAAAAGTCTCTACTGGGAAATAGGCCTTTGTGAGTGGATCCGCGCTGTTGTCCTCTTTGTCTACTCTCCTAACCTCGATCTCCCTGGAGATCAACCATATCCATGATCAGGTGATACCGCCTAAGAATTATATCTGGATTTCTGATGGGACGAGGGTTCCTAGGCCAAAGCCATAACTCCATTGTTACACAATGGTTGGAACGAAGTTCATCTCATGAACTTATATTTATCCAGACTGCCTCTTTGGTAGCATCCTTGGTAACGATATATCTTGCCTTTAATCGTCTAGTAAGTCACGGTATCTAGCTTGGAACTCTTCCAACATACCGTCCCTCCACTAAGGGTAAAGACAATGCCTGCGACTGACATTCAGTCGTCCTTATCACCCTGGAACCTTTTCCAGTGATTCTCCCCAGGATCGATTGATACCATCTCACTACTACTAGTGAGAATCCTAATATCCAATTAGATCTATCTCATAGATATAAAACTCAGGAATTAAGAGGTATCACCTTGATCCTATATGGAGAATCCTTGTGATAAGCGGAGATTGACCGAGCGTAGCATAGGAAACTCCTTCTCTATCAAGAGTATGTCATCCACGTACAATACGAGGATCATCACCATACTCTCTACTACCTTTTTGTATATACAAGGTTCATCTACCATTTTGATGAAGTCAAACTCTTTGACCACCACATCAAAACAGACGTTCCAACTCCGCGATGCCTGCTTTATCCTATAAAGCAACTTGCACACGTTTTCGCTGCTCCCACTTTCTACGAAGCCCTCTGGCTGTGTACTTATAGATGCCTTCTTCTAAATCATCATTTAGAACAGCAGTCATGACACCCAACCGCCAGAAATTGTAGTCATGGTATGTAGCAATGGCAAGTAGGATCTGGATGGACTTAAGCATAGCTTTGAAAGTCTCAACTTTTCCATGTACACCAAGTAATTTTCTCAAGATATACTTGCTCTTGATGGGGATTTAACCCTTCAGATGAAGCAACCAAAGTCCATACTTTATTGGTGTATAAGGATTCCATGTCAGATCGCAAAGCATCCAGCCATTCTTACATAGTCCCACTCCTGATGGCCTGCTCGAAACTAGTTGGGTCATCATCTCATAATGCAATCCTCGCTTCCACTGTCATAGAGAAAACCGAAGTATCTCTCAGATGGGTGAAGAACCCTACTAGATCGGCGGAGAGGCAGAGGTTCGTTGGAAACTATTGAATCCTTTGGTTCTACCAAATTATCAGCTGCAGTTTTGTATAGCTGGAACTCTTTCCAGTTCTACCTTATGACCACTAGTTTCTTCACAAGAAATTCCCTTTCACAAAGGTGGCATGCTGAGAAACAAAAACACCTTTTGTTCCCCAGTTTGGTAGAAGATATTCCCTTGCGAACGCTTGGGATATCCAACAAACTTCCACAGAACTGACTTTGCCTCAAGTTTGTCCGGATTTGCTTTTAGGCATAGGCTGGACAACCCCAAATCTTAACATACTTAAGATATGGGCTCTTCGCATTCTATATCACATATGAAGTGGTAGGCAACTGATTTGATTGGAACCCTATTCAATAGGTATGCAGCTTCTCAAGTGCATAACTCCCAAAAGGAAATAGGAAACTTAGTAGTACTCGTCATAGAGCACACCATATCAAATAGGGTTTATTTGCTCCGCCCCGATACACCGACGTGCTGTGGTGTATACGGAGGAGTAATGCTGAGAGAGAATCTCATTCTCCTTTAAAAAAATCCAGGAATTCCGTGCTCAAGTATTCTCCTCCTTGATCTCATCAAAGGACATAATACTTATACCCGTTTTTGGTTCTCTACTTCTAACTTATATTCTGTGAATATCTCAAAAGCTTCGGACTTGTGTTTCATCAGGAACAGTCTGAATCTTGAGAGATCATCAGTGAATGTAATGAAGTACAAAGAACCGGTCCTGGCATGTGTAGACAGGGAACCTACATATATCATTATGTATCAATCCCAAGAGTTCACTAACTCTTTCTCTGTTTCCAATAAACAGAGCTATGGTCATTGTTCCCCTCCGAAAGACGGCGCACAGGACCGCGATGTCCTGACGCTGAGATTCGGGGCAGATGCTATTTGGTTTTATCCGTCCACCTCTCCGAAGATGCCAAGTTGATTTATGGCACCGTGTATCGGAGGTTTAGACGGATGCGGCCGATGTAGCAGACTTCGTCAGATTCCCCCTCGCTTGAGGGGGTTTTGATTGTGGGGACGCTCTTCCCTACAGGCGCAAGCCCCTGCAGTTAATTACGCTACCGCATCGCGGTAACAACTTTCTCCTTCTCCAGAATTTCACTTCGTGTCGTGTGTGTCGGTTTTGTTTGTGGTTGCCCGTGGATTGTATACGGAGACTGAGTAATGCCGTCGCCCGTAGGACGTGGATTAGTCCAAATCCGTATTTACTTAGATTTGGGTTTGGTGTTTTTAGTTTAAGGATGCATTAGTCGCGTTGCGGCTAAGATCAACTTAAACGTTTGTTAAGGATACGTTAGTCCTGTTTGAGACTAAGATCAACTTAACGGGATCGTCTAGATCCATTTCCAGTTTAAGGACGTATTGGTCCATTTAATATATGGCCGTCGGGACCCGTCACCTCTCTGACGACGTTGAAGGGTTACAACGACATGTGTCAGAGGAGTTCGGAGATGTACCCTTGAACCGAAGTCGATTTGGAGTTTTATAATCCATTTGAATGTTTAAGGATACGTTAGCCGTGTTTGGGGGCTAAGATCAACTTAAACGGGATCGTTTAGATCCGGCAAAAGAGCATTTGGAGGCTCTATTGTTCCAGTTTAGGGACGTAGTGGTCCATAGGTAGTTTAGGGACGTTGCGGTCCATGCTCCAGTTTAAGGACGTGGTGGTCCATATTCCAATTTAGGGACATGGTGGTCCATGTTCCAGTTTAGGGACGTGGTGGTCCGACATTAGTTTAAGGACGTTTCGGTCCGACATTAGTTTAAGGACGTTACGGTCCACGAGTTTAAGGACCCCGCAGTCCATATTGATGTGTGGTCGTTGGGACCCGTCACCTCTTTGACGTCGTTGAGGAATTACAACGATGGATGTCAAAGGAGTTCGGAGATGTACCCTCGAACCGGATATAAATTGATTTGAGAGAGCATTTGTGCTCAGTTCAATTTAATTTAAGGACTTACGGCCAGAATTGGGCTAAGTCCAGTTGAAAATGTTCAACATTTTATTTATTTTTAATCCATTAGACCTGTGCTAGGGCTTTGCCCACACTTAAATAATGCATTGCATTACTTCTACTTTCTTGTTTGGGCTCTGCCCATAAAAGATGCAGAGCATCAATTTATTTTGGGCTCTGCAAGGCATCTGCATAGCGTTTTATTATTTTTGTTTGGGCTTTACCCATTTATAAATGATGCAGAGCATCAATTTAATTAGGCCTGTTTGGTCCTTTAATTGGGCTTGGCCCTGCATTGCATTTGTTAGGCGCTTTGCGCCATTCACTGAGCGCAAGCGCTTGTGGTGAAGACACGTGTCATGCTCTGGTGAGCGCAAGCGCAACAGTGCAGTGCGCTGCGCTAGTGCGCTGCGCTGTTGCGCTGCTGACACGTGGCGCGCTCTGGTGAGCGCAAGCGCAACAGTGCAGTGCGCTGCGCTAGTGCGCTGCGCTGTTGCGCTGCTGACACGTGGCGCGCTCTGGTGAGTTGCGCCAACTCCAGAGAGCAAAGCTCTTATTTCAAGAGCGCATAGCGCAAGTGGTTTAGATGCTGACACGTGGCGCTCTCCCAAGAGCGCAATAGCGCAGTTTGCAAGCGCAAAGCACCAAGAATCTTTTAGATTCAAGAACAGAAGTGCAAAGCACTATTTGATTTCTTGATTTAATTTAGATCAAAGAAAAATAAGTTTTTTCTTGTTTTTCTTATCTCAGAGAACCAAAGGTTCATGAAAAGTGCAAAGCACTATTTTTGTCTTATTTTATTTTTATTATTTTTTTTAAAGATCATTGATCTTATTTTTAGATTTATGATCTGTTCATAAGAGAACTTTCTCTTTTTTCTAAAGGTTTTTACCTTTTTTTACTCTTGAGGAGTTTCTCAGAGTTCTCTTCTCTCCCTTTTTTTTTAGAAAGATGTTCCTCTTTTTAATTGAGGCCTAGGGTCCTTTTTATAGTGCCCATAAATTAGTTAAATTTGTTAAAGAGATCTTTCTCTGAGTGATTTGGGGAATTTTCCCCACCGTTGGATCTTTGATCCAAGGGATTCTGCTTTGCAGAAGAAAATCTTCTTGTTTTAACAAGAACAGAAAAGATTTCTTAAAATTTTTAATTCTGTTTGGCGCAAATGCCTCAGCACGTGACACGTGTCGCGCAGCGCACAGCGCAGCGCAACCGCGCTAGCGCATCTGCGCTGACACGTGTCGCGCAGCGCACAGCGCAACGCAACTGAAGCGTTGCTTCCTTTAATAGAGCTTTGCTCTGATTGGGTGCGCCTTCTTGGACGCTGCGCTGACGTATCAGCGCCTGACATGTGGCGCGTTGCGCCCGAGACTTGAAGCGTTGCTTCAGAATTTTTGAATTTTGAATTTTTAGCAGAGCTTTGCTCTGATTGGGGGAAACAGTCATCTTATCTTTGTGACATGACCGGCAAGTTTCACAAGATGTAAATTCAAACTAATTTAAATATGCATCTAAATGTAACTTCAGCTAGTCGGGTCACATTGATATGACCTAGTCTACAATACTTCAAGAAGGATTCGTTCATTTCTGAACTCTTCCACTTGTGTGTGTTCTGTACACTAAGAACTGTGGTTTGATTTAGAACATATATGCTTTTAGATAACGTGCCTGAACCGATCAACTCTTGATATAGGAAATGTTCAAAACATTATCCAACAATACAAAATTATATCCTTCTTTACTAATAAAGAGGCTTGATATGATGTTGTATATCAGGTTCGGTATCTAATAACATTCGTTCAGAATCAATGTATTCTGGTAATACAGGGTAATAACTGCCAACAGACTTGGCTCAACACTTGCACCGTTTCCAACTCTTGAAACTTATCACCCGTTCTTAGTTCTCTACCTATCTGTAGCCCATGTAACAGATTACATATGCGGGATGCTGATCCGGTATCCCATACCCAGGACGTAAAGGATACTGAGAAACAGTTCTCTGTAATGAACACACCAGAAGAAGATGCATCAACATGCACTTTCTTCGTTTGGGCGGCACAGGAATTTTGGTAATCCCCTATATCCTACTCTGTCTTATAACAATTATAAGTTGGAGCGGGACCAACGTTCCCTAGCGCAGTATAACAAGCGGGTTCGGTCAATACATCCATATTATTATCTTAATTAAGGCGTGACGTCACTACCTGGAGAGAGAGAGAAGAAAACACTCAGCGTATGCTCTTGCAAGATTAGATTGGTTATTAATATATCTAATCAGGATGTCTCCCACTGTTTTTGTCAAATCTTCCTTCAAACCCTAAAAGGAAAGACTAGCCGGAATTAATTACACCCTATAATTTCGTCAATCTTTCAGCCAGGCCAGTGCCGGTACTTTGAGGGAGGTTCCCTGTGCTTTTGCACGGACCTAATTAAAATAAACCTTGTTTTCCCAGGGGCGTAACCCCGTTGACACCTTTCTAGATACCTACTTGATCGGCTAATTGTAATGTGTAAAAGTCTCCCAGGAGTAACTCTTACTCGCAGCGGGTATCGGGATCCAACTATCTCATAGAAGGTATGCAATCTCATTGCAAATTTCAACACTTGAAATTCCCGATAATATTTTTCCCCAAGCGTCCTATGACCTTGACAGAGGTCAACAAACCATAGGCTGCTAGTTAAGTTCAACCCGTCATTTCCTGATTAAAGTAAACCCATCCGCACGACCCTTGACAGAGGTCAACAAGGTCACACGACTACCTTAAATCAATCACATCATATGTTTATACAGATAAGCACTAATCAGCTACCGCACACTACGCCTTGACAGAGGTCAACAAACGCAGCATGAATACTAACTATTACTTATCTGAAATGACGGAGGGCTATGACAGGTTTTTAAGAAAACCCTTTGCGTAATGAACTTGATATCGTTGCAGAATCGAGTGAATTTGAAAAAGGAGTGTTTTTGAGGCTTTTCTAGTTTCGCTAAAGAGGACACTCCCGGTGAAGGGATCTCGGCTCTTTCCTTATCGAATAAGGTGCAGGATATTTCACAAATACCAATTTGCAAAGCAAAAACTATAGAAGCAATCAAAAGACAAACCGAGTATGTAGCATTTGCCAGTTTCGCTAAAGAGGTCACTCCCGGTGAAGGGATCTCGGCGCTTTCCTTATCGAATAAGGTGCTGGATATTCTACAAGGAATACTGCTATGCAAAGTAAGAACTAGAGCTACCAGTTTTTAAACAAGTATCTACAACATCTTTAGGTTTCTTTTATTTCATTAATCTCATTAATGAAGTCCCATTTTAATTATGCTTCATAAGCATCAGATATGAAACGAAATCAACAATATATAATATATACCTCATATATATAATATAAACATTCGTCTCAGGCAGTAATATGATCTCATCACAGAATATTGCAGCAGAAGAACATATATGAAATAATGGATATACTAGGAGGTCCGTGTTTTTAATACGAGCCTGTATAAAACACGGATTCCACGGTCGCGATGAATAGCCAAACCCACATCCCTAGACCCCTACGAGAGCGGTAAGTAACCCTGCCAGTTTTAGAGTTAGGAGACCCGGTCTCGACTCCTCGAGATGGTCTCCCACTGGACCCTAGAACCCGGTTACTTGTGCTCCCCGCCTTGGGTCTATCCTAATGCGGAAAAGTAAATAATGTACAATGGTGACATCATCCTCAGCCCGGAAGTGCCCCAATAAAAGAATATTATATACAATTGAATTTTACATGAATGAAAATGAAAAACTCTCATCTCACATAAAAACCCCGGCTATTCAAAACACGACGATCCAATATAACATATCACAGCAACACATAACATCACATATCATCAACATAAGTAAATATGCGTATCCCAAATGTCGTTGATGTATAACAACGAAACCGGCGATACACCACATATTACACTTACGGTCGCAGAAAAGAAAGTGTAAAACTACAACAGTTGGAATCCGCAACCTCCTTAGACATCGCATGCCTAACCAAATGAATTCCTTAGACATCGCATGCCTAACAATTATAAACCCCGCATTTTAGTCTCATTATCGAAAACACTTTTCAATATCTAGTCGGGCAATTCAACAAGATTCCCGATATCCTGATCGAATGCTCGTCGAAAACTTTAGTAGACGGCCGCACCCCCGATACCGTCGACGATGTGCACTAAGGCGGAACACCGCTGCCGCGAGCACCTGAACGGATGCTTTTGGCGACGGGGTTCTCCTACAGTCATTCGGTCGGGGCTATGGGGCGTGGCTATCTATTAAGTTTACCCGGCGAGTATCCGCGTACGCTACATGATTGCGACAGAATTTTGATCGCATCAAAATCCCGTGGCAACCGATCATCTGAGACTAAACTGCTAGATTTATAACATTCAAATTAGTTATCTCATAACTACTTGTGGATTCCAAATATTGTATCACATTCCAGATGAATAGACAATGTTAAACTTTCCGATCGAATAAACAAACACCCAAAATTTCCCAAATGGCTCTACACTTGAGCGGAGTTTAAAAGCATCCCTCACATGCCACAGTACCAATGGTCCAGCCGTAGAAGGGTCAAACCAACGCCTCACATGTGGCAATGCCGTACTGCCCAAAACCCTAAGGTTTAGAGGCGGTTCAGACGGTCACATAATCGAGTTAAGGTTTGTTTTCTTCTAGAGGGTCCACCGCGTTATTTGCATGACTTTGAACGTTCTTTAACTAAGGAAAAATCCAACACTTGGAAATTTTCCGTCAGGGGAAAAAGTGAGTTATTGATATCCGTTCGAACTTTTTAACACGTTCTAAAATTACCCGGAAAAAACTTAAACGAAGTTAAACTTTCCGATCGAACCAACGAATACAAAAGATCTCCAGAAAACTCAACACTTAAGTAAAATTAAAAATTCCCAGAAGCATGAAAAAGTACCCAAGAATCATACCTTGAAGTACGAGCCCCTGACTCCTCATGATGGCCGCGGAACCGCCGCCAAACCCATGGTTTGGCCGCGGTTCCGCGCTCCCATGATGGAGTTGGGGCTTCGTACTTCACAGTAATTCTTAGAATTCCCTGCTTATTTTTCTGAGTATTTTTAATATGAAAAAATCAACATTTTAAAAAATTTCCAAAGAAGGAGTAAAAACTGATGTTCCGGGGTTCGATCGGACTTTTAACTTCGTCTACACGACGCCTAAAGCTCTAACCTGGCTCTGATATCACTGTAGGGTTACTAGGCACTCTCACAAGGTTCTACAAGGCATCAACCATGCCCGATTTAAATTTTAGACGCGCCGAACAACCTTAACCAAGATCTTAGATTAGAGATTAGGCGAAACAAATAGCAAGTAAACAACTTTACTTCTAAGAGTTAGGGATTACAACCTTTGTAGTCCGTTCCTTCACTTCTAAAGCTCCGTGTTGAGGTTCCTTCGCTGCGATCATCGAGTATCCGGACTCTAGAGAGGCTCCACAAAAGAAAGATGCAAGCTTGCTTCCGATCTTCGATAACTAAGATGATCTACCTTGAAGAAACTCAAACTCAAACTCTTGCTTTGCTAATCAAGTATTAGCAAAGAAAACACCCTAATCTAAATGGCTAGAATAGATGAGAATGATGAAGTAGGAATTTAGCTCTCATTTATTTTCTATTTCTCACTCATTTTCATCACTTTTGAAAAAGCTAGAAAGCTTTTCATCAAAGAGGAGGAAGAAGAAGAAGCAAAACCATTTGTGATGAATAATGAAAACTCAAGTGTGAGGTTAGAAATGCAACCATGGGTTAAGTATGAAGACTTAACCCATGTAGAGAAACAACTATGGTTAAAGGGTTGGGTTGGGTTAAGGAAATATCTATGCAAAATATCAAGGTCAAAGTCAAAGCTTTAAGAAGCTTCTTGAAAGCTTCATGAAAGCTTAACCCTAATCCAAACCCTAACCACATTTATTCTCCACAAAACATGTTGCATTTATAACCCTAACACGTTACAATATTATATATCACATATACAATATTTATTGTAACAAAATAAAATAATACAATTAACATATATCACATATATATCAATGTATTACCCGAGTGAGAAAAAGAATCTTTAAGTGAGCTTATATTAGTTAATGTAATTTAATATATCAAATATATAATTATACATTAAATTATCGAATCAACACTTGATCCGATAATCCGGCTATTTCACAAATAACCGACTAATATAATCTGTATCAGTTCATCGAATCAACACTTGATCCGATGACCCGGCTATATCACATATACCCGGCCGATATCACATATCGCGAGAATCTAATACGGTATCGCATACACGTATTATTCTCGGTCCCGCACATATCATATATGTGCTCCTACTCCGTTTTGCCTGAGCCAGGAAAGCTCTGTGTAGGACTCTAAAGAATCTTCAATACGCCGGCAGTAGGTGATGATTATATCAGTCACCCACAAGCTGCAAGCGGTCAGCTAAACGTAACAGCCACCCAGGTATTGAGCGATCAGAAGATCAACAAGCAAGTATGTACATTCTCCTGCGAATCCAATCAGTAACACTCCCGTACAGTCCGGTCTCTTCGTCTGCTATGTCGCATATCTCGCCTAGGGGTGGTAAACATCAGACCCCAGTAGCTTGATAAGTCGTGTCGATATGAGGTCTATAACAGTTCGAGAAACTACTGATAACACTTACCAGTAAATCTCAACAATTCTGGCTAGGGATTTCCAGTTATAGCCAATCGAACATAGCGCAACATCAACTCCCTATACCGGGAGAGACGAAACCCCTCCTATCGCTCATTGCCTCCATGTGATTCGGGACTGTACCCAAAAGCCACCTTTTTGCACGCCCTCTTGGACGTGGTATGATGGAAATCAAAGCATAGTGGGAATTATACAAGACTCTATGACGATCTTGGGTTTACAGACTAACCTGTACCAGTGTCACCAGAGAACTGCCATCTGACGTGAGGTATAATACCATCTGGGAGTTCTCGGCGAGTCCGTCCAGTGTACCCAGTCTCTACTGAGCACCCGTATACCTTCTCTGATGTCAAACACCAATGGATATGGGATCATCCATTGCCCATCATATGGGTCAAGAAGTGCATACGCTAGTCTACTCCGAGTATCGATGCCCTGTCTCGGTACTCCCACGACTAGGAACATTTGAAGGATGTACTTGGAGATTACACTGTCCCCACTAGTATGATCCGCATCATAGTCCTGGTAGTCAAGTACTCATCCTAAGGGCTTTATCAACATGTAACATAGAGACAATCAGAGTGCATGTTAAGATAAAGAGCAACCAGATAGCGTACTATCATGTCGAGCAAGAAAGTCCTCCCTATATATGTCCAAGCATCCACTACAATATACATCGTATGTACAGTAATGGCCTCTAGGGCATACATATAACTAACATTATGATGGCGATCATACTTATGGGGGCTGGGTAGTCCATAAAAACATCCTTAAATATCCCAAGCCGCAGGAGTATCGAGACTGGGAATCGATATTCCATAGTAGACTTGTGTATACGTTTCTAGACCCCGACGAGGGGCGGTGGTTGGTCCCACAGCCATTGGTGTGATCATCTAAGATTGTATACAGGTGCTCTCTGGGGGTGAGTATATTAGACGAACTCGCCGAGAACTTCTAGATGGTATTATACCTATCGTCAGATAGCGGTTCTCAGGTGACATGAATACAGCTTAGTCTTTAGACCGGAGATCGTTATTTGTCTCGTGTGAGTTCCCATTGTACTTAGATTACTACCCTACCACAACTCTACTGAGTCATGCAAATAGATTTTAGTTAGGTACAGTCCCGAGCCACATGGAGGCAGTGAGCGATTGTCAGAGATTCGTCTCTCCCAGTGTTGGGAATCGATATCGCACTGTGTTCGGTTGGCCAACACCATAAGACCTTGGCCAAGGCAGATGAGATTTACTGATGGTTAGATCGGTGGTTTCTCGGATCGGTCCTGAGCCACATCAACACAATTTATCGGGTTATTAGGGGTTTGACGTTTTCCACCCTCTAGACCCAGTATGCGACACGCTTAGACGAAGAGACCGGACTGTACGGAGATTGTCATGGATAGGCTCAGTAGGGGTTCAGATGAGTTTGCTCGTCGGCCTTCTTTTCGATAGGTATCTTGGTAGCCGTTACGTACACTAGTGCCGCTGACGTGCTTGTGGTTAAACCCACTGCCAGCGTACTGTTGAGTCTTCAGAGTCCCACACAGAAAGTTTCTCTGGTTCAGGCGAATGATATAGTGACGATATTATAATATGTGCAGGGTTCCGATCAAATGAATGTGCTAGCTACACGGACTTTTGATCGGACGGTTGATAATACTAGCAGGTTTAGGATTAAGCCGGATTATCAAATCAAGTATTGATTTAATAATTTACATATACATATTTCGATATGTATATTCTAGTATTATGTTCATTATATTATTCTATCTCTTTAGGTATTCGTATTTCGATACGAATACGGGTATGTATATACGTAGATGTATTCTTGTATGTATGCAAGTATACATTCTAGAAGGTGGACACATCATCATGAATTTTCTAATTTGGTTAAAAATAGAAATGAGGTGTAAAGGTGAAATATGGAGAAAGAATGGTGATGGAAATGGCTTAGTATTTATTTATTGCATTTGTATGCCCTAATCAAGCATGGTTGCTATTTTCTATTTGGAAAATACTTTGAACAAAACCATACTAGCCATTTTCATTTTTTGTGAGACTTGATTTTCATTTCACCATTGCTTTTCTCTTTCTTCACTTAGCGCATCCTTCTTCTTCTTCATCTCACTAACCTTTTTATGAGTTGAGAATCATAACGAGATTGAGATAGAAAAATATTAAAATACTTCACTGCTTCTCTAAGCACTCTAGATTAGCAACCTAGGGTCTTTAGTTGCTTCACTAGTTTCTTCTGTGTGAAGCTAGAGCTTGAACCATAAACTCTCGGATGGATCATCATTGACACGAGGAGGCTAATGTCCAAGCTCGATCCCGACAGACTTGGAGCTAAGGAAGAGGATTTTGAAGACCCGATGGACACGAATCACTTTGGTATAATCTCTTTTCTTAGTAGTTAACTCTTCCATGTTGCTATTTTAGGGTTATGGTTTGATCACTTGGGGTTTTCTTGATTGTGCTTGCTCAAAATTTGATTTTTGTGCATTCCACCTCTCTACTAGAATAGTAGAGTGAACACAACTAACTAACATAGTATCAGAACCACTCTATAAACTTTAACTAGCTAGTTACGACGTTCGAATTCCGCCGTTTTCGTCGCGCAAAAACTGCCGACAAAAACAGTCCAGAAATTCTTAGTTTTAACATGTTTACACTCCCCGCGGGCTCACGGTTTGGACCGAGAAGCCGCAGAGTGATGCGTAGGTACCCCGGGATTCGCCTTCGAGGGCCAAAGGTCAGCCCTCCCTGAGACCACCATAAGGTGGCCTTGGGGGTGGAGACCCGAGCCCTACCCCAATGGGTAGACTCGGTTCTGCCATCCCTTTGGGGCCACCTCATAATGGCCCCGGGTGTTAGGAATATGTATTCCCTAGAGGCCATTATTGTATATTATAGTGGATGCTTAGACATACATATATAGATGACTTTCTTACTCGACATGATAGTATGTTATCTGGTTGCTCTTTATCTTAACATGTACACTTGCTTTAGTTTATTGTCTCTTTGATACATGTTGATAAAGCCTTTAGGATGTTGGCTTGACTTCCAGGACTATGATGCAGATCATACTAGTGGGGCTTGTGTAGTCCACAAGCACATCCTTTAACAGTTCCTAGTTGAGGGAGTATCGAGACAAGGTATCGATATTCCAGAGTAGACTAGTGTGTACGTTTCTTGACCCTGTATGGGGCGATGGTTGATCCCATAACCATTGGTGTTTGACATCAAAGATTGTACACAGGTACTCATTGGAGAATGGGTACACCGAACATGACTCGCCGAGAACTCCTAGATGGTACCATACCTATCGTCAGATAGCAGTTCTCTGGTGACACTTATACAGGTTAGTCTGTAGACCCGAGGTCGTCATAGTGTCTTGTGTGGTTCCCATTGTGCTTTGATTTTCTCCCTACCACGGCTCAAAGGAGTCGTGCAAACAGGTGGATTTTGGGTACAGTCTTGAGTCACATGGAGGCAGTGAGCGATAGGAGGGGTTTCGTCTCTCCCAGTATTGGGAGTTGATGTTGCGCTATGCTTGATTGGCTATAACAGCAAGTCCCTGGCCATGGCTGATGGGATTTACTGATAAGTGTTATCAGTAGTTTCTCGAAAGGTTATAGGCCATACATCGGCATGACTTATCAAGTTATTGGGGTCTGACGATTCCACCCACAGACTCGATATGCGACATATCAGACGAAGAGACCGGATTGTACGGTAAGTGTTGCTTATAGGCTCTACGGGAGTTTGGACAAGTTTGCTTGTTGATCTTCTATTCGTTCAATACCTGAATAGCTATTACGTTCAGCTAGTACCGCTGACGGCTTGTGGGTATCTGATGTGATCATTACCTAATGCTGGCATATTGACGAGTCTTTAGAGTCCCACATAGAGATTTCCTAGCTCAAGCAAAACGAAGTAGTGCATATATGGAGATATGTACGGGAGCTTGATCAAATACGAGTATGTGATACTGTATTCTAATCTAGCGATATTTGATATTAGTGAGGTTATATGTGATATAACCGGATTATTGAATCAAGTGTTGATTCAATGATTTGATTAATATATATATATATATATATATGTATGTATGTATGTATGTATGTTTATATATTTGATATTGGCCGGTTATATATGATATGACCGGATTATTGAATCAAGTGTTTATTTAATATCAAATTTTGAATATTAGCCGGTTTTATATGATATAACCGGATAATTGAATCAAGTGTTAATTTAATATTTTGATATATATATATATATATGATATTAGTCGGTTATATATGATATAACCGGATTATTGAATCAAGTGTTAATTTAATAATTTGATATATATATATATATATATATATATAAACTAATATTTAGCTCACTTAAGATTTTCTTCTCTTTATATATATTTATATATATGTGTGATATATATATGTGTGTGTGTGTGTGTGTGTGTGTGTGTGTGTGTATGTATGTATGTATGTATGTATGTATTTAAATTGTATCATGGTTGATGATACATAGAACTAGCATGTATGAGAATCACACATGAAGAGAGATGAGTAGATAATAATTTAGATTAATGAATTAAAAGAAAAGAGAATGAGTCATTTTCTTTAGATGCTTGTAGAAACCTTGAGAAGCCATGACACACCTCTTCTATTTTGGATTTATTCATTGATATTTATCATTATCAATCTCATTTTATCACTCACCTCATGGTTCATTCTCACAAATCCAAGTTCATGTCACGACCCAAAATTTGGCCCGTGACCGGTAACTTAACCACGTAACGTCTACAGGCGTAACGCGACTAAGTGAACCGAAAACCCAGAAATCAAACCAGTAAAAATATAGAGTGTTTTAAGTTTTAAATGGAAGCATTTAAAAAGTGATAAGAAATCTTAAGTAAACAATCACCAAGATAGCAATATACGACGCCGTAGCGAAGATCATGAGTAACAAGTGGGAACATCACTGATAGAATAAACTGCATAAGTAAAGTCGGCTCACAACGAGCTCGACACCAGAATACAAATAATATACATCACCGTCCTCACATTGTCTCTAAGTCAAGTACATATATGGTAGATGGAGAGTACTAGATACAAAAGTGTGTACAGTAAAAGTAACCAGATACCACAACCCACCTAACAGCAAAACGGCTCAAGCACCAACTGTAGTGGTATCTGTAGCCAAAAGATGTAAGAAAGCAGCCTGCCGCGACTACTCCGAAGGGCAACCTGCAAATACTGTGGCACAACGGGGGTGAGTTGCCAACTCGTGAATAGAAATAACATATAAAGGTAATCGCGAGCATGCACGTACTGCGCTACTCTATCATATGCCAGCAGATGATATCAATGCGTGATAAGCAGTATGTGCAATAATCATGCAAGTGCTCTATCAGGTAATATAACTACAGGATGAGATACAATAAAGAATGCTGAGCATGGGAAATATAACATCTACACGGAATGTCAACGTGGAATATGTAATCGGTGTCCATCAATGCACCCCAAATCCCAACAACCCAGACGCCGGCACTCCCATCGGCCTTCAAATCCTGTACATCACTAAGAATCACGAGTGCCCAATATCGGCACCCAAATATCATAAATACTCGTGTCTAGTATCGACACGCAAATCTTCCTATATCGGGCACCCGTCAGTCCGGGTCAGCCCCCTCTCTCTCATATATCGGACATCCGTCAGTCCGGGTCAACCCTCTCTCTCTCATATATCGGGCATCCGTCAGTCCGGGTCAGCCCTCTCTCTCTCATATATCGGGCATCCGTCAGTCCGGGTCAGCCCCCTCTCTCATATATATATCGCGCTCTAGCACCGAGAAAACCCATGGTGGACGCACTGAAATATCATATCAAGGAAAACCGGGTTTTTAAATAATTACCTATTCTCTTTTGAAATATCCACGGTTCCCAAATCCAGAAATCACATGTAATCCAAACCAATATGCAAGTCAATGCAATGTGATATATGCATCAAGTATGAATATCATGTCCAGTCACATACAAGATGAGCTACAGCATAATGATCATGGAAATTCTACAGTGTGAGTGTCATGGCAATTACTAACGGTGTGTGTGTAACATGCAGAATAGTGCTCGTGTAATATGAACCGTTAGTAATGGTGCGGTGTTCTATCAATTCTAGTTTATATACATATAGCAGGGAATGTGGTATGCACAAAATAGTAGCCATGAACAGTCGATGTATGTAAATGTAATATGCTGCTATAAGGTCCTATCAGCCCTGACGAATAACGCCATGCAGGCGATATTCCCGTAGATGTTAAATCTACTCACCGTAGTCTCTCGCTAGGTATAGCCGATGACTTGTTTCCCCTTCTTCGCGGCGTCCGTCGCACTCGCCTGCGAACCTAGAATTTCACAATTATATCACACATAAGCTCAAAACCATACAAACACGACATTTAAAGTCAACTAGTAACTCGCGTCGTGAACCAAGCGCGCGTGTGCGCGATACGCTAAAACATGTGATTACGCGCCTGAAGTCACTCCGACGCGTCGCGATACGCAGAAACCCCAAACCCACACACACGTATCACACGTGTCGCGAAAGATTAAAAATACGGGAAATAGGGTATTCAACTCCAGATTTTGATACAGAACAGATAATATAAAAATATATATACCAACATACTCCACATAGCAGCAGACTCCAGTGGCCCAAACCCCAACCCCCAACTCACCCATCTGGCCGCAAATTACGGCCAGAATGAATATTCCGGCGGCCTGTCTTGGGAATTGGGCTCCCAGGTTTAGTGTGTGCACTCAATACCTCCTATACATGCTACAGTAAAACCAATTTCATTCTGAAACAACCCGGGTAGCAGCAGATCCTTCAGAACCCTATTTCTAGTTAAAAACCACACTTTTGCACAAAACCGATACTTTATGGTATTTCTGTGCAAACTGAAACAAAAACCTGGCTTAACTAGCTCTAATAGAACATAATAGAGTTAACCAAGCTAACAAAACCCCAATCTAACATATGTATCACAAATATCCCTTAATATCACTAAAATGCACAAAAATTGAGATTTTTAGCAACCAAACACACAAGTTATGGAAATAGGGTGTTAAACATGAGTTGATACCTTCTTAAGACCTTATAAAACACCAAAAGTTCCAGCTCCCTCTTCAAGTATGCAGATTTGCTCCCAAACACCTCAAAAAGCCCCTTTTCCCCATGGTTTTGTGAAGGAAAATGTTAGATTTGTGTAGGGTTTTGTGTGGAGATCAAAGAGAAGTGAAAAGAGAAGGGAATGTGATGAATTTTGCTGGGTTTTGGCTGCTGCCTCTGCAGAAATTCTGCAATGAGAAAGGAGAGAGAAAAGAGGGGAGAAAATGGTCACCAAAGTCAAATGTTCACCTGACCACCATGCTTCTATTTTCTATTGCTAATTGAAATTTTAAAAAAGGTTTTGTTTTGATTAAAAAGGTGGGGATAAATTATCAACCATGCAACAAAAGAAATAGTTAATATGTTACACTAAAAGACCTAAGTCACAAAATTGGCTAAGTGTGCAAGTGTACACTACATAATGGAAATTTCCCAATTAGGGTAAACCCGACTAAAATAACTAATAATCCTATGTACACATATAAAATAGCACGCTCAATTGCTAATTAACACGAAAAACATTCTAACGAAATTTCAAAGTGTTACAATCTACCCCCCTTAAAGAAATTCGGTCCCCGAATTTCAAAATCTAACTACACGTACCTTCAAAAAGGTGGGGATACCTCTTCCTCATCTCGCTCTCGGTCTCCCAGGTGATCTCTGTTAGTTATATGTATGCCCTAGAGGCCATTACTGTACATTGGATGTATATTGTAGTGGATGCTGGGACATATATAGGGAGGACTTTCTTGCTCGACATGATAGTATGCTATCTGGTTGCTCTTTACCTTAACGTGTACACTGATTGTCTCTCTGTTACATGTTGGTAAAGCCCTTAGGATGTGTACTTGACTACCTGGACTATGATGCGGATCATACTAGTGGGGACATGGTAGTCCATAAGTACATCCTTCAAAGTCCCTAGTCGTGGGTATATCGAGACGGGGCATCGATATACCAGAGTAGACTAGCGTATACCTTCTCGACCCATACAGATGGGCGATGGATGATCCCATATCCATTGGTGTTTGACATCAGAGATGATACACGGGTGCTCAGTGGAGACTGGGTACACTGGACGGACTCGCCGAGAACTCCTAGATGGTATTATACCTTACGTCAGATGGCAGTTCTCTGGTGACACTGGTACAGAGTAGTCTGTTGACCCGAGATCGTCATAGAGTCTTGTGTGGTTCCCACTGTGCTTTGATTTCCACCTTACCACGTCCAAGAGGGCGTGCAAAACGGTGGTTTTTGGGTACAGTCCCGAATCACATGGAGGCAATGAGCGATAGGAGGGGATTCGTCTCTCCCGGTATAGGGAGTTGATGTTGCGCTGTGTTCGATTGGCTATAACCGGAAATCCCTGGCCAGGGTTGCTGAGATTTACTGGTAAGTGTTACCAGTAGTTTCTCGAACTGTTATAGACCTCATATCGACACGACTTATCGAGCTATTGGGGTCTGACGTTTACCACCCCTAGGCGAGATATGCGACATATCAGACGAACAGACCGGACTGTACGGTAAGTGTTACTGGTTGGATTCACAGGAGTGTGAGCGGGCTTGCTCGTCGATCTTCTGATCGCTCAATACCCGGGTGGCCGTTACGTTTAGCAGACCGCTTGCGGCTTGTGGGTGCTTGATATGATCATCATCTGCTGCCGGCGTATTGACGAGTCTTTAGAGTCCTACACAGAGGTTTCCTGGCTCAAGCGAAACGAAATAGGAGCGCATATGAGATGTGTGCGGGACCGAGAATAATGCGTGTATGTGATACCGTATTCTATTCTCGCGATGAATGTATTGAATGGTTGTATGCGATATAACCTAGTTATCGAATCAAGGATTGATTCGGTAAGCCGATACATTGAATATTAGTCGGTTATATGTGATATGACCGGATCGTTAAATCAAGTGTTGATTTAATGATTTAATGCATAATTATATATTTGATATATTACTTTGCATTAACTAGTATTGGTTAACTTTAAATGGTTTTTCTCACTTGTTTGTGCACATTGTATATGTGATATATTTTTGTGCACAAGTTTGTATCATGTTTGATGATGCATGCTAACTTGGGTTTGTGTAAAGATTAAACCATGGTTGTGTAATGGTTAGGGTTTTCATTTTCTTATTCATTCATTTATTTATTTATTCTTTTTGGAAAATGAAAAGCATAAAGAGAAAATGGTGGCTAACTTTGTTTGATATTGAAGCTTCATGAAGCTTTGACTAAGTCACCATTTTGTCTCATGCTTAACCCTAACCATTCCACTTAACCCTAGTTCATTCTCTACACTTGACCATGGTTGGATTATGATAAGTATTGATTTTATTTTCTTTTTGAGATTTAACTTATCATAATATACTTCATCTTCTTCTTCCTCTTCTTCAAGAAGAAGCTTGCCTCCATCAATGGCAACTTGAGAAAATGAGTGAGAAATCCAATTCTAAAGTGAACCCACTTCCTATTTCTTCATCCTCTACCTCTTGCCAAGTAGTATAGGGTGTTTTCTTCACAAGTTTCATGACTTGGTGAAGTGGGAGCTTGATCTTGTGATGCCTCGACGTAGATCATCTTCGGCATCGTAGTCGACGACCTAGCCCGCCCATTTTTCCGATGAAGCCGACGCTACAGCCCGGGATTCGATTTGGACAGCGAGGAGACTTCATTGCGGAGCTATGGAGGTGGAGGACCGGATCTACAAAGGTTGTATTTCCGTTCTTTTAGTTAAGTTGTTAACTATGCGCTTTTGTTTCGCCTAAAATCTAGTTAACGATCCGTATTAGGGTTTCTCGGCACCCGTAAAATTTGAAATTGGCATGGTTGATGCCTTGTGAGAACTCATTAGCGTGCCTAGGAACCCTACAGTGGTATCAGAGCCTAGCTAGAGCCTTAGGCGATGCGTAGACGGAGTTTGAAGTCCGATTAAACTGAAACCCTAACACAAATTTGCTCTCTGGACTTTTTCCAAAAATTGGGTTTTTTCCAGATTAAAAATATGCAGAAAATTCAGCAGGAAATTCTAAGAATTACGGTGCAAAAATTACCTAATGATCTTTCTAAAGTGCGGCGGAACCGCGGTATTAGCGTGCTAATGCGGCTGTTCCGCGGCCATTTTGTCTCTTCTCCCATTGAATTTTGCACAGTAATTCCTATTTTGCAGTGCTGGTTTTCCTGGGATATTTTTTTTTTCTGAACTCAAGAGTTGAGTTTTCTGGGTTGTATTGGGGACTCGGTGTTTCGATCGGATTGTCTAATTTTGTCTATGTGGCTTTCCGAATATTTTAGAATATGTTAAAAAGTTCGACCGGATATAAATACCCAACTTTTCCCCTGTCGGGAAATTTCCAAGTGTTGGATTTTTCTGTGGTTTAAGGACGTTTTGAGTAGTGCAAGTAACGCGATGGTCCCTCTAGAAGACAACAAACCTTAACTCGATTATGTGACCGTCTTGAACTGCCCTTTGAACCTTAGGGTTTGGGGCAGTACGGCGTGCCACATGTGAGGCGTTGGCTTGACCCTTCTACGGCTGGACCGTTGGTACTGAGGCACGAACTGAATGTTTTTAGACTTATTTCATGTGTTGAGCTGTTTCGGGAAAACTTGGGTGTTCGAATGTTCAATCGGAAAGTTTAACATTTTCTGTTTATCCGGAATGTGATACAACAATTGGAATTCACAAGTAGTTATGAGATAACTGAATGAATGTTATAAACACAGCAGTTTAGTCTCACTTGATCGGTTGCCACGGAATTTTGATGTGATCAAAAGTCCGTCGCAATAACGTAGCGTACGCGGATACTCGCCGGATAAACTTAATAGACATCTACACCCCTTAGCCCCGACCAAGTGACTGTAGAAGAACCCCGTCGCCGAAAGAATCCATCTGGGTGCTCGAGACAGCGGTGTTCCGCCTTGGTGCACTTCGTCGACGGCATCGGGGGAGCGGCCGTCTACTGAAGTTTGCGACGAGCATTCGATCAGGATGTCGGGAATCTTGTTGAATTGCCCGACTTGATATTGAAAAGTGTTTTCGATAATGAGACTGAAATGCGGGGTTTATAATTGTTAGGCATGCGATGTCTAAGAAATTCATTTGATTAGGCATGCGATGTCTATGCAGGTTGCGGATTCCAACTGTTGTAGTTTTACACTTTCTTTTCTGTGACCGTAAGTGTAATATGTGATATCGCCGGTTTCGTTGCTATATGTCAACGACAATTGGGATGCGCATATTTACTTACGTTGCTGACATGTGATGTTATGTGTTGCTGGATATGTTATATTGGATCGTCGTGTTTGAATAGCTGGGTTTTTTTTATGTGAGATGAGTGTTTTTCATTTTCATTCATGTAAAAACTTGTATGTAATATTTTTTTATTGGGGCACTTCCAGGTTGCGGAAGATGTCACCTTTTGTATATTATTTACTTTTCCGCACTAGGATAGACCCAAGGAGGAGAGCACAAATAACCGGGTTCTGGGGTCCAGTGGGAGACCAACTCGAGGAGTCGAGTCCGGGTCTCCTAACCTTAGAATTGGTAGGGTTGCTTGCCGCTCTCGTGGGGGTCTAGGGGCGTGGGTTTGGCTATTCATCACGACTGTGGAATCCGTGTTTTATACTGGCTCGTATTGAAAACACGGACGTCCTAGTATATCCAATATTTCATATACGTTTCTTCTGCTGCGATATCTGTGATGTGATCATGTGATGTTCTGTGATAGATGCTGTATTTAGTATATATGATATATTATATAGACGTTACTTATGTTTTACACCCGCGCTAGCCCTGCCCCGTTCTGCCGTTAGTTACCTAACCTAACGGTGCACGAGAGGACATCGAGGCGAATGCGGATGGTATAAGTGTACGTCGTATTTATCTGTGATGTTTAGGTACATAAATGATGGGACTTCATTAATGAGATTAATGAAATAAAAGAAACCTAAAGATGTTGTGGAATCGAATTTCAAAATAAAACAGGTAGCTACAGTTCTTGCTTTGCACAGCGGTATATATGATATATCCTGCACCTTATTCGATGAGGAAAGGACCGAGATCCCTTCACCGGGAGTGACTCCTTTAGCAATAACTGGCAGATGCTACACACTCGGTTTGTCTTTTGATTGCTTTTAAGAGTTTTTGCTTTGCACAGTGATATATATGATATATCCCGCACCTCATTCGACGAGGAAAGGACCGACGATCCCTTCACCGGGAGTGACTCCTTTAGCAAAACCTGAAAAGCCTCAAAAACACTCCATTTTAAAATTCATTCGATCCTACAACGATATCAAGTTCATTATGCAATAGGTTTTCAGAAAAACCTGTCGTAGCCCTCCGTCATTTCAGATAAATCCTACTTAGTATTCGTGCTACGTTTGTTGACCTCCGTCAAGGCGTAGTGTGCGGTAGCTAACTAGTATTTATCTGCTTATGCATATGATGCAGATTGGATTAGGGTAGTCGTGCGGCCTTGTTGAGCTCCATCAAGGATCGTGCGGGTGGGTTTAATTCGATCAAGAAATGACGGGTTGAACTTGACTAGTGGCCTATGGTTTGTTGACCTCCGTCAAGGTCATAGGGTGCTAGGGGCAAAATTATCGGGAATTTCAAGTGTTGAAATTTGCAATGAGATTGCATACCTTCTATGAGATAGTTGGATCCCGATACCCGCTGTGAGTAAGAGTTACTCCTGGGAGAGTTTTACACATTGCAACTAGCCGATCAAGTAGGTGTCTAGAAAGGTGTCAACGAGGTTACGCCTCTGGGAAAACGAGATTTACATTAATTAGGTTCGTGCGAAAGCACGGGGGACCTCCCTCAAAGTACCGACACTGGCCTGGCTGAAAGATTAGCAAACTTGTAGTGTGTAATTAATCCCGGCTAGTCTTTCCTTTTAGGGTTTGAAGGAAGATTTGATAAAAAGCAGTGGGAGCCATCCTGATTAGATAAAATAATAACCAATCTATTCTTGCAAGAGCGCACGCTGAGTGTTTTCTTCTCTCTCTCTCCAGGTAGCGACCATATCACGCCTTAATCAAGATAATAATACGGATTATTGACCGAACCCGCTTGTTATACTGAGCTGGGGAACGTTGGTCCCGCTCCAACTTATAATTGTTATAAGAAAGAGCAAGAAATTGGGGATTACCAGAATTCCCGTGCCGCCCAAACGAAGAAAGTGCATATGATGCATCTCCTTCGGGTGTGTTCATTATATAGAACTGTTTCTCAGTGTCCTTTACGTCCTGGGTATATGATACCAGATCAGGATCCCGCATATGTAATTTGTTACATGGGCTACAGATAGGTAAAGAACTGAGAACGGGTGATAAGTTTCATGAGGCAGAAAACGGGGCAAGTGTTGCAGCCAAGTCTGTTGGTCACTATCACCCTGTATTACCAATACATTGATTCTGAACGAATGTTATTAGATACCGAACCTGATATACAAAATCATATCAATCTCTTTATTAGTAAAGAAAGGATATAATTTTGTATTGTTGGATAATGTTTTGAACATTTCCTATATCAAAAGTTGATCGGTTCAGGCACGTTATCTAAAAGCATTGACGTTCTAAATCAAACTACAGTTCTTAGTATACGGAACGCACACAAGAGGAAGAGTTCAGAAATGAACGGATCCTTCTTGAGGTATTGTAGACTAGGTCATATCAATGCGACCTGACTAGCTGAAGTTACATTTAGATGCATATTCAAATCTATTTGAATTTACATCTTATGAAACTTGCCAGTCATGTCACAAAGATACGATGACCATAGCTCTGTTTATTGGAAACAGAGAAAGAGTTAGTGAACTCTTGGGATGATACATGTTGATGTATAAAGGTCCCCTGTCTACAAATGCCAAGACTGGTTCTTTGTACTTCGTTACATTCTCTGATAATCTCTCAAGATTCAGACATATGTTCCTGTTGAAACTCAAGTCCGAACCTTTTGAGATATTCACAGAATATGATTTAGAAGTAGAAAACCAAAACACGGGTAAAAGTATTATGTCCTTTGATAAGATCAAGGAGGAGAATACTTGAGCACGGAATTCTTGGACTATTCTAAAGGAGAATGAGATTCTCTCTCAGCATTACTCCTCCGTATACACCATAGCACGATGGTATATCGGGGCGGAGCATGTAGGGTTCCTAGGCACTCAAGTGAGGTCTCACAAGCCATCAACCATGGCAATTTCAAAAATTATGGTGCCTACAAACCCTAAACTACGGATCGATAACTAGATGTCTAGGCGAAAAGAACTAGTTAACAAATTAACTAATGAGAATACGGAAATACAACCTTTGTAGATCCGGTCATCCACCTCCACGGCTCCGCAACGAGGTCGTCTCCGCTGTCCAAATCAAATCCGGGCTCTAGAGTCGGCTTCGTCGGAGAATGGGCAAGCTAGGTCGTCGATGTCCATGCCGAAGATGATCTACGTCGAAGCATCGCAAGATCAAGCTCTCACTTCACCAAGTCATGAAACTTGTGAAGAAAACACACTCTACTACTTGGCAAGAGGTAGAGGATGAAGAAATAGGAAGTGGGTTAACTTTAGAATTGGATTCCTCACTTGTTTGCTCAATTCACCATTGATGGAGGTGAAGCTTTTCTTCTTGAAGTCAAGGAAGAAGAAGAAGAAAAAAAATTATGATAAGAATAATAGAATAGAAAATAAAATCTATTCTTATCATAATATTAACCTTAGTTTAGTGTAGAGAATGAACCATGGTTAGTGGGAATGGTTAGGGTTAAGAATGAGATAAGAATGGTTGACTTGAACAAAGCTTCATGAAGCTTCAACAAAAGAACAAAATTAGCCACCATTCTTTTCTCTTCTCTTTTCCAAAATGAATAAATAGATAAATAAATAAGAAAAGGAAATAAAACCCTAATCATATAAATAACCATGGTTTATCCTTAACATACACTTAAACAATCATGTATCATCAAACATGATACAAGCAAATGTACAAATGTATATCACATATACAATGTGCACATTACAAGTGAGAAAATCCATATAAAGTGAACCAATACTAGTTAACGCAAAGTAATATATCAAATATATAATTATGCATTAAATCATTAAATCAACACTTGATTCAATGATCCGGTCATGTCGCACACAACCAACTAGTATTATTAGTAACAACTTATCGAATCAACACTTGATCCGATAACCCGGCTATATCGCATATAACCGATCAATGTCACATCGCGAGAATCGAATACAGTATCACATACCGTATTATTCTCGGTCCCGCACATATCTCATATGCGCTCCTATTTCATTTCGCTTGGGCCAGGAAACCTCTGTGTAGGACTCTAAAGACTCGTCAATACGCCGGCAGCAGATGATGATCATATCAAACACCCACAAGCCGCAAGCGGTCTGCTAAACGTAACGGCCACCCGGGTATTGAGCGATCTGAAGATCGACGAGCAAGCCCGCTCACACTCCAGTGAATCCGACCAGTAACACTACCGTACAGTCCGGTCTGATCGTCTGATCTGTCGCATATCTCGCCTAGGGGTGGTATACGTCAGACCCCAATAGCTCAATAAGTCGTGTCGATATGAGGTCTATAACTGTTCGAGAAACTACTGGTAACACTTACCAGTAAATCTCAGCAACCCTGGCCAGGGATTTCCTGTTATAGCCAATCGAACACAGCGCAACATCAACCCCCTATATCGGGAGAGACGAATCCCCTCCTATCGCTCATTGCCTCCATGTGACTCGGGACTGTACCCAAAAACCACCGTTTTGCATGCCCTCTTGGACGTGGTAAGATGGAAATCAAAGCACAGTGGGAACCACACAAGACTCTATGACGATCTCGGGTCAACAGACTACTCTGTACCAGTGTCACCAGAGAACTGCCATCTGACGTGAGGTATAATACCATCTGGGAGTTCTCGGCGAGTCCGTCCAGTGTACCCAGTCTCTACTGAGCACCCGTATATCATCTCTGATGTCAAACACCGATGGATATGGGATCATCCATCGCCCATCTATATGGGTCGAGAAGGTATACGCTAGTCTACTCTGGTATATCGATGCCCCGTCTCGATACACCCTCGACTAGGGACTTTGAAGGATGTACTTATGGACTACCATGTCCCCACTAGTATGATCCGCATCATAGTCCAGGTAGTCAAGTACAGTTCCTAAGGGCTTTACCAACATGTAACAGAGAGACAGTCAGCATACACGTTAAGGTAAAGGGTAACCAGATAGCATACTATCATGTCGAGCAAGAAAGTCCTCCCTATATATGTCCCAGCATCCACTACAATATAGATCCTATGTACAGTAATGGCCTCTAGGGCATACATATAACTAACAATCTCCCACTTGCACTAGGGCCATCTGTAGCAGTGGTTGCAGTATCTCATACTCAACCATCCCATAAAAATCTCTCTCTGGGAACAGGCCTTTGCGAGTGGATCCGCTGTGTTGTCCTCTGAGTCTACTCTCCTAACCTCGATCTCCCTGGAGATCAACCATCTCCATGATCAAGTGATACTGCCTTAGAATATGTCTGGATCACTGATGGGACGGGCGTTCCTTGGCATAAGCCACAACTCCATTGTCACACAATGGTGGGAACGTAGTTCATCTCATGAATCAATATACACCCAAACAGCCTCTTTGGTAGCATCTTAAGTAGCGATGTATCCTGCCTTTATCGTCTAGTATGTCACGGTATCCTGCTTGGAACTCTTCCAACATACCGTCCCTTTACCGAGGGTAAAGACAATGCCTGTGACTGACATTCAGTCGTCTTTATCACCCTGGAACACTTCCAGTGATTCTCCTCAGGATTGATTGACACCAACTCACTACATCTAGTGAGTATCCTAACATCCATTTAGATCTATCTCATAGATCCAAAACCCAGGATTTAGTAGGTATCACTTCAATCCTATATGGAGAATCTTTGTGATAAGCGGAGATTGATCGAGCGTAGCATAAGAAACTCCTTTCTTATCAAGAGTATGTCATCCACGTACTCTACAAGGATCGTCACCATACTCCCTACTACCTTTTTGTATATACAAGGTTCATCTACCATTTTGATGATGTCAAACTCTTTGACTAATTCATCAAAACAGATGTTCCAACTCCGCGATGCCTGCTTTATCCTATAAAGCATCTTGCACACGTTTCCGCTGCTCCCACTGTCTACGAAGCCTTCTGGCTGTGTTCTTATAGACGCTCTCTTCTAAATTATCATTTAGAAAAGCAGTCAAGACACCCAACCACCAGATATCGTAGTCATGGTATGTAGCCGTGGTAAGTAGGATCTGGATGGACTTAAGCATAGTCACTTGAAAAGGTTTCATCATTATCCACGCCTGGTCGATGACGAAAAGCTTTAACAAGTCTAGCTTTGAAAGTCTCAACTTTTCCATCTACACCAAGTAATCTTCTCAAGATATACTTGCTCCTGATGGGGATTTAACCCTTCAGATATAGCAACCAAAGTCCATACTTTGTTGGTGTATAAGGATTCCATCTCAGATCGCTAAGCATCCAGCCATTCTTACAGAGTCTTACTCTCGATGGCCAGCTCGAAACTAGTTGGGTCATCATCTCATGATGCAATCCTCGCTCCCACTGTCATAGAGAAACCGAAGTATCTCTCAGGTGGGTGAGGAACCCTACTAGATCGGCGGAGAGGCTGAGGTTCGTTGGTATCTACTGAATCCTTTGGTTCTATCAAATCATCTTCTGTAGTTTGCATAGCTGGAACCTTTCCAGGTCTACATAACTAACCTTGCCTCGAGCTTGTCCGGATTTTGTTTTTAGACATAGGCCGGACAATCCCCAAATCTTAACTAACTTAAGACATGGGTTCTTCCCATTCCATATCACATATGAAGCGGTAGGCAACTGATTTGATTAGAACCCTATTCAATAGGTATGCAGCTTCTCAAGTGCATAACTCCCTAAAGGAAATAGGTGACTCAGTAATACTCATCATAGAGCACACCATATCAAATAGGGTGTGATTACTCCGCCCCGATATACCATCGTGCTATGGTGTATACGGAGGAGTAATGCCGAGAGAGAATCTCATTCTCCTTTAGAATAGTCCAGGATTTCCGTGTTCAAGTATTCTCCTCCTTGATCTCATCATAGGACATAATACTTATACCCGTATTGGTTCTCTACTTCTAACTTATATTCTGTGAATATCTCAAAACGTTCGGACTTGTGTTTCAACAAGAACATATGTCTGAATCTAAAGAGATCATCAGAGAACGTAATGAAGTATAAAGAACCAGTCCTGGCATGTGTAGACAGGGGACCTTACATACATCAACATGTATCATCCCAAGAGTTCACTAACTCTTTCTCTATTTCCAATAAACAGAGCTAGTGTCATTATATCTTTGTGACATGACTGGCGAGTTTCACAAGATGTAAATTCAAACTAATTTAAATATGCATCTTTATGTAACTCTAGCTAGTCGGGTCACATTGATCTGACCTAGTCTACAATACCTGAAGTAGGATTCGTTCATTTCTGAACTCTTCCTCTTGTGTGTGTTCCATATACTAAGAACTGTAGTTTGATTTAGAACATTAATGCTTTTAGATAACGTGCCTGAACCGATCAACTTTTGATATAGGAAATGTTCAAAACATTATCCATCAATACAAAATTTTATCATTTCTTTACTTATAAAGAGACTGATATGATTTTGTATATCAGGTTCGGTATCTAACAACATTCGTTCAGAATCAATGTATTGGTAATACAGGGTGACAGTGACCAACAGACTTGGCTGCAACATTTGCCCCGTTTTCTGCCTCATGAAACTTATCACCCGTTCTCAGTTCTCTACCTTTCTGTAGCCCTTTGTAACAGTTTACATATCTGGGATCCTGATCTGGTATCACATACCCAGGACGTAGAGGATACTGAAAAACAGTTCTTTGTAATGAACACACCCGAAGATGATGCATCAGCATGCACTCTCTTCGTTTGGGCGGCACGGGAAATCTGGTATTCCCCAATTTCCTGCTCTGTCTTATAACAATTATAAGTTGGAGCGGGACCAACGTTCCCCAGCTCAGTATAACAAGCGGGTTCGGTCAATAATCCGTATTATTATCTTGATTAAGGCGTGATATGGTCGCTACCTGGAGAGAGAGAGAAGAAAACACTCAGCGTGCGCTCTGTCAAGAATAGATTGGTTATTATTTTATCTAATCAGGATGGCTCCCACTGCTTTTTATCAAATCTTCCTTCAAACCCTAAAAGGAAAGACTAGCCGGGATTAATTACACACTACAAGTTCGCCAATCTTTCAGCCAGGCCAGTGTCGGTACTTTGAGGGAGGTCCCCCGTGCTTTCGCACGAACCTAATTAATGTAAACCTCGTTTTCCCAGAGGCGTAACCTCGTTAACACCTTTCTAGACACCTACTTGATCGGCTAATTGTAATATGTAAAACTCTCCCAGGAGTAACACTTACTCGCAGCGGGTATCGGGATCCAACTATCTCATAGAAGGTATGCAATCTCATTGCAAATTTCAAAACTTGAAATTCCCGATAATGTTTTGCCCCTAGCACCCTATGACCTTGACGGAGGTCAACAAACCATAGGCTACTAGTCAAGTTCAACCCGTCATTTCTTGATCGAATTAAACCCACCCGCACGACCCTTGACGGAGGTCAACAAGGCCGCACGACTACCCTAACTCAATCTGCATCATATGCATAAACAGATAAATACTGGTTAGCTACCGCACACTGCGCCTTGACGGAGGTCAACAAACGCAGCACGAATACTAAACAGCACTTATCTGAAATGACGGAGGGCTACGACAGGTTTTTCTGAAAACCTATTGCGTAATGAACTTGATATCGTTGTAGGATCGAATGAATTTTGAAATGGAGTGTTTTTAAGGCTTTTCTAGTTTTGCTAAAGGAGTCACTCCCGGTGAAGGGATAGTCGGTCCTTTCCTCGTCGAATGAGGTGCGGGATATATCATATATATCACTGTGCAAAGCAAAACACTTAAAAGCAATCAAAAGACAAACCGAGTGTGTAGCATCTGCCAGTTATTGCTAAAGGAGTCACTCCTGGTGAAGGGATCTCGGTCCTTTCCTCATCGAATAAGGTGCAGGATATATCACATATACCTCTGTGCAAAGCAAGAACTGTAGCTACCTGTTTTAATTTTGAAATTCGATTCTACAACATCTTAGGTTTCTTTTATTTCATTAATCACATTAATGAAGTCCCATCATATAAATTACCTAAACATCACAGATAGATATGACGTACACTTATGCCATCCGCATTCGCCTCGATGTCCCCTCGTGCACCGTTAGGTTAGGTAACTAACGACAGAGCAGGGCAGGGCTAGCGCGGGTGTAAAACATAAGTAACGTCTATATAATATATCATATATACTATATAAAGTATCTATCAAAGAACATCACATGATCGCATCACAGATATCGCAGCAGAAGAATCATATGAAATATTGGATATACTAGGACGTCCGTGTTTTCAATACGAGCCAGTATAAAACACGGATTCCACAGTCGTGATGAATAGCCAAACCCACACCCCTAGACCCCTACGAGAGCGGCAAGCAACCCTACCAATTCTAGAGTTAGGAGACCCGGACCCGACTCCTCGAGTTGGTCTCCCACTGGACTCCAGAACCCGGTTACTTGTGCCCTCCTCCTTGGGTCTATCCTAGTGCGGAAAAGTAAATAATATACAAAAGGTGACTACTTTCGCAACCTGGAAGCGCCCCAAATAAAAGAATATTACATACAAGTTTTTACATGAATGAAAATGAAAAAACACTCATCTCACATAAAACCCCCGGCTATTCAAACACGACGATCCAATATAACATATCCAGCAACACATAACATCACATGTCATCAACGTAAGTAAATATGTGCATCCCAATTGTCGTTGACATATAGCAACGAAACCGGCGATATCACATATTACACTTACGGTCACAGAAAAGAAAGTGTAAAACTACAACAGTTGGAATCCGCAACCTCCTCAGACATCGCATGCCTGACCAAATGAATTACTTAGACATCGCATGCCTAACAATTATAAACCCCGCATTTTAGTCTCAGTATCGAAAACTCTTTTCAATATCAAGTCGGGCAATTCAACAAGATTCCCGAAAAACTGATCGAATGCTCGTCGCAAACTTTAGTAGGCGGCCGCACCCCTGATACCGTCGACGAAGTGCACCAAGGCGGAACACCGCTACCGGGAGCACCCGAACGGATGCTTTCGGCGACGGGGTTCTCCTACAGTCACTTGGTCGGGGCTATGGAGTGAGGCTGTCTATTAAGTTTACCCGGCGAGTATCCGCGTACGCTACGTGATTGCGACGGACTTTTGATCACATCAAAATTCCGTGGCAACCGATCAAGTGAGACTAAATTGCTACGTTTATAACATTCATTCAGTTATCTCATAACTTCTTGTGAATTCCAATTATTGTATCCCATTCCAGATAAATAGAAAATGTTAAACTTTTCGATCGAACAATCGAACACCCAAGTTTTCCCGATACAGCTCAATACATGAAATAAGTCTAACAACATTCCGTTCGTGCCTCAGTACCAACGGTCCAGCCGTAGAAGGGTCAAGCCAACGCCTCACATGTGGCACGCCGTACTGCCCCAAACCCGAAGGTTCAAAGGGCAGTTCAAGACGGTCACATAATCGAGTTAAGGTTTGTGTCTTCTAGAGGGACCATCGCGTTACTTGCACTACTTAGAACGTCGTTAAACTACGGAAAAATCCAACACTTGGAAATTTCCCGACAGGGGAAAAATTGGGTATTTATATCCGGTCGAACTTTTTAACATATTCAAAAAAAATTATCCGGAACGACACATAGACAAAGTTTGACAATCCGATCGAATGTATGAACTCCCAATACAACCCAAAATACTCAACTCTTGATTTCAGATTAAAAATTCCCAGGAAAACCAGCACTGAAAAATAGGAGTTACTGTGCAAAATTGAGTGCCTAATAAGACAAAACGGCGGCGGAAGGGCCGCATTAGCACGCTAATGCCGCGGTTCCGCCGCACTTTTGAGGGATCATTAGGTAATTTTTGCATCGTAATTCTTAGATTTACCTGCTTGTTTTTATGCATATTTTTAATTATAAAAAATCCACGAATTTTAAAAAAGTACAGAGAGCATTCTAAGGTTTGGGTTTCGGTTCGATCGGACTTCAAACTCCGTCTACGCATCGCCTAAGGCTCTAGCTAGGCTCTGATACCACTGTAGGGTTCCTAGGCACTCAAGTGAGGTCTCACAAGCCATCAACCATGGCAATTTCAAAAATTATGGTGCCTACAAACCCTAAACTACGGATCGATAACTAGATGTCTAGGCGAAAAGAACTAGTTAACAAATTAACTAATGAGAATACGGAAATACAACCTTTGTAGATCCGGTCATCCACCTCCACGGCTCCGCAACGAGGTCGTCTCCGCTGTCCAAATCAAATCCGGGCTCTAGAGTCGGCTTCGTCGGAGAATGGGCAAGCTAGGTCGTCGATGTCCATGCCGAAGATGATCTACGTCGAAGCATCGCAAGATCAAGCTCTCACTTCACCAAGTCATGAAACTTGTGAAGAAA
Source organism: Agapanthus africanus (assembly GCA_030015575.1). NCBI lineage: Eukaryota > Viridiplantae > Streptophyta > Magnoliopsida > Asparagales > Amaryllidaceae > Agapanthus > Agapanthus africanus. The sequence goes on from CM057343.1 coordinate 134,140,572, forward strand.
ACACACTCTACTACTTGGCAAGAGGTAGAGGATGAAGAAATAGGAAGTGGGTTAACTTTAGAATTGGATTCCTCACTTGTTTGCTCAATTCACCATTGATGGAGGTGAAGCTTTTCTTCTTGAAGTCAAGGAAGAAGAAGAAGAAAAAAAATTATGATAAGAATAATAGAATAGAAAATAAAATCTATTCTTATCATAATATTAACCTTAGTTTAGTGTAGAGAATGAACCATGGTTAGTGGGAATGGTTAGGGTTAAGAATGAGATAAGAATGGTTGACTTGAACAAAGCTTCATGAAGCTTCAACAAAAGAACAAAATTAGCCACCATTCTTTTCTCTTCTCTTTTCCAAAATGAATAAATAGATAAATAAATAAGAAAAGGAAATAAAACCCTAATCATATAAATAACCATGGTTTATCCTTAACATACACTTAAACAATCATGTATCATCAAACATGATACAAGCAAATGTACAAATGTATATCACATATACAATGTGCACATTACAAGTGAGAAAATCCATATAAAGTGAACCAATACTAGTTAACGCAAAGTAATATATCAAATATATAATTATGCATTAAATCATTAAATCAACACTTGATTCAATGATCCGGTCATGTCGCACACAACCAACTAGTATTATTAGTAACAACTTATCGAATCAACACTTGATCCGATAACCCGGCTATATCGCATATAACCGATCAATGTCACATCGCGAGAATCGAATACAGTATCACATACCGTATTATTCTCGGTCCCGCACATATCTCATATGCGCTCCTATTTCGTTTCGCTTGGGCCAGGAAACCTCTGTGTAGGACTCTAAAGACTCGTCAATACGCCGGCAGCAGATGATGATCATATCAAACACCCACAAGCCGCAAGCGGTCTGCTAAACGTAACGGCCACCCGGGTATTGAGCGATCTGAAGATCGACGAGCAAGCCCGCTCACACTCCAGTGAATCCGACCAGTAACACTACCGTACAGTCCGGTCTGATCGTCTGATCTGTCGCATATCTCGCCTAGGGGTGGTATACGTCAGACCCCAATAGCTCAATAAGTCGTGTCGATATGAGGTCTATAACTGTTCGAGAAACTACTGGTAACACTTACCAGTAAATCTCAGCAACCCTGGCCAGGGATTTCCTGTTATAGCCAATCGAACACAGCGCAACATCAACCCCCTATACCGGGAGAGACGAATCCCCTCCTATCGCTCATTGCCTCCATGTGACTCGGGACTGTACCCAAAAACCACCGTTTTGCACGCCCTCTTGGACGTGGTAAGATGGAAATCAAAGCACAGTGGGAACCACACAAGACTCTATGACGATCTCGGGTCAACAGACTACTCTGTACCAGTGTCACCAGAGAACTGCCATCTGACGTGAGGTATAATACCATCTGGGAGTTCTCGGCGAGTCCGTCCAGTGTACCCAGTCTCTACTGAGCACCCGTATATCATCTCTGATGTCAAACACCGATGGATATGGGATCATCCATCGCCCATCTATATGGGTCGAGAAGGTATACGCTAGTCTACTCTGGTATATCGATGCCCCGTCTCGATACACCCTCGACTAGGGACTTTGAAGGATGTACTTATGGACTACCATGTCCCCACTAGTATGATCCGCATCATAGTCCAGGTAGTCAAGTACAGTTCCTAAGGGCTTTACCAACATGTAACAGAGAGACAGTCAGCATACACGTTAAGGTAAAGGGTAACCAGATAGCATACTATCATGTCGAGCAAGAAAGTCCTCCCTATATATGTCCCAGCATCCACTACAATATAGATCCTATGTACAGTAATGGCCTCTAGGGCATACATATAACTAACAGAGCAATCGCACCCTATGTGATATGGTGTGCTCTATGATGAGTACTACTGAGTTTCCTATTTCCTTTGGGAGTTATGCACTTGAGAAGATGCATACCTATTGAATTAGGTTCGAATCAAATCACTGCCTACCACTTCATATGTGATATGGAAAGGGAAGAGCCCATATCTTAAGTTAGTTAAGATTTGGGGTTGTCCGGCCTATGTCTAAAACCAAAATCCGGACAAGCTCAAGGCAAGATCTGTTATGTAGAACTGGAAATGTTCCAGCTATACAAACTGCAGCAGATGATTTGGTAGAACCAAAGGATTCAGTAGAGACCAACGAACCTTAGCCTCTCCGCCGATCTAGTAGGGTTCCTCACCCACCTGAGAGATACTTCGGTTTCTCTATGACAGTGGGAGCGAGGATTGCATCATGAAATGATGACCCAACTAGTTTCGAGCTGGCCATCAGGAGTAAGACTCTATAAGAATGGCTGGATGCTTAGCGATCTGAGATGGAATCCTTATACACCAACAAAGTATGGACTTTGGTTGCTATATCTGAAGGGTTAAATCCCCATCAGGAGCAAGTATATCTTGAGAAGATTACTTGGTGTAGATGGAAAAGTTGAGACTTTCAAAGCTAGACTTGTTAAAGGTTTGCATCATTGACCGGGTATGGATTTTGTTGAAACCTTTTCTACGTAGCTATGCTTAAGTCCATCCGGATCCTACCTGCCACGGCTATATACCATGACTACGATATCTGGCGGTTGGGTGTCATGACAACTTTTCTAAATGATGTTTTAGAAGAGGGCGTCTATAAGTACACAGCCAGAGGGTTTCGTAAACAGTAGGAGCAGCGGAAACGTGTACAAGATGCTTTATAGGATAAAGCAAGCATCGCGGAGTTGGAACATCTGTTTTGATGTAGTAGTCAAATAGTTTGACTTCATCAAAATGGTAGATGAACCTTGTATATACAAAAAGGTAGTAAGGAGTATGGTGGTGATCCTCGTAGAGTACGTGGATGACATACTCTTGATAGGGAAGGAGTTTCCTATGCTACGCTCGATCAATCTTCGCTTATCACAATGATTCTCCACATAGGATCAAAGTGATACCTACTAAATCCTAAGCTTTGGATCTATAAGATAGATCTAAAAGGATGTTAGGATACTCACTAGTTGTAGTGAGATGGTATCAGTTGATCCTGGGGAAAATCACTGGAAGTGTTCCAGGGTGATAAAGACGACTGAATGTCAGTCACAGGTATTGTCTTTACCCTCTATCGAGGGACGGTATGTTGGAAGAGTTTCAAGCTAGATACCGTGACATACTAGACGATAAAGGCAGGATACATCGCTACTTAAGATGCTACCAAAGAGGCTGTTTGGGTGTATATTGGTTCATGAGATGAACTACGTTCCTACCAATGTGAGACAATGGAGTTGTGGCTTATGCCAAGGAACGCAGGTCCCATCAGTGATCCAGACATATTCTAAGGCAGTATCACCTGATCATGGAGATGGTTGATCTCCAGGGGATCGAGGTCAGGAGAGTAGACTCAAAGGACAACACGGCGGATCCACTTGCGAAGGCCTATTCCCAGAGAGAGACTTTTATGGGATGGTTGAGTATGAGATACTACAACCACTGCTATCAGATGGCCCTAGTGCAAGTGGGAGATTGTTAGTTATATGTATGCCCTAGAGGCCATTACTGTACATTGGATGTATATTGTAGTGGATGCTGGGACATATATAGGGAGGACTTTCTTGCTCGACATGATAGTATGCTATCTGGTTGCTCTTTACCTTAACGTGTACACTGATTGTCTCTCTGTTACATGTTGGTAAAGCCCTTAGGATGTGTACTTGACTACCTGGACTATGATGCGGATCATACTAGTGGGGACATGGTAGTCCATAAGTACATCCTTCAAAGTCCCTAGTCGTGGGTATATCGAGACGGGGCATCGATATACCAGAGTAGACTAGCGTATACCTTCTCGACCCATACAGATGGGCGATGGATGATCCCATATCCATTGGTGTTTGACATCAGAGATGATACACGGGTGCTCAGTGAAGACTGGGTACACTGGACGGACTCGCCGAGAACTCCCAGATGGTATTATACCTTACGTCAGATGGCAGTTCTCTGGTGACACTGGTACAGAGTAGTCTGTTGACCCGAGATCGTCATAGAGTCTTGTGTGGTTCACACTGTGCTTTGATTTCCACCTTACCACGTCCAAGAGGGCGTGCAAAACGGTGGTTTTTGGGTACAGTCCCGAATCACATGGAGGCAATGAGCGATAGGAGGGGATTCGTCTCTCCCGGTATAGGGAGTTGATGTTGCGCTGTGTTCGATTGGCTATAACCGGAAATCCCTGGCCAGGGTTGCTGAGATTTACTGGTAAGTGTTACCAGTAGTTTCTCGAACTGTTATAGACCTTATATCGACACGACTTATCGAGCTATTGGGGTCTGACGTTTACCACCCCTAGGCGAGATATGCGACATATCAGACGAACAGACCGGACTGTACGGTAAGTGTTACTGGTTGGATTCACAGGAGTGTGAGTGGGCTTGCTCGTCGATCTTCTGATCGCTCAATACCCGGGTGGCCGTTACGTTTAGCAGACCGCTTGCGGCTTGTGGGTGCTTGATATGATCATCATCTGCTGCCGGCATATTGACGAGTCTTTAGAGTCCTACACAGAGGTTTCCTGGCTCAAGCGAAACGAAATAGGAGCGCATATGAGATATGTGCGGGACCGAGAATAATGCGTGTATGTGATACCGTATTCTATTCTCGCGATGAATGTATTGAATGGTTGTATGCGATATAACCTAGTTATCGAATCAAGGATTGATTCGGTAAGCCGATACATTGAATATTAGTCGGTTATATGCGATATGACCGGATCGTTAAATCAAGTGTTGATTTAATGATTTAATGCATAATTATATATTTGATATATTACTTTGCATTAACTAGTATTGGTTAATTTTAAATGGTTTTTCTCACTTGTTTGTGCACATTGTATATGTGATATATTTTTGTGCACAAGTTTGTATCATGTTTGATGATGCATGCTAACTTGGGTTTGTGTAAAGATTAAACCATGGTTGTGTAATGGTTAGGGTTTTCATTTTCTTATTCATTCATTTATTTATTTATTCTTTTTGGAAAATGAAAAGCATAAAGAGAAAATGGTGGCTAACTTTGTTTGATATTGAAGCTTCATGAAGCTTTGACTAAGTCACCATTTTGTCTCATGCTTAACCCTAACCATTCCACTTAACCCTAGTTCATTCTCTACACTTGACCATGGTTGGATTATGATAAGTATTGATTTTATTTTCTTTTTGAGATTTAACTTATCATAATATACTTCATCTTCTTCTTCTTCTTCTTCAAGAAGAAGCTTGCCTCCATCAATGGCAACTTGAGAAAATGAGTGAGAAATCCAATTCTAAAGTGAACCCACTTCCTATTTATTCATCCTCTACCTCTTGCCAAGTAGTATAGGGTGTTTTCTTCACAAGTTTCATGACTTGGTGAAGTGGGAGCTTGATCTTGTGATGCCTCGACGTAGATCATCTTCGGCATCGTAGTCGACGACCTAGCCCGCCCATTTTTCCGATGAAGCCGACGCTACAGCCCGGGATTCGATTTGGACAGCGAGGAGACTTCATTGCGGAGCTATGGAGGTGGAGGACCGGATCTACAAAGGTTGTATTTCCGTTCTTTTAGTTAAGTTGTTAACTATGCGCTTTTGTTTCGCCTAAAATCTAGTTAACGATCCGTATTAGGGTTTCTCGGCACCCGTAAAATTTGAAATTGGCATGGTTGATGCCTTGTGAGAACTCATTAGCGTGCCTAGGAACCCTACAATCTCCTCTCTGCTCGGACCATGCCAAAGTACCTTGACGGACGGTATCTCTTTCGACCTTAATTTCTTCACTTGTCGATCCAAGATCATCACCGGCTGCTCTGCATAGGAAAGGTCGCGCTCAGGCTGGATCGTCGGGTGCTGAATCGCATGCGAAAGATCATGAAGATATCTGCGGAGTATCGAAACGTGAAATACGGGGTGTACGTCTGGAAAACTGGGCGGAAGGGCTAACCGATACGCAACTGCACCAACACGCTCGAGGGTCTCGAAGGGGCCCACATATCTGGGACTAAGCTTCCCCTTCTTCCCAAATCTCATCACACCTTTCATTGGGGAGACCCTCAAAAAAACATGATCACCAACCGAAAACTCAAGTATGCGCCGACGACGGTCCGCATAAGATCTCTGCCTACTCTGGGCTGCTCTCATCCTATCGCGAATCAACTGGATCTTCGCAGTCGTCTCCTCCACAATCTGTGGCCCTAAGATACTGCTCTCACTGAGCTCTGTCTAACAGGCGGGCGATCTGCATCTCCTCCCATAAAGAGCCTCAAATGGTGCCATCTGAATGGTCTCCTGGTAGCTGTTGTTGTAGGAGAACTCTACTAAGGGTAAATGATGGTCCCAGCTACCTCTAAAGTCTAAGACGCACGCTCTGAGCATGTCCTCGAGGGTCTGAATAGTCCGCTCTGACTGTCCGTCGGTCTGCGGATGAAATGTTGTGCTGAAACTCAAGCGAGTGCCCAAAGCCTCCTGAAGTCTCTGCCATAGCCGGCTAGTAAACTGGGTACCTCTGTCGGACACGATACATGTCGAAACTCCGTGCAGTCGTACAATCTCGTCGATGTAAATCTGGGTATACTGAGAAAATCCGAAAGTCGTCTTCACCGGTAGGAAGTGAGCCGCTTTCGTCAAACGATCCACGATCACCCAGATAGAGTCATACCCTCGACTAGTCCTGGGTAGACCCACGATGAAGTCCATAGAAATCTGCTCCCATTTCCACTCCGGAATGGGTAACGGCTGTAGCTCTCCCGCGGGCCTCTGGTGCTCAGCCTTGACTTGCTGACAAGTCAGGCATCTCGACACAAAATTTGCGATGTCTCTCTTCATTCCGTCCCACCAATAAACACCTCTCATGTCATAGTACATCTTGGTGGAACCGGGATGAACACTGTATACCGATCGATGTGCCTCCTCAAGAATCTCGCGCCGCAATCCCTCAGCATCTGGTACGCTCAGTCTAGCCCCAAATCGCAGTATCCCGTGATCATCGATCACGAACTCGGAAAATCTGCCCTGTCCCATCTGTGTCCTGATCTCTGAACATCGGTCATCACTGTGCTGTGCCTCATGTATACGGTCGAGCAACTGTGGGCGTGCACGAACATGCGCAATCTGTCCTCCGATCGGCGTAAACTCAAACTGTACCCGGCTGTCACATAAGATCTGCCAATCTGCCGACGACTGCCTCTTACTGCGCTCAAACAAGATAGACTATCCCCGGGCCTCCTGCTCAAAGCATCCGCCACTACATTAGCCTTGCCCAGGTGATACAAGATCTCACAATCGTAGTCCTTCACTAACTCCATCCATCGGCGCTGTCTAAGGTTCAGGTCTCGCTGCTGAAATATATACTTTAAGCTCTTGTGATCAGTGAATATCTGGCATGACTCTCCATATAGGTAATGTCGCCAGACCTTAAGTGCAAAGACCACTGCAGCCATCTCCAAATCGTGAGTGGGGTAATTCTGTTCATGTTTCTTTAATTGCCGCGAAGCATACGCGATCACCTTGTCATGCTTCATCAATACGCACCCTAGCCCCACTCGTGAAGCATCACAATAGACCACAAATCCGCCTGATCCTGAAGGCAATGATAGCACTGGTGTCGTCGTCAGTAAAGCCCGTAGCTGCTAGAAACTGTGCTCACACTCCTCCGTCCAATCGAAATGAATTCCCTTCCGGGTCAACCCGGTCAAAGGTGTAGCAATGCGAGAGAAGTCCTGCACGAATCGCCTGTAGTAGCCTGCCAGCCCTAGAAAGCTGCGAACCTCCGTCACAGACGTGGGTCTAGGCCAACTCCGAACGGCCTCAATCTTCCTTGGGTCTACACATATTCCATCTCGTGTAATCACGTGCCCCAAGAAGTCTACGCTGTCTAGGCAGAAAGCACACTTGGAGAATTTGGCGAAAAGCTGATGCTCCCTCAAGGTCTGCAGTGTAATCCGCAGGTGCTGCTCGTGCTCCTCTCTACTCCGAGAATACACCAAGATATCGTCAATGAATACTATGATGAACAGATCAAGATACGGCCGGAAAATACGGTTCATCAAGTCCATGAATGCTGCTGGCGCGTTGGTGAGTCCGAACGATATCACCAAAAACTCATAATGGCCGTAGCGCGTGCGGAAAGCTGTCCTAGGAATGTCCTCCTGTCGAACCCGCGGCTGATGGTAGCCTGATCGCAAATCGATCCTCGAAAAGTATCCTGCCCCCTGAAGCTGGTCGAACAAATCGTCGATGCGTGGCAAAGGATAACTGTTCCGCACTGTAACCCTGTTCAGCTGGCGGTAGTCGATACACAAACGCTTACTGCCGTCCTTCTTCTTGACAAACAGGATTGGAGCACCCCAAGGAGAAACACTGGGTCGAATAAGTCCCTTATCCAGCAAATCTTGCAACTGACCCTTCAATTCTTTAAGTTCCGCCGGGGCCATCCGATAAGGCGGTACAGAAATAGGCCCTGTGCCAGGAACCAAATCAATACAGAAAGAAATATCATGCTCGGGCGGTAGCCCAGGAAGCTCGTCAGGGAACACATCAGGGAACTCGCTAACAACCGGAACCTGATCCATCGGAACCTCTGTAGCTCTAGTATCGCAAACATAGGCGAGAAATCCCTGACATCTCTTCCTCAAAAGCTGTCCCGCGCGAAAAGAAGAAATCACACTGTGAGGGGTGGCACCACGGTCCCCCAACACAACAAAAACCGACTCGCCGGGAAAACAAAATCTAACTGTCTTCTTGCGGCAGTCAACAGAAGCATAGCACGTGGCTAACCAATCCATGTCCAAAAGAACGTCGAAGTCCAACATCTCAAGAAGGATCAAATCGACAGGATACTCTCTCTCGCCAATACGGATGGTACAGGATCAGAACACGTGCCTAGCAACAAATGACTCTCCCACAGGAGTAGTCACAACAAGCGGCTGATCAAGCAAACCGGACTCTCTACCCAAACTCGGCACAAAGTGTGTGGATACGTACGAGTGCGTGGATCCGGGATCGAATAACACGTGTGCATCAACAGAACACACAGGAAGGATACCTGAGACCACCACATTGGACGCTTGAGCGTCCTGATGCGTCAAAGCAAAAACTCGCGCCTGTCCTCCACCTGCGACTGACTGTCCCTTGCCGGCAGCTGGCTGTCCTCTGCCTCGATCACCTCGTCCTCTATGAACAAATCCTCCGCGACTAGGACCTCTCTGTGCATGAGTCTGGCGCGGAGTAACAGTAGGTACAATAGGCAACGCTGTCTGGGGTGGTGAAGGTGGTAATGTGACGTGCGATGCTGCTGCCTCCCTTCGGGGTATCTCAGGACAATCTCGTACACGATGATAAGAACTCCCGCAGCGAAAACATCCCGATGATGGTCGTTGACCCTCCTGGGGATAGGAGCTGAACAACCGGCCCCGCCCTATATCTCTGCTACCTGCAAGACGTCTATCACGGCGCCGACAAGGCTGTCTCTGCGCTGATGTATCCGCACGAACTCTCTTCGGCTCTGGAACTACCGAAGTCTCAGCAAGGCACTCCTCGACTAATAGGGCCGCGTCTACAGCTGCTGCATATGTCTCGTAATGATGTGCGCTGATCGCAAGAAACAGTGGTGTAAGCAAGCCTCGGAAAAATCTCTTGACTCGCAACTCCTCAGTAGCCACTACGTACGGAGCATACACTGATAGCTTGGTGAACAGGACATCGTACTCTGCCACTGACATCTACGGAGTCTGACGTAAGGACTCGAACCTGCGTGCTCTAGCATCTCTGACACTCAGGGGAAGAAAGCGGGCAAGGAATAGCGCCACGAACTCGGTCCAGGTCATAGGAGGAAGACCTGCTGCTCTACCCTTCTCGACTGATTCGCACCTGTTCCCGCCAAAAATTTCTACGCAAAGGAGTCCAAGGTATCAAATGGCAGTGATACGCTTAAAGAAATGCGAACCAGTATCTTCCGGCCTATATTTTGATAAACTCCCGAAGGTGGAACTATTAAATTCTGATGGTATTGGAAGCACCTCGAAAAACCCTTCGATTTGATATATTATGGGCCTCATAATTCATCCGGGATCAAAAGTTATGAGGTATCACGTGTCCACACGTGATGGACTTTTAAGAACCCGCTGGAGGAGTTTAAAGATATAATAAAAACTCAGAAAAGACCCCAATGGGGCACCACGTGCTCACACGTGACCATGGATCACGTGCAGACATGTGATGGGCTCTTAAGGCCTCTAAAATAATGAATAGAATTAAATTCTAAAATCTGTTCCCTGATTAAAAATCAGAAGTTACCTCAATGAGGTATCACGTGCTCACACGTGACCAATGGTCACGTGTTGACACGTGATGGTTAAAACAACAACATAAACAAGCGGCTGTTAAAAGAACCAATTTGGGGGTCACGTGCTCACACGTGACCATGGGTCACGTGCCAGCACGTGACAGGCTTTGAAAGCCTTACAGTTTAATAGAATTAAAATTCTAAATTTCTCTAAAATGTTTCGAAATAGAATTAAAATTCTAAAAGCTTCTAAATCTTTTCAAATGGAAAAGGATTATGGGGACCGTTGGATTAAAAATCCAAGGATGATTAAAAATCACTAATTTATGGAAAAATCTTGGACAAGGAAAGATTTCCCCTAAATCTCACCGAAATAACAAACAGAATATCTTTTGGATTTAAAATCTAACGGTGAATAAAATTCACTGAATGATCTAAAGGCTTATATTAAATATGAAAACAAATCAAATCTTTCATTGAGAGATTTGCTGAACAAATTGATTCTCTTCCTCCTCCTATAAATAGGAGCCAAGAAGAGAAGAGAAGGGACCTTTTTGTTTTGGAGAGAAAAACAGAGAGAGGAGAATTTAATTCTCAAGAGGGAAGAAAAGAAAGGAGAATTTAATTCTCAACAAAGAAAACCCTAGGTGAGAAAAGGGAAAAATGTCAACTTCAAAAAGAGAATTTAATTCTCAAAATTTAAGAGTTTAACTCTTCTGCAAATAAAGAACTTAGTTCTTCTTCTGGTTAAAGATCTGTACAGAGCACATCTCCCCATAAGATGAGAATTTAATTCTCATCGGGTCGAGATCCTGCCATGCAGATCCTAAACTTAGAAGGGGAATTGAGTTTTGAGAATTTAATTCTCCCAAACTCACAGGAATTTAATTCCTCCTAAAATGAAACTAGGGTTTAACTCTAATCAAGAATTTAATTCTTTTACATATCTGGGAATTTAATTCCTTTAAAAAGAAATTAGGGTTTTACCCTAAATAAGAATTTAATTCTTTCACAATAGGGATTTAATTCCTCCAAAACAAAATTAGGGTTTAACCCTACAGAGAATTTAATTCTTAAAATAAAGGGACTTGAAAGATCTCCATGCACATAAAGAATATTGGTCACGTGATGACACGTGACCCCAATCCGCAGTGATCAGAAAAGAAGGAATAAAACCAGGGTCACGTGTCCCCATGTGACCCCTAGAAAGATCCCCAAAAATAAAAAAGAAGAAGCTTTGAGGCAATGCCTCACGTGCTCCCACGTGACTCCCAAAATGCAGAAAGAAAAAAACAAAAGAAAAGAAGCTTTGGGCGCTCTCACGTGTCCCCACGTGACCCCTCAGCAAGTGCTGTAATTATCGATGCATAAATCCTCATCACGTGCCAACACGTGATACTCTAAAATAAAGATGAAAAGTGTTTAACACTTATTCGCAGATTTGAGGATAAAACAAAGGAGATCTGGCTCCACATTTAGGGCGCCCTCACGTGTCACCACGTGACCCCTAATGAGCATTCTAACAGACCAGAGCGGGGGCCTCCATCACGTGCTCACACGTGATGGCCGTCGGAATTAAAAGAGTTAAACACTGATCTACAGAATAAAATAAGGGAAATCAGGACGCTCTCACGTGTCCACACGTGACCCCTCTCTCCTTAGTATTTAACACTAATCTGAAGACTTTGTTCCCAGTGTTTAACACTGATTTGCTTTAGTATTAAACACTAATTTGAAATCTCTGATTACTAGTGTTTAACTCTCATTTGCTTTAGTGTTTAATACTAATTTGAAAGCCCTGTTGCTAGTGTTTAACACTGATTATCTTTTAGTGTTTAACACTAACTTGTTAATCTTATTCCCAGTGTTCAACACTGTTGACCTCTAGTGTTTAACACTAGCTTTAGCCCAATTGGCTAAGTTTCTAGAGGCAAAGCCTCTCCTTCAATGGACCAACAGAGGGCCAATATTTCAAACACAATTGGACTTAGCCCAAATTGGCTATAAGTCCTCAAATCATCTTGAACTGAGCACATCCGCTCTTTCAACCAACTCATTGGCTCAAGGGTACATCTCTGAACTCCTCTGACATCTGTCGTTGTAATCCTTCAACGTCGTCAGAGAGGTGATGGGTCCCGATGGCCATACATTCAATGGACCACCATGTCCCTAAACTGGCAATCGACCGCAATGTCATTAAACTAAACAATAGAGCCCCTAAATGCTCTTTTGTCGGATCTAAACGATCCCGTTAAGTTGATCTTAGTCTCAAATTAGACTAACGTATCCTTAACAAACGTTTAAGTTGATCTTAGCCTCAAATAAGGCTAACGTATCCTTAAACCAAAACCCTAAACCCAAATCTAAGAAAATACGGATTTGGACTAATCCACGTCCTACGGGCGACGACACAAATTAGTCTCCGTATACAATCCACGGGCAACCACAAACAAAACAAACACCCACGACACGAAGTGAAATTCTGGAGAAGGAGAAAGTTGTTACCGCGATGCGGTAGCGTAATTAACTGCAGGGGCTTGCGCCTGCAGGGAAGAGCGTCCCCACAATCAAAAACCCCTCGAACGAGGGGGAATCTGACGAAGTCTACTACATCGGCCGCATCCGTTTAAACCTTCGATACATGGTGCCATAAATCAACTTGGCATCTTCGGAGAGGTGGACGGATAGCACCAATTAGCATCTGCCCCGAATCTCAGGCGAGACGCTAACGTCTTGGCCGCCGTTCGGAGGGGAACAACACCATTTTTGCGCAAGACCTTCCAGGCGAAAGCTCGCGAACTCAACCCATCTCGCATCTGCGCATCTAAGTGAACGACATATCCGCGCCATCCTATCAATGAAAGACTGTGGGTCCTCGGCCGCACCGGTGCCTGTGAAGACTGGAGGCTTCAGCCTCATAAACTCTGATAACGATACCGAGATAACCTCTGTAGCTGTAGGAGCAACTGCCTGTACTGTGGGTACCACCGCGGTCTTTGCAACTGGTGGAACTACCTCTGGTCGCTGCGCTCGAAGTGTCTCAACTAGAGATCCCATCATCTGGCGCATCTCCTGCATACTGGATCCTACCGTCTGGCGCATCTCCTGCACACCAGCCCCTAACATGGCAATCTGTTCTGTTACAGCAGGAACAGCCTGCTCGGGCACAACCGGTGTACTACCCAGATTAGTCCTCGTCTCGGACGAGTCAACTCGAATCTCGGCCCTCGCGGCCGCTCTCTGCGCCCTCGTAGTCTTTGGCGGCATAATGGCTAACAGCAAAAGTAGGATTCGATAAGGATACGGAAATCGAATCGCAAGAATGTATGCACTCATGAAGGAAATCAAATCAATAAGTCCTAAGGTCGCTTTGGCGGAGTACCGTGTCATGAGTATGCCGCGGAACATACGCACGCTACGCCACTCTACTTCAGCTACCTACTCCATCATACCAGGGTCATCCTACACTCCGAAAGGTAAAACCTACGCTCTGATACCAACTTTGTCACGACCCAAAGTTTGGCCCATGACCGGCAACTTAACCACGTAACGTCTACAGGCGTAACGCGACTAAGTGAACCGAAAACCCAGAAATCAAACCAGTAAAAGTATAGAGTGTTTTAAGTTTTAAATGGAAGCATTTAAAAAGTGATAAGAAATCTTAAGTAAACAATCACCAAGATAGCAATATACGACGCCGTAGCGAAGATCATGAGCAACAAGTGGGAACATCACAGATAGAATAAACTGCATAAGTAAAGTCGGCTCACAACGAGCTCGACACCAGAATACAAATAATATACATCACCGTCCTCACATTGTCTCTAAGTCAAGTACATATATGGTAGATGGAGAGTACTAGATACAAAAGTGTGTACAGTAAAAGTAACCAGATACCACAACCCACCTAACAGCAAAACAGCTCAAGCACCAACTGTAGTGGTATCTGTAGCCAAAAGATGTAAGAAAGCAGCCTGCCGCGACTACTCCGAAAGGCAACCTGCAAATACTGTGGCACAACGGGGGTGAGTTGCCAACTCGTGAATAGAAATAACATATAAAGGTAATCGCGAGCATGCACGTACTGCGCTACTCTATCATATGCCAGCAGATGATATCAATGCGTGATAGTATGTGCAATAATCATGCAAGTGCTCTATCAGGTAATATAACTACAGGATGAGATACAATAAAGAATGCTGAGCATGGGAAATATAACATCTACACGGAATGTCAATGTGGAATATGTAATCGGTGTCCATCAATGCACCCCAAATCCCAACAACCCAGACGCCGGCACTCCCATCGGCCCTCAAATCCTGTACATCACTAAGAATCACGAGTGCCCAACATCGGCACCCAAATATCATAAATACTCGTGTCTAGTATCGACACGCAAATCTTCCTATATCGGGCACCCGTCAGTCCGGGTCAGCCCCCCCTCTCTCATATATCGAGCATCCGTCAGTCCGGGTCAGCCCTCTCTCTCTCATATATCGGGCATCCGTCAGTCCGGGTCAGCCCTCTCTCTCTCATATATCGGGCATCCGTCAGTCCGGGTCAGCCCCCTCTCTCATATATATATCGCGCTCTAGCACCGAGAAAACCCATGGTGGACGCACTGAAATATCATATCAAGGGAAACCGGGTTTTTAAATAATTACCTATTCTCTTTTGAAATATCCACGTTTCCCAAATCCAGAAATCACATGTAATCCAAACCAATATGCAAGTCAATGCAATGTAATATATGCATCAAGTATGAATATCATGTCCAGTCACATACAAGATGAGCTACAGCATAATGATCATGGAAATTCTACAGTGTGAGTGTCATGGCAATTACTAACGGTGTGTGTGTAACATGCAGAACAGTGCTCGTGCAATATGAACCGTTAGTAATGGTGCGGTGTTCTATCAATTCTAGTTTATATACATATAGCAGGGAATGTGGTATGCACAAAATAGTAGCCATGAACAGTCGATGTATGTAAATGTAATATGCTGCTACAAGGTCCTATCAGCCCTGACGCATAACGCCATGCGGGCGATATCCCCGTAGATGTTAAATCTACTCACCGTAGTCTCTCGCTAGGTATAGCCGATGACTTGTTTCCCCTTCTTCGCGGCGTCCGTCGCACTCGCCTGTGAATCTAGAATTTCACAATTATATCACACATAAGCTCAAAACCATACAAACACGACATTTAAAGTCAACTAGTAACTCGCGTCGTGAACCAAGCGCGCGTGTGCGCGATACGCTAAAACATGTGATTACGCGCCTGAAGTCACTCCAACACGTCGCGATACGCAGAAACCCCAAACCCACACACACGTATCACGCGTGTCGCGAAAGATTAAAAATACGGGAAATAGGGTATTCAACTCCAGATTTTGATACAGAACAGATAATATAAAAATATATATATCAACATACTCTACATAGCAGCAGACTCCAGTGGCCCAAACCCCAACCCCCAACTCACCCATCTGGCCGCAAATTGCGTCCAGAATGAATATTCCGGCGGCCTGTCTTGGGAATTGGGCTCCCAGGTTTAGTGTGTGCACTAAATACCTCCTATACATGCTACAGTAAAACCAATTTCTTTTTGAAACAACCCGGGTAGCAGCACATCCTTCAGAACCCTATTTCTAGTTAAAAACCACACTTTTGCACAAAACTGATACTTTATGGTATTTCTGTGCAAACTGAAACAAAAACCTGGCTTAACTAGCTCTAATAGCACATAATAGAGTTAACCAAGCTAACAAAACCCCAATCTAACATATGTATCACAAATATCCCTTAATATCACTAAAATGCACAAAAATTGAGAATTTTAGCAACCAAACACACAAGTTATGGAAATAGGGTGTTAAACATGAGTTGATACCTTCTCAAGACCTTATAAAATACCAAAAGTTCCAGCTCCCTCTTCAAGTATGCAGATTTGCTCCCAAACACCTCAAAAAGCCCCTTTTTCCCATGGTTTTGTGAAGGAAAAGGTTAGATTTGTGTAGGGTTTTGTGTGGAGATCAAAGAGAAGTGAAAAGAGAAGGGAATGTGATGAATTTTGCTGGGTTTTGGCTGCTGCCTCTGCAGAAATTCTGCAATGAGAAAGGAGAGAGAAAAGAGGGGAGAAATGGTCACCAAAGTGAAATGTTCACCTAACCACCATGCTTCTATTTTCTATTGCTAATTGAAATTTTAAAAAGGGTTTTATTTTGATTAAAAAGGTGGGGATAAATTATCAACCATGCAACAAAAGAAATGGTTAACATGTTACACTAAAAGACCTAAGTCACAAAATTGGCTAAGTGTGCAAGTGTACACTACATAATGGAAATTTCCCAATTAGGGTAAACCCGACTAAAATAACTAATAATCCTATGTACACATATAAAATAGCACGCTCAATTGCTAATTAACACGAAAAACATTCTAACGATATTTCAAAGTGTTACAGTTCATCTCCTTCTTGAACTCCTCTATAGATTTTTCTTGAGTTGAGAAAAGAAAAAGAGAAAAATATTCTTAGTGAGGAAATCTCCTACTTCATCAACCTACACTAATCTAGCCTATTAGTTTAGGTTGTTAACTTCACTAATACCTTCATTAGTGAAGTGAGAGCTTGAGTGAGAGAGACTTCAAGATGGATCATCTTCGGCATCGAAGATAACAAGCAAGCTTGATCCTTTCTTCAAGTGGAGTCAAAGAAGAGCTCTAGGAACTACTACTTGGAGTTTCAGAAGTGAAGGACCGGTCTACAAAGATTGTAAACTCTCTTCATTTAGTTTAGAACTTGTTTGCTAACTTTAAAACCCTAATTCTCTAGTTCGATTCTTGTTTAATATGATTAGCACTCTAGATTTTTTAAAATTGGATACTTGATACTCATATAAACCTAGTAGATGTGCTAAGATATACTTTCTTGGTATCAGGGCCAAACTAGAGGCTTAGGAATGCACCAGACGACGTTAAAGTGTTCGATCAAAGTTTTTAAACACGGATTATAGCGGTTTCTGTCCATTTTTTCAAAAGTTGATATTTTCACAATTAAAAATTCTCAGAAAATCATGCAGGGTTTTTTATGGAGCCTCAAGAAATATGAGAACTTCACTCCACATAGTGGCCGCAGAACCGCTGCCTGGACCATGTCTTGGCCGCGGTTCCGCCGCCGACTTGAGGTGTTATTGCCTCGTTTTTATTCTGGTGCTTCATATTGATATTTTGGTCTTCTGGGTATTTTTAGTGAGGCTCAAGTTGTTGAGGTCTCTGTGAATTGGTATTGTTTGAAATATCGATCAAAATGTTTAATATAGTCTAGATAGCTTTGGATATGTGATACAGGTTTTGGAATCCACATTGATTAGTTTTGTGAAAACTAATTAACGATATGTAAATCTTGCATTTTAGTCTCAAATGATGGATTGCCACGGAGTTTCGATTCGGATCAAAACTCCGTTATAATCTCGTATCGTACGCGAATACTCGCCGGGAGACACTAGTAGACAGCCACGTCCCATAACCCCGACCAAGTGACTATAGGAGAACCCTATGGCCAAAAGCATCCACTCAGGTGCTCGTAGCCACGGTGTTCCGCACAAGTGCACTTCGTTGACGACCTCGGGGGTGCGACCATCTACTAAAGTTCCCGATGAGCATTCGATCTTATAGTCGGAAATCTTGTTGAATTCCTCGACTTAATTTTTGAAAAGTGTTTTCAATTCGAGACTTAAATGCAAGGTTTATAAGGTTAGGCATGAAATTCGGAATATGTGATAATCCAGGTTTATGATGTCTAAAGATAATGCGGATTCTAATTATTGTAGTTTTCATTTCTTTTCTGCGACCGTAAGTGTAATATGTGACAGTATCTCCGATCTCGTTGCTATACGACAACGGCATTAGGGATACGCATATTTACTTACGTTGATGACATGTGATGTTATTGTGTTGCTTTTGATATGTTATATTGGATCATTGTGATTGAATAGCCGGGGTTTTTACGTGAGATGAGAGTTTTTTTTTTCAATTTTCTTTCATGTAAATATTTGTATATAATATTCTTTTATTGGGACACTTCCGGGTTGAGATTGTTGTCTTCATTTGATGTATATTATTTACTTTTGCGCATTAGAATAGACCCAAGGCGGGGAGCACAAGTAACCGGGTTCTAGAGTCTAGTGGGAGGCCATCTCGAGGAGTCAAGACCGGTCGCCTAACTCTAGAATTGGTAGGGTTGCTCTCCTCTCTCGTAGGGGTTTAGGGGTGTGGGCTTGGTTATTCATCACGACCGTGGAATCTGTGTTTTTTATTAGTGGCTTAATCTAAAACATGGACCTCCTAGTATATCCTATATTTCATATATTTGCTTCTACTGTTTCTGTAATGTGGGGTGATCATATAACTGCATGAGACAAATGCTACTTATATATATTATATACTGGTAGACACTATATATGTTTTGCATCCACGCTAGTCCTGACCCCGCCCTGCCGTAAGTTAAGTAACCTTACGGTGAAGACCCGGGTCCCCGTGGCGAATGCAGATGTCATATATGTGTGTTTTATTTTCGTTTCTTTTATGATGTTTAGGAAACATAAATGATGGGACGTCATTAATAAGATTAATGAAAAGAAAAGAAACCTAAAAGATGTTGTAGAATCAAATTTTTCCAAAAAGGTAGCTCTAGTTCTTGCTTTGCATAGCAGTATTCCATTATGAATATTCAGCACCTCATTCGATGAGGAAAGAGCCTAGATCTCTTCACCGAGAATGACCTCTTTAGCAAAACTAGCATATGCTACAACCCACTCGGTTTGTTTTGAAAACTACTCGATTTTAAAGCGGAGCTTAAACCACTCCTTTTCAAATCACTAGATTCTACAACGATATCAAGTTCATTACGTTAAAGGTTTTCTTCAAAACCATTCGTAGCCCTCCGTCATTTCAGATACGTAGTATTTATTATTTGTGTTGTGTTTGTTGACCTCCATCAAGACACAGTGTACGGTAGCTAGGTAATATTTATTTGCAGCATGTTGATGCAATCGATAGGGGCAGTCACACAACCTTGTTGACCTCCGTCAAGGGTTTATGTGGGTGTGTTCGAATCGATCAAGAAATGACGGGTTGAACTTAACTAGCGGCCTATGGTTTGTTGACCTCCGTCAAGGTCATAGGTCGTTAGGGGTAAAAACAGATATTGGGAATTTCAAGTGTTGAAATTTGCAATGAGATTGCATACCTTCTATGTGATAGTTGGATCCTGATACCCACTGCGAGTAAGCATTACTCCTGGGAGAGTTTTCCACTATAAATAGCTAATCCAGTAGGTGTCTAAGAAAGGTGTTAACGGGGTTATGCCCCTGCGTAAACGAAGTTATTTAATTAGTTCCATGCGAAAGTACGGGGAGACTCCCTCGGAGTACCAACACCTTCCTGGCCGACCGATTAGCGAACTTGTAGGATGTAATTAATCCCGGCTAATCTTACCTTTTAGGGTTTGAAGGAATATTTGATAAAAACAGTGGGAGCCATCCTGATTAGATAAGATAATGACCAGTCTAATCTTATAAGAGCGTACGCTAAAGTGTTTTCTTCTCTTTCTCTCCAGGCAGCGACCATGTCACGCCTTAATCAAGATAATAACATGGATGTATTGACCGAACCCGCTTATTATACTGGGCTGGGGAATATTGGTTCCGCCCTATCTTATGACAACTGTCATAAGTCTGGGCAAGGGATAGGGGAATGCAAGGATTTCCACGCAACCCGAATGAAGAAAAAGCATACTGATGCATCTTCTTCGGGTGTATTAGTTATTGAGAACTGTTTCTCAGTATGCTCTACATCCTAGGTATTGGATACTAGATCAGGATCCCACATTTGTAATCTGTTATAAGGGTTAAAGAGAAGTAGAGAACTGGGAAAGGGTGATATTTCTCTCAGAGTAGGGAACGGGGCAATTGTTGCTACCGAAACTATCGGCGAATATCATCTAGTATTTTCAAATGGTAATACATTGATTTTGAACAACTGTTATTTCGTACCGTCGATGATGTGCAATATAATATCTATTTCTTTATTAGATAAAAAGGATATAACTTTGCATTAGAGAAAAATGCTATGAACATTTTCCTAAATCAAGTGTTGATTGGGGTTGGTACGTTGTGTAATGGTATATACGTTCTAAATCAAAATATAGTTCTAAATATACAGAACACACACAATAGGAAAAGTTCAGAAATGAACGAATCCTTCTTGTGGCATTGTAGACTTGGTCATATCAATGCGACCGGACTATCTAAGTTGCATAAAGATGGATATTTGAATCCGTTCGAATTTACATCTTATGAAACTTGTCAGTCATGTCTCAAGGGAAAGATGACTAAAATTCCGTTTACGTGACACAGAGAAAGAGCTACTGAACTTTTGGAACTGATACATAGTGATGTATGCGGTCCTATGTCTACATATGCCAGGAATGGTTCCTCATACTTCATTACATTCACCGATGATCTCTTAAGATTCGGACATGTATTTCTGTTGAAACACAAATCTGAAGGTTTTGAGAAATTCAAAAAATATAAGAGCGAAGTAAAGAACCAGATGGATAAAAGTATTAAAATCTTTTGATCTGATCGAGGAGATGAATACTTAAGCACAGAATTCCGAGATTATCTAAAAGAGAATGGGATTCTCTCTCAGCTTACTCCTCCATATACACCATAACACAATGGAGTATCGGAGCGGAGGAATCGTACCCTATTAGATATGGTGCGCTCTATGATGAGTATTGCTGAGTTACCTATTTCCTTTTGGAGTTATGCACTCAAAACAGATGCATACATATTGAATCAAGTTCTATCAAAATCTGTGCCTAAAACACCATATGAGATATGGAGTGGAAAGAGACCATATCTTAACGAGTTAAGATATGAGGTTGTCCGGCCTATGTTAAAAAACAGAATTCGGAAAAACTCGAACCACAATCAGTTCTTTGCAAGTTTGTAGGATATCCAAAGAATTTACATGGATATATCTTCTACCACACTTAGGAACAAAAGGTGTTTGTTGCTCAACATGCCACCTTTTTAGAAAAGGAATTTCTTGTAAAAGAAATTATTGGTAATAAGGTAGAGCTGGAAGAAGTTCCAGATACACAAACTACAACTGATGATTTGGTAGAACCGGAGGATTCTATAGTCCCCGATGAATCTCAGCCACTCCGCAGATTTAGTACGGTTTCTTATCTACCTGAGAGATACTGTGGTTTTCTCATAAATGGTGGGAGTGAGGATTGCATCATGGAAGATGATGACCCAACTAGTTTCGAGCAGGCCATCACAAGTAGGGACTCTGTGAAATGGCTGGATGCGATGCGATCTGAGATGGAATCCATGTACACTAACAAAGTATAGACTTTGAAAGTTGCTCCTGAAGGGGTAAAACACATTGGGAGCAAGTGGATCTTTAAGAAGAAAATTGGTGTAGATGGAAAGGTTGAGACCTTCAAAGCTAGACTTGTAGCAAAAGGTTTTCGTCAACGACCAGGTGTTGACTATGATGAGACCTTTTCTCCAGTAGCTATACTTAAGTCTATCAGGATCCTACCTGCCATTGTAGCATACCATGACTATGAAATTTGGCAGATGGACGTCAAGACCGCTTTTCTAAATGGTGATTTAGAATAGAGCATGTATATGACACAGCCAGAGGGCTTCATAGACAGTGGGAGCAGTAGAAAGGTGTGCAAGCTGCTTAAATCAATCTACGGATTAAAGTAGATGTCGCGGAGCTGGAACATCTGTTTTGATGTAGCAGTCAAAGAGTTTGACTTCATAAAAAACGTAGATGAACCGTTTATATATAAAAAGGTTGTAGAGAGTAAAGTTGTCTTTCTCGTATTATACGTGGATGACATACTCTTGATAGGGAATGATGTTCCTATGTTGCACTCGGTCAAACTCTTCCTATCACAAAAGTTCTTCCTGAAAGATCTGGGTGATGCCTCCTACATCTTGGGGATAAAGATCTATAGAGATAGATCTAAAAGAATGTTGGGATTGTCTCAATCCAGATACATAGACACCATACTAAAGAGGTTTAGTATGGAAGATTCTAAGCGTGGTAATTTACCCGCTTGTTCCGAAATCACTCTCTCCAAAGAGATGTCTCCCAAGACTGATTTGGAGAGGGCTCGAATGAACGTGATACCCTATGCTTCTGCAGTTGTGTCTATCATGTATGCAATGTTATGCACCAGACTGGATGTAGCTTACGCACTTAGTGTGGTAAGTAGGTATCAATCAGACCCAGGAGAGAAGCACTGGATAGCTATGAAGAACATTCTTAAGTACTTGAGAAGGACTAAAGAGATGTTCTTGGTGTATGGTAATGGAAAACTCCAAGTGGAGTCCTTTACCGATTTGAGCTTCCAGAGTGATAAGGATGACAACAAGTCTGTCTCGGGATTTGTCTTCACCCTCAATGGAGGGGCGGTATGTTGGAAGAGTTCCAAGCAAGATACCGTTGCAAACTCGACGACGGAGGCTGAATACATCGCTGCTAACGATGCTGCCAAAGAGGCTATCTGGATGAAGAAGTTCATTATTGAACTTAGTGTGGTTCTATCCATTGAGAATCCAATACCTTTGTATTGTGATAACAATAGAGCTGTGGTTTTGTCCAAAGAACCCCAGTCCCATCAGCGATCCAGACATATTCTGAGACGGTATCACCTGATCCGGGAGATAGTTGATCGCCGCGAGATCGAAGTCAGGAGAGTAGATACGAAGGACAACACGGTGGATCCACTCATGAAGGCCCTTCCCCAGACGCAGTTTGAGAGACGTTTTGGGATGTTGGGTATGCGATACTACAAAAATTGTCCTTAGTGCAAGTGGGAGATTGTTAGGAATATGTATACCCTAGAGGCCATTATTGTATATTATAATGGATGCTTGGACATATAAATAGAGGACTTTCTTGCTCGACATTATAGTATGCTATCTGGTTGCTCTTTATCTTAACATGTACACTTGTTTTAGTTTACTGTCTCTTTGATACATATTGATAAAGCCCTTAGGATGTTGGCTTGACTACCAGGACTATGATGCAGATCATACTAGTGGGGCTTGTGTAGTCCGCAAGAACATCCTTTAACAGTTCCAAGTCGAGAGAGTATCGAGACAGGGCATCGATATTCTAGAGTAGACTAGTGTGTACGTTTCTTGACCATGTATGGGAAGATGGTTAATCCCACAACCATTGGTGTTTGACATCAAAGATTGTGCACATGTGCTCATTGAAGAATATGTACACCGAACATGACTCGCCGAGAACTCCTACATGGCACCATACCTATCGTCAGAAAGCAGTTCTCTGGTGATACTTATACAGGGTAGTCTGTAGACCCGAGATCGTCATAATGTCTTATGTGGTTCCTACTGTACTTTGATTTCCTCCCTAACACGGCTCAAAGGAGTCGTGCAAACAGGTGGATTTTGGGTACAGTCCTAAGTCACATGGAGGCAGTGAGCGATAGGAGGGGTTTCTTCTCTCCCGGTATTGGGAGTTGATGTTGCGCTATGCTCGATTGGCTATAACAACAAGTCCCTGGCCAGGGCTGATGAGATTTACTGATAAGTGTTATCAGTTGTTTCTCGAAAGGTTATAGGCCATACATCGGCATGACTTATCAAGTTATTGGGGTCTGACGATTTCACCCCCATACTCGATATGCGACATATCAGACGAAGAGACCGGACTATACGGTAAGTGTTGCTTATAGGCTCTATGGGAGTTTGGACAAGTTTTCTTGTTGATCTTCTATTCGTTCAATACCTGGGTAGCCGTTACGTCTAGCTAGTACCGCTGGCAGCTTGTGGGTATCTGATGTGATCATTACCTACTGCTGGCGTATTAACCAGCCTTTAGAGTCCCACATCCCACATAGAGGTTTCCTAGCTCAAGAGAAATGAAGTAGGGCACGTATGGAGATATGTGCGGGAGCTTGATTAAATACGAGTATATGATACCGTATTCTAATCTAGCGATATTTGATATCAATCAGGTTATATGTGATATAACCGGATTATTGAATCAAGTGTTGATTCAATGATTTGATTAACATATATATATATGTTTATATATTTGATATTGGCCAATTTTATATGATATGACCGGATTATTGAATCAAGTGTTGATTTAATATCTAATATTGAATATTAGCCGGTTATATGTGATATAACCGGATAATTGAATCAAGTGTTGATTTAATGTTTTGATATATATATGATATTAGTCGGTTATATATGATATAACCAGATTATTGAACCAAGTGTTGATTTAATAATTTGATATATATTTATATATTTGATATATATATATATATATATATATATATAAAATCTAATATTTAGCTCACTTAAGATTTTCTTCTTTATATATATATATATATGTATTTAAACTGTATCATGGTTGATGATACATAGAACTAGGATGTATGAGAATCATGAAGAAAAATGAGTAGATAATAATTTAGATTAATGAATTAAAAGAAAAGAGAATGGGTCGTTTTCTTTAGATGCTTGTAGAAGCCTTGAGAAGCCATGACTCACCTCTTCTCTTTTGGATTTATTCATTGATATTTATCATTATCAATCTCATCTTATCACTCACCTCTTGGTTCATTCTCACAAGTCCAAGTTCATCTCCTTCTTGAACTCCTCTCTAGATTTTTCTTGAGTTGGAAAAGAAAAAGAGAAAAATATTCTTAGTGAGAAAATCTCCTACTTCATCAACCTACACTAATCTAGCCCATTAGTTTAGGTTGTTAACTTCACTAATACCTTCATTAGTGAAGTGAGAGCTTGAGTGAGAGAGACTTCAAGGTGGATCATCTTCAGCATCGAAGACAACAAGCAAGCTCGATCCTTTCTTCAAGTGGAGTCAAAGAAG
Organism: Agapanthus africanus; assembly: GCA_030015575.1. Taxonomy (NCBI): domain Eukaryota; kingdom Viridiplantae; phylum Streptophyta; class Magnoliopsida; order Asparagales; family Amaryllidaceae; genus Agapanthus; species Agapanthus africanus. The sequence goes on from CM057343.1 coordinate 134,165,856, forward strand.
AGTTCTAGAGACTACTGCTTGGAGCTTTAGAAGTGAAGGACCGGTCTACAAAGGTTGTAAACTCTCTTCACTTAGTTTAGAACTTGTTTACTAACTTTAAAACCTTAATTCTCTAGTTCGATTCTTGTTTAGTATGATTAGCACTCTAGATTTTTTAAAATTGCATACTTGATGTTCATATAAACCTAGTAGAGGTGCTAAGACATACTTTCACCGGGGGGGAGGGTGACGACTCTATTTTAATGTACAGAAATTTTATAAAGTTAATGTACAAATGGAGTATTTGCAAATCCTGAGCTCAAGTTATAAATTTGATTTGTTTCTAAACAACAAGAAAGCACTTATAGCTTATTGGTAAAACCTGGCACTGCTGTGACATAACCTCTGTGTTCAAATCCCCCCAGCCACATATTATTTTTGCTGATTTTTCTTTTAAATTTTTAGGAAGCCCAAAAGTTTACACGTGCAATACACGTAAAAATGAAAAGTCAGATTAAATAAACATGTGCACTGAGTTATTTGAAACGACCATGATATGTGTCATTCATCTAAGCCCCACCCCCTTCATGATGGTCGGCGAAGATTGGATTTGGGCCGGCACCGCCGATGGAAACCGTGGCAAATGCTACAAATTTTTGCCCTAACACCCCTTGGACTCACCCACTAACCCTAGTCTATTTGTTTTTCCTGCACATTAACAAAGAATTAAAATGAGGCATTAATCCAAAATGTTAATGCATTTTAATTCCATTCTTCAATCCTCAAAACCCTAATTTCTCCTATAAATACCACCCTACACCCTAGCCCTCCTCATTCTGAAATCTCTTGTTAAAACTCTCAAAATTTTCTAAGTCCAAAAGGTTGTACAAGTGGAGTTAGCCCAAGGTCAAGTTCCGGCGATGTTTCGGGACAAATCTGGCGACACCGCGACTCCACGGCGCTTTCAAAATCTTCCTCCATCTCTTCTCTTTACCCTAATCCTGTAAGTCTCCTCTACTCTCTTCTTTTCACCTCTCAAAACTTCTTCTTTTCAATGATGTCGGTAAGTAGAGTTATATCGATATCCATCTCTAAAACTTCTTAAACTAACAATTTTTCTTAAGAACTATTTATCTAAATCATTTTACTTTGTTTTTTAAACATTAAACTATAATTAGAAATAAATTTCAATTCAAAACTCTATATAAAAAATACTTTTATTGCACTTTTACGGTTAAATACCACAAACTTTCTATTCGACATTACTTCATCATTTAGCTCATATTACCTTTAGAAAACTCACGAGGTAATGACCTACATTATCACAACACTCATCATGACAAAGCACGATTGCCTCTTTACAATATTTTTAGGACTAATACAATTTTACGAAAAATACCCTAAATTATTAAAAACCGTATTCTTTTAATTGTTTTAATCAAATTCCATACAATTATGTCCTTACAACCCATTTTGGGGAATCCGATTTGGTTGGTGCAGATTATCGCACATCCATCGGACTAGTAGGGTGAGATGCAGACCTCCTCACGGAGCATACGATCTCGATGGAATTTTTATTACAATTTTTAAGAAAACATGATTTCTATTTAATAAATAAATTCTATTTTCAATATATATATATATATATTATCAAAATATCTATTTTAAATATATTTAATAATTCTATGTTTTCTAAATCAAAAGAAAAGAATCATAAAAGTTCATGAAACTACCATCATAAATCAATACAAATCAAATTACATGAAAATACCATTTACTATTCAATTTAAGTTTACATCCAATAGAATATCTCATCACTTTTAAAATTACATCTATGAAAACCCTAAAGATGATAAATAAATACTTGAGGTTATTTTGAAAATATATTAAAACTATTTTTCATAAAACCCCCTCAAGTTTATTAATTTACAATAAGGACTCTAGTAAACATATGTTTAAGCGGGACCAATTCTCTTGAGCCTCAAGGAGCCGGAGAAAGTGGGTGCTTGCCTATTTAAGGTAGACAACTAAAATGGGTTATCAATGGTAATCGGCTTGGAAAAAGTCACAAATCCTGCCGTCCATGTGCAGCAGTTACCGATAACTCCAAAACTAATTCAAGACTTCAATTCTGTTTAAGTGTCTGACTCGGTCGGAGTCTCAGTCTAATCTGAAATCAATCCATCCATGTATACAATTCAATATAACTCCAATGCAACATGAATCCTTTTATACCAGAATACAATCTATATCAACATGACTTGATTTGACCGATCCATGAATATACATTTGACTTGTCTACATGACTATCCGTTTATATCCTTATCCGTTTACATGAACAATTGATATCATGGTTTCGGCAAGTCTTATATTTACAAATCACTACAAAACAATACAATAATACATTACAGGGTTTAAAGGGGTAGATTGGTACGGAATGTGTTTAAAGTGGCATGAGACGGTCACTTTAATTCACCTAACCTGAATATCCATTGCCGTTGTCCCGTGGGTTTTGACAGGGCATTGTACTCCTTATACCATAGTCCACGGGGTAAGCTGGACTCCTCTCGTATACACTGGCATATTCTGTACCAAGCTACAAACAACTGCGTTAACATAACTATCAACATTATACCAGTTATATTCTCATTACCTGTTCAGTCTATTTCCATCTCTCTTTGGGACTTACCGAGCGATTGTTCGCTGACGACATTCCTTTTCTATTCATTCTTTGGAATGTTGCCAGGAGGACCTGACTTTATGGAGATCGAGCCCAGCTCAGAAGACTTGGAGCAGTTCATCGACGACCCAGAGCTCTAGACACTTGTATATACTTTTACTTTCAGTTCATGCCATTGTTTAGGCATTGCTTTCCAGTCTTGTATTTACTTTCCAGCATTGTATTGCAAAGAATGTTTAATAAATAAAAAGTTGCTGTTCATTTACATCTCATGTTTTTCTTGTGTACATTTACATTATATTGTTTATATACGCTTAGCATGTTTACTTCTGAGTAAATATATCGCGTGACCCATCACATCTCCTTACCGTACTCTGGGAAGCGGGGCGTGAAAGGGTGGTACCTCTCTAGGCCCCCGAGCGAACGTTGATTTTGGGTACTTCACCCCCGCGAAGGTTTGGGCGAGTTTCTAGTTCGTTTCGACTCCCAGATTGGCTTAAAACGTTGAAATTTTGGGGGTTTAGTGAATTGTTTTTCCAGTTTTGGGAAAACTTGTTGTGTTTGCTTTTTGTGCGCGGAATTCTATTGTCTTGGCTTTCGTTACTTGCTTTTATGATGCATATATGCGTTGTGAACGTCTTCTAATCGCTATACGTTGATTAGAAGAGATTATACGTATCTTACTTACTTATGATGTTGCTTGAGATATCTCTGTGATGGTTTCGACAGATTGTCGTGTTGGATAGCCTTTTTTGCGATGTCAGTTGTAAAGTTTTGAGTTCTTTTGTATATTCATTATTGCAGGGCGAGCGTCTGACTTGTGGACTGCCGTTTCTGCCAGTTTGTATATTCTTTTATTGGGACACGTCCGGATTGAGGTCGATATTACCATTGCATATTATTTCATTTCTGTACTATGATAAACCTACGGAGAAGTGCTTGAATAGCCGGGTTCTAGAGTGCGCTAGACGGTCGTCTTGCAGTAGTGACTTCTAGCCACCTTGCTCTAGAATTGGTAGGCTATTCGCTGCACTTGTAGGGGTTTTAGGATGACCCACGGTAGAGTGCTCAAGTTACCGAATTCTGTGAAGTGTCGGGTAGCCCACTCATGTCATTGAGTGATGATTGCCTCACTTCTACAATTGGCGGGTAACTTGCCGCACTCGTAGGGGTCTTGGTTCTATATTGCATAGGCTATCCACATGACTGGGAAACCTCGAGTTTCATTTGCGGCTCAAATGAACACGAGACTCCTAGATTATCCGCTATTCCATATTGCTTATCACTTGTCTGTGATGTTGCTTATATCATGCCTATGACGAATGGTTATATATATATAAATGTTGTATATGTTTTGCATCTGCGCTAGCCCTTTTCCCGCTCTGCTGTTAGTTAAGTAACCTAATGGTGCATGACGGGCCCCGTGGCGAATGCGGATGGTATGTACGTACATTCTATTTTCGTTGTTTTCTGGTGTGATAGGAATTAATTGATGGGACTGCATTAATTTTGATTAATGTAAGGGAAAAGAACCTAAAATGATGTTGTCGGAATCAAATTTCAAAACCACTTGGTTCTTTTAAAAACTACTCGGTTTTTTACAAAACCAAATATTTTCAAAAATTGAGCTTGAACCACTCGTTTCAAAATCACTAGATTCCTTCAACTATATCAAGTTCATTAAGTTAAAGGTTTTTCGCCAAAAATCAGCCATAGCCCTCCATCATTTCCTACGAGTAGTACTTAGTATTCGTGTTGCGTTTATTGACAATGTCAAGACGTAGTGTACGGTAGCTAAGTAGTTCTCGTTTGTAGCATGCATTGCGATTGGTTAGGACAGTCGTACAACCTTGTTAATCTCGTCAAGGGTTGTGCGGGTGGGTCTAAATTAATCCAGATAATGACGGGTTGAACTTGACTAGCGACTTATGGTTTTTTTACATCATCAAGGTCATAAGCCGCTAGGGGTAAAAACTAAATCGTGAGTTTCAAACATAAAGGAAACTTGCTAGTGTCGCATACTTTATGGAGTGTGGTGATAAGAGTGGCTTCCATCTAGGTTATCACAAAATGATATTTGGGTCTTAATCCCATTGATGAGTAGGATTACTCTTAGAAGATATTTTTTCACTTCACAATTAGCTAATCTATTAGGTGTCTAGAAAGGTGTTAACGGGGCTACGCTTATGCGGAAACGAGATTTATTTCTGCGAGAGCACGGGAAACCTCCCTCGAAGTACCAACACCCACCTGGTTGAACGGTTAGCGAACTTGTAAGGTGTTAATGATCCTGACTAGTTCTCCTTTTATGGTTTGAAGGAGAATTCGAGGAAACAGTGTGAGCCATCCCGATTAGATAAATTAAAAACCAATCCAATCTTGCAAGAGCGCAAGCTGAGTATTTCTTTTCTCTCTCTACAAGTAGCAACCATGTCACGCCCTAATCAAGATAATAAAATGTATGACTTGACCGAACCGGTTTATTACACTGGGCTGGGGAATGTCGGTTCGGCTCTAACTTGTGACAACTGTCATGAGTATGAGCAAGGGAAAAAAGAATGCAAGGATTTCTATTTGACCCTGATGAAGAAGAAGCATTATAATGCATCTTCTTCGGGTGTTCTTGTTATTGAGAACTATTTTTCGGTCAGTACTACCTCCTGAATACTAGATACCGGATCAAGATCTCATATCTGTAATTTATTATAGGGACTGAGAAAAAGTAGGATGGTTGGACCTGGTGATATATCTCTCAGAGTAAGGAACGGAGCACAAGTTGATACTGCTGCCGTAGGTGAATATCACATAGTATTTCCAAGCGGCAATACTATAATTTTGAACAACTGCTACTATATACCTTCCATACTTTGCAACATCATATCGGTTTCTTTACTTGATAAAGATAAATATAACTTTGTTCTAAATAGAAATATCATGAACATTTATCTTAATCAGGTATTGGTTGCAGAAGGTACATTATGCAATGATATCTATGTTCTAAATCAAAACTTGGTTTTCAATATACAAAATACACATAAGAGGAAGAGTTCAGATGTGAACGAGACCTACTTGTGGCATTGAAGACTTGGTCATATCAATGAGAAAAGACTATTTAGGTTACATAAAGATGGATATTTGAATCCGTTCGAATTTTCATCTTATGAAACTTGTCAGTTTTGTCTTAAAGGAAAGATGACCGAAACTCCATTTACGGGACACGGAGAAAGAGTCGCGGAGCTCTTGGGACTCATACACAGTGATGTATGTGGTCCAATATCTATACATGAAAGGGGTGGATTCTCATACTTCATTACATTCACTTATGATCTCTCTAGATTCAGATATGTATTTCTGATAAAACACAAATATGAAGATTTTGAGAAATTCAGAGAATATAAGAGCGAAGTAGAGAACCAGATGGGAAAAAGTATCAAGATTTTTCGATCTAATCAAGGATGGGAATACTTGAGTACGGGGTTCCTTGATTTTCTAAAAGAGAATGGTATTCTCTCTCAGCTTACTTCTCCGTATACACCACAGCACAACGGTGTATCGGAGCGGAGGAACCATACCCTATTGGATATGGTTCGCTCTATGATGAGTACTGCTGAGTTACCTTTTTCCTTCTGAAGATATGCATTTCAAACAGTGGTATATCTATTGAATTATGTTCCATCCAAGTCTGTTCCCAAAACAACATTTGAAATTTGGAATGGTAAGAGGCCATATCATAAAAGGTTTAAGATATGTGGTTGTTCGGCTTATGTTAAAAAGCATAATCCGGACAAACTAGAGGCACGGTCAGTTCTATGTAAGTTTGTGAGATATCCAAAGAATAGTTATGGATATCTATTTTACCACACCGAGGAACAAAAGGTGTTTGTTTCTCAGCACGCCAACTTTTTAAAGAAGAAATTTCTTGCAAAAGAAATTAATGGGAATACGGTAGAACTGGAAGAAATTCTGGAATCATAAATTGAAACTGAAGATTTGGTAGAACCTCCACATTCAATAATCCTGGACAACCTTCAGCCACTCCGCAAATCTAGTAGGATTTCTCGTCCGCCCGAGAGATAATACGGTTTTCTCATAGATGGGGATCGAGAGGATTGCATCTTTGAAGAAGAAGGTCCTGTTAGTTTCAAGCAAGCCATTACTAGTAGGGACTCTGTAAAATGGCTAGATACTATGCAATCCAAAATGGAGTCCATGTACACCAACAAAGTTTGGATCTTGGAAGTTGCTCTTCTTAGGATAAAACCCGTTGGATATAAGTGGATCTTCAAAAAGAAAATTGGTGTAGATGAACAGGTAGAAAGCTATAAGGCTAAACTTGTTGCAAAAAGGTTTTCATCAAAGACCAGGTGTGGACTATAACGAAACCTTTTCTCCACTGGCTATGCTCAAATCCATTCGGATCCTACTTGCCATTGCTGCTTTCCATGACTATGATACCTGGCAGATGGACGTAAAAACGACTTTTCTAAATGTAAGTTTAGAAGAGTGCATTTATATGGATCAGCCGGAGGGATTCGTAGACAGTGGGAGCAGCGGGAAGGTGTGCAAATTGCTTAAATCCATTTATTGATTAAAGCAGGCATCATGGAGCTAGAACATCTGTTTTGATGAGACAGTCAAGGAATTTGACTTCATCAAAAATGAGGATGAGCCATGTATCTACAAGAAAATTGTACGGAGAACTGTCGTATTCCTCGTCATGTACGTCGATGACATTCTCTTGATAAGAAATGATATTCCTATGCTGCAATCGGTCAAGCTGTTCTTGTCACAAAAGTTCTTCATGAAAGACCTGGATGATGCCTCCTACATTCTGGGGATTAATATCTATAGAGATAGATCCAAGAAGTTGTTAGGACTATCACAGTCCAGGTACATAGATACCATACTAAAGAGATTTGGTATGGAAGATTCCAAGCGCGGTAATATATCCGCTTTGCATGGAATCACCCTCTCCAAAGATATGTCTCCTAAGACTGATGAGGAGAGGGCTCGAATTAGTATTATACCTTACGCTTCGACGGTATGATCTATAATATATGCGATGCTATATACCAGACTAGATGTAGCTTACGCGCTTAGCACGGTGAGACGGTATCAATCGAACCCAGGTGAGAATCATTGGACAGCTGATGTAGGGTTCATAGGCATCCTAATGAGGTCTCACAAGGCATCAACCATGCCAATTTCAAAAATTCTAGGTGCCGAGAAACCCGACTACGGATCGTTTGCTAGAAATCTAGGCGAAAAGATAACTAGTTAACACTTAACTAAGGGAATACGGAAATACAACCTTTGTAGATCCAGTGCACCACCTCCATAGCTCCGCAACGAAGTCCCCTCGCTGTCCAAATGAGTTCCCGGGCTCTAGCGTCGGCTTCGTCGGAGAAATGGCGAGCTAGGTCGTCGATGTCCATGCCGAAGATGATCTACGTCGAGGCATCGCTAAATCAAGCTCCGACTTCACCAAGTCAAGAAACTTGTGAAGAAAACACACTCTACTACTTGGCAAGAGGTAGAGGATGAAGAAATAGGAAGTGGGTAGACTTTAGAATTGGATTTCTCACTCATTTCCATCAATCACCATTGATGGAGCTTGCTTTCTTCACTTGAAGAAAGGAAGAAGAAGATAGAAATTGTTATGATAAGTTAATTAAAATAGAAAAGAAATATAATACTTATCATATCATTAACTATAGTCAAGTGTAGAGATTTAACCAAGGTTAGTTAAATGGTTAGGGTTAGGAAAAGAAGACAAGAATGGTAGCTTTGGTCAAACCTTCATGAAGTTTCAACTAGAAACAAAGAAAGCCACCATTCTTCTCTTTAATCTTTTCCTTAATAAATAAATAAATAAGATAAGGAAAACCCTAATCATTAACTTAACTATGGTTTAAACTTTACACTTAACCAAGTTAACATGCATCATCAAACATGATACAATCAAGTGCACAAAAATATATCGCATATACAATGCGCACATCCGAGTGAGAAAATCCATCTTAAGTGAACCGATACTAGTTAATGCAAAGTAATATATCAAATATATAATTATGCATTAAATAATTAAATCAACACTTGATTCAATGATCCGGCCATGACGAACATGACCGACTAATATCTACAGTAACAACTTATCGAATCAACACTTGATCCGATATGCCGGCTATATCGCATATAACCGATCAATGTCACATATCGCGAGAATCGAATACAGTATCACATACTGGTATCATTCTCGGTCCCGCACATATCTCATATGCGCTCCTATTTCGTTTCGCTTGAGCCAGGAAACCTCTGTGTAGGACTCTAAAGACTCGTCAATACGCCGGCAGCAGGTGATGATCATATCAAACACCCACAAGCCGCAAGCGGTCTGCTAAACGTAACGGCCACCCGGGTATTGAGCGATCAGAAGATCGACGAGCAAGCCCGCTCACACTCCAGTGAATCCAACCAGTAACACTACCGTACAGTCCGGTCTGATCGTCTGATATGTCGCATATCTTGCCTAGGGGTGGTAAACGTCAGACCCCAATAGCTCGATAAGTCGTGTCGATATGAGGTCTATAACAATTCGAGAAACTACTGGTAACACTTACCAGTAAATCTCAGCAACCCTGGCCAGGGATTTCCTGTTATAGCCAATCGAACACAGCGCAACATCAACCCCCTATACCGGGAGAGACGAATCCCCTCCTATCGCTCATTGCCTCCATGTGACTCGGGACTGTACCCAAAAACCATCGTTTTGCACGCCCTCTTGGACGTGGTAAGATGGAAATCAAAGCACTGTGGGAACCACACAAGACTCTATGACGATCTCGGGTCAACAGACTACTCTGTACCAGTGTCACCAGAGAACTGCCATCTGACGTGAGGTATAATACCATCTAGGAGTTCTCGGCGAGTCCGTCCAGTGTATCCAGTCTCTACTGAGCACCCGTATATCATCTCTGATGTCAAACACCGATGGATATGGGATCATCCATCGCCTATCTGTATGGGTCGAGAAGGTATACGCTAGTCTACTCTGGTATATCGATGCCCCGTCTCGATACACCCACGACTAGGGACTTTGAAGGATGTACTTATGGACTACCATGTCCCCACTAGTATGATCCGCATCATAGTCCAGGTAGTATCCGTTAAGGTAAGGTACACGTTAAGGTAAAGATCAACCAGATAGCATACTATCATGTCGAGCAAGAAAGTCCTCCCTATATATGTCCCAGCATCCACTACAATATACATCCTATGTACAGTAATGGCCTCTAGGGCATACATATAACTAACAATCTCCCACTTGCACTAGGGCCATCTGTAGCAGTGGTTGCAGTATCTCATACTCAACCATCCCATAAAAGTCTCTCTCTGGGAAAAGGCCTTTCGTGAGTGGATCCGTTGTGTTTGTCCTCTGAGTCTACTCTCCTAACCTCGATCCCTTGGAGATCAACCATCTCCATGATCAGGTGATACTGCCTTAGAATATGTCTGGATCACTGATGGGACGGACGTTCCTTGGCATAAGCCACAACTCCATTGTCACACAATGGGAGGAACATGGTTCATCTTATGAACCAATATATACCCAAACAGCCTCTTTGGTAGCATCTTAAATAGCGATGTATCAAGCCTTTATCGTCTAGTATGTCACGGTATCTAGCTTGGAACTCTTCCAACATACCGTCCCTCGATTGAGGGTAAAGACAATGCCTGCGACTGACATTCAGTCGTCTTTATCACCCTGGAACACTTCCAGCGATTCTCCCCAGGATCAATTGATATCATCTCATTACAACTAGTGAGAATCCTAACATCCAATTAAATCTATCTCATAGATCCAAAATCCAGGATTTAGTAGGTATCACTTTGATCCTATATGGAGAATCCTAGTGATAAGCGGAGATTGATCGAGCGTAGCATAGGAAACTCTTTTCCTATCAAGAGTATGTCATCCACGTACTCTACGAGGATCATCACCATACTCCCTACTACCTTTTTGTTTATACAAGGTTTATCTACCATTTTGATGATGTCAACTTCTTTGACTAATCCATCAAATTAGATGTTCCAACTCCGCGATGCCTGCTTTATCCTATAAAGCATCTTGCACACGTTTCCGCTGCTCCCACTGTCTACGAAGCCCTCTGGCTGTGTACTTATAGACACACTCTTCTAAATCATCATTTAGAAAAGCAGTCAAGACACCCAACCGCCAGATATCGTAGTCATGGTATGTAGCCGTGGCAAGTAGTATCTGGATGGACTTAAGCATAGATATTGGAAAAGGTTTCATCATTATCCACGCCTGGTCGATGACGAAAACCTTTAACAAGTCTAGCTTTGAAAGTCTCAACTTTTCCATGTACACCAAGTAATCTTCTCAAGATATACTTGCTCCTGATGGGGATTTAACCCTTCAGATATAGCAACTAAAGTCCATACTTTGTTGGTGTATCAGGATTCCATCTCAGATCGCTAAGCATCAGCCATTCTTACAAAGTCCCACTCCTGATGGCCAGCTCGAAGCTAGTTGGGTTATCATCTCATGATGCAATCCTCGCTCCCACTGTCATAGAGAAACCGAAGTATCTCTCAGGTGGGTGAGGAACCCTACTAGATCGGCGGAGAGGCTGAGGTTCGTTGGAATCTACTGAATCCTTTGGTTCTATCAAATCATCTGCTGTAGTTTGTATAGCTGAAACACTTCCAGTTCTACATAACTGATCTTGCCTCGAGCTTGTCCGGATTTTGCTTTTAGACATAGGCCGGACAACCCCAAATCTTAACTGGCTTAAGACATGGGCTCTTCCCATACCATATCACATATGAAGTGGTAGGCAACTGATTTGATTTGAACCCTATTCAATAGGTATGCAGCTTCTCAAGTGCATAACTCCCAATAAGGAAACAGGTAACTCAGTATTACTCATCATAGAGCACACCTTATCATATAGGGTGTGATTGCTCCGCCCCGATATACCATCGTTTTATGGTGTATTCGGAGGAGTAATGCTGAGAGAGAATCTCATTCTCCTTTAGAATAGTCCAAGAATTCCGTGCCTAAGTATTCTCCTCCTCGATCACATCAAAGGACATAATACTTATACCCGTATTGGTTCTCTACTTCTAACTTATATTCTGTGAATATCTCAAAAGGTTCAGACTTGTGTTTCAACAGGAACATATGTCTGAATCTTGAGAGATTATCAGAGAATGTAACGAAGTACGAAGAACCGGTCTTGGCATGTGTAGACAGGGGACCTTTATACATCAACATGTATCATCCCAAGAGTTCACTAACTCTTTCTCTGTTTCCAGTAAATGGAGCTATGGTCATCTTATCTCTGTGACATGACAGGCAAGTTTCACAAGATGTAAATTCAAACTAATTTAAATATACATCTAAATGTAACTTAGCTAGTCGGGTCGCATTGATATGACCTAGTCTACAATACCTCAAGAAGGATTCGTTCATTTCTGAACTCTTCCTCTTGTGTGTGTTCCGTATACTAAGAACTGTAGTTTGATTTAGAACATCAACGCTTTTAGATAACGTGCCTGGACCAATCAACTTTTGATATAGGAAATGTTCAAAACATTATCCAACAATACAAAATTTTATCGTTTCTTTACTAATAAAGAGACAGATATGATTTTGCATAACAAGTTCGGTATCTAATAACATTCGTTCAGAATCAATGTATTGGTAATACAGGGTGACAGTGACCAACAGACTTGGCTGCAACACTTGCCCCGTTTTCTGCCTCATGAAACTTATTACCCGTTCTCAGTTTTCTACCTTTCTGTAGCCCTATGTAACAGATTACATATCTGGGATCCTGATCCGGTATCATATACCCAGGACGTAAAGGATACTGAGAAACAGTTCTGTATAATGAACAAACCCGAAGATGATGCATCAGCATGCACTCTCTTCGTTTGGGCGGCATGGGAAATCTGGTATTCCCCAATTTCCTGCTCTGTCTTATAACAATTATAAGTTGGAGCGGGACCAACGTTCCCCAGCTCAGTATAACAAGCGGGTTCGGTCAATAATCCGTATTATTATCTTGATTAAGACGTGATATGGTCGCTACCAGGAGAGAGAGAGAAGAAAACACTCAGCTTGCGCTCTTGCAAGAATAGATTGGTTATTATTTTATCTAATCAGGATGGCTCCCACTGCTTTTTATCAAATCTTCCTTCAAACCCTAAAAGGAAAGACTAGCCGGGATTAATTACACACTACAAGTTCGCCAATCTTTCAGCCAGGCCAGTGTCGGTACTTTGAGGGAGGTCCCCCGTGCTTTCGCACGAACCTAATTAATGTAAACCTCGTTTTCCCAGAGGCGTAACCCCGTTGACACCTTTCTAGACACCTACTTGATCGGCTAATTGTAATGTATAAAACTCTCCCAGGAGTAACACTTACTCGCAGCGGGTATCGGGATCCAACTATCTCATAGAAGGTATGCAATCTCATTGCAAATTTCAACACTTGAAATTCCCGATAATATTTTGTCCCTAACGTGCTATGACCTTGACGAAAGCCAACAAACCATAGCCCGCTAGTCAAGTTCAACCCGTACATTTCTTGATTGAATTAAACCCACCCGCACGACCCTTGACGAAAGCCAACAAAGCCGCACGACTACCCTAATCCAATCGCATCGTATGCTGGCAGATAAGCAGCATATAGCTACCGCACACTGCACCTTGACGAAAGCCAACAAATGCAGCACGAATACTATATACAACTTATCTGAAATGACGGAGGGCTACGACAGGTTTTTCTGAAAACCTATTGCGTAATGAACTTGATATCGTTGTAGGATCGAATGAATTTTGAAATGGAGTGTTTTTGAGGCTTTTCTAGTTTTGCTAAAGGAGTCACTCCCGGTGAAGGGATCGTCGGTCCTTTCCTCGTCGAATGAGGTGCGGGATATATCATATATATCACTGTGCAAAGCAGAACTCTTAAAAGCTATCAAAAGACAAACCGAGTGTGTAGCATCTGCCAGTTATTGCTAAAGGAGTCACTCCCGGTGAAGGGATCTCGGTCCTTTCCTCATCGAATAAGGTGCAAGATATATCACATATACCTTTGTGCAAAGCAAGAACTGTAGCTACCTGTTTTATTTTGAAATTCGATTCTACAACATCTTAGGTTTCTTTTATTTCATTAATCACATTAATGAAGTCCCAACATTTAAGTACCTAAACATCACAGATAAATACGACGTACACTTATGCCATCCGCATTCGCCTCGATGTCCTCTCGTGCACCGTTAGGTTAGGTAACTAACGGCAGAGCAGGGCAGGGCTAGCACGGGTGTAAAACATAAGTAACGTCTATATAATATATCATATATACTATATACAGTAGCTATCACAGAACATCACATGATCACATCACAGATATCGCAGCAGAAGAATCATATGAAATATTGGATATACTAGGACGTCCGTGTTTTCAATACGAGCCAGTATAAAACACGGATTCCATGGTCGTGATGAATAGCCAAACCCACACCCCTAGACCCCTACGAGAGCGGCAAGCAACCCTACCAATTCTAGAGTTAGGAGACCCGGACTCGACTCCTCGAGTTGGTCTCCCACTGGACTCCAGAACCCGGTTACTTGTGCCCTCCTCCTTGGGTCTATCCTAGTGCGGAAAAGTAAATAATATACAAAAGGTGACAACTTCCGCAACCTAGAAGTGCCCCAATAAAAGAATATTACATACAAGTTTTTACATGAATGAAAATGAAAAACACTCATCTCACATAAAAACCCCCCGGCTATTCAAACACGACGATCCAATATAACATATCCAGCAACACATAACATCACATGTCATCAACGTAAGTAAATATGCACATCCCAATTGTCGTTGACATATAGCAACGAAACCGGCGATATCACATATTACACTTACGGTCACAGAAAAGAAAGTGTAAAACTACAACAGTTGGAATCCGCAACCACCTCAGACATCACATGCCTGACCAAATGAATTACTTAGACATCACATGCCTAACAATTATAAACCCCGCATTTTAGTCTCATTATCGAAAACACTTTTCAATATCAAGTCGGGCAATTCAACAAGATTCCCGAAAAACTGATCGAATGCTCGTCGCAAACTTCAGTAGACGGCCGCACCCCCGATACCGTCGACGAAGTGCACCAAGGCGGAACACCGCTGCCGCGAGCACCCGAACGGATGCTTTCGGCGACGGGGTTCTCCTACAGTCACTTGGTCGGGGCTATGGAGTGAGGCTGTCTATTAAGTTTACCGGCGAGTATCCGCGTACGCTACGTGATTGCGACGGACTTTTGATCACATAAAAATTCCGTGGCAACCGATCAAGTGAGACTAAACTGCTGTGTTTATAACATTCATTCAGTTATCACATAACTCTTGTGAATTCCAATTATTGTATCCCATTCCAGATAAATAGAAAATGTTAAACTTTTCGATCGAACAGTCAAACACCCAAGTTTTCCCGATACAGCTCAACACATGAAATAAGTCTAACAACATTCAGTTCGTGCCTCAGTACCAACGGTCCAGCCGTAGAAGGGTCAAGCCAACGCCTCACATGTGGCACGCCGTACTGCCCCAAACCCGAAGGTTAAAAGGGCAGTTCAAGACGGTCACATAATCGAGTTAAGGTTTGTTGTCTTCTAGAGGGTCCATCGCGTTACTTGCACTACTTAGAACGTCGTTAAACTACGGAAAAATCCAACACTTGGAAATTTCCCGACAGGGGAAAAATTGGGTATTTATATCCGGTCGAACTTTTTAACATATTCTAAAAAATTACCCGGAAAGCCACACAGACAAAATTTGATAATCCGATCGAATATACGAATCCCCAAAACAACTCCAGAAAATTCAACTCTTGAATAAATTTTAAAAATACCCAGAAACTCCAGCATAATATAATAGAAGTTACTGTGCAATCAATTGAGGATGACGTCATCAAAGTGCGGCGGAACCGCCGCAGAAGCCAGGCTTCTGCCGCGCTTCCGCCGCGGTTTGTACTGTTCATGGAAAAAAAATTGCACCGTAATTCTTATAATTCCCTGCTGAGTTTTCTGCATATTTTTAATTTTGAAAAAAAATAGTTTTTGAAAAAAGGACAGAGAGCATGTTCCGGGTTAGTTTTTCGGTTCGATCGGACTTCAAATTCCGTCTAGACTTCGCCTAAGGCTCTAGCTAGGCTCTGATACCACTGTAGGGTTCCTAGGCATCCTAATGAGGTCTCACAAGGCATCAACCATGCCAATTTCAAAAATTCTAGGTGCCGAGAAACCCGACTACGGACCGTCTGCTAGAAATCTAGGCGAAAAGATAACTAGTTAACACTTAACTAAGGGAATACGGAAATACAACCTTTGTAGATCCGGTGCACCACCTCCATAGCTCCGCAACGAAGTCCCCTCGCTGTCCAAATGAGTTCCCGGGCTCTAGCGTCGGCTTCGTCGGAGAAATGGCGAGCTAGGTCGTCGATGTCCATGCCGAAGATGATCTACGTCGAGGCATCGCTAAATCAAGCTCCGACTTCACCAAGTCAAGAAACTTGTGAAGAAAACACACTCTACTACTTGGCAAGAGGTAGAGGATGAAGAAATAGGAAGTGGGTAGACTTTAGAATTGGATTTCTCACTCATTTCCATCAATCACCATTGATGGAGCTTGTTTTCTTCACTTGAAGAAAGGAAGAAGAAGATAGAAATTGTTATGATAAGTTAATTAAAATAGAAAAGAAATATAATACTTATCATATCATTAACTATAGTCAAGTGTAGAGATTTAACCAAGGTTAGTTAAATGGTTAGGGTTAGGAGAAGAAGACAAGAATGGTAGCTTTGGTCAAACCTTCATGAAGTTTCAACTAGAAACAAAGAAAGCCACCATTCTTCTCTTTAATCTTTTCCTTAATAAATAAATAAATAAATAAGATAAGGAAAACCCTAATCATTAACTTAACTATGGTTTAAAATTTACACTTAACCAAGTTAACATGCATCATCAAACATGATACAATCAAGTGCACAAAAATATATCGCATATACAATGCGCACATCCGAGTGAGAAAATCCATCTTAAGTGAACCGATACTAGTTAATGCAAAGTAATATATCAAATATATAATTATGCATTAAATAATTAAATCAACACTTGATTCAATGATCCGGCCATGACGAACATGACCGACTAATATCTACAGTAACAACTTATCGAATCAACACTTGATCCGATATGCCGGCTATATCGCATATAACCGATCAATGTCACATATCGCGAGAATCGAATACAGTATCACATACTGGTATCATTCTCGGTCCCGCACATATCTCATATGCGCTCCTATTTCGTTTCGCTTGAGCCAGGAAACCTCTGTGTAGGACTCTAAAGACTCGTCAATACGCCGGCAGCAGGTGATGATCATATCAAACACCCACAAGCCGCAAGCGGTCTGCTAAACGTAACGGCCACCCGGGTATTGAGCGATCAGAAGATCGACGAGCAAGCCCGCTCACACTCCAGTGAATCCAACCAGTAACACTACCGTACAGTCCGGTCTGATCGTCTGATATGTCGCATATCTTGCCTAGGGGTGGTAAACGTCAGACCCCAATAGCTCGATAAGTCGTGTCGATATGAGGTCTATAACAATTCGAGAAACTACTGGTAACACTTACCAGTAAATCTCAGCAACCCTGGCCAGGGATTTCCTGTTATAGCCAATCGAACACAGCGCAACATCAACCCCCTATACCGGGAAAGACGAATCCCCTCCTATCGCTCATTGCCTCCATGTGACTCGGGACTGTACCCAAAAACCACCGTTTTGCACGCCCTCTTGGACGTGGTAAGATGGAAATCAAAGCACTGTGGGAACCACACAAGACTCTATGACGATCTCGGGTCAACAGACTACTCTGTACCAGTGTCACCAGAGAACTGCCATCTGACGTGAGGTATAATACCATCTGGGAGTTCTCGGCGAGTCCGTCCAGTGTACCCAGTCTCTACTGAGCACCCGTATATCATCTCTGATGTCAAACACCGATGGATATGGGATCATCCATCGCCCATCTGTATGGGTTGAGAAGGTATACGCTAGTCTACTCTGGTATATCGATGCCCCGTCTCGATACACCCACGACTAGGGACTTTGAAGGATGTACTTATGGACTACCATGTCCCCACTAGTATGATCCGCATCATAGTCCAGGTAGTCAAGTACAGATCCTAAGGGCATTACCAATATGTAACAGGGAGACAATCAGTGTACACGTTAAGGTAAAGATCTACTAGATAGCATACTATCATGTCGAGCAAGAAAGTCCTCCCTATATATGTCCCAGCATCCACTACAATATACATCCTATGTACAGTAATGGCCTCTAGGGCATACATATAACTAACAATCTCCCACTTGCACTAGGGCCATCTGTAGCAGTGGTTGCAGTATCTCATACTCAACCATCCCATAAAAGTCTCTTTCTGGGAAAAGGCCTTTCGTGAGTGGATCCGCTGTGTTTGTCCTCTGAGTCTACTCTCCTAACCTCGATCCCTTGGAGATCAACCATCTCCATGATCAGGTGATACTGCCTTAGAATATGTCTGGATCACTGATGGGACGGACGTTCCTTGGCATAAGCCACAACTCCATTGTCACACAATGGGAGGAACATGGTTCATCTTATGAACCAATATATACCCAAACAGCCTCTTTGGTAGCATCTTAAATAGCGATGTATCAAGCCTTTATCGTCTAGTATGTCACGGTATCTAGCTTGGAACTCTTCCAACATACCGTCCCTCGATTGAGGGTAAAGACAATGCCTGCGACTGACATTCAGTCGTCTTTATCACCCTGGAACACTTCCAGCGATTCTCCCCAGGATCAATTGATATCATCTCATTACAACTAGTGAGAATCCTAACATCCAATTAAATCTATCTCATAGATCCAAAATCCAGGATTTAGTAGGTATCACTTTGATCCTATATGGAGAATCCTAGTGATAAGCGGAGATTGATCGAGCGTAGCATAGGAAACTCTTTTCCTATCAAGAGTATGTCATCCACGTACTCTACGAGGATCATCACCATACTCCCTACTACCTTTTTGTTTATACAAGGTTTATCTACCATTTTGATGATGTCAACTTCTTTGACTAATCCATCAAATTAGATGTTCCAACTCCGCGATGCCTGCTTTATCCTATAAAGTATCTTGCACACGTTTCCGCTGCTCCCACTGTCTACGAAGCCCTCTGGCTGTGTACTTATAGACACACTCTTCTAAATCATCATTTAGAAAAGCAGTCAAGACACCCAACCGTCAGATATCGTAGTCATGGTATGTAGCCGTGGCAAGTAGTATCTGGATGGACTTAAGCATAGATATTAGAAAAGGTTTCATCATTATCCACGCCTGGTCGATGACGAAAACCTTTAACAAGTCTAGCTTTGAAAGTCTCAACTTTTCCATGTACACCAAGTAATCTTCTCAAGATATACTTGCTCCTGATGGGGATTTAACCCTTCAGATATAGCAACTAAAGTCCATACTTTGTTGGTGTATCAGGATTCCATCTCAGATCGCTAAGCATCCAGCCATTCTTACAAAGTCCCACTCCTGATGGCCAGCTCGAAGCTAGTTGGGTTATCATCTCATGATGCAATCCTCGCTCCCACTGTCATAGAGAAACCGAAGTATCTCTCAGGTGGGTGAGGAACCCTACTAGATCGGCGGAGAGGCTGAGGTTCGTTGGAATCTACTGAATCCTTTGGTTCTATCAAATCATCTGCTGTAGTTTGTATAGCTGAAACACTTCCAGTTCTACATAACTGATCTTGCCTCGAGCTTGTCCGGATTTTGCTTTTAGACATAGGCCGGACAACCCCAAATCTTAACTGGCTTAAGACATGGGCTCTTCCCATACCATATCACATATGAAGTGGTAGGCAACTGATTTGATTTGAACCCTATTCAATAGGTATGCAGCTTCTCAAGTGCATAACTCCCAATAAGGAAACAGGTAACTCAGTATAACTCATCATAGAGCACACCTTATCATATAGGGTGTGATTGCTCCGCCCCGATATACCATCGTTTTATGGTGTATTCGGAGGAGTAATGCTGAGAGAGAATCTCATTCTCCTTTAGAATAGTCCAAGAATTCCGTGCCTAAGTATTCTCCTCCTCGATCACATCAAAGGACATAATACTTATACCCGTATTGGTTCTCTACTTCTAACTTATATTCTGTGAATATCTCAAAAGGTTCAGACTTGTGTTTCAACAGGAACATATGTCTGAATCTTGAGAGATTATCAGAGAATGTAACGAAGTACGAAGAACCGGTCTTGGCATGTGTAGACAGGGGACCTTTATACATCAACATGTATCATCCCAAGAGTTCACTAACTCTTTCTCTGTTTCCAGTAAACGGAGCTATGGTCATCTTATCTCTGTGACATGACAGGCAAGTTTCACAAGATGTAAATTCAAACTAATTTAAATATACATCTAAATGTAACTTAGCTAGTCGGGTCGCATTGATATGACCTAGTCTACAATACCTCAAGAAGGATTCGTTCATTTCTGAACTCTTCCTCTTGTGTGTGTTCCGTATACTAAGAACTGTAGTTTGATTTAGAACATCAACGCTTTTAGATAACGTGCCTGAACCAATCAACTTTTGATATAGGAAATGTTCAAAACATTATCCAACAATACAAAATTTTATCGTTTCTTTACTAATAAAGAGACAGATATGATTTTGCATAACAGGTTCGGTATCTAATAACATTCGTTCAGAATCAATGTATGAGCTCGGGTTATATGTTTACCCTCAACGGAGGGGCAGTCTATTGGAAGAGCTCCAAACAGGACACCGTCGCAGACTCGATGATGGAGGCTGATTACATTGTTGCCAACGATGCCGCAAAAGAAGCGGTTTGGATGAAGAAGTTCATTACGGAACTTGAGGTGGTTCCTTCCATTGTTGATCCAATACCTTTGTATTGCAATAATAATGGAGCTATGGCTTTAGCGAAGGAACCACGGTCCCATCAAAAATCCAGACATATCTTGAGATGGTATCATCTGATCAGGGAGATCGTAGATCACTACGAGATTGAGGTCCGAAGAGTAGATACGAAAGAGAACACGGCAAATCCATTCACAAAGACCCTCCCTCAAGCGTAGTTTGAGTGACTTTTCGAGATGTTGGGTATGCGATACGCCAACAGCTGGCCCTAAAGCAGACTTTGGGTATTCGGTACGCCAATTACAGGCCTTAGTGCAAGTGGGAGATTGTTGGATATGTATGCCCTAGAGGCCTATATTGTATAGGATGGTAGGGATATGTATGTACAGGACAATCTTGCTCAGTTATATAGTATACTATTTGGGTTGTCTTTATCTAAACATATGTATTTGTTTTTCATGTTACTTTGTATTGCTTATACATGTTGATAAAGTCTCGATACACTAGTATACTATTTTAGTTTATTTTTATCTTAACATTCACATATATTTTACTTGATATCGCATATGGCTGATACATGTTGATAAATCCCATAAGATTTTGCTTGACTACCAGCGTTATGATGGTGATCATACTTGTGGGGGCTGGATAGTCCATAAGAACATCCTTAAATGTCCTAAGTCGCAGGAGCATCGAGACTGGACATCGATATTCCAGAGTAGACTTGTGTATACGTTTCTACACCCCGACGATGGGCGATGGTTGGTCCCATATCCATTGATGTAATCACCTAAGATTGTATGCAGGTGCTCACTGAGGGTGAGTACACTGGAAGGACTCGCTAAGAACTTCTAAATGGTATTATATCTGTCGTCAGATAGCAGTTCTCAGGTGACATGGGTACAGGTTAGTCTTTAGACCTGATATCGTCATTTGTCTCGTGTGAGTTCCCACTGTACTTAGATTACTACTTTACCACGGTTTTACCGAGTCATGCAAATAGGTTTTTGTTGGGTACAGTCCCGAGCCACATGGAGACAGTGAGTGATTGTCAGGGATTTGTCTCTCCCGGTGTTGGGAGTCGATGTCACACTGTGTTCGGTTGGCTAGCACCATAAGACCTTGTCCAAGGCAGATGGGATTTACTAATGGTTAGATCAATAATTTCTCGAATGAGTCCTGAGCCATATTGACACGACTTATCAGGTTATTAGGAGTCTGACGTTTTCCACCCCTAGACCCGGTATGCGATACTCTTAGATGAAGAGATCAGACTGTACAAATATTGTCACGGATAGGCTCAGAAGGGGTTTGGATGAGTTTGCTTGTTGGCCTTCTTTTCGACTGGTACCTGGGTAGCCATTACGTACAGCTAGTGCCGCTGACGTACTTATGGTTAAACCCATTGCTAGCGTACCGTCGAGTCTTTAGAGTCCCACACAGAGGGTTTCCCTGGTTCAAGCGAATTGATGTAGTGGTCGTATTATGATACGTGCAGGGTTCCGATCAAATGAGTGTGCTAGCTACACGGACTTTCGATCGAACGGTTGATAATACTAGCCGGCTTAGGATTAAGCTGGATTATTAAATCATGTATTGATTTAATAATTTACATATATATATTTCGATATGTATTATTCTAGTATTATGCTCATTGTATTATTCTATCTCTTTAGGTATTCGTATTTCGATACGAATATGAGTATGTATATACGTAGATGTATTCTTGTATGTATGCAAGTATATATTCTAGAAGGTGGACATCTCATCATGGATTTTCTATTTTGGTTAAGAATAGAAATGAGGTGTAAAGGTGAGGCATGGAGAAATGATGGTGATGGAAATGGCTTAGTATTTATTTATTGCATCTGTATGCCCTATTCAAGCATGGTTGCTATTTTTTATTTAGAAAATACTTTGAACAAAACCATGCTAGCCATTTCATTTTTTGTGAGACTTGATTTTCATTTCACCATTGCTTTTCTCTTTCTTCACTTAGCTCCCCCTTCTTCTTCATCTCACTAACCTTCTCATGAGTTTAGAATCATAGTTAGATAGAGATAGAAAAATACTAGAACACTTCACTACTTCTTTAAGCACTCTAGATTAGAAATATAGGGTCTTTAGTTGCTTCACTAGTTTCTTGTGTATGAAGCTAGAGCTTAAACCATAAACTCTCGGGTGGATCATCTTTGACACGAGGAGACTAACGTCCAAGCTCGATCCCGATGGAGTAGGTGCTAAGGAAGAGGATTTTGAAGTGCCGAAGGACATGAATCTCTTTGGTATAATCTCTTTTCATAGTAGTTAACTCTTCCATGTTGCTATTTTAGGGTTGTGCTTTGATCACTTGGGGTTTTGTTGATTGTGCTTACTCAAAATTTGATTTTTGTGTATTCCGTCTCTCTACTAGAATTGTAGAGTGAGCACAACTAACTAACATATCCCGCTAAACATAAATTCGGTAAAGTATGATAGAAACCTACTGTATAAGCGATCCAGAATACAGCTCGGTCCTGGAGCATATCTAACTCATTTCGATAAAATTATAAGGACCTGGCGGGTGTCTTATCCTATGTCCGACCAATGTTAAACTTGTAATGCAAAAAAAAAAGCAATGTAATTCATGAGTCACACTTACGATTCAATATCTTTGAAATGGCTGATTTTAATTAAATAACTCAAAAAATTACATGCACCCTAATGGCTGATCTCCATCTAGCTGTACCTCCTGAATCAATATAGGACAATCGATGGATAGTCGGGTCCAGCATCACATCTACAAATATCATACTTTATCAGATATCAATATATTCAAATTGATAACGAAATCTATTCAGTATTTCATATTTTTACCTAAAGAAGATAAAGACAACCACCTATCATGTTGCGCTCCTGCAGAGCGACAGTGGTCAACTCTTCATATATTTAAGCTAGCATGGCACTCCCCTAAGATAATGTGCCACACACGTCTAGATCAGCCAATAAAGTAAGCCACATGAGATGTACCATGTTTTTCAACGTGTCGGGAAATAAGTGTTGGATATAGTGCCCTCAAGGCAGTTATTGTAATCGTAAGCAAGTAATTATGATGATTGAGGGAGGACCATTATGGTTTGAACAGTCTTACTCTAGATGATAGTATGCTATCTGATTTGACTTTATCATTATGTACATGTCTTATGTGGTATAGCATATCAATAATATATATCGATAGAGCCTATAGGATTCATGCTTGACTATCAGGGTTATGACGGCGATCACACTTATAAGAACTAGTTAGTCTATAAGAACATCCTTAAATGTCCCTAGTCGTAGGAATATCGAGACTGGAAATCGATATTCCAGAATACACTGGTGTATACGTTTCTTGACTCCGATGAAGGGCGATGGTCGGTCTCACAGCCATTGGTGTCAGTCGGTCACCAAAGATTGTATACATGTATTCATTAGGTTATGAGTTGGTAACGTTTTAAAAATCGTTTAGGTTAATTGTCCGATAATCGGTAATATAACTCGTGTTTCCGGTAAAAATTAATTATAATTATTTTTCAATATAGACTTAAATATACCTATTTTAGCAATGTAATTGCTAGTATTTGGTATTTAATTAGTCGCTTATAAATTGCTAGTTTACTTAAATATTTTTCCTTAATTAACTATTTTTAAATATTACTTTAAGCTTTCACTTATACATTTAATTAGTGATAATTACAAATTAGAATGGGTTAATCACACACTTGTGCACCATGACAACTCAAAATCTAGTATGTAACATGTTCTTTCTTTTTATATTTTCTCCATGGTTCTAGTAAATTCTAGGATAATGTTTAATGAGAAAATAAAATAATTAGGATATGAGTTAATAGATGTGATAATGGGGGGATGTTTCTACACACACACACACACACACACACCTCACTCTCTCTTTCTCCCTTTTATTCTGGCCGAAATTCCTGCTGCCCTCTTCCCCAATTCTCCACCTCATTTCCACCTAAAAAATCCTCAAATTTCCATTAAAAATCCTCATTAATTCATAGTTAAACCTTTACCCATTATTCCTTGGCCTAAACTAGCTTGAATTTTGGAGCAAGATAGCATTTTGGGAGGCTAAGTTTGCATGTTAGATCTCCAAAATTATTGAGGTATAACCTTACTCAAATGGTTACTTTGTTCATACTTGTTATAATTTCATTTTAAAATTACGTGTTAATATGGTTTTAATTGAAAGTTAGAAATCTAAAGAGAAGGATTTGAGTTAAAGTTAGGGTTTTTATCACTTGATTATGGTTGCAATGTGTAGTTTAACATCTTAAGACTTGAAAAATCTAAACTAGTTGTTAATTTGCTAATTGTTACTTTTAAAATTGTCTTAATTAAATATTCTTGCAAACTAAATTCATGATTAATGTAAATAGGTGAGATTAAAAATTAGTTAATAATTGTGTAGCCTAATTAAGATATTAAGTAAACATTATGGCCACTAGATTTGTTAAAACATCTAGATTTGCACTAAAATGGTAAATTGTTGCTTACTAGGTTTTTGGAATAAATCGATTTTAAGTAAGTTTGAGGTTGGAATGATCTATAGCCTATTCCCTAAAATATTTAGTGTGTTGTGAATGCGCGATTCGGGTTCTAGGCTTGGTAGTTGTCACGTATAACGACCTTAGTTATGGTTTGTGTCGCGAGCGCGTTTTGTGCACCAATTGCGTGTGCGTCCAGTTAGTGCTCGTTGGTTGACTTGTATCGTTTGTGTCCGCGACTATTCATATATCTATGCTCTTATTTACTTGTGTGCGATTCTAGGATCGGGTGTAGAGACGTCGAACGTGGCGCGGAAAGGCAAGGCTGAGATCGGATCAGATTAGCCGAGGCGTCCCGGTGAGTAGATGTACACATCTATGGGGGATCATCTGGATGGCGCGAGGCACCCGATAGTCAGGATTACTAGTAGTGCTTGTATTTATATGCGTAGTCTCCTAGTCCTTCATCTCATTGCATTTCATGATCTTATATATATATGATATTATCTCATAGGACACTTGCACCATTACCATTGGTCCATACCGCACGTGCACTATTTTATGTGAACACACACGCCATTGGTAATTGCTATGTCACGAACACCATAGAACTTGCTTAGAATCGTATCTGTGCATTTTCATCATACATGATCTGTAGACTTGTACTTGTATATTCATTTCATTAAGATGGATACGTAGGATTGTTAGTCATATATACATACCTCATTGCATCATGATTAATGAATAGCTTCTGGCCGTAATTCGCATGGTATATACTACCGTATCATAGACTTCCATCATCATCGACATGTTTACATATTGTGATTCTTCTTGAGGATTTCAGTACTTTTGAGATTTCTGGATTTTGGGGAAAACCGCAAGAATTTTATAAACCTATTATCATTTTAAAAATAGAAATTTGCGGTTTTCTCGTGATATGATGTGTGTGGTGTCCACCATGAGTTTTATCGGTTCTTGAGTTGTATCATATACCCGATTCGAGAAGGGGGATGCACCGTCTGCGGGTACATGGTGGACCTGGTGAGGTACCTCGGGGCAAGAAGATCGCATAGATGGCGTTGAGCCCGGCAGGGGAGAACTACCGACAGGTTATTTACGACGCGACAGATATCCGGAGGATACCGACGTAGTCGTGAGATTTGATGATATGGGTCGATCCGGACTGACGGAGCCTGAGATATTGAGATATTGAGACATTGAGATATAGAGATATTGAGACATCGAGATATTAGGATATATATATATATATATATATATATATATATATATATTGTGTCGATGCTTGACATGGATTTTCTGTTGATTTCATTAATGATACTTCAGTTTATTGCATAGAGGTTTTTCTAAGATAAGAACAAAGATTTTCTCATACCAGACTTGTTCAGGTTTCGTTTTTGATTATGCATTCATGTTGCATTCATGTTAGTACATCGTATCATATCGATACGCGTAGGTTGTGACGCAGCATGCTTACGATAGTCTTATTAGATGTTACTTACTACTCACGAGTTAGCAACTCACCCCCGTTGTGCCACAGTATCTTGCAGGTTCGACTCGTCAGCGCAGTAGCGGCGGGCGTACTTTCTCTTTTTGCTTCATTGCATCGATTTGCAGCTTGCTCGTTGGTGGGTTGAGGATATTCTTTTACTCCCACCATGTATATTATTTTGTATCTAGTATTCACCATCTACCCTTGTATATTGGACTAGACGGTGAGACACATGAGAATTGTATTTGTGGTGTTTGGTGTCGATGCTCACTTGAGCCGACGTAGTATTTTCTTATTCTCGTGCTTTTACATGCTTATTTTGCACTTTATGATATATATTTATTGCATGTGGTTGTGTTTCCGCCATTGGCGAAGAGCTAGCTCCCGCTTGGGGATACCTTTATTCATTATTTATATGTATTTTCATGTGTTGTACCCGTTTGGGGGCCAGTATTTACAAAAGAGACTCTGCCGAAATTTTCGGAAAATTTGATGCATTAAAATTTTTTAAGGTGACTTTATTTTACAAAAACAATCTTTTTAAGTTAAGTTTTCCTTCACTCTATTGCTTTTAAACGGTTTAGATTTTTGGGCTTTGGCTTACTTAGACTACGTTACGCCTTGAGACATTTCGTAATTTAAGTGCCAGTCACGTTCCGTACCTTCGGGTCGTGACAAAGTTGGTTTCAGAGCAATAGGTTTTACGTTTCTGAGTGTAGGATGACCCTTGGTAGATAGAGTAGGCGACTTAAGCAGATTGACGTAGCGTGTGTATGTTCCGCGGCATACTTATGATACGGTACTCCGCCTAAGTGACCTTAGGATATATATTTGCTTGTATTTCCTTCCTTGATTCCGGAAATCCTTTGATTTGATCGCAATGTTCCTATCAATCCTATTTCTTGTTCCAGCCACTATGCCGTCGAAGACTACGAGGGCCAGAGGGCTGCCGCTACGGATGAGATTAGAGCAGTCTCGTTTGAGATGAGGACCGATCAGGGCGGTACGCCTACCCCTCAGGGATAGAGTGATCCGTCTTCTCCAGGATGGATAGCTAGGCTGGAGTCGAGTATTTAGGACTTATGACAGATGATTGGGTTGTTAGTTGAGGTTAGCCGAGCTCCGAGAGCCGATGATGTCCCTCCTACTGCGGGGAATATGATTCTACCTGCTGCTCAGGCAGCTGTTTCTGTTGTTACCGAGATTATTTCCGTATCCATATAGGAGTTTTTGAGGCTGAAGCCTCTAGTTTTACAAGCACAGATGCAGTGAAGGATCCGCAGACAATCCTCGACAGGATGGCTAGGATTTATTGTTCACAGAGATGTTCTAACGAGATATGGGTCGAGCTTGCGAGTTTTCGTCTAGGGGGTCCTGCTCAGACGTGGTGCGAGTCGGTTGAGAGAGGCCAACCTGCAGATCTACCTCCTATGACTTGGGATGAGTTCACAGCTGTATTTCTTGCTCGTTTCCTTCCGGAGAGCGTTCGAGATGCCCGAGCTCATAGTTTTGAGTCTTTGCGCAAGATTTTGAAGACAGTGTCAGAGTACGACATTCAGTTTACTTAGTGGTCCGATATGCTCCTTACCTGGTGGACACTGAAGAGAAATGGATAAAGAGGTTTGTGTGGAGATTGGACATGCAATTATTTCTTGCCATCGGCACCCAGTATTTTACACTTATGCAGCCGCGATGGATGTAGCCTTACTGCTAGAGGAGCGCATTTCTGAGGCTTCGGTCATTTCTGGACCAAAGTGGATTTGTACCGGTATGCCAGCTCAAAGGCGGTTAGATAGACGCCGTTGTGACAGGTATTCTTTTGGTGTTTTCCTCTGATGCGTATTTCTTTCTGGTGTCGTTTGAAATGGTATCCACATAATTTGTATCAAGTCTAGCCGATAGTAGTCCTTACTAAATCAGTCGCTTGTTGTGATTTCTTCCATAGGCTGGTCTTTTGTCGCTCGAAATGTTTTTGCTCGTGTTTGTTTTGTTCGTATCGGAGATAGGGATTCTTCTGTCAATTTGATTTTTTCTCGATATGTTATACCTTGACGTTATTCTGAGCATGGATTGGTTAGCCACGTGTTATGCACTCATGGACTGCCGTAAGAAGGCAGTCAGATTTAGTTTTCCGGGTAAGCCAGTTCTTGTTTTCGGGGAGACCGCAGCGTCGCCTTTCCCAGTTTGATTTCTTCTCTTCGCGCTAGTCAGCTTTTGAGAAAAGGATGTCAGGAATTCTTGGCATATGTTTGTGATGTTAGAGCCGCAAAGGTCCCGTTGGATCAGGTCCCGATTGTGATAGAGTTTCCAGATGTCTTTACTGACAAGTTACTTGGTTTGTCGCCAGAGCGCGATATTGAGTTCTGCTTTGACTTGATTCCCGGCACGGAGCCTTTTTCTATACCGCCATATCGGATGAACCCGGCGGAGCTTAAAGAACTGAAGGATCAGTTGCAAGATTTGTTGGATAAAGGTCTTGTTTGTCCGAGTGCGTCACTTTGGGGAGCTCCTGTTCTGTTCGTCAAGAAGAAGGACGATAGTATGCGATTATGCGTTGATTATCGTCAGTTGAATTGAGTAACTATGCGGAACAGATATCCCTTACCTCGTATTAAAGATTTGTTCGATTAGCTCCAAGGTGCGGGACGTTTCTCGAAAATTGACTTGCGATTAGGTTACCATCAGTTGCGGGTTCGAGAGGATGATATTCCGAAGACTGCTTTTCACACACGTTATGGGCGTTATGAGTCTTGGTGATGTCGTTCGAGCTCACCAATGCCCCAACAATGTTTATGGATTGGATGAACCGTATATTCAGGCCGTTTCTTGATCAGTTATCATTGTGTTTGTTGATGGCACCTTAATATACTTCCGGAGCCGAGGGGAGCCTGGGTAGCATTTGAGGATTTTGTTGCAGACTTTGAGGGAGCACCAGCTATTCGCTAAATTATCCAAGTGTGTTTTCTGGCCGGATGGTGTTGACTTCTTGGGTCACGTAGTTACGAGAGATAGTATATGTATGGAACCGAAGAAGGATCGAGGCCGTTTAGCACTGTTCCAGACCTGTATCAGTGACGGAGGTTCCCAGCATTTTGGGTTTGGACGGATACTATTGATATTTCGTACAGGATTTTTTACATATAGCTGCAACGTTGACCGGGTTGACCCGGAAGGGAGTTCCTTTTTCTTTGGACCGAGGCATGCGAGCAAAGCTTTCTGCAGATGAAGACTCATTTGACTACGGCGCTAGTATTATCTTTGCCTTTAGCTTCAGGTAGTTTTGTTGGTTATTGCGATACTTCTCGGCAGTTGAAGAAGCACGAGCAGAATTATCCCACTCATGATTTAGAAATGGCTGCGGTGGTTTTTACACTTAAGGTCTGGAGACACTACAACTTTCAGCAGCGAGATTTGAAATTTAGACAGCACCATTGGATAGAGCTAGTGAAAGACTAAGACTGTGAGACTCCTTACCATCTGGGCAAGGCGAATGTTGTGGCAGATGCTTTGAGTCGGAGGCCCGGAGGTAGCTTGTCTTGTTTGAGCGTAGTTCAGAGACAGTCGACAGTAGATTGGCAGATTCTATATGACAGCCGAGTACAGTTCGAGTTACGTCGACCGGGGGACAACTTGCCTGTGTCCGTGTACGTCCACAGTATTTGACCGTATTAGTGAGGCACAGTCCGATGACGTTCGTTTGCTAGAGATCATGGAGCAGGTTCGACAGGGCAGAGATTCAGAGTTCGTGATTGATGATCAGGGAGTACTACGGTTTGGGATTCGACTGTGTGTGCCAGTTTCCGAAGGACTGAGACGCAAGATTTTTAGAGGAGGCACATCAGTCAACATATAGTGTTCATCCGGGTTCCACCAAGATATATCATGATTTGAGAGAAGTTTACTAGTGTGAAGGGATGAAGAGAGATGTCACAGATTTTGTTTCGGGATGCTGACTTGTCAGCAAGTCAAGGCTGAGTATCAGAGACCAGCAGGAGAATTACAACCTTTGCCCATTTCGGAGTGGAAATAGGAGTAGATTTCTATGGACTTTATTGTGGGTCTACCCAGGACCAGTCGAGGGTATGACTTTGTTTGGAGGATAGTAGACCGATTGACGAAAAGCAACTCATCTTCTACCAGTAAGGACCATTTTCGGATTCGTTCAGTATGCTCAGATATATATTGATGAGATTGTGCGACTACACGCCGTTCCGACTTGTATTATGTCCAAAGAGGTACCCAGTTCACCAGCCGACTATTGTAGAAACTTTAAGAGACTTTGGACACCCGATTGAGTTTCAGTACAGCTTTCTATCCATAGACCGATGGTCAATCAGAGCGGACCATTCAGATTCTTGAGGACATGCTCCGAGCTTGCGTTCAAGATTTCGGTGGCAGCAGGGATCGTCATTTGTCCTTGATAAAGTTTTCCTATAATAACAACTTCCAGGAGGAGATTCAGACGGCACCCTTTGAGACATTATATGGGGAAGTGTAATATTTCAGAAAAATAAAATATTATTTTTGGGAATTTTATAATTAAATAATAAGTATTATGAATATTTTATTAATGTAGTATAATTAAATACCGATAAATTGGGCAATATTTGGAAAATTATAGGAATTACGGAAATGAAGGTGTTTTATATGATTTAAGCAAATTATAAATTCTTTATGATTAATTATATTCTATTTTAATACTAATCGTGATTAAATATCACTAATCGTGCATTAAGCTTGATTTGTGCACATGACATGCACCATGTCATATTTTTCATTTGTTACATTTTCCCACCATGTCTTTTCTTTTTCTGTGCATGGATTTGTTTTAAAATGAAAAGAAAAGAGAAGAGAGAAGAAAAGAAAAGAAAAAGGAAAATAGTAAAGAAAGAAGTATGGGCAAGAGAGAGAAAGGAGAGAGAGGTGAGGAGTCAATTGACCAAGCTTCAATTGTGTTTCCTCATTGCTTTCTACATCATTTTCCCTCCTCATTTCCCCATGGCAACCCTCCACCTCCTCCCTCCTCTACCTCCTCACAACTCCATGAAAAACTCATCAAAATTTCATTTCCACTTCATTAAAAATATGCACAAGCTCCCTACAAGCACTTTGGACCAAGAAAAATCGGATTTTGAGCACTTTGGGCAACTCAAGAAAATTCTTGAGTTGCCAAATGAGGTAATTTCATCACCATTAGTGTAATAATCTATTGTACTTTAATTATATTCAGTTGTATCTAGTAACTCCATCAACTAGACTTGTATATTATTTCAGACTTAGAAAACCAGTTGTATATTATTTCGACCTTAGAGTCGCGCGCTGTATTATTATGGTTTTCTTGATGATTTTGAGTTTCCTTTTGAGTTTTGATCATCACCCTTCGGCGTTGTATATTATATTGCTTGCGTGGTTGTGACCGCCAATTGGCGAAGAGCTAGCTCCCGCTTGGGGATTCTTTTATTCATATTATGCATGTTGTACCCTTTTGGGGACAGTATTTACAAAGGAAACTCTGCCGAAATTTTCAGAAAAGACTTGAGATTTTAAAATGCAATACTTCGGCTTATGTTATTTAAAACCACTTGTTTTAAAACATGTTTTCTTCCCTTCTTCCTTAAAATGGTTTAGATTTCTGGGATTTCTTGGTTTGCTTGAATTAGATGGGGTCCTATAGACTTCATATGATTCAAGTGCCAGTCACATGCCATTTCGGGTCGTGACAAAGTTGGTATCAGAGCGCTAGGTTAACCTTGGTTCGAGTTTATGTTTGACTATGCGGAGTCTAGGGCGTATATATATTCTGAACCTAGGCTTGACCATACGGAACTTAGACTTGGTCGAGGGGGTATTAGACCCGAACTTTCGTCGCATAGGTTGACCTTGGTTGATGGAGTAGGTGACTTAAGGAGAGTGACGTACCGTGTGTATGTTCCGCGGTATACTTTCGATACGCTACTCCGCTTAAGAAGCCTTAGGATGTACATTTCCTTGCACAGTATTATATTCGTTCATGATCTATCCTCATCGATATCGGTTTATGGTTTTTGCTGCCACGATTACATGGGCAGAGAGAGAGATACGGCTAGAATTGCGTCAGCACGAGCTCGTCACGGATGAGGACTGACCAGGGCGTGATTCTAGGGACACACGATTGCATAGATGTATCGTCCTATTGTGTTTTCATGCCATGAGCGTTTGATGGATCGCTTTTACAAATTTCTCGAACGTGCAGATTGTAAGACTACGGTAGCGCCCCGGCCGTCTATCCGAGGCCAAAATGTGGAAACACAACTTTTTCTTAACTTGAAAACTGGCGCTATTGTATGCTTAAAACCCGGATCGAACCATTAACCTACTACTAGCAACTAGAGAAAGGGTTGGAAAGCTATACCGATCGATCCGTGTCCTTTGGTCTTTGGCCACCATCCCAAGCTCCCCGCGGCAACTCCGGTCTCGATCTCCTAGTCGGAAAGGGCACCACATCTACGAGTCTTTTTACGGGCTCCCGCTTCATCCGAAGCAACTCGGGCACGAAATGTGCTAGTCGACATGTCCAACGTGTTGTAGAGAATGTTTATGATCACTTTGTCTCTTGCATCCATGAATTGGATGGAGGTTAGAGATGATGCCATTGATGGAAAATG
This sequence comes from Agapanthus africanus, assembly GCA_030015575.1. Lineage (NCBI taxonomy): Eukaryota > Viridiplantae > Streptophyta > Magnoliopsida > Asparagales > Amaryllidaceae > Agapanthus > Agapanthus africanus. The sequence goes on from CM057343.1 coordinate 134,199,240, forward strand.
TAAGCTAGAGGAAGAAGAAGAAGAAGAGAAGGCTTTCACTTCTTTTCTTTTCTTGTGATGGAATAATAAGAGTGAGAGAGAGTCTAGAATAATATGAGAGCTCACCCATGACCTTGGCTGCCCCTCTCTCTCCTCTCTCATCATTTCAACCCAAAAACATCATATAATGTGACATTAACACATAAAAAGAGACCATGAGTCACTAATGTGTCCATGTCACATTTAATGCATGTCATGATGAAATCTAGCTCACAATTTCCATTAACAAACATTAATCCAAATGTTTGCAACAATAAAAAGATACAGCGACATCTAAAGTAAACTCGTGACGGATCACAAGGATACCCCTCACCTGTATATACATACCTGCATCCGCATTCCGACTGAATGCGAATGCGATGAGACTAAAGTAATCCAACAAATCTAATACTAGGATCCGGCTTAAATCAAAGCCCACTACTATGATCCGTCCGATCATGATCCGTGCAATACCGCACGTATATGATCGAACCCTGCCATATATCATACGGCCTCTACAACGTTTCGCCCGAAACTTGAGAAACTGTCTGTGGGGGACTCTAAATACTCGTCAATACTTTGGCTGTGGATTTAACCACTAGCACGTCAGAGGTATTAGCCGTACGTAACGAGCTACCAGGTATTGACCAAAGGGAGGTCGATGAACGAACTCATCCTGACACCCTACTGAGCCTGTCAGTGACAATATCCGTACTGTCCGGTCCGTTCGTCTATGAGCATCGCATGTCAGGCCTAGGAGGTTGGTAAAAGTCAGACCCCCAAAAGCGGTACAAGTCGTGTCGGAGTGTAGCCCAGAACACCCTGAGATACTACTAGAATACCTACCAGTAAATCTCCTTCCTTGGCCAAGGACTTCGTGTAATTGCTCTCCTAGACACAGCGCGACCTCACCCCCAATACCGGGATAGACGAACCCCTGCCGATCCGCTCACTGCCTCCATGTGGCTCGAGACTGTACCCAACTAAAACCTGTTTGCACGACTCCTTTGAGCCGTGGTAGGGTAGTAATCAAAGTACAGTGGGAACTCACACGAGACAAATGACGATCTCGGGTCGATGAACTAACCTGTACACATGTCACCAGGGAACTGCTATCTGACTTCAGGTATAATACCAACTAGTATGTTCCCGGCGAGTCCTATCCGGTGTACTCATAACCCAATGAGCACCTGTATACATCTTAGGTGAACCAACTGACACCAGTGGCTTGTAAGACCGGCCACCGCCCCTCGTCGGGGTCTCGACTGTATACACTAGTCTACTCCGGAGTATCGATGCCCTGTCTCAAAAACTGCTACGACTAGGGACCTTTTAAGGATGTGCTTATAGACCCCAGCTCCTACGTATATGATCGCCATCATACTGCTGGTCGTCAAGCAAGAATCCTATGGGCTCTATCAACATGCAATAGCGACCTGTAAGGTCACCTAAAGCAGTACACGATGATAAAGATGAACCACGGTAGCATACTATTCTCTATCAACGTGTAATAGTGAACTACAATGTCACTTAAAGCATGTACACGATGATAAAGACAAACCAGATAGTATACAATCATCCTGAGTAAGACTGTCCTACCTGTATAGGTCATCCTTCAATCATTGCAATCACGTGCCTGTGATCCAATAATTGACTCTGAGGGCACTATATCCAACAATCTCCCACTTGCACTCAAGGCTAATTATTACGATGTCGCATACTCACAGCCCATGTGATACCGAACACCCAACTCCTCTACTAGTCAGTCTCACAAAGCCCGTTTGCGAAACTATTACGTTCGAGGAATAGCCTTAGTTAGAGGATCCGCTCTGATGTTTCTTTCTATGTCTCTCTTAATCTCAAGTTCGCGGAGAAAGCCATCTCCCAAAATGAGCAATACCTGTCTTAGAATATGTCTGGATATCTGATGGGACCTAGTTCAAAAATGAACTCCAAATCCAAACTTCTTAGACTGTATTGTCAACTGAAACCAATCAGTATCCTGCGCCATGCCGCCCTCAGTATCTGCCTGGACCACCTGTCCAAAATACTGCCCCTCGTCAGAGGGAAAACTATAACTCTGACAGTCATTCTGTCATCCAGGTCACCTTGGAAGCCTGGAATGATAACTGTCTCCCGAAGGAGGCTGTCGTTATCATATCCCAAGAACATCAACTTATGTTCTAAAACTGCTTCCGAATGTTTCTCCAGGATTGGATCAATATCATCTTATTGCATCTACTGCAAAAACAACATCTAGTGTGGTACTTGATATCTCATGATTGACTCAATTGCCTAAGCAAGTGATCTGCCAATCATGCACATCCCTCTCCCCTTTAGTCTGTAAGACACCTTTAGAGAGGGTGACTCCATCACCTGCAGGTACACTACCATGCCAGCAGTCGTCCATTCTAAAATACTTTTAGAATGCTGTCTAAGTACCCTGATTGGGACATTTCCAAAATCTAGATCTAAAACCATAGATCTAGTAACCAGAATGTCTGATATAATATCCAATTCCTATGTGGAGAAACTACTGTGTGACAACCAAAGTATAACCGATCGTAGTACAGGAATTTCACTTCCTTCTCTGTGTATGTCATCCAAATACCAGGACATCACACCCTACTATCTTCTTAACAGATCCATCCCTTATTCTGATGAAGTCAAACCTATGACTGTCACATCAGAAATAGATGATCTATCTCCGCTATTTCTGCTTTAGTCTATAATTAGACATAAGACACTTGTCCACCATGCTTCCGCTGCTCCTACTGACTACGACAACCCTCTGGCATAGTCATATACACGTGTACTTCTAAAGCCAGTTCAGAACGACGCTATACTCATCCTCCTGCCGGGTCTTACAGTCTGGAACAACAGCAATGGCAAGTCTGGGTAAACAAGAACCTCCCTGTCACCGTCTTTGAGCATACCGAAGTACCTCTCGAGTGCCTGAGGTTACCCACCATGTCTGCAGAGTGGTTGATGGAATGTCAAACCAGATCGAATCTTTAGGTTCTTATCAAATTTTCAGTAATCGTTTGCGGTTCTGGAATCACTTCCAGTTCTACCATACTCCCACTACTGTTTTCTGAAAAAAAATTTCCATTTTTATTAAAACTATGGCGAGTCAAGAACAATATCACTATTGATCTTCCAGATGGTAGAAAGTCAACCCTCGTCATAGCCCGGGTCAACCCACAAATAGCCATTACAGAAACGTGCCTTGAGTTATCCAGAGTCTGGTTTTAAGCATAAGCCGGAAAACTCCCTGTACCTTAACATCGTTAAGATATGAACCGTTCTATATCCAATATAGAAACAGAGGCACTGATTTAATTGGAACCAGATTCAAATCATGCAGCTGTCTCCAGTCCATGTCAACTAAATGGAAGGAGGCCGATTATCGTTACTCAACTTAGGAATGCATCCAGATATGAGTAACCTGAAAGAGAAACAAGTCTCTCAAAACCATTACTATCAACTGAATACTATACACAAGTATCTACATCTTCGCTCACCTTGAAGAATCCCGATACTTGCAATATCTGGTTCTCTACTTTATTCTTATACCTCTAACTCCTCAAAACTTGGACCTTGCATTTCTATGAAACACATGTCTAAGAACTAGAGAAGTCACAAGTAAACAGAATACAACACGAGTACCAACCCCTCTGTCCTAATGGACACTGGACAACATACAATACTCTGTATAAGTCCCCTGAGTCTAATAACTCATTCCCCGTGTGTCGTAGGTTGAAAACTGTACTTATGGTTAAGAAGAATTACACCGCTGTTTAATGCTCCTTACCTAACCATCCACTGATATAGGTAAATGTCATAGACATAATTTCAAAAAGTTATATCTCACTCTATAAAAATAGACGTACAGATATGTCAATTTGAAATTGGTGCATAACAACGGATATTCAAAACCAAATATTTGTCGTCCGGCAAACAACCCAGGCGATTTCCTCAAATATCACAAATTACAACGAATCCTGATATAATGAGGATGATCACCCAATTTCTAATAACTTACTCCCACTCATCATCTATAAAACCATACAGATGTGAGAATCAAACCTGGTAAATACATACCCTGGAGCAAGGGCTAATTGGGAAATCAGTTTTCTTTTAACAGTACACAGTGAAACTGAAACATGTAAATGTTTCGAAGGGGTATCCGGGTATTCTAAGTAATGCCTCTTCCATTATCAGATTCACAACTGTAACCGTATATTTCTTTGCCATCTCTCCAAATCCCTTTATATGTCTTTAGTCATTACCTTCTGTACACCCCTTTATGCTAAATGGTTTTCTTCCTTCCCTACCGTTCGACACCAGCCTATGGTTTGGAAGAAGACTATCCAATAAGTATAATGGGTGTACTCTCCTAATCCTAGGAGTACTCGTAACCTGAGAGAAGGTGAAGATAAAAGACAACTGAATAAACCTTATTCCTATTTCTCCTGAACCAGAATCCATCCCCGAACTGGAACAAGTTTCTTCGAGTTCGTATATAACCATACGATGGAATATCCAGATAACTGTGGATCTTCATAGTGATACGGAGTGTCCCGGAGAAATACAAAGGTGAAGTAGGAGTGGCGATGAAATACTTGGTTTGGTCGTGAATAACAGTCGCTATTTACTTTGCCCTCTTACTAATCCCTTTATTTGTCTTTACTTAATACCTTCTGTACACCATCGTTAGGCTAATTGGTTTTCTTCATTCCCTACCGTTCGGCACCTGCCTATGGTTTGGAAGAAGACTATCCAATTAGCGTAATAGGTGTACCGTCCTAATCCATGGAACACTCGCAACCTGAGAGAAGGTAAAAGGAAAAGACAACTGAATAGTCCTATTCGTTTTTTCCAGAACCGGAAACCATCCTCGAATCTGGAACAAGTTCCTTCGAGTTCGTATATAACCATACGATGGTTTTATCCAATGGAAGTGGACGTTCTTAGTAATACGAGGTGTTCTGGAGAAAAGGGTAAAAGTAGGAGTGGCAATGAGGTATGCAACTCTGACAATCCAAAAGCCAGTGTTTTAAGAAGGTTCGGTTAACTTGGTCACTGAGTCATAGTCTAGGGTCGGGCCATGGTCGCTGCCAAAGAGAGAGAGAGAGAAAAGAAACACTCTGCGTGCACTCTAACCTAGATCAGAATGGTTATCACTTTATCTAATCAGGAAACCTCCCACTGTAACCTCAAATTCTCCTCCAAACCTGAAAGAAGAATTAGTCGGGATCACCCGAGGAGTAAACCAACTCATCAGTGGGAATCGGGATCCAACTATCATCGCATGATAACGTGATGGAATCCACTCACGTTATCACACTCCAGAAGGTATGCACATATCTGGCAAGTTTCAGTTTCTTTAGAAACTCCCGATGTGATTTTTACCCCATGCTCTTATGACTTTGACGAAGATCAACAAATCATAAGTCACATGTCAAGTTATACCCGTCATTGTCCAGGTTAATTTGAACCCACCCGTATAAGTCCTTGACGAAGGTCGACAAGGCTATACGACTGTCCCAAACCAACGCATCTATCTATGCAACAGAAAGGTAACAAGCAGCTACCATTCACTATGCCTTGACGAAGGTCAACAAACATAGCATGAATACTACGTGCTACCCGTCTGAAATGACGGAGGGCTACGAATGGTTTTTGGCGAAAAACCTTTAACGTAATGAACTTGATATCGTTGAAGGAACCGGATAGCTTTTTATAAAAATATAGTGGCAAAAACCTTTGCTAAAGAGGTCACTCCCGGTGAAGGGATCTCGGCTCTTTCCCCGTAGAATGAGGTGCAGGATATTCCAACTGAATACCATGATGCAAAGCAAAAAGTAATCGGCTATAGTGAAGTTATTACCCTGACACAAACTTCTGTTCAAGGGGTCACTCCCGGTGAAGGGATCTCGGCACTTGTCTCGTCGACTGAGGTGCTGGATATTCATAACCGAATACCACTGTGCAAAACAAAAGAGAACGTCCTTGCAATAACAGTTTTTTTTTGAAAAGTGTTCCAACAACATCAAAATAGGTTTGTTTTTCTTGCATTGATCCGAATCAACGCAGTCCCATCAATTAATCACACCAATAAAGAACGAAAATATGATGTACGTATATGCCATCCGCATTCGCCACTGGGTCCCGTCATCACCCGTTAGGTTACATAACTAACGAAAGAGCGGGGACTGGACTAGCGCGGGTGTAAAACATATACAACATCTACTAGTATATATATCAATATATAATATTCGCTCATGGCGTGATAAAATGCAATATCACAGAAATGTAATAAGCATCACAGAACAATACAGATAATCTGGGATCCCCGGGTTTTATAGAGCCGCTACTGAAACCCGACGTTAGCCTGTGCAATGAAATCCTAGACCCCTACGGGCGCGGCAAGTTACCCGCCAAAACCTGAAGAGAGGCAGCCCCCTCAACAACGTGAATGGACCACCCAACACTTCATGGAATCCGGTAACTTGAGCACCCCTCCTTGGGTCAACCTGTACCCCCTACGAGTGCGACGAATAGCCCGCCAATTCTAGAGTAAAGCCCCCTCCGTCTCAAAGCCATGAGATGCGGGCTCGTTGCCCTCTAGAACCCGGCTACCCGTACACCCCTCCGCGGGGTAATCCTAGTACAGAAAGTAAAATATACAACGGGTATATCGACCTCAGCCCGGTCGTGCTCCAAAAGAATAATATACAAACAGGCAGTGACGGCAGTCCACATGTCGGACGCTCGCCCCGCAATATCAAATGTACATATACAACCAAACTGTACTGCCATTGCATCCAGGCTATCCACCATGACAAATCCGCAACATCACAGCACAACACAGAACATCAACGTGAATGTCACGTTCGCAAATCCGTCTAAAAGAACTATAGCAATTAGACATGATTTACCGATCAAATGACATTCACGGTTGCAGATATAATGTAAATACTGTGAATTAACATGTTTAAAATTTTCGATCGACAAAATTTCCCGAAGTGGGCCCCAAGCACAATACCCAGTACTCAAAATAAATCTGGGCCCAAACATAATATACCATAAACCCCAATTCCAAGTTTAAAGAGTACTGTAGAAAAATGGTACGGTGACGACTCTTTACTAAGGCGGAACCGCGGCCAGAACAGGGGTTTGGCCGCGGTTCCGCGGCCTTACTGTAGTATCATATTACCAATTTTTTACAGAATTCTTAAAAAACCCTGCACGTATTTCTGCAACACTCAAAATAATTTTTCGAGCACAAATGAAAATCGACAGAAACTGCATTTTGAAATTGTGATTTTTGGAATTTTTGTTCGATCGAAGTTCTAAACACGCTAGAGCAAGCTAGTAAAGGTTAATGGCCTGGCTCTGATACCATGTAAGACTACGGTAGCGCCCCGGCCGTCTATCCGAGGCCAAAATACGGAAACAAAACTTTTTCTTAACTTGAAAACCGGCGCTATCGTATGCTTAAAACCCGTATCGAACCATTAACCTACTACTAGCTACTAGAGAAAGGGTTGGAAAGCTATACCGATCGATCCGTGTCCTTCGGTCTTTGGCCACCATCCCAAGCTCCCCGCGGCAACTCCGGTCTCGATCTCCTCGTCGGAAAGGGCACCATATCTACGATTCTTTTTACGGGCTCCCGCTTCATCCGAAGCAACTCGGGCACGAAGTGTGCTAGTCGACGTGTCCAAGGTGTTGTAGAGAATATTTGTGATCACTTTGTCTCTTGCATCCATGAATTGGATGGAGGTTAGAGATGATGCCATTGATGGAAAATGTAAGTTAGAGGAAGAAGAAGAAGAAGAGAAGGCTTTCACTTCTTTTCTTTTCTTATGATGGAATAATAAGAGTGAGAGAGAGTCTAGAATAATATGAGAGCTCACCCATGACCTTGGCTGCCCCTCTCTCTCCTCTCTCATCATTTCAACCCAAAAACATCATATAATGTGACATTAACACATAAAAAGAGACCATGAGTCACTAATGTGTCCATGTCACATTTAATGCATGTCATGATGAAATCTAGCTCACAATTTCCATTAACAAACATTAATCCAAATGTTTGCAACAATAAAAAGATACGGCAACATCTAAAGTAAACTAGTGACGGATCACAAGGATACCCCTCACCTGTATATACATACCTGCATCCGCATTCCGACTGAATGCGAATGCGATGAGACTAAAGTAATCCAACAAATCTAATACTAGGATCCGGCTTAAACCAAAGCCCACTAGTATGATCCGTCCGATCATGATCCGTGCAATACCGCACATATATGATCAAACCCTGCCATGTATCATACGGCCTCTACAACGTTTCGCCCGAAACTTGAGAAACTGTCTGTGGGGGACTCTAAAGACTCGTCAATACTTTGGCTGTGGATTTAACCACTAGCACGTCAGAGTTATTAGCCTTACGTAACGAGCTACCAGGTATTGACCAAAAGGGAGGTCGATGAGCGAACTCATCCTGACACCCTACTGAGCCTGTCAGTGACAATATCCGTACAGTCCGGTCTGTTCGTCTATGAGCATCACATGTCGGGCCTAGGGGGTTGGTAAAAGTCAGACCCCCAAAAGCGGTACAAGTCATGTCGGAGTGTAGCCCAGAACACCCTGAGATACTACTGGAATACCTACCAGTAAATCTCCTGCCTTGGCTAAGGACTTCGTGTAATGGCTCTCCTAGACACAACACGACCTCACCCCAATACCGAGAGAGACGAACCCCTGCCGATCCGCTCACTGCCTCCATGTGGCTCGGGACTGTACCCAACTAAAACCTGTTTGCACGACTCCTTTGAGCCGTGGTAGGGTAGTAATCAAAGTACAGTGGGAACTCACACGAGACAAATGACGATCTCAGGTCGATAAACTAACCTGTACACATGTCACCAGGGAACTGCTATCTGACGTCAGGTATAATACCAACTAGCATGTTCCCGGCGAGTCCTATCCGGTGTACTCATAACCCAATGAGCACCTGTATACATCTTAGGTGAACCAACTGACACCAGTGGCTTGTAAGACCGGCCACCACCCCTCGTCGGGGTCTCGACTGTATACACTAGTCTACTTCGGAGTATCGATGCCCTGTCTCGAAACTCCCACGACTAGGGACCTTTTAAGGATGTGCTTATAGACCCCAGCTCCCACGTATATGATCGCCATCATACTGCTGGTCGTCAAGCAAGAATCCTATGTGCTCTATCCACGTGCAATAGCGACCTGTAAGGTCACCTAAAGCAGTACACGATGATAAAGATGAACCACGGTAGCATCCTATTCTCTATCAACGTGTAATAGTGAACTACAATGTCACCTAAAGCATGTACACGATGATAAAGACAAACCAGATAGTATACAATCATCCTGAGTAAGACTGTCCTACCTGTATAGGTCCTCCCTCAATCATTGCAATCACGTGCCTGTGATCCAATAATTGACTCTGAGGGCACTATATCCAACACAGATCAGCACCAGAGGATTGGGCCACTGATAGAGGCCAGCCAGAATGTGATGACCGTCAATGCACCGATTTATTTTGATGATTGAGACACTGTTCAGCATGCGGACAAATGAGCCAGTTGTTGCTGCAAATAATAAGATATCGCCCCAGATGTTTGAAGCTAATGCAGCACGAGTTGTACTTAGAGATATGATAGAAGATCGCTAGTCACCCAAGGAGGAATGAATAGGACGTATGATTCGTTGCCAACCCCGATGCGAGGTCATCAGATTGATTGGTTCCAGCTAGAGACGACTTCACGCAGGTACGTTGGAAGTCGAAGGAAAACGATCGCAGGTCAAAAACCCATTTTCCAAGTTTAAAGTATTCGGAAAAACATGCAAGTAATTCCGTAGACCCTCTAGAAGAATGAAACCCTAACTCGCTATAATGACCATGGGAAAGCTCTTGAACCTTAGGGTTTGCAGCCGTTCCGCGGTGCCATTAATGAGGCTTGGGTTTGCCTTTCTACAGCTGGTCCATAGGTACTGTGGCATGTACTGGAATACTATTAAACTGTACTCAAGATGTTGAGCTCTTAGGGGATTATGGAACCATGATAAATCGATCGAAAGGTTCGACGTCATTCGGATATCATGTGATGGGATACATTGCTTGGGAGACTCCAGATACGAGTATAGCCGTTAGAGCGCAGTCCATACAGCCACGAAGAGACGAGTCCGAATCAGTCGACATTAGAGAAAAGAGGTGTAAGAGGTTCGTGCGAGATCTTGATGAGATGACATTCCACTCCGCTAACATCAGAGATGTGATACGCATGCAGAGGCATTGTATATGAGTATATCTTCCATAAGGAGTCATGATGAGTATGCAGCCGTTCCGGAACAGGAAATAGATTTAGTAAAAGATGATAACTTCCGGGCAGTTCGGCAGAAACGAGATTTGGGGGAGACTTCGACAGGACCTTTTCGGAATACAAGACGAGAAGATTTGGACCCAGGATCGGTCATATTGTGCACACCCAGCAGGCCAGAGTTCGGCATCGTCGACGAGACATGTTATGAGTGACTATGATAGTTGGCCAGAGATCTTTAGAGGATGTGCTTGAGCGGGACTGTTTCCGCCATCTTTGATTTCGGTATTTTGGGCCATTTATTTGCATGATTTAGATTTTGTGCACCGCAGTTGCACTTGACTTCGATTTGATGTCATTCGAGATGCTGATGTTGATTTCATGCTTATGGTTTGCATGTGATTTGATCTGTGCTTTTGGCATAGTTTTCATGAACTTTTAGTGTTTTGATTCTATTTTGTGCACGCTGATGCATATGATTGTGAGATTATATACCACGGTATACCTGATTTGGATTGAGATGTGCTGTATACCGTCGATTTCAATTGTGATACTCGATATTTTTTTCGTGCACCTTGTGCACTTGATTTGGATACTTGAGTATACTTGACACGCTTGATGCGATTTTGGTGCACGCCAGATGCACCAAATCGGGATTCTTCGTGCATATCAGATGCACCTGATATTGCTGTCAGGCACACCCGTTTCCTTTGACAGGTGTTTCGTGCACATCTGTTGCACCTAGATTTTGTTTCTGTGCACATGTATGGCACATTCATGGATTTCGATTTCCGTGCGCACCAGACGCACGTGGCATTCTTATGCACATTTTGGGATTGGTTTCTTTTGGAGCAATATGTTTTATGATATTTACTATGTGGTATAGTAGCTGAGGAGGACTAGTCCGAGAATAGTACCTGAATATATTTTTGCATGCATTGATAGTTATCGAAGGGATTTCCAAAAAGGAGCTATAGTCTCAGTATTTACCTACGTGTCTGAGATGACACGAAACATTTAACAAAGGAAACCCTTCTAAATTATTTTCAAAACGGCGGGTCGTGTATGTTAAACAAAGGATATATATATATATATATATATATATATATATATATATATATATATATATATATAGTTATTTCTCACAATAGACGTCCGCCACAGTGCAGTGATACGCGCATCGCACAACGACTTGAGAAGGTTTGGCATGCATATCCTTCAGGTGTTTTGACGAATTTACCACGGTGTTTACATGTATGGTTTTGATGTATATCATGTTGGTTTCCGTATTGGATTTTGACATTGGTGTCTTCACCATAACTCCGATGATTGCGGAATGCTTGACGTAGTTTTGATTTTGAGTTATATGCTCATTTTTCATGCGCATGCATTGCGCTACGATTTGTTGTGTATTTATGACTTCGGAGCCCCGACGACTTGATCATTTTACTGAAATGTTTTAGTATTTGAGGGGTTTAAATTTAAATTCGGGGACCGAATTTCTTTAAGGGGGAAGACTGTAACATTTCAGAAAAATAAAATATTATTTTTGGGAATTTTATTATTAAATAATAAGTATTATGAATATTTTATTAATGCGGTATAATTAAATACCGATAAATTGGGCAATATTTGGAAATTATAGGAATTACAGAAATGAAGGTGTTTTATATGATTTAAGCAAATTATAAATTCTTTATGATTAATTATATTCCATTTTAATGCTAATCGCGATTAAATATCACTAATCGTGCATTAAGCTTGATTTGTGCACATGACATGCACCATGTCATATTTTTCATTTGTTACATTTTCCTACCATGTCTTTTCTTTTCCTATGCATGGATTTGTTTTAAAATGAAAAGAAAAGAGAAGAGAAAAGAAAAGAAAAAGGAAAATAGTAAAGAAAGAAGTATGGGCAAGAGAGAGAAAGGAGAGAGAGGTGAGGGGTCAATTGACCAAGCTTCCATTGTGTTTCCTCATTGCTTTCTACATCATTTTGCCTCCTTATTTCCCTATGGCAGCCCTCCACCTCTTCTCTCCTCTACCTCCTCACAACTCCATGAAAAACTCATCAAAACTTCATCTCCACTTCATTAAAAATATGCACAAGCTCCCTACAAGCACTTTGGACTAAGAAAAATCGGATTTTGAGCACTTGGGGCAACTGAAGAAAATTCTTGAGTTGCCAAATGAGATAATTTCATCACCATTAGTGTAGTAATCCATTTTCTTTAGTGTCTATGCATGTTTGGAAGTGTTTAAGTTTGATTTAGTGAACTTTGAAAATTCAAAGTTAGGGTTTTGAGGAGGTCTTGAATAGAGATAGTGTAATTGAGATTAGTAGAGGCCACACAACCCCTCTAGTGCTAGAATTCTGGACTAAATCATAGACTTAAACCCCAAACCCCAAACTTAGAAATCCCCGATATTGGAAAATTGTGGAAATTGTGATGAAGTTTATTGATCTGCTATCACCCGGAGCACCTGAAAATTTTATAGCGATTACAGTGATGTGTGCAGGTGATATGGAGCTTACCCTAAAGACCCGAGACCCCACCCATTCTTTCTGGCCGCCAATTTATTCCCTCTGGCCGAAATTTGCTGCCAGGGTAGGGGCATTTTGGTTCGTATTGGTTCCATGGCTCATTCATCAGTAAACTAGACCCTCCACATGTGCAATTTTGGCTAATTTCACCTAGGGTAAAATCTGGAAGTGTTTTTCAAAGTTTCTGATTTCGTATTGCGGCTTTTAATGAATTGGGTTTTGGTATTTGTGTTTTATCCCTGTCACTTGACGTTTGTACGTCGGTATCGGGAGTTGTTTGATTATTCTTCCATGCGTAAACTATAGGTTTTAACCTATGTGTGATTCGTGCGATATTTGGGTTTTCGTGCGTGATTTCCGTTTACGGTGCTATATGTGTATATATGTAGGTACCCCCACGTGGACTTTGGATGATGAAGAAGAGGATGGCGACATCGACTTCGGCAAGCGATGATCAAGGTGGGTAGATATATATCTACGGGGGAAGTCGGGTGGATGGCGTATAGCACCCCCGCAGTTCATAGTGTAGTATACGATATATATGTTATATATATATATATATATATATGTTTCTGTGTTGTGAAACTTGGATGATTAGTAGTAAGATTTTAGATGTTCATGGGTTAGTTTTAGTGTATTAGAAGTAACTTAGTTATTTTCTTAGTCGCGAACCCTAGGATAAGGTTTACATACACTCACACACACACACTCGCATACATTTTATTTTCTTATGCGTATATGGGAATATGTATATATATATACATACACATAGGTATGAGACTATATATATATATACATGGACGATGAGGATAGTACATGGTACTTGGATATGAGTCGATGAGATTAGGCATGATGCCACGAGATCGGTGATGTGATATGGTTCGTATTATGGGATACGATATGAGATTATAGCGGGTCTTTAGGTGATGTGTTTTCATACACACGCATATATATATGTAGATGGTATCAGTATGTACTAGACTTAGATCAGTACCCTAATACAGGATATGATGATAAGGGTACCAGATGAATAATGAGATAATGTGATATTTGACCCGTACCCAGATTTGGGATGCCGTACGATGGATTTACCGTACGTGATATGATTATGATGATTGATCCGCACTCTTGACTCGAGGATGTCATATTATATATTGTATCGTATGTGATACTATTGAGGGGGGATCACCGACTATTATATATATATATATATATATATATATATCGACTAAGATTTAGGTGGTTTTCCTTACCTTTTCGATTAGTCTGTTAGTTAGTCATGTAGTTTACTGGTAGATATTAGACTAGACTCGAGTCATACAGATTTCAAAACCAACGAATTGTGAGTATTTTAAAGACAGGCCAAGAGATTCTACGGATATTTCAAAGAACGTACATTTTCTTAAAAACACTGTAGCCCTTATTTGATAAACATCACGATTCGTGTTATTTCAAATGTCAAAACTGTATGACTCATATATAATGTATATTCTTACATGTTGCGTTATTATTCATGTTCTGCATATTTTTGCTGTTCGCATCGCATCGCATGCTTATATTGTGTTTCCATTAGTTATTATTAAAATAATGCTGTCAGGACACCAGCACCATTACCGATGATGCGTATGCTCCACGTACACCTGCTTGTCGGCTCACACACATCATCAACGGTAATTGCCATGTCACGTACACAATAGAAAATACTATTCATTAGTATAAATTGTTAGCTGGTAGTTTCGACATGGTACTAGTGAGCTTGCTTTTATATGATAGCTTAGACATTGCATTTATTACTGCATTATCTCATGCATGTATATTCATATATTCATTTGACATGCGATAGTATGGGCCAGTCCGGATTGCCGGAGCCCGGTGTCCATTATTTATTTACATCGTGATTTATGATTTCGGATTTCCATGAGATTTCTGGAATTAGAGAAACTGCAAAGATTTTATAACTGATTATCATTTCTAAAAATAGAAAATGCGGTTTTCTCATGATATGATTTGAGATATGTCCACCATGAGTTTTCTCGGCTCTTGAGCGATATCATACACCCGATTCGAGGAGGAGGAGGAACCGTCTGTGGGTGCATGGTGGATCTGGAGCGGTATCCCGGGGCAAGATGGTCGCAGATGATGGCGTTGAGCCTGGCAGGGAAGCACTACCGACCGGTGATTTTATTGTGACTCGACGGATATCCGGAGGATACCGATCGGAGTATAGGCCAGTCCGGATTGCCGGAGCCTGAGGTTTGAGATTTGATGATATGGGCCAGTCCGGATAGCCGGAGCCCTAGATATTGAGATTCGAGGATACGGACCAGTCCGGATTGCCGGAGCCTGAGATATTGAGATATTGGGATATATGTTTTGTGTCGATGCTTGACACTGATTTTATGTTGATTTCATTGATGATACCTCGATTTATATATACAGAAATCTCACTAAATTAAGAAAACAGTTTTCTCATTCATGATGCATTCTGTTTTCATTATATTGCATTCATACCTCATATTTATGATATGTTGCTACCTGAGGCACTGATACGAGCACTTGGTATTACACTTATGTATAGATGTTTACCATTGCCACCTTATCATGCTTCAGGCTTTATCATTTGAGGATATATATATTTGATCGTATTGACCTAGGATTGAGTCATATATACGATTTCTGCTCGGTGATGTTTTCTACTCACGAGTTGGCAACTCACCCCCGTTGTGCCACAGTTTCTTGCAGGTTTTTCCATACAGGTTTCGTTGCGGCTTTGCTGGCATACTGCTCCCTTTTCGGGTGATTGCTTTGGTAGGTGGGTTCACTCGCATCGTGACCATCATTGTACTTTATTTATATTCAGTTGTATCCAGTAACTCTATCAACCAGACTTGTATATTATTTCAGACTTAGAAACCAGTTGTATATTATTTCGACCTTAGAGTCGCGCGTTGTATTATTATGGTTTTCTTGATGATTTTGAGTTTCCTTTTGAGTTTTGATCATCACCCTTCAACGTTGTATATTATATTGCTTGCGTGGTTGTGACCGTCAATTGGCGAAGAGCTAGCTCCCGCTTGGGGATTCTTTTATTCATATTATGCATGTTGTACCCTTTTGGGGCCAGTATTTACAAAGGAAACTCTGCCGAAATTTTCAGAAAAGACTTGAGATTTTGAAATGCAATACTTCGGCTTATGTTATTTAAAACCACTTGTTTTAAAACATGTTTTCTTCCCTTCTTCCTTAAAATGGTTTAGATTTCTGGGATTTCTTGGTTTGCTTGAATTAGATGGGGTCCTATAGACTTCAGATGATTCAAGTGCCAGTCACGTGCCATTTCGGATCGTGACAAAGTTGGTATCAGAGCGCTAGGTTAACCTTGGTTCGAGTCTATATTTGACTATGTGGAGTCTAGGGAGTATATATATTCTGAACCTAGGCTTGACCATACGGAACTTAGACTTGGTCGAGGGGGTATTAGACCCGAACTTTCGTCGCATAGGTTGACCTTGGTTGATGGAGTAGGTGGCTTAAGGAGAGTGACATACCGTGTGTATATTCTGCGGCATACTTTAGATACGCTACTCCGCTTAAGAAGCCTTAGGATGTACATTTCCTTGCACAGTATTATATTCGTTCATGATCTATCCTCATCGATATCGGTTTATGGTTTTTGCTGCCACGATTACACGGGCAGAGAGAGAGAGCTACGGCTAGAATTGCGTCAGCACGAGCTCGTCACGGACGAGGACTGACCAGGGCGTGATTCTAGGGACACACGATTGCATAGATTTATCGTCCTATTGTGTTTTCGCGCCATGAGCGTTTGATGGATCACTTTTACAAATTTCTCGAACGTGCAGATCAGCACCAGAGGATTGGGCAACTGATAGAGGACAGCCAGAATGTGATGATCGTCAATGCACCGATTTATTTTGATGATTGAGACACTGTTTAGAGTGCGGACAAATGAGCCAGTTGTTGCTGCAAATAACAAGATATCGCCCCAGATGTTTGAAGCTAATGCCGTACGAGTTGTACTTAGAGATATGATAGAAGATCGCTAGTCACCCAAGGAGGAATGACTAGGACGTGTGATTCGTTGCCTACCCCGATGCGAGGTCATCAGATTGATTGGTTCCAGCTAGAGACGACTTCACACAGGTACGTTGGGAGTCGAAGGAAAACGATCGCAGGTCAGAAACCCATTTTCCAAATTTAAAGTATTCGGAAAAACATGCAAGTAATTCCGTAGACTCTCTAGAAGAATGAAACCCTAACTCGATATAATGACCATGGGAAAGCTCTTGAACCTTAGGGTTTGCAGCCGTTCCGCGGTGCCATTAATGAGGCTTGGGTTTGCCCTTCTACGGCTGGTCCATAGGTACTGTGGCATGTACTGGAATACTATTAAACTGTACTCAAGATGTTGAGCTCTTGGGGGATTATGGAACCTTGATAAATCGATCGAAAGGTTCGACGTCATTCGGATATCATGTGATGGGATACATTGCTTGGGATACTCCAGATACGAGTATAGCCGTTGGAGCGCAGTCCATACAGCCACGAAGAGACGAGTCCGAATCAGTCGACATTAGAGAAAAGAGGAGTAAGAGGTTCGTGCGAGATCTTGATGAGATGACATTCCACTCCGCTGACATCAGAGATGTGATACGCATGCAGAGGCATTGTATATGGATATATCTTCCAGAAGGAGTCATGATGAGTATGCAGCCGTTCCGGAACATGAAATAGATTTAGTAAAAGATGATAACTTTCGGGCAGTTCGGCAGAAACGAGATTTGGGGGAGACTTCGACAGGACCTTTCTGGAATACAAGACGAGAAGATTTGGACCCAGGATCGGTCATATTGTGCACACCCAGCAGGCCAGAGTTCGGCATCGTCGATGTGACATGTTATGAGTGACAATGACAGTTGGCCAGAGATCTTTAGAGGATGTGTTTGAGCGGGACTTTTTCCGCCATATTTGATTTCGGTATTTTGGGCCATTTATTTGCATGATTTAGATTTTGTGCACCGCAGTTGTACTTGACTTCGATTTGATGTCATTCGAGATGCTGATGTTGATTTCATGCCTATGGTTTGTATGAGATTTGACCTGTGCTTTTGGCATAGTTTTCATGCACTTTTAGTGTTTTGATTCGATTTTGTGCACGCTGATGCACATGATTATGAGATTATATACCACGGTATACCTGATTTAGATTGAGATGTGCTGTATACCATCGATTTCGATTGTGATACTCGATATTTGTTTTCATGCACCTTGTGCACTTAGATTTGGATTCTTGCGCATACTTGACGCGCTTGATGTGATTTTGGTGCACGCCAGATGCACCAAATCGGGATTCTTCGTGCATATCAGATGCACCTGATATTGCTGTCAGGCACACCCGTTTCCTTTGACAGGTGTTTCGTGCATACCCATTGCACTTAGATTTTGTATCTGTGCACATGTATGGCACATTCATGGATTTCGATTTCCGTGCGCACCAGATGCACGTGACATTCTTATGCACATTTTGGGATTGGTTTCTTTTGGAGCAGTATGTTTTATGATATTTACTATGTGGTATAGTAGCTGAGGAGGACTAGTCCGAGAATAGTACCTGAATATATTTTTGCATGCATTGATAGTTAACGAAGGGATTTTCAAAAAGGAGCTATAGTCTCAGTATTTACCTACGTGTCTGAGATGACACGAGACATTTAACAAAGGAAACCCTTCTAAATTATTTTCAAAACGGCGGGGCATGTATGTTAAATAAAGGATATATATATATATATATATATATATAGTTATTTCTCACAATAGACGTCCGCCACTGTGCAGTGATACGCGCATCGCACAACGACTTGAGAAGGTTTGGCATGCATATCCTTCAGGTGTTTTGACGAATTTACCACGGTGTTTACATGTATGGTTTTGATGTATATCATGTTGGTTTCCGTATTGGTTTTTGACATTGGTGTCTTCACCATAACTCCGATGACTGCGGGATGCTTGACGGAGTTTTGATTTTGAGTTATATGCTCATTTTTCATGCGCATGCATTGCGCTACGATTTGTTGTGTATTTATGATTTCGGAGCCCCGACGACTTGATCATTTTACTGAAATGTTTTAGTATTTGAGGGGTTTAAATTTAAATTCGGGGACCGAATTTCTTTAAGGGGGGAAGACTGTAACATTTCAGAAAAATAAAATATTATTTTTGGGAATTTTATAATTAAATAATAAGTATTATGAATATTTTATTAATGCGGTATAATTAAATACCGATAAATTGGGCAATATTTGGAAATTATAGGAATTACAGAAATGAAGGTGTTTTATATGATTTAAGCAAATTATAAATTCTTTATGATTAATTATATTCCATTTTAATGCTAATCGCGATTAAATATCACTAATCGTGCATTAAGCTTGATTTGTGCACATGACATGCACCATGTCATATTTTTCATTTGTTACATTTTCCCACCATGTCTTTTCTTTTCCTATGCATGGATTTGTTTTAAAATGAAAAGAAAAGAGAAGAGAAAAGAAAAGAAAAAGGAAAATAGGAAAATAGGAAAGAAAGAAGTATGGGCAAGAGAGAGAAAGGAGAGAGAGGGGAGGGGTCAATTGACCAAGCTTCCATTGTGTTTCCTCATTGCTTTCTACATCATATTCCCTCCTCATTTCCCCATGGCAGCCCTCCACCTCCTCCCTCCTCTACCTCCTCACAACTCCATGAAAAACTCATCAAAACTTCATCTCCACTTCATTAAAAATATGCACAAGGTCCCTACAAGCATTTTGGACCAAGAAAAATCGGATTTTGAGCACTTGAGGAAACTCAAGAAAATTCTTGAGTTGCCAAATGAGGTAATTTCATCACCATTAGTGTAGTAATCCATTTTCTTTAGTGTCTATGCATGTTTGGAAGTGTTTAAGTTTGATTTAGTGAACTCTGAAAATTCAAAGTTAGGGTTTTGAGGAGGTCTTGAATTGAGATAGTGTAATTGAGATTAGTAGAGGCCACACAACCCCTCTAGTGCTAGAATTCTGGACTAAATCATAGACTTAAACCCCAAACCCCAAACTTAGAAATAGCCGATATCGGAAAATTGTGGAAATTGTGATGAAGTTTAGTGATCGGCTATCACCCGGGGCACCTGAAAATTTTATAGCGATTACAGTGATGTGTGCAGGTGATATGGAGCTTACCCTAAAGACCCGAGACCGCACCCATTCTTTCTGGCCGCCAATTTATTCCCTCTGGCCGCAATTTGCGGCCACGGTAGGGGCATTTTGGTTCGTATTGGTTCCATGGCTCATTCATCAGTAAACTAGACCCTCCACATGTGCAATTTTGGCAGATTTCACCTAGGGTAAAATCTGGAAGTGTTTTGCAATGTTTCTGATTTCGTATTGCGGCTTTTAATGAATTGGGTTTTGGTATTTGTGTTTTATCCCTGTCACTTGACGTTTGTACGTCGGTATCGGGAGTTGTTTGATTATTCTTGCATGTGTAAACTATAGGTTTTAACCTATGTGTGATTCGTGCGATATTTGGGTTTTCGTGCATGATTTTCGTTTACGGTGCTATATGTGTATATATGTAGGTCCCCCCACGTGGACTTCGGATGATGAAGATGAGGATGGCGAAATCGACTTCGGCAAGCGATGATCAAGGTGAGTAGATATAAATCTACGGGGAAAGTCGGGTGGATGGCGTATTGTACCCCTGCAGTTCGTAGTGTAGTATATGATATATTTGTTATATATATATATATATATATATATTTCTGTGTTGTGAAACTTGGATGATTAGTAAGTAAGATTTTAGATGTTCATGGGTTAGTTTTAGTGTATTAGAAGTAACTTAGTTATTTTCTTAGTCGCGAACCCTAGGATAAGGTTTACATACACCCACACACACACTCGCATACATTTTATTTTCTTATGCGTATATGGGGATATGTATACACACACACACAGGTATGGGACTATGTATATATATATACGTATACATATACATGGACGATGAGGATAGTGTAGGGTTCCTAAGCACACTAATGAGGTCTCACAAGGTATCAACCATGCCAATTTCAAATTTTACAAGTGCCGAGAAACCCTAATACGGATCGTTAACTAGAATTATAGGCGAAACTAGAACTAGTAAACTACTTTACTAAGAGAACGGAAATACAACCTTTGTAGATCCGGTCCTCCACCTCCATAGCTCCGGAATGAAGTCTCCTCGCTGTCCAAATGGAAACCTGGGCTCTAGCGTCGGCTTCATCGGAGAAATGGGCGGGCAAGGTCGTCGGCTTCGTGCCGAAGATGATCTACGTCGAAGCATCACAAGATCAAGCTCCCACTTCACCAAGTCATGAAACTTATGAAGAAAACACACTCTACTACTTGGCAAGAGGTAGAGGATGAAGAAATAGGAGGTGGGTTCACTTTAGAATTGGATTTCTCACTCATTTCATCAAGTCACCATTGATGAAGTCTAGGTTTTCTTCTTGAAGAAGAAGAAGAAGAAGAAGATAATATTATGATAAGTTGTTTTCAAAAAGGAAATAAAATGAATACTTATCATAATTCAACCATGGTAAAGTGTAGAGAATAGACTAGGGTTAAGTGGAATGGTTAGGGTTAAGCATGAGACAAAATGGTCACTTAGTCAAAGCTTCATGAAGCTTCATAATACATACAAAGAAAGCCACCATTTTCTCATTATGCTAATTATTTTCTAAAAAGAATAAAGAATAAATAAATAGATAATTAAATGAAAACCCTAACCATTACATAACCATGGTTTAACTTTTACACAAACTCAAGTAAGCATGTATCATCAAACATGATACAATCAAGTGCACAAAAGTATATCACATATACAACTTGTGAACTTCAAGTGAGAAAATCCATTTAAAGTGAACCAATACTAGTTAATGCAAAGTAATATATCAAATATATAATTATGCATTAAATCATTAAATCAACACTTGATTCAATGATCCGGTCATGTCGCACACAACCGACTAGTATACAATGTATCGGCTTATCGAATCAATCCTCGATTCAATAACTAGGTTATATCGCATACAACCATTCGATACAATCATCGCGAGAATAGAATACGGTATCACATACACGCATTATTCTCGGTCCCGCACATATCTCATATGCGCTCCTATTTCGTTTCGCTTGAGCCAGGAAACCTCTGTGTAGGACTCTAAAGACTCGTCAATACGCCGGCAGCAGGTGATGATCATATCAAACACCCACAAGCCGCAAGCGGTCTGCTAAACGTAACGGCCACCCGGGTATTGAGCGATCAGAAGATCGACGAGCAAGCCGCTCACACTCCTGTGAATCCAACCAGTAACACTTACCGTACAGTCCCGGTCTGATCGTCTGATATGTCGCATATCTCGCCTAGGGGTGGTAAACGTCAGACCCCAATAGCTCGATAAGTCGTGTCGATATGAGGTCTATAACAATTCGAGAAACTACTGGTAACACTTACCAGTAAATCTCAGCAACCCTGGCCAGGGATTTCCTGTTATAGCCAATCGAACACAGCGCAACATCCACTCCCCTATACCGGGAGAGACGGAATCCTCTCCTATCGCTCATTGCCTCCATGTGATTCGGACTGTACCCAAAAACCACCGTTTTGCACGCCCTCTTTGACGTGGTAAGATGGAAATCAAAGCACAGTGGGAACCACACAAGACTCTATGACGATCTCGGGTCAACAGACTACTCTGTACCAGTGTCACCAGAGAACTGCCATCTGACGTAAGGTATAATACGATCTGGGAGTTCTCGGCGAGTCCGTCCAGTGTACCAGTCTCCACTGAGCACCCGTATATCATCTCTGATGTCAAACACCAATGGATATGGGATCATCCATCGCCATCTGTATGGGTCGAGAAGGTATACGCTAGTCTACTCTGGTATATCGATGCCCCGTCTCGATACACCCACGACTAGGGACTTTGAGGATGTACTTATGGACTACCATGTCCCCACTAGTATGATCCGCATCATAGTCCAGGTAGTCAAGTACACATCCTAAGGGTTTTACCAATATGTAACAGAGAGACAATCAGTATACACGTTAAGGTAAAGATCAACCAGATAGCATACTGTCATGTCGAGCAAGAAAGGTCCTCCCTATATATGTCCAAGCATCCACTACAATATACATCCTATGTATAGTAATGGCCTCTAGGACATACATATAACTAACAATCTCCCACTTGCACTAGGGGCCATCTGATAGCAGTGGTTGTAGTATCTCATACTCAACCATCCCATAAAAGTCTCTCTCTGGGAAAAGGCCTTGTGAGTGGATCCGCCGTGTTGTTCTCTGAGTCTACTCTCCTAACCTCGATCTCCTTGGAGATCAACCATCTCCATGATCAGGTGATACTGCCTTAGAATATATCTGGATCACTGATGGGTACGGACGTTCCTTGGCATAAGCCACAACTCCATTGTCTACACAATGGGAGGAACTAAGTTCATCTCATGAACAAATATACATTCAGACTGCCTCTTTGGTAGCATCTTAAGTAGCGATGTATCGAGCCTTTATCTTCTAGTATGCCACGGTATCTAGCTTGGAATTCTTCCAACATACCGTCCCTTTACTGAGGGTAAAGACAATGCCTGTGACTGACTTTCAGTCGTCTTTATCACCCTGGAACACTTCCAGTGATTTTCCCCAGGATCGGTTGATACCATCTCACTACAACTAGTGAGAATTCTAACATCCATTTAGATCTATCTCATAGATCCAAAACCCAGGATTTAGGAGGTATCACTTTGATCCTATATGGAGAATCTTGTGATAAGCGGAGATTGACCGGGCGTTGCATAGGAAACTCCTTCCCTATCAAGAGTATGTCATCCACGTACTCTACGAGGATCATCACCATACTCCCTACTACCTTTTTGTATATACAAGGTTCATCTACCATTTTGATGATGTCAAACTCTTTGACTA
Organism: Agapanthus africanus; assembly: GCA_030015575.1. Lineage (NCBI taxonomy): Eukaryota > Viridiplantae > Streptophyta > Magnoliopsida > Asparagales > Amaryllidaceae > Agapanthus > Agapanthus africanus. Next base: position 134,223,207 of record CM057343.1, read on the forward strand.
ATGCATCAAAACAGATGTTCCAACTCCGCGATGCCTGCTTTATCCTATAAAGCATCTTGCACACGTTTCCGCTGCTCCCACTGTCTACGAGGCCCTCTGGCTGTGTACTTATAGACTGCCTCTTCTAAAACTTCATTTAGAAAAGCAGTCATGGCACCCAACCGCCAGATATCGTAGTCATGGTATGTAGCCTTGGCAAGTAGGATCTGGATGGACTTAAGCATAGCCACTTGAAAAGGTTTCATCATTATCCACGCCTGGTCAATGAAGAAAAGCTTTAACAAGTCTAGCTTTGAAAGTCTCAACTTTTCCATATACACCAAGTAATCTTCTCAAGATATACTTGCTCCTGATGGGGATTTAACCCTTCAGATATAGCAACCAAAGTCCATACTTTGTTGGTGTATAAGGATTCCATCTCAGATCAATAAGCATCCAGCCATTCTTACAGAGTCCTACTCTCGATGGCCTGCTCGAAACTAGTTGGGTCATCATCTCATGATGCAATCCTCGCTCCCACTGTCATAGAGAAACCAAGGTATCTCTCAGGTGGGTGAGGAACCCTAGTAGATCGGCGGAGAGGCTGAGGTTCGTTGGAAACTATTGAATCCTTTGGTTCTTTCAAATCATCTGCTATAGTTTGTATAGCTGGAACATTTCCAGTTTTACATTACAGACCTTGCCTCGAGCTTGTCCAGATTTTGCTTTTAGACATAGGCTGGACAACCCCAAATCTTAACCATCTTAAGATATGAGCTCTTCCCTTATCATATCAAATATGAAGTGGTAGGCAACTGATTTGATTTGAACCCTATTCAATAGGTATGCAGCTTCTCAAGTGCATAACTCCAAAAAGGAAATAGGCAACTCAGTAGTACTCATCATAAAGCACACCATATCAAATAGGGTGTATCTGCTCCGCCCCGATATACCATCGTGCTATGGTGTATACGGAGGAGTAATGCTGAGAGAGAATCTCATTCCCCTTTAGAATAGTCCAGGAATTCCGTGCTCAAGTATTCTCCTCCTTTATCGCATCAAAGGACATAATACTTATACCCGTATTGGTTCTCTACTTCTAACTTATATTCTGTGAATATCTCAAAAGGTTCTGACTTGTGTTTCAACAGGAACATATGTCTGAATCAAAAGAGATCATCAGAGAATTTAATGAAGTATAAAGAATCGGTCCTGGCATGTGTAGACAGGGGACCTTTCATACATCAGCATGTATCAATCCCTAGAGTTCACTAACTCTTTCTCTGTTTCCAATAAACGGAGCTATGGTCATTTTATCTCTGTGACATGATTGGCAAGTTTCACAAGATGTAAATTCAAACTGATTTAAATATGTATCTACATGTAACTTTAGCTAGTCGGGTCGCATTGATCTGACCTAGTCTACAATACCTCAAGAAGGATTCGTTCATTTCTGAACTCTTCCTCTTGTGTGTGTTCCGTATACTAAAGAACTGTAGTTTGATTTAGAACATCAATGCTTTTAGATAACGTGCCTGAACCGATCAACTTTTGATATAGGAAATGTTCAAAACATTATCCAACTATACAAAATTTTATCATTTCTTTACAAATAAAGAGATAGATATGATTTTGTATATCAGGTTCGGTATCTAATAACATTTGTTCAGAATCAATGTATTTGGAATACAGGGTGACAGTGACCAACAGACTTAGCTGCAACACTTGCCCCGTTTTCTGCCTCATGAAACTTATCACCCGTTCTCAGTTCTCTACCTGGCTGTAGCCCTATGTAACAGGTTACATATCTGGGATCCTGATCTGGTATCATATACCCAGGATGCGGAGGATACTGAGAAACAGTTCTTTGTAATGAACACACCCGAAGAAGATGCATCATATGCACTTCTTTCGTTTGGGCGGCAAAGGAATTCTGGTATTCCCCTATTTCCTGCTCTGTCTTATAACAATTATAAGTTGGAGCGGGACCAACGTTCCCCAGCTCAGAATAACAAGCGGGTTCAGTCAATATCCGTATTATTATCTTGATTAAGGCGTGATATGGTCGCTACCTGGAGAGAGAGAGAAGAAAACACTCAGCGTATGCTCTTGCAAGATCAGATTGGTTTTTATTTTATCTAATCAGGATGGCTCCCACTGCTTTTTATCAAATCTTCCTTCAAACCCTAAAAGGAAAGACTAGCCGGGATTAATTACACGCTACAAGTTCGCCAATCTTTCAGCCAGGCCAGTGTCGGTACTTTGAGGGAGGTCCCCCGTGCTTTCGCACGAACCTAATTAATGTAAACCTCGTTTTCCCAGAGGCGTAACCCCGTTGACACCTTTCTAGACACCTACTTGATCGGCTAATTGTAATGTGTAAAACTCTCCCAGGAGTAACAATTACTCGCAGCGGGTATCGGGATCCAACTATCTCATAGAAGGTATGTAATCTCATTGCAAATTTCAACACTTGAAATTCCCGATAATATTTTACCCCTAGTGTCCTATGACCTTGACAAAGGCCAACAAACCATAGGCTGCTAGTCAAGTTCAACCCGTCATTTCTTGATTGAATTAAACCCACCCGCACGACCCTTGACAAAGGCCAACAAGGTCGCACGACTACCCTAACCCAATCTGCATCATATGCATAAGCAGATAAGCACCAGCCAGCTACCGCACACTGCGTCTTGACAAAGGCCAACAAACGCAGCACGAATACTAACTACTACTTATCTGACATGACGGAGGGCTACGACAGGTTTTTCTGAAAACCTATTGCGTAATGAACTTGATATCGTTGTAGAATCAAATGATTTTAAAATGGAGTGTTTTTGAGGCTTTTCCAGTTTTGCTAAAGGGGTCACTCCCGGTGAAGGGATCGTCGGCCCTTTCCTCGTCGAATGAGGTGCGGGATATATCATATATATCACTGTGCAAAGCAGAAACTCTTAAAAGCTATCAAAAGACAAACCGAGTGTGTAGCATCTGCCAGTTATTGCTAAAGGAGTCACTCCCGGTGAAGGGATCTCGGTCCTTTCCTCATCGAATAAGGTGCAGGATATATCACATATACCGCTGTGCAAAGCAAGAACTGTAGCTACCTGTTTTATTTTTGAAATTCGATTCCACAACATCTTAGGTTTCTTTTATTTTCATTAATCACATTAATGAAATCCCATCATTTATATACCTAAACATCACAGATAAATACGACGTACACTTATGCCATCCGCATTCGCCTCGATGTCCCCTCGTGCACCGTTAGGTTAGGTAACTAACGGCAGAGCAGGACAGGGCTAGCGCGAGTGTAAAACATAAGTAACGTCTATATAATATATCATATATACTATATACAGTATCTATCACAGAACATCACATGATCACATCACAGATATCGCAGCAGAAGAATCATATGAAATTTTGGATATACTAGGACGTCCGTGTTTTTAATACGAGCCAGTATAAAACACGGATTCCACGGTCGTGATGAATAGCCAAACCCACACCCCTAGACCCCTACGAGAGCGGCAAGCAACCCTACCAATTCTAGAGTTAGGTGACCCGGACTCGACTCCTCGAGTTGGTCTCCCACTAGACTTCAGAACCCGGTTACTTGTGCTCTCCTCCTTGGGTCTATCCTAGTGCGGAAAAGTAAATAATATACAAAAGGTGACATCTTCCGCAACCTGGAAGTGCCCCAATAAAAGAATATTACATACAAGTTTTTACATGAATAAAAATGAAAAACACTCATCTCATATAAAAACCCCCGGCTATTCAAACACGACGATCCAATATAACATATCCAGCAACACATAACATCACATGTCATCAACGTAAGTAAATATGCGCATCCCAATTGTCGTTGACATATAGCAACGAAACCGGCGATATCACATATTACACTTACGGTCACAGAAAAGAAAGTGTAAAACTACAACAGTTGGAATCCGCAATCTGCATAGACATCGCATGCCTAATCAAATGAATTCCTTAGACATCGCATGCCTAACAATTATAAACTCCGCATTTTAGTCTCAAAATCGAAAACACTTTTCAATATCAAGTCGGGCAATTCAACAAGATTCCCGACATCCTGATCGAATGATCGTCGCAAACTTCAGTAGGCGGCCGCACCCCCGACGCCGTCGATGAAGTGCACCAAGGCGGAACACCGCTACCGCGAGCACCCGAACGGATGCTTTCGGCGACGGGGTTCTCTTACAGTCACTTGGTCGGGGCTATGGAGTGAGGCTGTCTATTAAGTTTACCCGGCGAGTATCCGCGTACGCTACGTGATTGCGACGGACTTTTGATCGCATCAAAATTCCGTGGCAACCGATCAAGTGAGACTAAAGTGCTATGTTTATAACATTCATTCAGTTATCTCATAACTTCTTGTGAATTCCAATTATTGTATCACATTCCGAATAAGATAGAAAATGTTAAACTTTCCAATCGAACAATCGAACACCCAAGTTTTCCCGATACAGCTCAACACATGAAACAAGTCTAAAAACATTCAGTTCGTGCCTCAGTACCAACGGTCCAGCCGTAGAAGGGTCAAGCCAACGCCTCACATGTGGCACGCCGTACTGTCCCAAACCCGAAGGTTCAAAGGGCAGTTCAAGACGGTCACATAATCGAGTTAAGGTTTGTTGTCTTCTAGAGGGACCATCGCGTTACTTGCACTACTTAGAACGTCGTTAAACTACGGAAAAATCCAACACTTGGAAATTTCCCGACAGGGGAAAAATTGGGTATTTATATCCGGTCGAACTTTTTAACATATTCAAAAATTATCCGGAAAGCCACATAGACAAAATCTGATACTCCGATCGAAACACCGAATCCCCAAAACAACCCCAGAAAATTAAACTCTTGAATAAATATTAAAAATTCCCAGAAAATCCAGCATAATAAAATAGGAGTTACTGTGCAAACAGGGAATGATGATGTAATCATCTGGCCACGGAACCGCCGCAGAAGCAAGGCTTCTGCCACGGTTCCGCCGCACTATTGAAGCATCACTGGGAAAAATTTGCACCGTAATTCTTAGAATTCCCTGCTGAATTTTTTAAGCATTTTTAATCTGGAAAAATCCCAGTTTTTAGAAAAAGTCCAGAGAGCTATTTCGGGTTAGGGTTTTGGTTCGATCGGGTTTCAAACGTCGTCTACGCCTCGCCTAAGGCTCTAGCTAGGCTCTGATACCACTGTAGGGTTCCTAAGCACACTAATGAGGTCTCACAAGGCATCAACCATGCCAATTTCAAATTTTACAAGTGCCGAGAAACCCTAATACGGATCGTTAACTAGAATTTTAGGCGAAACTAGAACTAGTAAACTACTTTACTAAGAGAACGGAAATACAACCTTTGTAGATCCGGTCCTCCACCTCCATAGCTCCGCAATGAAGTCTCCTCGCTGTCCAAATGGAAACCTGGGCTCTAGCGTCGGCTTCATCGGAGAAATGGGCGGGCAAGGTCGTCGGCTTCGTGCCGAAGATGATCTACGTCGAAGCATCACAAGATCAAGCTCCCACTTCACCAAGTCATGAAACTTGTGAAGAAAACACACTCTACTACTTGGCAAGAGGTAGAGGATGAAGAAATAGGAGGTGGGTTCACTTTAGAATTGGATTTCTCACTCATTTCATCAAGTCACCATTGATGAAGTCTAGGTTTTCTTCTTGAAGAAGAAGAAGAAGAAGTTAATATTATGATAAGTTGTTTTCAAAAAGGAAATAAAATGAATACTTATCATAATTCGACCATGGTAAAGTGTAGAGAATAGACTAGGGTTAAGTGGAATGGTTAGGGTTAAGCATGAGACAAAATGGTCACTTAGTCAAAGCTTCATGAAGCTTCATAATACATACAAAGAAAGCCACCATTTTCTCATTATCCTAATTATTTTCTAAAAAGAATAAAGAATAAATAAATAGATAATTAAATGAAAACCCTAACCATTACATAACCATGGTTTAATCTTTACACAAACTCAAGTAAGCATGTATCATCAAACATGATACAATCAAGTGCACAAAAGTATATCACATATACAACTTGTGAACTTCAAGTGAGAAAATCCATTTAAAGTGAACCAATACTAGTTAATGCAAAGTAATATATCAAATATATAATTATGCATTAAATCATTAAATCAACACTTGATTCAATGATCCGGTCATGTCGCACACAACCGACTAGTATACAATGTATCGGCTTATCGAATCAATCCTCGATTCGATAACTAGGTTATATCGCATACAACCATTCGATACAATCATCGCGAGAATAGAATACGGTATCACATACACGCATTATTCTCGGTCCCGCACATATCTCATCTGCGCTCCTATTTCGTTTCACTTGAGCCAGAAAACCTCTGTGTAGGACTCTAAAGACTCGTCAATACGCCGGCAGCAGGTGATGATCATATCAAACACCCACAAGCCGCAAGCGGTCTGCTAAACGTAACGGCCACCCGGGTATTGAGCGATCAGAAGATCGACGAGCAAGCCCGCTCACACTCCTGTGAATCCAACCAGTAACACTTACCGTACAGTCCGGTCTGATCGTCTGATATGTCGCATATCTCGCCTAGGGGTGGTAAACGTCAGACCCCAATAGCTCGATAAGTCGTGTCGATATGAGGTCTATAACAATTCGAGAAACTACTGGTAACACTTACCAGTAAATCTCAGCAACCCTGGCCAGGGATTTCCTGTTATAGCCAATCGAACACAGCGCAACATCAACTCCCTATACCGGGAGAGACGAATCCTCTCCTATCGCTCATTGCCTCCATGTGATTCGGGACTGTACCCAAAAACCACCGTTTTGCACGCCCTCTTGGACGTGGTAAGGTGGAAATCAAAGCACAGTGGGAACCACACAAGACTCTATGACGATCTCGGGTCAACAGACTACTCTGTACCAGTGTCACCAGAGAACTGCCATCTGACGTAAGGTATAATACGATCTGGGAGTTCTCGGCGAGTCCGTCCAGTGTACCCAGTCTCCACTGAGCACCCGTATATCATCTCTGATGTCAAACACCAATGGATATGGGATCATCCATCGCCCATCTGTATGGGTCGAGAAGGTATACGCTAGTCTACTCTGGTATATCGATGCCCCGTCTCGATACACCCACGACTAGGGACTTTGAAGGATGTACTTATGGACTACCATGTCCCCACTAGTATGATCCGCATCATAGTCCAGGTAGTCAAGTACACATCCTAAGGGCTTTACCAACATGTAACAGAGAGACAATCAATATACACGTTAAGGTAAAGATCAACCAGATAGCATACTATCATGTCGAGCAAGAAAGTCCTCCCTATATATGTCCAAGCATCCACTACAATATACATCCTATGTATAGTAATGGCCTCTAGGGCATACATATAACTAACAGATAGTACATGGTACTTGGATATGAGTCGATGAGATTAAGCATGATGCCACGAGATCGGTGATGTGATATGGTTCGTATTATAAGATACGATATGAGATTATAGCGGGTCTTTAGGCGATGTGTTTTCATACACAGGCATATATGTATGTAGATGGTATCAGTATGTACTAGACTTAGATCAGTACCCTAATACAGGATATGATGATAAGGACCAGATGAATAATGAGATAATGTGATAATTGACCCGTACCCAGATTTGGGATGCCGTACGATGGATTTACCGTGCGTGATATGATTATGATGATTGATCTGCACTCTTGACTCGAGGATGTCATATTATATATTGTATCGTATGTGATACTATTGACGCGGGATCACCGACTATTATATATATATATATATATATATATATATATATATATATATATATATATATCGACTCAGATTTAGGTGGTTTTTCTTACCTTTTCGATTAGTCTGTTAGTTAGTCCTGTAGTTTACTGGTAGATATTAGACTAGACTCGAGTCATACCTATTTCAAAACTAAAGAATTGTGAGTATTTTAAAAACAAGCCAAGAGATTCTACGGATATTTCAAAGAACGTACATTTTCTTAAAAACACTGTAGCCCTTATTTTATAAACACCACGATTCGTGTTATTTCAAATGTCAAAACTGTATGACTCATATATAATGTATATTCGTACATGTTGCGTTATTATTCATGTTCTGCATATTTTTGCTGTTCGCATCGCATTGGATGCTTATATTGTGTTTCCATTAGTTATTATTAAAATAATGATGTCAGGACACCAGCACCATTACCGATGATGCGTATGCTCCACGTACACTTGCTTGCCGGCTCACACACATCATCCTCGATAATTTCCATGTCACGTACACATTAGAAAATACTATTCATTAGTATAAATTGTTAGCTGATAGTTTCGACATGGTACTAGTGAGCTTGCTTTTATATGATAGCTTAGACATTGCATTTATTACCACATTATCTCATGCATGTATATTCATATATTCATTTGCCATGTGATAGTATGGGCCAGTACGGTGTTGCGCCATGGCAGCGCCCCGGCCTCTTGCTCGAGGCCAAAATGCGGAATAAAAAATTTTCCTTACTCGGAAACCGGCGCTACCGCGGACAATGAAAACCCGGATCGAAACCATTAACCTATACTAGCTAACTAGAGAGATAGGGTGAGAAGTTATACCAAGCGATCCGTGTCCTTCGGTCTTCATCTCCACTTCGATCTCTTGCGGAATCTCCGTCACCTCCTCGCTCGTCGGAAAGGGCACCACGTAGCCGGAATCTTTTACGGGCTCCCGCCTCTTGACCGAGGCAACTCGGGCGCGAAGTTGGCTAGCCGACGCGTCCAAGGCTTGCTATAGAATAGTGTAGTGAACTTGTCTCTTTAGGGTTCTTGAAGTTACCATGATGGAGGAATCAAAGAATAGAAAAATGGTGCTTGCATTTTTCTAGCAAGAAAATGAGATCAAGAAGAAACTCTCAAGATGAAGCTCTCATTTTCTTTTTCTCTCTTCTTTTTCTCTCATGAAAACTTATCATCTTATCAAGTGAGCATGAGAATGGTCGAGGAAAGAAACATCATGCAAAGGGAGGTTAGTGTAGGAGAAAAAGAAAGGTGACCATATCCAAAGCTTCATGATAACAATCTTACATCAACTTAACATCCAATTCTAATCACAATCAATCCAAGAAAAGGTGATGGAAAAAGAATATAATGATGATGGAAAAGAATGGAATCTAAAGATGTTATCATATCAAATCCTTTTGCAAGAAAAACCTCCACAAAATGTTATTTGCAAACTTGCAAATAACACCCTCCATCGGAAAAGTCCGGCCGGGAAAGAACAAAGGAAAACCGGCCGGGACGGAATGCAAACTGGCAACTCCAGAAAACTGGTCCCGTAATAAATTACAGGAAAACCCCAATACTGTGCATACACACCCGCATCTGTATTCCGACTGAACACAAATGCAAAGAGACAAAACTACACTATCAAATACTAGAATCCGGCTTAAGCCAAAGCCGGCTAGTAAAAACTGTCCGATCACGATCCGTGCAATACCGCACGTATCTGATCGAACCCTGCCATATCTCCATACGGCCTCTACAGCGTTTCGCCCGAAACATGAGTAACTGAGTGTGGTGGACTCTAAAGACTCGTCAATACCATGGCTGTGGATTTAACCACTGGCACGTCAGAGGTATAAGCCAATACGTGACGGGCCACCAGGTATTGACCAAATGGGACGTCGATGAGGAAGCTCACCCCGACACCCAACTGAGCCTGTCGGTGACAATATCCGTACAGTCCGGTCCGTTCGACTATGAGTATCGCATGGCGGGCCTAGGGGGTTGGTAAAAGTCAGACCCCCAAAAGCGGTACAAGTCGTGTCGGAGAGTAGCCCAGAACGCCCTGAGATACTACTGGAATACCTACCAGTAAATCTCCTGCCTCAGCCGAGGGCTTTGCGTAATGGCTCTCCTAGACACAGCGTGACCTCACCCCCAATACCGGGAGAGACGAACCCCTGCAGATCCGCTCACTGCCTCCATGTGGCTCGGGACTGTACCCAACTAAAACCTGTTTGCACGACTCCTTTGAGCCGTAGTAGGGTAGTAATCAAAGCACAGTGGGAACTCACACGAGACAAATGACGATCTCAGGTCGATGAACTAACCTGTACACATGTCACCAGGGAACTGCTATCTGACATCTGGTATAAGACCAACTAGCAGGTTCCCGGCGAGTCCTGTCCGGTGTACTCATAACCCAATGAGCACCTGTATACATCTTAGGTGAACCAACTGACACCAGTGGCTTGTGAGACCGGCCATCGCCCCTCGTCGGGGTCTCGACTGTATACACTAGTCTACTAACGGAGTATCGATGCCCTGTCTCGAAACTCCTACGACTAGGGACCTTTTAAGGATGTGCTTATAGACCACCAGCTCCCACGTATATGATCGCCATCATACTGCTGGCAGTCAAGCAAGAATCCTAGGGGCTCTATCAACGTGTAATAGCGACATGTCAGGTCACCTAAAGCAGTACACGATGATAAAGATAAACCAGATAGCATACTATCATCTCGAGTAAGACTGTCCTACCGGGATAGGTCCTCCCTCAATCATTGCAATCACGTGCCTGTGATCCAATAATTGACTCTGAGGGCACTATCTCCAACAATCTCCCACTTGCACTCAAGGCTAATTATTGCGATGCCGCATACTCACAGCCCGTGTGATACCGAACACCCAACTCCTCTACTAGTCAGTCTCACAAAACCCGTTTGCGAAACTATTGCGTTCGAGGAATAGCCTCAGTGAGTGGATCCGCTGTGATGTTTCTTTCTATGTCTCTCTATATCTCATGTTCGCGGAGAAAGCCATCTTCCGAAATGAGCAATACCTGTCTTAGAATGTCTGGATGTCTGATGGGACCTAGCTCATAAATGAACTCCAAATCCAAACTTCTTAGACTGTATCGTCAACTGAACTTAATCAGTATCCTGCGCCATGCCTCCCTCAGTATTGCCTTGGATCATCTGTCCAAAATACAGTCCCTCATCAGAGGGAGAACTATAACTCTGACAACCTTCTTGTCGTCCATGTCACCTTGGAAGCCTGGAGTGATAACCGTCTCCCAAAGGAGGCAGCCGTTATCATATCCCTAGAACATTCACTTATGTTCTAAAATTGCTTCCGACTGTTCCTCCAGGATTGGATCAATATCAACTTATTGCATCTAGTGCAAGAACAACATCTGGTGTGGTACTTGACATCTCATGATTGACTCAATTGCCTAAGCAAGTGATCTGTCAATCATGCATATCCCTCTCCCCTTTAGTCTGTAAGACACCTTTAGAGAGGGTGACTCCATTACCTGCGGGTACACTACCATGCCAGGAGTCGTCCATTCTAAATACTTATAGAATGCTGTCAAGGTACCCTGATTGGGAAACCACCCAAATCTAGATCTAAAACCATAGGTCTAGTAACCAGTATGTTTGATATAATATCCAAGTCCCATGTGGAGAAAACACTGTGTGACGATCAAAGTATAACCGATCGTAGTATAGGAATATCACTTCCTACTACCTTCTCAACAGATCCATCCCCTATTCTGATGACGTCAAACCCATGACTGTCACATCAGAAACAGATGATCTATCTCCGCTACATCTGCTTTAGTCTATAAATAGACATAAGCCTGATGTCCACCAATGCTTCCGCTGCTCCCACTGACTACGACAACCCTCTGGTGGAGTCATATAGACGCGCACTTCTAAAGCTAGTTTAGAACGACGCTATACTCATCCTCTCACCGGGTCTCGCAGCTTGGAACAACAGAAATGGCAAGTGTGGGTAAACAAGAACTTCCCTGTCACCGTCCTTGAGGCTACCGGAGTACCTCTCGGGTGCCTGAAGTTACCCACCTTATCTGCGGAGTGGCCAATGGAATGTCAAATCAGATTGAATCTTTAGGTTCCTTATCAAATCTTCAGTAATCGTTTGTGGTTCTGGAATCACTTCCAGTTCTACCATACTCCCACTACTGTTTTTTGAAAAAATCCATTTTTAATAAAACTGTGGCGAGTCTAGAACAATATTTCTATTGATCTGCCAGATGGTAGAAAGTCAACCCTCGTCATAGCCTGGGTCAACCCACAAACAGCCATTACAGAAACGTGCCTTGAGTTATCCGGAGTCTGGTTTTAAGCATAAGCCGGACAACTCCCCGTACCTTAACATCGTTAAGATATGAACTGTTCTATATCCAATATAGAACCAGAGGCACTGATTTAATTGAACCAGATTCAAATCATGCAGCTGTCTCCAGTGCATGTCAACTAAATGGAAGGAGGCCGATCAGCGTTACTCAACTTAGGAATGCATCCAATTATGAGTAACCTGAAAGAGAAGCAAGTTCTCTTAATCATTACTATCAACTGAATACCATACATAAGTATCTACATCTTCGATCACCTTGAAGAATCCCGATACTTGCTACACTTGGTTCTCTACTCTATTCAAATACCTATAACTCCTCAAAACTTAGACCCTGTGTTTCCACGAAACACATGTCTAAGAACTAGAGAAGTTAAAAAGTAAACAGAATATAGTATGAGGACCAACCCCTCTGTCCTAATGGACACTGGACAACATACAATACTCTGTATAAGTCCGCTGAGTCTAACAACTCTTTCACTGTGTGTCGTAGGTTGAAAACTGTACTTATGGTTAAGAAGAATTACACCGCTGTTTAATGCTCCCCACCTAACCATCCACTGATATAGGTAAATGTCGTAGACATAATATCAAAAGGTATATCTCACTCTATGAAAATAGACGTACAGATATATCAATTTGAAATTGGTGCACAACAGCGGATATTCAAAACCAAATATTTGCCGACCGGCAAATAGCCCAGGTGATCTCCTCAAATATCACTGATTACAACGAATCCCGATATAATGAGGATGATCACCCAATTCCCAATAACTTACTCCCACTCATCATCTGTAAAACCATACAGATGTGAGAATCCAACCTGGTAAATACATACCCTAGAGTAAGTGTCTAATCGGGAAATCAGTTTTCTTTTAACATTGCACAGTGAAACTGAAACATTGAAGTGTTTCGTTGGGGTATCCTGGTATTCCTAGTAATGCCTCTTCCATTATCCAGATTCACAACTGTAACCGTATAACTCTTTGCCACCTCTCCAAATCCCTTTATATGTCTTTAGTCATTACCTTCTGTACACCCCTTTAAGCCAAATGGTTTTCTTCCTTCCCTACCGTTCGGCACCAGCCTATGGTTTGGAAGAAGACTATCCAAAAAGCATAAAGGGTGTACTGTCCTAATCCTAGGAGCACTCGCAACGCGAGAGAAGGTGAAGATAAAAGACACCTGAATGTACTTTATTCCTATTTCTCCTGAACCAGAATCCATCCCCGAACTGGAACAAGTTCCTTTCGAGTTCGTATATAACCATACGATGGAGTATCCAATAAACTGGGATCTTCGTAGTAACACGGAGTGTCCTGGAGAAATACAAAGGTGATTTAGGATTGGCGAAGAAATACTTGGTTTGGTTGTGAATATCAGTCGCAATTTACTTTGCCCTCCTACTAATCCCTTGCTTTGTCTTAACTTAATACCTTCTGCACACCATCGTTATGCTAACTGGTTTTCTTCATTCCCTACCGGTCGGCACCAGCCTAAGATTTGGAAGAAGACTATCCAATTTGCGTAATAGGTGTACTACTCCTAAACCAAGGAGTACTCGCAACCTGAGAGAAGGTGAAAAGAAAAGACAACTGAATAGTCCTATCCGTTTTCTCCAGAACCAGAAACCATCCTCGAAATCCTTCGAGTTCGTATCTAACCATACGATGGTTTTGTCCAATGGAAGTGGACATTCGCAGTAATACGGGGTGTCCTGGAGAAAAGGGTAAAAGTAGGAGTGGCAATGAGGTCTGCAACTCTGACAATCCAAAAGCCAGTGTTAAGAAGGTTCGGTCAACTTGGTCACTGAGTCATAGTCTAGGGTCGGGTCAATGGTCGCTGCCAGAGAGAGAGAGAAAAGAAACACTCAGCGTGCACTCTAACCTAGATCAGAATGGTTATCACTTTGTCTAATCTGGAAACCTCCCACTGTACCTCAAATTCTTCTCCAAACCTGAAAGAAGAATTAGTCGGGAACACCCGAGGAGTAAACCAACTCATCAGTGGGAATCGGGATCCAACTATCATCGCATGATAACGTGACGGAATCCACTCACGTCACCACACTCCAGAAGGTATGCGCATGCCTGGCAAGTTTCAGTTCTTTTGAAACTCCCGATGTGATTTTTACCCCTAGGACCCAAGTGACCTTGACGAATAATCAACAAATCAAAAGGTCCTAGTCAAGTTCAACCCGTCATTATCTTGATTGCGTTAAACCCACCCGCACGACCCTTGACGAATAATCAACAAAATCGCACGACTGTCCTAACCAATCCACATATCCATGCGACAGAAAGCATTACAGAGCTACCGCACACTACGCCTCGGCGAATAGCAACGACAAACGTAGCGCGAATACTATGCAATACTAATCCGAAATGACGGAGGGCTACGAATGGTTTCTGGCGAAAACCTTTAACGTAATGAACTTGATATCGTTGAAGGAACTGGATAACTTTTATAAAAATATAGTGACGAAAACCTTTACTAAAGAGGTCACTCCCGGTGAAGGGATCTCGGCTCTTTCCCCGTAGAATGAGGTGCAGGATATTCCAACTGAATACCACGATGCAAAGCAAAAGTAATCGGCTATAGTGAAGTTAATGCCCTGACGCAAACTTCTGTCCAAGGGGTCACTCCCGGTGAAGGGATCTCGGCCCTTGCCTCGTCGACTGAGGAGCAGGATATTCCAAATGAATACCACGATGCAAAACAAAAGTGAACGTCCTTGCAATAACAGCTTTTTGAAAAATGTTCCAACAACATCAGATTAGGTTTGTTTAACTTGCATTGATCCGAATCAATGCAGTCCCATCAATAGATCACACCACAAAGAACGAAAATATACTGACGTACGTACATGCCATCCGCATTCGCCACTGGGTCCCGTCATCACCCGTTAGGTTAGCTAACTAACGGCAGAGCGGGGACTGGACTAGCGCGGATGTAAAACATATACAACGTCTACTAATATATATACCAATATATAGTATTTCGCTCAAGGCGTGAATAAAATGCAACATCACAGAAATGTACAGCATCACAGAACAATACAGATATCTGGAAACCCCGGGTTTCACAGAGCCGCTGCTGAAACCCGACGTTCCCCTGGTCGTGTGGATAGCCTGTGCAATGAAATCCTAGACCCCTATGGGCGCGGCAAGTCACCCGCCAAAACCTGAAGCGAGGCAGCCCCCTTCAGCGCCGTGAATGGACCACCCAGCAGTTCACGGAATCCGGTAACTTGGGCACCCCTCCTGGGTCAACCTGTACCCCCTACGAGTGCGGCGAATAGCCCGCCAATCCTAGAGTGAAGCCCCCTAGAACCCGGCTATCCGTGCACCCCTCCGCGGGGTAATCCTAGTACAGAATGTAAAATATACATACACCGGGTACATCGACCGCAACCAGGTCGTGCCCCAAAATAATAATACAAACAGGCAGTGACGGCAGTCCACATGTCGGACGCTCGCCCCGCAAAATCAAATGTACATAATACAACAAAAACTGTACTAGCATTGCATCCAGGCTATCCCCACGACCGATCCGCAACATCACAGCATAAACATAGAACATCAACGTGAAAGTCACGTTCGCAAATCCGTCTAACCGGGCTATAGCAGTTAGACCGGATTTACCGATCGAGTGACATTCAAGGTCGCAGATATAATGTAAATACTGTGAAATAATGTGTTTAAAAATATCCGATCGATCAAACAATTAACAAGTGGGCCCCAAAGAAAACTGTAGCACTCACAGAAATAATTGGCCCAATTTTAATATCCCAAAAGCCCTAAAATAAGCCCATAAGCCCACGGAAAAAAGTTGGTGAAGTGAAGCACAGTTCCTGCCGCGGAAGTGCGGCCAAAATGGGGTTTTGGCCGCCCTTCCGCGGTGGTACGGAGCATTCATGTCACCAAATTTTTTGAGTGTTCTTAGAACTCCCTGAACATCATTCTGAGATAACCTGAAAAATTTTTAGACTCCAAAAAATTTCGACAGAACCTGATGTCAAGGAAAAATACGGTTTTTTGGAATTTCGGTCGATCGGAACTGAAAAACACATTAGAACAAGCTAGCTTAGGTTAATGGCGTGGCTCTGATACCATGTTGCGCCACGGCAGCGCCCCGGCCTCTTGCTCGAGGCCAAAATGCGGAATAAAAAATTTTCCTTACTCGGAAACCGGCGCTACCGCGGACAATGAAAACCCGGATCGAAACCATTAACCTATACTAGCTAACTAGAGAGATAGGGTGAGAAGTTATACCAAGCGATCCGTGTCCTTCGGTCTTCATCTCCACTTCGATCTCTTGCGGAATCTCCGTCACCTCCTCGCTCGTCGGAAAGGGCACCACGTAGCCGGAATCTTTTACGGGCTCCCACCTCTTGACCGAGGCAACTCGGGCGCGAAGTTGGCTAGCCGACGCGTCCAAGGCTTGCTATAGAATAGTGTAGTGAACTTGTCTCTTTAGGGTTCTTGAAGTTACCATGATGGAGGAATCAAAGAATAGAAAAATGGTGCTTGCATTTTTCTAGCAAGAAAATGAGATCAAGAAGAAACTCTCAAGATGAAGCTCTCATTTTCTTTTTCTCTCTTCTTTTTCTCTCATGAAAACTTATCATCTTATCAAGTGAGCATGAGAATGGTCGAGGAAAGAAACATCATGCAAAGGGAGGTTAGTGTAGGAGAAAAAGAAAGGTGACCATATCCAAAGCTTCATGATAACAATCTTACATCAACTTAACATCCAATTCTAATCACAATCAATCCAAGAAAAGGTGATGGAAAAAGAATATAATGATGATGGAAAAGAATGGAATCTAAAGATGTTATCATAACAAATCCTTTTGCAAGAAAAACCTCCACAAAATGTTATTTGCAAACTTGCAAATAACACCCTCCATCGGAAAAGTCCGGCCGGGAAAGAACAAAGGAAAACCGGCCGGGACGGAATGCAAACTGGCAACTCCAGAAAACTGGTCCCGTAATAAATTACAGGAAAACCCCAATACTGTGCATACACACCCGCATCTGTATTCCGACTGAACACAAATGCAAAGAGACAAAACTACACTATCAAATACTAGAATCCGGCTTAAGCCAAAGCCGGCTAGTAAAAACTGTCCGATCACGATCCGTGCAATACCGCACGTATCTGATCGAACCCTGCCATATCTCCATACGGCCTCTACAGCGTTTCGCCCGAAACTTGAGTAACTGAGTGTGGTGGACTCTAAAGACTCGTCAATACCATGGCTGTGGATTTAACCACTGGCACGTCAGAGGTATAAGCCAATACGTGACGGGCCACCAGGTATTGACCAAATGGGACGTCGATGAGGAAGCTCACCCCGACACCCAACTGAGCCTGTCGGTGACAATATCCGTACAGTCCGGTCCGTTCGTCTATGAGTATCGCATGGCGGGCCTAGGGGGTTGGTAAAAGTCAGACCCCCAAAAGCGGTACAAGTCGTGTCGGAGCGTAGCCCAGAACGCCCTGAGATACTACTGGAATACCTACCAGTAAATCTCCTGCCTCGGCCGAGGGCTTTGCGTAATGGCTCTCCTAGACACAGCGCGACCTCACCCCCAATACCGGGAGAGACGAACCCCTGCAGATCCGCTCACTGCCTCCATGTGGCTCGGGACTGTACCCAACTAAAACCTGTTTGCACGACTCCTTTGAGCCGTGGTAGGGTAGTAATCAAAGCACAGTGGGAACTCACACGAGACAAATGACGATCTCAGGTCGATGAACTAACCTGTACACATGTCACCAGGGAACTGCTATCTGACATCTGGTATAAGACCAACTAGCAGGTTCCCGGCGAGTCCTGTCCGGTGTACTCATAACCAAATGAGCACCTGTATACATCTTAGGTGAACCAACTGACACCAGTGGCTTGTGAGACCGGCCACCGCCCCTCGTCGGGGTCTCGACTGTATACACTAGTCTACTAACGGAGTATCGATGCCCTGTCTCGAAACTCCTACGACTAGGGACCTTTTAAGGATGTGCTTATAGACCACCAGCTCCCACGTATATGATCGCCATCATACTGCTGGCAGTCAAGCAAGAATCCTAGGGGCTCTATCAACGTGTAATAGCGACATGTCAGGTCACCTAAAGCAGTACACGATGATAAAGATAAACCAGATAGCATACTATCATCTCGAGTAAGACTGTCCTACCGGGATAGGTCCTCCCTCAATCATTGCAATCACGTGCCTGTGATCCAATAATTGACTCTGAGGGCACTATCTCCAACATACGGATTGCCGGAGCCCGGTATCCATTATTTATTTACATCGTAATTTATGATTTCGGATTTCCATGAGATTTCTGGATTTAGAGAAACCGCAAAGATTTTATAACTGATTATCATTTCTAAAAATAGAAAATGCAGTTTTCTCATGATATGATATGAGATATGTCCACCATGAGTTTTCTCGGCTCTTGAGCGATATCATACACCCGATTCGAGGAGGAGGAGGAACCGTTTATGGGTGCATGGTGGACCCGGTGCGGTACCCGGGGCAAGATGGTCGCAGATGATGGCGTTGAGCCTGGCAGGGAAGCACTACCGACCGGTGATTTTATTGTGACTCGACGGATATCCGGAGGATACCGATCGGAGTATAGGCCAGTCCGGATTGCCGGAGCCTGAGATTTGAGATTTGATGATATAAGCCAGTCCGGATAGCCGGAGCCCTAGATATTGAGATTCGAGGATACGGGCCAGTCCGGATTGCCGGAGCCTGAGATATTGAGATATTGGGATATATATTTTGTGTCGATACTTGACACTGATTTTATGTTGATTTCATTGATGATACCTCGATTTATATATACAGAAATCTTACTAAATTAAGAAAACAGTTTTCTCATTCATGATGCATTCTGTTTTCATTATATTGTATTCATACCTCATATTTATGATATGTTGCTACCTGAGGCACGGATACGAGCACTTGGTATTACACTTATGTATGTTTACCCTTGCCACCTTATCATGCTTCAGGTTTTATCATTTGAGGATATATATATTTGATCGTATTGACCTAGGATTGAGTCATACATACGATTTCTGCTCGGTGATGTTTTCTACTCACGAGTTGGAAACTCACCCCGTTGTGCTACAGTTTTTTGCAGGTTTTTCCGTACAGGTTTCTTTGCGGCTTTGCTGGCATACTACTCCCTTTTCGGGTGATTGCTTTGGTAGGTGGGTTCACTCGTATCGTGACCATCATTGTACTTTATTTATATTCAGTTGTATATAGTAACTCCATCAACCAGACTTGTATATTATTTCAGACTTAGAAAACCAGTTGTATATTATTTCGACTTTAGAGTCGCGCATTTTATTATTATGGTTTTCTTGATGATTTTGAGTTTCCATTTGAGTTTTGATCATCGCCCTTCGGTGTTGTATATTATATTGCTTGCGTGGTTGTGACCGCCAATTGGCGAAGAGCTAGCTCCCGCTTGGGGATTCCTTTATTCATATTATGCATGTTCTACCCTTTTGGGGCCAGTATTTACAAAGGAAACTCTGCCGAAATTTTCAGAAAAGACTTGAGATTTTAAAATGCAATACTTCGGCTTATGTTATTTAAAACCACTTGTTTTAAAACATGTTTTCTTCCCTTCTTCCTTAAAATGGTTTAGATTTCTGGGATTTCTTGGCTTACTTCAATTAGATGGGGTCCTATAGACTTCATATGATTCAAGTGCCAGTCACGTGCCATTTCGGGTCTTGACAGGATGAAATGTCGATCACCCGTATGTTGGACAGAGCTCAGTGAGAGCAGTATTTTGGGGAAACAGATTGTGCAGGAGATGACCGAAGGGATTCAGTTGATTCGGGATAGGATAAGAGCGGCCCAGAGCAGGTTGAAATCTATTGCTGATAAACTCCGCCGCAGACTTGAATTCGCTAAAGGTGATCATGTTTTCTTGAGGGTTTCTCCAATAAGGGGCGTGTTGAGATTCGGAAAGGAAGGAAGGCTTAGTTCCAGATATGTGGGTTCTTTCGAGATTCTCGAGTGTATCGGCACGGTTGCTTATCGTTTGGCTGTTCCACCTAGCTTTCCAGATGTTCACCCCGTGTTTAATGTATCGATGCTCCATAAGTACCTTCATGGCCCCTCTCACGCGATTCGGTACTAGACAATTCAGCTGGAGCGCGATCTTTCTTTCACCAAGTGGCCGGTAGTCATTCTAGGTCAGCAGATGAAGAAACCGAAGTCTAAGGTCATACCGTCAGTATATGTTCTTTGGCGTGGCCCGAATAGCGAAGTGGTCACGTGGGAAGCCGAGGACGAGATGAGAGAGAAATATCCCCATCTCTTCTAGGGTACGCGTTGTTAGATTTTAAATTCGGGGACCGAATTTCTTTAATGGGGGAAGATTGTAACTTTTTAAAAGTCGTTTAGGTTAATTGTCTGATAATCGGTAATATAACTCGTGTTTTCCGTAAAACTTAATTATAATTTTTTTTCAACATAGACTTAAATATACCTATTTTATCTATGTAATTGCTAGTATTTGGTATTTAATTAGTCACTTATAAATTGCTAGTTTACTTAAATATTTTTCCTTAATTAATTATTTTTTAATATTACTTTAAGCTTTCACTTATACATTTAATTAGTGATAATTATAAATTAGAATGGGTTAATCACACACTTGTGCACCATGACAACTCAAAATCTAGTATGTAACATGTTCTTTCTTTTTATATTTTCTCCATGGTTCTAGTAAATTCTAGGATAATGTTAATCAGAAAATAAAATAATTAGGATATGAGTTGATAGATGTGATAATGGGGGGGGGGATGTTTCTACACACACACACCTCACTCTCTCTCTTTCTCCCTCTTATTCTAGCCGAAATTCCTGCTGCCCTCTTCCCCAATTCTCCACCTCATTTCCACCTCAAAAATCCTCAAATTTCCATTAAAAATCCACACAATTCCTCACTAATTCATAGTTAAACCTTTACCCATTATTCCTTGGCCTAAACTAGCTTGGATCTAGGAGCAAGATAGCATTTTGGGAGGCTAAGTTTGCATGTTAGATCTCCAAAATTGTTGAGGTATAATCTTACTCAAATGGTTACTTTGTTCATACTTGTTATAATTTCATTTTAAAATTAAGTGTTCATATGGTTTTAATTGAAAGTTAGAATTCTAAAGAGAAGGATTTGAGTTAAAGTTAGGGTTTTTATCACTTGATTATGGTTGCAATGTGTAGTTTAATATCTTAAGACTTGAAAAATCTAAACTAGTTGTTAATTTGCTAATTGTTACTTTTAAAATTGTCTTAATTAAATATTCTTGCAAACTAAATTCATGATTAATGTAAATAGGTGAGATTAAAAGTTAGTTAATAATTGTGTAGCCTAATTAAGATATTAAGTGAACATTGTGGCTACTAGATTTGTTAAAACATCTAGATTTACACTAAAATGGTAAATTGTTGCTCACTAGGTTTTTGGAATAAATCGATTTTAAGTAAGTTTGAGGTTGGAATGATCTATAACCTATTCCCTAAATTATTTAGTGTGTTGTGAATGCACGATTGATACAATCGGGTTCTAGAGTTGGTAGTTGTCACGTATAGCGACCTTAGTTATGGTTTGTGGCGTAGTCGCGAGCGCGTTTTGTGCACGAAGTGTGTGCGCGTCCAGTTAGTGTATGTTGGTTGACTTATATCGTTTGTGTCTGTGACTATTCATATATCTATCCTCTTATTTACTTGTGTGCGATTCTAGGATCGGGAGCAGAGACGTCGAACGTGGCGCGGAAAAGCAAGGCTGAGATCGGATCAGATTAGCCGAGGTGTCCCGGTGAGTAGATGTACACATCTTTTGGGTGATCGTCTGGATGGCGCGAGGCACCTGATAGTCAGGATTTCTAGTAGTGCTTGTATTTATATGCGTAGTCTCCTAGTCATTATCTCATTGCATTGTATCATCTTATATATATATATATATATATATATATATGATATTATCTCATAGGACACTTGCACCATTACCATTGGTCCATGCCGCACGTGCACTATTTTATGTTAACACACACGCCATTGGTAATTTCTATGTCACGAACACTATAGAACTTGCTTATAATCGGTATCTGTGCATTTGCATCATATATGATCTTTAGACTTGTACTTGTATATTCATTTCATTAAGATGGATACGTAGGATTGTTAGTCATATATACATACCTCATTGCATCATGATTCATGCATAGCTTCTGGCCATACTTCGCATGGTATATACTACCGTATCATAGACTTTCATCATCATCGACATGTTTACATATTGTGATTCTTCTTGAGGATTTCAGTACTTTTGAGATTTCTGAATTTTGGGGAAAACCGTAAGAATTTTATAAACCTATTATCATTTTAAAAATAGAAATTTGCGGTTTTCTTATGATATGATGTGTGTAATGTCCACCATGAGTTTTCTTGGTTCTTGAGCTGTATCATATACCCGATTCGAGGAGGGGGATGCACCGTTTGCGGGTACATGGTGGACCCGGTGCGGTACCTCGGGGCAAGAAGATCGCATAGATGGCGTTGAGCCTGGAAGGGGAGCACTATCGATCGGTTATTATTTATGCGGCGGATATCCGGAGGATACCGACGTAGTCGTGAGATTTGATGATATGGGTCGATCCGGACTGACGGAGCCCGAGATATTGAGATATTGAGATATTAAGACATTGAGATATAGAGATATTGAGACATTGAGATATTGGGATATATATATATATATATATATATTGTGTCGATGTTTGACACAGATTTTCTGTTGATTTCATTGATGATACTTCAGTTTATTGCATAGAGGTTTTTCTAAGATAAGAACAAAGATTTTCTCATACCAGACTTGTTCAGGTTTCATGTTTGATTATGCATTCATGTTAGTACATCGTATCATATCGATACGCGTAGGTTGTGACGCAGCATGCTTATGATAGACTTATTAGATATTACTTACTACTCACGAGTTAGCAACTCACCCCCGTTGTGCCACAGTATCTTGCAGGTTCGACTCGTCAGCGCAGTAGCGGCGGGCGTACTTTCTCTTTTTGCTTCATTGCATCGATTTGCAGCTTGCTCGTTGGTGGGTTGAGGATATTCTTTTACTCCCACCAGGTATATTATTTTGTATCTAGTATACTCCATATACCCTTTTATATTGGACTAGACGGTGAGACACGTGAGACTTGTATTTGTGGTGTTTGGTGTCGATGCTCACTTGAGCCGACGTGGTATTTTCTTATTCTCGTGCTTTTACATGCTTATTTTGCACTTTATGATATATATTTATTGCATGTGGTTGTGTTTCCGCCTTTGGCGAAGAGCTATCTCCCACTTGGGGATGTCTTTATTCATTATTTATATGTATTTTCATGTGTTGTACCCGTTTGGGGGCCAGTATTTACAAAGGAGACTCTGCCGAAATTTTCGGAAAATTTGATGCATTAAAATGTTTTAAAGTGACTTTATTTTACAAAAATCATCTTTTTAAGTTAAGTTTTCCTTCACTCTATTGCTTTTAAACGGTTTAGATTTCTGGGCTTTGGCTTACTTAGACCACGTTACGCCTTGGACGTTTCGTAATTTAAGTGCCAGTCATGTTCCGTACCTTCGGTTCGTGACAGAGTTACACTGGACGGAGTCGCCGAGAACATACTAGATGGTATTATTCCTATTGTTAGATAGCAGTTCTCAGGTGACATGAGTACAGCGTAGTCTGTCGACCTAAAATCGTCATTTGTCTCGAGTGTGTTCCCACTGTACTTTGATTGCTGCCTTACTACGGCTTTAAAGAGTCGTGCAAACATGTAGTTTTTGGGTGCAGCTCCGAAGCACTTAGAGGCAGTGAGCGATAGAGGGGATTCGTCTCTCCCAGTATTGGGAGTTGATGCCTCGCAGTGTATGGTTGGCCATCACCATAAGGCCTAAGTCTAGGCAGATAGGATTTACTGATTGCGATCAGTAGTTTCTCGATTGGTGATAGGGCTTGACACCGGCATGACTTATCAATTTATTAAGGGTTTGACGTTATCCACCCCCTAGACCAAATATGCGATACTCTCAGACAAATAGACCGTATTGTATGGTAAATGCCGTTGATAGGCTCAGTTAGGGTTTTAGACGAGCTTGCTTGTGGATCTCCTTTTCGACACATACTTGGGTAGTCGTTACGTACAGCTAGTGCCACTGACGTGCTTGTGAGTTTAGGGTATCATCAGGTAACTCACTGCCAGTGTATTGTCGAGTGTTTAGAGTCCCACACATAGATTTTCCCGGCTTTGGCGAAATGATATAGTTGCGGTACATTGGTACGCGTTCGGATTCGATTAAAACTAGTGTATTTCATACACTGACAGTAATCGGACATTTGATAATACTAGCCGGTATTTTTGGAAAGACGGATATTAAATCTAGTATTGATTTAATATTTAAATACATATATTGGATATGTATTTACTAGTATTATGTCACTTCTTTAAAGGAATTGATAAGCATTTATTTATTTCGTTTCTTTATGATATTTTCCTTATTTGGTTCTCTTTAAGCTATGTTGTGCCATGGGTTTAAAACATTCACTCCCACTCTCATATTGGTGACATGTGGAAGGGAGAGAAGAGAATGGACACTTACATAGGTGATTAAATCCAATGGTTGGGATTTTGTAGAGAATGGCTAATATTAGTAACCATTTTCAATAGAAATGGTTGATAATATTGCTAGCACTCTCTCTCCTTTCCATTAGCTTAAGCCCTCTTCTTCCTTCTCTTTATCAAGAGAACTAATTAGGAAAATAAGCCTAAGTGAGATAAAAGATTAGTGTGATCAAACTAAATCCCTAACTAACTAGTTTAGCAAACTAGTCACCTAGGTTACTTCTACTTGGAGTTGTAGCCATTGCAGGGAGCCCTCAAGGTGGATCATCTTTGATGGAGTGTTCTCCGCCGAAAGACCGGACCGAGACGTTGGGACGTCTAGCCTGAATTTGGAGGCAGATGCTATTTAGACTTATCCATCCACCTCTCCGAAGATACCAAGTTGATTTATGGCACCATATATCAGAGGTTCGGACAGATGCGACAGTTGTAGCAGACTTTCTCAGATTCCCCCTCGTTTTATGAGGGGTTTTTGATTGTGGGGACGCTCTTCCCTGCAGACGCAAGCCCCTGCAGTTAATTACGTTACCATATTGCAATAACCATTTTCTCCTGCTCCGGTAGTTCACTTCGTGTCGTGTGTTTATTTTATTTATTTTGGTTGCCCGTGGATCGTATACAGAGACTAATTTATGTCGTCGCCCATAGGGCGCGGATTAGTCCAAATTCGTATATTTTAGATTTGAGTTTTTTTTATTTAAGGACTGTTAATCTAGTTTGAAATTAAGATCAACTTAAATATATGAGCATTTGGGCTCAATTTATTTTAACTAAGGATACGTTAGTCTAATTTGAGACTAAGATCAACTTAGCAAAATTTAGAGAATCATTTTTATTTCAGATTCAACAACAGAGCATTTAGGCTCAGTTGTAAGAAACCCTTTTGTCACGACCCGAAAGAGCACGTGACTGACCCTTGAACCATATGAAGTCTATAGGACCCCATCTGATCCAAGTAAGCCAAAAGCCCAGAAATCTAAAACCATTTTAAGCCAAAAGCCCAGAAATCTAAAACCATTTTAAGGAGTAATTAAAGAAAACTGGTTTTTTAATAAGTGAAGAAACATGTTTTGAAATCAAAGTTTTTAAATAACTAAGCCGAATATGCATTTTAAAAATGTGTAGTCCTTTTCTGAAAATTTCGGCAGAGTTTCCTTTGTAAAAACTGGCCCCGAATGGGGTACAACAAGAATAATATATATATGCAGTGATAAAAGGTATCCCCAAGCGGGAGCTAGCTCTTCGTCAATCGACGGTCACAACCACGCAAGCAATATAGTATACAACGCCGAAGGGCGAGGATCAAAACTCAGAAAGAACTCAAAACAGCAAGAAAACCGTAATACTACAACGCGCGACTCTAAGGTCGAAATAATACATAACTGATTTTCTAAGTCTGAAGCAATATACAAGTTTAGGTTGATGGAATTTCTAGATACAATGAATAATACATCAACAATGGTGGTCCTGATACAAAAGAACCAACCTACCCAAGCAAGTCACCCATATGGAAGCAGTGTGCCGGAAATGCCGCTATGGAATCTGTACGGCAAAAACCTGCAAGAACTGTGGCACAACGGGGGTGAGTTGCCAACTCGTGAATAGAAAATATCTATAAGCAGAGATCGAATGTATGACCCATCTTAGGTCAATACGATCAGATATATATAAACCTCAATATGAATAAGTCTGAAACATGCTAAAGTGGCAATGTAATCTCTATACATGAGTGTAGTGCCAAGTGCTCGTGCCAGTGCCTCAGGTAATAGCATATCATAAATATGAGGTATGATCAATGTAATCAATCTGCATGTATGTGGATCCCATCCACTCATCACCTAATGACAATAAGCATCATGCATGTAAATATCATAAAGCATATGCATGGAAAATATGAGGATATAAACCATCTGTGTCCCTCGCGACACGTCAAAATCATGGAACCGGAGTGCCCAGCATCGACACTCGAAAACATCATGAAAACTGTGCCCAGCATCGGCACGTAAATTCTCATATATCGGGCTCCGTCAGTCCGGATCAGCCCACGGGCTCCGTCTGCGGAATCGGCCCTCGGCCCCAGCAGTACGACCATATCCACCTATCGACTCTGGTCGGTATCCTCCGGATAACCGCCAGGTCCAACCAATCACCGGTAGGTACTCGCCACCCTGCCAGGCTCATCGTCTACTCCACGAAAAATATTTCTTGCCCCGGGGAACCATACCGGGTCCACCATGTACCCGCAATCGGCCTCATCCGCCTCCTCGAATCGGGTTCACATGTCGCTCTCAGCACCGAGAAAACACATGGTGGACGCACTGAAATATCATATCAAGGGTAACCGGGTTTTTTAAACATTTATATATTCTCTTTTGAAATACCCACGGTTCCCAAATCCATAAATATCATGGAAACAACATATCTCAATGCGTATAATCAGAAAGCATGATGTATGTGACATGTAAAAGAAATGTAAGCATATCAGTCTGTCATGCAAGAATCATATCCTGAATGCAACAGTACTACAGTGTAGTGACATGGCAATTATCGATGATGAAGTGTGTGAGCCGGCAAACAAGTGTACGTGGAACATACGCATCATCGATAATGGTGCTGGTGTCCTAGCAGCATGACTGTAATATATCAATAAACACAAGCAATGCAATGCAAATAGCATGAATATGCGGAATCGAATAATCAACGCAACAGTAAAGAATCTACCTCAATAAATATATCATGCAGCTTTGCTATTTGAAATAAGACGAATCAGGGTTTTTGGTAAAATAAGGGCTACGGTGTTTTAAGAAAAGATGCGTCGTTTGAAAATATCCGTAGAATCCCTTTTGCCTATCTTTAAAATATCCCCGATTCGTTAGTTTTGAAATAGGTATAACTCGGGTCTAGTCTAACGCCTACTATGCGAACTACGGACCCAACTATCAAGTCAATCAGGAAGGGTATGGAACCCACCTAAATCTGAGTCGATATATATATATATATATACAATAGTCGGTGATCCCGCCTCAATAGTATCACGTACGATACAGTATATCATATAACATTCTCGAGTCATGAGTGCGGATCTAACATCAATATATAGCTCGTACGTAAATCCGTCGTACGGCATCCCAAATCTAGGGTACTGACCTAAGTCTAGTACAATCGACACCATCTATGTATGCATGCACGTGTATGAAACACTTCGTCAAAGGACCCGCTAAATCCTCATGCCGTATCTCAAATACGAACCCTGTCATATCGCCGATCTCACGGCCTCAAATCAAATCTCATCAACTCATCTCAATCCCACGTATCATCCTCAAATCCCGTATATGAACACATAGTCCCATACCCATGTGTACATATACACACCTCCATATGCGCACAGATAAAAGAGAATATATGCAAGTATGTGTGTACGTGTATGTGTGGGTGCAACCACTACTCTAGGGTTTCGCACTACACTAAACCAAACCATCCTTATCATCAATAATCCATTATTTACCATCAATAATCTTAAACAACATATAATAATTATATGTGTGTATACGTATTCGTATACATCACCACGGACTGCGGGGGTGCTATACGCCATCCACCCGACTTCCCCCGTAGATATAATCTACTCACTTTGCTTCTCGTGTGCCGATGCCGATGTCGCCATCTTTATCTGCATCGCCTCAACATCACGTGGGGTACCTAAAAGGATATCACAAACGCTAAAGCACATGAAAATCACATCGGAAAACCAAAACAGCACACGCTACTCGCATAGGTAAAAACCTATAGTCTCGCATGCCGACACGACCAATCTCCATTTATCATTGACGTTCAAAAGCCACCCGACAGAAACGAGTCACCAAATACCAAAATCCGTGTTCAAACAAGTCGTAAATCATGCGCCAACTCATGAAAATCAACCCATATTTTACCCTAAATGGAATCAGTCAAAATTGCACATACCCAGGGTCAAGTTTATAGGGCAAAAGGCTACAGAACAAAAACGAAGGGGTTCCAACCTACTCTGGCCGCAATTTACGGCCAGAGCGATTAAATCTGTGGCCCAAACAAGGAATTAGGGACTAGGTCTTTGTGTGGTGGTTCCAGGGTGCCTGCACATCTCACTGTCAACTCAATTTTATTTTAGGGGTCTCGGGGTGATAGCAGATTCCTAAATACACTCCCAGATTTACTGTTTTCCCCGATATCGATTCACTAAATCCGTATTCTGGGTTTAACTCTTAGTTCTGGTCCAAAATAACATCCCACCAGGGGTTCTAAGGTCACCACAATCCTCAATTTCATCTTTGATTTCAGATCCACCATAAACCCTAACTTGAAATCTCTCAAGTCCTCAAAACGACACAATATCGACATGAACCAAGTATAGATGCATAATGAATCGACATACTACTCTAAGGTTGCAGAATTTACCTCCTTTGGCAACTCAAGAATTTTCTTGAGTTGCTCAAGGTCCTCAAGATCCACTCTTTCTTAGTCCAAGGCGATCCTCTCGAGCTTGTGAGCATGTTTTGTGAAGA
Organism: Agapanthus africanus; assembly: GCA_030015575.1. Taxonomy (NCBI): domain Eukaryota; kingdom Viridiplantae; phylum Streptophyta; class Magnoliopsida; order Asparagales; family Amaryllidaceae; genus Agapanthus; species Agapanthus africanus. The sequence continues at coordinate 134,252,651 of CM057343.1, forward strand.
GGGAATGGGGTTTTAAGATGATTCTTGTGGTGTTTTGGAGGCTTGATGAGGGGAGGGAATTGTGGGCAGCAGCAGCAGCAAGAGGGTGAGGGAGAAGAGAGAGAGAGTGAGTTGTAGAATGGTGAGATGATAGTAGGGCAAGTCAAAGTAACCCCCTCCTTTTCTCTCTCTCTCCCACCTACCACTAAATTCTTTATTCAAACCCTCTTCTTTTTCTTTTCTAAATTCTTCTCACTCAAATAGTAGACCCAAAACACCCATGGTAGGAAATGCACAAGTGCAATAAAAAAAAAAGATATGTGCATGTTTTGCATAAAAATGCCAAAAATCCGATTAGCGATTTTAATCGCGATTAGCACTAAATTAGTGTCAAACTAATCATAAAAACTTAAAAATGGCATAATTCCATAAAATACCCTATTTTAGAATTTTCCATAATTTTTCCAATTTTTTTCCCATTTATCGGTATTTAATTATACCGAAATATTAAAATATTCATTAAAATAATATTAAATTATAAAAATTCCCAAAAATAATATTTTATTATTTTGAAATGTTACACCTTTTCAGAGAGGCTAAACCAATTTGGGCTTAGTCTGCCCAGTCTTTCTTTTTGTTCAAAAGTGCAAGCACTTATTTGGTTTCTTTTTGTCCAGCCCCCTTTTTATGCAAAGTACTAAGCACTTGTTTGAAGCTCTGGCACTCATGGGTATTGTATGAAGCCTTCAGTTATGGGCGCTGCTTAACCAATGCCAAACACTCAGTTATATAGTGTTAAACACTTTTTTGTGTGGCGTTCACATGAAAAGTACGTGCGGCGCTGGGCACTGTCCAATCAGTGCTAAGCACTTAGCCGTTTTGGCTATATATGAAGTGATAAGCACTTTTGTGTGGCACCTACGTGAGGAGCACGTGAGGCGCTGGGCGCTGCCCAATCAGTGCTAAGAACTTAGCCGTTTTGGCTATATATGAAGTGCTAAGCACTTTTGTGTGGTCCTCACGTGAGGAGCACGTGAGGCGTTGGGCGCTGCCCAATCAGTCCTAAGCACTCAGCCGTTTTGCCTGTATATAAAGTTCTTAGCACTTTTATTCAGCGCCCACGTGTGTTTCACGTGAGGCGCTGGCCTTCTTCTTTGGGCGCCCGCGTGTTTTTCACATGAGGTGCTGGGCGCTATTGGGAGGGCGCTCATGTGGGAAACACGTGAGGCGCTAATCTCTTTTCTTTCTTAGAGATTAAATCTTTGTTAATACCATTTTGGCCATTAATGATCATCAAGATCTCTATTTTGGGGACCTTGGATCGTTTTTTCTTCATTGGAGAACTATGTTCTTCTCTTTTTTTTAAATAAGAACTAAGTTCTTTATGTAGGGTTAAACCCTAATTTCGGAGGAATTAAATTCCCAGAACACATGTTCTTTTTCTTTTTTCCTTTCTTTTTAATTCAGTTCTTTTCTGAATCTTTGATTCTTAAGAACAAGATCTTCCCGATGAGAATTAAATTCTTAACTTGTGGGAGACTTGTCCTGTGGATCTCTGATCCAGAAAAAGATCTAAGTTCTTTGAGAAGGATTAAACCCTTAGATAGTTAAAATGAGATATTTTGATCTCTATGTTTTTTTTACCTTGGGTTTTGAGGGAGAAAGTCTTCTTCTTTTATTGAGAATTTAATTCTTTGTTGTTTTGAAAGCTTTTTGTATTTTTTCAGAAGCTTATGGGGGGTTCTCTCTATTTGAAACTTGAAGTCTCAGATCTTTTATATAGTGGAGGTAAGTTTGTTAATTAATTTTGAGAAAATTTCTTATTGAGAGATTCCAATTGATTTAATTGGTCTCAAAATTGGTTTGGGGCATTTTACCCACTGTTGGATCTTTGATCCAAATATTTCTATTTTATAGAATATGTTTTCTTATTTTTAACAAGATTGGGAAAATATTTTCCCATATACAGAATTTTATTCTGTCAAGCGGTGATTTTTAATCACCATTGGATTTTTGATCCAAGGGTTCTGTGTTTTACAGAGAACAATCTTTTTGTTTGTAAAGATTGAAGATGAATATTTCTCAGAATAGAATTTATTTCTATTGTTTGATGATTTATCATCACCATTGGATCTTGATCCAAACGGCTCTGTTTAACAGAGAATATCCCAACTTTTTGTTAGGGGAAATATCCTCATGTAGAATTTAATTCTACTGATTTTGACTTGAGCGTCGGCGCCCACAGTGAGGAGTACGTGCGGCGCCATATAAGAATCTAATTCTTATATAATAAGCGCTCATGTGCTTTGCATATTAGCGCCTACATGAGGAGCACGTGCGGCGCCAACATAGGATTTAATCCAAAGGGGTTGGCGCTGGCGCCCTCGTGAGGGGCACGTGAGGCGCTGCCTGAATCAAAATTTAACAGAGCTTTGCTCTTTATATATTGTTTAAATTTTGGGAGAACAAATGCCCCCACCGTAGTTCTCACGTGGCTGCAACGGTGTCACTTTTTCCACCGTTTGATCTTCTAGGGAGTTGAACCGTCCCTTCACATCTTATAAATAGGGTCTTTGGTCCTTGAGATGACTGTCATTTCATCATCTTCTTTCTTCTTCCTTGAGAATTCAATTCTCTTCTCAGAGCTTAGATCTCTGCCCACAGAACCTCTTAGAGTTGAACTCTGTTAAAAAAATTGATAAGGATTGCGACCAAAATTTAACTCTTAAAAGGATCTCTTTTTTTGTTTGGCTTTTTAACCCATTAACAAAGCTTGGCTCTTTTACTTGAAATGATCTCTTAGAGATCTTAGAAAAAAACTTTTATTTGGATAGACCGTGGGTCTCAGAGATCTTAGGATTTTATCCTATTATTGGCTCTGATCTTTGAGGGTTCTCCGGATTTTAATTCCATTTTATTTCCCATGGGGATTTCTGGGATTTAATCCCATCATCGAAGGAATTTAATTCCAGTTTGTATTACAGAGCTTAGCTCTGAGAAATTTTGAAAATTTTTGGGAATTTTATTCCACTTTCCTATTTTCTTTTTAGGGTTCTACCACTCTTCTTACAGATTTGGATCTGTTGCAGAACACGTTCTTCGAGAATATTGGGAGTTTTGAACTCCACTGCTTAGTGAGATTATTTATTTAATGAGAATCCTTTTGAATTCTCACAATGGGTGCATGTCTCATCATTGATGAGGCATCACCTTGATTTTGTGGGGGCCATTGATTTTCGTCTAGACTGTAATGATTTTAGTATTTTGATTGCTAACCCTCTACTGGTTTTTCTTTTCAGATACCATGGCTTCTAATTTGTATGATCTTGAAGAGATTATCTCTTATGAGGAGATTCACGTCCAAGGTCGCTGTCAAGACCAGGAGTTTACTGATGCCCAATGCGCTGAGGTGACGCGTCGCTTCGACGATTACAACGGTAGATTGCTTCCCCTCCGTTCTGCTCTTTTAAAGATCATTGTTGGGTCGATCTGGGAATCTATACCCGGGCGTGTTGAAGTTATGCCACTCCAAGCGCTCGACGACGCCGAGGATAAGGTACATTCAGTGTACTTGATGGGGTTGATCTCAAAGAAACGAAGAGATAATCTCATCGCCATCTTGCACCGCGTCTTTCAACAGAAAGCGATAGTATCGGCATATTAGCGGGTGGAGGACATCAGTGGTGACCCTGACGCTTGCATCCGAGAGAAGATGCACAAGAAGATGGTTGATGAGGTGGAACATGCATTGCTCAAGCATGCTTTTGGGTTTGAGAATCCATGTCTAGAGTTTAGCGTTCTGCCATTGTAAACATTTTGATAATGGTTTTTTGTCCTTATCGCCAATGTATAAATTTCTTTAAAGTATGAATGACAAAACTCCCCCTTTTCTTTATACCAATACTCGTATGTGCCTTACGTGAGGTGTTGTTATATATATATATATATATATATATATATATATATATATATATATATATATAAACTAGCGCCGGCGCTCACGTATCATGCGCGTGAGACGCTGCTACAGGATTTAATCCTGGAAGAACTAGCACCGGTGCTCACATGTCATGCACGTGAGGCGCTGCTACAGGTTCTAATCCTGAAAAGAATCAGCAACGGCGCTCGCGTGTCATGCACGTGGGGCACTGCTGAGGGAGTCGTTTCACCTTCTTGCTCTGATTTCCATGAATCAACTCTTTCTTTTTCCATGCCCTTTTGTCAGGCCTTGGAAATAGTTCCACTATGCACAACATTTTCTATGCCTAAATTTGAATGCTTCTCTTTATATTCTGAAGCAATGATCTTTTTCTTCTTCACAAGGAAAGAACCGTTTTTTTAACAGATCAAGTTATGGCTTGCAATCATCCTCATGCTCGTCGGCAACCATAGGAGGTGCCCATCGAGAGAATTGTTCCTTGTTTTGCTGCACGATTGGTAGATCCCGTTCTCACAGATGAACAATGTGACACGGTGATGTACGAGCTTCTGACTCGAAGGGGCTCTCCTCTTCCTATCGGCTCCATTTGGCTCTGTATGATCTTCCAGTCTGTGCTTGCTAACATTCCTCCTCATCTGGCGGGGATGAATCCGGCGATGCTCGACGCAGCGGAGGACAAAATCGAGTGCTTTCTGTAGGGTGTTTTTCGTCACCCTATTGAGATGGGAATACGCGCACGCTTGTCAGGCGCATTACAGATTCCCCCTGCCTAGGATAGGCTGGGGTTTATTGATTGTGGGGATCCAAATCTCCGGCAGCCGCGGACTAAGCTGCCGCTAATTACCCCTCGCCTTTGGAACGAGAGAACCTCCGATTGACAGGTTAAACTGGTCATGCGAACTCAATGTGCAGTGTTGTGTTTTGAAGGTGTTTTGGATATATCGGGAGCCCCGCAGAGTTTTTACGGGGGTCCCGCTACCCGGATAGCGGGCTGGGGGTCAAGGGGGCCAGCAGCCCCCTTGCGGGGTGTGGGGCAGCGTCCCGTTAGAAATTTTTTCTAACGGGGGACAGTGTTGTAGAGTATGTGTGTGTGTATGTATATATACATATATATATATATAGATATATAAGGGAAAGAGCATCCAGAGGATGCGTGGGAGAAAGCGCCAGCGCCTCACGTGCACGGCACGCGGGCGCTCTGGCGCTATCGCCTTGGGCGCAAGGGAGCTAGCGCTTCACGTGCCAGGCACGTGAGCTCTCGGGTGCTAGCGCTTTGGGCGCTAGCGCCTCACGTGCCAGGCATGTGGGCGCTCGGACGCTAGCGCTTTGGGCGCTAGCGCTTTGAGCGCAAGGGCGCTTGGGCGCAAAAAGGGAGCAGGTCCCTTCACTAGGAGTTGTACTCCTAGAAAGAATATACTTATTATTTTGTGTGTGTGTATATATATATATATATATATATATTTTTTTTTTTTTGAGGAGTTAAACTCCTAAGATATTCTTGGAGCTGATGAAGGGGCTTCTCCCTTGAGCCCTGGATCTTCCCAAAAGTGTGGTCTTTGGAAATGGGTCTCCTTCTTCCTCCTCTGTTGGCCGGATCTTGAAGAACAAGAGGGGTGAGATTTTAAAAATCCCTCCTTTTTAAGATCTGATGGAAGATCCGAGCTCCCCTTTATGGGTTTTGTGGTGAAAAACTATTTAGTTTTGGAAAAGAAAGAGTAAAACTCTTGATTTAATTCAAAAGAAAGAAGAAGGTTTAGAACCTTGAAGAAGGAGAAGATCACAGATCTTGATTCTTTTTTTGGGAGAGTGAAAAAAGTTGTTGAGATATTTTCATTATTCTTGCCTTTATAGGCTATACACTTTACATATAGCCCCTTGGGCTTTACAAAAATGGCATTTTGCCCATCCCATGGCTCATGTGCCATTTCTTTTTGCACATAAGCCATGGGCTTTACAAAAATTTGGCTTTATGCCCATTTTTCTTACATTTATTCATAAAATAAAATAAAAGAAATACACCAAAACATTTATTACAAAATTTTTTTTCGGCATGGGGGAGGCCGGCCACTTCATGTTCGGGCTCGACCCGGGCATTGGCCCACTTGACCTGGGCTTGGTCCCACTTGGCTTGGGGTTGACTTTGATTTTGACTTGGTCAACCGGGGTGTAAATTTTTACCCCAACAAATTGCCCCCCATCAATAAATGCACATCACATATGTGGGTTGTGTGCATGAAATTGATGGATCTTCTTTCGCGTGGAGGTCGACTCCGTTTTCACGATGTGGAGGTCGATGCTGCCGTTTTTGCGACGTGGACGGTCGGTGCTTCCCTTTTTACGACTTGGACGGTCGGTTCTGCCCTTTTTGCGACTTGGACGGTCGGTACTGCCCTTTTTGCGACTTGGACGGTCGATGCTGCCCTTTCTGCGACGTGGACGGTCGGTGCTGCCATTTTAGTGACGTGGACGGTCGGTGCTACCCTTTTTGCGACTTGGACGGTCGGTGCTGCCCTTTTAGCGATGTGGACGGTCGATGCTGCCCTTTTTGCGACGTGGACGGTCGGTGCTGCCATTTTAGCGACGTGGATGGTCGGTTCTGCCCTTTTTGCTACTTGGACGGCCGGTTCTGCCCTTTTTGCTACTTGGACGGTCGATACTGCCCTTTTAGCGACGTAGACGGTCGATGCTGCCCTTTTTGTGACTTGGAGGGTCGGTGCTGCCCTTTTTGCGACTTGGACGGTCGGTGCTTGATTTGACTTGCTCCGCTTCTTGCGGTGTCGGGATTTGACCTGTTTCCGAGATGGAGTTTGATTCTTCTAGGGAGGTCATTGGTTGTTTTGCTGATTTGATGTGATTTGGGTTGACATCGGCACCGCTACACTGGAATATGGTACCAGGAGCGAATCATCATCTGTCATGACAGGATTTGGGGATTTTGGTTTTGGCTTGGCATCAACATCGCTGCACTGGAATATGGTACCAGGAGCGAATCATCATCTGCCATGAGGAGATTTCCCTCGTTCCCAGTTTAATGACTTAGGGGTCATATGTTCCCAGTTTAACGACTTAGAGGTCATCTGTTCCTAGTTTAAAGACTTAGGGGTCTATCGGATTGATTTGGTTTGGGTAGGAGTCTGCATCTGCATTGCTGCACTGGAATAATACCGAGAGCAACTCATCATTTGCCTCTCCCTGTTGGGGAGCGATGGCTTAGGAGACAGGTTTAGGTCCCCATCACCTAAGGCTTTTCAATTTTATGAGCTGTAAGGGTCCCATAAAAGCATTTTCTCCCTATGAGTCGAGAGGATCTCGTAGGTGTACTTTCTCCTTAGGAGTCGTGGGGACCCCCAAGTGTGTTTTTCCTTTGTGAGTCACAAGGATCCCACGAAGGTGTTTTCTTACGAGTCGAGAGGATCTCGTAAGTTTGTTCTCCTCATGTATCGTGAGGACACATGAGTAGGTCTTCCCAAATGGAGCATAATTCCATGGGCGGAGACCAGCCGCGTAACTGGTGGCTGCGGTGGGGCATGGGTATGATGAGAATTATTTGAGCCCATGGATTGTATACGGTAGTCAACTTGGGGGCTAACCGTAGGGCCGAGAGAATTTTGAGAAATTGGATTTTGGTTGGCGTCTGCATCGCTGCACTGGAATATGGTACCAGGAGCGACTCATCATTCGCCGTTTGGGGACTTGGACTTTGGATCTTGTTTGGCATCAGCATTGCTGCACTGGAATAATGCCAGGAGCAATTCATCATTTGCCCCGGGAGGACTTGGGATTTGGTTTTGGTGTCGGCATCAGCACTGCTAACACTGAAGCGAAATGCCAGGAGCGACTCATCATTTGCCGTTTCCCGTTGGGGAGCGATAGCTCAGGAGACAGGTTTAGATCCCTATTACATAAGGCTTTTCAATTTTATGAGCCGTAAGGGTCTCATAAAAGCATTTCTCCCTACGAGTCGAGAGGATCTCGCAGGTGTATTTCTCCTTAGGAATCGTAGGGATCCCTAAGTGTGTTGCTCCTTTGTGAGTCGTAAGGATCTCACGCAGGATTTTCTCCTCACAAGGTCGAGAGGACTTTGCGAGTGTATTTTATCTCTTTTCACGAGTTTGCGCCCTTATGGGTTTTCACAAACTCGCCGACAGTCCTGCTGTTTTTACTCACGGAGCCCTTTCGGGTTTTCATCCGTGCCCGTTTTGCTTGTGGACATACCCTTTTTTCGCTGGTGGGACTTTAAAAGTAGTCTCACCGGCAGGAATTGGGAGAGATAGGGGTCGTTTATGCCCGTGGATTATATACGGTTTTACAGGATGTATAATCTAGACCGTAGGGCTGGTGTGCTCAATTCTCCTGCGACTTGGAGCATTCACGCGTAGTATTTCTTGAGATATCGGCCATTGATGGATGGCATGGGCCTTTCTCCCTCGGCACTTATTAGTTGGTAGGATCCTCCGTCGAACACTTTCTCGATGACGTATGGTCCTTCCCAGTTTGGCTCGAATTTTCCCTTGGCATGTCGATTGGGGATGATTGGTCTTTTGAGGACCAACACCAATTCACCTTTCCTGAAAGTGCGGAGACGAGTCATCTTGTCATAGGACCGTGACATTTGGGCTCGGTACAGCTCCAGATTTTGCTGTACCGCGAGCCTCTTTTCTTCGAGGGCGTCAAGCTCTTCAAGCCGAAGGAGTACGTTTTCTTCCTCCGCCAACTCGTGGTGAACGACCATTCTTAAGCATGGAACTTCGACTTCGAGGGGGAGGACCGCCTCCACTCCGAAAAGCAATGAGTATGGAGTGGACTGAGTTGGAGTACGGTGCATGGTACGATATGCCCACAACGCCTCGTGAAGTTTGAGATTCCAGTCTCTCCTATTGGCTGAAGCATTTTTCCTCAGGAGCTTGCATAGAGTCTTATTGAAAGCTTCGGCTTGCCCGTTAGCTCTTGGATTATAGATGGAGGAATATCTCCAGTCTATCTTGTGCCAAGTAGCGAACCTTGAGACTTTGAATCTCTTGAAGAAAGGCTCGTTGTCAGAAATGATTCTTCTTGGTGTACCGAAGCGGTATAGAATATTATGCTGGAAGAACATCAGAATATCTTCTGTCTTGACTTCTTTTAGCGGGACAGCTTCAGCCCATCTGGAGAAGTAGTCAGTTGCGGACAATATGAACCGGTGGCCTTTGGATGACGGAGGATCAATTGGGCCAACAATGTCGGTGCCCCAGACTTCGAAGGGCCACGACGCCACCGTAGGATGCAACGGATTGGGATGCTTGTGAATGAAATCACCGTGAATTTGGCAGATATGACATTTCTTCGCATGCTCTCCGCAATCCCGTATCATGGTAGGCCAGTAATACCCAAACCGTTTAATTTGAAGTCGCATCTTGGGGCCAGATTGGTGAGCACCGCAAACGCCCGAGTGAACTTCTTTCTTGACCTTTTGGGCTTTGGCCAATGACAGACACCTGAGCCAGAGTTGGTCATATGACCTGCGGTATAGCGTGTCATTTACAAACACGTATCGGAGAGCTCTCTTCTTCAGCTGAATCTGTTAGTGTATATGCCCTAGAGGCCATTACTGTATCATACTAGTATGTATATTACTTGATGGAAGCTTGGGATATTCACAGTTGTATATACAATCTTGCTCGAAATGGTAGTATGCTACTTGGTTTGTCTCTACTTCAATATGTGCATGTGTTTCTTTTAGCATATCGCTTATATACATATTAGTAGAGCCCTTAGGATCTTTGCTTGATTACCAGCGTTATGATGGCGCTCACACTCGTGGGGGCTGGGTAATCCATAAGCACATCCTTATACAGGTCCCTGGTCGTTGGACTATCGAGACAGGGCATCGATACTCCGGAGTAGACTAGCGTATGCGCTTCTCATCCCAGCGTGGGAGACGGTCTGTCCCACAGCCGTCAGTACGTCGTACTTGAGATAGTATACGGGTGCTCATTGGATTACGAGTACACTGGACAGGACTCGTCGGGAACTGTTAGTTGGTATTATACCTATCGTCAGTTATCAGTTCCCAGGTGACATGAGTACAGCTTAGTCCGCTGACTTGACACTGTCACTTCGCCTCGAGTGTGTTCCCACTGCACTTTGATTACTACCCTACCACGGCTCAAAGGAGTCGTGCAAACAGGTAGTTTTTGGGTGCAGTCCCGAAGCACTTGGAGGCAGTGACGGTTAGACAGGATTCGTCTCTCCCGGTATTGGGGGTTGACATCGCGCTGTGTCCAGGAGAGCCATTACACGAGTAGTCCCTGGCCAGGGCAAGCGAGATATACTGGTAGGTTTCCAGTGTTATCTCAGGGTGTTCTGGGCTGCACTCCGACACGACTTGTACCGCTATTAGGGGACTGACGTTCACCGCCCCCTAGGCCCGCCATGCGATGTATCAGACGAACAGACCGGACTGTACGGAGACTGTCACATACAGGCTCAGTAGGAGTTCAGATGGGGATCACCTCGTCAGTCTTCTTATCGGCATCTACCTGGGGACCGTTACGTACAGCTAGTGCCGCTTGCGGTCTGTGGTTAAACCTACTGCCAGCGTAGTGTCGAGTCTTTAGAGTCCCACACAGAGAGCTATTCGCCTTTAGGCAAAATGAGTAGAGGTCGCATGGTTTTGCGACAGGGTTCGTTCACATCCGCGCACTTGTGCACGTTTGCTGTCCGGACAGCTTATACTAGCGGGCTTTGGTTTAAGCCAGATCCTAGTATATGATTTGGAATTGGTTTTTCTCATTGTATTCGTGTTCCTCGGATCACGAATACGGGTGCGTATGCACAGTTGCTTGAGACAGAGGGAGAGGACTTTGATTAGGGTTAATGACTATGGTCATTTTATTAACCCTAATGCTTATGTGTGAATTATGGTTAATTGATATTAGTTTAATATAATTGTGCATGGTTATGGTTGTTGACCATTTGACCTCCTTGACTTGTTGACCTAGGTTGACACTTTGACCATCATCATTTCATTTGGAAGATGCTCTTTGATCCTTGCAAATTGCATTAAAAATGAAATGATAATGGTCATGTCTTGATTAACCATGACAATTATCTAGCTAATTATCTAATTACAATAATTCACACATATATGAGAGAATGCTTCATATTTTCTCTCATTCTATCATTCACTTTCTCTCTCTTGTTCTTCCTCTCCCTCAAGCTCTCCCCTCTCATGTGTTGAGAAACACTTGAGCTTGAGAAAAACCCCTTCTTGATAATCTCTACTCTCATCTAGGGTTTAAGGATTAGCACTTCTTGCACCCTAGTTACTTCTAGCTTGGAGTTGAAGCCAAAGGTTGAGGCTTTCGGGTGGATCTTTCTTCGACGTGAGAAGACGATAAAGGTGACCTCTTTCCACTACTCCAAGGAGCAAGGAGAGAAGGACATAAAGCCCAAGGTATAACCTTTCTAACACATAGCTAGTTTCTTGTTAGCTTTAGCTTGTTTTTGTTTAGCAAAGATCCTTCTTTGTCTAGTCCATGTTGCCTAAGTTGATAAAAATTTGATTTTTATTCCGTTTTCCGCCTCCCCGTAAGCACCGGGGTGGGCAACGTGGACTTACAGAATCCTCGCAGATTTTCCTTCGGGCAGCTTGTCGTATTGGAGGTACCCAATGAAGGGCTCTCTCCAATCGCGTTCGTCTTGAAGATCAAAGCTTCTTTGGCAGGACTGCTCTTCTGTTCCACGCTTTCCTCCTCTCGTAGAGAGACTGGGGATAGAATTTTCCGGCTCCTGACTGTGATCAGAATTTCGTCCATGTCAGGATCAACTAGCTCTTTAGCCAGGCGAGCGAGTATGTCAGCTTTTCCGTTCAACGCTCTAGGGACTCTCATTAGTTCAATGTGAGTGAACCGTTTCATGAGTTCCACCACTCGACTTCTGTACCGAGCTAACTCGGGTTTGTATATCTTATAATCGCCGCTTACCTGGCTGATGACAAGCTGGGAATCACCGTAGACTCGTAGCCGATGGATTTCCATTTCTATAGCGAGCTCCGGACCAGCTATCAGAGCCTCGTACTCAGCCTCGTTGTTTGTACGAGGCTCGGTGAGAGCAAAAGAACGTCGTAGGGTTCCCATCGATGGCGTGATGAACACCAATCCTATCCCCGCTTTTATCTGCGGGATGCTTGATTTGTCGAAGGTCCTTATTGATGAGGCCCCATCGAAGTAGAGCTCCCAACATGGCTCATCTTCCTCGAGGTGCAGCACTTGTTCGTCTGGTAGCTCGCAATTAACCAGTGACCCCTCTGATACAGGATGAGCAGCAAGGAAGTCTTCAAGAGCTTTCCCTTTTACTGCTTTCTGAGGAGTATAAACTATGTCAAACTCAAGCAGCATGACGGCCCATCTTGACATTCTACCAGCTAGGCTTGCTTTGGTCATTAAGTGTTTGAGCGGGTCGACCTTGGAGATCAGCATAACCCGATGACCAAGCAGATAGTGCCTCAACTTCTTCACAGCAAATATCAGGGCCAGGCATTGCTTTTCAATCGGGGAATAGTTGTGTTCCGCCCCAACTAGAGTTCGACTGAGGTAGTAGAGGGCATTTTCTTTTCCCTCCTCGTTATTCTGGGCAAGGAGCACACCGAGTGATTCATCTAGTGCGGCAGTGTAGAGAATCAGCGGTTTATTTGGAAAGGGAGCGGCCAGCACTGGAGGGTGCAACAGGTACTGTTTGATGCTCTCGAACGCTTCTTGACATTCGGCATCCTAGACAAAAGGAGCTCCTTTCTTCATGAGCTTTGAGAAGGGCCTACATCTCCCCGATAAATTTGAGATAAACCTTCGTATGCACGCAAGTTTGCCCTGAAAGGATTTTAGCTGCTTCAGATTCTTCGGAGGGGGCATCTCCATGATGGCCTTTATCTTGGATGGGTCAACTTCGATCCCTCGATGTCGGACTATGAAGCCCAGGAATTTTCCCGATAACACGCCGAAAGCGCACTTCAGAGGATTCATTTTCAGATCGTACTCCCTCAGTCTAGTGAGAACGGTCCTAAGATCTTGGATGTGATCGGCCTTGGCTTTAGTCTTGACGACCAGATCATCAATATAACATTCGACGACTTTATGAATTAGGTCATCAAAGATATTGGTCATTGCCCTTTGATATGTAGCCCCTGCGTTCTTCAGTCCGAACGGCATAACTTTGTAGCAGTATATTCCGATCGGGGTTCGAAATGTTGTGTGCTTCTCATTCTCAGGCGACATCTTGATCTGATTATACCCAAACGAGCCATCCATAAAGGTGAACAGCTTGTAATTTGAGGTGTCATTGACCATCATTTCCATGACCGGTAACGGGAAGTCGTCTTTAGGACATGCCTTGTTGAGGTCCCTGAAATCGACACAAACTCGGATCTGCCCATTTTTCTTCTTCACTGGGACTATGCATGCGATCCAGTCCGCATATTTCTCTTCCCTGATGAAGCCGTCATCGATGAGTTTCTTGGTTTGCTCGATGAACTTTTCTTCCAGTTCCCTTCTCATTCTTCGAGGAGCTTGTTTGACCGGCTTAGCATCAGGAGATATAGCCAGCTTATGCACGGCCACTTCAGGGGAAAGGCCAGGCATTTCTTTGTACGTCCATACGAAGCAGTCAACGAACTCATGCAGCAGGGAGATTATCTGCTCTTTCATTTCCTCTGACAGGAGTGAGCTGATGTAGGTCGGCCTTGGATTATTAGGCGTTCCCAAATCGATCTCAGTCAGCTCATCGAAGGTTGCTTGTCTGCCATCTTCGAGCTCTTGAGGGGCTTCTTCTGGCTCGGCTAGCTCGTCTTCATCATTTGACCCTTCGCCGGCGTCACCAATATAGATCATATAGCATGCTTTGGAATCAGGCTGGATGAAACTTATGCCCCGTCTATCTGGAATTCATCCATCGATGAGTGCTCGGACCTGAGGCGGATGCCATAGCCCTTCATAAAACTTTGCTTCGGACTCCGTTTGATATAGCCGGCATCCTCACCTTTTGAAATATTCCCGCATACCAGGCGCATAGTATCTGGGATTGAAGACGGCTTTTATGCCTCTCTCATAGGGAAGGAACGCGACAGACAAATCGTCCGGGTGCACAACAGAGTTTGACCCATAAAACAGGATGCCTTTCTGTCCATTTTTCCTCCCGGGAACGTAGAAAGTTTTCAGCTGGTCCATGGTAGAGACTGACAATGCATCGAGCTCTTTGCACATCCGCTCCGGCACCCTTGTGATGGGTAAGGACCCTTTTGCAATTTCGAAGGTCTCTCGTAGTTTCGCTTGTTGCATGGGGGTCCAATCTGCACAGCTGTTGCACGGCAGGTCCTCTTCCTCCGACTCTTCAGTGTCGCTGCCAAGATGAGGGCGGACTTTGCTGCTAGATAGGCTTTCAGTATCGGATTCGTCCGCATCGCTACCGAAACGAGGGCGAGTTTTACGGAAGGACGGACTTCCAGCGTCGGACTCATCAGTGTCGCTACCAAAATGCGGGCGCACTTGGGCGTTTTTGTTTCTGAAAGTGACGGCCGGCTCAGATTTGCTTTTGAGTCGTGGGGTCGCTCTATCCTCAGTCAGTTGTGGCTTAGCATTTTGGTGGTTCATGAAGTACCGAGAATCTTCATATCAGACTTCATGCACACCGAACGGCTGGATGTCTTCGTCAATGCGTCTTTCTTCGCCATTTTTAATATACTTCATGCATTGATGGAGAGTTGATGGAATAATGCCGTAATCGTGGAGCCACGGCCGTCCCAAGAGAATTTTATAAGATGTGTCAGCGTCGATTACGTATATCTTAGCTTCAGTTTGCAAATCCCCAAATTTGATTGGCAAAGCTATAGACCCCAGAACTTGCTGGAAGTTTTGATTGAAGCCTTGAGTGACAATCCTTTCCCTTGACAGGTGTCGGATGTCTATTGACAAACTCTTCAGAGTCCGCAAGTTCTTGATGTTCACTGAGGACCCCGGATCAATCAATATGCGATTAATCCAATCTCCGTCGCTATACCCGGTCACGTAAAGCGGCCGATTATGCTCAGCCGTTCCCAGTAGCAAGTCTTCGTCGTTAAACGTGACTGCGGCGGCATGCAAAGTGTACCGGGCTTCTTTCATATTGATTTCCGCAAAGCGAGCCTGATACTGCTCGGGGTTTTGTAGAGCGTGAATGAGAACATCTCTAAGCTCCTTAGATAGGACCAAGGCATCGTAGATGCTCAGGAGAGACGGAAGCTTCCGGAGATGAGCCAAGACATTATAGTCCACTGAGGAAGGACTTGAGTTTTCATTAGCCGGCTCTCTGCCATCTTCCTCATTAGCCACCTGTTTTTCCTTTCCTTTTGGGTCATTTCCCTGATTTGGCGGTAGAGCCCTGCCGCTTCTGAGCTGGATTTGGTTGGCCCTTGTGACGAGCTCCTCATCCTCTTCGGGAAAACAGAGCTCCTCCTCAGAGTCGCTGCTAAGATGGATGGCACAGCAGGTCACTATAGGGATCTCTTCATTGGAGTCTTCTTCTAGCTCCTCCAAAATCTTAGCTGCTTCTACAGGGAAGAACTCTTTCAATTGAATCAGAGTTCTTTCCTTCTGTTCATAGTCTTCGAGGGAATCGATATGTTTTTGAATGGTCGATCTCCCTGCAGGCTCTTTTTCGCGATGAGCTGCACTTTTCTTCTGTTTAGGCTTTTTGGATTTTGAGCCTGATGGAGCCGCATTGGCAGCTGGAATGGTAGACTTCTTCTGCCCTTCCCATTCCGTCCTGGGCTCTTTCCGAAGTAGCTTTATCATCTTCTTCATCTTATTAGATATGTGCGTACTCCACGGTGGCCGCGGTGTGTCCGTTTCATTTTTCAGGGCAGCGGGTTCGGCTGTCTGCTCCCAGAAGGCTTCAGCTTCTGTCTGTATAAAGTTGGTGGTTGCAACTTAATTGTTCACCAACACACTTTTGGATAGCTCGATCTCTCCAGCCTTGTACTACTTCTCGACCCAGTCTTTGAAGATATAGTAATCCTCGATCGCATGGCTCACTACTCGGTGGTACGGGAAATACAAGGGATTGTCGGTCATTTTTGCTTCTTGAGGTCTTTTCGACTCCGGCAATTGTAGACCGTTGTTCAAGGCATCTTTAAATATCTTTCGGACCTTGTCCCTCCTGAAAGAGTAAACCTTGTTCTTTTTCTCCTCTAGAGAAGGCCCTTCTCCTCCCAGCACTGGCTTTCGAGTCCGGTTGGTTTTGGATTCGCCCGCCCTTTGCTTTTCTTCATTGTCAGACGCATTGAAGACATTGGTACTGCTGGGATTCCCGCTTCTACGGTTGTCGTCCCGCTTGCTTTTCCAAGTCTTGTCTCTCTGAAAGTCTAGGGTAGACTCTTGCTTCGAGCGTTCCAGCATTTGGACTTTCTTGGTTAGCTCTTGAAACGTCTTGAGGCCTGCTGTACAAAAGAATAGGACCATCCAATTGCTGATGTTCCCAACGAGAAGGCTGACGGACTGGTCCTGCTCCAGCGGCGGTTCGCACTTGACCGTGAGATTACGCCATCGGGCGATAAAGTCGGTGTTGCTTTCATTCTTCCCCGGCTTGGTCCTCACAAGGTCAGCAATGGAGATTTTATCACCGACACTCATGAACCTTTGCCGAAACAGAGACTCTATTTGGGCAAATGTAATGACGGACCCGTCTGGTATACTCGCGTACCAGTCAAAAGCGACACCGGTCAGGCTGTTGACAAACTGACGAAGAAGGAGCACATCATTGCCCCTATATTTCCGCACGATGCTTTAAAGTGGGCGACGTGCTGATTTGCATTTCCGTCCCGTCAAATCTTTCGAACTTAGGAATGACGTAGCCGCTCGGGAACTCGATCAGATCGTACTGTGCGGGATATGGCCGCCCACTACTGCCAATTTCTTTCTGAGCTTCAGCTTCGGCCACCAATGTTTTAACCTTGCTGGTGACCAAATCCATTATCCGGTCTTGTGTTAGCGGGATAGTGTTATCCGGGGCCAAGGCGTCCCCAGAAGCGGAACGTGGCCGGCTTTCGTGCGGCTCGACCAATCTTGGACCCAAAGGGACAGGCATCGGCCGCTTCGGATTGTCATCATCCGGCTCATGAGTAGCGACTTGTGCTTGATTGGGAGGCGCCTGAGCAATTTGAGCCGTAAGCTGCATCACAACGTTCGTTAGGTCGTCAATCTTCAAATAGATCTTGGCCATCTCTTTATCTTTGCTCCTGAGCTGTTTTCGAAGCTCTTGAAGCAGCACTTGCTCCGCGGTCCTGGGGAAAAAAGTCGGCTCTTCCTCGCTGTCTAAGCTTGACTCTGCATGGACTGAGGGGTCTTTCTGCCTATCATCCTCATCGAGAGGGTTTTCATCATCCAGCGGAGGCGACTGTTCTTAGGAAGCGACAACCACATTCAAGCCAGATTAGGCTTGGGATGTGGTGGCCCCATCCTTACTTTTGCTGCGAAGGTTGTCGCTGGGGCGCCCGCCCGCCATATTGACCGTATGGATTATATATCCAGCTGTCTTTTTGTTATCGACGATTGATTTCACGGATCACTGTCTTGACCCCCCTGTTTCGGTAACGAGCAGTCGATTGAAGGCAGCTGGCCTGGCCGGATTCTTGAATGGTGCTGACACTTCGTTTTTGGTTTTTCCACATTGTTTTCACGCGGAACAGAGCGCCTGATAGACTCTTGAAGAGACAGTGTCATTCTTTTTCTGTTGGGGCCAGGATACGTCTCTTTGTAGCAACGTTCGGACCGCTGTCTTCTTGATTCTGGCGGTCATGGCATTTTTCTGAACACACTTCAGAGGTTCGAAAGAATTGCTGACTTTTACGGCCGACTCACCCATCGTCGCAGGGTGACTCTGCTCTTGGAACCTCACAATATTCCACTTGGCCGGAGTCCTGGCCCTATTGTCGGCTCGATACCTGAGCCGCTTCTGTCTCAGCCTTTCTGTTTTGAGCACTTGGCTGGCTATGGCTCTTTGGGAAGCCTCCGCAGACTGGGCGATGGAGGACTTTGGAGATACTCTTGATTGTGCATTTGTTGGAGTCATCGCCTGAGCTCGTCCGCAACATTTGATGTTGCCCTTTGTACCGGAAGTCTTGCCCCCAGCTGGAGCACAAGAGAGTCGTTCAGACACCGTCTTAAGTTTCGGTTGTGGTGCCTTAGCGATCACAACATTCGGCCACTTGCCCCTTGAGACCGGCTTGGCCACCTGTTTTGCCGGTTCATCTGCCAAATGTGCGCTTCCGGCAGGGTAGATGACGATGGAACCAAACTGGCGGGACAGTTCCTCCCACTGTCGATTGAGGCTTGCGGGGAGAATCACACGAGCATTGATCTTGACCACGTACAAGATCAGGGTCGCGTTGGAAGCTGAATTTGTCTTGGGAGACATTGTCGTTGAAAGTTGATTGCTGCACAGAAAAAAACATTATTTCAGTACAAACATCGGCATATATGTTAAATGAGTTTGCATGAACACTTCACCCGAGATATGGGAGGAGAGAAACGTCCCACCGGGCATGCCAGAATCTGTAGGGTGTTTTTCGTCATCCCATTGAGATAGGAATACGCGCACGCTTGTTAGGCGCATTACAGATTCCCTCTGCCTAGGGTAGGCTGGGGTTTATTGATTGTGGGGATCCAAATCTCCGGCAGCCGCGGACTAAGCTGCCATTAATTACCCCTCGTCTTTGGAGCGAGAGAACCTCCGATTGACGGGTTAAACTGGTCATGCAAACTCAATGTGCAGTGTTGTATTTTGAAGGCGTTTTGGATATATTGGGGGCCCCGCAGAGTTTTTACGGGGGTCCCGCTACCCGGATAGCGGGCTGGGGGTCAAGAGGGCCAGCAGCCCCCTTGCGGGGTGCGGGGCAGCGCCCCGTTAGAAATTTTTTCTAACGGGGACAGTGTTGTAGAGTATGTGTGTGTGTATGTACACACACACACACACATATATATATATATATATAAGGGAAAGAGCATCCAGAGGATGCGTGGGAGAAAGCGCCAGTGCCTCACGTGCACGGCACGCGGGCGCTCAGGCGCTGGCGCTATCGCCTTGGGCGCAAGGGAGCTAGCGCTTTGGGCGCTAGCGCCTCACGTGCCAGGCACGTGGGCGCTCGGGTGCTAGCGCTTTGAGCTTTGGGCGCTAGCGCTTTGGGCGCTAGCGCCTCACGTGCCAGGCACGTGGGCGCTAGCGCCTCACGTGCCAGGCACGTGGGCGCTCGGGCGCTAGCGCTTTGAGCGCAATGGCGCTAGCGCTTTGGGCGCTTGGGCGCAAAAAGGGAGCAGGTCCCTTCACTAGGAGTTGTACTCCCAGAAAGAATATACTTATTATTTTGTGTGTGTATATATATGTGTGTGTGTGTGTGTGTGTGTGTGTATTTTGAGGAGTTAAACTCCTAAGATATTCTTGGAGCTGATGAAGGGACTTCTCCCTTGAGCCCTGGATCTTCCCAAAAGTGTGGTCTTTGGAGATGGGTCTCCTTCTTCCTCCTCTGTTGGCCGGATCTTGAAGAACAAGAGGGGTGAGATTTTAAAAATCCCTCCTTTTTAAGATCTGATGGAAGATCCGAGCTCCCCTTTGTGGGTTTTGTGGTGAAAAACTATTTAGTTTTGGAAAAGAAAGAGTAAAACTCTTGATTTAATTCAAAAGAAAGAAGAAGGTTTAGAACCTTGAGGAAGGAGAAGATCACAGATCTTGATTCTTTTTTTGGGAGAGAGAAAAAAGTTGTTGAGATATTTTCATTATTCTTTCCTTTATAGGCTATACACTTTACATATAGCCCATTGGGCTTTACAAAAATGGTATTTTGCCCATCCCATGGCTTATGTGCCATTTCTTTTTGCACATAAGCCATGGGCTTTACAAAAATTTGGCTTTATGCCCATTTTTCTTACATTTATTCATAAAATAAAATAAAAGAAATACACCAAAATATTTATTACAAAATTTTTATTCGGCATGGGGGAGGCTGGCCGCTTCATGTTCGGGCTCGACCCGGGCATT
Source organism: Agapanthus africanus (assembly GCA_030015575.1). Taxonomy (NCBI): domain Eukaryota; kingdom Viridiplantae; phylum Streptophyta; class Magnoliopsida; order Asparagales; family Amaryllidaceae; genus Agapanthus; species Agapanthus africanus. The sequence goes on from CM057343.1 coordinate 134,272,608, forward strand.
AGCCCACTTGACCTGGGCTTGGTCCTACTTGGCTTGGGGTTGACTTTGATTTTGACTTGGTCAACCAGGGTGTAAATTTTTACCCCAACACTTTCATGAGGCAGATTTAATTATCCAACCTCTGAAAGATCGCTCTATTCAGTTGCTAAGCCAGATATGGGCTCAGCGGGCCATCATGTCTGCCTTCGCTGATGGGCACGGTGCTGACCGATGGGGAGCGACTCCTCGTGAAGATCGCCGCTTCGACATGGTGGAGAAGGTTGAGAGAGCTTTAGAAAATCTTATTCATAGTTTTGTAAACTCTTGTACTTTTGATCCCATGTTCGGTGATCTGTTTCCTGCAGAATAAAGTATTTATTTAAATGTGTTTCTTTATTGTTGACTATTGAATGTTTTATCCCCAAACACGTATTTGTGAGTGCATTTTGCATCTGTGCATGTACTTTTACCCCTTTTTTAACTGCTAACATTACTGATGTGCTCGTGTTATGCACTGACCCTCCACACACGTATATAAATCAGCATGTTTCCAATTCTATCTTCATTCAGGTACACATGTGTTTGCAAGTGAGCACTTAAACAGGTGCGAATAAAATACTGTCCTCACTGTCTTGCATAGCATATGTCTGGTTTCGGGCTGGCATGTTTTTTTCTTTCTTTTTTTTATGGGAAGATAGTGAGCGGACACAAGCGTCGTCATCTATCATTAACTCAGATCTCAATTCTTAAGAAGTGTAGTTCTGAGCCTCGAGATCTATGAGTTGCGCCTTTCTGTTTCTTGTTCGGAGTCTCTAGTTTATGTACTCATTTCGGAGTTTGTAGTTTATTCACTCGTTTCGGAGTCTTTAGTTTATGTACTCATTTCGGAGTTTGTAGTTTATTCACTCGTTTTGGAGTCTCTAGTTTATGTACTCATTTCGGAGTTTCTTTAGTTTACCTCCCTTGGGTTTACAAGAAAACTTGTCCAAACATTGTACCCATTCTTTTTACGAAAAAGGTCTGTTAGGTTTGTGGTACTAGGGTTTTAGTCCGTGGTACCGTCGCGTTGACTGATGTATTCTTCGATATACAGTCTTTAAGCTGTTATTCGAGTAACCCCGCGACTGTCGTGTCTCTAAACCCTTCGGGGGCTGGACAAGACGTCTTCAAGTAATCTCCTTAGGTTATATTACCGTCGAAAGAGCAAGCGTTAGGAATTTGCTATGACTCTTTTTACATGAGGTTAGGCTCAATTTGGAGCCCCGATGAGTCATAACCGCACCCTTCTGTGGTGGGATGATCTCCAACGGTCTTTAGGCTTTATATGAGTTGCCATCAAGACCCGAAGCTAGGAATATGCCGTCACTTCATTTTTTGCTTTGACGATATCGTGCCGATTCTGTGCTGAAGTAGGGTAGACATCTGTAGCACCTCTATGCTGTATATATTGCAATTGAAGTCTGGAGCTAGGAATATGCCATTGCTCCAATTTCAATTGATAGTCACGTTCGCATCCTGCTGAAATGAGGGGGAACGTCGAGATAGTCTCTAGGTTGTATATGAACCGTCAAGGCTTAGAGCTAGGATTTTGCCGTTACTCTATTTATTTTTGACCCTTGGGTCTTCGTTGACATTGAATTTGCATCTTGTTGACATGAGAAGCATCTCGAGCCGGAGCTAGGATTTTGCCATTACTCCACTTTTATCTGATTGTTGTGTCTGCACAGCGTCGGGATAGTCTCTCGGTTGTATATGAACCGTCAAGACTTGGAGTTATGATTTTTCCATTACTCCATTTTTGTTTCGACCCTTGGATCTTTCTTGTTTGATGGTGACGTTGCGTCTGCATTCTTCCGGAATGAGAAGGAACGCCTGGATAGTCTATAGGTTGTATATGAACCATCAACGCTTGGTTCTCCTTTTGACGAAGCATGGTGGGAGATATGGTCTCTTTTCCTTTATTTGTGCCCATGTATCGTATACAAGAGTCAATATGGAAATACTTGCAGGGCAGAGGAATTTTTATTTTGTTTTATTTTTTATTTCCGCGATGCTCTATCCTTTCAGCTTTTCATATCGCGAAGTCATGATTGCCCAATCATTTCGGCTATTTTTTATTTACTCGCTGCTTTTTATTGCGAGTTGCCCAAATATTTCTTTTTTTTATATGCATATTTTCTGCTCGCTGATTTTTGTCACGAGTTGGGGACTTGGTTCTGATACTCATTGTGGCATCAGTATCGCTGCAACTGAAATATTACCAGGAGCGAATCATCATTTGCCATGAGAGGACTTGAAACTTGATACCTATTTAGGCATCAGCATCGCTTCAACTGGGATATTGCCAGGAGCGAATCATCATTTGCCTTTGTCGATTTGAACAAAAGTGGCTTAGCAAACAGGGTTAGGCTCCTGTCAACTAAGGCTTTTTTACTTTATGAACCGTAAGGGTCTCATAAAGGTACTTCTCCCTACAAGTCGTGAGGATCACGTAGATGTATTTTCTCCTTAGGAACCGTGGGGATTCCTAAGTGATATTTTCTCTTGTAAGTCGTAAGAATTTTACAAGAGTGTTTTCTCCTTGTAAGTCGAGAGGACTTACAAGTGTCGCTCACCATATGGGTACATTTCTCGCCATTGGTCGAACACAGGCTATTTGCATGCATGCAGTCCTTCGCTAGGTGTCCCGTCCTCTTGCAATAGAAACAAGAGTCTGGACTGGACCGGTAAAATGTTCCTCCGGGTCTCCTGGGTGCAATTGTTGATCTAGAAAAGGCTCCTCCTGTCATCTGAGTGACAGGGCGTTTCACACCGACCGTCTGTGGCTTGCCCTTCTTCTTCACAACTGCCTCATAGCGTCGGGCAGCCTTCAAAGCAAGATCATGGGTTGGGAAATCCCCTGTAGCGAGTGCAGCTTGGATTTCCGGGTCCAACCCTTACTGAAATCGTCTTGCCCGGATCTCAGCAGTAGGAATTAGGTGTGAAGCGAATCTGTTACGACCTTGTGTTAGCAGTGAAATGAGTGAGGTCGGAAATTTGAATTTGAGACCATATCTTACCTGCTAAGCATGGTAAACTCAGCATCGTATTCATCCACAGACTTGACCCACATCGAGCCTTGTTGTAGATGGATGAACTGCCACTCCATGTCAAAACAGGCAGTCTCAGGAAAGTACTTCGCATCGAACAGATGGTGAAATTTCTGCCACTCAATAGGCTGTGTGAGACGGCTTTCTTCAGCCTTCCACCAGACTCTGGCGTTGTCTGTCAGTTGAAGCTTCGTAACTCTCACCCAGGCAATATCTGGCACTTGTGCTGCCGCCAGATCATCTTCAATCGATTGAGCCCATTCTTATGCCTCCAGTGAGCTCTCTTTCCCCGAGAAATTTTTCGAATGCAATGCCCGAAACTGCTTGACTCCGGGTGCCTCGGCTTCAGGGCGATGCATGAGGATAGCGGTCTGCTGCTGAGGCTCTTGATTGCCTCGAGTAGTACCGTCTGCTCATTGATGGGAGCTGCAATAGTAGGCGGTGGTGGTAGAGTAGGCGGTGGAGTGTTGTCATTGACGTTCGTGCTGGTGTTGTTGGGAGAGTCCATGACCTTGATAGAAAAGGAATGGTTAGGATAGATTCAAGAAATTTGAAATGTAAGGAATGGATAGTTTTTGATTCTTATAATTCTTGTGATATATTACTTAAGACTTCATGCAGAACTGATCTGCATGGGCCACCAACAAAACCTGTTAAGTCCCGCTTCCCAGTAGACGGAAACGGACGTGGCAGGCCAGCAACGTATTTACTAAGAAATAAATACGTTAACCGTAATTAAACAATATATAAAATGTGCACAACAATGACAAGTTATATAAAATAACAGCAACTTTATTTACGTTCATCTTTACATACAACTGTTTGAAAATGAAAAGATACAATGATAATAAGCAGTGCCTAAACAATGGCATAGAGGAAAATAAGTACGAGGAACTAGAAGTCAGGCTGTGCCGCAAGCTGGTCTAAGTCCTCCTGGCTAGGCTCGATCTTCTAAGAGTCTGGTCCTTCTAACGAACATTCCAAAGAAAGAAATAGACAGGAATGTCGTCAGCGAACTAGCGCTCGGTAAGTCCCAAAAGAAGAAAGAGAATATAACAAGTAATGTGAAATGAACAGGTAAGTTGTGTTTGATGGGTTACTGGTATATGATAGTTATTATAACGTGGTTGTTTGTAGCTTGATACAGAAGGTATTCATGTATACGAGAGGAGTCCATCTTACACCGTGAACTATAGTAACATGTAGTACAAGGCCCCGTCATAACCCATGGGACAACGGCACGAGAATTCATGTAGGTATCTTTTAAGTAACCTCTCATGCCACGATATACGTTCCGTACCAATCTACCCCTTTATCCCTGCGTAATGTATTTTATAGATTATGTTTACAAGTCTTGCCGAAACCATGGATACAAAATGTTCAAGTATTCATATTCAGGATGTAATCAAGTATTCAAGTAGTCATGTATTCAAGTTATAACCATGGTTCGGTCAAGTCAAGTCAAGTGTACATGTTTGATATTGATATTTTCGTTCAAGTATTCCTGTTCATGATCAAGTATTCATGTTTGATTTGGATTAAGGTTTGAATTGGATTCAGGTTTGAGTTGGACTCAGACTGAGTCAGACACTGGTACTGATTTAGCTCCTGAATTAGGTTCGGGAGTCATCGGTAACCGCTGCACATGGACGACAGGATTTGTGTCTTTTTCCAAAACAATTACCATTGATAACTCCGTTAAGTTTTCTATCTTAAATAGGCAAGCACTCACTTTCTCTGGCTCCCTGGGGCTCAAGAGAATTGATCCCGCTTAAACCTATATTTATTAAAGTCCTTAAATATTGTTATATATATATCGAAGGGGTTTTATGAAAAATATTTTTAATATAGTTAAAAAGTAAACCTCGAGGGTGATTAGTATTACTTAGGGTTTTCATGAGTGTGGATTTTAAGTATTTATGGTATTTTAGTGATATACACTTAACTTGGAAAGTTATTGGTATTTTCTTGAAAAACTCGCCTTTTTGGTATCTTGATGGTTGTCACGCCCCGCTTCCCCGAGTGCGCTACGATCGGCACGTGACAGAGCCAACCATGCTACCTGTGGCTAGGAAACATCCCTCCACAGTCACATTACGGCTGTCTATAGATATCAAGAACAGTAGAAATAAAATAAACTATCTAAAACATGTCCATATGCCAGAATAAACGAGTCAAGAAATAATATGCGGAAGCAATAAATCTGATAAAAAAACAATCTGGAAGGTACGTCCCGAATACGGGCTCACATCAGGAAATAAAAGAAATGCTGAAAGGAACTAAACTAGAATACTAACAGGATCCTCACTGCTTGGCCTGTCGGCTGAAATACTCCTGCGACAAGGGTAGCGGATCTGGGCCATGCAAAACCCAGACGTCAGCGCGTCACAATATCAACAGTAATATAATCAGGGGTAACAAGATATGCAGGCATGAATTATAAACAGTAATACAAGTATAACAGTAACACGAATAAGGAATAGTGAAATGTAACAGTATATGTGACGTGCAGTGATAATCTGAACTGTGCTACTGGGTTATCTATTCTAAAGTCTTCAAAATCAATTAATGTAATCCTCATCGTAACCCATCGGTGATTATTCCGTAACGCCCGGAAAAACGGCAAACAATATATTCCGTAACGCCCGAAAAACGGCAAACAATATATAATAGCCCTTTGAGTTACGTTCGGTTACATTCTTGATTTCCCCATACCCCCAAGTTATGTGTTCAAGTCGGGTATTGCCAATCAATATCTAATGCCAACACAGGATCAAGCAGGTGCAGATTTTGTCTATACAGACAACAATAACGTCCATCAGGACAACAAGTCAAGATTGTCGGCATTAGAAACAGGATCAGGTAACATGTCAAGTAGTGGTATATCAGGTCATATCAAGTAGTGCACAGTGTATCACATGGGTGCCCAACAGTAAAATGTAGCAAGTATTGAATCGGGATAAAAGTACGGATGTACAGTAAAAACATGGATGCACAAATATCTATCAGGGGTTACATCATGACTATGTAGGATGCACATTATCAAGCATGGGGTACTAATGTAATAATAATATGAGTTAATGTAATATGGCATGCAACTAGGTATGCAGAATTAATGGTATGGATTCACAATAAAGCATGGATGCATAAATAACTATCAGGGGTTACAACTACAGCTCCAAGACTATGTGGGATGCATATTATCAAGCATGGGGTGTTACTACAACATTAACATGAATTAATATGATCTGTAGATGCGCTACATTTGTAATAGATGATATGGATGCATACGGGTATCCGAAAACAGTAAAACTTTAATATGGATATATAATGCAATCAACATGTAATATTTGTATTCATATGGATGCAAGATAAGTATTATAGCATGTAACAAGATAAACTTGCCTGAATGGAACACGCGACGGGTGCGTACGGCACGTCCGACGTCGAGTAATCGTCGCAACGCACACACGGCATGCGGGACGGGTCCAAGCAGGGCAAGAGGACAACTACGCAGGTAATAGACGTTCACTGGATTGCCTGGATCGGCAGCGACGAGCACGGCTCCGGCGGGTGATCAACGGAAAGAAACGAGATCAAGAAGGAAAGAAGAAAGAAGAAGAAGAAGGAGGGTGCTCTGGGTTGGTTTCTGGTGTGGTGCTGGGGTTTAGGAGAAGGCGATGGGGTGGTTGCGAAGGTGTTGAGGTGACGACAAGGGATCACCGGCAAGGATCGACGGCAAGGCAAGCTAGGGTTCTTAAAGTCGGGTGCTTGGGTTTGAGTTGCAGGGAAAGAAGAGAGAGGAGGAAGGAGATAAGGAGAAGAGGAGAAGAGGAGAAGAAAGAGGCGACGACGAAGTGAGGTCGTCGGGGTTAATGGAGCTCCGGAGATGGGTGTGCAGGTGATGGGTTTCTTGGGTTGCAGTGGGTGTTGTGGTCGGTTGGTGCAGGAGAGGAGGCGGCGGTGATGAGGAAGAAGAGATGATGACGAGAAGGAGAAGGAAATGAGGCGACGACGAAGAAGAGGAGGCGGCGGAGTTAGGGTTAGGGTTGTGGGTTTTCTGTGGGTTCTCGTGGGTTTAAAAGAACAAGGAAGGAGAAAGAAAAGAGAAGGGAGGTGATTGTAGCAAGGAGGGAGGTGACGGGATTCGCGAGGGAACAGTATTCGCGAGAGCTGTGAGAAAGAGGAAGAGAGAGAGAAAGAAAGAGAGAGAGAGAGAGTCTGTGCATGCACGGTTAGTTTTTATTTTCTTTTAAAAATCTTTCAAAATTTTTTTAAAAGATTCATGTTCTTTCAGTTGTAAATATTAATATATAATATTATTAAAAATATGATATTTTGGCTAATACAAAAATAGTCCAAAACACGCCCGGGTCGGGTCTAAAATTCCAGTTTTAAAATACGAAAAATATACGTGTCAACCAAAATTAAAACAGGATATTCGGGTAACGAAAATGCATACCCCCAAGAACGGATGCACGCACGCGCACGTAGCCATCCAAACAGGTCCGTTACACTGAACGGGACGAGAACAGGGTGCGCGGATGCTACGACGTGGTTAGGGGTATCATGTAGGCCATGCAATATATTTTTAAAATATTTTACTTGACTTTAAATGTTATATTAAAAAATGCAGATGCCAGATAAAATGCCAATATGCAGTATATAAAATACTGAAAGTGCACGGATCCACATAACAAGCCAGGATAAATCATAAACAGGAATCAAGACGAGTTTGCAGCAAGCGGGTCGGGTAGGATGCAAATATAGATGTCAAATACACTATTCGCACCCAAAACACAGTAAATCAGGAAAATACCATAAATAAAGAAATACTTGAAATAGAACTGGTATAAATGAACTAGGGTGTTACATTATACCCAACTACAAAAAGAATTTCGTCCTCGAAATTCCAGGAACAAGAAAAGATAAACAAACAAGAATCTACAAGAATAGGTGTGGAAACTTCTGTCGAATCTCGTCTTCACATTCCCAAGTTGATTCTCCATGCGAGCGATTCCCCCAAGAAACAAGTACAAGAGGGTTAACCTTATTCTTAAGGACCTTTTCTCGTCGATCAACAATCGACATCGGTCGTCCCTCAAAGGTCAAATCCTCCCTTACGGATGATCCACCACGTGTGTTTCATCTCGAAAATACTTACGGAGTTGAGATACATGAAACACGTCATGAACATTCACCAAAGATTGTGGTAAACCCAATCGATAAGCCACTTCTCCAACACGCTCCATAATCTCGAAAGGTCCCACAAATCGAGGACTAAGATTGCCTCGACTCCCAAAACGAATCACTTTTCTAGTCGGTGATATCTTCAAGAATACAAGATCACCATCAGCGAACTCCAGAGGTCTTCTCGATGTATCGGCCCAACTCATCTGACGATCCTGTGCTGCCTTCATGTGATTCCGGATAGTATTAATCTTTTCTACTGTTTGCACGACAAGATCCGGTCCCAACAATCTCCGTTCTCCAACATCATCCCAATAAATGGGTGAGCGACATTTGCGACCATACAATGCTTCGAATGGAGCCATCTGAATAGTCTCCTGAAAGCTGTTATTGTAAGAAAACTCCACCAAGTGTAGATGATCCTCCCACGAACCCTTAAAATCTAACATGCAAGCTCTCAATATATCTTCAAGAGTTTGGATCATTCTCTCCGACTGGCCATCTGTCTGAGGATGATAAGCGGTGCTAAAGTTCAATAGCGTCCCCAAACTTTCCTGTAAGCTCCTCCAGAAGTGCAACAAGAATCGGGTAACACGGTCGGAGACGATGCTCACAGGTACTCCATGCAATCTCACAATCTCCTGCATGTACCGTTCTGCTAACGCTTCCGTTGACTGACCAACTTGAAATGGTATGAAATGAGCTGCTTTGGTCAATCGATCAACAATCACCCAAACTGCATTGTTGCCCTTTGGACTCTGCGGTAAAGCTGTCACGAAATCCATGGTTATATGTTCCCACTTCCATTGAGGAATCGGAAGTGGTTGCAATAAACCAGCTACCCTTTGATGTTTAGCCTTAACTTGCTGACACACCAAGCATTTCGCTACAAAGCGGGCAATCTCCCTTTTCATACCTTCCCACCAGAAATGCTGTCATAGATCACGGTACATCTTCGTGCCTCCTGGATGTACGGAATATGCGGAACTGTGTACCTCCTTCATAACTTCTTCGAGAATGTCTCCTTTCGGCACACACAAACGGACACCAAACCGCAACGAACCATCTACATGAATTAACAAGTCCGTTCGAAGTCCCGCCTCAACTTGTTCTCGAAACTTCTGCAATCTTGGGTCCTGTGACTGCGCTGCTTTAATACTCTCGATCAATGATGACTGTACTTGCAGCTGCTGTAAGTCTACAGTAGCGCCCCGGCCGTCTTTCCGAGGCCAAAATGTGGAAACGAAAATTTTTCTAAACTAGAAACCGGCGCTATCGTATGCTTAAAACCCGGATCGAACCATTAACCTATAACTAGCTAACTAGAGAAGGGTTGGAAAGGCTATACGTATCGATCCGTGTCCTTTGGTCTTTGGCAACTATCCCAAGCTCCTCGCGGCATCTCCGGTCTCGATCTCCTCGTCGGAAAGGGCACCATATCATCGATTCCTTTTACGGGCTCCCGCTTCATCCGAAGCAACTCGGGCACGAAGTGTGCTAGCCGACGTGTCCAAGGTGATGTAGAGAATGTTTGTGATCACTTGTCTCTTGCATGCATGAGATGGATGGAGGTTGAAGGTGTTGCCATTGATGGAGATTATGAGCTAGAGAAGAAAGAGGAAGAAGAAGAAGTTTTTCTCTTTCTTTTCTTTTTGTGATGGAATGATAAAAATGAGAGTGAGTTTTTTCAATAATATGAGAGCTAACCACCATATCATGGCTGCCCCTCTCTCTCCTCTTATCAATTCAACACACAAATCAAACACTAATGTGACATTTTACACAAAAAAAGAGACCATGAGTCACTATATATGTCCATGTCACATTTAATGCATCTCATGATGAATTCTAGCTCATAATTTCCACCATCCAAACATTAATCCAAATTTTACTCCAATAAAAAGATCCGGTAACATCTAAAGTAAACTCGTGACGGATCACAAGGATACCCCTCACCTGTATATACATACCTGCATCCGCATTCCGACCGAATGCGAATGCGATGAGACTAAAGTAATCCAACAAATCTAATACTAGGATCCGGCTTAAACCAAAGCCCACTAGTATGATCCGTCCGATCATGATCCGTGCACTACTGCACGTATATGATCGGACCCTGCCATATGTCATACGGCCTTTACATCGTTTCGCCCGAAACTTGAGAAACTGTCTGTGGGGGACTCTAAAGACTCGTCAACACTTTGGCTGTGGATTTAACCACTAGCACGTCAAAGGTACTAGCTGTACGTAACGGACTACCAGGTATTGACCATAAGGGAGGTCGATGAGCGAACTCATCCTGACACCCTACTGAGCCTGTCAGTGACAATATCCGTACAATCCGGTCCGTTCGTCTATGAGCATCACATGGCGGGCCTAGGGGGTTGGTAAAAGTCAGACCCCCAAAAACGGTACAAGTCATGTCGGAGTGTAGCCCAGAACACCCTGAGATATTACTGGAATACCTACCAGTAAATCTCCTACCTTGGCCAAGGACTTCGTGTAATAGCTCTCCTAGACACAGCGCGATCTCACCCCCAATACCGGGAGAGACGAAACCCCTGCCGATCCGCTCACTGCCTCCATGTGGCTCGGGACTATACCCAACTAAAACCTGTTTGCACGACTCCTTTGAGCTATGGTAGGGTAGTAATCAAAGCACAGTGAGAACTCACACGAGACAAATGACGATCTCAGGTCGATGAACTAACCTGTACACATGTCACCAGGGAACTGCTATCTGACGTCAGATATAATACCAACTAGCATGTTCCCGGCGAGTCCTGTCCGGTGTACTCATAATCCAATGAGCACCTGTATACATCTTAGGTGAACCAACTGACACCAGTGGCTTATGAGACCGGCCACAGCCCCTTGTCGGGATCTCGACTGTATACACTAGTCCACTCTGGAGTATCGATGCCCTGTCTCGAACACTCCCACGACTACGGACCACTTTAAGGATGTGCTTATAGACCCCAGCTCCCACGTATATGATCGCCATCATACTGCTGGTAGTCAAGCAAAAATCCCAAGGGCTCTATAAATGTGTAATAGCGACCGGTAAGGTCACCTAAAGCAGTACACGATGATAAAGTTAAACCAGATAGCATACTATCATCTTGAGTAAGACTGTCCTACCGGTATAGGTCATCCCTCAATCATTGCAATCACGTGCCTGTGATCCAATAATTGACTCTGATGGCACTATATCCAACAGCTGCATCAACTATCCCGAAGAATGCGGTAGCACGATTTCTAACTCGAATCTCCGAAAATCTTTGATAAGCTCCTTCTCTGCAGTCAACATCCGAATTGCTGGCAACCAACTAAGCGCATCCGGCACTACATTAACTTTCCCCGGATGGTACTTAAGATCAAGATCATAGTCAGCCATCAGCTCCAACCATCTACGCTGCCTCATGTTAAGCTCTTTCTGTGTGAACACATACTTCAGGCTTTTGTGATCGGTGAATACTTCGGCCCTTTCGCCCAATAAGTAGTGTCTCAAAATCTTCAAAGCAAAAATCACTGCTGCAAGCTCCAAATCGTGAGTTGGATAATTCTTCTCATGGGTCTTCAACTGCCGCGATGCGTAGGCTATAACCTTCCCATTCTGCATCAGAACACATCCTAAATCTTTCCCAGATGCTTCGCTGTAGATAACCAATCCTCCGGAACCATCTGGCATGGTCAAAATAGGAGCGGTTGTCAACCTTTGCTTCAACGCCTCAAAAGCTGACGCACATTTATCCATTCATATGAACGGTACTTCCTTGCGTGTAAGCTTGGTCAAAGGCTTAGCCAAACGAGCAAAATTCTTTACGAATCTTCTGTAGTATCCTGCAAGTCCAAGAAAACTTCTGATCTCTACTACGTTCTTCGGAATCGGCCAATCTTGAACTGCTGTAATCTTCTCAGGGTCAACGGCGATTCCATCTCCGGATATAACATGCCCCAAAACTTCACTTTTTCAAGCCAAAACTCGCACTTGCTCATCTTTGCATATAATCTTTCTTGCCTCAACGTCTGCAGTGCAATCTTCAAGTGTTCAGCATGCTCTTCTAGGCTCCTCGAGTAGACCAGAATATCATCGATGAACACCACTATAAACTGGTCCAAGAACGGTGAAAAGATTCTGTTCATCAAGTCCATAAATATCGCCGGTGCATTCGTGACTCCGAATGGCATCACTAAATACTCATAATGTCCATATCGAGTACGGAACACAGTCTTGCAAATATCCTCTGATTTAACTCGGACCTGATGATATCCGGATTGCAAATCCAGCTTCGAGAATACCCTCGCGCCACTGAGTTGCTCGAATAATTCGCCAATGCGAGTGATCGGGTACTTGTTCTTAATAGTCACCCGGTTCAATTCTCGATAATCGATGCACATCCTCCTTGTGCCATCTTTCTTCTTGACTAGAAGAACTGGAGCTCCCCAAGGTGAATTGCTGCTGTGAATCCAACCCTTCTCTAGAAATTCGGTAACCTGCTTCTTGACTTCTTCCAACTCTACTGGTGCCATTGGATAGTACGCCTTTGAGATTGGTGCTGCACCAGGAACAAGATAGATCGCGAACTCCACATCTCGTTTTGGAGGTAAACCGAGATGTCCTCGAACACGTCCATGAACTCTCGAACTACAGCTGGCGCTTTCTTCTTATCAACTTCCATCGACGAAAGGACGGCGCTTGTCGGCCTACACCTAAACTCGACTGGCCCAACAGAACTGCTACTTCCAGCAAATACAAACATAAGATGTCCGGGAATCTGGAAAATCACTTTCTTTTCCCTACAATCAATGTGAGCATGGAAAGTGCCGAGAAAATCCATTCCCAAGACAACATCATAACTGCTGGTATCGATCACCAAGAAATTTGCAAATAACTCCCATCCGCAAATAATAACAGAACAATCCTTGCATTCACTACTAGATATGATATTCCCGTTCCCAGTGTGTATGTCCCAACAACTAGAAAGGGTCGTGCAAGAAATCGAGTATGCAGCAATAAACTTGGACGACATAAAACAATGGGATGCACCAGAATCGAATAATGCTAATGCAGGGAAATCATGAACAAGTAGGGTACTTGAAACAACTTCCTCTGAAGCCTTGGCCTCATCGGCCGTCAGAGTAAAGGCTAGAGCTTGATTAGGTCCCTGAGTTATCTGCTTCTGCCCCTGAAACTGCTTCTGTGGTGGCCCCTGAACATCTTCCCTCAAACGAAGCTTCGACGGACAAGCATCAATGATGTGATCAGCTGATCCGCAAATAAGACAAAGTCTAAGCCTCTTACGACAATCTCTTCGATAGTGACCCGGTCGTTGGCAGTAATCGCAAAACGCCCTTCCTTTCTGCTCGGGCAAAACTGGCTTCTTCATTGGTACAATGCCACGCCTGTCCACCGGGATACCTCTGCGTATAGGCGCTCGATTCGGCGTAAACGCCGGCTTCCGAACTACTACCGCCTACTGCTGCGTACCCCCAGTCTTCACTGATAAGCTCTGCTGCTCTCTGGCCGGTTTAAGCACTTGCGAGAAAGTGGTCAATCCCAGAGATATAATGTGCCTCTGGATTTCTACGTCCAAACTGCGCATAAACCTTCGTGCCCTATCAGCTTCTTTGGCCACCAAAGTTCCAGCGAATCGACTAAGCCGTGTCCACACAGCCGCATGCGAATCCACGGATCCGCTATTCTGCTTTAAGCTGATAAACCATTCTTCCATTTCTTCCCGTGCAGTCTGCGAAAAGAACTTCTCCAAGAAACTCTGTGAGAAAGTTTCCCAACTGATCGGCTTGGGTAAACGGGTCTCTTCTATAAGCCACCACTCACGGGCGTAGTCTACCAATTGGATGCGTACAACATCCACTCTTTTGTCTCTGGAATCTGTGCTGCAACGAGCAGATTCTCCGTATTGACCAGCCACTGCTCGTCTGGAAACGGCTCCTACAAACCAGTGAAAATGGACGGACCAAGTCTCCTGAAATCCGCCACGGTACCCACACGCTCTACTGGTTTGGCCACAACATTGTTTATGGACTGCTGGACGATCCGCAAACCTTCCTGAAAGGCTTCGGCTTGCCGCTGGTTCTGCTCGGTTTGCCGCTTCTGGTTCTCCAGCATCCCACGAATTACTCCAAGCAAAGCGGCGTCATCGACACGCCTCTGGTACGATCGCAGATTCCTATCCGCCATGTTCCTGAAACCAAGACACCAAAAGGATTAGTATGATAAACAAGATTCAAAACTTGCGATGAATAATGACCATAAATCAAGGATATGAATCAAGACTAGGACTCCAAGTTACTTAAATAGAGTACCGCATTGTAACCATGCTGCAGTTCATAATTACAATTACATAAATCTGTTCAAGTCGCCCAAATTCTAGAGAAAAACAATAGGGAACCAAGAGTTTCATGTCGAGATGCAAAGTTGTCTGCATATCGTCAAGACAAGGGTCAAGAGGAAAATATGATTCAAGAATCACGATAATAATGTGGCAGGACATATTCCTAATTACGGGTCTTCTGATTCGTGTATTAGGTCCAATACCCAACTACAAAAGAATCAAACCCGATTAACCTAAATCCTATGTCTCTGATACCAAACAAACCCTGTCACGCCCCACTTCCCAGAGTGCGCTACGATCGGCACGTGACAAAGCCAACCATGCTACCTGTGGCTAGGAAACATCCCTCCACAGTCACATTACGGGTGTCTATAGATATCAAGAACAGTAGAAATAAAATAAACTATCTAGTACATGTCCATATGCCAGAATAAACGAGTCAAGAAATAATATGCGGAAGCAATAAATCCGATAAACAAACAATATGGAAGGTACGTCCTAAATACGAGCTCACATCAGGAAATAAAAGAAATGCTGAAAGGAACTAAACTAGAATACTAACAGGGTCCTCACTGCTCGGCCTGTCGGCTGAAGTACTCCTGCTCGGCCTGGGACAAGGGTGGCGGATCTAGGCCATGAAAAACCCAGACATCAACGCGTCACAATATCAACAGTAATATAATCAGGGGTAACAAGATATGCAGGCATGGATTATAAACAGTAATACAAGTATAACAGTAACACGAATAAGGAATAGTGAAGTGTAACAGTATATGTGACGTGCAGTGATAATCTGAACTGTGCTTCTGGGTTATCTATTCTAAAGTCTTCGAAATCAATTAATGTAATCCTCATCGTAACCCATCGGTGATTATTCCGTAACGCCCGGAAAAACGGCAAACAATATATTCCGTAACGCCCGGAAAAACGGCAAACAATATATAATAGCCCTTTGAGTTACGTTCGGTTACATTCTTGATTTCCCCATACCCCCAAGTTATGTGTTCAAGTCGGGTATTGCCAATCAATATCTAATGCCAACACAGGATCAAGCAGGTGCAGGTTTGTCTATACAAACAACAATAACGTCCATCAGGACAACAAGTCAAGATTGTCAGCATTAGAAACAGGATCAGGTAACATGTCAAGTAGTGGTATATCAGGTCATATCAAGTAGTGCACAGTGTATCACATGGGTGCCCAACAGTAAAATGTAGCAAGTATTGAATCGGGGTAAAAGTACGGATGTACAGTAAAAGCATGGATGCACAAATATTTATCAGGGGTTACATCATGACTATGTAGGATGCACATTATCAAGCATGGGGTACTTATGTAATAATAATATGAGTTAATGTAATATGGCATGCAACTAGGTATGCAGAATTAATGGTATGGATACACAATAAAGCATGGATACATAAATAACTATCAGGGGTTACAACTACAGCTCCAAGACTATGTGGGATGCACATTATCAACCATGGGGTGTTACTACAACATTAACATGAATTAATATGATCTGTAGATGCAGCTACATTTGTAATAGATGATATGGATGCATACGGGTATCCGAAAATAGTAAAACTTTAATATGGATGTATAATGCAATCAACATGTAATATTTGTATTCATATGGATGCAAGATAAGTATTATAGCTTGTAACAAGATAAACTTGCCTGAACGGAACACGCGACGGGTGCGTACGGCACGTCCGACGTCGGGTAATCGTCGCAACGCATACACGACACGTGGGACGGGTCCAGGTAGGGCAAGAGGACAACCACGTAGGTAATAGACGTTCACTGGATTGCCTGGATCGGCAGCGACGAGCACGGCTCCGGCGGGTGATCAACGGAAAGAAACGAGATCAAGAAGGAAAGAAGAAAGAAGAAGAAGAAGAAAAAGAAGAAGGGTGCTCTGGGTTGGTTTCTGGTGTGGTGCTAGGGTTTGGGAGAAGGCGATGGGGTGGTTGCGAAGATGTTGAGGCAAAGACAAGGGATTGCCGGCAAGGATCGATGGCAAGGCAGGCTAGGGTTCTTGAAGTTGGGTGCTTGGGTTTGAGTTGCAGGGAAAGAAGAGAGAGGAGGAAGGAGATAAGGAGAAGAGGAGAAGAAAGAGGCGATGACGAAGTGAGGTCGTCGGGGTTAATGGAGCTCTGGCGATGGGTGTGCAGGTGATGTGTTTCTTGGGTTGAAGTGGGTGTTGTGGTCGGTTGGTGCAGGAAAGGAGGTGGCGGTGATGAGGAAGAAGAGAGGATGACGAGAAGGAGAAGGAAATGAGGTGACGACGAAGAAGAGGAGGCGGCGGAGTTAGGGTTAGGGTTGTGGGTTTTCTGTGGGTTCTCGTGGGTTTAAAAGAACGAGGAAGGAGAAAGAAAAGAGAAGGGAGGTGATTGTAGCAAGGAGGGAGGTGACGGGATTCGCGAGGGAACAGTATTCGCGAGAGCTGTGAGAAAGAGGGAGAGAGAGAGAGAAAGAGAGAGAGTGGGAGAGAGTCTGTGCATGCACAGTTAGTTTTTATTTTCTTTTAAAAATCTTTCAAAAATTTGTTAAAAGATTCAAGTTTGTTCAGTTGTAAATATTAATATATAATATTATTAAAAATATGATATTTTGGCTAATACAAAAATAGTCCAAAACACACCCGGGTCGGGTCTAAAAATCCAATTTTAAAATACGGAAAATATACGTGTCAACCAAAATTAAAACAGGATATCCGGGTAACAAAAATGCATACCCCCAAGAACGGATGCACGCACGCGCACGTTGTAAGTCGACGTTACACACCCCACAAGATGCGGGGAGGCGGAATAGGTAAAACAATCATTTTGTTCAAGATAACATCTACTAACTTTACGGATCTTTGCTAAACTCTAACTAACAACTATCTAGAAGTGATTAACTATTATGATAGATGATTATACCTCAAGATACTAGTCCTTCTTGTTCTTGTTGTTCACCTCCTCGTCGGCCTCCTCGATGTGATAGAAGATCCACCCGAGAGTTCCTCCTTCAAGCTTTAACCTCTAACTTGAGGTAACTAAGTGGCTAGGATTGCTAATCCAAGTGACCTAGAAGATATAGAGATAGATTAAGGATCTATTAGTCTTTCTAACCCTTGGGATCTCAACACATGAGAGGATTAGGGTTAGGTTGAAGAAGAGGAGAGCTTGAGGAGAGGGAGTGTGTATGTGAGAAATCAAATGAAATATTACTCATTTGTGAATATATGGAGCATGATAATTATCCTAATAATAATATCAACCATGCTTCATTAACTTAATTTGGATGAATCATCTCATGAGTCATTAAAACATTTAATGCAAATAACACATCACCTCTCCACCTCATTTAGTTTAATTCATAAATGAATTAAAACTAAATGAGTCACCTTTCTTCTAGAAGCTTCTCGAGTAATTACGAGAATGCCCCCCATCCGTATTTACGAAAAACACGGATATACTGAGACTGCATAAATCCAATAATCCAATACTAGAATCTGGCTTAAACTAAAGCCTGCTAGTATAATCTGTCCGAACATCATACGTGCATAAATACACGTATATGTCCAAACCCTATCGTAAAACCATACGACCTCTATATCGTTTCGCCGGAAGCAGGGAAACTCTCTGTGTGGGACTCTAAAGACTCGACACTACGCTGGCAGTGGATTTAACCACAGGCCGCAAGCGGTACTAGCTGTACGTAACGGTCCCCAGGTAGATGTCGATAAGAAGGCCGATGAGGAAACCCATCCGAACTCCTACTGAGCCTGATGTGACAATCTCCGTACAGTCCGGTCTGTTCGTCTAGGATTATCGCATATCGGGCCTAGGGAGGCGGCAAGCGTCAGTCCCCTAAAAGCGGTATAAGTCATGTTGGAGTGAAGCCCATTACACCTTGAGAAATTACTGGAAAACCCACCAGTAACGCCCCGCTTCCCAAAATACGGAATACGAGGGGTTGACAAGGCCAGCCATGCTCCTACGGTGAAGGAAATGTCCTGCCGTAGTCACACTTCGGCTTCTAGTTTTACATGGTAAACAGTAAATAATGCGCAGGTAATGAGAAATGCAGTAACTGAACAAATAATATAAAGAACTGACCTGATGGGAAACAAAAGGGAATAACCCTAGATAGCTAATCAAGATGTCCGTGATGTACGTCTAGTCCTGGTCCAGGCTAAATCATCTCCTCACACTGAGCATGCATACTCAGGTCGTCAGAGCGACACAATAGCAATATAATATATAAATCCAAGTGACAACTCTAACAGTGATAATAAATATATATAACAGTGAATCAATGACGGTATAGGTATGAACATGCAGTAATCAATGCAGTGGAACAGTAAAAGCAGTAAAACAATATGCTAAGTATGTCAACACAGTAAGTATGTATCTCGATGCTATCATCCCTATCAGTCTCTAAGTCTCACTGTACAGGTCACCAAGCCTATCGTCAGTCTAAGTGTGAGAGTCAACCACTCGCGAGTGTCCTCCACCCAAGGGCAAGGGACCACGGACCCAACATGTAACTCACGGTAATAATCATGTACCCTGTAAATCTCCATATATCTCCATATATATAAGCCGGCAAGGGACTCCCGAGATTTTGTTGAACTCACACTCGAACTACCCCACACCCTGTGGTCTACATCAAACGCTAACCATAACCCTAAATACCAGTCGGTCTGTGACAAGTCTGCGCGAGAATTGGAGGCAGGACCTCCATCTAGCACGTCCCGACTAATACCTAAGATAAATGGCAGAGTCTGATGTCTTATCTGTGACACCCATGCAAGAGTTTCCATAAGTGTCCCATACCACTTATAGTTATACGTACACGCATCCCACAGACGTCAACAATGCAAAAGAATCATAAGGTTCACTGATTGTGTACAAGTACGTGTCACTTTCACTTATTCACTTATACACGAACACTAACGTACTTACCACAATCATCACTAATACCTAACACTGGGTAATTCACATTATCACTAAGTTATCAATGCAGCGACATATGTATGATATGATGCGTAAACAGTATGTAAAGCACGATTAAGATGTCATGAATCAGTAATCTACCACTTGCAATATTTATCATAAATCAAACGTGTACAGTTTAGCGAAATGATAAATGGGGATTAAATATTATGATTGGTTATCTAACCAGCGATTTTGGTTTCACGGCAATCGGGTTTCAGGACCATTAGTTATGGCCATTTCCTTTTTAAGCATTCACGGCTGGAAATCCGGTTTCAGAATCAGAAGTCCGTTTCGCAACGCATTTTAATCCCAGTTGAGTTCAGATTTTAGCGACGCTACAGTTGAATGAAATCTAGAGTCTTCAGTAAGGTTTTCAACGCAATAGATGGATTCTCAATCGCGTCTGTACGTCAGGAGATATACACTGTTCAATACTAGTATGTCAATTCTGATTCTGTTGGGACTGTTATACGTCCCCATCTTTTAAATTACAGATTAAATAGCAAACGAAGATGAAACAGAATGAAACCACTTGTGTTACCTAGATAACAGTTTCACCTTTTATAAACAGCGGAGTTCCGCAGCCTATGAGTTAAGGAAACCAGGTGGTACCCATTACGGGACAGCACACAGTAAACAGAGTTGCTCTGGACTGCAGTCCAGAGTCGCACTCCGATCCAAATATTGTCACAGTTTAAGTACAAAAACAATTATAAACTTGCATAGGGTTATATTACGTCGAGTCGGCTTCGATTTAAGCCCTCGAACGCATCATTCCAGTATGTATATAATTTATGGTGATTTTAACGGTTTTCAAATACAAGAAATTTCCAGTTTTACGGGTAAACTTTGGGGTAGTCGTTTTAGTCGTTACTAGTCGTATTTTCCAGCGAAATTTGTACAAGGTATTCATCACTACAAGGGCCAATATAAACAATCCAGTTCCGTCAAATTAGATAAGTATTCTCATTGGGATCACGTATCGAACAGGTACGTCATATAATTTATCAGAAAAGTAACTACGGAATCTATAAAATTTTAGTTTGTAACAACATAATTTAGCATGTAGCAAGTAGAGAACTTGCCTGGAGACGATGAATTGATGGCGCGGCAGCGAAGGCAGTAGTGACACGTCCCGGGCACGGAGTAGCAAGCACGCGACGAGTCTCGGCTAGGCTTGGGCTTCGCTCGAGCTTGGTGATGGGCTGTTGCGAGCTCAGGCGATGTCGTGTGGTGGTAGTAGGTTGATAGAACAGGGACAGACGGGCGAGGTTTAGAGAGGGAGAGAGGGATTGTTAGACAGAGAGAGAGAGGGAGTGAAGAGAGAGAACAGAGAACAGAGAAAGAGAGAGAGAGAGAGAGAACTGAGAATGAGAGAGAGGAGGGATTAGAGAGAGGGAGAGAGAGATAGTGAGAACAGAGGGAGAGGGAGAGAGAATTAGAGAAAGAGTGAGAGAGTGAGAGAGAGAGAGAGAGAAACAGAGAAAGAGAAAGGGGATGATGAGAGAGCAGGTCGGGTGAGGGAACTGAAGGGGGAAGGAGGTGCTTGGTCGAGGGGGTTGTTGGCGACGTGGAGAGGTCGTCGCCGTCGTCGAGGGAAAACGGGTGAGGCTCGGTGGCGGAGGCGAGCAGGGGCTCGAGCTCGACCTCGATTGAGGGGTGAGGTAGCGAGGGAGTTGATGGCGATGGTGATGATGATGATGATGCGAGGTGGTGAAGGCGGAGGAGAGGCGAGAAAAGACGAGGTGGCTGCAGTCGTCGACGTCGTCGTCGGGGGAGTGGGGTGCAGGTGAGTTTCGTGGTGGGTTGAGAGTGTGAGGAATGAGGGAGAGTGATGGGAGTGAGGGAGAGAGAAAGAGAGACGAGGCGCGCGTCATGGGTAACGCTCGCGAGCGGGGCACGGCGCGTGACGAGCGGCGACGTGGGCGCAGGCGTGGGGTGCGGCGAGGAGAGCGGAGGCACAGTAAAGAGCGGGAGAAAATAGCCGTTGGGAAGAAGGAGTGGGTAGTGGGCCGGGTCGGGTAGGAGGCGCGGGAGCGGGCCGTTGGGCTGCCGAGGAAAAAGGAAAATTGATGGAGAAAGGGAGTGTGGGCCGGGGATTTGAAGGAAAATTGAATGGGGAAAATAAAGGGAGTGGGCCGGGGATTTAAAATAAATTCCTTTTATTAAAATGCTGGGTTTAGGAGATGGGGAAAGGCCTGGTTTTATTTTGAAGAGAAAATTGGGCTGCAGGGATTATGAAAAGGAAATGGGTGTTGGGCTAGGAAAATGTTATTCAGTTTAATAAATAATGAAAGGTATTGGGCTGAGGTAAAATACTAAAAGAAATTATAGGGAGTTGGAAAGGGGGCCGGCTACTTGAGGAAGTAGAGGAGTGGGCTTGGTGAGCTCGGCCCGAGGAATTTAAATAATTTGGGAATAAAGAGTTGGACCGGAAAAATGGGTTTATATAAATGGGAAAAGAAAATGAGGCATTGGGATTAGGGTTTGGGGTTTAGGAATAAAATTAAATAAATTAAATAAAATTCAAGAATAACAAAAATACAGATATTGGTATAAAAAGGGGCTGGGTATTACAAGTAAATCTCGCTTGCCCTAGCCAGGGACCTTGCGTAATGGCTCTCCAAAACACAGTGCGATATCAACTCCCAATACCGGGAGAGACGAATCCTATCTAACCGCCACTGCCTCCGAGTGCTTCGGGACTGCACCCAACTGCTACCTGTTTGCATGACTCAGTCGAGCCGTGGTAGGGTAGCAATCTAAGAACAGTGGGAACACTCGAGGCAAAGCAGCAGTATCAAGTCTACGGACTATGCTGTACTCATGTCACCTGGGAACTGTTAACTGACGACGGGTATAATACCAACCAACAGTTCCCTGCGAGTCCTGTCCGGTGTACCCGTAACCCAACGAGCATCTGCATACTATCTCCAGTACGACGTACTGATGGCTGTGGGACAGACCATCTCCCCAACTGGGATGAGAAGCGTACACACTAGTCTACTCCGGAGTATCGATACCCTGTCTCGATAATCCTACAACTAGGGACCTGAAAAAGGATGTGCTTGTAGACTACCCAGCCCCCACTAGTGTGACTGCCATCACAACGCTGGTAGTCAAGCAAGATCCTAAGGGCTCTATCAATATGTCTTCGTGATATGCTAAAAGAAACATATACACATATTAAGATAGATGTAAACCAAGTAGCATACTACTATGTTGAGCAAGACTGTTAATATAACTGTGAATATCCCAAGCTTCCATTAAGTAATATACAAGCTAGTGTGATACAATAATGGCCCCTAGAGCATATACACTAACACACGTAGCCATACAAACAGGTCCGTTATACTGAACGGGACGAGAACAGGGTGCGCGGATACTACGACGGGGTTAGGGGTATTATGCAGGCCATGCAATATATTTTTAAAATATTTTACTTGACTTTAAATGTTATATTAAAAAATGCAGATGCCAGATAAAATGCCAGTATGCAGTATATAAAATACTGAAAGTGCACGGATCCACATAACAAGCCAGGATAAATCATAAACAGGAATCAAGACGGGTTTCCAGCAAACGGGTCAGGTCGGATGCAAATACAGATATCAAATACACTATTCGCACCCAAAACACAGTAAATCAGAAAAATACCATAAATAAAGAAATACTTGAAATAGAACTGGTATAAATGAACTAGGGTGTTACAATGGTATTTTATTGTCATTCTTTAAACTTTTCATGTTTGAAAAATATAGATTTATTATATTTTGAAAATATGGATTTATAATTTTATATAATTTTAATTTTAATTTTAAAAACAATTTTTTATTTTATCTAGAAAATTCATATTTCTTAAAAACCGTATTTAAATACTTTCGAGATCGAATGCTCTGTGAGGAGGTCTGTGTCTCGCTCTACTAGCCCAAGGATGTGCGATAGTCCACACCATCCATTAGCGGGTCCCCTAAAGAGGGTTGGAGATGCGTAATCGCAAAGAATATGAAATACCGCTTTAAAAGAAATCCGGTTTTTAAAATTATGTAGTATTTTATTGTAATATTATTCTTCGAAACGAAAATACATACAATGAGTATCGTGCTATGAATCCAAGTGTGCGTATGGGGTAGGTCGTTACCCCGTGAAGTTTCCCCCAAAGTATTGTTTCCCCCAATCAGAGCAAAGCTCTGTTAAAAATTCAAATTTTGAAATGAAGCAACGCTTCATAGCAGCGCCAAGTGCGCTGCGCCCTAAGCAGCGCACCACGTGCAAAGGACGGGTGCGCTAGCGCCAAGTGCGTTGCACTCTAAGTAGCGCACCACATGCAAAGCACGGGTGCGCTAGCGCCAAGTGCGCTGCACTCTAAGAAGCGCACCACGTGCAAAGCACGGGTGCGCTAGCGCTAGAACTAAAAGCTCCCCACCGTCAGATCAAAGATCCAATAAAGATGATAAATCATCAATTAAGCAGAATAAAATTCTTTTAAGGAAAGATTCCTTAAAATCTTTCCAAACAAGAAGATTGTGCTCCGTAAATCAGAGCACCGTTGGATCAATGATCCAAAGGTGATTAAAAATCACCGAAATACAGAATAAATTCTGTGTGAGGAAAGATTTCCCAATCTTGTTAAAAACAAGAAGATTGCCTTCTGTAAATCAGAAGCCCCTGGATCAAAGATCCAACGATGGGGAAATCCCCAAATCAATTGGAGAAAAGATCTTCTTAACTGACCGAACAAATCAGCTTGCCCTATATGAAGGCCCCAAGACTTCAAGTCTCATACAGAGGAACCGCCCCCCCCAAAAAAAAACTTTGAGAAATTTCAGAAAGAAGAGCCAAGCTCTCGGTAGAAGAAGAAGATTTTCTTCAAGGTAAAAATAAACAGAGAGATGAAATCATCTCATATTAAAAAGAAGAATTGACTTCTTTCTTTAAGATCATAGATCTATAAGACCAAGGCCTTTCACAACAGAGATTAAGGGATCTCATCATAAAATAAGAAGAAGAAAGTAATTCTTCTCATAGATCATAGATCTATAAGAAAAATTGTCTTTTACAAAAAGAGATCATGAACATCTCATTATAAAAAGGGGGGAGAATGATTCAATTCTCTTAGGATCACAGATCCATAAAGGCAAAGCCTTTTATTAAGAACATAAGAGATTGAAATATCTCCTATAAAATAAGAACTTTATTCTTAGAATCTTGAGACAAAGTCTCTTCTAAACGAGAATTTATTTCTCAGATCATAAAATTGATCAGATGCACTTCTGCGCTTTTTGACTGGCGCCAAGCGCACCACGTGCTCCTCACGTGTGCGCCACTGAACAAATAGCGCTTTGCGCTCATAAACTAGCGCTTTGCGCTCATGGTCTGGCGCAAAGCGCCAACCACACCACGTGCTCCTCACGTGTGCGCTACCCAGCAGAAGCGCTCTGCACTCTTTGACTGGTGCAAAGCGCCAAGAGCGCCACATGTTTCTTACGTGTGCGCTAAAAGAACTTAAATTGTTCTTTAAATAAAGCCCAGAGCTATGATGAATGCTCTGCATTCAATAAAAGACAAAAATATTGTCAGAACCCAAATCAATGCTCAGCATTGTCAAATGTTTAACATTTCAACTGAATAGGCCGAGCCCAAAGTGGCCATAAACCCCTCATTCAGATTAATCGAGCCCATATGCTCATAAATCTTTGATCTTAGTCCCAAATTGGACTACAGATCTCCCAACCAATATTGGTTCAAGGGTACATCTCTTCACTCCTCTGATATTTGTCGTTGTAATCCTTCAACGTCTTCAGAGAGGTGACGGGTCTCGACAACCATACATTCCATAGACTATGCCGTCTTTAAACTGGATTGTGGGATCCTTAAACCCATAGACTATGATGTACTTAACCTTGGACTGTGGGGTCCTTAAGCCTATGGACTATGATGTCCTTAACCTTGGACCGTAATGTCCTTAAACTAATTATGGACCGTAAAGTCCCTAAACTAAAACAATAGAGTCCAAATGCTCTTTTGTTGGATCTAAATGATCCTGTTAAGTTAATCTTAGTCTAAAATTAGACTAACGCATCCTTAACAAATCTTTAAGTTGATCTTAGTCTAAAATTAGACTAACGTATCCTTAACAAACGTTTAAGTTGATCTTAGTCTCAAATGAGACTAACGTATCCTTAAACCCAACCCCAAACCCAAATCTAAGAAAATGCGCATTTGGACTAATCCACGCCTTATGGGCGACAACATAAATTAGTCTCCGTATACAATCCACGGGCAACCAAAAACAAAACAAACACGCACGACACGAAGTGACCATCTGGAGAAGGAGAAAGTTGTTACCGTGATGCGGTAGCGTAATTAACTGCAGGGGCTTGCGCTTGCAGGGAAGAGCGTCCCCACAATCAAAAACCCCTCAAATGAGGGGGAATCTGACGAAGTCTGCTACATCGGCCGCATCCGTCTAAATCTTCGATACACGGTGTCATAAATCAACTTGGCATCTTCGGAGAGGTGGACGGATAGCACCAAATAGCTTTGCCCTCGAAATTCAGGCCTGACGTCCCAACGTCCCGGTCGAGTCATTTCGGCGGAGAACGGATTCTGGCACGCCCGGTGGGACCTTTTCCTCTTTCCACTCCACACTTCATGTGTCGTGTTCGTGAACGAATCGCGGTTTAATATAGTTGCCCTTCTATTCGAGGTACTAAGATTTGGTTTTGCTCCCATGCAGTAAAAAGAACATCAATGGCTTCAAACTGCACTAACTGCAACTGCAACTCCCGTGCCGCCTCATCTGGAGGAGTAATCAACGGGCCCCAAGCGGCCTCCCTTTTCACAATGCCGGTGGAACAAGTGATGCAAGCCACCACAGAGCTATTCTTTGGGACCATTCTCCCACCAATGAGCTTCAACGCCCCAATGCCGTCGCAAGAAGCTCCGAAGAAGTCGGTCTTTGATCGGCTTGCAACTACTGCGGCCCCTCTCAACGGGTCACCCCAATCCAGTGCATCGGTTTTCAATAGACCGGGCCAAAGCTCTAACAGGCCCGTGAAGAAGCCCACAATACCAGAAGGTGTTATCCCTAAGCGGATAGCCATTCCTACTCCTAAAGTCACCAAGGCGGCTTCTCCTGCTAAGGGGTCGGTCTTCACAAGGCTAGCCGCTCCAACCCCCACTCCAGGTGAAGTCATGAAGGCTTCTTCTCTTGTTCGAAAGTCAGCCTTCGCAAGGCTGCTTCTCCCCTATCAACGGGCGTCGGTCTTCGACAAGCTGACGACGACAACAATCCCTCATCAGAGAGGGGGTCATGAAGAAGCTCATACAACAGCAGAGGTGATACCGTCTGCACGACATGCTCGACGTCGCACTGGCGCCGAGTGAGGAAAGCTGGGGGCAATTCCCCTTCTGGATGGACTTCGCCAGCTCCAATGGTAGAAGTCGATGCTGCTGTTCTAACTGGGAACAGCTTTGAACCACTAAGGAGGTTCCACAAGAACTCTCCGACGGCTATGCTGAAAAGGTCTCCTCCACCTATGGAGAGCGCTACAAAAGCGAAGCTGGAGCAGCCCCCTCAGCGGTTGTCCTCCAAAATTCACAAGGTCTGGCGACAAGTCCAAGACTCCGTAATTGATCAAGGCTACCCCCGCCGACAGAAAAAGATGAAAGTTCGGCGAGCAGAGGACCACTCGGTCGTACCACAGAAGGCATCGTCTACCTGGGTGCCCGCTGCAACGGCTCCCTCAACTTCGACCGCCCACAAGAGGAGAAGGCCGAAGAAAATTCCCATGTCTGCGACAAATGTCAAGGGCACTGAGCCTAAACGCCCTAAGTCTGGGGGCATGGTGGTACATACCGTCTATATGGCATCCGGGAAAGAGGATAGCCGTATCTCTACGGGCCATCGACCACTCACCAGATCCTTAACAAAGGCCCAGGAGCAACAACAGAAGCTCCAGGAAATGTTGATGCAAATGGCCGTACTCACAGGGCTAAAAGAAAGCCCGGAAACGTCGTCGGAGCAACGTCAAGAACAAGAAACTGATGCTGAGTTCCTCCGCAGAATCCTCGAAAAGAAGGACAAAGAGGCAGCGGAACAAGCCGCCAACATAAAACGAATGGTGTTCTTATTCCAAGACATGGTCGGGATGATGTTACAATCGGATCCTCCAGCTGAAGACCCTCCGATTATCCTTGAGGACGATAGGGGAGAGACATCGAACCCTCTTCCGTCTTGTTCAGCAGCCAAGGAAGAGACCATTTCCAAAGCCGCCCTGGATGACTATATCGCTCAACAGATACGAGCTCATCAGGTGAGCGAAGCGGCTGGCCAAATCGTTAAGACTGGATAACCCTATCCGGGTTGGTACGATCAAATAAAGTACCTGCCAGGATATACGATCTCTAAATTCCACGTATATGAGGGGACGGGAAATCCGCATCAGCACGTCGCTCAATTCAGATCCTTGTGCGGCAACACCGGAGGTGACGATAAGCTACTGCTTCGCCAAATCGTTGGCATCTTGTCGGAGACGGCGTTCGAATGGTACTCAGAGCTTCCCAACGACTCCGTCAAAACTTTTACAGAGACGGAATTGCTGTTCACCCAACGTTCCGCAAGCGCTAGAGAACGCACCCCAATTACAGCATTAATTAACGCCAGAGTGAAGCCATGCGAAACATTGGTGCAGTACGCAATACGGTGGCGGAATCTATGGTCGAAGTGCGAACAACGCATAGAAGAGGCTCCTGCGGTAGGCATGTTCGTAGGGACCCTCGACCCTCAGGCGACCATTTCACAATTCATGATGTTCTTCAAGCTGACCACTTTCCAGACCTTGATCGATAAACTGGCCCAAATGGACCAGATGGGTCATAAGCCTTCCTTTTCAAAGACGGAACTGCGGAATGAAAAAGGCAAAGGGAAAGCGACTTTTGTCGCCAATACTCAACAACAGCCGAGCAACTTAAAATCGGTTGTTCGCCAAAGCAACGTGCATCCACGCCAATCGCTCGAGGAGAGAATGGGACGCCCTTACTCATTTCCCCGGGATAAAACGAGGAAACTATTCGAGCTGGCAGTGCGCAACACACTCATCAATCTGCTGGATCCAAGACGTCCGTTGCAGCCAGGCGATGTCAACAATCCTAATTACTGCCCTTACCACAAAGCAGTAAGCCATCCAATCGAAGATTGCTTCGTCTTCAAAGGTTGGATTGAGGACTAATACCAGCAGGGCAAATTTGCGCTATCCGAAAACTGGAAGGTGAACCCGCCACAACCGCACGCTCCTAAAAAGGTGGACGCGCCGGGGGCATCGTACTCTTTAATAAAAGAAGCTCCATGGGAGGTCGCTCTTTCAGCCAAGACGAAAAGAATGCTGAAGGATCTCCAAATATGCCCGGCAATCAGACGGAAAAGTCCGCTAGAACCCGAGGTCATCGAGGGAATGCTGAAGCCGCGCCTGACTCCAAGAATTGGTAGCGATAATCAAAACGCTCAGGCCCAACCATCAAAGTCTTCGAAGAAGAAGAAGATCAAAAAGCCCGTGAAGCCTGATGAAAAGCGCACGGACTTGCAAAAGCATATTGACGCGCTGGAGGAATACAACCAAAAGGCGCGAACCCCGGTTACACTCCAAGAATTTCTCAACCATATCCTGGAGGGCGGAGATAGCGATGATGATGAGGGTGACAACTCGTCACAGAAACCAGAAGATTATGTGGCAAGTTGCCATATGATCTCTCATTTGTTGCTAAATAACAAAGAAGCTCACACGGCATCAGAAGATAATGTAGAAGAGCTGGGGGCAGGATCAATGCCAAAATCCTTGGAACCGTCAGACGAGATGATCGACATGCTACTGAATGAAGCCCGTCAGAAGAGCAAAGCTGATCAAGAACGCCAAATGGCCCTATTCGAAGGGGCCAGGCGTCAGCGTCAAGTTAGAGAAGTCGTAACAGGGATGGGTCACAAAACACTCCAACCATATCAAATCACACCCTAAATGGGTGTATTCCACATCAGCGTCATGTATCCCGTCACGTGACAAATGCACGTGCATACAGGATAAACAATGGACCGAAAAGTCCGTAAACTAGAAATTCTCCTCAAGTATGGCAACGACGGACCGAGATGTCCTAAAACTAACAACGGACCGAGATATCCTAAAACTAACAACGGACCGAAACGTCCCTAAACTAACGATGGACCACTATGTCCTAAAACTGGCTATGGACCGAAAAGTCCGTAAACTACAAATTTGCCTCAAATATGGCAACGATGGACCACTATGTCCTAAAACTGGCTGTTGACCGAGACGTCTATAAACTACTACGGACCGCAGTATCCCAAGACTGACACAAAAAAAGGGGTACGTCCACAAGCGAAATGGGCACGGATGAAAACCCGAAAGGGCTCCATGAGTAAAAACAGCAGGACTACCAGCGAGTTTGTGAAAACCCGAAAGGGCGCAAGCTCGTTAAAAGACACTTGCAAGGTCCTCTCGACCTTGTGAGCAGAAAATACCTGCGTGAGATCCTTACGACTCACAAGGGAGCGACACACTTAGGAATCCCCATGATTCCTAAGGAGAAAACACACTTACGAGATCCTCACGACTCGTAAGGAGAATTCCCCTTTGAGACCCTCACGGATCATAGGATTCAAAAGCCTCAAGCTACAGGGATCTGAACCTGTTCTTAGGCCATCATACATCCCGATTATGCCCTACAAGCGGTTCTATATTGACCCTTGTATACAATCCACGGGCACGAATAAACATTCCCCTAACAAAGTCCCACCAGAGACTGGGGATATGCTCATATGGCGAAAAACACTTGTAAGTCCTCTCGACTTATAAGGAGAAAACACTCTTGTAATATCCTTACGACTTATAAGAGAACACACACTTAGGAATCCTCACGATTCTTAAGGAGAAAACGCATCCACGAGATCCTCACGACTCATAGGGAGAAATACCTTTATGAGACCCTTACGGCTCATGAAGTCAAAAAGCCTTAGCCAATAGGATCCTAACCCTGTTTGCTAAGCCACCTTTGTTCGACATCGACAGAGGAAAATGATGATTCGCTCTTGTCAATATCACAGTTGTAGCGATACTGATGCCTAAATCGGTATCAAATCCCAAACTCGCAGCGAAAAGTCATCGAGCCACAAATGCATACAAAAACAGCCGAAATGATGGGGCAACTTGCAACAAAATCAGCAAGTAAAAATGTGTGCATACAAAAGCATCCGAAATGATTGGGCAACTCGCAATAAAAAGTAGCGAGTAAAAACAAAAAATAGCCGAAATGGTTGGGCACCGCGAGAAATAGCCGAAATGATTGGGCAATCGCGACTTTCGCGATACAAAAGCTGAAATGATAGAGCATCGCGGAAAGAAAATAAAAAATAAAATGGGACTCTTGCCCTGCAAATAAGATCACATCGATCCCTGTATACAATCCAATGGCACAAACAAAATGGGAACCATATCATCCCACCATGCTCCATTGGAAAGAGAGCCAAGTCTCGATGGCAACATCTACAGCCTGGAGACCCACAAAGGCGTTCCTCCTTATCCCAGCAAGACTCGAACGCGATAATCAAAACAACGGAGCCATGGAAAAGTCCCTGGTTCCAGGTCCCGACGGTTCACCAACAACCTAGAGACCACCTCGACATTCGTCTCAATACAGCAGACGCGATGTCACCTCAGCATTCTTCCCCGAGCAAGATGCAGACGCGACACCAACAATGGAGCCATGGAAAAGTCCCTAGTTCCAGGTACCGATGGTTCACCAACAACCAAGAGACCACCTTGACGTTCATCTCGATACAGCAGACGGGATGTCACCCCAGCGTTCTTCCCCCAGCAGGATGCAGACACGACACCAACAACGGAGCCATGGCAAAGTCCTTAGTTCCAGGTCCCAACGGTTCACCAACAACCTAGAGACCACCTCGACGTTCGTCTTGATACAGTAGATTCGATGTCACCCCAGCGTTCTTCCCTCGGCAGGATGCAAACGCGACACCAACAACGGAGCTATGGCAAAGTCCCTAGTTCCAGGTCCCGACGGTTCACCAACAACCTAGAGGCCACCTCGACGTTAATCTCGATACAGAAGACGATATGTCACCCCAGCGTTCTTCTCCCAGCAGGATACAGATGCGGCACCAACAACGGAGCCATGGCAAAGTCCCTAGTTCTAAGCCTCGACGGTTCACCAGTAACCTAGAGATAAACCGCGACATTCGTCTCAATACAGCAGACGCAGTGCCAGCAAACGAAGCGAAGGCAATATTCCTAGCTTCAGGGTCTTGACGGCAACTCATACAAAACCTGAAAGACTATCGAAGATCATCCTACACCAGCGCTGAGTGGTTATAACTCATCGGGGCTCCCAAACTGAGCCTAACCTTAAGTAAAAAGCGGCATGGCAAAATTCCTAACGCTTTCTCTTCCGACGGTCAAACTGCCTAGGAAGATTGCTTGAAGACGTCTTGTCCAGCCTCGAAGGGATCAGAGACACGACAGTCGCAAGGCTGCTCGAACATCAAGATTGCCTACCGAGGAATACATCAACCAACGCGACGGTACGACGGACAAAATCCTAGTACCACAGACCCTAACGGACCTTTGTCGTAAAGAGCAGAGGTTAACTGTGACGTTAGGACATCCTTGCGGGAACTTCTCGATTCGTCTCGACTCGCAGGGAAAAGCCTTAGGCAATAGGGACAAGGACCTGTTTCTTAAGCACTGGGGCCCTGCAAGTTGGTCCAAAATGGACTCTTGCATACTATTCACGGACCACACTCTCCAAAGTCGAATCTCGACAAGGAGGGAAACAACCACTTATGAGTCCTCTCGACTTGTACGAGGGAAAATTCTCTTGTGAGATCCTTACGACTCTCAAGAGAAAACACACTTAGGAATCCTCACGATTCCTAAGGAGAAAATACACCTACGATATCCTCTCAACTCGTAGGGAGAAAATTCTTTATGAGACCCTCGTGGCTCATGAAATTGAAAAGTCTTAAACAGCAGACCTGAACCTGCTTCTTAAGCCATCGCTACCCTACAAGGAGGCTAAAATGAAATGTTCTCTACTATCTACAGGCCACACTTGCTAAAATCATATGGCAATGACACAGCGAAGAGAAGAAAGCAACAATAGAACAAAAAAATGTGTATCTTTTATTCATGAATTCGATAGAGTACAAGTTGAATCATATGAAAGAATAAAAAAAATGGATACATGTTATTCAAAAATTACAAGAGTTCAATCTATACAAAACAGCTACTGAGAAGGAAGCGTTTTCAATAAGTCAGCAAGTTGCTCACGCACTCCTTTCAGTGTCTTCTCATGATCGGCCGCCGTGGCCATCTCTGCTTCAATTCGATCCTGTTGCTGCAAGCACGATGAAACCTTCTCATTGATTTCCAGTTGGGAAGCTTCACGACACTGTGTAACCTGCTCAATGGAGTCGAGCTTCCGCCTCAATGCCAGCCCGTCTGAAATGCAACGCTGCAAATTGTCAAAGACGGCTCTCAGTTGCGCGGCATCTGCTTCAACTTGGGCGCGCAGCCGGGAAGATTCCCCTGAAGCTTCCTCGAGTTCCTTCCGCCTCAAGGTCGCTTCTTGTTCAAAATGGCGGAGGAAGGACACGCTCTGCTCGACCCACGCAGCCCGCTGGGAGTTCAAAGCCAGAATCTCAGGAACAGGACACCTAAACTCAAGCTCATGCAGGCAGGCCTCAATCTTCCTACAGTGGTTAACCCAAGATTCAACGACGCCCTCGTTATGGAAGTTCACAAGCGTCGCCAACATTGGATTAATCTCGGCAGCAAAATCTGCAGCGAATGTAGGGGCCTCTGCGTCAAGCTCCTCGATGCACTCACTCAACATGCGCAGACTGGTCACAACGCCTTTTGAAGATGGACGTCTAGAAAAGGGCCCTGCCGGCATTATAATGCGAGACTCGAACGGAGCTGGAGTCGGTGCGACCGCTGTAAAACAAGTCACAGTTAGATGACGGCTCAAGAAATAAAGAAGATATATGAACAATAGAGTTTACTATACCGGCTGCAACGGGGGGCAGAGCTGGGAGTACCGGTGGCGCAACGATGCCCTTGTCCCTTCCTTCAATTTGTAAGGCTACAAGTAATGCAAAGAATAATTAGCAATGACATGGCTTCCAGTTAAAGAAAAGAAAAGACGTCAGTTAGAAAAGATACTCACCGGCACCAGCAGGCAGAGTAATTTCCGACTGGAAGGAGAAGTGCGGGTTCAGCACTTGATACAGATGATCAAAGAGAACTCCTGCAAGGTTACAAGGATACGTGGTCAGTCCGTGGAAGATGTTGTCCTGATGTAAATCGCAAACCCATACCTTCCAGCATTTGAGAGCATATGAGAGGAGATGGAGGGGCAGCGACCGTCAAAACAGCAGCTGGTGGTGTTTCCTCATGGGTCGCAACCTCAGTGCTCACCACACCTACATTTGAAAAGAACATGATGTCATCAGAAGGGATTGCAAAACGAAAAGAACGCAGCGATCCAAGACCTACCAGACAAGTCATCAGCCAAAATGGTGACGGAAGCATCACCAAGAATCACGACTTCTTCTATCTCATTTGGGGGGATGGTTTCGCCGCCCGTAGCTTCGTCCCCTGATTCCACGAGAGCCGTCGTGACACTCGCGATGCCAGGCGATGACAGGGAACCACAAGTGGAAAGAGCAGCAATTGGAGCAGTCCCGGACTCCTAAGAAAGAGTAGCTACTTAGGGCTCAGTAGTTGCCTTCATCTCGCCTGCCACCTCCTCACCCAGAATTGGCCCTGCAAGATAGTGGTATATGAGAATCTGAAGATTAAAACTTTGACAAAAGGACTCAGTGTTACGTTACCTTGGGACGGCTTTTCAATTACTTCCCGGGCCGCGCGTACTGCATGTCTATGAGCAGTAGACAGGGCAACCGGAGCACCCTCTGGAGAAATAGGGACAGGGGGAGCAGTGCTCGAGCCTCCTGCGCTTCCTTTCCGCCTCGACCTATACCCAAGGCGGCGTTACATTCTCTTGCGACACGCCTCCTGCGCTTCCTTTCCGCCTGAGCCGTGAGAGCCGATCTTCTTAGGACCTCCGTCAAGGAGGCGTCATCGTCCGCGCCAGGAGCTATCTCTGGAGCCGTTATGGCATCCGTCATCGGTTGCTTAAGTGAAGCTTCTTTCGGCAATACTGGCGGAGCTGGGACTTCGGTAGCCGGCCTTGGAAGCATCTCCGCACCACCTTGCGAAGTCGGCATGGCACTTGGGATAACTTGGGTCGAAGTGGTCCCTGCGATAAGATAAAAAAAGGGTCAGACCATCCATGAAAGAAAAGGGAATAAAGGCATAATGAGCCGAAATATACCAACGCCCAGCGAAGCGCGAAGCCTCTCTTCCTCCTCAAAAGTCTTGAGGGAAGCCGCGAGAGCCTCTTCAGTGGAAACGCCCGTTGAAGGAAAAGTGTCAGTCAAAATACTATAATAAAAATGTAATGCAATGACAAAAGATACGACTGAAGTTTACTTGATTGTGCGAGGATGATCAGTCCTGCTTTATGGCTAGCGAGTCGCTCGGAAGCTGCGATGGCGGCCACCAGATCAGTATCATCCGGTGCCATAAATAAGCCCTCGTTGGTCCCATATTCTCTTAGGCCCTCGCTATAAGGAGCGTGAGGCTCCTGTCCGAGTACAACGTCTACAGAAAGAATCGACTTCTTCTTCTTCTGTGAACGAGTACCGGCCGCCGGTACCACAAGCTTGCGTTTAGCGGGTAACTTCGGACGACGAGTCCCGATATCTGAACCCACGCCAGACTCGGGAGATGCCACAGTCACCGCTTCAATGGGAGCACAGGGTATCGGTAGCTCAGGCACATCACGTGGCGCCACAGCCGCAGCAGCTTCTCTCAAGGGAGGACGGACAATGGTCCGTCGCTTCAGAGGAACACTTGGATTACCAGCCGGTGCTGCACCCTTGCGATCAAGCAGCAATCTCTTTTCCTCTCTAATGACGGCGCCCATCGAATGCTGATACCACGCCACATACACATTCAGGGCCTTCGGAACGCAGCTCGGTTCACTAATGAAGAAGTTGGACCCTATGTTTAGGCGCATAAAAATATGCAGCGCGCTCCGGATACCCTCTTCAGTGGCAGCCGGTTCTGCCAAGAAAGCCTCAAGCGGGACGCCCTGATTATAGCTTAACTGCTGGCCAAAATGATGCGGGTTGTACCTCATGAACAACGCTGCATCATTTTGCCTAAATACGAGGAAGCCCGACCTAGTGGAGTATAGATGAAGAATCTCCCGAGCTTTCAAGACAGAGGCCCCGTCTTTAAAAATGTCCTACAATGGCAACACCGTTTTCGCGGATTTCTGGCCGACGGTCAAAATTTTATTGGTGAAGGACATACCATCTCCAACCGTGCGTGGACGAAGGAGCAAACCCCTAGCTTCCCGCGGTGTCGGATTTACGATGGATGCGTCGACTGGCCGCATGATCCGAGGGAACTTACATTTGTCATAAAAGGAAGGCCTTCCGTGGATACCGAAGACGCCAAGCACGTGCAACTCGAACCACGAAGTGAAATAATGCATTGAGAAGTTGGCAGGCTGCACCCCTGGCTCAGTAGTATCCGCTGCCAAGCTGAAGCCGTGATACAAGTGGGCTAACCCAGCGATCCCGACGGCCACTTGTATCCCAGCAACCATTCGATGCACTGGGTAGAAGACGGACGGCCTCATATGGCGAGCGTGCATCGGAAGCGCAAACTAGCTCAGCCATAACCCGAGAAACCCCAAAAAGAACGTTTCTTCGTCAATCCCAGGAGCTGCCAGCTCTGCAAAAGGGACGACTGGGGTGTCAAGGAGAAAGAAACTCTTCTGATCCGCCTCCGCCGTCGGTAGGTTGCCCAAACCTAAGCCAAAAGGATCGTCAAGTTTGGCGAACTTCTCGGCTCCCTTCGACAGTACTTCCGAGCGGAGAAAACAAGTGGTAAAATCCGTAAAATTAACCCCACGACCTTCGGATTCGAGAAAGAGGCTCTCATATATATTCAACACCTTTATCAAACTTGGGAATTGGTGTTGAATGGCGTTCTCTGGGGTAAGACCCATTACCACTGATTTGGTGGTAAAAATATACTCATCCGGAGGAAGCAGCTCCTCGTAATGTTCTCCCCTAACGGGTAAACCAGAGACCTCGGCAAATTCATCCAAAGAAATGGAGACTTCTCGATCCAATAAGAGGAAGGTGTGGGTCGGAATGTTCCATTGCACCAGGAATGCCTTGACCCACCATGTAGGAGGTGCGGAATACTGGAACAAAGAAGCATAGATAGTAGGGTACAATCCGAGCCTTAACAGCTGTGATTTCTTCGCTGATAAGATGTATCGGGCCCACTGCAGATATCCGGCTGGGTGAAGGGGAGTTAGTCCTATGTTGTATGGCTGTCCCCAAGGGCGCGACTCGCCCTGACATATGCACCGCCCTAGAGTGTCCAAGGCCACCGGCGGCTGCACGGGTATTACGGCCATAGAAGGCCGAAGGAGACCCTCTGAAGTCCAATTCACCTCCTCTATAGTATAGTTTATCGGGGGTGCATCTGCATAAGGGATCGCCGAAATAGGATCCGAAGGTGTCGCGCAAGAAAAGCTCCGCCGACCCCTGATGATTTGGTTGTACCGTGTTCCCCATAGATGAAGATTCTTGTGCTTCGGGTCATGGTCTTTGATCAGCGCAAAAATCTCTTGGTCTAAGGGCGCTTCGGGGAATCCGCCTTCCGAACGGACGAACGGGAAGGAAGTGTCGAAAGACATAGTACCTGTGCGGAAAAGAACAAATTTTCAGCCGCCAATGCTACAGTTTAAGTTCTGTCACTAGGTACTTTAAATCTGTACCACACTGCAATGCAGTGAAAAGGGACCAAAGGGGACCCACATAATCTAGATGACAGTTCATCATTAATAAAACAGTCTCATCATTTGATGAGACTGTCATCAAATGAGGAAATCCTCAATTGATTCTCACTCAATGAGAACCCCTCGGGCAGAGGAGTAAATCTCCCCTTGAGAGCGGTGCTCTGTGATAGAATGGCACCTGTCAGATTCTAATGATGAAGGAATAAAATTCCTCAAGAAAATTCTAAGAGCCTTGCTCTGTAAAAATGATGGAATAACCCATCAGAGAACTTAAAGTAAAGTTTTAATGGAATAAAATTCCATGATCTTCAAGATCCATGAACAAACTCTTAAGAGTTCTTTATGAAAGATTAATAAATCTATATGATTTGAAAAAGGCAAAGCTCTGTTAATGGGTTAAGAAACCCTAGAAAGGATCTCGTAAGATCTAAGATCTACCAAGAGCAAAGCTCTGTTGAGAAACCCTACAAAGGTTTTCTTGAAGATCTATGATCTAAAAAGAGCAAAGCTCCATTAATGGGTTAAGAAACCCCAAGAAAGATCTTTTTAGATCTATGATTCCAAGAGAGCAAAGCTCTGTTAATAAAACCCTAAAAGGGTTTTCTTTAGATCAAAGATCTATGAAGAGCAAAGCTCTGTTAATGGGTGAAACCCTAGATTATTAAATGGTCCTTTAAAAAAAATTTACCTAAATTTTGACAGAGTTTTTTCCTTAAGAAAATTCTTAAGATGAAAAGCTATGCTCTGAAGGAGAATGAAAATTCTAAGAAAGTAAGAAGATGAACAGAAATCATCTTGTCACGACCCGAAATTGGCACGTGACGGCCCTAATACTACGCAACGTCTACAGGCGTAACGCAGTAAAAGAAAACCAAAACCCAGAAATCTAAACCATTAAAAGAAAAGAAAAGATAAGAAACATTGTTTAAACTTTTGAAAATCTCAAGTATAAATTCTTTAAGTCCAATTTACTTTCTTGAAAATTTCGGCAGCACCTCCTTTGTAAAAACCAACCCCAAAAATAGGTACAATATAAATATAAAGTAAAGCATCCCCAACGGGAGCAAACTACGCCAAAAGGCGGAAAACAACCACAACAACAGATATACGACGCCGTAGCAAAGAAATAAAAGACGATATAAGTAAAACTGCATAAAAAGACATCCAAATCACCAAAATATACAATATCGTCCTCTCAGTAGAGGCGAACTTAAGCTGTACTCAACGATCGAACAAGAACTGTAAATTTGCAGAAGACTATCTCAACAACCAAAATCCGCTGCAGGAAGATGTACATTAAGCTCTGGTGGTCCGTGAAAATCTGCCACAACTCTCCGGACAAGTAGTGTTTTCCAAATTTCCAACGCAAAACCACCGCGGCCATCTCCAGATCATGAGTAGGATATCCTGCTCGTACTTCCTCCAACTGTCGGGAAGTAAAAGCGATAACTCTATAGTGACACCTCAGTACACAGTCGAGCCCCACTCGCGAAACATCACAGTTAAACAACAAGGTCGCCCGAACCAGAAGCAAAGAAAGAACTGATGCAGTTGTTAACCGGGTCATCAACTGCCGAAAACTCCGCACGCATGCCTCAGTCCAAAGAAAAAGGAACCTCCTTTCCGGTCAGTCCAGTCAACGGTGCAGCGATACACTAGTAATACTGCACAAAACGGCGGTAACAACCTGCTAAGCCCAAAGATCTGCGGAACTCCATCCGTACACAAGTCTGGGCCAAAGCTGTACGGCCTCGATCTTCCTCGGGACCATACAAAAACCGTCTCCCGTAACTACAAGACCTAGGAGTCAACACAAACAAGCCTGAAGGAACACTCCAAGAATCTAGCAAACAGCTGGCGCTCTCCCAATGTCTGCAAAACAAATCCTCAAGTGCTGCTCCTGTTCCTCACGACACATTGAATAGACCAGAATGTCATCAATAACACAACAATAACTGGTCGAGGAACGGCCTGAAGAAATCTGGTTCATCATATCTACGAATGTTGTTAGGGCATTGGTGAGTTCAATGACACCACCGAAACACACAAAGCCCGTAGC
Source organism: Agapanthus africanus (assembly GCA_030015575.1). Lineage (NCBI taxonomy): Eukaryota > Viridiplantae > Streptophyta > Magnoliopsida > Asparagales > Amaryllidaceae > Agapanthus > Agapanthus africanus. The sequence goes on from CM057343.1 coordinate 134,312,254, forward strand.
ACGCACAAGGCAAACTTTGGAATGTCATCACTCCGAACCCGCAACAATGATGACCTGATCCCGAACAAACTTAGAAAAAATATCTCACACTCTGGAGCTGATCGAAGAAATCGTCAATGCGAGGTAAAGGATACCTATCCACACCATAAGCCGGTTCGATTGACGATCCATCAATACAAAACCTCACAGTCGTCTTTCTCCTTGACAAACAGAATAGGAGCCCCCCAAAGCGAAACACACGAACAAGCCCTCCAACAAACAACTCTGCAGCTGATCCTTAAGCTCCCTAAGCTCCGCCGGCTCATCTGGAACAACGTCGGAAGACTCTCGCACGAAGGGAACCCGGTCCAACAACTCACCGTGGATCCGGTAACACGAATGAATGCAAAGAATCCTCGACATCTTCTCCTCAAAAGCCGACTAGCGAAAAAGGCTGAATTCAAGCTGTGTGAGGCGGCACCACTGCCCTACCATGCACAAAAAGAACTGACTCGCCGGGAAAACAAACCCTGTCTGTTTTCTCACGGCAGTCCACAGACGCATAGCACGTAAGTAACCAATCCGTGCCCAGGAGAACGTCAAATCCAACATCTCTAGAAGGATCAAAACGACGGACGAATCTCTATCTCCTATCCGATTGGCACACGACTGAATTACGTGTCGCGCAACAAAAGAATCGCTGACAGAAGTTAATACAACAAACGGCTGATCTAGCTAACATGACTCTCCTCGTCCCAAACCTCTGCTACTCCCGCGACGGTCACGAAAGCTGTCTCGACGACTAGGCCTCTGTCTCTGAGCTGGTACATCTGTACGAGTCCTCCACTGTTCCGGAACTTCCAAAGTCTCAGGAAAACGTGTCTCGTCAACTGGGGCTGCATCTTTAGGTGCTATGTAGGTGACGGAATGATGTGTGCTAATCACAAAGAATAACTGGGTAACAGGAGTGACAACCTCTTGTCGCTGCGCTCGAACGGCCTCAACCAATGAAAACATCGTCTAGCGCATGTCCTGCATCTCTGCCACAAGCCTAGCAATACTATCTGTCGAAGGCGGATCCATCTGCTCCTATGCAACGAGCGTACCATCCTGGTCAATCCTCGTCCTACCCGAGTCAATCCTGACCTCGGCCTTCGCCGCATCACTCTAAGTCCCCATAGTCATCGGCGGCAAAGGCTATAAATAGAAATAAGATTCGATATGAACACGGAAATCAATCACAAGGATATGTCATCAAGGAAGGAATTTCAAGCAATTTATACTTATGTCACTTTAGGCGGAGTACTGCATCGTGAGTATGCCGCGGACATACACACACTACGTTACTCTGCTTAAGCTACCTACTCTATCATTCCAAGGTCATCCTACACTCCGAAAGGTAAAACCTAAGCTCTGATACCAACTTTGTCACGACCCGAAATTGGCACGTGAGGGCCCTAATACTACGCAACGTCTACAGGCGTAACACAGTAAAAGAAATCCAAAACCCAGAAATCTAAACTATTAAAAGACAAGAAAAAATAAGAAAAATTGTTTAAACTTTTGAAAATCTCAAGTATAAATTCTTTAAGTCCAATTTACTTTCTTGAAAATTTCGGCAGCACCTCCTTTGTAGAAACCAACCCCAAAAATGGGTACAACATAAATATAAAGTAAAGCATCCCCAACGGGAGTAAATCCACGCCAAAAGGCGGAAAACAACCACCACAACAGATATACGATACCGTAGTGAAGAAATAAAAGACGATATAAGTAAAACTGCATAAAAAGACATCCAAGTCACCAAAATATACAATATCGTCCTCACATCAAGTCTCTAAGTCATACAAGATAATGGTAGATGGAGAGTACAGGATACAACGAATATATAATAAATAAGTTTGGATAATCGCAAAACCCACCTAAGCAAAACTGCACACTGTGAGCTGAAGCGGTATCCGCTGCAAAAGATGATGTGATAGATGAATAGCCTGTCTTGACTACTCTAGAGAACAACCTGCAAACACTGTGGCACAACGGGGGTGAGTTGCCAACTCGTGAATAGTAAATAACATATGCAGGAAATCGCAAGTATGCACGTACAGCGCGAATCTATCATAAGCAACTAATAGCAATAAAAGTCATATGTGTGCAATAGTCATGAAAGGTACACTAGCAGGTATCACTAATACATGAAGCAGTAATATGACAATCTGTATGCAACAATCATGTAAGGTACTCTATCATGTACAACTAATACATGAAGCGATGATATGACAATGTATATATGCAACAGTCATGAAAAGTACTCTAGCAGGTACAACTAATACATGAAGCAGTAATATGACAATCTGTATGCAACAATCATGTAAGGTACTCTATCAGGTACAACTAATACATGAAGTGATGATATGACAATGTATATATGCAACAGTCATGAAAGGTACTCTAGCAGGTACAACTAATACATGAAGCAGTGCATAAACAATAAATGCGAAGTATGGGATAAAACATGTCATTTCCACGGAATCCTGATATCGTGGTAGGACCAAAGTCCATCAAGACAATCCAAATCCCAATTTCCTCAAATCAGCCCCCAAATTGTCTCTCATATCATGTAAGTCTCACAAATCCTGAATGTATAATATCAAATAAATCTCACATATCCAATATCCAGTAAGTTTCATATAAAGTGAGTGTCCAACATCGACACCCAAAAATATCATGAAACAAGTGTCTAGCATCGACACAAAAATACTCATATCCATACGTTCCTCGAATCGTAAGTGTCCGGTATTGACACCCGTGATCCACGTATCGGTCTTTCTCATATTCATACGTTTCTCGAATCGTAAGTGTCTGGTATCGACACCCGTGATCCACGTATTGGTATATACGTTTCTCGAATCGTAAGTGTCCGGTATTGACACCCGTGATCCACGTATCGGTATAAAACAAATCTCTGAGTAGATGCATACAAATATCAAGTAAAGAATAAAAACACTTGCATAATTTCATGAAACCACCACGATCCTCAAATCCAGAAAACATCAAGTAATGAATAAGTATAAATGCATGAATCAATACACATATATTAGCGTCCCATTCCACTAATATATGTGTATAGGCATATATAACAGCGTCCCATTCCACTGTTATATATACTTAGGAGTAAAAATATCAGAGAACATCATATGAAATCCATGGATGAAATATATGCAAACATGAAACGAAATATATGCAAACATGAAAAAGAATATGAGCATATAAAAGAAAACCGCTATTTAACTGCAACAAGTTATTAAATATATCATGCGGTTCCTAATTTCTCCGAAATCAGATGCAATATCATATTCAGGTGAACATGTAGCTATAACAAGGTAAGCGTAACCATGTCGGTATAGTAAGATATGTGTGTCCATATGTAAGTATGTATGATGTAAAATTATCTATAGAAAGGTATGTCTCTATACCTATCCATAATACCCTCCAGGTATATGTATGTATGCATGCCAGATGTACATGTAGCTATGTCTCATATATGTATATACCTATCACTAATGGTACACTACCCTATAGCTATATGGGTAACTAGCATGTAAGCATGTCAGGGCATATGTGTAAGCATGTAGGTATACAGGTATGCTATTGTTGCGCCACGGGAGCGCCCCGGCCGTCTTACTCGAGGCCAAATTGCGGAATCAAAATTTTTCCTTACTCGGAAACCGGCGCTACCGCGGACAAAGAAAACCCGGATCGTTTACCATTAACCTACGCTAGCTAACAAGAGATGGGGTGAGAAGTATACCGAGTGATCCGAGTCCTCCGGTCTTCTCTTCATCATCCCGATCTCCCGCGGAAAGTCTTTGCTCCACATCGTCGCCTCCTCGCCGGAAAGGGCACCACATCGCCTTCGTCTTTTACGGGCTCCCGCCTCAATACCGAGGCAACTCGAGCATGAAGCCGGCAACTCGACATGCCCAAGAAGTGCTGTAGAATGTAGTGTAGATTGTCTCGCTTGGGTTTTTGTTGCCATTTGAAGATGATGGAGGAAACAAGGATTAGAAAAATGGTGCTTGCATTTTTCTAGTATGAAAAAGAGATCAAGAAAGAAACTCTTAAGAATGAAGCTCTCTCTTCTTCTTTTTTCTTTCTCTCTTTTCTTCTTCTTTTCATCAAGTGAGAATGATCAAGTGGTGGAGGAATATATCATAACATCAACATGAAGGGAGGTGAGTGTAGGAGCAAGAGAGGGGTGACCACATCCAAGGTCAACAAAACATCAACCATGCCTTTTTTCCTATTCAACCCATAACCTTTCACCTCACCATCAAAGCAAGCATGGAGGAAAGAAATGATATCTATCATAATCAAACTTTATGCAAGAAACCCCCCCACAAAGTGTAATTTGCAAAACTGCAAATTACCCCCTCCATCGGAAAAGTCCGGCCGGGAAAGAACAAAGGAAAACCGGCCGGAACGGAATGCAAACTGGCAACTCCAGAAAACTGGTCCCGTAATAAATTACAGGAAAACCCCGACACTGTGCATACACACCCGCATCTGTATTCCGACCGGATACAAATGCAATGAGACAAAATCTACACTGTACTAAACTAGTACCGGCTTAAACCAAAGCCGGCTAGTAAAATCCGTTCGATCCTGATCCGTGCAATACCGCACGTATCTGATCGAACCCTGCCATATAACTATACGGCCATTAGTACAAAACTGTCCGATCCTGATCCGTGCAATACCGCACGTATCTGATCGGACCCTGCCATATCTCCATACGGCCTCTACAGCGTTTCGCCCGAAAGCTGAGTAACTGAAAATGTGGTGGACTCTAAAGACTCGTCAATACTATGGCTGTGGATTTAACCACTGGCACGTCAGAGGTATAAGCCAATACGTGACGGGCCACCAGCTATTGACCAAAAGGGACGTCGATGAGGAAGCTCACCCCGACACCCAACTGAGCCTGTCAGTGACAATATCCGTACAGTCCGGTCCGTTCGTCTATGAGTATCGCATGGCAGGCCTAGGGGGTTGGTAAAAGTCAGACCCCCAAAAGCGGTACAAGTCGTGTCGGAGCGTAGCCCAGAACGCCCTGAGATACTACTGGAATACCTACCAGTAAATCTCCTGCCTCGGCCGAGGGCTTTGCGTAATGGCTCTCCTAGACACAGCGCGACCTCACCCCCAATACCGGGAGAGACGAACCCCTGCAGATCCGCTCACTGCCTCCATGTGGCTCGGGACTGTACCCAACTAAAACCTGTTTGCACGACTCCTTTGAGCCGTGGTAGGGTAGTAATCAAAGCACAGTGGGAACTCACACGAGACAAATGACGATCTCAGGTCGATGAACTAACCTGTACACATGTCACCAGGGAACTGCTATCTGACATCTGGTACAAGACCAACTAGCAGGTTCCCGGCGAGTCCTGTCCGGTGTACTCATAACCCAATGAGCACCTGTATACATCTTAGGTGAACCAACTGACACCAGTGGCTTGTGAGACCGGCCACCGCCCCTCGTCGGGGTCTCGACTGTATACACTAGCCTACTAATGGAGTATCGATGCCCAGTCTCGAAACTCCCACGACTAGGGACCTTTTAAGGATGTGCTTATAGACTACCAGCTCCCACGTATATGATCGCCATCATACTGCTGGTCGTCAAGCAAGAATCCTAGGGGCTCTATCAACGTGTAATAGCGACATGTCAGGTCACCTAAAGCAGTACACGATGATAAAGATAAACCAGATAGCATACTATCATCTCGAGTAAGACTGTCCTACCGGGATAGGTCCTCCCTCAATCATTGCAATCACGTGCCTGTGATCCAATAATTGACTCTGAGGGCACTAACTCCAACAATCTCCCACTTGCACTCAAGGCTAATTATTGCGATGTCGCATACTCACAGCCCATGTGATACTGAACACCCAACTCCTCTACTAGTCAGTCTCACAAAACCCGTTTGCGAAACTATTGCGTTCGAGGAATAGCCTCAGTGAGTGGATCCGCTGTGATGTTTCTTTCTATGTCTCTCTATATCTCATGTTCGCGGAGAAAACCATCTCCCGAAATGAGCAATACCTGTCTTAGAATGTCTGGATGTCTGATGGGACCTAGCTCATTAATGAACTCCAAATCCAAACTCCTTAGATTGTATCATCAACTGAAACTAATCAGTATCCTGCGCCATGCCTCCCTCAGTATTGCCTTGGACCACCTGTCCAAAATACAGTCCCTCACCAGAGGGAGAACAATAACTCTGACAACCTGCTTGTCGTCCATGTCACCTTGGAAGCCTGGAGTGATAACCGTCTCCTAAAAGAGGCAGCCGTTATCATATCCCTAGAACAATCACTTATGTTCTAAAACTGCTTCCGACTGTTCCTCCAGGATTGGATCAATATCAACTTATTGCTTCTACTGCAAGAACAACATCTGGTGTGGTACTTGACATCTCATGATTGACTCAATTGCCTAAGCAAGTGATCTGTCAATCATGCGTATCCCTCTCCCCTTTAGTCTATAAGACACCTTTAGAGAGGGTGACTCCATTACCTGCAGGTACACTACCATGCCAGGAGTCGTCCATTCTAAATACTCTTAGAATGCTGTCAAGGTACCCTGATTGGGAAACCACCCAAATCTAGATCTAAAACCATAGATCTAGTAACCAGTATGTCTGATATAATATCCAAGTCCCATGTGGAGAAAACACTGTGTGACGACCAAAGTATAACCGATCGTAGTATAGGAATGTCACTTCCTACTACCTTCTCAACAGATCCATCCCCTATTCTGATGACGTCAAACCTATGACTGTCACATCAGAAATAGATGATCTATCTCCGCTACATCTGCTTTAGTCTATAAATAGACATAAGCCTGATGTCCACCAATGCTTCCGCTGCTCCCACTGACTACGACAACCCTCTGCCAGAGTCATATAGACGTGCAATTCCAAAGCTAGTTTAGAACGACGCTATACTCATTCTCCTGCCGGGTCTCGCAGCCTGGAACAACAGCAATGGTAATTGTGGGTAAACAAGAACTTCCCTGTCACCGTCCTTGAGGCTACCGGAGTACCTCTCGGGTGCCTGAAGTTACCCACCTTATCTGCGGAGTGGCCAATGGAATGTCAAATCAGATCGAATCTTTAGGTTCCTTATCAAATCTTCAGTAATCGTTTGTGGTTCTGGAATCACTTCCAGTTCTACCATACTCCCACTACTTTTTCTGAAAAAAAAAATCCATTTTTAATAAAACTGTGGCGAGTCTAGAACAATATTTCTATTGATCTGCCAGATGGTAGAAAGTCAACCCTCGTCATAGCCTGGGTCAACCCACAAACAGCCATTACAGAAACGTGCCTTGAGTTGTCCAGTGTCTGGTTTTAAGCATAAGCCGGACAACTCCCCGTACCTTAACAATGTTAAGATATGAACTGTTCTATATCCAATATAGAACCAGAGGCACTGATTTAATTGAACCAGATTCAAATCATGCAGCTGTCTCCAGTGCATGTCAACTAAATGGAAGGAGGTCGATCAGCGTTACTCAACTTAGGAATGCTTCCAATTATGAGTAACCTGAAAGAGAAGCAATTTCTCTTTATCATCACTATCAACTGAATACCATACACAAGTATCTACATCTTCGATCACTTTGAAGAATCCCGATACTTGCTACACCTGGTTCTCTACTCTATTCAAATACCTATAACTCCTCAAAACTTAGACCCTGTGTTTCCATGAAACAGCTGTCTAAAATCTAGAGAAGTCATAAGTAAACCGAATATAGTACGAGGACCAACCCCTCTGTCCTAATGGACACTGGACAACATACAATACTCTGTATAAGTCCGCTGAGTCTAACAACTCTTTCACTGTGCGTCGTAGGTTGAAAACTGTACTTATGGTTAAGAAGAATTACACCGCTGTTTAATGCTCCTTACCTAACCATCCACTGATATAGGTAAATGTCATCGACATAATATCAAAAGGTACATCTCACTCTATGAAAATAGACGTACAGATATATCGATTTGAAATTGGTGCACAACAGCGGATATTCAAAACCAAATATTTGCCGACCGGCAAACAACCCAGGTGACTTCCTCAAATATCACCGATTACAACGAATCCCGATATAATGAGGATGATCACCCAATTCCCAATAACTTACTCCCACTTTTCATCTGTAAAACCATACAGATGTGAGAATCCAACCTGGTAAATACATACCCTGGAGTAAGTGTATAATCGGGAAATCAGTTTTCTATTAACAGTACACAGTGAAACTGAAACATTGAAATGTTTCGTCGGGGTATCCTGGTATTCCTAGTAATGCCTCTTCCATTATCCAGATTCACAACTGTAACCGTATATCTCTTTGCCATCTGTCCAAATCCCTTTATATGTCTTTAGTCATTACCGTCTGCACACCCCCTTAGGCCAAATGGTTTTCTTCCTTCCCTACCGTTCGGCACCAGCCTATGGTTTGGAAGAAGACTATCCAATAAGCATAAAAGGTGTACTGTCCTAATCTTAGGAGCACTCGCAAAGCGAGAGAAGGTGAAGATAAAAGACAACTGAATGTACTTTATTCCTATTTCTCCTGAACCAGAATCCATCCCCGAACTGGAACTAGTTCCTTTCGAGTTCGTATATAACCATACGATGGAGTATCCAATAAAATGGGATCTTCGTAGTGATACGGAGTGTCCTGGAGAAATACAAAGGTGATTCAGGATTGGCGAAGAAATACTTGGTTTGGTCGTGAATATCAGTCGCAATTTACTTTGCCCTCTTACTAATCCCTTGCTTTGTCTTAACTTAATACCTTCTGTACACCGTTTAGGCTAACTGGTTTTCTTCATTCCCTACCGGTCGGCACCAGCCTATGGTTTGGAAGAAGACTATCCAATTTGCGTAATAGGTGTACTACTCCTAAACCAAGGAGTACTCGCAACCTGAGAGGAGGTGAAAAGAAAAGACAACTGAATAGTCCTATCCGTTTTCTCCAGAACCAGAAACCATCCTCGAAGTCCTTCGAGTTCGTATCTAACCATACGATGGTTTTGTCCAATGGAAGTGGACGTTCGTAGTAATACGGGGTGTCCTGGAGAAAAGGGTAAAAGTAGGAGTGGCAATGAGGTCTGCAACTCTGACAATCCAAAAGCCAGTGTTAAGAAGGTTCGGTCAACTTGGTCACTGAGTCATAGTCCAGGGTCGGGTCAATGGTCGCTGCCAAAGAGAGAGAGAGAAAAGAAACACTCAGCGTGCACTCTAACCTAGATCAGAATGGTTATCACTTTGTCTAATCTGGAAACCTCCCACTGTACCTCAAATTCTCCTCCAAACCTGAAAGAAGAATTTGTCGGGATCACCCGAGGAGTAAACTAACTCATCAGTGGAAATCGGGATCCAACTATCATCGCATGATAACTTGACGGAATCCACTCAAGTCACCACACTCCAGAAGGTATGCGCATGCCTGGCAAGTTTCAGTTCTTTTGAAACTCCCGATGTTTGTTTTTACCCCTAGGACCCAAGTGACCTTGACTGAGCCAACATATCAAAGGATCCTAGTCAAGTTCAACCCGTCATTATCTTGATTGCATTAGACCCACCCGCACGAGTCCTTGACTGAGCCAAAATGACCGTACGACTGTCCTAACCAATCACATATCCATGCAACAGAAAAGCACTACATAGCTACCGAACACTACGCCTCGGCTGAGCACGACATACGCAGCACGAATACTAAGTAATACTAATCTGAAATGACGGAGGGCTACGAGTGGTTTTTGGCGAAAAACCTTTAACGTAATGAACTTGATATCGTTGAAGGAACTGCATAACCTTTTAGAAAATATAGTGACGAAAACCTTTACTAAAGAGGTCACTCCCGGTGAAGGGATCTCGGCTCTTTCCCCGTAGAATGAGGTGCAGGATATTCCAACTGAATACCACGATGCAAAGCAAAAGTAATCGGCTATAGTGAAGTTAATGCCCTGACGCAAACTTCTGTCCAAGGGGTCACTCCCGGTGAAGGGATCTCGGCCCTTGCCTCGTCGACTGAGGAGCAGGATATTCCAAATGAATACCACTATGCAAAACAAAAGAGAACGTCCTTGCAATAACAGCTTTTTGAAAAAGTGTTCCAACAACATCAGATTAGGTTTGTTTATCTTGCATTGATCCGAATCAATGCAGTCCCATCAATTGATCACACCACAAAGAACGAAAATATACTGACGTACGTATATGCCATCCGCATTCGCCACTGGGTCCCGTCATCACCCGTTAGGTTAGCTAACTAACGGCAGAGCGGGGACTGGACTAGCGCGGATGTAAAACATATACAACATCTACTAATATATATACCAATATATAGTATTTCGCTCAAGGCGTGAATAAAAGGCAACATCACAGAAATGTACAGCATCACAGAACAATACAGATATCTGGAAGCCCCGGGTTTCACAGAGCCGCTGCTGAAACCCGACGTTCCCCTGGTCGTGTGGATAGCCTGTGCAATGAAATCCTAGACCCCTACGGGCGCGGCAAGTCACCCGCCAAAACCTGAAGCGAGGCAGCCCCCTTCAGTACCGTGAATGGACCACCCAGCACTTCACGGAATCCGGTAACTTGGGCACCCCTCCTGGGTCAACCTGTACCCCCTACGAGTGCGGCGAATAGCCCGCCAATCCTGGACTGAAGCCCCCTCCATCTCAATGCCCTGAGATGCGGGCCCGTTGCCCTCCAGAACCCGGCTATCCGTGCACCCCACCGCGGGGTAACCCTAGTACAGAAAGTAAAATATACATACACCGGGTACATCGACCGCAACCAGGTCGTGCCCCAAAAGAATAATACAAACAGGCAGTGACGGCAGTCCACATGTCGGACGCTCGCCCCGCAATATCAAATGTACATAATACACCAAAACTGTACTAGCATTGCATCCAGGCTATCCCCCACGACCGATCCGCAACAACACAGCATAAACATAGAACATCAACGTGAAAGTCACGTTCGCAAATCCGTCTAACCGGGCTATAGCAGTTAGACCGGATTTACCGATCGAGTGACATTCACGGTCGCAGATATAATGTAAATACTGTGAAAAATGTGTTTAAAATTTTCCGATTGACCAAAAATTAACAAGTGGGCCCCCAATCAAAACTGTAGCAGTCACAGAAAACCTGGGCCCAAATTTAATATTCCAAAACCCCTAATTTCATCCCATAAAACAACTGAAGAAAAACGACAAAGTGGGCCCACCATATTGCGGCGGAAGGGCGGCAGAAAGTGGGTTAGTGCCGCGCTTCCGCGCTCGAGGTCAGGGCTCACTGTATCGTTTTTTCCCAGTGTTCTTAGAACACCCTGCACATCATTCTGAGACCACCTGAAAAATTTTTAGACTCCAAAAACTTTCGACAGAAACTGATGTGCAATAAAAATACGGTTTTTGGAAATTTCGGTCGATCGGAAACGCAAACACATCAAACGAAGCTAGGTAAGGTTAATGGCGTGGCTCTGATACCATGTTGCGCCACGGGAGCGCCCCGGCCGTCTTACTCGAGGCCAAATTGCGGAATCAAAATTTTTCCTTACTCGGAAACCGGCGCTACCGCGGACAAAGAAAACCCGGATCGTTTACCATTAACCTACGCTAGCTAACAAGAGATGGGGTGAGAAGTATACCGAGTGATCCGAGTCCTCCGGTCTTCTCTTCATCATCCCGATCTCCCGCGGAAAGTCTTTGCTCCACATCGTCGCCTCCTCGCCGGAAAGGGCACCACATCGCCTTCGTCTTTTACGGGCTCCCGCCTCAATACCGAGGCAACTCGAGCATGAAGCCGGCAACTCGACATGCCCAAGAAGTGCTGTAGAATGTAGTGTAGATTGTCTCGCTTGGGTTTTTGTTGCCATTTGAAGATGATGGAGGAAACAAGGATTAGAAAAATGGTGCTTGCATTTTTCTAGTATGAAAAAGAGATCAAGAAAGAAACTCTTAAGAATGAAGCTCTCTCTTCTTCTTTTTTCTTTCTCTCTTTTCTTCTTCTTTTCATCAAGTGAGAATGATCAAGTGGTGGAGGAATATATCATAACATCAACATGAAGGGAGGTGAGTGTAGGAGCAAGAGAGGGGTGACCACATCCAAGGTCAACAAAACATCAACCATGCCTTTTTTCCTATTCAACCCATAACCTTTCACCTCACCATCAAAGCAAGCATGGAGGAAAGAAATGATATCTATCATAATCAAACTTTATGCAAGAAACCCCCCCACAAAGTGTAATTTGCAAAACTGCAAATTACCCCCTCCATCGGAAAAGTCCGGCCGGGAAAGAACAAAGGAAAACCGGCCGGAACGGAATGCAAACTGGCAACTCCAGAAAACTGGTCCCGTAATAAATTACAGGAAAACCCCGACACTGTGCATACACACCCGCATCTGTATTCCGACCGGATACAAATGCAATGAGACAAAATCTACACTGTACTAAACTAGTACCGGCTTAAACCAAAGCCGGCTAGTAAAATCCGTTCGATCCTGATCCGTGCAATACCGCACGTATCTGATCGAACCCTGCCATATAACTATACGGCCATTAGTACAAAACTGTCCGATCCTGATCCGTGCAATACCGCACGTATCTGATCGGACCCTGCCATATCTCCATACGGCCTCTACAGCGTTTCGCCCGAAAGCTGAGTAACTGAAAATGTGGTGGACTCTAAAGACTCGTCAATACTATGGCTGTGGATTTAACCACTGGCACGTCAGAGGTATAAGCCAATACGTGACGGGCCACCAGCTATTGACCAAAAGGGACGTCGATGAGGAAGCTCACCCCGACACCCAACTGAGCCTGTCAGTGACAATATCCGTACAGTCCGGTCCGTTCGTCTATGAGTATCGCATGGCAGGCCTAGGGGGTTGGTAAAAGTCAGACCCCCAAAAGCGGTATAAGTCGTGTCGGAGCGTAGCCCAGAACGCCCTGAGATACTACTGGAATACCTACCAGTAAATCTCCTGCCTCGGCCGAGGGCTTTGCGTAATGGCTCTCCTAGACACAGCGCGACCTCACCCCCAATACCGGGAGAGACGAACCCCTGCAGATCCGCTCACTGCCTCCATGTGGCTCGGGACTGTACCCAACTAAAACCTGTTTGCACGACTCCTTTGAGCCGTGGTAGGGTAGTAATCAAAGCACAGTGGGAACTCACACGAGACAAATGACGATCTCAGGTCGATGAACTAACCTGTACACATGTCACCAGGGAACTGCTATCTGACATCTGGTACAAGACCAACTAGCAGGTTCCCGGCGAGTCCTGTCCGGTGTACTCATAACCCAATGAGCACCTGTATACATCTTAGGTGAACCAACTGACACCAGTGGCTTGTGAGACCGGCCACCGCCCCTCGTCGGGGTCTCGACTGTATACACTAGCCTACTAATGGAGTATCGATGCCCAGTCTCGAAACTCCCACGACTAGGGACCTTTTAAGGATGTGCTTATAGACTACCAGCTCCCACGTATATGATCGCCATCATACTGCTGGTCGTCAAGCAAGAATCCTAGGGGCTCTATCAACGTGTAATAGCGACATGTCAGGTCACCTAAAGCAGTACACGATGATAAAGATAAACCAGATAGCATACTATCATCTCGAGTAAGACTGTCCTACCGGGATAGGTCCTCCCTCAATCATTGCAATCACGTGCCTGTGATCCAATAATTGACTCTGAGGGCACTAACTCCAACAGCTATATGTCATATGCACAATGAAAATAAGGATCATGTCTCAATGTCCCTAAGCAATCCAATATCACATATGTATAGGTGTTATGCGTGTCATGGCAATTATTGACGGTGTGTGTGGCATACAATCAGTGCTCGTGCAACATAAGTCTTCAATAATAGTGCAGTGTCCTAAGGATACTAGTCCAAGCACAACAATTAACTAAGCAGTAGGGTGTAAACGTAATTCTAAATATGAAATAGAATATGCGACAAGTCAAGTCATTTTTAGGATTTTATACCTCCAAAAGATTCAAAAACTTGCAACAAGAAAACCAAGATTAGCCTCCAAAATCAAGACTTCATGAAGAACAAAGCATAGTTTAGGGTTAAGGAAATGAAGGAAAATGATTATATTTGTATTTTTGTGATTTTATTTGCATTTTTCATGAATTTTTCAAGCAAAATGAGATGAAAATGGAGTTGGAAAAATGAAGGCAGCAAGGAATAAGTGAAGGGCCGGCCAAAATGAAGGGAGAAGGTATTTTGTGGAAATTGTGGAGAAGAAATGAGAAAGTTCTAGCAAAAGAACAATAAATGCATCATTAATAACAAATGCCACCTTTTCTTTTCTTTTTCTTTTTCTTTAAAAAATTAAATCCTTTGACCAAAAGAAAATCTAGATATTTAAAAGGAAGGTTCTAAAATAATTATGGTGATGATTTCCAAAAAAATTTCATTTAGAAGAAATTTCCCGATTTACGTGCATATTTTACCGGCTAAAATAATATTTTATTTGGGAAAAATTCTATCTGAACCAAAATCTCTCATATACCCCCAAAGTTCGCGCACTAGCTTTATTTTAACTAAACTAGGTGCCGGCAAGTTTCTACGGACGTTTGATCGAAATCGGGTTAAAACGGAAAATACCGACAATTTTGCCCTAAAGCGGAAAAATTCGCAAAACAATTTCTAAAACGTTACACATCTCAAGGACCAAGGGTCCTATTTATAGGCACTGAAATGTCATTTCAACTTCTAAGTTGATCCAAGGGCACAGATGCTGCCACCGCTGCACTCACATGTAGGCCACGTAAGCGCAACGGTGGGGGGAATTTGTTTCCCCTAATCAGAGCAAAACTCTGTTCAAAATCCAAATTTTGAAATGAAGCAACGCTTCATAGCAGAACCAAGTGTTCTGCGCCCTAAGCAGCGCACCACGTGCAAAGCACGTGTGAGCTAGCGCTAAGAGCGCACCACGTGCAAAGCACGGGTGTGCTAGCGCTAGAACTAAAAGCTCCCCGCCGTCAGATCAAAGATCCAATAAAGATGATAAATCATCAATTAACCAGAATAAAATTCTGTTAAGGAAAGATTCCTTAAAATCTTTCCAAACAAGAAGATTGTGCTCTGTAAATCAGAGCACCGTTGGATCAATGATCCAAAGGTGATTGAAAATCACCCAAATACAAAATAAATTCTGTATGGAGAAAGATTTCCCAATCTTGTTAAAAACAAGAAGATTGCCTTCTGTAAATCAGAAGCCCTTGGATCAAAGATCCAACGATGAGGAAATCCCCAAATCAATTGGAGAAAAGATCTCCTTAACTGACTGAACAAATCAGCTTGCCCTATATGAAGGCCCCAAGACTTCAAGTCTCATACAGAGGACCCTCCCCAAACTTTGAGAAATTTTAGAAAGAAGAGCCAAGCTCTCAGTAGAAGAAGAAGATTTTCTTCAAGGTAAAAATAAACAGAGAGATGAAATCATCTCATATTAAAAAGAAGAATTCACTTCTTTCTTTAAGATCATAGATCTATAAGACCAAGGTCTTTTACAACAGAGATTAAGGGATCTCAACATAAAATAAGAAGAAGAATATAATTCTTCTCACAGATCATAGATCTATAAGACAAATTGTCTTTTACAAAAAGAGATCATGAACATCTCATTTTTAAAAGGGGGGAGAATGATTCAATTCTCTTAGGACCACAGATCCATAAAGGCAAAGCCTTTCATTAAGAACATAAGAGATTGAAATATCTCCTATAAAATAAGAACTTTATTCTTAGAATCTTGAGACAAAGTCTCTTCAAAACGAGAATTTATTTCCCAGATCATAAAATTGATCAGATGCGCTTCTGCGCTCTTTGACTGGCGCAAAGTGCCAAGCGCACCACGTGCTTCTCACGTGTGCGCCACTGAACAAATAGCGCTTTGCGCTCATAAACTAGCGCTTTGCGCTCATGGTCTGGCGCAAAGCGCCAACCGCACCACGTGCTCCTCACTTGTGCGCTTCCCAGCAGAAGCGCTCTGCACTCTTTGACTGGCGCCAAGCGCGCCACGTGTTCCTCACGTGTGCGCTAAAAGAACATAAATTGTTCTTTAAATAAAGCCCAGAGCTATGATGAATGCTTAGCATTCAATAAAAGATAAAAATATTGTCAGAACCCAAATCAATGCTCAACATTGTCAAATGTTTAACATTTCAACTGAATAGGCCGAGCCCAAAGTGGCCTTTATCCTTCATTCAGATTAATTGAGCCCATATGCTCATAAATCTTTGATCTTAGTCCCAAATTGGACTACATATCTCCCAACCAATATTGGTTCAAGCGTGCATCTCTTCACTCCTCTGATATTTGTCGTTGTAATCCTTCGACGTCTTCAGAGAGGTGACGGGTCCCGACAACCATACATTTCATAAACTATGACGTTTTTAAACTGGACTGTGGGGTCCTTAAACTCATGGACTATGATGTCCTTAACCTTGGACTGTGGGGTCCTTAAGCCCATGGACTATGATGTCCTTAACCTTGGACCGTAATGTCCTTAAACTAATTATGGACCGCAAAGTCCCTAAACTAAAACAATAGAGTCCAAATGCTCTTTTGTTGGATCTAAATGATTCTGCTAAGTTGATCTTAGTCTAAAATTAAACTAACGTATCCTTAACAAATCGTTAAGTTGATCTTAGTCTAAAATTAGACTAACGTATCCTTAACAAACGTTTAAGATGATCTTAGTCGAGACTAACGTATCCTTAAACCCAACCCCAAACCCAAATTTAAGAAAATACGGATTTGGACTAATCCACGCTCTACGGGCAACAACACAAATTAGTCTCCGTATACAATCCACGTGCAACCAAAAACAAAACAAATACCCACGACTCGAAGTGACCATCTGGAGAAGGAGAAAGTTGTTACCGCGATGCGGCAGCGTAATTAACTGCAGAGGCTTACGCCTGCAGGGAAGAGCGTCCCCACAATCAAAAACCCCTCAAATGAGGGGGAATCTGGCGAAGTCTGCTACATCGGCCGCATCCGTCTAAACTTTCGATACACGATGTCATAAATCAACTTGGCATCTTCGGAGAGGTGGACGGATAGCACCAAATAGTATCTGCCCTCGAAATTCAGGCCTGACGTCCCAACGTCCCGGTCGCGTCTTTTCGGCGGAGAACAGGTATGTTTAAGCAACTACTAAAAGAGGTGTTTATAAAGTTCAAGGTATTTTAATGAAAAAGTTCTACTATTGTTATTTCACATGAGAATTTTGATGAAAATTTGATTCTAAACATTAGGATTTAATGTTACAAGTATTGTGTAAAAACTTGATTGATCAAAGAATAAAGGAGAAGGAGTTTCTAGGTTTTAGAACAATGATATCGGTATTAACTCCACTTACCGATATAAGTTTTAAAAGGGAATTTCAATGAAGAGGAAGAGAGATTGGGAGGGACTTACGGTTTAGGAGTTTCAAAGAGAGGGTTAGGAATAGAAGATGATCGTCGTGGAGTCGCGGGAGCTCCGGATATTGCTTCGATCTTCGCCGGAAGTTGCTTGCACGCTAACTCCTCTTTACTCCACTTGTACTTAGGAACTTTTTGAGAGAATTTTTCTATAATTTTCAGAATGATGCTGAGCCAAAGTAGGGGATGGTATTTATAGTGGAGAATTAGGGTTTTGGAATTAAAAGCATTAAAATTGTGATAAATTGTGAATTGAAAGATCTCTGTTTGATTGCAGGGAAATCAAATAGTACAGGGGAGTTAGGGGTAGGTGAAGAGTTATGTGTGCAGAGCACAGGGCTCATTGGCCTCAATCCGACCATCCCCGCAGGTTTTATTGCCCTTTCCACCGGTCGATCTCGAGGCATTTGCCTCGAGATTCGTGCCACTTGATCAATCCTCTGTTTAAACCATTTTTCACATGTTTGATTTTTCTAGACTTTTCATTTCCCGTGTATTGCACGTGAAATCTTTTGGGCTTCCAAAAAGTTTTTAAAAAAAATTCAGAAAAAATAATGTGTCTCATGGGAATCGAACACATGGGCTACGTCACAGCAGTGTAAGGGCTTTACCAGTGAGCTACAAGTTGTTTCTTACTGTAATTTAACAAAATTGAGTTATAACTCAAACTCAGGCTGTAAACTCATTTCTTGTATATTAACAGTAAAATTTCTGTACAAGATTTTAGAGTCGTTACATTTTGCTATGCTATAAGGCGAGCCTCGTCGAGGGCGTCGAGCTCCTCAAGCCGAAGATGAGCATTTTCTTCATCTGTCAGCTCGTATCGAACCGCTACTCGCAAAGAGGGGAGTTCTATTTCCAATGGGAGCATTGCTTCCAAGCCGAATAACAACGTGTATGGTGTTGTATTCGTGGCCGTCTTGAACGTTGTTCGGTATGTCCAGAGAGCTTCAAGCAGCCTTTCATGCCAGTCTTTTTTATTTCTGGACACTGTTTTCTTTATAATATTTATCAAGGTCTTGTTGAAAGGTTCAGATAGACCGTTGGCCT
This sequence comes from Agapanthus africanus, assembly GCA_030015575.1. Taxonomy (NCBI): domain Eukaryota; kingdom Viridiplantae; phylum Streptophyta; class Magnoliopsida; order Asparagales; family Amaryllidaceae; genus Agapanthus; species Agapanthus africanus. Next base: position 134,330,821 of record CM057343.1, read on the forward strand.
GAGGATTATAGACCGAAGAGTATCTCCAATCTATTTTATGCTGCTGTGCGAAGCGGCTTATTTTATGACTCTTATAAGCTAGCCCATTATCCGAGATTATCCGTCGCGGAGTGCCGAACCGATAAATAACATGGGTTCTGAAGAAGTGGAGGATATTCTCTGCCTTCACCTCCCTTAGTGGTACTGCTTCTGCCCACTTAGAGAAGTAGTCGGTCGTCGCCAATATAAACCGATGTCCTTTGGACGATGCTGGTTCAATGGGGCCAATTATATCGGTTCCACACATTTCGAACGACCAGCTAGCTACTGTTGGGTGTAGCGGGTTTGGATGTTGGTGGATGAAGTCCCCGTGAATTTGGCATGAGTGACACTGCTTCGCATATTCGAGGTAGTCCTGGATCATCGTGGGCCAATAATAACTCATTCTTTTTATCTTCAGCTTCATCTTTGGCCCAGCTTGATGAGAGCCGCAGAGTCCGTCGTGGGTTTCTTGGATGACTTTCTTTGCTTCCTCCGGCCTTAGGCATCTTAGCCACAAACCGTCGAACGATCTCTTATATAGACTATCATTGACGAGGGCAAAAGACAAAGCTCATTTTATGAGCTGATGTCTAAACGACGCATTTTTGGGCGTTCGTTGGGATTTGAAGTAGTCTGTAAAGACTTCCCTCCAATCCTTGACCTTCTCTTCGTCCTCCATTTGAAGGGCTACTTGCTCGGTTGTTTCTTTTCTTTCGGATGGCTCTATTAGGTCTTTCGAAGATATATCTATTGGCATGAGAACCCTACGGCTTTGAACAATGATCTTTACATCTTCGAGGTCTTAATCGGCCAGTTCCTTAGCCAATTTGGCCAACGCGTCCTCCTTACTATTTTCTGCACGCGGTATATTCTCCAGGATGTAGGAAGGGATTTGTGTCAGCAGTTGCTGCACTCTTTCACCATACTTTATCAGCTCTGACTTGCATGTCTGATGGTCTCCATTTACATGGCTAACGATCAGTTGGAAGTCTCCATATATGAGGAGGTCTTTGATTCCCATGTCGATAGAAATCTCCAGACCTGCTATCAAAGCTTCGTATTCAGCCTCGTTATTAGTCCTTGGCTCTGTTAAGGAGAGGGCGTAACCCAATATCCCTCCTTGCGGAGTCACGAAGATAAGGCCCACCCCGGCTTTGATTACGGGGGTGTTTTGCTTTCGTTACTTCATGGAAGATGCTCCATCGAAGTAGAGCTCCTATTAGGAATCATTTTCTTCTTCAATCGCATTGAACGTGTGTTCATATGGCAACTCACAATTTAAGGGGAAGTCGGCTGGTATCGGATGTTCCGCGAGAAAGTCAGCAATGGCCTGACCTTTCACTGCTTTAAGGGATCGATACGTTACCGAGAACTCCATCAGGAGGAGGGCCGATCTGGCAAGCCTACCTATTAGTATGGCCCTTGACATCAGATATTTGAGATGATCCACTTTCGATATAAGATGAACCTCATATGCCAAGGCGTAATGTCTGAGCAACGTTATTGCGAAAATCAGAGCCAGGAAATGCTTTTCGATGGGGGAATAGTTGTTTTCTACCCTCAGGAGAACTCGACTTAAATAGTACAGAGCTCTCTCCTTTCCCTGATTGTTCTCTTGTGCCCACAATGCGCCTAGAGAACCCTCAAAGGTTGTTGTAAACAGGATAAAGGGTTTTCCCTTAATCGGAGCGGTCAATACCGGCGGATTTTGCAGGTATTTCTTAATTTCATCCAGTGCATTTTGGCACTTTTGATCCCAGACGAACGGGGTCTCCTTCTTCATCAAATGACCGTAGGGACCACATTTCCCAAAGAGGTTAGCTATGAACCACTGGATATATGCAAGCTTTCCTTGGAGAGACCGCAGTTGTTTGAAGGTTCTTGGCGTGGGCATTTCCATAATCGCCTTAATCTTTGAAGGGTCAATTTTGATACCCCAGTGACGTATGATGAATCCTAGGAATTTGCCTGAGGAAACTCCAAACGCGCATTTTAGAGAATTCATCTTCAGATTATACTTCCGAAGATGTTGGAACACTATTTTTAGATGTTCCCAATGTTCCTCGTGAGATTTGCTCTTTACCACAAGATCGTCGATGTAGCATTAGACGATCTCATGTATAAGGTCATCAAAGATCTTTGTCATGGCCCTCTGGTAGGTAGCGCCAGCATTCTTCAAACCGAAGGGCGTCACCTTATAGCAGAATATGCCCAATGGGGTTCGGAAGGCAGTATGCTTTTGGTCTTCTGGATGCATTTTTATTTGGTTGTATCCTAAAGATCCATCCATGAAAGGAAGACCTCATGGGTAGACGAGTTATCGATCATCATCTCGGTAACAGGTACTGGAAAATCATCCTTCGGGCAAGCTTTGTTGAGGTCCCGAAAGTCCACGCAGATGCATACCGTCCCATTTTTCTTCATCACTGGAACGATGTTGGCGATCCAGTCAGGAGATTGAACTTCTTGGATGAAGCCAGAGTTGATTAGTTTCTTGACTTTAGCGTTGATGATCATCTCAAGTTCAAGTCACATCCTTCTTGGCGCCTGTTTGACTGGCTTTATGTCCGGCGATATAGCCAGTTTATGTACCGCTATTTTTGGATCTAGATCCGGGGAACTATGAGAAGCAGTTTTTATATTGCATGAGCATGTCTTTTAACGTGGATGCCAGTTTTTCAGATAGTAGCTCACTGACGAACGTCGGCCTCGGATTGTTTTCTATCCCTAAGTTAACTTTTCTTAGGTTGTCCGCCATAACGTGTATCCCATCTTCCAGCTCTTTTGGTGCTGGTGGAAACTCTGAGATCACCCCTTCCTCGTCTTCATTTTCGAAGCATATGAGGAGGTCATCCATAGTCTTGTGGCCTCCCTCTTTTGAGAGTGTTATCATATGGTAAGTACGAGTTCGCTTCCCTTTTTATGTTGAGCTGGTCCTATCCTGACGGTATAGATTCTTTTTTGCTCATGCTTTTGCGGCGGGGTTACCCTCCAACTGTCGGATAAAGCGAACCTGCCTTGTTGATACTAGTTTTCTACCCAGCCTTTGAAGGTGAAGCAGTCTTCAAAGGGATGATCCATTACTCGTTGATAGGAGCAATAATCCGGATGATGGATCTCGTTTATTTGTTCGGGATGCCGAGACTCCAGAAGTGTCATCATTTGGTGCTTCATGAAAAAGTTGAATATTTTCATTATCTTGTCTTAGGGGAAAGAATATTCCCAACCCATCTTTTTTATAAAAGACGGGCTCCAATCGAGTTTCTCTCAATTGCACGGCGTCTTGGATCCGCTTTGTTGTTTTCGAACGTTGTTTATGTTCTTTGCCCTATTTTTGCCTCCATTTCAAGATTTTCCCCTTTCGCGATTACATACAATGGGCTAGGGATGAAGAGCATTATAGTATTCCTTCTTCACAGATTACTGACTGAGACGCTGCATCCTGGCCTTTTCATAAAAGGCCATTTAGCGGCTTTGATTGTCCCTGCTCTTTTGACAAGCTTCTTTTATCAACCTATCAATTTGTTCTTTCAACGAAAGACTTAACGTTTTTAGAGCGGGATCTCGCTCCGATTTGACGTCACGACTATTTGGAAGAGCGTTTTTCGCTTCACTGGAGTTGTTTACGACGTGGCAACTGTGGATCTGCTCCCGTTTCTTAGACCGAACGTATCCGAGCCCGGTTGTCTCCATCTTCCCGTTGGGCATCTTTCGCTGAGTCCCAGGAATATCCCAAATACTTTTGTAGAATTGGGTATGTCGAACAGTTTGTTCGAGGGGTACACCTTGGTATCTTAACAACCTTTTTAATCCGTCTGCGTAATATCTTGGCAGATGGATGGGTTGAAGCCTGTCGAGTACAAAATCGGCACCATACCAAACTTCTTTTTCTACTTTGGTCTCCGTAGATTGATATAAGAGGATCGCCTTTTCACCTCTTCTCCTGGGAGGGACTTAGAAAGTTTCCAATTCTTGTACGCCATATGTATCGAGTGCATCAAGTTTCTTGTAATGCCGAGGTGGAGCCATTGTGATTTGCAAACTCTGATCTGCTCCGGCGAAGGTTTGCATTGACGGGTGGATGGAGAACCCTGCGTTGGCATCGTCCTCGGATTCGCTGCCAAAGTCCTAAATAGGAGTAGATGGTCCGGGCTTATTGCTTTCTTTCTGGGGTTGCCCCGAGTAGACTATTTCTTCGTCTTTCCTCGGTATCGCTCCCAAAGATCGGGACAGTGGCAATGGACTTCTGTTTTTCCTCTGGCTTATGACACCTTTCCATATCTTCGAAGTTAGATGGAAGTACTTTGCGTCTTCATATTTCCGGACTTCGTTTACCGAGAACGGGTTTAGATCACCCATGAAGGTGTACTCCTAGCCATCCTTGAAATACTTCATACACTGATATTGTGTAGAAGGGATGACGTTATACTTGTGTAACCAGGGCCAGCCGAGCAAACCATTATAGCAAGTCTTAACGTCAATGACATGAAATTTGATGTCAGTGATGAGCAGCCCGAAACGCGGCGTCAGTATTATGGACCCAAGCGTCCGTGACGACTGTGAGTCGAACCCGAAGATGGTAATTTTATCTCGGACGAGGTGCTTTCATGCAAATCTTCTTAAGCACTTTTACATTGAGAAAGTTAACGGAGGATCCGTTGTCGATAAGGATTTTCTCTATCTTGATGTCGTGGCAGTACCCGGTGACGTACAATGGGAGATTATGTTCGCACGTACCGAGGAGGAGATATTCATCGTTGAATGTAATGTCAGCCGTTTGAACCTCTGTCAGTTCATCTTTCATCTTCTCTTCTGCGAAGAAAGCTTGGAACTGATCGGGCTCTTATAACGCCTTGATCAGGGAATCTCGTGCCTCTTTGGACAGGAGGAGAGCATCCAATATGCTCAGTTGCGAGGGTATTTTGCTCAGATGTGTTAGTATATTGTAATCCACCTTGTTTTTGCTAGGCGGGTCCTTTGCTATGAGCTCTTTGACTGCTTCTTCATCAAGGAAAATTTCCTCAGGGATTTTCCCTTTCCCTTTGTCTTTTTTATTCGAACCTTTGTTTATAGGTCCGAGGTTCTTCTCAGGAAGCGTGCAGTTACGCAACTGAATATTCTTGTAGTTCTTCTCCTCCTTTTCTTTTTCGGAGGGGGAATCTTTGAAGAGAAGGTTGAAGGGTGTTTCGTCCTCAGAATCGCTCCTAAACGTAAGAGCTGGAGGTTTTCCTCCATCCGAACTAGTACCAACCATATGACAGTTGCCAGTTGTTTCTTCAGGCGTGTTCGTCTATAGATTTTGACGTCGACGAGCACGCACTTCGCACTTCATCCTCTTGAAGTTTTTTTGATGAGCAGCGTATCCTTGCCACCACTTCTTGAAGGCACTGCATTCTTCGGTGGGGTGGATGACCTTCCGATGATATAGGCAGTAGTTTGGGCATGCATCTTCTCCATCGAAGCATATGACCCCGGGAGTGTTCCTTACGAGAGGTGGCAGCTTCATCCCCATTGACAGGGCTATGGCGAACCGCTTCTCTATTTTGATCCTGCTCTTATTTGTAGCAGGTATGATTTGGTTTTGTTGGAGTACTTTACGACTCATCCTTGCCGCAATTTCTTTGTCCTGATGCTAACGCTTAGCCTTTTCGTATATAGCTGTCTCGTATTCCGGTCAACTTTTCTTTTTTGAAAGGCTTCGTTTAACAGCCTATCGATCGGATCTTCTGGCGGTTCCGGAGATTTTAGCGCCGATTCTGCCCCAATTCCTCTGCGTTGTTTTCTGATGCTGAAGGAGCTTCTTCGTCATATAACGACGAATGGGAGACTATGTGGCAACTTGCTACACGGTCTTCGGTGTCTTCTGATAAGTTATTTTACTCATCGATGTCACTATCTTCGTCCTCAAGAATATGCTTGAGGAACTCTTCGAGCGTGACTGGTGTTCGCGCCTTCTGGTTATACTCCTCCAGCGCGTCAATGTATTTTTGTAGATCGGTGCGCTTGTCGTAATACTCGGCAGGCTGCACTGGCTTCTTGGTCTTCTTCTTTCTCTTTGAAAACTTCGAAGGCCTATCTTGGGGTTTTTTCCCCTCGTCAACAATTTTCGGTGCAGAACGTGGTTTCAGCATCCCTTCGATGATTTTGGGTTCAAGTGGGCTTTTCCACCTGACTGCCGGACTTGCTTGTAGATCCTTCAGGATTCTTTTGGTTTTTTGCTAAAAGAACGACTTCCCATGGAGTTTCTTCCACGAGTGAGCATGATTCCCCCTATGTATCCACCTTTTTGCGAGTGTACTTCTGGGGTGGGTTTACCCTCCAATTATCAGACAGCGCGAATTTTCCCTGTTGATACTGGTTTTCGACCCAATTCTTGAAGACGTAGCAATCTTCAATTGAGTGGCTCACCATTCTATGATAGGAGCAGTAGTCAGGGTTGTTGACATCGCCGGGTTGTGGTGGACGCCGCGGGTCTGGAAATGTGATGAGTTTATTACGCATTGCCAATTCGAACAGTCTCCTCGTCTTGTCGTAGGGAAACGAGTAAGCGCGTCCTAGTCTTTCCTCCAAGGATGGGCACGGACGCGCGTTGTTTTAGCGAGCAGCCGGTTTTGGGTCACTCGGTTGTTGTTGCGTATTGGTAACGAAGGCCGCTTTCCCTTTACCCTTGTCATTTCGAGGGTCCTTATTTGAGGAGGAAGGCCCGTGGCTCATCTGGTCCATTTGGGCAAGTTTATCTATCAGAGCCTGGAAGATGGTTGGTTTGAAGAATGTCATGAACTGGGACACAGTCGTTTGAGAATCAAGGGTCCTAATGAACATGCCTAAAGCAGGAGACTCTTCAATGCGCTGTTCGCACTTAGACCACAGGTTCCGCCACCGGATCGCGTATTGGACCCAGGTTTCTCCCGGCTTTACCCTGGTATTGATTAATGCCGTAATTGGAGTGCGCTCGCTCACACTGGCGAAACGCTATGTGAACAGCATTTCCATCTCTGTGAATGTTTTTACGGAGTCATTTGGGAGCTCCGAGTACCATTCAAAGGCCGTTTCTGACAGGCTGCCAACGAACTGGCGAAGAAATAGTTTGTCATCGCCTCCATTGTTGCCGCACAGAGCTCTGAATTGCGCGACATGCTGGTGAGGGTTGCCTGTCCCTTTGTACACATGGAACTTGGGGATCGTATACCCCAGCGGATGCTTGATTTGATCATACCGGCCTGGATACAGTCGCCCAGTTCTGACGATTTGGCCAGAGCTTCATTAGCTTGATGAGCTCTTATTTGTCAAGCAATATAATCATCAAGGGCAGCCTTGGAGATTGTTTCCTCCCTAGCTGTTGATAAGGCCGGAGGAGGGTTTGATGTTTCCCCCCTGTCATCCTCGATGATTATCGGCGGATCTTCGGCCGGAGGTTCTAGCTGGATTATCATTCCAACCATGTCTTGGAACAAGAGAGCCATCTGCTTTATGTTAGCAGCTTGCTCAGCGGCTTCCTTGTCCTTTCTTTCGAGCACCCTTCGCAGGAACTCTGTATCAGTCTCCTACTCTTGGCGTTGTTCAGCTTCTTTGTCCGAACTTTCTTTCTGTCTGGTAAGTTCTGCCATTTTGGTCAGCATTTCCTGGAGCTTCTGTTGTTGCTCCTGAGCCTTGGTCAGCGACCGAGTTTGTGGGCGGTGACTCACCGAAGCACGGATTTCTTCTTTTCCCAAAGCTATGTAGACCGTATGTATTGTTATGCCCCCGACCTTAGGGCATTTAGGTCCATCACCTTTGGAATATGCCGCAGGCGGTGGGACTTTTTCCAGCCTCGTTCTTTTATAAGAGGTTGAAGTTGAAGGGGCTGCTATAACCGGCACCTGTGTAGAAGGAGTCCCCCGTTGTATGGCGGAGGAGTGATCTTTCTTTTACCGAGCCTTCAATTTTTTTGGTCGACGAGAGTGATTTTCATCAATCATAGAGTCTTGTACATTCCTCCAGACTCTATGAATTTGCAAGGAGAGCCGCTGATAGGGCCGCTCCGGATTTGCCTGTACAGGGACATCCACATATGGGGGTGATTTCTTTAACACCGCCGTTGGGGAGTTCTTGCGCACCCTCCTGAGCAGATCAAAGTTGTTCCCGATTGGAATAGCAGCGTCAACTTCCACCATTAGAGCTGGTGGGGTAAGTCCAGAGGGGGAGTTGCTACCAACTTTTCTCACTCGATGCCAATGACGACGTCGAGCGTGCCTTACAAAAGGGACCGCCTCAGTTTTGGAAGCGGTTTCTTCATGCCCCCGGTTTTGCTGAGGGGCTTCAATCGGCGTCAGCCTGTTGAAGGCCGACGTCCTTGGTAGAGTTTGAGTAGAAACAGCCAGCCTTTCAAAAACTGATCGTCTGAAGGGTGAAGCACCTTTAACGGCTTCGTATGTATGAGGAGTTAAGAGGGCTATCCATTTTGGGGCAGCCCCTTCAGGTATCACCAGCCTCTTTGCGGGCCCGTTTGGGTTCTTGGTCAGCTTGTTGAAGACTAAGATGTCAGATTTGGATGGCCCGTTGAGAGGGGCCGTTGTGGTTGCCAGTCGATCGAAGACCGACCTTTTAGGAGCTTCTTCTTGCGGCGTTGAGGCATCGAAACTCACAAGTGGGAGCATGGTCGCAAAGAACAATCTAGTAGTGGCTTATGTGACTTTCTCCACTGGCATTAAGAAAATTGAGGCCGTGTTGGGCCCATAGGTCACTCCTCCAGTTGGGGTGGAGCGAGAGTTGCTGTTGCATGCAGTGCATTGAAAAGCCATTGATTTTCTGCACAGGAGCAAGACACCAAGTTTTAGTACATCGAATCCAATGGCAACTATAGCGAACCATGATTTTGTTCGCGAAACACGACACATGAAGTGTGGAGTGGAAAGAATAAAAGGTCCCACCGGGCGTGCCAAAATTTGTTCTCCGCCGAAAGACCGGACCGAGATGTTGGGACGTCTAGCCTGAATTTGGGGGCAGATGCTATTTGGACTTCTCTATCTACCTCATTCGAATGTTGGAGATAGTGCCCTCAGAGTCAATTATTGGATCACAGGCACGTGATTGCAATGATTGAGAGAGGACCTATACCGATAGGACAGTCTTACTCAAGATGGTAGTATGCTATCTGGTTTATCTTTATCATCGTGTACTTCTTTAAGTGACCTACAGGTCACTATTGCGCGTTGATAGAGCCCTTAGGATTCTTGCTTGACGGCCAGCAGTATGATGGCGATCATATACGTGGGAGCTGGGGTCTATAAGCACATCCTTAAAAGGTCCCTAGTCGTGGGAGTTTCGAGACGGGGCATCGATTCTCCAGAGTAGACTAGTGTATACAGTCGAGACCACGGCGAGGGGCTGTGGCCGGTCTCACAAGCCACTGGTGTCAGTTGGTTCACCTAAGATGTATACAGGTGCTCATTGGGTTATGAGTACACCGGACAGGACTCGCCGGGAACATGGTAGTTGGTCATATACCTGATGTCAGATAGCAGTTCCCTGGTGACATGTGTACAGGTTAGTTCATCGACCTGAGATCGTCATTTGTCTCGTGTGAGTTCCCACTGTACTTTGATTACTACCCTACCACGCTCAAAGGAGTCGTGCAAACAGGTTTTAGTTGGGTACAGTCCCGAGCCACATGGAGGCAGTGAGCGGATCTTCAGGGGTTCGTCTCTCCCGGTATTGAGGGTGAGGTCACGCTGTGTCTAGGAGAGCCATTACACGAAGTCCTTGGCCAAGGCAGGAGATTTACTGGTAGGTATTCCAGTAGTATCTCAGGGTGTTCTGGGCTACACTCCGACACGACTTGTACCGGTTTTGGGGGTCTAACTTTTACTAACCCCCTAGGCCCGCCATACGATGCTCATAGACGAACGGACCGGACTGTACGGATATTGTCACTGACAGGCTCAGTAGGGTGTCAGCATGAGTTCGCTCACAGACGTCCCTTTTGGTCAATACCTGGTAGCCCGTTGCGTATGGCTAATACCTCTGACGTGCTAGTGGTTAAATCCACAGCCAAAATATTGACGAGTCTTTAGAGTCCCCTACAGACCGTTTTCTCAAGTTTCGGGCGAAACGCTGTAGAGACTGTTTGGAGATATGGCAGGGTTCGATCTTATACGTGCGGTATTGCACGTATCATGATCGGACGGATAATACTAGCGGGCTTTGGTTTAAGCCGGATCCTAGTATTGTACAGTGTAGATTTTGTCTCTTTGCATTTGTATTCAGTGGGAATACAAATGCGGGTATGTATATACAGTCGCGGGGTTTTCCTGTAATTTATTACGGGATCAGTTTTCTGAAGTTGCCAGTTTGCATTCCGTTTCGGCCAGTTTTCCTTTGTTCCTTCACGGCCGGATTTTTCCGATGGATTGGGTTATTTGCATGTGTGTGAATTTGATATGTGGAAGGGGTTTCTTGCAATTTGAGGATTATGATGGTTAAAGCATCTTTGCTTTTTTAGCTCATCATGGTTTGCATTTATGAGAAAAGAATGGATTAGAAATTGAAGTGACAACATTTCCTCATTATCAACACATTTCTTATGGTCACCTTGAGCTATCCCTACACTCACCTCCCTTGTAGTTTTTCCCCTCCTCATTTTTCCATTAGGCCGGCCACTTAGAAAGAGAGAAGGGATAAGGTTTCATTTTGTGGGGAGAAAATCATTCATCTCATATATTCTATGCTTGCCACAAAAATTCCATAGCTCATTTCCTCCATCAAATGGCAACTTCATACCCCATTGAGACAATGGTTTCTACACTTCATCTACAGCATCCTTGGGCACGTCGACTCGCCAACTTCATGCCCGAGTTGCCTCGGTCCAGAGGTGGGAGCCCGTAAAAGAACCCGGCGATGTGGTGCCCGTTCCGACGAGGAGATGAAGACCGGAGATTCCACGAGGAGATCGGAGTGGAGGCCGAAGACCGAAGGACACGGATCGCTCGGTATAGCTTCCTTCCCATTTTCTAGTTTGCTAAATTTATGTTAATGGCCCGATCCGGGATTTTATTGCGCGGTAGTGCCGGTTTACAAGTTTTGTAAAAGTTTCGTTTCCGCATTCCGGCGTCGGATTGACGGCCGGGGTGCTGCCGTGCACTTACATTGGTATCAGAGCCACGCCATTAACCTGGTCTAGCTTGGTCTAACGTGTTTACAAGTTCGATCGAACAGATTTTCCGAAAACCCGCATTTTCTGGTTCAGTTCTCTGTCGAAATTTTTGTGCTCGAAAAATAATTTGGTGTATTGCAGAAAATCAGGCAGGGTTTTTAGTGAACACTAAAGAAATACGGTAGCATGTTGTCACTGTATAGCCGCGGAACCGCGGCCGTAACCCCCTTCTGGTCGTGGTTCCGCCGCTTAACAGTAAGCTCTCTGCATCGTTTTTCTTCAGTAGGTTCCTGACTTGAAAATGTGGTTTCTGGTATATTCTTTTTGGGCCCAGATTTTCTTTGAGTGCTACAGTAGTTCTTGGGGCCCACTTCGGTAAATTTGATCGATTGAAAATTTTAAACATCTTAGTTCACAGTATTTACATTATATCTGCGACCGTGAATGTCACTTGATCGGTAAATCCTGTCTAACTGCTATAGCCCTTTTAGACGGATTTACGAACGTGACATTCACGTTGATGTTCTGTGTTGTGCTGTGATGTTGCGGATTGGTCATGGGGGATAGCCTGGATGCAATGGTAGTACAGTTTGGTTGTATATGTACATTTGATTTTGCGGGGCGAGTGTCCGACATGTGGACTGCCGTCGCTGCCTGTTTGTATATTATTCTTTTGGGGCACGACCGGGCTGAGGTCGATGTACCCGTTGTATGTATATTTTACTTTCTGTACTAGGATTACCCCGCGGTGGGGTGCACGGATAGCCGGGTTCTAGAGGGCAACGAGCCCGCATCTCATGGCTTTGAGACGGAGGGGGCTTCACTCTAGATTTGGCGGGCTATTCGCCGCACTCGTAGGGGTATAGGTTGACCCAGGAGGGGTGCCCAAGTTACCGGATTCCGTGAAGTGCTGGGTGGTCCATTCACATTGTTGAAGGGGGCTGCCTCGCTTCAGGTTTTGGCGGGTAACTTGCCGCGCCCGTAGGGGTCTAGGATTTCATTGCACAGGCTATCCACACGACCAGGGGAACGTCGGGTTTCAGTAGCGGCTCTGTGAAACCCGGGGATCCCAGATATCTGTATTGTTCTGTGATGCTTATTACATTTCTGTGATGTTGTTTTTTATCACGCCTTGAGCGAATATTATATATTGATATATATACTAGTAGATGTTGTATATGTTTTGCATCCACGCTAGTCCAGTCCCCGCTCTGTCGTTAGTTAAGTAACCTAACGGATGATGACGGGACCCAGTGGCGAATGCGGATGGCATATACGTACATCATTATTTTTGTTCTTTATTGGTGTGATCAATTGATGGGACTGCATTGATTCGGATCAATGCAAGCTAAACAAACCTATTTGATGTTGTTGGAACAATTTTTCAAAAAGCTGTTATTGCAAGGACGTTCTCTTTTGTTTTGCACAGTAGTATTCGGTTATGAATATGCAGCACCTCAGTCGACGAGGCAAGGGCCGAGATCCCTTCACAGGGAGTGACCCCTTGGACAAAAGTTTGCGTCAGGGCAATAACTTCACTATAGCCGATTACTTTTTCTTTGCATCGTGGTTTTCAGTTGGAATATCCTGCACCTCATTCTATAGGGAAAGAGCCGAGATCCCTTCACCGGGAGTGACCTCTTTAGCAAAGGTTTTCGTCACTATATTTTTAAAAAGCCATCCGGTTCCTTCAACGATATCAAGTTCATTACGTTAAAGGTTTTTCGCCAAAAACCATTCGTAGCCCCCGTCATTTCAGACGGGTAGCACGTAGTATTCATGCTATGTTTGTTGACCTTCGTCAAGGTATAGTGTATGGTAGCTGCTTGTTACCTTTCTACTGCATAGATAGATGCGTTGGTTTAGGACAGTCGTATAGCCTTGTTGACCTTCGTCAAGGGCTTGTACGGGTGGATTCAAATTAATCTGGACAATGACGGGTAGAACTTGACATGTGACTTATGATTTGTTGACCTTCGTCAAGGTCATAAGAGCATGGGGTAAAAATCTCATCGGGAGTTTCTAAAGAAACTGAAACTTGCCAGATATGCGCATACCTTCTGGAGTGTGATAACGTGAGCGGATTTCGTCACGTTATCATGCGATGATAGTTGGATCCCGATTCCCACTGATGAGTTGGTTTACTCCTCGGGTGATCCCGACTAATTCTTCTTTCAGGTTTGGAGGAGAATTTGACGGTACAGTGGGAGGTTTCCTGATTAGATAAAGTGATAACCATTCTGATCTAGGTTAGAGTGCATGCTGAGTGTTTCTTTTCTCTCTCTCTTTGGCAGCGACCATGACCCGACCCTAGACTATGACTCAATGACCAAGATTAACCGAACCTTCTTATAAGACTGGCTTTTGGATTGTCAGAGTTGCATACCTCATGGCCACTCCTACTTTTACCCTTTTCTCCAGGACACCCCGTATTACTACGAACGTCCACTTCCATTGGAAAAAACCATCGTATGGTTAAATACGAACTCGAAGGAATTTATTCGAGGATGGTTTCCGGTTCTGGAGAAAACGAATAAGACTATTCAGTTGTCTTTTCCTTTTACCTTCTCTCAGGTTGTGAGTGGTCCTTGGATTAGGACAGTACACCTATTACGCAAATTGGATAGTCTTCTTCCAAACCATAGGCAGGTGCCGACCGGTAGGGAATGAAGAAAACCAATTAGCATAACGATGGTGTACAGAAGGTATTAAGTTAAGACAAATAAAGGGATTAGTAAGAGGGCAAAGTAAATTGCGACTGCTATTCACAACCAAACCAAGTATTTCATTACCACTCCCATTTCACCTTTGTATTTCTCAAGAACACTCCGTATCACTACGAAGATCCACAGTTATTGGATACTCCATCGTATGGTTATATACAAACTCGAAAGGAACTTGTTCCAGTTCGGGGATGGATTCTGGTTCGGGAGAAATAGGAATAAGGTTTATTCGGTTGTCTTTTATCTTCACCTTCTCTCGCATTGTGAGTGTTCCTAGGATTGGGACAGTACACCCATTACGCTTATTGGATAGTCTTCTTCCAAACCATAGGCTGGTGCCGAACGGTAGGGAAGGAAGAAAACCATTTGGCCTAAAGGGGTGTACATAAGGTAATGACTAAAGACATATGAAGGGATTTGGAGAGATGGCAAAGAAATATACGGTTACAGTTATAAATCTGGATAATGGAAGAGGCATTACTAGGAATACCCGGATACCCCTACGAAACATTTCAATGTTTCAGTTTCACTGTGTACTGTTAAAAGAAAACTGATTTCCCAATTAGACACTTGCTCCAGGATATATATTTACCAGGTATGATTCTCACATCTGTATGGTTTTACAGATGATGAGTGGGAGTAAGTTATTGGGAATTAGGTGATCATCCTCATTATATCGGAATTCGTTGTAATTGGTGATATTTGAGGAAATCGCCTGGGCTGTTTGCCGGACGGCAAATATTTGGTTTTGAATATCCGTTCTAATGCACAAATTTCCAATTGATATATCTATACGTCTATTTTTATAGAGTGAGATATACCTTTTTGAAATTATATCGATGACATTTACCTATATCAGTTGATGGTTAGGTAAGGAGCATTAAACAGCGGTGTAATTCTTCTTAACCATAAGTACAGTTTTCAACCTACGACACACAGCGAATGAGTTATTAGACTCAGGGGACTTATACAGAGGATTGTATATTGTCCAGTGTCCATTAGGACAGAGGGGTTGGTCCTCGTACTATATCCTGTTTACTTGTGACTTCTCTAGTTCTTAGACGTGTGTTTCGTAGAAACACAAGGTCTGAATTTTGAGAAGTTATAGGTATAGGAGTAAAGTAAAGAACCAGGTATTGCAAGTATCAGGATTCTTCAATGTAATCGAAGATGTAGATAC
This sequence comes from Agapanthus africanus, assembly GCA_030015575.1. Taxonomy (NCBI): domain Eukaryota; kingdom Viridiplantae; phylum Streptophyta; class Magnoliopsida; order Asparagales; family Amaryllidaceae; genus Agapanthus; species Agapanthus africanus. Next base: position 134,345,876 of record CM057343.1, read on the forward strand.
TTGTGTATGGTATTCAGTTGATAGTAATGATTAAGAGAACTTGCTTCTCTTTCAGGTTACTCATAATTGGAAGTACTCCTAAGTTGAGTAATGCTGATCGGCCCTCTTTTCATTTAGTTTACATGCACTGGAGACAGTTGCATGATTTGAATCTGGTTCAATTAAATCAGTGCCTCTTTTTCTGTATTGGATATAGAACAGTTCGTATCTTAACGATGTTAAGGTACGGGGAGTTGTCCGGCTTATGCTTAAAACCAGACTCTGGATAACTCAAGGCACGTTTATGTAATGGCTGTTTGTGGGTTGACACGGGCTATGACGAGGGTTGACTTTCTACCATCTGGAAGATCAATAGTGATATTGTTCTAGACTCGCCACAGTTTTAATAAAAATGGATTTTTTCAGAAAACAGTAGTGGGAGTATGGTAGAACCGGAAGTGATTCCAGAACCGCAAACGATTACGGAAAATTTGATAAGAACCTATAGATTCAATTTGGTTTGACATTCCATTGGCCACTCCGCAGATATGGTGGGTAACCTCAGGCACTCGAGAGGTACTTCGGTATGCTCAAAGACGGTGACAGGGAGGTTCTTGTTTACCCAGACTTGCCATTGCTGTTGTTCCAGACTGTGAGACCCGGCAGAAGGATAAGTATAGCGTCGTTCTAAACTGGCTTTAGAAGCGTACGTGTATATTATTCTACCAGAGGGTTGTCGTAATCAGAGGGAGCAGCGGAAGCATTGGTGGACAGGTGGCTTGTGTCTATTTATAGACTAAAGCAGATATAGCAGAGGTAGATCATCTATTTATGATGTGACAGTCATAGGTTTGACTTCATCAGAATAGGGGATGGATCTGTTAAGAAGGTGGTAGGGTGTGTGTAAGTGCACGGCGGCGCCCCGGCCGTCAATCCGACGCCGGAATGCGGAAGCGGTGAAAAATTTTAATTTTGCGGACTTAGCAAACCGGCACCACCGCGCACTAAACACCCGGATCGAAACCATTAACAAGTCTAAGCTAACTAGAAGATGGGTTAGATATATACCGACGATCCAAGTCCTCCGGTCTTCTCGTCATGGTCCCGATCTCCTGCGGAAAAGTCTCGTCTCCTCCTCGTCGCCGGAAGTGCACCACATCGCCTACTTTGTTTACGGGCTCCCACCTCAATGCCGAGGCAACTCGGGCACGAAGCCGGCTACTCGACGTGCCCAAGATATGCTGTAGAAGATCTAGAGAAGAAGTATCATTTTTGGGGTTCATGGAATTGCCTTTTGTGGTGGAGGAAAAACAACTTGGAGAGAGGTGAAGAAAAATGTATCATGCAAAAGAATGAGAGTGACAATTTTTTTTCACTACTAAAAGAAAAGCCCCCACCCTCACTAGTGGCCGGCCAAGCATGATGGTGGTAGGTGGGAATGGAGTGAAGTCAAAATGAAAGACAAGGGAGTGGGTGAGCTATCATGAGTGATGATCAAAACAATATCATCACAAACAAAAATAAACACTCCAAAGCAACCATGATGACTCCAAATGGTCAAGCCATCATGAAGAAGTCAAGAAGTCAAGGTCAATGGAGCAACCATCATGATCCAACCAATAAGCAAAGACCCCCTCCACAAATACTTATTTGCAACAATGCAAATAAGCCATCCTCCACCAATTTTCGGCCAATGAACGGAACAATGGAAATCGGCCGAAACGGAAAGCAAACTGGCAACTCCAGAAAACTGGTCCCGTAATAAATTATAGGAAAACCCCGATACTGTGCATACACACCCGCATCTGTATTTCGACCGAAATACAAATGCAATGAGACAAAATCTCCACTGTACTATACTAGAATCCGGCTTATACCAAAACCGGCTAGTAATATCTGTTCGATCCTGATCCGTACAATACCGCACGTATCTGATCGAACCCTGCCATATAACCATACGGCCTATAGTACAGACTGTCCGATCCTGATCCGTGCAATACCGCACGTATCTGATCGGAACCTTACCATATCTCCATACGGCCTCTACAACCTTTCGCCCGAAAGCCGAGTAACTGAAATGTGGGGGACTCTAAAGACTCATCAACACCTTGGTTGTGGATTTAACCACTAGCACGTCAGAGGTATAAGCCAATACGTAACGGGCTACCAGGTACTGACTAAAAGGGACGTCCGTGAGCGAACTCAGCCTGACTCCCTACTGAGCCTGTCAGTGACAATATCCGTGCAGTCCGGTCCGTTCGTCTATGAGTATCGCATGGCGGGCCTAGGGGGTTGGTAAAAGTCAGACCCCCAAAAGCGGTACAAGTCGTGTCGGAGTGTAGCCCAGAACACCCTAAGATACTACTGGAATACCTACCAGTAAATCTCCTTGCCTTGGCCAAGGACTTTGTGTAATGGCTCTCCTAGACACAGCACGACCTCACCCCCAATACCGGGAGAGACGAACCCCTGAAGATACGCTCACTGCCTCCATGTGGCTCGGGACTGTACCCAACTAAAACCGGTTTGCACGACTCCTTTGAGCCGTGGTAGGGTAGTAATCAAAGTACAGTGGGAACTCACACGAGACAAATGACGATCCCCAGGTCGATGAACTAACCTGCACACATGTCACCAGGGAACTGCCATCTGACGTCTGGTATATTACCAACTAGCATGTTCCCGGCGAGTCCTGTCCGGTGTACTCATAACCCAATAAGCACCTGTATACATCTTAGGTGATCCAACTGACACCAGTGGCTTGTGAGACCGGCCACCGCCCCCTCGTCGGGGTCTCGACTGTATACACTAGTCTACTAATGGAGTATCGATGCCCAGTCTCGAAACTCCTACGACTAGGGACCTTTTAAGGATAAGCTTATAGACCCCAGCTCCCACTTATATGATCGCCCTCATACTGCTGGTGGTCAAGCAAGAATCCTAGGGGCTCTATCAACGTGTAATAGCGACGTGTCAGGTCACTTAAAACAGTACACGATGATAAAGGTAAACCAGATAGCATACTATCATCTCGAGTAAGACTGTCCTACCAGGATAGGTCCTCCCTCAATCATTGCAATCACGTACCTGTGATCCAATAATTGACTCTGAGGGCACTATCTCCAACAATCTCCCACTTGCACTCAAGGCTAATTATTGCGATGTCGCATACTCACAGCCCGTGTGATACCGAACACCCAACTCCTCTACTAGTCAGTCTCACAAAGCTCGTTTGCGAAACTATTGCGTTCGAGGAATAGCCTCAGTGAGTGGATCCGCATAGTTGTTTCATTCCATGTCTCTCTATTTCTCAAGTTCGCGGAGAAACCCATCTCCCGAAATGAGCAATACCTGTCTCAGAATATGTCTGGATGTCTGATGGGACCTAGCTCATAAATGAACTCCAAATCCAAACTTCTTAGACTGTATCGTCAACTGAACTTAATCAGTATCCTGCGCGCCATGCCTCCCTCAGTATTGCCTTGGACCACCTGTCCAAAATACTGCCCCTCATCAGAAGGAAAACTATAACTCTGACAACCTCCTTGTCGTCCATGTCACCTTGGAAGCCTGGAATGATAACTGTCTCCTGAATGAGGCTGTCGTTATCATCTCCCTAGAACATCCACTTATGTTCTAAAACTGCTTCCGACTGTTTCTCCAGGGATTGATTAATGTCAACTTATTGCATCTAGTGCAAGAACAACATCTGGTGTGGTACTTGACATCTCACGATTGACTCAATTGCCTGAGCAAGTGATCTGCCAATCATGCCCGTCCTCTCCCCTTTAGTCTGTAAGACACCTTTGGAGAGGGTGACTCCATTACCTGCAGGTACACTACCGTGCCAGGAGTCGTCCATCCCAAATACTCTTAGAATGCTGTCAAGTACCCTGATTGGGAAAACCACCCAAATCTAGATCTAAAACCATAGATCTAGTAACCAGTATGTCTGATGTAAAATCCAAGTCCCATGTGGAGAAACCACTGTGTGACGACCAAAGTATAACCGATTGTAGTATAGGAGTTTCTTTTCCTATTCTGTGTATGTCATCCAAATACCAGGATATCACACCCTACTACCTTCTCAACAGATCCATCCCCTATTCTGATGAAGTCAAACCCATGACTGTCACGTCAGAAACAGATGATCTATCTTCGCTACATCTGCTCTAGTCTATAAATAGACATAAGCAACCTGTCCACCAATGCTTCCGCTGCTCCCACTGACTATGACAACCCTCTGGCAGAGTCATATAGACGTATACTTCTAAAACTGGTTTAGAACGACGCTATACTCATCCTCCCGCCGGGTCTCGTAACCTGGAACAACAGCAATGGCAATTGTGGGTAAACAAGAACTTCCCTGTCACCGTCCTTGAGGCTACCGTAGTGCATCTCGGGTGCCTGAAGTTACCCACCTTATCTGCGGAGTGGCCAATGGAATGTCAATCCAGATTGAATCTTTAGGTTCCTTATCAAATCTTCAGTAATCGTTTGTGGTTCTGGAATCACTTCCAGTTCTACCATACTCCCACTACTGTTTTCTGAAAAAAATCCATTTTTAATAAAACTGTGGCGAGTCGAGAAACAATATCGCTATTGTTCATCCAGATGGTAGAAAGTCAACCCTCGTCATAGCCTGGGTCAACCAACAAACAGCCATTACAGAAACGTGCCTTGAGTTGTCCAGTGTCTGGTTTTAATCATAAACCGGACAACTCCCCGTACCTTAACATCGTTAAGATATGAACTGTTCTATATCCAATATAGAAACAGAGGCACTGATTTAATTGAACCAGATTCAAATCATGCAGCTGTCCCAGTGCATGTCAACTAAATGGAAGGAGGCCGATCAGCGTTACTCAACTTAGGAATACTTCCAATTATGAGTAACCTGAAAGAGAAGCAAGATCTCTTTATCATTACTATCAACTGAATACCATACACAAGTATCTACATCTTCGATCTCTTTGAAGAATCCCGATACTTGCTATACCTGGTTCTCTACTCTATTCAAATACCTATAACTTCTCCAAATTCGGACCCTGTGTTTCCACGAAACACCTGTCTAAAAACTAGAGAAGTCATAAGTAAACCGAATATAGTATGAGGACCACCCCTCTGTCCTGATGGACCCTGAACAACATACAATACTCTGTATAAGTCCCTTGAGTCTGATAACTCATTCACTGTGTGTCGTAGGTTGAAAACTGTACTTATGGTTAAGAAGAATTACACCGCTGTTCAATGATCCTTACCTAACCATCCACTGATATAGGTAAATGTCGTAGACATAATTTCAAAAAGGTATATCTCACTCTATGAAAATAGACGTACAGATATATCAATTTGAAATTGGTGCATAACAGCGGATATTCAAAACCAAATATTTGCCACCCGGCAAACAGCCCAGGTGATTTTCTCAAATATCACCGATTACAACGAATCCCGATATAATGAGGATAATCACCCAATTCCCAATAACTTACTCCCACTCATCATCTGTAAAACCATACAGATGTGAGAATCATACTTGGTAAATACATACCCTGGAATAAGTATCTAATCGGGAAATCAGTTTTCTTTTAACAGTACACAGTGAGACTGAAACATTTAAATGTTCCGATGGGGTATTCTGGTATTCCTAGTAATGCCTCTCTCAGATTCACGACTGTAACCGTATAGTTCTTTGCCACCTCTCCAAATCCCTTCATATGTCTTTAGTCTTTACCTTCTGCACACCCCTTTAGGCCAAATGGTTTTCTTCCTTCCCTACCGTTCGGCACCAGCCTATGGTTTGGAAGAAGACTATCCAATAAGCATAATGGGTGTAATGTCCCAATCCTAGGAACACTCGCAATG